>OY728143.1:939313703-944313703 GCA_963277665.1 Viscum album | reverse complement strand
AACCTCTCTCTAATGGAACCTCTCCCATTATGAAAATTATGTATGAGAAAACGACCCCATGAGTCCAAATATAATTGGTCCATAAGATGGACTCCATCACCAAGGTTATAAAATAATATCACATATAAAATTATTTCCAAAAATTAACTAATTATCATACGGGAAATATTAGAAAACATCAAGAATACCTATCTCAAAAATTAAATGAGAAAAAAAATCCATCAAATGATTTATGAATAGATTATTGAAATACAATCAGACTCACTGTATATTTACCATATGAAATCCTAAGTACATGAATCAATAACATATGTATTTTCCATTCTAAAAATATAAAAAAAAACACCTTGACATCCTCTTAGAAAGACGAAAATATATTTATAATGGATAGGATAATCATAATAGGTGTACATAGTAAGGTCAAGCTCATGGTACCTATTGTAAATGAAAAAGTATAATACTAATAAATAGGTAAAAAAATAGTAGATCCAATATACACCTAATTCAGATTACTAAACAATCCCTTCCTCACTATAAAATGATAACTTAATAATTAATACATATTATAATACAAAACAATAACATCAATAATAGTTAACCCAGACGACTTTCCAATAGATTTTTTAATCACATGTAACCACATTATATTACAATGTTCTCCCATCCAATATATAATATTCATACCTAACAACATCATGGGACCCACATCATATATCTCCCATAGAAAAAAAGAAAAAACATAACATCTTCCCACTAGAAACCTTTGAAGACAAATTAATTCAATACAGAAATCAAATAGGTGACCACAATATAAATTAAACAATGAATTATTACTATAATATTATTGTATAATGGACATGTGGAAAAGAGAATTCATTCCCTCATCCAACAATACTCGACACCCACCAAGAACCACCAAATCAATTTTTCAATCACCACCTCTTACTTCCTTTTGATTCTATCGATCACATAACATGGGTATTATATTTCATATAAGATAGAGGAATATTGAGTAGGTATCCAACAATTTTTATTGACTATTGAATAATTATTGGAAAAAAAATAATTCCAAAAGCCTTTGGTTATTGTTGTAAACAAAAAAAAATAGGAGGGGTGACTATAGGAAATATATAAAATTATGTTCCCTATTAATATATAATAATTTCAACTTATTTGTTATGAAAAATTAATAAAAATAACCCACCAAATAACCAAATTTTCTCAAAATATCCACCACAATCATTTCCACCAATAAATTCACTACACTAAACAAATAAGAAATATAAAATTCTTATTCCAGTTTTCCATTACAAATAAGCCATATCCCTGTTTGTTTCTCCAAACATTATCATTTAATAAGAAAATTAATTTATTATTTCTACCCATCCAATTATTCTCCCATATCATACATTACATCACTTACCAAACTCATTCATTTTTACCTCTGTTCATTCCCATGAAATCACATCATTTTCATTCAATGGAAATGGCGTAAATACAACAAAACACATCACAACCCAACCATATCATACCATATAACCCCACTTGAAAACCAACTTACATCACAACCACCACACACATCAACCACCAAACACTATATTATAGTTCAATACAAGGGATTACTTCAAAATAAACATTTACATTTTCCTGTATCATATCCTACATCACAAATTCCATGGGATTGAATTTAATAGATCGTTATATGTTCTATGCACATTTTATATCTAGATGTTTAATTAATATATAATAATGAGGGTAAAAATTTTCAATATCCCTGATAACGACAAAAGATTAATATAATTTATATTTTAATAGGAATATGTAATAACATCTCTAATGGAATGATCAAAATAACAATTAATGGTTATGAAATTTTTTCACTTCTCATTAATTTCAATTAAAGATATTAATTTTATACATTATAATGATTTAAAATAGCTACCCAAAAGGAAAAAATAATAATTAACAATGTGTGACTAAATAATGAAAGGGAATGGATCCCCTTACATGATTGAATTTTCAATGAGATCCACCAATAACAATGGAAAAAAATAAGTAATGAAGCCCCTACAACTTTGAAGCTAAATTAAAAAACATGTAACAATAATAATCCATCATCCATCCATTTAATTATAAAACATGATGATTTATTATCACTAATATGATCCCCTAATATAGAATAAATTATATAAAATGTGAAAGGAAAAGTGGGGAGATCAATCCTCTATCAGGAAATCATTATACAATTAAAATAGTTGTAATACATCACAAGGAAACATATGAAGAGTTATATAGATATATTATAGTACCCTATATATGAAAGGGTGGACAATGGAATTGAATCAAAGGAGGACATTCACTCTTTATAACAGAATTCTATATGAAACAATGCCACTGTTGTGGATAACCAGTATTCCAATAGTGTTCCCCATCAAATAGATATCTGAATTCAGCATTACCATTTATTCTTTCTTACGCATATTTTTTATTTAAATAAAATTAAAATATCACAATGTAAAATATAACAACATTGCTGACACCATATTACTTCCTTTATCTTATTCCATGACTTCCCCCCGAGAATGAAACCTAACACTATGTAGTTTAACAGTCACCAAGATTATTTCAATGTTTGTGTGATCTTCACATCCCATTTCAGATTAGTGATACCTCCTAACACCATTAGTTGTGCCAATCCCATCATCAGGTATGACATAACTACTCATTTTACATGTGGAAATATCTTGATCAATACACCCTCTATAATCACAACCTTGGTTTGGTGACTGTATTAAGGGGCCAGTGCCCACTCTAAGCCTTTAACACACCCCTATATTCATCATATATTACAAAAAGACTCATTAAACCCAAATAGAATATCTTGAAATATATGGATAGATACTATTTAGGTAATGATGTATATTTACTTATATCTCATAGCTATATTTTTCATTACATTATTTTTTTAATTCCCCCTTCCAATAGGAGATAATTGAAAATATTTTATATTTTGATCTCCAATTAATATATTCTATGTTAATAAAATCATTATGTTTTCTCAATTATATATTTATTTCCCTAATCAGTATGAAATAAATTCCAATATTTATAAATGTTTTCATTTTTTAATATTTATATTAGTGAGATGTAAGGAGAACATATGAACTTTTCGGTATTTTTGTATTCCTATAAAAAAACATTAGAGAAATGTATATAGATATAAATAGATAATTTCATTTTATATATTTATTTTATTGATATATGTTATATATATATATATCAATATGTGGTGATTTGGCTATTTTCAAATATTAATTTTAATTATATATGTGAATTTTATTTAGATCTATATAACTATGTTATTTCATAACTAATTACCATATTTTTTATAATGGATATTTGTTTTTTTATTTCTAAAAATTAATCCTTATGAATTATCAAAGTGAAATAAATATGAATATATTAAAATTTATTTATTTTATTGAATATTTACCATAATTAAGATATTTTTTATGGAACTCTATTGATCTATTAATGGAATATATATATATATATATATATATATATTTATTTATTTATAGATTTATATTTGATTTAAATTAAAAAATTAAATAGAATTATTTATTAGCATCTAAAATAATTTTCATATCAATGATGAGTCAATAGTATATAACTATGTAGTGTAGATTGATTGAAATAAATTTGAAGAAAGGATACAATATGATTAACTATGTAACTATAAATTTTTAATTAATGTTCGGATGATACTATAATAAAACTATATGATGGATCATTTAATTGTTTTTTTTGATTTTCGAGCGTAAGAAAGATGATGATTTATCAAATCATAGATGCTCGAGATTGAGGAGTATTATAAAAAAAATTTATAATTAGTTATTATAAAATTATCGAGTAATTCATATATGATTTCATTTACTATTTAAAAAATTTTAATATGTTCCAAATGAATTTCACTTAAATATCTCTAGTAATAACCATAAATTTTTTATTATTTATAGTATCTCTCAGTAAATTAATTGGGTCATAAAGTGAGGATTTACGATCATTCTAATTCCACTATGTTGATAAAAATAATTATATTGATAATATTTATTGAATTAATTGATTATGGAGTGATAGCTCCCAATACAATGTATTTCTAATTAATAACCGATAAAACATTAAAACACAAGAGATAAAATTAAATGATTTTATTTATATTGAGTTACCAATTAGAATATTGTTAAAATGTATATGATCGTTATGATATTTTTTAAATGAATCTCATTTCATTTAATATTTAATTTATAATTAAATAAAAATAAATATTGATTAACTAATAAATTTTTTTCACTGATTTCAATTAATATTTTTATAATTTAACATTTAACCTAAATTTAATACTTTTTTATTTAATTAAATAAATATAGGGGGTTAATTAATAATATGTTATATTTATATGGACTTGGAAAATTAAAAAAATAATAACTCCCTCATTATAAATAAGTATTTATATTAAAATTTTCATAAAAAAGTATCTATTTCATTGAAAACTAAAATTTTTACATAATTAAATATCATTCATGAATATAGTTAGAATGAATCATGATTAACCAAACATGGGAATTTTTAAATTTACAAAATGATATATATTGTATTATAAAAAATAAAATTCAGTATATTTTTTTTAAATAATCGCGATAAAATTATCTAAGACATTCACAGACATGATTTTAGTAGTAGTTACTATAGATCAGATACCAATTAATTTATTTAGAAATTAAAATATTATGTAATAGATAATGAGAAGGAAAAAATAAATGATAACGATCTAATTAAATCAAAAAACTCTCATATTATTTTTTATAATTAATATAATATCATGAAGGGAATAATCATATATCATTATCCTATAATGTGTGATCTATATTAAATTGAGATTATGGTAAAAAAATTACTTTGAAAAAAATATCCAATGATTTTAATCAAAAACCTTATCTTAATTTATTTCTCAATTGAATTTTATTCTACATCCTAGATGGGAATTTTTTTGTTATCATAATGTTTTTATCATACCATTCATGATATAACTCATTCAATGAATGTCAAAAAGAGATTGTATTTCAATTTTTTTATTATTCTATTATTATAACAATTAGTTATGTATATTAAAAAGGATTTCATTTCTATGTTCCATTATAAATGCTCCCATATTTGATTTTCTAGTACCCATAATAAATGGATTTCTTATTAGAAAGTCTATACTTATATTCCATAATCATAGTAGTCCTTAATTGTGAAAATAATTACATTTTTTTCCTATCCCTAAGAATATTTACCACAAAATATGTTTTATTTTCATAATATTCTATAATATATATTTACATAGATTATATTCATATACATATTAATATATTCAAGGAATACCCATGTAATCATAAGAAAGTATAATATACGAACCAATTGATGTCAAATTTATATAAATTATATTTATATAGAGGGTATAAAAATGAATGAATAATATATAATATGACTAAAATACATATATATCAAGATAAATGCATATTTTTCATTATTTAAAATTCATAATGAATGATGGTTTTAGGAAAAAATAAATCAAATTAATCTCACAACTTTTAAACATTGGTTTTTATAAAAAAATAAAAGGTAATTCCCGCTTATTAGATATAATATTAATTCTTATAAAAATACCCAACATTAGAAATATTATTTTATTTTTTATGCATTATACTGTTTTTTCTCTTACTCAAATAGAATTTCATATTTAATGTTTATTTATTATAATTATATAAGGATGTAAATTGTTGAAATCACTCTAAATTATGAATAAATTTAAAATTAATAAATATATTTGAATATATTTATACATTTCTACAAATTCTACATATAATAATCCATTTTTAATATATTAGAGGATTGTAATTGAAATAAATCATTTTGTAACATCTCGTGTTTTGAACTAGTTGATAAACCAACAGAATTTAAATTTTGGTAATATCTGGAAGGGCCATTTTTGAAACCTAGATTTGGATCATGTTTATGACTATTGGATCTCTTCAATATAGTGTTTTAAACATAGATTATATATTTAGTTTTTAACCAAGTGAATCAATGTATTTTGGGAGTATCGTGGTCCAGAAATCATGGTTTTAAAGGGACTACACAAGGTTCATGGGTGTCTTTAACTAGGAGTGTCCATCCAAAAACTCTGTAGACTTGTTCAATGGGGGATGTGGTGGCTCATATGGTCTACACCTATTTTTCAATCCTTTCATAGATTTTATGCACTATTCTATTGGAGGCAGTATCCTTGAACAATTCACTACATGCTTGGTGAACAGATTCACAAACCATATTGGTGATACCATGTTGTATACCGTGATTTAGTAATTATAATTAAAATAAAATTTAAAAAAATATTAAAAAAATATACCTTAGCTCTCCTCCCACTCATACTTTCAGGACACCCCATAGGTGTTCCCCTTGGCTAGGAAAAGCACACCCACAATGACATATTTTTCTCTCTGTGATCATCCATTAATTAATTTTGACTTATCATCAATCCTTTAAGGTATAGTTCCATATACCTTATATTATCATTGCCTATCTGACTCTTTGCCTCTCCATTAAATTTTATTGTGTAAAAAAATCCCTAGGGTTAGGTTTTACCATGATTTTTTTCATATGAATTTAGTACTTGCATTGCCTCCCTTGGGACCCCATTTGTGTATGTTCTATTATCCCCCACCAAAGGGGATGTTGATTGGGTCTATTCAGTTCACCACCTAATTTCTATGTGGAATTATTTATCTACTTCCTAGTTATTAATCTTTTTATTTTTTAGTATTTTTCTGGTATTTAGATTTTAGTAATTTATTTGTAGTGCGTATACATTTTCTTGATGTTTTTGATATCAATTGATTTATTATAAAGCATTTGGTGACTCATTGAGGGCAAGAAACTATAGAGAAATGTATGTGTGTTTTTGAGTGTGTCTGTGTATATATATACATACATATATTCCATCTACATATTCCTTTGTGGAAAAGGTAATATGTACACTTGATTAAATGGTATATTTATATATATTAATGTGTGTTAGTGAATATGTGGAAGGACATCGAGTGGTCACCGCTCAAAACATATAGTTTCAACATCCCTGGCTGGGACCAGCTCTTGGGGATGGATCTTTTTCCCTTTACTTTAAATATGTGAATGCTTATGTTATTTAATTTATAATTTCTCACACCTTCAATTATTGTTTTTTCATGTTTCTTATCTTATTATAATGTTATTCCTCTGATAAATGTGATGAAATGACTAAATTTGATGAATGATTTGTTTAAAAATAGTTATAATTTATTTAATAAAACCCCTCCAATTGAGGTCTGTTATCTTCAATAAGAAAACTACTATTTATATGGTTATGTTTTCCTTTTGTTAATCATTTATAAATCATTATAAAATAAATCAAATCGATGATCAATAAATGGTTTTTTTGTTGATTGGACCTTATTTGTTGAACTTTCCTATGTAGTAATATGCATTGTTTCCATGACACCTCACATTTACACATGATCCATTTAAATGTAGTTTTTATTTGTTAATTTGTAAAATTAAATGTAGTTTTTATTTGTTAATATGTAAAATTAAATAATTAAATGGTTTATATGAAATGGATACTTGAAATGGAATTTAGAAAAATTTATTGAAATGAAGAAGAGTCAATATGTTATTAATTGTATTACATGTTTGCATTTCGATTTTAGGAATACTATAAAACCCTTATTTAGGTTTGATATATTTTATGCATTAGAGGTACATGCCTCATGTTGTGTATGGGGTATTATTTTAACCATGAATATGATAATGTTTTGAATAAAATTATTATTAATTGTATACTTTTTTATACATTTCAAAATTCATTCTTTTATGTAATTTATATGGAATAATGAGTGGCAAGATAATTTAATTCCTTATGCATAATATATTATAAATGAAAATTCCATATTGTCTTGTTGAAGTAAGGGTCATTGAAATCATTTAGGGGGAGGGAAAATATAATCTTTATATCTAGAGAAATTGGAGTGATAATTAGAGCTCCCATAGTGATAGATGCCATTTTTTACATCTTAGAACTTATATCCTGTTGAGCCAAGAGACTTTGAGAGATCATGGAATTGGGATAGGGGAAATAAGTTGGGAGATTCCATTTTAATTGGATCGTTGTGGTTATGTATTGATATTTCCCAACTTATATCAACTGGATATTGGGGATAAACCGTGATAGCTTCTTGAGTAATGGATGATAGTGGGTATGACATGGTCTGACTAGTACATGCATGCAAAGATACTATTAGGTATCATGGGTTCAGGTTAGCGGCTAGACCATGAGATCTTCCTTGAGAATTGAATTCTAGTTGTTATGTCTTCATAATTCCTAATATATTACTATATGTATATGTATATAATAATAAAATATGTGTATATATATAGTGACATGATAAAACTCTTATTCTGATTGTGGGACGTAGTATGTATAGCCATCAGGTTTCCCCTAGGAAGAAGTATGTGTTGATGTATGGTTATTTATTCTTGTTATACTTTTTCTATATCTACACAAAATTAAAATTTATACTTCATTATTTGGATTTGTCTAGACACAATGGGTTCTATCATACTAATATATATATCTCACACCCTACTCGAGGAATCCATTATACTAAGGCACCTCAGAATACATTCTTGTCATAGGACTATGGATCATGGTATAGTGTTTGTTCTTGTATGCATGCATCTGAAGTTAAGTTCAAATGATTGAGCTAGTACTCTGATTTCTCCTGGAGATCAACCTTGTGGATTACATCCATATTTTCTCAGGGACATAAATTATATTGTACTAATGAATGTTTTGTGATTATCATATTAAATTATTTTCAATCATCCATCATGCATTATTTATATAACATGGGGTTGGATTAAATTTTGTTAAACATAATATTGTTCTTCTTACGGTAATATGTTCTTTTTTTATTTATTGCTTCTATTATTGCATGATATTCTATATTAGATGACAACGCATTTAATTCATTGTAAGAGGTTATAGTCTCCCCTAGATCACCTCTCGAGACCATCGCTTCTATTTGGTTGCCTCTAGCAGATGGGCATACACACTTGAGGCCATGTGACCAACCATACAAGCTACATGATCAACTGTAAGCCAATTTTAGAGTATAAAATGTTGTATTATTGGTTGTTTCTTTTCATTTTTATTGCAATTTTAGGTTGTTATATAAGATATTTGGCATGATTTGGATTTTTTAAATAGTTTTTTATAGGACTAACCCACCAATGGGGAAATTACTAAGTGGCTAGAGATGGGATTAATGTGCATGATGTTTACTATTTTAGTTGATTTGATTTCGCATCGAGTGAATGGTGTAATTTAAAATTCTTAAGGATTTTTAGAATATCTACAAAACTTCCCTTGTCCTGGTAAGGAAATGATTAATCATTCCATGAATCATAATATGTAATTAGGGATTTACATGTCACGAATATCTATTCCATGTAGTTGAATTTTTATTTTTCTTACAAATATGATTTTGGGCCTACCATATAATTGCATGTAGAGTTTTATAAGATTTTAGGTATTTTGTGCAAGACTTTATTGAAAATATTCAATTATTCCTATTTAATTAAAAAAAATTCTTGTATCATGATTCAGTTCTTATTATAATACTTATTTGTTTACATCTATAAATTGAATACCTCACTTTGATAAAAATATGTAATTGATTTCATGGGATTAAAAATATTTTGGTTATGAATGAATGAGAACCAGCTTTGAATTGTGTGGAGTAAGTGAACCTTCCAATTGGGAAAGGTAAAATTTAACATCCCAAGTATGTAATGAATAATAGATATTTTTATCTATGTATATTAATGAATTAGATAGTGTTGTAGAGGATTAAAATGAAAATAAATCCAATCTTAAGCATGGAATACACTAATATTTTAAAAAGATTGTTTTACTCCCTTTTCATGGAAAACCATTTTTAAATCTATCTCTTGACAATTTTATAAGCTATGTTTGTCAAAAAAACTTATTCTTTATGATTGGGACATCAAAATTTAATTTGTTTGATTTTTTGGTATTTTTCTGACAATGTTCATTTTTTAATGAATAGTGAAAAATACTTCATTTTACATCAAAACTACTTTTTAATCTAATTTATTTATATGATTAGGTTATCTTTTGAATTGGGTTTTAAGTGAAATTAGAATATATTTTTACCATTTAATCCAATGGTGGTCATTGGAATCAATTTCACTTTGAATTTGGACTTAAACTGGTGTCAATGTTTTGCTACTTATTGTTTCATAAAAACACGCTATTTGTCATGACAACGGGAATTAATTATTAAATTAAAGAATGCAACTTATATGATTCGAATTTTGTAAAATAGACGTCATTTTTGAATTCGGAATATCAAATATAGCTTAGGGTGATGTTTTGGTTTTTTTCTGAAAAACATCAATTTTTATTGAATAGTGATACCACTAAGTGGTAGTTAAAGAACCTAATTGTTCATTTAAATGAAAATTTGCCACTTCTATGATTTTATTTTCAAAAATCCAACATACATGGTTGTCATTATGGAGTAAAATGTGGTTCAATGAGATTAAAACATTTTTTTGGTGAATAGTAACTTTTATGTTTTTAATCGCGATAAGAGGTAATTAGTGTAGTTTAAGGTAAAAATAATGTTTTAATAATATGAGATGAGCTTGAAACATGTTCTACCCTCATTGGATGTGTCATGGCAGACCAAGAAAATCCATGGGTCAACTTGGGGACCCCATTGAGCCAATTTGGTAGGAAAATGACATTAATATCTATTTATTTAATGTTAAATTAAAAATGACACAAACAAGAGTTATTTTATTAAAACAATTTTTACATGGGGTTATACAAGTCATATTTTTTATTATAAATATTCATTGAAATCTAAAAATATTTCCTACATCTTAGTATTTTTTTTTAATTTTTACACATTAAATAAATTTAATTATTTATGACATCATGATGATGCAGCAATTACCTCATTAATAAAGGATTTAAATAAAATGAAAAGATAATATAAAATCTATGACCTAAAATTTCCAAAACCTAATGGATGGCTATATTTAGAACCCTTATCACCTTATCCTCGAATTATATCAATGTGGGTCCTTTTGAATCTGAAACTCATTTTAAAATAAAGTAACATTTATTTACTTTCCAAGAGTGTCCATCCTCTCCTCTTATAAAAGGCCCCCACCTCTACCTCCTTTCCCACACTTCCAAAGCCTTTGGCTCTGCCAACACCTGCCCATGTTGTCTCTCAACTTCCATCTCTTACTCCTTGAAGCCTCACTTTTGGCATAAGTTTTTGCAAGGAAGCCTTTGAGCTCAAACCAAAGGGAGTTACCCGATTTTAAGGTAATGTCTTCACTTGAGTCCTTTTGTTTTTTTTGCTTCTCCAACCCCCTAAACTCTTTTTATTAATTTCTTTTGTAACAACTCCAGTATCTTCAATATACTAGGATGTTGTTCTAAGAAGTATTCGAGCTACACTTACACACAGCAACATCTAATGGTTAAATAAATACTGTTTCCGTGGATGGTGAATTTCTACCTCCCGAAATGATGATTGTTCAAAAATCTTTTAACACCATCATTGGTGGACATTAAGATGACACTATATTTATATATGATATATAATATGTTTTTGTTTTCCTTAAGCTTCTGTATTTTTCATTTTGGGCATACCTTTATGGTTTCCATTATAGGTAAACGTGATATCTTCATTTAAGGAAGTGCAGACTACCGCCCCCTCAAAGTGATTAGATTCGTTAATACCATATGTGGGACGTATAAAGGATGGAGTTATGATATTATATATGATATTACACTGGAATAATAATATACCTTTATTTCATTATGATTCCATTCTATAAAATACTAAATAGTAATGAAAGTAGCGTTCAAGCGTACGTACGGCTTACCGTCTCCATGAACAGTGCATTTCATTTCTTACCTCTAAATGATTATGTAATATTATAAATGCATGCACGTACTGAATATATATGACATATATGATATCTACATCATGAATTCCATTCTGGATTTAATGGATACATGAACAACTTGTAATTATAATTGGTTTATTTTTGACTCAAGTACCAATGATCGTTAAAACAACCGTTATTAACTTAAATAATTACATAGTGTTCATGACATGGAAATAAGTGATATAAAAGGAATAATGAAATTGAAAAAGGTTCTTAAACAAGTAGAAATTAACTCAAGTTTATTATTCAGGAGATTAAAGAACGACCGAGTCAAGTCAGACCCGAGGTATGGGACTTCTTCTCAATCTCCTTTCATTGAGGCATATTTTGTTTTATACACAACATTCATTTATACGGTGTATAAAACCCTTTGAATTTTATGTTAATCTAAAAGGAATTTTTTTATACGAAGAGTTTTACTAAATGACAAAAGGGAATGTTTTTGTCGTACTTATGTGGCGACAACGACTTCTCCGCCGTCGTGACCATTATTTGAGTTTCGGCTTCCTCTATAAGCCATACGTTCTTTTTAAAAGAAAAATAAATACCATGTTTTAATTTTATTTTATTTTGGTATTGAAAATGGTTTTCATAATTTTTTTATTATATCAATGTGTTGTATTGATATCTTGTGATTGAAATGTGGAAATGTTATGTTTCCTTTATGAATGTTTTATGTGATATGATTATGTTGAGGTTCTTGGGCATTATAATGAAGACGGGTGGTTCCGTGATAAACTAAGGGCGGGTGAGCCCGATATAGCTCTCCAATGCATTGGGTAACGCGAAGGAGATAAATGTTAAGGTTTCTCCGAAGAGATTTAGGGAATATACTGTGATGGGTATTCCAAACGTAACCAAGAGGGTTACTCCCTACGTAAGAATGTTATGAATGCCTCAATTTACCTTTGTGTCTTATGATTTCTATGCTTTATTCATGATTTGATGAGGTATGTTAAAGTGTTTATGTTTTATTGGTAAATATGATTTCATTCTTATGTATATATGAATTTATGTTTCCTTTCCATATTTTTATAACCAATACTGAGCTTTTTATGCTCATCCCATGTTTTTTTTTGAAATGTTTTTCACAGGTCAAGGGAAAGGTACATGATATGATGATAGTGTCAAGGAAGTGTCAAGAATTAATCAATGTTTTATTTTAAATATGGTTCCATTTATGGGAAAAATGAATACTATCTTTATGTAACCAATTTGATTATATGTGGAATGTAATGAAAGTTTTATGTTCTAATTCTCTAAAACTATAAACCTAAAAAGATCCTCAATGTGTAATCTTATAATAACTCAAGATTAAGTAATTTTTAAGGATGGGACCTTAGAGTTGGTATCAGAGGTCAGTTTAGATAACTTTAAGAGTTATAATTATATTAAATGATTATCCAATTTTTTTTGAAATGATATAGCATTTGAAGATTACCATGTTTCTTCATCTAAGACATATTGGTTCAGAATGGTTTTCCACAGAGGAAACAAGGAAGCAGTGCTAGGAAGGCATACAGAAGGAAATAACCTTCTGAATCAGCATCCTGAGATGGTCGGAATTGGAACTGAACAGTTTGATGCAGTAATGGAGCAGTTGACTAAAGGGATAAATGGTGGTGGTATCCATGCACGAGATCAGCCAGATCAACCACAGAGGAACATGTCAGTGGTGGAACATTTCATGAGGCAACATCCCCCATCATTCAGAGGATCATCTGACCCTGTGTTAGCTGAAGGGTGGATTAAAGCACTGGATAAGATTTTTTATGTCATGGGGTGTTCATACAATCAAAAGGTTAGTCTTGGTATTTACCGTTTGGTGGGTGAGGCAGATCAGTGGTGGTCGATGGTTAAAAATATAAAGGATGCTGATGAGATTGATGCTCTTGAATGGGATGAATTTAAAGGTATGTTTCTTGAAAAGTATTTTCCTAAGGCTGTTTGACTTAGGATGGAAAATCAATTCTTGGAATTGAGGCATGAAGAAGACTCAGTGGCTGCCTATGAAGAGAGGTTCACTCGATTGGAAAGGTATGCTCTAAATTTTATCTCAGACCTTGATAGTAAAATCAATCATTTTTACTCAAGATTAAAGCCAAAATATCGAAGGGGATTAGCTTCTCGTGAGTTAAAAAGTTATGAAAAGCTTGTTGGATGTGCTGAGAGGGTGTAAATGGAGTTTGCCGATGATCAAGTGTTCTATAACAACCAGTAGAAGAATAGATCGAGGTGGCAGGAGAAAGGGATGAATTATTCAAAAAATTCTGATGGTAAGAAAACTAAGTTTCCAGTTTGTGATAAATGTAGTAAAAGGCATGCTGGGGAATGTCTTCTAAATTCTGGAAAGTGATACCGATGTGGTAAGATGGGACATAAGGCTCATGATTTCACTGAAAAAGTTCAAGGTGATGGTAAGTCCAAATTTGATTTATAGTTAGTGAAATGTTTTAAGTGAAATGAGATGGGTCACTATGCAAACGAGTGTCCGACAAAGAGTTTGAGTGATGGGAAGTAGTTAGACTACAAGAAGAAAGGGGTGGTGAAATCCTTTGCAACTGCTTCAGCAGATGTTGGGCCATCAAATGATGTTGTATCAGCTCTAGGGAACTCAGTATTTTTCAAAGATTGACCTGATATCGGGGTACCATCAGCTGAAGGAAAAGGAAGAAGATGTTCTGAAGACTGCGTTTCATACAAGATATAGCCATTATGAATTTGTAGTAATGCCTTTTGGTCTAACCAATGCACCTGTTGTATTCATGGACTTATTGAATAGAATTTTCCATGAGCTCTTGGATAAGTGTGTGGTGGTTTTCATTGATGATATTTTGGTGTTTTCTAAAAGTAAAGAGGAGCATGAAAGACATTTAATGGTTATTTTTCAAACCTAAAAAGAAATGAAATTGTATGGGAAATTCATCAAGTGTGAGTTTTTGTTACAACAAATTTATTTCCTAGGTCACATTGTTTCTAAAGATGGGATAACCGTTGATCATGAAAAAACAAAGGTTGTTGAATAATGGCCAAGACCCACAAATGTAACAGAGATTCATAGATTCCTGGGTTTGGAAGGCTATTACGGAAGGTTTGTTAGAAATTTTTCACAGTTATCTAGTCCAATGACTAAGCTAACTCGGAAGGGTGTTAAGTTTATCTGGACAAAAGAATGTGATGATTGTTTTCAGGAACTGAAAAGAAGATTGGTGAATGATCCAGTTTTGGCACTACCTTCCAGGAATGGTGAGTTTGTTATATACAGTGATGCTTCATTAAAAGGACTTGGTTGTGTCCTAATGCAGAATGATCAGGTAATTGCTTATGCTTCACGACAGTTGAAAACTCATGAGGTAAATTACCCTACACATGATTTGGAATTAGCTGATGTTGTTTTTGCTTTAAATATTTGGAGGCATCATTTTTATGGAGTAAAGTGTGAAATATATACCGATCACATAAGATTAAAGTATATATTCACTCAGAAAGAATTGAACATGAGATAGAGGATATGGCTAGAATTAAAAAAGGATTATGATTGTACGATTCATTACCATCTGGGAAAAGCTAATAAAGTGGATGATGCTTTGAGTCGAAAAAGTAATTCTTCATTAGAAATGTTGATTTTGGAACGTGATGCTTTGGTTAAGGATTTGATAAACTTTGGCATAGAAGTTGTTGGTGCAGGATGTTCTTCTATTTTGTTTCAGGTATCAGTGAAATCTTCTCTATCAGACAGAATCAAGCAAGCACAGAAGCAAGACAGTGAGTTGCAGAAAAAGGTAGAGCTGGTTCATAAAGGTAAGTTGCCAGAATTCAACATTGATAATGATGGCGTTTTGAGATTTGGGATGAGATTGAGTGTGCCTTGTGATTCACAGTTTAAGAGAGAGTTGTTATGTGAAGGTCATAGTTCTCCGTTTTCTGTTCATCCTGGAAGTACTAAGATGTACAAAGATCTGTGGGAGTATTACTGGTGGGATGGAATGAAAATAGATTTTGCTGATTTTACTGTGAAGTGTTTGACTTTCCAACAGGTTAAATCAGAGCGGCAGTTACCGAATGAGATTCTTTAGCCTTTACCAGTGCCATAGTGGAAATTGGAGAATATATCCATGTACTTCGTTGTGGGATTGCCGGAAACCCCTTGAGGTTATAATGAAATCTGGGTAATTGTTGATCGCTTGACTAAATATGATCATTTCCTTGCTATACAAGATACTTTTTCCCTAGATCAACATTCCCGTATGTTTCTTAAATAGATAGTCAGGTTACATAGAGTTCCTCTCTCCATTTTATCTAACCATGATCACAGGTTCACTTCTAACTTTTGGAAAGGCTTTCATAAGTTGTTGGGTACTGAATTAAATTTTAGTACATCTTTTCATCCTCAATCAGATGGGAAGTCAGAACGAACAATTCAAACCTTGGAGGATATGCTACGAACTTGTTCGGTGGATTATTAGGGAATTTGGGACCAACATCTTTCATTGGTTTATTTTTCATATAATAACAGTTTTCATTCCAGTATACAGATGGCACCATTTCAGGCATTATATGGGAAGCGTTGTCGAACTACAGCTTTCCAGGATGAAGTGGGTGAAAGGAAGTTGATGGGACCAGAATTGGTAGAATAGTTGGTAGAAAATGTTCAGCTGATACAGAAACACATGAGAACAGATCAGAGGAGGCAGAAGAGTTAAGCGGACAACAGGAGGAAGGATATATCTTTTGAGGTAGGTGATCATGTTTTTCTCAAAGTCTCACCATGGAAAAGTGTGATGAGATTTGGTAATAAAGGAAAGATGAGTCCAAGGTTCATTTGACCATATGAAATTCTGGAGAGAGTCGGATCAGTTGCATACCGGGTGGCTTTACCTCAGAGTTTATCTTAGGTACACAATGTTTTTCATGTTTCGATGCTGAGAAAGTACATGCCAGATCCATCTCATGTTTTGAGTCCAGTGGTAGTTCAGATGGAAGAGAACCTATCTTTTGAGGAACAACCGGTCAAGATTCGTGACCATATGGAGAAAGTGTTACGAAATAATGTGATTAATTAGGTAAATGTTTTGGGTAAAAACCACATTATGGAAGAGGCAACATGGGAATCTGAAAATGGAATGAGGGATAAGTACCCCCATTTATTCGATAAGTAAATAAATTGCAGGGACGCAATTTTCTAAAGGGGGGAAGGGGGAAGGATGTAACATCCAAGTAAGTATTTTCTAATAGACATTTTTATCTATGTCTATTAATGATTTAGATATTGTTGTAGAGGCTAAAAAGTGAAAATAAATCAAATCTTAAGCATGGAATATACTAATATTTTTAAAATATTGTTTTACTGCCTTTTGATGGAAAACCATATTTAAATCTAACATTTAACAATTTTATAAGCTATGCTTGTCAAAATAAACTTATTCTCTATGATTGGGACATCAAAATTTACTTTGTGTGCATTTTTTGTATTTTTCTGACAATGTTCATTTTATAATGAATAGTAAAAAATACTTCATTTTACAGCAAAAATTCTTTTTAATCTAATTTATTTATATGAATAGATTATATTTTAAATTGTTTTTGAAGTGAAATTAAAATATATTTTTACCATTTAATCCAATGGTGGTTATTTGAATCAATTTCACTTTGAAATTGGACTTAAACTGGTGTCAATCTTTTGATACTTATTATTTCATAAAAACACGCTATTTGTAATGACATCGGGAATTAATTGTTAAATTAATTAATGTAACTTATATGATTTGAATTTAGAAAAATATAAATCATTTCTGAATTCTGAATATCAAATATAGCTTAGGGTGATGTTTTGGTGTTTTTCTGAAAAACGTCAATTTTTGATGAATACTGAAACCACTAAGTGGTAGTTAAAAAACTGATTTTTCATTTAAATGAAACATTGTCACTTCTGTGATTTGATTTTCAAAAATCTGACATACATGGTTTTCATTAAGAAGAAAAATGTTGTTCAATGAGATTAAAATAATTTTTTTGTGAATAGTAACTTTTATGTTTTTAATCGCGATTAGAGGTAATTAGTGTAGTTTAAGGTAAAAATAATGTTTTAATAATATGAGATGAGCTTGACACATGTCCTACCATAATTGGATGTGTCGGGGCCAACCAAGACAATCCATGGGTCAACTTGGGGACCCAATGGAGCCACTTTGGTAGGAAAATGACATTAATATCTTTTTATTTAATGTTAAAGTAAAAATGACCCAAACACGATTATTTTACTAAAACAATTATTACATGGGGTTATACAAGTCATATTTTTGATTAAATATAGTCATTGGAAAGAAAAAAAGATTTCCTACATCATAGTATATTTTTAAAATTTTTAGACTTTAAATAAATCAAATTATTTATGACATCTTGATGATGCAGTGATTACCTCATTAATAAAGCATATAAATAAAATGAAAAGATATTGTAAAATCTATGACCTACACATGTCCAAAACCTATTTTATGGGTATATTTCTAACACTTATCACCTTATCCTCTAATTATATCAATGTGGGTCCTTTTTAATCCGAAACTCATTTTAAAATAAAGTAGCATTTCTTTACTTTCCAAGAGTGCCCCTCCTCTCCTCTTATAAATGGCCCCTACATCTACCTCCTTACCCACAATTTCAAAGCCTTTGGCTCGGCCAACCGCTTCTCATTTTGTGTCTCCACTTCCCTCTCTTACTCCTCTAAGCCTCACTTTGCACAGAAGTCTTTCCAAGGAATCCTTTTAGCTCAAACCAAAGGGAGTTACCCGATTTTAAGGTAATGTCTTCACTTGAGTCCTTTTTTTTATTTTGCTTCTCTAAGCCCTTAAAACCTTTATATTCATTTCTTTTGTAACAACTCAAGTATCTTCAATATACTAGGATGTTGTAATAAAAAGTATTTTATCTACACTTACACACACCTACATCTAATGGTTAAAGAACATACTGTTTCCGTGGATTGCGAATTTCTGCCTCCTAAAACGATGATTGTTCAACATTCTTTTAACACCTTCAAAGGTGTCCATTAAGATGACACTATATTTATATATGATATATAATATGTTTATGTTTTCCTTAAGCTTCTGTAATTTTCATTTTGTGTATACCTTTATGGTTTACATTATGGGTAAACGCGATATCTTTATTTAAGGAAGTGAGGACTACCGCCCCCTCAAAGTGATTTGATTCGTTAATACCATATGTGGTATGTATAAAGGATGGAGTTATGATATTATATATGATATTAAACTGGAATTATAATATACCTTTATATCATTATGATTCCATTCTATAAAATACGAAATAGAAATGAAAGTAGCGTTCATGCGTACGTACGGCTTACCGTCTCCATGAACGGTGCATTTCATTTCTTACCTCTAAATGATTATGTAATATTATAAATGCATTCATGTACTGGATATATATGACATATATGATATCTACATCATGAATACCATTCTGGATATAATGGATACATTAAAAACTTGTAATTATAAAGGGTTTATTTTTTACTCAAGTACCAATGATCTTTAAAACGACCGTTATTAACATAAATAATTACATATGTTCATGACATGGAAATAAGTGATATAAATGGAATGATGAACTTGAAAAAGGTTCTTAAACAAGTATAAATTAACTAGAGTTTATTATTCAAGAGATTAAAGAATGTCCGAGTCAAGTCGGACCCGAGGTATGGGATTTCATCTCAATCTCCTTTCATTGAGGCATATTTTGTTTTATACACAACCTTCTTTTATACGGTGTATAAACCCCTATGACTTTTACAATTATCCCAAAAGAATTTTTTTATACGAAGCGTTTTACTAAATGACAAAAGGGAATGTTTTTTTCATACGTATGTGGCGACAACGACTTCTCCGCCACCGTGACCATTATTTGAGTTTTGTCTTCCTCTACAAGCCATACCTTCTTTTTTTTAAAAAAATAAATAAAATGTATTAATTTTATTATATTTTGGTATTTAAAATGGATTTCATAATGTTTTTATTATATCAATGTGTTGTACTGATATCTTGTGATTGAAATGTGGAAATGTTATGTTTCCTTTATACATGATTTTTGTGATATGATTATGTTGAGGTTCTTGGGCATTATTATGAAGACAGGTGGTTCCGTTATAAACTAAGGGAGGGTGAGCCCGATATAGCTGTCTAATGCATTGGGTAATGCGAAGGAGTGAAACTTTAAGGTTTCTCCGAAGTGATTTAGGGAATATACTCTGATGGGTATTCCAAACGTAACCAAGAGGGTTACTCCCTACGTAAGAATGTTATAAATGCCTCAAGTTACCTTTTTATATTATGATTTCTATGATATATTCATGATTTGATGAGTTATGTTAATGTGTTTATGTTTTATGGTTAAATATGATTTCATTCTTATGTATATATGAACTTATGTTTCCTTTCCATATTTTTATAACCCATACTGAGATTTTTATGCTCATCCCAAGTTTTTTTGAAATGTTTTTCACCGGTCAAGGGAAAGGTACATGATATGATGATAGTGTCAAGGAAGTGTCAAGAATGAATCCATGTTTTATTTTAAATATGATTCCATTGATGGGAAAAATGAATACTTTCTTTATGTATCCACTTTGTTTATATGTGGAATGTAATGAATGTTTTATGTTCTAATTATCTAAAACTCTAAACTTGAAAAGATCCTCAATGTGTAATATTGTAATAACTCAAGATTAAGTAAGGGTTAAGGCTGGGTCCTTATATAAAACATATATAAAAACTATATTTAGCATAATAAATATATAAATTTTAGTGTTCCTCTTAAAATTGTAATTCATTTATTTTTAAAAGAAAATTTAAGATGATTTTCATTAAAATAGAGCCAATTTCCCAACAATTAGCTTATAGGAACTTTACAGAATGTTTGGTGGCCAACTATATGACTGGATGATTTTATATGAGCTTATATAATTTAAAATGATATTTGATTCAACAAAATGGATAATATTTTCAATCAATTAAGTGTATCAGTGCTTCAAGAATTTTTAAATGGAATTACATATAAAATTTTATTGAATGATTTTTTATCAAATATCTATATATGTAAGGGCTATTTAATTTTTAATCTGAAGTGAATTGTTTAGAATTTTAAAATGAAGCTATACCTATGTAGGTCAGTTGGGGAATGTTTTTATGAGATGATCCATTTTGGTGTTTGTATCTTCAATAACTAAGAAAAAATTACTGGGTTACATTTTTTATGAAACTATGTTGTCTTATACAATCCAATGTATGTCACCTGGGTTTCTAAAATGGATTTTTATGAGAAATTTTATAATAATGATTGAATTTTAATGATAAATAAATGATTAAAAATGATTTTTTTATTCTAGGTTGTTTTTCATGTGGGGAATTTGTTAAAATCTATTACCAAATTTTTTTCTATTGAAAAAATGGTACAAGATGTTTTAAAAAAAAATACAATTAATATTTAAATGTGACTAAATTTACAGGGCTTGGAAATTCAAAATGTAGCATTTTCCTCATTTTATAAACCTCGTGTAAGTGTTTTATTAACATATCATTGTTTGTACATGGAACCAAATCATAGGTGTTTTTATATGCATTCTCTCTTTTTTAGGGAAATATTGATCATTTTTTGCCTTGTGACTTCTTTTAGAATGATGTTGTTATAGAGTTTATGATTTTCCATCGTAAGGGCCTACACCATAGTAAGCTCCACCCTGAGCGGTTATCTTACTTTCTAATTATAGAGATATTTCAATTTTTGGGGTTATTTGGGCCCCATTGTCTTTTGTAGGACTGTTATTATTCAATGAAAATGTTTTTTCAAATAGGTTTTCATTGTTTTCATAACATTATTAGGGGATTAAACATCGGGTAATGCTCAATTCCTATAGGGTATGAATTCATATGGATTTGATAACCACATCATAGGTTCTATGAACCTTTATATTCCTCAATATTTGATTATTTGGCATGTCATTTTCCCTGTGAATATTCATAAGGAGAAATATGACTCTGAGTTAAATCTCATGTAAATGTTTTCAAATACATGATTGCATATTGCTAATAGCATATTTGTAGTACATAGGAAGTGTTGAATTGTTGTAATTAACTATAAGGCATTGGTTATCATACATAGTGTCATTGAGTGTATTTTTTTTATTGAACAAAATATATTAGGTGAAATATTTGAGGCTTTAGTTTTCTATTGTATTTTGTAATCTATCAAGTATAAAAACCAAAGCGTTAAATAAGTAGATTCATCCTAATGTTATGAAGGAATATTGGGATACTCTTGTGTTTTGACACACTAGTTGGTTCAATTTTTTTCATATATAATTCATTCAGTTTGTGATCATGGTTGAGAAGACCTCCATGCTGGTATCAGTAAATGTGTACCTCTAATTAAAAGGAGCACTGAAAAAGAGGACCATTGGTAAATAATCAGTATTTCTTGAATTCCATTGAGGATTGTATGTTTTTTAACTATATTCATTCTCAGTAGCATGATGATGAAGTGTTTGGTTGAGAATATAACCCTTTAGGAGAACCATTGGTCTTATATAATCTTTGTTGGGTAATCATGAACAATTATGTAATACATTATGTGTAAAAATGCACTGTGATTGGTTATGATTAAATGTTGAAATTTGAACCCTAGTATCCCCCAATAGAAGTCATCCAGTGCTTGTTTGACCATGATTTATTCCATTAATTGGGTATGATTGACTATAAACCATTTAATTCCACATAATTCACTCTTCTGATGTTTTATGAAATCCACATATCATGATTACATCATTGATTCACTACGAGAGTGTTTGTCTTACACAACATTATTTATTAAAAATCTATTATGAGTGTTGAGTGGTGATCTTTCAGTGTTTCATGTAGGATGAATTGTTATTATTGAGGAATGTTGGTTATGATTGACCCTAGGGTTCCCATGTAACAATCACCTTGAAATATTTTTGTTCACCTTCTATTTCTTCATACCTAATCATGATTCAGATACTGCTCTAGACACATTCAATGATATGATGTGGACATTGAACTTGGTTCAACGTCTCAATTGTAATTATCGAGTTTGAAGTATATTTGAATAGTAAATTGTGCTCAATTTATATTAATTTTGATGTTACAATGTACTTTTAGTTAGGATCTGATGGTTTTTTCTAATTTTGATGATGATTCCAGTGGGACTGGATATTTTTGAACCCCTCTTATTCATTTTTTGGCATAATAGTTTAATGCTAATATGATGTTTTGACCTATGAACATCATAATAAGTCATATATTTACATTTATGGATTTTTTCATGAAATAATAGCTATTTCATAGAAGAAGGAATCATATTCTTGATTGTAAAACAATTTTCATCTATGTTGGGTGTTTAAAGATTAGTTTCCCAAAGCGGTTAAAATTATTTTTAATTATGTATAACAAACATAGTTGATGATGAAACTTTTTTAAAAGAAATTCATCAGGTGAAGGTGAGTACATTTTCTATCAGTATGTTCTTTAGCTTAAATCCATATTTACTTTGATAATGATGTATATAAGAAGTCAACCATTTTCCATTTCAAAATAATTCCACTAGAATATCTATAATTCATAGAGGCATGCCTTATAATAAATTCCAATAGTGGAGAGGTTGTAGTTTGGAATTGGTCCATATGATAATGTTGAAAACTATTATGGGGAGAATAGATGGCCAAATGTTTAAAAAGATGAGTACATGGTTATATATCTATTTAAACATGCTTGGGTAAGTTTCATCTCTAGGATTCGATTGGAGAATGGATCATTGAATAGTGTTTTCATAGAATAAGTGTCATGTTATTCAAGGAGTTTTTAAGGGTTTTTTATTGTTCCAAAAATGAAACATAACCACTTGAAGTAAAATTTATGAATCTCTTAGGTTTCGTGATTTTTTGATGTTCCCGAATGATTCACAGGGATGAGAAGATTAATGTTTTGGTGGCTGTAATGTCCCGTGATTTGAACTGGATGCAAAATGATGGGAATTTTTTAATTAATGGATGAGGTGTTTATAAAAACAAGCTTCATAATATGAATCTGATTGTTGGATCACTTCAAATTAATCTTTTTAGGAATGGGTGAAGGATCGAGTGGTTACTCAGGTGTTTCGCAGAGTATTGGGAGCATCGAGGTCTTGAAATCATTGTTTTAAATGATATTCATATAGCATTGGGTGTTTATGAAACCATGAGACACTAGTTGGGAAACATGTCACCTTCATCAATGTGTGAAACATAATTTAATAGAGGAAGCATATGGTTTTATAAACCATGTTCCTAGCCTACACAGTGTGGTTTTGGAGGCAATATCCTCGTACTTTTGACAGCACGGATTGCACTCGGTTTAGAAAATCGCATAGGTAAAACCATATATTTTACACTATTTTAATAATTTTATTTAAAAAAATAATATAAAATAAAAACAGAAAGTCATTTTCTTCACCTATCCCGCCTATCAAACCCGGGCAACACCCCATGGGTGTTCCCCCTGAATTGTGATTCACATCCCCTCTGGCACCCTCATCTCAAAGAAATCATCCACTATTACTTTAAAACATATCTTGGATCTCATTAGGTATTGTTCACTTCCCCTTCTCCTATCATTTTTTCAGATTATTTTCTAAATCCACATCACCTGGTATGGTTTATTAGAAATCCTAAATTTAGTTATAATGATTAATTTTTTCACTCTAAATTTATTGTGAATGGTTCCTCCCTTAGGACCCCTTTTGTGTGAGTTCCACCACCATCCACCAGAGGCAAAGAATATTGGTTTGAATTGGTTATTCACCACCGTAAAAGGTTACATTCCTCCAATATTTTTTAGTTTAACACTTTCTAATTTAAAGTATTTTGATTGTATTTTGTTTTGAGTGTTTTATCTGGAGTTCATAGACCTTCCCATTACATTTTATAGTTCCTTTTATTTCTTTTATCGAATATGATTACTCTTTAAGGTCATGAAACCAAAATCAATGGTTTGTATATATATATATATATATATATATATAATCTCCTAACATATTCCCTCATTAACAGGGTAACATATACATTCTATTAAGAGGTGTATTTATATATTAATGTGTCTGTTCAATTGTGGAACATCATTAACTGGTATATTTTTAAAATGAATACATCCAATATTATTGGTTTTGTCTACCTATTATGGAAGGATCTCATTCCATGCCCTTTATTTTTAAGAATTCAGATGTCAATCAATTTCTCTATCCCCATTACTACATTTATGTTCGTTGCAATTATAGTTGTTTGTTTTAATTTTATTTATTAGATAAATTTGATGATACTCTTAAATGTGAAAAATGGATGTTTAAAAAACAATATCTTTTTTTATAATAAAACCCTCCAATTTATGCATTTTTTATTTAACTAAAAAGTATTTATTAGACATTTATGCTCATGGATTATTTCATGGATATTTCTTTCTGTTTTGATGTTATGATCAATAAATGGAATGTTTAGGCGACTCAATCGTTTTTGTTGATATTACACAAGTGGGAATATGGTTTTTTTCCCTCACACCTCTAGTTAACACTAGATACTTTAAATTTTGGTTGAAATTTCTTATTCTGATAAATGAAATGGTTATGTGAGATAGAATATTTAGAATTTATTATACAAGATGGTAGCATACTTTAAGGATAATGATCTAGATCCCTTCAATGGAACATGTACCTTAGATAAATTTTATGTGATTTGGATAATTTATAGAGATGACCTCGCGAGGGATACATCATAGAAAATGAGAAGCCATGATTAAATGGTTGAGATAAGATAGATCCTTCGAATTGAATTTAACAAGTATACTGAAATGAATAAGTGTAATTCTGTTATTCATTATAGTATAATTATTAATGATGGTTCTATGAATGTTGATAAACCCTAATATGGGATTCATAAATTTCATTAATGGAATTTCTATGCCTCATTCAAGGAATTGTGTATGAATGTGACCAATTCTATGATAACGTTTTAATTGAAATTATTAAGAGGTGTTTTGTTATGTATACTTGTTATCTTTCCTTATTTATGGTAATAGAAATGGTATAGTTATATGTATTAGATATTATTTCCTAATGAATTATATATTATAAATTAATATGACATATTTGACTGTGTATCCTAGGGACCAAGAGTTAACTTGGATGAATGACTATGTGAGAATTCCATATTTAGCTAAGGGATAGACCATGAGGGGCCCCAATGTGATAGATGCCATTTGGCATTTCCTAGTCCATATATCATGGGGAGTCAAAAGACTAAGAGAGCTATTGGAATTGGATTAGGATCTAGACCATGGATTATTACCCAATAATTGAATGGCAGTGGTTACATCCAAATTCTTCCCCATATATATCAACTAGATATTTGTGATAGACTGTGAGAGCTCCATAGGTGATGGATGAATGTGGGTATGTACTGGTCCTTCTAGTGTGTGTATGCCATGATACTGTGAGGGAAATTAGAATTTGGTTAGGTTCTAGACCATGAGATATTCCACTAGAAATATATGGTGGTTGTTATATATAAATCATTTAAAATATACAAATATATGTGTATATATATAATGATAGTATATTTATATATATAAGGTGACATGATAAAACTTTTATTCTGGGTATGGGCTAATGAATGTATAGTTTTCAGGTGTACCCAAGGAACCTAGATTGTTTTATTGATGATTATTAAGTATTATTGTGCTCAATATAATCATGGATATTGTATATATTTAAATTTCACTATATAAATTGGGATAATGTCCTTGGGTTTCAGTATATTGAGATTTATATCTCACACCTTCCTTAGGCCGCCATTGTATTGGGGTATGTGATCATACATTTATGTAACATGATTTAAGACAATGGTATATGGCATGTTTTTATATTCTTGTAACTTGAATTAAGAGAAAAGTAAGATATGGATCGAAGGATGCTTTTGGAGATCACCATGGGGGCTTGTGTTAATTTTGTTATTTGGGTCCTAGATTGGGTTGTATTTTAAATCATGTTGGGTGTTTACTATTATTACATATGACCATCTTCCATCATAAAATAATTTTTAAAATTGTATTTAAAACATATATATGAAATTGAATATTACTATTCTTCAATTGCTAAGTTATCTATTTATTTAACGATTCTACTACTTCTGGATATTCTGTATCGAATAACACCATTGGTGATATCTGATAAGAGCTTATAGACTCCCCAGAATCACCTCTGAAGACCCTTACATCTAGTTCGAAGCCTTTGGCATATGGGTAGACCTTATTTTAGCCATGTGATCCACTAGTCTAGATATATGTTTAATGGTAATCCGCGTTAGGATGTTACATATTTATATGAATAAAAATTTGACAATAATTTTATTTTAAATTACAGAAAAATTATAAATATTTTTTTCTCATAAATAGACCATGTAAAATGAAATTATTTGAAATTGTATTATGAACTTGGGTTTTGCAATATATTTTACTAATTTAAGGTGTGTCGAAAAAATTCATTCTAAATAATTATTTTATAAACATCCACATACATACATATGGATGGCTATCTTATTGATCATATAGTGAGGTGAGGAATGGTTTTGATATCCATGGGTGAAACATTACACTAAATATGGTGGATGATTGGATGTCGTAACTGGGTGTAAACACTATAATTATTGATTATAATTGAATTTATAAATTATATATATTACATTTCAAGTGTTTTCATTCATTATTATAATAAAATGTATTATATATAAAAATGTACTTTTATCATATTTTTCAAATATATATATTATATATATTATAAAAATATTTGTCTTGCATAAAATATGGGGATATGGTTATTTTAAATATATTAATTTCTTGTGGTGAAATTATATTTTATAAAATTAATAAAAAAATTTAGATGAAATCTCATTGTGTAAATAAAGGGATTATTTATAAAAACTATTTTTTTAATACATCAACATTTACAATGTTAAAATTTTATAAATAATTTTAATTTATAAAATTATTTTAAAACAATATATTGGAATTGAATTTATGTAGAAAAACATTTATGTCATGTTGTAATATATACTCCTTTATAATCATAGAAATATATACATTTTGGATGAAAAATATACATGGTTTTCCAAAATGAAGGTGAAGTAAATGCATCATTATTTGCTAATGTGTGTCATAGTTCATTAGTAGTGTCATGGTAGAAAAGATGATAGTTCCTCATGTACTCAAAAAAAAAATTAAAACATCATAGTTCACTTAAGATATATAAATTTACTGTATTTTATATGGATTTGTGAAATATGATTGTCGACTCTAAAAAATGTTTTCATTTGAATAAAATTAACAATTTATTTTCAAGGTAGTGAATATTTAATTATATAAATATTCTGGGATAATTTTTCCACCTTGATTCAATCAAACATGAATTATTCTTTGATAGAAATTGAATTTTTTTGAGTCCAAGCGTGATAGATAATGGGATTTTTGAATTGTAATCCAAATAAATAGTTTAATTTTTTTTTTGATGTGAATGGTTTTAATATATTTCACAAAAAGTTATATAGGTATAACAAACAGGATAATAAATACTAAATGCATACCTATAAATATAAATATATTATTATTTTGATGGTTTTGTTTCAGGAATTATTTGAAAAAGATGGTTTTTAATAAGCTCAAAACATAGGTATTTGTTTTGTGTTAGACTACAATTGATCAAACGAACTCAACATTATACCGATCATAGTGTGAATAAAAAACACTACATCATATTAAATGGTTTATAATTAAATGGTTATTTTTTGAAATTTTTATCAATAACTCTATGAGTTTATAATGTCAAAGATTTTTTTGGATAAAAAATATTTTTAATTGTGATTGAATTATTAATTATAACAATTATGGTATAATAAAAAAATCAAATAAGAATCATCATAGTAACTTTTTATAACATGCATCTCTGTATTGAAAAAATATAAATTTATATTTTATAAAAAGATATTTAGATATTAGATATAACAAATTATTCATAATAGATCCCTAGTTTATATTTTATAATGAAATAAAGAGGTCTAATAATCTATTATGGTTATATTATTTAGATGGTATATTTTTAACTACGTATTGGTGTAATTGAAGCCATTGTAAAAATTAAATTCCAAGATAAGTTGATTTAATTTTTGTTCGTATGAAGATAAACCCATTCTAATTTGGAATTGATGTCATAATATATTATGTATATGACAATATGGGGATGATAAACCAAAATATCTACTTTTTCAAAGACAAATATATATCAAAATCCATTTTTGGGTTTATCTATAAGGGTTTCCCTTATATATGTGTTGGTAAGTAATCAAATATGAATGATATGATAATTGTTTGAATTATATGGGATTTCATTGGATCATTACCAACTAATATATCCTCAAGATGTTGATGTTTAATAAATATTTAGATATTCACAGTTTCAATTAGGGAAATGTAAATCTTATAAAATATTAATAAATGTTTGTTGATATGGGTTTGTATGTTCCTAATCAAGGTATATATTAATGTATCACGTAAAAATATTTTGATATAATTTTTTTGTTATAAAAGTCAAAAATTATTATTCTTATGATTAAAACATCCTATTAAATTGATGTTAGTATGGCCACAGAAATTGAGAAGGATTTTATTGACATTAAGAGGGTATGTTTACTTCATATTAAATTCATTCGATGAATGAATTAATTTAATTATTAATTGTAAAATAGGCATGTCATTTTTTTAATCTTAATATATTATACGTAAAACATTTACATGAAAAGTGACCACTATGTTACATTATGTATATTTATTTAAATTATAAAATTTCCATGATTTGAAATATAAATTAAACATTATTATACTAAAATATTATATAATTTATCAAGAATTAATTTAAGTGGATCAGAGATGTGGTTATTTATTTCTTATTAAAAAAGTTTGGGGAAAAAATATAAAAATTGATAGTCCATAATAGGCTAAATATTGGACACATTACATTGAAGTAAGTTAATTTTATATAGAAATGACAGAAACCTATTAGAGAAATAGAGAAATAATCACCTTAGGGAGGACACTAGAAGTCTCTCAGACTAATACATGTCTATCTATAGTGTGCGGTTATATCAAGTTATTTTTGTTGCATCATTCCCTAGAAGTCACTATGCCATTCCTCAAAAAATATCCCTCATTGTCTTGAGAATGATTCCTCAGAAGCTAGAGGATGTTTACTAGTAGTAAGGTCCTAAGGTGTGTTAGTTGGGAGATTATTCCATTCAGTGTTAGAGAGTAGAATTGTGTTAAATAGTAAATGTGAAATAGATGAAGGTACAAAAATATTAAGTCATCATATATAAATAAAATTGAAGGTGATGATTCATAAATATATACAAAAAGTATAACGATGAAAAAGATATCACAAATATATACAAAATGATGTACATTGGATGTAGTGGAAACCAGAATATAAAACATTCTATAGAAAAATAAAAATGACCAATAGATGAATTTACTAGCATCCTATGCATAATCATGGTTCTATAATCCTGTACGCCATCCTAGTACTCATTGTAAAATGTCAAAAGATGGAAGATTTTCCTTATCCACACCATTAATAATGACGCCTACTCATGTACCTTGTATGGACCCAGCGTGTTGTGGGATATACTTAGTATCACATCACAAATAATGACTTGAATAATAAATTCAAGGAATATAAAATGAGTCGTGTTATAATAATAATAAATTAAATTATATAAATACATAATAAAATTTTTTCCGTGTTACACATAATACCAAATAGATGCTACTTTCCAAAACCTTAGACAGTTTCCTCAAAACCTATGTGATCCTACAAATGTATGATACATTATATAAATTTGTCATCACAAATAATGTATCTAGATTGGATCAAGACAAGTAATGTAACTTGTCATGGTGGTTTAATCGATTAAATTATTGACTTATCATTCTTGTATTTATATAAATGGAATATCTAAAATTTTAATATGTTTCATATTGGGCCCATCCAAATTTAAGAATATCATATAACCCTTTTGTCATATTAGGAGTACAAAAAATACTCAATTCCATAAAAGTTAATTAAAGGATATCTACAAATGTATTCCCAAGTAGTAATCTTGGTATGGTGTGGAGACAAACACCATAAGGTCCTACACTTGTATTTCACTTCAGGGGATGAGTATCAATCATGGAATGGTGTATCCATCATTACAATGAGTCCATCCATGATTCCTCCCGTAGGGAAAAATTATCATCCATTATGATGTATAGAATATTCATTGTGAGAACGTCCCAAGAATTTCAATTATTGCTCTTGTCATATTTACAATTCATCAAAACATATAATATAAAAAAATTTGAACCTATAATAAGAGATACATAAATTGAATAACAAGAATGATTATCAAAATGAAATTAGTTATTTACAGCTATCAACATGTCATATTATTTTTTGAGTAAAAATAACCAAATTGATATATCCACATAAAGAAATTTTTCTAAATTTTGTAACTCAATGTATTGCATAATGAACAAGAGCCTAAAACATGACCAATATTCATTCAATATTCTATTCAAATTTCAAGAAATTATATTTAATACAGGGAATACAGGAACACATGAATTGGTGGTTATTAAATTTATAGAAAATGGGGAAAGAGGACCTCAAGGAGAGGAACACTCATAAGTGATTCTCAATTCATGGAAAAGACACTATTTTTTAGCAATAATTTTGTGTCCCATTATACATGATAATAAATGTAAAATAAAATAATTTAACATTTTTAAGGTGAACACATAAGATCTTGTGTGGAGAAAAAATAGTGCATAATATAAATGCAATAATAAATTATGTAAACTCTCTATATTTCGTACTTTATGCCCATAACACTCTACTTGTATAGTGTTGGCCCATGAATAGATCAAAAATGGGAGTAAACATTTGAGAAGGAAAATACCCATAAAAGAAGGTATTATATCTTGAAAAAAACACATGAAGATAAACAAAAAAAGTAATTATTAGTAGTTATGATAATAATAAATTAGATCCAACACACATGATGATGAAAAAATTGAAAATGGATGAATAAGATATAGTGAAACCTATATTGGGAATTGTAGCCTTCCCTATCACATGAATCCTATATAAAATTGATTAAAACAATCCTCTGTTAAAAATAGGAAATACAAAATCCATTAATAACTAGTCCCAAAAATTAAATGGATTGGAAACTCATTAAACATAATTTATTTATATAATAACTATCCCCAATAATTAAATAGATTGAAAACTCATTAAACATAATTTATTTATTAGTTTTTTCCTATAAACGTATATTCCACCACACATTGTGAATTTGTCACAGATAACCAAATAAAAAGCATGTATACAATTATATATTTTGAATTGGGTCTGCATTTATGAAATGGTCTTCCTTCCTCCTTCATCCCAAAATCTAACCAACAATCATGTGGATCCGATAACCAAGAACTATTCAAAAAGGAAAACACACTTAGGTATTCAGTGAATTTAGAAGAAAACATCCATTACATAATACATGGAAATTTAAATCCTCCCATTATTAATACATTTCATCCATGATCATCCCTTCAATATTTGAAAATTTTGGTCTGAAAATAGTTTTATCCACTATGAATGTAAATCGATGTCTCACTTCTTAGTCTCAACTTGTAAATGACTTTTGTTCTACATCACATAGACTAGAAGAACTGAACATTCTTATAGATCCTTCATTATATGACTAAAAACATATTAAATTATCATTAAAGGATGCATATTAATCCAGATTAAGATCCTCAGGGTTAGATTAATGTGACTATTTAGAAGGATAATTGAAAATTTCCAATACGTGGAATACATCATGCATGGCTTGGTAGTTATGGGGAAACAACAAATGATAATATATTGTCCCAAATCTCTCAAAGATGTTTAAAATAATAACATATCATGATAATATATTTAACATTCCCAAATCATTAAATGATCCATTATCTGGAAATAATATAGAAATTACTGATTTTCCAACTCTAACTCCAATGGTCGATGATGATGATCGATATACTACTACTCCTAGATAGAGCTATATAAATACATTTTATAATCATTTTTACCTTATATGATGCCCATTAATTATATTAGTAACCATTAGTTCAACCTCAAATGCTTCTAATAGCCACATGAGTTAAAGGAACAACTTACCATAGTGGGACTCATTATAGTATTTCCAAATCATTTCCAGAAACAAATTTTTGTTGGAAAACTCCAAAAAAATCTGTATGTTTTCCCCATGAGATACAAAATTTGGGATGCTTTCACTAAGAATTTACTCAAACACCAATATTTTCCTACTCATATTACCTATCAATTGGTAGGTTATTTGTCTAACTCAATATAACATGTGATCCCATTACCTCTTAGAAACCATTTGAGTACCATGATATAAAATATGTGTCATAGTATGATATGATAGAATGTTGAAAATAACTGTGGAATAGTACCTCCCTAATGTAAACCATTCCATGATAATTAACTTGAAAGCACTCTTGGATTGGTATGAAGTGTGTGATATTTTTCAATTTTTCAATGATCACATATACCAAATCAATTCCACAAGGGGATGTCCGAACCCCCATGAGAATGCCTATAAAAATTCCATCCCCTTTCCAACATGGAAAGGATAGAGGCTGTAGAAGTCTAAAAGGTTGCTGATCCTTGGTATTTATCTTATGAAATGTGGAATCCCCCTAATAGAACATATAATATTCCATTTCTTATCTAGGGAAAAAATACTAAAAAAGTATTACTCAGTAAAAATTTCTAATCTGATGGAATACATCCAAAATAGAGTTTAAAAATTCACCCATCAAATACTCATATATGTCATTGGTTACATATACACACCAATTGAATTTCATGGTATTATTATAACTAATAGCCAAACCCGGAAGTGGGAACAGGGTTCTCAAAGGGGACACGTTCCCTCAAAATGAGGTCCTTATGATGTGAGAGTCACCTCATCCCATTAAATAGTATATATTCATCCATCTCCCATAGAATCAATATCGATGTAAAATTTGTTCTCCCTTTTAACTCCTGAATTGATATAAACAAAACCACAAATGAATAAAAAATTTAACACATTTTCATTAATAACAGAACACAAAATTCATGGTGGGGTAATTCTGGTATGAATCTATTTTGTTTTCTAACCAGTCCAAAATGACATTGTATGTCAAAGGAATTATTGGGAATCTCCAACGTTACCATGGATCTCACCTTCACTTTATCAACGCATACTCCAACTGATAAAATAATATGATCCCTGAAGTGAACATTATCAGTCCAATAGTGAAATTTTATGAGTTTAGAATACAACTACTATTTCATAAGTTTGTGAAGAAGGATATCAATATGTTTTTACTGGTTTTATTATATATGATAATCCACCCAGATGTCATTGAAAAATACTACCACAAATGAATCAAGATATTGGTGGGAAACCGAATTTATCCATGTCATGAAAATAGTGGGTTCATTTATAATATTGAATTAAATACATAGTCATTTTTACAAGTTCAACCTATAGTGTAACACTATACATAGTATTTCTAATAGACATATACACACCTGATGGTATCCAACATCAAATTTATCTCAAATAAAACCATCACTCCCCATATCCAGTTGAAGAGGTCATCTATACGATTCACTGGATATTGGTTATTCACCATAAGATAGTTCAATTGTTCTTAATCTAGGAATGAAATAAGAGTCTCCTACAACTTCATGGTGAAAAACATATTTTAATCCCATACAAAACATATAAAACCATTCCCATCTTTGTATTCAAACTACTTCATGAGATACATTATCATTGTAGGTTCCACTTGAGTGGGAGGGAATGAAATTGGTGTTTCTCCTAGACCTAGTTTAATGGTAAACTATGCCTCAATAATAGGAGTAAATACATAAAATTCATCAATTAAGATTTCCTAAAACCATAAGAATTTGAATTTAATCATTAATGTTGTGTTCTCTAATCACTCATAATGAGACTGGAAATCAGGGTTTTCAATCCTCCAAGACCATGATGCTACAGTCTAGATAAAAATTTCTAGATATCCTATTCCACTTTATGAATATATTCACTTTCTTATGGTAATGTAATGCACACCCTCTAATAATAGGAATCAACATTTTCATCATAAGGCTCATCCCAATCCATTTTTAGAATGATGTTGATGTTTTTTATCTCGAGGATAATGAAAGTACACATGAATTGGTAACCACCAATCACATGGGGGAACTCCATTTTCTAAAATATAGTAAATTATCAAACCCAAAACATTTTTTTGACAGTATACACGCTATAGAATTATGCTATTTATTGGACCATAATTCCATATTTTTAAAAAATATCGAACAATGAAATAAACCTGAATAATAAATGTCCCAATGTAATATAGAAACTACTAGAATAATATATCATATTATAGATGTCTTTCAAATATACTGCATATGTGTATGTGGAACAAAATATATATGGACTAATTTTTGACCTTGATATACACTATTACTAAATTGGTATTGTCTACAATGTCGGCGTTGAACTATTGATTTCTGACTACATTATCCACATCCACCTCCTCATATTGATCTTCCATTAGTTGACCTCATCCCTTACTGATGCAACTTTATTTATCCAATAGCCAAATGATGCGTTGGTACATGTAACTAATAAATATGAAGAGAAGGGAAAACTCAATATAAATTATTAAGCTGACCCATAATGTTTCAATATCATCAATCCATTACGATACTCATGTGATTAGGGATTTATATGGTCTGTCTTACAACATTAGTGAGATACCAGATTACTATTGGGGTTTGTCATATGGTTTAATATGACCCAACATGACCCCATTAAAGGATTTTTCCTTCTTCAATAAAACCCATATCCATGTCTTAAAAATGAACTTCTCTGGCTCACATTGTAATATTCTATCATGTATTACACTCGTATTATGTCCAGGTTCTTGATATCAGAGATGGATCATTGCCCCAAAACATACAACATTGATAACAAGGTGAATGAAATCCTATCCTCCAAGCATAAAAAGTATTGAACACATCCTCTATCATTTTCTGTTAAAAATTCAATGGTTTGGTGATGTGAGATAAATTCTCCATAACATAAACAATACATTGATTTAATGCATAAACCGTATAGAACAGAATAATATCAAGTACAGGGATAATAATAATAATAAATGGTTGTTTGAAATCCCACTCATGGCATACCCTGGGGACGTCCTACCTAGGTTTTCACTTCCAACAATCATTTAAAAAGCTCATATATAATATGTATTTATTATTTTCATATACACTATAGGGGTATCCAATTGATTGAATATTGATAACAAGGAATCCAACCATGATTTAACATCATGGGGACATCCATCCAACTTGAAGGAGGGAGGATGTTACTACTAGAATTCCCACATTAGTTCTCCCAATGTTGGGGTAGGTTTTAAGGGTGCTTGTATAGACTCCATGATATGGTAGATTCTATATCATAACTTTATATCGAGTCCCCAATGAAAAAAAATGAGATGCATCACATGAAAATATAATAGGTAGTACCAATGACTTAGGGACCACCACTTATGAAGAATGGTCATCACCAACCACCTGGAACCGGTATATAGTACGTCATAGTAGTGTGAATTTAAATTTCAAATTTAACACTTCAAATATGATTAAATTGAATATGTGATAAATGCATGATAAAAAAGATAGGTACACAAACATGTGATAATATGTCACACATCTCTTCTTTCTCATAATTTATGTTCTAGTTAATAAGTAGATCACATAGATCTACAGAGACACTTCGTTCAATCCCACTTCTAATTTTGAGTCATGTTCATTGTATCATATATAATAGTCAACGTCCTAGTAAATATAGTTTCATTTTCATGGTATAGAGAAAACTATCCTTTACATTAAAATTCATATACCCATTTAGGAGTAACCATTTTATATATAATTAAAATTATTCATGGTTGTGCATATCTACTTGTATAATGATATAATAATATTGTTATATGAGTCACCATTCACCATTTATGAAGGCAAGTACTCTTTATAAATATAAATTAGTAAGTCATATAACCATGCCACAAACATTATGTTTTGTATTAGGATGCAATAGGTTACATGTAAATATTTTATTAAATAAATCCCCATTCCCAATTTTTATAATTATATTCTCCATAAATTACAATTAGAATTCATGTATTCCTATTATCTAACATTTTAGTACATATAGGGAATGGTTCGTGGCTCAAACATGGTATAATTGGTTAATTATGATATCATTACCAATATTTCTCAGAAAACACAATTTATAATAATATAGGATCATTAAATAATCCAATTATTTTATCCCTAATGAAATTTTATCTCAATATCTCATAACATTATCATGGCCTTAATTATATACACCACGGGATTCATGAACCAATTACACAATGCATGATAATTGAATGAATCATTAGTCCTCATGTTCCAATTTTTTTGAGATAATTAATTTTATCCATATTAGAAGATGGAATATAATATTATAATAAAGATTTAATCAATTTATAACATCATATATCATGTTTATCACCTAATGGTGAAATCATTAATACAGTAACATCCAAAAAATGAAAATTAACAATAACCTGTCCCAATAAATTTTGGATTCCATTGTATGTCGGTATGATAATACTAGGCATAGGATCATTACAAAATATGATACATCTGATTCTCTTATCTGATATCAATATAGTAATAAAAAAGGGAAAAATAACCTGAAAACAATATGTTGTTTTTTTACCATGGAATCAACTAAGAATTTCCTCGATATGGTTGGCCACGTGTCCATAAGTGTGTCTACCCATATTCTAAAGTATTACTACAAGAAACAAGGCACTAGGGTGTGTTCGAATAGATACTATTCCCTCATTAGATATCGTATAATACAACGGTATATAATAAATAGTAAATAATAGTGGAAATATTAATATTAAATTATCTTATATAAATAAACATGATGATATTGAATCTTAAATTGATATAGTATGGTGATGGTGATGATGAAGATCATGATGATGATATCATGTAACTACATTAAATCAGGTACATGGGAAACGTGGAAGTAATCATATAATAAATTAAGAATAATAAAAGGACCAAAATTTTTACTAAAATATTCATGATTATATTCCCTTTCCTTCACACTCATACTCAATCATAGTGCTTAGAAAAAATCATTTAATGATAGACTTTTCTATTTTTATACACCTACAATCCTCATGACTTTATAGGCACAAATTACGTCATGAGAAGGGTGTTAGTTATATTTATTAGGAATCCACTAATGGTGTCTAGAATATTCAATCTAGTTAATATATATCTATATATGAACTAATATTTTAAAACGAAAGGCAATAAAAAAATAAAAATATGTATGGGTTTCTCATGAATACTCGACTAATGCAATATGCTTCAACCTAAGTTGAATGTTATAGAATACTATTGATCATACCTATGAATGATATGTAATATTAATGGGACATCATAAATAAAGTATCAATAGTGCAATGAACTAAAGATTTGTATTTTTCTTCATGGTCACATCATTTTACATAATGATTTAGAATTATTGAATTTATATAAAAGGAATCTCCAAAATTTTAATAAGCATAATCCTGGTCCAATCTACAGTGAACTATATTAAGGAACCCATGTACCGCCCATGATAAAAAAATATTAAATACAATAATATTCATTCCATGATGTTATATAAGTGTAATCACATGTATTAATCCAACCATTGTATGAAGACAATAACCTTTGGGTCCATCAATAGCATCTGACATAGGGGTCCGAGTATATCATATGTTATGTTATAAACATAATTCCACCAAGACTATCCATAAGGTATTCCCTTTGAAACTTGTTTCACTCATAAAGTGTTTCAGAACCCTCATGGTGAGATAATCCGAGGCATGCCGATTATCAGTCCCCACATATTTAAAATTAATCAAATAAATTAATAGAGGTCATGGTAAGACCTTCCAAGGAGATCCCAAAGTGGAATCCCATGTATCACTACTAGTGTGAGATAATTTATGTTTGACAATATAAAACTAAAATCATTTTTCAAGTAATTAAAATCACATTACATTATCAAATAAAAATAATTCATTTTATTTATTTTTCTCAATATATATTAAAATCCACAATGCACTAATACTTTTAAACTAATCATTCATGGTTCAATTAACTCTTGGAAATTATTTTTTGTACAAGGAAAAAACAAAAACATAAAAGGGTGGTCAGAAATTTTATTTTGAAGGGGAAATTAGACGTCCATGTAATGGAAAGCACATAGGTATGTACCACAACAAGGAAAATGGACAATATGTTTTTATCGCATAAATCTATGGTCACATTATAAAAGATAATAGTAATTATTTTAACTAATATGTCATTATTACATCAACATCCAAAGGTCAAGAGTGTAGCATAAGTTGAGTTATATAAATGAAATGAAACTTTGGATAAAAAATATAGAAAAACTAACACAATCGTGAAGACCTCCCTGAATCTAGTTTCAGCCCTCGAATCAAGGTTGTAGAAGTGAGATCTAATTAATGGATGAAAATAAATTTTTTAAGGAATAGTAGTAGAGAACATTCTATTATTGATCCAAATATCATGGCAGTGAAGAAAATGATTATCGGATGATTGGGACCAAATAAAAACTACATTTGTAATCAGACAGTTCTCTCTCACATGGATCCTATATGTGGGAGATGAAAATGTTCCCCTTTCAAAAAGGGGATATGATTCATTCCAAAAAAACAATCCATGAAATTTACATGGAGTGTATTTTGCAAGGATTCCATCCAAGTAAAAAAATTATTAACATTTCATGAATGGGGTATGTCAAGAAGAATACATATCATGTATTTAAAACACACTAGGTATTTAAAATAAATAAATGTTATAGTTGTCTAACCTAATTATTCCTAGAATCAAATTGATTGGAATAAACTCCTGGTCTCTATATTATTATCTATAATGAAAACACAATGAGGGTTAGATCAAATTCAAATGAAAATATACCATGCTGATATTCTGGACGATAAATTATTTTACTATTATTCATTTTTTATTCTATATTTTATAACCAAATTTATTTATATAAATATATATTAAGAATATATTATAGAAAAAAATATAAATAATACCACACATAAGGAAAAATTGATACATTAATTTTGGAAAAAATGTTTTGAACAGTCCAACAATTGTAATAATTATTGGTATCATTGAAATATCATGGGAAATTATAGACCCTAATATGAATACATAAGATTTTATTATTACTATAAATTTACTGATTAAATAGAAAACACAAATTTATTATTAATTCATTCTATTTTCCATTTTAACTTTGGGAATTTTGATATATACTTTTAGGTGGCATGTGTATTTTTAAGAAGACACACATATTATTGTGTTATGGAGAATAATATAATTTTATTGTTAATCGAAATGATTTTAAATTTACTGTATATTGTTAGATATATTATGTGAAACCATAAAATATATGAAGTTAATATGGGTTATTTATATTTAATATTTGGGAATGTCATGTGGTATGATAAGCATGGATTCAAAAGTATATGGTATTCCATAAACCTGTTTTATAAGGAAGTGTATATGGGATGTTTTAAGTAATTTTAGATTATATTATTACACATCCTATAATTAATATTCCATTTGAAACATATAATGTGAATATTTTTATATCCTCATTAATCGATTTAATTTAGATATCATATTAATTTTTTTTGAAATTAATGTAAGGATTATGAAATCATCCATGCGATCAATTAGTGAATTAAAAATCATTACTAATGTGATATTTAATATGAGAGTAAATTCATTGTCACTAGGTGTTTCCATGTTAAGATAGGGAAAATTGTATTATTTATGTGCTCCACTATTTAATCATTAGGATAATTCAATTATTATATTGGATATCTCTTCTATTTTTATTCATTTAATTCATGTGGTTTTATAAATCAATTATATTTGTATTAGTAATTCATATTCAATGGTTGGTTAAACTTCATCCAATTGATATACAAAGTGTGGGGGTGTTCTGCAGTATATTATTAACCATCATTATCATCCATCATGATTGATGATTGATTCCATATATCTATTGTGAATGATAATCATATTATTATTTAATTTAAAGTTATATTAGTTATTAGGTTTCATTAATGATAGGTCATTGTAGTTTATATTTAATTTTTATAACATTTATTAAGTGTTATCTGAACCGAAAAAATAGAACAATTGGATTTGATAATCACAATATTTTTTTCACTCATGAAATCATTATTCAAAATGAGGAATAATAATTTATCATCTTGATATAATATTAATATTAATTAAATGATATATATTTTTAATTAATATGGGTCATTATATTTTTAATATTTTAATCAATGTTTTGATAATGTTATATTTTAATCCCTATGTCAAATGGGACTTTAGAGAGATGGGAGACCATCTCTCACTAAAACCCTCAAGGGATTGAGGTTTCCACCCATGTTTCCCATTATCTCAATACTAATGGTGGATTTACTCAATCATGGGTTCTTTGAATCCCATAACTCATCAAATCCTCGGAGGAATTGGTTGCCCCATGATCATGATCCTGTCATGGAAAACCATATATGGGATACCCCTGAAGAAAATCTTCATACCCATCCTTTCTCTAGTAGACTCTAAGGGATCTCGTTTATGGATAAAGATAAGGGTACATACCAAAGAAAGGACATCATGATGAAGCTTCCCCTATTCTATAGGTGTGATGATGGTGGGTTCTTGGTGGAATAAAATCTAGATGCTCTTCAACAACACACACAAATATTAAAAATTTTCTCTCATGGACTTCATATCTTACCTCATAGTTGACCCTACATGGCCTTTATCGGAATTACATTAACATATTTAAAAAAATTGTAATTATTTGAAAATTAAATTGATTCATGTAGGGAAAATCTATATTAACATTCTGTTGAATTCACATGATGACTTAGAGAGAGTTTGGAAGACTTGAAACCCTAATAAAAAAAAGGGATTACTTAGAATTTTTGAGTGGGACTCTTCTATAAACATGAAAACATATAGAAATACAATGGTACATGTATGGGTCAATATTCATGAACCTAATTGGTCTTTTAGTACCAAAAATATATGAATGATATTGTTTCCTTCATAGGATCTACTAGAAGTGATCACATAAAGTTAAATGTCGACCTAGGACTCTTGGCTAGAATTATGGTTTATATTAACTTATATTCAAAGATACCCAGTACAATCAATATCAATGCTAATGATTACAAAACTAATATCAAAAGTGATTATGAGAGGAAATCTCCCTTCTATGACCTTTGTACGATCCAAGTTCACACAATCTTAAATTATAGGGTGTTTAGAAATTAAGAAATTCAACCAAATGAAAATTATTGGAAATAAATAAGGATAAATAGAAATGATAAATCTCTTTGGATGAATATACCTAAACCCCCCAAACAGAAATTAGAAATCTAGGTGAAAAAATCACACTATTTGACAGAGAAAGGGGATGCCTCGTGCATAAATGGGGTAGATTCCACTGAAGAATAATATATGTTCATTAAATATAAAGGCATCATATAAAAAAAAGAAAAATATAGTATTACACCATTTTAGGCTAGACAATTAGATGGAAAGACCCAGTACATGTCAATCAGGTCAGATCTCAAAATATATTTTCATCCAAGATACTGATCATACCTTGGGAATGAGAGATAATCCACCTAAACAAGAGAAATAAAATGCTTTATAAACATTAACTAAAACACTTCATAATTATGATTTCCCAAGAGAAATATCTATACAAACTATGGATGAAAAAACCCCATATTTAGGTACTGGATAGATCTTAGTCCCATTCCTTATAAATTCCACTAAAATTTTAAGGATTGTGAATGAATCTGACAATAAAAAAATGACATAGAATCTCTTCCTAATGCTCAATGTACATATTTTATTTTCTCTAATACATAGGATAATGATGGGAACGCTATAAAATCTATGAAAATTATTACTAACTTGAAGGATATTTGGTAAAAAAACACATACCATTACAACATTGATGATCAAAATTATTTCCAATGAGTTGGAATCTGTTTAAACATTTATGGGACATACACCCTCAGTATAGGATCCTATAAAAATCCAAAAAATCAATACCTCCACTATATAGATAACAATCAAAATCTCTGGTGTGGAAATGAAAATGGACCCAGGTACAACCATTTCCAATGCTAAAAATTTTATTTTTGATGGTTCTAAATCTTTTTACTGAATGGATGGTACTATTTCTATGATGTTGTGTATTATTAAATCTATAGAACCAACATGTAATTCTTTAATAATAAAACCTGATAACAATGAAACTAGTCTAGAGATAATGATTAAATCCAAAATGAAAGATAATGAAATATTTTATGCTCCGTCTACTCACATTAATCCTTTTAGGACTCCTATAGATTTTGGGAAACTAATCATTATAGATAAAGAAGATCAGTCCAAGGCATAAACCATAATTTCAATGTCTAATAAAACTACTTACATATCACCATAATCTGTTTAACATAGAAACTCACCCTCAATACAGGACCCTAAGCATATACATGAAATTAATGACCCTATGAATCTAATTTAGTAATGTCCATCTGATATCGACAATGTCAAATAGTAGTTCAAAACCACATGAAAGTTTCCAGGTACAGATAATTCTATATATATATATAGTGTTCAATTCTCTATAAAGTATGGAGATTTTATTTTAAACCATAATACCAATTCCTTGTTTCTATGTTCTAAAATTTCTACAGACTCCTCTATAACTCTTCTAATAAATAAACCTACAAAACACTATCATTTCTAGTAATATTGTGGAACAAAACTATAATAATACACAACAGGTTAGAAGGTATTTTAAAAATAAAGGCTTTTGAAAAATGAAACAAAGTATTTTTATCCCAAATCCTAGATTTAAATAAAGGAAATTTTTTGGGAATTGTCAAGGTATGGCTGACTCTGACACATTCCATATTTTAAAGAGAATGATTAACACTCTTCATCCACTGTAATTTTCTATTACAGAGAAAAAAATTACATTTTACCCTAAATACTCTTATTTAAATCTTTATAATTATGTTATTACTGGTGAAATTAATGATAAACTCAATGCTAAATTGTTATGGATTTTTTCACAGTCTTTGTTACATATTATTAGTGATTGCAATATATATGGCTAGATATTTACATGAAATTAAATTAATATGGAACACATATTTTCTGCTCTTTTGTTGATGTTGTGAATAGATACCAAGGAATGAGAACACATTTGAATGATCTCTATTATCTTGGAACTGCAATTAATGCACTAAGATATAATATTGGAGGCTTTAATTTGATTATACTCTGACGAGAGAAAATTGGACCTTCTCCGGATTCTATTTCCATGAGAGAATTTAATGCATTGATCGATGACGATAACACATTGGAATTAATCAAATTGGTTCTAAATACACTTGGTATAGAATAAAATACCACCATTTTGTTTCCCCCAGGATGTAGAGAGACTTCAAGAATGTCCTTGCATATGATAAATGAGACACTATCTCTAGAACCACACTTCCTATGATGAACTTTGATTTTCACCCCTTCCTTATCAATTTATCAACCAAAGACATGAAACCATAATTTCCTTTTAGATTTAATAATGTGTGGTTATATGATGACTAGTTCACTCATATCATCCAAAAACAATTATCCCTCTACGTATCATATCTAGAATTCTATTGCCTATAATCTGACATTAAAACATCTCAAACATACACTAAAAAAATGTTGTAGATATAAATACAAATGAAATTAATAAAAAATTCGTGCTTCATGAGAAATATCTCAATGATCCTAAATAAATTATCATCTTTGACCTGAAAATTGATCTTGCACAAGAACTAAAAATTATAGTAAAACTCAAATCCTTGATCATGTTTAATGAATATATGAGAAAACCAGTGTATAACATTAAATGGATAATAGACAGGAACATAAATACTAAATTATATAACTCTCTTCAATGAATCATGATTTTATATAGGCTATTAACCAATCAAATGGATGGGAACAAGCTCTTTGACAATGAATTTGACATCGCTCATTACATCCTCTCATACAATGAATCTCTATTCAATGGTTCAGATATCAACAAACCCCACCAAACTAGGGTCATTCTTCTAGAGATCGCTAATGAGGAAAATTCTTTCCTTCTCAACACTCTGTTGTATCATGAAATTAAGGAAATTATCTTTATTATGAGTCAGGATAGTTCTCTAGGTTATGATGTCTTCAATAATGGTTTCTTCCAGCATTATTATGATTTCATTAAGATTGATGTTTTTAAACATGTAAAATACTCCTTCTTCAGTAGGATTCCTTCTAAAGATCTTATGGCCCAATTTCTCACATTGATCCCATAAATGGATATTTCCTCTAATATTCAATAGTTTAGAACCATTTATCATATCAACACTCTCTATAAAATCATCACCAAAATCAATTGCAATAGACATTTCACTCTCAAAGAAAAAATTGTATCCTATAACCAATTTGGTTTTATTGTTGTGACCCTTCCACCAAGGACCATGTCATGACTACCCCAAGCCCTCCCCCCAAAGGCCATGGGGTGGCGACTAATGTCGATGTGTCATCCTTTATGTGGGAGGCATTTTTCTAGGTAACTGTATGCGCACACACACCCCCAACCAAGTCCTAACTCATAGATGGGAAAATAACATACCACTGAAAAATTTAGTACAAGTACATCTAAAAGTACAGGGTCAAGAATACAAGCCCAACTGAAAATAAAAAAAATACTATAGGTAAAAAAAATCTTGAGGTTGTCTTTAAGGATCTTACTTGAAGGGTATGTAGAACTCAACACTATGGCTCTGGACATCAACCATCACCGCCATCCACCTTCAGGTCCTTGTTCCCTAAGACTTAGTCAAAACTATCCTTCATCTACACAAGACACAACAAAGTGTTTTTCATTCCCATGCAGGTTTGATTATAAAAGAAACTATTATAGACCCCAAGACCGCTGATGGTTTCCTCGAATTCCACAATAGAAAAAAAACATAGTATAATCTCAATCATAAACACTAAGAAAAGACAACTCACAGAAGTAATATTTTGGGTTAGTAATAGTAGAATCACTAGTCACATTATCAAACACCTCGACTACTAGATAACTTTTCCTCTGTTAATTATTGTGGGCATGTTGGGTCATGCATTACTGATATCCACTAACCTTGAAATTCTTATGTATTCCACCCAATCATGTACCATGGGTCTGCCAGATCACAAAGAGTTGTTTCCCCACCACAACCTGGTGAGGTTCTCCTCCCGTCAAGTATAGTGGGTCGGCCAAGTCACATAGAGGTGTTCCCCACTGTCATCCAACCAAGTCACATTAAGGTGCTTCACAATGGGTCTTCAAGTCACACAGAGGTAAAAATCATCATTTTTTGGGTCAAAACCAGTTGTAGGGTTTTGTACATAGTGTGTTTGGGAGAACCTCTCCTCAATCCATTGGTTATATATCAAATGGAATGAAGACTCACCAAAAAGTAACATGATGCCATGGAAGGTTCTATGTGTCCCAAAATAATAGACAGTGTGTCAACCTGGTATTCATTCGGTATGTTATAGGTATTTTAGTGCTGAGAGCCCGCTTGGATTCGGGTATGATCCAAACCGTCCAAAATTCAAATTACTCTAAAATTTATGTCGAGTATCTAAAAAGGGCTGCCTTATCCTAAGGGTTCTAGAACACCTAACAGTTCTTCATAATGATGCCTGGTTTAGGATATACTCCTAATTAAATGTTTTTGCGCTGAAAGGGGTCTGGGTCTGGTCCGACCCAGTCGGACCGAGCCGAGCTGACCCAGTCTAGGTTAACCCAACCTATGTCAACTAGACCGTGGTCCGGCCCTACCAGGTCAAACGTACCCTACCCAATTAGGTTTGAACTGGCCCACAGAGTCACAAGTTCAGCCCGTCGGAACTGCGGGACCGGTCTACTGGGCTTGCAGGCATGGTCCTCTAGGCCATCCTCCTCGGTTTGTCCCGCCTAGCGTCATGACCCACCAGGATCGCCCTGGCCCTTGGTTGCATTCCCACAATCCCTTCCAAAATATGGATATAAATTCTATGTCACGAACTAAGATGAATGTTTATGACAACTCATTATTTCATTCAACATCCTGTACATAGAGGTGTCCCCAGCATTCTACTGATCCATATTCTAGGATGGGCAGGTAGTGGACATACTATGTGATTTGGTCAATGATCATCCAAATGGAATCTTGGCCCCTAAACATATGTGGTATCCCTATCATGAAGTCCATGGATATACCATCACTATTATATTCTTGCACCCTAGGGGGTTGTTCTATGTTTTTTGGTACCTATAGTTAAGCCATCACTTGCTAATATGTGAGGAATCATGATAAGAACTCCACCACCACATTCTTCATCCCTAGACACCACTACTAACATTGGAGGTTCTAGTAAATCTTTTCCAATCCATGATATACCACCAAAGGGGATGTCTGAAACTCCCTCAACACCTCCTCTCGTATCATCATTGGTACCGTGGAACATTCAATGAAGAGGATGACATGAACCCCACCTTCAGAATATTATTCAAGAGACTGTCCTGAGGATATCAGAGCATGTCAGACCTCCTAATCAATGTCCCAAAGATGAGCCCCCTGAACTTATTGAAGGAGTGTGGGAGTGATAGACATATACTGGAGGGAGGTCGATCCATCTAGATCCCTTATGGATATCTGCTATGCGGCTAGATACTCTATCACATCACTTAGTAACTGTAGACCAGACATCATTCTGAGTTCATCTATTACTACATTCTTCTTCCGAGGAGTATAGAATATCTCAAAGTCATTTAATTGGATGAAATACAGCAATCGTCTATGTATCATATTCCAGCCATTTTATGAAAAGATACACCTGAGACTCTTTTGAACAGAGTAAATAGTAAGTAAATCACCCATTAATTAGTGACTCTATAACTTCAGCGCAATGTCCACTATTGCTAACTAGATTTTCATGGGTATCACAGTTTTTCCCATGCTGTCTTAGCTTCCATTATCCGTATGAGATCAATGCTCACTCCTGCATCAGGAAACAACCTAGTCTGGTCCCTGATGAATCATAGTCGACTATATACCCAATTCCCTATTTTGGTAGCCTCAAGATGGGGGAACACCTCAGTCGCTACATCAGCTCCTTGATACTCTACTGGAACTTCTCCATCCACAAGAAATGATGTTCGTTCTTTGTCAAAGCTAAAAATGGTTCTTCTACCCTAGAGAAGTAAGGTACATATTTTCAGTAGTTCCTAGCCAATCCCAAAAATCTATGTACCTCAGCCACACTTCTGATTGGATCCCATGAATGAAATTCATCTATCATTACTGGATCAACTACAACTCCAGCTTTAGAGATAATGTTCCCAAGGAAGTGGAATTCATGTATCTAAAAATCGCACTTTGAGATAATTCCATAAATCTAGGGCTCTTGAAGTGTTTCCATATCTATATACAGGTGCATGGTGTGTTCCTATTTCGATATTGAGTACACCACAACATCGTCAATTAACACTACCAAAATTTGATTTAGGTAATTCAATTATATCCTATTCATCTTCCCCATAAACACTGCTAGAGCATTGGTCAAGACAAAAGAATCACCAAGAACTCATAATTCCCATATGAACATCTGAAGGCTGTATTTGGTACATCCCAGTCCCGTACCCTGAGCTTATGAAATCTTGATCTGAAGTATATCATGGAAAGACATTGTTACCCCTTCAGTTGGTGAAAGAGATCCTCTATCATCATATGGGAAATCCATTTCTTCATGGTCACCTAGTTTAGGCACAGATATTCCACAAAATCTTCACAATCCTATCCACTTTCATGGTGAACAAAATAAAAGATGCCTAAGGATAATATTTTTGAAGACATCAGCATACTCGTCCACTACTATATGATATGTCAAAATATTATCCTCTACTACACTAAGGGTGAGGCTTGAAAACTGATGAGTAATTGGCTACACCCTCCTTCAAGAAAGCCCATCTTGTCCTGTAATGGTTTTCCCCACACTGGTGAATGTAAACCTGAACACATCCACAATGTATTTTGTGGCTAAAATAGTTGATTTGAGCATAGATTGTGGGTATGCAATCCATACCTAGGATGAAGTAGTAAGGCATCGAAACTAGTATTAGGAGATCCCTCTTAATTCTATTGCATCCTAGAGTAATTTCACAATGCATGATCCAGTGTCTAATCATATAATCCTCTCTCATAGGAGTCTATAAACGTAGGAATCGAACAAACAAATCCATTAGAATATCCGAGCTCCGAACGATGGTCATAAAAATAAAAGAGTTACTGGAACCTGTGCCTATAATAAAAACAGCAATGGTTGAAATGGAAAAGATCGTACCTCTAATCATATCTAGAGCACCGTGGTCATAGGCCTCTTCCACCATAAGCTATGATCGCCCATATCCACCCGATTCTTGTGGTTGGTGTGGAACACCTTGGGGTGGGGGTGGTAGAACCTCAAATCGTCATCCACCACTTGATTCATGACCTACTCCTCTGCCACATCTGTTGCCCAGCAGACATCCATGCTCGAAACTCTGCCGTACCTCGGCGTTCCGTCGACCATCTTCTAGTCATCTTGATGATGGGTTGGGCGGTCACATTCCAAGTATCCCAATTCAAAACAAGTAAAGAAAATATTATCGCCCCATATGACTATATCTTTCCTGGGATCCTCGCACTACCGACCATGAGTTAGGGGGTCATCATTTGAAGACATATTCAAAACATCCGGTAGTAGATGCTGACCATTGGGTGGTGGTAGAAATGGTGCACCACCTGGTGGGGCCATCTCAAACACTAGTCCCTGAATGGATGCCTCATTTCTAGGTGGGTTGTCCTCCCAACCTCATATCGGGATCCTTATTTGTCGTCAACCTGGAGGAATCCTATGATAGATCAACATGTACTACAATTAGAATATTACACCAAGTGAGTAGACTCTTATTCAAAATCAAAACACACTTATGCAACCAGTTTTTTCATATATTGAGCCGAAAAGCAGAATTCAGGGTCATAGTGTAAGGATACGTTTTTTGACGCACCGAACCGGACTCTCAGAATGTGAAATTTGGACTCTAGACATTTAACATTATTCCATAAAAGAAAAAAATAGACTCCTGTTTTTTAGGGGGAACTAAACGCCCTCTGATACAACATTTTGATGACCCTTCCCCCACATCCTGTGTTGTGACTTCCCCAAGCCCGCCTCTTGAAGTCCAGGGGAGAGAGACTAGTGTCGAAGGTGTCAACATTCAAGTGGGATGCATTTTCCTGGATACATGTACGAACCCACATGTACAACCAAGTCCCAAATCACAAAAGGTAATATAGCATTAAATGAAAAAACTAAGTACAACTATAGCTGATAGTCATCCCAACTAAATTGTAAAAACCAAAAAATGTAAAAAATAATAGGAGGTTGTCTGATAATGATACTACATGAATGATAGGTAGAGCTCATCCCTACAACTCTCCATGTCAACAGTCACCAACACCCATGTCAGGTTTTGGCACCTCGAGACCTAGTCAATGATGCCCATCTTATACACTAGAAACAACAATGTGTGGGTGAATACCATGCATGGTTGAGTATAATAATACCTTGAAGGGACCCCAAGACCCCATAAGGTCACCTAAAATTCAGCAAAAGAAAAACCACATAGCATAATCTCAATCTCATAAACAATGCAATGAAATCTCATGCTAGGTATTTTCTGGGATAGTAATAGTACCATCACCAGTGACAATGTCGAACACCTCAGATGATGGAGAACTTCTCCTCTATCGAGTAAAATGGTCTAGCTAGGTCACACATATCCACATCTCAATAACCATGAATCATATAGGTACTCCTCCCATCGTGTACCGTGAGTCATCCGGGTCACACAGAGCTGCTCCCCACTACGTCCTGCAGAGGTACTCATCTTGTAATGTTCCATCGGTCTTCGAAGCCACACAGATGAGCTTCCCACTGTGGGGCCTCAAAGTAACACAGAGGTGATTCCCATGGGGCCATCGAGTCATAAATTGTCAAAAATCATCATGCTTCAAGCCTCATCCAGTCGCAAGGATTCGTACATAGCATGATTGGGAGAATCACTTCACATGAAATCAACCATATTACAACTAGAATAATGTATCACCAAGAAGAATCCTAATGAATCATCATGTCATAAGGGTTCCAATGCAATATATGATGCGTCAACCTGGCACCCGATCAATAAGTTATAGGCATTTTAGTGTTGAGTTCCTAGGTGAATTCATGTACGATCAAATCTGGTCAAATCTTAAATTCTTCTAAAGTCACACAGAGTATATCAAAAGGTCCTCCTCATCCTATGTGTTCGGGTGCTGCTAACAGCTCATCAAACAAACATCCATTTTTTGAGTTACGCCCAATTAAATGTTACTAGGCCGAAAGGGGTCCGGGTCCGGTCCTACAAGTTCCAAAACGGACCTGGGTTGACCCAACCTAGTCGAACCAGCATGCGGGGAACGGTTTGGCCCCGCCCGATTGGGTCTGAACTAGGCCACTGGGATGCTGGTCTATCCAGATGGGCTGGCCTATTCGGTTTTCCCTACCTAGCAGCTCAACCTGCCATGATCACCCTTTCCCACAGTAGCGGGATAGATCCATTCTCCCCGTATGTGGCATAGTCATGTTTAACATCTGATCACATAACCTATGGAACTTTCCATGCCATTGCATCAACCCGCTCGGTTTTTTGACTTTTCCATATAGCCCCACATTGGCGGTGCAAAAATCTAGCGCGACATGGCCAGTCGGAGTCGTGACATATTCACCGCCCTCGCGCGCCGCCCGAGCACGCATCCTCAAGTGCTGCAGCCCATTGTGGTCACCTCATCTATTTCCACAGATCAATGCAACCCATCGTAGCCACAGATTTTTCAACCCAGGCCTGCCGTTGGGGTGCACTTCCTCTCGCAGCTTTCGGCTGGGCTGGTGGCCCATCACTTCTCCGTCAGGCACAAGATCGGTACCACCACGTGCCACCCTAACATCTTGTCATCCATGAAATATGAAACCAAACTAAAAACTGTGGAGGGTCTGGGACCTTTTCGTTTGGCCCATGCCCTCAACAGTCTCATTATTACAAGATAATGACTACTTAAATATAAAAACTCTAATATTGAAAACCCTGAAATATCCTCCTATATTTTAAAAATGAACACGGATCAACCCGTTAGAAGGTTGATCAATGTTCTTCATAATAATCAAGAATGGAGTAAGGTGTAGAAATAAAGCATATATCCACACCATTTCATTTATTTGATGGTGCTAATGAAGAGGATAGAGTGTACATGTCCAAAGGCGTTCACCTACGCTTATCATTTCCCATTCATTCCCTATAACGTACGTCTCTCAATCACATTCTTTGACTGAGTGAATATTCATCAGCACTTTTTCAGAGCTTCCTCACATAGATCTCCCAAAACACAATCCGAATCTCTGATTAAATAGAGGGATGGATAGGATCAAAAGACAACAAAATTAATTAGGTTCATTAATGTGTATAATTAATTCACGTCATTAATTCCCTTGATGGGGTGGTTACATGTTCTTTTAATTTTCCACAACAACGCATTTTAACAAAATAATAGTCAATACATTAAATTGATTTACATTGCACCGTGGTCCCACCAACATTTTTCCAATGGTTTCAAAAAAATAAAAATAAAATATTGTTCAATTATTTTTTGTAAATTCCAGAAAATTATCTTTTTTGTCTGACCGTTGATGGTCAATGTTCAGTTTCACATAAAAAAATCTCGGCACTACGGATTCAACGGTGCCCTCATATTTTTTATCCGAGCACTATTTTAAATAATTGAAATTGATACCCTCGTGTTTAATGATGTTACATTATAAAAATTTAAAATATCCATTCTATGATATCTAGGCATTGGAAACACATGCCTTCAATTTTCGCATACAAATAAAAGTCCAAAATAATTAATAAAATATATATGGAATTTCCATGTATTTATATTTATAATGTATAGATCCATTAAAGACTGAATTTATTTTTCCTCTATGTTTTTCAATAGTTTGAATAAAACTAACAGTGGAGGCAACATAGCTATTAAACATGACTTCAGAGCTGTTTTTGACACCATGTACTGAACCTTTATCTTTAATGTACTTCAAGGTTTTGTTCTGAGTACCTCTTTTATCATTGTAATCAAAACTATCTTCAACACAGCATCCATCTATATCTTGATCAATGGCGCACACATGGGCTATTTTAAATGCAACAAAGGTGGTAGGAAATGTGACCCCATATCTTCCATTCTATTCTCGATAGTAAAAGAATACCTCAGTCATCTGATCAACCATCTGGTGGACCAAAATAAAATTATGCTCATACATTTATTAAGGGCTATGAATACTCTTAATGATTTTTTTTATGTTGATGAAATCATAAATTTCCTTCGGGGTTAAAAAAGAAACATTATTAATCTCAAATATGGTCTCTTACACTATAAAGAGGTTTCTGGTGAAAACAATAGTTGGATAAAATCTTGAATCCTCATTGAGAAGAACACTTCTCCAAACAGAAAATGTAACAATATCACTAAACTAGGTCTGAATGAAGGTACTCTCCCTTTCACATATCTTGGTGTTCCCATATTTTGGGGTCAGTCACAAATCTAGTTACTTCAAGACTATTGTAAACCACATTCTAAATCAACTATCTTTAGGGAAAGTTAAATCTTTTCTATGGAAGTTTGGACATTCCTTGTTAAATCCACTATTGTCTCCTGGATGGTTTACTCCAAGATGGTATTCAAATGACCATTTTGTATCATTAAAAAATGAATACCGCCATAATAATTATCATCAAGATTGGTAGTATTCGGGAAAGAAAACATTCAACTTTTCCCGGGTCAATTGTTGCAAGCCCTTTTAAAATGGTGGTATTGGTATAAAAATAGAAAAAATACATTAATGAATACCTTGAAGAAAGTCTCTCTTGGAACATATTTCACAATACTTATGATGTTTTCACCTTTCTCAAAAATAGGATTCTTAAGAATCTTATGTGGGCCAATTCAAATTTCAATAATTCTTCCATATGGATTTCCATAAAACACTCCTTCACCATTATTTTGAATAATTACAGATGGATGATCTGAAAAAACTCCTCCCTGAAATTCTATTTGGATAACTGGACTGGAACACCCTTAATTTATATGATATCTCCTGGTAAAAGTCATCATAATACCATCATATCTATCAGTGATATTTCAAACACTCAATATGATCACCTCTATGATACTCTTATGAATGTAATTGAATACTACTCTTTCAATTACACTACTTAATTATTAACTTGGGAACCTAATGACAAAAATATGATTAACTTAAAAAACTTCTAAAATCATTATTTCTGTATCTTTGAGATCGATTACAATAGGATGAAACATTTCAACTTTCATTGGATAAAATCATTGAAATTAAATTTCTTCTGGTGTCTTTCTTATAATAGAGTTCCCACAAAAAATTTCCTCCATTATTATGGAATCCTGCTCCAATTTAAGTGAAAAATCTATAATCAACAAAGAGATGATTCTAACCACCACTTAATCTCTTGTTCTACTGCTTCTTCTCTATGTAACTAAATTATTGACATTTTTTTTCTGAAAATGGTTGTTTCACGATTATATTAGAGATCAACTATAAAAAAGTGTATAAATGGAAGGCTCTCCGCAAATCAAGAACATCTTCCTTACTATAGTTTTTTAAATACAATATCTTAATATAATTTTAATGAATAAAAAGAATGTTTGAAATCATTTTAAAAACCCTTTTTTAGAAATTTTTTTGAAAACATATGATTAAATATAATAATAATTTAATAAATTTTCCTTGAAAATAATATTTTGAAAACATAAAATGATTTCATTGAACACTGATTTTTTTATATAACATTTTATTGAAACCCGTATCAATGAAAACATAATTTATATAAAAAACATTATACATTATTATGATTTTTTTCTATAAATAAATCCTTATAAAAAGAAAAAAAGGAATGATATATTGTTCATGATGGTGGTTATGTTCGTACAAGTATGACATTAATTTTCTACAATAAATTGTTTAGAAAAGTCACTTTATTAGAAAAATACAAGATGAATAATTTAAATTAAAATTTAAAAATATAAAACATTGGTAATTATATTATTTAAACATATAATTATATTATTATGTAATAAGCAAATCTATTTAAAAAAACTATTTTGACTGAAAAAAATTCATAACTGAATGGTTAAATAAAGATGTATTTTTATAAAAACATTATTATAATTAGCTGAAGTTATGAATAGTGTAAATGGTAATATTACAAGTATATATACAATAAAACTATAGGTTAATAAAATTAATGAGTTCTCTTGAAATATGAATATTAAAATTTCATCAACAGAAGCATGTTCATAAACAATCTCGATAATCAATAAGATTTTAGAAATAACATATTACCATTTGTTATAATTGAATCATAATCCCCACGAAAAAATAAAATCAAATGTTAAATATAGTCTAATAAAAATAATTATATACATGTAATAACATTTTAATTCGATGTATATACACCACATAGAAAAATAAAGGGGCATAAAATTTCTTGTGTCATAAATAAGGAAAATTGATTAAAAATGACATTACTGATATTGTAACTTTTGAATCACAAATACTATGAAATAATGATTATGAAATGGATATATAAATATAAATTAATTTAATTATAATAATACTAGTATAAATTCATGGTATTTATATACACCAAAACAATGTAATACTTTTTGAATAAGGAAAACGTCTCATAAAAACCTGAGATGATAAAACCATTAATAGTTTTGCAGCTTAATAATATTTATACCCATTGAATAATAACATCAATTGTAGATTTCACTATCATTAAATAAAATAAATTTATGATAAACAATTTCATAGGTATGTATATACACCCCAAAAAAGAAGACATTAGTGAATATGGAATGTATCTCATAGATATAAAAAGTGAGATGGAATTCACTTCTCTTTCATCTTGAATTTCATCGTATATGTTCTAAACTTTTGTATAATAAATAAAATTCTATTATAAATCCATGAATTAAACATATTATTTTATTTTATATCAAAAAAGATCTACTAATTTCATTATATTATATATTTACTTACAATTACAGGTTATAGTGTATTTTGGGTAGTAACTACTTTGTTCATCGTAGCAGTTTTAACATGATATTATTGATACTCATATATAGAAAATGTTTTACTTATTTCATAATCATAAAAAATAATTCATATATAATATAAATTCATTGTATTAATTTTTATAATAATCTATCAATAAATGAAATATTAAATGGAATGCATCGTTAATGGAGATCATAGGTTGTACGAATGCATGACTGTTGTTTCAATTTTCTTATATTAATGAACGAAATAAGCTTATTGAAATATATGAATATATATGTTTTATAATTTAATTATAATTATAGTTTCTTATAATCTATATAATTTCATATATTTTATAAAATTTCCTAAAGATAATCCTTAATACATTCCTTGTAATTTGTGAATGGATCACATTTCTTTAAGGAGGCGGCAGTCCACATGTCCAAAAAATGAATTCAATGTAATTATTAAAAAAGGAAAACATATATATATATATATATATTTGACATTTAATATTTAATAATCATAAATATATCATTAATATAACATATAAAATATAAAAATGTATTTTCCATCATTATTTTTAATAATTAATTGTGGTAATGAAATAAAGTAAAACATCATTTCATGATATAGTAGTTCATCGTTCACATGAGTCGTCAGTTTGATATCCATTATATGAATGTGTCATTATTTATAAGTAGAAAAATTTTAGTTAAATAATATAAATATATTTAGGATACTATGGATATTATGTAATCATTGAATTAGTATAATTTAGAGTGTGTATAATGATACTAAGGTAACAGATCTTCTGAAAAGTCGTTTCCACCACATGGGTGAACTCCATTTTCTTTAGACCAAAAGGAAAAATTGGATAGATTTATACAATAAGGTAGTCTTCCAAGATGAAGGGAATGAAGTAGGGAATTTTTTGGGAATGTTTTGTGTTAGTAAATTGACATTACATATTTGAATAAGGGGGGAGGGGTTTGTTCCTTTTTATTGTGGAATATGAGTGTTAATCTTGTAAATATATGAAATGGAATTTAAACCCACATATATCCAAAGTAATTCAGCTCCCATAATGGTCCAATTTAGATAAATGGAATTATATGGTCGAAATATGAACCCCAAATGAATTTTTTAAAATGTTATAGGTCAATTTTGGGAGAATATATTAACATCTATCATTTCATAAACTATATTTTCTTTAAATAAATATAATTAATTTTAATCACATTCACTAATATTTTTGGTCAAAATATAATTTTAGATATATAGATATTATAAATTATTATTATTCAAAATATGTATTCCATTTTTTCAAATTTTAAGCAAATATTTGGTAGAGACTAATTAATCTTTAATCCCACAGACCAGACATGACAAAAACATTATTAAGAGAAAATGAATAAGTATTTGACATGTTTTAATATTTAATACCATTGTAAAATTGTTTATAATGAGATTAATTGGAATAATTTAAATATATTTTATCAAATTATACATTGAAAAAATTATAAAACATAAGTTTTATATATAATAATATTATATGAAAAAGAAGTTTGGAATTAACATTTAGTATTTTTTTATTATTCTTCAAAATATGAATATTCTCAGAAAAAACCAAAATTCAACCAAATTAAATTTTGAAATTCTGATTCCAAATATAGAGATTAATTTTTAAATTAAATATTATATATATTTTAAAAAATATATTTTAAATGGATTCACCAATAATTTTTTTTTAAAATTATCTTTTTGAGAAATTCATCTTTTAATTCATAAAATTAGAATCATTATAATCCAATACCGATAATATCTATTAGATAAGTGTCAATTTTTTTTAAATATATAATATATATTGTTTTTTATAAATTTTCATCTATAAAATTTAAATGAATTAATTTATATAAAATTGTGTTTATATGTAGAGAAAATATTTTCTTAGAAAAGGAATTTCCTTAATTTGAAAAAGTTATTACATTCATTTATACCTAATTTATAATCAAATTTCCCTTTTTTATCAATATTATATAATATTAGCAAACATTAGTTAGTATTATTCATAACATTCATTCTAACTGCTTGGTGGTAACTATAATAATTTATTAATGACAATATTAACAATATAATATAGTTTCATAAAACATTCCCATGTGTGTAATTATTGATATCAATGGAAATCATCATTGTGTATAAAATAAGAAAAAATATTCTAGTGTGTATTGAAAGATTAAAATGGTGGTTGGTATAATTCAAGAAATTTTTAGTTCATTAATATAATAAAATATATATTTATTGATATAGGAAATGGAAATTTCAAGATGAAAAAAATTAATCTAGAAAAATATTTAATAAATTTTTTGTCCAATACAATATACCCCCATTAAAATGAATTTCATGTTCAAAATTCAATTAGGTTATTATGTTTTCAATACATGAAAATTTATTTCATTGAAACTCGCATCATAAAAATGAATTCTAAAACATTATTTTAAATCGGGATGTTTGAAACATAATGGTTAAACAAAATAACTAATAACATGGTTTCAACATATTAGAATATTGGGGGAAATTGAAATCATATACATGGAATAGAAAAATAAAATTCAATTATTAATGTAGAGTGATATCGAACTTGATTAAGAAATAATTAACAATCACAAATCTATAACCCAACATTTATTGAATAGTAATTGATATCATAAAAAAAATTAGTATAACATGAAAAACAATTATTTTAGGTTTCTTTTCATATAGTTGATAAACATTAAAAGACGTTAATTCTGACATGATTCTTGGAAAACCAGACCATTTATTATGGCTTGATCAACTTCCACTTAATGAATTATTCAATGAAATAAAGGATAATTTATCTTTCATGAAGCATTAATATATCATATGATCCATGAATAGATTTACATATCATTCATTCTATCTTTATCACAACAAAATATAAACACATGTTTTCTAATGCATGTAAATCCATATGTGGTGAGATAATAAATTTATCTCTACAACCTTCTCTAATGTGAAGAGAAACCTTTTCATAAAAGGACGTCCTTATAAACCTCCTGAAGGATATAAGTCCAATACTTTTGAAATTATGTTACTATATTTAAAATCATCATTTCATTGATCCCTTATATATCACATGGTATCACTTGGTTGTCACATTCAAAACCTATTAATATCATTATCATGACTCACATGAATTCTGGTAGTAATCCAAATTACCACATAACATTATTGAAAACATTAATCTTTCTTAATTCCAATGTTTATTGGATATATTCCTTCATTCCAACAATTTAATAAACTCCATCCATGATAATAAATACTAATTTTTCATCAAATCATTAATCATTTACGATGTAATTTGTAATATCCTATTTAATTATTCATATTATACATATCATCACACAATTATAATTATCTCAAAAATAGAGAACATATTAAAGGTTATCTTCTCCAATATAAAATTATTTTTTTGCATTCAGATAATATATCTAGTTCATTATTACCATTTAACATATTGTTTTCAATCGGTTGTGATAAAAATGAACAATATATATATATTTCACAATTAATAACCCATAATTACAAAGACATTAACACATTGATTATTATGATTCATCCTTAAGTCATTAACACATATACATCATTCCATTACATAACACCGTATTCCATTAACATTTCATCTATAGTCTCATAATAATTAAAAAACAATTATTCATTCCATGATGATGATTACCATTGAGATATTTCCACTTAGGACATCTGTTTTCATAATACCAATTAACTCCATACATCAAGAATTAAAATGATGATAATACCAAATGGAGTTCAATATTTCCATCCATTTCATCAACATAATATTTCATTTTCACTAGATATTACTTTCATTAAGTCCTTTTGTATTGTCAAATCATCATATAGTGATAATGAGACATTAACTTGGGTGTTTAATCCTTTATTATCCAAATGTATGAAAATAAATATTATTTCCTCCTTGGTCTCTTTTAACTGAACTCTTAGTGAACTACATATTTATCTTATATATGGATTTTAAGAGTTTTTTATGGTACATGTTGTTAATCATGTCTTGGGAAAATAGATCATGCATGATCAAAACATCCTTTAATCTATTTGTCTTATCATCACACATTTTCTATCACAGTAAATTTTAAATAGTTCTTTATTAATCCCATTATTGACTATAATCAAAAATAATATTGTGAGAAGATATTATTAAAATTTAAATCAATATTATTATGAAAAATTACCCATTGGATTCTCAAATTGTGCCAAATACTTCTTCAATCTATGATGCATTAGCATTATCAAAGGTTATTCATAGTCATATTCAATTTAAATCTATCATGGTGGTTAATAAAGAGTTCGTGAATTCATGACGCATATCCCCTGGTTGTGTCATACCAGGTGTATAGAAATTCCCATTATAATATACAAATTCTCAATTGATTTTACCTCAATATAATTTTTCTTGGATTGTTACCCCTATTTAAATGTGTTGTTGAGATTCATTAAATTGTATTATCCCTAAATTTATCTATTTCTATAAAATCACTCACTGTATCATTTACCATAATTCTAGTATATTATCATACACTATAAAAAATCCATAGATACTTCTCTATACATATCCATAGATAAATTGTTAGATTACTCACTAAAGTATTCTCATAATAATTTCTAATGGTTGAAAAAACTCTTCCATTTATACAATCTATTGAAGCACGAGATTAACATTTTATGATATTACATCAATTAAGATGAATATTCATCACATTAAAAAGTAACATTTTAATGGATCGTTATAGTTTAGTGTCTTTTTCATTTTGGAAGAAAATATTTTTACATGGTAAATGATCATCAATACTTACCACAAAGCTCACCCCCTTCAATATATATACATAAAACAATTTCTTATTAACATGCTAAAAGTAATCACAATAAAAGGATGAGGTTGGATGCTCAGAATTGGTATACCTGGGATATATGTAATAATAAACATTAATATATGGTTATTATAATTTGATCATATGATAATAATACATACCCAACATGTAAATGTTCATAATCATAAATTATGTCTTAAATATTGGTTGTTTATTAGACATTAATTATAATTGAATATTGGATTATGTTTCCCCATGTTCCTAGAGTGGATCATGTTTCTGTATATTCCCATAGTAGATAACAAAAGACTTACAAATTTCGTAACATTAAAATCATGATCCAAATGAATAATAACATCTATTAAATCTTAAAATATCTATAAATAAATCAAATTGATGATATAAGATGAAAAAATTATGTATATATACCACAATAAATAAGGAAATGGGGAATATGGAAAGTATCTCTTGAAAATAATAATTTATATGAAATTATCATATAATAAGTATTGGATTCATTAGGACACATTACAATCCATATTGAAATAGATATTATTATATAATAAATAAACCACATAACAATATTATTATATATAATAATAAAAAATTTCACTTAAGACATTATAGTACATCTTTACAAATAATTCCATTTTATTGTAATGTTTCTGGTTATAACCGCTTTGTTTACTGTATGGGTTTGACTTGTTATTCTTGATCCTCATACTTAGACCATGATTTAATTAAGTGTATAATTTAAATAATAATTATAGTATCATATACATTAATTGTATATATTTATTATAATATATAATATTTATAAATATGAAATGGTGTAAACTGTTCTGGGAGACGATAGACTGCATGTAAACAAGAACTCTATTTCCATTTTAGTAACATAATTGATTAAATCAATTAAATGATATATATATATATATATTATAATGAGAATTAAAAATTAATATATATTATATTATTTCCAAAAATCTATTCTTAATACATTATATCTTACATGTGAATGAATCACATCATTTTCAGTAGGTGGTGGTCCACATCAACAAAAATGTTATTACCTTAATTACAAAAAATAGAAATAATCAAGGTATGTGTAATATAATAATATTAAAATAGTAAATATACCATAAATGTATGGAATATAATATATAAAATTTTCAATTACAATTACCAACCATAGTATGTGGTAAATGAAAACCGAACAACATCATTACTTGTGGTGGAAGTTCTTCGTACATAGCAATGGTAAGTTCATTACCCATAAAATGGATGTTTTGGTAAATATATGAAAATAAAATATAATAAAAATCCTAGTATAATAAGGATAATTGTTTTATTATATTTTAATGTAAGAATCTGAATTTACAAGATTATAATGAAAATAATACAAAAGTTCATATGGAAAATGTTACCTCTTCTTTAGATAACTCATTTTTTTCACTAAGGGGATTCTGGATTTTGTTTATTTAAATGTTTAAGGATTATAGGATGAATTCAAAGAACATAATATATAATTATGTTTGTTTGTGTTTTCCTATGATCTTGACATAGGTGAATAAGTTTGGAGGTGTGAGTACCTTTATAGAGTGTAAGAGAAGTGCATTCGTGTAGTTTTTAGAAAAAGGAATTCCAGCCTCTTTTTTCTCATGTCACATGGTTAAAAAATTTGTAAAATAAAATCCATGGATTTATTTTTCTATATGTGAACACAAAATGGATTTTGGACACGTTTCAATGTACTTTTAGGCCTTAGGATTATGATATAGTCTCTTGTTTTGATAAATTTTTGTTTAATTGCAATAATTAATTTTAGTCATGATCACTAATATTTATTGTCAAAAAAAATTTCACATTTTTTACGAAATTAGGTATAATTATTTAAAATATGGAATCTATTTTTCCAAATTCTCATCACATATGTTTTCGAAGTTAATATAAATATAATATCACATACTAGCCACCACAGTGGGATTTTAAGCAAACATGTTTAAAATTTTGAAACATTTTAATTTCCATTTTCATGTGATATTGGTTCCAATTAAAAAAATGGATTAAATGTTCTATAATATATCTAATTAGACTTTAAAATAAATTTAAAATATTATTTAAATATATAAATAAGTAATTTGAATAAGTAGTTTCGAAATTTAAATTAGTATTTATTCAATATTTATCAAAATATAAAACATCTCTGAATGTATAAAAAAATGGAAAAAAATAAAATTTTGATACAGAAAATTCAAAAATTAAGTTTTTTTCATATATAATTTAGAAAATTTTCAAAAAATAAAAATTAAAATGGGTTATCAACTAAATGGATAATAAATTACGTTATTAAAAAATAAGTATTTTCATTTAAATATATAAATTTATTACAATCCGTAAACTATGAAATTATAATGGATTATTTTAATTATTTTATTAATGATATAATATTTTATTATTTATAAAAACATTAAAAAAATTGTAATTTTAAAATTATATTTTTAAAATGGTATTTGTACATAGAGAAGTAGTATTCATAGAAAATAAATTTATTTATATCCATATAGTTATAACTTTCATTTATATCTAATTGATAACCAAAGGAATTGTTTAATATATATATTTAAAAAATATTTTCACAACATAGTTAATATAATTCATAAATTTAATGTCAATGGATAGGTGGTAACTAATAAAATATTTTAATAACATTATTATTAGTATATTGTATTTTTGTAAAACATGTCCATGTAGGTAACACAAGCGATCAAGGTAACTCATCATTGTGAGTAATAGAAGCCTTAAAATTAGAGTTTATAGAAATAGTAACTCATCATTGTGCTGTTTGATATGAAAAATTTCAAAATTATTAAAATTATTTGAAATAAATGAAAAAATCTCAAGGTATTAAATAGAAACTTGTATATTATTATTATATATTAGATATAAGATATTTACTTCCATTAGATATCGTATTATGATACTACTGATGCATCTATGGGTGAATTTAAAAGGTCATCATCACGTGTCTTTCATTTCCAATTCCTTCCACATATATAAAATAATATATATAAAATATTGTTCCTCATTGAATATCTGTATTGACTAATGTATACATATTTGTCAATATTAGTAGGTTAAATAAAACAACAGTCAATGTAATCACTATATGTAAAAATGGTATTTGGTTTTGATAATTAACATATCCATTATAAATTAAATCGATAATTTGAGGACATTCAATGTTCAATGTTAATTGGAAATTGAAAAATTGAAGTAGACTCCAAAATTGAATCATGTATATTAATCTCAATAATATCCATGGAAAATGCAATCAAAACATATTCATAAGAAAAATTAGGATATTATTAATACAACATATCCCAGGTGGATTATATATAAATTTCTATTGTTGTTGATGAATGGAAAAATTATAAAAATAATAGTTAAATACATTCTTTAGGAAAATAACATATTTATTTGTAAAACATTGTGAATATAAATTTCATTGAAAATTATGTTAATATAAAATTAATTAAAAAATATTCTTTAAAAATTCAAATTAAGATTAATAAAATGGTGATGGGTAAATCTATCTAGGTTATATGAGGTAAAACAACATTGTATTCCATGGTAATGAGGATCAAGAAGTTCCATGTTCGGGAAAAAAACTTATCAAAAACATTTTAAAAATGAATAATGGGTAAAAATGAATATAATAAATCATTTATTAAAGGGAAACCCAAATTTTGATATCCTTTTTAGATATATGGATTTTTAGAAGTAATCGGGTTCTACAACTAAAATGAGAAATGATGTTGGAATTTCTAAAAACAATTCAAAATTATTTTTTGTAACAAGTGTATAAAATTGGTAATATTACATGAAAAAATTATGATTTACCATACTAAATTAAAATTAAAATATTTATTAAAAATTATCCAAAAATTTCTATAATGAAAATTTAGGGGTAAACATTCCTGAACAAAATGACATTATGAAGTAAATATTTTAAAAGACAATAAAATTTATGGGAGAATCAATAAAAGAATTAATTATCGATTTCAAATATAAATCAATATGAAATAAGTTTAAATAAATCAATATTTATGAAATTTTTATTATACACATAATATGATAATATTATGTACAATGTCGATGTAATTTAACCAAATGAAAATGAATCGGGTTATGAAGTACTTTACCGCTTGTGAACTTTTAATTCAAATCCCCATCGATGAAATAATTCAAATTTAAACCCAAGATACCCTGAATAAAAAATAATTCAGGACAAAATATATCGAAAGTTGTAGTAGATAAATCATAGAAAATATTTATGTGTTTAATATTAAAATTATAACAAATATTGTAAATGTGAGAGGAATATCACATAAATTGCAATTCATTTTGGTTGAACATCCATGAAACTTCAATATAATGGTTTAATACACATAACTAACTAATAAATACCATAATCATATTTATAATATCATATAAAAACTCTTTATAATAACTTATTACCCGTTTGTTAAATTTTTTTCATTATTTGCACTATTTTTTATTGTTAATTACATAGTTTATGGGCTGTGTTTTAACGTTTATTCCTATTATATAGATCGTGATTTAATAATTTACTAAATATTAAAGATGATTTTAATTTAATATATATTAATGATATTTTTATTTATAATAAACTATTATATTTGGAGATAGAAAATGAACTTTACAATTAATGGAGGTGGTATATTTAATGTACAAATGGATGATACATCCAATTATTTATAGTATTTGAATGAATAAGAAGTAAATTATATTAATGTATGTGATAAAACCAGTATTTTATTTATTTAATGTATATCTAATATTTATTTTATAACTGTAATTTATACAATAAATGTATATCATGAACAAAACATATCATTTTGAGGAGGTTATAGTCCACAAATGATGTTATCATATTTCCACAAAATGGAAATCAAGAATGTATGAGTCATATTAAAATTTAAATAATCATAAATAATTTATATATCATATATATAAACCAAATAAATTATTATATACAGCATTTAATGATCATAAATGAAATAATGAAGGATATCTGTTCGTGAGGTGGTAGGTTTCCATACACACAAATAATGATTTTGTATCCCACATTATAGATATTTGTTAAACTGTTGGTCAAAAACATAACATAAATGAATATTAATATATTTTTTATATTTATTTTATATATATAAGTGATATAAAATTAAATTGAGATGTGGTATAATTAAATTAAACAAAAGTAATGATTTAATAATTTTAACTCGTATTCATGTTACTCTAATAAGATTATACCGAAAGAGTTCTTTGGTATGATTTATGATTTATTTGAGTAATATGAGATGAAATTTTGTAAGTTAGGAGACTATTTTGGTTGGTCATGGATGATCCAAAACGATAGAGTGGTGTGAAAAAGTGAAAGGGGTAAGTTCCTTTATTAGTGGAGGAGGAGTGATATTATTGTAAATATAAAAAAACACTATTGAAGGGTATTTCTTATGTGCTGCTCCTCCAATAGGGAACCAAATTCTAAAAAATGTAATATACAGTCAAAATAAGGAAATCCACTAGTTTTTTGTCATTTTATAGTATATTTTGGCAACAATGATTAATGCTTAGTCCCCTTTTATAATTAATTATACATTTATTGTTGTAATTTATTTTAATTATATTTAATAATATTTTTTTGTTAAAAAAGATTGTCTAATTAGAAATTATAACATATACTGATAACAATTTTAAAATTATATTTTTAAAATTATATTTGTATAATAATTAGAAATAAATTTAAATATGATCTTTGAAATACAACGACAAATCATGATTTTATGTAAAAATTTATTAATCCTTTCAATATTTTTAAATCTAATTTCAGTGTGAAATTTATTACAATTATCCAAATTGGATTAATTAATGTATAACTAAACTAAATATAACTAAAAAATAAATAAATTATAATTTAAATATATAGAAAATTACATGAAAATGCAGTTTTCAATTTAAATATATTATTTTTGCTATTCATCAAAGATTTAAACTACATAAAAATTTAATACCAATTCCCATTTGAAAACTTTTTTGAGTGATTTAAATAAAAATTATTTTTACTAAATTTTTTTTCAATGTTACATAAAATTTATATAATATTGGTTTTCCATTATAATGTGAAAAACCTAAATTTAGAAAAATATTGGTTTTGTTTCTATAAAATAGTGGTTTCACTTATCTAATCCATATCAAATATATTAGATGAATGTAAAAAATAATTTGAGGAATTTAAAAAATATATATATATATCATTATTATTATTCTCTAATATTAATTAATTTATTTTATCATGATATAGTACCTTTGTGAGCGTAAAATCATTTCTGTTATACTAAATTTGGGTTTTATAATAATTTCTAAATTATTGGTAACATGTGATTTTATATTATAGTTTTGTAACAAATTTTTTTCATAAGCTCATTTATCATATTCATAACCAATTATTAAAAAAAATATATATTATTATATTAAATAATATTATTTTAATAACATATTCTTGTTCGATAAAACATGGTCGTCTGTTTAACACATGATATTGAAGAATGTAACTATTTCATGAGACATAACATAACATAGTATTACATGAATTTCAAGATATATAATATATTTAATTTATTTTACATATTAAATATTCAATAAATTTTATTGACGTTAAATTCCTTTATAATTTTGGTGATGCATTTGATACACAAAATAAAATAAATGTGACTCTTTTTGAATTTTTAGGGAGTTACATTCTGCCCTCCATAAATAAATTATATCCTTTCAAATTAAAATTTATCTAGAAATATAGGGTTTGATATTTTAAAATTTAGTTGTTTAAATCACACATCATATGAATATTTAATAAAATATCCTCTTAATAATAGTGAATGAGAATCACAATGGTCATAGAGAATGAAATTTAACTATCTCACTAAAAATGAGAACATTAGTAGTAATTTGAAATATGTACATGGATTAAAATTAAAAATAATTATAGAGGATGATTGAGGTCGTCAATCAAAAACATGTGATTGAATAATTGATGTTTAAGGGCTTCAAAGCTATATATGTATAATGATATAACAAAATGTATATTACAAAAACTATTATGACAACATTGAAATTATAAATCATTTTCCAATGTTGGTTAATTATTTTATTACATATAAAATAAGAATATATAAATAATTAATATATATATATACAATTAACATTTCATATGTTGGTTGTGCTTTGACAACTTCAAAATTCATCCCTTCACTCAATAAAATGAATATCCAAAACATAAATTCTATTCCTAATGGACTGAAATTTTATATTAGTGGGTCATTATACTCATAAACGGGTAAACATTCATTCAATTTTAAATTAACTATTTTATAAATAAAATATTTTCCATATATTAATCTCTATACAATAAAATTAACTCTATGAAATCACCATTAATGTTTATTCAAAATAGTTTCTGACCCAAAAAAAAGAAAAATTCACCATGAAATATTCTAGGACCATCGTGGATGTTAAACCCCAATTTTCCTTTTTTTTCATGGGTTCAATACCCACCACTCTTCCATATATTATGGTTTTCCACCTAGTATGTGGGTTATTCTTTTACAAAACAATATTATTATTTTTTTACAAAAATACATACGATAGATATCAATGGAACATGGTTAATCATTTAATAGATTTTTAAATAAAATTTTCAATAGAACATGAATACATAAGTAATTTATTCATTATATTCTAAAATATTTAACTCCAGGGAATAATGATTAAAAAAATTCATTTATTTCCATTATCAATTCATTTACATAATATTGGTGTGTAAATAAAATTTGAATTTTCATATTCATATATCTTGGGTGTTTCAGACTAGGTGCAATGTCAAGACTGCTTTCGTATACCATTTTATGCTGGAGACAGGATTGAAACACCTTTTTGGATAATTTACTACTACATATATCAATTCCAGTTCTAAATTGTGATTTATTTCTCTAAAAATCACATAATCTCTTTATAAGTGAATCAATTATATTTTATTCAATACTTATTCTCATGTTATAAATTAGTTTTAGGTTCTATAATTTATAATTTCCAAAGTTTTGTTCCCATTGTTGTTATTATATATACATTGTTACCAAATGTAGGATTTCAACCCCAATAATCGTAGAGATTCTATCTACTATCATTACATTGGAATTATTACAAAGAAATTTATTCTGATAGATCGATGAAATTAATTACTTTTGTAAATTAAATACATATATTTGACTTTTATTACAAAAAAATATAAAAATAAATAAATAAATTATTTTATTTAGAGGATAACATCATTATATATACTACATATTTTTGTACATTTCATTTCATAACTAATTGAATATGATAAAAATAATTTAAATTAGGATTACATAAATTTCTTAATAAGGGTAAAATACAATTTAACTTATAATGAACCATTGAGAATAATAAACATGGAAGGTTAATAACTAAACACACATACCATATAATAAATATAATAATAATGATTTGAAATAATATTATAGAATGTTAAATGACTAAAAATACATACAATTTGAATTAATGGATATGTCATAATCCACAAACAAAAAAGGTTAAAACATGATAGGCATTCTAATTAATCAATGAAATGATAATGCATATAATCCAAAGATAATTTCTATGGAAGAATATCATAGATAATATTAAATGAATACCAAATGAAGTAAATGATTAATTATTAGAAATCATGTTTCCTTGGAACATTATACGGTTACCCTTGATACCTCTCACAAGACATCTTAACATACTACTATCAATACATTTCACAACAAAATGTAAATCTATTGCTATAAAACTATCAATTTTTCATCAATTTGAAATCAATGTGTTTTTTCTCAGCTTATTTCATCTCATAAGTCTACTGATTTACTAAGGAGAAATCATTAAACATTTCTTAAATTTTTTCTTTTATGTCCAAAGCGTTCTTTATATAATAAATAATTCATTTATCACAAGGTGCCTTATAAAATATCGGTACTAAGTAAACGATATGGTCTTATAAATATATGCATAATAATTCATATTACATTCTATGAAAACACCATATTTAAACCCAATCTACAGTTTTGGAAATAATGATCTCCTTGATAAATTGAATGGATGATTCGAAGAAATTCATTATTCAGTGATCATAAATAATTGAATATTTCAATGGGATAACAAACATGAATCTATGATGTTAATGTAAATAATATCCATGTCCAAATCATTAAAAATCCATCCAAGGGAAAAATATGGATTGAAACGATAAAAAATTTCTCAAGTGGATTAAAATTAAATGTTAATTGTCATTGATAAATGGAAATATTTTAAAATTACATTTTAGAAAATTATTTATGAATATAAACTCATTATTTTAGAAAAAAATCTGAATATTTTTTTCTATGAAAAATAGTTAAAAATAATTTATTTAAAAATTAAACTCATTAACATGAAATGTAATCTTTTAATAAAAGATGATATTAAAATACTTACAAGTTATATATTGTAAAAAACATTTCTTTTCCATTGTAAAAAGTTTATAGATATTACATGTACACAGACAAAAAAGGAGATTCCTTTGGAAAAAAATTTAAAGAAAAAAATTGTAAAAAATTATTCAATAAATAATTTTTTAATTTTTACAAACATTTTTGAAAACATTTTTAGAAATAACAAGTTATTGAAGAAAAAAGGTTCTTCCACTAAATATGAAAATGTTTTTATGTTTTAAAAAATGTTCTTCAGAATAAAAGAGTGAAAAATTGAATATATTAACTAAAAAATCTCAATAATAACTAAAGTAGATGAGTATTAATTTATTTATTATGAAATGATACAAAAATTTACTCTAATATAAATTCATGTGTAAATAATCCCAAAAAAATGATATTGCGTAATAATCCCTTGAAAAGATAATAATGTTGATGTGATATTGAATCTATGACCAAAATAATTTTGTATAATTAAATTAAATATAATTAAAGTGGAAAAAAATAACTGATTGTAATAATTAATCACACAAATAATCATAGAATGTTATTGACAATAAGGAAGCAATATAACCAAATGAAATGGAATCAGGTTATGATAATATTTATCAAATGGAGTTTTTAAATTAAAATCAGTATATTTTATAAAATTAAAATTGGATCTCTGAATAAAAAGAATATAATTTTTTTATATAATTTATCAAAATGGGATGTACATACATTACACAAAATCTGTACACGGTGAATCTGAAATTTATCTCACAGATGTAGAATGTGAGAAGAAAATCAACTACCTCATGTTTCCTTTCTTGTGAAGATCATATAATATAATATGTAATAGTTTTTATTAATGTCGCTAAATTAATATAGAACCATAATATTATTTATAATAACATATATTGAATTAATATAATTTGTTATTACCAGTTCGTTTATAATCGTATAAAACTTATAATATTTCAAGTGTTAAATGCCTAGTTTGATGAGAATGTTTTAAATTGTTATTTCTATTCTGATTACATAGATCATGATTTACACATATAAAAAATGTAAACCAAGAATGAAATTATATATATATATATATATAATGTAAATATATTTATATGAATTCATATTATTTGGAGAAAAGAAATTTAATGCACTATTCATGAAGATGGTAGGTAGTATGTAGACATGACCACGACTTAAATTTATTTTTATTATTTATAATATTGAAATGCATATGATAGAAATTTATATTATTATTTAAATTCAATATTTATGAGATATATTTCAAATATTATTCTCAAAACTATCCTTTATACATTACATGTATAGCGTGAATGAACAAGATTTCTTTTTTGAGTTTGTAGTCGACACATCCACAGACAAAGCTATTCTATTCCAAAAAAATGGAACGTATGAAGTTATGTGTCCTATAATACAATTTCAAAATAATAAATTTATTATAAATAAAATTTATATCTTATATTAACTATAAATCCATCATTGAATTCAACCATCAATGTTGGTAAATGGAATAACTGACGATATTGGTTCACAAAGTGGTAATCTGCCGTACACAAAATGGTAATTGAATACCACATTTGATGGATTTGTGTTAATGTTTATTTTTTACTCATTGAAAAAATATATTAATTATATTGATGATACTATGGTTATTATAAAATATAGATATGATTATTAAATGTGTGGAGAAGTAAATGATTCAAAGATTATTATTAAATAGTGTTACCTCTTATTCTGGTAACTCCTTTTATGTTATAAAAAAACATATTTGGATGGATTTATTTCAAATGTGATGCTTCTATGATGAATGAATGTAATTTGGGAGATTATTTTAGTTGGTTTTGGAGGATTCAATGTTCTTTATTGTTGTGAATAAGTGGGAGGGTTCAATGTCTTATTACAGTGGTGGAGTGGTATTCTTGTAAATATAATAAGGTAAATGTTGTTGAGAGGTATCCTTTACATAATGTGCCTCATACACTGAACCAACATCTAAAATATGGATTGAATAGTCTCTATATTTATATCCAAATGTTTTTTATATGATTCAAGATCATTTTGGCATATATGAATATGGTTAACTCACTTATTATGATTAAATTTTCATTAATGACTGTAATTATTTTTATGGACATTCATTAATATTTTTAATCAAAAACGATTTGTAAAATTTTCTACATTATAATTTTTTCTTATTTAAAATATTAATTAATTTTTTTAAAATAAATAATATTAATGGTAATAAATAATTTAAATTTAATCTCATAGATGAGACAAAAAATATGGGTTTTAATTTAAATATATACTAAAGTTTGAATGTTTTTATATACAATTTCAATGTTAAATTTTTTTCAATGAACTAAATTCTATTTATTTATATATAATAAGACTTAATAATATTTCAATATAAATTTTAATATATTTTATCTATATAAATAAAACATATGAAAATTCATTTTCCAATTAAAAATCTGTATTTTCCAATATTAATCAAAATATATTACTAATCAGAAAAATTTTAAAAAATATATATGGGGTCATATTTATGTTAATATTTCCAAAATTATGATTATGTTTAAATATAAAATTTAAAAAAAATATCAATAATTTTCTTTAAAATAGGTTCTCCAATATAAGGCATTAAATATTCCAGTAGTGAAATATAAAATTTTATTCTTGAAATTGGGGTTTTTCTTTTGTTATTCAAGAAAAATATATTGGATGAATGTGAAAAATATTTGATAGAATATATAATATATATATTTCATTAATATCATTCACAAATATTAATTAGTTTATTTTATTATGGTAAAACAATTTTCTACCACTAAAAATATTTACATTATATTAATATGGTTTTTAAAATATTTTTTAATTAATTATAACTGATGTATTCAGTTTATAGTTGTGTAAAACATATATTTTAGTAATATTGTTAATCTTAATAATAACTATTAATTAAAATTACAAATTATATCTTTATATATTAAATAATAATATCGTAAAAATTAATTCTTTTTTGATAAAAATAGTTCTTGCTAGTAATACAAGTAATCAAGGAAAGTAATTGTTGCGTGGAAGAATTCTGACACATTATTCCATGAATTTGAAGCTATATAATAAATTAAATTTTTTTAAAATATTAAATACAAAATAAATCCTCAAGAGGTTGTTTTCCGTTATAGGTTTTTGTTGTATGTCATACATTGTATCAAATAAGAATTTCTCTATTAGAATTTTCAGTGTCTTCTGCTATATGAAAGTTATAATTTTTTTTGATAAACCATGAATAGTAATATTAAACATATTTAATAATTTTATTTCTTCTATGTTGATCATCAATGATCCTCGGAAACTCACACAAGCAAAGTATCTAACTGTAAAAATGAACCAACGAATATTACAATGTGATAACTAGGTATTTAACTTTTAATACAAATAATGATTTATTTTTATTGATTCATATCATTTTAAAATATAAAAATTTAGAAATTATCACCAAAATATTTTTTATTATCATTATGAATTCAAGATATTATAATAATAGGTGGAGCTTTCCGGGTGGAGGTTACACATTCCAGTGGCTGATTACCCATCCTAATATTGACATAATGTCCATAAAGGAAAATGGGGCGACCCCTGTATAGGGGAATAGTATTGGTTCTTAGTAATATAATGGTCATTGATTCCTATGTAGATGGTTTGTGGGTGATTAAAAGTTAAAATAACCAAGGTTACAGCTATCATAAAAAGAATAATTTATATAAAAACCACTAAAAGGGTGGTATGAGCTATGAAACCTTTATGAATGTACATTTTTTATAGACAACTTAACCAACAATGAGCCGAAGCAAGTGGGGATGCGGTTTTTTGCAGCCTGGTCAGCACACAATGACTCATCACATGTGCGTTTATTTACAATTTAATTATTTAATGATATAAAATATTATATATATTTATCATATGGTAAGGAAATGTTAGTGGTGTCCTACAGAGTCTTATACTAAAACCTTACAAGGAAATTTTTGTGCACTTGTAGATTTCATGACCTGTGATCCAGTGAACGGAAATGGTACTACGTTGGAACATTTATTGTTGGATCATTAAGATGTAATTGATTAAAATAGGCCCTAGTGTACCTTACAAATGTTCATTAACTAACATGTTTTATATTCACTTAATAATTATAATCTAGAATGTGTTAACACATTTGTATATATTTTTACTTGTTTGTCATTTATTCAGTTTACACTTTACTGTTATTGAATATATTTTTATTATTATTATTGATCCCATTATTGGATATTGAGGCTATAGTAGCTCCCACAGATAAACATAGACCATCACAGCTTGTCAGAAGCCTCTTATATATGAGGAGGTATGCATGAAAACATGTGACACTCTAGCTGGGACCTAGTGGTTCGGGTTGGGAAGTTACAAAATGGAAAAGGGGGATCAGGATTCACTAACATGTTCTTCTCTATTCCTTAGGATGATATTTATTAGACATGAGATATGGTATTGGTACTCAAGGAGGGGATCTATGTTAGTGTTTGACCATCCAAGTGTAGTGGATCTAGAAGATTCTATAAAGACATTGTAATTATATATTGTTGGTTCAATTGATTTAATTAACTTGGAGTGATTACCCTGAGGTTTATATCCGATTTACGAGATTTCACATATGTTCATCCATATTGACTAGTCACATAGATTAAAATTCCACATATATAGTAGTTTTGTGCTTCATAGTCATTCATTATTTAATTTCGTTAAATTGTGTAATATTTTTTTGATAGTTACTATTTGTCTAATATAATTATTTATATTCTGTTGTGATATATTTCATTGGAATTAATTACTTGACTGGTCCTTTTTTAATGTTAGTATATATACAATCATTGTGACTAACATGAAATGATGGATAAAAAGGTTAGTGTTAAGAGGGTTATACATTATGTTGAGGGTAAAGTCTCAAAAAATAATTTTTCAGATCTAATAGATTGGTCAGATATATTTAGGTCACTAATATTCCATTAATTATAGTAGATTCCACCTCACAATTTATTAGAGGGACTACTAATAGACACAAATTCTCCTAACCATGTTCTTTAAACTTCTAAAGTGGTACAGGTAGTACGCCCAAACCAGTCGGGATCGCTAAGGATTCTGGCCGACTAATTAAGATAGTTCCATATTTTACATCCTCCACTCTTTCAGGTCAATATACTTCCAAAGTATATTAATGAACATATATATATAATAGTGGTTGTTTTCAATCTCATAATGATAGTTGAGGTCTAGAAGGTAAAACTTGAAGAATCTTTTGTACTACGAAGCAATAGGTGGTGGTGGGGTGTGGTGAATCTTTTGGGAAGATATGATGGTTTGACTTGGATTATATTTATGATCCATTTCTTTAATTAGTTCATATTGGGTACAATGATTCCATATGGTACTCATGGACTCCTAAAACATCAACAGACCTTAACGGATGTGACTTCTCTTGTAACACAACTCAAGAATCTACATTGAAAGTCCCTAATTGATTGGATAGGAAATGAAAGGGGTAGAGTTGTAGGAATCATCAACGTTTATAATAGAACATTATATGATACTTTTGGAATGATCAAGAGGAAGGATGAGGTTTTGTAGTACCCTGATATGTTGTAAAATATCAATTTTAAATTAATTTATTTTTCATTAAATTTTACATTACATGAAACTATGAAAATATTTTATTTTATATCAAAGCATTATGTTTCGATTTTGTTATACACAACACCATGTTAATCATGCTCTAAAAACAACATAAATTTTGTTATCAGCTACATGAAACACCAAGGATAGATTCAATTGCATTCAATAATGAAATTCATCGATGACATGAATAACATGCAAGACCGAGGATTATGAACTACAATATATTTACAAAATAGGACAATTTAATATAATACGATAAATCAAAAAAAATAGAGGTTATTAATAATATTATGAAAATTATGATAATATGCAGTTTAGAAAATATAATATGAATACATTGGATATGAATTAATTATAAATCAATATAAAACCGATTGAATATAAAATAAAATATTATTATCATCACAAAGATGTTTTACCATAATAGATTAAATTATATTTGATTTCTTGAAATTAACTAATTATAAATTCCTTTCATATGGATGTGATTTGGCATACGTTAAATGAAACACTTTCTTGGTGTAAGATACACAATCCATCGAATTGGTATACATTACATGTAACACTGAGAAGGCATATGATGCATGCATCACTGAGTTTCAACGAAACAACTTTTGAATATAATTATCTAAATGGAATAATTATATTTTAGACATTATAATTATTTATTGGAATAGTAATAACTATTTTTAAATTATTTTTTTAATTATTTAAATAAATAAAAAATATTTACTATGAAATATGTGATTTTTGGTAAAGGCCTGTTTTGTTTAAAAATACTATTATCTTGAATGAACCGCATTTATTATATTTATATGAATAATAATAAAATATATTTTATATACATTTTACAATTATGTTTTTATAAAAATATACTTCATTTTCAAATTCAGAATGTCGATGTTGTCCTATGGAGAATTTTTTAGATTTATCAAAGAAACATCATTTTTTGATGAGTAGAGAGAAGAAGTATATTTAATTTAAAAAGTTATTTTTTATTTAAAAATATATTTATATTAATGTTTTTTATAAATGTTTAAATAAAAATTAGATCCATTATACATCTACTAAAACAATTATTTACATTATAATCAATTTCGAATTTATTTTGAATATAAAACCATAATATACATTTGAAAAAATTGCTACATTAAAAACTCATCATTTCACTGTATTGTCTAGATTTAAATTATTTTTATTTTCCCACTTCTATGAATTGAATTTATATAAACCTATATAAAAAATTATAATCAGTAAAATATTTAAATTCTAATAAGACTAACATAATTTCTAACAAAACAATAGTGAATGTAATAAAACTCAATCACATAGATTATTGACAAATTAAGCATAATTAGGGAGTAAACATTATTCTTAGGAACCCAAATTACCTATACACTTATAAAAACAAAATTTTATAGAAAATATTAGGCCATAATCCCTAAATTTTTTATTTAGGTTTTTGTGTATTCCTTTTTTCAAGTAAGAACATATTTACACCAATATTTTTTTCAAAAATTACATGTGAGTTCATTTAATTCCCTATAAAAGGCCACATTTTCTCCACATAATGAAACATATAAAACCTCTTAAAATCATCCAATAACAACCCAACTAACTTCAAATAAATCCTCATTTAATTCTATAATCCATCCTTTGAAAGAAGGTAGTTCATGAAATCCTTTTTGAACAAACCAAGAAGAGTTACCTAATTTAGTTGTATTGGCTTATCTCATGTCATTTATTTAATTTTATTTAAACACCTCTACACATTATATTTTAAAAAAATTTATTAAAACAACAGTATCATACATATACTATGATTATATTATTCTATGTGTTTTACCTGTTTGATCGAGATTATATAAAATATAAACAAGAGGGGGTGAATTGTGTCGTTTCAAAAATCATCATGAGATCATGATAATTATGTTATCTTTAATCAAATAGTTAAATGAAACCGAAATATGAAATTCAGAGAAAAACGATATATAGTGGTTCAGGGAACAGAAGGCCCCTAGTCCAATCCCCCAACACACTACTCCACGAGAATGGAAATATTCACTATATGGTCCTCATCTCAACAAACCATTCAACAACAGAGTACAGGAAATTGACACCCTTAAAATATAAGGCAAAACACATCCTTCTAGTTCATTCATAGAACCTACAATGCTAAGAATGGTAATCAGGTCACTTAAGATAAAACATATTTGTTATTTGAAAGTACTCTCCCGATAGTTCAACACAATTACAACAGAATAAAATTGACATAAAATGGATTTTCATCTTTAGAAAGAATGATCATAAAGTAAGAGTCATTCTAAGTCAATCCCATTGCAATAAATATAAAAATATAAATCACAACATCAGCATCAGCAGATTCACAATTGATCTTCAATGTCGATTAAGTTAATCTTTTGTCATGTAACTTTCTCTTTAACAAACAGAGATTTTGTCGCACTTTGTAATCAACTGAAATATAGATCATGATTGACTCTATTTTATATCTTCAAAATTTCGTATAGAATATCTCTTATTTTGAAAGATGTATCTTTTCTGGACTTTTTGATCACTACATGCAGTTCATATTTACACACACCTTGAAAAAAAGGCACAGATATAAAGAATACTTCTTTTCCAAAAATAAATCCACAATCATTGCCTTTATACTTGCATAATTAAAACATTTGAATTTACAGAGTACTTGTAACTCTCCTTCTAATTATCCATGAAAATATCATTTTAATTTGATCTTTAAACGTCTCGAAACTTGTCATAGAAGTGCTTTAAAATCTGCTTTTAAATTGGCCTAAAATCATCTTGACAATTTTCATGCAAATCATTGAATAGTTAAATAAACTTTAAACTCTTCAACACCAAACGTACAGTTGAGTTGTACTGTATTCCTTTCTTGAAAACAACATAGACCATAAAAGTAAGGTTGATGACATAGTCTTCAAATGTTTGGTTGTCAACGTATGGTTGATCACAAGTGTAGGGTTAGCCATACCTATTTTTCTCTTCAACATTATAACGTATGATAAATGATCCATACATTTATAAGATTCCAAATGAAAGGTATATGATCCACACATTTCTATGAAATATATGGTTGTTAACAAAATTAAGGTTGATGAACCATACTTTTTATAAATAAATCTAAGGTTTAACAGTTACGTACGATTCTCCTTCCATACTTTTCTATTATCCCAAACTTATGGTTCTTTCCTAATGTAGGGTTCTTTTTCATTATTTACCTATAAGGTATGGTTTATTATCCATACTTTTATGATAACTTGTAAAGTAAAAAATGTGGGTTCATTTATTTACACTACATTTCCACACGTAGGGTTTGAGTATTGTTTCCAGAATACAATGAATAAAATTTCTGAACAGTTTAACACATGTTTTATGCTGTACAAAAAATCTTGAATAATCTTCCAAAAATAAGAATATATAAAATATATAAATCTGAAAATTTTCTTAATGTAAAATTATTATAAAATAATTAAGAGTATTTATTATCATGAAAATAATCATAAATATATAGATTATTGTTCTCAACAATCTCCCCCATTAAATAAAAACATTATGTATTGTTGAAACAACACATGCTCAACAATCTCATTCTTTTTGATGATCACAAAAGCCCATAAAATAATAATTGAAATTATTTTCCATAAATGATTACATACAGTTTAGAATTTTTATTAGATAAAGCTATATTTAATTTTAACAAGATTATTTCAAAAATAAATAATCATTTTTTCATCTATAATCATAAAAATAAATTTAACCCCGTTTTTCAGAAGTGAGAAATAAAAGTAAAAAATATATATCCCCTTAAATAAAAATAAAAAAAATAATATTGTAAATAAAACATATTTATATAAACTTCTCCCACATAAAAAATTTAAAATTTAAATTTTGTATTTCTACTTCAACAAAAAGTGTTTTGTTTATAAATAATTAATTTCTTCAAATTTCTCTATAAAATAACATTTAAAAAATGTTAATAAGTTAAAATAATTTGTTGTGTTTATCCAAATTTCTCCCCCTTTTTGTGATATCAAAAAGAATGACAAAATATGGAATATAACAAATATTAATGTAGCACTGAACCATGGTAAATGATATATCTAACTTTTTATCAATTAATGAATCTGGATTACTGGAATATATAATCAAAGATAGAAAAAAACATAAATTTATAATCAAATAGATTTTCATTGAAATTTTTTAATAGTACAAAATTGAAAAATACAAAAATTAGTGGTTAGTCAGGGTTTAAATTAGTTCTATCTTGTTTGAACTACTTCCTTGATTTCTGATAGCTAATCCTACACTCTCCTCATCATTCCATCACCAATCATAACAATAAGATTCCTATTATTTTGAGTCATATGAATGTATTCAATTATGTTTTCTTTGAAAATCTAATGCAGTCTTTCTTCCATCTCCAAAAAACAAAGACAACTTATCTGTTAACTTATCCAATACATATCTGATTCTTGGTTCATTTGAGGTCAACTGTTCAACTAAAAACATCAGATTGTCTATCATCACTAAAATATGAGCACTATTGCATTGAAAATCATGCAACATTTCATTCATATCAACTATGGAAGTGGTTATTTCCTTAAATATTCTGATCAAATTAGGTGAAGTAGCTGAACCACTAGCCTCAACAATCCTGACAGAAGCCAACTTTATCTCCATAAATGATTTGAGATCAATAAAATCTGACATCCTAACCATTTTAGACATTAAGTTTTCAACATAATTTATCATATCGTTCTTAAAAATCTCATCTTCATGCTTTGAAACTGTACTATTCATTAGCCTCTGATGTTTTAAGTTTTCTTTTTTCTAATGGTCTCCTTAGATATGCATTCTATTTCTCCACTCTCTAAAACTCCCATTATATTTCTTCACCATCCTCATTTTATGATTCAGTGGTACATTGTTCTTGATTCACTTTTTCATCACTAAATTGATGTACTAACACCAGGGGTAAGGATTCAACATCTTCTTTCACCTTATCTTCTCTAACTAGTTGGTCCAAAAAAATTTCCTCTGAGTCTTTTCCAGACAATTCAAAAGAAAAATTCTCTTTATGAAAATATGACTGTTCATCTGAAGTGTTTTCATCATGTACATCAGCAGTCCATTTTTCTATTTTATTCTCTTGAATAATTTCATCTTCATCGAATAGTGGACTGGACACATCTACTCCAGAGACTGCCTATTTTTCACATTTATCTTTAGGTTCTGGTTCTTTTATTTCAACATCAATTATTTCAGGTTCAGCTTCTATAACAGCCACCTCCTTTTCCTAAGACACTCCTTCACCTTCTACTTGAATTCCATATTGAATCTGAGTTTCTTCCACTATATAAAAACTTCAATTTATTTTTTGAAATCAGCTTCTAATACAAATCTATAACCCAATAAATATTTTGTTGTCAAAATATTTGAAACATTCTCTTCATCAGATGTAGCATCACTTTTTCTTTTCTACATGATGTCCTTCTGGACTTTCTGACTCTAAAATACTCTCATCTTAAAAAATTATTCTTTTGGAAACAGAGCAAACTCAGGGTGTAGCATGATTTTCATTTGACTTTTCAGGCTGAGCCTGAGCTCTCTCTTTTTCTATTTCTTCATCTGATCCTATTGGTAGGATTTTTTCATTTACAATACTCCATAAATAACCAATTTTTCTTAATTTAACAGTATTAAAACATTACTATGGGGACAACTAGTTATAGCATCAACTAGTCTCATCATGACTTTCTTCAACAAGAGTTTTGAAATGAAACTACCAAAAGGGTAAGAATTCATTTTAGCTTCACTTTGATAGTAGTAACTCAGGTACCTCACCATGTACCTTGGAAAATTAAATTTTACGTCACTGAGTAGAAGATGAATTATGTACATGTCAGGATACAGTATCATCTCAATCTCTTACATTCTATAGGATATCCCTGTTTGTAAAAATTTCACAATGATCTTCCAATCTGGTTCTAAATCTTTAACTAACATTTTTCTTATGTTAGTAGAGACAAAAAAAGTCCTAATATCTTTATATTTATGCACATAATCACACATACTTTTCATATCAATATGAAACACTCCCTCATGAGGGTAGTTCAGTATCTGACTAATTTCAACAGAAGAGATTGAAAAATATCTATCTACTATCTTAGACATCATGGTGTCATAATCATCTCCCAAAATAAATAGAACAGATTTAATGAAATTTTGAAGCTCTGATTCATACAAGACTTTTGTATTATTACTATTAATGAACTTTTCGCGATTCTGAAATGATAGGGATTGTTTTAACAACTAGTTTATCTGAAATAGCCATTCTAAATCAATCACCTTTCCCTGTATCATTTTTTTCTTACTGGGTGTTGTTTCGTGGCATAGCTGGTCTCAGAATCATCTGTTATCTTAGTCACTGCTATTTCTGCAAAAATATTTAAATGTTTTAAGGTTAGGGTTTTAGTGGTTCGAAGATTAGGGTTGACAAGAAGTGGTGTAGTTTCGTGGGTTTGTGAGGCTTTTGGTGGAAATGAAACAGTTTAGAATTCAAAAGGTTCTGATAGCCTTTATTCTCGTGTAATCAATAATCAATACATAGATTTTGAAATCAAAAAAAAATTTGTGGTGTATATAAAAATAAATCTTAATAAAAAAGTTTATTATGTTTGAAAAATATATAAAAAAATTATATTTAAATAGTAAAAAAACACAATTAAATGAATAAAACTAAAATGTTATTTAAAATTAATTAAACCTAACTTCCCCTAAATAAAGTCAAACCTTGCAGTGGGAAGTATTTTTGCCAAAATATCAGATAATGTTATTTCTGTATTAACAAATTCTAAAAATATAACCTTTTTAATAACACGATCTCTTGAAAAGTGATGTCTAAAATTAAAATGTTTAGTTCTTGAGTGATTAATAGGATTTTTAGATATATTAATTCCACTAGTATTATTACATTAAATAGGTGTATTATTAAAATTTAGTCCAATGTCAATAGGAGTGTTTTCCATCCAAAACACTTATGCCTAGCAACTGCCAGCAGAATCTTATTCTACCTCAGCTGTTAACAGGGTTACTAAATTTTGTTTCTTACTTGTCTATGACACTAAGGATTTCTATAAAAAGATACAAGTTCTTGAAGTTATTTTTCTATATAATCTTGAAAATCAAAATTCAACATATGAATATGAAATTAATTTAAAATCATATGTTTTGGGGAAAAGTAGAGATTGAAAAGAACTTCCTTTTAAATAACTAAAAATTCTTTTAACAACAGTCTAATGGGATTCTTTTGGATTTGATTCAAATCTTGCACAACGACATAATGAATAGATTATATCTGTCCTGCTAGTAGTATGATATAATGAACTATCAGTCATACCGTTATATAACATTTTGTCAACTAACTTTCTAGTTTCATCCAAATCATGTTTTTTATTAGTACATATAGAAGTTGTATATGTCTTGTTGTTTTCATGTCCAAATTGATGAAGTAAATCATTAATGTATTTTCTTTCATTCAAAACATATACAAATTCATTTTAAAAAATTAGTATTACTAAAAATAAATTTAATTCTCCCAACATACTCATTTCAAATTATTTTTTTCATTATGTTTGAAAACTCATGGTAAAGCGTTTTATTAGTTGGTCAAAAAATTGAATCATCAAAATAAATTTGAACAAATAAAATATTATTTTTTATAGTTTTTTAAAAAGCGTTGGATCTTCCATTCCATCAGTAAAATCAGTTTTCAAAAGAAAAGAGCTGAATCATTCATACCAAGATCTAGGTGCACGTTTAAGGCCATAAAGAGCATTAGTATGATGGAAAATAGAATTTGGTTTTTTTGAATTTTTAAAACCAGGATGTTGCTCAACATAAAATTCCTCTACAAAATATCTATTTAAAAAGGATGACCTAACATCCATATTAAATAATTTAAAATTCATATATGAAGAAAAGGTAAAAAGTATTCTAATAGATTTTAACCTAGATACTGGTAAAAAGATCACATTATATTCTATACATTCTTCTTGATTATATCCCCTTTCTAAATGTCTTGCTTTATTTTTAGTTATTATTCTTTGTTCATCTTGTTTACCCCTAAAGACGCATTTTGTTCCTATCATTAGATATTTTGTTTGTCTTTCAACTAATTCCCAGCCTCCATTTCTCTTGAACTGGTTTAACTCTTCTTACATTGTTATCATCGAGCATTCATCATCTAAAGATTCATCTATAGTATTAGGTTATAGTTAGGATAGAAAGGCAGATAATTCCAGAATATTTCCTATATTTATAAGGCCTCAACCTTAAACCTTACTTAATCTTGAGTTATTACAGGAGTACACCTTGAGGATCTTTTCAGGTTTAGAGTTTTAGAGAATTAGATGATAAAACATGTATTACATTCCATATTTAAGAAAAGTGGTTACATAAAATATAGTATTCATTTTTCCCATCAACGGAAACATATTTAAAATAAAACAGGGACACTTCCTTGACACTTCCTTGACACTATCATCTTATCATGTACCTTTCCCATTTCCGGTGAAAAAAATTTCAAAAACACATGGGATGAGCATAAAAAGCTCAGTAAGGGTTATAAAAATATGGAAAGGAAACATGAGTTCATATATATATAAGAATGAAATCATACTTTACCCATAAAACATAGGCACTTTAACATACCTCATCAAATCATGAATAAATCATAGAAATCATAAGACATAAAGGTAACTTGATGCATTCATGACATTCTTACGTAGAGAGTAACCCTCTTGGTTAGGTTTGGAATACCCATCACAGTATATTCCCTAAATCTCTTCATAGAAACCTTAACGTTTCACTCCTTCGCGTTACCCAATGCATTGGAGAGATATATCGGGCTCACCCGCCCTAAGTTTATCACGGAACCACCCATCTTCATAATAATTCCCATGAACCTCAACATAATCGTATAACATAAAACATGCATAAAGGAAACAAAACATTTCCACCATTCAATCACAAGATATCAATAAAACACATTTATATAAAAACATTATAAAAACAATTTTCAATACCAAAATTAATGACAAGTAAAAATGGTATTTATTTTTCTTTTTTAGAAAAAGGTACGGCTTGTAGAGGAAGCCGAAACTCAAATAATGGTCACGACAGTGGAGAAGTCATTGTCGCCGCATACGTATGACAAAAACATTCCCTTTTGTCTTTTAGTAAATGCTTCATATAAAAATTATTCCTTTTGAATAAAAGTAAAAGTCAAAGGGGTTTATACACCGTATAAGAGAAGGTTGTGTATAAAACAAAATATACCTCAATGAAAGAAGATTGAGATGAAGTCCCATACCTCGGGTCCGACTTGACTCGATTGTTCTTCAATCACCTGAATAATAAAATTGAGTTAATTTATACTTGTTTAAGAACCTTTTTCATGTTCATTATTCCTTTTATATCACTTATTTCCATGTCATGAACACTATGTAATTATTTAAGTTAATAACGGTCGTTTTAACGATCATTGATACGTGAGTCAAAAATAAACCCTTTATAATTACAAGTTTTTCATGTATCCATTATATATAGAATTGTATTCATGATGTAGATATCATATATATCCTATATATCCAGTAAATGAATGCATTTATCATATTTCATAACATTTAGAGGTAAGAAATGAAATGCACCGTTCATGTAGACAGTAAGCCGTACGTACACATGAATGCTACTTCCATTTCTATTTCAAATTTAATGGAATGGAATCATAATGATATAAAGTTATATTATAATTCCAGTATAACATCATATATAATATCATAACTCCATCCTTTATACATCCCACATATGGTATAAACGAATCAAATCACTTTGAGGGGGCGGTGGTCTGCACTTCCTTAAATGAAGATATCGCGTTTACCCATAATGGAAACCATAAAGGTATGCCCAAAATGAAAAATACAGAAGCTTAAGGAAAACAAAAACCTATTATATATCATATATAAATATAGTTTCATCTTAATGTCCACCTTTGAACGTGTTAAAAGAATGTTGAACAATCATCGTTTCGGGAGGCAGAAATTCGCCATCCACGGAAAAAGAATGTTCTTTAACCGTTAGATGTATGTGTGTGTAAGTGTAGCTCAAATAATTCTTATAAAAACATACTATTATATGGAAGATACTGTTTTTGTTACAAAAGAAATGAATAAAAATATTTTAGGGGGTTGGAGAAGCAAAATAAAACAAAAGAACACAAGTGAAGACATTACCTTAAAATCGGGTAACTCCCTTTGGTTTGAGCTCAAAGGATTCCTTGTGAAGACTTCTTCCCAAAATGAGGCTTCAAGGAGTAAGAGAGGGAAGTGGGGAGACACAATGGGTAGGGGTTGGCCATGCCAAAGGCATTGGACGAGTGGGTAAGGAGGTAGAGGTGGGGGCCTTTTATAAGAGGAGAGGAGTGGCACTCTTGGAAAGTAAAGAAATGTTACTTTATTTTAAAATGTGTTTCGGATTAAAAAGGACCCAAATTGATATAATTCGAGGGTAATGTGATAAGGGTTCGAAATCCACCCATCCAATAGGTTTTTTACATGTGTAGTTCATATATTTTACATTATAGTTTCATTTTATTTAAATCCCTTATTAATGAGGTAATCGCTGCATCATCATGACGTTATAAATAATTTAATTTATTTAATGTCTAAAAATTATAAAAAAAATATCATGATGTAATAAATTATTTTATATTTCTAATGAATATTTATATTAAAACATATGACTTGTATAACACCATTTAATAATTGTTTTATTAAAACAACTCATGTTAGTGTCATTTTAATATTAACATTAAATAAAAAGATATTAATGTCATTTTCATACAAAATTGGCTCCATGATATCCCCAAGTTGACCCATGGAAATTCCTGGTCGTCCATGACACATACAATAATTCTAGGACATTTTTCTAGGTATTTTCATTTTATTATAATATCGTTTTTTCCTTAAATTGCACTAATTACCTCTAATCGCGATTAAAAACATTAAAGTTACTATTCAACAAAAATTATTTTAATCTCATTGAACCACATTTTACTTGTTAATGACAACCATGTATGTAGGATTTTTGAAAATCAAATCACAGAAGTGGAAAAAGTTTCATTTAAAAAAAATCAGTTTCTTTAACTACCACTTAGTGGTTTCACTATTCATCAAAAATTGAAGTTTTTCAGAAAAATACCAAAACATCACCCTATGCTATATTTTATATTCTGAATTCAAAAATTATGTATATTTTACAAAATAAAAATAATATAAGTTACATTAATTAATTTAATAATTAATTCCCGCTGTCATGACAAATAGCCTGTTTTTATGAAACAATAAGTATCAAAAGATTGACACCAGTTTAAGTCAAATTTCAACGTGAAATTGATTACAATGACCACCATTGGATTAAATGGTAAAAATATATTCTAATTTCACATCAAAACCAATTCAGAAGATAATCTAATCATATAAATAAATTAGATTAAAAAGAGGTTTTGAATTAAAATACTACATTTTACACTATTCAATAAAAAATGAACTTAATCGGAAAATTACCAAAAATTCACACAAAGTAAATTTTGATGTCCCAATAATAAATAATAAGTTTATTTTGACAAACATAGCTTATAAAATTGTCAAAATATAGATTTAAAAATGGTTTTACATAAAAAGTTAGTAAAACAATATTTTAAAAAATATTACTGTATTCCATGGTTAAGATTGGATTTATTCTCATTTTAAGCCTATAAAACAATATCTAATTCACTAATAGGAATAGATAAAAATATATATTATTCATTACTTACATGGGATGTTACATCCTTCCCCCCCTTTAGAAAATTGTGTCCTCGAAATTTATTTACTTATCGAATAAATGGGGGTACTTATCCCTCATTGCATTTTCAGATTCTCATGTTTCCTCTTCAATCATGTGGTTTTTACAAAAAACCTTTACCTGATGAATCACCTTATTCCGTAACACTTTCTCCATGTGGTCAGGAATCTGGACCGGTTGTTCTCATAATATTGGTTCTCTTCCAGCTGAACTACCCCTGGACTCAAAACATGAGTTGGATCTGGCATGTACTTTCTCAACATCAAAACATGAAAACCATTTTTTACCTAAGATAAACTCGGAGTTAAAGACACCTGGTATGCAACTGATCCAACTCTCTCCAAAATTTCATATGGTCCAATGAACCTTATACTCACCTTTCCTTTCTTACCAAATCGCATCACACATTTCCATGGTGAGACTTTGAGAAAAACATGATCACCTACCTCAAAAGATAGATCCTTCCTCATGTTGTCCACATAACTCTTTTGCCTGCTCTGAGCTGTTCTCATGTGTTTCTGTATCAGCTGAACTTTTTTTGCCAACTCTTCTACCAATTTTGGTCCCATCAGCTTTCTTTCACCCACTTCATACCAAAAATCTGGAGTTTGACGCCTCTTCTCATATAACGCCTCAAATGATGCCATCTGTATACTGGATTGAAAACTGTTATTATATGAAAATTCAACCAATGAAATATGTTGGTCCCAACTTCCCTGATAATCCATAGAGAAAGAACGTAGCATATCCTCCAATGTTTGAATTGTTCATTCTGACTTCCCATCTGATTGAGGAAGAAAAGGTGTACTAAAATTTAATTCAGTACCCAATGACTTCTGAAGGCCTTTCCAAAAGTTAGAACTGAACCTGGGATCATGGTCAGATACAATAGATAGGGGAACTCCATGTAACCTGACTATCTCTTTAAGATACAAACAGGAAATTTGATCTTGGGAAAAAGTATCTAATATAGCAAGGAAATGATCAGATTTAGTTAAACGATCAACAATAACCCAGATTGCATTATTACCTCGAGGGGTCTTCAGCAATCTCACAACGAAGTCCATGGATAAATTCTCCCATTTCCACTCTAGCACTGGTAAAGGCTGAATCATCCCTTTCAGTAATTGTCTCTCTGCTTTAACCTGTTGACATGTCAAACACTTCACAGTAAAATCAACAATATCTCTTTTTATTCCATCCCACCAGTAATACTCCCGCAGATCTCTATACATCTTAGTACTGCCAGGATGAACTAAAAATGGAGATCTAGGAGCTTCACATAACAACTCTCCCTTCAAATGTGAATCACAAGGCACACACAATCTCTTCCCATATCTCAAAACGCAATCATAATCAATGTTGAATTCAGGCAACTTACCTTTCTGAACCAGGTCAACCTTTTCCTACAACTCACTGTCTTGCTTCATTGCTTGCTTGATTCTGTCTGATAGAGAAAATTTCACTGATACTTGAAACAAAACAGAAGAACATCCTGCACAAACTACTTCTATGCCAATGTTCATCAAAATACTTAACCAAAGGATCACGTTCCAAACACAACATTGCTAATGAAGCATTACATTTTTGACTGAAAGCATCAGCCACTTTATTTCCTTTTCCCGGATCGTAATGAATTATACAATCATAATCCATGATTAATTCTAGCCATCTCCTCTATCTCATGTTCAATTCTTTCTGAGTGAATATATACTTTAAACATTTTTGATCGGTATATATTTCACAATTTACTCCATACAAATGATGCCTCCAAATTTTTAAAGTGAAAACAATGGCAGCTAATTCCAAATCATGTGTAGGGTAATTTACCTCCTGATTTCTCAACTGTAATAAAGCATAAGCAATTACATGATCATTTTGAAATTGGAAAAAACCAAGTCCTTTCAATAAAGCATCAATGTAGATAACAAACTCCCCATTCCTGGAAGGTAGTTCCAAAATTGGAGCATTCACCAATCTTCTTTTCAATTTCTGAAAACAATCATCACATTCTTTTGTCCAGATAATATTAACACCCTTCTGAGTTAGCTTAGTCATTGGACTAGATAACCGTGAAAAATTTCTAACAAACATTCGGTAATAGCCTACCAAACCAGGGAATCTACGAATCTCTGTTACATTTGTGGGTCTTTGCCATTATTCAACAACCTTTTTTTCAGGATCAACGGTTATCCTATATTTAGAAACAATGTGACCAAGGAAAGAAATTTTTCGCAACCAAAACACACACTTGTGGAATTTCCCATACAATTTATTTTCTTTTAAGGTTTTCAAAATAACCTTAAATGTCTTTCATGCTCCTCTTTACTTTTAGAAAACACAAAAATATCATCAATGCAAACCACCACAAACTTATCCAAGAACTCATGGAAAATTCTATTCGTTAAGTCCATGAATACAGTAGGTGCATTGGTTAGCCCAAAAGGCATTACTACAAATTCATAATGGCTATATATTGTACGAAGCACAGTCTTCGGAACATCTTCTTCCTTTACCTTCAGCTGATGGTACCTTGATCTCAGGTCAATCTTTGAAAAAAACTGAGCTCCCTGGAGCTAATCAAACAAATCATCGATATGAGGAAAAGGATATTTGTTCTTAACAGTGATGTTATTCAAGGCTCTATAATCAATGCAAAGTCTCATTGAACCATATTTATTTTTAACTAATAAAACAGGATCACCCCTTGGTGATGTGATATGTGGAATGAATCCTTTCTGTAATAAATCTTGCAATTTCTCCTTCAACTCTAAAAGTTCAATTTGAGCCATTCGATAAGGGGGGTTTGAAATTGTCTTAGCATCAAGAACTAAGTCAATAGTAAATTCAACTTCCTGATCTGATATTATTCTAGGCAACTCATTAGGAAAAACATCAGGATACTCATTTACCACTGGCACATCATTAATCTGAATAGTTCCCCTATTTTCAACAATATGTGCAAGCTAACATTCATTTCCATCTTTTACAAGTTTCTCAGCCTCATGATAAGTTATCAACAGTAAGGGTTAATTCTTGTACACAAACTAAAAGTCTTTCTGAAAAGAAACATCTTTAGCTCTACAGTCAATCATAGCATGGTTAATAGAGATCCAATCCATACCCAGGATAACATCAAACTCTACTAGAGGTAGAACAATAAGGTTTTCAAGTAGGTTGTTTCCACAGATAAGGATATGATGATTCTTATAAATTCTTTTTACCTCAACATTTCCCCCATGTGTTTTTACCACAAGTTCAGGAGTCATTTCATGAGATGTTATTCCCATTTTACTGGAAAAGGTTTCATAGATGAAAGAATGTGTGGACCCCGAATCAAACAACACACTGGAATAATCTGAAAAAACAAACAAAGTACCTGATACAACTTCATTTGATGGCCCGACATCTGCTGAAGTAGTTGCAAAGGATTTCACCAACCATTTTTTCTTGTAGTCTAACTTCTTCCCATCACTCAAGTTCTTTGTCAGACCCTCGTTTGCATAGTGACCCATCTCATTGCACTTAGAACATTTCACTAACTGTAAGTCAAATTTGTACTTACCATCACCTTGATCTTTTTCAGTGCAATCACGAGCCTTATGTCCCATCTTACCACATCGGTAGCACCTTCCAGAATTCAGAAGACATTCCCCAGCATGCCTTTTACCACATTTATCACAAACTGGAAACTTATTTTTCTTACCATCAGACTTTTTTGAAGAATTATTTCCTTTCTCCTGCCACCTCGTTCTCTTCTTCTGTTCGTTGTTATAAAACACTTGATCTTCATAAAACTCCATTTCCACCTTCTCAGCACATCGAACAAGATTTTCATAACTTTTAAACTCACGAGAAGCTAATTCCCTTCGATATTTTGGTTTTAATCCTATGTAAAAATGATTGATTTTACTATCAAGGTCTCGGATAAAATTTGGAGCATACCATTCCAATCGAGTGAACCACTCTTCATAGGCAGCCACTGAGTCTTCCTCTTGCCTCAATTCCTAGAATTGTTTTTCCATTCTATGTCGAACAGCCTTAGGAAAATACTTCTCAAGAAATATACCTTTGAATTCATCCCAGTCAAGAGCATCAATCTCATCAGCATCCTTAAAATTTTTAACAATCGACCACCACTGATCTGCCTCACCCTCCAAACAGTAAATAGCAAGACTAACATTTTGATTGTCTGAACACCCCATGACATCGAAAATCTTCTCCAGTGCTTTAATCCACCCTTCAGATAACACAGGGTCAGATGATCCTCTGAATGATGGGGGATGTTGCCTCATGAAATGTTCCACCACTGACAAGTTCCTCTGCGGTTGATCTGGCTAATCTCGTGCATGGATACCACCACCATTTATCGCTTGAGTCAACTGCGCCATTACTGCAAAAAACTGTTCAGTTCCAATTCCGACCATCTCAGGATGCTGATTCGGATGGTTATTTTCTTCTTTATGCCTTCCTAGCATTGATTCCCTGTTTCCTTTACGGAAAACCATTCTGAAAAAACATGTCTTATATGAAGCAACATGGTAATCTTCAAATGCTATATCATTTCAAAAAAAATATTTTAGTATAATCATTTAATATAATTCAAACTCTTAAAGTTATCTAAACCGACCTTTGATAGCAACTATAAGGCCCCAGCCTTAAGCCTTACTTAATCTTGAGTTATTACAAGAGTACACCTTGAGGATCGTTTCAGGTTTATAGTTTTAGAGAAATAGATCATAAAACATGTATTACATTTCACATTTATGCAAAGTGGTTACATAAAAGATAGTATTCATTTTTCCCATCGACGGAAACATATTTAAAATAAAACATGGATTCTTTCTTGAAACTTCCTTGACATTATCAATATATCATGTACCTTTCCCTTATCGTATGAAAAACATTTCATAAAAACATTGGATGAGCATAAAAAGCTCAGTAAGGGTTATAAAAATATGGAAAGGAAACATGAGTTCATATATACATAAGAATGAAATCATAATTTACCCATTAAACATAGGAACTTTAACATACCTCATCAAATCATGAATAAATCATAGAAATCATAAGATATAAAGGTAACTTGAGGCATTCATAACATTCTTACGTAGGGAGTAACCCTCTTGGTTACGTTTGGAATACCCATCAAAGTATATTCCCTAAATCTCTTTGGAGAAACATTAACATTTCACAATGTCGCGTTACCCAATGCATTGGAGAGCTATATCGGGCTCACCCACCCTTAGTTTACCACGGAACCACCCGTCTTCATAATAATTCCCAAGAACCTCAACATAATCGTATCACATAAAACATGCATTATGGAATCATAACATTTCCACATTTCAATCACAAGATATCAATACAACACATTGATATAAAAACATAATGAAAACCATTTTCAATACCAAAATAAATGAAAAGTAAAACATGGTGTTTATTTTTCTTTTTAAGGAAAAGGTATGGCTTGTAGAGGAAGCCGAAACTCAAATAATGGTCACGACAGCGGAGAAGTCATTGTCGCTGCATACGTACGACAAAAACATTCTCTTTTTTCATTTAGTAAACGCTTTGTATAAAAAAGATTCCATTTGAATAAACGTAAAATTCAAAGGGGTTTATACACCGTATAAAATAAGGTTGTGTATAAAAAAAATATGCCTCAATGAAAGGAGATTGAGACGAAGTCCAATACCTCAGGTCCGACTTGACCCGATCGTTCTTTAATCTCTTGAATAATAAATTTGAGTAAATTTCTACTTGTCTAAGAACCTTTTTCAAGTTCATTATTTCTTTTATATCACTTACTTTAATGTCATCAACAATATGTAATTATTTAAGTTAATAATGGTCGTTTTAACGATCATTGGTACTTGAGTAAAAAATAAACCCTTTATAATTACAAGTTGTTCATGTATCCATTATATAAAGAATTTTATTCATGATGTAAATATCATATATATCATATCTATCCAGTACATGCATGCATTTATAATATTACATAACATTTAGGGGTAATAAATGAAATGCACCGTTCATGGAGACGGTAAACTGTACGTACGCATGAACGCTACTTCCATTTCTATTTCATATTTAATGGAATGGAATCATAATGATATAAAGTTATATTATAATTCTAGTATAATATCATATATAATATCATAACTCCATCCTTTATACTTCCCACATATGGTATTAACGAATCAAATCACTTTGAGGGGGCGGTAGTCAGCACTTCCTTAAATTAAGATATCGCGTTTACCCATAATGGAAACCATAAAGGTATGCCCTAAATGAAAAATACAGAAAATTAAGGAAAGAATAAACATATTATATATCATATATAAATATAGTGTCATATTAATGGAAACATTTTAAGGTGTTAAAAGAATGTTGAACGATCATCGTTTCGGGAGGCAGAAATTCGCCATCCACGAAAACAGTATGTTCTTTTACTATTATATATAGGTGTGTGTAAGTGTAGCTCGAATACTTCTTATAAAAACATCCTAATATATGGAATATACTGGTGTTGTTACAAAAGAAATGAATAAAAATAGTTTAGGGGGTTGGAGAAGAAAAATAAAACAAAAGAACACAAGTGAAAACATTACCTTAAAATCGGTTAACTCCCTTTGGTTTGAGCTCAAAGGCTTCCTTGAGAAGACTTCTGCCAAAAGTGAGGCTTCACGGAGTAAGATAGGGAAGTGTGGAGACAAAATGGGCAGGGGTTGGTGGATACAAAAGCTTTGTAAGTGTGGGTATGGAGGTAGAGGTGGAGGCCTTTTATAAGAGGGGAGGAGGGGCACTCTTGGAATGTAAAGAAATGTTACTATACTTTAAAATGATTTTCGGATTCAAAAGGACCCAAATTGATATAATTCAAGAGTCAGGTGATAAGGGTTCGAAATCCACCCATCCAATAGGTTTTGGACATTTGTAGATCATAGATTTTACATTATCTTTTCATTTTATTTAAATCCTTTATTAATGATGTAATAGCTGCATCATCATGATGTAATAAATAATTTAATTTATTTAATGTCTAAAAATTATAAAAAAAATATCATGATGTAGGAAATATTTTTATCTTTCTAATTAATATTTATAGTAAAAAATATGGCTTATATAACCCCATTTTAAATTTTTTTTAGTAAACACAACTCATGTTTGTGTCATTTTAATTTTAACATTAAATAAAAAGATATTAATGTCATTTTCCTACCAAAGTGGCTCCATAAGGTCCCCAAGTTGACCCTTGTTTTTTTTTGTCGGAAATGACACATCCAATAAGGGTAGGACATCTGTATAGGTATTTTAATTTTATTATAATATCATTTTTTCCTTAAATTGCACTAATTACCTCTAATCACGATTAAAAACATAAAAGTTACTATTCACCAAAAAATTATTTTAATCTCATTGAACCACATTTTACTTCTTAATGACAACCATGTATGTCAGATTTTTGAAAATCAAATCACCGAAGTGGAAAAGTCTCATTTAAATGAAAAATCAGTTTCTTTAACTACCACTTAGTGGTTTCACTATTCATCAAAAATTGATGTTTTTCAAAAAAAATACCAAAACTTCACCCTAAGATATATTTGATATTATGAATTTAAAAATGATGTCTATTTTACAAAATTAAAATCATATAAGCTAAATTAATTAATTTAATAATTAATTCCCACTATCATGACAAATAGCGTGTTTTTTATGAAACAATAAGTATCAAAAGATTGACACCAGTTTAAGTCCAATTTCAAAGTGAAATTGATTCCAATGACCACCATTGGATTAAATGGTAAAAATATATTCTAATTTCACTTCAAACCCAATTAAAAATATAATCTAATCATATAAATATATTAGATTAAAAAGAGGTTTTGAATAAAAATACAACATTTTCACTATTCATTAAAAAAATGAACTTTATCGGAAATATACCAACAATTCACACAATGTAAATTTTGATGTCCCAATCATAAAGAATACGTTTATTTTGACAAACATAGCTTATAAATTTTCAAAAGGTAGATTTAAAAATGGTTTGCCATCAAAAGGCAGTAAAACAATATTTTAAAAAAAATTACTGTATTCAATGCTTAAGATTGGATTTATTCTCATTTTATGCCTCTAAAACACTATCTAATTCACTAATAGACATAGATAATAATATGTATTATTCATTACATACTTGGGATGTTACAATATTTATTCTAGTTTTTATTCATGTTTCTAAGTCACCTATTATAGTTTCAAAAGGGTGATGCTTTTGGGTTCTAGTATGCTTTGATGGTACACTTATAGGTTCTTCAGTATCATGTTCTCCTGAACAGGATTGAATTTCATTTATTTCTTTTTCAAAATCATTTTTCATGTTATCATGTCTCATATTATCATTAAGGAAATATTCATCCATTTGATCTGTCCTTTTATCAAAGAGATCAGATTCATCAAATTTCACATGAACTGATTTTTCAAAAATCCTTGACTTTTTATTATAAACTATATACGCTTTCGAGGTAGCTTAAAATCTTATGAAAATTCCGTTATCAGATTTTGGATCGAACTTACCAAAAATATCCTTGGTGTTCAAGGTGTAAACCATGCATCCAAAAACATTAAAGGAATTTACTTAGGTTTTTTGTTATTCCAAATTTCATAGGGTTTGTTTTACAGAATTGGTGTTATTAGAAAAATATTATTATATAGAAGGTTGTGTTTACAGATTCTTCCCAAAATTAAGTAGGATGACTATATTCATTTAACATATTTCTTTCCATTTCATGAATTTTTCTATTTCTTCTTTCACCAATTATATTCTATTGAGGTGATCTTGGTGTAGAGAAAGTATGTTTAATACCCATGTTTGAGCAAAAAGAATTAAATTCCAGATTCTGAAATTCTCCCCCATGATCATTTCTTAATTAAATTATTTTAAAACTTTTTTCTTTTTCGTTAGATTTACAAAAACTTTAAAATAAAGTAAAAGCTTCATTTTTAAATTTCAAAAATAAAATCCATATAAATCTAGAATAATCATCCACTAAAACATATACATATAATTTATCAGCCATGATTGATACTATTGAAGGACCAAAAAATACATATGGATAAGTTCTAGAGGTGTAGTTGTAGCAACATTGTTAATAGATTTGAAGGATGATTTGAGTTTCTTTCTAAGTTGACATGCATCACAGAATCTGTCACTTTGAAATTCGAAACTTGGAATATTAGAAACTACTTGTTTTTTAGATAATTTATGTAAATAATATACATTAAAATTTTCAAGTCTCTTATGCTAGATCCATGATTCATTCACTTTATCAGTTAAGAAATTTACTTGTTGATCACACAAGGATTTTAAATATATGGTGTCTACATTATCAGTTCTTAGTGCTCTAAATTTAAGTTGTTTATTTTTAAAAATAGTACAATAGTTATTAGAAAAATCAAGAGTATAAACATCATCACAGAGTTGAGATATACATATTAGAATATGTTTCAATCCTCGTACATAATATAATTTCTTGATTGAGATAGATTCTAAATCTCTAACTGTTCCAATTCGAATGATCTGTTATTTGGCATTGTCACCAAATGTAACTAGTCTACCATATTTTTGTGTCAGTGTACCGATGTTCGATGAGATTCCACTCATATTCCTTGATCATCCACTGTCCATATACCATATGTTTTTTTGGTTTTGTGACCTAGTCCCTACAAAGATATTTACACAAATTGCGTTGGTACCCATATTTTGTTGGGTCCAGAGATTTTAGCCAGCAAAGATCTAAGAATCTAGACTTGCTCTGATTTTCTAAGTCCAGAAGATTCAAATAAATTATTTATTACAAAATATTTTTAATACCACTAATTTAGGGTTTTCTTAAGAAATAGTTTTTACAAATATGTTCCATTTTTCCACAACAATTAGTATTTAATATTCTTGTAATAGGAAAAAAATAATTATTATACCGCTTAGGTTTTTCACCTTTACAGCCAATTCCAAATCATTCACTTTTAATAACATTTTTCCAAAAATTACATTTAAAGAATTATCTCATTTAGTAAAAAAAAGTGCGACATTTTTATATGTTTCCACTTCAGTTTGCAGTGTTTTTATCTTTAATTCAAAATCTATATTATTGGTGTTAATTGAGTTATACATTTCAGTTAACTCAGTATGTTATTTATGCATTGAATCTATTTCATTAGAAACAACCTTATAAATGTTCTTATAGACGTATTCTTCATAAATATAGAATCATATATTTTTCTTCATGCACATTGAAATAGGCTGCAATTTTTTCATTAGAGTAACTAGATTCAGAACTAGATTCAGAAGAGTAGTAAGATTGTACCAGATCTATTTCTTCCATAAAACACATGTTGGATTTCATATTTAGTTCATCCTTTTCCGAGTCTGATTCATATGTGATACTAGAGTCTTTAGATACACTCCATGTAGCATTAAATGCTTTCTTATCATTATGCTCATAATCATTATGTTTGATGAATTTCTTTCTTTTTCTTTTAGCTGAGGACTGTCAGGTCTAATGTGCCCCATTTTCATTCACTTATATCATCTTAATTCCATGTCATCCATTTTGAATTATTTTCTGAATCCCTTCTTCTTTATATATAATTTATTGATTTTTTTGGCTAGCTGAGCCATCTACACATCAGAATTTGACAAATCAGAACTTTCTGACTTCACTTTTACACATTTCTTCATCTTTATATTTTTTCCCTATAATGGAGCTTTCAAGGAAGTTCCATCTCTCTTGATAAACACTTTATGATCATTTTCTCCATCTTTCATCTCATCTTCATACTTCATTAGTGTTACAATCAGTTCTCTCATGGTTAAGTATTTGGCAGGTGTCGACATTCTGATTGTAGTATAGATTCCATTCTATCTATTAAGTAGTACTGTCAGTAATTTTAAAGTTTCATCAGTTTGTTTAATGGGATCTCCCAATTTGGTTATGTTATTGAAAATATCATTCACTATTACATTCATTTGAGTAATAATTTCACCTTCAAACATTCTAAATGTGTCAAATTTATGTTTATCAGTAGCATATCTCATTTGTCTTACATTGTTAGTCCCTTCATAAACAATATCAATGGTTTTCCACATCTCATATGATGTTGGGTATTGAGAAACATTTTTGAATTAATAAGGTCCTAGACCACATATTATCACATTCATTGCCTTTGAGTTCATATCATATTCTACATAAGTAGCTCCACTCCAAGTCTCTTGTTTTTCAGGTATTTCATATGGAGTCAATATCTTAGTGTATACTCTTGATATAAGGTTTTTCATATAGATAATCATTTGTGACTTCCAACATCTATAGTTCTCTCCATTGAAGTAAGATGCTCTGACCATATACAATCCTTCTATGGTATCATTCATCTTTCTCTGCATATAATACATAATCGCTTTTAGCTTATAAGATCTTTAATAAATGCCCAACCACGGATACCAATTGTTGGGTCAGGATTATATCAAATATTCACAAGAGGTGGGTGAAATTTTTATTTTCAAAAATCATCACGAGATCATGTTCTGTCTTTTATCTTTTATCACATAGATTAATGGAGAGGAAATATAAAATGCAGGGACACGCTATATATAGTGGTTCGAGGAATTGAAGTCCCCTAGTCTACTCCACCAACACTCTACTCCATGAGCTTGGCGATTTCGACTATCTGGTTCTCATGTCAACAGATCATTCAACAACTATGTGAAGGAAGTTGACACATTTACAATATAAGGAAAAACACAGCCTTCTGGTTCAATTATAGAACATACATAGTATAGAACTATAAGTCGGTAACTCAAGATAAAAGGTAATTTTTCTATGAAAATACTCTCCTGATTTTTCATCACAATTGCAACAGAATTCAATTGACAATAAATGGATCATCATCTTCAGAATGAATGATCTTCAAGAAATATTCATTTTGAGTCGATCCCATTGCAGTAGATATAGAAATATAAATCATAACATCAGTAGCAGCATATTCACAATTGATCTGTAATGTCGAATAAGTGAATCTTCTATCGTGTATATTTTTCTTTATCAAATAGATCTTTCATCACTCCTCGTAATCAACAGAAATGTACATCATGATTGACTCTATTTTTTCTCTTCTAAATGTTGTACAACAGATCTTGTATATTTATATATATATGTTCTTGTGTTCTTGATCACTATATGTAGTATGTACTTACACACACCTTGAAAAAAATCACTGATATAACGAATATATATTATGAAAAATCAGAACCACAATCTTTGCCTTTTTACTTTCTTAATTCATACATTTTATTTTACAGAGTAGTAGTAACTCTACTTGTAAGTCTTCATGATATGCTCATTTTAATTCCGTCATTAAATGGATCCGAACTTGTCAGTGATGCGCTTTAAAATCATCTTTTAATCCGGCTTAAAATCAGCCTGGTAATTCTCTTGCATATTATTGAATAATAATATAAACATTAAACTCTTACAATCCAAACATAAGGTTTATTTTTATAGTGTGCATCCTCTGAACATAACATAGATCATAAATGTATGTTTGATGATGCATCCTTAAAATATAAGGTTTTCAACGTATGGTTGATCACAAACGTAAGGTTGGCCATCCATAATTTTCTTTTCAACTTTTAAATGTATGATAAATGATCCATACTTTTATAATATTCCAAACTAAAGGTACATGATCCATACTTTTCTAAGATACGTAAGGTTTTTTTACTAAAGTAAGGTTGATGAACCACACAATTGAGAAACTAATTTGTCATTTTACATTTACGTACAGTAATCCTTCTGTACATTTCTAATCTCCCTAAAACATGGTTCTTTCTTAACATTGTCTTCTTTTTAAAACATTACAGATAATGTATGGTTGATTAACCATAATTTTCTAATAACTTGTAATGTAAATCGCGGGTGCCTTTCTTTACACTACATTTCCCCACATACAGTATGAAGTGTGTTTCCAGGATACATTGAATAAAATTACTAAAATCATTAAAACATGTTCCATGTTATACAAAAAATATTCAATACACTTCCAAAAATAAGAATATATAAAATATATAAATCCTGAAATATACATAAATTTAAATAATTATAAAAAAATTAACTGTATTTGTGAGAATGAAAATCATCATATAGATATAGGGTATTGTTCTAAAAATTCTCACCCTTTAAATAAAAACATTATGTACTGTTGAAAACAACACTTTCTCAATGCTACCAACACTTACACATGCCTTCATATAATGAGCAATGAACATAATGTTTCTGTGTATGGTAAACTACTTCCTCACAAAATGAATATTGGTAATATTTCCTTTACCACCTATCATAGTAGAGATTTTGTAAGAAAATCTATTTATATATTATATATATAATATTTTTTATGTATTTAGTATTCTGTCCACATTTTTATAACACAAACCTTTTTACATTTCTATTGGTGTTAATACGATAATCTTATTTGAGGATGTTTAGACAACTGCCCCCTCAAAGCGATGTGATCCATTCACACACTACATGGAATGAATTAAGGACGGGTTTAGTGAAAATATATGTTATATAAGTCATTATAATAACACTATAATGATATTTTATACATATACACTTATATTTCATTTTCATTATTTCTTTCTATATGGAAATAAAAGCAAAAATAGCATTAATGCGTATGTATGGATTACCGTCTTTGTAAATGTTCTATTTCATTTTGTACATATATATTCATTGAATTATAATATAAAATATAATTAAAATGAATTATGTTAAAACATTTTTTACATTCTATATATCATGATATATGTTTAATGTCCAAATATGTTAAAAATATGGACACACATGAAAAATGATGAAAATATTATCCAAAGTGTAACCATAACATGAAATTGTTAATAAGGGGGTAATGTAAAGTATAAAAATTTAAATATATGGAATTTCATATAATAATATTTACATTTAAATTACTTTGAATAAATTTATATTTATTATAATAAAAAATTGAACAAGAATGATTACAGTCAAAACAAATGGTAAGGGGATTTCATATAAATTTTTATTTTTGTGTGATATATGCATTATTAACCACCCATTTCTTTTTGAGTGGTGTGTGTAATAAATCTAGATAAATTATCTTATTTTTAATCTTCAATATTTTTTTATTTAAATATCCACTCTATGATGTTTATTTCATTAGGTTAATGCATCAAAAGTTACCAAATTGGAGAAGTCAGCTTGTCTTAAATTTCCATCATTAGGATACATGTTTTATTATGATTGAATATTATTTAATGAGGTTTATATTATTAAATTTTAGATTTTATATAACTAATATAATTATTTTCATGATATTTTATGCTTCACCTAATTTTATTTTGTAAAATGGAATGTTTGATCCCATGTTACCAAGTTATAAGTGTTTATTTCAATAATCTCTTTGCTTTTCCAAACTGTTTAGGTTTAAGAATCCATTGATGAAATGTTACAATCAATCTCTCAAGAACAAAAATTAATTTTATCAACCTATCATAATTTTTAACATCTATTTTTTTATCAATATTCCCCTTTTTTTTATATAAGATAGTTAAGGATTCTTTTTTATGAATGCCCCACATTACCCTCTATTTGGTCAGAAATATGTTTTCATCAAAAACAAGACGTCTAAAAAGTGTTTAAAATAATATAATACTAATATCCACGTATCATTAAAATAATTATTATCCATTTTGTCTTCTACTAACATTTTTAAAAGAATATTCTTGTCACTTTATGAATAAAGAACTTGTAAAAATTTTCATCATGAAAAATGATTGTTGTTTTTACCTCATATGAAATGTATGGATTTATCCCCTGTCAATCCATTTAATATTTCATTTCATGGATAAAGGATAATTTTTTTGATATTTTTAAACAATTAATTAAAGAAAGGTTTATTAAATGGTTTTCACATTACTTTTTTGTTTGTAAGGAAAATAGTATTTAAAAGGTTTTATGTTTTAAAGACCCTTTTCCAAAGAGAAATGCATATTTACCTCATGAATTGTTTTAAAACATATTCTTCTTAGTAATTTTCAATGTAATATTACATATGTTGATTTTATGATATACTCATACAAAAATTACCCAATGGTTCAATTCATATTATTTGATTATTGGTTTACGATTTCATGGAATGATGCTCAAGAAAACCATTTCATGTCCTTGAGTTGTATGCTCTTGAATCCTACTCCATTTCATAGGTTTTTCATTCATAATGAAACATTTCACTTTTCATAGGTGATGATGTGATGAAATGTTAATGATACCAATTCCATGTCTTGGGTTATTATTTTATGTTTATAAATCCTATGTATTTTTATGTGGCATGATATGTTGAATGTTTTATGAATGATTTTATTTTGAGATGGGTGGGACTTAATCACCCTCCTATGCATTGGGTAGTGATAAATTTTATATGATATCAAAAGGTACATGGGTTGTAGACCAATTCAAAAAAGAAATATGGAACATTGGTTATAGCATAATCCAATAAACAACAAGGTATACGGGTTATAGCCCAAGACTAAATGAAAGAGCATACATGGGTTGTATCCCATGTTGAAAAAAATAAGGTACATGTTTTGCATCTCAATCATAAAATTAAGAGTGTACATATGTTATATCACAACCTACAAAACAATACATTAAATGGGTTATAGCCTAATGCTAAATATAATAGTGAACATAGGTTTTTGTCCCAACCTCGCAATAGGTACATGGGTCATATACCAAGCCAAATATGTTATAACAGTCTTGGTATGTTTCTTTGACATAAAAAATAAAAATCCTCCATGTTTTCCACATATAATATGTTTTATAACTTCATACGATTACATGTCTCAATATTTTTATTTCCTTATGATTCATCCATTAATAAATACAATGATTTATATCATAACTTGTGTTTATGATTTTTTATATTCAAGTTATGATATCCTAATGTTTTAATCTTGTTCTCATACTAGCATAATTATGTTTATTCTTAAATTTATCCCTTTTTTACCATCTCATATAATCTATGAACACGAATATTTTTTTTCATTTCAACCGGTTATGTTTAATTCTTTTAGGTAGAAGTGATAAAGGTGGAGATCATTATGCATGATTTTGAAGATCATTCACCATTAAAAAGATTTGGTTTCAATATATCTAATGACATTATATTAATATGGTCCTTAGTCTTTTATTTTTGTAATGTTTATAATATTTATCTAAAATGATGTGATATACATTGATGATAACATTAGGTTTCAATGGTTTATATTATGGGAATGGTTTAGTCATCTTTTAGAAAATATAATCGGAAAACATTAGTTTGATTCCGAGTTATATTTATATGGGTATGTCAAGGTATGTCAGTAAGGTTATGTATAAGTATTTGTTACGGTTTAGTATATTCTATTATAATTTTGATAAACAATCGATTAAGTGGTTTCAGAGCTATAAATAAATGTCTAGATAACTGTTGGCGCCAAAATATGGCCCGAAAGGGAGGGACGAAAAAGAAGGTTGGCGCGCTGCCTCGCGAAGCTCCGACGTGAAGCACCAGCCCGAGGCGCCCCGACCATCGCGGCCTCGCGATGCTCCCGAGGCGGTAATCCTCCATGAACGCATTTGACGCTCGTGAGCCCGCCGCGAAGCTCCAGAGGCGGTAAGCCTCCAGGAACGCATTTGACGATCGCGAGCCCGCCGCGAAGCTCCAGAGGTAGTAATCCTCCGTGAACGCATTTGACGTTCGCGAGCCCGCCGCGAAGCTCCAGAGGGGATAACCCTCCGCGAACGTATTTGACGTTCGCGAGCACGCCGTGATGCTCCAGAGGCGGTAATCCTCCGCGAACGCATTTGACGTTCGCGAGCGCACCGCGATGCTCCAGAGGCGGCGTGCGAGTTCTGCTTCGCGGCGCGCCTTCCCTATAAATACTAGACTCCCCCTGAGTCCCGAAGATGGACAATCCGACCTTTCGGCTTCTCCTCTCCCGAATCGAGAAGCACTCTTTGCCCCGGGAATCATGAGCTCTGCGAGGTACATCTACTTCGTGAGACTCCTCTGCTTTGTCTCGTTTTGAGCCCCTCTCCCAAGAGGATGCCCTTCGCGAAGCTCAAGGCAGTTCGCGAAGGAAGGGGTCTCCCAAGGGAACCCGGGTAGCCGTGTAGCGTTTATGCTTCGCGAAACACCCAACCCGTGCTAGTGATCCCTATGCTATGGTAGGATCGCTACACATCGCGAAGCACACTACTTCGCAGGAGCCTGCTTCGCGAGGTACTCTTTCTTCGCGAGGCTGTGCTCCGCGAACACTGTTCCACTTCGCGAAGCACCTTCCACTAACACATATGCCCCATGCTAAGGCCAAGGAACTCTACTTCGCGAAGCACCTTCCACTCACACCTATGCCCCATGCTAAGGCTAAGGCACTCTACTTCGCGAAGCACACTCCTTTGCCTAGCGATTCCTCTTCCCTTGCGACCCTCCAAGTTTGCACGATGTGATTTCAAAGTCCCACGGACAATACCACCCGTAGCGTTGCTTTGCCTAATGCCTCTTCGCATATTCACGTTAACGGCTATTGATTCTTCGCATAGCCACGCTAACGTGGACCCCTTGATGGTTCGTTCCACAACCCCCCTTAACCATGGCCTTACTGGTACCTTCCCTTCCTCAAGGACCAGAGGGTACCGGTTATGTATGTCCTAGGGGTGTGGACTGAACCCACCTCATCCGAGCTGCGGGACGTTAAAATTCCAAGCACCACGTCCTCAACACATGACGTTAAACTGTGACCCGACCTCGTGCCCCTCACGAAGGGTCCCCCCAGCTCGAACATTTTTTACACCACTCGTCTCCACGGGAATGGAATCACCCATCTACAAGGGATTATATCCTCCTTACTGGAGTGGCGTATGTTCATAGGAGAAAGGCGACCCTAGTTCCCCAACGGATGGCTGCACCTCTGCATCTCCGTACTTCCCCACTACCAAGGTCAGTGGAGGGCGTGGCAGGGAACAAGGCACCTCCCATAATTGGACCAAGGTCCATTTTTCCTACGCTTTGTCGCACCATGGGCCTCCATCCTGGAGTAAGCCCCAGCACCATGGGCCGCCTAACGTGTAATCCCCTCTTCGCTTCTCACGGACGCATCCTTCGCGACGTGATCGTCAGGTCCTTGCAGCCTCTTGTTTCTCACACCGAGCATGACTCACGTGGTCTCAGAGTGAGCACCGATCCTGACCCCCACCCCCAAGAGAACTACAAGGACATTGATCCATGTCAAGGCATGGTACGTAGGAAGCCTCCATGAGGTTCAAGCCACATTGCTCGGTCGTTCATTCACGTCGAGTTTCGCCCTCGTCCAGCATGACGTTAAACTGCACGCCTTGTCCAGCATGATGTTAAACTGTATGCCCCCTTCCTCCTGCATGACGTTAAACTGCACATCCATTCCCACCTGAACTACATGGTCTTTGATCCATGTCAAGGCATGGTACGTAGGAATCCTTCCAGAGGTTCAAGCCCACCACTCATTGAACTAAGGTCCTCTTTCATGTCTGTCTGCTGAAAAAGCCCCATATAAACTACGAGGTCTTTGATCCGTGTCAAGGCATGGTACGTAGGATGCCTCCCCGAGGTTCAAGCCCACCCATCATCATTCACATCGAGTTCTACCTTCATCCAGCATGACTTTAAACTGCATCCTAGTCTGACGGCAATCCGTTGTGACGAACCCGAACTACGAGGCCTTTGATGCATTCCAAGGAATGGTACGTAGGAAGCCTCTACGAGGTTCAAACCCACCATCCAGTCATTCCGACCTCATTCACGTCGGTTCACCCCGTCCCGCATGACGTTAAACTGTATTTCTCAATTGAACTATGAGGTCTTTGATCCATGTCAAGGAATGGTACGTAGGAATCCTTCCCGAGGTTCAAGTCTAACAATCATTGGCCCAGACCGTCTCCGTGTCGATGTGCCAAGCCCCATTTCCATCCGAACTACAAGGACTTTGATCCATGTCAAGGCATGGTATGTAGGAAGCCTCCCCAAGGTTAAAGCCCATCTCCCATCGGACCAAGGTCCCTTATTTATGTCGGTTCGCCGACACCCACCGTCCGTCATTCATTCACGACAGGGTTCACTCTCGTCCCGCATGACGTTAAACTGTATTCCACCATTTTGAACTACGGGGAATTTTATCCATGTCAAGGCATGGTACGTAGGAAACCTTCCCAAGGTTCAAGCCCACCACTAGTGGATCCCAAGGTCCACCGTCACGTCGGTACGCCGATGACATCCATTGGACTAAGGTCCACCTTCACGTCGGTACGCTGACGATGCCCATCGGACCAAGGTCCACCATCATGTCGGTTCGCTGACAACATCCATCGGGCCAAGGTCCACCTTCACGTCGGTTTACCGACACCACTCCGAACTACGCAGACTTTGATTCCCTGCCACGGGGATACGTAGGAAGCCTCTTCAAGGTTCAAGCCCAACTTCACCGTCGCCCCTCGTGATGGTCCCATTTCACTCCCCCTCTACTCCATTCATCCACCTATCATCCACCCCGATTCTCGCCCGGACCATTAGATCTCGGTGAGACCATGTCGGTACGCTCCTCTTCACTGCCACCCATGGGCTGGCCCCGTTATCGGCATCCCTTCAAGGGGAATACCTCAATACGATCTATCCTAGCTAATGCTCTGGTTGGGTTGATCCATCTCTGCTGGACGTTAAACTCGCGGCGTACCCTGTGTTAAACACGGGAAGCTGAGGAAAACCTCAGATATGTGTCCATGACATATAATTCCCCGCGCTCGATGTGGGATGCCTCGGTCTTCCACGCCCTCGAGAAGCCCTGTGACCAGGGATAACAGACAGACATGCCAGGTGCCCCAGCATCCAGACACGCTACTGATGCCTCAACGTGTCTACTCCCCCGACTAAAGGTTGCTGCCCTGACTGGAACCTTCGGAATGTCCCAACAGAAGCAGTGTAATTAACCGGCTTCCATGGAAACATGGCACTAGGAAGAGTTTCACGAACTACGTATTAAATCTATGAGGGATACCCGGACTAGGTGACGAGTTCTGAGGAGGAATCCCCAGAGGGAAGAACTGACATCATATCATCCCGTTTCAATCAAGGAGCAGATGTCCCTGAATAAGGAGTGAATGTCGCTCCCCATTGGAAAGCGGGAATGCGGGGAAACAGAGTGCCGCACGCCCCCCCCCCCCCCCCCTCCACGGATGGATGCACGTGCGCCCCAGCGAAAGTGTCGGAAAAAAAGAAATGGTGAACCCGACGTGAAATTATTCTCCTCAATATGGAGATTAGTAGCGATCGAGACATCAGTAGATTGACGTGTCACCGGATCCAGATATCTGATGCCTGGTCCTGCCAAGAAAATAGCAGGCCTGTCGTGAAACTTACCGGAAGTCAGGGTAGTAGAACGTGGGGCACTCCGTTCTGCAGCATGTTGGCATGGATCCTTCTTACAGACGTGGAGAATGGAAGGATGCTGGGGCACTGGCTGTCAACCCTTTTCCTCTCAGTGCCGATGAGTTGATCCCTTCGTTTCTCAGGAACCAGGTTGCCATTACGGGAACGCGATCACCGCCCGCTCGCCAACGCAGGGGCAGGGGAAACATCACCACAACCACCCCACATGGCACCGCTACCACCACGACGGCCGCCACATCGCCGAACACGGGGCGCCCACGCCCCCTTTCTCCTTCAGAGGTCATCCAGCGAAGGGTGATCAACAACCTCGTGCGCAGGTACGAGGAAGAAGGGGTCATCCCAACACAAGATATGGACCGCCTAGATCTGCAGGTGTGCAGGCCCCGCCGCCAACGCCACCCTAACAGGCCGCGCAGGGAGCCCATGCTCTCCACCGCAACGTTCAACCGTTTCGGGAGCCTATCCCCGGAATTCCTTGACCACTCTTCGGCTTACGCTAATGAGGCGGGCGTCGTCCGACTCAACTCGCCCAGGGTCCCAGCCCTAGGGCTCCAGGCGAGAGCTCCCGACCGGTCGCGTCAGCGTCGCCATCCGGCCCCGCAAGAAGAGCAGGCAGGCTACTTCCCTCCACCGCCTGGGCCAGCTCGCCTGACCCGATGTCAGCGCCGGGCCCGGGCTGAGGATGCTCGCCCAGGCGCGTCGGCGTCGGCAGTTACAGTGGACCGAGCCACAACCGACGTGCATCATGAAGCCCCTGCATACACTGAGGAGGGTCACTTCTTCACCCAATCAGTATCGAGACCCCAACCGCCCCACGCGCAGGCTGGGTTGACTCTTTGGGTTGTAGGCTCAAGTGGTGATTGCCGCGAACTAACCCGTGGTGATGTCACCCCGTACGGAGTCCCTCCCCGTACAGCTACTCCACAGAGCGTGGTCCTTCCCCGCTCCGAAGTTCGTCATGGAGGTATGCCTCGCGCTACCCCCATCCCGAAGGAAGACCTGCCCCACGTCAGTGACGCTCAACGCCGAAACCTTTCCCGTGCCCACCATACAGGGTATGGAGTTCATCCTCCTGCCACCAACCGCCGATCTGAAGGAACCGTCCACTCGGTGTTTCTCCAATGTGGGGGACCTCCCTATGTTATCTCTGCAACCGACGAAGGTCCTCCTCAGCCCAGTAACTCGAGGAGTGAAGGTCAGCCTCGCTCCGCCCGCGTCGACCATGGAGGTCCTCCCCATGCTCCTGCCAACTCCAACAGAGGCTCCGCCTACACAGGTGCTGCTCATGGAGGTCCTCCCCATGTACCCTTCGAAATTTTCCCTGGAGCCCCTCGCACCTCGACTATCTTGAGTGGGAGCCCTCTCCGCCACGGCGCCAGCGCCGCCCCGAGACTGCCTGATAGGGATCAACCCTGTCCTGAAGAGACACCCCAGGGCAGGAGAGCGGGTCGTCACCACCACAAGAGGAACCCTAGGAAGGCCCGGGTGGAGATCAAACCTGCCCGCTTCTCCGACTCTGAAGCGGAATGCGATTCAGAGATGGAACCTTCTCCCTGCTCTTCGGTATCAAGGACTAGGGTAGGAACCAGACGCGTTAGCCTCATTCTCCCGGAATTTGTGGTCCACCAGATTCCCACTCTCTCCGCAGGTATATCCAGGAAGAAGAAATCTTGGGAATTCCGCGGGTCCCGACTGCGCAATCACCGCCTTTGTCACCAGAAGCACCCTCTACCTCTACCAGAGATCCCGTGGAGCTATTTTGGGGGCCAACAGCGGTAGAGAGACGACACGACCTATTGCCGGTAACCGCGACTCCTGCGCCGGAATCTGTGGCTATCAGCCCATCGAATCGTGACATCTTGGCCAGGTCACCTCACTCTTAGGAGGATGGCCTAGAGTTCGGAGGCCAGTCATCTCGTTCGCCGTATTCTCCACCACTGAGCTTACTATCCCAGAGATCCACCTCGGTACCGCTACCGGTCCCTCATCCGCCCCCGGTTGACGAGTGGGGCTACACAGGGCCAGACCCTGAGTCCGAACCCAGGACCTTCTGGAGTATTCTCGCAGTAGATTACTTTCCGGAGAAGTTCTGGCCGACGGCAGCGCTGAATTTTCGGGTACCAGAGTCTCTTACCCCTGATGAAGTGGGGTACTTTTGTTGAACCCTATGGGGGACACACATCCGCCTTCATTACGAACGGGTGGTTTACCCCAGAAGTCGAGAGCACCTCAAAGTAATCGGCGAGCAGTGGCGCTTGATCGATGCGGCCGCACTCCTTGTGGCCCAGAACCCTGAGTCGCCAGGCCGCCAGAGCTCCCTTCAACGGAAATGCGTTTAGAGTTTTAAAGAACTCTGCAGAATCGTCAAGGAAGATACCCCCCATGTGTAAGTACGAGGTTGGGGACACTATGCCACTCTCCTCTTCGACCCCATCCGACGGCAGCCCGATTCTCTAGGCGACATCGAGGACATGCCCTCGAGAGGGGTCGCGGTCCACATGGCTGAAATAGTGGACAAAGAAGACGAGCTTGAATTCCTTGATGGAGACTTACCCCCCGAGGGTGTACCGCCACTGCTGGACCCATCGGGGAGAGTTACCCGTCAGCAGAGGAACCTGCAAGGTCTCCCCATACCCACCGAGTCGTTGGTACTCGGTCGAAACACCGACAAGGGTAAAGAGCACATCGGAACTGTCAAGCACTCCGACCCGTCCGCCTCTGTGAAAAAAACGGATGAAGATCCCGAGAAGGCCACGTTACGCCAGCAGCTTGCTGAGCAGAAGAAGCTGGTTGATGAACTCTTGGATGAGTGCGCCGCAGAGCGGCGACCCGACTAGAGTGATCCTAGGCTGGGGAAGCAGGGGTAGGAACAATTCCCCCCGGTGAGATGCCTCTGAGAAACCCCGATCATGCTACTTCTACAGATAGGGCAGAAGCTGGAACGTATGGCAAGAGGGCGCGATACGTCTCGCCAACCCCCCCCCCCCCCCCCCCCGAGCGACGGGGCAATCTAAAGATTCCAGTCCGGGTTCCCCCAGTCGCCCCACAGGTCGTTCTTCCAGTTGATCCACGAGCGGCCGAGGCAGTCTACCATGTTGAAAAACCTGGAAATGCAATTTTGGTTAGGGATCCTCGTCAATACAGGGACCCCCACCCGGATAATCTTATCGCGGTGCTCACAGCCCGCCTCGAAGCGTTGGAAATGCGGCAGGTAGCCGTCCCACCGGATGGCAAGCCGTATCCCACATGGGTGGATGATATGCCCGCACCTCCGGGTTTTGGGAACCCCACTTTCTCACCCTTCAACGGGACAGGGGACCCATCACATCACTTGGAACATTATTCTTCCAGGTGTGGCCCCATGTTGGGGACCCCGGCTCAGCAAGAAGCCGCCGAGCTCCGATGTTTCGTACAGACAGTGGAAGGTCCAACATTCGTCTGGTACAGCTAGCTCCCTATCGGATCGGTGACCGGTTGGGAGGACCTCCGTCGGCAGTTCTTATACCAGTTCAGCTCCACCACGCGAAAGACCAACATTGCAGACCTCTTCAAGTGCAAGCAAAGGCCTGATGAGTGGGTTGCAGACTTCATCGACAAGTGGAAGGGACTTACGTATTCCCTTGACATGCCACTTACTCAGGAGAAATTACTGACGATGTGTGTGGGGAACGTCAAGACAGATCTAGTACCCTCCCTGATTACCCAGAACTACCCTGGAGGGTTCAGTGATTTCTCAGATAAGGCCCAGCGCCTTGAGGAAGCCCTGCAGCAGGCTAGTCAGGCATGTTTGTTGCCGCCTATGATCCCAGCCAGGAGAACCACCAGGGATGAACCTACCGCGGTGGCCCAAATAGAATCCCCTAGGTAGCTGGAATTACTGTCGGTGGCACCACCCCCGCAACCCCGCAGAGGTCCTCCACCTCAAGCAGAGGTTCCTGCCCAACAGGGATAGCCTCAGAACCGACAAGTTCCCCCGCGCAATGCGCCACCGCCACCCAGGCCAGACAATCAGGCGCCGCCTCCTCGGCAGGCCCCTCCGGCCCCTCGTCAGGGACAGGCCCCCAGGGCACCCTATCCAGAAAGAAGGCACCAGACTTATTCGTTCAACGAAAATCAGGTTCCTGGCTACTTCCGAAGTGCCCTAGAGAAAGGGATTGTGCGTCTGCCCGAGTGCAGAAGGCCGGCAGAGGCGAATCTCACCGATCACCCTAACTACTGCCCATATCATCAGATTCTGGGTCACAACCTCAAGCAATGCTATGTGTTGGAAGACTGGCTTCAAGACCAGGTCAACAACAACATAGTCAATCTAGGACCAGCACCAGCGCAAGTGGAAGGTGTCTTTGCAGGGTCAGAGATCGGTAGCGACAGCGAAGGCGAGTGGCGGCAGGTCCCCAGCCGTGGATCCCGGAAGTACGACGACTGGATGGCTCGAAAAACCGTCGTTCATGCCCATGGTATCATCCAGGCATGCCTGAAGTAGCCAAAACCTTCAAAAGAAGTAGCTGGTACCCCCGCATCGTCTTCACAACCGACCTCTTCCAAAAAGGGCAAACAACGGCGACGTAAGAAGAAGCAACGCGCATCTCCGGTGTCGTCGTCATCCAGCACTCTGGTCAACTTTTTGCCCCCTGAAATGGGGATTCCTCCTAGAATCCACCCAGCGGTGGATGACCCCTCAAGCGACAGCCAGGTGTACGCTTCGGTTAATACCGTGGAGATGGTAAAACCCTATATGACTCCCGACGAAGGGGAGAGCCAGGAGAACTTCCCCAACATTTCCAGCTGACGTCAACGTCAGCGGAATCGCAACCGCGCCGGTCATCGAGGTATTTCAGTAGGCACTTTTGGCCACGCTGTCCACGCTACTGAGACCAGGCAGCAGGCTCAGCGCAGAAATCAGCACGCGCGACCCCATCTAATGCTATCGGCTCTACCTCCACTACCGTTCAGGTTACTAGATCAGGGAGAGCTGCCTCATTCATATCACAGTCAGTCTCGCCCGGCTACAGGCCAGCCTCCGCCGCCCAGTCCTAGTCCGGCGACTACTCCCCAGGCTTCTACTAGCAGGCAGCAAGATTTACCCTATACTAGTCGATCACCGGTTCATCCGGTGGGAACCTCTATGCCTCCAAATGCCGAACGACCTCCTGTAAGCAGAGGTTCGCGTTTGGCACGAAAGTATGATGTCCTGAAGCACCTGACAGGAATTCCGGTGAGGCTTTCTATCCTTTAGGCCCTTCGCCTATCATCCAAAATGCACGAGGCACTTGACGAGGCCCTAAGGACCCCCCTCTAGTTTGAGACGGAGGTAGCAGCTGCAGAAGCCTCCCATACCGAGACGATTGAAAACTCCGAATGTCAGGTGGTTATCTCGTTCTCCGGCAAGGATGAGGACCCTCTGATACATGGGCACATTCGCCCGCTGTACATCAATGGCCACTTCAATGGCGTGGAAGTCCTCCGCTGCCTCGTTGACATGGGTTCCGGAATCAATCTAATTCCGACCTGGACGTTGCAAAAGCTGGGTCTGTCTGAAGGTTATTTAACTACCTCTGACCTCAGAATCCAGGGGTACGACAGGACGGAGCAAACCCCAGTTGGCAATATCCGCCTGAAAACCCATTTCGGTGGCTTAATTGCCAGCACTGAGTTCATGGTTGTCTCTCAGGACACCTTCTACAATGCATTGATGGGTAGGCCATGGATCCATCTGCATGCAGCGGTCCCCTCGTCGTATCACCAGTGCCTCAAGTACTCACTCACTGGTCAAGTAGGCGTTCTCTAAGGAGACGCATCCCCTTTCTCTTCTTGTGAGGCCCGCTATCTGGATGCGGGTTATTACAAAAGTAAGGATAAGAAAATCCTAGTAAGCGAGGATGAACCCGCCCTGGTCACAAGTGACCCCTGGGCCAGCATGGATGACACCTACATCCTCCCAATCCACCGGTTGGAGGCCACGACACCCGACATGGGGCATTGTTTTGTTGTTTCAGGTATGTAGGGAAGGCATGTTTCCGTGTCCAAGCGATGGTGGAAAATCACCGCGTACTCCTACATCAACCAGGCTCAGGTCATCCCGGAACCTCCTACCCCTATACGGTATTGGGACATCATGCTTATGACAACGACGGTGCGCTATACGCGTCTCTTCCGTCAGGCTGGAATTAACCAACTCAGGCCGACACGTCACGACTGCTTTGATATTACCAAACGTGGCCCCTTAGGCCAAAGGCCAGATGTGATAGGGTCAACTAACTTCGTTGCTATGGTCTCAATGGCGAGTGAGTCTCCCGATGTGATGACCGCTACTGCCCAAGCTGCCACCAGTTGCTCCTCGTGTTTTGATAGCCCAGAAGTATCTCCCGTCGCGGGAAGTCCCCCCACGGGTGAGGAGGAAGACCTAGAGGATGCTCCCCCCGCCTTTGAAGAAGGCATCTCTACTACGGTTGATGAACTGGTACAGGTGAACCTTGGTAGCGAGGAAGATCCGAAACCCACATTGATCAGTGCAGCCATGTCCCCTGAGGAGCGGCAGCAGTACGTAGACTTTCTCAAACAACACCATGACGTGTTTTCCTGGATTTATAACGAGATGCCAGGACTAGATCCTCAGGTAGTCGTTCACCGTCTGGGGCTCCCGGCAAAACATCGTGGGTTCAAGCAGCCTCCCAGGAAGATGCACCCTTCTCATGGTGCTATGGTTGAGGCCGAAGTTGACAAGCTAATCAAAGCCAACTTCGTAAAGGATGTACAGTACCCCAAGTGGCTTGCCAACATTGTGCAAGTCAGGAAGAATAATGGGAAGATCAGAGTCTGCATCGACTTCTGCGATCTTAATCACCACTGCCCAAAGGATGACTTCCCACTCCCGGTGACGGAGTTGTTGATTGACGCCATGGCCGGGTTCCAAGCTCTCTCTTTTATGGATGGGTATTCCGAGTACAACCAGATCCGGATGGCCCCCGAGGACGAGGAGTCCACTGCCTTCAGGGCTCCCCAAGGTACCTTTTGCTACCAGGTTATGACATTCGGTTTGAAAAATGCAGGTGCCACTTATCAGAGGGCCATGCATCGCATATTCAAGCCGATTCTCGGGACATTGGTGGAATGATACCTGGATGTCCTCGTTGTCAAATCTCATCAGCGCCAGGACTATCTCAAAGGCCTTGATAAAGTGTTTGGTTTCCTCTGTTCCCGTCACCTGAAGATGAACCCATTGAAGTGTGGCTTCGGGGACACCTCCGGGAAGTTCCTAGGCTTTGTTGTCAGATACCGAGGTATCGAGATCGACCCGGAGAAGATCAAGGCCATCAACCAAAAGCCTCCCCCGAGCAACATTCGAGAGCTTCGAGGCCTTCAAGGCCACTTAGCCTATATATGCCGACTCATCACGAATATGGCCGCAAAGTGTAATACCGTCTCACAGATCATGCAGAAGGGCGCCGTCTACGAATGGGATGAGGAGTGTCAGACCGCCTTCGAGGAAATCAAGCAGTATCTTCTCCAACCTCCGGTCTTGATGCCACCCGTCTCTGGAAAGCCGCTGGTCCTTTACGTGTCCGCCCTGGAAAGATCCCTCGGTGCACTGCTCGCCCAGAAGAATAACGAGGGTACTGAGAATAGTATCTACATCCTCAGCCACATTCTTCTCGATACAGAGGTCAGATACTCCCCTATCGAAAAGAGATGCATTGCACTCGTCTTCGCCGTACAGAAGTTGCGACATTACCTGCGGCACCATGAGGTGCAATTTTTCTCCCGGGTAGACCCACTGATGTACATCCTTAACCGCCCCATGCTGACTGGCCGACTAGCACGGTGGGCGGTGATTCTCTATTAGTTTGATATCAGTTTTATACCTCAGAAGGCCATTAAGGGACATGTGTTGGAAGACTTTTTAGGTGCCCATCCAATCTCTGCGTATCAATCCCTGGACCTGGATTTCCCTGATGAGATGATCCTCTCAGTCGATCGTGTTATCCCGTGTTGGAAAATGCATTTCGACGGTGCCTCCCGGAGCCCCACCGGTAGGAGGCTCAACGATCCCAAGCTCAACAGAGTGGGCCTGGGTATTGTATTCATTACCCCGACGCATGTCGTCCTACCATACTCGTTCCTGTTGTCGAAAGGCTATATGAACAACGAGGCAGAGTACCAGGCTCTCATCACCGGCCTCGAGTTGGCCCTTGAAATCCATGTGCCCCATCTACATGTGAAGGGAGATTCTGAGCTGGTAATCAAACAGGTTAATGGAGACTACGTCTTCAGGAAGCTGGAGCGTACACCATTGCTGGAATACACTCTCCACCTAATGGCCCAGTTCTCTTCTCGACCAGAGGTTACCCATGTCCCACGGTCGCAGAACGGTCAAGCAGACGCCTTGGCTGGCTTAGCCGCGTCGCTCGCAGAACCCGAGCAAGATGATTTGATCATACATGTGGCACACCGGAGGGTCATCGCCCCCCATCACCCAAGAGGACAATGATGGCCTGCGGGTGGGTCATCTCACTGCCGGACCCTCCACAACAGGGGTCCCAGGTTCGTCAGACACAGTGGTTGAATCCACTCCCGACTGGAGGGCACCTTTTGTCTAGTATCTCCAAAATGGTCACCTCTCGGACGACCGGGCAGAGCACGAGAGAATCCGACGCTGCGCGCTGCAATTTACCCTCCAGAGCGGCCCCAATCTTGAACAAATCCTTTATAAGAGGAGTTTCGATGGTGTCCTCCTCCATTGCATCCAAGGAGTAGAGATACCTCAAGTCATGCAAGAGGTTCACGCCGGTTCCTGTAGCGCCCATCAAGCTGGGCCGAAGCTGTCCCATCAAATCCGGAGGTTGGGGTACTTTTGGCCCTCTATAATCCACGATTGTATTGGGTATACCAAGAGATTCCACGCGTGAGAAGTTCACGCCAACTTCCTGCATCGGCCGCCAGATCCCCTTCACCCCACCAAGTACTCTTGGCCATTTGCGGTATGGGGACTTGATGTGGTGGGACCATATCCACCAGCAACAGCCCACCGGTGTAGGTTCATCCTAACTGCTACAGATTTCTTCTCCAAGTGGGCAGAAGCAGTTCCGCTCAAAGAGGTTAAGGCCCGTTCCATCGTTGACTTTGTGAGATCCAACATTATCCACCGGTTTGGAGTCCCTCACGCCGTCCTCACCGATAACGACACCAACTTCTAAGTGGCTGAACTAAAGAAATTGTACACCAAGTACGACATCCGGTCGAACTATACCTCCCGCTACTACGCGTAGGCAAATAGACAGATCGAGGCTTTCAACAAGACCCTCTCTAACATTTTGCAGAAGATGGTTGGCCAGAACAAGAGAAGTTGGCCGGACAAGCTCCCCAATGCCCTCTGGGATTACCGAACGACGACTCGCAACTCTACCCAGGTGAACACATATTCCCTGGTGTATGGAGCCGAGGCCGTCCTACCCATTGAGATCCACCTTCCGTCGCTACGAACTGCAGTTTATGATCACCAGACATCAGATGAGGTAGCCGAGATCCGTCTAGATGAATTAGAAGCACTGGATGAGAACTGGATTCATCCCCTGCACAATCTGGAAAGGCATCAGGATAAGATAGCGAGGGCCTTTGACAAAAAGTTTCGTCTCCGCTCTTTTCTACAAGGTGACCTGGTACTGGCCCTTCGAGCGCCAATGATCCCGGGTAGGAAACCGCCCAAATTAGAACCAAAATGGGAAGGGCCTAATATCGTCCATAAGGTTTACCCCAATGGAGCATACTCCTTGGTGACCATGGATGGGGAGCGTATAACCCCTCCCACTAATGCCAAATTCATCAAGCGATACTTTTCCTAGGGAGAGATGGTCCTGCACGACCCTAAACTGAGAGATGGTCCTGCACGACCCTAAACTGCGAGATGGTCCTGCACGACCCTAAACTGCGAGATGGTCCTGCACGACCCTAAATTGCGAGATGGTCCTGCACGACCCTAAGCTGCGAGATGGTCCTGCACGACCTTAAACTGCACCCTCGTCCTCACTGCAAGATGTTAAACTGTAAGCCACTCAGGCCTTCCTGAACGAGGCTCATCCTCAGGACCCTTGGCCTCGTCGGGCCCCATGCCCCCGTCCTCACTGCAAGACAGTCAGGCCTTCCTGACCAAGGCTCAGCCTCAGGCCCCTTGGCCTCGTCGGGCCCCCGACCCCCATCCTCACTGCAAGATGTTAAACTGCAAGCCAATCAGGCCTTCCTGACCGAGGCTCAGCCTCAGGCCCCTTGTCCTCATCGGGCCCCTGGCCCCCGTCTTCACCGCGAGATGTTTAAACAGCAAGCTGGTCAGGTCTCTCTGGCCGCAGTCCGGCCCCAGGCCCCCTAGTTTTCCCCGACTTACCCTCTTGCGCGACTGTATGATATGGTGTGGGACTATTTCCTCATTCATGTCGGATTACTTGACGTACCGTACATATCCCCGAAATTAGATGCTCCTTGTCCCGCATGACGTTAAACTGCATTTCAAGAACTACGTGTGGCTTGATTCCCTTTCTGATGGGATATGTAGGAACACTCGGACGGCACGTCTTGAGCCCAACCCCAAGCTTTTCTCTTCCACTATCCCCCCTGGGAATAGTTTCCTTGGATGATCTTTGTGCAGCAGGGAGTGTGCATTCTTGGACCCGCTCATACGACCCCGCTCGCACAATGATCTTAAGGGTCGCACCATGTGCCCAGTCCCATTCTTCTATCCTCCCACGTCCTCACCGCACGACGCTAAACTGCATGGCCTTCAAGAACTACGTCTGGCTTGATTCTCATCCTCATGAGATACGTAGGAACGCCCAGAAATTTCGTCCATTGGCCCATCCCAAAAGCCAAAATCTTCCCCTCGGGTCAAGACATGGAAGGGTGCACACTTTTTCCCCAACTCACATCGAGCAAGCCTCGACCCGGCTGCACATCCCCCCTAGTGATGTTTTCCTCTTTCATGGATGGATACAACTTTTCTTCACCCACTCCTTGAATGGGATTCCATAATTTTTCACACCCCGAGGGACCCCCAAGAACGGCCTGGATACAACGCCCAAGGGCTATCCTACCGTTATGGGCCAACGCCCCCGAGGGTTTTCAAGCAACAAGCCGATACAAGTCCCGCGTTGCGAATTTGGTCAGCGGTCGACGCTCATTTGTTGCTCCCATACCAGGTCACCATAGGAACACTGTGTTTCGAACATGGTCAACAATGTCCTGGATCTTCGGTTCCACCCCAAGATGTCCCAGACATCGAGTGCAGTGATTCGTTCTGCCCCATCCTGAGGTGACAAACATCCCTCGGGTGGTCCTAGCACTCGGGCCCGCGACCTCGATTCCCCACAGGAGTGTACGGATTGGTGTAGGACTACGTCCTCATTCACGTCGGGATCATGTACCATGTCATACGCCTCCTCTTACGAGGCCCAGCCTCAGGCCCCTTGGCCTTCTCGGGTCCCCGACCCCCGTCCTCATGTAAGACGTTAAACTGCAGACCCGTCAGGCCTTCCTCACTTACACCTGACCTTAGGCCCCTTGGCCTTCTCGGGCCCCTCTGCCCAACTCCTTACCCGATGTGTACGGTGTGATGTAGGACTACATCCTATATTCACTTCGGGATCATGTACCATGTCCTACGCCCCCTCTTACGAGGCCCAGCCTCAGGCCCCTTGGCCTTCTCGGGTCCCCGACCCTCATCCTCATTGTAAGATGTTAAACTAAAAGCAGGTCAGGCCTTCCTGACCAATGCCTAACCATCATGCCCCTTGGCCTTCTCGTGCCCCTCCGCCCAACTTCTTACCCAAAGTGTACGATGTGGTGTGGGACAATGTCCTCATTCACGTCGGATTCCTCACCATACCGCACGCCTCCCTTGTTTAGGGGTATGTTACTCCCCTTCTCGTCCTGTATGACATTAAAATACATTTATAAAACTACGTGTGGCTTGATTCCCATCCTCATGGGATACGTAGGACCACCTGAATGTCCAGGATTCGGGTCAAGCCCCATCTCTCGGGAATCTTCATCCCGTCTTGGCCCCTTGGCATATCCTTCCTCCATGAGGGGATTATATGGTGTGGTGTTGGACTATGTCCTCATTCACGACGGTCTCATAATGACCACGCCATGTACCTCTCCCTCCTGAGCTGTTTCGTCGATCCCTTTTCGGAAGTTCACCGATATGCCTAAGAGTACTCTGGTTTATTACCTGGAACGCCAAGCTTTACTCGGACACGTCTGCACCCGCTTTCCAGGCTTTGTGTATCCCTGCATCAGGGCTTTCATCATCTTTCACACCCGGAGGGACCCCAATGAACGGCCTGGATACTACACCCAAGGGATCTCCTACCGTTACGGGCCAACGCCCCTGAGGGTTTTGGACAACAAATCGATAAAATCCCGCGTTGCGAAAATGGTCAGCGGTCGATGCTCGTTTGTTGCTCCCACCTCAGGCTAATACGATATGGATGCTGTGTTTCCACCATGGTTAACAGTTCTCCTCTATCTCCACGCCAATCCATTAAGCCCAAAATGCCGGGTGCACAATTCACACCCTTCATCACTTCACCGTGTCCAAGTAGAATCTCGGAACTCTTGGTACTTTTCCTCTGTGCACGTCTGTGCATTAGGGGAACGAGCCGCGTCAAAGGTGTCTTTCGGGGATCTCTGCCGACTCCCCTTCGATTGGCGCCCCAAGTATTGCGATGAGGATATTTCCCCATGTTTCCCACATCGAGTTTATCTCACATGGGCTTAGGGATTGGGTTGACATCTGTGCTTACTCGGGAAGTCGTCACCATTCACGGTCAGAGCTCTAAGACCATAAACTAAGATTCTCATCTGGAACTACGTTCAGCTTGATTCCTATCTTGATAGGATGCATAGGAATGCCCAGACCCCTTATCTTTGGGTCCAGCTTGAGTTCAGCAAGTTCACCTCTCTGGTCCTGCCTACAGGACCCCGACTAGGGGGCCGCGTGGCGTGGTGCATGGTTATTTCTTCATTCACGTCGGGTTTTCAATGGCTGCACCACGCACACCCCCATTATGAGACTTAGCCCTCATATTCCTTGTCCAGTATGACATTAAAAGGCACCCTTCAGAACTACGTGTGGCTTGATTCCCATCCTCATGGGATACGTAGGACCGCCCGGACGCCCTGTCTTCAGGTACAGCCCATTTAGGGAGCCAGTCTCTCCCCCAGTTTCACCTCTTACCACTTTATAGGCCCCTCGGCCTATGTTCTCCCTCTCCTATTGGCGTACAAATTGAAGTGGGATCATGTCTCCCTCAATTGTGTTTTATAAAACTATGCACGTTCCCCACCTAGCATCGTCTCCGCTACGTCTACGCTGCATGACGACACAATTCATGCTTGGTCCCATCATACGACCCTAAACTGTGACATTATCGTCCTGGCCGCAAGACAAAAAATAGCACTGCATTGTGGTGACCTCGTTGTAGAGGACATCACGTTGGGTATTGGTCATGTGCCATGCCATTTGTCAACGCCCATCATGACTTGATCCTTGTGGCGACATCACGACCTATTTTAATTGGCCTGTCACTTCACAAAAAAAATCCATTCACCTTAAAGAAAAAACAAGATACATCAAATTCGGATCCCTTTAGGGCAAGGGCCACGCCTGCACTCCCCTTTTCCCCTGGCACTGGTACCTTACCGTGCTGACTTCCAAAACTATGTATGGCTTGATTCTCATCCACATGAGATACGTAGGAGCGCCCGGGAACTTCCCCGCCAGCCCAGCCTAACCTATGTGTTCGGTCCCTCGACTCGAGCATTTCCCCAGAGAACGCATGGTATGTAAGGCTTAGTTCCTCCTACACGTCGGGTCTTGATTCCATGCGTCCCCTGCTCCCTTTACCCATATATGGTCTAAGGCCCATCAAGAACTACTTGAGGCTTGATTCTCATCCCTATGAGATACGTAGGAGCGCCCGAGTACTTCCCCAGCGGGCCCAGCTTAACTTTCTCTTTTGGTCCCATGACCTAAACCCTCTCCCAAGGAGGGGGGGGGGGGCGTGCGGTGTGATATGGGATTATGTCCTCATTCACGTCAAGTTGTTCACTGCACCGTACACACCCCCTATTCCCATTCATGCCAGGTGTTTGAGTTACTCCACCGTGTGCCTCTTATGTCTCCTCCCATCCATGTTCTGAATTCTACGACCATAAACTAAGATCTCCCTATGGGAAAGGAATCTTCTCCCACTCTCTAATACGGCGTGCTGTCGTGTTCAGATGTGTTTTAATAAAGAGCCCGAAGTGTGGGATTTCCATAGGTACACCCCCCTCATCCCATGACCACGCTTCGTGAGCTCGCTATTTGGATCCTCATCCCTTTCCACATCCAAAAGGACCCTCGAACGACATGGATACTAGGATTAAGGGATCTCCATGAATGCTGGACCTAAGGTCCCTCTAATCGTTTCGGGCCAACGTCCCTACGGATATCTGAAAACATTTGTGACATGGTCCCGTGTTTCAAACATGGTCAACGGTGAACCCTCATTTGTATGTCCCCATTCTAGGCTAACGTGACAGGATGCTGTATTGTGAATATGGTCAGTAGTTATCCTCAATCGTCACGCCGACATCATCATGATATGAATCTCAAGTTCCATGATTCACACGTTTCCACTCCCTCATGTTCAAGTGGAATTCCATCATACTCGGATCTTTCTCTTCGCGCATCTAGGTGTGCCACAAGATCGTGTTAGTGTCATTGGGCTGGTATTTACCGAGCACCCCTTTACCCTATCATGCCCCTTTCAGTGTCGTGAAATTCCCACCACTACTGCTTGTTTCCCACACCGAGAATGACTTACGTGGGCTTAGTAGTTCTGGAAGGATGTATACCAACACGGCTAGGTTTCTCATCGTCCAGCATGATGTTAAACTACACTTCCAGAACTACGTATGGCTTGATTCCCATCCTCATGCGGTACGTAGGAGTGTCTGACCACTCTACTCTAGGACCAGCCTAATCCTCACTCTTGGTCCCTCGACCAGAAGAATTTCCTCCGGGAGTACGTGGTGTGATTTGGACTCCAAGTCCTCATTCACGCCGGTTTCATAACTACCACACCACACGCTTCCTGGGATCTTCCCTTTTATTCCACGTCCTATCGTATGACGTTAAACTACAGGAGTTCATGTGTCCTCAGCGCATGACACTAAACTACGGTTCTACCCTGAGCAAGCTTAGGATGCCCCACATGTTAATCATGGGATGCACCAGAGCCTCTAACAAAGAGGATTTCACTTTCCATTGTTGGTCTATGACTACACTGTGCCTCCATAACTATGTATGGCTTGATTCCCATCCTCATGGGATACGTAGAGACACCCGGGCATTTCAACTAGGGTCCAGCCCCATGAATCGCAAAATCATGTTCCTCCCCATTTCCGGCCCTCTGGCCTGACCCCTCGGGGGGAACTATGTAGCTGCGATTTTTCCCTGAACAAGTTCAGGATGCCCCAAGATCCCATTGGGAAGTGACAGACCCCCTCGCCAGAGAGGCCCTGTCTGAAAGAAGGAATGATCCATGATCAAATCAATGCGCCCATATGGCGTACTCCCACCATGGTGGTGTAACTACCTGAGTGTTGGGTTCTGTTCAGACAAACCATCACTCCATGTTCCACTCTTTGCGTGCCCCTTATTCGGACCCTCGTCCCCTTTCATGTCTGATGGGACCCCCTAACGGCCTGTTCTCATTCGGCATCGACTCACCTACCGTCCTGGGCCAACGTTCCGGAAGACGAGTCATGTCTGGAAGGACCCCCTAACAATATGGATGTCGACCTATGGTCCGCCCACTGTCCTGGGCCAACGTCCCTATGGATATTCAACAACATTTTTGACATGGTCCCGTGTTTCGAACATGGTCAACGGTCGACCCTCATTTGTTGTCTCCATTATAGGCTAACACAGTAAGGATACCGCTTCTCCTCCACGGTTAACGGTTGTCCCTTATTGTCACGCCATCCCCACAATGTTCTGAATCTCGGGTATCGTGATTCACGCTTCCCATTTTCATCTGTTTGGACCGATTTCAGCACCCCTGGCATTGCCCCGTTCGTGCATAAGAGCACGCTGAAGAAACGGTAATTCGGCTATCCTGTAAATTCCATCTCCGAGAAAGCCTATCCCATCTTTCGGGAATCTGGACTCGTAAACCGAATCCCGGATGCCCGGAGTGTGGTCCCCACTCCTATGTTGGGTGGGATGAGAGGGAAACTATCTCATGTTTCTCACATTGGGCACGACCCACATGGGCTTGGGGGAATTGTCGCCGAACGCCCCGCAAACATTGTAGGGATGTAACAAGGTAATTCAAACAGTGTAAATCGTGCGCGCTACGACATTCAAAGAAAAGAAGAAAAATTTGAAGCATGAAAGTACCAATAAAAGGTTTATGGTTTTGTTACAATACTTGGCGGTCGTCTCCCCCCATGGACGGGTTGACCCCGTTAATAGAGCGTTGCAGCTCCGCCACCCGTTGGCTTGTAGCATCCAAGGCTCGCTGCCGCTGACTTAGCTCCTGCTCATCCTCAGCAGTGGCGGGGCGCGGTTTTTCTGTCCTGCCTTTGGCCCTCTCTACGTCAGCTTGAACGGCAACCATATTTCTAGAGGTCTTCCTCATATGCTCTTCTGCCTCTGCCAGCTGGGCCTTCAACCGTGAGACCAGCTCAGATTGTGCATCAAGAGAGGCTGAAAGCTCGTCTGCCCGGGTCTTCATCTGTTGGACCTCACCTTCATCATCCTGGAGCCTTTTGATGCTGGTCACCTTCCTCCGCTGCCATCCCATGCTGAGCCCATGATCATACTTCCGGATCTTCTCAGCCATAAGATCTTGGATGAGTGCGTGAGGACGTTGGGCATCCACTCTCCCAGCACACATTTACGCAACCGCGAGCAGAGTCTATCCATTTCAGCCATCCATTGCGCTTGGGGAGTGTCCATGATAAAGAGCGTGATCAGCTTCCACGACCGACGACGGACTATGCTGCTGTCTTCCCCGTCGAAAGCCGTTTCGTCCCAGTCCGCGCGATTGGCAGGCTCGTACGCAGGATATGCCCGCAGGAAATCCTCGGCATGATCTACATCTGGTGTTGAATCCAGTATGACACCTGGCGCCAAAGAAGGCGTGACGGGACTGGGACCGACTGGTTGATCCTCTTCCTCAGAGTCCACCTCAATGACTTCGGGTACGGCCCCGGTGGTGGTTCCGCTAGTGGGGATGTGCGTCGCAGCTTGAGGAGATGGGGGGACTATCGCCACCATCACTGGCATGCCCCTAGGAGGGACGCCACCAAACATCCCGACCAGTCTTGCCGCAGCATCCCACACCAGTCGAAGAACTGTACAACAGAGAGGGACATAATAGTTATTTGGCATGGTCTACATGTGACAAAGAGGAGACCGGTAGAGGAGACTTATAGAGATCGACCTCCTGGCGCTGCTCTTGAGCCGGTACTGACGGGACCCCGAGGTGAGGCCCTCCGTATACTATTGGAAGGTCTGGAGATTCCGGAGGAGACACCTTGGGTGCTTTGGTCCAAACAGATGCGGAACTGGACGCAGCCATAGGAGAAGGTTATGAAGGTCCCGCATCATCACCCGACAAGGAGCGAAAACGAGGCATGCGAATAAGTTCCTCCTGCATGGCTCAAACATTGGTGAGAAGTTCATAGTGACCTAGGGACAGATCACAAGGAAAGAAGTTCAGAATGCTACCTCGAGGGCCTCTGTGAATTCATCGAAATTGGAGCTTCGGTCTTCGACCACGCCCTCCTCCAACGGGCTCCCTCCTCCAGCCTCATCCTCTTGGGAGGAGTCCTCTGATTCTTCCGGTAGGGGGAAGCGCTCCATCAGATTCGCAACCGATAACTGTGGGGGGACCGTATGATTCAACAGTACCCTCACTCGGTCTGTCATTGGGCGTGGGACACCACTGGAATGGACGTAATCTTCCAGCTCATCCAGGTACTGTTCTGCCTCCACCGGAGACGCCATGAATCCAGCCTGAACTGGGCCTATGCCCGGCAATTCCATCCTGAGGCGATTCCGGTGGGCCCATATCTCAGGTGGGCTGAGGAATTGCCGGTTGACATCCCAAATGTTCCAATCTTTCAGGGAGACGGCATCCTCTGCCATATCAACATGACGTAGGCGCTTCCCCGGAGCCTGAGTGGATATCCTACGGAATCCCCTCACTGGCCGCCCCTCCGGATGACCCTTCTCTTTCGGAATCACCAGATCCACCGCTGCTGCCATACCCCCGGCCGGTGCGTGTCTTGCAGCCCTAGCTGCCTTCTGACCCCGACCTCGAGATAGAGGAGGCCCACCGTCACCAACCCGAATAGTTGGTTGCTTCAACATCTCCCCTGGGTAAGCAGCCTCCCAACTGATGGCGTACTCCCTCACCAATCCGAAGGCGGCGGTGGATGGAGGCAATGCAATCCACATCTTCCTATCTTCCTGTGTGAACATGATCATCAACTGCCTCATCACACACGGGTGCTCCTCGTAATGCACCTCCCAGTAGACCTACGGGGTCAGCCGCTGGAGGCACCGAAACTGCCTCGCAAACCGATGCGGGGTGTACGGTTCGCAGAGTGGCTCACGATCTATCCGTTCCACCAAAACGCCACCTCGGAAGGCCAGGAGGTATGCCCGATGTTCTTCCGTTCCCCACCCGTCGTCAGTAAGTATCCCCGTCAGCAATGGGAAGGGGTGGAAATTAAACTCATCCGCCCTCCACACCCAATTCAGCACCATCAGAATAGCTAGCTTGAACGGGAAGCTCCCAACCGCGTTCATGATGGAGGGGAGAAAGTTCGATCCCGATGGCGAAATGGTGTTTGGATACTCGTAAATCCCCCTGATATGCGCTGTGATCCACCCATACATAAGGTGGAAGGGCCCGCATATCCTTGGCGGATTCTTGCCCTTGCTAATATGCCGCATCATTCTGTATAGTCTGGTGATAATCGGAATCCCCAAATTGATCCGCTGCCCCATGGCCAACATCGACGCCATAATAAATGAGCTGGGCCGCACCCCCATGTTTGTATCCCTCACCGGTAGGATCCAACCATAGATGAGAGCGGCGATGACCGCCGCCAGCCTGACTATCGGCAGTTGTTCAGTACTGACACTGAAACCCCAAGTCTTCCATTGGCTGTCCTCCAAGGCCCGCCAATACGAGTGCCCCTTGCCCCGTTGGTCTGCCCTTGGACAGGTTCGAGGCCTCGGAGGGAACACTCGATTCTATTGAAATTCAAGAAGCATTTGAACCATCTCCTAAAGTGAACATCCCTCACTGCCTCCTTGTCCTCTCCAGGGACAAGTGCCATCAGCGCTGATGCCAGTCGCGACATTTGCTCCATGTCCTCCCACACGCTGATGACAGGGAGGAACTCATCATACATGGCCCCCAAGATCGGGACCCCAGAAATCTGGTGGACATCCCACAGGCTGATGCCCACCTCCTCGTGATGCAGGTGAAAAGTGTTGGTCCTAGACGACAATCTGCTAAGTAGTTCCGGCATCAGTTTCTTGGGTTGGTAAACGTGGAATTGGGAGGCCCACGCCGCCTCATACAACCCCAATCTCCTCATCTCGGCCCCAAACTCCTCGCATGAGGTGCCTACCCAGTAGGCCCAGGCCAACTCGTCAGTAAAGTTGCCTCTCTGGCGCAGGTCCCACCTATCGGACCATCCCTTCTTCGAATCCTGTAGAGCCGCCTTCAGCATGGAATGGTAGAGAGGAGGGGACATCCCTGGTTGCAGTGGCTTCCCGTCAATGTTGTTCAGATGGTTGTAGAGACATTCAGCGGTGACGGGTGTGAAGTCCTCACGTGCATGACCATCGGCCGCCCTGAACCATTGGTGCTGGCATGGTGTGCTCCTGAACCAGCAAGCTGGTTCGTCCCTACTCGCCTCAGGGATGAAGACGTCATCCCTCAACCTGAAGCTGTACAATGTCAGTTTCTTGCACTGAGGATAATCCTTCTGACCCTCCGACAGCAGATCTGTCAAAGAAGTGTGGTCTGAGTGGCTTTAGACCATCTCCCCCAAGCCTGGACGGTTGGCCATCTCATCCCAACGAGCAGCATCTGCAAGCACCCCCAAGACATCCTCTTGATGGGCCATTTCGATTCTGGCCCTTGGAAAATAATTTTTTCAGCTGGATCGCGAAGCTCGGCCGCAAAGCTGAATCGCGGAGCCGGATCGCGGAGATCGGTCGTGAGACCAAGCCGCGAAGTCAGTCCAAGGCCGACAAGCGGAGGTTCGCTTGGCGCGGACGCCGAGTCAGAGACCCGCGGTTTTCCGCGAAGCTCGATTCGTGGAGGCCTGTCGCGGAGTACGCGGAGCTTCGCGAAGTCGAGAGCACAAAAGGAGAAGGGAGGCACGTAAAGACAAAAGAATGTTACCCCCTATTTATAGGCGGCGACCCCGGAGCATCGCGGTGCGCCTCACCCACGCGGAGCATCACGACGCGTCTGGATCCGTGGCCCCGGCGAGCACCGCGGGGTCCCTTCGAGATGCCGCATCTCGAACCGCTGACAATTTTGGTGATTTTTTCTTACTGTTCGACCGTTCACCCTCTGTGGCTCCAAGTCTGAAGGGGGGCATTTGTTGGAGCCAAAATATGGCCCGAAAGGGAGGGACGAAAAGGAAGGCCGGAAGGCTGCCTCGCGAAGCTCCGACGCGAAGCACCGACGCGAGGCGCCCCGACCATCACGACCTCGCGAAGCTCCAGAGGCGGTAATCCTCCGCGAATGCATTTGACGTTCGCGAGCCCGCCGTGAAGCTCCAGAGGCGGTAAGCCTCCGCGAACGCATTTGACGTTCGCGAGCCCGCCGCGATGCTCCAGAGGCGGTAATCCTCCGCGAACGCATTTGACATTCACGAGCCCGCTGCGAAGATCTAGAGGTGGTAACTCTCCGCGAATGCATTTGACGTTCGCGAGCCCGCCACGAAGCTCCAGAGGCGGTAATCCTCCGCGAACATATTTGACGTTCGCGAGCGTGCCACGAAGCTCCAGAGGCAGTGCACGAGTTCTGCTTCGCGGCGCGCCTTCCCTATAAATACTGGACTCCCCCTGAGTCCCGAAGATGGACAATCCAACCTTTCGACATCTCCTCTCCCGAATCGCGAAGAACTATTTTCCCCAGGAATCATGAGCTCCGCGAGGTACTTCTACTTCGTGAGACTCCTCTGCTTTGTCTCGTTTTGAGCCCCTCTCCCAAGAGGGATTCCCTTCGCGAAGCTCAAGGGTGTTCGCGAAGGAAGGGGACTCCCAAGGAAACCCGGGCAGTCGCGGAGCGTTTATGCTTCGCGAAACACCCAACCCGTGCTAGTGATACCTATGCTAAGGCAGGATCGCTACACATCATGAAGCACACTACTTCGCAGGACCCTACTTCGCGAGGTACTCCTTCTTCGCGAGGCTGTGCTCCGCGAACACTGTTCCACTTTGCGAAGCACCTTCCACTCACACCTATGCCCCATGCTAAGGCCAAGGAACTCTACTTCGCAAAGCACCTTCCACTCACACCTATGCCCCATGCTGAGGACAAGGCACTCTACTTCGCGAAGTACACTCCTCTGCCTCGCGATTCCTCTTCCCGTGCGACCCTCCAAGTTTGCATGATGTGATTTCAAAGTCACATGGACAATACCAAGCGTAGTGTAGCATCGCATAATTCCTCTTCGCATAGGCACGCTAACGGCTATTTCTTTTTCACGTAGCCACGCTAACGTGGACCCCTTGATGGTTCGTTCCACAACCCCCCTTGACCATGGCCTTACTGGTACCTTCCCTTCCTCAAGGACCAGAGGGTACCAGTTATGTATGTCCTAGGGGTGTGGAGTGAACCCACCTCTTCCAAGCTGCATGACGTTAAACTGCCAAGCATCATGTCCTCAACACATGACGTTAAACTGTGACCCGACCTCGTGCCCCTCACGAAGGGTCCCCCCAGCTCGAACATTTTTTACACCACTCGTCTCCACGGGAATGGAATCACCCATCTACAAGGAATGATATCCTCCTTACTGGAGTGGTGTATGTTAATAGGAGAAGGGCGACCCTAGTTCCCCAACGGATGGTTGCACCTCTGCATCTCTGTACTTACCCACTACCAAGGTCAATAGAGGGCGTGATAGGGAACCAGGCACCTCCCATCATTGGACCAAGGTCAATTTTTCCTGCGCTTTGTCACACCATGGGCATCCATCCTGGAGTAAGTCCCGTCACCATGGGCCGCCTAATGCGTAAGCCCCTCTTCATTTCTCACAGACGCATCCTTCGCGACGTGATCGTCAGGTCCTTGCAACCTCTTGTTTCTCACACCGAGCATGACTCACGTGGGCTTAGAGTGAGCACCGATCCTGACCCCCACCCCCAAGCGAACTACGAGGACTTTGATCCATGTCAAGTCATGGTACGCAGGAAGCCTCCATGAGGTTCAAGACACATTGCTCGTTCGTTCATTCACGTCGAGTTTCTCCCTCGTCCAGCATGACGTTAAACTGCACGCCTCGTCCAGCATGACGTTAATCTGTATGCCCCCTTCGTCCCACATGATGTTAAACTGCACATCCATTCCCACCTGAACTAAATGGTCTTTGATCCATGTCAAGGCATGGTACGTAGGAAGCCTTCCAGAGGTTCATGCCCACCACTCATTGGACCAAGGTCCACTTTAATGTCGGTCCGCTGACAAAGCCCCATATGAACTACGAGGTCTTTGATCCGTGTCCAAGCATGGTACGTAGGAAGCCTCCCCGAGGTTCAATCCCACCCATCATCATTCAGATCGAGTTATACCTTCGTCCAGTATGACTTTAAACTGCATCCTAGTCTGACGACAAGCCGTTGTGACGAACCCGAACAACAAGGTCATTGATCTATGTCAAGGCATGGTACGTAGGAAGCCTCTACGATGTTCAAACCCACCATCCTGTCGTTCTGACCTCATTCACGTCGGTTCACCCCGTCCCGCATGACGTTAAACTGTATTCCCCAATTTAACTACAAGGTCTTTGATCCATGTCAAGGCATGGTACATAGGAATCCTTCCCGAGGTTCAAGTCCAACAATCATTGGCACAGACCGTCTCTGTGTCGGTGTGCCAAGCCCCATTTCCATCCGAACTACGAGGACTTTGATCCATGTCAAGGCATGGTACGAAGGAAGCCTCCTCGTGGTTCATGCCCATCTCCAATCGGACCAAGGTCCCTCATTTATGTCGGTTCGCCGACACCCACCGCCTGTCATTCATTCACGACAGGGTTCACTCTCGTCCCACATGACGTTAAACTGTATTCCACCATTTTGAACTATGAGGACTTTGATCCATGTCAAGGCATGGTACATAGGAAACCTTCCCAAGGTTCAAGCCCACCACTAGTGGATCCCAAGGTCCACCTTCACGTCGGTACACCAATGACATCCATTGGACCAAGGTCCACCTTCACGTCAGTATGCTGACGCGGCACATCGGACCAAGGTCCACCTTCATGTCGGTTCGCTGACAACAACCATCGGGCCAAGGTCCACCTTCACGTCAGTTTTCCGACACCACTCCGAACTACGCGGACTTTGATTCCCTGCCATGGGGATACGTAGGAAGCCTCTTCAAAGTTCAATCCCAACTTCACTGTCGCCCCTCGTGATGGTCCCATTTCACTCCCCCTCTACTCCATTCATCCACCTATCATCCACCCCGATTCTTGCCCGGACCATTAGATCTCGGTGAGACCGTGTCAGTACGCTCCTCTTCACAGCTTCCCATGGGCTGGCCCCTGTATTAGCATCCCTTCAAGGGGAATCCCTCAATCCGATCAATCCTAGATAATGCTCTCGTTGGGTTGATCCGTCTCCGCTGGACGTTAAACTCGCGGCGTACCATGTTTTAAACACGAGAAGCTAAGGAAAACCTCAGATATATGTCCATGACATATAATTCCCCACTCTCGATGTGGGATGCCTCAGGCTTCCATGCCCTCGAGAAGCACTGTGACCAGGGATAACAGACAGACATGCCAGGTGCCCCAGCATCCAGACACGCTACTGATGCCTCAACGTGACTACTCCCCCGACTGAAGGTTGCTTCCCTGACTGAACCCTTTGGAATGTCCCGACAGAAGCAGTGTAATTAACCGGCGTCCATGGAAACATGGCACTAAGAAGAGTTTCACGAACTACGTATTAAATCTATGAGGGAGACCTAGACTATGTGACGAGTTCTGAGGATGAATCCCCAGATGGAAGAACCGACATCCCATTATCCCGTTTCGATCATGGAGCAGACGTCCCTGAATAAGGAGCAAATGCCGCCCGCCTTTGGAAAGTGGGAATGCGGGGCAACAGATCGCTGCACGTCCCCCCCTCCACGGACGGATGCGCGCGCGCCCCGGCGAAAGTGTCGGAAACAATAATATATGTGTATGTGGCTCTATCATAGATATAACTATTGGTAACAAGTCTGATAAGATGTTCCAAGCTGACGAGAGATAATATAGTACATGAAAATGATCCTTAATGCACACATTGTTTGATATTCCCAATTGATATGCTTCTAGAATTAAAAACCATTCAAATCCCAACATAAAGGATTTATTTATAATTTTTCGATGAATAACCTATGGTAAACCAAAGGCATCATAGTATAAGAATAATGTCATAATTTAGACATAATTTTTTTGAATTTTCATGATTATGTGATTGTTGGCTATGACAATTATTTCTTAATCTATGATTTTTTTGTATTCAGTAAATGGAAGGATCTTAAAGGGACTACGTTAATGGTAGTATTGAGTGACAATTCAATGATTATTCTATTGAGGATCTGAATTATTTTTGTGCTTTAATGAAAAATACATGTTTATATGCTCACATAGATTTCTTATTCTACAAATAATGTTGAGCTTCCAAACAATAAAAGGATGGAAAATAATATGTTGAGTCCTTCATAAGGAAACAATGACATTATTTCCATAGTTATTCTGATCTAGTTTGTTCTTAACACTAAATCTATATTGATGAAACAATATTATCTATTATATAGTGTTTAAATCATGAGAATTTCATTTTGGAAGTTTAATAATTAGAATGTAAAGCAGACTATAGGTGATCTCTAATCAATTATATGAGGAAGAATGTTAAAAATTAATATATGGATTGGGATGTGTTGAACAACATATTCTTCAATATGAAAAATAATCATGTTCTTCAGAAGAATATGTAAAAAAATTTCCATGAGTTTATGAAAAAGGATGATGGATTTTTCAGGGCCTGTGGAGATAAGTTCACATGATGTGTGAGATATTCTTCTGGAATTATCATCCATCCACATTGTATGGTTTATAGGATATTTAGTGGCTCAATGGCATAAATCATAAGGTTTTTTTTATATGAGATGTTGGTATCTATGAATATATTTTTCTTTTTTTAAATAATGTTGAAATGGAGGATGTAGTTCGGTATAAATCATATGGTCATAATAATAAGAGGAATATGAGGTTCAATGGGAAATCATCAAATCATGGAAATATTAAGATGATCCTTCCATTGTGCTATATGTGTCGATAGATTAATGGAGGTATGTTGTTTAATGGGACTAGTAAATTGTTTAATTATGAAGAGAATGATGAATTTAATTGATAAGGTTATTTGGAAACATTATTTAATGATGAGAATAACTAGAGAACTCATAAGGATGAACCCTCCACACTACATTTCTTCAATTAAAAGGAAGTTAATAATTATCTCAAGAATGTCCTCAAATCCAAATGCTATTAAAGGTGATCAGTGCTAACAACCAGAGAAGACAAATGAAAATGGGAAAAAATGTGGTAATAACAGATGGAGTGAACCAATATAATTAATAATTAACTATCCTCCCAACCATAGTTGTGTATTTTATGTTTTATTCTCTATGAATAATCGATATGAATGTCTTATCATTTATTCTGTAGTGAGATTTCATGTGATTATATTTTCATACATGAATTATGGAATAATAAAATATCATTTGATTTTTTACTATTATAGAGATGCAACTAAGTTTCTATTATAAGTTTTTTTGGGTTTAGTATAATATTATATTTATGTAATAATGGTAGGATTATATTTTGAAAGGGTAATAAGGAATAACATTATATTTTTCATTATTATAGATATGCAACTAAGATTATATTATAATTTTTTTGGTTTAATATAAGATTATATTTAAGTAATAATTGTATAATAATATTTTGAAACCGTAATAAGGTTTACCATTTATGATATGATGATGTCAGTTAGATTAAAGTGTTATCTCTCAACACGAGGATTTATTCATATTGGATATTGTGTTTAAAATTATTTGGGCTGATGATAACAGATGGGATGGCATATCATTCGTCCTATGATATTTTTTTTACATTATAAATGAAAAAGTAACTGTTGAATTTAGAGATAAAGGTGATTTAGATAAATGAAAAAAATAATGATGTCATGGTGAAATCATGAAACTATATATTTTTGAAAAATTTCATCAATGTTATAAAAAAGGATCTTAAAAAAAATTCTTTGTTCCAAAATTTATTATGAATCACATGGTCCCTTGTGCCATCGTAGATTTATGAATATTTGATTGTTAACATTATCGTTAATTTTTCCTCTATCACTCTCCATCAGATATTGATGGTAAGATTTCTCTTTCATGTCAATGTTAATGAATCCCAATTAATTTATTTTATGTGGATGTCTCGTTATGAATTACATTGCGCAACCATTATGTTTCAAACATTCTGTTTCTATGGGATGATTTAATATTCATTTTTATGATGTGGGATTCATTTAATGAAATAGTAATGTATTAAAACATTGATAACCAATTTGAATTTTGATAGTGAAATTCATTTCACGTGTGGTAGGATGTAACACCTTGAGTGTGTGTGAAATATTTTTATCATATTAATTTATCATTTTTAATATTTTTTATTTCATGCAACACTGAAAATAGATTATCATATTATATATAAATATTATTTTCATCCATTATTTGTTACAGAAATTTAATTTTCCAATATGAAAAACATAAATGTTATCATTATCTACACTGAACACTAAGGATAGATTTCGTTATATGAAAATATGAATTTCCTCCAAGACATGTATTACATGAAATTCAAAGGATTAACAAACAATAATATAATACAAAAACATCATTATTTAATATATTAATATGACTTCTTTATTTTAAATCTCATTTCTTTAGTAGTATTAAATAAATCATAAAAATAAATAATTTAAAAAATTAAATATGAAGTTATAGGTAACCAATTAATTATAAATGAATATGATAGCTGATTAAAAATTAAATGAAGTATTATTATGGTCACAGAACTGTATTAACATAATAAATTAATTTTTTTTATTTATTGAAATGACGTAATTCAATAATTCATTACACATGTAATCCACTTGGCATATGTTCATGTAACACTGTATTGGCATACGATGAACGCAATACTGAGTTTCTACAAAACACATTTTTTTTTATAATTATCTAAATGAGATAATTATAATATAAATGTTAATATTGTTTTCAGTACCTATAATAAATAATTTTTAATCATTTTATATAATTTTTTTTAATATAAATAATACACATTGATGATGATATATATTATTTTGGGTAATGAGCTTTTATGAGTAAAAATATTTTTTTCTCGAAAGAAAATATTTTATGAAGGGATGAAGAAAAAAATAAAATTAATTTTAGAAAATATCATAATTTAATTAGATAAAATAATCCCATTTTTTAAATTATTAACATAAAAAATAATCCTATAGAAATTTTTTTGGGATTTCTATGAAAAACATTCTTATTTGATGAATACTAAAAACTATTACATTGTAGTTAAAAACATTTTTTTAATATTTATTAATGATAAATTATATTTTAAATTTTTTTATTGTAAAAAAATATCAATTATACATATATTAAAAAAATTTATTTAAATAAAATAAATAACTTTTTAAATTGAATATAAAGCCTAAAAAAATTGATCAATTTTCAACTTAAAAAAATCAATCTTTGGTCCCGTTTGTGGTATTAACATTAATCTTAATTTTACTACATCTATCAAATTAATATAGAAAATAATAAATAATATTTTTTAATTATTATAATATTTTTTGTCTAATAATTTCATCATAATATTTTAAGAAAATGATCAGTAAATGTTTTTAAAATTAATAACAATGATTATGGTCAAATTCAGTTTAATAAGGGAATAATCCTTAATCATAAGGTCCCAAATGACATAGAAACAATTAGAAAATTATTTTTTTGACCAATATTTGACATCATACATCCATTATTGATTTATGGTGTGTAGGGATTTATTTAAGTAATAACATGTGTATACCTAACCTTTTTTCAATAATTCCATGCTAGTCATTTTCCTTCCCTATAAAAGGCCACAAAGTCAACCATTTCATCATTCATCCACAACCTCTTATGTTTATGAAATAACTTCCCAATACACATAATAGAGATAATAAATTCTTCTTATAAACATTATCTTGGGAATAAGGCAGTCCAATTAATTTTATTTTCACAAGTTGAAAGGAGTTACCTTATTTAGAGGTAACATCGTCTCAGAGGGATTTATTTTATTTTAATTTAATACACACTCCTATTTATTTTTTTAAATTATTGGATATAAAAAAATTATCATAAATATACAACGATGTTTTTATTCAAATTATATGACCAAAAAATACACACACCGTCACCTAATGCGTAACGAATACACAGTTTTTGTGTACGAAGATCTACTGCCTCAACAAATTAGGATCGCCCATTTTAACATTACAAAATATCATGGTGGGAATTATTGTGAAAAAAATATATATATTTTATATATTAAATTAGTTATTTATTTATATATCTTTATTCCTTTTTATAACACATACCTTTTTACTTTTCATTTTGTGTTAGTAGGATAATATTGTTTGAGGAAGTGCGGAATAACACCCCCTCAAATTGATGTGATATGTTCACACACTACATGGAATATATTAAGGATGTTTTTAGTTAGATATATATTATACAAAACCTAATAATTAATATTTAATGATAGTATATTCTTATACACATATATTTCATTTTGATTCTTCATTTTAATACGAAAATAAAAACGGAAACAATGCACATTCGTACATACGGCTTACTATTTTCGTGAACAGTGTCTTCTATTTCATGAATATATATTATATGGACTATAATAGAAAAATTATATTGAATTTTATTTCTATTTTTCTCATTTTATAAAATATGTAATTCATGATATAATTATATGTACTGATAATATTATAAATTAATACAATGTGAAAAACAATGCTAATATTACCCAAGGGAAACCCCAAACATGAAATAGTGAAAAATTGAGTAATACAAATTCATATATAATCCATATATGGTATTAGATAAAATAATATGGTTCTTTTAAATATTTATAAAAAATTTATATTTATTATATAAGACATTTGAACAAGTACGATTAGATAAAAAACAAAAATTATGGGAATCTCATATAACTTTTTATTTTGGCCAGATACATGCTCTATCCAACACACATTATTTTTATGTTGTGTGTACTACCCTTGGATATATTATATTATTATTTTAAGAAATTAATTTAAATTTACATATCCATTATATGATCCTTATTTAATGTGGGAAATTCTTCAAATGTTACAAAATAGGTAATGTAGTTTTGTCTCAAATTTCATTTTTTGAGACACAAGTTTTGATATGAACCTATATCCATTAATGAGGATTTTATGATTCAAATTAACAATTTATATAATTAATCCAGTTCTTTTAATAATATTTTATAATAATTGTAATTTTATTTTATTACATGGAGAGTGTGATCCCATGTTTTCAAGTTATATGTTTTTATTGAAATAATATTTTCTCTTTTTGGGATTGTTTATTTTATGCAACCTTTGATTAAATATTATAATCCATCCCTGAAGAAATTTCATAAAGTTTATCATATTTTTTTATATTATATTGATGTATTGGTTCCATGATTCCACTCTTTTGTACATAAGATAATTAACTAAGTGATTAAATAAAGCCTAACTATACCTTCTATTTGGTCAGAAATCTTTGATTCTTTAAAACCATGTTTAATAAAATGAGATTCAATGATTATTATAATAACAACCTATGATAAAAAATATATATTTTAATCCAGTTTTACTTTTACCAATTTTGTAAGAGGAATCATTTTTCCACATTCTGAGAAAGGAAATTTAATATCCATTTTACCATGAAAATGGAATGTTCTTTTTAACTCATATGAAATTTATGGATTTATAATCCATTAATACGTTGATGTATTAATTTTATTTTTTAGGTGAATTTTTATGAATTTTCCTTTTAATATGAATTCAAAGAAATGGTTTTCACAAGGTTTTCATGTTTTGTAATTTTTTCAGGGAAAATTATTTTTGGAAGAATTTTGGATAAATAGAGCCTTTTCCAAAGAAGAAAGGATATTTAGCATGAGAAATTATTTTAATCATATCATTACACATTATGTTTCCTCTATGATTACATCTATATTTGTTACTCGTATCCATCTAGGAAATTATCTGAGGGTTCCATTCATATTATTTCATGAATGGTTAATGAGTTTATTGAATAATGATCATTAGACCCGTTTTTCATCCATGAGTTTTATTCTATTGAAACCATATTCTATTACAATGGTTTTAATTCATTATTAATCCTATGTTATTTCATTGGCTATGATGTGATAAAAGTTTTATAATAACCATTTCATTTCATGTGTCCTAGGTTTATGTTTATAAATCCAATCTCGTTATATGAGGCATGATTTGATGAATGTTTTGTGATCGATTTTTTTATTAGTTGGGTGGGACCTATATCTCCCTCTAATGCAATTGGTAATGATATACATGAACTCCAACGATACATTGATTTTTCCAAATCCCAAAAAATTTGGGTACATTGGTTTTAGCCCATGTCAAAAAAAACAAAAAGGTAAATTGGGTTTTTACCAAACTAAAAGAAATGGGGCACCAAGGTTGTATACCAATACAAAAAATGAGAAGGAAAATGGGTAGTAGACCAGGTATAAATGAAATAGGGTATATGGTTGTTCCCCAAAACTGAAAACAATAAGGTATATGGGTGTTATATGAAGCCAAAAAGTATGAGGTAACATTGGTTTCTTTCCCAATCCCACAATAGGAACACTGGTCGAAGAAAAATCTTATATTTTTATAAATATATTTGTAAGTTTCTTTGACATAAAATTTTATATTCTTAAATGTGTTCCAAAAATCACGTGTCTTCTTACTTTGTACGATTTCATGGATCATGATGTTTATTTCATTATGATTCATATTTTTTTATCATCCAGGATTTATCACATAAATCATGTTTATTATCTTTGATATTTGGGGTATGTTCTCCAAATGCTAGGATAATGTTCTCATACCTCTATCTTAATGTTTATACTTACATTGCTTCCATGTTTACCCATAAATCGATTATAAGATCACACATTTATATTTGTGATTTCCTAATGTTATGATTTAAGGATTTAAGTATAAGTGATAAATGTGGAGATCATTATTATAGATTATGAATATCTGTCAATAGGGTAGAATATTTTGTTTGAATGTTTCTAAAGTAACTAAACTAATATAGTCCTCAGGTATTTATTTTTTGTAATGTACGAAATTTTCTTCTAAATTAATGCCATATACATGTATTTCAATATTTGGGGGAAATAGGTTTGGTTCTAGAGTGGTGTAAGTTTTTTAAGGTAGTTCAGGGGCTCGATAACACCTCCAGTGATACAAAGAGATCCATAGTGATTCAATTATGATGTTTCTGGGAATTATTAGATGTACCTCACATCACCTCATAGTAATATTATATAATGTGGAGATATATTATATCCTAATAATTTATTTACCATAGAAATGAAGATTTTATATAAAAAAGTACCGAGAATGACATGGTTAATGGACTAGGGATCCATTTGTGGTCCACATCAACAAGACCAAATGGTAGGGACTCATGCTAATAAAGGGCACTGTAGTAAAGATGATGAATGTAAGAACCTGGAGCTTTAGTTTCAGGTATGGATCTCTTTTATGGTCTTTTTAAGTAAACAAAGGGAGAATCTGGAAATTTTAAAAGTACACGCCGTGTAATTTATGAGCACACGTCGTGTACTCCTCGGCCACTCTAAGTCGTGTGTTGGTTGAGACCGGGCCACACACACGGTGTGTATCTGGAATTTTTAGAGTACATGCCGGGTACCTTATGAGCACACGCCATGTATTCTAGGTCACTTGATGCCGTGTGTTGGCTGAGACCGGGCCACACACACGGTGTGTAGGGGTGATGTGGAGGCCGATTTTTGCAGAGTACAGAAAAGCCACTACCCACCGTGTACTTTAATAGTACACACTGTGTACTTTTTTTATTGCATTAATCGACCCGTGGTCATTGATAATGATAGAAAACATCTTCTTCTCCGCCTATTTTCATCCAGAACGTTCGTAGAGGCCGTTTCATCTCTGAGCCACCGATCTGTCACCAATTGTCTTAATCAAACTCCGTCGATTGAAGAAGAATCGAAACAGTGAGTTATTGGTTCTTCTTTAACCTCGTTTCCTGATTCTTCCTCCCGTGTGAGTTATCAGAGGTTCAACATTTTAGATGTTTTTGCATATCTACTCCGTTCTAGGACGAATCATGGGCCGAGGTTCAAGTATATTGATCTCCTAGGATCGAGGTAGGTGGTTTGTTTCCCTACATTGATGTTCTTGAGTTTTGGTTGCAAAAGTGTCGGATACCCATGTATCGGGCATCCCGAGTTAGGGTTTTGATCCTGTTTATTTATCTATCATGGATTGCATGTGTTCTTGAGGTTACTAGATGATTGATAATTGCTTGTTAGCACGTTTTAGGATCACCCCATGGGTGTTTTCCCTTGTTTTGGCTTTTGTTTCCAGTTGGCCTGGTTTTCCTATGAGGTATCCCTTTTTTGCATTGCTAGTATGCCTGTTGACTTGATTGCATGTATTTCATGCTGTTTTTATACTTGTGGATGCATTTGGTAGCTTTTATCCAATTAGTTGTTTAACTTACTTAGGTCTTCTAACAGTCGATTAGGCACGACAGGACTGCTTAGGGCCGTGAGAACATGGTGCGGGAGATCGAAGAGGGAATAGATGATTAAGTGAGACCCTAGAGGGTCGGTTGGTTTTAGTTTTGTACGCAGGACCTACGGGAATCACACTTTGTTCTTCCCAAAAGATTTCATAGTTTACCCACACATCAAGACCACAGGAGGAATTAAACGTAAGTGATTCTTCAGAGATTCTGTAGCTATTATTGCAAGACCATAGGGGAATTGACGTAAGAGCTTCCCAGAGTGTCTGTGCCTGGTTTGATTACTGGACTATAGGGGTCTGCTAGTTTAAGCCACCCAGAGAGTTAGTGTGTTTTCTTGTTGGTTGGTTGTCATGAGTCCACCAAGCCAAATAACAATCTTGGATTTTGTATTTTTTGTATTAGGTAGTCTTTTTAGATACCTATTGTGTTACTAGCATATCATGGAATAAGAAACATTGTTGGTTTTTCCTGGTAGTGTAATTGAATGAATGCGAATGGTAATTGGTAGAATTTTTTACCACTTTGTTTACCTTTAATTTTTCTATATCACTCACCGACATTAGGGCACAAATCTTGGGTTGGTTGCCTACTGGGATTAGTCTCACACCCTGTTTTGGTACTGTTTTCTGACCCAAACAGATTATATGGTTGCAGGTTTTGGTATGGATTGTGGCCCTTCCACCTTGGGTACTTGATTTCTGGTCGGAGCTGGAGAGAATGGGACTGGGTCTTGGCCCACGATGCTGCTGGAGTTGTTGTTTACTTTTAGTACTTTGGTTTCAGTTGTATTTCAACATGTTCTTTTCTTACTGATTTCCATAGAAACATGTACCATCCTGCATCATTGTTATACCAGACCTTGTTATTACATTAAGTTCAGTTGATGCATTCTATTTACTGCTTCCACTATTGTGTATGTTTATTCTTCCGCTGCATACTTTACCAAATTAGGGAATAGTTTCCCCACTGATTCACCAAGTCCCTCACTGCTAGTCGGCAGCCTCTGGCGCTTGGGGAAATGCGCTTGAGGTCATGTGGTGAACCGGGTACGGGGCGCCAGTGGAAGGGCTCTGGATTCGGGTAGTTACAAAGTGGTATCAGAGGAGTTTTCTTCATTTCTATTGTCTTACTGTTTTGAAACCATAGACATGGATAGGAAAAAATGGGTAGTTAGTACTTAACTCTGCCCGGGAGTAATAAACCCTTGTACAGGGAAAAGCTACACTACCTCGTGATTGCAATTTTCAGTTTTTTCAAATGTTACAGTTTATTATATTTCACCATTGGGTTATGCACTTGTTTTGTGTTGTTACAGATTATATGATTAATGTTCTATTTGGTTGCAACCCGATGAGATGAGGGTGTTCCATCTCATGCACCATATAGGCACTAGGTAGGAAATCACTTGTCATGCATTTTACCATGCCATCTAGGGTGCATTAGAATTGCATGTTGTTTTGATAGATGTCGTGATAGATTATGCATGTCGTTGTGGTAGTTTTTGTGATATAAATACTTGTTGTGCTGACAAAGTATTACTTCTTTTATAGCCTGTTTAGCATGGGCGCCATGCTCTAGTCTTGGAGGTGTTATAGGCCATTGAGGATCATAATTTGGTGGATCATTGTTTGTTACGTTGTATACTTGTTGTATGCATTGTTATGATGACAAGATTTGATTCATAGAGAGTATGGGCCCCCACAGATCGGAATTTGGCAGATAGCTATTGGGTTTTCAGTGTTTCTGGCATTCAGAGTAGTTTCATAGCATCTTCCTGGAAAAACCAAGAATACACGGCATGCACTTTATTAATACATGCCGTGTAGTTTTAAAACCGTGTTACTATATGTGTAAACAAAAACACAGGGTGTTGGAGAATCATTGGGGGAACGCCGTGTACTATAAGTAAATGCAGTGTAGTTGTCAACCTTGTACCTAGCCGTGTCACTAACAACACAGGTCAGGTAAAGTCGTGTAGTACAAACCGTGTGTTATAGTAACATGCCATATATGCTTCTTTAGGGTACCCGTCCGTGTCACGAACAACACGGGTCGGTGTTATCCATCCATATACACACCGTGTTTGTTTGGAACACGCCGTGTAGGGATCAGCCGTGTAGCCGGCCATGTAACCTGCTACACGGGTCGCCGAGCCTGTCTAGTACATGCCGTATGTTATAAATAACACACCATGTGTTATAAAGAACATGCCATGTAGTTTTCTCCTAGGTACCCAGCTGTGCTATGAACAAGAAGGGTCGATGTGATTTATCCTTATACACACTGTGTTTGTTCGTAACGCGTCGTGAAGTTTAGAATTAGGAAGACCGTGTGGGGTATCCATGCAAAGAGACTCGGGCAGGGGAGTGGAGTTCAAGTACATACTATGTTTTGGGACAACACGCCCTGTAGTCTGGAACGTCATATGCCCAGTGGTGGTAGAATTGTATGCCATGTAAATTGCATTAACAAACACGCCGTGTAGTTTAAATACACGCCGTGTAGTTTAGTTTTTTTTTAATTTAAGTGTTTCTCTCCCCTATCCCTATTTTGTACTCTTGTGTTTTCAGTCCTTGTTAATCTGAAACCTGGAGTGTCCTATTGACCTTTCAGGGTTATGGAACCAAGACGTCCTCCTGTTGTACGACGGGAACTAGGCAGTGACTGTACGCTTGATATGGAAGACCAGGGACTACCTGATGTTCCGCTTATTATTCCGGATATGGCACCGACAATTATTGTAGACACTGGTGCGGATGATCAATTTAGATAGGGATTCATGAGGTTCATCCAGACCTTCCAGGGAGCTCAGCATCCTGCCCCAACTATGGGAGAGATGATATGTGTCTTCCAACAGCAACATCCTCCCACTTTCATAGGGGATGGAGGACCTTAAGTTGCAGAGTCATGGCTAGAAACCATGCTTTCGATCTTCGAGCATCTGGAGACACCCCCGGACAGATAGGTGAAGCTCAATGCTTACATGCTGCGAGATTCTACCAAGAGATGGTGGGATGTAGTCTCACAGGCAGGGCGCAACTGGACCATGACTTGGGACGAATTCCAGCGTATGTTCTATGACTACTTCTATCCAGCAACGCTGAGGGCCGATAGGGCCAGGGAGTTCCTGAACCTGCAGCAGGGTACTCTTTTGGTTATGGAGTATTCCTCCTGTTTAACTAAGTTACAATGTTTCGCTCCCGTTCTGGGAAATGACGAACTGCTTTTGGCAAGGAAGTTTGAGGAAGGCCTGAAACCAAAAATCAGATCGTAGGTGAACATTTTCCAGTTGACATTTATTATTCTGATAGTCAAAAAGGTACTGATCACTGAAAAAAATCTAAGGGAGACTGGAGTTGTTGACCAGGGCGGTTCATCATCCAAGGCTGACTCATTTCATACTGTCAACTGGAAGCGCCACCGAGATTCTACTCGATGTGACTCGAGGAAGCGAGTTATATTTTATGGTAGACAAGATCTTCCTTCTAAAAACCAGGTGGTGTTCTATCAGTGTGGAAAAAGTGGGCATAAAAATCCTCAGTGCCCGAGGGATCTAGTGGAGTGTCGATCTTGCGGCAAGATGGGTCACCTGTAGCGTTTTTGCAGGGTTCTTCCTCCAGTGGCTAGTGAAGGATGATCAGTTTATACACCTCATTTATGATCAGGAAGACCAGTTCCGAAGCAGACAGGGGGGGGGGGGTGGAATTCTTCAGGTCTTTCAGGAAAGGGTAGAGGCCACAGATGCAGTGGTCAGGCTCAAGGGGGGGTCAGCTCAGGGATATTAGGCTACCACACAAGGCCGTGGTGCTGGCCAGACATTTGTGGTAGTGCAGATTCATCGGGAGTAGGATCTTGGACCTTTCACAGTTCGAGGTACGATCCTAGTAGCCTCAGTTTTATCTTCTGAACGTTTCGATACCAGAGTTTCTCATAGATTTATTCTTAAGCACACTGTGTAGAGCCTTAGACTCACTGTCATTGCTTCTGAGGATACCTTGGCACTAGACACTCCATTGGGACATCGAACTTTAAATGGGCGTCAGTGCAGGGAGTGCCCCCTTGAGGTTGGTGGGTGTCACTTCATGTGGGATCTTTATGTCTTGGAGATGACATGTTATGATTTCATTCTCAGAATGGACTGGCTAGTTCGTTTTCGGGCCTTTGTCGACTGTTATCGCCGCAGGGCGAGTTTCACGTCACCAGAGGGAAGGTGTTTTCTTCAGAAGGGTGAATGGGATGTCCAGGAAAGAAGATATGGACCAGAGCATCATGGGTTGGGAAGTGTTATGGCCCAGATTTCTAGTTTATATCTGGATGATCAGAGGACCTCTCAGATGGATTTTCCCGCAGTGGTTGATCGCTTTCTAGACGTCATTCCAGAAGACTTCTCAGGTTTTCCTCTAGAGTGTGAGGTTGACTTCTCAATTGAGCATGTGCCAGGAGCTGCTCTGCTTTCCATACCTCTTTATACGATGGCTACTCCTGAGTTTCAAGAGCTCATGAAGTAGTTGGAGGAGTTTCAGGCTAAAGGTTTTATCCGACCCAGTACTTCACCTTGGGGTTCACCTGTGTTGTTTGCGAATAAGGTAGATGGTACCTTATGAATTTGCGTGGATTATAGGAAGTTGAACTAGTTGACGGTCATGAACTGATATCCCTTACCGAGGATTGATGATATTTCTGATCAGCTTCGAGGGGCCAGGGTGTTCTCGATGATCGACTTGAGATCCAAAAATCATCAGCTGCGCGTTAGGCCTTCAGATATACCCCTGATAGCCTTCAAGAGCAGGTATGGCCTCTACGAGTATACAGTCATGTCGTTCGGTCTTATGAAAACACCAGCAGTTTTCATGGCACTGATGAACCGAGTGTTCCATCCTTACTTGGATTCCTTCGTCGTGGTCTTTGTGGACGATATCTTAGTGTACTCTCATACTCAACACGACCATGCAACCCATCTTGAGATCATTTTGAGTACACTGAGGGAGCATCGAATTTATTCTAAAATCTCAAAGTTATATTTTTGGATGGATGAGATCCACTTCCTGGGTCATGTCATCCCAGAGACAAGAGTATCAGTAGACCCAGAGACGGTGAGAGCAGTAGTCACCTGGGAGCAGCCGAATGTCTTCAAGGTACATAGTTTATTGGGGCCGGCTAGTTACTACAGGCGGTTTATACAGGACTTCTCACGCTTAGCAGCGCCTTTGAAGGGCTTGAAAAAGAAGGTTGTGAAGTACGTTTGGATAGAATCTTGCGACTCAGCCTTCCAGGAGCTGAAGGGGAGATAGACTTCAGCACCTATTCTTGTTCATCCAGAGTCGAGAAAGAGTTATACAGTTTTCTATGATTCATCTGGCATCAGTCTTTGAGTAGTGCTTATGCAGGAAGATCGTGCTGTCGCGTACGGATCTCGGTAGTTGAGACCACATGAGAAGAATTATACTACGCACGACCTAGAGTTTGCTGCCATCGTTCATGATTTGCGATGTTGGAATCACTATATCTTAGGAGATAATTTCATGGTATATACTGACCACAAGATCCTTAGGTACATATTCACGCAGCGTGATTTGAATCTGAGACAACGATGGTGGGTCCAATACCTACAGTCCTTTGATTTTGAGCATGGTAACACGCCTGGGAAAGGAAATGATGTGGCAGAAGCACTGTGCAGGAGGAATTAGTTGCAGGTAGTTAAGGAAGCCAGCAGTGAGGGTCATCTCACGGCTCTGTTCTCTGAGATGAATCTGGAGGTGCATGACAGACAGGGTCAGACGGTTCTTTCTTCTGTAGCTGTTACCTCAACCATTTTTGATCGAGTTTGAATGAGGCAGCTATCAGACCCTGAAGGTATAGTCCTACGGGGGGTGTTAGATAGAGACCTTAATCCGAGGTGGAGGATGGGAGATGACGAGTTGATACGTTTTCATGGGCACCTATGGGTTTCAGCAGACATACGTGAGGAGCTGATGTGGGAGTTTCATGCTTCAGCTTTGTCTATTCATCTTGGTGTCACCAAAATGTACCGAGACTTGAACTGTCAGTATTGGTGGCCAGGTATGAAGAAGGATGTGGCCGGTTTTGTTATGCGGTGTTCCACCTGTCAGCAGGTGAAGGCAGAGCATCAGCAACCGGAAGGGCTTTTGCAGCAGTTACCCGTTCATGAGTGGAAATGGAATGATGTCATGACGGACTTCGTCACAGTTTTTTCGAGATCACATCAAGGAAATGATGTAGTTTGGGTTATGGTGGACAGGCTCACGAAGGTTGCACACTTCTTGCCGATAAAGGAGACCTTCAGTGTTGATGAGCTGGGACGGTTGTACATCCGAGAGATTGTACATCTGCATGGAGTTCTGCACTCCATTGTATCAGACAGGGATGCATGTTTTACTTCTCCCTTCTGGTAGGGACTATAGAGGGCATTGGGTATATAGGTACTTCTGAGTAAAGCATACTATCCCCAGACTGATGGCCAATCCAATCGCACGATCCAGTTGCTTGAGTATATGCTCCGAGTTTGTGTTCATGACTTTGGAGGTTTTTGGGAGAAGCATATTTCTATAGTGGAATTCGCCTACAACAACAGTTTTCAGGCGACTATTTAAATGGCACCTTACAAGGCATTGTACGGTAGGCCATGCTGATCACATTTATGTTGGCTAGAGGTAGGAGAGGCAGCCTTGCTGGGACCTCGTACTGTTCAGGAGACCTCAAAACAGATAGAGTTGATTCAGAAGAGGATGGCAACAGAACAGTCTCGGCAGAAGTCTTATGCGGATCAGCGAAGACTACCTCTGGAGTTCGAGGTTGGGGGTCAGGTTTTCCTGCGTGTCACACCGAGGATGGGACACAAGAGGATTAAGAGACAGTTTAAGCTTTCACCGAGATACGTCGGGCCGTTTGAGGTTCTAGAGAGAGTTAGGCTGGTTTTTTATAGGTTGCAGTAACCTCAGAGATACCAGGCTATGCACGTCGTCTTTTATGTTTCTCAGCTTCGACGGTATTTCTCAAACTCGTCTCATGTTTTTCAACCTAAGGTGGTTGAGTTAGAGTAGGAGGCATCATTTGAGGAGCATCCTATCAGGATTTTTGACTGTAGTGCAAGGGTACTCAGTGGCCGGTCTGTTCCTCTAGTATGGGTGTTATGGCAGCAGGGCCGTATACATGACGAGACTTGGGGGAGGGAGGCTGATATGCAATCACAGTCGCTAGAGTTGTTTGAGGTTCATTCTTCTACTCCTTTATAGGGAAATTCGTGGACGAATTTCGTTAAGGAGGGATGTTTTTAAGAACTCAGAGCTTTATTTTCCGGTACAGATCACTTTTATGGGCTTTTTAAGGAAAAAATAGAGAATCTGGAAATTTTCAGAGTACACGCCGTGTCCATTATGAGCACACGACGTGTGCTCCTCGGTCACTCTAAGACGTGTGTTGGATGAGACCGGGCCACACACACGGTGTGTATCTGGAATTTTTTGAGTACACGCCGTGTCCATTATGAGCACACACCATGTATTCTGGGTCACTCGAAGCTGTGTGTTGTCCAAGACCGGGCCACACACACAGTGTGTAAGGGGTGACGTGGAGGCTGATTTTGGCAGAGTATGCAAAAGCCACTACACGTCGTGTACATTATTAGTACTCACCGTGTACTTTTTTCATTTTGTTAATTGACTTGGGGTCGCAGATAATGATGAAAAATGTCTTCTTCTCCGCTTATTTCTGTACAGAACGTCCGAGGAGGACATTTCTTCTCCGAGCCACCGATCCATCAGCGGTTGTCCGAATCAAACTCTGTCGGTTGCAGAATAATCGCAGCGGTGAGTTCTTGGTTCTTCATTAGCTCGTTTTATGATTCTTCCTCTCATGTGAGTTATCTGAGGTTGAATATTTTAGACATTTTTGCAGATCTACTCTGTTCTATGATGATTCACGGGACGAGGTTCATGTAAATTGATCCCCTATGATCGTGGTAGGTGGTTTGTGTCCCAACGTTGAAGTTCTTGAGTTTTGTTTGCAAAAGTGTCGGATACCCCTGTATCGGGTATCCCAGGTTTGGGTTTTGATCCTTTTTATTTATCTTCCTTAGAGTTCATGTGTTCTTGAGGTTACTAGATGATTGATAATTGCTTGTTATCACGTTTGAGGATCACCCCATGGGTGTTTTCCCTTGTTTAGGCTATTGTTGCCGGTGGGCCTGGTTTGCCTACGAGGTAACCCCTTTTTGCATTGCTAGTATGCCTGTTGACATTATAGCATTTATTTCCAGCTGTTTATATGCTTGTGGATGCATTTTGTAGCTTTTATCCAAGTAGTTGTTTAACTTACTTATGGTTTCTAACAGTCGATTACACATGACTGGACTACTTAGGGCCGTGAGAACCAGGTGCGGGAGATCAAAGAGGGAAAAGACGATTAAGTGCTTCCCTAAAGGGTCTATTGGTTTTAGATTCGTACGCATGACCTACGGGAATCGGACATTGTGCTTCCCAAGAGTGTTATTATTTTACCCATGCATCGAGACCATAAGAGGAATTAGACGTATGTGCTTCCTCAGAGAGTCTGTAGCTATTATTTCAAGACCATAGGAGAATTGAGGTAAGAGCATCCCATAGTGTCTATGCCTTGTTTGATTACTAGACTATAGGGGTCTGCTACTTGAATCCACCCAGAGAGTCAGTGTGTTTTCTTGTTGGTTGGATGTGATGAGTCCACCAAGCCAAAGAACAAGATTGGGTTTTTTATTTCTTGTATTAGGTATAATTTTTAGATTCCTGTTGTGTTACTAGAATATCATGGATTAAGAAACATTGCTGGTTTTTCCTGGTTGTGTAATTGAATGAATGTGAATACTAATTGGTAGAATTGTTTACTGAATTTTTTACCTTTGCTTCTTCTCTATCACTCACTGACAGTAGGGCACAAATCTTGTGCTGGTTGCCTACTGGGATTAGTGTCACACCCTGTTTGGGTCCTGTTTTTTGGCCCAAACAGATTATATGGTAGCATGTTTTGGTAGGTATTGTGGCCCTTCCACCTCGGGTACTTGATTTCTGGTTGGAGCTGGAGAGCAAGGGACCGGTTCTTGGCCCGTGATGCTATTGGAGTTGCTATTTACTTTTAGTACTTTGGTTTCAGTTGTATTTCAGCATGTTTTTTTCTTACTTCTTTCCATATACACATGAACTATCCTGCATCATTGTTATATCAGAACTTTCTTTTACTTTATGTTTCGTTGTTGCATGCTATTTACTACTTATTCTATTGTGTATGTCTATTCTTCCGCTGCATACTTTACCAAATGAGGGAATAGTTTCCCCACTGATTCACCAAAGCCTTCGCTACTAGTCGGCAACCTTTGGTGTTTGTGGAAACATGCTTGAGGTCATGTGGCAAACCGGGTACGGGGCGCCAGTGGAAGGGCTCCGGATTCGAGTCGTTACAAAGTAAACAGAGTCAATATAGTGGATAGCAAACCAATATATGGTGAGTAGAAGTTGATTAATATAATATGTATGATCATTAAAACCCCATTTTAATCTACATCCTTGTTTAATACTGGCGATTTCATTATATCAATGAGCTAATTTTGAAAATTACTTATTAGTAAAGTTATGTTTTCCAAAATTACCTCTATATGATATGCCATTGAATTATGACATGAATCCCTATTATATAATAGATCTGTACTTATTGAGTCATTTAGTGATATTCATATAAGGGAGTCACTCATTGGTGGATCTAGGTATTCTCTTTGTCCAAAATAACATACACATGAAAAGACTTTGGATGAATATTATTCCATATAGATGTACACATTTTACCCCTTAATTTTGATGTTAATAAAAAAATAAGTTGGTACTCATCTGAGATTTATATCAATGTACCATAATAAATATTTTGGATATTATATGTTGAATATATGAATATTTGAAGGATATGTTTCAAGAATCTATGCTAGAAAATGAATGAGCATGGTATGATAACCTAGCCTCAAAAGAGTTTTCATTCTGTAATATTTATCTAGTATTAAATAAAGATTGATCCTTACATGGATCATTAAATGTTACTATGTTGATCACCAAATGTATTAGTGAGTCCTGAGAAGAATCAATTATGGGTTCTTTTTGGTTTATGAGGCCTCTGAAAAAGGTCACCTGATTTGTGAAAAGGATGATCACCGCTCATGGGAGATAGATATCTTATGCCAACAATCAGATGAGAACCTTGATGATCAATGTGGGATACCAGGTTTTATAGTTCTTTAATCCATGATTGGGATAGAGAAGTCTAATCAAGTAGTGAAAGCTCTCAAACAATTTTAGTGGACCCTATTTGATCACTGAATGGATAAAAGAAGTTGTGTATTTTCTGGAACTCCCCTCTCACTATCGATGAATGCACAGCATGTTCCTTGTGTCACACCTTCAGTGCTACATTCCTAAAATAACACAATTTACAGACTATTAGGATGTTGATAAAGATATCGATTAATATTTGGAGAAAAATCCATTGCAGATCATAGATCGAAGAAAGAAGGTGTTGTAAGGAAAGATGATACCACTGGTATGGGAAGGGTGATAGCATGGACGAATATAAAATGAGACATGAATGTGTCTGTATAAATTTCATTCTCAGTGACCATATTATTCTTAATTATATATCCTCATATAATTTTCAATGATGATTAATCAGTAGAGGAGGGGAATTGTTATATCTTGAATTTTTAATGATAATGGAAACCCAATTTTTGAAAATAAATAAATTTCTATAGGTGAAAATGAAATCCATCATAAAAAATAAAATAATAATTCATATAATGAATTTTCATAAGTAGAAAATCCCATTTATCACCTTCTAATATTCAATGAAATATTTGTTAGAGTTATGCTATGAGTTATTGCCAGATTCTGTGGCCTATAGAGCCTCAGCAAAGATAAAATAAAGGTATTTTTTCTATTTTATTTTACACTTGTGATTTAACAAATATATTTTAATAGCTATCAAATGGTTAATCATATGAGAAATATGAAAACATTATTAGGTTTCATATGTAGTTTTTACCCTATGTGGTGATTAGAATTTATGAATTTAGAAAATTCTAAAGGGTTTCTCATGAAGATAAATTATTTATTTGTTTTATTATATTATTTTTTCAAAATAGTTTATTATCACATAATATTGAGTCAAATGAGATATTTTAGTTCACTATTATCTGATGAACAAGGTACTTATCCTAATTTTCATATAACATTTATGCATGTCAGGTGTTTGGAAACATTTCCCAAATTAAAACACTTTTTTATAAATAATTATTTATGTATTCATTTTTTGAATTAAAAATAATTAATATATCTCAAACGATACAGCGTATGAGAAATATTAAACCACCATTAGGTCTTAAACACTACGATCACCCTTGGAGTTGTATAACTATTATGTATAATGGGGATTTAGCGTTATTTAATCTTTAATTAAACAACTCTTTAAGTTAATATTTAATTTGTTTTTTAACTAAATTAAATAAATTAATGGGTCTTCATATTCCCTCCCACACATAGTGGCACAACAATAAAGTATCAGTTGAACATTAAAACATCATATTTCTATGGTTTTTGAGCAATTAATGATCATAATCCATTAATGGGATGAATCTATTGAGTTTTCTTATAATTGCTCAGTTGAATTGCATATTTAAATAGGTTTCAAAATTTGGGTTACGTCATGATATGTTTCTCGGTTATCAAGTAGAAAAAATAGACTTTTTCTTTGATTGGTAGTTTTCTTCCTGCCCGGACTATCCCAATCCACATGACTTTATTATGGTTCCTGAATGATCCATTTTTCAGTTGTTTCAGACATGGGGATGTCGTTTTCTAGTTCAGTTGGTGTTCTTGGAGGGAGGTTGACGAATGTGTAGTTTCTTATTTTTTTATTTTAATTTAGTCACATTTATTTATTTCTAAAACATCAAACATCAATAAATCCTCCAAAACTGATCATATTGAAATGTTATCATGTTTTTTGGGTTCATCCCAGTCAGAAATATTGAAACAATATATTTTATTTTAAAGGGATCGAGGTATTTTTAATCTGATTTTCACACTATAAATGGATAATTGAAATTATATTATACAATCATATTCTTTAAAGAAAAATTTTAAAATCATGAATAATATTGTTCAATTTATACAACAATATTTTTATAATTATTTACTGATAATTATATCGCATTATAAGTGATAATTACACAAGATTATCAAAAGAAAAGGATACGTAATGTTTTCAAAGGATAGATTATTATAATTGTATAAATATAATTACAAGGAATTATCAATGAAAAATAATCCCAAAAATCAACTGATAATTGTAAATAAAATTATCAATGATGAATTATTCTAATTTTAAATGATAATTTAATAAAAAATAAATGATAATTAAATATGAATATAAAAGGATAATAGTGAATAAAATTATCAATTGATTATTTATTATAAATATCAAAAAATATTTATGATGAATTATCAATGAAAAATAATGAATTATTATCAAGTGATAATTCAAATGAATTATCAATTAATAATATCAATAGTTTAGAGAATAAAATTTATTGAATTTATTAAGGTATAATTATAAAGTATTTATGACATGGAAAAAATATCAAATTTAAGAAAAAATATTTTCACAATTATTATATTGTAACTATATGGAATTATCAATGGATAATTTATGAAAAATTATAAAAATATAACCATGAATGGATATTTAAGATAAACATAAAAACATAATTATTAAAGGGTAATTTTATGTAAATTTTTAAAATATATTTATAAAAGTGTAATTTATGGAAAATTCTGAAAATATAATTAAGATAGGTTAAATTATAATAAATTTTGAAAATATAATTGGAAAATGATAATATGGTAATTATATAGGATATAGAGTGTATTAATAATTTTGATATTTTATTTCAATTTGAAATAAAATAGATAGTTTTGTTTTTATGAATCATTGGCTTGTGAACTCTTTTCCGGTTAGTGTGATTACATAGTTCGGGTGACGACACAATTGATGGATATTACCATTGACTTGGATGACCTTGAAGTCGGAGGTTCCTTACCATAATCAGACTTGTATATTTTTGTTGTTTTCATGATTTTTGTATGTTGTTCGAACCATTGATTAAGCTCATATTCCTGTGGGTGTGTGGGGAGATTTGGGAAGACTTCTTTATTTATAATTACCCTTACATTTATCATGGTGTGGATTATCATTACTTACTATGAAATTTATTATTTTTGTGTTGAATAGATTATGTAATTGTGTTGTAGGTTCCAATAGAATCATGTGGAGCTTCGGGGATGGGTGTATGATGTTATAAAACCTAACAGGATCCTAACATTTTTTAAAGGAGTGGGTGGATACACCTAGAGTTAAAAACATAGTGAATAGTTAATAGGTAATGAGATACTCAAGTGAAGCCATGAGGTGGGTTTTACATGGTTACTCAAACTGATGTGATCCTTATATCCTTAATGGTGGGTGTGGAAACCCCTATTGATGTATATTTATAATGTTTAGTTGGTGGAAATTTAGATACATAGGTGTTGTCTTGAGGGATAGAGATACGAGGTCCAATGTCTCGTCACCCATCCTGATTTAGTCCAAATGTTCTAAATGGAAGATGTGGTTACCACATAAGAGGGAAATTCATTGTGGAATACAGGTAGATATTGGTCCTGGAACCCTAAATTTGTAGGTTATGGGTGACTAAAATGTAATCATGACTATGTATATACCCAACTAAACATAGGATGGTCCTATAGAAACCACAAGGCGGTGTGATGGGCTACGAGACCTTGATATAGGTATGTGTGTTCTGTACATTCTTACTAGAAATGTGCTAAAGCAGGTGGGACTGGGGTTCATGGAATCTTGGTCAGTCCAGGATGACAAACCACATGAAAATTTATTGAGAATTTAATTATTTCATAATGCACAATATTATAAATATAGTGAACATATGAAAACGATTCTTTGGTGGTGTCTTACTAAGTCATTTAATAACACCATGCTTGGGATTTTTTTGTGCTTGTATATTTCAGGTCCAAAGATATGGGGAAGTGAAAAGTCCCTATGGTGGGCTGTATAGTTGTAGATCATGGAGATGGATCCAACCCTGATAGAAATCGAAGTACCCAAAGATGTTTGTTTATCTACATTTTATGTATTAACCTTCTAATAATACTCTATATAGGCCTACCACTTTGGGAGATATACTTATATATTTCTAATTTATATGGTTTCCACATTAACAATTATTTTTTATTACTTATATATTGGTTATTATTGATCTTATGACAAGTTACAAAGAGTATATTATCTCCATTAATTAAATTAGAGCCTCACTACTAGTCGGAATCCTCTTGGATACTAGAAGGCGTGCATAATGTCATGAGGAACTTCAGCTCAGAATAGGTTGTTCGAGTCAAGATCTTACATTCTTCATGTTTCATAATAAATTATTTGAAGAAAAATATTATGGGGATCATAGTTTAATTTATTTTGGAGGAAATTTAGGAATGAAAATATAAAAATTTATATATAATATCGGTTTTTAAAAAATTATTTATTGCATCCACTGTGAAATTTAGTCATAAAAAAATCCTTTCAATTTAATCGATAATGTTGGATTGAGTAAGAACCCTAAGAATATATAAAATTTGAAATTATACATATAGTTACATGATCATGGATTATTGAATAATTGGGGATAGATTATATCTATTAATTTTCATGTTAAATCATATCAATGTTCATAAATAAAAATTCAAAATGGGAGACTATTATAACCATGTCGTTTTATGATTGTAATTTTTAAAAATATTTATGTATTTTTTTCATTATTAGTTTTAAAATTGTATTGAAAATAAATTGAAATAACCTATATAGTTTTGTCTATTGAAAATTTATTAAATGATTTTTTTCCTAACTCTGGGTGAAGATTGATTTCATGATGATGTTGATGATAATGTAATTGTATGCTTCTATCGAATTATATATTGAAATTATATTATATCTATATAAATCAAGGTGTTGTATTGTATTTTTTGAAAATGGATTCTGGTACGGTGATGATGAATATTGATGAACTATTGGAGAATAATATTGTTTATTTAATTGTCTGGAAATACTTAATGTTTTGAGAATTTTTTTCATACATAATTTGAGACTAGCTATGATGTATAGATTTTAATTTTATAATAGAAGTTTAAATTTTATAATTGAATAATTTACCAATTTAAAAAAATTTTATTGTGTGAATATTTAGAATATTTATCATCTATATTCAATGAATTACAGGTTTTTTAATAGACAGTTTTAATATTATTTAATGAAAAATAATCTTCCATAAATATAAATTGTGACAAATATTTAATTTATTGAGGTAACAACATGATAACAAATTTAAACCATGAATTAAATTTGGGAATATAAAATTATTAAAAACAATCCTTATAATGTGTCATTTTTGGCCTGAGATGAATTATTCATGTTGTGGATTGTATTTTTCCAACATGAGGAAACATCAACATATTATTTCTCCAACCATGGAAGTGTGTTTCATCTAATTTCTGAATAAGTCTAACTTGGAAAGATATATTTGATTATTTTTTTTAGTTATATTATATTAGAATGTAGTGAAAAAAATATACCAATATAAATATTACTTATTATTATTCATTAATGATTCTTTAATATATGGTACTGAACCAGGAAAATTAGAATCGTACGATAATGAAATATATATATATTATTCCATTTTTATAGAAGATTCCATTTCCCATTGATAAGGTAAGTAAAACCTTTTAAAATTTCATGATGTATTTTAGTTATACTATATAATAAATAAACTATAAATAAATATAGTTGTCATGAACTTAACTATATGGATGTTGAGAAATGATATTGAGAAACCATAAAGTTTCTCTAAAAAACATGTTGTGTTTTGAAATTTGTTTTTAGGTTGTTAAAGATTAATTTTTTATAAGATATTATAATGATGATGTATAAGTACGATAAAAAACTAAAAATCCTTCTTTTGAATTCATATATATGAGATTTGATTGAAGAATATCAAATAATGTAAAATTTATTATGAAACTTTTGGCCTCTATATATCATATGAATTTCAAGTCTAAAATTAAAATCATACACAATGTTATAATTTTCTCTATATAATTTGGTTGATGACCGAATAGTATATGGACATATTATATAATTACAGAAGATAGTTGAACTATATACTCCTAGGATTAGGCTGACCAGATAAAACAATTAATTAGTGCTCTATATTAGAAGTCAAAAATATTGTGGATTGAATATATTTTATTTAAAATATAGATTATTTGGAATATGTTTTGTATGTTTTATTTATGATATAACATTGATTGGTTAATCATTTAATACATGACATGAAAAAAATGAACAATTCATCATGTTTTCAAAATTAAATTGGGTTGTTCTATATATAATGTATTTAATAATCCAATTAATAACATTCATCAAGAATTCATAAAATTTAATTTCATATTATCTAATCATTCAATGTTTATAATATAGGTTTAATTGGTTTATATCACTTTTTATTATACATGTAAAAATTCATTTATTATTTTGTTGATAATATATGCTAAAATTTTACTCTAAATCATAATGTATTTCAGTAGATCATTAGGATATGGAAAAAAATTATATAGATTACTTATGTTATACAAGAATAAATTTAATTGGAAATCATGTTAGTAACTTTTTTTGGATACCAATAAGACATAAACATGTCACATTAAATAATATAGTTAAATTATTATAGGAACATGTAGTTTGACTTTATAAGCTTTGATTAATCCTCCAATTTTCTTCATTAAGTCAATACTTGAGAAGTATAACATAAAAATGTATTTAATGTGATCCTTTTTGGTGATCTTTCAGTCAATTACAATGTATCCACCAAAGAGTAAGTTATTATGTATCCTGGAAGACAAACAAAATGATGTGGGTATTCTCCTTAGTGTATCCTAGTATTGGTGATCCACCAAAAATTACAATGATACATTCATTTTCATTCATATTCATGTTTTTTAAATTACATGGAATAATAAAAAAATTAAATTAACATCATTTATATTCATTGAATATTTGGAATATGATCATGACCAAAATAATATAAAAGAAATGTTAACTTCTATTGTGACCCCAATAATCCTTGGTCTACTAGATTTCATGTTTCCCTATAGTGTCACATAAGACATTAAGAAATTTTCTAATGAATTTATAACAATGTTATATAAATGATGGGGTGTTTTTCTGAATATGCTCCCATAAAAATTCCATATTTAATATCTCAATGAATATTTAAATTTTCATACCTATGTAATGATCATTAGACATTGGATAATTATTAATGTATAACACTAATCATTTACCATTATGTATCATTGAAATCCATGAGAGAATAGGTTTATAAAAACAAGTGGTATACATTGGGTGTGACATAAGTTATATGATATTAATAGATATGTGGTTATTTTTTATACATTTCCAAACTAGAAGACGATATAAAAATCCATTTGATTTAAATATAATTTTCTAATTTTTTCTATGAATTTTTTGATTTGTTGATGTCTTCAATTTATGCTGATATTGAATATTTTATCCATCATTTATGTTGGTGACACATATATGAAATTTTCTATAATATATATATAAGAAATGGTATTATATTATAAAACATGTTTGTGTGATGTAGATTTAAAAAAATAATTTATAATTTCTCTATTCATATCATATCATGTTTATTGATGTTATTCATGAAAATTTGTAAATCACAATAAATTTACTTATAAAGAAGACCATATTTATATACACATTTTCATGATTATTCTCATTTTTTTAATTTTTGTTTTCCTTATTTATTATTATGTATGATAAGATATATTAATCATTCACATTATGTTCATCAAATATGTTCAATCACTTATTATTCTAGTTTTGAAATATGTGAATTAAATATTAAATAAATATTATATTTCTATTTATAGATTATAAATTTATTTATATAAATTATTTAATTATATTGTGATGTATATTTATTTAAATTAAAATTATTGATAATGATTTTTTAAACAATTTTTAGTATTGTTATCTAAAAATTAAGGGTCGATATGATATGATATGATATATATTTATTTATTACTATTATATATATATATTTAATAAATTTAATTTTATATATATATTTTTTATAAATATCTTTAAAATTATATTATTATTATTATTATTATAGATCATGATAAATTTAAATTTTCAAACTAACTGAAGGATTTGTTATATTAACTACTTGATTAATCGCAATATATATACTAATGTAATACATTTTTTAATAATTTCAATATATATTAGAAAACATATTCTTCTATGTGAATTATACCAAAAAAATAAAAATAAATTTAAAACACTTTCAATAATGAGATTCAATTACCATACACCTCCCTCTTAAAGGAAAATTAATATTACATAATCATTTGTGACAATGGGATTCTGGATGTGATTAGTGTTGAATGACATAAGTTGTTTTTATATCCAATAGAATCACATTATTTTTCAATGAGAAAATATCAAGGTTCAGGTAGAATGTTTTTATACTAATAGGATAGTTATATTTTCCACTATACATCTCTCTGAGTGTTTATAAGAATTTCATTGAAAACATTCAGTGTTAAACGAATTTCCATAAGGATTAATATTTTAATATAAATTAATTATAAAATATATTGGAAAATATCTTCTATAAAAATTATTTGATGTTGTAATCTTACATATATAGGATTAATTCAATGAAACTGATAACTAACCGTGGTTCTCTTGATCTCAACCACATTAACAGTCCATATAATCTATTATGTGATCTCATTATAGTATAATATTAATTTATAATTGTAATTATATGAATCAATACTGGTTATATATTTTATTTGGATTTTAAATGTTTTTTATTTTGTGAAAATCAATTTTTTGAACAAAAACTAAAACAGTTGGTGAATGAATTTAAAATCCTTATAATATTTTTCTGGAAGTTGAGAAGTCTTGTGTTGTGTCATCGGGGTTTGGAACGATTTGAAAGAATATTTTAATTTCATGGACTCATAGACATAATGACAAAATAAATTCAAAAAGTGTGTAGGTCATTGACACTGTGAATATTATTAAACCTATTAAATTAGTCTATGAAATGGGTGGCTGGGTGAAGGGTGTTTCTTCAATGAAGTATTTATTAATGAAATATTTTTTATTCTGAATACTATGTGGGTGATTAATTTAAAAAACTATTTTGGGAGTATTATAAGTTAAAAAATTCTGAAATGTCTTCTCTCTATTTGATACACACTGAATATGATTTGGCCATCACATATTCCATATCATCTTTATCACATTTAAATACATGTGCATTGGGAGTGTAAATAAAATCTTTACTTTGGATTCAATATTGATAATGGGGGACTTGAATTGACTACAGATCCTATTTATCATGTTACTATAATTTATGTCCCATGTGGTTAATATCTTTGAACATATTATTATCATGTGAATTTTATTACACTTGATATGGGTGGCCCCATGTTGATATATTATTCTTCATGTTTACAAAAGATGCATAATGGTTCAATGGCGGTGCTTTGGCTAAACAAGTGTCTATGGACCTACTTATATAATTTTACAGCATATACATAGAATTTGGTGGTAAAAATGGTTGTTCATTTTTAAATATTATTTTATCTTCTTATATGGATTGAAGGAAAATTAAATGATGAAATTTGTGATTTAAAAAATAATTTTTGAAAATGTTATATCCAAATTGAATGTGATTTTCTTTTGAATGAATTTATAATTTTAGGAAAAGGGAATGGTGTATGAAAAATGACTGTGAAACCTTTTTCAGTTCTTTTAAATAAGTGATTTGAAATGATATTCAAAATAAATTAAAATGTATTTGATAAACTAAATTTGTTTTATTTATACACATGGGTTTGATTCCAATTTTATTTAATCATTTCTTCTTATTTTAAAATATTTTTGTGAGTTCCAAAATATCATGTGCTATGATTCATGTGTGTTATGTATGCAAACTATGAGAAATTTCAAGATTCAGGATGATGTTCCTTGTGTGAATCCCTAGGATAAAAATTATTTGGTATCAATGTGTTGATCAATAAATAGGATTTAGACACACCACATGTATATATTATATAGGTCAAAAATGTGTTCAATATTTAGTATAGTGTCCCAAGGGGTATGTTCCCAGATATTGAGCTAGTAATCCTAGAGATGTTTTCTTTATTTTTTTCATGTTTGTTCCTTATGTAGATTCAGTATATTAAATAGATATGAAATTATCTTTATAAAAATATACATATATATATATTTCTTATCATTTTTATTAATTTGTGCTAAATTTTTTCAAATTTATAATTTTTTAATTATTTATGCAATTAAAATTATTATAATGGACATTAGTGATGTTTTATTTTTTAATGTGATTGTTAGATGAATTTTTTATTGGGTTAAAATATTATAAATCTTTCTTACAATGATATTAATTAAGAATGGAATGGATAAAAATTATATAGAACATGATGCACGCACTGAACCAAGGGCATTGCCACTTATCAATACTAAATTATAGCAATCCAATCCCATAGGGAATTTAATGAGGACGAGTAAGAACCGTGATTTGGTTGTAAGAAGGTATGGTGAAGAGGTATGGAAAATATGAGAAGGAATTAAAATTTGATAGGTTATATGTTTTAAAATAGTTAGGGGACAGACTCCCCATTATGGGGGTACACATAGTGGAAATATCGGTCATCCAATAACCATTCTAATTTGATGGTGATATATGGAAAATATTCTCTTATTAATAGGTTTAATAATATATATAAAATAAATTGGGTAATGAAGGAGAAGAAAAAATCCATCATGTATTGAAACACTACCATATCTCTGCTACACCATGTCATGATTTTCATGATGAAAATTTCATCGATTATCACAAACCTAATCCGCATACAAAACTACCAACAACCCAAACCTACAATACTCATTGTTTTAAATATTGAATCCATATATGGGAATGGATTGATCACCATGGATGTTCCTGTAGTAATAGATAATCCTTTGGGATATAGAAATTATTCCTGGGATGTTGTTATCTATGCATGAGAAGAAAAAGTAAATAATGGACGCACCATGTTCTTTACTTCTACACCACAAAAATCTCAGGTATGACAAAGATGAAAAATACCTATAATAACTCCATTTGGGACTTCAAAACTACACTGTAAGATAAATATGATGAAACAAGAACAATGTTGGAATGAGTATAATGTGGTATTGAATAAACAATTGCACTGATTAAGGAAGAAATTATTTAAATGGATCTTACTAATGGGATTCCAATGGTGTGGAGAGTTATATATTGAAATTATCTTAGTCTGTACTGGATCATGAGGTTATTTCATAATATATTTTATAATCTATAAAATTTTTACAAAATATATAATAATACCAAATATAAAATGTCCTTTAGTGAAACAGATTGATTTTTGGAGTACATAACTATTTATAAAACAATGTATAACCTGGAGTTGAGATTTAAATCATAGATATTTCAATAATAGTATAAAATTTAGGGTCTATTATTTGTATGTGGAAATATATAGTTACCTCAATTTATTAAGGAACAATAACAGAGAAATCTGGTTTTTTAATTTTTGATGACCCTCTATTTTAAGTTTCTCATGGGATTTTTTTTTGTTGAGAAGTAAAATTATATTTTCTATACATTATCAAATTAAAATGACATTAGATATTTTAATGGAGATTCTCACATCAATATGTGGGTCTGAATATTTGTAGAAAAATATGATTGGATTCTACAGCATTTGGTAGTTCATCGGGAGGAGGGAGAGTACTGGAAATGTTGATATTTATTTTTTGGATCCCAGTGGGGAGAAGGTGATTGTTCGAAAAAACAATAAATATTACATATTTTTTTTTATTTATTATCTGGTGAATAATTTTTTAATCACAATATAGTTATTTAGATAAATTAATGAATATTTTATTTTATTTAACATCATAACTATATAGTTTCTGTATCCACCCCATTCTATGATTTTTAGTTAATCTATGGATGAAAAACCATGAATAATTAGAAGATAATTTTATAGATGAGTGTTGTCATAATAAATATATATATATGGATTGAATTATTTATATTCATTTAAATATATTAATTAATAAAAACTTTGTCGCATACTAATTGATATTTAATTTATTTCATAATATCATTGGATGAAAATTTATTAATATGGTACAACACTATTTATAATTATTGTGTGAAGGAAGAGATATGAGAAAAACCTTCACATTTAATATACTGATTGATCCTACATCAATTAGGTTTTCTAGATCACCTTCAAAGTGGAGAAAATTATACTAGTATGTCTAATTTGTGGTTAGAGATAAGATTATTAACATAATTTTGTCAAATAATTTTTAACTATATTTTTTCAACTGTGAAGTATAATTGTTCTATGTAATGAGAATATATCAACAAACTTTAGTTCCCTTATCATAATACTCATTAATCTAGTGTTGGTCATTAATATTATTATTATATATATAATATCATTTATTTTGTTGAATTAAAAAATTTTATTTTATTTTAAAATTAAATTAATTACTTATAAATACTAATAGTTATTTATATTATTATCTTCGGGATTTCTAAAACCACATTGGAATTATCCCAAACCATTCTATGTTATATTAGTTAGTGTTGGTTCTGTTAAAAATAATAAAAATATTAACAGACCGTAGTAATATCAACACACTCAGAGCATGCTAATTTTTTGGAATTATTGAAATGGAATGAAACATAATGTTTTGTTGGTCTTATAACTATTATAATATATCATGTTCATTCATGCATCATTTATTATTAATTAGTTTTTATCTTATAGTTCTTTATTTGTTGTAGTAATCCTCATTATTTGAAATTTTTTATTGGTGTTAATGATTCATACACTAAAAAAAAATATCATCTCACACCATTAGTGGATTATATTAGGTACCATGTGTCGAAAAATCCATTAAAAATATATCGATGGTGGATGAATTAAGGAACACGGTAAAGTGATTCATATTTCCAATGATATAGTTATCCCCAATCAAAAAAATGGAAGAAAACATAAATTTAAATATCTAAAAGTTATCCTAACCTTAAAATCAATAAATGTGAATATATTACTTAAAACAATTTAAAACATTATGGATATAAGTGTAATGTGAATTTGAATAGAGGAAATTAACAATCATGATCTATAATATAATATAATAATTAAAAACTAAAAGGTATGATACTATTAAAATAGAATGATATGTTGGTTAAGACAATAAAAAAATTATTTTAATATTTAGAATAGTTGTGAAAAAAATAAATTCATGTATTAATTAATTGAATAAATCCTATATAGAAAAATGGATCTTTGAAGAAAATATTTGTTGCAGTGGATGATGCAATGATGGAAAAATGATCATTGTGATTGAAAATTTTTATAAATGGAATCTAGTTACTAATAATAGATGATTTTCCAACATTAATAGATTTCAAACAAGAGGGATATAGGTAATTTAACATGTTAACCCATCTACATATTCAAAAATAAGATTGAATGTATCTAATGCATAACATAGAAGAAAATGTGAATAATGGAATGGATAAATCTCCAGCTGATAATATAATCAAAAAATAAAATATAATATTAATTATACGTGCATGAATTTTACTGTAATAGGAAAACAATTAATAAAAAATTGAACAACCCATCATGGATGTTGAAGAGAACATCCATTATGTGTTTGAGGATAGAGTGGAAAAATTGGTGAACATGATTATGCATCTCTTGAAGTCATAATAATTATTAAATTGGAATTTGAGTTTCAATCTCCTCTCAACATAAATGGTGAGGTGGCTTCATACCTCTTGGCTATCATTCAATCCATTTTGTAAATAATGTGTTTGTATTCAGAATCAAATAATCATACCAAATTTAAAGATTCCTTGAGAGAATTTGTTGTAGAAGATAGATAAATTATTCTCCCTTTTAAATGTAATTATAAAATAAATCCATTGATCAAATGTAAGGGTAATTTTATAGAATTTATTTTATCCGATGATACAAATAAATATGAATATAATGAGGATTATTACTTTAAAATTTTCTTATACTTTTCTAGAAAAAAAAATCATGTTAATATAAAGCCCAAAAATTCTAATAGAATAAGGATTTTTCAATAAAATATTTTTCAAACTATAAAAAACCAAGAAGATACCTAAACCAAGTTCATGTTACACTCAAAAAAAAGTTTCTTCAATATCATTAATTATATTCAAGGACTTGTTTTAATGAAAAACACTAAATTATTAGTATTATTATTTAATATGATGGTTATCACCTCTCTTTTGGAATGGTGTATATTATTATGAACGAATAAATTATGAAAATATATTTTTTTACACATTATTATTATCTATCTAATGATTAAGAATAAACTAATTATCATTTTAAAGAATTTGTTTTTTCAGAGAAACTGTTTAATTTGTTAAAGATAGATCAATCAGTCTTGAGTCACATATTTTTTCTTCCAAAATTATCATTTAATAAATTTATTTGAAAATATATAATTGATTTCAGAAATTAGAATACCAAAATTATATTAAAATAATTTTTTTGGTTTTTTCAGTATTATCTCATTTTCCTATGAATAATAAAAAATTCAATTTTTTTTAATTTTATCATATCCATTAAAATAATTAATCAGGATAATTTTTTTTGAAATGAATTTAAAGTAAAATTAAATTAAATATATCAATTAATCAAATTAGGTTCATTGAAATCATGTTCATATTAAATTTATTTATAATTTGTTTATGTTTTAAACACTTTCAATATAAAACCCAGTTTTCTAGTGGGATATGTGAGATTAATTTTATATTAAAAATGTTAATCCTATGTAATTTTAATATAGAAACAATGATTATATTTATTTAAGAATATTAATTTTTGTTTATAATATAGTTTATTATTTTTATCAAAAAAATCAATAGTGAGTGTATTATAAATTAATTTGCACAATTAAGGTAAAAATTAGATAGACAAGGGATTAAACCAGATTTATAAAAGTGAAAATGATTAAAAATACTAAAATTATTTTTCAAGAAATAATTTTGAACATTTGAATTCTATATATGAAATATGGAAATTAATTTACACTATCCTTTGAATATGAGTTATATAATTTGTTTTATATTGAAAACAACAAAAAAGATACATGTCTACCTTTTAATTTCTAAAATTCATCGGGATTTGAAAAAACATTGTTTAGTTTATACATATTATTCTGAACTCAAAATGAGTCTTTTTTATCATAATAATTTATCATTAAAATTTTGAGATGAATTATTTACATAAAATGAATATGAAATTCCAAACAAAAATTATTTCATTAAAATAAAAATAAAATAACGGATACTAAAAAAAGTGAATAAAATTGAATTATTTATTGGGTTAAATTTTTAGATGATTATATAATAAAAAAATTGTTTTTATATAATATATTATAATTCCATAATTGTATTGATATTTTTACATTAAATTTAAATAAATAATTTCACAATTGATATTAACGTTGTTATATTATAAATTTAAAATTTAAAAATTATATGAAATTACTAAAAATCATAAATTTAACCAAGTATTTTTTAACATAATACCAAATATTATATATTTCACATTAATATTTATGAATTTAATTTATTCATAATGGATATATTACATAGCTTTCAGAATTATTTACCTTAGTGAAAAAAGGAAATGGAAAAATAATGAATCATATATTTTAAAAAAAACAATGAATGAAAAATGTCATAAATTATGTTATGGAGGAGTTTATATACCATATACTCCATAAAAAAATATCATTATCAATAATTCATTTTCTATAGGTAATATTGACCTCCAAATATTGAATATTTTTTAGTATTTAGACATCTCACTCTATTACACACATATAAAATGGAACTGACTCCACCCACTTTCACACATAATCAACCCACTTTGGTTCGTACGAGAACGTCCCAAAACACATACATTTTTTCCAATATTCAATAAGAGTTATCTTTTTACATTAATTAAATATAGTTATGAAATTTTGTAAACCGTAGGAGGACACTTAAATAAGAGTTAATGGTCTTTAACGATAGTAATTATTGTACTATTATCTAAAACTCCATAAATTCTTATTTTACCATGGCAACAGAACATAATAATTAAATATTATCTACTTTTATGTTTTTATAATAATTTATAGAATTAGAGCCTCCCCCATTTCCATAAAATTGTTTTTTGAATCTTATTATGTGTGTACGATAGAGTGACACCACGGTAACTAAATTCTTTCATTTCTCCATTTTAACCTCACAAGGTTGTGTTGGATTGTGTATCGAAGAATAATATATATAATATATGAAACCAGATTAAAAATATAGTGATATTATATCTAAAATCCATTATTATTTTTCATTTCATTTGATACATGGTAATGTAGCTTTTGTGTTTAGAGGACTACCACCTCCTAAAGCGATGTAATTAATCCAACAATATCACATAACTCATAGTGTTATGAGGATAATGAAAATGAATATGTACTTTTAAAATGAAATTATTCTATCACTATAAAAACATGTATCATTTTGTAATGATAATATATTATTTTTACCATTCATTTTCCCTTGATGAAAGAAGATAACATCATTAGTGTGCATGTGTACTTCTACATTCACTATGTGATGGGTCTCTCTCTTCATCACCCCAAAAAAATGATGATATATATATAATATCTTGAATATTATAATATGATTAATTTGGGAATATTATATACTATATACCATATTTCCATAATTATTATCATAAAATGGAAGCATCACTCAAGCGTGCATATGGAATACCATCTATGAGATCTTAACATACACAATTTTCCATAAATATCATTCAAGATATTTATTTAATGTATTAAAAATTGAAATATATTATAATTATGCCTTGTTTTTTATTTAATAGATGATGGAACTATGAAATATGTTCATGAAACAAGTCTTTAAAGATAAACAAAACATGGGATCCTAGGGAATTTATCATCCAAACTAATGAATATAATAAAATATTAATACATAATTAGAGATAAGTTAATATAAAAGCATTATATATAAAAAATAAAATATATATTTTTTTATTGTTAATAATTTTTTTTAAAACTAGTAAACATGTCATTAATTAAATATAGTCAAATAGAATTGTGAGATAATGGATTACATCTCAATATAATTTCATTGAGGAATATTGTAATGTTATAATAATAATTTATTTTAAATGTTGTATATTCAACATATTTCACATGAAACATCTTTAGTAAATTAGTACAATTGGTATTTTTTATATTTATTTAAACAGCTTCATCCAAGATGATTTGAATTGGGAATTACCAAGTGGTCAATATTATTGTGATATCTCACTTCCTATTATTATTGTTAACATTCTCATCAAACAAAAACATTATTGTGATCATTTTTATATTATATTACATTTCCTTAAAATATCTCTATTATTGTGTTATGGATATGATTATTTCATAAACCATATTCCATTTTTTCATATGATGTCTACTTGAATGTTAATCGATTAACTAGTGAAATATTGATTAATATGTAACCATTACTCAATATTTATTCATAATGATAAAGAACATTTTTTTTGAATTAAATAATTTATTAGACCTATGTGAATGGATTTGACATTATATTTGATGGGAAGGACCCGGTATAGCCCTTCAATGCATCTGTATGTGTCATTATAAAAACAATATATGGTTATGGATGAGTCCTTTCCCATATATATATATATATATATATATATATATATATTAGCATGAGGCCATGACAGTAAATGATGTATTTGTAAAAATCATCCACGATATATGATTTCTTGGCATGAGGTCTCGGTGGTACATTTCATATATCCTTTATTATTCATTCTATCATTATAGATTTATTTATTGACATTACATGTTATTATTAAATTAGTTATAATATCAAATTTCAGGATTATTTCTCTTATTATTCCATATATGATATTCTATGATCATCATTTATTCCATCCATATTATACATTTTTTTTCTGATTATATGATATGTGTGTCTATTATTGACCATTCAATATTTATTATTGAATATTTATTCACATCTTCTAATGATTGTATATATATATTTAGCATCTAATATCACTCTTATCACATGATTTATATTCCCCAATATATCTAGAAGTATTTTTTGATCTTATGAAGGAATATCATGATGAGAATAGAACCATCCCGAATAAATAATTTTTCGTATTATATATATCGAATTGTAAATTATAATTATGTATGTATTTATTTTAAAAATACTTCTATATTATCTCAACCTTCATGTAATTTTTCTATGTATCTTATGCTAATGTAATGAATTATGAAATTGGAACCAAGCTACTATGGTCTGGGTATCTAAAAATGAATTTACAAGATGTATTGTAGAGTATTTGGAATCTACATTTTTGAAGATATTTATTAGGTAACATTACATAATAATAGGCTATGTTAATATTTATACATTAGAATTATAATTTTTTTTGTTTTGAAAGATTATGTGGTATATAATTGTAACACATCTCATTTATGGACCCGACATGTGGACATGGTTATGGAACAGATGTACGTCGTTGTAATTACTCTGAAATGGGAACATTGAGCTTTACCCAATTATCACTTGGTGAAATAAAATGATCCTTATTGCTAAGATAGATTGAAAACCCTATGTGATATGCATTTGGATAATTAAAATAAAATTTATAAACTATTATGTTATATTTGAAAATAATTATATTCCCAATGAAACTAATTTTATGTTAATGAGGTTATCTATTTTATGATTATCAGTTATTTTGGGATTACAAAATATGATTCATAATTATATTATCTAATATATTATATCCAATTATTTATAAATGGAGCATATTGGTAGGACAGATAACAATATCAATACATGTACTTCATATAGGGAATAACCTCCAGGGAAATATAACGATGTTGGATAAGGATATGTAGTTAAAACTAGTAAAATAATAACCATATATGGGTATCCAACTAATGATATTATTAATATGCTTTCTCATATATTGAATCATACATATCCATAACACAATGTAATAATATTAAACTACTTCATACATAATCCACCTATATTATATAATTATACTAAAAATACTATTAAGGTGAGTAATGTAAATATTCCTTAAATAAGTTATTTCTCACTCTAGAAATTGATGAATGAGAGAATGTTGTCAGTAATTATTATTATATATTAGGAGATGTTTATATATAGTTTTTTTATAGAAATACATAATAATTAAATGGATATAAAAATAATAAAGTGGAAGGATTTCTCAGTAATCTTATTGGAAAAATATTTTCTTCGAAATAAATGAAATGAAATGGAATAGTAGTTCTGGAGTTTATGATAGAAATAATAGAAAAATAATTCTATGTTTGAAGACAAAATTAGAAGGATATATAGAAATTTTTGGACTTTTTTGATAATTAAAAGATCATTATTAACCATTTCTATTGTAGGCTTCGATAAATTCAATGAAGTGAGCTACACATCCAAACATTCTCATAATAAAAGGACGTAGTATCATGAGGTAATAATATTGATTATTATTTAGGAATTTATTATCAATTAGATGAGATTCATTAGAATAAAAGGATAACAAAGAAAAACATAGATAAATGGATAAAAGTAATGATGCATTTTTGAACATGTGATTCTTGTGGATTGAAACATCATTGTACATTCCCAAATATAAAATGTTTTTTATTCAATTGTGGAGAAAAAGGCTACCATTCTCTTGAATTCAAGGTCAAAAATTATTTTTCCAATGATCAATGCTTTAACATTAAGATATGGGATAGTATGAAAAGTAATAATAAATATTTAAAGGTAATCTACATGAGATAAATCTATGGAATAAATTTGAAGAAATTTTTATTTCTACTAATAATGTAATATGGTTAATGTTATTTGGTTTGGAATCAAGAATTTTGAGATATTATTAATCATTGTTTGTTATTTTGTAATATTTATTAAATTTTTAAAAGTAATTTTTAATTAATAGTTTGAAACCATATGTTTATTTGTAACTATGATTAAAAACCGATTCCATTGATTGTTAAAAATAATAGAAATCCCATAATTGAGGATAAGATAACCAATAATAAGTTCAAAATGTTGAGATAATTCTTTTGGGAAAAAATATGATTCAAATGGATTAAATAAATTTTATAGTACAAAATACATTAGATCAGACTATTGATATTTTAACTATGGACATACAATGACCTTCTATCATAAGATAAGGATATTTATCTAAAGGAAGGGTTATAAAAATAACTACTTATTATGAGGATTAATTTGATATTTGGATGATGTTGTGGAGATTAATTTATTATATTTTATAATGGTTTCTAAAAATTTAGGTTTTTTAGAATAGTTATATTGATCAAATTTTCAAGATGTTATGGATTTTATGAATATTAAAATAAAATTTTTGTTCTTTTGGACAAAAGTGGTTTTTTTAAATTTCATTGAATAAATTTATAAATTAAAAATTTATCAAAGCATAACTAATTGATGAAGTTTTTATTATCATATATTAATATTTTAAGTTAGTTTATTTCATTATATTTGTATATAGTCAAATAATTCCTCCACATTAGCAAAAGGATCCCTAATAAAAAAATTTACCCTATTACATTCAAATAAGATGAACAAGATGGTCATTAAAATCTTAAAAAATACATGGATATTAATGACCATAAAATTACATTTACCACTCATATTATTTTGATAAATTTTAAAAATTAGACTCTTTAATTTTTTCCCCATGTCTATATCATATCTTTTCACTAATGTTTCACTATGTTGGATCATAGTTATGTGTTATTCCATATGACCTATATACTTCAACTTTAATATTATTAAGAAACTATTCTATTAATACTTTTATGATGTGGATTTTTCAAAAACAAAGCTTTAAGTAGAAAACCATGGATTATAAATATCGAATTTTAATTAATATGAAGAAATTTATTTAAGGTTTTTATATTTTAAAACCCTGAAACTCTAAAATAATAAAATTTACTCAATAGTGTATTTGACATGAAAAACCAAACCAAGAAGAGAATATAACAACCAATTATGTTAAAATATATTTCATTCCAAATATATTCAATTTTTTTATATCTTATTTTACACAAAAAAATGAGTTTCTTCAAAAGGATCCATTACACTCAAGACATGGTTTATCAGAAATCATTATGTTATTAGTATTAATAAATAATATTATACTTATCTCATATCCATTAGAATAGTGTGAAAGAATATGATTAACTAACATATCAAAATAACTATTTTAGACATGTTTATTGCCCTTATATTTATTTTACAAATAACAATAATCCTTTAAAATAAAATTAAATGTTTTCTAAATCAAATTAGGAAAGAAAATTGAATAATTCTTGGAAAAAATAATTTAAAATTAATTTTAACCAATTATAGAATATTTAATTATAAAAAAATTAAAAAAAGTATATAGAAATATGGTTTATTGGATTTTAGGGATTTTTTAGAAATATTTCATTTTGGAGTAATAGTGAATATGTTTATGTTTAATTGAAAAATAATTTTTTTATTTAATAATAGATAATGATAAATAACATTTTGAATTTGTTTTTATGTTAAATTTGAAAAAGTGTATAAAATTATTTCAATTTAGTTCATTTTAACCATTTTAATATTGAATTTATATAATAATTGGTAGACATTTGACCAACATTCATGTTAAAAACCCTATTTCTCATCCCATTTGTTGATTTATTTTAGATTAATATTTTACCTAAATATATATATAATTTTGAGCTATTTATTTCATATTTGTAATATAGAATAAATATATTTTTAATAAGATTATATTAGGTTTTGACCAAAATGAAAAGTGAATATAGAAAAAATTAATTATAATAGTAGTGGTCGAAATTTGGAGATTAAAATAAAATAATAATATTGAAAATGACATAAAATATTATATAAAAATTCTAATGATTTTATTATATAGTTGTACATAAATTTTTATTGAATATTACAATAATTTTCTACTTTCCAGTTAATATTACCCATATAATAAGTTAATTAATGAAAAAGACAAAATAAATATGTTTCTTAAAAAAATTATTTACATTTATTTATAATAGAGATTTTTTTTGAAAATATATAGACCATGTTTTTCATTTAATTCTTTTTAATATTTCAATATGTATTATTTGAGTTAGGCGTTGAGACATTGTGTCATTTCAAAGCTCGGTGTGCCTGAAATAAATTTAATATTATATATGAACAATATCATAATTAAAATAGGATAAATATTTAAATGAAAATAAAATATAAATATAATAATATATTGATTTTGGAATGCAATGACTACCCTATTAATGTCCAAAAATTTGTCATTTTGGGGAATTATAATAAAACATTCATTACCCATGCATTCAGTGGATAAATAAATTGATTAAGATTATTAATTAATTAATATTCCTACCCCAATTCATCTATAAAGTGTTTAGAAAATACTAATAGATTGAAGCAAAATATATGGAGGATTAATATATATGCTTCTTCTCCTTATATGGTGAGTCAAAAAATGATGACAAAGAGACTCTTGACTCTAGTAGATTGAGAAATATCAGACACTATGACCCATATCAATCATTAGTGATCACATTATCAGATAATGAATGATGAAATATCCATGTTGGAGTCATGATTTGTTGATTAATCTAAATATGATTAAATTATTGAGCATTATCAACCCATTTCATTGATATACACCAATTGGGGACAATTTAATGTGCCCATGTACTAGCACTAAAGTTTTATTCAACTATTTCACAATGGATATCTATGCTTTTGTCCAATATCTAATAAATCTTGGAAAACAATCATTATCATTTTTGTTTCTTTTATCTATTTGATTCTACAGGTTATTCTCCCATAGACTCCGCGGCCATGACTCAATGTAGTTTCATGGAACCGAGCACCTCTAGCCCCATGATTTATGGCACCACCTTGTGAAATAATAGAATTATAAAATAAGGGGAAAGAATATATGAATTGTCAGGTTTGTATAGGTTTTTTTGTAGATTTAGTATTTTGAATGTATAATTGAATGGAATAAGATGCATAGGAGGAACAAAATTTTTACCATGAACTACCGGTAAGAACCATATATCGATTATAACCACAGGAAATTAAAAATTTGATGATGTAGATAGATAACATGATTTTAGGTGGATGGATGTGATATCTCTTTTAGATGTGGTATATCTCTAATAGTGAAGTTTGGATCTAAAAGTATGTAAAAAACACAATTGCACATCATGTATTTCAAGGAACACACCACTTATATGGACTTAGTTGGGATGGATAGGGATTTTCATAATGTTAAATATGACACATATTTTGGTTGGGACACACACCATTTATCTATACCTGATAAAGGAAGTCATGTGGAAAATCACAGACGAAGGGCCTCGTGTTGGAGGATATGTACTGGAACACACAATCTAACAAAGTATATAGAAACATGATGAACTACATGGTCATGGATAGTGAACATGTTTAAGACCCTTAGAAGCTAAATCATGTAGTTTATACCACATAAAATATATTTAATTCTATATGGGATGTTATACATTTTTTTAGGGGAATTTTATGGAAATGGAGTGGGATGATACACTGTGTCGGTCAACTCAGATGTTGTGTATCCCATATATCATTATGAGGAAAAATAAACATCCATTGTAACCTTTATTTGGGAATTAATTTTGGCCTTTGAGTATCCAATCCTGTGTTATTTTTAATGAAGATTGTTATGGTGGCCTCCATAGTGGAATTTAAAAAATTATTTGAGGTCTTTCGAGGATCACATTTATTTAGTTAGTTCTTGATGATTGTAGTAATCCGGGAGGGTTATTAGAGTGGTAACCCCTTGAAGACTATATTATGGGTCCTCTATCTCCTTACAGAGTGGTACCCCTATCAGAGAGGGCACATGTACATTTAACGATTAGTGGTATCTTCTTATGAGGTTAGGGTACCATTCCGCCTTCTGCTGAGTAGTTCCCCATATGGTGTTCGGGTTTGTGTCATCTTTTTTAAATGTAGTAACCCCTATTGAGTTAGGTCATCATTCCTCTATCTATACACTCAGTGGTACCCTCAATGAAAATATGGTGTGAGTCTTCTATCTACTATGTGGTTCCCTATTATAGAATTGGGGGTTTTTCCCTATATCTACTGAGTCGTACCCCTATATAGTATATAAATTATCCTCTTTACAATGTGTAGAGACCTAGAATTACCATGTAATTTTATTTTAATTAAATGGTAATTTTACGAGACCACTAAAATTGAAAGGGCATGATTCTGAGGCCTAGTGTGCCCAGATTGAATTTCTAATCATTTTTTCAGGAACATTCAGTAAACTTCTGAGCAGGTTTTTGTAGATTTTGGACCGGTGCTCAGAATTGAAATATGAGGCCCAATTGAACTCACAGTTCCCGTATTCGCTTAAGGGTACATTCACCTTGATCATAGTAGGTATAAAGTGAATGATATAATATCATTTTTTGTGAAAGAATTTAAAAAAACAAAATGTGTATCATTTTATTTTATTTAGAACAACCATGTGGAACATGAGAGGTGGGGGCCTCTAGATCTAAACCTCCCATGTGAGGTTAGGTAGGGACCACCAGAACTAAACCACCCATGTGAGGTTATAGTGGGGGGACCACACGAGACTAAAACTATCATGACCCATCCCAATGGGGCCCGAGCCGCAACTCCCCAAGCCCACATCAAATAGGCTAGGGGTTGGCGACTACCACTGAGTAGGCATACTACTAACACGGGAGGAATTGCCTATAAACCTGTACACGTGCACACACATCAATAATCCCACAAAGATGAAAAATAAAAACTACTGAAAGAAAAAGATTCATGCATTCACTAAACCCGACCACAGAGTAATACATGAAAGTAAAGTACAAGAAAGAAAGCCTTGGGCCACAAGTACAAGCCCACAAAAAATAAAGTCTATAACGAAGTCCAACCTGTAAGGAAAGGAACTGGGAATACAAATCTGTATCTGTAGGAACAAACCCCGGCCTACCTGATCTCACTGAGCACCGTCCAGTCCTGGTCCACCTAGAATCCTATCAAAGGCTCGCTCGTCTGCACAAGAAACGACACGTGCGGGAAAATCCCGTGAAAGGGTGACTATAAAAATACCCAGTAGGACATCCCAAAACTACAAATGAAATACAACAAGGGAAAATACCACAAATGAATGATATAGTTATCTCCACACAGTATATGCCTACAGAACATATAACAAGAATATCCAGATATACTCATACTCAAACGACCATCACCATACCACCACTAGGATCTAGCTCGAAGATTTCACTAAGCACATAATAAGGAGAACAGACTCCTCATTCTGAAGAGAGCGATACGATGTACTAGTTCCGGGAGAACACACTCCACATGTACTTGGGAACATGACGCTCAGATGAGGATCCCAACCAAAATCCATGGGGTGATTCCGACAACTCAGTCTGAGCTAATCTGCTAAGCAGAGGATTGGCACCCAGGTAAAGTTGGTCACGTCAATACCAAGAATTATACATAGTGTTCCAGTAATTAATAGAGGATCCGGCTATACGTCTCACAGAGGGGGTTCCAAAAACTCTTTTCAGGAAGACCTGCTAAAGGGATCGTACTCCAGTATATAAGAAATGATACCAAAACCATCATGGGAAAAACCATGGGTACGAACCCTAAGAAGCTAGTCCAAGTCACAGAAGGGAAGTGGCTCAGGCCATGAGGAGAAGGATACACGACATGTAGTATGGTTACAATCCGTGTTCTTTGACCCCGGGTACTACCTGTGTAAACGGACTCTATCATTAATTCAAGCCATATAAAACCAAACAACACGATGTGTAGAAAAGGTACACACCGTGTCCTTGACCCTGGGTACTGCCCGTGTAAACGGCCCGTGTCATTTGTCATGATGGTAAGAAAGTAACTACACGACATTTAGAAGAGGTACACACCATGTCGGAGCACCCGGGCTCGCTCCGTGTACGTTGGCCATGTGCACGTACACGGTCTCTGCCCGTGTCCGGGTCACCTGCCCAAATACCATTACACGAGGTATCCCGTGTATCTGGCTGGGTTTGGCTGGGGAGGGGTATACATGGAGTGTCCTTGTACATGTACCATTCATGGGTACGTGTACTCCCAGAGTACACGTTATGTAATTCCGCCGATGAAAAAAATCATTGTATCCCATACTACATGGCGTGTAGTCAGGAAATTTCGAGAAGCGACGTCTTCCTCCACGCGCCTCCGCTGATCCTCCGAATCTTGATCCAACCACCCGATCAAATTTCCCCAATAATGAGAAGAACACACATGAAGAACATGTTTGAATTGAGAGAGAAAAACACAACAATCGAGAGGGGCGAACCTCGATCGATGTTCGTGTCAATCTTGGTTCATCACCATTAGAATGGTTGAACGAAATAAAAAAAAACTCAATAATCCAAATCCCACGATTATCGAAAATATACCATCCAACAAGAACGATCGATCCTTGGGCTAATCTATTCGTTAAATAGTCCACGTTCATCGTGGAAATCAAAAATGGGGAAGAAAAATCACAATCAACATCCTACATGGATCTGTTGCGCTCGTTGGCGATGATCTGGTTGCCGCGTCGTCATCGCCACGTCAGGATGTTTTCTCCAGAGCCTCTAGAGCCGCCAAGGGTTTCAAGGTTATGAGCTTTGTGCCCTTGGACCCTGTGAAATCCATTATATAAAAGGAAGATATCCACTACAATAGATTCAATATAAACTCACTGCATAAAAAAATATTTTTATTAAATATTTTGTTACTCTTACGTCCATAAACTAGATTTCACCACCGACCCGTGCCAGTCGATGTTAGGCCTCTCTTAAGGTAAAAACATTGTTCTGAATGCAACGGTGCCCTCAGATTTCTGATTCGAGCAACCATTCATGAGTGATTTCACATTTTCAGGAAAACCACATGCGTGCAAAATTTAATTATTTAATTAAATTCAAACATTTGTTCTGGGCTCACCGGGCCTCAGAACTGCACGCTGTCTCAGATCCTGGTCTCAAAATAATTCCCATAGATTATTGAAATAATACATGGAAAAATTAGGGACATTAAAAAAACTTCCTTGTACACCTGCCAACATTGAATTTCTCAAAAACCATTTATTAATTTGGCCAATTAATTATACCAACGTGCTAAAATAATTAATATACATAATTTAATTATATTGGCACCTCTTTGTTTGGATGGATTTTTGGTTTTCAAAGAAGTTCCTTTGTGGGAGAACGTTCTCCAACAAATAATGACATCAAAGAATGTTCTTTGGAAATCAAGGAAGAGGACGATGTTTGATCCCTTCATCGAAGTGTGGTTTCAGAACCAATGATCGTTGTCACCCCCTCTACCTTCTTCGACTTCTTTCTCATGATAACGTCAAAAAGAGAGAGGTAGGGGTTGTTATTGAATTCATGAAATTTCCTGATTAAATACATCTTTCATTGAAATCATGGAGATCGCAGATCAACCAAAATGAGTTGATCCATGATTCTTATGAAATTTTAGAGTTTGAAATACTTTAATCATGATTTTTATGACATGATTACTACCATCCTAATGTAGAGGGTGTGGGCCAAAAAACATGGCCTAACCCCACTGTCGTTCTTCATTATTTGTGTGCTCTTCATGATGGTGATGGAGACTGGTGTAGATGTTTGGCACCGGTGGAACTCGAGAGCGTCTGCCAGCACCATTGCCGGCTACGATGAAGGCGGCGACGCCACCGCGTGGCCTTCTCCCTCTGAGGCCACCGCCGCCTGCGGCCCCTATAGTCCGCAGCCTCTACTATCTCTGGTCTTGGCCATCCGCGGCCACCGCCACCCACAACATCGTCATCCCATAGCCCCGCACTGCCCCCTTAATCTGCCATTTACATCTTCTGCACCACCCTGTGGCCCTCTCCGACGCCCCACAAGCTCGATGCCCACGACCCTCCGAACCACCCCGCTAGCTCTCCCCTCTCATAGCCTCATATTACACAATGGCCTCCGCTGCCCCGTGGCCTTCGCAGCCCCATAGGCTGCTGCCCAGGCTGGGCCGCCATGCCCAGCCAGACCCAGCATGCCCAGCTACCCAGCGCGGGCCTGTTTGGACTAGACCCAGACCCACTTTGACCCATTAACACACTTTCGACCTATCGTTGGCACCTGGTTTCCGTTTTCCGAACCATCTATGGTTCCAGAAACCATGGTGCGAGACAGTCCATTTGGTATACCCCACTAGAGTTATGGATAATTTTTGGGAACGTTTGAGTATGATCGAGCACATATCCGACCGGGCCCTCGAGACAAAAAGGCTAATAACAAACAGACTGGGCGTCCGATTGAAACAATGTCTATTGCTATAAGACCCCTATAGTGTGGTGGTCATTTGAGATACATCTTCATGATACTTCTTGGAATTTGGAGTATAAACTCGAGGCATGTGTAGTAGACCCTCCTAGAGACAAGAGAGTGTAGTGTGGGATCCCAAAAGCTGGCTGTGATGTGAAAAATGAAGTGTGATCAAGTGCGGGTCAGCACTGAGCGATCCGGTGTGGGTCTGGACTGAGAGATCCTGTGTGGGTCAGCAAAGAAAATCATATGTGGGTCATCACCTAGTGATCTTGTGTGGGTTATCACCGATCGATCTTGTGTGGGTCAGCATCAAGCGATCTTGTGTGGATCTGCCTCTTAAAAAGTATGATTATTCATTAGTTACATATAATCATCTCTACTACTGTAATTAAGTTATACCTGCTGTGAGTTGAGTCTGTACCTATGTGTTACATTTATTCATGGTAATTCATTGATCGTATTCTTCAATGTGGTGTACCTCTGGGGTACATGCCTTCGTGGTATTTCATGTTTTGTGGAATAGTTGAGCTTAGGGAATTGGATTTGGACACTGTGTTTTCCTCTTGATTGATATTGGTTTACATGATAATATAGGTATATGTATGGGAATATACATAGGTAGGGTTATTAGTAGTTTCCTTACATTAGGGTTTATCTTATGTGGATTTTGTGAGACCTTGAGGGTCTCCAGGTCCCTAGTGAGTATTGGTATAATCACCCGACACGGGCTATGCCCGCATATTGTTGTGTTTTGTGTATAAAATCGACAACACTGACTGAAGGAAAGGGTACCATGATGGAAGGTAACTCGGAGTTGGACATTATATGAGACAAACAGTAGAGATTACCATTCATGAGTTGTACCTACCCTTCAGGTATGATCAATGGCGGTTGATCATAGAGATGCTTTTCACATATCTCATACCTTGTAATTCCCATTTTCCTTGTACATTCCAGTTGGTCTTGTATTCAAGTCCCATTTTACTTATTGTAATCCATATGTTTACTATTCAGTTTACTTGAGTTCGTATATTTCTGTGTTCTTTGTTGTGTGTGATAAAGATATAAAGGCAATTCCATCCCTGTTTTTGGGAACACTCCTTCGGTGCTAGTCGCCAGTCCCTGGCTTATGGAAGGTGGGATTGGGGTAGTCATGACATGGTCCCTGGGGGATGGGTCATGACACAATGAGTGGAACCCCCTAATTCACTAGGGATTGGATAATCTACGTACATTCTTATACCCCCTATCAGATTGTGTTGGGTACTCCATACATTGATTAGCACCCCTAATAAACAATAGGGGGTCCTCTATATGTTTATTTTTCCTCATTGGCTGGGTGAAATAGTTTCATGGCCTGCGTTCTGAAAAACGTTACTTCATTGGATAGATGCATGAGATATTGGGATTCATTGATGGACTTCTTGAAATGATGGAACACTTTTCCTAGGCTAGGATGTGATGTGGATATCCCAATATCTATATATTAGGTTTCTTCAGTTGAGAATATATATATCAACATCCATGTTGTTTTATTATATTAAGTCTCTTGGTTTCATTTGAGCTGTCAACTATCAATATATTTCTATCGTGTCTCATACTCTCCCATCAACAATCGGTGTGTCCTACTTGGTATATAAATACTCACAAAATCAATGGATTTTCAAGGACCTTAAATATGAAGATTATGACTAGGTTGGCCATGACTATAGATAAGCATAGGTATACATGGCGCATTGGTCCAAGTAAGGTGGCCAGAGCATGGTGATGAGGATTTGGGATCAATCATTATTTTAACATTCTAGTTTTGTTTGTTTAGGAAATAATTCTTCTTGGGCATGTATTTCCCCCTTTAAATTTAGTTATTAATATCTTACTCTTCTATACATTTATGGTTTTTCATATGAATGGTAACATTATAAATAAATATTATTATTATTTTCTTCTTCTTCACTTATACATTGTGATTTTCAGGTATTTCAATGCATGTACAATAGTAAAAGTCCTCGAATAATAGTTAATCAATTTGATGCATCTCTTGAGCACCTAGCCTATAGATGTTTGATTGGGGTAGTTGTGGTTGGAGCTGCGATGGATAATGACATCATAAATTTGTATCGAAGGTGACTTGATCTTTGTGTTGGGGCTTGGAGTAGTCCACGTTTTTGTATTCTGATAGTATTTAGTGTAGTAGTGTCAATGTGTCTCGATTAAGACTCTTGGGCCAGAGAACCTAGTGTTTTTGCAGAAGAAGACATATTCATTCACTATGTTATTGAAGAAATTCTTAAAAACAATTCATATTTCGATATTGGTTGTAGGGATAAAATTATACATGAAGGATATAAAATTGAGACTTTTACTCCCCTTTTTGAGGCATCTTCTCACTACATATATATTTATATCTATATATTCATATGATCATGGTGTATCTTGATTAAATTTTCTAGATTTCTCTACTATGACATCTATCCATATATTAAATTATGAATAGTTGTTAAAATCAAATGAATGTTGAGGCCTCGGTTTGGGGTCCATTTCATAAGTTCCATTATCCTACAGTAATAGTAGAATGACTTCCATTTGTTGAGATTTAGATCATACCACACGTGAAGGTTGTATATGCATGAAGTCATAGTGAACTCTGTGAGATCCTGTGCTAATGGACACTAAGCATCCACATTGATCTATATCTACATGAATTGGTGGATTTTATATAGTCATTTGTACTTATATTAAGTAACATCTACACACTAGATGATCCGGTGGTTGTGCTGGTAACTATCCTACTTCACCAAATAGGTTGGTGATAGTGGTGGTACGGTTACCCAGATGTATGAGGATTTGATACACTCATGGATTGACTACATGTAGTTATACCTTGAAGTGTAATACAACTCCTTTATGGGGTAATTTCAGATTTAGTATCATCATTGAGCTATGTAATGGAGTGATGATAATGGTGGGGTATTCCTTGAGGTTCATATACCATAGATAGTACTCCATAGGCATGATCTAGGATGGCTACATTTTAGCATGGATGTTTGTGAAGTGTGTGTTTAGAGAGATCCATGTTAGTGTTGTACCCTTGGGAATCCCCTCCTATGTCACAGTGTCAGAGTTGTAACTTGTGATAGAGATATTATTTTCAGAGATACATCAAGTAGATTGAGCTAGAAGTGAATGTTATAAGGCTGAGACATCTACATTAGCTAAGATGCACAATTTGATAGGATCGCGATGCATGAGACCTCCCAACAACAAGTGTGAATTGTTTGATCCGGGGGAAAAGGAACATCATAGTGGACCATAGAATCAATAATGGATTTTTTCTATTCCAGTGATAGGTGACGTCAAATTTCAAATGAATTTCTTACTAGACATGATGAGTTGGGAAGGTAGATAACTGACAGACATCTATAAGAGATATATCACTCTTACTATGGATCTCTTAGGAATGGTCTCAGAGGACCATATTTACATAGAAATGGAAAATAATTATGATTATTTTGGGTTCTAGATGATAATATGATAACCTTTCACCACCACCACCACCATGAGAACCGTTCCAGGTATATAGAGAGGGTGGTTAGGGCTTCATATAGCTACATGTTATCAAGGCCTATAACCCAAAAATATAATAAATTTTTCTATTTATTATCTATGTTTATTTTATTAATTATTAATTATTTTTAGACAGATGTGATATTCATCACATCATCTCCTTACTCATAGTGATATATTTTGAGTTCTCAATAGATTAATCAGACAATGAAATTTTTCTTGAGGTTCCTATCAGAATGATTTTCTATATCGTTTATACAGTGGTTGTGTGAGCTATCACTGGGTGGAGATAAATTATTATCCGACCTTGTGGTAATCCTAATAGAATAATATGATTTAATATTGTGTTTGTATTATTTATCCATGGTATGAACCATGATTTAATGTCACTGTAGATGAGTGAGATTCCTTCACACTTATGTGATGAGTTTCACCTTTACAAATCAGAGAGATTTCATGGTAGGGTGAGTTGATATTGTGAGTGGGATCATATATACCATCAAAAATGAGTTGGTGATCATATCCCTTTGTGAATCAGGATCTTTAAAAATTTGGATTTCTTTTACATGGAGGATTTCATGTATGTATTCCTTGATGGTGTTTTAGGACTGCCAAAGAGGTATGTGATGGATTTTTGTAAAAACATGCATCCTAGTCCTGATATGATATATTTGGTAGAATATTTGATGGATCCTATCAAGATCATGAAACATTAGTTATTTTTATTGGTCCATTCCTAGAATAAATTTATCAATCCATGTGTGTCTATTAGGTGGTTCAATTATTGTTCGTGAAAAATGGAAAACATGTGCTAGTTATGATTCATTGATTATTGTCAAAAGAACCATGAAATTATAAAGAACATGTACCTATTTCTAAATATCATAGATCTATTTTATAATAAGTATTTAGAGAGATAGTTATCAACTATTGTTCTAGGGTCCAACTACCACAAATTATGAGTTTACTAGATTAATATTCCAAAGCTAATATTATAATGTCTCTGAAAACCAAAAAATTTCCTAATGATGCCCTTTGGTTTGAAAAATTCCCCCACCATTTTTCTAGCATCAATGACCATATCTTAAATAATTAAACAGATTATTTTGTTGATGTATTATATGATGAAATACCCATATACTCTTTATCTGAGTATGAGAAAGTAGGGAATATTAGGATGGTCATAGATTTTATTAGTGAGAATAATATTTTAGGTATTCTCTCAATGTTCTTGTTTTAAAAAAAGAGGTTAAATTCATGGGGAATTGTATTTCTAATCAGTGTTTATTCATAGAATCAGTTAACTTGATTAATGTTATTTCTTGAGAACCACCCATGAGATCACTAGATATATAGTGTTTCCATGCATTACAGGATTCTACTAGAGGTGCGTGGTATAATTTTCTAGAATTACATCCCCATTAACCACCCAGATATGGAATTTATATCCAATTAAATTTGATGATAAGTGACTGAGAGAATATATTATGTTTAGGTTGAGGCTGTAAATTGATCCTTTTTTAGACTACCAATGGAGGGAATAGAGTACATAGTGTAATTTGGTGGCTCAGAGGTGGGATTAGATAAATTTTGATGTAGTGGAAAGAAGATATGCATTTGGGTTGATGAAGTGGGAACCCCATGAGTAGAACTAATTGACTCATGGACTAGTTCTAGAGGTGATATTTTTTCCCTTCAGAATGTAGAGGCACAATATTATAGGAGATCATATCATGGTTACTCAGACCATCCGAGTCTCAAGAACATCTGCACATTGAGGCACTTGAACTTAATAAAGTGTGGTTGGTTATATTTCCTATAGGATTATGACATCGAGATATTTTACATTCTTAGTAAGGAAAATATAGTACAATATTAAATTACGAAAAATTAATTGTATCATTTTATTTATGAGGATTATGAGAAGATGACTTCTGTGATGTAAAACATAGATAATAATATGGTTTTATCATTAATTTAGTAAATGGTGATGAATCCTATACAACATTTTCATGTGAGAGGGTCCTATTTGGTAGATAATTAAATGATGTCTTCTATGACTAAAAAACTTCAATGATTCCCCTGATTTATATTCTGATGAAATCAATCACTTCAAATATTTTTAGGGAAGGACAATGGTACTTGTTTTGATTATATGGTAGGTAATGTGATAGTTACACACATCACCATTAGCTAAATATCATAGTTAGGGGAATATTTAAAGGTACCATTAGTGGTATTGTTTTGTGATGGAATTAGATGGAGTGTCTGTGAGTTTGTTTAATGGCATCTCACATGTTTGGAGGTGAATGATGAGCACCAGGTTCTGGAAGTTCCATTACATCCCCTAGAAATCCCAATGTAAATATGTGGTGGAAGATCAATAGACATTATGTTAGGGAATATATGGTCAAAAGTGGACACAATTCCATTTGTGTCATAGTTAACAGACATTAAAATTTTATACACATTCTTGATTTCATAATGTAGGTATTGGAAAGGTGTTTTATTTGTAGATGTATGTATGTGAGTATTTTTTCACCCTAGTTTTCGCTCAACTTTTATTCATTAATGTGATGTGTGGTTCATTTCATGTATTTGGAGAGTCGTATAATATTAATTCAGGACCTAGATGTTGATTATTAAATCCTTACTCCCCTATAATGATCGCCAAAAAAATTGTACTATCCAGGTGTTGGAGGATATGCTAAGGGATTTCATGTTATAATTTGCATGGAGTTAGTAATATCTCTTTCAACTGGTATACTTCATGTATTACAACAGCTACCAGTCTATTTCCATCATGAATCTTTTAGAGGTCTTCTATAGTGGACCCTTCGGGTTATCCTTATGATAATAGAGAACAACAAGGAATATATTGTGTCCTTATATTTGTTACAGGAAATAGTGAATAATTTCTTAGTCAATAAATAGAGGATTAGGGTATCGTAAAATAAGAAAAATATCTTACGTGAATCAATGTCATAGGTTTTTGGAGAATTTTTTGGGAGGCCAAATATTCCTTATAGTATCCCCAAAATAAAGATTACATATATTTAAATGATGAGGAAATCTCTATCCATGGTTCATCATGATATTCATGATATTATAGAGTGTTCGTGAGGTTGCCTACCACATATCCCAACACCCCTTGTTGGAGTTTGTGACCTACGTCATCAGTGTGTTAAAGCTTCAAAGATATTAACATGACCCCAAACACATTATTAACTTGTGTGATCTAGGACTCAATGATGTAGCCATGTTTTCAAAGATCTCGGTTGTCATCAAGGATAAAAAATAGGGGGAAATTGAGAGAAAACTTTTCCCCTTCATTCACATTTTATGGAAAATCGATGACATGGAAACAATTTCTTGGGGTGAGAGAGCTAGATGCTGGCTTATTATCACCTATTTTTTTAGTTATGATTTTCATAGACTAAAATATAAATGGAGTGAATGATGTAGTGAAATTATTTTTTGAATGTATTAATTTTCAATATATATATATATATATATTCATATCTAGGTAATGAAAATAGAAATACTAGTGCATGGGGTTTTGAAAAATTATTTTTTAAAAATATTAAATATATTATTTAATACAAACGAAATGTTTCTTAATGAAAATTGTTTAACAATTAATCAAAATTTTGGATTAGAAACTACTTACTATAATTGTGTCTAGAATACAATGTCTCTCTTATGAGCAACCTATAATATGATATTGTGTGGTGTTAAGATAAAACAAATATAGGATGTACATTAATAGATTATTTAACATATAATTTTTCCTATTAATTAATTAACAAAATATATTTCACTTACAAAACCCCCTTTATGGAAAATACTCTATTTTAGTCACATTAACACTGGGATTTATGAGAGTATTTATTGATCTCCTTTTTTGGGGAAATAGTATTTAACAAATATTAGACTCTAAAACCATGAAAATTGATATTCAACAAATATAAGAACCCCACTCAATCAATTGAGAGATAATTATTTAACCAATAATGATACCATATCATGGTGTCACTATTAATTTATTTATTATATATTATGTAATTTAATTTCTAACTATGGCCAATCCATTTCTTTTATCAAACCTAATTTTTAAAAATTGCATGGACTCGTGTACTGACATTTAGTTGTTATTGAATTGTTATTCACCGTGTATATCAATACATATGCTTATTGGGAAACAAAATGTGGATAATGTATTATCACCATGGTTTTGTGGAATTTATCCCATTTATCATTAGATTTATTTTCTATAGGGCTATGGCTCCATAGATCAATGTTGTTGCGTGGTACCAAGCCTTGTAAGATCATGATATTTAAGATGAAACCATGTGCAATGATCCTATCAACAAATTCGGTTATGTAAAGGTATATTATAATGTTTGGATTAATTTTTTTTGATATATCATCAATCAGTGCAAGAAAGTAGTGCATCACATGATGTAGAACAGGGACATAGTAAATATAATGGTACAACATGATGATCCGAATACCAATTTATATCCATCAGGTAGACCAAAATCACCATCCAGTGATAGATCCATCGATTTCGGGTTGATGGAGCTTTGATATAAGGTGTAAGAGTATTATTTTGGATTAATGATGGAAATATAGTATTTTTTATGAATAAAAATATACGACACACCATTTATACTATTGAATAAAAAATGTGTTGGGCCATGGTTTTGGCATATAGGGTTTCACATGATGTTCAATATAACACACCATTTTGTGTGGACAGATGACATTTATCCTTCCCAAGATAGCAAATATGTGTAGAAGAGCACCAGAATAAGACAAGATGTGGGAAGACACAACCCGGGACATGCCATGTACTAATGTATGAAGACACTGTATGTCATACACAGACACAATCAAAGATCACTTGAACAACCCCAACAAGCACCAAAATTCTATTTAGACCACCTAAATTCTATTTAGACATACATTGGATGTGATACATGAACCAGTAGGGAAAACTCTAAGTGATGGAGTAGGATCTCATGTTTTATGGGTACCCTCACACATTGTGTACCCAATCCTTCCTTCTGAGGAAACACCGACCTCCCATTTCTTCTTCTTTTGGACATGGATATAGGCCTATGAGTATCCTATCAGGAGTTTTATTCTGTATATAATTATACGGTGTCCTTTATAGTGGATTATGATATGTTTTTTTTTTATTGGTGTGAGGATTATTTTGGAAGAAATAAATTGTAATATTGATCCAGCAAGATCATTAGGGTCATACCCACTTGATAGACTAGGGTAAAGTCTTTCTACATACATAAGGAGTATCCCAACACATAATATATGGTTTGGTGCTCCCCAATGTCAGTAGGGTAAAGGTCATATGACTACTGAGTAGTTCCTCCATATGTTGTTAGATTACAAGTCAACTGTTTACTTTGTACTACCCCCTATGGTGTTACAGTGAAGATCAAATATATATACACTAATTGGAACCCACCTATGTTGTTAGGGTACGGGTAAAATATTTATTAGGTGGCATCCCAATTTAGATATAGGGTGTTCCTCTCATTATCGTGTTATCCCTCTCATATTATAGTGTTTTTATCCTTACATTGGGTTTATCCAAAAGAAGCACTTGGGTGACATTCCTATATCTTCTATGCATCACCCATGTCTTATAGGGTGTAGGTCCTTCGTACATTTTTTAGAACCCCCTGATGGACTAGGGAGTGGGTTCTCTACTGGGATATTGTTCCCCCACATCTATGAAGATTAATGTAGCGATTTTCTCCAACCATATAGAATATTATTTGGATAGACATGACAGATTTTTGGAATCATTGATGGAATTATAAAATTATTGAATCCCTTTTATTGGGTTGGAATTGAGTTATAGATCACCTTATCACTTGTTCATGTTTCATTGATTTGAGAATATATGAATCTATATCCATGTTTTAGGAATATATTTACTCTATTGATTTTGGTTGAGCTCTCTACTATCTATTTATTTTTATCGTCTCTCTTAATACCCACCCCCCCTCTATCAATTTTAGGCATCTTACAAGGAATATAGATAATCACCGATTCATGGGATTTCAATGTATGATTCAGTGTCTTATGCCAATGATAGAAAACATGATTGTTACTATAACGGTTCATAGGGATTCTATGTTTATGTTACCATTTTGGGTTGTAGGATCATGGATATTAGGAGATGGTCTTATTAGAACATTTAATTTTCAATTATTCAAGTTGGGACATATGGATGGAAGGGAGGGTATTTTTATCGTTACATTAATTTTTTACAATTGTATTCTTATACAAAATAGGGTGTTTTATACACAAGGTTATAATCTTTAAATTGAATTATTTTAGTTTATTCCTCTTCCATTAATAATTGAAATGGTTCCGTGGGCTCATATAGGTACAATAGGAAAAGGCCTCACATTATAGTTATTATTTTCGGCCCTTCTCATCTACCTGTGGGCTATGTTGGGGGACATGGGGCAGTTTTAGATTGATCCCCAATTGGAATATATGTGATATTATATATATGTTATTTTAACAAATAAATTAATTGTTATCATATTAATTTCACATTAATTTTTAAATATTAATTGGTTAGTTAAAATGGTTAAGAAATGACAATACAATAATTAATTAGTTAATTTAAAAACAATATAACTTATATTAAAATAATAATTATGAAATAAATTGAAGGAAAAATTATGTTCCATTATTTTTTAAACAATACATCAAGTTACATATGTGTGTATAATATATTAGGCATCCCCCAATATCTAGATATTTTTAAATTGAATTTAAATAAATAAGGGCAATATTGACAATGATTTAATTATTTGATAAATTATATAATTTTAAATGATTTAAAAATATGAAAAATACCATATACTACCACATAATTTTTAAACGATAATATAATTTAACTATTTATTATTTACCTAACAATTTTTCTATTTTAATGACTATATAGACCTCTAAATATTATAAAGTCGGTTATTACAGTTTAAGTTAAGGTGATGTTTTTTACAAGTTACAAGAACTTGTGTTAGAGTTTATTTTTAACACACATAGTTTTTATAGTTTATATATTATATATCATATTTACAATCATTTTTTCATGTTTTAAAAAAATTATCACATTAATCTCTTTTTAATGGATAAATTTTCTATGTTAAAAAACTGGGAACCGTAGAGAAAACACGAAATTAAAAAAAGAATAAAACATTTATGGTATTGGACAACATGTTTAAAACATGAGTTTTGTTTGGTGATAGTGGTTTAGATACACCATATATTCCTTAAAATAATTAATTAATAATATTATTGCATTTATTGTAATATTGACCTCCTAATACTGAATACTTTACGGTATTTACAAAAGTGGAAATAGTTCTTAACTATATAAGGTAACTCACTCCCCTGTCATAAAAAATACTTTAACCACATTGTATTATACAATAAAATCAAAAATAAATTCCAAATTCTCTCAATTATTTTTAGAATACGTTTTTTGGAATAAATCCACCCTATGAAGGCATTTGAGAAAACCTAAGGAGGATACCTGATGAAAAGGTAATGTTATTCAACGAGAGTCTTTATTTTACATATTTATCCACCACAAAAAATTATAATTTTTCTCCGATTATATAAAATAAATATTATCTTACATATAATTTAATATTTTTATACTATGTTAACGACCTACATCCACATCCACTTCCATCAAATTTGAATTGAATTCATCATTCGTGTGTACTACAGTCTACCTCCTTGCAAACTGATTTTTTTATTTTGGAATTTAACCATCTCATGGTTGGGTATGATGATGGATATAAAGAATATTAAGAATATATATTAAATAATTAAACATATTAATTAGTTATTTAATACAAATATTTTTAATTTCCATTCAATTGGATACAATATATTGTCTCTCATATAAAAAAAGGACCACCACCTCACAAATCGATGAGATTCGACTATCACTAAGGATTCACATAGAAAAAGATAAGAATAAATATAATAATAATGAATGATATTAATGACATTATAGTTTTATTAATGATATATTTATCATTATATAAGGATAATATTAAATTTTATTTCATTGATTTTTAACATGATGGAATATCCTAAAGTCATTTATATACCCGTACCGTAGTGGCTTCACGAAGTGATGTGAATTACATATTATCACCACTACACATGAAATATATGTATATATATTTATTATTTTTAAATTATATTTTTATAATTATATAAATATTATATTTTACTTACCTTATTTCCATGATAATAATTGAAAAATTGAACCATTGTTCATGAGTACGCACGATCTATCGTCTCAGTGACAGTAACATAAATTATTATTAAAATCCATCATTCATGATATGTTTAAAAAGAATTAATTATACAGGAATTATATATTTTTATCATGACTTTTATTCATTATAATATAGAACTGTGTAATATATGCGAGAACCATATCATTAATGACAAAAGATTAATGAGAAGACATGGAAATGAACACCTGTAACTATGAAAATAATATCTGTTTATTAATAAATGTGTGATAAGATTATATAAATGGATCATATGTGATATTATAAATATTAATATGGTTATGATATAATTTTGAAACATTTTTAAAATCTATATACATGATTTTAATGAAATTTTAATCAAGGTTAAGTGCGAGGTATGGGATTTCTTCTCATTTTTTATTTCATTAATTATTATTTAAATGTTATGAACATAAGTTCATTTATAATGTGTATATAATACCACCTTGGAATTGTAAATTTATAATACATAATTATTCCATGTATTTCATGGTTCATGTTTAATTATTTGGCCAATTGGATTGGACTTAATATTTACCATCTGTAAAACGTTATTATTCAATTTCACTTTACTTTTTTATTATTAACCACTAGTTAAAATAGTCTCATTCATGTGAAATTTTTTTAATGGAAATTAAATTTATATTAAATATTCATATTATTATTTAATGGTTATGGTAATTAAAAAAAAATTCAGTTTTTAAATATGGTGATCACTTTGAATGTTATATGATTATCAGTTGAAATACATGTAAATTTACATCATTTAAATAATATGAATACATTATGAAAAGGAAGATTATATAATAATTAAAAGGATTGTTTGAAATTTAGAGTACATTATAGACTTCATATGTGAATTGTGTGTCCTACTCCATCCCCCCGATGCATTTTTCAGCCTCATGATATAATGTATATAGTGTTCTGGCTGAGGCATTAGCCATTTATATTGCTCTTATGGAATGAGGCCTCAATAGTATTAGATTTCATTGCATGAAGTCTCAATTGTATTATAATTCCTAGCATGAGGCCTCAATTTTGTTATTTATATTTCCATAATTATGCATTCCATCATTATGAATTAACATTTTCATATTCCATGTTTTTATTTTCATTCATATAATAACTATGATTATGTTTCAAAATAACATGATTATTAATATTTAGTTATTTGATATCAATTTATTAATTTAACATTAAGATTATATTATAAATTAAATGGAACATATATCAACGAATATTTATAATTCTATAAATATTATTGCTTATGTATTCATAGAATACATGCAATGCTTACCATTACTGATCATTTGATATCAAATAGTTGATATATTTTATTTTTCATAGTATACCAGGAATTATTTTATTATTAATATGTTGTGATTACCTGTGGGAAATAATGTAAATCTCAAAAAAAATTACACTTTTATATATATTATAATTTATATGTGATTCTAGTATAAATCTAGTTATAATGACTGCAACACTACTTGGTCCTTGAGGATGAGATTCATTGTATCTTATTCTAATGTATTGAATTATGACACATTTTCTGGGCTGTTGGGGTATGGGTCTATATAGATACAAGGTAAAGAAGAAAATGGATGTACCATATGATTAATGTTAAATGTATCACCTAAAAAATTGTTCTAAGAGTTAATAATTGTCTAAATTTATACCTCCAATATATTTCTTAATGAAGATATAAAAGTATGATTGATGAAAGGAAATGGGAATGTCAATAAGAATAATCTAATTTTGCATGAATCACCAATAAAATTTCAATGTGATGACTTGGATAGTATAATTCCAATATTGGTTACAACCATTATGGTTTAGGGTAATCATTTGGTATATTTCAGTAATACTATTTGTATTATGATGAAATTAAATAAGTGATTAAATAAAATTATCAAGTGGTGGTGAAATAATGAATGGTGGGAGACCCATTTCAAATAATATGAAATTAAATCATGAAAAAGATAATGAAAACAAGTTAGATGTTTTACCAGAAATCATGGTATAACAGAAGGGAAAACCTGATAAATTAATGGTGGTGATTTTTTTGAATTTAGATAATAAATGATACATGAATGGGGGATACTAAACACATTATTGTTTCATAGAAAGTAGTTACATACAATACATTTAAATGAGTGTTAGGTTCCTAAATTTCATAATTCATGTTCATTATTATACCAAAATAATAAGTATGTAGTGGGTTATGAATAATTCTACATTTTTTTTAGAAATCGATTGAGTTATTGATTCCATTAATTTATCCGATAAATGGTGTCACCCCAAAACCTCGGTTAAGATTGCATCATGGAGGATAAAACGAACATTAAATCTAGATATGAAGAAGCTTATATAATTTCTCAATTTGAACTAGGTAAAAATATATCTCACATAAATTTCATGTCATATGTGGTAATGTGTAGATTGATGACATAAATTGATGAGATTCTTGAGGAAGCCTGATTTTCTTCTACATTATATTATTTAATATTTTTTTAAATTTTATTCAAAAAATTAATTTTCATTTATGATTATATATTGTATTTATTGAAGATATGTAGTCTCATTATTATTTCAACATAGATATAATTTGAATCAATGATGAGACTATATAATATAATTTTTAGTATGACTAATGATTAAATTTTCAAAAAATATAATTGAAGCGATATTAATGATGATGAATTGAGTAACAAATTCCATGGATTCAATGAAATTGATAACCATTCGGGTAATCAAGGTATCAATTCATTTTAAGAGAGGATAATTTAATTTAATTTATATTTTTATATCATTATGATCTAATCCATACACTGAGCATAATTTTAGAAAATTTATTTGACACCCCTGAAATTTGTTGAATATCAATAATGATGAATAGTTTTTGTGTCATGGATGATTCTTTGGATAGCACATATTTGTATTTTTTTTCATGATAACTAAACAAGGGATAATCAAGTGACATATTAGTTAATTTTACTAATGAATGAAATTTTTCAATTTTTCTTCCCCATATTAGAAAAAAAAGTTATTATTTATGAAAATCAGATTTATTTTCAAATATATAGTTTTTGAAAAATGATTTCTGATATAATTTTAATACGTCACATTAAATTATATATTATTTATCTTATTAAACAAATAATAAATATTTTTTCTATGAATTTTTTATCAAGAATTTTAAAATCCCATTCATTTGAGTATTTAATGAAATTTTTTAAATATTCATTATCATAATACTTTGGTTCGAAGAACTCATGATTTATGGATGAAATAGTACTTTATTATTTTCAATTCATAACATAAAGATAGTTAAATGAATAAATATAAATAAGTAATAAATAGAAATCATTTCAAATGATTTTACCTTGAGCCTGGCATTCATCATATCAATTTAGAATAGATATGAAACCATTTATTCCTTGTTAATCATCCTCATTATAATCTTATTAATCTGTTATACATTATTTATATAAATTTTAATTAATGAACATTCATTTAAGGAAAAAGTGTAGTTTGAATTTTTCAGATAGATTATTGGGATGAATAATTTGAATCTCAATTCTCGTAAAATAATGGAGAATAGAGTTAATATTTTCATTGTACATTAATTTCCTCCCCTAGAAAACTAATATAGCAAAAAACTGAGTATGTTTCATATCATGAAATTTATAATCAGAGAAAAACATTTGACATCCTTATAAAAATTATTACAATGTGTTTTAATAAGATATTGATGGTTGGTATAAATGTTTTGTATGGGTTTTCTCATTATGGTGTGGGAATGTTTTCTTACAAGTATTATTTTATAATATTATATAGACATGTTAATAAAAAATTCCAATATTTATAATATTTGTCTTTGTTAGGTATAAATACAACATCGACCATAATTTTTATATAAATAAAAGATTTTGTATGTAGATATTGGAAATGTAATTATTAAGGGATATAATATAAATGAAGTAGATATAAATATCATGAATTGTAAAATTTTAATTTATCCATACATTATTTAATATATATTATTATATTACAACATTTCCATCCCAAATTATAAACCTGATAAACTAAATTCTACAGTCATGATACATCATTATTATTTTTATTTTAAATTCTAATTAGACATTTTGAGAACATTAAACCTAGTATATTATGAAAACACGATTGAGATTGAACATTAAACCAATCCAAATATTTATGAGAAATGAGTGAAATGGATTATAGTTTGTTAAATCAAAACATATTTAATAAACTAATGAAAAACATGAGTGAACGATTCATTAAGGACATCAATTTGTAATTAAGAAATAACCATGGGTTTGAAAGATTATTTTGGTGGATTTTTTACATTATAGATTATTTTTTGTAATATTTTTTATAATAATTTTTTTAAATTTAGTATAATGAATATTTTTCCCACTATGAAATTAATATTGAAAATATTTTTATTTGTATTAAATGGTTTTATTCTTGGGGTGTTTGAATAATCTTTTTTATATGAAATAATTTCACATTAATATTACACATAAAAATTTAATTTTATTATTTTTGGAATTAAAATTTGTTTAATTTAGTTTTATTATGTTTTTTAACACCCCAGGATTAAAAGAATGATTTATTTATTATAAGTGTTCTAGAAAAAGAAATAAAATTAATGTATAAACAGTATGATATTAGTAGTAATAATTTTATTTATTCAAATACCATAAAACATATTTTACACAGAAGAACTAAACAATTAAACCCACTGATATAGATAATAAAACTACTTGAATTCATATAAGAAACAAAATAATGACTACTTGGTAGTACACATCTCTTGGATCTATTCTATGAACAAAGGTAATAACATGAATTATACGAATTAAACTAAGAATAATATGAAAATATAAAACCATTTCCCAATCAAATGTTGGGAGCGTCGAGGTATTTTTCTTTTTCTTTGAATGCCCATATATTTTGATATTTATAAAGTACTTATTTTTACGATTATAAAATATTTTTGTTATAAAATTTTAATTAAATTTTCAAAAATAAATATGGTAATTGTTTATATATGAATAAAATAAATAAATAACTATAAATATATAGAGAGAATATTGATATCAATATTATTATTATGTATTTTACTATTATGCAATAAATAATGTTTATGTTTTCAATAAATTATTCTAAGAATAAATATATTTTCATAATGAATCTAATTATTATAAAAATGAAAATAAAGTGAATATTAATATTATGAATTATTTTATTCAAATTATTATATTAATATCAGTATTATATATATAAGAGTATTATTTTTAAATTATAAAACTAATAGAGTGTATTATAATATTGGAAAACTGAAACTATATACAATATTATAAATCCTAAATTAAAACTATATATAAAATGATTAATATAATAAAATGATAAATATAGACATTATTATTATTTTGAATTATTCCTAAAATACCATATAAGATATTAAAATGATCTAGATTTTTATTTTAAAAAATAAATGAAGATGAAATTTGTCGTACATGTTTTTGGTGGTTGAGGTCGACATGAAGCAGAGACCGATGCATCAAGGATTCAAATGGCGGGAGCTTCATTTTAGGATTTCAAGGACAATATAGGTCTAATGCAAGGTCGTGAGTTGGATGGAGGTGCATCGAAGTCTAATTTATTTTCAGATCTGAGGTCATAGTTGTTCAAGGAGTCCTAGACTGAAGTAAAACTAGATCCATGTCATTTATTGGGTTTCAATCTATGTGAGTTAGGTTGAATATTGTTTCTAATATCAAAATATGCATGTATGAGTATGATTAAGGACTAAATCATCATAAAATCAGGTCAATAGCAATGTATGTTGGATGTCTATTTGTTTTTCTTTTTGATAGTGATTTTTATATATGTATTTAAGATTATTTTATACCTGAATATTATCTGGTATCAGTATGTTAATTTCATCACAGTGTCGTTTGTGTGTATCTGTAAATTTTATATATATATGAATCTCCTAGAATAGATGAAAATAATGCCATGTTTTTTGTCCAAATTATCATTTTGTTCTAATATTTCATCATCTGTTGTCAACTGATTCTCAGAACATTTTATTTTATGGAACAATATAGTATTTATTATTCTATATATGTATATATATTCTGTTTGAGTGTATTCTTTCTCCGAAATACTGTTATACATTCATTTTGGTTGTTATTCTCTACTGTAAATGGATTTGTTCTTCATCAATGAATTGAAACCTCGATGTCATTTTTTTCATTATTGATTATATATCTCAAATGTTGAACTTATCCACCAGAAACATATATAATTAATTCAAATATAATGGTGAATATAAAATTTATGAAAATCATTTATATAAATTTTTTCAACCTCTATGCACTGGTGAAAAAATATTTTGGCAAGGCTATCCTATGAGTCAGAGAGAGTATGATCGATTTATTAATTATTTTGGTGTTTTCCCCATTTTATTATCAACTCATGTGAAAATAAGTATTATTATAAAGATTAAGTACACAATAAATTATGGTAATTGATATAATGCTCTTTAATTTTTATAATTTTTTTAATAAGGAAAATTACATTTATTCAAATATTTTTTATTTGTTTTATTAAATAAGAAATAAACTTGTTTTGTTATTTTTAAATTTCAAAAAAAAATTTTAAGGAATCGTTTTATAAAATTGATTTTCATCATATGGTATGAAACAAAATTATATATTTTAGTATTCAACTATTAATACTTTTTATGTTGAAATTTTATGTTTTTGTTAGATAGCTTTTTTATTTTAGATTATAATACCATTTTTTGTGGTTTTATAATTATTTTAGTATTTATATTTATTTTTTTACATCTACTATGCCAAACTATATAAATTCAATTCAAATATTGAACATGTGTCTATTTGTTTCATGATATATAGATACAAATATATATTAATTAATATGTTCATGTTTGATATATATACATATATATCTACTCATTTATATTGAAGTTTTATTTTTCTTAGACATTGATAAAACCATCCATTTATTTATATATGGGTTTATGATACATGTGTATATGCTAATAATATATATATATATATATATAATTATTTATTAAATGTTCAAGATCATTGGATTATAATTATAGTTCAATTAAAATGTATATATATTTACTTATTAATGTTTTGTTCCTTTAAACATAAGTAAATATATATATATATATAAATCCATTAAAAGATGACCGTATTTTGTAATGAAATAATACTTTCATAATTTTGCGTGCGACACATTATTATCTATTGATTGTGATTATTTTATTGAATACAAAATTATATGTTCACTATTGCTATTTGTTTATAACTTCATGTTATTATTTCATTATGAAATGAAATTAAACCAATATGTATTTTAAATATAATGTTTGTGAATGATAATTATTCTTCCACGGGGTTTAGTAAAGATTATGTATTGTAATATTTGGCCGTACCAACTCGACCATGTAATTTCCATTGATGATAACTATTTTTATAAATATATATAAATAAAAGTAAATATGTTTATTTCATGTATTGTTATATATATATATATATCAACTAAAAATCCACATAAATGTATATATATATAATAAAAAAGAATACTATTTTTTTTATAAAAGCCTACACTGGAATGTTGTAACTATGGTAGGGAATTGAGGAGTGAACTAAATCCATCAAAAAAGTGGGAATAACCAAGATTTCCTTCAATGATTAATGTTGTTAAAAAATTTTGTATTAAAAATCATGTCAATATGAATTTTAGGATTGCAATAGGATTCTTTTTAAAGAAATTTGAGTGTAAATATTTTAAATATATTGAATTATTTTTAAAATGTAAATAATTTCAATTTTATTTTCATTGAATTTTCTTTAAGTACTTTTAATGGTAATGTAAAATGTGTTGGGTCGGAGGTGATGGCAAGAGGGGGTTGAATTGCCTTTTTAAAATTAATTAACAATTTAAAACAAATTTAAATGCAGCGGAAAGTAAAATGGCAAGACACAATTGATAACGGAGTTCGGCTTTAAACTCAAGCCTACGTCTCCGCTCCCAACTCAACCGTTGGGAGATTTATACGACCACTTGCTTTTTAATGGTTATAGCAAGAAACCCACTAGCCGTTTTAAAGTAGGCTAGATCACCTTCTTACAGCTTGCTTTTTTATTATGGTTGTAGCAAGAAACCCAAATTGAAAGAAGGAAGAAAAAGGGTGGTTTGTTTTAATACAAACCCAATTAAGAACTAAACAATTGAAGTAAATAATTTAGAACAAACTAGAGGAAGCCTTGAGTGCCAAGAGGTGAGTGTAGTTGATGTAGAGGCAGCCCAAGCTTCAAGGATGGCAATTGGATCTCAAGTAGCCTTTGAGAATTGTCGTAGGAGCCTCAAATGATCAAAATAGCTTTGGTATGCTTCGGTATATGATCGGTGGTGTTCCCGGCATCCATGGACGTCTATTTATAGTAGAAATACTCCCAAATACTTCAAAATAGCCGTTGGAGGGCTTTCGGAGCCGTTGGGGATCAAGTGGGCCAGCCTGGTCAAAGCCTAACAGCTAGTTTGACTGAGCACACCGGCTGGCCGGTGCTGATCCACCGGCTGGCCGGTGCACCAGACAGAAGCAAGGGATTTCTGTCTGGCTCCACCAGCTGACCGGTGCTGAGCCACCGGCTGGCCGGTGGTCTGGATAGAAGCATGCAATTCTGTCTGGGTTCCACCGGGTGGTCGGTGGTCAGGCACCGGCTGGCCGGTGGTCCGGACAGAAGGTATGCCATTCTGTCTGGGCCCACCGGTTGGCCGGTGGCCAGACACCGGCCGACCGGTGGCACCTGGCAGAGGGCAAGGCCTTCTGCCTGGTCCACCGGCTGTCCGATGGGCTGGATCCGGCTGGCCGGTGCCCTTACCGGCTGGCCGGTGGTCTCACACCGGCTGGCCGGTGGACTTAAACAGTCCATTTTGAATTCTTCTTGGGCCAGCTTCTAGGCACCCTATTTCCTATCATCAAAAACACTTGAAAACAAGTTAGAATACAATTAGAGTGATTGTGATCATTAAAATCCAAGAGAGAGGGGTGCAACAATCTCCCCCTATTTTGATGATCACAATCACAAAAGAGAAAGCTTTAAAAAAGGGTATGAAAGCTTTAAAAAGGGTATGTAAATTGAAAAGTTAAATAAACAATTTGAACTTGGAAAACTTAGAGACGTGCCAAATATAATGATCCTGAAAGCATTGAAATACTGAGAAAGGGTCATTTTTTGAAATTGCAACCAAATGCCATTTTTTAAAGAAATCAATTGAAAACAATAACTTAACCATTTAAAACAGATTTTGATGACATCAATAACTTAAAATGGAACTTGTAAAAAGAGCATTTTGATGACATCAATAACTTAAAATGGAACTTGTAAAAAGAGCATTTTAATAAATAACTATGTAATAGATAGGTTTTCTCCCCCTTTGGGATTATCAAAATAGGAGGAAAATTATGAGAGAGAATAAGAAAAACAATCAAAGAGGTAAACAATGATAAAAAGGAATGGATAGAAAAGACAACTTGAAATTTTAATAAGATGAAATGGTACAAGGAGAATCCAAAATACAAATACAAAAACAAATCAAAAACAACTAAGGCTCTATTCACTCCTAGAGGGTCGAGGGAGATGACGACGCCTGAAGGTCGGAGGAGCTGGAGGAGCCTGGACCGCCTCAAAGCGACGATCGAGAGAATCGATCCGAGAGTGGAGCTGATCAAACTGAGAGCTGAAGTAAGAAAACTGCAAGTCCAGCCGGGTCTCAATCTGATCCTGGAAGCGTAGGAACTGATCAGCCGTCACCGGCAAGCCACCAGCATCAGCAGGAGGGGGCACATCCTCAGCAGGCTCAGGTGCATCATCACCCTCTCCAGCCTCCTCATCAGCAGCAGCATCAGCCTCACCTTTGCTGTCACCACTTCCTTCCTCTTCATCATCATCACTATCCTCACTTTCTGAAAGAAGATAGGCAGCGGCAATAGCAGGAGGCATGGCATGGGCAGGAGGATGGGAATGAGTCTGAGGAGAGTAGGCCTTGAGAAGACCGTCCTTGTCGACAATCCATTCCTGACGCCAAGGGTGCCAACGGATGTTAATTCGTTGCACCATCATAAAATTCACTATGCTATCCTTCGTTGGCTGCTCGAAGGAAGTAGCATGAAGAGGCACATCAATAAAGGAAAAGATTTTAGTCAAGAGGCGTCCGTAGGGTAGAGTTTTGGACCGGCGCGGGTGCTCAGCCACATAAGTCATGGCCCGGAACAGAAACTGGACCAAATTGAAGTGAATGCCTTTGGTGATAAAAGAGAGAAGATAAATATCAATGAATTTGACATTATCATGATCCCCGATACGGGGCGCAAGGGAAGTTTGAATGAGGCGCTCAATAATACGATGGTTAGGAGAGAGCTGGGAGAGCTTGACAATGGGATTTGTGGGCTGCCCTGTGAGATGCTCAAGGGATACGGCTATATCAAACTCACGGTCCCGAGGAAACTCCCCCTGAGCAAATGCATGAGGCCCGACATGAGGAACTCCCAGCATCCGGGCAATTTTCACCGAAGTGAAAGTGATGGGTTTCCCAATAGCAGTGGAGGAGATGGTATCAATGTCATCAGAAACGGACCACGTCAAATGAGCATAGAACTCTTTGAAAAGAAGAGGATAAATGACATCCTTTTCGGGTGGCTCAAAAAATGAATGCCAATGTTGATACTCAATAATTGAAAAAAGCTCGAGACGAGCAGAAGAAAGCCAAGGATAGTCAATAACTCTACCAGGCAAAATGACATTGTCATGCCATATGTCCGAAAGTTGAGGGATTGATGGAGGAGGAGGTGCTTCTTGAGCGATACCCTTGCCTTTGCGAGTAGATCGAGGTCCCATGATGGAAAAAGGAGCTAAAAAGAGAGAGATTGAGAGAATAAAGGAGTTTTGAGAGGGAAAAAACCAAGAAGGGAGGCTAGGTTTTGGAGGAGCTGCGGTTTTAGGAGGAGCCGCCCGAGAGAGAAGAGAGAAATGAGGGAGGAAGGGTTTTAAAATTAATTTTAACCCTTCCTCGGGTCGGCCCAAAAAAACAGAAACCCGACACCACCGGTTAACCGGTGATGTACCACCGGTTGACCGGTGGTACTAAAATTCATAAAATATAAAAAACAGAATTAAAAAAAAGGTGTTTAAAAAATTCTAATAAAAATAAAATATAAGCAAGCCAAGAAAGTCAAATATTTAATAGTGCTCATTGACGAATCATTCCTAACTCCCCTTTAATAAAATCAAAACGGTCAACCGGGAGCGGTTTGGTAAAAATATCAGCTAATTGGAAATCAGTAGGAATGAAGTCCAAAGTGATATCTCCTTTTTGAAAATGGCCACGAAGGAAATGATGCCTTAATTCTACGTGCTTTGTCCAAGAATGTTGTATTGGATTCTTAAGTTTACTAATGGCACTAGTGTTGTCACACCGAATAGGGACATGATCATAGGAATGACATTAATCCAAGAGAGTGTGTTGCATCCAAATAATTTGGGCACAACAATTGCCAGCGGCTACATACTCGGCATCGGCAGTAGAAAGAGCAACACAATTTTGCTTCTTGCTACTCCACGAAACAAGGGACTTGCCTAGCAGATGACAGGTTCCACTAGTACTCTTACGATCTAATTGACATCCGCCAAAATCAGCATCTGAATAAGAAGATAGTTCAAAAGAAGTATTTGACGGATAAAATAAACCAAGATTTTTGGATCCTTTTAAATACATAAAAATTCTTTTGACCGATTTAAGATGGGATTCTTTAGGATTGGCTTGAAAACGAGCACAAAGGCAAAAACTAAACATGATGTCAGGACGAGTCACAGTTAGGTAAAGTAGACTCCCGATCATACTCCTATAAAGCTTGTTATCCACCGGTTTCCCGGCTTCGTCTAACGTAAGCTTACATGAAGTACTCATGGGTGTACTAATTTCCTTTACTTGATCCATACCAAAACGACTTAAAAGCTCGTTTGTGTATTTGCTTTGGCTTAGAGAAATACCTTTTGAATTTTGAAAGATTTGAAAACCAAGAAAAAATTTCAATTCTCCCATAAAACTCATTTCAAATTCTTTTCTCATTAAATCTGAAAAATCAGTACAAAGAGATTCTTTGGTAGAACCAAAGATAACATCATCAACATAAATTTGGACTATTAAAAGATCTTTTGATGTGTGTATTAAAAAGAGGGTACAATCGGCATGACCCATTTTAAAATCGTTTTCTAAAAGAAATTTTGTTAACCGCTCATACCAAGCCCGAGGGGCTTACTTTAAGCCATAAAGAGCCTTGGTTAACTTAAAAACATGATTTGGAAATTTTGGATCTTCAAAACCGGGGGGTTGTTCAACAAAGATTTTTTCTGAAATAACACCATTTAAAAAAGCACTTTTAACATCCATTTGAAAAAGTTTGAAATTTAAGTGAGCGGCGAATGCCAACAAGATTCTAATGGATTCCAATCTAGCGACGGGCGCGAAGGTTTCACCATAATCAATTCCTTCTTCTTGATTATAGCCCTTAGCTACTAGGCGAGCCTTGTTCCGGGTTATATTTCCTTGATCATCAAGTTTGTTCCTGAAAACCCATTTAGTGCCAATAATTGGATGATCATTGGGTCATTCAACAAGAGTCCAATCATCATTTCTAGAGAATTGATTTAGTTCCTCTTGCATTGCAAGAACCCAATTCTCATCATTAATAGCATCATTAATGGTTTGAGGCTCTAGTTGAGAAAGAAAGGCTTGATGTTCAACCTCGTTGAGGATTGATCTTCTAGTTCGAGTACCGGCTTGAAGATCACCTATAACATTTTCTAAAGGATGGTCTCTAGAAGGTTTCCAAATCTTAGGCAAGGTGGAAGGCGAAGAAGGTGAAGAGGGTTCTAGATGGTCATCCTCCTTGGGAGGAGAAGAGGAATCATTCAAATGAAGCTTATCAAGCTTATCTTCAACATCTTCAATGACCGGGTGAGGTTTTGGAAGAGTTTCATCAAATTTGACATGATATAATTCTTCGATGGTTTTTGAACGTTTGTTGAAGACACGATAGGCTTTTCTTGAGTTGGAGTACCCAAGAAAAATACCTTCATCGGATTTGGCATCAAATTTCCCTAGGTTATCTTTTGTGTTAAGGATAAAGCATTTACAACCAAACACTTTAAAATAACCTACTTTGGGCAATTTGACTTTCCAAAGTTCATAGGGGGTTTTCTTAAGAAGGGGTCTTACAAGGACTCTATTGATAGTATAACAAGCAGTTTTTACCGCCTCGGCCCAAAAATATTGAGGGAGGTCGAATTCACTAAGGAGGGTTCGAGCGATTTCTTGGAGAGTTCGGTTTCTATTTTCAACCACTCCATTTTGTTGAGGAGTCCTAGGGGCAGAGAAGGTGTGATTGTATCCTTGAGAGGAACACAATTCATCGAATTCTTTGTTCTCGAATTCACCACGATGATCACTACGAAGAGATATGATTTTATATCCTTTTTCGTTTTCTACTTTCCTAGAGAATTTCAAAAAGGTTTTACAAGCATCATTCTTATGGGCTAAAAAGAAAACCCAAGTAAAAGAGAAAATTCATCAACAATAACTAAGGTGTAGGATTTTCCACCTAAACTTGCTACGGGAGTAGGACAAAAAAGATCAAGATGAAGGAGTTAAAGAGATTTTGAGGTGGACACTTCCTTCTTAGATTTGAAAGAAGACTTGTGTTGCTTACCAAGTTGGCATGGATCACAAATCAAATCTTTCTTAAATTTAAGTTTAGGAAGGTCACGAATGAGCTTCTTCTTATTAAGCTTTAGAAGTGAATGAGAGCTACAATGCCCCAATCTTCTATGCCAAAGCCAAGACTCATTGTCAAGAGCACTTAAACATTTAAAATTTTGGCTAGCTAGAGATTTTAAAACAATAATGTAAAGATTTTGAAAATGGGAAGCAGAAAATATCAACTTGTTTTGAAAATCAAACACATTGCATAAATCATTTTGAAAATTGTCTGAAAAACCACTATCACAAAGTTGACTAATGCTAATTAAATTATGCTTTAAACCATTAACTAATAAAACATCTTTAATAAAAGAGGAGCTACCAAAACCAATGGTACCTATTCCGACGATCTTGCTTTTTGAGTTATCACCAAAGGTGACATATCCTCCATCAAATTTCTCAAGTGAGTTGAACTCGGAGGGATCGCCACACTTGTGCCTTGAGCAACCGCTGTCGAGATACCACGAGCCTTTAGAGGTCCTACTCTTTCGGAGTTTATCCTTTAAAATCAAGAAAGAAGAGATTTTGGTAACCATATAAGTTTGGGTCCGGAAAGATTAGCTAAAAGAGACTTTTGAACCCATAATGTTCTAGAGGGATTCCTTCTATGATACTCATCCGAGTAGGTAATGGATTTGGGTCTTCCATACCTAGCATTTTTACAATCAGATTCATAAATCATGTGACCGGTCTTTTTACAATAATTACAAAATTTGTATTGAGAGCTCCCCCTTACAAAAGTAGTGGGTGCCCTAGAAAAAGTGGATTGCTTGTTATAGCCAATTCCATGTGTGGTTCTAGCCGAACGCTTAGAACATAGCAATTTAGTTAAGTTTTGTTCACCTTGGGTGAACTTGGCAAGAGATTCCTTCAAATCCTTAATGGTAGAATTTAAAGAATCTACATTTGGATTATTTTTGACTTTAAGGGCAAGCTCCTCATTCTCTTTGAGAAGTTTGTCTTTTTCGGAAATAAGAGTTTTGTTTTTCTTTTTCAGGGTCAAAAATTTAGAGGTAAGTTCGTGAAAACCATCCTCTAATTGATCTCTTGCATTTTGGAGTTCTTCATAAGACATATCATTATCAAAAGAAGAAGATGATGAAGAAGAGTGAGAAGATGAGTGAGAAGAGGATACCTCATCAAATGCCATTAGGCATTTTCCACCTTCATCGCTTGAGTCGCTTGAAGACATGGAGTCATCACTTGCACTCCATGTTGATGCTTTGAATGCCTTCTTGTTTTTCTTTTCTTTTAACCTTTTCTTGAAAATGGGGAACTCTGGTTTGATGTGGCCTTTCTTTCCACATTCAAAGAAAGTGATTTCTTTCTCTGCCTTTGGCTCTTCGTTTCGTGCCTTTTGAAATTTCTTCTTTTTCTTCATGAACTTGCTCATTTTCCTTGCTAGTTGAGCCATCTCGGATTCACTATCATCGGAGGAGCTTTCTTCCTTTGCCTTGAAAGCTATGTTCTTTTTCTCCTTGAAGATCTTTCCTTCTTTATCGGCTTGCCTCTTCATGGTAATCTCATAAGTCATGAGTGACCCTATGAGTTCTTCGACCAACATCTTCTTGAGATCTTTCGCTTCTTGGATTGCTGTCACCTTTGGTGCCCAAGAGCTTGGTAGGACCCAAAGAATTTTCTTGACAATTGTTTCTGCTGAAACATCATCACCAAGGGACTTTCTCCCATTGCAAACATCAGTAAAACGAGTTAACATTTCGGTGATTGACTCATGTGGGTGAATTTTGAAACTCTCAAAGTCTTGACGATACATATCTAACCTAGTGTCTTTGAATTTGTTAGTGCCCTCATGGGTCACTTCCAAAAGTTTCCAAATTTCGTGTGAGGTGGTGCAAGTAGAGATACGATTAAACTCATTACGGTCTAACCCACAATGAAGAGCATTCATGGCTTTGCCATCAAGCTCAAAATTGGCAATGTCTTCGGGGGTCCATTTAGATTCATCCTTACTAGAAAGAGTGTAGCCTTGCATAACAATTCTATATATAGGATAGCCAATGCTTCTAAGAAAAGTAATCATTCATGTTTTCCAATATGTGTAATCGGTTCCATCGAAGTATGGAGCCCGAGTCATGGAATACCCTTCGGGTGCTTGTGAGAAAGAAGCCATCACTATGGATTTTTCGTTTGTAACCGGTTAAGGTATTACACAAACGCTCCCTCTGATACCAAATGTTGGGTCGGAGGTGATGGCAAGAGGGGGGGTGAATTGCCTTTTTAAAATTAATTAACAATTTAAAACAAATTCAAATGCAGCGGAAAGTAAAATGGCAAGACACAAATGATAACAGAGTTCAGCTTTAAACTCAACCCTACGTCTCCGCTCCCAAATCAACCGTTGGGAGATTTATACGACCGTTTTCTTTTTAATGGTTATAGCAAGAAACACACTAGCCGTTTTAAGGTAGGCTAGATCACCTTCTTACAGCTTGCTTTTTTATTATGGTTGTAGCAAGAAACCCAAATTGAATGAAGGAAGAAAAAGGGTGGTTTGTTTTAATAAAAACCCAATTAAGAACAAAACAATTGAAGTAAATAATTTAGAACAAACTAGAGGAAGCCTTGAGTACCAAGAGGTGAGTGTAGTTGATGTAGAGGCAGCCCAAGCTTCAAGGATGGCAATTTGATCTCAAGTAGCCTTTGAGAATTGTCGTAGGAGCCTGAAATGATCAAAATAGCTTTGGTATGCTTCGGTATATGATCAGTGGTGTTCCCGGCATCCATGGACGTCTATTTATAGGAGAAATACTCCCAAATACTTCAAAATAGCCGTTGGAGGGCTTTCGGAGCCGTTGGGGATGAAGTGGGTCAGCCTGGTCAAAGCCTAACGGCTAGTTTGACTGAGCACACCGGCTGGCCGGTGCTGATCCACCGGCTGGCCGGTGCACCAGACAGAAGCAAGGGATTTCTGTCTGGCTCCACCGGCTGACCGGTGCTGAGCCACCGGCTGGCCGGTGGTCTGGACAGAAGCATGCTATTCTGTCTGGGTTCCACCGGCTGGCCGGTGGTCAGGTACCGGCTGGCTGGTGGTCTGGACAGAAGGTATGCCATTCTATCTGGACCCACCGGTGGGCCGGTGGCCAGACACCGGCTGACCGGTGGCACCTGGAAGAGGGCAAGGCCTTCTGCCTGGTCCACCGGCTGGCCGATGGGCTGGATCCGGCTGGCCGGTGCCCTTACCGGCTGGCCGGTGGACTTAAACAGTCCATTTTGAATTCTTCTTGGGCCAGCTTCTAGGCACCCTATTTCCTATCATCAAAAACACTTGAAAACAATTTAGAATACAATTAGAGTGATTGTGATCATTAAAATCCAAGAGAGAGGGGTGCAACAAAATGAACTTTCAAAGGAATTTCTCAAATTTATTTTACAAAACATGTCTTTTTAAAAAGTATTTCATTTGTTTTAAAACTCAATACTGGTCAATTGAATGCTCACCCCTTTATTTTTAAATGCTTTCCACAAGAATAATATATTTTTATTACAGGCTTCGATGCTTTTGGTTATAGAATGCATTGAAGTGTAGTAGGAAATTGTTTTTTGTTCGACTCTAATAAATGTATTTTTTTGTCTAATCCTCTATAATTTAGACTGCTAAATGAAAAAATGTACACAATAATTTCTTAAGTACTTGGTAGGGAAGTGTGGGCTCAGGGCGTTATTATTATTTTTAAAGGAAAGGTCAAGACAACATTAGAGATTAGATGTTGTATCTTGGGGAAAAATAAATATTACTATTAGAATCTTCTTTATTATTTTTTATCCCCATATAAATACAATAATTCTGATGTTGAAAATCCAGAATTTTCTTAAATCCAATACAAGACATTGGAGATGAAATTCGTCTAGGGCAGAGTATGTAACACACAAAGTATAAAAGTATGATTTGTGTATAATATTTTTTCAAAAAAAAAAATATAATAGATTATCATATAAATGTAGAGATAAAAGTAGTATGAATTTTATTTATAAAAGACCATAATACATATTTAACATACATTAGCTTACCCCTTAAACCCACTACTACTGATAATAAAACAACTGGAATTCCTATGAGAAACACAATGACGCCGACTTGGTATTTCAAATCTCATAGATCGTTTATAAGCACAAAGGTTATAATAAAAACAATAGAAACAAAACTATGAATTAGAGGAACATATAAAACCATTTATGAAAGAAGTCTTCTAAGCATCATGGTATATTTTAGTGTGTTTGAATTCCCATAGATATTGATATTTATAATTTTTTTATCCGACCATTAAAAAATGTCTGTTAGAATTTTTTAATCAAATTTGAAAAATTACATATGATAACGGTTGATATATAATATAAAATGAATTATATATATATTGATATAATATTGATTAGAATATTATTATTATTTTTTTAACTATTAAGAAGAAAACAATGTTTATATTTTCAATAAATTATTTTATGAATAAATAATGTTTTAAAAATTAAAATAAATATTTTAATTTTTTTTTGAATTTATGTGAATATTTATATTATGAAATAATTTATTAAAATTAATATGTTAATTTGATTATTATATATATAAGAGTAATCTTTTATATTTATAATAATAATGGATTATACTATAGTATTTGAAATATAAAATGATATACATTTTTGTAAATCATAAAATAAGACAATTAATAAAATGATAAATATATTATAATGATAAATATATACATTATAAATATATTGTATTATTCAAATAACAAGATATATGATATTAAAACGTTATAAAATATTATTTAAAAACTAATAATAGAAGATGAAATCAGGGGTTCATGTGTTTGGGGATTGAGGTGAACACGAATAAGAGACTGATACAGCGGGGCTTTATGGAGAGGGCGCTTCGTTTAAGAATGTTGGGGATGATGTAGGGCTGAAGCGAGGATGCGAGTTGGATGGATGTGGATCAAACTCTGGTTCATTTTCAAATCATAGGTCATAGTTGTTGGAGGATTCGTGGACCGATGGAAAACAAGATCCACATCACGATTATTATTTCAATCTATGTGAGGTAGGGTTAATCTTGTTTCATAAGTCCAAATCTGCATGTATGAGTATTATTAATGACTAAATCACTAGAAAAATGGGTCAATAAAGACAAATATTTAAAATATTTTTGTTTTTATTCTTGATATCGACATCCTCCAATTATGATACCTAAAATTAAGATTATTTTATACCCTTTTATTATCTAGTATCACTGTGTAAATATCATCACGATATCATCTGTGTGTATCATAAAATATTATATTTATCCGAATATCCTAGAATATTATAAAAACCTAAGAGGTCTTATGAAATTTTTTTCATTTCCTTCTTAGATTTCATCATATATGGTCCCCTTTTTATTGATAAATTGTATTTTATGCAACCCGATAGACTCGATTCTGCTATATATTTATATAATTTTTATCATATTCTATGCATTCTATGAAATTTTATTATAAATTAATTTTGGTTGTATTCCTCTACTTTAATTGGATCTGTTCTTCATTGATGCATTGAACTCTCACTATCTTTGTTGTTTTCATAATCAATTTTATATCTCAACTTTCACAACTTATCCTCTAAACATTTATCTAATTAATTAACATATAATTTTGAATACAATATTTATGAAAACCATGTATATAAAGCTATAAAACATTTATTCACTACTAAAAAAATAGTTCCGTGAGGCTTTACTAGGAGTAAAGGGGAGAATAAGCAATTCCTTTAATCCTATTTCGCACATTTGATTATCAAGTCTTCGGCAAAAATGTTTTTTTATTAAAATGGGGTACACATAAATGTATAATAAAGAATGTTATTCTATTTAATTTTTATGAAAAATTATGTTTTTTAGTAAGGAGTATTATATCAACTCAATGATTTTTATGGGTTCCATTAAATAGAAATAAACATGTTTTGCAATTTGGAAATTTAGATAAATTTTTAATAAGAGATCATTTTATAAAAATGATTTCCATCTTATGATATAAAAAAATTATATATTTCGGTATTCCACATTTAATTATTTCCTTGATAAATTTTCAATTTTTGTAAAGAGAGTTTGTTCATTTCTATATATAAGCCGTATTTTTGTTGTTTTTAATTATTAGTGTATATTTATTTCATGTTCTATACTTCAATGAAGTGTATCATTATGAATTCAATTCACAAATAAGAAATGTGTGTGTTTTTGTTTCTACAAGATATAAATACATTAGTATATACATAAATTATCATTTTTATGATGTATATATATAGATTTATATTAATGTTTTATATTCATGAACTTCTATTAAATAATCTGAGTATTAAATTATGGGATATGATACATGTATATATTCTAATCAAACATATATATGTACAATATTTTAAAATGCTGAACATTTTTGGCATCTAATTATAGTACTATTAATATATATATATTTATATATTTTTTAATTTAATACTTTTTAAAATATATGTACATATATTTATATATCCATGAATGTATGATTGTATTTTGTAAAGAAATGTTACACTAAAAATTTTCCACGTGACACATAATTATCTATTGACTATGATTGATTTTAAAAATAAAGAATTACATTTTTTCTATTGCTATTAGATTATTCATTTATTTCATTATTATATTCATAAAAGTGATTAAACAAATATTTCATTGAAATTGTCTGATTATGAATGACAAGTAATCTTCCATGTTGTCACGAAAAGTGTTTGTATCCTTATATTTGGTCGTATGTATCTGAACATGTATTTTTCAATTATGATTAGTAATTATATAATTATATATAAATACAAATTAACAATTTTTAAATTTATTATATATATATATTAGACTAAAAACCATTGAAAATATTTTTGTGTGTGTGTATGTAATGTTTAAAATGTGCTTTTTTATTAAATATTCTACATTAAAATTATAAATATGATTTAGAATTGAGGATTGAACCCAATCCCTCAAATAATTGTTTAGAACTTAAATAGCCTTCAATGTTGCTGGTTACTAAAATGTTTTGTTTTCAAAATAGTTTGTGTAAGATTTTCAATATTTCCATTTTATTTTTTAATGAAATTTTTGTCAATGTATTCCCAAAATATTTAAGTATTTTAATACATAAATAATTTCAATATTTTTTTCAATGTATTTTATGAATGTATATAGAATGGGGTTTTTAAAAGAATTTTGAATGAAATTTCTCAATGTTATTTTTGAAATCATGATTTTCTAAAATGTTTTTTAATTGTTTTAAACCCCCTATCTTGTAAATTGGATTCTAACCCCTTTGGTTCTAAATTGTATTCACATGAATCATAGATGTTCTATTTCGTGCTTCAAAAATTTTGGTGTTAGTTCATGAAGAAGTGTAGTAGGCAATTTTTTTTAACACTGATATATGTAATGTTTTTTTATGCCTCTATAAACTTCACTGGTAAAAGATCCTTGTTAGCATAACAAGTTCTGTAATTTTTCAATTTATTTTTTAAGAACAAAATTATACAGTATATTTTTATGCACTATGTTTGGAAGATCAGTCTTAGTGCATTATAATTGGAATATGAAGAATCGTTAAGACATCTTTGGAGATTAGATGTTTCCACTTGAGGAGAAACGATTCTTAGCATTAGAATATATTTAGTACGTTTCATCCATTTGGTCATTCTTCAAATATGAAGTTGAAAATTCATAAATAACTTATGTTCGATGCATGGATTGAAAGGGAACAATTCACCAAATTGGGGGTGAAAGTAACACCCCAGGTTTAGAAATCTGTTTTATGAATTATCATTTACCCAAAAAAATAAAAAAATACCAATATTTTTTAACATAGATATATAAGTATTATAAATTTTATTTATAAAAATACCATAATAAATCTTTAAAACATAAAAACTAACTCATTAAACCCACTTCTATAGATAATAAAACAAATGGAATACTCCCAAGAAACACAATGATGAAAACTAAGTAGTTCATATGTCTTGGATCTATTATAAGCACAAAGATTCTCGATAGAACCATATAAATGAAACTATGAATAATAGGAATATATAAAAACATTTCTGAATTATTGGGGTGAGCATCGAGGTATTTTTCTCTGTGTTTGAATGCCATTAAATATTAATATTTATAATTATTTTATCTGACCATTATAAAAAATGTCTCATAGAACTTTATAATTAATGATGAAAAATGAAATTTAATAATCATTGAAATATAAATAAAATAAATAAATAAATATAAATATATAGAAATAATATTGAAATGAATATTATTATTAAAATTTTAACTGTTATGCAATTAAAAATATTTATATATTCAGTAAATTATTCTATGAATAAATAACAATTTAGTCCTTAAAATAAATTTATTAAACAAATAGAGTTTATGTGAATATTCCTATTATGAAATATTTCTTTAAAATTGAGATATTAATTTTAGTATTATATGAATATATTGAGTATTCTTTTAAATTTATAAAATTAATGTAGTAAATTAAAATATTTGAATTTTAAAATGATACACATTATTATAAAGTATAAAATAAAATGATAAATAAAATGATAAATATATTCAAATGATAAATATATACATTGTTAATATTTTCAATTATTCTCATAAAATGATATATGTTTTTTAAATGATATACAATATCATTTCAAAATAATAATAGATGATGAAATCTGGGGTTTGTGTGTTCTGGGGATAATGTTGATGCAAAGAAGAGACAAATGATGTAGTGATTCAAGCATAGGGATGTTATATTTAAGATGTTAGGGATAATGTATGTTCGTAGTGAGGTTGCGAGTTGGATGGAGGTGGATTGAACTCTACATCAGTATTATATCTGATGTTGTAGTAGTTCTAGGAGTCACAGACCGAAGGAAAACTAGAACTATATCATAATTTGGGTATCAATCAATTTGAGGTAGGATGGATATTTTTTGTAATGTCCAAATCTGTGTGTATGAGTATGATTAATGACAAAATCATCTAAAAATAAGGTCAATAGTGAAGTCTGTTGACAATATATTTGTTTCTCTTCTTGATATTGATGAAATCCTATTCTGATATCAACAATTAGGATTATTTTATACCCGAATATTATCTGGTGTCACTATATTAAGGTCATCACCTATTCATTTGTGTGTATCCAAAAATTTTGTATATATATGAATCTTTTGGAATCTCATAAAACATTTCCATGTTTTGTAACTAATTTTTTGTTCTCTTCTATGATTTCTTCATCTATTGTCCCCTCTTTATCGATACATTGAATTGTAAGTAAGCTGATTGTCTCAGTTCATTGATATATATATATATATATATTCTCTTTGAATGAATTCTTGCTCGACAAGAATGTTATATTTACATTTTTGTTGTTCTCAACTGCAATTTTATTCCTTCTCTATCTATACATTGATTCCTCCTTATCGTTGTTATTGTCATCAGTGATTATATATATCAAATTTCAAAGCATATCTGCTTAACTTATATCTAAGTAATTCACATATAATATTTAGTATAGAATTTCTCAAAACCATGTATATAAAGTTGTTCAACCTCTATGAACTAGTGGAAAAAGAGTTTGTGAAAGCATTCTTATTAGTCAGGGAGAATAGGACCTATTCATTTATGTCTTTTTATGTTTTCCTTATTCGATTATAATGTCTTTTGCGAATATGTTTCATATAAAGATGGAGTACATAACAAAAAATTGTAAGGGATATAATGCTTTTAATTTTTTTTTAAAAATATAGTTTTTTTAGTAAGGAAAATTATTTATACTAAAATATTTTTTATTGGTTTATTTAATTATATATCAACATGTTTTGCAGTTTTGAAATTTGGATAAATTTTTACTAATGAATAATTTAATAAAAATGATTTGTGTCTTAAGTTATGAACCCAAATTATATATTTTTGGTATTCCACATTTAATTATATTTCGGGTATAATTTTATGTTTGTGTAATGGGAGTTTGTTCATTTCATGTTATAAGCCCTATTTGGATGTATTTAAAATTATTTAAGTATTTTGATTTCATGTTTTAGGCTTCTAGGAAGTCCAACTCTATTCTTTCAATTCCCAAATAGAATATTTTTGTGTTTTGGTTTATGAATTATATATATATATATTCATGTTTATGTTTCATATATATATATATATATCAATTTGTATTGATGTTTTATTATTCATACTCATCGATTAAATCATCCTTTTATTTAATTATTGTGTAAGGAACATTGGTATATTCTAATGAAACATATATATAAAAATTAATTTATTAAATGTTCAAGGACATTGGATTCTAGTTTCAATCAGATTAATATAAATATATATATATATATATATATAGACTTCTTAATGTAACTTTCCTTAAGACATATATATATATATATATATCAATAAAAGTATGATTGTATTTTGAAGAAAGTGCAACATTGATATTTTTTTGTGCGACACACAATTATCTATTAATTGTGATTAATTTTTAAAAGGAAAAATTATATGTTAACTATTGATATTATTTTATACCTCCATGACATTTTTTCATGCATAAAATGAATTAAAGAAATATGTCATTGAAATTTTATGTTAATGATTGATAATTAGTATTCCATGTTGTTAAGCGATGTGTGTGTATCATAATATTAGTTTGTACCAAGTGGAACATGTAATTTGAAATGTAGAATAGTATTTATAAAATTATATATAACTAAAAGTGAAAATATTTATTTCATGTATCATTATATATATATATATAAACTAAAACTCCGGTGAAAATGAATATATATCTAATGCATGCTTAAAATAATTTTTTTAATAAAATCGTGTTCCTGAATGTTGTAAATATTGTAGGGTATTGTGGAGTGATCCCAATCCCAAAAATAATGGATAGGGCCAAGATAGTCTTCAACGTTTCAAGTTACAAACTTTTTTTGTTATCGAATGCTTTCATATTATTTATTTAGGAATAACATTGGATTATTATAATGAAATACGATCGTATGCATTTCTAATATATTGAATTATTTTCAATACGTAAATAATTTAAATATTGTTTTCATGTATTTTATGAACGTATTTTGAATAGTATTGTCAAAATAATTTTCAAAGGTATTTCACAAATTTATTTTTCATAATAGGATTTTCATAAAAGCATTTCAATTGATTTTAAAATCCCTTACTGGGAAATTGAATGCTCACCCATTTGTTTTTATATGTTTTTCACAAGAATCATAAATATTATATTACACTCTTCAATTCTTTTGGTGTTAGCAATCATCAAAGCATAGTAAGAATTTTTTTATTTTCATTAAATTATAATAAATGTATGTTTTCATCTAATACTCTAAAAACTAAACTGGTTAATGGTTTATGTTAGTGTAATATGTCGTGTAATTATTTTGTATATTTTAAAATAAAATTTACACAATACGTTCTTATGAATTGAGACTAGAGGAGTGGGATAAGGACATTATATATTAGATGGTTTCTTTGTTAATAATGTTTAAATATTTTAGAATATTCAATTTGAAAAAGCATGATATTTATCTATGTTTTAAGAAGAATAAATTGATAATATTATTGGCATTGACGTAGTGACCCCTCTGCTATGGGAAAAGACACCTAGAAATCCCAAAATCAACCAAATATGATAAATAGAAGGTAATTCATGTTCTAAAGGCTCATTCGTAGGTCAGAATGGAATGTCCTAGATTCAGGATCCACCTAGTTGTTATTTATACTTGGTTAGCCATAAAGCCTCATGTACGCCTCCCAAACATCAAAGCCTACTGACTAGTACGAAGGGTGTTATAGAGATCGAGGTTATAATATGACCTCTTTGGAAGGGTATAACTTAAAAAAAATTTGAATAACTAATATTGTAAGATATAATACTATTTAATATAAATAAATAGAAGATGTTTGAACAGGAAAATAAGAATGAATCGGTCTAGAAACGATTATTCTGCTTGTCACATGTTCTATGAAAATAGAAAAAATTGGAACACCACAAAAATACTCCATATATGGCCCAAAATCTCAAAATATACAATTAAACTAGGAAGTATCAAATTCCTCAACTCGTTCTCATGCTCTCATGCTCCATAGTAGTAGCTCAATTACTAATTGACGGTCGCTTTCCCTCATCGACACATGAAATCATATAATCTTTTTGGTCCCAAAATGAAAACCCAAACATGGTGTGAGACTAAATCCCAATAGGCACCAACCCATTGTTTATGCAAATCTATTTGTGAAATTATATAATATGCTATTTAAAATAGTATAGTAAATGTTTTAAACATTAGGTACTCAAAATTATACACAATGGATGTCTCAAAAAAATGTAATTGATTATAGTTGAAGTCCAAATCCAGGAATATGTTTTGACATTATAGACATGTCATACTCATTTCATTTAATTATTCAATTTATATCTGATTTTGGGCAAGAAATCCTATAGTAAAATTCATATATCACTCATACTGTATTTTAAAAAAACCATAAATCAGGGTATAACATAACACCAAACTAGATCAAAAACTATTATATTAATTTTTCAGTAGTCAATCAAAGTTGAAACTCATTATATAATAATTTCAGTATGTGTATGGGTCAACACCCAGTATAGAATCATTTCACATGTTTTAGGATCAAAACACAGTTTATAATCATTTTAGTATAGTAAAAACACATGTAATTTACACTGTTATATAGTGAAAAAATAATAACACTTGTGGGCATCAAAAATTCCACAAAACATTTAAGTAATATTATGATTACCACGGTTAAAAACAATAACTATACATGTAAAAATGATATCACCAGACTAAAATTTCAATTAAACTATCAAAATCCACAACCATTTATTATATCATTTAGTTAAACCATTCCATTGACCAATTTCATTTTAAACAACCAATAATTCAGAATCAAAGGCATACACCTAGGCATACTAGGCCCAATAGATAAATTATAGTCATCTTAGGGAAAATACACACATGTAATATCCCTCATTAAAGGATAATAATATCCAACATGTATTATTATCATTTAATAAATTATCAAATCAGCATTAGGTAACAACATATGTCAATATTCCATTTAGGTGGAACCCAAAAATGGGCACGCAACACACCATCACATATAATAAAAATAAAACATAGTGAAATTCATGATTCCACAAACTTTGTGATCATATGTCTCTACTAGTCAAGTGTCAAATTTCAAATAGACCGAAATTAGAGTAGAATTATTTAAAAGTGAAAAATTATTTACAACTGATATCTAGGTCGAGATAAGAAATCTTGAAGAAAGGCTTGAGAGGAATTGAGCACTCAACGAGATGACTATAATGAAGTAAACGGTGATCAAATCATAGATCTTACGATGTATCAAGAATGAAACCATCATTCATATTTTCTGGGTGCTCTATATTCCAAAAAGGATTAGTTTCTATCAGTTTAACACAAATTGATTATAATGCCCAATTTATTCAAAAATAATACACAACGTGTACTAAAAACTACACGTCGTGTGGGAGTCCTTTCCGTAAAAGTCTTGTTTAGGACATCACATGTCAATTAATGGGTATAAATGGCATGTAACCCAATATAGAAGTCATGTACATAATAGTACTTGGCATATAGACCTCATTCACAACATGTTACAGGCATGTAGCCATCCCTTGACTTCATTTTATGTTATTTTCATATAGTGAAAACCAAAAAGTAATGACTCATAAAAAATGTGACATAATTTTGGTTTCCATATCCAAAACGATAGAGCGAGTGAAACCATGAATAGATACAACCTCTCGAATATACAACTTCTCGAGAGAATCAACACTAAATTTATCCTTGACTAGTATGTAATGAGAATCCATCATGGGACTATCAATAACAACCCACAATGCATCATTACCTCAATCTGACATTAGAAAACCATTCATGAAATCCATCATGACATAATCTCATTTTCACTACAGAATAGGTAGATGTTGAAACATCATAGCTGGTCTCTGGTTATCTTCCCTCACCTACAGATAGGTGGAACACCCTGTAACAAAACTAGCAACCAACTTTTTCATTCCCAATGTCCACTACCTATTTCGCAAGTCACGGTACAAATTGGTGACCCAGGGCTGTAATGCCTAAGATGAATCATGAAAATCCATCATCATTTTCTCATGGAAATCCTATAGAACCAAATAGTATCCATGGATACGAATACACTTATCCATTCAAACAACCCAACAATGAGGAGGGTCCTCAACATCCAAACACTCCCATAGAATGAGGTCATCTAAATACGAGATATTCATCATCCAAACTATATCCCATAGGACAGAGTTATTAGATATAGATGTAAGGTACATCTAACCCTACCTTTCGTGTTCCTATAGATGCATCTCAGAGAACAATTCCAACAACTGCCACTACTACTAGCCTCCAACTATACATGTATTTGTATCATCCTACATAGAACATTAGCCACTACATTGCATTTACCAAGATTATAGGAATGCTCAAAATAAAATTACTAAAGGAATTCCACCCAAATTCAATACCTCATATTCAAATCATAATTATTGAAGATGTAATTGATGCTTTTTTTTCTGTGAACACCACAAAATGCACTCCTAGAAAATAGTGCCACCAATAGTGCAGATTATGAACCACTACAGCTTACTACATATCGTGTGTTGGATAATTCTTCCCATGTGGCCTCATATATAATGATCTTTACACCCCGACTCTATCAACCTATATCAACACTATACCATTCTAATAACATATACCTCACCACAAACTATATAAATCTGTCACTGATCTAGAATTGAATGGATTGGTGATGATTTCCATCCCTCTTTAATCTCTTGAAATGATTTATCATATTAATTTGACCAAATGAACTTCACACCCATCTTAGTTAGTCCTCTAAACAATTGTTCTATGAAAGATATGTCTTGTAAAAAATTCTGGTGATTACCAGATATCCCAATGAATATCCTTATGTCAAAAATGTTCCCCGGTTGTTCCCCAGAAGCTACAAATATCTCCTTCTCTAGAACCACACATAATCATTTATATAATATGATGTGAGCCAATATATAAATATGATCCATCCAATAGTGGCACCTTGTGAGATTAAAATTTAACTGATGCTCTCGTAGTGTATATATAATGACCGAAATATGGATTTTAAGGCCGTTTCGATTGTTATAATACACCAAGATTTCATCCACAAAAACTACTAAAATAGAATACATGTAATGATGGAACACAAGGTTTATCAATGCCATGAAAACCACTAGCACATTCGTGAGATCAAACAACATAATTGGATAATCGTATAGCTCATAACTACTACTACATCCTATATATGAAATTTATAAAATCCAAACATGTACCTTGTGATATCCTATCCTCAATTGGATCATCGATAACTCCTAAGCGATGATCAAATAGTTAATTAATATTTATAAATGGATATATGTTTTTAACTGCCACATGGTTTTGATTCATATAGTGTATACATATCCTAAGTGTACCATACTCCTTTTTGGAAAAAAGGACCAACGAACCCCATAGAGAAGTATTGTGTCTAATAAAACCCTTCTTCTTCATGTCCTATTGCTTTTCCATTAGCTACTATAACTATGTTTTATGCATACTATATGGAGTAATGGATACCAGTGTAGATCCTGGAACTTTCTCAATAGAGAACTCCACCACCCTCACTTGAGGTAATCTAAACAAATAATTTGGAAATACATTCATGCAATGATCAACCATTATTCTAAAATATATCTGACATTTCCCCATGTAAATTAGATATATATTTTAGATCTAGGTTTTCAACCTACAAATACCCACAGTGCTCAGGTATAGTTCGGCTCACCGAGACTTCCCATTCACCAAGGTGTAGAAATGATATTCCCTCCTGTGATGTGAAACTAACCCTCTAGCGATTGAAATCAATAAAGGCCTGGAAGAATACCAGAAAATACATTCGGAAGATAACAACAACTCATGTCATGACCATGACATAGAAATGTCATACAATGTGACACCCACCAATCTTAATGTGGAACTCCTTGAACTATCAAACACCTTCATGTATATTCCCTAATGGGGTGGTTAGAATTATAATATCATCAGATGTAAAAACAAATAGCCCAAGGATATATGAAAGATGAAAATATATTATTAAATGGGAATCCCATATATGAAAAATTACAGAAGATAAAACAGAGGAAACTGGAATAGTACCTCTAATAGAAGATGATTTGGGATCATGAACCTACTAGTTCTATAGCAATATAGTAGTGTGGCCTATACCGATGTCCCGTGACATAGCCTTGATTCACTAGGATGATCCACTCTACTATCTCAGAAAACATAGAGGCCGACTACCTCAGCCAAAACTACCAACTCATCATGAGCAGTCTAACGTCTTCCATTTCTTGGACTAGTGGGAAGCTACTAGTGGTGCTTTGGAATGTGGAGCCTATTTTGTTCCTCCCTCACTAGCGGTTATTGGAAACGTCCTACAGAAGCACTCTATATGGGCTGTATTTCCTCAAACTTGGTGATCAACTTGGTCCATCTAGCAATAAGGATTTGTATCCCCACATTTTTGACACTAGTAGCACCTCACCTAGATACATGAAGATATGTTTTGGCTACAAGATTAGTCAAAAGTAACCTCTATATGACACATTATACATCATACCAGGATAGTACCAGATGTTAATGCTAAACCACCCTAGCTTCCACCTCGAGATTACTTTTAATTGATTTTGGTAATTAGTTCCATGTTCACCATTATTGATACATTAAATAGAAGAAAGATATTATCCTAAGATTAGATTCCATAGATGAGACCATTATCAAATATTCTAGCATTTGAAATATCATCACCTGTCAGAATAGGATTGAAGCACTAGAGCTCCTTAAAAGGAGACGAGTAATGGGCAACTAATATAACACTATGATCCATATGGATGAACTCTATTTATTTCTCATCCATCAACATATAAATATATATCTATTCATTTAATAATATCTAGACGTATTTACAAGGAATATCCCAATGAATCTATGTCTGAGTCTCTACATCCCACCATTTCATAAAAGAATCACACTACATATAATTCACAATATTCACCCACTAATTAGGAGGTTTATATATATACTGATGATAGATAAAATTTCCTCTATCTGTGATTCTATAGACTCTGTTCCCCAGTCCCCAAAAAATGTGAGAGTATGTTACTGATGGAACACTCTAGTCAGCTCAACCATTGAAGTGGTAGGATGAGATTTTCCTAGGATAGTCTTCATAAAGCATGCTCAATTTTCGAGGAACTGTACCTCAACACCTCCATCTGAAAAATATTTGGTTCCCCATATACCCTGAATGGAGGATCCATAAGTAGCCCACAACCTACCACCTTGGGGATATGCTCATTGGCACCCACTTGGTATAATACTGGAGTTCATCGTGGTGGAATTTCAATATAGGGTCCTTCCCATACACCTCAGTACAATGTTATTAATCAGGGTACATAGTTAAAGAGAGAATGCCAAAAATAGGAGATGGAAAGCCACAAATGTTCAAAAAAAAGTCATACCTAGCATGTAAAACCTAAAAATGGGGTGTCCCCTTAAACACTCAAATGTGCATGTAAATACGCCTCCCTTTGTAATGTAAAATTCCAAGAAACATATATTGTTAGGCAGACGCATGATGTGTACTCATGCATTGCCTATTTTCCATGTAATTTTACATTGCCAGATCTACACATGTTTAGACTATGTAATACTACACGGGGTGTGTTTAAGGTACATGACGTGTTCTGTCCAAAACTCAACAACTTGGGTTTTCTATCACACAGTTTGTTACATTTTCAGTACCAACATGACATGTAAATAGTGCACACGGCATCTACATGAAAACAGCTCTATATTTCTGAATGGAAGAACACATGGAATGTGTTCATATGACCATATGCTGTGTCTTATAGCTTTCTGGAATCAAAGCCTTTGAAACATCCCTGTTACCCCAATTTTTTAAAAATAATGCAACAGTGTGAAAAATTATGATTGATGGGGTCCATACTCCATATGAAACAAATCACTAAATCCACAAATAGCACATAAGAACATAATATATATAACATGTTTGAAACACGGTCCACCAAATACCAATCTTAGAGGGCACATACTCCTCATGGTTAAATTATTGGCCTCCATCTAATTCAACCATAACATGTACCAATACACATATCACAACAGCATGTATATTAATCATGTTATCTATAACAACAACATGAAAATCTAGAATGACATCTATCACAACAACATGGAAATCAGTAATACTCTCTAACTGAAATAGTAATAATGCATGACATGTCAATCTAATATGATTCCATATCATTCTTGAGATGAAAAACCCTATACTCATCGAGTTTCAACACTATAGAACCACAATCATGTCAATAATTACTGAATAAATACATGTGCTTCAACAAATGGTTAACTGAGTCTATTGTAACAACTCACAATCCCAAATCACAATTTAATTTGAGGAAATTTTACTTCACCTTGTGTGTGGGTTATCTACTCTAGAGCACTATATAGTACCATTTCCTTTTAATTTCAATCTCAATCCATCATCACTAAACAATAAATCATACAAGACGAGAATGACCTAATATCACATAGTAATAATTTGGATCTATGAGACACCTAATGGAGCACCATTTCTGGTTTTCTACTTGGACTCAAGTGCGTCTCCCCAAATGAAAGAGGCTTCTGACTAGCAGTGAGGGACTAGATTTGATTGAAGGGATATTATTCACTCATTGGTAGAGTATTAAACATTGGAAATAATAACAACCAATATCAGAATTGATAATACACAATCATAGAAATAAATAGTGGATGTTTTAATAGATAAATAACAGTGAATCAATCCAAAAAACGATGATGTGCCATGTCATATTTTCTAGGAAAATAAAAAAACAGCTATACATTAGTATTACACAAAATACATCCCAAAATATAAAATGAAACATTGAATCTAGGATGAATTGATATCCTCATCTCAGTCTCATGCACTATTTCTCCTATGTAGAAAATCAAGTACCAAATGAAGGGAGATTTCTTGGATCAACACCTGCAATCATATAATTTGTCTAGGCCCAAGATCATGACCCAAATATCGTGTGAGACTATATCCCAATATGCAACCACCCATGATCTTTTCCAATCAATTAATGAAAATATATAACATGAAGTGTACAATAGTGAAAGTAGTAAGCAGTTGGTACTCAAATGTGAGAACAACAAATGTATCAGAAGATACTGTAATCAAGTATAGGTGAAGTCCAACTCAAATCATAGTAATTGTATTGGAAGATGCATCATTAGTAATTTCAATTAATTATTAAATTTCTAAATTAGTGTGATCATAACATCATAATGTGAAATTTAAATATCACTCGTGATGTATTACACCAAAACCATATATCCATGGTATAACATAAAACCATAATAAATAAAAACCCTCAATTTTAGTATTTCAGCAGTCAATCAGGGACAATACCTGGTATATAATAATTTGAGAATGTGTCAGGGTCAATAATATGTATATAATCAATTGATCATTTTTCTGTGTTAGAACATTTTATGAAACCTTTTTAGTTAACAAATAACACGCGTAAAATAAACTGTTACAAGGTTAAAAAAAATGTCTCTTGTGGGAATCAAATAGGTTATAAAACATTAATGTATTCTATCCATTTCTATGATTTGAAATTACAAACTCAAATTGGAAACTAGTATCACAAGAATAACATATTAATTAAAATATCACAACGAATAACCATTTATTATCTCACATGGAAAAAATAATTAAATTAACCGATTCCTTTTTTAAACAACCCATTAAAGGGAATAAAAGGCATTCCCATACGCATCCTAGGACAAACGTATAATAATTGTTCATCTAAGGAAAAATTCAAACATAGTGATTCCCTCAATCATGGATAAAAATATAAAACATGACTTACAATAATTTAATAAATTACCTAATCAACATCATGTCACCAAATATTTCAATATTCAATTTAGGTGACACCCACAAATGGTTATGGGTCACTCTGGTACATATAATCATCTTTAAAATTAGGAAAATTCATGATACCACCTACCTCATGTTTTAATGACTCTCCTCATCCAGTTTTAGCATTGAACTCACCCTAAATCAGAGTATACATACAAAAAATGAGCAAAATAATCATCCTGAGATAAATTGGTCGAGAGATAAAATTAGAAATAAAGGAAAAAGGGAATTGAGAAATCGCCAATGGGATTCCAATAGGCCTAATGGTCTTCAAATTAGATATCTTATGATGAATTGGGATCCAACCCCTCATTCAGATTTTATGGGATTTCCATAAAATGAAGAGGCATCATTTTGGTCCATCAAACAAAAAATTGAGATACTCCTCAATTTAATCAATAAAAGTGCATAGCGTGTAGTAGAAACTACACGTCAGGTAGGTTTCCATTCTGTAAAATTCTGAAATTTTAATCACATGGAATGTAATGGGATTACATGCAATGTGACCCCCAATACATTGCATTTAAATAATTTTACATTCCATGTAGGTGCTAGTCCCATCATGTAACATGCCTGAAGCCACCACTTGACCTCTATTTCTTCCATTCATGAAGGTGAAAACTGAAATTTCAATACTTGTACCTAAATTTTAGAACTAGGTTCATAAAAAAAATAGGGTTATTTTGGCATGCATTTCCATCTGGAGTATACACTTGTTGGTAGTAAGAGAATTTTTGTGAGAGTGTATACACATACACCTCATCATATAGTTGGAAATAATGTAGACAGGGAACCTTTAATCCACATTGAAAATACATATCATGTTATAAAATTAATTCACATGTTAAGGATAGAAAGAACATATATAGAAGTAATATACAACCTAGTATCATGTTAAATGATCAGAATTTAGAAATATAATTTCATATCTCTCCTACCATATTCCCCTTTTGGCACAAAATTCCTGACCAAATTATATGATTCATGAATTAATGAAACCCTTTAAGACACCAAGAATATTCCATGGACACTGCTTCATAGTGAAAACCCCCTCATAGTGTGATATAGATCACCTTGGATGTACCTAGTGATTGTATATAAGAATTTTGAAAACACCAAGAATCCACAATGGTTTTCATGTATATATGTAGGGAAATGGTAAAAACAATTGGTGCTCAAGACCATACCAATTCACTTGATATGTATAGGTTATACCATAGATAGATTGTGATGGATTCATAAAGGTTGGTACATGTATCATATTGACATAGAATGAATAATATGGGAAGGCCTCTATGTAGAAATTTTGATCATGTAATGTGGATATTAATATTACACATTATAGGGAAGAAAATAAATCCATAAGAACACCATAAGGTTTTCAAATTCCTTAGACTACTCAAAATTTAATTTATATCGTTTTTATTCTATCGAATGTTTTTGTGTAATTTATATGCTACTCCACATCCCAATTATATGATTTTTAGAAGGATTCCATTGAGATAGAGGTATTGTTAAGGAATGTTTTTGGTGTTATAAGATTTAGGGGTTTCCAAAAGTGGGGATGAAATAAATTTACATGTTTCACCGTGGACAATCGAAATAAACCATTAAATGTTTATATATTTAATTAGATAGATAATTGAATGGAATTTACTGATTTCCCATTCTATATACGGGGAAAAGTGTGTATTTATATTTTTCAATACACATATTTTTTAGGAAGCCCAATAGGATATTTTCAACGAGGATGGTGGCTCAAATTTTATGGTAAATTTAATATATAACAATAATAATTTATATTTAAATGTACATTTTGAAATCCTTTAGATTGGTCAATAGTTGATGTTTGAAAAAAAGAGAGTGGACTCTCTTCCATGATGTACTTCTTACAAGTGATGGTTGGGACAAGATCGCTTATGGTTTCGTCATCATAACCATCAGTGGAGAATAATATCCCCATAAAAAATTATTTTTGTTGTGTAGTTTATTTATAATTTAATTCACTAAATTTTATTTACTGATCGAAATCATATTTTTATAATTTAATATTTTTTCTCTTATTCTAGTGAAATAATAATTTAGTTTAATATATTATATTCCCTTTTCTATGATTTTACGTTTATCAATGGTCAACAATGAATTGACCATGGGATTCAAATTTCATAGAATATGATAGTTCTGATTCGATGGCATGTGAATGGAATGATTTTTGTTCTTCCTAGACATTGATTTTTCTAAATTAAATTATATTTTATTTCACTTGAAATTTACATTATCCCTTAATTTCGTATTGCAAAATATTATTTTTAGGGGATGACAGCCAATGAAATTTAGGACATAAGAAATAAATAGATGACATAAATTAACAATTTTGATGGATTATAAACTTATTTCATATTGATTTGGAAAATAATATTTATTGAGGTTTAAAAAATCATATAATTTATAGTCATTATTGAGATGAGATTCAATTTTATTTAAGGTCTCTTGTGTTGCTAAATTATATTTATTGCATGAGTGATATAGAATATTTAGAGGTATTGAGAAACTATCCACTAATAACAATTCCCATATCTTCATTCTCTATATGCTAGTTTTTTACATTAATAATGGTTTCATTATTTATTAATATATAAAATTAAATTAAATTTAGTTTATTCCCTTTTTTATAATGTCTAATGATTAATAAGATCAAATAAAAATTTATTTGATTATAATGGGGGTCATGATTCATTATGGTATCGATCAAACAAATATCACAATTTAATAATAATTTTTTTTCTAGGTTGGGTCAATTTATATTAAATTTTTTACCATCCCCTTATAATAATTTTATCAACGGAGGTTGTTATATGGGTGATCATAAATGTTTTGAAATCCAATAGTATATTAGGAATTACTATAATAATTTAGCATTCATCCCTATTATATTAATGGAAGTGATAATGGGCTTTATGATGTCTCGACAATGATTTATTGGAATGTAATTTATTAATTATGTTTCACCACAATGTTTATAGAGATTTGTTAGGGTGATTTAATCAAACCACTTTTAGTGCATAATGATTGTAAAAATATCTTCATGTGACCTCCCAAGATGCTATTAAGATGACTTAGTGTTATTGGATAACATGAATTAATATTTTTGGTTTAAGAAACTCTCATGGGTATGGGTCTTGGTATTGTATGATGGATAAATTATGGACATTCCAATATGTCACACAAATTTCTTGAGTCTCAATGAAATTTGTATGTGTCATATTCCATTGTGAAATGAGTTGAGGTTTAGGTGAAACAGAACCGTGATTCATTTGGCATGGGTTTCCATAATGGGTCGAAACCATACATTATATCATTGGGTATGGGATTGCTTCTGATATACAAAAATATTCTTCCCAAAATGTAGGCGAAGACGATAGGATCAAAATTCATGGTGGCTGATTTTATAAATGATGACAATGCAAGATTCGTTCACTATTAATTTATTATCATATATCAGGTTGGGAGTGTTTTATAGAAAATATCAGTAATTATATATATATGATATTCATATTCAATTGATTATAGCTAAAAAATATTATTAACACATTATAAATAATTAATGTGACATTGGAATCCCCTAATACATGTATACCTGACATGGATTTCAATGTATTTGGGTAGACCATCTAGTTTTCTCTCATAACCCACGTATCAGAGGGAGTTAGGAATAATGTATATTTTTGATATGTCATGGATTCCATAGAATTAGCATGATAGTGTGTCAGTACTACTTTCAAGTTCATCTATTGCTACCTTATTCAATACATTATCCTTAAATCCCCTTTTATTTTTTCTAATATATTAAATATGGTTTATTTCATTCTATTCAAGACTATGATGAGCCAATAAAATCCCAATTTTATATCAATATTGTGTGAATAAAATTATTAATATGAAAAATAATGTAAATATTTTCATGTATTTTTGAATCGCCCTAAGTTTTAATTTACTATGAATATTTCACAATGACTATATTAGTCATTGTCATTTATTGAAAGACTCTTATATAAAAGAAACTCACTGATGGTTAATTATAATCCCCTTTTGTGATACATTTGGGAAACATGGGTCATGGAATTAAAAAGTGGTTATGTTTAATGGGAATGGGTTATCTACATCCATTTTTAGGGTTTTTGGAATTATGATGTAAAGAGAGTTAGTTCTTAATTATCATTACATTCATTGTAACTCATGTATCTAGAAAAATTACCAAATTGGGATTATAAATTCTAAGATGACGGATGTGATGCAATAGAATAGGATTCCCAAATGATGGTTGGAATAGTCATGGGATGTTTTATATGTATCATCAAAAAGATAGTGGTTATTTCATGTTACATTATAGTGGTAACATAGAAGAATGCTATAATGTCCAATGAGTGATGTTGTTTGACATGATACATAATCATAATCCATATTAATTTAATCGAAATATAATAAAAAAAAAATATAATATAAAAAATATTACAAGGGGTGATTATTTTAACAATTATATAATGGGATTGTTTCACTGATTTTTATTGATTGGTAGGCCTCTATAGGGAAGTTATTTTCGTTTTTTTATTTTTAGAGAAATATGAATTTTTGAATAAGTATTCAGTTTTAGTGAGAGTTATGCATGATTTTTTTTTGATTTTTGGTCTTAAATAAAATGGATATTATATCTATTGATTTAAAAATGGTTTGTAATTTCAAAATCCTTTTACATAAATAATTTTTTATTATTATTTTATAAATTTCATTCAAAATATAATTTTTATAACGTGGATTAATATTATAATGGTTAATGGCTTGGTCAGTGTCTTTGGGATTTCTGTTTTCATTAGGAAATGTTTGATTCAAATTGTTATTTATTAAAATTTTGATGAATTTTAGTGTGTGTGAAGAAATTAACAGAATTTTGATGATATGTAATTAGTTTCATGTTAAAATGGTTTAAAATTTTATTTGGTCGTTGGTTGTGGTAACATGAAAGCTTCAATTATATGTTTAGATTGTATTTCATGTTTGGATAGAGACCACATATCATAGTCCAATATATTGAATCATATATTCTTCATTTTCATCGTATTTTGGTCTTCTATATAATTAATAATTATCAAGAAATATAATTCGATTATATTTTGTAGTAAAAATCCATTGGATGGAATCTACAAGAAGACAGATGAACTATATATATGTATGTGAAAATAGCTACTTGATAGAGGCCTAGAGGTATATTCTCTCACCATATACCATCTTATTGGTAGATCAGATATAAAATGTTGGATGCTGGATTCCCTCCAACAATCTCATGATGAAAAAATTCATCCTAATAATAGAGGGATAACATATCGTTTTATCATATATTTATTAATTAACACCTCTAATAGTACTCCAATATCTGTAATATGAATAAATTTATTTTTCAAACTCATTTGTGATCATTTTTTCTCAATCTATATTCTAGATATGGGATCTTCATTACAGTTAGACGATGAGTTATCTATTTTTATAATATATTATGTGGGAAAAATTCTTTTCTCTTCCATATGTCTTTTTTATGTGTCTTTTCACCAATGAAAAAATATTTCTAGATCTATCAAGGATATTAATATGAGGAGGATATTTTTATATAAAATTTTAGAAGTTGTTACTAAATTGAAACAAGAAAACCTCAATTATTCATCATCTTGTAATACATGTAAATTTTTAGGTCATATTTCTTCTTTTAATTGAATATGTAATGTTTTTAATAGGAAAACTGAATATTTCTTTTATAAAAGTAAAGTGTTTTCATTTGATATATTTTTGAAATTTTTTTTACATAAGAACTAATAGATTCATGAGGATTTTAAGATCTAGGGTATTTATAATGGTAAGAATAATTCTTTTTAGGATTTAATGTACTTACTTTCACATATTTATTACACTGTAAGACATTCTGTTGTCCAGTTTGGTTGTGCATGCAAAATATGTGTCTTAAAGGAGCTAGGATGGGTGTCGGGCGATTAGTTAATTTGAAAGGGAGATACAGGTCATGAAATCCCATTTTATGACATGTAATTGTGTGGCCAAGAAATTTCATGACATGTGTGTCTTCATTTTCAAAAAAGTAATATAGATATTTATAAAGTGTTTAAGGCAATTACACATCATGTAAATGACTGACAATTTGTTTTAAAAATTGAGTCAATAGTATCTATTTTTTTAAATAAAAATTTTTAGCCTATTTTTAATGCCTTGACACACTCTTTCATGGTTTTATGATCTATCACCCATCTAAGCTCTTATTCAGTCATTATCTGTCACTTTGGAACTTCATTTGTACATAATTAGTTATTTTTTTGTCGTTTTTGATTTTTTCGGAACAACGATAGTGATATTTTGAATTATGATCATATTTCGTAATTTTTATTCGTTATCTCTTATATATATTTTTTAAAAACAAGGAGGAATTATGATTCACATTAGACGATAACTCTACTACTGAGATAGGGTTGGTGGTTTTTACTTTCATTTAGCATTGTTGTGATTTATTGGGATGTCTGAGGTTATGCCAGCTATCATCATTTTTTGTGAGGACTTGGTTCGGAAATAGCTAGTAAACTTCTATTAAGTAGGACCATTTATAGATTTTTATAGGGTCCTTTATGGTGTGAAGTCAATTTTTCCCGACGTATGGCCACCCATGGGGTGCGACAAAGGAATGTAACTTGTTTATTCCTTCTAAAACCACATAATGGTTTAGTTATTGTGATTTACTTGTCGAAGGAATCCCATGTATACATAATTTAGTATGAATATATATATTATGAGAATTACTTCATCATCACCTTTTATGATCATTTCTATCCATGATTGTATTGATTAAATTTCGTAGATGGAACTGGTTAAAGGAGTGGGTATTATCATTGGTTTTTTAAATATTATGACTGGTGTATTTGGAAATAGTGATGAATGGATGGGTATACTCATGTGACATGTTTAATGTGATTTTTAATATATCTGTGGGTATAATAATGTGATATAATTGATGATGTTAGTGGGTATACTTCTATGGTACGGAAAAGAATAATTTTTATGAAATGAATGAATGGTTTGATATATTCCATTGATGAATCTTTGTGTATTAGGAATGTGGTTGGGGACGACTTGGTTATGTATGGACATTGGGTGTTGATTTCGTCTTAGGACTCAGGCCTTGCAACCCCATGGATCCCGCATGCATGGAACCACATATGAGATGTCAGTATACATCTCATATATCTGCAACAAGTGCCTACACTGAGTGGAGACTATTATTCTCATGATACATGATGAGGATTATGTGGTGGATTACACCATGGATTCATCCCTTCAAGGTCTACACTTCATTGTACAACACGGTTTTGGGAATATTTTGTTATATCATTATAAGATATGGAATTGGAATATATGACATTGATTTTAAGTGGAGACCATGATTCTTGTTTACTTTTCATATAACAACCTTGTTAAGAGATAATTGTTTTTTGTAGGGATACTTTAGAGGATATTTAGTATTACCTGTAGAATTAGAATATGATACGGGAATTCAAAATTATTTAACTAATTTACTTACACTTTATTTTTTGTTTGAAATTAATGTTTGAACTATATTGATTACTGGGTTGAGACCTACTGGGTTGTTTATCTAACTCCTTTTTTGGGCCTCCTTAGGGACCCAAACGTATTATTTTGCAAGTGATGAAAGAGGAAAGCTTTCTAACACAGTGTGTTGACTATTTCTTTGTAGCATGGTATCATGGGACCAATCTGATGCTTGAAATTCTATATTAATTTTTTTTCTTTATAAATGTTCGATACGTTTGTTGCATTTAATTTCCATGTTCATATTTTGGATGAATTATAGATACATGTACCAGTTGTATCATTATATATGACACACTTCTAGCATGTTATATATTCTTGTTTTCTATTTCTATGTATCATGTTTCTACTTGTTGTTTATAGTTCCACTATTTAATGTATTTTACGTCCACTATGATATACTTTAGTAATGAGGGCATAGTTTCCCTCAATGACTCATCTAGTTCTTCACTGCTCTTGTGAAGCCTCCAGTGTTTGGGGATATATTTTTGAGTCCATGTTGCCAAACGGGTTCGGGAAACTGTTTAGTGACGTCTAGGTTCAAGAATTTATAATGTGGTATCAATAGTATGTATAATTTTCTAGATTGAATTTCTATTTTGTGATAATATAGAGGTATATAGTTAATAGAAATTTTAAATAAGTGGTTACCATGATTTTCCACCCCACAGACATGAAAAATATACATTTCCCAAAATGAAATTTCGATTTTCTGGATTTTGTCTGTTATAGATATTTTGATTTCACCAATGGTTGACCCACACGAGTTAAATTTTGAATATTGATATGATTTTGGGAATTATTTCTATTTCAACCGGATTATATGAGGGTATTAAATCTCATGCAACATCTAGGATCCCTGTCAGAAATCACATGTATTCTATTTGGCCATGCCAATAAGGACGCATTACATGACCCAGGATATTGTGGTTGGTGTTTTAATAGTAACATTGGCTTTTGTGAAAGATTGTGTGTAGTATATAAAGGGTTGACATCATCATTCAATTCATATATATTATGGGCCCTTATGGATGGAGAAATGATGCACCAATGAAATGAAATAGCTAAAGTAAACTGAAATGTGTGAATTGAATGAAAACCATGTTTTCGGTTCATGAAGTTTTATGAGACCTCATTGATTCATTATTGGTAAAACTATAATTGAAATTTCATGAATAATATTAATTTCAAAATTCATATGAATGAAATGGAAAATTGTGACTTGGCCTAGAGTTGGATTTTGAGTTAGAAGGAGTGATAGTTTCAAGTGGTGTGTTGACTATTCAATATACAGATTTAGATTTATGAGAAGTCAATGGGTTTTTTTTACTTTGTTATAGGATGGTTTTTATGTGACCTATTTTTTTGGAATGTGGCATTGATATAGTTCTTTTCTAATGCCTTTGTTTGGAATTTTGGATGAATGAAACAATGAATACCTCCAGTGTGTTCTTGGATTTTGGAGATGAAAACAACAATAGGTGGTTTTCCATGGGCTACAGAATTATCTTCCTTTTTCTCTAGAAATAAAACCAACTAATGTTCTAGAAACTGGTGTTGAAGCATAATTCGTTGAGTGTTTCCTTAATTATTTAAAAACATTTCAGGGATACCAATTACTTTCCTTGATTATTGTTGAGATGAAAAGGTGTTACAATATTAGTTTCCTCCCACGTTCTTAGGGGATGGAAGTACCTAGGCTATTGAGCTGTGGCCTGAGGTAACATTGGACATCATTGAAAGTCTTAAGATGACTCTATATATGAGGGTCAATCTAACAACATATATTCTCTTTCGAGAATCGAAGCACAGGTGGGATGTTCTGATTCATGCTGGAGCCCTGTAATATATGGGTTAGACTGTATTCTCAAATCACTTAATTAACTACTTTTACAATAAGATTCTATGAGAAGAAATGTCTTGTGATTTCATTCATCTGGAACATGGAGTTAGAACCGTTATATTATACTCAGAATTATTTACAAATTGGCATCAAATTGCACAATTTTACCTTTCTAATGAGATTTCTAAAATGTGAATCTTCAAGAAAGGTCTCTATCATGCAATCAAATATCATTACAGTGTGTTCATATTGACCTCTATCACTGATATTGGGATTTAGGATCATATATATAGAGTGGTACCTGAGGAAACTATGGTGTTTAGATTAGGTTAGTTCTTCCTCTTGACCCAATGGTTCAACGTCATCATGTTGGAAGAACCATTTTGATGCTTTCTATGTTATTAGATTTAGTCAGGTTGTGGGTGCTACATAATTAGGGTTATATCATCAGTGTGGTTGGTGGAGCCACAATAAGTAACAATTTGACTATGTCCTAGTGTAGTGCTGAGCATGTCGATGAATGGGGATGGTGTAACAATTTTTCAGGACCATCCCTCCAGCTCCGAGGGGAATTGGATTTCTCTGACAACAAATTGAGGAGAAATTTTTTTATATTTGCATCATGATGTGAGATGGAGTAGTGAAAAATGATCATGCTAACACAGTGGTTGTTATGGAAGAGGAAGTGAGATACCAGTCACACCAAGACACTAGAATTTTACAACTCTGGGCATTGAGATTTTTTCACCAGGCTGTTGTACATTCCAATCCTCTCTATATAGCATACCATCGAGGTGTTGTGTTTCAGACCATCTATGGTGAGAGGTTCGATCAAATTGACCTCCACCAATGCATATGCTTATTTTTATATCATTAAATATCATAGTTTCATATCATCACCTATGGTGAAAAGGCATGGGATTTCTATGTTGTATTATGATGTTATATTGATGCAATACACACTGTTGGGAATCAGAATAGATGATTTGTTCTAGTTATGTGAGTCCCCCCTTTATGATGGTGGGTGAAACATTTTCTAGGATCATTATGTCCAAGTGAAAATGGGGTTTGACCTCATACATGGGATAAACATGTTTGAATCTTATTAGGTATTTTTTTCTTTTAACACGGGAGTGTAACATTCACATCACTAGAGTGTTTAATGATTACTTATAAGGGTGAATAATATGACCAGGATACAAGATCTAGATAAGAGAGTCATGGGATATGTGGAAGGACAACCCAGATTACTATTTTGTTTTTTGATGATCAAGGATTGAGTCATTCAGAATTTCATCTAGTGGTTGATAATTTCTAGGATATGTTCCCAGATTACATTTCTGGTTTACCTCATTAGATAGAGGTTTATTTCTCCATCATGATAATTTATGGATCTTCCCTAGTATCCATTCCTCTTTATAATATGGATTATTCGGACTTGCAGGTTCTCAAAAGGAAGATAGATGATTTGGAGGTGAAGGGGTTATTTCGACATATTACATCTCCAGGGGGTTAACTGGTGTTTTTTGATAAAAGTATGTATGGTAACCAAAAGAATTTCATAGATATCATAAACTGAGCTATCTAAAGGATGTAAACATATATCCCTTATCATGGTTAGATGACCTATTTGATTAGCTTCGAGGAGTGAAATTGTTCACAAATATTTAATTGAGGTTAGGATATCAGTAGGTTCATGTTTGACTTGCACAAATACCACGTAAAACCATTCATAGTAGGTATGCTGTATATGATTATGTGGTTATATCATTCAGTCTCATGAAGTTTCCAAAAGTTATAATGGTTCCGATTGGCCAACTATTCCAACCTTAATTGGATTATTTTGTGGTGGATTTCATATATGATATTATTATGTATTATCACAATATAAAATACCATTTATACCATGTTGAAATCACTTTATGTACTCTAAGATTCATCGATTATATGAGAATCACAAAACATGTCTCTATTGGATGGACTATATTCACTTCATGGGTCACATCATCTTGGATATAAGATAATTAGTGGACCAAGAGAAGTTGATAGATGTACTTTAATGGAAATACACCAATAACGTTTCATTCATATGAATTTTCAAGGGGATATCTAGTTACTAAATGCATTTAATATAGGACTTATGATTCCTAAAAATACTATTTATGGGATTTAATAAGAATGGTGTGATGTTTTTATGGCCAGATTCATTTGAGAAGAACTTTAAAGAGTTGAAATTAAGGTTGACAACAACAGTAGTCTTGATACTACTAGATAAGGGAATGAGTTAGATTGTGTAATGTGAATCATCATATATTGGGCTAGGAGTAGCACTGATGTGGGAATATATAGTCATATCATACATGTATCTATAGATGATGTCACCTGATAGGAATTTCCCAACCCATGATCTTGAGTCGGCTCTAGTGGATCATGCATTATGATGTTGGAGAAATTATTTTATAGGAGAGAATTTTTTGGTGTTCACTGACCAAAAGGGACTCATGTAATTATGATCTGATATGAGGCATCGAATTTGGGTGGAGTAACATCAGTCTTTTTACATTGTCCTTTCATGAATGTCTAGTGAAGGTAATGATTAAGCTGATGCACACAGAAGGGGGACTCAGATACCAGATGTTCAACAAGCTAATAGAGAGTGGACAATTCTGGAGTTGCTCTCTGAGATGCATCTGTATGTTTATTATATTCTGTGTTGAAAATATATATCATCCATATTTTTAACTATCCCATAATATATAGAGTTATTATGATGAATCTATCGGATTCATATAGCCATGTTCTACAAAAGTGTGTGATAGGTGGGGGCCCTCCTCTTGGTTGGACCGTTAGCATTGATGATATCCTATGTATCCATGTATGTGGTTGGTTAATAGTGTATATATACGATGAGAGGATATGGAAGTTTCATGATTCATATTTGGAAATAATATTACAGTCACCATGATGTACCATGACTTGCGTCGTCAGTACTAGAGACCAGGTATGAACATAGAGGTAGCTAGTTTTTTTACGTAGTATTCCACCAATCAGCAGTTGAAGGTGGAACATCAGTGACCAGATGGTCATTATACATTGATAAACTATTCCAATGTAAAAATTGGGTAATTTCACAATGGTTTTTGTGGTTGTTTTGTTGATTTCATTTCATGTTTACAATTTTGTGTGGGTTTTTTTGGAAAGTCTCATGAAGGTTTCCCATTTCTTACCAATCAAGGAGACCTTTAGTGATGATATGGTTAGAAATTTATATATCTGATACGCTTTATGAAATCAAATGGTTCCTTACACTATATTTTGTGATAGAGATTCCAATTTTATATCTTGGTTCATGTAGTGTTTTAAGAAAGTAATGGGTAAATAGGTTCTTTTTAGAATTGTCTACCCCTTGCACTGATTTCCAGTTAGAGCATACAATAATGGTGGTAGAAGACATAATATGATCATGTGTGATAGATTTTGATGGATCATGGAGGAGTCACACTCCAATAGCTATGTTTTTAAATTTTCTTTGTTACCATGAAACAATATCGATTGAATCATATGAGGTATTATGAGGAAAGAAATATGGAACACCTAGGTACTTGTTAGAGGGTGGCGAGGTATCGTTAGTAGGACTGCACCTCGTGCTGGTGAATACTAAGGAGGTCCAATTGATTCTGATATTGATGTTTACTGAATATTCTTATTATAAATCTTATGATGATCATCGCAGAATACCTATCAAGTTCAAGATCAGTGATCAGGTTTCCATGCGTGCTTCAACAAGGTTGGGACAAAACCTGATAAAGGGATATGTTATAATTTCACCATGATACGTCAGAACATCATGATTCTGGAGAGATATGTATTGGTAGCTTATTGTCTATAGTTACCATAGATGTACCAATCCATTCATGTTGTCATTTACATATCTCAGATGTGTCGCTATCGTTTGGTCCATTCCAACATTTTTTATCTATAGGAGGTTGATATTTGGGTTGATGCATCCTTGGAGGATTATATAATTCATATAATTGATAGGAGTATTAATATAATATTATTTCAGTTAGTTACACTAGGAACATATCTATGGAAGCACAGCCATTTACAGTGTGAGACATGATATAAAGAAGAAATAGTTTGGGTTACAGGATAGTGTTTTTTTCAAATGAATCTGGACATCCCTTGAGAGAGAAACTTGGGGACGAATTTCTATAATGGTGGAAACATTGTATGATCCTAGGATTTTTCATGAGGTTTAGATCTACCATTTATAGATTAAATAATGTTACATAACATTTTCTCTTAGACCCGATGTTGGGTCGCTGGCTAGTGGGGTTGATCTAATTATAGATGTTTGTGGGAGGAGGTAGGCTGGATGTGGGATAATTACACGACATGAGCGGTGTATACACATCTTGTAATCCCATTTCAGGATGTGTATTGGTATGGATATGACCATTCATGACATCTTTGTTACCATTTCTAGAAAAATAACCAAAGCATTATATGATTTGTAAATAAATTACACATCATGTAATTTACCCACAATTATTTTTATAAATATATGATTTTGCGTCTATTTTATGAAAAAAATTATTTCCTCACATTTTTTAGGCCTAAAAGCCATTTCGTTAGTTTTTCAAATCTATTGCTCATTATATATCTTATTTTTCTAACGCAGGTCATGTAAGATCTATATCATTAAGTAATTGATTCCCTTTTATCCATTCATGAATCTTTGGAACAACATCTACACTACATAGATTTAGGATCGTATGGAAAAATGTCCTTTTCTTCATATGTTCATTAGATTTATTAACAAACAATATCAATTAGGTCTTAATACAAGATTATCACTCTACTACCGAGCTAAGGTTGGTATTCCATAAAATCTTTCATCTTTTTCATACATTATAGGGATTTGTACCTTTTTCCATCTTCAATACATTATGGAGAAGCTCAGATTTGAAATTGTTTTTGGACATGTGTTAAATAAGACCTATTAGGGATTATATTATGTTCTTTTACAGTGTGATTGTGATTGTTCCCCTATTATGGACACCCCTAGGGTGTGATAGAATAATTTATCTTGTTTATTCATTATGAAACCACCCACAAGGTGATTTTTTGTGCCTTCATAGTTTGAGGAATCTTTTGTAAACATAATTTGTCGGCATGGATACCTTGGGGGATGTAATAACTCCCTGACTTTTTTATCATGTCATTCCATGATTATATTAATTAAATAACGTAGTTTAAATTGGATAACTATGTGGGTACACTCGTTGGTGATTTTAAAATTTATTGATTGGGTTATTTGGAAATAGTGAAGAATTGGGGTGTATACAAATGTGACATGTTAAAAGTGAAATGAAATATATGGGTGCGTATACTACTGTGATGAAATTGGTAATGTGACTAGGTAAAGTGGCATGGTTTGGAAATTTTTATATTGTTTTAAATGAATGAATGGAATGCTAGATGCCATGGATGGATCTCAAGAGATCCGGAACACAGTATTGTATGACATTGTTGAGTATCCACCTTGTGTCTTGATTCCATGGGATGATTCATGGATTTCAACACAATGTACATGGATTGTTTGTAATCATGTAAAACATATTGCAACTAGTTCTCTTAGGACACCAAAAAGTTCATAAACTAGGTTTACACTGACATGATACTTTGACTCAACAAGGAAGCCTTGGTCTATGAAAACTTTGTTCTAAAATATTGTAGTCTACAAGTATATATTTTTAATGTTTTTGGGATTAATTTGTAACGTCGTTATATGACATGAATGTGGGATATATGATTGTGGTTGTACGACGATGTTGTTTTTCTTATTTACATTTCTTATATCTACCTTGTTATGATATACTACTTGTTGTAGGGATCCATAAGAGGCAGTTTTGTTTTACCTGTTGAAATAGATTATACCAGGGTAATTCACAATTATGTTAAATATTTACATATACTTCATAGAATATTACATATTTTCGTAAGAACTGCATAGAAATTCAGGTCAAAACTTACTGGGATGTTTATATCACACCATATTTGGGCCTCCTTGGGGACACACACAGATTATATGGTTTTAGGTTATTATAGGGGAAAACTCCCTACCATAGGTTGTTGAATTTTTCATTGGTTCATATGATCATTGGTCCATGTTGAGGCTTGCGAGGTTACATGCACAATTTTTCCTTTTTTTTATTTTGGATACACGTATTGAATTATATTGCAATATACATATTTTTGATGTTTTCTAGATACATATACCATCTGCATCATTATATATGTGACACGTGTAGCTTGTTGTATATTCATTTCTTTCATGACTATTTATCTGATTTATTCTTGTTTTTTGACTGTATTTTACTTTCATTGTGATATAATCTAGTAATGAGAGAATAGAATCCCCAACGACATACCTTTGCCTTTAATGTTGTTCATAAGCCTATTTTATTCTGGAAGATTCAATTGATTCCATTCTTCCAATAATGATTCATGAACTTTTTAGTGGCATAGGTTCAATATGCTACATGGATATAAATTGTATATATTATATATTCATGTTGTACTATGCTATAGTTCTCACTCCCTAGTTTTTTCCTAAACTAATTTGTATGATTTTTTTAAGGATGGATGGAATGTTAATAGTGTAATGTACTTGATACATATAAAATATTTTGATTCCATTTGTAGGGTTAGTATAGTTGTAATATATGTTCATGTGGATATGGAAAAATTGTTTTAATCTACATCCATGTTTAGTGTATTTTAGTTTCCATATAAATCAATTATGATAGTGTTATTGGATATTACCTTGGTGTTCGGGTTTTTATGATAAAATTTATATTTTTTTTGTCTGTTGTGGTACCTGAATGCATTTGCCAAATCATATGACTTCTGGTGGGTGAATCACTTCTGTTATTATTTATAGGATACAATGGTTCTTAATTTTATCCAATGGTAATTTATAACACACATCATGTGTTGTGGTTGTAGAAATCATTATACATTATTTGATTACAACGGTTGGTCACTTACTCTACCATCTGAGGTCGTTGGGTGAGTTCACTTTGATTGGTGTGAGGAAAATTTATAATCTGATTCATTTTTAGATCAATGTGGTGGATAATAGGTGTTTTACTATGAGATACATGTGTAATTGGATCATTCATTTATTGTGAAATCTCGGATAACTTTGTTGGTAATCCTGTTGTGGTCCTTTCAGTGTATGTTTTATATTTGATGGGTAAATTTTTTTTTCTATTATGGGCAATTGGATTAAACAAAAAATATATTTGATTGGATGAATATATATGTTGGTCCAATGATTTTTTTAAGCTGATTACTATGGTAGGGAGTACCATTAGTAGTAATTGGCCAATGGTAACGTAAACCTATAGGGAATAGAACTATATGATTGGAAGAATTGGTTTTTGAAACTTTGGTGATTGGAATTTATCAGGGTTTTTATGAACCATTATGGTTTATATTAATCTTATTATCCTTTTATAATATCATGAGTAAAATTTTTATTCGATACATTATAGTTATTGGTGGGATATAAAGAATGAATTCATTAGGATATAAAATGATTTATTACATATTTCATGTGGTGATTCACATTTTATGATATGGTTATGGGGTGATCCAGCTTTTGTACATTGTTTTATGCATTCAAATAATGTTTAATCACATGATTTTTGGGATTACAAATAGTATTTCTATACGATTCAGGGGTGATTCGTGTTATAAAAGGAAATTTCATGTCACTAAATAGTGTTACTATATGGTGGAGAAAAAATATTAGTACCATGTATTCTGGATACCAGTAGGAAATAATTGTGGTTCATTAGTAGGGAATATGGTTTAAATGTAGGATTGTTTAATTTTAGGAACATCCATCACGTGTTGTGGACTGAAATTAGTAATGATATATGAGAAGTGGAAGCGCCTCTTATTTATCAATTATTATTCTGTTGGTGTCTACAAGATTATACATTTTAGAAGGAGTTATATGATATAATATTTAACTCTAGATGATTAATCAAAATACATATACATTACATGATTAGAGATTTAGATATGGAATTGGGTATATTTTAGGAGTGGATATAGATATAGGGTTTGTGATAGGATATAGTGAACTTGAATAAATTCACGTATTACATTAATATAATTTTATTGTGTTTTAAATTGTGAATTTTTCACCAAATTAGATGTATTATGATGGTTTATGTAGTCATTTGGTAAACATATCATGTTATTTCACTAATTTTTCATACCATCCTCATTATTTAATGTTTTGTTATATTAAAAATCCTCTTTTATCATGGATTAATTTTTGGAAAATCAATTGCTGAGTTGGTGGATGATAAAGATCATTTTTTTTAATTATATTTGTGTGAGGGATGACTAAATTTCTTCATAGAATCTGTTATAATGTGGAGGAAATGAAAAAAGTGAATCCTTTAAAACCTTCCTTACCATGTTCATGTATGAAACTAGTAATTTATTTTGAAGAGACATTTTTTAGGATTGTTGGTATATTTATGCAATGTATGTGTGTGGGGACATTGATATGGTTCATATCATTATATTGGTCAAATTATGAAGGGGGGTGAATAGGTTATAGTGTCAAAGGACGACAATATATTCTAACCAATTAAAACAATAGTAATGGGGAGTTTCTCTGAATACACATTTTTTAGTTTATAATATTCTGTTGGAGTTTAAGTTATTTCCTTAATATATGGGTTTTTTGGGGAATCTATAATTATAAAGACATTATAAATATTTTACCATCTTTAAAATATGTTTTATACGATTTTTATGGATTCTATGGTTTCTCTGGGGGTTCATGTAGATGCCAAGGATGTGTAATGTGGTTGGAATGCTAAAAGTTTATAATTTTATATCATTAATGGAATAAATGTGTCATTCACTCCCCCAATATAATTTATTTTATTCCTTCACGGAATGAAATGGGTGGTCAATTATGCATTTTTCTACCCTAAAATAATCTAATCTGAACTATAGTTTATATTGTCAACCTTGATTTTTATGTTTTCTAAAATAAATATGAGGGTGTTTCAAAAATTATAATCCCCTTAGTTGATCAAACAATTTTTCTATATATTTTAGAATAATTATTCCAATATTTTATTTTGGAATCAAATATTCCATTTTTTTTATTTTTAAAAGAATTTAATTTGGTACAACAGTTGATATTATTAGTGATACAACTACTGTTGAGCACTATAGAGTTTTATATAATCCTAGAGGGATATATTGGATCACCAGTTGATGTAGGGCACTTGTACATTCATTGTGTTTTGGGTATTTTTTATACTATATTCATATACATCATTGTTATTAATATCATCGATATTGTAATATATTTTGTGTTAGAAAATAATATTTCAATATCATTACATTATAATAATTTTGTTCATGGACTTTGTAGTTTTTATAAATGGATGTATTATGGCACGATGGTCGATTGTGTGTCGGTTAAAAATTATTTAAATTTTTTTGTGTTCATATGTTTTATCTGGGGATGAAGAATAATTTTACTTTTTAAAATGGGTCTTTAAAATGATTTTTTATATAAATTTATATTTTGTTATGATGTGGATTCTTTGAAATATATTATTTGGAAATTGTTTTCCAAAAAATAATAGTATTTTTTATTAAAATTGATATGATTTTAGGTTATGGGGATGGTGTGGGGAAATTTGTGTGTGACGTATTTGGAAATTATTTTATATATTTTTTTCTAAATAGTTCATCAAAATAAAAAATAATGTATTGATTGACCTCGATTTGGTCTAATTTTTCAGATGAGGGTGATTCACTGTTTAATGAAATAGTTTTTCATGTACTTCAATTGGGCTACAACTCATGGATAGTGTGTCATGATGGATGATCATATTGTGTATAGATCATGAAAAATTGGTTTGTAAATAATTATGTATGTTATATATATTACAATATGATAATATTTTTTATGGTATAAAATAATTTTTTTCTCTATACGTATACACGAGTCCCTATGTATGTTCAACATTTGACTATTTTTTTTATTTTGGGTAGAGTATCAATCGACTAGATCTGTAATAGTGATATAGATATTTCTGATGCAATTTATGTGATAAGATTTATTTTTCATACTTTTTCATGATGTGGCTCTACATTGTCTAAATTGATGGGATATCGTTCTTGATGATGATTTCTAATTTTATACTGTGATGGCCCAATGTTCGTTATATGGTCATTTGAGAATGATCATTGATGGGTCAGTGTGCTTTATGTGTCCTCCCCAAATTTTGAGCTAATGTGTCATTGTTTTCAATGTGGCCCCCATTAGTATGTGAGAATGGTTCCGTGTTCTTGATTATGACGTCCCAAATATCTTAGGGATTCCTCATTGTAACTATCCTAGCCTCTTTAAAAACAGAATGGTTGGGTCGGTGTTCATTTGTACCTTTCCGTAGAATTAAATGTTAGAGGATAGATCTAGGTATTTGTTTAATGAATTATTTGATTCATTAATGATGGCCACAAATCATGTAATTATAGATGATTATAGGTCCATGGATCTATAACATTTACATGTCCCATATGTTAGTGAGTGGAATATAGGATAATTTCATTCCTTTAGTATTCAGGTGTGGGAGAAATTTTTTTAGTCTGTCTCAACCTAGAATCTTTTGTTATAGTAATGGATACAATATTTGATAATAGGGTTTTATAATATAATTAATTATTGTAGGATAATATGTCATAATGTTATGATTAACACACAATTTCCAATCTCATGTGACTGATTGTTAATTTTTTGTAATGATTACAAATTCTTATTTATTGATAATATTGTTCCTAACATATTTAATTGATGAACATATACTAGATCAAAGAAAAAATTTTAATTTCAGAGGCATTTAATATAATGATATTTTCATTAAAATTACATGAAGAGTTATGTATGCATCATTTGATTTGATACTTGTGGGTCAGAATTCCATTTATATTTTATAATATATATATATAATATTATGTTAGATGCACATTACATCTATGACATGTAATTGAGTCTATGGATTCTATACGAAAATGTATGAGCGGTGCATGGGAAGTGTTCCTTTTTATTTGAATTATAAATTCCATTTTTATTTATTTCCCTTTTTTCAACGACATGTATAAATTTTAGTTATTTCTATTAAGTAATTTTCCTTCAAAATGTGAATATATTATTATATCTATATAGTTTTTTTAATTTTGTTATATGTTGATTTATGATTATTTTTTTGTCGATCTAGGAATATCCATCGAGAATTACATTAAAGGGTGTAGTATGCCTATAATTGTTTGAGGACCTACCCACCTGTCAACAATATCAAGTGTATTTTTATATGATCATGTGTTCTTTTCCAACCCCCACAAATGCTAATTCATAGAGTAATTTATGGGTTATTACATAAATAATTTATTTATTGTTGATAAATTTGTAATTTTATATCTATTTATTTGATTTTAAATTTTTACACTATTCTTAATGTCATGATATCAGGATATTTTGAATTATTATGATCTAGACCATTGCAAGAATCGTTAATGAGTTCATAAATATTTTTTTATAAGATACAAATATTTTATAACCAAGACACAAATATACGTAATATAATGAAAATAAGAATGTGTTTACACATGGTATACTAAACAAGGATGAGTATTGTAGATAATTTCAGGCCATATAGGGGTTTCATAAATATTTTCATTACACACCACACTTTAAACAACATTTTATAAATTGTTCTCTAGATTTTATGAGTGTTTATCTATCCTACACAATATATTACGTCATATGGTTTTTACACATGAGATTCATCAAATCAATTTGGTCAATATACACAAAATATAATTAATACATCAAACATAATGATAATTGGATGAGAAACCCATGAATATGAGGAGTATATGATGTGTATTAAAATAGAAATACCTTGTAACTTGTTATAATTGATATAGAAGAAATATCATGTCCCTATGTGCGTAGTGCAAGTATGTGTGAAGGGAAGATAATTATATCAAATAAATTTCATGATGTATAGCTTGTGTTCACACAATATAATGTGGTTTTCCAAGACGTAGTACATGTACATTATTTTGGTGGGGTTTATTTTTTATTCAAATGTAAAATTAATTTTTTTTTATATTTTTTCATGTACTTGATGGATTTGATTTTCATACATGTTTTTTACCTGACAAGAATATCAAATGGTATTCATTTTGTATATTCATGTAATTTCTATTGTGGTAATGTCTTCAAAGACCTCATGGACCAAATATTATAAAACAATATAATGCATATCACAAACTTCTACCATGGTGTAAATTTTATTTATGAACATGTCACATAATAAATTTTAATCAAAATTATAGCCATATATTTTTACATCCACACACCATGTCTGGTAACAAAATAGACTACATTATAATTTATATCCATAATTGGGATTAATGAAGAAGATGACAAGTACACAGCCTTATACCGTCACTTCAAGCCATGAACAATAACAATATTAATTAAAATTTTATAATCTAATTAAATATTAATTACAATGGATAGAAATTTCTTTGAATCAATATATGTAAAGTTATGATAAATTTTTTAAATATTTAATTAGGTTACTAATTACTTAATTAAAAATTTCAACCTATAAGGAACTAATTTAAATGTATGATATATTTTATTAAAATAATATGGAATTAGCGTTTGTTTGATACAGATCACAATGAGACTATGTATGAGTTTGGACTCTATTTATTTTAATTATAAATTCATATTTTATTTTGTTATATTAAATATAATAGTATATGGTAAATCACATCCCCCTTATTTTTTTATTATAATCTATGTGCATTATTAATTTTATGTAACCTAAAAAAAATCTCCCCCAAACATAGGTGTATCAAGATGTAAAGGAATTATCTACCAATTGTATGATGTGGGGTTAATATAGAATAATGTTGACCCCAACTACAAATATACATATGTGGAATTTTGTAACTCCATAGAGGCTTATATAAAGAAGTTATTCAATTTATTTCATGGTTTAATTTAGGGTTATCTCAATAATGAAACTAATAGATATATTTTAATACTAATGAATGTATAATATTTTATATTATTAGTTCATGGTTATATATTTATTACTTTTTGTGATGAATGTGTATTTTATATTTAAATGTGAACAGAAGAGTTAAAAAATTATCATTATTTCTACATAGAGTAAAATAATGTTTTTATATCACAATTATTTTTATCAAGAATAAGATTATTAATTTTTTAAATTGTAAAAAATAATAATACAACATTTCAAAATATATAAAATACACACTTATGATATACATATCCCATATGAAAATAATCAATATTAAAATCTTACAATTACCCCATCTATAATTAAATAATAATTTAATGTACAAATTTTGGGTGAGTCATAGGGATTACATTTATTTAACAATTTAACGTAATCAAGTTTTTATACATTACATAATTATCATTATAGGATGATTCACTAAGATAACCATTATTTATCATTAAATAAAATGATGGAGAAATTGTAGGGGATGATTTTTTGGTAATGGAGTCAACTAAAAATATCATGTGTCAATGTAATTATTATGTTCCCATAATAATCCTTGGATATTTAATTACATAATTTCTTTAGTATAAAATCGTTATTTTAGAATAGAAATATTTTTCATTTCCATTATAATACTGATAATAATTGTTTTTTTAAATCCAATTTGGATCAATATTATAATTTTTAATAATAGTGAGTGACTAATAAATTAAAATATATTATATCCCATTTCTTATAATGAATATAAATAACATAAAACGTGATTATATATTTTTAATAATATCTAAAGATAGATATCATATAAGATTCTATAATATTGATATTGGATACTGATCATCTCTATACTGGGAGAATTTCATGGAGGTGTACTATCATTCGTACCATATACTCTAAAAGGATGAAATTTTCTATGGTTGGTTACCGATTTCATGATGTATATACTTATATAGAAATTACATAGTAGAATCATATTATCTTTCAGAATTGTTTATATGACTCATAAAATTTAATCGAATATGTGATATCATATAAATATAATTTGAAATAGAAGCTTCAAATGGAATTTCGATAAATATAGTATGATAATTTATCTCCATGATGTTTTTATGGAGAATCTATGAAAAATAATATAGGTTATTTTACCTTTAATTTGTACTTGGTGGATTGGAGAACGTGTTACATATAAATAACATATATTTCTTAGTATTATCCATAATGGGACCATATTGATTTTTGGTTTACTTATTCATGGATAATTGTAAATAAAGATAGTACTTATATCTCAACCACACAACATCTCTATTTTTATAATTATTTCTTATATGTAAAATATATACATGTCTCTCTAGTATTTTCTTACTATTATTAAATAGTGGATAAAAATATGTTGAATGATAAAACATTAATCATTTAATTGAAAAATAATTAGAGAAAAATTAGTTTTTTATGAAAACTACATATAAAATTTAAAACACCTTACTAACAGCGATGAAAATAAAGCAGTTGGATATGAAATATGATGATGAATGTTTTTAATTGGATATAATGTAAGTGAGATGATGAAATACTCTTGAGTGAATAAGAATGGTGAAGTATATGTGAATATTTTGTTAGATTTAATATCACTTTTCCAACTCATTTAGAAGTATATATAGATTTTGGTTTTAGCATTTTTATCTCAATTGAGACACCATAATGTAACATCCCAGGTAAATAAAGAATAATACATTATCATTTTATTACTATTTACAAATTAAATATTAATTTTACTTTAATGTGGTTTCTATGTTCGATAGCGTACCTGATAAGCCACGAAGAGTTTCTTTGAAATCTTACGTTGCACACTAGTAATAAAATAATATTATTTTAATGGTAGTTAACTCATAGCCATTTTATTGGAGGGAATGAATATAAATAACTAAAGTATGATTATATATGTCTGTTAAATGTTTTTACATTTATCAAATTAAGGATAAAGGCATAAAATATTAAAAGAATTCAATTTTATTCATATATACTCTAATTTTCACTAAAAGGTCGAACTATCCACTTTTTATGGAGAAACCTCATTAAATATAGTTTTGTTCACTCTTATACATTATATTAGACCAAATAAAATTCCTCTTTAGAATCGGAACATCAATGTTTACTTTGTGTAAATATTTGGTATTTTTCTGATAAAGTTCTTTTTTTAAATGAATAGTGAAAAATGTTGAATTTTAATTCAAAACAACTTTTTAATCTCATTTTTTTATATGATTATATTATATTTTGAGTTGGTTTTAATGTGAAATTAGAATATATTTTTAACATTTAATCCAATAATGGTCGTTGGAATTAATATCACTTTGAAATTGGACTTACACTACTGTCAATCTTTTGATATATATTGTTTCATAAAAACACGCTATTTGTTCTGACAGCGGGAATTAATTATTAAATTAATTATTGTAACTTATATGTTATGAATTTTGTAAAATAGAAATCATTTTTTAATTCAGAATATCAAATATAGCTTAGGGTGATGTTTTGGTATTTTTCTGAAAAACTTCAATTTTTAATGAATAGTGAAACCACTAAGTGGTACTTAAAAAACTTATTTTTCGTTTAAAAGAAATTTTACCTCCTATAGGTTTTGAATTTAAAAAAATCTGACATACATGGTTTTAATTAGAAAGTAATGTGTGCTTCAATGGGATTAAAATAATTTTTTTGGTGAATAGTAACTTCAAAGTTTTTAATCACAATTAGAGTTAATTAGTGTAATTTATGGAAAAAATAATGTTTTAATAATATGAAATGACCTTGAAACATGTCTTACCCTTATTGTATGTTTCATGGCCGAGAAAGACAACCCATGAGTCTATTTTTGGTACCCCATGGATCCACTTGGGTAAGATAACGACATTAATGCCTTTTATTTAAAGTAAAAGTAAAAATGACACAAACATGTATTGTTTTACTAAAAAAAATTTACATGGGGTTATACAAGTCAAATATTTGACTATAAATAGTCATTGAAAATCTAAAATTAATTCGTACATCATAGTATTTGTTTTTAAAATTTTCAGACATTAATTAAATTAAATTATTTATGACATCATGATGATGCATCGATTACCTCATTATTTAACGATTTAAATAAATTGAAAAGATAATGTAAAATCTAAGACCTACACCTTTAAAAAACATATTGGATGAGTATATTTATAACCCTTATCACCTTATCCTCAAAATACATCATTTCGGGACATTTAAAATCCGAAACACATTTGAAAATAAAGCAACATTTTATACCTTTCCAAGAGTGCCCCTCCTCTCCTCTTACAAAAGGCCCCCACCTCTACCTCCTTACCTACACCTCTCAAGCCTTTGGATTGGACAAACCCTGCCAATTTTGTCTCTCCACATACAACTCTTACTCCAAGAAGCCTCAATTTGGGCAGAAGCCTTTCCAAGGAATCCTTTGAGCTCAAATCAAAAAGAGTTACCTGTTTTAAAGGTAGTGTCTTCTCTTGTGTTCTTATGTTTTATTTTGCTTCTCGAACCCCCTAAACACTTTCTATTCCATTATTTTTTTACATAACCTGTATCTTCAACATACTAGGATGTTTTTTATGTGATTTATTAGAGCTACACTTACACACACCTTCATCTAATGGTTAAAGAGCATACTTTTTTCGTGGATGGAGAATTTCTGCCTCCTGAAACGATGATTGTTCAATATTCTTCTAACACCTTAAAAGGTGGCCATTAAGATGAAACTATATTTATATATGATATATATTATTTTTATGTTTTTCCTTATGCTTCTGTATTTTTCATTTTTGGCATACCATTATGGTTTCCATTGTGGGAAAACACGATAATTTCAATTTTAGGAAGCGCGGACTACCGCCCCCTCGAAGTGATTTGATTCATTAAAACCATATGTGGTACATATAATGGATAGCTTTAATTCTATTATATATGATACCATACTGAAAATATAATAATATTATTTATCATTTTGTTTTAATTCCATTAAATATGAAATAGAAATGGAAGTAGCGCTCATGCGTACGTACGGCTTACCGTCTCCATGAACGGTGCATTTCATTTATTATCTCTAAATGTTTTGTGATATTATAAATGCATGTATATAATGGATATATATGATATATATGATATATACATAATTAATATAATTCTGGATATAATGGATATTTTATCCCATGAACAAACTTGTAATTATAAAGACTTTATTTTTGTCTCAGGTACCAATGATCTTTAAGATGACCTTTATTAACTTAAATAATTACATAGTGTTCATGACATGGTAATAAGTGATATAAAAAGGTATAATGAACTTGAAAAAGGTTCTTAAGCAATTAGAAATTAACTCAAGTTTATTATTCTTGAGATTAACGAACGATCGAGTCAAGTCGGACCCGAGGTAAGGGAACTTCTTAACCCAATTTCCGTTCTTTGGGTTAATCTCCTACTTTCAAATTATGTCATGATATTATTATGTCCTATATTGTATTTTTACTTTCATTATGTGTTCTTAAAGTAAATACACATAATAGATATATTTTATTTAAAAAATGATATTTGTATGGGACTTCATATAAGTCCCCAACCTTAAACATTACTTAATCTTCAGTTACATCAAGAATAAACATTGATGATCTTTTCAAGTTTAGAGTTTTAGAGAATTAGATAATAAAACATGCATTACATTCCACATTTAATCAAAGTGGTTACATAAAATATAGTATTCATTTTTCCCATAAAATGAAACATATTTAAAATAAATCACGGATTCATTCTTGACACTTCCATGACACTATCATCATATCTTGTACCATTCCCTTGACATGTTAAAAACATTTCAAAAACATGGGATGAGCATAATAAGCTCAGTAAGGGTTATAAAAAAATATGAAATTAAATCATTAGTCCATGCATGAAATCATACTTTACTCATAAAACATAATCACATTCCTCATCAAGTCATGAATAAATCATAGAAATCATAAGACATAAATGTAACATGAGGCATTCATAACATTCTTACGTAGGGAGTAACCCTCTTGGTTACGTTTGGAATACTCATCACAGTATATTCCCTAAATATATTTAGAGAAACCTTAACGTTTAACCCATTCGCATTACCCAGTGCATTGGAGAGCTATATCAGGCACACCGGCCCTTAGTTTATCAAGGAACCACCCATCTTCATAACAATGCCCAAGAACCATAACATAATTGTATCACATAAAACATGCATAAAGGAAACATAAAATTTCCACATTTCAGTGTAATGATATCAATACAACACATTGATATAATAAAAACATTATGAAAACCATTTTCCATACCAAAATAAAAAAAGAGTAAAACAAGGTATTTATTTTTCATTTTAATGAAAAGTTATGGCTTGTAGAGGAAGGCGAAACTCAAATAATGGTCACGGCGACGGAGAAGTTGTTGTCACCGCATAAGTATAAAAAAACCATTCCATTTTTTCTTTTAGTAAAACTCTCCGTATAAAAAAAATATTTCTTTTGAATAAACGTAAAATTAAAATAGGTTTATACACTGTATAAAAGAAAGTTGTGTATAAAACAAAATATGCCTCAATAAAAGGAGATTCAGACGATGTCCCATACAAAGATCATTTTTTAAATAAAATAGATCTATTATGTGTATTCACTATAATTAAACATAAATAAATCAGAAATACAATATAGGACATAATAATATCATGACATAATTTGAAAGTAGGAGATTAACCCGAAGAACGGAAATTAGGTTTAGAAGTTCCCCTACCTCGGGTCCGACTTGACTAGATCGTTCTTTAATGTCCTGAGTAATAAACATGAGTAAATTTCTACTTGCTTAAGAACATTTTTTCAAGTTAATTATTCCTTTTATATCACTTATTACCATGTTATGAACATTATGTAATCATTTAAGTTAATAACGGTCATTTTTCCAATAATTGGTACTTGAGTCAAAAGTGAACTTCTTATATTTACAAGTTGTTCATGTAGTCAAATATCCATTATCTCACGAATTATATTCATGATGTCAATTCCATATATATCATATATATCCAGTATATACATGAATTTATAATATTTCATAATCATTTCTAGGTAAGAAATGAAATGAATCGTTCATGGAGATTGTAAGCCGTACGTATGCATGAACACTACTTTCATTTCTATGTCAAATTAATGGAATTAAAACTAAATGAGAGATATTTATATTTTAATTCCATTATTTTATTCATCCTTTATATGTAACAAACATCATATATATCCATTATATATATTTACTTATAATAGTACATTATATTTGGGGATAAGAAATGAAATGCACCGTTCATGGAGACGGTAAGCCGTACGTACGCATGAACGCTACTTTCATTTATATCGCATACATTAATGGAATTAAAACATAATGATACATAATAGTATTATAATTAAAGTATAGTATCATATATAATATCAGTAAATCTATCCTTTATACGTACAACATATGGTATTAACGAATCAAATCACTTTGAGGGGCGGTAGTCCGCACTTCCTAAAATGAAATTATCGTGTTTACCCATAATGGAAACCATAAAGGTATACCACAAATGAAAAATACAGAAGAATAAGGAAAAAATAAACATAATATATATCATATATAAATATAGTGACATCTTAATGGTCACCTTTGAAGGTGTTAGAAGAATATTGAACAATCATTGTTTCGTGACGGAGAAATTCACCATCCACATAAATAGTATGTTCATTAACCATTAGATGTATGTGTGTGTAAGTGTAGCTCGAATTATTATTATAACAACATCCTAGTTTATATAAGACACTGGATTTGTTATAGAATAAATGAATAAAAAGAGTTTAGGGGGTTGGAGAGGCAAAATAAAACAAAAGAACACAAGTGAAGACATTACCTTAAAATCGGGTAACTCTCTTTGATTTGAGCTCAAAGGCTTCCTTGGGACAACTCCTGCCCAATGTGAGACTCCTAGAAGTATGAGAGGGATGTGGAGAGAAACAATGGGAAGGGGATGGCCAATCCAAATGCTTGAGAGTTGTGGGTAAGGTGGTAGAGGTGGGGGACATTTATAAGATGAGAGGAGGGGCACTCTTGGAAAGGTATAAAAGGTTACTTTATTATAAAATCCTTTTAGGATTTAAAAGGTCCCAAAATTATATATTTCTAGGATAAGGTGATAAGTGTTCTGAATCCACACATCAAATACGTTTTTGACATGTGTAGGTCATATATTTTACAGTATGTTTTCATTTTATTTAAATCGTTAAAAAATGAGGTAATCACTGCATCATCATGGTGTCATTATTAAATCAATTTATTTAATGTGTAAATATTAAAAACAAATATCATGATGTAGGAAATCTTTTTATCTTTCTAATTAATATTTATAGTAAAAAATATGACTTTTATAACTCCATTTAAAAAATGTTTTCGTAAAAAAAATCATGTTTGTGACATTTTAATTTTAACTTTAAATAAAAAGTTTTTAATGTCATTTTCCTACCAAAGTGTCTCCATGGGGTCCCCAAGTTGACCCATGGATTTTAATGGTCGTACATGACTCATCCATTAATGTTAGGACATGTTTCATGGTCATTTCATTTTATTAAAACATTATTTTTACCTTAAACTACAATAATTACCTCTAATCGCGATTAAAACATTAAAGTTACTATTCACCAAAAAATTATTTTAATCCCATTGAACCACATATTACATCCTAATTACAAACATGTATATCGGATTTTTGAAATTCAAATCACAGAAGTGGTAATGTTTCATTTAAACGAAAAAATCAGTTTCTAAACTAAGACTAAGTGGTTTCACTATTCACCAAAAATTGAAGTTTTTCAGAAAAATACCAAAAATTAACCCTAAGAAATTTTTGATATTATGAATTCAAAAATGATTTCTGTTATAAAAAATTCAAAACATTTATGTTTCAATAATTAATTTAATAATTAATTCTTCTATCAAAACAAATAGGGTGTTTTAATGATACAATATCTATTGAAAGATTGACACTAGGTTAAGTCCAATTTCAAAGTGAAATTAATCCCAATGACCACTATTGGATTAAATGGTAAAAATATATTATAATTTCACTTTAATACCAATTCAAAAGATAATCTATTCAGATAAATAAATTAGATTAAAAAGATGTTTTGAATTAAAATAAGACATTTTTCACTATTTGTTAAAAAATGAACTTTATCGGAAAAATTCCAAAAATTTACACAAAGTACATTTTGATGTCCCGATTCTAAATAAGATTTTAATTTTTTCATTTATAACACATAAATTGTCAAAAAATGATTTAAAAGAGGTTCACCATCAAAATGCGGCTAATCGACCTTTTAAAGAATATTAGAATGTTTACGCTTAACATTGGATTCATTCACATTTTTAATCCTCTAACATTTATTGTAGAAGGTAAAAATATTTTACAAACATATATAATCATTTTTTAGTTAGTTCTGTTCATTCCCACCATTACATCGTCTCGGAATTAACTACCATTTAAAATAAAATTATTTTATTATTAGAGTGCAACGTACGATTTCCCAGGAACTCGTTGTTGCGTATTGGGAAAACCATCGAGCATAGAGTTCCCTTTAAATTAATATTAAAAATTTATTGACAAAAAATGGATAAAAATAAAAATGTTATATTCATTATTTACCTGGAGTGTTACATCCTTCCACCCTTTTGGAAATTGTGTCCTCGCAATTTTAAAAATGGGCTTGGCAACATCATTGAAAATCCCATTTCAGAACAAGAGTCAGTAAAACTATCACTTTAAAAAAAAAGAAAGAGAAGTACAAAGGTCACCCAAGTTAACCCATACTAGGATTCCATGTAGAAAAACATGGATATGGATGAAAAACCAAAGGGTCATATTCTGAGGAAGAGTGATAGAAAACATGTTTAGAAGAAAGTTAACCACAAGAAAATCACAAACTTGTGGTGGGTTAAACGGTATTCCATTCCCCAGTAGGAAAAGTTAATAGACAACATTTTTGTTTTAAGTTACCTTTCATTGAGGAATTTATTTTTGATCTTAAGGAAACATACTTACTTGTCATGTTGACTTCAACATTTACTAGATATCTCACACAAACTCATTCATTCCCCAAATCAGGAGTATTTAGGAAGACTTGTTCACAATAATAGTACTATAATCAACTTCTAGAGTACCACATAATCCACAAAATAGAACTATATATTTACAATGTCATTAGACCCTTACCAAAACCAAAATATTTAGAACATGATCAGATAATCCAGAAAATGATAACCCTTTATAAAAATAAAATCTATTCTTAATCTCCAAAATTATTCCAACAAAACCCAAAGTTCAACGAAGACCATTTGATAAACAATTTGTCCATAAAATTCTTCAAAGGAAACCAAAATAATATTGATTCCCAAATATTTGAAGGATTTAATCTTATAGTCTTCCAAGATAAACCTTAACATTTATCTTCAAATAACATAAGTTACTCTTAATGTCTCATATTGAAATGTAATTAACCTTATCACATATCCTCCATGATAGGTTTATAATGTCCATAGAAAACCCAAAATCAACTTAATATTAAGTCATAAAATCATCTAACTAAAATGAATAAGTCATACTAACTAGGGAATTCACGTAGTCCAGTGGTAGGTGGTAAATATCAGTTGCACTTTGGTTGTGGGTTTGATTCCCGCAAGTTTGTTTGACACGACAGGTTATCACACGGTCTACATGTTGTCCTTTTTATAAAACTCCAAAAATAACACTAACATTTTTTAACCTCATGTTTATATCATGTATTTCATATTCCATAATAACATATAGTAACCCATAATTACATCAAAAGTAAGGATCATATAAACCCTAATATTTACCATTATAATTATTGCCTGAACTTTGACATCGATTGGTCGTCTCATACATGATGCATTATAGAACATACCAAGGTTCAAGTGGTTGATCATGACTCCTTGATAGTTGGTTTAGAACAACCGTGTGTGTCCTTAATGAATCCCTCATTTCATCTGGTATCTTAATCAGAGAACCACCACAGTTTCCTTCAAATCCATTGTCACTTTGGTGCCTGCTAGATCCATCCATTTACTACGACCAAAAATGTCAGTGTGAGTATATCAAAAAAAAATCTCATGTACTAATGAGGAAGATAAAAACTACGATATACATACTCCTTAACATTATCTAAAAACTACGACTCTTTCTAAAATCCTAACCATTATGGTAATGTCACTTATTCTTAGAGAATACCTTAACCTCTAAAGTTATCTAAACCGACCTCTGATACCAATTATAAGGCCCCAGTCTTAAACATTACATAATCTTGAGTTACTTCATGAATACATGTTGAGGAACTTTTCAGGATAAGATTTTTAAATAATTAGATCATAAAACATGCATTACATTCCACATTTAAACAAAGTGGTTACATAAAATATAGTATTCATTTTTCCCATCAACGGAAACATATTTAAAATAAAACATGGATTCTTTCTTGACACATCATTGACACTATCATAATATCATGTACCATTCCCTTGACCTGTGAAAAACATTTCAAAAACATGGGATGAGAATAATAAGATCAGTAAGGGTTATAAATAAAATATGAAATGAAAAAAATTAGTCCATGCATGAAATCATACATACCCATAAAACATAATCACATCCATCATCAAGTCATGAATAAATCATAGAAATCATAAGATATAAAGGTAACTTGAGTCATTCATAACATTATTATGTAGGGAGTAAACCTCTTGGTTATGTTTGGAATACCCATCATAGTATATTCCCTAAATCTCTTCGAAAAAACCATAACATTTAACCCCTTCACGTTACCCAATGCATTAGAGAGGTATATCAGGCTCACCCGCCCTTAGTTTATCACAGAACCACCTGTCTTCATAACAATTCCCAAGAACCATAACATAACCATATCACATAAAACATCCATAAGGGAAACATAACATTTCCACATTTCAATGGAAAGATATCAATACAACACATTGATATAATACAAACATTATTAATACCATTTTCAATACCAAAATAAAATAAAAGTAAAACATGGTATTTATTTTTCATTTTAATGAAAAGTTATGGCTTGTAGAGGAAGCCAAAACGCAATTAATGGTCACGACGGTGGAGAAGTCATTGTCGCCGCATACGTACGACAAAAAATTCCCTTTTGTCATTTAGTAATACGCATCGTATAAAAAAAGATTCCTATTGAATAAAATTAAAATTAAAAGAGGTTTATACATCGTATAAAATAAAGTTGTGTATAAAAAATATATGCCTCAAAGAATAGAGATTGAGACGAAGTACCATAAAAAGATCATTTTGTAAATATAATAGATATATTGTGTGCATTAACTATAATTACACATAAAGAATGTAAAAATAAAATATTTTACTTAATAATATTATGACATAATTTTAAAGTAGGAGATTAACCCAAAGAACGGAAATTGGGTTATGAAGTTCCCTTACCTCGGGCCCGACTAGACTCGATCATTCTTTAATGTCTTGAAAAATAAACTTGAGTTAATTTCTACTTGTTTAAGAACCTTTTTCATTTTAATTATTCCTTTTATATCACTTATTACCATGTTATTAACATTATTTAATCATTTATGTTAATAACGGTCATTTTGTCGATATTTGGTACTTGAGTCAAAAGTGATGTTCTTATATTTACAAGTTCTTCACGTAGTAAAATATCCATTATCTCAAGAATTATATTCATAATGAAGATGCCATATATATCATATATATCCAGTCTATTCATGCATTTATACTCTTATATAATCATTTAGAGGTAAGAAATGAAATGCATCGTTCATGGATACAGTAAGTCATACGTACGCATAAACGCTACTTTCATTTCTATGTCATATTAATGGAATTAAAACTAAAGGAGAGATATGTATATTTTAATTCCAGAATTATATTCATCATTTATATGTAACATAAATTATATATATCCATTATATACATGTACTTATAATAGTACATTACATTTGGGGATGAGAAATGAAATGCACCATTCATGGAGACAGTAAGCAGTACGTACGGATGAACGCTACTTTCATTTCTATCACATACTTTAATGGAATTAAAACATAATGATACATAATAGTATTATAATTCAAGTATATTATCATATATAATATCATTAAATATATCCTATATACATACCACATATGGTATTAACGAATCAAATCAAATTGAGGGGGCGGTAGTCCGCACTTCCTAAAATGAAATTATCGTGTTTACCCATAATGGAAACAATAAAGGTATACCACAAATGAAAAATACAAAAGGATATGAAAAAAATAAAAATAATATATATCATATATAAAAATAGTGACATCTTAATGTCCACCATTGAAGGTGTTAGAAGAATATTGAACAATCATCGTTTCGTGAGGCAAAAATTCTCCATCCATAGAAACAGTATGTTATTTAATCATTAGATGTAGGTGTGTGTAAGTGTAGCTATAATTATTCTTATGAAAACATCCTAGTATATTGAAGATACCGGATTTGTTACAAAAGAAATGAATAAAAAGCGTTTAGGGGTTAAAGAAAAAAAATAAAACAAAAGAACACAAGTTAAGACATGACCTTAAAATCGGGTAACTCTATTTGATTTGAGCTCAAAGGCATCCTTGGGAACACTTCTGCAAAAAGTGACGCTTCTAGGAGTAATAAGGAGATGTGGAGAGATAAAATGGGCAGGTTTTGGCCTAGCCAAATGTTTGAGAGGTGTGGGTAAGGTGGTAGAGGTGGGGGCCTTTTATAAGAGGAGAGGAGGGGCACTCTTGGAAAGTTATAAAAGGTTACATTATTATAAAATTTGTTTCCTATTTAAAAGGTTCAAAAATTATATATTTAGAGGATACGGTGATAAGTGTTCTATATCCACCCATCCAATAGGTTTTTGACAAGTTTAGCATTTAGATTTTACATTATCTTTTCATTTTATTTAAATCGTTAAATAATGATGTAATTGATGCATCATCATGGTGTCATAAATAATTTAATTTATTTAATGTCTAAAAATTTAAAAAAACTATCATGATGTAGGAAATATTTTTAGCTTTATAATGAATATTTATAGTCAAAAGTATGTCTTTTATAACCCCATTTAAAAAATGTTTTAGTAAAACAACTCATGTTTTTGACATTTTAATTTTAACTTTAAATAAAACATTTTTTATGTCATTTTCCTAACAAAGTGGCTCCATGGGGTCCCCAAGCAAACCCATGGATTGTCTTGGTCGGCCATTACTCATCAAATAAGGTTTTTACATGTGTCATGAACATTTAATATTATTAAAACATTATTTTTACCTTAAACTAAACTAATTACCTCTAATCGTGATTAAAACATAAAAGTTACTATTCTCCAAAAATTATTATTTTAAACCCATTAAACCAAATTTTACATCCTAATGAAAACCATGTATATAATATTTTTGAAATTAAAATCATAGAAGTGGTAAAGTTTCATTTCAATAAAAAAATATTTTTCTAAACTACCACTTAGTGGTTTCACTATTCACCAAAAATTGAAGTTTTTCAGAAAAATACCAAAAAATCACCATAAGATATTTTTGATATTCTGAATTGAAAATGAATTCTGTTTTAGGAAATTCAAAAGATATAAGTTTAATTAATTAATTTAATAATTAATTCCCATTTTCAAAACAAATACCTTGTTTTTAAGAAACAATATCAATTGAAAGATTGACACTAGTTTAAGTCCAATTTCAAAGTGAAATTAATTTCAATGACCACTATTGGATTAAATGGTAAAAATATATTATAATATCACTTTATAACCAATTCAAAATATAATATAATAATATAAATAAATTAGATTAAAAAGAGGTTTTTAATTAAAATACAACATTTTTCACTATTCATTAAAAAATGAACTTTATCTGAAAAATAAAAAAAAATTACACAAAGTAAATTTTGATGTCCCGATTCTAAAAAAGAATTTAATTTTTTCCAATATGACACATAAATTTGTCAAAAATAGGATTTAAAAGAGATTCACCATAGAAAGGTGGTTAATCGACCATTTAAATAATATTAGAATGGTTACGCTTAAAATTGGATTCATTCGAATTTTTAATCCTCTAACATTTATTGTAGAAAGTAAAAATATTTTACAAACATATATAATCATTTTTTAGTTAGTTCTGTTCATTCCCACCATTACAACGGCTAGGTGTTAACTACCATTTAATATAAAATTATTTTATTATTATAGTGCAACATAAGATTTGAAAGGAACTCGTTGTTGCGTATTGGGTAAGATATCGAGCATAGCGTTCCCTTTAAATTAATATTAACATTTAATCACAAAAAGGGATAAATATAAAAATTTCATATTCTTTATTTACTTGGGGTGTTACAGTTCGTCTCAATCTTCTTTCATTGAGGAATATTATATTTTATACACAACATTTTTTATACAGTGTATAAACCCCTTTGACTTTTACGTTTATTCAAAAAAAATCTTTTTTATACTAAGTGTTTACTAAATGACAAAATGGAATGTTTTTTTTGTCGTACGTATGTGGCGACAATGACTTCTCCGCCATCGTGACCATTATTTGAGTTTCGGCTTCCTCTACAATCCATAAACTAAAATTTATTTAAATGAAAAATAAATACCATGTAGTACTTTTATTTTATTTTGGTACTGAAAATGGTTTTCATAATGTTTTTATTATATCAATGTGTTGTATTGATATCTTGTGATTGAAATGTGGAAATGCTAGGTTTCCTTTATGCATGTTTTACGTGATAAGATAATTTTATGGTTCTTTAGCATTGTTATGAAGACTGGTGGTTCGGTGATAAACTAAGGGTGGGTGAGCCCGATATATATCTCCAATGCATTGGGTAACGTGAAGGAGTTAAACGTAATGGTTTCTATGAAGAGATTTAGGGAATATACTGTGATGGGTATTCCAAACATAACCAGGAGGGTTACACCCTATGTAAGAATGTTATGAATGCATCAAGTTACCTTTATGTCTTATGATTTCTATAATTTATTGATGATTTGATGGGATATTTTATTGTGCTTATGTTTTATGGGAAAAGTATGATTTCATTATTACGTATATATGTACTCATGTTACATTTCCATATTTTTTTTATAACCCTTACTGAGCATTTTATGCTCATCCCATGTTTTTGAAATGTTTTTCACAGGTCAAGGGAATGGTAAATGATATGATGATAGTGTCAAGTAAGTGTCATGAATGAATCCATGTTTTATTTTAAATATGTTTCCGTTGATGGGAAAAATGAATACTATCTTTTATTATAACACTTTGTTTAAATGTGGGATGTAATGCATGTTTTATGATCTAATTCTCTAAAACTCTAAACCTGAAAAGATCATTAAGGTGTATTCCAGAAATATTTCAAGATTAATTAATGATTAAGGCTGGGGCCTTATAGTTGGTATCAGAGGTCGGTTTAGACACCATTTAGTGTTAGAAATTTGTTAAATTATAAATTAATTTATGGTATGATTGAAATGATATAGCATTTAAATATTACCATGTTTCTTCTCCAAAGATATTTCTGTGTTAAGAATGGTTTTTCATAGAGGAAACATAACATATTTTCTGGTAAGTCATATAGAGGGAAATGACCTTTCAAATAAGTATCCTGATATGGTCAGAATCAGAACTAAACAGTTTGTTGTAGTGATGGCTCAGTTGACTCAGGTGAAAAATGTTGGTTGTTTTTATTGATGATATTTTGGTGTTTTCTAAAAGTAAATACGAGCATGAAAGTAATTTAAGGGTAATATTGAAAACCTTAACAGTAGAGAAACTGTATGGAAAATTCACCAAGTGTGAGTTTTGGTTGCAACAAATTTCATTCCTTGGTCATATTGTTTCTAAAGATGGGATAACTGTTGATCCTGCAAAAACAATGGTTTATGAAGAATAGCCAAGACCCACAAATGTAACTGATATTCATAGCATCCTTGGTTTGGTAGGATTTTACCGAAGGTTTGTTTGAAATTTTTCACGGTTATATAGTACAATGACTAAGCTGACTCAGAAGGGTGTTAAGTTTATCTGGAAAAAAGAATGTCATGATTGTTTTCAGGAACTGAAAAAAAGATTGGTGAATGCTCCAGTTTTGGCACTACCTTCTAGGAATGGTGATTTTGTTATCTATAATGATACTTCATTGAAAGGACTTGGTTGCGTCCTAATGCAGAATGATCAGGTAATTGATTTTGCTTCATGACAGTTTAAAACTCATGAGGTAAATTACCCTACACATGATTTGGAATTAGCTGCTGTTCTTTTCACTTTAAAAATTTAGAGGCATCATTTGTTTGGAGTAAAGTGTGAAATATATACCGATCACAAATGTTTAAAGTGTATATTCACTCAGAAATAATTGAAAATGAGACAGAGGAGATGGCTAGAATTAATCAAGTATTATGATTTTACAATTCATTACCATCCATGAAAAGTAAATAATGTGGCTAATACATTGAGTCGAAAAAGTAATGCTCCATTAACCATGATACATTTGGAATGAGATCCTTTATTATTTTATTTGATGAACATTGGAATAGAAGTTGTTGGTGATGGAAGTTCTTCTGTTTTGTTTGAGGTATCAGTGAGATCATCCTTATCAGACAGAATTAAGCAATCACAGAAAAAAGACAGTGGGTTGCAGAAAAAGGTAGAGTTGGTTCAGAAGGGTAAGTTTCCTGAATTTAATATTGATAATGATTGTTTTTTGAGGTTTGGGAAGAGATTATGTGTTCCTGGTGATTCACAGTTGAAGAGAGAGTTTTTATGTGAAACTCATAGTTCTCCTTTTTCTGTTCATCCTGACAGTACTAAGATGTACCGAGATCTGCGGGAGTATAATTGGTGTGATGTAACGAAAAGAGATATTTTTTATTTTACTATGTAGTGGTTGACTTTTCAGCTTGTTAAAGTAGAGTGGCAGTTACCGAAATATATGTTTCAGCCTTTACCAGTACAAGAGATGAAATGGGAAAATATATCCATGGACTTTGTTTTGGGATTACAGAAGACATCTCGAGGTAATAATGCAATCTGGGTTATTGTTGATGGATTGACTAAATCTACTCATTTTCTTCCTATTCGAGATAATTTCTCTCTAGATCAAATTCTCTATTGTATCTTAAAAAAATATTAGGGTTTCATGGAGTTCCCCTATCCATTGTATCTGATTGTGATCCCATGTTTACTTCTATCTTTTGGAAAGGCCTTCAGAAGTCATTGGGTACTGAATTAAATTTTAGTAAAGATTTCATCCTCAATCAGATGGGCAGTTAGAACGAACAATTCGGACTTTGGAGGAAATGATAAGTGTTTTTTCGATGGATTATCAGGGAAGTTGGGACCAACATCATTCTTTGGTTATGTTTTCATATAATAACAGTTTTCATTCCAGTTTACAAATGGCGCCGTTTGAGGAATTATATGGGAAGCGGTGTCGAACTCCAGCTTTTTGGGATGAAGTGGGTGAAAGGAAGCTGATGAGACCAGAATTGGTAGAAGAGATGGCAGAAAAAGATCAATTGATTCAGAAACACATGAGAACATATCAGAGCAGACAGAAAAGTTATGCATACAATATGAGGAAGAATCTATCTTTCGAGGTAGGTGAACATGTTTTTCTCAATGTTTCACTGTGGAAAACTGTGATGCGATTCGGTAATAAAGGAAAGATGAGTCCAAGGTTCATTAGACCATATGAAATTCTGGAGAAAGTTTGATCAGTTGCTTACCGAGTGGCTTTACCTCAATGTTTATCTCATGTACACAATGTTTTTCATGTTTTGATGTTGGAAAAGTATATTCCAAATCCATCTCATGTTTTGAGCCCAGGCGTAGTTCAGTTGGAAGACAATCTCTCTTATGAAGAACAACCAGTCTAGATTTGTGACCATAGAGGGAAAGTGTTTCAGAATAATGTAATTCACCAGGTAAAGGTATTGTGAAAAAACCATATGGTTAAAGTGTCAATGTGGAAATATGAAAATGCTATGAGGGATAAATACCCCCACTTATTTTGATAAGTGAATAAAATTGCGAGGACGCAATTCCTAAAAGGGGGAAGGATGTAACATCCCAGGTAAATAAAGAATAATACATTCTCATATTTATTAATATTTACGAATTAAATATTAATTTTATATTAAAGGGGTTGCTATGTTCGATAGTGTACCCGATACACAACAAAGAGTTTCTTTGAAATATTACGTCGCACACTAGTAATAATATAATATTATTTTAAAAGGTAGTTAACATGTAGTCGTTTTATTGGTAGGAATGAATATAAATAACAAAAATATGATTATATATGTTTTTTTAATGTTTTTACATTTATCCAATAAAAGATAAAGGCTTAAAATACGAAAATAATTCAATTTTATGCATATATACTCAAATTTTCACTAAAAGGTCGAACTATCCCCTTTTTATGAAGAACCATATTTAAATATAGTTTTGGTCACTCTTATAAATTCACTTTGACCAAATAAAATTCCTCTTTAAAATCGGGACATCAAAGTTTACATTGTGTAAATATTTGGTATTTTTCCAATAAAGTTTTTTTTTAATGAATAGTGAAAAATGATGTATTTTAATTCAAAACCTCTTTTTAATCTAATTTGTTTATATGATTAAATTATATTTTGAGTTGTTTTTATAGTGAAATTTGAATATATTATTAACATTTATTCCAATAGTCATCGTTGAAATTAATATCACTTTGAAATTGGACTTAAACTAGTGTCAATCTTTTGATATATATTGTTTCATAAAAACACGCTATTTATTCTGACGACGGGAAATAATTATTAAATTAATTATTGTAACTTATATGTTTTTAATTTTGTAAAATAGATATCATTTTTGAATTCAGAATATCAAATATATCTTAGGGTGATGTTTTGGTATTTTTCTGAAAAACATTATTTTTTGATGAATAGTGAAACCACTAAGTAGTACTTAAAAAACCGATTTTTCATTTAAAATAACTTTTACCACATATATGTTTTGAAATTCAATAATCTGACATAAATAATTGTCATTATGAAGTAAAATGGTGTTCAATGGGATTAAAAATATTTTTTTGGTGAATAGTAACTTTTATGTTTTTAATCGCGATTAGAGGTAATTAGTATAATTTAAAGTAAAAATAATGTTTTCATAATACAAAATGACCTTGACACATGTCCTACCATTATTTTATGTGTCATGGACGACCAAAAAAACCCATGGGTCGATTTTTGTGGCCCCATGGAGCCACTTGGGTAAGATAATGACATTAATTCCGTTTATATAAAGTAAAAGTAAAAATGACACAAACATGTATTGTTTTACTGAAACAATTTTTAGATGGGGTTATACAAATACTATTTTTTACTATAAATAGATATTGGAAAGCTAAAATGATTTACTACATCATAGTATTTTTTGGTTAATTTTTAGACATTATATAAATTAAATTATTTATGACAACATGATGATGCAGCGATTACCTCATTACTTAACGATTTAAATAAAATGAATAGATAATGTAAAGTCTAAGACCTACACATGTCAGAAAACTATTGGATGAGTATATTTCGAACCCTTATAACCTTATCCAAAAATAAATCAATTTGGGACCTTTAAAATCTGAAACTCATTTGAAAATAATGTAATATTTTATACTTTTCTAAGAGTACCCCTCCTCTCCTCTTATAAAAGGCCCCCACCTCTACCTCCTTACCCACACCTCTCATGACTTTGGATCAGCAAACCCCTTCCCAATTTGTCTCTCCAAATCCCTCTATTACTCCTAGAAGCCTCACTTTGGGCAGATGTTTTTCCAAGGAAGCCTTTGAGCTCAAATCAAAAAGAGTTACCCGTTTTAAAGGTAGTCTCTTCTCTTTTGTTCATATGTTTTATTTTGCTTCTCCAAACCCATAAACTCTTTTTTTCCTTTATTTTGTAACAACACAAGTATATTCAATATACTAGGATTTTTTTATGAGAAGTATTATAGATACACGTACACACACCTTCATCTAATGGTTAAAGAGCATACTGTTTCCATGGATGGTGAATTTCTGCCTCATGAAACGATGATTGTTCAATATTCTTCTAACACCTTCAAAGGTGAAAAATTAATATGACACTATATTTATATATGATATATATTATGTTTATGTTTTCCTTATGCTTCTATATTTTTCATTTGCAGCATACCTTTATGGTTTCCATTGTGGGTAAATACGATAATTTCATTTTAGAAGGTGCGGACTACCACCCCCTCAAAGTGATTTGATTCATTAATACCATATGTGGTACGTATAAAGGATAGATTTATTGATATTATATATGATACCATACTAGAATTATAATACTATTATTTATCATTATGTTTTAATTCCATTAAATATGAAATATAAATGGAAGTAGCGTTCATGCGTACGTACGGCTTACCATCTCCATGAATGGTGTATTTCATTTCATACCTCTAAATGTTATGTAATATTATAAATGAATGTATATAGTGGATATATATATATTATATATATGATATCTACATAATGAATATAATTCTGGATGTATATGATATTTTATCCCATGAACAAACATGAAATTATAAAGATTTTATTTTTGACTAAAGTACCAATGATCGTTAAAACGACTGTTATTAACTTAAATAATTACATAGTGTTCATGAAATGGTAATAAGTGGTATGAAAAGGAATAATGAACTTTAAAAATGTTCTTAAGCAAGTATAAATTAGCTCATGTTTATTATTCAGTAGATTAAAGAATGATCGGGTCAAGTCGGACCCGAGGTACTAGAACTTCATAACCAAATTTCCGTTCCTTGGGATAATCCCCTACTTTCAAATTATGTCATGATATTATTATGTCCTATCTTTAATTAGTAAATTACTTATGTTTACTTATAGGGAATACACATAATAGATCTATTTTATTTAAAAAATGATCTTTGTATGGTACTTCGTCTCAATCTCCTTTCATTGAGGCATATTATATTTTATACACAACTTTCTTTTATACGCCGTATAAACCCCATTGACTTTTACGTTTATTCAAAAGGAATATTTTTTATAGGAATCATTTACTAAAGGAAAAAATGGAATGTTTTTTTTGCCATACATATGTGGCGACAACGATTTCCCCACCACCGTGACCATTATTTGAGTTTCGGCTTCTTCTACAAGCCATAACCTAAACTTTTTTTAATGAAAAATAAATACCATGTATTAATTTTCTTTTAATTTGGTATTTAAAATGTTTTTCAAAATGTTTTTATTATATAAATGTGTTGTATTTATATTTTCTGATTGAAATGTGGAAATGCTATGTTTCCTTTATGCATGTTTTATGTGATACGATTATGTTATGGTTCTTGGGCATTGTTATGAAGACGGGTGGTTCAGTGATAAACTAAGGGCGGGTGAGCCCTTTATAGCTCTTCAATGCATTGGGTAATGCGATGTAGTTAAATGTTAAGTTTTCTCCGAAGAGATTTACGGAATATATTGTGATGGGTATTCCAAACGTAACCAAGAGGGTTACTCCCTATGTAAGAATGTTATGAATGCCTCAAGTTACCTATATGTATTACGATTTCTAGGATTTATTAATGATTTGATGATGTATGTTAAAGTGATTATGTTTTATGGGAAAAGTTTGATTTCATTCTTATGTAAATATGTACGCATGTTTCCTTTCCATATTTTTTTATAACCCTTACTGAGCTTTTTATGCTCGTCCCAAGTTTTCGAAATGTTTTTCAAAGGTCAATGGAATAGTACATGATATGATGATAGTTTCAAGGAAGTATCAAGAAAGAATCCATGTTTTATTTTAAATATGTTTCTGTTGTTTGAAAAAATTAATATTATATTTTATTATAACCACATTGTTTAAATGTGGAATGTAATTCATTTTTTGGGATCTAATTCTCTAAAACTCTAAACCTGAAAAGATCCTCAAGATGTATTCTTGAAATATCTCAAGATTAAGTAATGTTTATGGATGGGGCCTTATATATATTGATTCCATATTGTTTCAAGAGGTGAGATGAAACTTCAAGCTCCCAATAGAGCATGGATTGAAATATATTCTGTGAAATAGTACCTAATTTCAATACCATTGAGATTCATTTAGGTCATTATTAATTGTAATAGATTTAATAGTGTTATGAAAATATTAATAATTTTAACCATTTTACATTTTTTATTTTTCCATTAATAAATATGAATTTATTTTCATAAAAATATCACATAGTTTGGTATGGATAATTTGAATAATGTGTATTATGAAATTAATTATAAAATTAATGGGTTGGATTCATTAATTTGTTGCACTCAAATGACTCATATTACTTCAATTCGTGGCATCAACATCATCAATGTGAATATAGAATGCCTTTGACCATTGTATAAAACCAAGGAAACTTCAATCCATGTCAACTAAAACCATATCATATGTGTAATAATTTTGTTGTAGAAAAGACATATCCTATATTTCGTGGAATATCTAAAACTTCCATGAATATTATCTATTTAGTTCGCATATATGTATATTGGAATTTGATAATTAATAAAAATTAGGAAATTCAAAAATCATAACACATACCAATGATTATAGTATATAGTTATATATATAAATAATAATATATAAGTTGGATTTCATTGAGTAAATATTTCATTACAAGAATTAATTATAAAATTTAACTTGTAAGAATAAAATGAAATTACGATTTAATGATGGTTTAGTTTATGTTAATTTGTGTTTATTGATTATCTATGTTAGTTTTAAATTATGTCTCAATATACTTCTAGTTATTAAACAATTGTATGATGGATCTAGTTTAATTTAAAAAAGACCTCGTTTTACATTAATAGATTTATGATAATTCTAGAAGATAATTCATTATAACTTTCATTTTATTAAGGAAAGATTGTATCATAACAAATAAAACATTTTATAAATAAATAAAAAAATGAGCATCTCCCTAAATTTCAAAGTAAAATGAATTTAATTTATTTTAAAATTATGGGGATTTTGGGAGTTCTTTATGAGTAATATAATAAAGAACAAAAACTAAGTTATCAAAAAATTATTTCTCAATGTATATAACATGGGAAATAAGTTATTTTATCAAGTGAATACATAAAAATTATATAATGTATTATAGGGATCCAATATTCCATGAGTGGGAGTGAATTTGTAAATGGTATAATAGATAATTGGTGAATTTGATGACATTGATGGTCAAAATATGAATGTGTTGGAATTTGGGAAAAAATCTTCCAAATACCCATATAATATGAAATTATGTATAATAATAAAATATATAGTTTTAATTGAAACGTCTTATAATTTGAGATAAACTATTTAGATGACCCCATCAAATATCATATTACTATTTTTAGGTATTCCTAAATCCCATTTTTATCATATGTTGGTTTGGTTTCTTATTGTTTTATTTAGAGGGACATTTTTAAATTTGTTGATTTTTTTGGGTTGTGCACGGTTGGCACAAAATTTACCGAAATTTTCTTCCCTACTGTAGGAAAACATGAAAATTGAGGTAGTGGGGTTTTTTGTTGTCAACCTAGGATGAGAATTGTTTTTCTCTCACATAGTAGAAACCATGCAACTAGAAATAATGGTTTTGTGGTAATGGCACATTGTTTGACTACATTTTGAAAATCATCCTAGAAAATAGTCTATGAATTTTAATTAATCCAAAAAAAATCTTTAGAATTTTATGAAAAACTTTGTTAATGTTACCAACAATCCTCATTCGATCACCCCTGATTTCTCTTCCAATAGATGGCTGGTGTTGTATTTATAGACCCACTACATCATCTTTAAATTGGATCAAAACATTGAAAACAACATTTAATCATATCCATATAGGTTTTCTTTTCACATTATCTTTATATCACTACTCTTTCCTCTGAAGGGTTTTATAGATCTCTTTGTTGATAGGAAAATATAATCAAATCTATTTTAGATCTTGAATATATGTTTGGTTCTTGTATTCTATTTTCATTGTTCTTTCTTGGAAAATATAGATCCCAAATTTTTTGGAATCAGGATCCTTTGATCCTATGGTAGGTGTATTTGTTTTGACTGGATAATTAATTTAACCATATGTTTCTTTTTTTTAAACATTATTTTAATTTAAAATAAATTTAGTAATATTATGTTAAATTATAATTTTTATAATCCAATTCAATTGAATTAGAGGATTTGGATTCTATTTCACATGAAATTAAAAAAAACGTGAATAAAACCCAAAATTCCCTAGGATTGGAGTGTATTCATGAAATGGATGGAATATTGTGGAATTTAAAATTGATAAATTTCAATTGTGAAATTAATTTTAGGGAACTGATTCCAAATTGGTATTTGGAAAAAATGGCGTATAATGGTTTTCAAATAAACTCTTTGGTTTAGACCTGGAAATTACATGATTTGATTAAAAATCCATTTTGTGGTTTTTAAATAGAAATGGGAATATATTAAATGTAGAATGTATTGAATTTTTAAACAAATAATTTTAAAATAAAATTATCATCATTGGTTTTTGGTTAACCACATGCATGCCCACATTATTAGTGAGATATTGGGATATCACAATTTTAATAATATAAAACTGAATCAAAACCTAGTGTAGAAGATCACATTTCTAGTGGGATTGTGATGATGTCCTCCGGACCACTGTAAAAAGAAATTATGTATACACATTTCCCATTATTGTCCTTTGAGTGTGTCAGGATCCCATAACCGAGAACTATCGTACCATTTTCCACATGACCATGTTGCTAAAATGTTTTAATTTAAAATATATACTATTTATTTTTGTACACTATTTTGCATTCCTAATGAATCTATATAAACTGTATTATATAAACTATTTATTTAAATTTTTTAAATTTTTTTACAACAATGGAAATATAAAGCATGATTTCTTTACATATGATATTGAATTGAAAACCCTGTATATTTAAAATGATTTCCTTTATTTTGTTAATTTAATGTGGATTTTTTTTATGGGATCCTTGGTTAGACATTTCTAGGTCTTTAGATCACAACATATTTGTTCGTTTTTGTTTTTTTAGATTATATCTTTCTATAATTGAGCAACATTAAGACACCACATGGAGGTGGGGGAAGCTATTTATCCTTGTTATGGGTGACTTGTTTATATTTGAACTTTTGTTTTTCTCCAATTTCCTAATACAATGATATAGTACTTTTGGTTGTTACACCTTTACGAAATCAATGACACTTCCCCCTAGGATTTTTATCTTGCATCAATAATGAATTTTTATCATTATTACATTGTGTCTGTAGAAAATTCATTCCCACATTCGTATTGTGTGATGCTAGGTGCACGTAACCAACCCATGTGGATTAGGAACATCTATCAAACTATGTTAGAGTTATCTTATTTATCATGTTACAAGGATACCGAGGCTAGTTAGTGAAAATGTGGTTTAAAATGTGAAGGTATTTCATATTTCCTTGATGTCATTATGTAGTTCTATATTCTTGTTGAGACATAAGAGGTCGTTATTATTGATTGCATGGATATCTCTCACTATAATGATTATTATGTCATGTGGGTGGTTTGTTAATGACATTATAACGATTATATATATTATTTTCCAAACTTTTTATTTGGATAAGTTGAAATCCAAGTCATATGTTCTTATCTATTGTGATTTATTTACAATGGTTCTAAATTTATGTGTTCAATTAATATTTTCAATGTTGCCTACTAATTTTGTGTAGAACCATGTATCTCATAAGACATGAAAACAATATCTCTATGAAATTTTATTATGAACCTTAGTGAGTGAACTCTCATGTGGACCTGAGTTTGGTTGAAGTGATTTTTTAACTAATGATACTTTGGGATATGATTCCCCTATGTTATCTTTTATTCTCAAGATATGGAACCTCATTGTTATGTTATTCATTATCATTCTCAGGTTTTCCTTCAATATAATACACTAATGTTCAATTTCCTAAATGATCCTATAGAGGATGAGGAATGACTGAGAATGATTGAGTGTATGTTTGTGTTCTTGGATACACATGAAGAAATCAAGAGGATGTGTTCCACTTTCATACTGAAAGGACCTAGCAGTAGATTTAGGAAATGATACGGACCATGAATAAACATGTGGGGTTATAGCAGAAATACTCATTTATATTTTCACCAACTAGTTATATGTAGTGTTCATGGTGGTGTCAAATGCTATTGAGAATTTCAATCTGGATTAGGATGATAGATCCTCGACATTGTATGCCAACCGTTTTTCTGATCGTGGGTATTTTTCACCTGATATAATATTTAATTAAAATTTAAAGACTTGGAGGTTGTATTTTGGACTTTGAACTTATATTTGTTCTCATTTTTTCCAAATAAGGATTTATTATTATTAAAATTCTATATAAATATTCCAACTGGTTGAAATGGATTTGGCTAGAATGTAGGTGATTTTATGAGTTCCATTATCTCCCAGTGGTAGTGTGATATTCATTAATGGTAAGAGGAATAATGATTAATAACATGGTCATTCTAAAATGCATGGTAATTCTAGAGCTCCTATATAACCTGAAATAGGCCTTTGGATTAGTTATTAGTGTGCATGTCAGTGCGTTCAAAAAAATTCCCTAAAGAAACCAAAATGTTTCTTCCTATGGTTGCATGGGTAGCCTAATAATGTTTTTTCATTTATTTTATTCTCCTCATAGAGGCACAAGATCCCAATCACATCCTTAAATTAAGGTGAAATTAAAATCATCGTGTATAATATTTTTCCGGCCACTGGCATCTGGAACGAGGCTTCTTCACATAGTGGAGGTGTCTCCAAAAGTGGTGGGTTGGGGTCCATCGATCATGAGAAGTATCATCACTATCGAGTAATAATTTGTGACTTCCTTACTTGACACATATGAATATCATTCATTTTATTCAACCCGTATTTTTAAACTTTTAAATAATTATATGCATATTTTATCTTATGAAATGGAAAGTACTAAAACCCATATATTGAATAGAGGGAAGGGTCGCCATTTTTTATTGTGTTTTCAGATTATTAGATGAAGATAATTTATGGTGTTTTATGGTTATGAACATGAAACAAATTGATATTATTTTCCGGTTGGATTGGATCACTTCAAATAAACCCTAAATTGATTGTAATCTTCGATGGGTGTCCTATGATACACTAGTTGGGGTTTTCAATTTAATTCAAGGAGATTTGGACACATGTTTTAGTATATATTTACCATTATATCTTTTTATTGGGAAGTTGATATTAGTTTCTTCTTTTTATCTGGAGAGTGAATCATTGACTGGGGATATCTGGATAGTTGTCATTGAGTTTCCCAATGTGTCCTCTTATGACACCCATAGGTTTTCACCATTAAGGGAGGTAGATTAGTATATCAATTTTTTTCTCGATAGTAAAATACAGTAAACCATATTTACACATGGAACCAACTGAGAAAAAATATTTTAATGCTTAGTTGGATGATCTTATTGAGAAAGGCTTAATATCTAAATTGTTTCACCTTTGGTGTAACATGTATTTTATGCTAAGAAATATGATGGGTCATTTCTCTGTTGCATTTATAACTAAAAAGTAAATCGTAGAGACTAACAAGATCATAAGTACTAGAGGATGTTTCAAAATTATTATGTGAATTCATATTCAAAACTGGAGACCCAGTCCGAAGGGCCCGAAAGTGTTGCCTGGATAAAAGGGGAATGCGTGCAAAAAATTGTGCCACATGGAAGTTGTCTGGGATTCGTGATGGGTACCTGACATAGGTGTGAAATAATTGTGTGCCCACCCCTGCGTGGTCAACATTGCACGTTTTTGCCTCTGGCGCCCAATGTTTTTTGTGCCGCCTTATATTCCACTCCACCAGGTGCCTATAAATAGAAGGATAACCCTTATGTTTCGGGGATGAGGAATTCGAACCGTCTCTCGTGCACAAAATCAGACATCTGCATGTGCATGATGGCCTTCAGGAACTGATCCTTTTGCACTGCCTCGCCCCGGGATCCACCTTTGTACACGATCCCACCAGCTTTAATAGAATTCCAAATCCATCAGGGTTCCTCTCTTGTGTGCAATTCCTGTCGTTGCCTGCAAAATGGCCTAATTGTGCGCAATCCCTTTTACTGTGTGCAACCTTACCTTTTGGTGTGGCCTTTTCCACTCGCGCTCAATTCATATACCATGTACGTGATCCTACTAGCCACCTGAAAACCCGCTACCTCGATTATACACCATCTCGTGGTTATGTGCACCAACTGTTTCTTTGCACGCAACCACCGGGACCCCTCACCTTGATGATCCTTGGGTTCCTCCCTATGTGGGTGCATGATGTGCTCCTTCTGGATGCCCCGGTCACAGACACCGGGTATACACACAATGCATTATTTTCCCGTACGACCTTCCAGGCTCGTACGAAGTAACCTCATGGTCCCTTGGGCAGTTTTTCCGGTTGCTTTTCTTTTCCTCATGCTTCTTCTCATATCCATGATAACGGCTATTTCTCCTTCGCATAGCCACGCTAACATGGACCCCTTGATGGTTCTCTCTACAACCCCCCTTCACTACGGCCTTTTCGATACTTTCCCTCCCACATGGAGTTGAGGGTACCGGTTATGTAAGACCTAGGGGTGCGGAGTAAACCCCCCTCACATGAGTTGCAGTTCGTTAAACTGTCAAGAACCTTGTCCTCAACAGATGACGTTAAGCAGTGATCCAACCCCATGCCTCGCACGTTGGGTACCCCCAGCTCAGGTATTCTTTACGCCCACATTTCTCCATGGGGATGGGATCACCCATCACAGGTGATGATATCCTCCTTGTTGGGGTGGCATTTGTCCACGAGGGGAAGGGTAGCCATCTTGGTGTAAACCCCTATCCCCACTATTTGAAGGTAGCACCCATGCACCTTCAAACTTCATCAGTGCCAGGCCCATTGGCGAGCATGATGGGATTTGGGAATCCTCCATTAATCAGTCCCAAATCCCTCTCCCTCTGTGCATTATCTCCCTCGGGCCTTTATCCTAATGTATGTCCTGGCAACATGGGCCGCCCAACGCATAAGCCCCTCTTTTCTTCCCAAGGACGCACACCTCACGATGTGATCATCGGGTCTCTTCCGCCTCTTGTTTCTCACACCGAGTGTGACTCATGTGGGCTTATAGTATTCATTGACAATGAAAATCCACCATCCAACATGACATTAAATAGTATTCCCCCTCCCGCATGACGTTAAACTGTACACCCAAACTACATGATCTTTAATCTTTGCAATGGCATGGTACTTAGGAAGCCTCTCTGAGGTTCAAGCCCACCACCCGGTCGTTTTGACCTCTTCAGGTCGGTTCACCAACCATTTTTTGCCGCCTCAGAGTGTATGAACCATCCATCCATCATTGTGGGATGCCTCAGAGTGTAAGATCCATCAATCCAAAACAATGCGGACTTTGATCCATGTCATGGTATGGTACGTAAGAAGCATCCCATAGGTTCAAGGCCACCACCAAGTCATTCCGACCTCTACACGTCTGTTCTGGAACCATTTTGGGCCGCCTCAGAGCAGAATCCCCATCCATCCATCATTGTGGGCTGCCTTAGAGTGTAAGCCCCATCCATCCCGAACTACGGGGACATTGATCCATGTCAAGTCATTGTACGTAGGAAGCCTTCACGTGGTTTAATCCCCACCATGATGGGTTGTCTCAGAGTGTACGCCGCATCCATTTGGGCCCCAAGTCCCTCTTCACATCAGTTCAACGACCGCATATCCTTGGTCCGTCTTAGAATGTAATCCCCAAATGCCCCATCCCGCATGAAATTAAACTGTATTTCATTGAAATACGCAGACTTTGATTCCCCTTAATGGGGATATGTAGGAATCCTCCACGAGGTCCAAGCCCATCACTCACGTCTCATCCTGACCTCCCCCTCGAGCCCATGCATCTTGGGAAGCTCATTCCATATCCTAGAGGCTACACTTCCTCTTGGTCCCATCAATACGTTCATTAACACGGGTCGCCCTTACAGGTTTCCCACTGTATCCTCACAAACTACATGGACTTTGATTCCCTATCACATGGATACGTAGGAAGCCTCCACAAGGTTCAAGCCCCTTCACTTCATCACCCATCCTGATTCTTACTCGGGCCTCCACATCCCTGTGGGATCATTCCATTTCATTCCCCTCCATGATATTCGGGAAGCCACCCACGTTTCTCCCCCCAACATCGGTGTTCCCTCCAGGGGGATCATCAATCAGGTCCACTCTAGCTAGTGTTATGATCTGTCTGATCTGTCTCCACTAGACGTCAAACTCGCCACATACCCCGTGTTAAACATGAGAAGATGAGGAAAACCTCAGATACATGCTTATTACATACAATTCCCTTCATTTGATGTGGGATTCCTCGGTCTTCTGCACCCTCTAGAATCCCTATAATAAGAGACAAAAAACAGACATGTCAATTCCCTAGTGTCAAGACACGCCAACGATGCCTCAGCATGACCACTCCCCTAACCAAAGGTTGTTGCCCTGACCAGAACCCCTGGAACGTCCTGACAGAAGATGTGTAATTAATCAGAATCCATGATGATATGTCACCGAGATCGAGAATCACGAATAACGTCTTAATCTATAAGGGAGACTCGGACTAGGTGACGAGCTCAGAGGAGTAATCCACGGAAGGAAGAACAGACATCCCATTATCATGGTTTCAATCAAAGAGGACACATCCAAGAATAATGATCAAATGCTGCCTGCCATTGGAAAGCATGAATGTAGGGAAATAGGTAGTGTGTTCTCTCCGTGACGGATTCACGGAGCGTGTGCCTCAACGAAAATTTTGGAAATAGAAAATGGTTATCCCGATGTAAATCTATTATCTGCAACACATAGAGTAGTAGATTGTGGGGGCATCGAATGATTAGCATGTCACCAGGTCTGGGCACCCAGCACTAGGACGTGAAACCTGGTAGGGGTTGGGGAAGTCAAGACGTTGAGCACTCTATTTTGCGACGTTGTCACTGTGGATCCCTCTTACCGACCATGGATGACGGAATGGAATTGGGATACATCTTATTGATTTTTTTTCTATCAGTGTTAATGGTTTCATCTCTCTACATTCATGAATAAAATCGATGCATCCGGAGCTCGATCGCCACCTTCCCCCTGGCGTAGGGGATGGGGCAGTACCGACGCGACCACCTCACGTCGTTCATCCTCTTCCACAACTACTCTGACCACCGTGACTACCTGGAACTCACACCCCCTCTCCCCATTAGAGATTATCCAACGAAGGGTGATCAACGACCTTGTGCATAGGTACGAGGAGGAGGGGTACATCCCCACTAGGTACATGGACAATTTGGACCTCGAGGTAGCTGCGTTTCACCACCAATGCCACCCCTGAGGGCCGCGTAGGGAGCCGCTTCCCCCACCCCAACATTCAACTATTTTGGGAGCCTATCCCCGGAATGCCTTGACACCTCCCTCCCCTACGCCGACAAGGTATGAGATGTATGGGGTGAACCATTTCAGAGACTCACTTCAAGGGTTTAGGGCAAGGGCCCCCGCAAGGCCATGTCGACATCGTCGCCCGACTCCCCGAGACGAGGAGGAGGAAATCCTTGTGCATGCACCATCGGCAATAGCTCATCTGACCCGACACCAGCGACATACACGAGCAGAAGAGGTTTCTCACCCTGGGGCGTCATCGTCAACGACCACTGTGGCCCGAGCCAACGGTGGCTCCTATCATCAAACCCCCGCACACGTTGAGTAGGGGCAGTTATATGACCGATCCGGATTGGGCCCCAAGTGCCCACGGGTAGGTTTGGTCGACTCTCTCGGTCGCCGGCATTGGCAATGACCGCTGTGGACCAATTCATGGTATTTCCATTCAATGTGAAGGCCTACTCCATGCCACCATTCTTGAAGGTGTGGGCCCTCCCTACTTCCAACCTCATCCTGGAGGCCTGCCGGGCGCCACCCTCACCGCAGGTAAGGGGCTTCCCCATGATGGCAACACTCCGGGTGGTTCTATCTCCAGCACTCACTACATTTGGTACATGGTCACTTACCCTACCCCAGGCCGCGAGTATGGAGTCGTTGTATATCTAGTAACACACCCACATAGAGGTCCTCCCCGTGTCCATTTCGACATTTTCCCCGGTTCACCCCACACTCTGGCCTTCAATCCTCTCCACCCTAGTACCAGTGCGGCCAGAGGACTCTATGACGAATGTCATCCCTACCCCGAGGAGCCACCCTAGGCTAGTAAGGTGGGATGTCATCACCATATGAGAAATGCTGGGGAAGGATGGATGAAAATAAGAGCTGCCTATTTCTTAGACTCTGAGGCGGTGTACGACTCAACAATTGAGCCCTCTCGCTAGTCCTCTGAGTCGAGGGCTAGGATATGGATGCAGCGCAACAACCTTTCACTCCATGAATGTGAGATCAATATGATCATCACCTCCCTCCAATGGTATATCCAAGAGGATGAGGACTTGGAGTACACCTAGGGATCAAACATGTAGTCACTATCGTCCTCTTTGGAAGAACCTTCCACCTCTGCCAGAGACGGCGAAGATCTGTTTTGGGGGTCGATGGTGGAAGAGAAGAGACATACCACAACCCCAGCAAGCACTAACATTGTGACAGGAGGCTCGTTCGCCGGTCCATCCTATCATGACGTGGCAGCCAGGTCACTACAACCCTTGGAGGATGACCAAGGATTCGACGACCAATCGGCCTGGTCACCGTATTCTCTGCCGGCCAGCCCACTGGCCCATCGGCATGCCTTGGCACCGCTACCATATCACCATCCACTCCAAGTTTTTGAGTGGGGCTATCAAGGGCCAGATCCTGAACCTGAGTCATGGAGCTTCTAGACCATCCTCGCAGCAGGACACATCCTCAAGAATTTTTGTCCGGTCATAGGGTCGGATTTTGATACCGAAAAATAACTCACCCTGGGAGGTTTTGAATGTTTCTACCAGACCCTCCAGGCGACTCACTTCCATCTTCACCACTAAAAAATGCCTTATCCCGGGAGCCATGTACACCTCAAAGATATGGGAAAGCAATTCCACTTGGTGGTCCTGGCCACACTCCCTGAAGTCTAAGGCCCTGGGTCACCTAGCCTCCAAAGGGCCCTCCATCAACAGTACGTTATGAGTTATCAAGTACTCCATAGAGTTGTCGAGGAGGCTACCCACCATGTTCATGTCCATGGTTGGGGGAAGTATTCTTCAATCCTCTTCAATACAATTCATTGACATCCTTATTCCCTTGTTAGTGGTGAGGGAATGCCCCTTTGAAGAGTGGCTGTCAACATGACCGATCTAACAGGAGAGTCGATTGATCAGGGGCTTCTCGATGGGGACACCCCCTGAGGATGTGCTGCTACTGGACCAACCAGGGAGGATTACTCACCATCAGAGGAACCATCTAGGTCTCCCACCACACACTGAAGCATTGGCACTGAGATAGAATGTCAGTAAAGGAAAAGAACATGTTGGAGCTGCCAAGCACTCCAACCCGTCGGCCTCAGTGCCAAAGCTGGAATAGAACCCTGAGAATGCCGCGCTACGTCAGCATCTATCTGAGCAGAAGAAGTTAGTTGATCAGATTCTGGATGAATGCATCACAGAGTGGCGCCCCAACTACTACAATCCTAGGTTGGGGCAGCAAGTGCAAGAGCAACTTCCTCTCGGTGAGATTCTCCGGGGAAACCCTGATCCAGCTATGCTTGCTAATTGGGCAGAAACTAGATCCCATGGTAGGAGAGCATGATATGTTTTTCCAAACCCTCATGAGCGGCGTGACCACACATGAGACCCCACTCGGGTTCCTCCCGCCGCCCCAAGCGTCGCTCCACCTTCCACACCACGAGCCGATGAGCTATTCTACAGAATTGAAGAGCCCAGCAATGCGCTTGTGGTTAGGTATCCTCGTTAGGACAGGGACATGCATCCAGAGGATCCAATATCGGAACTCATTTCCCGCCACAAAACTTTGGAAATGCGACAAGTGGTTGTCCCAACCAATGAGAAGCCATACCCGACATGGGGGGATGATATGCCAGCACCTCCGGGATTTGGGAACCCACTTTTCCCCTCTTTAACGGGACATGAGACCTACCACAACACCTGTCCCACTTCAACTCAAGGTGTGGGCCTATGTTAGTGACTCTAGCGTAGTAGGAGGCCTCCATGATCTGTTGCTTTGTTCAGACACGGGAGGGACCATCATTTGTTTGGTACATCTAACTCCATGTTGGATCTGTGTCTAGCTGGGAGGACCTTCGTATGAAATTTATCTACCAGTTCATTTCTACAACCCAGAAGACAAACATCACAGACCTCTTCAGGTGAAAGAAAAGGCCTGATGAGCGAGTCGTAGATTTCATTGCCCGGTGGAAGGGGCTCGCATACTCCCTTGACATGCCACTAACTCAGTATAAACTATTGAGAATGTGCATAGGGAACAACAAGGAAGAGCTGGTTCATTCTTTGATCACTCAAGAATTACCCCGGAGGGTTCCATGACTTCTCAGACAAGGGCCAGTGCCTCAAAGATGCCCTGCGACAAGCTAGTCAGGCACGTCTGCTAACCCCTGTAGTTCCAGCATGGAGGGCAGCCAGAGCTGTGCCCGCAGCGGTGGCCCAAATAGAGGCCCCCCAGGTAGTTGGAATTATTACTAGTGGAGCCATCTGCGCAAACCCATAGGGGTCCTCCCCCACTACAATAGATTCCATCCCAGTAGCAACTAACTCAAAATCGGTAATCGCCTCCACATAACGCACTGCCACCACCTAGGTGAGATAATCAAGTTCCACCTTTTTGGAATGCTCATATGGAACTTAGTCAGGGTCAGACTTCTAGACCCCCTCTTCAATAAAAAATTAACCGTTCCTACTCGTTTGACGAGGCTCAGGTCTTGGGATACTTCCACATTGCCTTGGAGAAGGGAATAGTGCGGCTTCCTGAGTTCCAGAAGCCATAAGAGGCGTGTCTCTCTGATCACCCCAACTATTGTCCTTATCAGAAAATCCTTGGGAACACCATCAAGCGACGCTACGTATTGATGGACTGGGTCCAAGAATAGATTGACAATAATATAGTCAGGTTAGGCCCAGCCCAGACATATGTTGCTAGTGTCTTTTTGAGATCACAAGGTAGTAGCTACGACGAAGGTGAATGGCAGCAGGTTTCTGACTGTGGGTCCAAAAATCATAACAATTGGATGGCCCTCAAGGAGGTCACCCACACCCATGGAATCACCCATGCATGCTTGAATCATTCAAAGCCCTCATAAGCTTCGGTTACTACTTCGACATCATCATCTCAGCCGGCCTCTTCCCAGAAGAGCAAGAAGCGGTGGTGCAAGAAGAAACAACACGCCCTAGAAATGTAATTGTTGCCCCGCAGTCTTGGTGAATTTATGCTCATAGAAATGGGGATCCCTAATGACTCCTCCCGGTAGTATATTTCTCCTCGAGGGATAGTCCAGTGTATGCTATGGTTATCACTGTAGAGCTGGTAAATCCCTATTTGACTCCCGACGTTTGGGAACTCCAGGTTGACCTTCCCAATGTCCCCAGCCGTCGCCAATGTTGTTAGAGTCGTGGTTACATGGATTTCTGGGGCATGATAGTTGGCACCTCCATCCAGTCCATACAAGCTTCTGAGACTAGATAGTAGGTCTTGTGCATTGTTTAGCACACGCAACCCCATCATCCGGTGTCAACAGGTTCGCCTCCACCACTGTTTGTGTTACTAGATCAGGCGGAACAACATCGACCATGTTGCGACCAGCGTCACCCTTCCACCTGCTGACCCCAGCCTTATGGTCCTCATATAGTAGTCACTCTCCGGGCATCGAGTAGTGTATATTGAGATATTTCAAATACTAGTCAGCCGTCGGTCCATCTAGCAGGGCCCGCCATGCCTCCAGTCAGAGAGAGACTTCCTGCAAGGAGAGGTTCACGCCTGGCACGAATGTACAATGTTATTAAGAGCCGTTTCTGGTCTACATTAAAGGATTTTCATTCTAGACGCCCTTTTTCTATCATCATATATGCATGACGCACTCGTCGAGGATTTTGGAAGCCCCCCCCCCTCGGTTTGAGACAGAGATAGCAGCTGCAAAGGCTTATCACACTGAAGTGTTTGAGGATTCCAAATGTTAGGCCATCATTTCATTCACTGAGGAGGATGAGGGATCCCCGTAAAGGGGCATATTCACTCACTGTATATCACTATCCTGTTCAATGGCGTGAAAGTCCTCAACTGTATTATTGACATGGGTTCTGGAATTAACCTAATCCAGACAAGGACATTGCGGAAGATGGGTTTGTCGGAGAATGACCTGACTCCCTCTGACCTCAGAATCTAGGGATACAACAGGACCGAACAAACCCCGATCGGTAATATCTTCTTGAAGTCCCAGTTCAGTGGTCTGGTTTCTAGCATCTAATTCAGGGTTGTCTCCCAGGACACCATGTACAATGCGTTGATGGGTAGGCCATGGCTCCAACTACATGTGGCGGTCCCTTCATCGTACCACCAATTCCTCAAATAATCACTTAATGGTCGAGTGGGAGTAATCCAAGGTGATGGATCTCATTTTTCCTCTTGTGAAGCCCACTTCTTGGACGCCAACTATTAAAAGAGAAAGGTTAAACAAGTTCATGCAAGTGGAGTTGAGCCCGTCACCTCTGCAGCCGACCCATGGGTAGACCTAAATGACGCCTACCTCTTCACTTTCCATCGGTTGGAGGTCACGACCCCTGATATGGGGGATTTTTTTTCATTTAAGGGACAAAAGGGAACCATACTCTCAAATCTATGTGACGTCAGAAGATCAATTTGTATTCCTATATGAATCATGCCTCAGTAGTCCCAGAGCCCCCAACTCCTGTCAGGTATCGTGATGTCCAACTAAAGGCAACAATGGTCCGTCAAACTTTCCTATTTCACCACTCTGGAATAAGTTGGATCTATCCAACACTCCACTTCTACTTTGATATTATCATGCGTGGACCCTTGGTCCCAGACCAGATGGGATCTGGTCAACATCCTTCATCGTTATGATCTCAGCGTAGCCAGAATGCCCTGATATAATAACTACTGTCGTCTAAGCTGATACCAGCCTCCCCTCAGGGTCTTTTCAAACTAAATTATCCTCCCCTATGGGGGATTCCACTGTGAATTTGGAGGATGATCTACCACCTTTTAGGAGGGAGTTTCAAGAACAGTTGATGGGTTGGTGCAGGTGAACCGTGGTAGCGAGGTAAATTCGAGACCCACCTTGATTAGTGCCGCCATGCCCCCCATGGAGAAGCATAAGTACATAAACTTCCTTAAACAGCATCGTGATGTGTTTTCCTGCAGTTACAATGAGATTCCAGGGCTAGATCCTCGGGTAGCTGTCCACAGCCTCAGTCTCCCGGTAAACCACCACAGATTCAAGCGGTATCCCAGAAGGATTCACCTATCACATGGTACTATGATTGAGGCTAATGTTGATATGATCATAAGATCCAACTTCATTAAGGAGGTCCAGTACCCCAGATGGATGGAAAATATTGTATCGGTCTAGAAGAAGAGAGGACAGATCAGAGTCTGTATTGACTTTTGGGATCACAATTTACATTGTCTGATGGATGATTTTCCCCTTCTAGTGACAGAATTGTTGATCGATGTTGTAACTAGATTTCATGCGCTCTCCTTCATATATTATCACTCTAGGTATAATCATATTTGTATGTCCACTAAGGATGAAGAGCTTACCACTTTCAGGGTTCCCCAGGGTACTTTATGTTATAAGGTCATGCCCTTCGGCCTGAAGAATGCAGGTTCCACTTATCAGCGGTCCATGAACTACATATTCAAGCCAATCCTCGTGAAATTGGTGGAATGATACATGGATGATCTAGTGGTCAAATCTCACCAGTGCCATGACCATATCAAGGTCCTTGAAAAAGTTTTCGGTTTCCTCTATTCCTGCCACTTGAAGATGAAGCCATTGAAGTGTGCTTTTGGGGTCACCTCCGAAAAGTTCCTTGGCGTTGTTGTCAGGTACCGAGGCATTGAAATATTCCCAAAAAAAATCATGTCCATCATCTAGATGTCTCCCCCAAGCAATATTCTAGAGCTTTCTGGTTTCCAAGGCCACATAGACTACATACGCCGATACATTGTGAATCTAGAAGGAAAGTGTAAGCCCTTTTCCCGGATCATTAGGAAAGTCTCTACCTATGAATGGGACAAGGAGTACCATGCATCATTTTAGGAAATAAAACAATATCTTCTACAACCTCCAGTATTGATTCCACCTGTCTCCGAGAAGTCGTTGATCCTTTACGTGACCACCCTGGAATGGTCTCTCGACACACTTATCGCCCAGAAGAACAATGAGGGAATATAGAACAGCCTCTGCTACCTTAGCCGAATGCACCACGATATGGAAATCAGATATTCTCCCATCGAGGAGAGATTTCTGGTGATCGTATTTTCTATACAAAAATTGTGGCACTAATTGTAGCACCAGCAGGTACAACTTCTCTCTCAAGTAGACCTATTGAAGTACATCCTGAAGCAACCTATGATGACAGTCCGGCTAGCGTGGTGGGCGGTAATCCTCCGGCAGTTTGACATCTGGTATTTGCCTCATAAGGCTATCAATGGACATGCATTGGTTGAATTCTTAGCTGCCCACCCACCCTCCATGGATCAGCCACTGGAACTAGGTTTTCCTGATGAAGAAATTCTCTTAGTGGATCATGCCATCCAATGTTGGCAAATGTACTTTGATGGTGCCTCCTGGAGCCCTAGTATAAGGAGACTCAACGATCCTAGGCTCAACAATGTGGGCATGGGTATCTTCATCATCATCCCGGAGCAAGCTGTTCTTCTATACTCATTCATGTTGTCAGAGGGATACACTAACAATGAGAGAGAGTATCAGGACCTCATTACTGGTCTCGAGCTATCCCTTCAGATCGATGTTCCCCATTTTCATGTGATTGTGACTCTGAGCTGGTCATTATGTAGGTCAATGGAGACTATGTTCTTAGGAATATAGAGATCGTACCATTTTTAGAACACTCTCTCTTGCGGATGGCCTAGTTTTCTTCTCATCCAGTGGTTACCCATATTCCTCTGTCGTAGAATGGTCAAGCGGATGCCTTGTCCAGCTTAGCTGCATCACTTGCAGAGCCTGAACATGATAATTTGATTATTCAAGTGGAACACTAGAGTGTCATATCTTTAGTTACCCCGGTGGATTATCACGGCCCACGGATAAACCATATTAGCACTAGTGTCCCTACATCAGAAGCCCCAGATACTTCAGATGCAGTGATTTAAATAGTTTTCAATTGGAGGAAACCTTTGATCGAGTATCCCCAATACGGTAATCTCCCATCAGACCGGTCTGAACACGAGCGAATCTGATGTTGCGCGCTATAGTTTATCCTTCAGAGCGGTCGTAGCCTTGAGAAGGTCCTCTACAAATGTGGGTTTGAAGGTATTGTCCTCTTTTGTATTCAGGGAGTTGATATCCCACAATTCATGCTAGAGGTCCACGCTGGTTCCTACGGTGCTCACCAGTCTTTGATGAAATTGTTTCACCAGATTCAGAGGGTAGGATATTTTTATCCCTCCAAAATCTACGAATGCATTGAGTTCTCCAAGAGGTTCCATGTGTTCCAAGTCCATGTTAATTATGTGCATCGTCCACCAGAGCCTCTACACACTAACAAGTATTCGTGGACCTTTGCAGTCCGGGGTTTGGATGTCGTTGGACCTTACCCACCAGCAACGGCTAGCCAATGTCGTTTCATTCTGACCGCTACAGATTTCTTTTCTAAGTGTGCAGAGGAAATTCCGCTCAAAGAAATCAAAGACTGTTCTATCACCGACATCGTGGGTTCCAATATCATCTATTGATTTGGAGTAACTCACAATATCCTCATTGATAACGAGACCAAATTCAGAGAAACCAAGTTGAAGAAATTGTAAGCCAAGTACAACATTCACTCCAAACATACCACCTGCTATCATGTGTAGGCAAATGGACATATCAAGGAGTTTAAAAAACCTGTATCTATCATTATTCAAAAGTTGGTTGGTCAGAACTAGAAGAGTTGGCCAGATAATCTACCCAACACCCTATGAGCTTATCAGACAATGACTTGTAATTCCTCACAGGTTACCCAGTATTCCCTGGTGTACGGAACTGAGGCTGTACCACCCATCGAGATTCAATTTCCCATTTGTCACACAGTTGTCTATGTCCAGCAAGATTCAGATAGAGTTGCAGAAATCCGTCTTGCATAATTGGAAGCACTGGATGAGAATAGGATTCGTTCTTTGCACAACCTAAAAAGGCATCAGTGTAGGATGGCTGGAGGTTTCAACAAAAAGGATTTCCTCTGCTCCTTCATGCAAGGTGACCTGGTACTGGCCCTTGGGGTGCCAATGGTCCATTGCAGGAAACCACCCATGTTGGAGCCCAAATGGGAGGGAGCTTTAATTATCTATAAGGTTTATCCTAATGAAGCATACTCCCTAGTGACCATGGATGGTGAGCGTATAACTCCTCCCACAAACTCCAGGTTCCTCAAACAGTATTTTTCCTAAACTCTCTAGTCCACCATGACCTTCAACTGGATGGTCTCGCATGACCCTAAAACTACCCAAAGTTCTTCCATGAACTTAAATTGTATTCAGTTCCACCATGACCATAAACTAGATACCAGTCCAACACGAACATAAATTGCCAGTCCAACATGACCATAAACTGCATGATCTTCCCACATGACCTTAAACTGCATCTTCAAGGACTACGTGTGGCCTGATTCCCATACCCATTGGATATGTAGGACTGCAAAAATGTTTAATATTCAGGTCCATCCCCTTTCAAGTTGATCCATTTGACTCTTTACATGGATTCACCAATGTATACAAGGGTACTTAGTTATAGGGCATAAAGTGTCGGGTTCATCTTGGGTGAGTTTCCATCTATTTTTCCAGCTCCATATTCCCCTTCATTTGGCCCATGTTATCATTCACACCCGAATAGATACCAAAAATAGCATGGATACCATGCATAAGGGATATCCTACCATTAAGGGAAATGACCTTGAGGGTTTTGGACAACAATTTGATAAAAGTCTCGTGTTGTGAACACGGTCAGTGGTTGACGCTCATATTTTTGTCCCCATTTCAGGATAACGCAATAGGATGTTATGTTGCAAACATAGTCAGCAGTAATCTTCCGTCGTCACACCAGCTCTTTTTGGCCATGAATGTTTGTTTCATGATTCACATTATGTCCCACTCCATCACGTCTAGGTAGAATTTCGGCACTCATGGCACTATCTCTCAGTGCACCTTCACACTTCATGGGGGAAAATCTATGATATGGAATTCTTCGGGGTGCCCGTGGTCCGAGATATAAGGCCAAAAAATAAGATCTTCTCTAAAGTATTATGTATGGCTCGATTCTCATCCCCTTGGGATAGGTAGAATCACCTGTACATCATGCTTCCGGGTCCAGTTCAACTGGGAGTTAGCTCTTCCCACCCCTTGTTCTCTAGCTCTCACCGGCCTCTCAGCCAGAGGCTCCATGCCCTGAGTTGTGCACCATAATGATACAAACCTCGTTATCATTTACATTAGGTAATAATTATCACGTTGTGTGCACTCCTTTACATCCAAGCCATATGACTTTAAACATTGTTGTCTCTTCCAATCATATGACCCTAAACATCAAGTGTCGTCCAGGCCGCATGAAGAAAAATGGAACTGCATTGTGGTAACCTCATTATAATGTAAATCACATTGGGTATCAGTTATTTTCCATTCCATTTGTCAACGCCTGTATATGGCTTGATTATTGTGGCGACACCGATAATTTCAATCCAAGGCATGTTGCTTCACAAAAAAAACCATTCAACTTAAAGGTCAAACAAGAAACAATAAATTCCACTTCTTTGGGTGTGTGGGTTAGACCGGAACACATATATCATTTCTTTAACTGGTACCATACTATGCTAGCTCCTCAAAGACAACATGAGAACCGGGATCATGTCCACATTCATGTCGGGTTTCATAATCACCTTGTCATGTGCTTCCCACCTTCCTTGTAGGTCCCTGGTCCGATTTCTCTGACCTTAAAATAAGATTCTTTCTAGAACTATGTTTGGATTGATTCCCATCATTATGGGATACGTAGGAACACTCGAACATTTTGTCTTGCGTCCAGCCCAAGGAGTCGCGATTCCCATCCTTTCTTCACCTGACACTCTGGTGAGTTGTGTAAGTGTAGCATTTGCCCTGAACAAATTCAGGATCCCTATAATTATGTGGGATGCAATGGTTCCCTCACATGAGAGGTCCTTTCATGAAAGGACGATCTATGATCAGGTTAATGAACCTATTTATTGCCTTTCCACCATGATAGAATAATTTAGGGAGTGTTGGATTCTGTTCGGACAAACCACCACTTCACTTTCATGCTTTGCGTGCCCCCCCCATTTTATTTGGATCCTCAATCCTCTTTCACGCTTGAAGGGACCCCCTAACGGTATGGATGCTTGGACAATGGTCCGCCTGCTGTCATGGGCCAACATTCCGGAAGACTAATAGACAATATTTGAGTTATATCCCATGTTGTGAACATGGTTAGCAGTCAACCCGAATTTTTCATCCCCATTTTAGGCTAACAGAACATGGTTTCTGTGTTTCAAAGATGGTCAGAAGTTATTCCTCATTGCCACGCCACACTCAATGTATTCCAAAGTTGGGGTAACATGATTCACAGTTTCCATCCCCCTCTATTCGGAGTGATTTCAGTGCCCATGTCATTGCCCTTCTCATATGTTAGATCACATTGATAAGATGATACATTGATCGGTTTGAGATCCCCCTCCCCACTTAGATTGGGCCCCCTATTCTACTTAGAAATATGGGCTCATTTTCGAATGCCCGAAGCATGGTTGATGCCCCCACGGTCGAACGAAATAATAATACATGAATCTTTTGTTTCTCACATTGGGTACGACCCACATGTGCTTAGCGATGACTTTTTATTTATTTCGTTATTGTGGTTGAGATTATTAAACCAAAGGTACAGATAAATAGATTTCTCCATACATTGGTTCGAAATGATGAGCAGTAAAAGAAAAAAAGTTCATGAGATGGCCAAAACAGGGCCATTAAGGGTTTTCTTTTAGAGAGATCTTTCTAACACTGCTACCCTTTGGCTGGTGGCCTCCATGACCACTTTGTGCTCCCTGAAGACTCTCTCTTCATTAGCAGTTGCAGAGCACAGTTCGCCAATCCTAGATTGTGGCTGCGACTATTCAGTTTGAAGCACATTCATGTAGTGACTTGCCTCAATCAGTTGTTCTTGGGTGTCATCAAGATTGGCCATCAGTTTCTACGCGAGCTCATATCATGTTGCAATGAAGGCCTCCTTCTCTTTCGCATGCTCTTCGAGGCATTGGACTCACTGATCCATCCTCAGGAATGATTGGGCGCTTGCCGATTCTTCCTGACACTGGGAAACATCGGTGCACCATCTTCTATAATGTATCTTCTCATCCATGTAATCACGAACCGTCAGATATAGCCATTGAGCGTCAGCCCCTTTGGCACACAGGAAATACAACCAGGTCTGGAGCGATCCCATCCGCCTTAGCCAATCTGTATGGGGATGCCTGAGAAAACACTGGATACACATACGACCTTTGTGCCTTTTCATCCGGATCTCCTCAGCCGCTTACGAATCTGAATCATCTATTTCATCATGATCAGCATGCCGATATATAGGTTAGACAGCCAGCAGGTCAGTAGCAGGAACATCCTCAGTGATGCCCTCATGAGGAATAGGATCCTCGATGTCTGGGCGACCTTCCACTCTCACCCCAACAGCAGCGGTGCCTTCGTCAGCTTTTGGCCTCGATCCAATGTCAGCACCACCGAAGTCCACCACCCTCTGCTCACCAATTGTCGTTGCAGACTTAGTTTGTGAAATATGTTCTTGAGGAGGTGGTAGGTCTGCCACTAATTCACTCATAGATGACCTGGGCTCGACAGCCCGATGAGCCTCCAATGGCGAGATCACAGTACAAGGAGCATCCGAATTCTAAGAGTTCTCCGATAGTAAGCAGTAGTAGTGAATCAAGGGACTTACAGGAACCTAGAGTGTCATCCTCCAGTGTTCTTTCCACTATAGGAGCTATCGTGGAAGGAGACCCCTCAACACTTGTCAGTTCGATAATGGGCGTCGGAGACCCACCCTATCCCACCAGCACCTCTTCTCCTTCCTCTATTGGGGACACCTGATCAATGCCTATATGCTCCTGAGTGATATAGATAAATGGCTTAGAAATTGTAGAAGTCAATGGATAGATAAGGAGGATAAATAAGGATAGAGACAGACCTCGAGAAGCTCGGTTATGTCTATGCCAGAGCCAACGAGCTCGCCACTCTCATGCAGGCTCCCTTGGCGGGACCCTCCCTGAGATCCTTCGTCTTCTCCTGTATCCTCCTCTCCCTCCGACTTGTCACCACTGTCATCATCCTCCAACAACATCTATTCAGGATCATGCCCCTGACCGAGCATCACATTCACTAAGAGAGATGTCTCCATGCACAAAACTCGTTGGCATGCGTACATGTCCATGGCCGTTAGGTAAGCATGTCGTCGATTAATGTTTACCTGGTCGGTAACCCGGATGAGCCCGACTTTTGGCAGCTGGATCCCATCCTACATTATCTTCTGCCAGAGGGCTTCAGCGCTCATCGACTATCATAGGGTCATCTAGGATGACCATAGCACTGGGAAGATTAAATTGCGAGAAGGTTGAACAAATACCTTATCTGCTTCCCAAGAAGTTCATTGGTCTCGCACTGCGATGCTCTCGTGGCTGAGGTCCCATCCTGCACATGGCCTCACTGCCTGACGTTCCCCAGGTAACCCCCTTTTTATAGGATCCTTGACAACTCTCTTATTTCCCAGGCTCCATGTGGGTAGTCTCGTGTTGCCGAACATGCTTGCAAAAAAGCCCCTCGGGGTATGCTATGGCCCAGTGTTCGGCATTCTTGGTTAATAGGCCAGCATCAGCCCCCAGGGGAGGAAGGGTAATGACATCGCTAGAGTTATAAGTTGGGAACATTAACCACATCTGGTGAAGGATGTAGGGATTCCTCTCCTACCAGACATCTGTGAATACCCTCTTCGCCATTCGCTGGAGGCACATGAATTGCCTAGTGAATCGGGATGGCATGTAAGGCTCGCTGATGATTTTCCTGTCAATCCGATCCACAAGCACCCCACCTCAGATTCTCTGGAAGTATTCTTATTGATCTAGCATTCCTTACCCCTTGTCTACCATATGTCCGTTCGTGGTGGGGAATGGGATGATGTTGATGTTTTCAAGGTAACCAATTCTGATCCTTACTCCCTCCACCTTGAGCATCATCGGCGTGGCCCCATCAATGTTCAATAGAGATGGTCGTAGGCTATTACATAGATGACTAATGGCACTTGGGAAAGAGTACCTGCCAAGATGAGCCACCAACCAGCCAATGGAAGATCTGGAAGGGGCCACACAACCTCTGAGGCGACCCCCCTCTTGAGATGTGTCCCAGAATGATGTACAACCTAGCCAGCATGGGGACCCCCAAATTAAACATTTTGTTGGTGGCCATGGTGACCATCGTCACCAGGGTTGCTGGAGGGACACCCATCATTGCATATGGCACCGACAGGAGCCACCCGATCATGAAGGTGGTGAGAAACTTAGTATATCGAACATTCGGGTCTTGGGCCTCATTAACGGGGTATCCCCTGGATTGGTATTACCACACCTCCAGGATCCTCCATTACGATCCATTCGTGTTCATATAAGCTGCGGTTGGAACCATTTTCCCTGTCCTGGCATCTTGACTTCCAGATCCATCTCCAGGAACAGGGCAAACAAGTTCTTGTAGGCGATGTCCTTTAGGAAGTTCTTGACCTCCAGCCTCTCCTTGGCCAGCTCCATCATATGTTATGTCAGTGTGGGGGTCCATGATCTGTCTTCCCAAGTGTTCATTGTGGGAATGAATTCATCATATTGATATCCCTCCAGTGGGATACCTATGGTGTACTGGATGTCCAATGGACTGATACCAACATCACCATGGTGAATATTGAATGCGTTGGTGTCAGGGGACCACTGGGTGAACAGCTCCGGCCTGAGCTCAGGCTGGTGGTAGAAGTGGAACTACGACATCCACACCAACGCGAATAACCAATGTGTCATAGCTCTGCCCATAATTGGTCGCACATAAGGGGAAACCAGTATTCCCAGGCGCACTCACTAGTAGAATTACCTCTAGACCCATAATCATAAACTTGCAGCCAGCTCTTAGTAGCGTACGTGATGCTTTGATGGAACATGGTTGCGTATAGGGTTGGGGAAATCTCTACAACAGGATCACCCCCAGCAATGGTCCTAGTCCTCAGGTTAATGACCTATACATCCATGTTCCTAGATTCTAGGGAAGGACAACAATTGCTGGTGATATTGTATCAGGGAAGGTTATCCTCATGGGTCACCCATAACTGAGGTGTATCAACCTCGAATCCTGGCAGTGGAACCTCCTCTAAAATATCAAAGTTCTATTGCGGAAGGTTGTTGGAGAAAGGGTACTCCTTCTAGGTAGGGGCTAGCCAATTGAACAGAATATAGTTGTTGGATACAACCACTATGGATTCGTAAACCTACTCGTTGGACTCCATTTAAGCTCTGCGAGCATCGGCTTCCCCCTCATCCACTTGGTTTGCATCCATCTTTTCCAGCCAAGTGCTTTGAGAGTGTTGGGAGAAATTCGGAAGTTGGGCACGAAATCAAAGTTGTCGGCATGGAAAATCTTTGGATTGCGTGTAAATACAGCCAAAACATGAAGCCATTACGCACTGACAAAGCAGGTTTTTACACATATGAGCAGATGCAATTTCATTCACGAGAGATCTGACCCTATCGTGCGAGAAAGTAGAGAACGAAGCATGCGACCCATGGCCCTTTTTATAGGTGAAGTCAGGGTTCCACGCCACGTGGAATGCTGACTCCGCACCAGACGACGTTTTGCGCGCCACTCCATTTTTTGTGTGCAATGGGCCCACGAAGCCCAACACTTTTTCATTTTGGTGAATCCCTCGGAATCTGATCGTTGCGACCCCTCGTAGATCCAATTCTTAGGGGGAGAATTTTTAGACACAAAAAAGATCATAAGTACTAGAGGAGGTTTCAAAATGACAAAGAGAAGTCATATTCGGACCCGGAGACCCGTTCCAGAGGGCCTGATTGTGTTGTGTAGAAAAAAAGGGAATGCGCGTGAAAAACTTTTGTTGTGCGAAAGGGGTACGAGATTAATGATGGGTCCCTGACTTAGGCGTGAAATAATTTCACCCCCCGCCCCGCACGTTCTAAATTGTGCACCATTGCCTCTGTCGTGCATATTTTTGTGCACCGCCCTAAATTCCTTGCCGCGAGTTTCCTATAAATAGAAGGAGACCCCTTCTGTTTCGGTGTTGTGGAATTCCAATCTTCTCTCATGCATCAAATTGGACTTCCACGTGCGCAAGATGGCCTTCAGGTACTGATCCATTTCACGCCACCTCACTCGGGATCCGCCATTACGCATGATCCCACTGGCTTAAATAGAATTTCGAACCCTTCGCGGTTCCTCCCTTGCGAACAATTCATTCTGTTGTGCGCAAAATGGTCCAATTTAGTGCAATCCCTTCCGCTCGGTGTGTCCTTACCTTTGGGTGCAGCCGTTGCCACTTGCCCACAATTCATATATCATGTGCACGATCATACTAGCTGCACGCAAACCCACTACCTCGATTCCATGCCATCGCAGTGTTGTACACGCCAACCATTTCTTTGTGTGCATCACTCGAGTCCCCTCACCTTGATGCTCCCCGGTTCCCTCCCTGCGTAGGAGCCTGATGTGTTCTTTCTGGATGACCCGGGCACACACATTGAGAAAACACACCATGTAATGTCTTCCGGTACGACCTTCCAAGCTCGTATGAAGTAACCTCAAGGTATCTTGGGCGATTTTTCCGTCTCATTGCATTGCCTCATGCTTCTTCTCATAGCCCAGATAACAGCTATTTCTCCTTCGCATAGACACACTAATGTAGACCCCTTTATGGTTCGCTCTGCGACCCCCCTTCACTACGGCCTTGCCGCTACCTTCCCTCCCACAAGGAGCAGAGGGTATCAGTCATATATGTTCTAAAGGTGTGGAATAATCCCACCTCATCCGTGCTGGAGGATGTTTAACTACCAAGAACCTCGTCCTCAACACATGACGTTAAACTGTGATCTGGCCCCGTGCCTCGCACGTAGAGTCCCCCCGGCTTGGGCATTCATTACGCCCATAGGTCTCCACAGTGATGGGATCACCCCACATAGGGGATGATATCCTCCTTGTTTGGGTGGCGTTTGTACATGGGGGAAGGGAATCCATCTTGGTGTAAGCCCCTAGCCCCTCTGTCGGAAGGTAGCACCCATGCACCTCCACACTTCGCTGGCGCCAGGGCCATCATGGATAATGATTGGAAGTGGAACTCCTCCTTTCATCAGTACCAAAACCCTCTCCCTCTTTGCTTTCTAGCCCTTGGGCCTCCATCCTGGAGTACGTCCAGGCACCATGGGCTTCCCAACGTGTAAGCCCCTCTTCGCATCCCAAAGGTGCACCCCTCACGACGTGATTGTCAGGTCTCTTCCGCCTCTTGTTTCTCACACCGAGAGAGACTCACATGGGCTTAAAGTAGGCATCGACCATTAAAATACACTGTCCATAATGACGTGAAACTATATGCCCCCTTACAAAATGATGTTAAACTGTACACCTGATCTACTGGGACTTTGATCCGTGCTAAGGCATGGTACGTAGGAAGCCTCCCCAAGGATCAATCCCACCACCCAGTCATTCCGACCTCTTCACGTCGTTTCAGCAACAAATATGGGCTGCCTCATAGCATAATCCCCAGCCATCCATCATTGTGGGCCGCCTCAGAGTGTAAGCCCCATCCATCCCGAACTACTTGGACTTTGATCCATGTCAAGGTATTATACGTAGGAAGCCTCCCCGAGGTTCAATCCCACCACCTGGTCGTTCTGACCTCTTCACGTCAGTTCACCAACCATTGCGGGTCGCCTGAGAGCATAAAACCCATCCAGCCATCATTGTGGGTGGCTTCAGAGTTTAAGCCCCATCCGTCCCGAACTACGGGGACATTGATCCATGTCATGGCATGGTACATAGGAATACGTCATGAGGTTCAAGCCCCACCACCATGGGCCGTCTCAGATCATAAGTCCCATCCATCTGGACCATAGGTCCCTCTTAATGTCTGTTCACCGACCCCATATCCTGGGGCCGTCTCAGAAAGTAAGCCCCAAATTCCCCTTCTCGTACAACATTAAATTGTTTTTAATTGAACTATACTGATGTTGATTATCCGCCATGTGAATATGTAGGATTCTTCCACACGATCCAAGCCCATCACTCACTTCTCATCCTGACCTCTCCCTCGATCCCATGTGTCTCGGGAAGCTAATTCCCTAACCCAGAGGCTCATCTTTTTCTGGGTCCCAACAATGAGTTCATTATCACGGGCCACCCGTTTAGTTGTCCCACCGTATCATCCCAAACTACGTGGACTTTGATTCCCTATCACGGGGATATGTAAGAAGCCTCCACAAGGTTCAAGCCCCTTCACATCATCACCCATACTGATTCTTACCTGGGCCTCCACATCCTGGTGGGATCATGCAATTTCATTCCCCTCCATGGTATTCGGGTAGCCACCCACGTGTCGCCCCAAATATCGGCGTTCCCTCTAGGGGGTTCTTCAATCTGATCCACTCTATCTAGTGTTCCGATCAGTCTAATCTGTCTCCGATGGATGTTAAAATCGCGACACACCCTTTTTTAAACACGGGAAGCTGAGGAAAATGCCAGATACATGCCTATGGAATACAATTCCCCGTGTTAGATGTGGGAGGCCATGGGCTTCCGCGCACTCAAGAATCCCTATAATAAGGGACAAAAGACAGACATGCCAATTCCCCAGCGTCAGGAAATGCCAACGATGCCTAAGCGTGACCACTCCCCTATTCGATGGTTGCTGCCATAACTGGACAACTTGGAACATCCCGATAGAAGAAGTGTAATTAACTAGCATCCATGAAGATAAGACACCATGAACGAGATTCATGAACAACGTATTAATCTATGAGGGAGACCTGGACTAGTTGATGAGCTCCAAGGAAGAATCCATGTAAGGAAGAACTGACATCCCATCATCCCGGTTTTGATTATGGAGCAGACGTCCCTGAATAAAGTGCGAATGTCACCAAACTTTGGAAAGTGGGAATGCGCGACAACAAGCATCATGTCCTCCATGTGGTGGATGCATGCCGCGCGTGCCTTGACCGAAGCGTCAGAAACATAATCCTTTTATAGGTAATGAAAAATTATTTGTCTTAAAGTATTTATGTCTTTTTCATTAGTTGAATGTGTAAAGGTGGTTCTTGAATATTGATCTTCGATTTTGATACCATATTATGATGATTAATTAATAAGAAATTCAGAAAATATAATTTCAGAGAAGGTTTGTCCATTATGAAAACAATGTCAATCGTTTTGTTTTAACAAAATCTTTATCAGTCTGTATTGATGTAATGATGATTGTTTTCCACTTGTAACCTGATATATTCTTGTTTTTCCTTGTGGATGAAATCCTTGTTTAATCTATGTCCAAGGAGGATCATGTGTATTATGGGAGAATATTCCTTATATTTTTGAGACACTTCCAAATTCATTCCAAGATATCAAAAGGATACATCTTAATTTAGGAAGTGTTGTTTATGGGTAACAAGATGTGAAATAGTTTAATTTTCAATGATCCATAAAGGTGATGGCTGTTAGGACATTTCAACAACCATGAAATGTAAGCAACATTTGGAGATTCAAATCATTAGGTGGGTATTGTAATAATTTCATTTAGTAGAAATCATAGTTGGCTTATCTGATGACTGATCTAGCTCATATGGGGGTAAGGTTTTCTTTGGATAAGAAATATCATATTTGTTTGTTGAGTAAAAATGTATTTTTACTATTGTGTCGATGTCGAGTCATCCAGAGGTAGGCTAGGGCTATGTGGTAATCTGTGATTAATATATTTTAGGTTTTTGATATGTTTTTATATTGGATGATCATACCATTTTGTTGGCTCTTTTCCTCTTAGGGCACATGGGAATAATTACATGATCCCTAACATTGAACGGAATAATATGATATACTCTCTTAAGTGTCAGTAAAATTAACCTTATATATAATGGTTTAGAATATTTTTATACAAATATATCATGAGTTATATCTTCACTAAAAAATATATTAGTATCCACCATACACATTGTGTTAAATATAATCAATCATTAAAATATTTAATCGTCTATACCCCGAAAAATGGAATGTCATCATGGATATATTGATCCAGAATCTTATGACCATGGTAAGGAGAGAATCACCAGGGATGTGGAAAATTATGCCTCTCTTAACATAGTTTCATATTAGAGTATATGAATATGGGTTTGAGGATTATTTGTGCAGTTTTAGTAGAAATATTCTCTTATATAGATTTTTCTACATGAATAATAGCATTATGATGAGTTACATAGAATTAGATACTCTATTTATGGTGGGGGGACTATGCATGACCGGAAGTTGTCCTGAAAGGTTATTCTATTCTATCAAAATATCATTGATGTTCTTTTAGAAGTATGAAAAGATTATATGGGGTATTTCTATAATTCCTAGTGGTATTTATACCTAGAAACCATGAAGATTATATACAACAGGTGGGGGGTATTCTGGTATCCCAGTATGAAATTTTGAATTGATGATATTGTCTCTCATTATTATAAGTGACAATAGTTAAAGGATAAGAACTAGAATCCATCAGGATTTCATCATCCAATTCCAGTGCCAAGTTGGATGATTTATGATGCCTCAATAGGGTTTTTTTTTGTTTTCCATGTACCTTTAAAATGTGTAATGTTATTTGGGGTGTGATCAATCAACAGATGAAACCATATGATATTATACCCATTTGGGATATAAAAACAATTTAATGATTTGGGATATCTATATGTGAAAGTGGTTTTTCATTTTCAAGGAGTTTCAAATAGTATAGTTTTAGATAGGGATCTTATGTTCACTTCACTCTTTTGGAGAGGCCTTCAATATTAATATGGATCTCGAGTCTCTTTGAGAATGGAATACCATCATCCGTAATATGGTGAGAAATAAAGTGATATATCGATTCTTGTGGATATTCTGTACTCATATATCCCTAATGATAGTGGGTCTTAGGATGATGATATGTGGATGATGTATTATTCTTATGATAATTGATACCAGTCAATGGCAATAATGGCTCCTTTTGTGGACTTATATTTTCATCCATGTTTATCTATGTAGTGTTGGATGGAGATTGGTGAATGTTCCCATGTTTTATGGGAATGGTTAAAGAGATGAAAGTATATATCTATTTGATTCATTAGAGAATTTTTAGGATACAAATATAGAATAAGTCTTATATTTCTTTTCCACGGAAAAAATAGGAATTTTTATTTGGTGATCAGGTGTTCCTAAAAGTGTTACATTGGTTAGGTCATCAAAGAGTTAAATGGAAAGGGAATCTTGCACCACATTTTTTGGGATATTTTAAGGTTGTTGAGTTTTTGGGAATATTTTCATACCATTTATCATTTCCACCATATATGAAGTTGAAACATAATGTGTTTCATGTATCTCAGCTAAAGAAGTTTCTTTCTGATCAATCTCATGTTCTATGATGGAGTGAACATGAGGTTGAACCAGATTTATCTGTTAGCAAACATCCCATTAGGATCATTGATTATATAACAATGGTACTTCATAGAAGGGGAAAACCATTGGTTCAGGTGCTCTATAAAAATGATTTTGATTCTCATTAGACATTAGAGAGGGAGGAACTGATGAGGGATAAATAGAACCATTATATAGGCATGGAAGCTTATGAGTGGTATATTTGGGGATATAAATTTTCGATGATGGGAAGGTTGAAAAGTCCTGTTACTATTATAATGTATTAATAAATCCCACGTTTTAACATTCTTTGGATGCGTTTCATTTGGGGTTGTTTCCAGAGATATTTTGGAAAATTTGGAAATTTGTGGGGTTGTACCTAATTGGTGCACGATTTACACAATGTCGCCCCCACTAACGAAAACTATGAAAATTGGGGCAATGGGGTTCTTTAGGGTTGTCACTTGGTTCATGAACTATGTACTAAATTATTATAAACCATGAACCTAGAAAAAATGTCATATGACCAAGGTGAAAGGTTTTTCTAAACAATATGGATCTGCACAACAAACCATGTAATACTTTTAATTAATATGAAAATATTTTATTAAGTGTATATAAACCATTTTTAAGGTCAATTATTGACCTTGTTCGAACTTTGATAATTTCTACATCAAGGAGATCCCCAATGAATTTTTTTCCAATATAAACCTTCACAAAGAGTTGATGAAATCATAGAGAATAACATTCGTTCTTCTCTTGATAGGTATCCTCTTTCAGTTTTCAATCTCTATGTATTTCTCTCCTCCATCCACCCTATGGTTTGGTAGATTAATATATTGATTGGAAATTATATTCCTCTCTTTTTAGATATTTAATCTATAAATAGTTCTCAAATTTTATTATAATCATTCTTCATATGTGAATCCCAATTAGGGATTCATGTTTCGAAATCTCATGATCCTGTTATAGGTAGTACTATTTTGATTGAAAATTTTAATAAACCTAAAATTGATTAATATAAATTCATTTTCCTTAAATTTCATTAAATGGTATTGATTAAAACTAATTTACATTGAATTACAGGATTTGTATCCAATTTGGTATGAAATTGGATAATTTGGGAAATAAATCAAAATTCCATTTAATTGGTCCGTGTTTGTGAAATCAATGTAAAATTCTGGAAATATAAACTGTTGAATATATATTGAAAATTTATTTTATGTAATTTTGTAAAATGTTTATGAGAAAAAATGGATTAAATCAGTTTCAATATAAACCCAATGATATCAGAAAAATTTCATGATTTGATTAAAAACACATGGGCTGGTTTTGGAATGCATATTTAAATATTTGTAATAGTGAATGGGATGAACTTTTATTAAATAGTTTCAAACTAAATTCACCATAATTAGTTTCTTATTGAAAAATTGAAATCCTATGTAGTTAGTGAGTAATTTGGATATCACACCATTATACCTTTAAACTGAAACAAAACCTACTATAGCATGTCAATTCCTCGAGGTGATAGTGTTGAATTCCTCTTGACCAGTTTCACAAGGACATGTGTATTCACATATTTTGGTGATTCATGTTTGAGTGTGTGTGTGTGTAACGACCCAAAGCTTCATTAATGGAAATCTCTATTTATCTAGTTAGATATCTCTTTATGTAAAACATTTATATAAAATGTCAATTTTTTTGGTTTTTAGTTTAGTGTTTTGACTGTTACTTTTATAGCCGTTGAACAGTGATCACATGCTTAGTATAAATACAAGGCTTTAACGAACCCAATTTACTCAGACAAAAGAAGAAATGGCCTCATCTAGTAGAATTTCACCATACAAAGCCCTTTTGTCAGAGTTCAAAAAAGGGGTGGCATCTTTGGGGTTTGCTCTTGACCAAGCCAAAGCTGAGCTTCACCATGTTAAGCTCGAACAAGACTGTCTGCGGGAAAAGAGGATGTTGATAGGGATTACCACTAGATCGATGTTATCCGAGCCACCCCAAGAGTTTGTCACCATTGCACACCTTACCTTTAGGTCTTATGCGGCTGTTTTATGGGGTTATGTAACAAATCACTAGTACTATGCTCCTGTACATTATTATATATATATATATATATTAATCAATATACTTTCTTTTCATTATTGATACATTGTAAATAGTTTTTAAAGTGAAAATAGTGTTTTTAGTTTTTACTTAATTAAGAATTATATTTTATAAAATTAAGGTATATTTTAATTAAATACTATTTTAATAATATATTATTATTATTATTAAATTAATTTCATTATATATAAGTGATTATATAATTTTATGAATGAAATTGTAATTTTTATTAAGGTTTGAAAGCCATTTTTTGTCAAAACCCGTGAAATTTTTATAATTATCATTTTTTATATTAAAATTGAAAATTAACATATTTTGAAAATTATTTAGATAAAATAAATGTTATTTCTATAATCAGGACGTCAAAATAATCCAACTGTGACTTTTTCCTAATTTTCTGAGACAGTCAAATTTTGGGGTAAAAATTAAATACTGTTTAAATATATAATGTGTTTTATGACATCATAATGACCCAATAGTGATGTGATTAAATAATATAAGATTTATTTTCGTCCAATATATGTTTTACCATTAAAATAATGTGATTTTGGGTTTTTTTGAGTTATTTTACAAAGCATTAATGGACCCCTTAAGAGCTATTAAACATCTTGCCTTTTTAAATTATTTTCCATGGAAGTGTGACTCACCTCCACATAAGCAACCACATTATTTTAGGAAGTTCGGACTTTGACCTTATAAAATATTTTTTTCCTCTTCCCTTTTCGAATATCCATGGGCGAAAACCATGGGATGGTTTGAAGTTTGGACTAATTTAATATAAGGGGTCCCAAACCTAAAAAATAAATAATTCCATCATCTTTCCTATATAAACCCAACCAAGATACCACTTCCTCCTCACTCAAAGACTTTTGAGTTCGTCAAACCTCTTCCCTAATCTTTTTAGAATCCACTCAAGGCTGCCCAAGCTCCCAATATGCCTCTATCAAGCCTCTCTCAAGCATTTGGAAGCACACTTCCAAGTAAGGGATTTTTCTTCATTTCTCATTTTTGTCCAATTTTCATTAAGATGTTTGGACCTTTTATTTTCAGTTATGAATGTTGGGGTATGGTTTCTCAACTCCCTCATACTTCCCTATTTATGTTTGAATGTTGTGAGACCCCTTTCTCTCTCATTAAATGCCTCTCATGTACACTCGTTACTGTGCCGAAATTCGAAAGGAACTTCTCTCTCCTATTTTACATTCAAGCAATACTTTTGTATCATGAAAATAAATTCAAATAAAATTTATGGGACATGTATATATATGAACTCCTTACTTTAAATTATATTTAATTATGATGAGGAACCCATTTCACTCTCATCAACCATTTTTTTGAATTCTTATGTCACACTGTTATGTTGCCGAAATCACACCAAATTTCTAAGCCAATGTCATTGTGTAGTGAATACCATGCCCATTTAACCATCTAGGGTATTCACCTTTATGAAGATTTACATATTTATTATAATGTTTTATGTATGAATTCCACATTCCTTTATCGGGGAATATATGATTATATTTTTTGAATCCATGTTTTAGGATCAATGTGGCCCACTTATGCATGAAATGAAATGTTTAAGAAGGGTGCACCCTTATAGCGCTCCAATGCATTGGGTAAAGTATATTATCATGATACGTCATGTGAAATGAGTGTTGAATCATGATAATTCAAATGAAATGAGGGTTTACGTGTGCTTCATGCGCAGTGAGGATTTACTCATGGTCCATGTTCAATGATCCGTGGCTCATGCTAATTCCACATTAAGTGTTGTTACCACATTTCCATGTTATGATTATCATTATTTATAATTCCTTTATGTTCATGTTTCTCTTGTGCTATATTGATATACCTATTTTCTAACATGTGTTTTACTCCTCATGAATTCAAGGATTATTCCATTACTGAGCTTTATAGCTCACCCTTTTCTTATTCATGTCCTCAGGTTATCCCATGCAATGCTAAGTATGAGGGAATGTAGTGGTCACATAACAAAATATTCCAATAAAGATGTTGTATTTCATGTTTTAAGTTGTTATTTAATTATCCTAAGACCCAAATACACTAGACCTCTTGGTCTTCCATGTTGTATCAAGTGAATATTTTATGTAATAAATCATGGTTAGGTTTCTAATAAATGAAGGGTTGTCATAGTTGGTATCAGAGGATAGGTTTAGTTATTTTAGGGATTAGGATTAGAAAACCCTAGTAAATACTTAGAGACAAGACTAAGTATAATAAAATAATCCCTATGTTTTGGTAAGTACATAGTATGTCGTTTATCAAGAAAATACATCCATGTCTGGATACGAGCAGGTAGAGGCGGCTCTGGCACAGATGTATCCTAGGGGTAAAACACAAAAACACCGATTTGATCTAGAATCGAACAGGAACAGGTGCATGATAACGAGCCTTACTGCACTGTTGGTTATGACACTACCTGGGGATATGTTTTGATAAATTCACAATCTTAGTATGAACCATTATTAAGAGAATTAAAAAAAATGTCCCTAAGAATATATGTTAGAATGTAGATCATGAAAAGGCTAGATTAAAGCCTATAGACTAAAGAGTTATGTAAATAAAAGTTTATTTATAAATCATCAACTTTTGTCTTTGGATTACCCTTTATGTGTCACCCCCTAACTTTCCTTTTATTCCAGCCAATGGCTGGTAATAGGAGGACTCGGGCTAACAACCGATGTGATGATTAGTTTGATGATTTTACTAATGGAATGCCCAATCCACAGGGAGAAGGAACCACGAACATTGTCACACTACTCTTTTAGCTAACTCTAGATTTGAATAGAAACACGGGTCATGATGAATATTAAACCCCCCTTAAGAAAGAAAAAGTGGCTACCAAGAGCTTCACGAGACAAAGGCCTCCTACATTTAGTGGATCATCCGATCCCACGATCGTTGAACAATGTATAAACTCCATTGAAATGATCTTCTCCATCCTTCAATGTTTTGAACAAGAGAAGGTTCTCTTGATGGATTATCGTATGGAGGGTCAAGCTGATCAATGGTGGACGTTGATCAAAAATATGATGCCTTAGAATGATATCGAGGTGTTGGAATGGAAGGATTTTCGGAAGATGTTATTCGATAAAAATTTTCCATCCACCCTCCGGCTTAAGATGGAAAGGGACATACTTTCCCTCAAGCAAAAAGACGAAGAAAATTTTGGAGCATACAAGGAAAACATCAGAAGGCTTGCACGATACACATTTGGATTTTATTTTTACTCCCGAATGCAAGGTTGACTGCTTCTTTGGTGGGATGATGCCTAGCCTACGGAAAGCATAATTGATCCGTGACTTCGAATGCGATGAAGAAATTGTCCGATGTACCCTCAAAGTCGAAATAGAGATCGGGGAATCACTAGGGTATCATGGGGACAAGAAGCATAAGTTAGACATAAATGATGGATGTCCGATGGATAAATCCAACGGTGCTAAGAAGATCCAGCACCCAACTTTCCAAAAATCTGGAAAGAAGAGCCTTGGAAATTGCCTCAAGGGGATGAGGAAATGATTTAGGTGTGGACGAGATGGGAACATAACTGTTAAATGTCGGCAAGAAAGACCCGTAGCTGCGATAGAAACGAGGAACACTCCATTCGAACCTCAATGTGTTGATCATTGCTACAACTGAAAAAAACTGGGTCACTTTTCAAATCAGTGCTCTAAACCAAGGGTTTTTGGGAAAGCCAACAACCATCAAGGCAGCAAGGAAGAGCCTTTGCCTTCACTTCCATTGAAGTGAACCCCAACAATGAAGTGGTGACAGGTATGCCAGTTATTCATTCAAGAATAGAGAATATACTTTTTGATTCAGGTTCTAAGAATTATTTTATATCTATAAAGTTTAGTAGAACAATCCCATCACCACCACAAATCATGGAAGTGAAGATGTCGGTGAGTACGAAAAATGGAGAAATCAGTGCATCCCATGAATATAAGTCCTCCCCTGTTATAATCTGTGGATTTAATTTCCGGGCGAACCTTGTCATACTCCATCTGGTGGAATTTGATGCAATTATTGTCATGGATTGGATTTCCTTATATAGAGCCAACATAATTTGCCAGGAGAGGGAAAACACACTCTATATGGAGAATCGACCCCCGATTCCTTACAAGTGTATGGAGGAAGTTGATTCTCCATTAGCTCCATCATCTCAAGAATGGATATTACTTCCCTATGAACACATGTATCTGGCTCATATGATTGATTCCAAGGAAGAAACCACCCCTAAGGAAATGCCTATTGGGAAGGAATACGCTGAAGTGTTTCCCGAGGAACATCATGATATTCCTCCTAGAAGTGATGTTGAATTCATAATTGAACTTGTACCAGGGGCACTACCAATATCCACAACTCCATTTATAATGGTTGTCATGGGGATTAAATAGATGAAGAAACAACTACAGTAGAATCTAGATAAAGGGTTTATACGCCCATGTGCTGCACCATGGGGTGCACTAGTCCTCTTCATCAAGAAGAAGGATGGGTGAATGCAGATTTTCATCGATTGTTGTGAACTTAACAAAATCATGATAAAGAAAAAGTATCCTCTACCATAGATCGATGACTTGTTCAATCAGCTGCATGGAGCACATTACTTTTCCATGGTAGATTTTCGGTCGAGATATTATCAAGTAAGGGTGAAGAAGAAAGATGTCCCCAGGGCTACTTTTTGTACAAGATATGGGCACTATGAATTCATAGTACTGCATTCCGGACTCACTAATGCTCCAACAATCATCATGGACATGATTTATAGAGTTTTTAGATATTACCTTGACAAATTTGTATTAGTATTTATAGATTACATTCTAATATACTCCAATACCAAGGAGGATCATGAGGAGCATTTAAGAACTATACTAGAGACATTTCGCAAGGATAAGCTCAATGAAAAATTCATCAAGTGCGAGTTCTGGTTGAAGGAGGTAATATTCTTGGGATATATTATCACAAGAAATGGGATATCATTGGATCCCTACAAAATAGATTCAATTGAGGGATATCTGAGGCCAACAACAATAATGGATATCCGTAGCTACTTGGGGTTAGCTGGATATTATCAAAGATTTGTGAGAAATTTCTCATGATTGACCATCCCTCTTACCAAGTTAACTCAAAAGGGTGTAAAGTTTTTGTTTGGAGTGATGAATGCAAAGAATGATTGATGGAGTTGAAAAGAAGGCTTATCACTAAGCCCGTGCTAACATTACCCACAAGTGGAGATATTTTTGTGGTATTTAGTAATGATTCGAAGATTGGCTTAGGATGTGTGCTGATGCAGAATAATAATGTGATATCCTATGCCTCAAAGCCGTTGAAAACCCATGAGCGAAAATATCCAACGCATGATCTTGAGTTGGCAGCGGTGAACATTGCCTTGAAAATCTGGCGGCATTATCTCTATGGGGAGAAATGTGAGATAGATACTGATGACAAGAGTCTTAAATATATATTCACACATAAAGAGATTAATATGTGCCCGAGAATATGGATAGAGATCATCAAGGTTTATGACTGTTCAATACATTACCTCCTTGCGAAAGCGAACAAGGTGGCAGATGCCAAAGTAGAAAGGACCCAGCGATTCTATCAATGATGAGAACTATGAAGGATCCAATCTTTATATACATGATGAAGATGGACATGGGAATCATAATGAATGGAACATCATCAATCCTTTCTCAAATTATTTATCAACTATCTCTTTTGGAAAGTTTAGAGGATGATCAAAAAGATGATGTGGGAATTCAGGAAAAAGTGGAAGCTATCAAAAAGGGGAAATCCTCAGAGTTTAATGTTAATGAAGAAGGAAATGTGTGATTTGGGAGAAGAAAATGTGTTTCATCATGTCCGAAGCTGAAGATGAATCTTTTGGATGATTCACATAGTTCACATTTATCAATTCACCCAGGGATAACAAAGATGTATCGAGATATTTGAGAAAACTTTTGGTGGGATAATATGAAGAAGGAGATCGTTGAATATACATCAAAGTGCATGATGGGCCAGCAAGTGAAGGAAGAGAGGTAGAAGTCTAAGGAAATGAGGAAACCATTGTCCATACCATAATGGAAATGGGAGAACATCACCATGGACTTTGTCACCGAACATCCAAGGACATCTAAAGGCAACAATGCAATCTCGGTTGTTATGGATTGTCGTACCAATACAACACAATTCATTGCTATTTGTGAGGATTTCTCATTGGATCAACTGGCATAGATATATATCAGGGAAGTGGTAAGGCTACATGGAGTTCCACAGTATATTGTGTCTGACCGAGATCCAGGATTCACCTCTATGTTTTAGAAGAGTCTTTAACATTCTCTGAATACTGAACTGAACTTCAGTATGGCCTATCATCCTCAAACTAATGGCCAATCCGAGTAGACTATCCAAACACCTGAGTACTTGTTGAGAGCATTATCAATGGACATTAAAGGATGATGGGATCAACATCTTCTTATGGTTGAGTTCTCTTATAATAACAGTTTCCACTCACGCTTCCAAATGGAACCTTATGAAGCCCTGTACGGGAAAAGATGCAGAACACAGGCATGTTGGGATGAGGTCGGTAAACGTAAGCTTCTTGGACCATAAATGGTAAAGGAAATGGTGGAGAAGGTGAAAACCATTCAGCAGCATATCAAGGCAGCACAGAGTCGACAGAACAGTTATGCCGATAATCGTCGATGATACTTTAAGTTTAAAGTTGGAGACATGGTTTTCTATGCATATATCTGTGGAACAAGGTCAAGAGGTTTGGAAAGAAAGGGAAGTTATGTCCAAGGTACATCGACCCCATCTAGATTCTTGATCTTGTTGGGGCTGTGGCCTATTGACTAGCACTTCCACCTAAAATGGCCAATGTACATGATGTCGATCATGTATCCCTTTTATGGAAGTACATACCGGTCCCTTCACATGTACACTCATATAAGGAGGTACAGTTGGAGGATGATCATTCTTATGAGGAGCAACCAATGAAGATATTAGATTGTAGAGAAACAATTCTTTGAAATAAGACAATTCCCCTCCTCAAGGTGTTGTGGCAAGACTATAAGTTTAAAGAAGATCCTTGGGAATCAGAGGAAATGATGAAGATGAGTTACCCACATCTGTTTTAGTGTGGTAAAAGGAAATTTCAAGGATGAAATTTTTTAAGGGGGGAATATTTTAATAACCCAAAGTTTCTTTAATGGAAATCCCTCCTGATCTAGTTAAAAATCTCTTTATGTGAAACGTTTCTATAAAATGTCGGCTTTTTGGTTTTATGTTAAGAGATGTTGTAAAAACCTGATATTTTATGATAAGTATTCTTTTTAATTTATTTGATGTCATGTGTTTTAAGATACAACAAGATTATCGTGTTCCATACGCAACACCGTACTATCTCGCAGTATACACAACACTATTCTTAGATTGTGTTACACACAATTTTAAGTTTGTTTGATAATAGTCATTATACGCAACATTGAGTATATATATATATTCAATGTATAAATGAAAAATGGTTGGATTATGTTATAACGAATCAACAAAGGAGTCTTTCACAACATGCAACCCTAACATGGTTTTCATTACACGCAATCCCTGCCTTCCTCGATAACGTGTGTTTTACACAATACCGACTTTCACTAAACAACGATATGCTATTAAAATATTACTGAAACTAGCCATTATGAATAGTAATAACAACTTTTTAAAATTCTGTAAATTTCATATTTCAAAATGGACTTCATTTTTGGATTTGGAATATTGAAATTAGTCTACGGTAAAATTTTGGGATTTTTCTGAAAACATTCAATTTCTACTGAATAGTGAAAAAACTGTGTTACTATTTAAAAACCGACATTTTATTTAAATAATTGTTTATTTTATTTAAATTTATTTTAGGTCGAAATTGATACAAAATACCTTTATATTTTCAATGCAATTCATTAGAGTCATTTTATAATAATTTTAGATATATAAAAATTTTATTGATCTTTTGACCGTCTTTTACCCACCTCCTATGAGACTTTCCAAATTCACATTAAACTTACTTTTACCACATCTGTGAGTGGAATTTTAAAAATCCGAGAGACACGGTTGATTTCAGTATGTAAAATGTGGTTCAATGAGATGAAAATAATTTTTGGTGAATAGTAATTTTTTACTTTTTTTTACCACGGTTAAAAGTAAATAGGGTAATTAAGGGTAAAATGGTATTATCATTACCCTAACACATGTCTTAATTCTATTGTATCAGTGTAATTAGACCAAAAACAACCTTAGGAATAAAATATGGCCATTTAGGCCCACTTGGATTAGATTAGGACATTTAATATATATTTCTTTAAAGAAGGGTTAAAATGGTTAAAATCACCGCTTAATAAGTAAATCATTTTTAATATGGGGTTATACCTAACATAAATTATACTATAAATATTCATTATAAATATAAAATGATTTCCTACATAATTGTATTTTATTTGTAATTTTTATACTTTAAATAATTTAATTTATTTGTTACACAATTAGGATGCAATAATTATCTTATTAATGAAATATTTACATTATTAATGTTATAAATACCAAAATAAATGTAATATGAGACTTTTTATGAATTCCAATAATTTTAAATGTTAATATGACATGTTTTTATTGATTTAATAAACTGTTTTCGAACTAATCGTTCTGTTATGATTTTCAGAAATATCAATTACCAAATAGTGTCAAAATTGACATAAAATAGTTTTTTAAAACAAATATTATATTATTAATTTTTATTTTATTCCTAAAAATCAAATGATTGGACAAATTACTTAGATTAGGTTATATATATTAATCATAAACAACTTGGGGTTCTTATGGCTTGTTATGGTATGTTTATTAACCTTATAGTGTATGAAAACATGAAGACAGGGTAAAAGTTAAATTATCTAACTTAAAGTTAAATATAAATGATAAGGTTAAAATAGATACCTAAAATTTTCTAAATTCTATTGGATGAAATTATTTCGACCCATCCCCACCTTATCTTCGAAATAAATCAATTTTAAGCTATTAATAACCAAATATGAATTTATAATAAAATAATATTTTTCGTTTTTCCAAAGGTTCCCCTCTCCTCCCTTACAAAAAGGCACCTCCTCCCTCTCTTCCTCACACCAATTTGAGCATTAATGCTCGGCCAACCACTGACCATTTCACATCCCCACTTCCTAGAAACCTATTATAGGTATAGTTCTTCTCAAAAGACCAACTCTAGTGCCTTAAGAGAATGTTTAATGGAGGCACTTCGAGAAAGAGGTAATACTTTCTACCGTTTTCTTCATGTTCCATTCTTCTTTTACTCTATCTTCTTTAGTCGTTTAATTATGAGGTAAGAACATCAGTATCCCTCATATACTGATATGTTATTATAAATATGGAACAACCCTATTTCACCTCCTATCCATCCTACGGAAAATGAAATCATCGCGCGTGCCTACGTTCAGAATATCGTCTCCACACCGTGGTGTAATCTATTTTCCACCACCACCTTAATTGGATGGGTATAATGGTGAAACTAAATAACTATTTATGATTATTTTAATGTTTTATTGATTCTAAAATAGTATACATACACTACAATACAATTCCAGGATCATGGGAATGATATTATCGCTCGTGCGTACGTACGGCCTTCCGTCTCCACGATGTGATGTGACTCCTTCTATATAATCTTCATTGAATAATGATTATATAAATGAATTTAATGAATTAATATGATATATATTACACTAATACCATTTTTTAAATTTTATATCTATATCTTATAAAGAGGAATAAGAATTTATCTGACAAAACACCCAAAAGAACATAAAGCAATAAACACCCGAATAACAAGTAGTAATGAAATATTACTAATAAGAATCTACGAATATGAAAATATATGATATCATAAAAATACGTATGATTCTGGAATAAGTCAAAGACATTATTTAAATCATTATACAATAGGTTCGGACACTTACGATGAAAATCGGACCTAAGGTAAGGGAAAATCTCACAATCTCATTTTTATCCGAGATTGTTTATACTTTGGTATTTACTGGGGTGTATTTTATCATCCACATCCACGTTTCCTCAATATGTAATATTATTTCTATCCTACTAAAATTTTTTAAATCAAATTTTACCCATCTGTGAGTTTTTAGTAAAACATATGAAAGCAATTTTTTTTCGTTTTTCGTACGAGGTACTTTTTTGACTTTTTTCGGCCAAAGTATGAGAAGAATGTTCTTTTTTTTAACTTGTATGGCATGAATGGATTTTTAGAACATTATTTCAATGAATCAACCATTACATGTTTTCATGTTTATTTTTAATCAACTTCTTTTAGTTTAAAATTTTCTGACATGTTAAGAAAGGAATATGTTCTTGAAGAAGAAAGGATATTTTCTTCAAGAATTCATTTCAAGTGTTTTTATGAAAACTATTTTCCATCTAAAATGAAATTATTTAAGAAGTTTATGTTTCAAGTATAATTTCTCCATTATAAACATAGTTTTATTATTGTAATGATGAAAAGATATCCATTTTTTTATATAGATTATATTATGAAGGCATGATGTTTAATAATCGCATTCTATTACATGGGTTATGATATGATGTATGATTTACGATTTTGTGGCACACGAAAGAATGATTTCATTATGAGATGGGTGGGACCTATATCTCCATCCAATTCATTGGGTAAAGATTTATATCTGATGTGATAGACATGGCTGGAAGGGCAAGTTAAACCAGTTCAGTAATACAGGACTGGAATGATGAGTGAACTCGATTTAGATTGGGACTTTGTCCACTAAGATGGTCTTGGCAGCAATTACTTGGCTAATATGGAAATAATATCATGTGATTAATGTTTTCCACAATTATATGTTTTATTCCCATGCTATTTTATCATGATTTATGTTCCATTATGATCTTTGTCTTATGTACTTCAACGTTTTATGTCGTTGCTCAATATTTTGATATTTAAACATTATGTTCATCTTTTTAAGTTCAAATATATATGGTATGTTTTATTTTATCCATGAATACCTTTACTGAGCATTTTAGATCCCTCCTTTTATGTTTTATTTTCCCCCAGGATTAAAAGAAAGGTTTTAGGTAAGGAAACAAAAAGTGGAAGATCATTATGGGAGATGTTGAAAATCTTTCACCACGATTAGAAGATTACATTCCATGTTTCCAAAGCCACTAAACTATTACGGTCCTTGTGTGTCTATTTTTGTTATGTATTTAGTACTCCACATAAGTAATGTAATGTCCATGTATGTTAAGCTTCAGGTCTCTACAGTTGGTATCAGTGGAAAAGTTTAGTCAACCATTGGAAACTAGGATGTGAAAACATTAGTGAGATCCCTAGAGATATTTCTAAGGTACGTCTAGGGATGTCCCTATGGTTAAGTATACGTATAGGATATAGTCCTAGAACTATGGTAACGATCATAGAATTTAACCTAAGATTTTAGATATTGATGGTACATCCCATTTCTTATGTTATTTTCACTAGCATTGTATTTTCCTCTCACACTATTATTTTTGGGTTTTAGACGATGTTCGGAACCCGAAGGAACCGTGTTGATCAATGTAATGGACTATGCAATGATTGTCCTTCTGACCAAACCAATGTCATGGGAGATGGAGTGCACTATCTTATTTCTATACTTATACAAGCTATGAATCATTTTGGACTTCAAAATGAGCAGAGAAAGGAGCAACATTCTGTTGAATCCTTCATGAGGTAGCGTCCATCTTTATTCAGCAGGTCTTCTGATCCCTTAGTGGCTGAACAATGGATCAGTACTACTGAAAAGATATTTTCAGTTCTACAATGTTCTGAGAATGATAAATTCATCTTAGTAGTATATCGTTTGGAAGGTGATGTTGATCAATGGTGGAGTCTTATCAAGAATACTAGTAAAAGAGCTGAAATTGAGTCCATGGAAGGGGACGAGTTCAAGAACTTGTTTTTCAGTAAGTACTTTCCACAAAATCATTGAACAAAGATGGAAAAAGAATTTCATGAGCTTATGCAGAAGGATGATGAAGTTGTTGGGATATATAAAGCGAATTTTACAAGGCTTGCAAGGTATGAATCTGGCGTTATCATCCAACCTGAAAGTATATTTGATCGATTCTTTAGTGGCTTAAAACCAAATCCTCTAATGGAATTAGCTATAAGAGACTTAAGTAGCTATGAATAAATTGTGTGTCGTGCTTTTAAGGAAGAAATAGAAGTCGGTGTTATAAATCCATCTCATGGTTTTGACATGAAACGAAAGATGGAGTTCAAGGAGAAATCTCAGAACAATGGTGAAAAGAAGATGAATTTTTCTTTATGCTCGACGTGTGGAATGACGCATGGTAGAGATTGCCTAAAAGGTACTATAAAATGTTTTAGGTGTGGAAAAGAAGGTCATCGAGCAGTTAATTGTTGAGGTAATGAGAAAAAGGTTGCTAATGATGTGAATAGAGAAAAGACTACAGAGAACTCTCCACCAATACTTCAATTCTTCAAGTGCATGGAAATGGGGCATTATGCTAATAAATGCCCTAATCCACGGTTTAATGATGATCAATGTGAGCAATATCATAAGTAAAAGGATAAAGGGAAGTCTCATGTGCTCACTATTTGTGATGTTGAGTATGAAAATGATGATGTGTAATGATTAAGTGTTTATTTAATAGTATCATGGAATCTCATTTATGGTATGGTGGAATTTTGGAATATCTATGTATTGGTTTTCAATAATTATATTTTACTGGTAACCATGAAAGAGTGATTGAAATATTTTTGAACAGAAGATCAAATGCACATAATGAAGGGATAAAGAGAAAATTAAATGCTTGATAGTATTCATGAGCTCATGACTGATATAAGGAGAGGGTTATATCATGGTTTGAGTATATAGAACTTTTGGATTTTGGCATGTGGAAAGAGTTAACTTTTGACAGCATTCATGTTTTCACTAAGGTTTAATGGGTATTCAATTTTCAATAGAATACATGATTAAGGTATTCACATGATTGGAATGTGACCAGCATGATATATGGGGGATAAATGATGGTATTCACATTCTTGGTTAATGACAATTCAAGTAATCATTTTCTTTATATTGGACACATGTATTTTGGATAAGCCTAAATATTGGAATGAATTATGTTGGACATAAGTTAGTATTGTTTAATGCTAGAATTTTATTTTCGATATTAATTATAATGTAGTATTAGAAAAAGGACAACCTACAGGACGGGCGACAACCCATCGCGTCGGACAAGGATGTGGAAATCAAACCCACAACTGAAGTGTGACTGGCCTTTAGCGCCTACCACTGGCCTACAGGAAGTCCCTGGTTTGTGGAATGTAGTTTTATTTTATTAAGTGGTATGATAAATAAAGTATAAGTCCATTTTTGGAACCATATACGATTAATCTCACCACAATATGGACTCATTACTTTTTCTAAACTGTTGTTTGAGACAGATGGAATGACCCGTCATTCTATCACATGATCTGCTAACACTTCACGAATTACAAATTGAACTTCATTTCTTTAAGAGATGAAGTGGAAACTGTTAAATTCATGGACAACCGAGAGATTGTACCAAAATCATGTAAATATTTCTTTTAATTCATCAACTTTAGGGAAATAATATTGAAAACCAAAAATGCTGTCCTAGTGCTCTTATATTCGATGAATTAGATGGTACCTTAGATCATCATAAATTTATGGCTTTGTGATTGATTTATTTTTCATTGACATGTTCTCTATCACCCACCATCAGAGCTTGATGGTTAGAGCTTTCTTCCATATCCATATTTTCACCTATGTTATCCTATATGGAAACCCATTGATTAGTTAATTTGGGTAACCGTTAAGTTTCATACTTTAGTTTTTAAATTTATGTTTTGGTATTTCATTTTACGATGTGGGTTTCAATTAATGAAACATTCATGTATAAAACCATGTATAATCCCGAAGAATTTCCAGGGCGAAATTCATTTTAAGGGGGGTAGAATGTAACAACCTGATATTTTATGATAAGTATTATTTTTAATTTATTTAATGTCATGTGTTTTATGATACAAAAATATTAGTGTGTGCCATACGTAACATCGTAGTAGCTTATAGTATACGCAACACTATTCTTAGATTGTGTTACACACATTTTTATGTTCATTTGATAATAGTCATTCTATGAAACATTGAGTATATATATAAATATATTCAATTTATAAATGAAAAATAGTTGGATTCTGTTATAACGAAACAAAAAAGGGGTCTTGAAAAACACGCAACCCTAACTTGTCTTCCATTACACGCAATCACGACCTTCCTCGATAGTGTGTTTTTTAAGCAATACCGAGTTTCACTAAACAACGATATGCTATTAAAATATTATTAAAACTAGCCGTTATGAATAGTAATAACAACTTTTTGAAATTTTGTAAATTTCATCATTCAAAATGGACTTCATTTTTGGATTTGGAATATCGAAATTATCCTTGGGTAAAATTTTGGTATTTTTCGGAAAACTATCAATTTCTAATGAATAGGGAAAACACGAGGTTACTATTTAAAAACCGACTTTTTATTTAAATAATTATTTATTTTATTAAAATTTATTTTAGGTAAAAATTGATACATAATACCATTATAAGTTCAATGTAATTCATTAGGGTCATTTTATAATCATTTTAGATATATAAAAATATTATTGAACTTTTGATAGTCTTTTACCCACCTCCTAAGAGAATTTCCAAATTCACATAAAACATAATTTTACCGCTTTTGTGAGTGGAATTTCAAAAAACCGACAGACATGGTTGATTTCAGTATGTAAAATGTGGTTCAATGATATGAAAATATTTTTTGGTGAATAATAACTTTTTACTTTTTTTACCATTGTTAAAAGAAAATATGGTAAGTAAGGGTAAAAATTATATTATTATTATCCTAAAATATGTCCTAATTCAATTGGATAAGTATAATTCGACCAAAAACTACCTTAGGAATAAAATATGACAATTTAGGCCCACATAGATTAGATTATGACATTTAAGATTAATTTATTTAAAGAAGGGTTAAAATAGTATAAATCATTGTTTAATAAGTAAATCATTTTTAATATGTGGTTATACATAAGATAAATTCGACTATAAACATTAATTAGAAAGATAACAATATTTCCTACATAATGGTATTTAATTTGTAAATTTTAGACATTAAATAATTAAATTTATTTATGACACAATGAGGATGTCGTAATTATCTTATTAATGAAATATTGACATAATTGATGTTAAAAATAAACAAATAAATGTAATTTTAGACTTTTTATGAATTCCAATAATTTTATATGTTAATATTACATGTTAGTATTTATTTAATTAACTTTTTTCGAATTAATATTTCTGTAATGATTTTCACAAAAATCAACTACAGAATAGTGTCAAAATTGACATAATATAGTTTTTAAAACCAATATAATATTATTAATTGTCATTGTATTCCTAAAATTCTATCGTTTGGCCAAAGGACTTAGATAAAGTTATATATATTAAAAATAAACAACTTGGGGTTCTTTTGGCTTGTTATGGTATGTTTATTAACCATATAGTGTAATAAAACAAAAAGACATGGTAAAAGATAAATTATCTAACTTAAAGATAAATCTAAATGATAAGGTTAAAATAGATACCTAAACTTGCCTAAATTATATTTTATGAGAGTATTTAGACCCATACCCACCTTATCTTCGAAATAAATCAATTTGGAGCTATTAAAAACCGAATATGGATTTATAATAAAATAATATTTTTAGTTTGTCCAAAGGTGTCCCTCTCCTCCCTAATAAAAGGACACCTCATCCATCTCTTCCTCACACCAATTTGATCCTTCAAGCTCGGAATCCTCTGCCCATTTCACTGCCCCACTTCATTAGAAACCTACTAGAGGTACTTTTATTCTCAAAAGACCCACTCTAGTGCCTTAAGAGAAATTTTAAAGGAGGCACTTCGAGAAAGAGGTAATACTTTCTACCGTTTTCTTCAAGTTACATTTTTCTTCTACTCCATATTCTTTAGTTGTTTCATAATTAGATAATAACATAAGTATCCCTCATATACCGATATGTTATTATAAATATGAAACAACCCTATTTCACCTCTTGTCCATCCTACGAAAAACGAAATCACCGCGCTTGTGTACGTATGGAATACCATCTCCATGCCGTGGTGTAATCTATTTTCCACCACCACCTTACTTGGATTGGTATAATGGTGCAAATAAATAAATATTTATGATTAATGTAAAGTGTTATTGATTCTGATATAGTATACATACACTGCAATACAATTCCACGATCATGGGAATGATATCATCGCGTGTGCGTACGTACGACCTACCGTCACCACGATGTGATGTGACTCGTTCTATATGATATTCATTGAATAATGATTATCTAAATGAATTGAATGAATTAATGTGATATATATTACACTAGTACCATTATTTAAATTATGTATCTATATCCTATAAAGAGGAATAAGAATTTATTTGACAAAACACGCATAAGAACATAATGCAATAAATACTCGAAAAACAAGTAGCAATGAAATGTTACTAATAAGAAGATAATAATATGACCATATATGATATCATAAAAATAGGAATGAATCAGGAATAAGTCAATGACATTATTTAAATCCTTATACTGGAGGTTCGGACACTTACGAAGCAAATCACACCTAAGGTAAGGGAAAATCACACAATCTCATTTTTATCTGAGATTGTTTATTCTTTGGTATTTACTGGGGTGTATTTTATCATAAAAATCCTTTTTTACTCAATATTTAATATTATTTATATCCTAATAACATTTTTTAAATACAATTTTACCCTTTGGTGAGTTTTTAGTAAAATATATGACATGAATATTTTGTCGTTTTTCGTATGAGGCACTCTTTTGTATTTTCCGGACAAAGTACGAGAAGAATGTTATTTTTTTAACTTATACAGCATGAATGGATTTTTAGAAAATTATTTCCATGAAGCTTCCCTTTAAATTTTTCATGTATATTTTTAATCAACTTCTTTTAGATTAAAATTTTATTACATGTTAAGAACGGAAAATGTTTTTGAAAAAGAAAGTATATTTTCCTCAAGAATTCATTTCAAGTGTTTTTATCAAAACTATTTTCCATCTAAAATGACATTAATTATTATTATTAGGTTTCAAGTATAATGTATCCATTATTTACATGGTTTGATTCTTCTTATGATGAAAAGATATCCATTTTTTTATATGGATTATGTTATGATGGCATGATGTTTAAGAATCCCATTCTATTACATGGGTTATGCTATGATGTATGATTTATGATTTTGTGGCACATGAAATAATGAGTTAATTATGAGATGGGTGGGACATTTATCTCCCTATAATTTATTGGGTAATGATTTATATCTCATGAGATATACATGGTTGGAACGACAAGTTAAACCGGTTCAGTAATACAGGACAGGAATGAGGAGTGAACTCGAATCCGAAAGGGAATTTGTCCACTAAGATGGTCTTGGCAGCAATGCCTTGGATAATATGGAAACCATTTCATGTGATTAATGGTTTCCACAATTACATGTTTTATTCCCATGCTATTTTGTCATGATTTATGTTCCATTATGATCTATTCCTTATGTACTTCCGTGTTTTATGCCATTGCTGAATATTTTTATGTTTAAACATTATGTTCATGCTTTTAAGTTCAAATGTATATGGAATGTTTTATTTTATTCATTCTTACCCTTAATGAGCATTTGAGCTCACCTTTTTTCTGTTTTATATTCCATCATGATTAAATGAAAGGTTTTATATAAGGAAACAAAAAGTGGAAAATAATTATGGGAGATGTTGAAGATCTTTCACCACGATTAGAAGATTACGTTCTAAGTTTCCAAAGAAACTAAACTATTTCGGTCCTTGTGTGTCTATTTTTGTTCTGTATTAAGTATTCCGAAAAAGTAAAGTAATGTCCATGTACGTTAAGCTTTGGGTCTCTATAGTTTTTATTGTTACTTTTATAGTCATTTAATAGTAATAACATGATTAGTATAAATATAAAGCTTTAACGAAACCAATTTACTCAGACAAAAGAAGAGATGGCCTCATTTAGTAGAATTGCTCCATACAAAGCCCTTTTTTTGGAGCTCGGAAAAGAGGTGGAATCTTTGGGAATTTCTCTTGACCAAGACCAAGCTGAGCTTCACCATGTCTATCTTGAATGAGACCGTCTACGGGAAAAGTGGAAGTTGATAGACATTACCCCTCGAGCGATGTTATCTGAGACACCCAAAGAGTATGTTACGATCGCAGACCCTACCCTTTGGTGTTATGTGGCTGTTTTAAGGGGTTATGTAACAAATCACTAGTACTATGTTCATGTACATTATTTTTTGTATATAATATTGAAAAGACTTTATTGTCATTATTGATACTTTGTAAATAGTTTTTAAATTGAAAATAGTTTTTTTAGTTATTATTTAATTAGGAATTCGATTTTATTAAATTAAGGGATTTTTGAATTAAATAAAATTTTAATAATATATTATTATTATTATTAAATTAATTTTATTATATATAAATGATCATATAAATTTATGAATGAAATTGTAATTTTTATTAAGGTTTGAAATCCATTTTTATCAAAACCCGTGAATTTTCGATAAATGTCAGTTTTTATTTTAAAAGTGAAAATTAACATATTTAGAAAATTATTTAAATAAAATAAATCTTATTTATGGAATCAGGACGTCAAAATTATCCAACAGTGAATTTGTCATAATTTTATGAGATAGTCAAATTTTTGGGTAAAAATTAAATTCCGTTTAAATATATAATGTGTTTTATGACATCATAATGACCAAATAGTGATATAATAAAATACTATAAGCTTTATGTTCAGCCAATATATGTTTTAGAAATAAAATAATGTGATTTTTTGTTTTTCTGAATTATTTTAAAAAGAATTAATGGACACCTTAAGACTTATTAAACATGTTGACTTTTTAAATTATTTTCCATGGGAGTGTGACTCACCTCCACATAATCAACCACATTATTTAAAGAACATTTGACATTGGCCTTATAAATTATTTTTTTCCTCTTCCCTTTTCCAAAAACCATGGGATGGTTTGTGGTTTGGACTAATTTAATATAAGGGGTCCCAAACCTAAATGATAAAAACTTCCATCACATTTCCTATATAAACCCACCCAATCCCCCACTTCCTCCTCATTCAAAGGCATTGGAGTTCATCCAAACTCTGACCTACTCTCTCTAGAATCCTCTCAAGGTGCCCCAGGCTCCCAAGAAGACTCTCTCAAGCCTCTCTCAAGCCTTTGGAAGCACACTTCCTTGATGGTACATCCATTACCCTTACTGAGCCTTTGGAAGCACACTTCCTTATGGGGGGCTTCAGACGCATTACCCTCTATTTTTATGATGGTACATCCAAAAACATCACCTTGAATTTGCTACAATCCCAACCAACATCCATCAAATTCATGATTATTATCATTTACAAAATAACCACAGCATTTCAATCCACAATTACCAAAATCATAAAACCCATAAATTTCCAATACCAAATTAATCAATTATTCCCAATAATATTTCAATGTAACATTTCATGTTAGTTTAATAAATCACCCATTTATTGAAATAAACATATAAAATTTTCAATGCCATGCCCAAATTCAATAAAACCACATTTTTATTTAAATCCATTTTCATATACAATTTTTAGAATTCAAACTAAGAAACCAATTATAAATTCAATATTTTAAAATCAACCAATGAAACCCCTCTTTCAACAATATCCCATTTCACACCAAAATCCTCAAATCATCACACAATGGATGTCCACCAAGATTTCACATATCATATTAACTGTTAATTTCCATAAAAACAAATTAATTTAAACAAAAAACTATTTATAACATTTTGTGGTTGAGAGAGAAGCCATATACATTTAAGGATCTGACAAAATCTACCCACATGCAACCAAACCACAAATCTAGACAAATGCTCCACCAAAACTACTCTTTATCTACTTCCCTAATATCAAAATGTGTTAATATCATCACTTAAGGAATCAAAAACACTAGAAATTTATGAAAAAAATGTATATCTATTAAACAAAGAAAGAATAAAGAGTAGATATATATAAAACCACAAAAAACCAAGATAGAAGACATCCCCAATATGATCCACCTTTAATACATTATGAAACACCATCTAATCCCTTACAAAATTATTGATAGATCTCTTCTAATCACTGAGAACAAAATATCGCGGGTGAGGATCATGTGGGAGAAGGGTTGGAGTGAAATTGATCAATCCCAATGGACCATGACTTAAAATTACTTTTTTTGTGGTTGAACAGTTAGCATGCACAGTTTTTAAAACTGGGCACAAACCATGTGCATTCCAATACCACAAGAGAAGGGATCCCACATGGTTCTCTAATATAGTTTGGAAAAATTGTGCACATACTGTATTAATACCAATTTTTCTCCCTGCACATTTACCTGGGGATTCTACACAGTTTCCCTTAACCATGCTCAAATCATTCACCCTTAGAACAACTTATAAACGTATTTAAAACCATTCCAAACACTCCCAAACACTTCCCTACTCATCCCATGAAATTTAAAAACAAAAAAAAGGCATAAACAAAGTCTACATACATAAAAAGGGGGGTTCTACAATATGAAGCCTGAAATGATTGAATTTAAATGGAAAGGAAAATTTATAACCAGTAATTTATATTCCAATTGAACATATTTTTTCATATTTTATCTTGATTGTATTATTACCACGAATATTTAATATTTATCAAAAAATATTTCATATTATTAATGAAAACATTATCCCATTCATAGTACCTAATACTACATGGCACCATTCATTACATCTATAGAACAATTTAATAAAAAAAATATGACCTTGTCATTTGACCCCAAGAGGATGAAAAAAAACAATACAAGTTATAATTTGGTAAAATTTATGAAATTGTTGTTAGAAGATGATGTTAAAATCTAGCCTTAACGTTAAAACATGAATTGGATGCCCGATGTGATAATCCTAGAAATCCTAATGTGATGGTCATGGGTATCCCTTTCTTCTATGAAAATTTCCTAATCACATGAGTATTCATTTCTCATGATATGATTTTATAAATGTTAGGATAACAATTTTTGATGAGTTGATTTCTCAAATGATTGGGAAAACTTTTCTAATGAAATGATTTATTAAATTCTTGAATGGCTTCTACTAATGATATTATTTCTTAAACCCTTTTGAATATTTTACTTATATTATGAAATTCCATTTTCATTCCTCCTTAAAAAAATTCCATACAACATGATATTAATATTCATAGAATGGTCATGAGTTCATGATCGTAAAAGGAATGTGTCTCTTCCAAATAACCAATTATTAAAATTGTAGGAATGTAATTTTAAATAGAGTAAATAATGAAAAATACATGTCTCATGATTCAAAATTTTATTAGATATGTAGTGAATCCATGATCCATCTTCTGATGCCTATCTGGAAACCAAATAAAATATTAACCATTCCCTACATATGAGAATTGTTAGTTCGGAGAATTATTACCCAAAATAATTAATATATTAATTCAATTTTTTAAAGGATTGGAGGAGATTACTGGAAGATTTATCTTAGGTCCATCCAAAAATTACAAACCCTGTTAGATTTTTTGTAACTATTTATTTACCCTATTAGTTAATAAAGACACCCAACACAAACTAATATAATCAATAACATCACTATAATTCATTTAGTCACAGCAAGAAATAAGTAAAACCATCAGAATTAATTATTTATGACATAAAGATTAAATCAAATTAGATTAGGAATCATGATAAGGGATTCCCATCATTGTTTGGTACATCCATGATTTGAGAAAATATACAATAAATTTGGTGTAACTTATTGAAAAATAATTCTATGATATTAGACATCATAGATTATCATCATTATGTATTAAAAATTCCCCAGTGACATGATGATAAGCTACACATATCAGGACCTATCAAAATGATATTATACATAATTGTTAATGTCAGATCATACAAATTTAAATTCAAACAATTGTTGAAATATCCTGAGAAGACCACCATTTCTAATTATGTTCACCTATCAAACATTCTCTCTAGATCCATATTAGGATTGATTCACAATTCAAAGCGGTACATAGTGAATTATGGGCTCTTCATCCTAGACCAAGTCAAAACCAATGAAATACCACTACACTCTTGTCTATGAACTAGATATTCATGGGAGATTCCATCAAGGTGTTCGATTTCAGTCCTAATGTCATCTTCAAAAAAAAAATAAAATATATTATTTAAATTGTATATGGGGAACATACATCAATCCATAAATACATGATTACTGAACCTACTATACATGAGATAAGTTGTGAAACATCGGTCCAACATCATAGTCAAGAATTAATATGATACAAAAATTATCCCTCCCAATAGATGGATCACAATTGGGTCAAGGAGTTCCTTTATCTATAACAATGTATTACATTATTCCATAATCAATGAGATACATATTGAAACTTATATCCTATATCTCAGTTTAGCCAAAATTTAGTAGAGAATTTCCCATAATGACTGATAAAAATTAATTAACCTTATGGATAAAGAGGGACTGTAAGAAATACAATGAAAATAATACATGAAGACCAGGAAAATGATGTTAAACCATAAGGTAATGTCCAAATCATTTGACATGAAACTAAATGGTTTATGTATTTGATGTATATGGTAAATATTCGTATTTTTTACTCCTAAACTAAGAGAACTATAATTCTTGGTTCCTATCTCATATCTAGAAATTATGTGAGAAAATTATATGGCTTGATTATCATCCAAATTTGATACATTGTGATACATTAATCCTCTAATATAGCCCTAACCATTAATAAATAACCAATATTATTATCCTCTATAACATTATGTAATAATAACTTAATATATTGTAGAAATATTTTAGTTTCATTAATTTGACATATAATTATTATATTTTACAATATTACCTTCAATATGAGGTGAACACAATAAACTAATTAAATCATTTAGGGACGTAGTATTCCACTGTAAAAAATTGTGATGTTACCATACTCCTACAAAATTCAATTTAAAAGGTAAATGCAATATTTTAAATTAAAATATATAACAAGGTAATTATTTCATTTACAAATATTAAATAAAAAATCATTTCATGTTGTGAGATGGGGTGATGAAAGAATAGATAAATTAGTTTTTGAGGTGATAGTTTATAGTACACATGATTTGATGTTTTAGTCCAAATTTCATTGAAGTGAATATTTATATAAAAGATTTATTTATAATGTAACATAACTTTATATTTTATATATAATTATTAATATATTTGAATTATCATCACACAAATTTTTGTTTTATGATATTAATTAAAAGATAAAGGGATTAGTGAAGTCAGTTTTCTTCACTAAATAAAACCAAAATTGGATCTCATATGAAGGACACTAGTGTTTGTATTTTTAGATGAAAATAAGATATTTAATTTTTCTAATGATATTAAGGATGTTTTTATTATTAATCTGTTATGGACAACATTCATCATACATTGTATTATTTAAGGGGCGGAGGACACCTTTTATCATTTTGGAGTGTCATTTTTGTAAATACCAAAAAAATAATAATTAAAGGTATGTCAATCCCAGGGAATATTCCTCAAAATTTGATATAAAATAGATTTAATGGATAAAATTTTTGTTTCAGACCTATACCATAGATAAAAAAATATTAAAATATTTCATTCTTTTGCATTTATGATTCTTTACCTTTAACATTTTGGATTTTACATCAGTAACCATACATTTTATCTAGATAAATTACCATTTAATAATAAAAATGAATTTTTTTATTATATAATATATTACCACTAGTTATAAATATTAAATCCAAATTATAAAAAAGAAAAAAAAATTGTGTAAAATTTATTCCAAATCAAGAACTCCTAATTCAAAAAATCTTATTCTACCATTTTCCTGGTTAACAACATAATTAAAATTTAGGTGTAAATAAATTTCTTATAAAAAGAGAATTTATAATTTAATTCACCGTGAATAATATTTTCAGAAATATAAAAAAATAATTGAATAATAATACATTTTTTAATAATATCAAAAAAATTAATATAATAATATTTATTATTAATTAACATTAATTTCATTTTTGACTTAATTCAAATTATTTTAAATTTTAATGAAAAAAAATGTGGTAATAGAATATATCATTTTAAAAAGTGTGTATCATGTATCATTTCTCTAAAGAATTATTAAAATTGAATTATTCATTAATTTTAAAAGTACTTTTAATATTATATGTCTAAATAAATTTTTATTTTTTTTATAAAAATAATTACTATATTAAATTTGATTATGAATTTAAAATAATTAAATTATTACTAAAAATTTACAATAAATCAAACATAAAAAATTAACTTCATTATTCTCAAAATGTTAATAAATAATAATTCAAATCGTTCATGTTTTCTTATGTAAACACAAAATATAAAGTTAAACGATAGAGGGTCACATTTTGTTCTTGTCTTCAGTTAAGTTATTATGTTGGTCACATTGTTTAAATACAATCGAAAAACACATAATAATAGATCATATGGTATTGAGGGTAAAAAAATGGAAAACTAATAGGAAATGGAAACATTTTTTAGACTTTTTGACTGTTATCCTCTTGGTTTACCCCTTTAAAACAAAGTATAATATTAATTTTTTCTAATAATTTTCAATGATTTTACATGTAATTTTTTTAATAATTATTTTCAAAATTCAATATTATATTTTTTATTTTGATTCGTAATATGTAATTCCTTTTTCCAAATTTGAATAATATAATTGTAAAATTTCAATGTATAACATAACCCACATATATGATGTAAAAAACTATAATGAGACTATATTCATAATTATATAATGTTTTTAAATATACATTTACAATGATAATTCACACAATGATATAATTTAGATTAATAAATTTATAATTGAAATTTTGTTGCTATTAATACATATTTAAATAGGATGTATCATTGTAATCTCTTTAAACTAAAAGTTATTTTAATTAAAAATCATTATTTTTTACTATTCCATAAAAAATTAAACATCTGTAAATAATTTACATTTTTATCTGTTAGATAATTTAAAAATATTTTTTTAAAAAAGATTTAATTTTTTCAAAATATGTTCATTAAAAATGTTAAAAAATATTTCTTATTTTTTCCCAAAATTAAAAAAATCATTTTTCAGGATAATTTGATTTTCATTAAACATAATAATTTTATTAAATAATGAGTAATTATTTATAATTATATTTTAATTACATAATATATTCATACATAATTTTTGTTTAACTATTCACACCAAAAAATATGTTCCTCGATATATCAATAATTATGAAATAATAATATTATTATTATATCAATATTTTTGAAAAATTGGTATTATGTATATAAAAAAAATCCAAAAAAATAAAATTATTTGAAATTAAATATTCCATAAAATAATAGGGTCTTACATACTACCAACCATACATAAATTTTTCCCCTTCAATTTGAAATATGTAATGCACGGACCCAAGAATCTCATAGCCAGTGCATAACTTTATTGCATTTGAATTATTACAATGATATAAATCCAAGAGGACCAATATTTTTAGTATTCCTAGGAATCCATATTTCATACATGATATCCTTAATACATTAGGAAATAGGAATTACAACTAATATACTTAAAAATAAAATAAACTCTGTACTTAAATGGTAAATCAGAGATTTCTTCATCAAAATTCGGGGATAGAAACATAATAAGGGGAATATCAAATACTCAGTATGGGTAATTAAATTGGAAGAAATAATGAATCAGTATAAATAAATTAAAATGGAAAGGTAAATTTTTCAGAATTCATGCCGTTCAAATATATAGATAAGGAAATATCAGTAAGGAAATTCAATAAACTAAAATCACATCCCATTAAATAAACAAACTGAAAATGAAATTCATCCATAGATGTGTCAATGAAAAATTTCATGCATAAATAATAAATAAAATCTCAAAAATGTCAATTCTTAACTATTGGATGTGATGTTTCAAGGGAACAAGACACCTTTACCACCAAGTGATAGTTTAAACAATTAGGAAAGCTAACTCATCTAATGAGATTACTAATTCTTTAAGGGGATTTTATTAACTCGTCACTAACCCATAAAATACCAATATATTATATTTTGAAAAAATTAGAAGGTTTTTAGCCAACTTATTATTTCATGTGACTATCGATTCATCGAGGGGATTTCATTAACCACTCCCCAACCCATACATCTTGCGTTAACCACTCTGTAACTTATATGGATTTCATTAATAGGTCCCCAAAACATTTATTACAGGTCCAAATAATTCAACAATTGTCGAATCAATATTTTTCCATATCAAATATACATATTAAATAAATAATATAGATTTATCAGAAATACCTCAGTTGAGGATATGCTACAATAAGGGTTTTTAAATTAAAAAATTCATGAGGGATAAATATTTAAACATTTTAATGTGTCCCATACCACATTGGAATATTTAAATAGTAACTATTTAATGTATCATAAATTATGTATGTCAGGTGTTATATATGAATTGTGAAATTAATTTTATCTATAAAAAATAATCTGATGTTCTAATGAAATTATCACAATGGATGAATTAATTACTAAAACAACATATAAAATGTTGAAGGTAAATGTTCATGATTGTATGAGGTACAAAAAAATGTAATCTATTAATGTATTTCATCTGAAGGAAGTGTTAAATATAATATAAATCATTAAAAGAATTGTTATTAATTAATATGTTTAGATGGAATGAATATCATAATTTTCAGAAGGTTTATATGTTGAGAAATTATATAAAAAAATATTTCAATATTGGTGGCTTTGAAAATACTGTCATCAATATTAAGTCAATGGGAATCCGTGGTAAAAATTAATGAAATTATTTTCATGTTTAAGAAAATTTATAAATTGTTTGAAGCATGTTAAAAGGTTGTTGAACCTGATTTTTGTTGCCATTATGGATAATGTGTTGTTTTTTAAATGAAAAACTATCACTTGTATTATATTAATGTTTTTATAATAGATTTATTTTCATTAATATTATTATTTTTTATGACACTATAATGGAGGATTCCAGAATAAATAATATTAAATATTTAAATAATTATTTTGTTGGATGTATTGAGATGAATAGTCTCAATAAATATAATTAAATCTTGTGGATGTTTATTGAAATGGAAATGACTACAGAATAATTGTTTGTATCTTAGTAGGTGTATATCTAAATGTTCATTTAGTTATTAGGAATTATTTTATGAAAACATTTAACAACAATATTTTCTTGAATCATCATGTTAATAAATGATAAATTAATCAAAATATAAAACGAGATCAAATTCATTGTGAACATTTAGTACCATAGCCACACATATGTTTTATCTATATAAATATATTTTAATGACTATTCACATCTCATGTAGTGAGATTATTTATTTATATTTAGGAGATTTATGGATAGAAACACTATTATTCATCGATGAATATTATCAAATTTCATAATTGTTTATAAGATATACACTTGGATTTTCGAATTCAAATTTCATTTTTGGGGAATATTGATGAGAAAAGTAGATGGTATAAGGATTCATGGAATAGAGAAATTGGGAATGTGATAACATTGTGTAGGATGACTAACAGATGAATATTAAAATTATAAACAATATATTAAATATCATCATTAAAATAATTATATATGGTTATAATGGATAAAAGAAATTAATTTATTTGGATAATTTTTATAATACAGTAAATCATATTTGGTTAGGATTACATGTTGGGGTTACGTGATAGTTAAATCCTGATTTTTCTTGACAAAATATTTTTTTCAATTGAGGAAGAATTAACTTCATAACATTAAGGATATTATCATTACTCCACTATTATAATAGATACAAGTGGTGTGGAAGATCAATGAAAGATTGAATTGAAATATAATTTTCCCCATTGTCAATGTTTATAATCATCTGTGGTAGAATTGACCTTCACTAGGACATGGGTGAATAGAAGAAGAAAATTAAACAATGAAAATGACATATATGATAATGGAATTTCTGTTTTTCCTAATTATTGCAGTAAACATTATTATATTAATTTATCCATATTGTTGACAATTACATGTACATGTAATGAATTTTTTCATATTATAGATTTATCATTTTAGAAGGGGAAAATTATGATGTTAGGTTTTATAAATTGTAATGGTTTTGTAATTTAATGAAAAATATAGCTAAAATAGTCTTGGATATGGTGGTACATAACCTTCTATAATGTATTATATTCATAATTATATAATAATAGAAACTATATGTTATGTAAGAATCATTTTAATAGAGTAGATTATAGTTTTTTTGTCATTTGAATAGCTAGATATAAATATTCAATTAATTTATAAGTTGTTATCCAAATATCAAGTATAATATGTCAGTTAACAAAGTTTATCATGCCAACAACTATAGTTGTACATGATAAATGGATTTATCCAAAAAAATTAGAATCCCACTAAATTAGTATCCTTTTTTTGGAAAAAATACATATAAATTGGGTTGTGTCATTTTTTTTATATAATAGAATATGATGGGATAGTAGTATACAAATTCATACATATTATAGAATAATGATATATGTAGTGTAGTAACATGTTGTATAATAATGTTCTTTACAGAAAAAAAATGATATTCATGTTATTTTTATCTTTAAATAAATTTAATTTAAATGATAGATTTATTAATATGCATGGCCATTATAAAAGAGTCTGAAATATAAATATTTTTTTAATGTGGAAGTTATCATATAGCCACTGGAAAGGTAGGTGTAAATGTAACCAACTAATTTATGAAACAATATAGTTTATATATGGTTTAAAATATTTCATCACTTAATTATTGTTATGAAATTAATATAAAATAATTATAAGTAAACTATGTTATGACTTTCTAAAAATCTATTTTCATTGGAAAATATTATTTTATATTAATAAAAAAAATAAGGTATTGGAGACTAATTCTAATTTATTATTTATATAATATATTATATCAAATAATTTTTTCATTTAAATGTTTTTTCATGGAAGGGAATATATGTAATCTCATATTTATGATTAAACTAAAAATTATAAAGAAATGGTTTTTTCTTGAATTTTTCACAATCATTTTTTAATAAATATATATTTATCATAGAAATCATATCTATTTAACTATATTTCATATTTTCAGTATTAATAGTTAATATAATTTTATATCGTCTGTTTAATTATTTGTCATGACCCCCCACAATTATGTGTATCCCTGCTGGTTCACCAATGTGAGAAGTGAGATAATGACCGTGAGTCTTGCCTCTAGTAGGCCCTAAGTATGTGACTAGAACCAAGTGTATAGTAAACACACTGGTCGAATTCATTAACTTTTAGGATAAAAAATTCAAAATATATTGATACGAAAGTCACCAACCATGTTCTTTTCATATTAAAGTATAAAATAAATACTATGTATACATAGGTGATTTGCTGCTAAACATCTACAACTGAAAGGAGAAAATTGCAAGTTCCAAAGGAATGATATAGATGACAACGACTAAGAAGCCAATATTTCTCTTGAAACCAACCAGATAATAGTAACTAGAAAAATCTACAACCCTGTCCAACTTACCTAAAAATAGTTTACCTAACACAGGGTGAGTATACAAGTATATACAAAAGGTTCCTCCCTAGAGCCTCTCGTAGATAATTAAATGAAGTATATTAAAGTACCTTGAACAACAAGAGAGTCATACTCATCTCCTAACTAGGTATGCATAGATCCCATCATTTCCATTCCTACTCTCAAATTGTATTTCATACAAGAGTACATAATATAATAATGAATATCAAGGGTACCTTGAAACCAATTTCATATTGATTTTCCATAATTCCCCAATGTTGCACATCTTGAGCATCTCTCTCCATAAATAATATCTTAATGACAACTGGACAAAGCACCAAAAGATGATCCTTGTGAAACAAAACCACCATGTTCACAAAAAACAAAATAACTAGGTTGTTTCCCATATCCCCAAAATCTTTTATAATGTCTATCATATGTTAGGGGTCACAAATCAAGATGTCATAGCCCATACAATGAGTAGGGATCTTCAACCCATCCTAGCTTGTACATGTTACCACTATATTTGTCTATATGAAAATATATCCAAATATTTATGTCTGAATAACCATAATCCATTAAATCCATATAAAAACAGTTATGTAGAAGTATAACTATTGTCAAAACAAGCATAAGTATCTATAATGTGAATATAGTAATTCCAATATGAGTTTCCATACATCCATCATTCCATCGGGATGTTTCGTAAAACACCCCCAAGTCTCATAAACACCGAGGTGTCAATTTCCCTAACCGATATGGATGGATTAATGCATTGAAACTCAAAAATTATAGAATATGATATATCTCACCACAACACCATGGGTAAAACCTTATTTTAGACTCACATCCAACTAACATCTCATGGACACCAAACTTTCACTGCTATGAGTAGATATCCAATAATCACAAAACAATTTAAGGAGCTACATTTTGTTATGTTATCCCTTTTCATCAATTTCACTTTATGTTAATTTATTATTTAACCATTAATTAACCAATATAATATTTCTACATCACATTCCATTAAAATCAAAACCAGGTTCCGTGCCATATACTTATAACCAAACAGAGTCAAATGAACCTAAAAAACATAACGTTAGCAATATATCCTAACATGTTATAACCCCACTGATTTAGCATCATTTATTTATTTATTTAACAACATTCCCATTTTTCATGTTCTCTTGCATTTTATAAAATATTTCTACAATTAAAACTTCAAGGGGATCAATAAGGTTATTTGAAGAGGTACCCATCATGTCATTTCCACTTACAGTATGAGCACAATCTCATCCATCAATGATAAGATAAACTAAGAAAGATCGAGGAAAAATCAAAAAATGTTCACATATTTTTTAAAGAGTGTATGAAATAAAATATGTCTCATTATGTGGGAATGGTAATTCAGATAAAAATCATATTCAACAACAACCACATTCACATGCCCAGGTTGAGGGACTTTATTGTGATTTTAGTTATGAACAAGTAAGTTTTCATGGGTTGGTAGGGAAATAGAGCTTATTTAGTTCACCAAGAACAGTAAACACTATAGACTAGATTAAAAATACATACATAGCCTGTGATCTGATGTAAGGACATATAATTTCAGATTTGATTCTAAATGAGTTGAATGTTGTTTTAGGGGAGACCCAAGGAAATGATCACACATCAATATTATCCACGCTTGTGTTTGAATGGGTATGGCATGGGATAGGTTAACCAAAACTAAATAGAAAAAACAATTAAATAATATTAACAGCTTCCATATTCCTTGTTTCAAACCTCAAAATTTTTATGTTATTGCAGTTATAGATCCAGGTCGATCTCCTCGTATGATTCATGTGGATGATTTTTTGCAGGTTACACGAACAGATTTACACAGGGTAGATGATGATGATAAATAAACTTCTGGGAGGAAACTCTAATTGTTTTAGTTCCATAGTATATAAAAGTAAGAGTGATCCATTTCAGATGTAGTCATATTAGAAATGTAGGAAGACATTAAGGTATGTTTCAGTTCGATCCTTTCTCAGAAGGTGGATTCCATATCCTTATTTATTATGATGTTGTGTGGGAAAGAAAGTCTATAATGGTTCTTGTTCCTCAAGTACCACGAGGAGTATAATGTCTCATGGGAGAATTTCCATCAATAATTTAGATATGATTTTCTTTCTTCTACTGTATAGAGAGCCTGTATTAAAGGATTCATTACCTTTCTATAGGAGAAATACAGTGTGAGAGTTTAGGATCCATTTAAAGAACCCCCTGTGATATGCATCTGACTTATTCCTAGGTGATGATGCCAAGACTAGGCATTTAGAGGATGAATTACATCCAAATATCTAATTCCAGGTCCCTGCATCTATGATAACAACATATCTCAAGGTTCTATTGATGTAATATGATGTTGAAAAAATGTTATAAAAACAATATCGTCATAATAGGGGAGAGGTCAAGATTCCTAATGAAGTAGATCTATGGTTTAAGATTAATGATTTTCAAGATAGATGAGTTTTCTAGTTGTCAAGGGTAGTTACCTACATTCAATTCCTTGTTTCTATGAGGGAAGCCACTCTCATTATAATGATAAGTGATTTGAATATTATGTTTCTTTTGGAGGCCAAGGGTATTAGCAGCGATAGTTCCATACCTTTATGGGAAGAAACTATGCATCATGTATTCTACTTCAGGTTCCTGAAGTGATGTAGTTTCCTCTAAAGAAAGAGGGGATGGTTTAATATGTTTTGGATTAGAAGATAATAGATTAGGAAAGTATAGGATATCCCTAAGATGGTCCTTATACTCCGAGAGAAGGAAACAACAATGGAGGTTTTCTTCATTTGGTTCGTGGAGGCCATTGTGTAAGTCATGGAATGATTTATGTGTCCGTTTAACAACTTTTAGGCAAGCTATATATCTTTTTAGGAACCTTTTTCTTATTTTATACATGGTTTCATTCCTTCATTGATTCAGGAGTGACAAAATCCATTATATCAAGTGCCCTTTTTGATTCCTTTGGACATGAGGTAGAGAGGCTTCCAATTTCATTAGAGTTAAATATTCTAGATACAGGTTGAGATGATTTTCTTGAAGTATATTAAGATTGTGAGATAGTGCTAGGGTATTACCGCTCATGGAGATATTTACTATGCATAATAATGAACCAATATGATGTCACACTCATCCTGGATTAGTTTTATTCAGTGAAGGATATCTTGTATTACTTATGGATGATGGTTGATTTCATCGATGATGAAAGAGAGCTAGTAGTGTTTGTCGACAAGCGGGACCCTCATATTGGTTAAAGTCATGTTCCATACTTATCATCCTTTAGGACTAAGCTGATACTGAGATCATCGAAGGATAAATGGTTAGTGTTATTTTGGTTCATAGAAGATTACGCTGATGTATTTCAAAAACAGGTTCCAGCATTACCCCCTCGATGGGTGATTGAGTTCCAGATCGATCTACATCCAGGTGTGTTTCTTATATCAGTGTCTTATTATAGGATGGTGCATTTTGAGTATCCAGAGTTGTCAATACAGCTCACTTGTCCATTATTGTTTGGTTTTGTTCATCCATGATCATCACCAGGAGGTGGAATTTTTTTATTCATGAAAATGGCTGATGAATGTTTGTTGTTGTTCATCAATTATAGTCCCTTGAAACATGTGATAGTGAAGAACTGCAGTCCAATTCCCCACATTGATGACTTATTTGATCAAATGAATGGTTCATGATTTCTCATGATGATTTACTTATGGTCGGGATATCATCAGATGCGTGTTAAGGATGAGGATATATTGAAGACTACATTCTTTGGTCATTATGGGCATTATGATATTTTTTTGATTCCATTCTGTGTGATGAATTATCTATGTAGGATAATGGGTTTAATCTATTTTATATTCTATGTGTTCTTGGATTAGTTCATGGTGGTCTACATTTATGATATCCGTATGAACTGCATGTCTATGGGGAATCATGCAGAGCATCTAGAATCCATTTTGGGATTTCTTTGTCGACAACACCTATTTGGGAATATGTGGAAGTGTGTGTTTTAGGATTGAGAATTTGGTTGCAAGGGTATTCATATATCTTAGTAGAGAGTAGATATGGATCCATTAAGGTTAGACGAAGTTTAGTCTTGGGATTCCCCTAAGATAGTGGTATAATATAGAAGTTTCATTGGTCTCTCATGCTATTACAGGAGGTTTATAGTGGATTTCAATCATATGTAAACTCACCTAAATAAGTTGACTAGAAAGGATCAGTTATTATTTGGGACTAATCTGTGTCACAAAACATTTTAGTACATGGAGGAGTAGTTTGTTAGAGATCTAGTTCATTGGGTGTCGGTAGAAATATTTCATTATGATGATTTTTGTGATGCTTCATGTCTGGGGTTAAGATATGTTCTGATAGATTATATATTTATCAATCCTTAAGGGTCTCATAAGTTGATTACCACACATTTAACTTTTCTACCCATGATATCTATTTGGGGAAAGTAGTTTTTTCCCGGATGTTTTATATACTGACTGAAAATTATTTGTTTTATTAATTGAAACACTTTAACGGGAAATGTATGAAACCAAAGGGTTCCGAAAACATCCAAACAACACCAAACAAAACAGTATAGCAAATAGGATACCTCATTCAAGCAGCATCATCAACCACCATCCCCATGCAAGACACTCGGCTATCCCATGGAAGCATGGTCCCTCACGATGTCGCCATCCCTCCAAAACAGCCATGTCCCAAATGGCCTACAAAGATGATGGTAGAGAAACCAAGCCCAACGAAGATATCTTGCGACGAACCAACAAACCACACAAACCGCAAACATAGAAAAAAAACCACCAAACACATGACAAAAACAAGAGAAACAAACCCAATTAGTCTGGAGGTGACGCCTCATAGGAATAGGAAAAATTACCAAATCATAATTTGAGAATGTTAGTTCTTTCCTCTCTATACATATTCCACTTCATTATCCATACCTAGGAATCAAGGTCTTCCCCAATGATGTCTTCATATCTATCAGCCATTTTGTCCCATGTTCGGATATATTCAACGTTGCTGATTTTCCGGTTGTTGAAGCCTCTCATTATGATCAAATCCTTTTTGTCAATCCACTTGTCCTGCTCACTGTTGACCTTCACATTGATAGGTCTACCCATCATATCGGCCTCCTCCTGAGGGATGTTGACATAGAGAAATTCCTCTACCATATCCACTTCAGAGCATATGATAGGTTCTTTAATTCTCATTCCAATTTTAGAACTACTTCCCATTCCATTATTGTTCACCTTGGCCCCAACCTGGGGGTTCTCCTCCATGAGAACCTTGTCAGATGATGTTTCCTTCTCACCTAGTTTAGATTTTTTACTTGACCATGTTTCCATTGGCTTCGGTAAAAATGAGGAATCCTTGTGTTCTCTCCCTTTATTCTTCTTAGGAAACATCTCCTCCTCCTGGACCTTGTCAACTCCCAAACCCCCCTCAGTCTACCCTCCCCCTTCAACATGGATAGATTCAATGGTGTCCAAACATTCAAAAGGATTGAATGTATAAACACCATTTTGGGTCCAGCACTTCCCGGTTGGTGACTTGGTGCCTTCCGAAGAAGCATCCATCCCTCCCCTAAATTTATTCTTCCCCTCCCCAGCATGTTCCTTCAACCCAGCAACGGGACCTCCAGTAGAAACGCTCAGCTGTTGTTCAGTATGGATACCTTCTTCCATGTGTTGCTGCCCTTCCTGCTTAGTAGTTTACTAAAGGCCTTCCACCGGTTCCAGCCCCAAACAATCCCCTTGCTTATTCTCCTTCAACAAAACATCACCCTCACCCCCTTAAAGGGCCTCCTCCTCCAGAACCTCAGCCACCTTACCCTCTGTCAGGACATAAAACCTGTTATTCAAAGCCATAAAAGTCTTGGCCACATGATCCAGCACATTAATCAGTCTGGGCATTTTAACCACCTCCAGAGTACTGTCTTCCCACTCCTTCCCAACATGTTCAGGTCCCGTGATGGTAGGAGACCAAACAGCTCCTTCCTCGTCCCGGTTCATCCCAATGCTGGTGATTCCAATTGATTGATCAACTTCCAAGGAAATAACACCAGAACCAGAGCCGAGGAGATCCCCTGCTATCTGATTCCTCCGAGGATCCCTCCCTATTTCAGAAACCCCCTTCATCTTCGAATCCCGACCCATCCTCGAATCATTTACCAGTTCAGTGTTCTGTATACCCTCCTCATAGCTTGTCCTCACCTCTTTCCCATTGTTACCATCCCTTCTCACATGACAAACTTCAGTCGAATGTCCTAACTGCTTGCAGAAACCACAAAAATCCGTCCAACTTTCATAAACAACCCTCTGCTTACATATGTACTCCTCACCAATTGAAATCTAAATATACTCAAAAGGGGCGTGTGAAGAATCCATTTCAATGCACACTATTGGATTTATCGGATGGTAGATCGCTTCCATGCGGTAATCGGAACAAAGGTATCTTCCAACCATGTTTCCCAGTAAACAAATAACAGATGGATTATGAAACAGTAAAGGTTAGTTAGGAAAACTAACCCAAACCGCAACGGAGGGGGAATCACGGTTCATATGTAGATCGAACGACCATCACAGGAGCATAAAACGGATTCCATTGAAATTATGAGGCGCCCTAGCCCACGCCTGGATGAGGTCTGCTTCAGACTCAAATCGAATCATGATTTTCTTGATATCCAATAGACCCACGACCGTGCGTTCACGAAGATCCCACGAACTAAATACAAAACGATCGAAATCATCCACCGAAGGTCTTCTGTTCTAGAAACGAGCCACTAGGGTCCGAGTTTGTGTCTCAATGATTTGTATATTAAAATGTGAAGGTCATGCACTGTGTTCAAAATGGTTTTTCCTATCCATTAAATATTACATAGTAGAAGTGTGAGTTCTTGTAGATGGAATTTTGTACTCGTTTAGATTATGTTGAGGGGGGATATATTTGTATGTGGATGGTAGTGGATCCTTTGACGAAATAATTTAGCTTTATAGTGAATAAATATTATAGATGAGGGGTGGTTATTTTGAGGTTGTATTTGGAGTAGGTGGTGAGACTCCACTGAGTTCCAAGGAAAATCATTCATGATCGAGATCATCTTTTTACCTCAAGCCTATAAAGTGATCTCCAACATTAGTTGGTTTCTCAACTATGCATTGGTACTGTATTTTATCCCCAGATGGATGTTCAGATATAATGTCCCATCCAGACTATTGAAGATATGTTTTTCTCTGTTGTCCTAGATTTTGGATGTTTGTGGACGAGGGAACTACCTAAGGTAGTGTTTTTTAACCACAATAGTTATGGAACTCAAACATTTATAAGTCACTGTTTGAAGCCTTGAATGTATGTCCTTTTCATTACCCATTGTCTTGGGCTGGGGTCAGTGATTCTGAAATTCTTGGGGCAGAATTAGGACCGAGTATGATAGGGATGACGTCGGTGATTCATGAGTGGAACAAGACTACATAGGATTCTAAGAGGTCATATGATTATTATAATATGGTGCCATCAGATATTGATGTTAGGAGTGAAATGTTTATGAAGGTGACTCCGCATTGTGGAAAAAAGAAGGATTGGTCATGGGAGAAAACAATCTTCCAGGTTTTTTGGGCCTTTTGAGGTTTGAGATCATGATGCAGTTGTGGAGTATCAAATAACACTTCCCCCACAGAGGAACTGGATACACAATTTTTTTCATGTTTTATATCTTCTTCATTATGTTCAATATGACTCTCACATCATCAATTGAGGCGAGATTGATATTAATGATTATGCGACCTTCGAGGATAATCTTTTAGAAATCAATGACTATATAGAGATGGTGTAATGCTGAGATTAAATACCATTAGTTCATTTATTACAGGGCCATGGTGCTGTGAAACAAATTACACGGGAATACGTGTCACATATACATAAAAAATACCCTAAGATGTATGATGTTTACCTTTTCTCCTACAAATTTTGTCATTTGGTGTTTATATACCCTTTCATTCATGATATGACTATCTCTAGTTTCTTTTTTGGAATTCACTCTTTTGAATGGTATCTCCCCTAGGAGAGTGTTTAGGAGCTTGTTGTGATTGTCGTGTGGTTTCACACTGTCACCTTTTTCATTAAAGCGGTTTATCTCCAATAGTAGTGAAAACCTCGAGATATTTCTCATAGGCTGATTGTTTGGATGACCTATTTTTGTTTCTCCAATAGTTTGGTTTATTATTATAGAGGATGGTAATTTTTTGAGCGGTATATAAAATTTGGTCCCTAATCCACATGGATAAACCATTTTCTTGTTTTTGAAGATCGATGTTTTTGGAGGTGGATGAAAAGATGTTTGGAGATTTTAGGCTCAGTAAATGATGGAAGGATATGATTACATATAATTTAACAGTGTTACATGTTGTGAAATCCTATTTCACGAGTTGTTTCTTGACGTGATATAAAGGTCCAGTTTGTGAAATAATTCTGGGTCAAAAAAATATTATAATGTTTTCAAGAGATGTGTTTTTCATTGGAACTGAACCATGAGGAAATACATGACGTAAAATAATATTACACATCCTCTAATTACCTGATGATTTATGTTTGAAGATTCTCCCAGATGTTGGACTTTTGTAGAAAACTATAGAGGAAGGTTCTATCCATCAACCTGAGGTGACTAGATGACCCTCTCTCTAGTGTTATGGTTATTCCTTCATAACAGAATGATCCTTATAACCACCCTTCCATACATAGTGATATATCCTCAATTTAAGTTATGATCTAACTCTTTTATTTAGGATTCATCAAAAAATTTTACATACATTTATAATTTCCATGTGATGGTGAATGACCACCATGTTTCTAATAGAGTTTTCAAAGTGGTTAGTTTGTGCGGTTGTGTCATGCCATCCTCGGGTGGATGCAATTACTGTGGGTGTGTTGATTGTAATAATTTTTATTGATATGTTGTCATGTGAAAAACACCAATGTCCATTTGAGGTAGGGGATTTAATACATCTCTATTTACATATTTTAAATATATTATCTATTTTGATTTCCCCAATTGGATTTCAATGATATTTACCTCATAATTATGTGCACTGAATTAAGGAAATAAGTGTTAATCAAATATCGATGTTCTTGTTTTATAACAAGATAACAATTTTCCTATTTATTTTTCTAGATAGTTTGATATCTATAACTTTCAAGGTTATAATATTTTTCTTATTAAAAATTGGTAATGAATTTTATGTTAGAATTAAATTATATTTAACTTTATAAAAGATATAGAGGCATGTTTGATAATTATTTTATTGATGTAATTTTGATTATACTAAATTTGATGCAAGTAATTAATTTTAATTTAATTTTTTGATGAACTTGAAGCATGTTGATATAAGAAGAGTTCAAGGATAGATAAATAAATTTTTAAATCATTTTGGTGAAATATTATTATAGATTCTTGCTTATTTTTCATGTAGTTGGTACCAATGGATAACGATTCAGTTAATTTAAGATTGAATAAGAACTATTTGTTTGATATAGGTAATACTTTTAGGGATCGAGTTAACTAAAATCTTGTACATGACGAGTGAATGTGCTTTGGAGCAATGAGATCTCGTTGTGTGTGAAGGCTGAATTCCTTTTTTAGGGACAAGAGATCATGTCTATGTTTGTTAACGCTGCTTGTGATGTTCTCTAGACATAAGGCTAATGGTTATGGGGGTAGGTAGTTCCTGATGTGACATGATCCTGGGACAGATGATCATGGAGGGATATTTTGGTAAGTGGATGTAGGGAGGCCTAATGGTTTTTGTATCAGTTGACACCTAGTGTGGAGAGATGCAACTGTTAATGCATATAGGAATCAGGGGAGGACATCTAGAATGATTTAATAGGTTAAATCTAGGCTTACCCATTGAAGTGAATTTGGTTAATATTGAATATTTTCTTTATCAATCTTGTTTACCTTCCACATAGAATGAGAAATATGGTCTTCCATAACCTCCTTCCAAAAGTGATGAAGACACGCTGGTGATGCCACAGGTTTACTATGATTAACTTATCGAGGTTCGATGGGTCTATCTTCCTACTATAGGTGAAAAAGATTCGACAGGAACATCATATTCTCAATGTGTTTATCCACCATCATTTGGTATATTATAATACATTTCTATAATGTCTATGAATATTGAAAATTGGAATTTGTTAGATAAATGAATAAATGACGTTCAACTCGTATGTTTGAAGCATCCTAGGATTCAGTGCAAGGGTTCTATTTTTGAGATTCTATGGGCTATATTTTCTTACCCTTGGAGTGCATCGAAATTGGTTTTTATGTAAATTGAATGTGATGTGTAAAAAAGATAATGTTTAATTAATTATTTAATAATTAATTATTTTATAGTTTAATTCATTAAAATGGATAACGAATCCTAATGCAGCTTTTTAAATGGGTTTTTATTATACAATATCTATTCTTAGTAGTGGAATCCAAGAGTCTAAGAGACATTATGTGTAGATGAGTATATGACTAGGTTGTTCCTATAGTGCGTTTTTTAGAAATATTTTATCTTGTAATTTTATGTTTTTATACGATACTCCACCCTTTCATTTAGGAAAACTGACACCTTGAGGATTCTATTCCCTTTTAGGTGATTCCACCAACATCCTAATGGTATGATCGATGAATGACTACCTCCTTTGACCCACTCTCTAATCATTGTAGTTACATGTGATCTAGGCATGACAGATAGTTTTCTTCAAATATATCATTAGATGTTTAGAATGGGTTGTTTTTATTCACCCACATATATTTTGGATATAGATTTTATGGACTATACTTGGTGTAATGTGTATAGGCCGTGAAGACTTAAGGAACCTTAAATTATGTAAGGTATGATGGATTAAGGTATAATACCTGACATATGATTCAAATTATATGAGATGTGGTATCTCTTAAAAATACCTGGATACTTTTGGTTATTTTTACATGACATTTATGTTTAACAAGGTGCATGTTGTGGTGATTCACCATGTTTTCCTTAGGTAGCCATTATGGAGATAAATTGTTTGGACATGTGATTTTAGGGAAAAGTGGAAAACCAGTGACAAAGGGGTGGGGGGGGGGGTACCCTTGATGTTATTTATTATAAAATATACTAATGTATGTGATAATTTGTGTGGCTTTCAATGGTGAGAACGGTAACATAGTATAACTGGTTAGGTGATTGGTTAGGTTAACATATTGTTAACTACTATTTAGTATGCTTCCTTTTCATTTTTTGTAGAGGCTATAGGGAGGATCCTACCAATTATAGTATTATACCCATCCCTCGTTATATAAATTATTTTCTGGTTATTTCGGGCATGTTGGAGATCATGATGGATAATACTATCTTTAGATTTGTAGGAGATGTTAGGGATTCATGGTATCTATCGTCATTACCTTTTTATTGGTACTTGAAGTCTTACAATTTCAATTATAGTAGTATTACATGTCATGAAATTCATGTACATGGTATTTCTTTTCCATTTTGTTTTCGGAGATATGTTTTTTGAGGTCTATTTTATCTCCCACTTTCCTATGTGTTTTCTTAGAGGGTACTGCCTCTAATCGGTGTTTATACTATACCATATGTGGTAGTTTACAAAACGAGTGCTACTCGAGGTGAGACGCAGGGGGTCATTAACTCTCTTCCCACATTTCTGAAGTAAAAGGGGTACACTATGTGGAGAGGGTGTTGCGACATAATTTTTCATAATTAATAGTAAAAAGATAAAAAGTGTGTTACCATGATTAGTGATACGAATGGTTTAATAGTAGATAACCTAAGAGATTTTCTTAAAATATAATAATTAAATTACTCAAATTTTATTATTTGATGGTAATTTTTTATTAGTCATCATATTCAATATTGAATTTCATTGTTGAGCAACATTTCATGTATAGGTCATTATTATATTTTGGTCATTTTAGAAATTTAAAGTGTGTCATCACAATCATTTATAATGTGATAACATTCCATCAATGTTAATGTAATATCATGATCAATATTTGTTTCCCATTTCAAACACTACTAATATGATATCGTTTCTCCAAATTTTTAGTTGTAATATATTTTAAATATATAATATTGTCAAGGATTTTGTTGTAAGCCAAATGATATTTTTCAATAAATTTTTATAACTCATAACAGAGTACTATGAATTTTATTTCAATTAAATCATCATATAAATATTTGGTATCATATATTCTATAAGTAATTATATATCTTAAATATTAATAATAGTTAAATCATCAATGTATCAAATAATTTTCATCTCATTAACAAGAAATGAGATATTAATATATCTCTTATTCTTATTTGTGAATTACCACCACCACATAGAAAGATCATTCTTATTCTGTAATCATAACTCATGGATATATAATATTATGGATTCTATGTAGATATTTTATAATTATCACATATTTATTATTCATAATAATATGTTCTCATATTAATTATTACATTTCAACCTTCTTGATGACAATAATGTTAAATATTGATTCATGAAGACATAGTTGTTCCAATTGGTGTGTGTGTCTGTGTGATAGATTTAGATTTAATACCAAGAAAAATACTATATGATGAAAATAAATTTCAATTATTTCATGTTTTAAATTTTTTATATGGGGAAACCATGACCAAGGTACACATACTGCAACCATAGATTCAAAACATGATTGTATTAGGTACCTTTCCTTAGAATGTTATTTTTCAAAAAGAAATTATTAATAAAATATTAGTTTAAAATTATCATAAATATATAAATAGTATGATATATATGAATATCCTTCTAAAATACATTTATTATATATCTATATTAATTATATCTTATAATTTATTTATGATTAGTGAAAATCAAACATGATGTAAGAGTTTATCTTATAATCTCATTTCCCATTAGAAATGTTTTCAATAAATTATAATTAATGGATGTTATATTGATATTATCCATAAAAACCCTTCTATTTGAGTTTAAAATTTTCATTTATATTGGTTCAATGTATTGTTTTAAATTTCCTCATAATCATAGATTAAATGATCAAGAAATAAACTTTAAATAAAATTAAATTAAATTTCTAAAATGAGAAATTTAATTTTTCAACCATGTAAAAACTCATTGAAATTGTTTTTATGATTTTTCTTATTAATAAAATAAATATATATATATAATAATTTTCACTACCCATTAGTATTTTAAATTGTTAAAAAATAATCATTTTCATTATATAATGTTTCGGGTATGTAATATTTGACTCTATTCTAATGTGTGCATGTAATGTATTATTTTAATGAATACAACATTACTGTATTTTCCCCCAACATGATTGTTCTTTAATGTGAAATATCTATTAAAAAAAATTTATCTCTAAAATATACAATTTTTTATGATAATTTGAGGAAAAAATTATTTTAATTAACTGATTCCAAAATGAAATTTGAATTATCCAAAATAAATATCATGGTGTTATTTTAAAATATTATTTCCACTATGATAAAACCATTTTAATGATACATATGAATTATAAGGGAAATGATTTATTAATTCAATTGATATCCATTATATACATATTTTATTATAATGACGAGGAGATGTCCATGAAATATGATTCCTTTCTACAGATTATAATTTATTATGTGATGGATGATTTACGATCTCAATGAACACATGTATATGAATAATTGTTATATGATTTTTGGGACTATATATTGACAAATATCTAAATAATTAGATAAAATTGAATTATCATAATGTAGCAAGGTTTGGAATTGTGAGTGAACCCTGCTCAATAATGTACTTTGTCTCCTACGATAGTCTTGGGATTGATAGTTGATTTCATAAATGATGGAATGTGGAGTGATCCCATTCCACTATGATTTTCATCGTAGTGATAATTGAATATTAAAATTATTTTCTATTTATATTTTATTTATAGAAATCATATTACTAGTGATTATGTTATGGTTTCATCCATCATGGTTCATTATTAATGAATCTTCATACTTATAACTTTTTTATAAAAAAATTCCATATGAATGTATTTATGATATTTGGATAATTAAGTATGATTTTGTTGTTCATTATCATATTCTCATACCCTTATTCCAATCCTAGGATAATTTTTTTATTAGTGATTGATATCTCATATAATTATTCTTACATATAATATTAGCATTATAAGGACCCTTCCATAAACATTACATATTATTGAATTAAATTAATAATTCACATTGAGGATCTTTCTAGATTTAGAGTTTTAGAGAATTAGGACACAACTATTACATCTCAAAGATTACAATGTAGACACATCTACTTAAATTCCATTTTTCACAAAAATAAAAACTCTTGAACAAAAGAGTCATGTATAGTTCCTTGTTTTAGATAGCCTGACATTTCCATGATCCCATTCTTGACCCTATTCAACTTTATGTCCTGTGAAAAACATTTCAAAAAAACATGGGATGAGGATAAAAAGCTCAGTACTGGTTAAACAATACAGAAAGAAAACATTAGTCCATGTATACATATGAATCAATGAAATCATACTTTACTCACAAAATATAAGCAATTTAACCTACCTCATTAAATCATAAGATTTACGAATAACTCATAGAAATAATAAGACAATAAGGAAACATGAGGCATTCATAAAATTAATATTTAGGGAGTAACCCTGATGGTTACGTTTGGAATACCCATCATAGCATATTCCCTAAATCTCATCGGAGAAACCTTAACATTTAACTCCTTCGCGTTACCCAATGCATTAGAGAGAAATATCGGGCTCACCCACCCTTAGTTGATCACAGAAACAACTGTATTCATAATCAATTCCAAAGAACCATAACATAATCGTATCACATAGAACATGCATAAAGGAAACATAAAATTCCAAAATTTCAATAACAATATTACAATTTACGATATATAAATAATGAATCCATTCAAAAAACCATTTTCAAAACCATTTAAAACATTTAATAAAGAGATTTTTTAATCAAAGTGACCCACACCACTTTGATGATTTTAACATTTTAGACCATAAATATCCATATAAATAAATACTTAAAACCATTTTGAAAACATGGATATCAATGAGAAATATTTATAAGAATAAATCATTAAAACATTTAAAATGATATTTTAGATAAAGGGTTTTTAACAAAATGAGAGACACTTGAATACAATAATTGAGGAATAACATTTAATCAGAACATTATAATATAATGAGAATAAAGGGATTCATGATATAATATTCCAAATGACATTATATACACCATATAAGAGTGAATTGGCGCATAATAACAATGAAGTCTCAATAGAAATGTAAAATGAGATGAAATCCCTTATAAAGAAGTTATCCTTAAATTAAGGATAAATCAATCTCATAATTATGTGTGAAATATATAAATACACCCAATATAAGTGGATATTAAGTGTAAAACAATCAATGGTAATTCACACATATTCAAAGGATGACATATTCAATAAATACAAGTTGAACCCAAAGAAATCGAAATAGGGTTAAAAAGTTCCCTTGGAAAAATTCGACAGCCTAATGGCGTCACATAAAAATTCATAACATTAGTTGATGAGAGATAAAATGGTATCTCATCACTTTTATACAAAATGTAAATCAATTAGGATATATATGAACATATCCAAACATAAAAATATGTAAATTAAAAGACATAACAAAATAAGTTTTTTTAAAAGAGGAGTGTGAAAGGTTCCCTTACCGATTTGCTCAACTTTCGAAACGTAAACCACATGAAAGAAGGGTCATACAATGAAGATGTAACTACCCATAAATGAGAGTATATTATAAAAATAGTTAAATAATGGTCAGTACATACCCCACACAAAGGAAAATAGTGGCCAATATATCATGAATCTCATGGAAATAAAAAAGTGAGATGAAAATCCCCTTAAGAAAATTCGGCAGCCTAACGGTGCCACATAAAACATCCAAAAATGGATTGACGATATAAAATAGTATCTCTCATAATATGAAAATAATAAGAACATAATGAGGAATATAAAAGAAAATTTCCAATCATAAGAAAGATGAGATTATATGAAATGACATAAAAAAGAGTACTTAAAAAGAAAGAGAGAGGTATGATCCCTTACCGATTTCAGAAACATTCAAAACGTACACCCCATGAAAGAAGGGTCATACAATGAAGATGCAACTACAAAAAAATGAGATTATATTTTACAAATATTAAAATAATTGACAGTACATACACCACACAAAAGGAAATAGTGGCCAATGTAGCATGAATCTCACGGGAATAAAAAGTGAGATGAAAATCCCATTATGAAAATTCAGCAGCCTAACGGCACCACATAAAACGTCCAAAATTGATTGATGAGATAAAATAGGGTCTCTAATAATATTAACATAAAATTTAAATAAATTGTAATATAAAATAACATCCCCCAACTCAAGAAAGGGGAATTTAAATTAAGTTACATAAAAAGACTACTTAAAAAAATAGAGGTAGGATCCATTAACTCAAGTCAAACTTGTCTTGTTCATTTCATTATATTCCTGAATAATAAACATTGGTCAATTTATAATTTCTTAAGTTCCTCCTTTAAATATTATTATTCAGTTCATATCACATATTATAATGTTATAATAATTGGCTAATAATGTGAGTTCATATCAGACGTTTTTGTCGATGTTTGGTACATGAGTCAGAAATGAACTTGTTTGAAAATGATTGTCCATGTTGTAATAAGTAAATCTTCTCTAGAATTGTATTAATTATTTAAATATCATATATATCCCGTACATATTAATTTTATACTATTCAATAACATCTGGAGATAAAATGAAATGAAATGAACCGTTCATGGAGACGGTAGGCTGTACGTATGCATAAACGCTACTTTCATTTCTTTGACATATTAATGGAATTAAAAATAATTGAGAGATATATATATTTTAATTCCAGTATAATATATATGTTTTATATGTCACATAAGGTCATTAATCTCTTTCTTTAGGCATTCCATGTATTTCATTAATGAGTCACATCACTTGAGGGGGCAGTAGTCCACACCTCTTCGTATGAAATTATCGCATTTGCACAACATGAAAAGAATAAAGGTATGTTTTAAATATAAAATACAGAAGCATATGGAAAATCTAAATACAATATATATCATATATAAAATACAGTGACATCATAATGGCCACCATTAATGGTGTTAAGAGAATATTGAACAATCATCGTTTCGTGAGGCAGTAATTTACCATCCACAGAAACAGAATGTTCTTTAACCATTAGATGGAAGTGTGTGTAAGTGTATCTAGAATACCTCAGATAAATACATCCTAGTATATTTAATATTCTGTTTTTGTTACAAAAAAAAGGTATGAAAAGAGTTTAGGGGTTTGTAGAAGCAAAATAAATCAAAAGAACACAAGTGAAGACATTACCTTTAAATCGGGTAACTCCTCTTTGTTTGAACCAAAAAGGTTTATTGAAGAGTATTATGAAAAAGTTGAGGATTAAATGATTAAAAGAGGGATGTGGAGAGATGAAATGAGAAGTTTTTGTCCGAGCCAAAGGCTCGAGAGGTGTGGGTATGGTGGTTGAGGTGGGGGCCTTTTATAAGAGAAGAGTAGGGGTACTCTTGGAATGTTATAAAATATTACATTATTATAAAAAGCATTTAGGATTTTAAAGGTCCCAAAAGGATATATTTCGAGGATAAGGTTATAAGGTTTCTAAATCCACCCATCTAATAGGTTTTTGAAAAGTTTAAGACTTATAATTTACCCTATATTCTCATTTTATTTAAATCATTCATTTATGAGATAATCACTGCATCATCACGGTGTCATAAATAAAATAATTTATTTAATGCCTAAAAATTATTAAAAAAAATATCATGACACAGGAAATATCATTATCTTTCTAATAAATGTTTATCGTCTAAAATATGACTTTCATAACCACATGTAAAAATTGTTTTAGTAAAATAATACATGTCCGTGACATTTTAATTTTAACTTTTTTAAAAAAAGTTATTAATGTCATTTCCCTACCAAAGTGGCTCCATGAGGTCCCCAAGATAACGCATGGATTTTCATGGACGGACATGACTAATCCAACAAGTTTAGGACATGTTTCATGCTCATTTCATATTATTATAACATTATCTTTACCTTAAATTACACTAATTACCTTTAATCGCGATTAATAAAACTGAAAAGTTACTATTCGCCAAAAAATTATTTTAATCTCATTAAACCACATTTTACTTCCTAATTACAACAATGTATGTCTGATTTTTGAAAATTAAATCACAGAAGTGGTAATGTTTCATTTAAACGAAAAATCGGTTTCTTTAACTCTCACTTAGTGGTTTCACTATTCATCAAAATTGATGTTTTTCAGAAATATACAAAAAATTCACCCAAGGATATATTTTATATTCCAAATTAAAAAATGATGCCTATTTTACAAAATTAAAAACATATAAGTTTCATTAATTAATTTAATAATTAAATCCCGTTGTCAAAACAAATAGCTTGTTTTTAAGAAAAAATATCAATTAAAAGATTAACACTAGTTTAAGTCCAATTTCAATGTGAAATTAATTCCAATGACCACCATTGGATTAAATCATAAAAATATATTCTAAATAAACTTTATTATCAAGTAAAAATATAATCTATCTGTATAAATAAGTCAGATTAATATGAGGTTTTGAATTAAAATGCAACATTTTCACTAAAAATGATCTTTATCGAAAAAATAACAAAAATTTAAAAAAAGTAAAGATTGATGTCCAGATTCTAAAAAAGGATTTTATTTTGTAAAATACAACATATAAAATTTTCAAAAATATATTTAAAAAGGGTTCTCCATCAAATGGAGGTTAATCGACCTTTTAATGAATATTAGAAGATTTATGCTTAAAATTTGATTCATTTGCATTTTAAGCATCTAAAATTTATTGGATAAAAGTAATAATATTTTACAAACATATATAATCAATTTTTAGTTAGTTCCTTTCATTCCCTCCTATACAACGTCTAGGTGTTAACTACCATTTAAAATAATATTATTTTATTATTAGTGTGGAACGTACGATTTCAAAGAAACTTGTTGTTGCGTATTGGGTACGCCTTCGAGCATAGCGTTCCCTTTAAAGTAATATTAATATTTTATTCACAAATAGTGATAAATATGAAAATGTCATATTCTTTATTTAATTGGGGTGTTACATCCTTCCCCCCTTTTGGGAATTGCGTCCTCACAATTTTAAAATTGGGCTTGGAAAGTTCATTGAAAATCCGACATCGGAACAAGGGTCAGTAAAAATATCACATTAAAATAAAGAAAAAGAAGTATATAGGTCACGCGAGTTTACCCATACTAGGATTCCATGTAGGAAAACATGGACATGGAGGTGAAAAAAGGTCAAGTTCTGATGTAGGGGGATAGAAAACATGTTTAGTAGAAAGTAACCCACATGAAAATCACAAATTTGTGATGGGTTAAACAGTATTTGATTCCCCAATAAGAAATATTAACAGAAAACATTTTTTTAAGTTACTTTTAATTGAGGAATTTATATATGAGGTTAACTAAAACATAAGGAATCATAATTACTTTTCATGTTGACATTCAAATTTTACTATATTTGTTACATGAACTCATATTTTGTCCAAAAGACGAGTATTTAGGATGACTTGTTCGCATTAATAGAGCAATAATCAACTTCTAGAGAATCACATAATCCACAAAATAGAACTATATACTTCCCATGTCTTCAGACATTAACCAAAACTAATACAAAAAAGGATAGTATGAGGTCAGATAATACACAAAAAGGATAATCCATTATAAAAAAATCTACTCTTAATCTCCAAAATTTGTCAAAAAATACCCAAAGATCAATAAAGACCATTAAATAAACATTTATCCATAAAATTATTCAAAGTAATCAAAAATATGACTGAAACCAAAATCTCTGAAGGATTTATTCACATATTCTTCCAAAATAAACCTTAACATTTATCTCCAAGTAACATGAGTTACCCTTAAAGTCTCATACTGAAACATAATAACATAATCACATATCCTCAATGATATGTTAATAATTTCCATAGATAACCCAAAATCAACTTATTCTATATTCACAAGATCATCTAACTAAAAATAATTATTCAAACTAACTAGGGACTTCATGTAGACCAGTGGTAGGCGATAAATACCAGTCACACTTTGGTTGTGGGTTCGATTCTCGTAGCTTCCTCAGACGCGACATGTTGTCACACAGTCTACGTGTTGTCCGTTTTCCGAAACTACATAATTCTTATACCATTCCCCAAAAAGAGATAAAATCATCAAAAATAACCATAAAAAAATTTATCCTCAATTTTATATCATGTCGTTAATATTCCATTATAACGTATAGTAACCCATAATTACCTCAAAAGTAAAGATCATATAAAACCTAATGGTTTCCTTTATCATTATTACTTGAACATCCACGTCGATTTGGTTCTCTCATACATGATGCATTAGATAAATCACCAAGGTTCAAGTGGTTGATCATGACTCCTGATAGTTGGTTTAGAATAACCATGATATTTCCCATTGAATCCCACATTTCATCAAGTCTCTTAATCAGAGAACCACCATATTTTCCTTCCAACCCATTTTCACTTTGGTGCCTGCTAGATCCATCCATTTACTAAAACAAAAAATGTCAGTGTGAGTATATCAACAAAATAATCTTGTACGAATGAGGAAGATAAACACTAAGATATACTTACTCATTCACTTTATCTAAAAACTATGACTCTTTTTGAAATCCTAGCGATTATGGTAATTTCACTTATGCTTAAAGAATACCCTAAGAACAAAAATTTATCTAAACTGAACATTGATACTATCTATAAGGACCCGTCCTTAAACATTTCTTATTAATGAATTAAATTAATAATTCACATTGAGGATCCTTTCAAGTTTAGAGTTTTAGAGAACTAGGACATAAATATTACATCTCAAAGATTACAAAGTAGACACATCTACTCAGCTTCCATTTTTTTCACAAAAATAAAAACACTTGAACAAAAGAGTCATGTCTAGTTCCTTGTTTTAGAGAGCCTGACATTTCCGTGATCCCGTCCTTGACCCTATTCATCTTTATGTCATGTGAAAAACATTTCAAAAAACATGGGATGAGAATAAAATGTTCAGTAAGGGTTATAAAAATATGGAAAGAAAACATTAGTCCATGTATACATAATAATCAATGAAATCATAGTTTACTCACAAAACATATGCAATTTAACCTACCTCATTAAATCATAAGATTTACGAATAACTCATAGAAATAATAAGACATAAAAGAAACGTGAGGCATTCATAAAATTATTATTTAGGGAGTAACCGTGATGGTTAGGTTTGAATAACCATCATAATATATTCCCTAAATCTCTTTATAGAAACCCTAGCATTTAACTCCTTCGCGTTACCCAATGCATTGGAGAGCTATATTGGGCTCACCCACCCTTAGTTTATCACAGAACCACCTGTCTTCATAAACAATGCACAAGAACCATAACATAATCGTATCACATAAAACATGCATAAAGGAAACAAAACTTCCCACATTGTAATAAATCTATAACATTTTATGATATTTAAATAATGAATCCATTCAAAAAAACTATTTTCAAAACCATTTAAAACATTTAATAAAGATATTTTTTAATCAAAGTGACCCATACCACTTTGAAGATTTTAACATTTTAAACCATTAATATAATTATAAATAAATCCTTAAAACCATTTTGAGAATATGGATATTAATGAGAAATATTTATAAGAATAAATCATTTAAACATTTAAAATGATATTTTAGTTAAAGGGGTTTTAACAAAATGAGAGACACTTGAATATAATAATTGAGGAATATAATTTAATCAAAAATATATAATATCATGAGAATAAGGGCATTCATCACATAATATTACAAAGGACAGTATATACACCATATAATATTGAATTGGTAAATAATAACAATGAAGTATCAATAGAAATGTAAAATGAGATGAAATCCCTTATAAAGAAGGTATCCTTAAATTAAGGATAAATCAATCTCATAATAATGTGTTACAAATATAAATACACCCAATATAAGTTTATATTAAGTGTAAAACAATCAATGGTCATTCACACATATTAAAAGGATGATATATTCAATAACTACAAGTTGAACCCAATGAAATCAAAATTGGGTAAAGGAGTTCCCTTGGTAAAATTCAACAGCCTAACGGCGTCCAATTAAAATACATAACATTAGTTTATGAGAGATAAAATGGTATCTCATCACATGGACATACAATGTACATTAATAAGGATATATAAGAACATATCCCAACATAAAAATATGTAAATTAAAAGACAAAAAAAAATAAGTTTTTTTTTAAAGAGGAGTGTGAAAGGTTCCCTTACCGATTTGGGCGACATTCGAAACGTACACCCCATGAAAGAAGGGTCATACAATGAAGATGTATCTACACATAAATGAGAGTATATTGTAAAAATAGTAAAATAATGGGTAGTACATACCCCACACAGAAGTAAATAGAGGCCAATGTAGAATGAATCTCACGGGAATAAAAGGTGAGATGAAAATCCTCTTATAAAATTTCGGCAGCTTAATGGCGCCACATTAAACATCCAAAAATGGATTGATGAGATAAAATATGGTCTCTAATAATATGAACATAAAATTCAAAGAATGATGAATATAAAATAACATCCCAAAACATAATAAAGATTAGATTATAAGAAATTACATAAAAGAGAGTACTTAAAAAGAAAGAGAGAGGTAGGATCCCTTACCGATTTGGGAAACATTCAAAACATACACCCCATGAAATAAGAGTCATACAATGAAGATGTAACTACCCATAAATGAGATTATATTATACAAATAGTAAAATAATGGGCAGTTCATACACCACACAAAATGAAATAGTGTCCAATGTAGCACGAATCTCACGAGAATAGATTGTGAGATTAAAATCCCATTATGAAAATTCAGCAGCCTAACAGTGCCACATAAAACTTCCAAGAATGGAATGATGAGAAAAAATAAGCTCTCTCATCATATTAAATTAACATTTACAGAAAGGGGAATATAAAATAACATCCCCAAACATAAGAAATAGGAACTTAAAGTAAGTTACATTAAAAGAGTACTTAAAAAAGAGAGGTATGATCCCTTACCTCATGTCTGACTGGTCTTGTTCGTTTCTTTATATTCCTGAATAATAAACATTGTTAAATTTATAATTTCTTAAGGTCCCCCTTTAAATATTATTATTCAGTTCATATCACATATTATAATGTTATAATAATTGGTTAATAATGTAAGTTCATATCAGACGTTTTTGTCGATGTTTTGTAAATGAGTCAAAAATGAACTTGTTTGAAAATGATTGTCCATGTAGTTATGAATAAATCATCTCAAGAATAGTATTAATTATTTAAATATCATATATATCTAGTACATATTCATTTTATACTATTCAATAACATTTGGAGAAAAAAATAAAATAAATGCACCGTTCATGTAGACGGTAGGCCGTACGTACGCATGAACGCTTCTTTCATTTCTTTGACATATTAATGGAACTAAAAATAATCGAGATATATATATATATATATATATTATAATTCAAATATTATATATAATTTTATAGGTCACATAAGGTAATTAATTTCAGTCTTTATACATTCCATGCATTGCATGAACAAGTCACATCACTTGAGGGGGCGGTATTTCACACTTCTTCGTATGAAATTATCGCATTTTCACAACATGAAAAGCATATCGGTATGTTTTAAATATAAAATTCAGAAGAATATAGAAAACAAAAATACCATATATATCATATATAAAATTCAATTACATCATAATGGCAACCATAAATGTTGTTAATAGAATATCGAACAATCATCTTTTCGTGAGGCAGTAATTCACCATCCACAGAAACAATATGTTATTTAACCATTAGATGGAGTTGTGTGTGTGTGTAGATCTACTTAATCACAAAAAAAAAACATTCTAGTATATTAAATATACTGGTGTTTTTACAAAATAAAGGAACAAAATTAATTTAGGGGTTTTGAGAAGCAAAATAAAAGAAAATAACACAAGTGAAGACATTGCCTTTAAATCGGTTTACTCTTCTTGGTTTGAACCAAAAGTGTTTCATGAAGAGAATTCAGCCAAATTTGAGGCTTCAATGATGAATAGACGGATGTGGAGAGATGAAATGGACAAGGTTTTGCCGAGACAAAGTCTTGAGAGGTGTGGTTAAGGTGGTAGAGGTGGGGGCCTTTAATAAGAGAAGAGTATGGGCACTCTTGGAATGTTATAAAATATTACTTTATTATAAAATGATTTTCGGATATAAAAGGTTCCAAAAGAATATATATGGAGGAAAATGTGGTAAGGTTTCTAAATCCTCCAATCCAATAGGTTTTTTACATGTTTATAACTTATATTTCACCCTATCCTTTCATTTTATTTAAATTGTTCATTTATGTGGTAATCACTACATGATCAGGGTGTCATAAATAAAATAATTTATTTAATTCCTAAAAATTATAAAAAAATATATCATGATGTAGGAAATATATTTATCATTCTAATGAATGTTTATAGTCAAAAATATTACTTGTATAACCCCATGTAAAAGTTGTTTTTGTAAAACCATGCATGTTTGTGACATTTTAATTTTAACTTTAATTAAAAATTTATTAATGTCATTTTCCAACCAAAGTGGATCCAGGGGATCCCAAAGATGACCCATGGAATGTATGAGTCTTCAATGACTGATCCAATAATGGTAGGTCATGTGTCAAGGTCATTTCATATTATTATATTATTATATTTACCTTAAATTACACTAATTAACTTTAATCGCGATTAATAAAACTTAAAAGTTAATATTCACCAAAAAATTATTTGAACCACATTTTACTTCCTAATGAAAACCATATATTTTGTATTTTTGAAAATAAAATCACAGAAGTGGTAATTTATAATTTAAATGAAAAATCAGTTTCTTTAACTACCACTTAGTGGTTTCACTATTCATCAAAAATTGAAGTTTTTCAAAAAAATACCAAAAATTAACCGTAAGATATATTTGATATTCCAAATTCAAAAATTATTAATATATTACAAAATTAAAATCATATACGTTGCATTAAATAATTTAATAATTAATACCCACAATCAATACAAATAGCATGTTTTTATGAAACAATATCAATTAAAAGATTAACACTAGTTTAAATCCAATTTCAAAGTGAAATTAATTCCAATGACCACCATTGGATGAAATGGTAATAATATATTCTAAATAAACATTAATCTCAATTGAAAATATAATCTATTCATATAAATAAATCATATTAAAATAATGTATTGAATTAACATGCATCATTTTCACTAAAAATGTTCTTTATCGGAAAAAGAACAAAAATTTACCATAAGTAAATTTTGATGTCCAGATTCTAAAGAAGGATTTTATTTTGTCAAATAAAACATATAAAATTGTCAAAAGTATATTTAAAAATGGTTATCCATAAAAATGCGGTTAATCAACCTTTTAACGAATATTAGAAAATTTATGCTTCAAATTGGTTTCATTATCATTTTAAGCTTCTAATATTTATTGGATAAAAGTAAAAATATGTGAAAAAAATATATAGTAATTTTGAATTTAGTTCCATTCATTCCCTCCATTACAATGGTTAGGCATTAACTACAATTTAAAATAATATAATATTATTATTATAGGGCAATGTAAGATTTCAATGAAACTCGTTGTTGCGTCTTGGGTACGCCATCGAACATAGCATTCCATTTAAAGTAACATTAATATTTTATTCAAAAATTGGGATAAATATGAAAATGTCATATTCTATTTACCTGGGGTGTTACAAGCATTCACATTCATAATATTCATTCCACTAGTTAAGATGACTTGTTTTATATGGGGATTTTATACAAACTAAAACAAATGGGGAGAAATTTGTGTTGTATGATGATTATCCTTCAACAAATAAGTTGATTGTTTTTATATTTTCAAAATACTATAAAAAATTAATATAAAAAAGGATTTTCATTTTATGATATTTATTAGAAAAATATTTAAAATTAAACATTATATATTTATGAAATGATCATGTCAGTATTGTTGGTTTCAGTGTAGGTCTTTCATAATTTATTTTTGATTTTGATAAACAAAAAATTGTAGAAAAATATTGGATATTTATATTTATAAGTTAATTTTTTAATGATTAATAATGGTTGAAATTTTGTGGATTTCATTTAAAATAAATATATTTCTAGATATCAGAATGTGGTTGAAGTAGTTTAATATAAAAAACCACGGGTAAAAATAATGAAATGGAACGATTGGTTATTAACTCGATCATCGTTGAAAAATGATATGGGGGCCTATGAAAATAAACAGTTAAAGACACTTTGGGGGATACACCATGGTTAATTCTCATTTATATTCTTTATCAATATTTTTTATTTGATATGCTAATGAAAATAAACAACCGTGGTTAAAACTATATTTCTATACATTCTAATGAAGGTTTCATAATATGTAAATAATGAAAATTATTTTTATACTTACTTGATTTTCCTCTATGATTATTTTTTATAACTCTATTATAATTTTAATTGTCAATGGATAGACCTTATATGAATCATTTAAATATTGAATTTTATAATAAACGCAATGACCAACATTTTGATAAACCATTTTAAATGGGATATGGGATGCTAAATCATGTGGATATTCTCACCCAAATCACTTAACCTATGAAGAATAATAAAATTAATGATGAGTATTTGAATATAGAAAGAATAGTATAACTCACTAATGATTCATTTAGGTAGAAACATCCCTATATAAAAATAATTTTCTATGATATAATATTTTTGTAAGATGGTTTAGTTGACTAAAAATGTAAGGAACCAAATTTAATTTTTAAATAATAATTTTTATTCAACTAGATTTCAATATCATATATTCTCAAAGAACAATTAGGTTCACATTTATATATAATTTGGCCATAAAATCCAATTTATATGCTCTTATATTACAATATAGATACTTATACTCATTATCCATTTTTTTCAATATGTTTTTTTCCGAAAAAACATGTTTTATTCCCATTGAAATTTATAACAATAAACATGAATTCACCTATTTCATTACCCATACATAGACCACATGAATGACATTTTAAAACACGGGATTTGAATAAGAATCCCATTAAGGGACATAAAAAGAATGAAAGAGAGCTTTATTTCATGAATTAAAAGCTTTTGACAAATTTACAACATTAACACATAAAACCTAATATCTTTAGATTAATATATGAAATCAAATGATTACTAAAAATCCATATAAATCATACATAAATAATAAAATTTAACTTATGGAATCATTTTCATTTCACCATTATATATGAATTATCTCGTCTATATTCACATCATAAAACAAACATGGATATTCTTGGAATAACTCTCATAGAATATTACCATAATATCTTAGGATAACCCAAACCTAAGAACATATTATCTTTACCAAGTTCATCAAAGTGATATAACGGACTCACAAAACCCATGTTTATCATGTACCAACATCATCATCATAACAATTTCCAACAACCATAACATTATCAAAACCAAAAAATCATTCACTAAATTTTCATTCTTGATAATAACAAATTTTAAATTTAAAAATAATTTTCCATTTTTTATAATGATATACAAAAATATAAATTAAAAAAATTGCATGATTATAAACGTGAAAATTTGTAAAGGAACCATAAAATTATCAACACATTATGGAAGAGGGAATATATTTTATGTTGTATATTTAATAACTATTTTCATAATAAAATGATTTATAACATGAAAAGATGACTTTTAAAAAGAAGGTCTCTTACACATATCATGCCATTGAATGGAAAATTAATTAGAAAATTGGAATATGTGTATTTGTAAAAAAGGCACCTGAAACTAGTCAATATAAAACCAAATATATAAAAATTCATCTCCCCGATAATATCAACACAAAAAAATCAATGATGTTCGATGTTAAAAAAAATAATGAAAATTAAGTTATACATTCAATTATCTAATGTATGAAAGTGCTATGTAATTTTACATAGTAACATGTATAAAAAACATTGAATCATTATTTAGATCATTCTAATCATTTTCACATATATTTTATTACTTTCCATTTCTTATGTTCGTTTATGTACTTTTAAATGAGTTATAAATATCATAATTATTGTTCAAGGAGTATTGTTTTCATGGATTAATGGTCATTTACATTGAATATAATTGTCGGAGTTTTTATAAAATAGGAGAAAAAATAAATAATTAGAACAAAATGGTTTTAATAATATGTATTTGATTTAAATGGTTCAATATATAATTTTTTCTAAAATGATGATGATTCATTTGGTAGAACATTAATAATAACTTGTTGGTTTTTTTGTGGGTTAGGAATTAAATAAAAATACAAAAATGCTGTCCATGGATGCAGTGAATCAACATGTCATAGATGAGGGTTTCATGTTTTAAAATATCAGGAGAATAAAATATGTTAGATTATGGATATTCCATTAACACAATAACATTACTTTATATATACGATTTTGATGTTATCATTACATTTTTGATAGGTGAGATGAGTATAAGTTATAATGAAATAATGATATGAAGTATTTAAAATATAATAGAGGGTTTTACCTTTCGAACAACATCTCCTTGAGAACCTCCTTAAAAACTTATTTTTGGTATTTTGGTGATACGAAATAGTTTTATACGTGTAGAAGATTACTGGGAAGGGATCTAGGATCAATTTATACAAGATAAACGTTTTTTTTAGTGAGGAATATAGTTTGAAAGTGGGTTATTTTTATGAAATTAAGAGGGTTTTTTATTATATTATTCGTTTGATTATTATAATGGCTAAAACCTATCTATAATACTGAATATATTTACTAAGTAAAAAAATATTGAATGTGATTTAGAAATAATGAGATATTCCCTCATTAAAAAATTACTTATTTTTCAATAAATAATTTTATAAAATGTAGTTACTATGATTTAATGTATTTCAATATTAACGAAAAATTCAACTATTCCAAAATATTCCCAAAAATATACCCTAACAATTTTACAAAATTTTTAATTTAAAAATGAATTTTTTGATAATTATTTTCTAAATATGATGAATTAAATTTTTAACAAAAAGATTCATTTATTTGAGAAAGGTCTATTTTAATATTTTTACTGATTTTTTAAATATTAATTAAATTCTCATAAAATTATATTATTACTACAATAAAATATAAAAATTATTTAGGAATCAGTTTTAAGAAAATAAATTTTATTTTAAATAAAGATATTAATTTATTATTTAAAAAAAACATTTATGTTTCAGAAAAATACCAACAATTATATTAAAATTTTAAATAAACATATTTACTAATAACATGGTATAAAAATATCATATTATCATTTATAGAATAATTTAATTTTTTAAGAATTTAATATGTGAGGTTAAAATTCTATTATTATAGATTCTTTATTTTCCATAAATACAACTAATTTATCTATACATTTATCGTGAATTTATCTATTTCAATATAAAGTGTTAAAATTTTATTTTATAAGTACCTAGGTTGTTACCTTCTACCCACATCTGTAAATTATGTGTTTAAATTGTTTTATTCACATATTAAAAAGTGAGGATATATTTCCCTTATAATATTTTCAAATTTAGATTTTTCTTCTTAAAACATGTGGTATCTCCGTAAAACCCTAACCTAGTGATTTACATTATTCTGCAATTCATGATGTCTTGAATCCAAAATATGTATATTTCTTTCATATATGAATTGATAACTTCCATTTAAAAAATCATATGGACAAAAACATGAGATGAATCCAAATAAGTTAGTTTCTTATCATGGACACATAAAATAAATAATTTTACTACTATCTACTCATATTTAAAGCCACTCATTTTGAAACATATGCAAACTTATCTATGATTTTATAGAGTTTAACAATAAATGGGATCAATATATCATTCTTTACAAAAACACCACACATTTAATTGGAGAAAATTTGAGAAAGTACATGATCACCTAACTATAAAAATGGATTGATACTCCAATTATCAGCATATGTGTTCTTCCTTCTATGTCTTTCTTTAATTTCTGTTGAATAAAATAATCATTACGTGTTGTTTCCTATACATATTTGTGTATGATAACAATTCATTCTCTTAATTCATCCCAAATTGCATGAGTTCAACATTTATTTCAATATAACACTTCCACTGGTGCCATATATATAATAGAATGGAAATTATTACCATAAGAGAACATATCCAAAAAAATATGATGATCCCAAAAACTCTGGTAATATAATTTACAAGATCAAATCATACCCTCCAGTGTCTGATTTTTTCACTATGATTGTCCTTAAAATTGAGGATTAAAGGAAATTATAAAAATTGATTCCATTCAAAATGAATTCTTTAGGACCTTTTAGAAGTTATATTTGAAATGAGATTACGAGAAGATACAATAGAGAGAGAAACAATATATAACCTTGATATCTCAATGAGGTATAGTTGAAAAAATTGTTCAAAAGACATATCAACTCTAATTGAAGAAAATGTGGGGATCGATTTATACTGTTAATAAAAAAAATAAATGTTTTAAGTATATATGTTTTTTTCTAATCCCACTATGAAATCCGTGGATATATTATCCTATTTCCACTATTGAATTGAAGAAAGATGAGTCATCACCCCTGATTATTTTAAGTAGACATTAAATTTATTGAAATTGAAACATTTGAATGTAAGTCAACAATATATCTTTTCATTATATCCCACTAGTAATTATCTCGAATGTCTATGTACATCACTGTACATCCATGATGACAAGAGAATTGTGAACTATGAGATTCACTGAATAACTATTTTTTCAACTGTGAATCAAATAGAAAACATAATATTTTCCCAAATATAAAAACACAATATTTATCAATTATAAATTCTAAGAAAGTATCATTTTGGATGAGTTTTACCATTTTCTATAACTCACTGTCTTCCATCTGTTCTTTCTTAATTCAATCTGATAAAAATTATTTTATATAAAAATAAAACAAAAGAGAGGAATTTCATGTAGAAACCACTTACAAGACAAGATTCATTAAATCATTAACCAATGGATCATGTTTCAAAATTAATCCACTATGTTTTTTTTCTAAGATTATAATTTTTCCTGAAATCATAATAATTTATCACTTATATACATCTTATATTCGTCATATTCAGTTCCTTCTGAGTTAATATATACTTCAAACAATTATGATCATCATATATTTTACATTTTCCTCTCTATAAATTATATTTCGAAATTTTCTATGTAAATACCATAGCTTATAAATCCAAACCATGTGTTAGATGATTTAACCCAAGAAGATTTAGTTTTTGTAATTTTTATGAAATTATCTAATCTTTATGAAATAGAAAAAAACCAATTAACTTTAATAACAAGTCACTATAGATTAAATACTCACCATTTCATGAAGGATATTAAAAAACATAATGATTCACCGATATAAATTTCAGTCTAAAAAAATAAGAACCACATTCTCCAACCCAAATAAATATAAATATTTTCATGTTTACTAGGTTAGTGGGATATATAACTATGTGGAATGTTTAAAAAAATGTCAGTAATATCCTGCTAATCCAAGAAAACAGTGACCATATTTATCATTTTTCTATATTTTAACTTCATCAACCACTTCTTGTTTATATGGGATCAACAGTTTTAGCAACATTATTTAGAATGTTCCCATGAAAAGAAATATAATGTATCCAGAAATCACATTATCCAATTTTCCCATATAATTTCATTTTAATGTTTTAATGTATAATCTTGTGGTGTTTTCATGATCATAATATTTTTTTAAAAAAACTATCATAAAAAAAATAGTAATATAATATAAATATTCATCATAGATCATTTTCATATGGTCCTTAAATATAAAAGGTGTATTTTTAAAACCAAATGGAAAATAATAATCCCATATTTCCCATGTATATTCAAGAATTCTATTTTCTGAATAGAATCATAATTTACCAACATTTAATGGTACCAAGATATCATGTTGATCATTAAAAAAATGATCTCCAATGAGATGATCAAACATTTCATTGATATGAGTAAAATGATACTAATTCATAATAATAATAATATTGAATTATCTATAATCAATTAAAATAATCAATGATCTATTATTATTTCTAAGAATAAAAAAAGGAACACACCAAGGTGAAGCAGTCCAATGAATGAAATCTTTATCTAGAAACACCTACATATACTAACTAAATTCTAGAATCTATATTTGTTTTATTCGATAGGGGATTTTTGAAATTTATTTATCATCCATGAAAAAATCACCAATAAACACATTATATAAATTAGGTATTATATTAGAAAACTCATTAAAAAAACATCAAGCTACTCATTTACCACTGAATAATAAATAAATAGAATAGTTCCCTCGTTATCAAAAATATGTGGATGATAACATTCAAATCAGTATTTTAACATTTCTACTACATCCTGATATGTTATCAATGCTATGTGAAGTTTTTTTAATAAAAATTGAGACTATTTGTGTAAAAATACATCATTATATCTACAATAAATCTTATCATGAGGATATGAAATCTAATACATGAAAATAATAACATCATATTCTATAGAAGTCACATCTACAAGGATTAGAGGTAAATTTATTCAATAGAAATCAACCTGAATATTCTTATAATTTTTTCAATCATATTTTCCCCATGTGATTTTTCCATATTTTGTAGCTTCATTTCATGACGTGAAAATTTCAATTTAACAAAAACATTCTCAGATATTAAAGAATGTGTAAAAATTGAATCAAAAAAGATATTCAAAAAATTTGACTACAAAAGTTTTTTAGTTGATACAACTACTTTGGATTGAATGACATCTGCTGATGTATTTACACTTGATTTCCATACATACTTATTCTTAAATTGTTTCTAGTTCACATAATTTATGTTAATTTTTGGACACTTTTATTCACAATGACCCATATAATTAAAAATAATTTTTTTACTATCTGTATATAATAATATCTCTTAACCTATCAATGATATTTTTCATTTAAATTATGATCCATAATTCCAAAATAATCACATACAAAAATTTAGGAAATAAAATGTTGTTCTATAGTTTTTTATACCATGTTTTTTATAAAATGAAAAAAATAATTTTCATACCATCAAATTTAATTTAACAATTATTTTCTTTTTTCCTACTCATATTTTTTTTTCTGAAACATTTTAAATGTATACATCATCATCAATAAAATCCATTTCCACCATCTCCATGTAGAATTATTATTTAGGTGGATATAATTCCCTTTGATATTTTAGCATCAATAATGATTAAAAATCATCATTTTACAATCATGATATTAGATAAATTGTGTAGTGTACATTTCCAATTATGTGATTTTTTATCCTATATATCCAATATATCCCCCTCTACTCTATCGTAGAATAATTTCATTTTCATCCTAATATCATTATATATAGTAATATATTTATCATGCAAAATAATTTTAAATTAACCTCATTCCAAAGAATCATCCTCTTTGATATCTTTAAAATTGGTAAACATTGAAAACCAGTAGTCGAATTCACATTCAGAATAGAAAATAGAATGACTATCCTTTTTATGGCTTGGACACCCATAACAAAAAATATATTTCTTCTATGACTTTAATCAATCCATTAACTACCTCTGTGTCTTATAATACAATAAATACCGGAGGTTTTCGACTCATAAAGTGTTCCACAGTTGATATATTCTTCTAAAGATTATCTAGATTAAATCATGAATATATGTTGTTTCAATTTATATATTACGTTTACTAAGAAATTACTACGAAAAAATAATCAGTTCTAATGGACACCATAATAGGTTGTGGATTTGGAAGTATATAATTCCATCAGTTCCAACTTGCATTATCTTCCCCGATTCATCAATGAAAAACCATTTAAATTAAGAAATTCATATATGATGAAACATTTAAATCAATAAATTATATATCATTTCAAAATAACTATAATATAAAAAATAATTTATATAAATTCTATAAAAATTATCCTAAACCTAATTTTATATAAACCTTATTGGGATACAAAATATAAGAACCTAGCCTTATAAAATATATAATCTTATAAATTCAACAAGAATTACCTTTCACACATTTCCAAATAACATTTAAGATTATATATTTAGTAAATTTGTTAAAAACACACACATAGAAAATAATATATTATAAATTAATCACTTATAAACAATATCCATTCTCTCACAAAATGAGGCATTTAGTTGAAAACATTATTAATTTCCATAAAAAAACAACATAATATTGAAACAAAATTCTCCTAACAATTTACCCATAAATAAAACATGTGAACAAAATTTAAAATAAGGGTATAAGAAAAATATATTGGTAATTTGCAAAAAAATTATGAAATTAATATTTAGTCAATGAATGATTTTTTTCACATTCTTATAAATTTATAAAAAATGTAATATATTTATGTTACTTTATGAAATAATTTGTTACTTGTAGGGAAATATAAATCATTAAAATAACAAAAACTGTATCTTATGGAATCACATTTATATCATCCTTATATATAATGTAGGTCTCTCAACTACACAGTGAGTAACAATCCTGGTTACATTTAGAATAACTATCATAATATATTTCTATATTATTTTTAGAGAAACCTTACTGGTTAACTTTTTCACTTCTCAAAATTTGTTGGAGATATATAATCGCCTCACCCACCACCAGTTTATAATTCTACAACAGATATTCATATCAATTTCCAAGATCCATTACAAGATCATAACAAGTAAATCATGCCTAAAAACATCATTGTGGAAATAAATTTTCTATTTTGAAATGAATTTTAATTTTGAAGAAGATTCACACTTATTTATGAATAAAATTATTTGAATGTAAACATATTTAAATTCAAATAAAACATCACATAAGTAATATATCATGATTATAGGAAATCATGTTATTTCATATAAAAAATTAAATATAAATAGTTATAAAATGTGAAGAGTATTTTCAAAATTAAATTCTCATACAAATATAATATCATATATGTGAGAATTAATTAAATGAATGAAATATATGTATTTATTGTAAATCCACATTAAAAAATTGATATAAAATGTAATATAATAAAAAATATTTCCCCAAATAATCATAAAATAACATAATCAATGAATTGTATGGTTATACTAAGGAATGAAATATTTGTTAATAACTCCCTTTCATTATATCTATAATCTTTTTTATATGTAATTCATTTCCTAGATAATAAAATTATATGTAACACCCCAAGATTTCATAGTGTGTTTTTTTTCAAAATAATTCAATAACTTGCACTACATGCAACACCGAGTTCAAGCGCACCATGACTTACCAAACAAGCCGTTCAAAAAAGGTTATGAATAGTATTAACTAAATTTTAAACTTTATATAATCCTTATAATTTTAGAATCCAAATTATGAGTTTCTTAGACATAATGTAAGAACAAATTCATCTTCAGTATTGTAGTTTTACCAACTTTTAATAGTGAACCCTTTTTAAATAAAATATTTTAAACTTTTTGACTAAATGGGTACATCAAAAAATTTAAAATAAAACATCCCAAGCTTCCACGGTACGCTTTCCTTTGAATAAAACAGTAGCGTGTGTTGTACGCAACTTCGAGTTTTAACACACACCACAACCGATCAAACTAGCCGTTATGAATAGTAATACTTAATTTTTTGAAATTATATATATTTTATATTTTAAAATGGACTTCATTTTTGGATTCGGAATATCAAATTTAGCCTAAGGTAAAATTTTGGTACTTTTCGGATAACTTTCATATTTTGATGAATAGTAAAAATTAATAAATTTTAATTAAAAACAACTTTTTTAATCAAAATAATTAATAGTGATAAATTATGAATTTGAGTGGTTTAAAAGTATATTTAGAATAAATTTTTACCATTTAATATATTTTTTGTCATTGGACATAATTTTACAATTAAACCGAACATAAACAAGTGTCAATCTTTTGATAGTTATTATCTCTTAAAAACACGCTTTTTGTTTTGACAGCGGGAATTAATTTTAAATTAATTTCTGCCACTTCTGTGTTTTGAATTTAGAAAAATGGATTCCATATTTGGAATCAGGATGTTCAAATTGTGTAAATAGGTAACTTTTATTTTTAGACATTTTGAATAATTACTGCGGTAAATATTTTATTTACCATGGTTAAGGGTAAATCCGGTAAATAAGGGTTAAAAAATAATATTATAATAATAATAAATTACCCTAAAACGTGTCTTAACCCTATTGGTTGATACATGGTCGACCATGGGCATCTTTGGGTCAATTTTGGGACCCCATTGATCCACTTGTAAGTGATAATGACACTTTATTTTAATTAAGTTAAAATGAATACAAAAATGGCATAAGCTTACATCTTTTAAAAGAACAATTTTTACATAGTGTTATACATGTTGGATTTTCGATTATAAATATTCATTAGAAATATAAAAAGATTTCCTTCATAATGATATTTTATTTATAATTTTTAGACATCAAATAATTTAAATTATTAATGACACAATAATGATGCAATGTTTACCTCATTAATAAATCATTTAAATAAATAAGATTATAATGATTAAAATATTATCTAAAACCTGTCCAATTCTTATTGGTTGATGTTATTTAGAATATGAGTCATTGTATCATCGACCTAAATGATTTTTGGACCATTATAAACCGAATATAATTATATTATAAAGTAATACTTTCACTCTTTCCTAAAGAGCCCCTCCTCTCCCTTATAAAAGGAGACCACTTCTACTCATTCCTCATACCTCTCAAGCCACTTGGCTCGTCCAAACTCTGCCCAACTAAGCTCCCCACATCCCTCTCCTCCTCCTTGAAGCTTCCCCTTAGGCAGAATCATTTCAAGAAGTCCTTTGGTTCCAACCAAAGTGAGTTACCTAAATTAAAGGTAACATTTTCTCTTAAATTATTTTCAATTATTTTGCTTCTCCAACCCCCAAACTCTTTTTATTTCCTTTCTTTTGTAACAACACCAGTATCCAAAATATACTAGGATGTTGTTATAAGAAGGATTCAAACTACACATTCACACAACTCAATCTAATGGATGATGAACATAATGTTTCTGTGGATGGAAAACTAACGCCTCACGAAACGATGATTGTTCAAATACATCTTACCGCCTCTCATGGTGGCCATTAGGATGGAACTGTAATTAAATATGATATTAATGATATATATTTTATATATAAGCTTCTGTAATTCCATTTTATTTCATACAATTATTCGTTTCATGTTGTATATACATACGATAATTTCATTTGAGGAAGTGCGGACTACCGCCCCCTTAAAATGATATGACTCGTTTATACCACACATGGAACGTATAAAGGATGGTGTTAATGAACTTATGTAACATATATAGAATATTATATTTTACTGGAATAGTAATATACCTATGTATCATTTGGATTCGATTCTTTTAAAATAAAAATTAAATGTAAGTAGCATTCGTGCGTACGTACGGACTACCGTCTCCACGAACGCGATGTGATTCATTCTCCATCGTATCCATTCAAGTATAATTATCATTTGATGATTTAAAAATGATGTTTAAGGGCTTGATACCATTCTGGATATAAATAATATACATCCCATTAATAACGAATATGGCTCACATAACAAAGAATATAAAGTAAAATGAACCCGTTAACACCTGAAATGACGATAATTCTAAGATATTATTAACAAATCAATGTTAAAAGATCATATATGATATCATGTTAAAGTAACTGATTCTTGTATTATTCAATAACAATTATTTCACCATTATACAGGAGGTAAACCTACCATCGACCAAGGAAAAAGTACAAAGTAAGGGATTCTCTTATCTCACTTTCAATTCCGTGAGATTTCCATTGTTCCCTACTAAATTATTGAAAGTGGTGTATTGTGTACTTCCATTTGATATATATTATCATGATTCACATTATATTCATGTTATTCTGTAAATCATTTGGTGGTTATTAACTTTTTGCCATGCGACTCAGTTGATTAACGTGGTAAGGGGTTTCTTGTCTCACTTTTAATTCCGTGAGAATTCCATTGATCACCACTTAATTATTGCATGTGGTGTATGTGTACTACCCATGATTGTATTCATTGTGTAATATACTTTATTTTATGGGTATTTACATCATCATGGTATGATCTTTATTTCATGGGTGTTTGTTTCTTAAGTTACCTAATCAATAAGGGAATTTGAGATTTCAATTTCCACTCATTTGGCTTTACGCGTATTTCATTGATTATATTACCCCAAGATTATGTGTGGAATCACTATTCATTTGATTATGTCATAATTTCCACTCCCCTTCCTGTGGATATACTTTTGATACACATAATCACTCCATTGAAAATTCTCAAGTCATTGATATGAATTTGATAAGAGTAATTTTAACTCTTTCACCATTTGTTGAGTTAATCATCCAATTCATTGGTGTTGTTTTTACCGAAATATGTGTGAATATACTTTGATTGTTTTACACTGAATATCCATTCATATTTAGTGTATTTATATTTTTCACACATAATTATGTTGTTTATTTATCCTTAACCTAAGGATATGGCCTTTATGAGAGATTTCATCTCAACTTACAATCTATTGAGACTTCTTTGTTGATATACACCAATTCACTTTTATGTAGTGTATATAATGTACTTTGACATAGTATATCATGAATTCCCTTTATTCTCATGATATTACAGTTTTTTGATTACCTCAATTATTTTCATTCAAGTGTCTCTCTTTTGGTTAGAATCTCTAACTGAAATACCATTTTTAAATGTTTTAAAGACTTATTCATCTAAATCTTTCTCATTAATGTCCATGTTTTAAAAATGGTTTTAAGGATTTATTTATATGGGCATTAATGTTTAGAAATTAAAAATCATTTTAAAAGGTTTCAAAGTGGTATGGGACACTTTGATTCAAAAATCTATTTTTAAATGGCTTCTTGACAAATAGTGTGACTTTTAAATGCTTTCAAGAAAAGGGGGATATTTCTCTCAAATAGTTTTGATGATTATTTTCATCTATGTCAAAATCCTTCATTATTCATGATTAAGGTTAATGTGATACAATAAAATATTCCATATTGTATCAAATGAGTTATATTTGACTGTGGATGTTCTATTTTTATACCATTCATGGTTTTTGGTTAAAGTATTGACATTTCGTATGCTAGTTTTAATACGAATGTTTATTTTATGCTTAAACCTATTCATATGAGGAATGCATTGGACTTAATAAGTGAAGGGTGGAGCCCGCTATAGCTCCTCGATGCATCGGTAGGTCTCATGAGACAAACTAGTGTCTTGGCACAAGGCCTTGGCAAAATCTTATTTGTAGTCTTGGCACGAGGCCTTGGCTATGTGGTTATGATAGTCTGGCATTATGCATTCCATCATTATGAAAGTGGTTATTGATATTGCATGTGATCATTCGACTAGTAGAATATCCATGTGAGTAAGTAAATGGCATTATTTCATTTTATTTATGCCATACCATGTTGAAAGTTCAAGTTTCAAAGGCTTTTGTTTTAGTTATAAATTGCCTTAAGTGTTTATGATTATTTATGAAAGCTTCTTCTATAATGTTATCCTTACTGAGCATCCGAGCTCACCCCTTTCAATGTTTTATTTTTTTTCCCAGGATTATGAAGAAGTAATTTATGAATGACTTGCAGGGATAGTATGAGGGGATATGAAGACAAAATGTTTTTTTTATTATGTAATGTAAAAAATTATGGATGTATCTAGTTATTCCAAGGCTACTAAACTAATCGGTCTTTCGAGACTTGATCTTTCTCATGATCATGCCAATGTTATGTAATAATGCACCGACTCTGGGTAACTAGGGTCGGGCCGTTACAGTTGGTATCAGAGGAAGTTTAGTACAAACCTTGGTAGCTAGATTTAGATAAACTCTGATTAGAGCACATAGACCTAAGATGAACTTTGAGGATTAGTATAAAAGAACTTCCTAGAATTTTGGTATTGTAGAGATTTTGTGAGTTTTCCGAGCAATACATCCCTGTCTGGATACGAGCAGGTAGAGGCGGCTCTGGCACAGATGTACCTAGGGGTAAAACCCGAAAACACCGCTTTGAGCTAGACTCGAACGGGAACTGGTGCACAACAACGGGCCTTGCTGCACTCTTGGTTACGACACTCCCGGGGGATATGCTTAGGATAAGTTACATTTTCTTTACAAACCGATTTAAGTAATATATACATAAGATGAGAGTAAATGACCTTGGTTAATCCTAATATGTTTCAAATTGAGAATATGGTGACATTTTAATCTCTAAATGATTTTACGACTACTATTACTCACACAATGCTTTCTCGTTTTAGTCAATGGCTGGATTCCAAGGAAGTCATAGTGACTTTGAGAATGATGTACAAGGTGGGAACGATGGTGGAAATGAGCAACAAAATGGAATGTTGATAGACGTAAAAGATATCGTCTTTATGCCAAATCAGTTTTCCAAAAATATGATCAACAACATATATAATAACCAACTCCCAGACTCAACAAGGAAGAGAAAGGCGATAAATGATAAGATCTCCATCAATGGAGACCATGGAGAAAAGAAACCTCAATTTTCATCATGCAGGAATTGTGGAAAGAGACACCCAGGAAAGTGTCTCAATGGGACAACGAAATGTTTTACGTGCGGGAAGGAAGGACATAAAGTGAATAATTGCCGAAGAAAAATGATGAGTACTATGGAAGAAGATAAAAATGGTCCCAAGAGTCCATTTACAGTCATTTTCCGTAAATGTAGGGGACCTGGCCATTACCCGAGTGAATTTCCTATTTTATAGTATATTTTCTTGCTCAATGAAGAAGCTATGCGGAAATAAATGGTTGGAGAAAAATTTAAAAAGTATTAGCACTCCTTGTTGATGGGTTTACTTTGGAATAATTTTCTCTTGTATTTGTAACCCCTCAGTTTGCCATGTGAGAATGATATTTGAGGAATAATTGTCTCTTCTCTTGTGGATATAGGTATAAATAACCATTTGGTTTTATATGATCATTGGGGTTTGAGAAAATGATAAGTTATTATAATTTGGGATGAAAATGCAATGTATGATATAACATTTGTGGTTAAATTATGTTATTTTGAAAAATTTATCTCATTTTGGTAATATTATAGAATATAGTTTTTGAAAAAGGACAACACGTAGACCGTGTGACAACCCGTCGCGTCGGACAAAGCTGTGGGAATCGAACCCACAACCAAAGTGCGATTGGGATTTATCGCCTACCACTGGACTACGTGAAGTCCCTGGTTAGTATGACTATTTTTTTTGTTAAATGATTTTATTGATCAATAATTAGATGATTTGGGTTCTTATGTCTTATCAAATGAATACCCTTGGTATAGGAAAATGATTTGGTGATTAAGTGATAAATGTTATTTTGGAAGATGTTCGTTTTGTTAGGAACACTATATGCCCAAGGAAAATAGAATACAATAAGGTTTCATTTGTAGAGTAATGGTGGATTTTTATCTACATTTTTATTGTTGATTTATAGTGATTTGGGTTATTTATGGAAATGATTAACCTATAACAGAGAATATGTGATGATGTTAATTACTTTTAAGTATGTGACTTTAAGAGTATTTGATGTCATTTGGAGATACAATGTAACATGGGAGACTACATAATCAAATTCTTCTATGTTTTGGGTTTAAATATTAGTTTGGATTATATAAAAGGATTTTATGGATAATTGGTTATTGAATGGTATCTATTTAACTTTGGGGTATTGTTGGTTTAATTTTAGAAATTAAGATTAGTGAATATTTATCTCAATGAATATCCTTTTGGGGGATCATTAGATCATTCACTAACCATTTTGGTTTTGATTAATCTTCAAAGACAATGTAAATATATGGTTTATCCTACATGGATCATGTGATTCTATAGAAGTTTATTCTAGCACTTCCAGTGTGACCAAGTCTTCTTGAATACTCATCGTTTAAAAAAATTGAGTTAGTGGTGGAAATTTATTAAAGAATGAAAATCTACTTAAAATTTAAGTATATCTCATAATGTTCTTAGTCAATATCATAAATGAATTCCTCTTCCTTATGTAATGTAACCTTAAAAAAAAATGTTGTCCTAGATGGTACCTTAAATCATCACTAATTTATGGCTTTGGGATTGTTGGCCTTTTCATAGCCATGTTCTCTACCACTCTCCATCAGATAATTGATGGTTAGATTTCTCCTCCATATCTATATTTTCCTACATGGAACCCTAGTATGTGTTATTTTCGGTAATCTTCATACTTTCCACTCTTTATTTTAAATAGAGGCCTCATTAATTCATTTTTCGATTTGGGATTTCAACTAAGATATTTTGAAATGTAAAAAAATGTGTGATCCCAATACCCTATATTTTGTTGAACCATTGGTACTTCAAATCATCATAGATTGATGAGTTTAAGGACCTCAATTTTATACTTGTTTGTGATTGATGACCTCAACCACTACCTATAAATATTTACGTTTTCCTCCAATTATATGTCTCTAATTGCCACCAATGTTCTCCTAATCGAGATCATAATTTGGTGGTGACCCTTTCATTTCTTTTTTCCTCATATTAAGACTAAATTTTAGTAAACCAATTTCCGATGTGGGTTTTCCCACAAATATATTTTCTATTTTCAACCTTTTATTTTCGAAAAACAATTTCATATTGCGAGGACGCAATTTATTGAAGGAGGGGAGAATGTAACACCCCAAGATTTCATAGTGTGTTATTTCTTCAAAATAATTCAATAACTTGCACTACACGCAACACCGAGTTCAAGCGCACCATGACTTACCAAACAAGCCGTTCAAAAAAGGTTATGAATAGTATTAACTAAATTTTAAACTTTATATAATCCTTATAATTTTAGAATCCATATTATGAGTTTCTTAGACATAATGTAAGAACAAATTCATCTTCAGTATTGTAGTTTTACCAAATTTTAATAGTGAACCCTTTTTAAATAAAATATTTTAAACTTTTTGACTAAATGGGGACATAAAAAAATTTAAAATAAAACATCCCAAGCTTCCACGGTACGCTTTCCTTTGAATAAAACAGTAGCGTGTGTTGTACGCAACTTCGAGTTTTAACACACACCACAACCGATCAAACTAGCCGTTATGAATAGTAATACTTAATTTTTTGAAATTATATATATTTTATATTTCAAAATGGACTTCATTTTTGGATTCAGAATATCAAATTTATCCTAAGGTGAAATTTTGGTACTTTTCGGATAACTTTCATATTTTGATGAATAGTAAAAATTACTAAATTTTAATTAAAAACAACTTTTTTAATCAAAATAATTAATAGTGATAAATTATGAATTTGAGTGGTTTTAAAGTATATTTAGAATATATTTTTACCATTTAATATAATTTTTGTCATTGGACATAATTTTACAATTAAACCGAACATAAACAAGTGTCAATCTTTTGATAGTTATTATCTCTTAAAAACACATTTTTTGTTTTGACAGCGGGAATTAATTTTAAATTAATTTCTGCCACTTCTGTGTTTTGAATTTAGAAAAATGAATTCCATATTTGGAATCAGGATGTTCAAATTGTGTAAATAGGTAACTTTTATTTTTAGACATTTTGAATAATTACTGCGGTAAATATTTTATTTACCATGGTTAAGGGTAAATCCGGTAAATAAGGGTTAAAATATAATATTATAATAATACTAAATTACCCTAAAACGTGTCTTAACCCTATTGGTTGATACATGGTCGACCATGGGCATCTTTGGGTCAATTTTGGGACCCCATTGATCCACTTGTAAGTGATAATGACACTTTATTTTAATTATGTTAAAATGAATACAAAAATGGCATAAGCTTACATCTTTTAAAAGAACAATTTTTACATAGGGTTATACATGTTGTATTTTAGATTATAAATATTCATTAGAAATCTAAAAAGATTTCCTACATAATGATATTTTATTTATAATTTTTAGACATCAAATAATTTAAATTATTAATGACACAATAATGATGCAATGTTTACCTCATTAATAAATCATTTAAATAAATAAGATTATAATGATTAAAATATTATCTAGCACCTGTCCAATTCTTATTGGTTTATGTTATTTAGAATATGAGTCATCTTATCTTCGACCTCAATGATTTTTGGACCATTATAAACCGAATATAATTATATTATAAAGTAATACTTTCACTCTTTCCTAATGAGCCCCTCCTCTCCCTTATAAAAGGAGACCACTTCTACTCATTCCTCACACCTCTCAAGCCACTTGGCTCGTCCAAACTCTACCCAACTAAGCTCCCCACATCCCTCTCCTCCTCCTTGAAGCTTCCCCTTAGGCAGAAAGCATTTCAAGAAGTCCTTTGGTTCCAACCAAAGTGAGTTACCTAAATTAAAGGTAACATTTTCTCTTAAATTATTTTCAATTATTTTGCTTCTCCAACCCCCAAACTCTTTTTATTTCCTTTCTTTTGTAACAACACCGGTATCCACAATATACTAGGATGTTGTTATAAGAAGGATTCAAACTACACATTCACACAACTCAATCTAATGGATGATGAACATAATGTTTCTGTGGATGGCAAACTAACGCCTCAAGAAACGATGATTGTTCAAATACATCTTACCGCCTCTCATAGTGGCCATTAGGATGGCACTGTAATTAAATATGATATTAATGATATATATTTTATATATAAGCTTCTGTAATTCCATTTTATTTCATACAATTATTCGTTTCATGTTGTATATACATACGATAATTTCATTTGAGGAAGTGCGGACTACCGCCCCCTTAAAATGATATGACTCGTTAATACCACACATGGAACGTATAAAGGATGGTGTTAATGAACTTAAGTAACATATATATAATATTATATTTTACTGGAATAGTAATATACCTATGTATCATTTGGATTCGATTCTTTTAAAATAAAAATTAAATGGAAGTAGTATTCGTGCGTACGTACGGACTACCGTCTCCACGAACGCGATGTGATTCATTCTCCATCGTATCCATTCAAGTATAATTATCATTTGATGATTTAAAAATGATGTTTAAGGACTTGATACCATTATGGATATGAATAATATACATCTCATTAATAACGAATATGGCTCACATAACAAGGAATATAAAGTAAAATGAACCCGTTAACACCTGAAATTACGATAATTCTAAGATATTATTAACAAATCAATGTTAAAAGATCATATATGATATCATATTAAATTAACTGATTCTTGTATTATTCAAAAACAATTATTTCACCATTATACAGGAGGTAAACCTACAATCGACCAAGGAAAAAGTACAAAGTAAGGGATTCTCTTATCTCACTTTCAATTCCGTGAGATTTCCATTGTTCGCTACTAAATTATTGAAAGTGGTGTATTGTGTACTTCCATTTGATATATATTATCATGATTCACTTTATATTCATGTTATTCTGTAAATCATTTGGTGGTTATTAACTTTTGGCCATGCGACTCAGTTGATTAACGTGGTAAGGGGTTTCTTGTCTCACTTTTAATTCCGTGAGAATTCCATTGATCACCACTTAATTATTGCATGTGGTGTATGTGTACTACCCATGATTGTATTCATTGTGTAATATACTTTATTTTATGGGTATTTACATCATCATGGTATGATCTTTCTTTAATGGGTGTTTGTTTCTTAAGTTACCTAATCAATAAGGGAATTTGAGATTTCAATTTCCACTCATTTGGCTTTACGCATATTTCATTGATTATATTACCCCAAGATTATGTGTGGAATCACTATTCATTTGATTATGTCATAATTTCCACTCCCCTTCCTGTGGATATACTTTTGATACACATAATCACTCCATTGAAAATTCTCAAGTCATTGATATGAATTTGATAAGAGTAATTTTAACTCTTTCACCATTTGTTGAGTTAAACATCCAATTCGTTGGTGTTGTTTTTACAGGAATATGTGTGAATATACTTTTATTGTTTTACACTGAATATCCAATCATATTTAGTATATTTATATTTTCACACATAATTATGTTGTTGATTTATCCTTAACCTAAGGATATGGCCTTTATGAGAGATTTCATCTCAACTTACAATCCATTGAGACTTCTTTGTTGATATACACCAATTCACTTTTATGTGGTGTATATAATGTACTTTGACATAGTATATCATGAATTCCCTTTATTCTCATGATATTACAATGTTTTGATTACCTCAATTATTTTCATTCAAGTGTCTCTCTTTTGGTTAGAATCTCTAACTGAAATACCATTTTTAAATGTTTTAAAGACTTATTCATCTAAATCTTTCTCATTAATGTCCATGTTTTAAAAATGGTTTTAAGGATTTATTTATATGGGCATTAAAGTTTAGAAATTAAAAATCCTTTTAAAAGGTTTCAAAGTGGTATGGGACACTTTGATTCAAAAATCTATTTTTAAATGGCTTCTTGAAAAATAGTGTGACTTTTAAATATTTTCAAGAAAAGGGGGATATTTCTCTCAAATAGTTTTGATGATTATTTTCATCTATGTCAACATCCTTCATTATTCATGATTGAGGTTAATGTGATACAATAAAATATTCCATATTGTATCAAATGAGTTATATTTGACTGTGGATGTTCTATTTTTATACAATTCATGGTTTGTGGTTAAAGTATTGACATTTCGTATGCTAGTTTTAATACGAATGTTTATTTTATGCTTAAACCTATTCATATGAGGAATGCATTGGACTTAATAAGTGACGGGTGGAGCCCGCTATAGCTCCTCGATGCATCGGTAGGTCTCATGAGACAAACTAGTGTCTTGGCACAAGGCCTTGGCAAAATCTTATTTGTAGTCTTGGCACGAGGCCTTGGCTATGTGGTTATGATAGTCTGGAATTATGCATTCCATCATTATGAAAGTGGTTATTGATATTGCATGTGATCATTCGACTAATAGAATATCCATGTGAGTAAGTAAATGGCATTATTTCATTTTATTTATTCCATACCATGTTGAAAGTTCAAGTTTCAAACGCTTTTGTTTTAGTTATAAATTGCCTTAAGTGTTTATGATTATTTATGAAAGCTTCTTCTATAATGTTATCCTTACTGAGCATCCGAGCTCACCCCTTTCAGTGTTTTATTTTTTTTCCCAGGATTATGAAGAAGTAATTTATGAATGACTTGCAGGGATAGTATGAGGGGATATGAAGACAAAATGTTTTTTTATGATGTAATGTAAAAATTTATGGATGTATCTAGTTATTCCAAGCCTACTAAACTAATCGGTCTTTCGAGACTTGATCTTTCTCATGATCATGCCAATGTTATTTAATAATGCACCGACTCTGGGTAACTAGGTTCGGGGCGTTACATTATATTACTTAATTACATAATTTTAAAAAAAATTCCACCTATATTTGTTTATTACCTTTTTATTGATTTCATTTATGTCCATTACATCGTGTTATAAATATATGAATCATTATTTCAGGAGTGTTAATTTCAAGGAATCTTGGTCGTTTTCCTTGAGTATAATATTGTTGTATCATTTCAAATGGAATTAAAACATCAGAAATGGAAATAAATTGAACAAATATGCTTAAAATTTTTAATATTCTCCCACTTATAATTTTTCATATTATAATATACATATTAAAAATAAATAGGTTTTGTGAAAGACATTCCATTAACATAATATTATTCAATTATATATATTAAATTAGTGTTTTCATGATATTTTTGAAATGGTAAGTGAGAATACAGTATAAATATAGAAATAATAAATGAATTTAGAAGATAAAAAATGTGGGTTCCTCTATTAAAGAGCGTATCATTCTAAACATCCTAAAGGAACATCGATTTTTTTATTTTTTGATACCATCCGGGAATTGACATTGGGAAGGGAATTGGTATAGAAATTCTATATAATTTAGATAATATTCAAGGATTTGAGTGTATGAGGAGAAGAGGTGGTGAGGGGAGGTATTTATAGAGGTGGAAGATGGAATATTTTTATCATTTAATTCAATTTATTATTAATTTTTCTCAATACTATAAATAGATCTAATTATTGTGACTATGTAAAGTAACTAGTTCATCTCAGTTCTAAATAGTGTATTTTTTTCTCATAAAAACATCATCCATTACTCAATATTTAATTAATTTAATTATAATGGATAATATTGAAAATTACTATATTCAACTATTCACCAAAACATCTACTATTTTTTAAATATCTCACAAACTCACACTAACCATTTTTCATTGTGTAAAATTCAATATTTAACTAAATTCTATAAAAATATTTTTCTAAATTTGAGAAATTAACATTTAAATCCAACCATTTAGTTATTAAAAAAATAATGATTTAAATGTTATAAGGGACATTGAAAAATTTATTATTTCCCCAAACAATTACATTATAAATACAATAAAAAAATAATTTATGAATATATTTCTTGAAATTTATTTTTAATCCTTATATAAGTTATAAAATTTTAAATTTAAATTTAAATTTAAAAATAATAATAACTCATAGTTTATCATTTTTTAAAACATTTTTAACATATAACATAAAATAAATATCACTTATTATAATTTTTTTGGTGGTGTTACTCCTCGATTATTAAAAATTCATTAATTTCAATAGATATCAATTATTCTACTATACATTTGTAATGAATTCATCTAATTAATTCCAGAAAAAATGTAATTTATTATCTATGGACTTGGGATGTTTCAAAAAATGTTGTTTTAAATTGTTTTGGGATTTATTTGTGAAAAATATTCCATGGAAGAATACCATCCATGAGGAGAAGTAGATCAATGGTGTAATCATATAAATTAAATGATTCATGAGGAGGAAATTTAAATTATGACACATAAATGGAAAAACATATAAATTTACAATATTTATTTTCATAAATTCATTGTACCATATTTTATGTGAAACTTATAGATCTATATCATGATGATTATGAAAAAAATTAATACTTAAGAGAAAAATTTCCACTAACATGATATATATTATTCTAGTATTATCAATGATCCAAAACCTTCAATTTAAAGACTTTTTACTTAAATGTGTACATATCATCAATTTTAATTAACTATATAAGTATTAATTGATATGAAGAAATCATTAAATGTTATATCATTATGGTATTGATATTTGGAGACTTTAAGTGTCCTCCATGTTATAGTGACAACATTGAAAGAGGAATATTTGTGGAAATTTTAAAAATAAGGGACAAGGAATAAAGAAATTTATTTTTCCTTCGTGTCAAAAGTGTGGGAGGAAGGTGAGTTAAAATTAAATTAAAAGTTTTGGATTTTCTACTATGTAATATAATTAAATTGATAAAAATATTGTTTAATTGATGTAAGGATTCCAATTGTTGAATGGAATGTTGAAAAAGATTACATAATAATTGAACCACACTATACTGATTTAATTTCAGGGATTACAATCTTTAGGAAAACTAGATTAAGAATACAAATGCTAATGATGATTATTGTATTCATCATCCTATTATTCCTATAACTAAAGGGAATGATCTTGTGAACACATGTTGTGATGTGGTTCACGATAACGAAGTTGTGAGTGTTACACCATCCATTTATTAAATAATAGGAAATGAATTATATTTTTATGTATATAAATAGTCTGGTATATATGGATTATTTACTATGGGTATCTCATCAAAGACTCAATTACTTGAGTTTTAGTTAGAGTAAAATTTCATAATGGTATGATAATACTATCTAATTTATAAATCTCACAATTGAAAGAAGTTTACTGGAATGTTCTTCTTTTAAATTTTCATCAACTCTATCATGTGGATTTTTTATTATTTTGGGATTGGATTGGATATCGATATATATAAAACATATCAAATTTAAATGATGTTAATTCATGTTTGATGTTCCAATTCAATTCAGGCAATTATTATAGTGTATGGGAAATTTCGAAATTCTAATTGACGTTACATACATTATATGGTACTTACATCCTATTACTAAATTAAATTTATCTCAAATGTTTTTTGAGAGACTCCAAATTTAGGATATGACTATTTTTTTGATTTTAATGATATAGTTCTTTAAAACATTTATAGTCCTCACAAATTGTGATGTTGAGATATTAATATAACTTAAACTAGATTCTATATCTATTTTAATGAATCCGTATAAAATGTACATATTTTATTATATGGAATCATGTGTGAAAACTGTATTGAATATTATTATGGGAATCATATCTCATAGTGGTTAATGATAATATTTTTAATTATTATATTTAGAATAAATATGGTTCAATGAATATTTCTACAGATTATTATCGTCCAAACCAAATCACTATCAAGAACAAGTATCCCGAACCTTATATTGATGGATTGTTTTATCAATATTATTGAGAAATATAATTCACTATGATTAACCATCATTATGAATATAATAAATTTATGCTAATGATGGATTATATATCAAAATAATATTCCAATATGATGTAAGGTTGAATAAGAACACATAGTTATACTATTTGGACATACAAAATATACTACTATATTTAGGGATATTATTAAGAATTTTTATATATTTCATCGATTGGTTTCTCATAATATTTCTAAATTATAATATTTTATATTTAAATAGTTAGTAAGAGGATACGAACTATTTAAGGGGTGAAATATATATTGTGTGAAAGGAAAATCCATTAGAAATACTGAACTACATTGAATTTCAGATATAAAATTTCATTGTATTTGGAAATATATTCTCATGTAAGGGTATACAGATATAACATTAAAATATTCGTTTTATTGAACTATTGACCTTTCCAAACCTAGTAACAAAAATATAGTGTTTTAATTAGTAATTTAGAAGTTACTAGTAAACAATAAATGAATTTTCACTGATTTATAATCATACAATAATGTATAAATATAAGGAAGATAATAGAAGCCCTTGTGAATATAAAAATATAATCATCATGTGCGTTTTTTTTTATGAAACTAAAACACATTCATGAAAATGAATATGAATCCTAGGGACTTATTGATACATTTATTTTCAAATAAATCCAGTCGATTTGATTTCTTTTGGTGTATGCTATATTATGTTGAAATGAAATATGATATTCTACTAAAATATTATAATTTGCATATATTAATAATTACATAGCCATTAAAATCATAATTATGAATATTAAGTACTATAATAATAAATTAATTTTTTTATAGATGTATAAAATATTTTATATGTTTATATATAGATTAGAAATACAATATGAAACATATTATAAAGAAATAATTGTTTTCCATAAATCAATACTTTTATTATAGCTAGATTACTCACACATTGTGAAAATAATAATAATTACTATTTATAAATAAAATAAATTTAGTTTCAAAAAATAGAAATAATGTTTTTATTCCACATGTAAAAATTATATTTTGAAGTATTATTGATAATTTTATAAAAAATATAGTATTTTAATGAATAGTGATCATTACTAATTTTTATTAATAAATTATTTTTATTGAATTATTTAAGAATAAATAAATTATGTAATTTTTTAATGAAAAATTGAATCTATTATATTAAAATTAAAATTATTTATTATTTTGTAATCAAATATTTTATTGGGTTTCATATATTAAAACATTTTGTACAGATAATTATTTTCTTAAAAGAGAATAAGTAGTTCATCGAGTCTACATATTAATTTTAAATTAAATTATTCTAATTCATTGATCATAATTTGTTAAATTTATTCTATATTTAATATAATATTAAATAATACAATATAATCCAATCGACATAATTTTTGATTTTAATAAATACTAAAAACATTAAAAATTTACTTCCATATTATAGGTAATAATCAGGTTACTGATGTGTTTAACTAAGAATATTTTTTGTATAAATGAAAATAAATATTTAAGAACACTTTATTTATGAATATATAGACCATATAATATCTACTATTCAAGAATGGTATTTTTTATGATATGTTGATTTGAAAAAAGTGGGTATCACAATATGGTCACAAAAATTAAATGTGTCTCATCTCCCCCACTTATAAAAGGATACACTCACTTCTCCCCACTTAGCACATCCAAATAGAATAGGATTATCCAATACCTTCCAAAATACCTTACTTATATCATTAACTATATCATATAATCCTTATTTTTATTATGATACCCATTTAATAAGGATTTGGGTATATACCTTCCGAGGCACTCTGAACAAGTTGTTAAATTATATAATTTTCAATTTTTTTATTCTGTTATCTACCACATATAACGAATCTTAAAATATGATAATATAATAATAATAGTATCTAAAATATACTAATATGTTATTTAATTATTAGAATAACCTATATCCATCTCCACATCCATCAATTTGGAAACATAATTTTCAATCGTGATTATAGTATACTACTACCTTGCAAACTGATATAATTTGTTTCCTATCACCACAATTCATAAATGTATATAATGAAGTATTTAAAATATATTTATGTGTGTGTGTGTGGGTGTGTAAATATAATTATATACAATATTTATTACGATATTATTCTTCTTTAATTCTTCATTCAGGTATAAATTCATTAGTTTATATTTAGTGGGGGACACAATAATATCGATCTAGTGTATGAAGAAGTATCGGCATATGAAACGATGTGATTATTTTTAAACAAGTTATTTTAATGATATATAACATTAATAATTTCTATGAATATATTTGGTATTTATTATATAAAAATAATTCTATAATTATAATATTGTATATATATTCTTGACATCCTATTGAATTTAAAATAATAAGGATTCATGTGGATACTTATGGACTACCGCCAACATAATGTGATGTGAAATGTTTTTCAATTTTTATTAAAATTCATATAAATAAGTTTTAATTTAAAAAAAATGTTATATATATCAAAATAATGGATCTTTAATGGTTAATGAATATTTATTTTCATTTTGTTCCACCCATGGATAAAAAGTTAAACCGTAATCATGCATTGTTATGTCATATCATCCCCATAAATAGTGCAATCCATTTTAAATATCTCTATTATATATATTAATTTTAAAAAACATATTATTTATATATATGATATTTATATCATGGTATACATTATAGTGATGTAATTTCTATAATTAATGTAAAATTTCTAAAATTACTGAACAAAATAATATATAGAAAATGAAGATATTATCACCCTGAACAGTGTTTTTTACAATGAAATAGTATTAAATATGAGGTATAATAATACAGATAATTAAAATATTTCATTTTATATATTATTATTATTATTTATCATATGTATAATTAAACAATATTTATTAAACAATCGGATTTTAATCCTATGATGGAGGTCAAACATAGGCAATTTTTTCTAATAATAATTTTAATTTTTTGTGAGATAAGACATATTCACCATTTATTCCATTTCAGTGTGTATATACTACAACATTGATATGTTATATTAGGTATCTATTTAAATGAATGGAAATAAATCTTTTATTTTATTATTATTTAATTTATGGGGAATATGATTCAAAAGTAATCTATGTGGAAATAGTTTATCACCTCACATTTACTTTTTTGAAACATGCACTATAATGATAATATAATCCATTACTTAGTCTATATTCGCACAATTGATATTTTATATCATAAATCTTTTTATATTCAGGGAATTCAATGTTTTGTTTTAAGATTTAATCTTTTATCGGTCTTATTATTGATCTGTTACCCAATCAATAATGGATTATTTCATAGTATTATCATTATTTGAGATGTTTATTTATGTCCACTTATTAAAAAATATAAAATATTCATAAATAAAAATAAAAATATTTTATTATACATTAATTATACACCTTTTTCAGGTGATATAACAATTTCCCAGTCACTGGTATGATTGATAAAATGTATTTATAAAAATATTACTTTTTTTCTCTTCAGAAGAAAATAATTACTCTCCAAAAAAAATATTTTCTAAATTTGATTTAAAATATAATTTTACATTCTTGAAATTATATATTAATAAAATTTTCAATTTTTTAATGAAATTATAAATTAATTTGTACAGAATCGTATTTTTTTTTCAAAAATTTTTTTATTTGGATTTTACTAAAAACATGAAATAAAAAATTATTTTAACATAATAATCATTTTTTTACATTCATACCATCATGAACACACAATTTTTAAATTTATAACTTATATGTTTCTAGTGTTACTTTGATAGACATGTATTTGAAATAATTTTTTTCAACAGTTATTTTTAAAATGACATCATGAGGTAAATGTTTATTTTACCAAATATGTTTCTAATGATATATTTATTGTATATTTATTAATCAATGACATAAAAAATTAATTTTACTTTTGGTCAAATGGAAAAAAATTATTGATATCATCGTTATTATTAATGTTTTAGATTTATTATCAATCTGATATCGGATTTTTATTTTTATTTTCATTGACCATATTAGTCTTAATGGTTAATGAATATTCTTATTTCATTAAGTTAAATATTAAAATTAAGTTTTTTTTTTCGTAAAACATTTCTATTTATTAGGATTGAACACTTAAAATTATGAATTCATTTGATTTTTCATATAATTGGTGGGTCTCAATTATAGATTGATCATTGATGCATAAATAGGTCTCATGGTGCAAAATAGATTTCCAAATTGGATTTTTTAATAACCACATAATAATGTTGTCTTGTGAAATGTCATTAAAGTCTGTTTAAATGTTTTTGAATTATGAAAACACTCATTACGAGATTAGTTATTGATATCTATGTTATTATTCAACTCATTATAATATTAATGGGTAAGTATCAATATAATGTGATTAATTATAAATATTTTTTATCATTTATTTCAACCATACCATGTTAAATTTAATGATTAAATAGAACGTGTTTCTATTATATACCTTTATGTATTGATTATACATATTTATTAGAGATATGTTCTGTTGTACCCATACCCATAATTGTTATATGATCTCACCCCATTATTATGTTTTATTTTCCCCAGGATACAAGTAAAGGATTTTTTATTTATATACAATGATACACATTAATGATTAATTATGTTCTCAAAGAAAATACCTTTTAAAAATTATTTTGTATATTATAAAGTTAATTTCTTTTATGAAAATAATTTACAAAAACTACTAAACAATATTGTAATGATGTTATAAATTCAATCTATATTATGTCAATGTAACAATGTTACCACCATCATTGGGATTCTAGATCAATAGGAATTTCAATTAAAAATTATTATGAACTATTATAATATATTATTATGATTTAGAATCATTCCTTAAAAAATCTAACAATTAAGAAATTATATATAAATAAAAGTATTAAATTCATGTCCAGTGTTCCAATTGTTATTGTATTATTCAATGTGATTCAAATTGATATTGTAATGCCCTGGCCCCAGTTTCCCAGAGTCGGTGCATTATTACATAACATTGGCATGATCACAAAAGATCGGGTCTCAAAAAACAAATTAGTTTATTAGCCTTGGAGACACTGGATAAATTCATAATGTTAACATTACATCATAAAATGAAAACTAAAACAACATAGTATCCATATTCCACACTCATATACCCTCATACTATCCTTGCAGGTCCTTTATAAAATACTTCTTCACATCCTGAGAAAAATAAAACATTGAAAGGGGTGAGCTCAGATGCCCAGTAAGGATAACAAAATAGCATAAACATTCATAAATATGCATAAAAATTTAAGGAAATGTATAACTAAAACAAAATCCTTTTAAACATGAACTTTATCATAATATTGAAGATATAAAATGAAATAATTCCATTTACTTATTCACATGGTTATTATATTAATCTAATAATCGCATGCAACATCAATAACCACTTTCATAATTATGGAATACACAATTCTAGACTATCATAACCACGTAGCCATGGCCTCATGCCAAGACTACAAATAAGATTTTGTCAAGGCCTCATTCCTAGACAGTATTTTGTCCCATGAGCCATACCGATGCATCGAGGAGCTAGAGTGGGCTCCACCTATCACTTACTAAGTCCAATGCATTCCTCATATGAACAGGTTTAAACATAATATAATCATTTGTTTTAAAACTATTATATGAAATTTAAACACTTTCTCCATAAAACATGAATTGTATAAAAATAACACATCCACAGTCAAACATATCACAAAACCTTCAATACAATATGGATGTTTTGTATCATAATAAATCAACATCGAATATTCATAAAATCTATCAAAGGATGTTGACATAGATGAAATCAAAACTATTTGAGAGAAATTATATATTTTTTGTGAATTCATTTAAAAGTCACATAATTATAAAATAAAACATTTAATTTGAAAATATTCTAATAATATTTTAAGGGATCCTTACAATATTTTACAATAGTGGAAAATATCCCACCCACCGTATAAGTTAAAAAAATACATTCTAACCTAAATTTGTTGAAAAGGTTAAAAAGGTCATTATTTGGAAAATGACGTAAAGATTCCTTTATGAACTTATTATAAAAATTCAGACAAGGGAATAAATGACTTTAACCCATATTTTGTAAAATAGTAATAATTTTTTGAAATACATTACTAAGAAACATGGATGTGGATGATAAAGAAGTCTCAGTAGATATTTACGTATAAACAACTCGGAAAATGAAGAGATTGTGAAATAAACCATTACCTTGTACTTATCCTTGGTTGAGGGTAAGTTAACCTCTGGTATAATGGTGAATTAATTTTTAATAAATTATACAAGAATCATATACATTAATATGATATCATATATGATTATTTAACATTGATTTGTTAATAATATCTTATTATTATCATCGTTTCAGGTGTTAATGGATTCATTTTTCTTTATATTAAATGTTATGTGAGCCATTTTTTCTATTGATGGGATGTATATTACTCATATCCATGATGATATCACATCTCTAAAAATTATTTTTAATCATCAAATAAAAGTTATTCATTAATGGATACGATGGGGAATGAATCTCATCGGGTTCGTGGAGGCGGTATTCTGTACGTACGCACGAGCAACAATATCATTATTTTCATATTAAAATAATATATAATTAGATGGTATATAATATATATAGAATCATTATCTTGTTATATTTATTATTTAAATGAATTAAAAATAATTTTTATACAAATCCAAATAATAATGTATTGAATAACAATTACACCACGACATGGAGACGGTAGGTCGTGCGTACGTACGTATGGTGACATGTCATTCAAAGGGTGGATTGAATAATGAATATTTTTAGAACATATTTATAATAGCATAATAGTATATATAAGATATTGGATTTATTATTTTATAATGGAAATAACAAATAAAGAAGATGTGGAAGAATAAAGAAACTTGAAAGAGGGTGGTGAAAAAATTACCACTTCTTCGGGTTCATCCTTTTCATTTGATCAAAAGGGATAATTTGGTTGAAAATATGAGTAAAGGAAGGCCTATAAGATTAAGGGAGGATAGTTTAGAGGGTATTTTATTAGTGGTTGGCAGAGCCAAAAGTATTTGAGGTCTAAATAATTGGTTATAAGTGGTTTCCTTTTATAGGGGGCTGGAGGGGCTCTTTAAGAAAAACATAAAGTATTAATTCATAATAAATTCATATTCTATTTTAAATGGCTCCAAAGTGGATTATTCAAAGTATAAGGTGGGCATGGGTCAAAAAACACTCACCCAACATATTTTAGATCGGTTTGGGTCACTATAGTAACCTTATATTTTTTATTTAACTCTTACGTAAATAGTTTGACATTTACCATGTCTCTTTGTATTTTTGTATTATATAGTTAATAAACTTACTATATAATTACCTGAGACCAACCAAGTGATCCATTAATGATACACATATCATTATATAAGTACATTGGCTGAACATTAGATTTTTATCAATATAATATCAATTAATAATATAATATTTGTTTTAAAAACACTTTTATGTCAATTTTGACACTATTCAATGATTGATATTTGTTAAACTCTTCAAAACTTTATTAATTCGAACAAAATTCATTAAATAAATATTAAAATGTCATAGTAACCAATAAAATATGTGGAATTTATTCAAAGGATCATATTATATTTATTTTGGTATTTATAATATCAATTATTTTAATATTTCACTAATAAGGTAATTTCTCCATCATCATTGTGTCATAAATAAATTAAATTATTTAATGTCAAAAATTATAAATAAAATACCATTATGAAGTTATTTTTTTTATATTTCTAATTAATATTTATAATTGAATTTATCTTATCTATAAACCTATATTTAAAATGTTTTAGTTATTAAACTTTGATTTTAACTCTTTTAACTCTTCTTTGAATTAAATAATAATAAATGTCCTAATCTAATCCAAGTAGACCAAATAGGTTCATATTTTATTCATGTGGTTTTTTTGTCGAATTATACATAGCCAATAGAATTAGGACATATGTTAGGATAATAATAATATCATTTTTACCTTTAATTACAATATTTACTTTTTACCATGGTAAATTAATGAAAAACGTAATTATTCACCAAGAATTATTTTTATCTTATTGAACCACATTTTACTCCTTGATATTAACCTTGTCCCTCGGATATTCTAAATTTCACTCACAGAAGCAGTAAAATTATGTTTTATTTGAATTTGAAAATTCTCCTATGAGGGGGGTAAAAGACGATGAAAAGTTCAATAAAATTTTTATATATCTAAAATTATTATAAACTAAATCAAATAAATTACATTAAACTATATAGGTATTATGTATCTATTTTTACATAAAATAAATTTAAACAATATAAAAAATTATTTAAATAAAAATTCTATTTTAAACAATAACTCAGTGTTTTTCACTTTTTGTCAAAAATAAAAAGATTTAGGAAAAATACCAAAAATTTACCTGAAGATAATTTTTATATTAGGAATTCAATAATGAAGTCTATTTGAACAAATTAAAATCTTAGAAGTTTCATTTATTAATTTAAAATTAATTCCCATTGTCAAAACCAAAATGCATATTTCATTGTGACATTACATTCAACGACCGTCATTGGATTAATTGGTAAAAATATAATCCTTCGATACTTCCAAACCATTAAAATGTATAATTTATCATTATAAATAATTTTTATTTAAAAATTTGATTTCAGTTAAAATATAGTATTTTTCAATATTCACCAGAATATGAATGTTATCATAAAAACACCAAAACATTATTGAAACTAACGTATTATATCCCGATTCTAAATAAGTAGTTTATTTTGTCAAATTGAATATATAAAAGATTAAAATATTTGATTTAAAAAGGATTCACCATTAAAAGGCGGTAAAATTGTTTTTTTAAATAAATACTTCTTTTATCTGAAAAAATGTATTAGTTCTTACATTATGTCTATGAAACTAATAATAGGGATTATAAAATTATAGGGATTATATAATGTTCGAAATTCAGTTAATACTATTCATAACTGCTTTTGAACGGCTTGTTTGGTATGTCATGGTGCGGTAGAACTCGTTGTTCTGTGTAGTGGAAGTTATTGAATTACTTTGTAAAAATAACGTACTATGAAATCATGTGGTGTTACATTCTTCCCTCTTTCAGTAAATTATGTACTCGCAATTTGAAAATAAATTTTGAAAATAAAACGTTGAAAATAGAAAATACCTTTGGGAAAACCCACAGGGGAAATTAGGTTAATAATATTTAGTCTTAATAAGAGGAAAAGGGAAATGAAAGGGTCACCAACGAATTATGATCTCAATTTGAAGAACATTGGTGAAAATTAGGGACATATAATTGGTGGAAAAACGTAAATATTTATAGGTAGTGATTAAGGTCATCAATCACAAAAAAGTGTAAAATTGGGGGCCTTAAATTTATCAATCTATAATGATTTAAAATACCATCACTTAAACAAAACATATGGTATTAGGATAAAACATTTCTTTGTTTAAAGATTCCTTCACTAATGTATAAGAATTAATTTATTCATAGTATAAGAGAAAAATAATAATATATACTTGACAAGTAGAGTCCCATCCTTTAACTAATTTCTACCACAAACTCATCTTTAAAAATAAAAGATAACAGAACATAAAAATAATATTCTATTTATCATATTCATATAGGGTTAAAAAAGAATTTATAATTAATCTACCAGATTTTTTTTAAAAAAGGCAACATTATTAAATCTTGGACATCACGTGGTCTAGTGGTAGGTGATACACCCTTGCCGCCCTTCAGTTGTGGGTTCAAGTCTTGCGCCCTTACCAGATGCGACGAGTTCCCACCCGACCTCCAGGTTTCCCTTTTATAGAAATCTAAAAATAATCTCATACTAAAATTATCCAAAATACTTCTATCCGATATCAAAGTCCAAATTTAAAAAGTAAGGTAAACACAATGAAGATCCTTTTCCCCGCGTAATAACAAGTGAACACCTTCATCATGTATTCATTTTAAACACCACAAAATCTTGAATTACCATAAAACCTTATTGATTACATTCATTATCCCTTATTAATTATAGAATAATTGATATACTACTTCTCTCGAAAAATTTTGTAAACTCCAACAATGATGGAATATACAAATCATTAGTCAGTTTCAAGGTAATCAAGAATATCCAATATAATTTATCTAAATCAAACATGTATTATTCCAAAAACACTACCTCGATATCAAAAACACATTATGGTTTATCATTCTCTCATCCATATAATTTCCAAAAATTTAACATGCTATTGAGTCACATTTCTTGGTTCCAAAAAATCTCATGTCATTAATGAAATAGTGCTGCATTACAATCCTTATATACTACATTATTATTATAAAAAGTACATTGTTGATACAACACTAAATTGACATAATTCTCTAATAACAACATAAGAACTCTAATCATTCCTTCTCATCTGTGGTAGTATCATAACTTGATTATTAACCAATAACATCATTTACAGTATACTCTTATGAATGGGACATTGATTCATGTAGTGTCCCAACACCTTGCAGATGAAGCATTGTACATTTGAAACCTTTTTCTTACCCTTTCTATCACGTACATGGTGTCCTTTTTCTCCACACATATAACGAACTCCCATTCACATCATAAAATTTCTAGGTCGTTTCTTCCCATAGTTATCACATATGGGAAAATTCATCTTTTAACTCTTCCGTTTATCAATATTTCTCTCTTCCATCATTTTCTTCTCTTGCTTCCCTTCAATTCCATAGGACTCTGATAGTTCTTTACTTATCTTATTAACACATGATACTATTTCATAATATGTTGAGAATACATGGGAGACTGTTTCCCTTCTAAATGTTGTCTTAATACTGTGAAATATATGGTCTTACTTACTCTTTGGATCATACGTATTGCTGGAGTTCATATTCCTTATACTGGGTTCCATTTCTATACAATAGAATAAAGTAGTTCAATTTATAACTTTAAATAAATAATTCCAAACTTGTAAAATACCTAAAGTAAATTGAATTGTTTATGGATATAATCCATAATAATAAGGATGTTTTCATTGAGGAATTATATAATCATAATCCCTTCATAATTATTTGTTAAGAAAATGAGAATTATCCTAAGAATATCCCCCGGGAGTGTCGTAACCAAGAGTGCAGCAAGGCCCGTTGTCATGAACTAGTTCCCGTTTGAGTCTAGATAAAAGTGATGTTTTCCGGTTTTACCCATAGGTACATCTGTGTCAGAGCCTCCTCTACCTGCTCGTATCTAAATAGGGATTTACCACTTTGAAAACTCTAAAAATATCTACAATAGAAAAATTCTAGAAAATCTTTCTATACTAATTATCAAAGTCTATCTTAATGATTTTTGCTATAATCAGAGTTTATCTACATATAGATTCCAATATTTGTAATAAACTTCTTCTAATACCAACTGTAATATCCTGATCCTAGTTACCCAGAGTCGGTGCATTATTACAAACATTGTCATGATCACAAAAGATCAAGTCTCAAAAGACCGATTAGATTAATAGCCTTGGAAACATTAGATACATTCATAATATTTATATTACATCCTAAAATGAAAACTACGACAACATAGTCTCCGTAGTCCACAATCATATCCCCTCATACTATCCCTACAGGTCATTCATAAAATACTTCTTCACATCCTAGGAAAAATAAAACATAGAAAGGGGTGATCTAAAATTCCCAGTAAGGATAACAATATAGCAGAAACATTCATAAATAAGAATAAACCTTTTTGGAAATGTATAACTAAAAAAGACTTTTAAACTTGAACTTCAGCATTATATGGATGAAATAAAATTAAATAATTCCATTTACTTATTCACATTTATATTCTATTAATCAATTAATCACATACAATATCAATAACCACTTTCATAATGACGGAATGCATAATGCTAGACTGTCACATCCATGTAGTCAGGGCCTCGTGCCAAGACTACAAATAAGATATTTTCAAGGCCTCATTCCAAGACACTAGTTTGTCTAATGATACCTACCGATGCATCGAGGAGCTATAGTGGGCTCCACCCGTCACTTATTAACTCCAAAGCATTCCTCATATGAACAGTTTTAAACATAACATAAACATTCGTATTAAAACTGGCATACAAAATCTAAATACTTTCTCCATAAACCATGAATGCTATAGAAATAACAACATCCACAGTCAATGATATCAAAAAACCTTCAATAAAATATGAAAGTTTTGTATCATAATAAATCAACTTCTAATAAGCTGAAAATCCATCAAAGGATGTTGACATAGATGAAATCAGAATTATTTGAGAGAATTGTCTCTTTTTTTAAAATCATTTAAATGTAAAATATTTATAAAATAAAAAATTTACAATGAAAATATTCTAATAATCTTTTAAGGGAAGCTTCAACGATTTTACAACGATGGAAAATAGTTCCACCCTCCGTATAAGATAAAAAAATAAATTCATTCCTTAATTGGTCGAAATGTTTAAAAATTTCCTTGTTTGGAAAAATGATGTAACGATTCCTGTAAAAACATCTTATAAAAAGTTAAAAAGGGTATAAATGAGTTTAACCCATATTTTTTTAAAATATTAAGAATGTTTTGAAATACATTTTTACTAATCATAGATGTGGATGATAAAGAGGTCCCAGTAGATACTTACGTATAAACAACCTCGAATAATGATGATATTCTGAAATAAACCCTTACCATGTAATTTTCCATGGTTAAGGGTAGGTTAACCTCATGTATAATGGTGAAATAATTGATATCAAATTATACAAGAATCATATACATTAATATTAAATCATATATGATCTTTTAACATTTATTTGTTAATAATATCTTAGTATTATTGTCGTTTCGGGTGTTAACATATTCGTTTTTTCATTATACTCAATGTTATGTGAGACATATTTACTATGGATGGGATGTATATTATTCATATCCATGATTATATCATGGCTCTAAAAATTATTTTTAATCATCAAATAATATTTATTCTTGAATGTATATGGCGGGGAATGAATCTCATCGTGTTCGAGGAGACGGTAATCCGTACGTACGCACGAGCGACAATATCATTCTTTTGATATTAAAATAATATATAATTGGATGGTATATCATATGTAATGAATCATTATAATGTTATATTTATTATTTACATGAATTAAAAATCATTATTATACCGATCAAAATAATACAGAATTGAATAACAATTACACCACGACGTGGAGACGGTAGGCCTTACATACGCATGTATGGTGACATATCATTAAAAGGATGGATAGAATACTAAATATGGTTATAAAATATTTATAAAAACATCAATGTATATAGAAGATACTGGATTAATTATTTTAGAATGTAAATAACAAGGAAAGAAGAAGTGGATGTAGAGAGGAATGTGAAAGAGGGTGGTGAAAAAATTACCTCTTCTTCGGGTTCTTCCTTTGGATTTGATAAAAAAAGATACTTAGGATGTATTTATGACAAAAGGAATGCCTCTCGGATTATAGGATGATAGTTTAGATGGTATTTGGGTAGTGGTTGGCTAAAAAAAAAGGCTTTGAGAGTATGCGGATTTGGTTAGAAGTGGTGTCCTTTTATAATGGGGATGAGGGGCTCTTTAGGAAAAACATAAAATATTAATTTTTAATAAATTCATATTCAGTTTCTAATGGCTCTAAAGTGGATTATTCAAATTCTAAGGTGGGGATGGGTCTAAAAACACTCAACCAATATATTTTAGTCAAGTTTACGTCAATATAGTAACCTTATCTTTTAGATTTAACTCTTAGTTAATGAGTTTGACTTTTAACATGTCTCTTTGTATTTTTATATCATATAGTTAATAAACATACTATATTTTTCAAGATACCCCTGCAGTGTTCCATTAATGATACAAATATCCATATATATGTCCTTTGTCTGAACCTTAGAATTTATGGAATATAATATCAATTAATAATATAATATTTGTTTTAATAACTCCTTTATGTCAATTTTGACACTATTCGACAATTGCTTTTTGATAATGTTTTAACAAATTTATTTATTCAAACAAAATTAATTTAATCAATCCTAACATGTCATATTATCCATTAAAATTATTTTAATTCATTAAAAGTCTCAAATTATATTTTTTTTGGTATTTATAATATCAATTATTTTAATATTTGACTAATAAGGTAATTATTATATCATCATTGTGTCAGAAGTAAATTAAATTATTTATTGTCTAAAAATTATAAATAAATTAAATTATTTATTTTCTAAAAGTTATTAATAAGGTTGTTTTTGGTCGAATTATATTTAGCCAATAGAATTAGGACATGTGTTAGGGTAATAATAATATCAATTTTTCCTTTAATTACACTATTTAATTTTTACCGTGGTAAATAAAAGTAAAAAGTCCATATTCACCAAAAATTATTTTTATCTTATTAAACCACATATTACTCCTTCATATTAACCGTGTGTCTCTAATATTAGAAATTCTACTCACTGAAGCGGTAAAATTTAGTTTTATGTGAATTTGCAAATTCTTCTAGGTGGTCGGTAGAAGACGGTGAAAAGTTCAATAAAATTTTTATCTATCTAAAAATATTATAAAATGACTCAAATGAATTAAATTAATATTATATATGTACTATGTATCTATTTTTAAATAAAATAAATTTAAGTAAAATAAATTTTTATTTAAATAAAAATTCAGTACTAAACTATAACTCAGTGTTTTTCACTTTTCAACAAAAATTAAAAATTATAAGAAAAATACCAAAAATGTACTCGAAGCTAATTTTGATATTCCAAATTCCATAATTAAGTCTATTTTAACAAATTCAAAACATAGAAGTTTCATTTATTAATTTAAAATTTATTCCTGTTGTCAAAACCAAAAGGCATATTTCTAAAAAAAAATAAATATCAAAATTTTGACAGTTGATTATATCCAATTTCAATGTGAAATTAATTACAATGACCATAATTGGATTAAATGTTAAAAATATAATCTATTTATACTTCCAAAAAATTAAAATGTATAACTTAACAATATAAATAATTTTTATTTACATAGTTTCTTTCTGTTAAAATACAATATTTTTCAAAATTCAACCAAATATGAAAGTTATCAGAAAAACACCAAAACATTATTGAAACAAAATTCTTATGTCCTGATTATAAATAAGAAGTTTATTTTGTAAAATTGAATATATAAAAGTTTCAAATATTGGATTTAAAGAGGATTCCCTCTTAAAAGGCGGTAAAATTGCATTTTTTTAAAAATACTTCTTTTATCTGAAAAAATGTATTCGTTCATACATTATTTCTAAGAAACTCATAATAAGGACTCTAAAATTACAAGGATTATATATAGTTCAAAATTCAGTTAATACTATTCATACCCGATTTTGAACGGCTTGTTTGGTATGTCATGTTGCGCTACAACTCGGTGTTCTGTGTAGTGAAAGTTATTGAATTACATTGAAAAAATAACATAATATGAAATTATTTGGTGTTACATTATTCAAACCTTCAATAAATAGAATCCTCAAAATTTTAAATTATTTTTTGAAAATAAAAGGAAGAAAATAGAAAATACATTTGAGAAAACCCACATCAGAAATTAGGTTAATAAAATTTAGAGAATATAAGAGGAAGAGGGAAATGAAAGGGTCACCACCAAATTATAATATGGATTAGGAGATCATTGGTGGAAATTATAGAAATATAATTAGAGGAAATATTTAAATATTTATAGGTAGTGATTGAGGTCATCATTTACAAACACGTGAAAAATTAAGGTTCTTAAATTCATCAATCTATTGTGATTTAAAATACCATCGGTTAAACAAAGCATATGGTATTAAGATAACTCGTTTTTTTTGTTTTATGATCCCTTCACTAAAGTATAAGAATTAATTTATTCATAGAATTAGAGAAGAAGAAAAATATATATACCTGACAAGTTCAATCCCATCCTTTAACTAATTTCAACCACAAACTCATCTTTCACACTAACAGATAATAGAACAAAAAAATTATATTCTATTTATCCTATTCATATATAGTTAAAAATGAATTTATTATTCATCTACCATATTTTTTTTAAAAAAATACTACATTATTCAATCCCGGACATCACGTGGGCTAGTGGTAGTTGATACACCCTTGTCTCCCTTCGGTTGCAGGTTCAAGTCTCGTGGCCTGGTCAGATGCAACGGGTTGCCACCCCACGTTCGGTTTGTCCTTTTATGGAAAACCAAAAATAATCTCAAACTATAATTATCCAAAATACTTCCATCCAAACACACATTCCCAAATTTATAAGGAAGTTAAACACATTAAAGATCCTTTTTCCCACGTAATAACATGTGAACACCTACATCATGTATTCTTTTAAAACACTATGACATCCTAAATTACAGTAAAACATTCTTGATTACATTCATTATCCATTATTACATATAGAATACTGGATATACTCCTTCTATCCAAAAATGTTGTAAACTCCAACAATGATGGAATATACAAATCATTAATCAGTTTCAAGGTAATCAAGAATATTCAATATAATTTATCCAAATCCACCATGTATTATTCCAAAATCACTACCTTAGTATCATAACCATAATATGGATTATCTTTCTCTCAACCATATATTTTCAAAAAAATAAACCTGCTATTGAGTTATTTTTCTTGGTTCCACAAAATCTGAAGTCATTGATGAAATAGTAATATAGTACAATCCTTATATACTCGATAATTATTATAAAAAGTATATTGTTGATACAACATTAAAATGAAATAATTCTCTAATAACAACATAAGAACTCTAATCATTCATCCTCATCTGTGGTAGTATCATAACTTGATTATTATCCAACAACATCATTTGCAGTATACACTTATGAATGTGACATTGATTCATATAGTGTCCCAACTCCTTTTAGATGAAGCATTGTACATTTGAAACCTTTTTCTTACCCTTGAAGTCACTTACATGGTGTCCTTTTTCACCACAATTATAATGAACTCCCATTCCCTTCATGAATGTTCTAGGGTGTTTCTTCCCACAGTTATCACATATGGGAAAATTCTTTTTTTCCCTCTTCCATTTATCCATATTTCTATATTCCATCATTTTCTACTGTTGCTCCTCTTCAAATCCATGGAACTCGGAAAATTATTTACATATCTTACTAACACATGATACTATTTCATCATATGTTAAGAATACATGGGAGACTATTTGCCTTATATATTTTAGCTTAATACTGTGAAAGATATGATCCTTCTTACTCTTTGGATCATACATATTTCTAGTGTTCATATTCCCTATACTGGGCACCATTTCTATACAATATCATTTACTAGGTATGTTTATGAATTGCAATGAATAATTACAAACTTGAAAAATATCTAATTTAAATTGAATGGATAGAGGATATAATCCATTATCACAAGGATGTTTTCATTGAGGAATAATATACTCATAAACCCTTCATAATGATTTGTAATGAAAATGGGAATTATCCTAAGCATATCCCCCGGGAGTGTCATAACCAAGAGTGCAGCAAGGAACGTTGTCATGCACAAGTTCCCGTTTGAGTCCAGTTAAAAGTGCTGATTTAGGGTTTTACACATAGGTACATCTATGCCAGAGCCTATTCTACCTGCTCGTATCCAGACAAGGATTTATTGCTCGAAATACTCACAAAATCTCTACAATAACAGAATTCTAAGAAATTATTCTATACTAATCCTCAAATTCTATATTAAGGATATGTGTTCCAATCAATGTTTATCTAAATATAGATTCCATGATTTGTAATATACATCCTTTGATACCAACTGTAATGCCCCGACCCCAGTTACCTAGAGTCGGTGCATTATTACATAACATTGGCATGATCACAAAAGATCCAGTCTCGAAAGTCCGATTGGTTTAGTAGCCATGGAAACATTAGATACATTCATAAAGATTACATTACATAATAAAAAGGAAAAATACAACAACATAGCCTCCATATTCCACACTCATATCCCCTCATACTATCCTTGTAGGCCATCCATAAAATACTTCTTCATATCCTGGGAAAAATAAAACATAGAAAGGGGTGATCTCAGATGCCCAGTATGGATAACAATATAGCAGAAAAATTCATAAATAAGAATAAACATTTAAGGAAATGTATATCTAAACAAATGCCTTTTAAACATGAACTTCAGTATAATATGGAATAAATAAAATGAAATAATTCCATTTAATTATTCACATGGATATTATACTAATCGAATAATCACAGTCAATAGCAATAACCACTATGATAATGATGGAATGCATAATGCCAGACTATCATAACAATTTATCCAAGGCCACGTGCCAAGACTACAAATACGATTTTGTCAAGTCCTCATGCCAAAACACGTGTTTGTCTCATGAGACATACCGATGCATCGAGAGGCTATAGCGGGCTCCACCCTTCACTTACCAACTCCAATTCATTCCTTGTATGAACATGTTTAAACATAACATAAACATTCGTATTAAAACAAGAATACAAAATGTAAATTATTTCTCCATAAACCATGAATATTATAAAAATAACACATCCATAGTCAAACATATTACAAAACCTTCAATACAATATGGAAGATTTTTATCATAATAAATCAACTTCAAATAAGCTGAAAATCCAACAAAAGATGTTGACATTGATGAAATCAAAACTATTTGAGAGAATTGTCTATTTTTTAAATCATTTAAAAGTCAAATAATTAGAAAATAAAACTTTTACTTTGATAATATTCTTATAAGCATGTATGGGAAGCCCCGAAGATTTTACAATGGTGGAAAATAGCAGCACCCACCGTATAATTTAAAAAAAGACATTCCTACCCTAATTTGTCAAAATGGTTAAAAAGGTCCTTCTTTGGAAAATGACCTAAAGATTCCTTTATAAAAACCTTATAAAAAGTCAAACAAGGGTATAAATAACTTTAACCCATATTTTGTAAAATAGTAAGAATTTTTTGAAATACATTTTTAAGAAATATGGAAGTGGATGATAAAGAGGTCCCAGTAGATATTTACTTATAAACAACCTCGGATAATGAAGAGGTTGTGAAATAAACCCTTACCTTGTAATTTTCCTTGGTTGAGTGTAGGTTAAACTTATGTATAATGGTAAAATAATTGTTATAAAATTATACAAGAATCGTATACATTAATATGATATCATATATGATCTTTTAACATTGATTTGTTAATAGTATCTTAGTATTGTCATCGTTTCGGATGTTAACAGACTCGTTTTTCAATATATTCAATTTTATGTGAGACATATTTGCTATGGATGGGATTTATATTATTCATATCCAGGATGATGTCATCTCCCTAAAAATTATTTTTAATCATCAAATAAAATTTATTCTTGATTGTATATGATGGGGAATGAATCTAATCGCGTTCGTGGAGACGGTAATCTGTACATACGGACGAGCAAAAATATCATTTTTCTGATATTAAATTAATATATAAATGGATGGTATATAATATATACAGCATAATTATCACGTTATATTTATTATTAACATTAATTAAACATTATTATTATAACCGTCCAAATAATACTGTATTGAATAACAATTACACCACGACGTGGAGAAGGTAGGCCGTACGAACACACATATGGTGACATGTCATTCAACGGATTGATAGAATACTGAATATGGTTATAAAATATTTATAATAACATCAAAATATATAGATGATACTAGTGTTATTATTTTAGAATGGAAATAACAAAGAATGAAGAAGTGGAAGAAGAAAGGAACATGAACGAGGGTGGTGAAAACATTACCTATTCTTTGGGTTCTTCCTTTTGATTTGATCAAAAGGGATACATAGGATGGATTTATGACTAATGTAAGGCCTCTAGGATTAAGGGATTGTAGTTGAGAGGGTATTTGGGCAGATTTTGGCTAAACCAAAAGGCATTGAGGGTATGAAGGATTTGTTAGAAGTGGATTCCTTTTATAAGGAGGAGGAGGGGCACTTTATGAAAAAACTAAAGAATTAATTTATAATAAAATCATATTCGGTTAATAATGGCTCCAAAGTTGATTAATCAAAGTCTATGGAGGGTATGGGTCAAAAGAAACTTCAAAAATATATTTTAGACAGGTTTGGGTCACTATATTAACCTTATCTTTTAGTCTTAACTCTTAGTTAAATAGTTTGACATTTACCATGTCTCATTGTACTTTTATATTATATAGTCAATAAACATACTATATACTTCCAAGTGACCCCCCAAGTGGTCCATTAATGATACAAATATCATTATATAAGTCCTTTGGATGATCCTTATATATTTAGGAATATAATATCATTTAATAATATAATATTTTAAAAAAAAACTCTTTTTTTTCAATTTTGACACTATTCAACAAATGATTTTTGTTAAATTATTAAAAACTTTATTAATTTGAACCAATTTAATTTAATCAATCCTAAAATGTCATATTAACCAATTAAATTCATGGAATTTATTAAATGTTTAATATTATATTTATTTGGGTATTTATAATATCAATTATTTTAATATTTCACAAATCATGTAATTACTGCATCATCATTGTGTCATAAATAAATTAAATTATATAATGTTTAAAAATTATAAATAAAATACCATTATTTATGAAATATTTATATCTTTCTAAAGAAAATTTATAATCGGATTTAGCTTATGTATAACCCTATATTTAAAATGTTTTGGTTATTAAACGTTGATTTTAACTCTTTTAACTTTTCTTTGAATTAAATAATATTAAATGTCCTAATCTAATCCAAGTTGACCAAAGAGGATCATATATTATTCCTACTTTTGTTTTTGGTATAATTATTCTTATCTAATAGAATTAGGACATGTGTTAGGGTAATAATAATATCATTTTACCCTTAATTACCCTATATACTTTTTATAGTGGTAAATAAAAGTAAAAAGATATTATTCGCCAAAAATTATTTTTTTTCTTATTGAACCACATTTTACTCCTTTATATTAACCTTGTCTCTCGGAATTTTGAAATTCCACTCACAGTAGAGGTAAAAGTATATTTTATGTGAATTTGTAAATTTCCAAGGTGGTGGATAAAAGGTGGTGAAATGTTCAATAATATTATTATATATCTAAAATTATTATAAACTGAATCCAATTAATTACATTAAAATTATATATTTATTATTTATCTATTTTATCATAAAATAATTATAAATAAAATAAATAATTATTTAAATAAAATTTCTGTTTTAAACTATAACTTATAGTTTATCATTATTCATCAAAAATTAAATCTTTTCAGAAAAATACTAAAAATTAACCTAAGATAATTTGGATATTCAAAATTCAATAATGAAGTCTATTTTACCAAATTCCAAAAATTAACGTTGAATTTATTAATTAAAAATTAATTCCCACTATCAAAACCAAAAGGCATTTTTTTAAGAAATAATAACTACTAAAAGTTTGACAACTGTTTATGTCCAATTTCAATGTGAAATTACATACAATGACAATAATTGGATTAAATGGTAAAAATATAATCTATTTATCCTTTAAAAACATTAAAATGTAAAATTTAACAATATAAATTATTTCTATTTAAAATGTTGTTTTCAGTTAAAATATCAAATTTTTTACTATTCACCCAAATATGAAAGTTATCAGGAAAACAACAACACATTATTGAAACAAAATTCTTATGTCCCGATTCTAAAGAAGAATATTATTTTATCAAATTTAATATATAAAAGATTCAAATATTGTAGTTAAATGGCTTCGTCGTTAAAAGGCGGTAAAATTGCATTTTTTTAAAAAATTATTCTTTTAGCTGAAAAAAAAAGTATTTGTTCTTACATTATGTCTTAGAAACTCATAATATAGATTCTAAAATTATATGGATTATATAAAGTTCAAAATTCAGGTAATACTATTCATAACTGCTTTTGAACGACTTGTTTGGTAAGTCATGGTGCGCTAGAACTCGGTGTTGTGTGTAGTGCATGTTATTGAATTACATTGAAGAAATAAAATACTATGAAATCTTGGGGTGTTACATTCTTACCTCGTTCAATAAATAGTATCCTCACAATTTGAAATTATTTTTCGAAAATAAATATTTTAAAATAGAAAATACCTTTGGGAAGACCCACATCAAAAATTAGGTTAATAAAATTTATTCTTAATAAGAGGAAAAGACAAATGAAAGGGTCACCACCAAATTATGATCTCGATTAGGAGAAAATTGGTGGAAATTAGGGACATATAATTTGAGGAAAAACATTTATATTTATAGGTGGTGATTGAGGTCATCAATCCCAAAAAAGTGTAAAATTGAGGGCTATAGATTCATCAATCTATGATGATTTGAAATACCATCAGTTCAACAAAACATATGGTATTAGGATAACACATTTTTTTTTTTAAGATCCCTTCACTAAAATATAAGAATTAATTTATTCACAGAATAAGAGATGAAGAACAATATATACATGAAATATAGATTCCCATCCTTTAACTAATTTCTTCCACAAACTCGTCATTCACTCAAAAAGAAAATATAACATAAAAATAATATTTTATTTATCCTATTCGTATAGGGTTAAAAAAATGAATTTATAATTCATCTAGAAGATGTTTTTTAAAAATACTACATTATTCAATCCAGGACAACACATGGGCTAGTGGTAAGTGATACACCCTTGTCGCCCTTCAGTTTTGGGTTCATGTCTCACGGCCTTGCCGGATTCGATGGGTTGCCACCCGACCTCCATGTTTTCCTTTTATGGAAATAAAAAAATAATCACAAACTAGAATTATCCAACATACTACTTTCCAAACTCCTAGGCCAAAACTTATAAGGAAGGTAAACACAATGGATATCCTTTTTCCCATGTAATAACATGTGAACACCTTCATCGTGTATTCTTTTAAAACACTACAACATCCTAAGTTTCCATAAAACCATATTGATTACATTCATGATCCATTATTACTTATAGAATACTGTATATACTCCTTCTATCGAAAAATTTTGTCAACTCCAACAATGATGGAATATACAAATCATTAATCAGTTTCATGTAAATCAACAATATCCAATATAACTTATCCAAATCAATCATGTATTATTCCTAAATCACTACATCGGTATCAGAACCATATTATTGTTTATCTTTCTCTCAACCATATATTTTACATATATTTATTCTACTATTAAGTAAATTTTCATTGTTCCACACAATAAAAATTCCTTAATGAAATAGTACTGTAGTATAATACTTATATACTCCATAATTATTATAACCAGTACATTGATGATACAACACTAAAATGACATAATTCTCTAATAACAACATAATAACTCTAATCCTTCCTCCTCGTCTGTGGTAGTATCATAAATTTTATATTATCCAACAACATCATTTGTAATATACTCTTATGAATGGTACATTGATTCATATAGTGTCCCAACTCTTTGCAGATGAAGCATTGTACATCTGAAACCTTTTTCTTACCCTTGCAGTCACAGACATGGTGTCTTTTTTCTCCATAATTATAATGAACTCACATTCGCTTCAGGCAATTTCCAGGGTGTTTCTTCCCACAATTATCACATATTGAAAAATTCTTCTTTTCCCTCTTCCCTTTTTCCATCTTTCACTCTTCCATCTTTTTCTTCTCTTGCTTCCCTTCAAAGCCATATGACTCAGAAAATTATTTACTTATATTATTAACACATGATACAATTTCTTCATATGTTTAGAATACATGTGAGACTATTTCCCTTATAAATGATTTCTTAATACTGTGAATGATATGATCCTTCTTACTCTTTGGATCATACATATTTCTAGAGTTCATATTCCTTATACTCGGCACCATTTCTATACAATAGCATAAGCTATGTCAGTTTATAAATTGCAATGAATAATTCCAAACTTGTAAAATACCTAACATAAATTTAATGGTATATGGATATAATCCATAATCATAAGGATTTTTTCATTGAAGAATTATGTACTCATAAGACGTTCATAATTATTTTTAATGAAAATGAGAATTATCCTAAGAATATCCTCCGGGAGTGTCGTAACCAAGAGTGCAGCAAGGCCTGTTGTCATGCACCTCTTCCCGTTCATGTCTAGCTCTAAGCGTTGTTTTCAGGTTTACCCCTATGTATATCTGTTCCAGAGCCTCCTCTACCAGCTCATATTCAGAAAGTAATTTATTGCTCAATAAAATCACAAAACCTTTACATTACAAAAATTTTAGGAAATTCTCCTATACTAATCCTCAACGTCTATCTTAGGGTTAAGTGCTCTAATAAGAGTTTATCTAAATCTCGCTTCCATGGACTGTACTAAACTTCCTCTGGTAAAAACTATAATTCCCCGACCCCATTTACCCATAGTCGGTGCATTATTACATAACATTGGAAATATCACAAAAGATCAAGTATCAAAATACTGATTAGTTTAGTAGCCTTGGAAACACTAGATAGATTCATAAAGTTTATATTAGATTATAAAATGAAAACTACAACAACATAGTCTCCATAGTATACACTCATATCCCCTTATACTATCCTTGCAGGTCATTCATAAAATACTTTTTCACATCCTGGTAAAAATAAAACATAGAAAGGGGTGAGCTAAGATGCCCAGTAAGGATTAAAATATAGCAAAAACATTCATAAATAAGAATAAACATTTAAGACAATGTATAACTAAAACGAAATTCTTTTTAAACATGAAATTAAGCAAAATATGTAATAAATAAAATGAAATAATTCCATTTAATTATTCACATTGATATTCTACTAATCGAATAATCACATGAAATATCAATAACCTCTTTCATATTGATGTAATGCATAATGCCAGACTATTATAACCACATAGACAAGGCCTCATGCCAAGACTACATATAAGATTTGTTAAGGCCTCATTCCAAGACACTAGTTTCTCCCATGAGACATACCGATGCATCGAGGATCTATATCAGGCTTCACCAAGCACTTACTAATTCCATTGCATTCCCCATATGAACAGGTTTAAACATAACATAAACATTCGTATTTAAACTATAATACGAAATGTAAATACTTTCTCCATAAATAATTAATTGTATAAAAATAACACATCCATAGTCAATCCAATCACAAAACCTTCAATACAATATGTAGGTTTTGTATCATAATAAATCAAATTCAAATAAGATTAAAATCCCTCAAAGGATGTTGACATAGATGAATTCCAAACAATTGGAGAGAATTATCTCTTTCTTTAATTAATTTAAAAGGCACATAATAATAAAATAAAGGATTTAATTTGAATTTTTTTATATTCTTGTAAGGGAAGAATCAATGATTTTACAATGGTGGAAAATATATTCACCCACCGTATAAGTTAAAAAAAATATTCATACCTTAATTTGCCATCAATGTTAAAAAGGTCCTTGTTTGGAAAATGATGTAAATATTCCTTTATAAACATCATATAAAAAGTCAAAAAAGCATATAAATGACTTTTACCCATATTCTGTAAAATAGTAGGAATGTTTTGAAATAAATTTTTATGAAACATGGATGTGGATGATAAAGAGGTCCCAGAAGATATTTACATATAAGCAATCTCAGATAATGAAGAGATTGTGAAATAAATCCTCACCTTGTAATTTTATTTGGTTGAGGGTAGGTTAACCTCTTGTATAATGGTGAAATAATTGTTATTAAATTATAAAAGAATCATATACATTAATATGATCTTTTATATGATATTTTATCATTGTTTTGTTAATAATATCTTAGTATTATCATTGTTTCAGGTTTTAACAGATTCATTTTTTTTATTAAATGTTATGTGATCAATATTGGTTAGGGATGAGATGTATATTATTCATATACAAGATGATATCGTGTCTCTAAAAATAATTTTTAATCATTAAATAAAATTTATTCTTGAATGGATACGATGGGGAATGAATCGAATCGCGTTCGTGGAGACGAAAATCCGTACATACGCACGAGCGACGATATCATTCTTTTGATATTAAAATAATATATAATTGGATGTTATATAATATATAATGAATCATTATTGTGTTATATTAATTATTTACATGAATTAAAAATAATTATTATACCCATCCAAATAATAATGTATTGAATAACAATTACTCCACGGCGTGGAGACAGTAGGCCGTACATACAGACGTATGGTGACATGTCGTTCAATGGATAAATAGAATTCTGAATATGGTTATACCATATTTATAATAAAATCACAGTATATAGAATATACTTGATTTATTATTTTAAAATGTAAATAATAAAGAAAGAAGAAGTGGAAGAAGAAAGGAACATGAAAGAGGGTGGTGAAAACATTACCTCTTTTTCGGGTTCTTCCTTTTGATTTGATCAAAAGGGCTACATAGGTTTGATTTATGACTAAAGGAAGGCCTCTAAGATTAAGGTTGGATATTTGAGAGGGTATTTGGGCAGATATTTTCCAAACCAAAATGATTTGATGGTGTGAAGAATTGGATAGAAGTGGTGTCCTTTTATAAGGGGGAGGAGGGGCTCTTTTGGAAAAACATAAAGTAATAATTTATAATAACTTAATATTCGGTTTCTAATGGCTAAAAAGATAATTATTCAATTTTTATGGTTGGGATGGGTCGAAACCACTCATCCAATATATTTTAGACTGGTTTGCGTCACTATAGTAACCTTATCATTTATATTTACCTACTAGTTAAACAGTTTGACATTTACCATGGCTCTTTGTATTTTTATATTATATAGTTATTAAAATTACTATATAATTCCAAGAGACCCCCAAGTGGTCCATTAATGATACACCTATCATTATATAATTCTTTTGGCTGGACCATAGATTTATAGGAATATAATATCAATTAATAATATAATATTTGTTTTAAAAACACTTTTATGTCAATTTTGACAGTATTCAACAATAGCTTTTCTTAAAGCCTTAACAACTTTATTTATTCCAAAAAAATTATTTAATCAGTACAAACATCTCATATTAACCAATAAAATTCGTGGAATTCGTTAACATTCTCAAATTATATTTATTTCTGTATTTATAATATCAATTATTTTAATATTTCACTACTAAGGTAATAAATGCATCATCATTGTGTCATTAATAAATTATATTATTTAATGTCTAAAAATTATAAATAAAATACCATTATGTAAGAAATATTTTTATCTTTCTAATGAATATTTATAATTGAATTTATCTTATGTATAACCCTATATTAAATTTTTTTTAGTTATTAAACATTGATTTTAACTCTATTAACTTTTCTTTGAATTAAATAATAATAAATGTCCTAATCTAATCAAAGTGGAACAAAGTGGTTCATATTTTATTTATAAGCTTGTTTTTGGTATAATTATACTTATCCAATAGAATTAGGACATGTGTTAGGGTAATAATAATATCATTTTTACCGTTAATTACCCTATTTACTTTTTACTATTGTAAATAAAAGTGAAAAGTTACTATTCACCAAAAATAATTTTTATCTCATTGAACCACATTTTACTCTTTGATATTAAACATGTCTCTTAGATGTTTCAAATTCCACTCATAGAAGCGGTAAAATTATGTTTTATATGAATTCGCAAATTCTCCTAGGAGGTGGCTAAAAGACGGTGAAAACTTCAATAAAATTTTCATATATCTAAATTTATTATTAACTGACTCAAATTAATTACATTAAACATATATAAGTATTGTGAATAAATTTTAAAATAAAATAAATTTAAATAAAATATATAATTATTTAAATAAAAATTCGGTTTTAAATTATAACTTAGTGTTTTTCACTGTTAATCAAAAATTAAATGCTTTCAGAAAAAATACCAAAATTTTACCCTAAGTTAATTTAGATATTCCAAATTAAATAATGAAGTATATTTTACCAAATTAAAAACATAGAAGTTGAATATATAAATTTAAAATTAATTTCGGCTGTTAAAACCAAAAGTCGTATTTTTAAGAAATATTAACTACTATAATTTTGGCAGTTGTTTATGTACAATTTCAAAGTGAAATTACATAAAATGACCATCAATGGATTAAATGGTAAAAATATAATCTATTTATACTTCCAAACAATTAAAATGTACAATTTAGTTATAAAAATTATTTTTATTTAAAAAGTTGTTTTCAGTTAAAATATAGTATTTTTCCCTCTTCACCCAAATATTAATGTTATCATAAAAACACCATAAATTTATTGAAACTAAATTATTATGTCCCAAATCTAAAGAAAAAGTTTATTTTGAAAAATTGAATATATAGAAGTTTAAAATATTTCATTTAAAAAGGCTTCACCATTAAAAGGTGGTAAAATTTTATTTTTTGAAAAATACATCTTTTACCTGAAAAACTGTATTTGTTCTTACATTATGTCTTAGAAACTCATAATTTGGATTCTAAAATTATAAGGATTATATAAAGTTCAAAATTCAGTTAAATATATTCATAACCTCTTTTGAACGGCTTGTTTGGTAAGTCATGGTGTGCTAGAACACGTTGTTGTGTGTAGTGAAAGTTATTGAATTACTTTGAAAAAATAATGTACTATGAAATATTGGGGTGTTACAAATATTATCTAATCACGAGTAATTATTTTTTTAGAAATGGATCCAAGAAGATCGAATCTGTCATGACCCCCTCCCCAAAATATTTACCTCACCTAGGCTGACAATTTGAGAAGGTAGATAGAGACCCCTGAGTCCCGCCTCCAGTAGGCCCTGGGTTTCCAACTAGCACTGAGGATATAGAAAAATAAAAAAATTGGAAACATTACTCTCTATGATAACATACAAGGAAGGGAGATTTAAAACAAACACAAAAAACTCAAACTCATACCAAAATATAAAATAAATCCCAAGTACTCTTTGTAAATGTTAGGTAATAACTAATAGAATAGAAAATAAAAACAACATCTACCAATATTAATAAAAAATAGCATTGACCATGAAGCCTATACATCTCTTGTACCCCTAATCTAGTTGTAACAATCATGATCTCCAAAATACTCTATGTGACCTAATAAACAATTTATATATACGTATGGTGACTATAACAGTATATCCATTAGGATTTTCATTAGAACCTATCATGAAAAATTAAAGAAATATTCTAAAAGAAAAGTGAGCAACTAGTGAAACTAAATCATCACCTAAAATGGTATGCTATGTTTTCTACCTTACCATGGAATTTCTCACCATGTATCATATACAAGAGTATGTAATATAACAAATTATATCAAGGGTACCCCTACAACACTTCCCAACTACTTTTCCACTTTTCCCCAATATCAAATTTCCTATTTATATCTCTCCAAAAAGGATTTCTCACAGAAACTTGGGCGAAGCACCACAACAAGAACCTTGTGGAGCACAACCACCATGTCTATACGACCAAAGTTACCAGGTAGTCTCTACGATCCCCCACTGCTCACATAACATGTATCATAAATTAGGAATTATACCTAAAGTTGTTACATCCAATATAATGAGTTAGGATCGTCAAGTGATCAGAACCTATACATGTAACACCTTATGTAGTCCAAATGAAACTATATACAGTATATTGGTGTTTGAGTAACCACATGCTATTACGGCCCTTTAAACACATATATGGGGGAAAATGAACTGTTGTTCCTACCCGCACAAGTTACTACCAAGAGGAGAGAGCAGGGACAAAGGGGGTAGTCATTAATCCATCATCCCACAAAAATGATGGGGAAAACAGCCCTAGGGATTAGAATCCCCAAAGTGTCAGTTTCCCTAAATGAAGGGGTGGAGTGAATATAGATACACAAAACATACAAAATATAATATAGCTAACAACCACACTATGGGTATAAACTAGTCATAAACTCAAATGTCGCTGATTTCTCTTCGAGTCCCCGCTGCCACTACTAAGAGTAAGTTTCCTTTACGAACACAAACATTTAAAGATCAAAATAATATTACTTTATCATGTCTTATCATTTTCTCATAATGATAATTAATTATTTAAAAACAAATTAACAATTATCCATAACACATTATATTTCATTATCACTACTGCCGAAGTCCACTGTTTCTTTAAATTGAAACCTCCTCATTGTGTCCCAGCTAGCTCCAATCCCATGAGTTAACATCATTTATTCAATCTATTATTAGCATCATTATAAGATTCCCACATTTCAAAGAATTATAGAAAAAATAGTCTAAGATACCAATCTTAAGTGGCTCAACCTGGGGAGTAGATGAACAACCCATCATGTCCTTTAAACCTATTTTAGTAGCATAGAAATATCCTCCCAAGATAGACTACACACATAAAACACATTACATACCATGTTCATATACACCACTTTGTGAAGGATGGTAAGAAAGACTAGATGCCTTGAGATGTGGAGAATGAAAAGTAGATAAACTCCTAACAAGATCTAGCAGCCATCCAATCATTCACATCCATCTTGTCTCAACACCATCGATGTCCTCCCAGACACCCACAAGCCTAAACCAATGAATCTCACCACTCCAAGAACCAACTGTTACAACAACCAATGGGCCTCCCTACCCCCCACATATCACAAAAACCATCTATGCTCACATAATAATGAAAACATTAAAAAACCAACATCATATAAACTGGGCATTTATCCCTTAACCAAGGAATCCATCCTTTAAACAAAATAGGCACACATGGAACCAAAACACAAGGCACTTGGGCTAACAATCAAGAGGGTAACTAAGAACCCAACAAGGCATTATCATTTAACAAACAACTAGTTATTTAATCCTTCTTGAAGTAACCAATTTATTATTAGTAGGTTCCAACTATGGGAATCATAAAAAACATGCTATCATTGCAATCAAAAATTAAATAAACATTCTTACTACTTCAATTTGATTTCCTTCAGTCTATAATAGAAAAAATATGATTCATTTACATTCCAACTTATCTTTGAAAAAATAATATTTCAATTAATTCATGTTTTTGTTTTCACCAATTTACGTAATTAATGACATGATAATAAAAGAATGAATAGTTATGACACTATCCAGAAAATCAAAAGAAAATAAAATATGATAGATACTAATTTATTTATCAGATTCCAATATTTATTATATCAATTCCATTATTATCTACTGGGATAAAAAATTCTAACTCTATAGTTTAATTTAAATGAATAATTAATCCTTTAATACACCACCATAAAGTTTCTTTATGTTCATTACATGTGAACAATCCACAAAACTAATCACGACCTCCTCCCCCACAAAAACTACATCCACTAGAGGATATCGTGACACAACTGTATCAACCAAACACCAAGAGAAGACCATTATAATCATGGAGATCACCTAAAATAAAATAGAAATAATAAATGAGAGAAAATTGATCTAAGAAAACACCAAAACAAAGGTAGATCAAACCTTATGTTGATGACATATTGACCCTTATTTCCTACCCCAAAATAAGGGGTATACATTGAGAAAGAAGAAACTTCTAGGTGAAATGATCCAAGGATTAGGGATCGATCACAAAACTCATATGGGATGAAGGAATGGTTTGAGAATCTATCACAAGGAAATTAGAATGTAGAATAAGGGATGATGATATATTGTCCCTTTAGAATATTTACTAGAGCATTGATTTAATATACGTTGCATTTTCTATTAAATAATATCAGAATAAACCATGTTGTTAGACCATGTACCAGAATATCAAGCCATAGAAAAATTATTATAGGATTTATGGGATTTGAATCAGCCTTAATTCACTTAAAACAAGGCCATAAATGCATTTTTCTAAAAGAAATTTTTAGAGGGAAGAAACTGTACGAAGATGGAATCACTGTACCCCGATTAACATCTACTAATACTGTACAGTTACATCTGTATGGAAACAATATTCAACTTTTGATGTTTGGAATCATTGGAAACAAACCAAAATATGAAAACAATATACACCTAAAAATGCCTGGAAACACTATACTCCTACTAACATCTATAATCATTGTACACCAAAAAATGACTAGAAACAATGTACACCTATATATGAATAGAAAAACTATACAGCAACCAACATCTGGAAACACTGTACAGCTCCCGACATTTCGAATCACTAAACACCTACCAATTCTTTGAAACATTGTACACCTATCAATGACTGGAAATACTGTAAACCTACCAATGTCTCAAAACATTGTAGACATACCGACACCTAGAATCATTATTCACCTACCGATGTCTGTAAACAATATAAACCTACCATCTTCATGAAGCATTGTGCACCTACCGATGCCTAAAAACGCTATACACCTATCGAAGGCTAGAAACATTATACTCCTACTGATGGCTGGATACACTATACACAAAACTAAAATAATGATCAAAGAACTATAAATTTTTGAAAATTGTTGGTGATACGTCACCATGACCTACCAGAACCCTTGAAGCACTCGAATATAGCAATGGAATAGACCAGAGAGGTCCGGGACATTACAATAGAAAACTTTCAAGCATTCTAATTCTTAGGAATTCTAAAACAACCTAAAATAAAATATAAAAGTGGTTCGAACAACCAAAAATTGAGATACCACTAAAAAGAGATAATACCACAAAAGGAAATAAAATAAATCCCTCTCATTAGCACGAAAGTTCTCTAATATCAAAATTAAATAATTACATAAAATAATTTAATCTTCAAAAAACAAGGGTTACTAAGTGTATATCTGTGACTCACATTCCAATTTAATATCTTCCACATCACCATGTCTACCTAACATATGAACTAATGGGATAAAACGCCCACAAAACACCTTATCCTTGATGTCTTGGATCCCTACAAGCCACTCATTATGGTCTCATCATCATCATCATCGATCTCTCTTCAATTGATGAATTGAGTTTCATCTTGATGATAATGAAAGAGATTGAACAAATGAAAAACAATGATTATCCAACCCATCTTTGGGAGATGTGATACCTGATACGCCACAGATCCAACATGATATTATACCTTGAAAAGACCAAAAAACTGGGGAGAAAGCTTACTCCCTCAACTATACCTTCTCTTCCCAAAATGGGGAGTCACTTTTAGAAACATGTGATACCCAAAATTAATCCCTATTCCTATCCACCTTTTATTTGTATATTATTTCCGATGATCATGTGAAGCCTTCATCCTATCAAGAATCATTTGATCCATCTCGGTCGTGTTTTGTACCAGTTCTGGTAAATAAATTTCTCCCTCTCTATCCCCAATCTAGAAAACTGGAGAACAACAATGTTGGAGATACAATGATTATAACAGAACTATACCTATTATTGATTAAAAAAAAATTTTAATCGAATTCCACCAAGTTCATGTTCAATGTAACTCCCCCAGATTTCAAATTGTGTTATTTCTTCAAAGTAATTCAATAACATGCACTACACACAACACTGAGTTATATCGCACAATGTCTTACCAAAAAAGCCATTCAAAAGAGGTTATGAATAGTATTATCTGAATTATGAACATTATAAAATCCTTACAATATTAGAATCCATATAATGAGTTTCTTAGACATAATGTAAGCACAAATACATTTTTCCAGATAAAAGATGTATTTTTAAAAAAATGTTATTTTACCACCTTATAATGGTGAAGCCTTTTTTAATAAATTATTTGAAACCTTTATATATTAAATTAGACAAAATAAACATCTTCTTTATAATCGGGATATAATAGTTCGGTTTCAAAAATGTTTTTTTTTCTGATTACTTTCATATTTGGGTGAATAGTGAAAAATAATATATTTTAACAGAAATCATCTTTTTAAATCAAAATAATTTATATTGTTATATTATACATTTTAATGGATTGGAAGTATAAACAGATTATATTTTTATAATTTAATATAGTGATGGTCATTGTAAATAATTTCACTTAAAAATTGGACATATACAACTGTAAAACATTTGGTAGTTATTATTTCTTAAAAACACGCATTTTGGTTTTGACAGCGGGAATTAATTTAAAATTAATAAATGACACTTCTATGATTTATATTTTGTAAAATATACTTAATTATTGAATTTGTAATATCAAAATTAGCATGGGGTAAACTTTTGGTATTTTTCTAAAAACATTAAATTTTTTATGAATAATGAAAAAGACCGGGTTGATTTTCAAACCGAATTTTTATATAAATAATAAATTATTTTATTTAAATTTAGTTTATGTCAAAATAGATACATAATACCTATATAAGTTTAATTTATTTCATTGTATTTAGTTTATAATAATTTTCGGTATATAAAAATTTTATTGAACTTTTCACCGTCATTTACCCATCTCCTTGGAGAATTTGCAAATTTAGATAAAAAATAATTTTACCACTTATGTGATTGGAATTTAGAAAATCCGAGATACAAGGTTAATATCAAGGAGTAAATTGTGGTTCAATATGATAAAAATAATTTATTTGTGAATAGAATCTTTTTACTTTTATTTACCATGGTAAAAATTAAATAGGGTAATTAATGGTTAAAATGATATTATTATTACCGTAACACATTTCATAATGCTATTGGATAAGTATTATTCGACCAAAAACAACCTTAGGAATAATATATGAACATATTTGGTCCACTTGGATTAGATTCCGAAAATTATTATTATTTAATTCAAAGAAGAGTTAAAAGAGTTAAAATCGAAGTCTAATAACTAATAAATATTTAATATAGGGTTATACAGAAGATAAATTAGATTATAAATATTCATTTTAAAGATAAAAATATTTCCTGCATAATTTTATGTTATTTATAATTATTATACATTAAATAATTTAATTTAATTCTGACACAATGATGATGAAATAATTACCTTATTAGTGAAATATTAAAATAATTGATATTATAAATACCAAAATAAATATAATTTGAGACTTTAAATGAATTAAACGAATTTTATAAGTTAATATGACATGTTAGGATTGATTAAATGAATTTGGTTCTAATTAATATGGTATTTAAGACTTTATCAAAAATAAATTGTTGAATAGTTTCAAAATTGACCTAAATGATTTAAAAAAAATATTACATTATTATTTGATAATATATTCCTAAAAATATAAGGACCTACCAAAGGATTTATATAATGATAGGTGTATAATTAACGGACCACTTGGGGGGTCTATTGAATATATATTTTACGTTTATTAACTATATAATATAATAATACAAGGAGACATGGTAAATGTAAAACTATTTAACTAAGAGTGAAATCTAAATGATATGGTTAATATAGTGACCCAAACCATTCTAAAATCTATTTTATGAGTGGTTTTTGACCCATACCCACCATAGACATTGAATAATCCACTATGGAGCCATTATAAACCTAATATGAATTTATTATAAATTAATACTTTATTTTTTTTCTAAAGAGCCCCCCCCCCCTTATAAAAGGACACCACTTCTAACCAATTCTTCATACCTTCAAAGCCTTTTGGTTCAGCCAACCTCTACCCAAGTATTCTCTCAAAAATAATACCTTAATCCTAGATGACTTCCATTAGTCATAAAGCCATCCTACGTATCCCTTTTTATCAAATCCAAAGGATGAACCCGAAGAAGAGGTAATGTTATCACCACCCTCTTTCAAGTTCTTTTCTTCTTCCACTTCTTCATTCTTTTTTTATTTCCATTGTAAAATAATAACTTCAGTAACTTATATATATTGTGATGTTATTAAAAATATGGTATAACCATATTCTTTATTCTATCCGTCCTTTGAATGACATGTCACCATACGTGCGTACGTACGGCCTACCGTCTCCACGTCATGGTGTAATTATTATTCAATACATTATTATTTGAATTGGTAAAATAATGATGTGTAATTCATGTAAATAATAAATCTTTCATTTTAATTATTCATTATTTATGATATACCATACAATTTTTTTTAATATAAAATGAATGATATTGTCTCTCGTCCGTACGTACAGATTACCATCTCCACGAACGCAATGAGATTCATTCCCCATTGTATCCATTCAAGAATAAATTTTTTTTGAAGATTAAAAATAATTTATAGATACATGTTATCATACAAGATATGAATAATATACATCCCATCTATATGAAACATGGCTCACAAAACATTTAATATAAAGAAAAACGATTCCGTTAACACCTGAAACGATGATAATACTAAGATATTATTAACTAATCAATGTTAAAAGAACAAATATGATATAATATTAATGTATATTGTTATTGTATAATTTAATTAAAATTATTTCACCATTATAAAGGAGGTTAACCTAACCTAAACCAAGGAAAAGTACAAGGTAAGGGTTTATTTTATAATAACTTCATTATCTGAGGTTGTTTATAGGTAAATATCTATTGGGTCCTCTTTATCATCCACATCCTTGTTTCTTAAAAATTTATTTCTAAGCATTCTTAATATTTTATAGAGTATGGGTTAAAGTCATTTATACCCTTGTTTTACCTTTTATATGATGTTTATAATGGAATCTTTACGTTATTTTCCAAACAAGGACCCTTTTAACCATTTCGACAAATTAATGTAGGAATGTCTTTTTTTAACCTATACGGTGGGTGCTAATATTTTGCACCATTGTAAAATCCTCGAGGCTTCCCATACATGATTATAAGAATATTTTAAAAGTAAATTTTTTATTTTATAATTCTTTGACTTTTCAATGATTTAAAAAAAATATAATTCTCTCAAATAGTTTTGATTTGTAGGACTCATTAGACAAACTAGTGTCTTGGCACGAGGCCTTGACAAAATCTTATTTTTAGTCTTGGCATGAGGTCTTCGATACATGTTTATGATAGTCTGGCAATATTCATTCCATCATTATGAATTTGGTTATTGATATTGTATTTTATTATTCGATTAGTAGAATATCCATGTGAATAAGTACAAGGCATTATTTAATTTAATTTCTTCCATATTCTGCTGAAGTTCAAGTTTAAAAGGCTTTTGTTTTAGTTTTACATTGCCTTAAATGTTTATGATTATTTATGAATGTTTCCGATATATTTTTATCCTTTCCCGGAATCTGATCTCACCCCTTTCTTTGTTTTATTTTCCCCTAGATGTGATGATGTATTTTATGAATGACCTATAAGGATAGTATGAGGGGATATGAGTGTACACTATAGGGACTATGTTGTTGTAGTTTTCATTTTATGATGTAATGTATACTTTATGAATGTATCTAGTGTTTCCATGGTACTAAACTAATCGGTCTTTTGATACTTGATTGTTTTTTATCATGCCAATATTATGTAATAATGCACCGACTCTAGGTTAATGGGGTCGGGGTGTTACAGTTGGTATCATAGGAAGTTTAGTAAAAACCTTGGAATCTATATTTAGATAAACTATGATTAGAGTACATATCCCTAAGATAGACTCTGAGGATTAGTATAGAATAATTTTCTAGAATTTTGGTATTATAGAGATTTTGTGAGTTTTCTGAGAAATAAATATTTGACTTGATATAAGCAGATAGAGGAGGATCTGGCATTGTTTTACCTATGGGTAAAATCCAAAAACACCTCTTGGCGCTAGACTCGAACGGGAACTGCTGCCTGTCAACGGGCCTTGATGCACTCTTGGTTACGACACTCAGGGGGGACATCCTTAGGATAAATCTCATTTTAATTAGAAATCATTATGAAGGGATTATGAGTTTATAATTCCTCAATGAAAAAAACCTTATGACTATGAATTATATCCATAAACAATTTCATTTACGTTAGATATTTTACAAGTTTGGAATTATTCATTGCAATTATTAAACTAACCTAGTTTATGCTATTGTATAGAAATGGCACCCAGTAGAAGGAATATGAACTCCTGCAATACGTATAATCCAAATGGTAATAAGTATCATATCTTTCACTGTATTAAGACATCATTTAAATTGGAAATATACTCCCATGTATTCTCAACATATGATGAAATATTATCATGTGTTTATAAGATAAGTAAATAATTCTCTGATTACTATTTTTTGAAGGGAAGAAAGAGAAGAAAAGGATGGAATAGAGAGATGGATAAAGGGAAGAGGGAAAATAAGTATTTTACCATATGTGATAACTGTGGGATGAAACACCCTTGAAAGTTTCTGAAGGGAATTGGAGTTTGTTATAAGTGTAGAGAAAAAGGACACCATGTACGTGACTGTAATGGTAAGAAAAAGGTTTCAAATGTACAATGCTTAATCTGCAAGGAGTTGGGTCACTAATGAATAAAAGTCTCATTCATAAGTGTATAATTAAAATGAAGTTATTGGTTAATAATCAAGTTATGATACCACCATAGATGAGGAGGAATGATTGGAGTTGTTAGGGTGTTTTTTTAAAATTATTTCATTTATGTTTTGTATCAACTATTTACTAGTTATAATAATTATAGAGTATATAAGGATTGCACTAAAGTACTATTTCATTAAGGACAATAGATTTTGTGGAACCAAGGAAAGTGACTCAATAGCTGGTAAATTTTTTGGAAAATATATGGTTGAGAGAAAGATAAACCATAATATGGTTCTGATACCGAGGTAGTGATTTCAGAATAATACATGATTGATTTGGATAAATTATATTGGATATTTTTTATTACCTTGAAACTGATTAATGGTTTGTATATTACATCATTGTTGGAGTTTATAACATTTTTGAATAGAAGGAGTGTATCTAGTATTCTATAAGTAATAAGGGGTCTGGAATCTAAACATTATGGTTTTTGGGTAATTGAGGATGTTACAATGTTTAGAAAGAATACATGTTGAAGGTGTTCACATGTTATTACGTGTCAAAAAGTATCTTCATTGTGATTAATTTCCTTATAAATTTTGGATTGTGAGTTTGGATAGAAGTATTTTGGATAATTCTAGTTTGAGATTATTTTTCGATTGCTATAAAAGGACAACTCGGAGGTCGGGCGGCACCCTGTTGCATCCGGCAAGGCCGCGAGACTTGAACCTAAAACCGAAGGGAGACAAGGGTTTATCACCTACCACTGGCCCACATGATGTCCTGGATTGAATAATGTTGTTTTTAAAAAAAATCTAGTAGATGATTTATTAATTCATTTTTTAACACTATATGAATAAGGTAAATAGAATATTATTTTTAGGTTCTATTATCTTTTAGAGTGAAAGATAAGTTTGTGGTAGAAATTAGTTAAAGGATGAGATTATACATGTCAAGTATATATTTTTCTTCTTCTCTTATTCTATGAATAAATTAATTCTTATACATTATTGAAGGGATCATAAACAAAAAATTGTGTTATCCTAATTCCATATGTTTTTTTGAACCGATGGTATTTTAATTTATCATAGATTTATGAATTTAAGGCCCTCAATTTTACTCTAGTTTGTGATTGATGACCTCAATCACTACCTTTAAATATTTACATTTTTCATCCAATTATATGTCTCTAATTTCAACCAATATTCTCTTAATGAAGATCATAATTTGGTGGTTACCCTTTCATTTCCCCTTTCCTTTTATTAAGTCTAAATTTTATTAACCTAATTTACGATGTGTGTTTTCCCAAAGGTATTTCCTATTTTCAACCTTTTATTTTATAAAAATAATTTCAAATATCAAGGACACAATTAATTTAAGGAGGGATGAATTTAAAACCCCAATATTTCATAGTATGTTATTTCTTTAAAGTAATTCAATAATGCGCACTACACGCAACACTGAGTTCTAGCGCACCATGACGCACCAAACAAGCCGTTCAATGGCGGTTATGAATAGTATTAACTGAATTTTAAACTTTATATAATACTTATAATTTTATAATCCATATAATTAGTTTTTATACATAATGTTAGAACCAATACATTTTTTCAGATAAAAGAAGTATTTTTATGAAATGCAATATTAACGCCTTTTAACGAAAAAGCCTTTATAAATCCAATATTTGAAAATTTTATATACTAAATTTGACAGAATAAGCTTCTTATTTAGAATTGGGACATAAGAATTTAGTTTCAATATCATTATGGTGGTTTTATGATAACTTTCATATTTGGGTGAATTGTGAAAAATACTATATTTTAACTGAAAACATCTTTTTAAATCATAATAATTTATATTGTTAAATTATAAATTTTAATGGTTTGTATGTATAAATATATTATATTTTTACCACTTAATCCAATTATGGTCATTGTATGTAATTTCACTTTGAAATTAGACATAAAAATGTGTCAAACTTTTGGTAGTTATTATTTCTTAAAAATCCACCTTTTGGTTTTGACAACGGGAATCAATTTTAAATTAATAAATTCAACCTCTATGTTTTGAATTTGGTAAAATAGACTAAATTATTGAATTTGAAATATCAAAATTAGCCTAGGGTAAATTTTTGGTATTTTTCTAAAAACATTTATTTTTTGATGAATAGTGAAAACACCGAGTTATAGTTTAAAACCAAATTTTTATTTAAATTTATTTTATGTAAAAATAGATACATAATAGTTATATAAGTTTAATTTAATTCATTGGAGTTAGTTTATAATATATTTTGATGCATAAAAATTTTATTGAACTTTTCAACGTCTTTTACCCACTTCCTATGAGAATTTGCAAATTCAAAAATAAAATTAATTTCACTGCTTCTGTGAGTGGAATTTCAAAAATCCAAGAGATAAGGTTAATATCAAGGAGTAATATGTGGTTCAAAAAATATAAAAACAATTTTTGGTGAATAGTAACTTTTTGCTTTTATTTACCACGGTAAAAAGTAAATATGGTAATTAATGTTAAAATGATATTATTATTACCATAACACATGTCCTAATTCTTTTGGATAAGTATATAATTCGACCCAAAAAACCCTTATGAAAACAATATGAACCTCTTTGGTCCACATGGATTAGATTAGGACATTTATTATTATTTAATTCAAAGAAGAGTTAAAAGAGTTAAAATCAAAGTTAAATAAATAATACGTTTTTAATATAGGGTTATACATTAGATAAATTAAATTATAAATATTTATTAGAAAGATATAAATATTTTATACATAATGGAATTATATTTATAATTTTTAGACATTAAAGTTTTTAATTTATTTGTGAAACAATGATGATGCAGTAATTACCTTTTTATTGAAATATTAAAATAATTGATATTATAAATACCCAAATAAATACAATTTGAGACTTTTAATTAATTACACTAATTTTATTGGTTAATAATACATTTTATAATTGATTAAATGATTATTTTTAAATAATAATGTTTTTAAAACATTAACAAAAATCAATTGTTGAATAGTGTCAAAATTGACATAAAAGAGTTTTTATAAAAATATTATATTATTAATTGATATTATATTCCAAAAAAATAATGATTGGCCAAAGTTCTTATATAATGATAGTTGTTTCATTAATGGACCACATGGAATGTCTCTTGGACGTATATAGTAATTTTATTAACTATATAATATAAAAATACAAAGAGACATGGTAAATGTCAAACTATTTAACTAAGAGTTAAATCTAAATGATAATGTTACTATAGTGACCCAAACCTATCTAAAATCTATTGGATGAGTGGTTTTCAACCCATAATCATATTAGACTTTTAATTCTCCACTTTGGATCCATTATAAACCTAATATGAATTTATTATAAATTAATACATTAAGTTTTTCATAAATAGCCCCACCTACCCCTTATAAAAGGACACCACTTATAACCAATTAATTATACCTCAATGCCTTTTTTAGGACAAAATCCGCCCAAATAGCCTATAAAATATCCTCCGTTAATCCAAGAGGCCTTCCTTAAGTCAGAAATCCAACCTAATTATCCCTTTTGATCAAATAAAAATTAAAAACCCGACGAAGAGGTAATGTTTTCACCGCCCTCTTTCAAATTCTATTCTTTTCCACTTCTTCGTTATTTTTTCCCATCATAAAATAATATCTCCAGTATACTATTTATACATTGATGTTATTATAAATATTGTAAAACCATATTCAGTATTCTATCCATCATTTGAATGACATGTCACCATATGTGCATACATACGACCTACCGTCTCCACATTGTGGTGTAATTGTTATTCAATAAATTATTATTTGGATTGGTATAATAATGATGTTTAATTCATGTAAATAATAAATATAAGATGATAATTATTCTGTACATATTTTATTATATCCAATTATATATTATTTTAATATAAAAATAATGATATTGTCGCTCGTGCGTACGTACCGATTACCGTCTCCACGAACGTGATGAGATTCATTCCCTATAATATCCATTCAAGAATAAATTTTATTTGATGATTAAAAATAATTTTTAGAGACATGATAGCATCCTGGAAATGAATAATATACATTACATCCATAGAAAATATGGCTCACATAACATTTAATATAGAGAAGAACGAATCTGTTAAAACCCGAAACGATGAGAATACTAAGATGTTATTAACAAATCAATTTTAAAATATCATATAGTTTATCATATTAATGTATATGATTCTTTTATAATTTAATAACAATTATTTCACCATTATACAAAAGGTTAACCTACCCTCAACCAAGTAAAAGTACATGGTAAGGGTTTATTTCACAATCTATTCATTATCTGAGGTTTGTTTATACGTAAATATCTACTGGGACCTCTTTATCATCCACATCCATATTTCGTAAAAATATATTTCAAAACATTCTTAATATATTACATAATATGGGTTAAATTCATTTATACTCTTACATTACTTTTTATAAGAAGTTTATAAAAGAATCTTTATGTCATTTTCAAAACAAGGACCTCTTTAACCATTTCGACAAATTAAGGTTAGAATGTCTTTTTTAACTTATATGATGGGTGCAGATATTTTCCACCATTGTAATATCATTGATGCTTACCATAATATATTATAAGAATATTTCCAAATTAAATGTTTTATCTCATAATTATATCACTTTTAAATGATTTAAAAAAAAGAGATAATTCTATAAAATTGTTTTGATTTCATCTATGTCCACATCCTTTGAAGGATTTTAATCTTATTTGAAATTGATTTATTATGATACAAAACTTCCATATTTTATTGAAGTTTTGTTGATATTTTTTAATGTGGATGTGTTATTTTAATACCATTCATGATTTATGGAGAAAGTATTTACATTTCATATGCTAGTTTTAATAAGAATGTTTAAGTTATGTTTAAACCTGTTTATATGAGGAATGCATAGGACTTTGTAAGTGATGGGTGCATGCCACTATAACTCCTCGATGCATCGGTAGGTCTCCTGAGACAAAATAGTTTCTAGGCACGAGGCATTGACAAAACCATATTTTTAGTCTTGGCATGAGGTCATGGCTACGTGGTTTTGATAGTCTGGAATTATGCATTCCATCATTATAAAAGTGGTTATTGGTATTGCATATGATTATTATATTAGAAGAATATCCATGTGAATAAGTAAATGATATTATTTCATTTTATTTCTTCCATATTATGCTGATTTTCATGTTAAAAAGGTTTTGTTTTTGTTATACATTTCCATAAATGTTTATTCTTATTTATGAAAGTTTTCGCTATATTGTTATCCTTACTGGGCATCTGAGCTCACCCCTTTCTATGTTTTATTCTTTCCAGGATGTAAAGAAGTATCTAATGAATGAACTTCAAGAATATAATGAGGGGATTAGAGTGTGGACTCTATAGACTATGTTATTGATGTTTTTATTTTATGATTTAATGTAAACTTTATGAATGTATCTAGTATTTCCAAGGCTACTAAACTAATCGGTCTTCTGAGACTCGATCTTTTGAGATCATGCCATTGTTAGGTAATAATGCACTGACTCTGGGTAATTGTGGTTAGGTTGTTACCTTCGACATCCACATACCTAGAAATTGAAGAGAGAAGGATGTAACATGACATCAAGAGTCCAGATGTTCCTCTCTATCTGACCATACATTTTTTGATAATAAAAGGACAATGACATTGTTGAGAACTGATATAATGATGGAGACCTCTCCATACCCTATAGGTTATACATGTAGGTCGATTGAAAATGATCATCCTCAGGAAGATGTAGACTCTCACCACCTCCTATAGTTACATCCTCTTTAAATCCTCCACTATGATTAGCTCCTTGAATGTTGTAAAGTGTGATGATTTCGTTAAATGATCAACTACCACCAAAATAGCATCATGGACTCACTATTCTTGTGGTAAACTAGTATCAATTTCTATTAATATGTCCTCCCACTTCAATTGAGGAACATATAGTGTCTAGAGGAATCTTTTGGGGACACAATACTCAACCTTCCCCAATATGAAGACCAAAGATCCAGAAACAGACTCCACAACTGTATGCATAGGCCCATGCCACCAAAACGGACTCCTGAATGTTCGATACACCATTGTCACACTAGTTTGAACCACTATTAAATAACTATGTAATACACTGAGAACCATCTCACTAATATTCTATGGAATGAAAATCCTTACCTGATACAACACACGATGTTGTTCATTCTCAAAACAACTATAAGGGGCCTCACCACGAACAACTCAATCTCTATATACACCCACCTATTCATCCTTAAATTGGGACTATTAGGCCTCATGTACAAGAGATGAATGTACTGTAATCTAAAAAATACATATTATTCCCCCAACATATCATATATCAAGATATAATGTTGAATGATCTTCCATAACTCTCAAGGAATTGCCAGATTAATGCACTACATCACTACATGACTTCTGGATCAGTGTATCAGCTAAAACATCCCCCTTTCATGGTGAATAAAATATTTCATTGTCATTTTCCATTAAGAACACCATCCACCAACATTGTTTCATGATCAATTCATGCTGGTGGAAAATATACCACAGTCTCGCTGGATCAGTGAAAACCACAAAGCGCTCTTCAATAATGTATATTCTCCACGATGTTGTACAACACACCACTACCAATAAATCATGATCATTGGTGGCATAGTTAAATTAATGGGGATTCAATTTATCAGAACCATGATAAACAACTGATCTCCACTTCATAAGAACACAACCCAACCCCAAATATGAAGCATTGTAGAATACATAAAATTGAACTTCATCTACTGGGGGACAAAGTACCGAAGAACATACAATATTCTTATTTATATTCTCAAAAATGTCTTGAAAATAATCATTTCACACAAATTCTTTATCCTTTCTAATCAATACTATTATATGAGTCACAACCTGATAAAAATAGGCAACAAACCTCCTGTAGTAGCCTACGGGACCAATGAAACATTACACCACAAGCACTCTCTATGGGGATGCCCGAGACACAACTGCTACTATCATCAAAAGATCCATATATACTCCGTGTTGGGAAAATTCATATTCTATGAAATGAACATCTCGAGGAAAAAACTAACCATTTTAAATCGTTCCATACAGATGTTGTTGATTAAGAAATCCAAAAAGGGCATGCAGATTCTCTACATGCACATCCTCAGATGCAGAGTACACAAGGATGTAATTGATCAAAACCATGATAAATATATATAGGACCTCATGGGAGATGGTTTTCATAAAACCCATGAACATAGCTAGAGCATTATTCACACCGAATGACATTACAATGAACTCCTAATGTACATGATGACAATGGGATGAAGTCTTTGGGATATCCTCATCCATCACATGCATATGATGATGTCATGATCACATGTCAATCTTTTATAACCAACATTCACATTTCAATTTATTGAATAAATCATGAATACACATATGATGATAGAGATAATTCACCTTAACTTAGTTTAGACGATGATAATTGAATCACAGAAGAAAACATCTATGTTTATTAATCATGAAAAAAACTATACCACACCACAATGACACACTCGACTGAAAAAAAAACTTCACAGTAAGAGTCTATGGAGCTACATACGTAGATCCCATAACGTAGAAGGGTCCATCCTATATAGAGACATAGATATACGAGACTATCCCACCTATATCTCGATCATACACTCGATCTCTCATCTAGGGTAATGTTATAAACTCTTCAAAAATGACATCAGGTTTCTCTTCTGCGACCCAGGGAAAAAGAAACTGCAGAACCAATGATGAACATATAATCATCTTTTTCATCATGGATGATAGGTACAGAACATTCCTATGACCAATCAAAGGGTACACTCTCTTACAAAAACTATTGGCTCTATATAAGAATATAAGAACACCACATGCCACTGAACGAAATCCATGATAGCCTACACAGAATACAACCAATCCATACTGAAAATGATATCAAATGGTTTTATCTGTAAACATAAAAAATCTCCCCAATTGTTGATGAACGAGCACTAGATCACAGTCTTTGCATACATCAAAAATGAATCTCGACCTCCAACTATTGCAGTCGATGCCCTAGGGCACTATAAGAACCTATACATAATGTCCCAATGCATGGAAAATGGGTGGTGGTATGATGGAATGCATGGATCTTGAGTCAAACAAGGCATACACTGAATTGAAAAATATTAAATGAGTGCCTCAAATGACATTTGGATCACCTGGAGCAGTCAACACTAAAGCATGAAGCAGAACACGCCCTGCTCCACAACCTCATTGACCCTAATGATGACCACCACCATGACCACAATCTACTCTCCTAGGAAATGGAGAATATCAGAGAAATCATTTACCTACCCCAACTACTCCCTGTGTTTACAAAGCATGAGAAACATAATACTTCTCCCATAGCTGGAACTACATCAACGAAGGAACTTGGGGTAGAACACCTAGTGCACGATGAACACATTAAATGGTCGGGCACTATCCCTCTTGATGACATTGGCCTCCATATAAAAATATTCCCTTGATCCATTGGAATAGGCCTGAGAGCCACCATCCCTAGTGATACGAGATGCTGAATGCAGCGACCTACCCCTGTCTATACAAAAACACTTCAGCACTGAAAATCAGGAACCCTAGACAGTAGCTCTACATCATGAGTAACCCCAACAACACTTCTCTCATGATGATCTAGTTATGTATAAAGTACTCTCAATATCCTCTTCCCACCCCTACAACTCAATATATGTCTTCAACATAAACGGTGTGTCCTGACACTGGATATCTTGATGAGAATCTTCCTCAAAATGACTCGCATATACCTCATCATCTAGAAAATTAATCGAATCGAAATGTAAAAGTTTCTCGAAACAGATTCCAAACTCTCACAAAATGAATATCCCTTGTGGAAGGGTAAGAAGCTCTTCGTGACTAGACGCCATCACAATTGATGAAAGAAACAGAACTATGTGCATCTCCCAAAACTCCTCCCACGTGATCAACAAATCTTCATGATACCTGATGAACAAGAACCACCACTGACTCACTGCCCCATGTAGAAGTTTCAGAACAAAAGACACCCAGTATTCCTTCCATGCACAGAAAGAACTGAAGGAGTTATCAGACTCCTCTATCATGTCATCTATGACTGCCTCTAAAATAGAGCCCTTGTACATCTGCATACTCTAACACTGAAACTCTCAAGGTGTCCTACTCTATGTGTCATCGCCTTCAGTCTCAACCCCTATGGTGATCTCCTGGCACAGTCGGCTATAAATATTTTACGCGAACCAAACGAGGACGTTGACTACATGCGACACCAGAAAAATAACAAAACATATAGCTCAAAAACCAATAATTTGGGTGACTCATCATTCATTAATTAAAATTTTTCTTTTCTTCATTTTTGGTTAATCTATTCCAACGTATACCCATTCAAAAACAAGCACAATGAATATTGATTCGTGATATTTTCCTTGGTCTCTACCATGAAACTAGGATCATCATGTTTAGTAGTCACATTAAATATAAATGCCCATGAATTAGATCATAGGGAGCTAAATTCCTAGGTCTCATATAGTCTCTAGTGTTTACATCACTTCCTAAACATAACATACACTATCTCCCTACTAACACATGCAACCTCACATGTACCTAACAACGAACTCCATCCTATCCCTCAACCTCCCAGTGATACAACTATGTAAAAACCCCCTCCCAACTTGGTGTACCCCTCATGGGCCAAAAATGTGAGAATGGAGATAGATCCCCCGAGTCCCGCATCTAGTAGGCCTTAGGATTGCGACTATCCCAGAGGTTATAGAAAACACACAAAAATTGGAGGTTTAACCATATATGAAAACACATGAAGAAGATGTGGATAATACATAAATCAAAATACACCAACTCTTCATTAAATATAAAATAAATCCCATTAACTCATATGTAATGTCATTCAAGAACTACTATAACTCAAAGGGAAAAATACAAGTACGAAAAGAATATAAAAACAGAAGAGACTATGAACGCCGAACAACTCATACAACCCCAAGATAGTATTTACCAGCATGATCTTAAATATAATAATTGTGACCTTAAAACTTGTATATATATATAGGGTTAGTAAAATAGTATACTAAGTAGGATCCACCCCAGATCCTCTCATACAAAAGTAAAAAAATCATTCTATAGAAATTTAATCAACAAGTGAAACTAACTCATCATCTAAATATGTATACATTGTTCCCAACCTCACAATGGATACCCTCACCATGTATCGTAGAAAAAATAATAATATATAATAGTGAATATAAAAGGTTCCCCACTACCACTTCCCCACTAGTTGGACACTTTTCCCCAAACATCACACATTAGAATAATCTCTCTCCAAAAAGGCTTTCCCGTAGACACCTGGGAGAAGCACCTTAATATGCACCTTGTATAGCATGAGAACCATTTCAATGTATAAAATGTAACCTAGTAGTCTCGAGGAACCCCCATAACACGCATAACACGTATCATATGTCATGAATTATACATCATGCCAACCTATTTCTAGAGTGAAGGCCCATCCTCTGACAGGAATCTCAACAAAAAAATAATGTGGAATACCTTACGAGTAATGAGCCCTTTTGGAAGGACGTTAAGCAAGACCAACTACCTTGAGTAGTGGGGAATGTAATGAAAACAAACAAGCAACAATATTCAGTAATAATCCAATCATTAATATCGACCCTGTTTCATTAACTATGGTGTCCTCATAGACACCCGCATGCCTAAACTGATACATCTCACCACACTAGGTGTCAATTACTACCCTAACCAATTGTCCTCTATTACAGAACATATCACAACTGAAATATAGGATCACATTAAATAAAAAGTATCAGGAAACAAAAATCATATCAACTGTGAACATGGACCATAAACAATGCATTCATCATTCATATACTATGAGAACTCATGGCTCCAATAGGCAAGGTGCTCGAACTTACAAGAAAGATGGTAACATAGAACCCTTATTGTTAATAAATTTTAACAAACAGTTGGTTCTTTAATCCATCGGGAATTAATATATTTATTTTTAGTAGGTTCCAACTATGGGAATCCAAAATATAAAGCTTTGATATATATAATAATATTTAATCATTCTTACTACATCAATTTGATTATAATAAAACTACAATAAAATGACCGGATTCATTTACATGCCTCTTTGTCAATGGCCATACAATTTACATTTAATCCTAGATTAAATTAGTTTCTAAATTATATCGTGAAAAAAAATTATAAACAAGGGAATCATAGATATCTCACTATATAGAAAAAATAAATACAACAACATATGGTCGATACAAATTTATTTATACCGTTTAAATTTTTATTATTTAATTTCCATTTCGATCAATTGGGATAAAACAAGAAAAATCCGTAGTTTAATTTAAAATAATATAGTAGCCATGAGTCCACTACCTCAAATGGTTCTTTATGTTCTTTAAAGAATAATGATCCACACAATTCATCATGTTCTCCTCCGCCATGACAACAACATCCAACCGAGGATTCCACGAAACATTTGTACCAACCAAAACACCAGAAACGTTAATTAAAAACTTGGAGGCCACATGAAATATCGTAGAAAAAATAAATAGGAGAAAGGGGATTGATGAAAAAACAAAAATAGAGGTATATCATACCTTTAATCAATGAAGGATCAACAGTTGCTTCTTACAGCAAAATAAGGGGTGCACATGCACTAGGAAGAAACATCAATGGGGAAACGATCCAAGGATTAGTGTTCAATCACACCACTCATACAAGAATAAAAAAAGGGTCAAGAGTATCACACCAGGAAATTAGAAGGTAGAAAAAGGGAGGAAGATATCGTGTCCATTTAAATGATTTAACATAGTAGTAGTTTATGATACACTATAATTACCATTAAAAAAAGATCGTATTAAATCATGTGGCCTGAATACGCAAATCTATCCTGATCCTTAGAAAAATTATTATATGAGTTGTGGGCATTAAATCACCGTTAAATCCATTAAAAAAAGTCTTTATATATGTTTTTCATTAAGAAAATTGCGAAATGTGTTAAACTATTGGAAGCTAGAAAAAATGTACTTTTATTGATGTTTGGAAACACTGTACATTTACCGAAACATGGAGACATTGTAATGCTACTGACGTTTGGAAACATTGTAAAACTACAAATTTCAGGAAACACTGTATAACTACCGATGCCAGGAAACACTATACACCTACCTACATATTAAAAAACTATACATCTACAGATATCGTGAAACTCTGTAAACCTACCGACACCTGGAAACAAAGTACAACAATCGGCATTTCAAAACACTATACACCTATCGATGATATGAAAACGTTATACACCTACTGAAATCTTGAATCATTGTATACATACAGATGTCTAAGAACATTTTACACCTACAAATCCATAGAAACAATCTACCGATAACAATGTTAAAAAATATTGTACACTAACCGATGTTTGGAAACACTATACACCTGATGACGCCTGGAAACATTGTACACCTACTGAAGTCTGGTTACCTTGTACACATACCAACATCTGGAACCATTGTACACATACTGATGGTTGGAAACTCTGTACACCTACTGTGATCTGGAATCACTATACACAAAACTAGAAACCCTATATGCATAACATGAAAATTTTCTAAGTGTTAGGGAGAAGTCACCATGACCTCCTAGAACACCTCAGACACCTTATTTTAGTAATATAATCCACTTAAGAGGGTCAAACTATTACGGAATATGAATAATATAATTGAAAAAATATATAAATAGTTAGAATGATTTTCCATTTACAGGCATGTTAAAATATTTCAAAGGCAACTAGTCTCCAAATAAATTATCATATGGCGACATAATATATTGTTCCATATAAAATGATATATAATCCAAAATGTATTATAGTTTAATTTTTAAGGATAATAATAAGATAAAAATATAAAATATAAATTAGTTTATGATAGGAATTTTTTTCCCATGTAAAATTTTTGGGATGAATTAGTATTTTATATACTAAACAGAATGAGGGTGTTCACAAAATGTGTTGAGAAGTTAAATCAATAGTGGGAATTAATGGGTATGTAAATGTTTTTATATTAATATTTTAATCTATAATAAGATTAAGAAAATATAGAAAAATATTCCTTATGTTTCAATGGAATATACCTAAGAAGAAGCTCAGGAATCATTGTCCATGATTTACTATTATTATTTTGAAAGGGGGTTGATTATAGGTCATGGGTATTTTTAATCATAAATAAAGTGATTATACTATTAGTCAAGTGATATTATTTTTATATTAAATATGTAATTTATATTTATTTTACTGTAGTACAATTCATTAAGGAATGTTGAATGAATGTTGAATGGTATTTAAGACTTGGAAAAAAGATTCAGTGGAAACTAGATCATTATTGGAAACACACTATTTATTAAATATAACCATTAATATCTACTCAATATTGATATAATAGTGTCAATGAAAAATTTATGTGATAGTATTGGTGACAATGAAATATGATTGTGTTTGATGTCATTTATTTTATTTTTTATATTTTAATTTTTAGTATATATTCGAGTACCTACAAATAGTTTTTACAATAATGCATGTTTAAAATAAAGTTTTATAGTGTTAAATATATTTATTTATTTGGAATGGAAATTTTTTTTATAGAGATTATAATTTATATTTATCTACCTACCATCCATGTTATTTTAAATTTAATTTAGATAATGATAGTTTAGACTAGTATTATGGAAAACTATTTATTGAGTTGAATATGTTGAACTATAGGTTTTAATGGATATATTTTCATATTTTTTTTAAAAAATATCTTGAGATCATAGGAATGAATGTTTTTTGTAATGATATACTAAATATCACTTAGGTATATAAATTTATTTTTTACCTTCATTTATTGTTGGAGAAAGAATGTCCTAAATGATTAAGGAACAAAAACAAATTGATGCAATTATGCATAAGAAATAAAATTATATCACTTATGTGTATATTCATATTTTCTAATTGTGGATGTTAAATAAATTACTTACCTATTGGAAAGTGATATTGAAAAAATATTTTATAAAATTCATTAATTTATGTTGAACGAATGGTCATTTCACTATCAACAGATTTATATAATTATGATAATTAAATTCTTGAAGTTTAGTCACATTCATATGAACAATTATCTATAACACTCTCCATATTTATTTACTATTTTCCTTGATGTCCACATAATTAGTTAAGAAAAAATTTATCATATTTAGAAACATAATATCTGTTACTCTAAATTAATATATATTTTTTAATTATTTGATAAATAATATGAATATTTAATAATCCATTTAAAATTTTTGGGTTTCAATAAGTATATACTTTATTTTTAAACCATTGTTTACAAATATTACAATTAAATTTAAAGGATTACATTAATTTAAGTGGGTGTAATTCAACACCCTATTATTATTAAAGTAAAATATCATGATTGAAGGAATGTGTGACACCAATTAAAATGATTAGAAGAAGATAAAATATTCCAAGAGTGATATATAAATATATTTATTATTAAATAGATTCAATCACACTATTATATTGTGATGCATGCAACATAGGGACTAAATGAAACCTAATACTCTATGAAAATATTATTATTTAATCATATATATTATAACCAATGCAGTAATATGGAATCCATGTATAGTAATAACTAAATTATGAACATAATATGGTTTGAGGATGTATAAAAAAAATTCAATGGTAATCTATTAATTATAAATAATACTAAAACCATTTGAATGACTAAATAAATATTTTAAAAATGATTTGTTTTCTAAAAGGATGATTAGTCGCGCTTTTCAAAAATTATTTAAATTTAATTTTTATCCAATTTGAAAAATTATATCCAGAAAAAATAATAATGATAGAAATATGTATTTCAATTTTGTTCTTTAGTGAATGAATATAAATTTTGGATTGAAAATTTATTTGTATAGAAAGAAGAAATAATTTTTTTAAACAGCATTTCCTATTAAATTATTTTCAATGATAAAAAATAATTTATATAATTTATATATTAAAAGTAGTTAAAATATATGAAAATATTAAGAAATTATATCATTTAAATAAATTATATATTGAATACTTACATTCAAATCATTTTATACATATTATAATATATTTTTTGGAACCCACCATATCATTGCCTCTATGATTTAATAATAATAGTTTTTAAAATATTATTATTTAATTGAAAAAATTTGTTTCAATATTTTGTGTCATCGTAATTAATCTTATCTAATATGTTAATCATAATTTTCTATCATAAGTAATAGTAATTTAATTAATAAAAAAATTTGATGGATAAATTAAAAATGTTTTTACTGTGGGTTATACTAAAAAGATATGGGTTAAAAATGAATTAAAACAATACCACAACTGATTTTTACATATATATCAACCATATAATATCTATCTCATCGTAATGTCCCACTTTAGGGGATTTTTTGTAGATAAGAACATGGATTTTACTTTATCATCTAAAAAATTTCAGGCAAGTCCTCTCCCCTACATATAAAATGATATACACGCTTTTATTTTATTTATACATACAAAAAAAATTAGTTCATTGATGAGCTATTAAAATTGAATCCAAGAATACATTAACTCGTCCGGTAGACCATATAATTATTTATATTCCATCATATAAAGGTATTTTCTATAAAACAAAAGAGGATCTCCAAGGAAGATTAACCAATCTTAAACGTGTATATTAATTTTACTTGTTCTTCCATCTACATAAAAAAATTCCAAATATAATATAATATAATGAAACAAATATATTATATAATCCAATAATATATTATATTAATTTAATAACCCTCATCCTTCTCAATAAATATGAGTTGGTTAACAAAATTGTCGATCATGTCAACATTAGACTACCACTTTGCTGGAAAATGTTATTAATTGACCTCACCAATTTTCATGTCTTAATATATTGATTGATTTATAAAATTTATATTATTTTTTTCATTATTATACATTAGTAATTATTAATTGACATATATCATATTACATTCAATTCTGTGAGGGATACAACAGTGTCCCTTGTGTCTACGACTAACTTCTACCTCACTGAGCAATGTGATTTGTCATTCATTTACTTATTACATGAATGGTGGAGAGAATAATGTTTATAAATATATGTGATATTTTGGTTATAACCATAATTATTGAAATATAATTTAAATAATAAATTATTACCTTTTAATATTTATTAAAATAAAAAAAATCATCCATATGTGTGTATTAATACCTCCATGTAGTGATGGGTAATTATTTTCATTTTCTTAAAACATGGATTGTAATAAGGAAGAATTTGATTGATTTTAATGATTTATATAAAATAATAATGACTCTATTAAGGTGAATTAAAATTTAATTTTCTATTTTCCCAACAATCATGAAAAATTGAAACAATGTTAACATTGAAGTACAACATACCATCTCTATGAACTATCAAATCTCGTTTCTACCTCTAAAATTTACAGATAACTGTAAATAAATATAATAAATATATATGATATTTTTATATTTTTATATTATATAGTTTTCTTCTCCATAATAAATTTAAAAGTTATTAAAATAAAATAATATAACATTCATGAAAAAAAAGTAATTATAACTTTAAATGATGTTTTTAAGAATTATTTTTATTAAATGGGTGATAAAACAATGTAAGTTAATATTATAAGTATGATATATATATGATACTGTATCTATAATATATTTATGAAAACATTATTTACCTTATGAGAGGATCATTCACATATTATTAAAGTCAAACATGTGAAAATTGATTCTTTTCCCACTTTTACTTCCATGATACATTCACAACATTCACCATTTATTCCATTGCATTTTTTATATATTTACCCTTTCAAATTTTTTCATTATAATGATTATATTTTCACTTTATTTTATGATTCATTATATGATTATTTTTTAACGGGATTATGATTTAGATGTTACTAATGCGGTAAGGGTTTATCCTCCCACTTTTACTTTTGTGAAACATATGTCATATTCATGGCTAATTTCATTATGTGGTGAATATGCTGAGACATTGATATGTTATATGATGAATATATATAACATTATCTTTATTATTTTTAATTTAATTATTTTTTACTTTATCAGGTATATTATTTAGAAGTTACTAAAGAGGTAAGGGTTTATTTCATAAAATCGTCATTATTTAGGAATGTTTTTGATTAAGTATACCCTGTATAAATTATTGGATATTTATATCCTAAATTCACTATCTTTAATTCTAAAAATTTTATTAATGAAAATATTAATTTAACAATTCATTTATACCAATTGTTTTATTATTATTGATATTTTTTAAATCATTCATTATTTGTCCGATCGAACGAAAAATCCCAAATTCCAAAACCAAGTTATCAATAAATGTACTAAAAAATGTATTTAAAATTTCTAAAATTATCTATTAAAATATTTTGTATAGATGATGTAATTTAAGGAATTTTTTTATGGAATAAAAATTCCCTTTTATAGGCAATCTTGGATTTCTTTTACCAAAAATGGGAAAGAAATATTTTCAATAAAATTGTCTACATGTAAAAGAATTTTCATCCATCATCAATTATAATATTATTGAATTTTTAACATAAAGGCTTCAAGGCATATTTTAAAAGAGAATTGTCTTAAATATATTTTGTGAACATATATTTTTAGAATATTTGTTAATAAAAAAATTTAATATTATTTCCTAAAGTAATTTTAATTACTTTTATATGGTATTTATATTCATAAATTACATCAGACCGTTATTGTATTCATGATCAACCTTAGATATCTTTTTTTATAAAACATTATAATTTATGGAGATTTATTTTGATCAATTTTTATAAGGATTTTAAATTTCATTACTATTCACCATTTTATCATTGATTTTTTATGATTATGTTTAATTTATTTAGGTATGTATTTTATTTTGATATGTTAGTTTTTTAATATGAAATTTTATATTACCTAAGATTTTCCTCATTCATGTGTATAATATATCATAATTATTAACTTATGTGTTGGGCCCAATTATAGATATTAGCTTAATGAATCGATATATCTCATAAGACAAATCAGGTGGCCAAACTAGACATGTTTCAACCCACCTATTGAAAATATTCAATGAAATATCATTAAAATACATTTTAGATGTCCAAAATTTTCATCACTAATTTATGAGATCGTTTTTTGAGAAATATGTTATTATTTTTGTATTTATTTTTACATTAAGAAAATTTCAGTGTCATGTGATTATTTATATGCCATTATTTGATTGTTTTTTATTTTTTCTATATTATGATTAGTTTATTGATTAAAAAATGTATTCTAACTATTTATAGTTCCATATTGATTTTTAAGAATTTATTATAGATTAAATTATATTATTTCAATTACTAGACATATAGTCTCAACCATTTATTGTGATATATTTTACTTAGGATATCAGGAAGTATTTTTGAATGATATGAAGAAATAAACAATAAGGAATAATGGAATTATCAAAGAAGAAAATTAATTTATTTTATATTTTCAATTACAATGTTAATTTAAAATATTAATCTTGTTTACCAAGAAAACCAAATAATCAATTAATTTAGGATGAAATTCCTTATATCTTATATAAATTTGATAATGTTTCCACTAACTCTAGGATACAAGGTTCAGTTTTCATACTACTATATTCTTTTAGATAGATTAATTTGAGGAATAATTCCAGGAACTGAAAAGAGTGTTGGTTGGAAAACATTTAAATATAGTAACGTATAATATAGAATGCATTGTAATATTAAGGGATTGATCAAATAGGTTAATGATATGAATTTTTATTAATAATGTAATGTTGGTGGATTTTATATCATGACAATTAAATTTTAAATTGAAAATTGACTGAATAATTATTTATAGTTAGTAATATTACTTTTTTCTAAGATAATTAATAAATTTTATTTAATGTGAACAATGTTATATATTCATAGATCATAAATTTTGAAATATATATTAACCTATTTATAGTTTATATTAACAAAAATATGTGGTTTCATTTGATATATCATTATGACTACAAAATAAATTTCCACACATGGAAGGTGAATACTATTCTTGGTGATCTATGTTAGAAATTCCATGCTATTATATGCATTATATGGATTTGTAGAGTTAAAATATCAATGGATTTATCTAATATTGATCTTGAGAGAATTGTATTGTGGGAGAGATCATATATTTGTGAAATTAATTAATAACCACCCATACTTATATGGATTAAAATGCTACGAAAGGTCATTTTGGTATTACATCAAGTAGTGAAAAATATACATGACTCTATCTATGTTTATGATATAATTATATATTTCAAGAATTGATCCTTTTTCTAGTTAATATTAGATATGAATAATGAATTTTTTGATGAAGTTCATAGTACTATTTCTCATACATGAAAAAAAAATATGTATATATATTAGGAGTATTTTTGTAGTATAATAGAAATGTTATATTCTTGAGTTAAAATTTTACTTCCTGATATGTTATAAAGTTATTTATTAGGGGCATAATTCATAGGAGATACTACAACCATTACTCCAACCTGAATGTAAATTGGAAACAATGACTACACATTTCATTATCATACCACCAAAAAATCTATTTGGATAAATGTTAGATTATTTATAGTTAGGATCCTCACTAAATTATTGCATTAAAATAAAATCATATAATACTATAATGATAATAATACTTTTTAGATATACACTATATTTTTTTCAATATTTCATGGAGGACCATATGATATTGTATTGCATTACAATTAGAGGATTACATAGATATTCTCAACAAGTCTTAACTTGTCATTGAATACATAGTTGTGTTTCATTACGACATATAATAATTAGATTGTTGGAATATCCACGAGGACCATTAAAACACCACAAAAATTATGAGACTATAATATATTGTTTTAGAATAAGGGTGGGATAAAAAAATTGTTGGAAAAATTTTCTAAGAAATATATCTTTTACCTATGCATTTAAAAAACTAATTATAATTACCCCAATTTTAGGATGTTTAGAATCATAAATTTGTAGGCTTAAGATGTAGAATGAATAATATTGTTACCAGATCCATCCAAATAAAAGGTAGATAAGGTTAGATTTATGTTATTGGCCCATCAATGAGACTTAAATTCAATATATGATTCCTTATATTAATCGTGGTTCATATATAAAATTTAATTTTGGTAAAAAATATGACTTTTAATATCTCATTTGATGAACATTATGATGTAATTAACTAATGTAATGTTGATAAAATGTTATGTAAATCTCTTGGAGATTCTTAGTCATTTCATGATGTTTTTATATTTCATGGATCTTCCTTAGAAGCTCTCTAATGGTCATGATTTGTTCCATTTGTTGCTCCTAATGATTTACATAAAATATAAACAATGTGTTTTAATGTAAATAGTTATACCATTGGAGAATTACATCACTTAAGAAAAAACTTATATTGATATTGTATATCTCTTTGAGGAATTAATACTAAATAAAACCTCTCAAAGTGTATTACTACCCTAGTGAAACCATAAAAGTGGGGAAGCTATTTGGGAATCCATGTGATGAGGTAGATGTATCCTCAATGACTTATATCAAAGTGAGATATTATTGATTGAAATAATTTCATAGTGAATTTATTATATAAGAATTTAAAATTTAGGATATATTTCTATTTAAATTATTATTATTTCTTTGATAGAATTTTTTATTTTAAACACATTGTTTAAATTTTCTTATGATATATATACTATTATTTAATGTTATAGTTATCACATAACCATTCAACTCAGTTGTATGAATAGTTTAACTATATTATGATTTCTTTTTGAATGTATATAAAATTATATTTTATATAATTTGGTAAAATTTAATATAAAATCAGTTTATGTCAAAATGAGGTGTTTTTTGGAGAACAAATTTTTATATACACAATTTTTATTTATCAGAATAAATACAATTATCCTCTTTTGATTAATTTATTTAATTGAATATTTATGTATTATTATCAATAATATATATTATCATTCATGTAATTGATTTTACCTGACATGTAATTCTTGTTTATTAGACTTTTTCATAAAATACACTTCTTTGAATAATTTATCAATACATGTTATACATTTATTTTAAAATCAAATTCTACAACTTAATGAAATTGATTCCTGTAAAATTGTGAAATATTTGGAATTTTGATAATTAATATAATTTAATAATTTCTTTGTATTTTATCCCAAAATGAATTGTAATAATAATAATTTTTACCATGGTAAGGGGTGAAAATGGTTTAATAGGTTGTGGGTGGACAAAGAGATAAGGTTTAAAAATAAAAAAAATATTTAATTTTATTTTATGACGGGATATAAGAATTATACATACTATATATAATGATTAATAATTTTTTATCACCATGAAATGTGTTAAAAAGTTTTATATTTTAATCCTCCTATGATTTTCAAGTGTGTCCTTTCAATCGTAAATGGATACATTATATTTTCTCTCCCTAAAAATTAATGAGACTTCTAGGATAAATAAATCAATGTCACTTTGAAAAAAAATTCCCATTACATATTGGTATTACTATGATTAGAAAGAAAAATACATTGAATACATAAAGTGTAAGGAAAAAGAGGTTTCTTAATGAATATGCGCAACTCATAAACGAGCACATTAAATTTTATATTATTATTATAATAGATATATATCATTGATAAAAATTATAAAATATTTAAATATGAATATTTAATATAAAAACATATTTTAATAAGGATTAATAATCCATTTTAATATTTTGTTCCATCAAATGGGAGAGGAATGTATAGCTTCTGTGCATTGGTGGACTATTGTATACACATTGTGAAATAATTAATTTTCAATCATTATCATTCATTGATGGTTATTATTTTTATTTTAAGAATAATATATGATGTTTATCAAAAACTAAATTTTACGCAATTAAGTTGTCTTATCTTCAGTTATACATTTCTCTCATTAGTAAAATGTTAATTTCACTCTTTTGTACCGATGGAAGGATAGTTCAACCCACCAATTTGATTCATTTCACATCACTTTACCATTTTAATAATAATAATATATATTACTAATAATAAATATTAAAATTAAAAAATTATTAGGGTAATAATTATGATGAAACCATGTACAAGGTCCACATAAAAAATAATTGAATTGAAACACACCAGAAAATTTGAAGAGTTATCACAAGTGTTTTCTTATAAATGAATAAATTATAAATAAATTTAGAATTTAAATTTTAAAATAATAATCAATATTAATTTATATATGATTTTGAATAAATAATAAATTTATAATGAATATATAGTTATTATATAGGGTACATGAATTTATTAGAATCATAATGGAAAATTAGGTATGAGTTTGTCTTACAGTCACATTTCATTTAGGGATTTTACATTAAGGATATTTATTATGTTAAATTATATTCAACTTCACCATGAAAACCGTTCAATTTTATTCACCTCTAGTTAATTTTAGAGTTATTTTTTATATTTATAATTTTACTCTACATAAAAAAAATCTGATCAAGATTATTTTAATAAATAGATTACAATATCTCATATTTTTTCATTGAATTTTTTCTTTAATGAATAAAATTGTTTTAATTGATTTACGATTTTTCTTAGTAATATTTGAAATTTTTTAAATCAAATTTATTTGAAACCATTGTATTTAATAAACAAGGTTAAAAATGGAATCATTTTAAAGAATCATCTTTTAAATGATTATATTATTGTATTTTTAAAAAGGTATGAAAGGAATGTTTTCCTAATAATTATGAACTAAATACATTTTCTAACCTTCATGTATATTAATAACGTTGATGAATAAATTACATTCTTAAAAGAATCTTTTTAGTCAAATTTTTTACAAAACAATTTTAATATTTTTATATTTTAAATAATTTATTCCAAAATGAATTTGGTATTTTCCCCATAAAATACTCCAAGGATCATTTAATTGAATTTTTATTCAATGATAAAATTATTTGATTTCAATTATAATTCTACAATGAAATTAACCAATTATGCCAAAACATTTCTCTACATTAGTTTTTATTATGAAGAATAAATTTCAAAGAAAACTATTTCTTTTCTATGGGTTGAAATATTATGATACAATACATATTTTCTTATCTTTTAGAACACATCTGATTGATTTTTGTTTAAGTGAAATGTGGCCCTGGAATTACATATCACTTAAATTCATAAATCATATATGGATATTTTATGAGATAACAAGTACTTAAATTAATTGAGAACCCTAATCTGTCTGGGAAATTACCCTCAACGATAGACATGAGAGTAAACACTACATAAGGAAAACGATTGTAATTGATGTGAAAAAGTCTAGTACAATAGCATTTGTAGGGATCACGATCAAAGGAAATTATTTTGTACTATTATGTGTACGACATACAAACATCCTTATGATTAGGATTTGTTTTTATGGGTCATGATTGATTGTTGAGGATTCTTCATACTTATAACATTTTTCTATTATTATGGAAAAGTCATATCCCTTGATTTTAATTATTGACAAATTGGTACTGATTATTAATGTTATGATCATGTTCACATTACATTATTAATAACATATAAACACTTTTGATCATACATGGATATCTTTTATTTTCTATTAATTTATATCTGAAGTCACTCATTATTTTGTTTCCTGTCCCTAAGTAATAATGAATGTCTTTATAAATAGTATTTCTATGATGTTTATATAAAAGAAATGAATGACCATGAATTGTTATTCAATGATAAAATTATTTGATTTCAATTATAATTCTACAATGAAATTAACCAATTATGCCAAAACATTTCTCTACATTATTTTTTATTATGAAGAATAAATTTCAAAGAAAACTATTTCTTTTCTATGGGTTGAAATATTATGATACAATACATATTTTCTTATCTTTTAGAACACATCTGATTGATTTTATGAGATAGTTTTCCATTATAAATATCCCCTCATATCAATTATTATACACTTCCTGACATACTAGGAATAGAAAATAAAAGAAATGAATGACCATGGATTATCAATAGGGGTATGTCATTAAGGTAAAATTTCATATTGGCAATGGTGTATGTGTGACGATAAAGTGTCCCTTTTCAAATATTTAGTTATTTACTTCAGGTAGATGGTCTCCGTCACAATAGGTTTGGCGTGAGTTGCATGTTGAACCACATAAAGGGTATTTGTGATAGGTAAAAATGACCTTCGCAAATACCGAGAGATGTTTTTTACTATTTGTGATGGGATTTAACTTTTTTCGTAAATTGAATGTTTTCATGTTGGTATTTGTGACGGGTCCCATTAAAACTAGTACCATTGAAAATAATCTAACCTATATTTATCTCTACTCTGTTTTCCTCATTCCACTCCTTTCTCATCCCCTTTATCCCTCTCTAGTTTAATTTTTCTATCAAAATTTTTCAATTATTTAAATGCTAAATCATAGAAATATTTGCGGCATGTATCATCCAAAAAATTAGATTTTTAGGTATTTACCTATTTCTTTTATTTTTTAGTTCATTCATTTCATTTTATTTTAGTTATAATTATGGTTAATTAGAAGCTATTAAATTTAATTAGAATTAGATAGTACATATATATCATTATTAATTTTTACAAAAAAAAGTACATGGTTAGTATGAATATTTATTAATTAATTTTTAATTGAGTAATTATTTATAATTAGTAATAATTAGAAAAATTATTATTTAGTAGTTATAATTCGCACTAATTTGTAATAATTAGCAATAATTATTAATAAATTGGAATAAATATTTATAAATATTAGTAAATTGTAATAATAAGTTATAATTAGAAATAATTTGTGGTGACTCGTACAACTTATTATTAATTTTCCGGAATAAGTAATAATTAATGGTAATTAGTAATCCATTGTAATAAATAGTAATACAAATTTAAAATTAGTAATATTTAGAAAAAAACTAAAATAAATTGTTATAATTAATAAATTTCATCAATTTTTTTAATAATTAGAATTAATATGAAATATTATAAAAAATTAGTAATAAATAGTTATAATAAGTAATTATTCAAAAATAAATTGTAATAAATTGTAATAAATAATAATAAATTGTAATAATTAGTAAAAAATGTAGTAATTAGTATTAATTAGTAATAAATTTTAATAATTAGTAAGAATTGCTAATAAATTAAAATAATTAAATGTAGAATCTAAAATTAGTAATAAAAGTAATAATTTTTAATAATTGTGAATATGTTAATGATTAGTAATAAGTTGTAATAATTTTTAATCAATTGATATAATTATTATTAAATTATAATCACTATTTAAATTTTTCAAAACAATAATAATTAGAAGGAATCCGTAATAACTATTATGAATATGTAAAAACTAATAGGTAAATGTCATAATTAATGGTAATTAGCAATAAATTGTAATAATTAGTTATAAATATTACAAATTAGTAATAAATAGAAATATTTTTTAAGAATTAATAATAATTTGTAATTGTTATTAACAATTAATATGAATTTGTAATTATTATTAAAAAATTGTAATAATTAGTAATAAATATTAATAATTAGTAATTTTTATTAATAATCATTTATTATTATTATTAGTTTATAATAAATTTAAATAATTAGTAATAATTATTAATAATTTCTATGATATTATAATAATTAATAATTATTTTTAAAAATAAGTAATAATTAGTTGTAATGTGTAATAAAATGTAATTATTAGTATTTAATTGTGATAATTATAAATAAATATCTATAATTTTTAAGAATTACTAATAAATTTTAATAATTAGTAATAAATTGTAATAATTTGAAACAAATTATAATAAATAGTATTAAATTTTAGTAAATTTTAATAATTATTAATAAATTGAATTAATCTGTAATAATTAGCAGCAATTTTTAATAAATGATAGTATGCATTAATAAATTGTAATAATTAGTTATTATTATTATTATGAAACTGTAATAAACGTTTATAATTAGTCATAATTAGAAATAATTAGCAATAATTAGTAAAAATTAGTAATAATTATTTATATTAATTTATATTTAGTAATAATTAGTTATTATTAGATATAATTAGTAAAAATTCGTAATAATTACTATATCTGTGTAATAACTACTAATAATTTTCAATTATTAGTAATAATTAGTAATAATTATTAATAAATAGTGTATCATTTTAATAAATTGTATAAATGTTTTATAAATATTAATAAATTGTAATAATTTGTTATTAATTGTATAAATTAGTAACAAATATTTATAGTTAGTAATAAATTGTAATAATTAGTTATAATTAGTAATAATTAGAAATAATTAGAAATAATTTGATGTAAATTGTAATATTTAGGGAGAATATGTAATTATTAGTGGAAGTTGGTAGTATATTGTTACAATTATTCATATATTGTAATAATTAATATGAATGAGTAGTAATTAGTAATTGTTTGTATAAAATTGTAACAATTAGTAATAAATTACAATAATTTGAAATAAATTGTAATATATTTTTATAATTACAAATAAATTTGTAAAAACTAGTAATAATTTTTAATAATTAGTAATAAATATTAATATTTTGAAATAAAATATAATAATTACAAATAATTTATCATAATTTCTAATAATTGTTATTAAATAAGAATAATTTCGAGTGGAAAGAAAAAAAACTCATTTTCCCGAATGATCGTCTCCTGACAGATTTCTCCCACTAAGGTCACTGTGAAAAATATACTCAAATGCACAGATATCCAATTCCATATGCATGAGAATGGATATTATCGTAGTGTGGAATCCCTTATCTGCATTATAGTGCATATGAAATGTATATGCATACATCAAAAAATATTTTCCATATTGATTTCATTCATAGAATGTTGCTAGGGGATGTGTCATGGGACAAAATAGGCCGTTTTCCTGACGACGCAACTCCTTTAAACATTCACACCATAAAATAACTATCAAAAGTCCACTTCAACATATGAATATTCATTTTCATATGCATGAGAATTGGGATTAGTGTGTGGAGAGCTCCCTAATATAGATTCTCATGTATATGAAAATCGATATTCACATGTTTAATATGATTTTTCATAGTGATTGTATTCATAGAATGATGCAAGTAGAAGAGTTCTTAGGTAATGGGGATGCACCATTCTACGGGAAATTATGCCGCTCGTAATTAGTATTAATTATTATATATTTGTAATAATTAAAAATAATTAGCGTTAATTAGTATAAATTAATATAAATCAGTGTAGAATCATATTAATTATTCTTACAAGTACTATAACTAAAATTATAAATTATAAATTATTATAAATTTCTAGAAAAGTGAATTTACTTTTCTTCTCTTTTTTGGATAGTTTTTTTTCGAATATAAAATTATTCAAAATTTATAATAATATTATCTTTTTACGAAAAACATGAAATATGGTTGTCATCGACATTCATTGTTATGTTATCATTCTTGGATAAATTACCACAAGAATCCGTACAATTATGGTTTAAATCCAATATATATTGATGGTTTAAGAAGCTTTCTTATCATTTGTATCATCAAAACTATAATGTTTTTTTGGTAGGATAATTATGTGTCTTTGTAACACACGTTATCTATTGACATTTGACATATTTGACAATGTTGGGGGTCATATATTGGGTTATGTTATTCAAATCTATTATGTTTTTTGGTATCAACATGGTGAACAAATCTTCAATGAAGATACAAATAATTTGTTCCAGATCCATCACGGTTAAAAAATTTATTATCAGATATGGAATATCAATATTTTAAACAAACTAAAATCTGTAATGATATTTATTTTACACGTTAGTTAGAAGAATCTCAATTTTATGATTTTTTGAGATCATACGAAGATATCGTATATCATGGCTACAAAATAAATTATGTTATTAAAAATTTTATAGCCATTGAATCAGATAAATGCAATCAAAAATAGCTAATTCGATAAAATATTTTCTTTAGTAAAAACATAGTAACCTAAAAGAAATTTTTTTACTATAAATTTATATGAGTGACATGTACAGGTTCGTAATCAGTGTCTTGGTTATAATAAGATTCATGAATGTTCAAATGATTTTGTCATTTAATATTGTTAATATTAATCATTATATAATTTTCCTCCACATTGAAAATCGAGGTACAAAAAATACCAACTAGGAAATTTTGGATTGATTTCTATAATATAATTTGGATATTTCTCACTTAAACCTAAATTAAGGAATTTATTTATTTCTAAAAACACAATGACATAGATATTAGAGAACAAAAAAAAATTCAACTAGAAAAATCATAAGTCATTTCTCTAATGGTGATTCAAAAAAACATTTTTATATAGAGAATATATCATTTTTCAGATGGAAAAAGTTTGAAATGGGGTCATTCTGTTGATAATTTCTATCCATATAGTACTTTTGGTAGAAATTATTCATGTTATAATTTCTTTATATCATTGTATAATTAACCTCGTTTGATTTTGATGAAGAGACATATTTGTTTAACTTTATTCATTCCAGGACGTCCGTAAAATAATACTGATGTTCATTTGAAACCATTGATTGATCAGTTATAGTCATTGTGAACTACTGGTGTCCATATAGATGAAGTTGCTAAAAAATAAAATTTTCTACTAAATGATGCATTGATGTTGACAATTAGTGAAATTTTTGTTTATGTCATGTTATCTGGCAAGAGTACATATGGTCAAAAATCATGTTTGTAATGTATGAGAGACAATAGAGCTTTATGATAATCAATGGAAAAATATAGTATGTTGTCTGTAATCCCTAATTCTTTCTAACTGATCATCCTTTTTGGAGGAACAATTCTCATTTCCGAAATGGAAAAATTAAAAGATAACGATATTTAACAATGATCTCAGGTATTGAGGTAAATTAAATTTCACCTTCTCAATTCCCATCACATTTGGATCAACTTTAAATAAATAGACATTTCTTGTCTTTTGGAAAGAACTAATTTGGTTAAAATTGTTCAATTTTGAGGATATACCATATTGGTCTGATTTATTGGGTTGACACATGTTGGATGTCATACATGTTAACAAGTACTATTTTGGATAGATGTTTCAGAAATTGGCATGTTAAGGGATAAAAAAGTCATTACTGTAATGTTATAAAGGAAGTAATTATTTAGATTGGATAAATTAGATTATTTATTTCTTTGTTTTGTGATTAAATAATAGAAATATTCTATTTTTTGATACATTTGTGAAGCATCAAAAAAAAATTATGCACTAAGCAGGCTCCATGAAGATGCTATTTTAATTTTATAAAAAACTGGTTAACATATTACATTCAGATTTCCTTGACTCAATGGAATAATTGATGTAACACCCCAGGTAAATAAATAATATGACACTTTCATATTTATCCATTTTTTGTGAATAAAAGTTTAATATTAATTTAAAGGGAACGCTATGATCTATGGCTTACCCAATACGCAACAATGAGTTCCATTGAAATCTTACGTTGCACTCTAATAATAAAATAATATTATTTTAAATGGTAGTTAACGCTTTGTCGTTGTAATGCTGGGAAAGAACAGAACTAACTAAAAAATTATTATATATGTTTGTAATATATTTTTACTTTCTACAATAAATGTTAGATGATTAAAAATGGGAATGAATCCAATTTTAAGCATAAACATTCTAATATTCTTTAAAATGTCGATTAACCGCCTTTTGATGGTGATCTTTTTTTAAATCCACTTTTTTAAAATTTAATTGGTTATATTTGACAAAATTAAATTCTTCTTTAGAATTGGGACATCAAAATTTACTTTGTGTAAATTTTTGGTATTTTTCCGATAAAGTTCATTTATTTTAATGAATAGTGAAAAATGTTGTATTTTAATTCCAAACCTCTTTTTAATATAAATTATTTATATGATTAGATTATCTATTTAATTTGTTTTAAAGTAAAATTATAATATATATTTACCATTTAATCCAATATTGGTCATTGGAATTAATTTCACCTTGAAATTGGACTTAAACTAGTGTCAATCTTTCAATAGATATTATTTCCTAAAAACACGCTATTTGATTTGACAGTGGGAATTAATTATTAAATTAATTAATGAAACTTATATGTTTTTAATTTTATAAAACAGAAATCATTTTTTAATTCTGAATATCAATAATAGCGTTGGGTGAAATTTTGGTATATTTCTAAAAAACTTCAATTTTTGTTGAATAGTGAAACCACTAAGTGGTAGTTTAGAAACTGATTTCTTCATTTAAATGAAACATTTCCACTTCTGTGATTTAAATTTCAAATTATGATATACATGGTTTTCATTAGGATGTAAAATGTGGTTCAATGGGTTGAAAATAATTTTTTTGGTGAATAGTAACTTTTATGTTTTAATCACGATTAGAGGTAATTAGTGTAGTTTAAGGTAAAAATAATGTTTTAATAATATAAAATTACCATGACACATGTCCTAACCATATTGGATGAGTCATGGCCCACCAATAAAATCAATTTTTCAACTTGGGGACCCCATGGAGCAACTTTGGTAGGAAAATGACATTAATACCTTTTTATTTAATGTTAAAATTAAAATGTCAAAAACATATGTTGTTTTACTAAAACAATTTTTAAATTGGGTTATAAAAGACATATTTTTTACTATAATTATTAATTAGAAAGATAAATATATTACCTACATCTTGATATTTTTTTTATAATTTTTATACATTAAATAAATTAAATTATTTATGACAGCATGATGATGCAGCGATTACCTCATTATTTAATGATTTAAATAAAATTAAAAGATAATGTAAAATCTATGACCTACACTTGTCACAAACCTATTGGATGAGTGGATTTAGAAAAATTATCACCTTATCCTCGAAATATTTCTTTTTGGGACCTTTAAAATCCGAAAAACATTATTAAATAAAGTAATATTTTATAACTTTCCAAGACTGCCCCTCCTCTCCTCTTATAAAAGTCCCCCACCACTACAACCTTACACACACCTCAAAGGCCTTTGGATCGGACAACCACTAACCATTTCATCTATCCACATCCCTCTCTTCATCATTTAAGCATCATGTTGGGCAGAATCCTTTCCAAGGAAGCCTTTGAACTCAAAGCAAAGAGAGTTACCCGATTTAAAGGTAATGTCTTCCCTTGTGTTCTTTTGTTTTATTTTGCTTCTCCAAACCCCTAAACTCTTTTTATTTATTTTTTTAACAACACCAGTATATTAAATATAATATGATTTTTTATAGGAATTATTTGAGCTACACATTCACACACCTCTGTCTAATGGTTAAAGAACATACTGTTTCTGTGGATAGCGAATTACTGCCTCACAAAATAATGATTGTTCAATATTATTTTAAAACCTTCAAAGGTCTCCATTAAGATGTCACTATATTTATATATGATATATAATATGTTTATGTCTTCCTTATGGTTCTTTATTTTTAATTTATGTCATAACTTTATGGTTTCCATTATGGGTAAACACGATATCTTCATTTTAGGAAGTGCGGACTACCGCCCCCTCAAAATGAATTGATTCGTTAATGCCATACGTGGGACATATAAAGGATGGAATTAATGGTATAACATATAATATCCATTGGACTTATAATATACCTTTATATCATTATTATTTCATTCCATTTAATACAAAAAAATAAATGAAAGTAGCGTTCATGCATACGTACGGCTTACCGTCTCCACGAACGGTACATTTCATTTCGTATCTCCGAATTTTAAGTACTATTATAAGTACATATATATAATGTATATATATGTAATATATTACATCTATTTATTGATATCATTCTGTAATTATAATATATTTATATCTCTCTTTTTTTTAATTCCATTAATATGACAAAAAATGAAAGTTGCGTTCATGTGTACGTACAGCCTACCGTCTCCATGAACGGTGATTTTAATTTTTTATCTCCAAATGCTATGGAATAGTATAATATGAATATATAATGTTTATATATGATATTTAATACATAAATACTATTCTGGATATGATGTACCTATAACTACATGAAAATTCTTTTCCAACAAGTTCAATTGTTTCTCATGAACCGAACATTGACAAAAACGTCTGATATGAACTCACTTTATTAACAAATTATTATAACATTATAATATGTGATATGAACTGAATAATAATATTTAAAGTAGGTCCTTATGAAATAATAAGTTGACATAATTTTATTATTCAGGAGATTAAAGAACGATCGAGTCATGTCAGACACGAGGTAAGGGAATCTACCCCTCTCATTCTATTTATGTACACTCTTTTATGTCATTCCATTTAAGCTCATATTTCTTATGATTGAAATGTTATATTATATTAATATCACTGTAATTTTTATTTTCATTTTATGAGAGACCCTATATTCTCTCCTCAATCCATTTTGGAAGTTTTGATTGGCGCCGTTAGGCTGCCGAATTTTCGTAAGAGATCCAAACTCTCTCTTTCTTATTAAGTACTCTCCTTTATGTAACTTATTTTAAGCTCTTATTTGTTATGTTGGGGGATGTTATATTATATTAATATTGCTTTAAAGTTTATGTTAATATGGTGAGAGACCCTATTTGATCTCATAAATCCATTTTTGGATGTTTTATGTGGCGTCGTTAGGCATCCGAGTTTTCGTAAGGGATTTTTCATCTCACTTTTATTCCCATGAGATGTATGCTACATTTCCCACCATTTAAATTGAGTGGGATTTTTACTACACCTTATTTTATTTTTTTTTAATATAATTCCCTTTATGTGTATTTACATCAATGTTGTATTGTCCTTCTTTCATGGGGTGTATGTTTCGAAAGATACCCAAGTCGGTAAGGGAACTTTTCACCGTCCTCTTTTCAAAAAACTTCGTTTGTTGGGTATTTTAATTTACATATTATAGTGTTGGGATAGGTTCTTATATATCCTTATTGATGTTAATTTTACATCCAAGTGATTAGATTCCATATTTATATCTCATAAAATCATTTTCTGATGTTTGAAGTGACGTCGTAGGGTTGTCAAAAAAAATTCAAGGGAACTTCTTAACCTAATTTTGATTCTTTGGGATATGCTTGTACTCCTTGAATATGTCGTTCTATGAATATGTGTGAATGACCTCTGATTGTTTTAAACATAATATCCTATTATATTGGGTGTATTTATATTAGTCACACATAATTATGAGATTTATTTATCCTTAATTTAAGGATGCCTTCTTTATAATGGATTACATCTCATTTTACATTTCAATTGAGACTTCATTGTTGTTGTGCACCAGTTCACTTTTATATGGTGTATATATTATCCTTTGGAATATTAATCATTAATCCTTCTGTTCTCATGATATTATAAAATTCTGATTGAATGTTATTCCACAATTATTGTATTCAAGTGTCTCTCATTTTGTTAAAAACCCTTTAACTAAAATATCGTTTTAAATGTTTTAATGATTTATTCTTATAAATATTTCTCATTAATATACATGTTTTAAATATTGTTTTAAGTATTTAGTTATATGGATATTACTAGTTTAAAATGTTAAAATCATCAAAGTGTTATGGGACACTTTGATTCAAAAATCTCTTTATTAAATGTTTTAAATGGTTTTGAAAATTGTTTTTAGAATGGATTTATTATTTCAATATCTTAAAATGTTATATTGTTATTTCAATGTGAGAATTTTATCTTTACATTATGCTTATGTTATGTTCTATGATTATGTTATGGTTCATGGGAATTGTTGATGAAGAAGGGTGGTTCTGTGATAATCTAAGGGCGGGTGTGCCCGATATAGCTTTCTAATGCATTGGGTAACATGAAGGAGTTAAACTTCTGGTTTCTCCAAAGTGATTTAGGGAATGTACTGTGATGGGTATTCCAAACATAACCAAGAGGGTTACTACTTACATAATAATGTTATGAATTCCTCAAGTTACCTTTATTCCGTATTATTTCTATGTTTTATTCATTATTTGATGAGGTATATTAAAGTGATTATGTCTTATGAGTAAAGTATCCTTTCATTGATTCTTATGTATACATGTACTCATGTTTCCTTTCCATATTTTTATATCCCTTACTGAGCTTTTTATGCTCATCCCATGTTTTTGAAATGTTTTACACAGGACGTAAAGATGAATAGGGTCAAGGATGGGCTCAAGGAAAGACATGCTATCTAAAACATGGAACTAGACATGTTTCTTTTAAGAGTTTTTCTATTTATGGAAACTTAGTAGAAGTGTCTGCTTTGTAATATTTTGAGAGGTAATAGTTGTGTCCTAATTCTCTAAAACTCTGAACCTGAAAATATTCTCATTGTAAATTATTCATTTAATTAAATATTAATTAATGCTTATGTCTGGGGCCTTATAGTTGGTATCATAGGTCGATTTAAATAACTTTAGAGGTTAGAGTATTCTCTAAGCATAAGTGAAATTACCATAATGGTTAGGATTTAAGAAGGACTCATAGTTTTTAGATAAAGTGAATGAGTAAGTATATCTTAGTGTTTATATTCCTCATTAGTACGTGATAATTATTTTTTGATATACTCACACTGACATTTTTGGATTTACTAAATGGATGGATCTAGCAGGCACCAAAGTCACAATGGGTTTGAAGGAAACTGTGGTGGTTCTCTGATTAAGTGATTGGATGAAATGGGGGATTCAATAATGAAACTCATGGTTTTTATAAACCAACTATCAAGGAGTCATGATCAACCACTTGAACCTTGGTACGTTCTTAAATGCATCATGTACGAGATGACCAATCGATGTAAAAGTTCAGGTAATTATTATAAAGGTAACCATTAGGGTTTATATGATCCTTACTTGTAAAGTAATTATTGGTTACTATATGTTTTGATGGAATATGAATGACTTGAGATAAACTTGTGGTTCCAAAATGCTAGGGTTATTTTTGGTGTTTTATATAAAGGACAACACATAGACTGTTTGACAACCTGTCGCGTCAGACAAAGTTGTGGGAATCGAACCCACAACCAAAGTGCAACTGTTGTTTACCACCTACCACTGGACTACGTGAAGTCCCTGGTTAGTATGACTTATTCTTTTTAGTTAGATGATTTTATGAATTAATAGTAAGTTGATTTTGGGTTATCTAGGGAAATTATTAACCTATCATGGAGGATACGTGATTAGGTTAATAATATTTCAATATGAGACTTTAAGAGTAATTGATGTTATTTGGAGATAAATGTTAAGGTTTATCTTAGAAGACTATGTGATTAAATGCTTCAAATATTTGGGTTTCAATCTTAATTATGTTTACTTTGATGAATTTTATGGGAAAATTGTTTATCAAATGGTCTTCGTTTAGCTTTGGGTTTTGTTGGACAAATTTTGGAAATTAAGAATAGATTTTATTTTTATAAAGGGTTATCCTTTTCTAGATTATCTGATCTTTTTATAACAATTTTGGTTTTGGTAAGGTTCTAAAGACATTGGAAATATATATTTATCTTTTTTGGATTTGGTGGTTCTCAAAGAAGTTTATTATAGTACTCTTAATGTGAACAAGTTTTCCTAAATACTCATAATTTGGGGAAAGTATGAGTTTGTGTAAGAAATCTAGTATACGATTAAAGTCAACATGACAAGTAAGTATATTTCCTTAAGATAAAAAATAAATTTTTCAATGAAAAGTTACTTCGAACATGAATTTTTCCTATTAACTTTTCCTACTTGGGAATCAAATACCGTTTAACCCACCACAAGTTTTTGATTTTCATGTGGTTAAATTTCTCCTAAACATGTTTTCTATCACTCTCCCTTAGAACATGACCCTTTGATTTTTCATCCATATCCATGTTTTCCTACATGGAATCCTAGTATGGGTTAACTCGGGTGACCATTGTACTTCTCTTTCTTTATTTTAAAGAGATAGTTTTACTGACTCCTGTTTCGATGTGGGATTTTCAATGATGTTTCCAAGCCCAATTTTAAAATTGTGAGGATGTAATTCACAAAAGGGGGGAGGATGTAACACCCCAGGTAAATAAAGAATATGAAATTTTTATATTTATCCCTTTTTGTGAATGAAATGTTAATATTAATTTAAAGTGAATGCAATGCTCGATGGCTTACCCAATACGCAACAACGAGTTCCTTTGAAATCTTACGTTGCACTCTAATAATAAAATTATTTTATTTTAAATTGTAGTTAACGCCTAGTCGTTGTAATGGTGGGAATGAACTGAACTAAATACAAAATTATTATTTATGTTTTTCTTCCATTCTACAATAAATGATAGAGGATTAAAAATGCGAATGAATCCAATTTTAAGCGTAAACATTCTAATATTCTTTAAAAGGTCGATTAACCGCATTTTGATGATGAACCTATTTTAAATCCGCTTTTTTGACAATTTTATGTGTTATATTTGACAAAATTAAATTCTTCATTAGAATCAGGACATCAAAATTTACTTGGTGTAAATATTTGGTATTTTTCAGATAAAGATCATTTTTTAATGAATAGTGAAAATTGTGGTATTTTAATTCAAAAAATCTTTTTAATCTAATTTATATATATGATTAGATTATATTTTGAATTGGTTTTAAAGTGAAATTATAATATATGTTTAACATTTAATCCAACAGTGGTCAATGGAATTAATTTAATTTTGAAATTGGACTTAAACTACTGTCAATCTTTCAATATATATTGTTTCTTAAAAACAGGCTATTCAATTTTACAGAGGGAATTAACTATTATATTAATTAATGAAACTTATATATTTTGAATTTTGTAAATCATAAATCATTTTTGATTTCTTAATATCAAAAATATCTTAGGTTGAATTTTTTGTATTTTTCCGAAAAACATAAATTTGTGGTGAATAGTGAAACCACTAAGTGGTAGTTTAGAAACTGATTTTTTCCTTTAAATGAAAGTCTACCACTTCTGTGATTTTAATTTAAAAAATTCGATATACATGGTTGTCATTAGGATGTAAAATGTGGTTCAATGGGTTTAAAATAATTTTTTTTGGTGAATAGTAACTTTTATGTTTTAATCGCAAATAGGGGTAATTAGTGTAGTAGAAGGTAAAAATAATGTTTTAATAATCTGAAATGACCATGACACATGTCCTACACTTATTTTATGAGTCATGGTCGACCAAGACAATCCATGGGTCATCTTGGGGACCCATGGAGGCACTTTGGTAGGAAAATTACATTAATACCTTTTTATTTAAAGTTAAAATTAAAATGTCACAAACATGTGTTCTTTTACTAAAACAATTTTTACATGGGGTTATACAAGACATATTTTTTACTATAATTATTCATTATAAATATAAAAAGATTACATACATGATGATATTTTTTTATAATTTTTATACATTAAATAAATAAAATTATTTATGACACCATGATGATGCAGCGATTACCTCATTAATTAACGATTTAAATACAATGAAATGATAATGTAAACTATAAGAACTACACTTGTCACAAACCTATTGGATGGGTGTATTTCGAAACCTTATCACGTTTTAATCAAAATATATCTTTTTGGGACATTTAAAATCCGAAAGGCATTATAAAATAAAGTAATATTTTATAACATTCCAAGAGTGCCCCTCCTCTCCTCTTATAAAAGGCCCCCACCTATACCACCTTACACACACCTCTCAAGCCTTTGGATAGGCCAACCCCTACCCATTTAATCTCTCCAAATCCCTATATTCATTATTTAAGCCTCACGTTGGGCATAATTCTTTTCCAAGGAAGCCTTTGAGATCAAATCAAAGAGAGTTACCCGATGTAATGGTAATGTCTTTCCTTGTGTTATTTTGTTTTATTTTGCTTCTCCAAACACCTAAACTCTTTTTATTACTTTTATTTGTAACAAAAACAGTATATTAAATATACTAGGATGTATTTATATGAAGGATTCAAGATACAATTTCACACACCTCCGTCTAATGGTTAAAGGATATATTGTTTCTGTGGATGTCGAATTACTGCCTCACAAAACGATGATGGTTCAATTTTCTTTTAACACCATAAAAGTTGGTCATTAATATGTCACTATATTAATATATGATATATTATATGTTTATGGCCTCCTTATTCTTCCGTATTTTTCATTTATCGCATTCCGTTATGGTTTCAATTATGGGTAAACACAATATCTTCATTTTAGGATGTGCGGACTACCGCCCCCTCAAAGTGATATGATTTGTTAATGCCATATGTGGGACATATAAAAGATGTAATTAATGGTATTACATATAATATAATACTGTAAATATAATATACCTTTACATAATTATTATTTCATTCCATTGAATCCAAAAAAAAGAAATGAAAGTAGCGTTCATGCGTACGTACAGCTTACCGTCTCCATGAACGGTACATTTCATTTCTTATGTCGAAATGTTATGTACAATTATAAGTACATATATATAATGGATATATATGTAATATATTACATCTAAATGATTTATATCATTCTTTAATTATAATATATATGTCTCTCCTTTTGTTTTAATTCCCTTAATAAGACAAAAAATGAAAGTAGCTTTCATGCGTACGTACGGCCTACCGTCTCCATGAACGGTGATTTTAATTTTTAATTTACAAATTCTATGGAATAGTATAAAATGAATATATACTGGATATATATGATATTTAAAAAATAAATACTATTCTGGATATTATGAAACTATAACAACCTGGAAATGTCTTTTCCAACAAGTTCATTTTTTTCTAATGTACCGAACATCGACAAAAATGCCTGATATGAACTCCCTTTATTATAAAATTATTATAAAATTATAATATTTTATATGAACTGAATAATACTCTTTAAATGAGGTCCTTATGAAATTATAAATTGACCAAATTTTATTATTCAGGAGATTAAATAACGATCGAGTCATGTCGGACACAAGGTAAGGGAACCTAACCCTCTCTTTCTTTTTAAGTACACTCTTTTATTTCATTCCCTTTAAGTTCATCTTTATTATAATTGGGATGATATTTTATATTACTCTCACTGTAATTTTTTATGTTCATTTTATTAGAGACCCTAGTTTCTCGCATCAATCCATTTTGGATGTTTTGACTGGCGCCGTTAGACTGCCGAATTTTCGTAACAGATCCAACCTCTCTCTTTCTTTTTAAGTACTCTCCTTTATGTCACTTCTTTTATGATCCTCTTTGTTATGTTGGGGGATGGTATTTTATATTCCTCTTGCTCTAAATTTTATTTTAATTTGGTGAGAGGCCCTATTTGATCTCATCAATACATATTTGGATTTTTTTAGTGGCGTTGTTAGGCTGCCGAGTTTTCGTAAGGGAATTTTCATCTCACTTTTATTCATGTGAGATTTATAATTCATTTTCCACCATTTCCTTTGAGTGGTATATGTACAGCCCATTATTATACTCTTTTTGTAATATAAATTCATTTATGAGTATTTACATTGTTGTTGTATTTTCCTTCTTTCATGGGGTGTATGTTTCGAAAGATACCCAAGTTGGTAAGGGAACTTTTCACCCTCCTCTTTTTAAAAGACTTCTTTTGTTGGGTATTTTAATTTACATATTATAGTGTTGGGATATATTATTCTATATCCTTATTGATGTAAATTTTAGGTCCAAGTGATGAGATTCCCTTTTTATCTCTCATCATCTCATTTTCTGAATTTGGAAGTGACGTCGTAGGTATGTCGAATCTTTTGTAAGGGAACTTCTTAACACAATTTTGTTTCTTTGGGATAAACTTCTACTCCTTGAATATGTTGTTCTATGAATATGTGTGAATAACATATATTTTTTTTACACTTAATATCCACTTATATTTTGTGTATTTATATATTTCACACATAATATTGAGATTTATTTATCCTTAATTTAAGGATACATTCTTTATAGTGGATTTCATCTCATTTTACATTTCTATTGAGACTTCATTGTTGTTATGCAGTGGTTCACTCTTATATGGTGTATGTACTATCCTTTGGAATATTATATCATGAATCACTTTGTTCTCATGATATTATAATGTTCTGATTGAATTTTATTCCGCAATTATTGTATTCTACTGTCTCTCATTTTGTTAAAAACCCTTTAACTAAAATATCGTTTTAAATGTTTTAATGATTTATTCAAATAAATATTTCTCATTAATATCCATGTTTTCAATATGGTTTTAAATATTTATTTATATGTATATTATTGGTTTAAAATGTTAAAATCTTCAAAGTGGTATGAGACACTTTGATTCAAAAATCACTTTATTAAATGTTTTAAATGGTTTTGAAAATGGTTTTTAGAATTGATTCATTATTTCAATATCTTAAAATGTTATATTTTTTTTGAAATGTGGGAATGATATATTTCCTTTATGCTTATGTTATATGCTATGATTATGTTATGGTTCATGGGAATTGTTGATGAAGACGTGTGGTTCCGTGATAAACTAAGTGTGGGTGAGCCCGATATAGCTCTCCAATGATTTGGGTAACGAGAAGGAGTTAAACATTGAGGTTTCTCCAAAAAGATATAGGGAATATACTATGATGGGTATTCCAAACGAAACCAAGTGGGTTAATCCCTACGTAAGAATGTTATGAATGCCTCAAGTTACCTTTATGCATTATGATTTCTATGTTTTATTCATGATTTGATGAGGTATATTAAAGTGATTATGTCTTATGAGTAAAGTATGCTTTCATTGATTCTTATGTATACATGTACTCATGTTTCCTTTACATATTTTTATATCCCTTACTGAGCTTTTTATGCTCATCCCAGGTTTTTGAAATGTTTTACACAGGACATAAAGATTAATAGGGTCAAGAATGGGATCATGGAAAGACATGCTATCAAAAAACATGGAACTAGACATGTTTTTTAAGAGTTTTTTATTTAGGGAAACTTAGTAGAAGTATCTACTTTGTAATCTTTTCAGATGTAATAGTTATGTCCTAATTCTCTAAAACTCTAAACCTGAAATGATCCTCAATGTGAATTATTCATTTAATTCAATATTATGTAATCCTTAAGGTTGGGGCCTTATAATTGATATTTCATTTTTCAAATTAAGAAAATTTTTATGGTCTGATACAGCTAAAATGGAAGTACCCATTCGATAGATGCATGAATAAAAAAAAGAAATATGTATGTAACAAAAGGTAAGATAAAGAATCAATTATAGAATATTATTTTCAAGAGGAAATTTATTTTTTCTTCTTTTAATATTTCAAATCTGAATATCCCTCAAAACACAACCACATGTGACATAATGAGGGAAATACTAAGGATGTAATGAGAAAAAAAATTATTAGTTTTTAATCATTACTAACTTGAATTCTGTGGAGTTCATGAATGATGGATTATAGATGATGAACACCATAATGATCATAAATATTTTCTGCTCAACTATGATGAAATGAAATTATTTTTACATTTAATTATTATATGTTTTATTCTATAAAAATGTTTATATTAAATTAGACTTATTTTATTTTTTGGTTATACGATAATCAAATCAAGGAAAATATTCCTTAAATTAATATAGCTTCTCTTGAAGAACTTCATAAAAATAACTTTTCCAAGTGGTTTCAAAAATAGGTAGAATATTTTATTTATGGTTTAAAATATAAAATCAATTTATTATTTGTTATATTTATTATTTATTTAGAAATTTTTATGTATCTCTAGATGATATTAAAATGAATAATAAGGTTTTTATATTGAGTAAACCACCATAAACAATTAGTAAATATTTCAAATCACATGTAGTGAATGGTTTTTGATTTCATACATGTGCATATATGGAATAAAAAACAATTAAATGTGGTCTTTTCTTTTGACGTTCTCATAATACAAATATAGAAGTTGAATTTTATTGAATTATGGAAGAAATTATTGAACTGTGTCACATGGGGAAGAATTAGACAATGATGTTTTAATGTAAACGGTTGGATACCGACAGATGCTTTCTTATTCATCTGACTAATGGAATTATTGATATTAAATATATAACTTTTCATTCACTATGTTTACAATTTTTTCATCTCATCAGGAATTTCAAATATTTATAAAAGTTATTGTACTACATAATGGGAGTTTATAGATTGGTGGTGTATAATAAAAATTAAATCTCGATAAAATTAGTTAAAAAAAACTAAATGGGGTTCCACTAATGTGCACGGAATTAAAATTAATCAAAATATTACTTCAAATCCATCTTATTTAAATAAAAAGAAGGAATATCGATGATGACACCCCAAAATTAAGGGTTTATGGATATAATGATATTAATTATGTTACAAATGGGTTTGAAATGACAAGAGATGATGAAACTAAAAATAAGATGGAAATTGATGATGTTTGAAGATTATATGAAGAAATTGACATAATCATATATGAATATGAGAATAAAGATTAACATTGAAACATTTAAATGATTATAATAATTAAATATAATAAATATATATTTTTAATAGTTGTTATTAAATGTATTCTAACAGTATTTATTTAATCTTTCAGAGAGACACAAATCATTTTCATCAGTTGTAGTAGGATTATCTATGTTTATATGAGCATGATGTTGGATTATGTGATCATAATACTACTGGAGGTTCAAGGAGTACACATATGGGGTGTGGTCTTGTGAGAAAGATGATTATCATCACTATCCCCTACAGATGTCTACGTCTTCGCTTCAATACATGCTTGCAGAGTTATCTTTACCTATGTATTTATTTAGATTTTATAAATTTATATATATTACAATTATTTGATTACTTTTTTATTTATTTCAAATCATTTATCAAAATTCTATTGGAAAATAGAGTTAAATATTGGGAAATTTTATTTATGAAACATGGGTCACATGGGATCATATTTGCATTGATGATAATCCCTCCATGTTCGATAATTGGATGGAAATTTAATAGAAAATATTTATGTTAAAATTTATTTAATTAGTAACTTGATATAATTATTTATTTGAAGTTGTTACGCTATCCCATGAATGAGGGAATGTGTGAGCCAATCTGGATGAATTGTTGGTGGTTTATGCATGATTATTGGAATCAATTTTTTGTCCTATTTGACAATGAAGGAATGAATGAATGAAGGAGTAACGGAGTTTTATGAGTCATTTTGTTCCCACTAACCTGATTAAATTTCCTCTTATGTTTGAAATGGATTATGTTCAAAATGGTTGGGAGGTCGTTAACAAAAAAGATCATCAGTTGGTTGACAGGACTGGGGGATATATGAGGTGACACATGAAGATGGTACTTGTACACTTAATATGCATAGAGAACACTTTGTTATTACATTTTCTAAAAAATATTATAGAACTATAAATGTAAATAGTATATTTTATACTAATATAGGTTTTTGAGTAACATGGTGTTACAGAGTTAGACATTTATAGGTGGATTTATATCAATCTAGTCAATGAGGTTATTAGAGGTGATTTCCAGTGTTATATTGTGGTCAGTATAATTTTATTTTTTTTAGAAATTAAAATAAAATAATATTTAAAATATATCAATTCACAACTGGATATTTATTCCCTATTAATTTTATACCAATGGTTTGAAGAAACCCTTTGTATACTTACTTTCTCTAAACAGTTTCGTCAAAGCGTTGGGACAATGGGATGAGAAAATGATTTTCCCAATGGTTTTATCAAATAGTTGTGAAATTCCATGTATATATAAAGAGGTGTCAAAAACCCATCATAAATACACAATTCCACAATGATTTTAACAAACTGTTGGGATTTTTTACCCCAAATAACAGAACATCTAGAATCCCTCCACATGATTGCATCCATAAACATAATCACTCCTGATGCACTATCCTCACCCCAATGTGTCTCTCGAAGCTATCTCTGCAATCAATCATGTAATTATTTAATTATTCACCTCTAATATCTAAGTCGAATGTACTGAATCTTTTTTTAAATTATCTATTTTGATTTCTCCTAAACGAGATCTGCATGGTCTGCTTCTTCCTGTATATCAATTTCTCCTATCATGTTCCCTTACCACAAGACCATTTTTATAGATCTAATCTTGATACTGAGGTTTATATTATTTAATGTTATGGGGTCTTGTATAGAAGTAATTTCTAGTCAGAATCATTTCCATTTGTACAGTAAGGAATTATAGAGTTCCATGTAGATAGTGAAAATCCATTTGAGGTGTTGAATAACTGTGGTTTTTTGTGTGTGTTTTTATCTCAATTATGAGAGTTATTAGTTGTATAGTGAATATATATTTATGAGGGATTTCATGTATATTTTATTAGAAATATGATTCATCGATTTCATGTAATGTGTGATAACCTATTTCGTTGATTTATATTTTTTATCTTGCTGTCACTATTGATAAATGTAAGATGATTTCTTAGTGTGGTATTGTTTTGGTGGACTTTTTCTAGTGAAACCTCTTCATAAAATGATATACGGTGACATACTTAGTTTTTTTATTCATGTAGTACATGGAATGTGTTTGAAATGGATAATTGTCTAAGTGATTCTTTAAGGATATATTATTGAGTGTGTAGGGTAAGTTTGAAATTGTTATATGAGTTCGTTGCGGCCTATGGGTATGGTTACAGCCTAGAGGGGTGTTATGCTGGGATGTGGATGAGGGTGGCTGATGAGATTGGCCATATATCAATTATTTCCTATTGTACTGTGTATAATATTAGTATATTTCTGAGTTATAGGGTATTCCATGGGTGGTATGGTATGACCATATGGGATAATCAAATTGATGATAATTTTCACATGCAAACTTCATATAGGAGGGGGTGTGGGCTGTCCAGCGAGAGAGGGAAATTGTCCACCCCCACCCCCTTAGACACCCCCAGGGACACCACCCCACCGCCTTTGAAAGCCCCCATCCCATAGATAACCCCCCTAGACACAACACCATCCCACCCCTGGGCTACCCCCACCCCCTAGACAACCACCCATGGGCACCACCCCACCCCCTGGACATCCCTCCCAACCCCTTAGATAGCCCCCCTGGACACTCCCCCTATGTAGAGACCCGTATCCTGACGTACATGGACATTACATTACTTTTGCGGAATACTTAGTACATAACAAAAACACACACACAAGGATCGTAATAGTTTAGTGTCTTTGGAAACTCGGAACGTAATATTCTAATCGTGGTGAAAGTTCTTCAATATCTCCCATAAAGGTCATCCCTTTTTTTTACCTAAAACCTTTCTTTATATCCTGGGGAAAAGAAAACATAAAAGGGTGAGCTCAAATGCTCAGTAAGGGTATACAAAAGAAATAAAAATCATATCATAACTTTTTGAAAATCATAACCTGCAAAAGAGATCATAATATCTTAACATGGAACAAATCATAGAAGTGAAAATGAGATCACCATAATCATCACATGAAACTTGAAACTTTGTGGAATGCACACATAATCATGGAAAATCATTTCCTGTTAGTCATGACTCATTGCCAAGACTATCTTAGTGGACAAAGTCCCTTTCTGAATCGAGTAACCCTCGTTTCAGTCCTGTTTCACTGAACCGGTATAACCTACCATTCCAGCCATGTCTATCTCATGAGATATAAAATCTTTACCCAATGCATTGGAGGGAGATATAGGTCCCACCCATCTTATAATGAATCCTTTCTTATGTGTGCCACATAATCATAAATCATACATCATCACATAACCCATGTAATAAAAATGGGATTCTTAAACAACATGACATCATAAAACAATTCATATAAGATAAAGGAATTCATAAAAATGTTTCCATCACAACATAATCAAATCCATGTAATAATAGGGATAAAAACAGAACCCTTTTATTATCATAGATGGAAAATAATTTTGATAAAATACTTGAACTTCATTCTTGAGGAAAATATCCTTTCTACTTCAAAAACATTTTTTTCCTTTCATAACATGTCATACAACTTTAAAATATAAGAAGTTGATTAAAAATAAACTTGAAAACTTGTAAAGGATGCTTCTTGGAAATAATGTTTTAAAAATCCATTAATGCCGTATAAGTTAAAAAAAACATTCTTCATACTTTTGTCGGAAAAGTCAAAAAAGCACCTCGTATGAAAAACGTCAAAAGATTCCTTTCATATTTTTTACTAAAAACTCACCGAAAGGAAAAATTGGATATAAACTATTGTAGAAGGATATAAATATTACATATTTAGGAAACATGGATGTGGATGATAAAATACACCCCAGTAAAAACTTACGAATAAACAATCTCGGATAAAAATGAGATTGTGATATTTCCCTTACCTTAGGTCCGACTTGCTTTGTAAGTGTCCGAACCTCCTGTATAATGATTTAAATCATGTTATTGACTTATTACAGAATCATACTCATTGTTATGATATCATATATGGTTCACTTATGACATTATATTACCCGTTCTTTTGTAAATTCCATGTTAAAGAAGCGTTTTGGGTAAAATCGTTTCATTTATCGTCGGTGTTTTGACTTGTTGTTCTTGACATCATTATTACATATATCATGATTTACTTATAAAATATGATTTATATATCATATATATTCAGTATATATATATATAATAGGTAGATAAATAAAATGAAAAACACCGTTCATGGAGACGGTAGTCCGTACGTACGCATGAACGCTGTTTTCCTTTCCTTATTGTCTTGAAATGGAAGTAAGTAGATGACATACATATTTATATATATACATAAATCCAGTAGCTTTATAATGTCATATATTTCATTATTATTTCTTATATATACATTATAATCATTCTTAAATGGTTAACATGGAGAATGAATCTCATCGCGTCGTGGAGACGGTAGTCCGTACGTACGCACGAGCGATGATATCATTTCCATAAATATTGAATTGAATTGGAGTGGATTATATAATATATCAGAATCAATATGATGTTGTAATAACTATGTATAGTTATTATTTACACCATTATACTCATCCATGTAAGGTGGTGGTGGAAAATAGATTACACCACGGCGTGGAGACGGTATTCCGTACGTACGCACGCGCGGTAATTTCTTTTTTTCCGTAGGATGGATAGATGGTGAAATAGGGTTGTTTCATACTTATAATAACATATCAGTATATGAGTGATACTGATGTTATTACTTCATAATGAAACAACCTAAGAAGAATAAGTGGAAGAAGAAATAAAGAGGAAAGAATTGGTAACGGTAATTACCTCTTCTTTGAAGCGCCTTTTTGAGACCTCCTCTTAGGCCACTAGAATTGGTCTTTGAGGAAGACCATAACCTCTAGGATTTTTCTAGGGAAGTGGAGAAGAGATTTTGGCAGGGGTTGGCCGAGCTTGAGTGATCAAATTGGTGTGAGGAGGAGGGGGAGGAGGTGTCCTTTTATAGGGGAGGAGAGGGGCACCTTAGGAATATCTCAAAATATTATTTTATATTAAAGTCAAAATCGGTTTATAATGGTTCCAAAGGGTCTTATATCGAAGCTAAAGTGGGGATGGGTCGAAATCCTATCAACCAATAGAATTTAGACAAGTTTAGGATATTATTTTAACCTTATCAATTAGATTTAACTCTAAGTTAAATAATTTAACTTTTACCATGTCTTTTTGTTTTCTTTCACTATATGGTTAATACACTTACTATAACATGCCAAACGAACCCCAAATTGTTTATTATTAATATATATATCCTTATCTAAGTCATTTGGCCGAACCTTAGATTTTTAGGAATAAAATAACAATTAATAATATAATATTTGATTTAAAAACTATTTTGTGTCAATTTTGACACTATTTGATATATGATTTTTGTGAGAGTCATAACAGAATTAAATGTTCGAACCAAGTTAATTAAATCAACATTAATATATCATAGTAACCTAGAAAATTAGTGTAATTCATAAAAAGTCTCAAAGTACATTTATTTTTGTGTTTATAACATCAATTATGTCAATATTTCATTAATAAGATAATTACTGCATCATCATTGTGTCATAAATAACTTAAATTATATAAAGTCTAAAAATTACAAATAAAATACCATTATGTAGTAAATCTTTTTATCTTTCTAATGAATATTTATAATCTAAAATCCAACATATATAACCCTATGTAACAATTGTTTTTCTAAAAGATATATGCTTGTGTCAATTTTGTATTCATTTTAACTTAATTAAAATAAAGTGTCATTATCACTTACAAGTGGATCAATGGGGTCCCAAAATCGACCCAAAGATGCCCATGGTCGACCATTTATCAACCAATGGGGTTAAGACACGTTTTAGGGTAATTTAATATTATTATAATATTATTTTGTTAACCCTTATTTACCGGATTTACCCTTAACCATGGTAAATAAAATATTTACCGCAGTAATTATTCAAAATGTCTAAAAATAAAAGTTATCTATTTACACAATTTGAACATCATGATTCCAAATATGGAATCCATTTTTCTAAATTCAAAACACAGAAGTGGCAGAAATTAATTTAAAATTAATTCCCGCTGTCAAAACAAAAAGCGTGTTTTTAAGAGATAATAACTATCAAAAGATTGACACTTGTTTATGTTCGGTTTAATTGAAAAATTGTTTCCAATGACCAACATTATATTAAGTGGTAAAAATATATTCTAAATATACTTTAAAACCATTCAATATTATAATTTAACCACATAATATATTACGATGAAAAAAGTTGTTTTTAATTAAAATATAGCGTGTTTTTACTATTCATTAAAATATGAAAGTTGTCGGAAAAATATCAAAACTTTATCTAATGTAAATTTTTACATCCTGATTCAAAAGAAGAATATTATTTTGTCAAATTTAACATATAAACATGTCAAAAACTATATTTAAAGTGGGTGCGCCATCAAAAGGCGGTAAAACTGCATTTTTTGAAAAATACTTATTTTACCCGAAAAATTTATTTTGTTCTTATACCATGTTCTAGAAATGTGTAAGATGAATAATAATGTTATAAAATTAAAAATTTAGTTAATACTATTCATAACGGCTAGTTCATGACAATATTATAATAATATAACATTGTTTATTAAAACCCGGTATTGCGTACAACACACGCTATCGAGGAAGGTCGCGATTGCGTGTAATTCAAGCCAAGTCAGGGTTGCGTGTTGTGAAAGAATCCTTCATTGTTTCGTATAAAAGAATCCAACCATATTTCATTTATACATTTAATATATATATATATATATACTCAATGTTGCGTAGAATAACTATTATCAAAATTGTGTGTAACACGATCCAAGAATAGTGTTGCGTATACTGCAAGCTAATACGGTGTTGCGTATAGCGCAAGGTAATCTTGGTGTAGAATACAACACAAGACATTAATGAAATTAAAAGAATATTTTTCATAAAATCTCGGGGTGTTACACCCTAGACACCCCCCGGATATCCCCACACCTTTTGAAAACCCCCTAGACAACACCCCACCACTTGGACACCTCACCCCCTAGACACCCCCACCCCCTTGAACTACCCCATGTACCCCACCCCACCCCATGAACTGCCCTACCAACCCCTGCGACAGCACCTCTGGACACCACCATACCACCTTGGACAACCCCACCCCCTAGAGCTGGTTGTAAGGATATCCTTCTATTCTCAACCAATCTCCATTTATTTCAATATCTAGAAAGATCACTGTCATTATTCCTTAAATATATTTTCTATTAAAATTCAATATAATTGACATGAATATAACGAAATGACTTATAACAATTCATTTTATAGAATTGATTAAAGTAGGATGTATGAAACAGATCAGATCTCAATCGATTTTGAAAACAATTTGAAGAGATTTTTAGTTTTTTTTTCATTTCACAATGCATTAGATAGTGGTCGCATACACATCCCATGTTCAAATTGTGTTGGATTTCCTTGGTTGAGCCATGAAGACGTTAGCTACCACATAAAAAAATATGGTTTTCAATAATACATCTATATATGGAATCATAATGGGGAGAAGTTGAAATCTCAAATTGCTGATGATCAAAATGAGAGGACTGGACTAGATAATTTGTTAGATGACTAGTTTCCATATATTCATAATCATTAATAAGAAAGGATTTAGAATCAAGAAGACTTCGATATGAGGACAGAGGATGCATCGAATTAAGATGATGATATTGTCAGGGTGAAAAAATTGAATGATGATTCCACGACTCCCGTATATCAACAATGAAAAAAATGAAAAAGATGGAATTTTTAATCTGATTGATTCATCGGAAAACTATTTATGGGATTTCTAATACAGCAATAAATTACATTCCTAACTTCTTGAAGGCATTACATCTATATGATACAGATATTCCATCAAACAACTATATAGTATGGATGTTATTTTAGGGACATGATTTTCAATAAAGAAAATTCATGCTTGCTTGAATGATTTCAGTTTATTATAGAAGGAAACTGCTAAACTAAATGATTGTATAAAATGTGGAATGTCTCGCTGGAAGTCAAAATATGTTGGAACACCATCCCACATGCCACAAAAAGTAATGTGGAACTTTCCATTGATCCCCAGACACTATAATCTTTTTATGTGTAATGAAATATGAATAAAAATGAGATGAAATGATAATTAGAGAAAGTATACTAATGATGAGTTGGTTCATCCTGCAGATAGATTTTCATGGTTGAAATTTGATGCTTGATATCTTGATTTTGTAGCTGACATGAATAATGTGATAATGGGTCTTTCATGCAGTGTTTTTAATCCTTTTGGTAAGATGATTTCTTCCTACATCACATGGCCATTTTGTATACAAATTTATAATCAACCCCCATGGTTGTGCATGAAAAAACATTTAACATTCAAGACTATACTCATATCTGGCCATTCTGATCCCGACATTGATATGGTAGAATACATGGAACCTTTAATAAAAGAGTTCATACTTCATTGTGATGTGGGTGTGTGCACATTTGATGAATATTCGAAAGACATATTTCAAATGCGTGTTGTGCTTATGTGGATGATCAATTATTTTCTGGCATATGTAGTGATTTCTGGATGGAGCGCAATGTGAAAATTGTCATGTCCTATATGTATGAAAAATACACGATCCAGAAGACCGAAACATCACTGTAGTTTCTGTTTTATGGGACATCAACATTCTTGCCAATGGACCATCCATATAGAAATAATCGTCAAATATTTGAAAATACCATAGAGACCGATGATCCACCTCTGCGTATGTCTGGAATAGATGTGTTTAATGAATTGAAAGATTTTAGTTTTTCCTTGGAGAATAGTCAAATGAAATCTTGAAAGAGAAAGAATGGTTCCACTAAAACATATTACAAATTGAAAAATAGGAGTATATTTTTTCATTCCCCTTATTGGGAAACCAATTAGTTACGCAATTTCATAGACGTAATGCACATTGAAATAAATTTATGTGAATTTTTTCTATCAATACATATATATATTAAAGGAAAGACAAAACGTTATTTACAGTCTCGGCGTGACTTGGTGGATTGGGGCATTAGACCATAATTTCATCTTTTGTGTATCATTAAAAATAAATGGTAGGTTCCATGTGGTTATTATGTGATGACACCTAGATTTCTCTATGTACATTCAAGAAACATGTCTAAACTGGTCATAAAATGTTATTTGAAGTTAAAATCATTGATTAATCATGATTATCACATTCTATTTCATGAGTTTATTCCAACAATAATCAGTTAACTTTTTTCCAATAACGTAAGGGTGAGTGTTATTCGGTTGTTCCATTGGTTTATATATCTTTTTGAAAATATTTTTTCTAAATCATTCTTGAAAAAAATGTTGACATATGTCCCATTAATTTTGTATGAGTTAGAGAAAATATTTCCTCCATCATTTTTCAAATTCATGCTACATCTGACTGTCCATATTCCCAAAGAAATACTTCTTGACGGACTTGTTTCTTTTTTATGTATGTATCCAACCAAAACTAATATGTACACATTAAAATCTTATGTGAGAAATAGGAATCATCTCAAAGGTTCTACATTGAACGACTTCTTGGCTCAAGAATGTATGGATATCTGCTCAATGTATTTGTCTGACCTTGCTACAAGAATGAACAGACCAATGATAAATGGAGAATAATAGTATGAACATATTGAACCCAGTTTCCATCACATCCACAAATAGGAGGAATTCCTAGATCATATACATTGAAGACATTAAACCTTGATGAGTGGGAGATGGGACATCGCACAGTTTTCGAAAACTGTGATTTGTTTGATGTCTACATCAGGAAACTAATTTTAATATGTATATCTTACATATATACCTGTTAATATATTCATATTTTTTATCAACAGGGAACAAAACCAATGATAAATAGAAATCATCTTTCGTTATATTTGAAAAAGATGGAGACTTCGCCTAGAAAATAGTTTCATGCTTAGACAAAATTGATGGTAAAAATATTAATATTTAAAATAATTAAATCAATAATTATTTATGTTTAATATTCATTTATATCGCAGATATTGATTTTTCTTACTGGTTGTGTCTCTGATGAAATAAGAGCTTTGGATTTTGGACCTAATATCGTGGTTCATGACTATAAATAAATTGTTATCAATGGGTAAAAATTTATTATCATTGAACGAGTATAAAACATGAGAACACAACATGTTGGGGTTATGGTTACTACCACCACAGATTGTTATTCTAGTTCATCAGATAGTAGACAGTGATCTGAAAATGTGGGTTATTATGGATTTGATGAATAAATAATAATATTGGATTATTTCTCTCATGGACGAGTCATGATGATGAAATGTGATTGGTTTGATTCGATGACGAGACATGGAACATTTATTGATGATCATGGATTTCATGTAATTAATATGACTCGCACTATTGCTATCAATGAACCATATGTATTGGCAACAATGGCTAAAAAAATTTATTATGTCAAAGACCAACGTAGACCTGAATTTGATGTCATAGATAAACTAATTCCATGACATATTTATGATGATTTTGATGATGGAATTCACACTATCCCTACTTCCATTAGAAATATTCCATTTATTTATTTTGATGGCCCAAATAGCTCAATTTTCAGAGTTGATTGTGAACGAGAAGATGTGGTGGAAAATATATAAAATCATCAATCCATGTTCCCAATTCTCTTGGTTTACTTAATTATGGGTTGTTAAGGTTGGTACTATTCAAATTGATTTAATATTGATTTCAAATATGAGGTATCTAATTTTTCTGTTATGTGCATTTTCAATGTTTATTGGTTGGTATTTTTAATTGATTTTCATTTTTTTAATTTTGAATTGACATGTATTTAATCCTACAAAACCAACATTTCTAACTTGGTGAACATTTCAGTGCTTCAACTGTGATTTTTATAAAATTTTTATGACTCTAAGACCTCTCTTTAACATTTTACCAAGTAATGAACATTATAGTTTGTATTCTACGCAAAACATGTATCGAATCATGCAGCATCTACCTGAGATAAAAAAATTAAAATTTTCCTTAATTTTGACAACTGCTTCACCACTTATGAATCTAGTAGAATCAATTTTACATGATTTTAATAGACTAATGACACTTAGTAAATAATCCTCCTACTCGAAATTAAATTTTATTAATACATCTTGTACAATTTATTGTCTTCATTATATATTTGTTCAAGCTCACCTAAAAAATGCTTAGTTAAATTATCCATGAATCACCCTATTCCCTCTCAATTTTTGGGTTACACAGTAGTTATCATTTTCTATTTACTTCCATATTTGTTTTTAAATGTAGTAAAATGAATACAATTGAATATATGCAACAAAAATAGATTATTGACAACAGTCGTCACATGGCTGAGCTGGGAATTCCACCACTAGTGCCCGCAGTGAGTATTTTGTTTCAAATATACTTATTTAAATAATATATAATGTCATGTGATTAAATTTTTAATACATTTTTTTTCAGGATCCATCTATTAGGATACAATTATTTGATAAGCAGCCTAGTTGTGGTCCCAATACTCGGGTTCTTACGAGGGGGGGGGGGTTAGGGAGCTAGATGATCTGGTTAGCGTACCCGATTAGACCCTGCCCTACCCACTAACATACCATCCATCCCACATTATAATCATGGTGTGACATTAGGGACACACGAGATATATAGACCTCATAGGTTTTCACCACAATTTTCTTATAAGCCTCCTCACCCATCTGTACCATATCCGATGATAATTCCAACTCCCCATCCAGTATTCGGCCACCCATCCCTGTCATCTTCTATTACATATGTTTCCTTATCTATGTGATTTTATATTCCTTCTTTTTCAAATACTTCACTGCCAGTGTCTATCCCTGTGGAGCATACATTGAGACCCACACCATCTGTACAGTGTGTTCCTTCAGTTTCTGTGGATCCAGCAGTGCCCATTGATCAGACAACTGCAAATATACTTATAGAACCCAAAAATTTTTTTACACATTTATTTATTTTCATTGTAACATGTATTCATAAAATATTTTTTTTTCGTTGATGATAAATACATCTACTGATAGGAGGCAAAGGAGGGGGCGTACACACATGCGTTCAGTGTAGAACTGTTGTACGCAGTTGATGAAAGACTATAATGAAGATAGTCAGAGGAATGAAAACTTAGGATAGCATTTTCAGAATTCTTTGGTGATGCTTGCCAAATACTCTGACATCATTCCCTTCAGCCCGCTCTCATTGAGACAGCTGCCGAATAATGTCAATGATAATGAATGGGTAGATATATGGTTAAAAAATGTGTTATATTTTATGAAATATATTAATTTTATATTTATATAAATTATTTTTTGGTGTCAGCTGCAGTTTATTTTCCTCGATGTTGAGGGTGCATGACCAGAACGTCTAAAGGATTTAGGCAATCTTTTGAGAGATTATAAGCATGAGTGGTACATTGGTTTTCGTGCTAAAGTTTTCATATAGTAAGAGGTTTTCCCTATCATAGTTGATTGTCCGTTAGAACAGTACCGATAGATGATTTCTCATTGGTCAAGTAGCCAATTTACAGTATTAATCAAATAAGAGATATTTAAATGAATATTATCATGGTTTCTTTAATACTAATTATTTTATTTTATTTAGGATGCATCTGTAAGAAATACAAGAATCATTAATGCAAGTAAATACTTCCACACCTTTGTGCGTACTACGATTCCAGATCATGAGAGAAAATAGGTGTGACAATTTATAATCTTTCATTACAAATTGAACTTTCTATTGCTTCCTCAATTATTTATTTGATTTCTAAACATGTAATATAATTTTAGTTATGAAATTACTATGTTTTTTATATCCTATTATTAGTTATGGGTTTCTACATTCAATGTTATTGCAGAGGCATAAATTGAATATAGAAGGACATTTGCCTTGAGAAAAACTATTTTCCTCGAGTAGATAGAAGAAAGATTAAAGTTCAGTTAATGAACCGACTAAGTAGCAGATTTTTTATTTTAAATTGTAGATATAAAATTTTAATATCTATTTTTAACTTAATAATCTATTTATATTTTTACAAGGCAGCTTTAGAGGCCCTTGATTCCTAGGATCCTGAATATTTTGGGATAAATGACAAGTTACATCAGGTGTTGGGAGATGAGAACCATGGTATATTATGACGCCAACATCGGAAGTGTATAGTTCCAATAAGTTATTGGAACTTATCAGGTTCGATTTATAGTGACACCGAGTTGCTGCATGTTAATCCACATGAATAACATGCTGAAAAGGGCCATAGAGATGACAAAACAGTCTGATAGGGAAATACTACATTTATGAAACTAATGGAGTTTTTACATCCCACACATCCACCAGAGGCCAACGCTACTTGTGATGAATATATTTCATAGATTTGTTCTATATATGGTGCACCAGGTGGTAGTTCTAGTGGTGGTCGAGACGATGGTGAGGAGGAGGCCAAGGTTGTGGAGGGGGAGGCCGAGGTGGGGGAGGAGGTCATAGAAGATGATGAGGTAGAGGAGGAGGGTGATGAGGAGGCCGTTGCTGAGTATGAGGATGAGGAGGAGGGCAGGGATGATGATGGTGACGATGATGAGGACAAGGGTGATGGTGACAAGGATGATGATGATATTGATGGTGATGAGAGAAAGATTGATCCATTATATTTTTTACTGATATTACTAAACATTGATGTTTATTAATTTGTTTTACCTGAATATGTGTGTAATTAGGTAGGTCACATTATCTATACCGTTTTATCTATTTTAATGAAATTGTATTTTTTTAGTGGAAATTAAAAAACCGATGGTCTGATTAGAAGATGATATACTAAAATTATTTTTTAACCTTTAAGGAATTTTCTTAGAAAACATGTAAATAGCATTCCATGTGTATTGGATAGCCCCATGAATAACCTCTTAGATAGTACCCCAAATATCCCCCAAGACAGCCCCCCAACCTCCTCCCTGGACCCAGAGCAGCCACTGGACAACCCCCTAGATAGCCCCCCTGAACGACACCCCTGGACAGCCCCCTAGACCACCCGACCATCCTTTGTGGACACTGGACATCCACCTAGAAACCCCCAACCCTCCTCCATGGACCCTGTACATCCCCCCTCCTCCTTGGACCTGGACAGCCCCCACCCTCCTCCATGGACCCCAGACAGCCCCCAGGCATCCAAGCGGAGAGCCACACGGACAGCCCCCCTGACAGCCCACCCACCCCCTCCATGGACGCCGGATACCCCCCCTACGAATATCCCCTCCCTCCTTCATAGGCCTCAGACAGCCCCCCCCCCCCCCAAGGGACCCTAGACCACCCCCACCCTCTTTTGAGGACCCCGGATAGCCCCGTGACAGCCACGGGATAGTCCCCACCCTCCTTCCGGGATGTCGGAGGGCCCCCTCCTCCCTGGACCTGGGACAGCCCCCCACCCTCCTCTCAGGACCCCGGATTTCCCCCAGACAGCCCCTCAGACATCCCCCTGGACATCCCCCCACCCTCCTCCCTAGACCTTGGACAACTCTGCGACCCGATATCCCAACATTGGGCGAGCTGCGATTCAGCATATATAAAACATCATGACAATTCACAAAATTCTAAGGACCACCTACCTTGATTCCTGAGACAATCACACTCTTAATTCATCATATTGGATCCTAATCTAAACTCTTGTTAAAATGCACACCATTTTATGTAAAAAAAATTCGCATATATAAGACCGAACAAATGAATTTTGATAGTGTTGATACATTATCACAGGGATAAATTGGTCATTTTTGACGTGTACGAGTCAATCATGCCTCAATCTGATGCCTGATGTGGTCGGTACCACACAAAGTGTCTCACTTTTATTTGAATTTGACAACATTTTTAGTGAAAACAACATTTTTCATATAGAAAACTAACCAACCACATTTATATTATTTTCATACATTAGAACGATGATCTATGTGTCCTTTTTGATGTGTAGGAGTCAATCTCATCTCAAACTGAGGAACAGTGTGTCCAGTACCACTAAAACTGTCTCACTTTTATTTGAAATGGACATGATTTTATGTGAAAATAAAAATGTCCATACGTAAAACTGTCCAAACAGATTCAAATTACTTTTATACATTAGGGAAATGATATATGGGTAATTTGTGACATGTACATGTCTACCCCCCTCAATCTGAGGCATGGTGGGGTCGGTACCACTAAAAATGTCTCACTTTTATTTGAAATGGACAGGATTTTAAGTGGAATCAAAAAAATTCATATGGAAAATAAACTAAATTCTTACTTATTGTATTGATACTTGAGGAAAATGAGGCATGGGTCATTTGGTACATGTATGAGTGAACCCCGCCTAAATCCGTGCCACGGTGTGGCTGGTCACACTCAAAGTGTCTCCCTTTCTGTTTAAAATGTACACTTTTTTAAGTAAAAAAACATACATATATAAAACTGACCAACGTATTATGATTGTGTTGATACATTAGAATAAGAAACCGTGGGTAATTTTCTACATGTATGATTCAACCCCGCATAAATATGAGGCACGTTGTGGCTAGTACCACTCAAAGTGTCTCACCCTTATTTGAAATGGAAAACATTTTATGTCATAAAAACAACTAGCATACATAAAAATGACCAAACACATTCAGATTGCCTTGATACTTTAGTAAAACAATCCGTGGGTCATATGTGACATGTAAAAGTGAACACCACCTCAATCCGAGGAATATTATAGAAGGAATCACTCTAAGAGTCTTTCTTTTATTTATAATGGAGACCCTTTTAATTAAAAATAACTCGCATACAGAAAACTGACAAATCATATTCGGATTATGATGACACATTAGCACTAGGATCCATGGTTCATTTATGATGTGTACGAGTCAACCCCACTTCAATCCGAGGAACGATGTGGCCAGTACCAGTCAAAGTGTCTCATTTTTATTTGAATTAGAAACCATTTAAAGTGAAAACAACAACTGGCATACCGAAAACCAATGAAACACATTCATATTCTATAGGTACTTTATGATAACGATCCATGGGAAATTTTTGATGAGTAAAAGTCAACCCTTCCTCAATCTGAGGCATGGTGTGGCCAGTAACACACAAATTTTCTCACTTTTATTTGAAATTGTCAGGATTTTAAGTGAAAACAACAACTTAAATATGGAAAACTGACCAAGAACCTTCATATTCTGTTGATACATTAGGACAACAATCAATGGGATATTTTTTATGTGTACGATTAAACACCACCTCAATCTGAGGCACAGTGTGGCCGGTACCACTAAAACTGCCCCACTTTTATTTAAAATAAACAATATTTGAGGTGAAAACAACAACTTGCATACAGAAAACACACCAAATTTTTTTTATTGTATTTATAAATTATTAAAAAGATACATAGGTCATTTTATACATGTGATAGTCAACCCCTACTCAATTCGAGGCACTGTGTGGCTGGTTTAACTCAATGTGTCACTATTTTGTTTAAAATGGACACTATTTTAAGAAAAAACAACAGACATTTGGAAAGCTGAACAAACATATTTTGATTGAGTTTATACATTATCACAAGGATATATGGGTCATTTGTGATGGGTATGAGTCAACCCCAACTCAATCAGAGGCACGGTGTGGCCGGAACCACTAAAATATTCTCACTTTTATTTGAAATGGACAATATTTTAAGTGAAAAAAACAATTGGCATACAGAAAACTGAAAAAACAATCATTCAGAATCTTATGATACTTTATGAGAACGATCCATGTGTTAGTTTTGACGTGTACAATTCCAAATTTCCTCATTTCAAGACATGGTTTGGCCAATACCACTCAAATTGTCTCATTTTTTTGAAATGGACATGAATTTAGGTGAAAACAACAACATGCATACAGAAATCTGACCAAATGTATTCTGATTGTGATGATACTTTAGCAGAATTATCCATGGTCTAGCCTCACACCATCCACTTCTAATGTGAGGAACTCCTACTCCTATTATAAATCACAATACATTTAATATGCCAATCCCATAATCAAAGAGTGCATTCTAGGGCCAAACAAAAGTCCCCTTGGGATCCCAATACTAAATACATAATTGAATATTCATACCCACTACCCAAAATGGGGATTCAACTCACATCACACCCAGTAGACAATATTACAATTATCCACATACCCCCTTCTTCCAATTGAAATGACTATGAAAAAAATGTTTGTTATTCGGGTAACCCATCTCATATGTGGATATTGGATAATGTTTCCCACTAAGAAATTAGAAATTATTTATACATGGATACATATTCATTTGATGAATAAAAAAATCCCATGTGTTTCTTATAACACATCTTATGTCTATGCACATGACATCTACCATTTCTTATCTTATGGGTCTCTGGATCCTTGTCCACTATACACATGTTTTTCTGTTGGCATTATGATAGTCAACCCAAGACAATGAGTAAACATCATATGTGCTTCCTATAGCATGTAGGCCTTTTCTATTGTGTGTATTGGTGTTGTGGTTTGAGTGAGGAGGGAATTATAAATTTTAAATACTGTCATGGGTGTTATTGATTTTTATTCTAAATTTCTGAATACCGAATGTGTTGGATTCTAGATTTATTGGTAATAAATTCTAAATTTTTAATCCTATAATGTTTATTGAATTCTAGAAGTATTTTATTTTAATTTTGTATTGGTGTTATGTGTGTTATTGCATTTCACTTCTAGATAAATTGGGTTGTGGATGAATTGGATTCTGGATTTTTATCTTGTGTTTTGTTTTGAGTGAGGAATGATTTTAAAATTTCAAAATCTTTTAATTCTGGATGAGTTTTAAACATACCACGTAGGCTTTGGGATTATGGATTTATGTGTTCTTGTAGGTCATAGAGATTTTCAGGTTAGTGGTTACTACTTGATACTGTGGAGCTGTAGCATATGGTTACCAACAGTTTCCAAAACTGTTGCTATAGCCTTTTGATGTATATTATACCAACAATTTTGTTATAACTGTTAGTACAAACTTCTACCAATAGTTTTCAAAACAGTTGGTATATCCTTTGGATGTATATTGAACTATGTATATCAATGGTTCTAAACTGTTGGTATAAGGATAACATATACCATGGGTCTGTGAAACCTTTGGTATATATCTTAATTTAACACATATACCAACAATTTACGCAGAACCCCTGGTATATTCCCATACCCACAACTTACTTGGCCACGGTTAAGAAAACCATTTGTAGATAATATAACAACGGTTTCCCAGCCTTAACCAATGGTTCTGAACAATTGGTAATGTGTAAAATTCCAGTACTGATTTTAAATTGGTATTGATTGTGTTATATGAGGTTGCGATGTCTCAGACACATACAGAGATCTAGGCCAAGACCGATGATCAGACTACTACCCACTGATTTGATGAGGGATCATTGATGTAGGTTACCCGATATGCCTTCTAGAAAGGTCTGTTAGTTGGTTTTGGCACTCGATTGCAGCATGTGAGTTATTACTGTACCATTTCTTTGTCGGAGTCCAACTCTGGATGAACTTGTGTGATTTCATCTTCATATTCTTCAATGTATCAAGAGAATTTGTGATCTCAGTGTGAGATTATATAGAGTATGTGTTTAGACCAAGATGACCCACATGAATGAAAACATTAATATCCGTAAGAGGTGTGATGATTGAACTATAGTTGTTACAAGTGGAGATACATCAATGAAAACAATAATACCATATAACGATGACGTACATGAAATATGTTACTCATTTTTAGGCATAGAGTTCCCCCCACAATCTCCATTAGCTCCACCATAAGTCCACCCCCCTCAATGATGTATTTATTTATTATCATAAAACATTTTATTGTAATTTCATTATAATATTAACAATTAATATTTTAATATAGTACATATTTGTATTGTTATGAATATTGAATATTGATTTTTTCAATTTTTTATTATTTAATTCGTTTCTCTCATTTTTAATTACCTATAATTAGTTTAATTTTTTTGTTATTATTATTATTATTTTAATATATTTATGAATATTTATGTTTTTATTATTTTATTATTTTTGTTTATTTCTATAATATTAATACTATTTTATAACTAATGTTAGTTATACTATTATTATAATATTCTTAATATCATTTTATTAATTTTTTATTAATAATATTATGAATAATATTATTTTTTACATTTGTATTATTTTTATATTAGTAATATTAATAGTAATATTTTATTTATAGTAATAATAATAAAATTATTATTATTATAAATTTATTAAATTGTATTTTATGTATATTTTAAAAAATTTGTGATGGGCCGTCAGAATATAGGGTTTTAAAAAAAATCGGATAACATTTTTCTAGAGGACATGGACCTATCATAAATAGATTGATTTTGCGATAGGTTTGTGTCCTATAGCAATATGGTTTTTTAGAAAACTCAAGAATTTTTTTTTTGACCAAGTGTAGAAAACGTAGATTTTTTAAAGATGTTCTGTAGAAAAAAATCAATTTGTGATACCCTTTTTCTGCAACAATTCATTTGAAACGAGACTCCATCGCAAAAGACCTGTTGTAAATTCAAGTATTGGTAGTCGTGTATGCACACAATTATCTATCATTGATGAAATATGGAATGAATGATAATGAAATATTAAATGATGATTTAATAATTCTATGTAATGAATCATATTATATTGAATTTTATTCATGAGAATAATAATAAATAAAATAATCTCATTTTTGTAAATAATTTTTTCCATAATTATATGAGGCACAATGATAATCACCTAAAACACACTATTCAGGACTTGTTTTAAAACATCTACAAAATAGGGTATGACCGCGATTTAGTAACCAATATTTTATGAATCATTAGAATTATAGATGAGTCACTAGGATATGTAGTTCGAGAAGCCACCAGAAATTTAATTGATAGAAATCATTAATGATTTGGAAAGAAATACAATTTAATCAACATGTCTTAAAATTCATTAACATTCAATATTGGAAGATCTAGCATACAATGTGATAATAAATTATTTAGTAAAAATGATTATAAATGATTTAAATAAAAATGGAATATATAATATTAATATTATATTGTTTTATATAATAACGTTAAACAATGGATTTTGAAATAAATAATTATTAATTAAAAAGATCAAAGGAAAATTTCTTGAGGTGAATACACATTTCACATTGAAATAATGTATTCTAAATCACAAAATGTATAAAATAATTTATAAAATTTATTCAATAATCATAAGATTTTAATAATTTTAACAAATCCTTAAATCATTGGGTGTATATGATGGTGGAAATGTTTGTTCGCCATTGTACGTTAAAAAATATATTCCATAAAAAAATTCATAATAAAGAAAATGTACCTCATTTGGAAACGGAATAGAATATATATATATATTTTTATTAAATTAATAATATGGAAAATTTTCATTAAAAAATATTTGGAGAATAGTAATATATTTTAATTTTATTTTTATAAAATAGGGTCATAGATGAGAATATTTCCCGTCAGAGTATTAAAATATAGTTGATCTTCCATTAAAATATTATTTTTACATATCTTATACATAAAGTGGGGAAAATGATATGAAAAAATATAATTTATATAAATATCCATTAGTGAGGTACACTTATGATGATTAAGATATATATATCAAATAATTCTATCAGTATAATGTTAATTATTAACAATCTTCATTAGTGATGATATTATGAAAGGAAACGTCATTTGGGTATGACGTCCATAATATGTATTCGAATGTCCAATATAAAAAATATTCAGTTATGATAAATAAATTGACGGAACATAATAATATATATCAAACCATATATTATTAAAATATACCTTATTATCCCTTATTTATTAAAAATTCATTATTAAAAATAGTTTTTGGGTTATAACTAATTCCTTTATCATGAATATTTGGGTTTAGTTGTTTTGGAAAATGCACATTTATCATTGTTTAACATTATCCATAATTATAATCATGATATATACATCATAAGTATTGATTATATATATTTTTGTAGTCATCCATGAAATGTAGAGCTAAAAAATTGTATTACTACATCATCTAAACTGTAGGATATATGTACACATGAATAATTTTATCACTTTTCTATGGAGGAATCAAATGAAAGGTAAAAAAATTAATTTTTTAGAATAATTATTATTCCATATATATAATTTTTTTAATATTTAATTAATATACACAATGTAATTTGGAAATGAAAAATGAGTCCCATCATATTGTTGATATGGCTGTCAATAGGTATGCACAAGAAATTTTATTGATTTTCAACAGATGTTAATGTAATAATAAATGAAATATATTATAATTATTGATGAATACTTGTTTCAAAAATATAAAATATATTCATTATACCCATCTTAATGACATATATTGAATGATGGTGATATAAAATAAATTATATTTATGCATCTATGTGGTAGTCCACAGATATGCATGCGTAAAACATTCACAAAAAATTGTAAAGAGAAATTGGTGGGTAATGTTAGTATAATAATAATAATTATAAGAACATTTTTGAATTATTAGGATATTAATGGATATATTTTATGATAATTACTATAGATCAATATGATGTGCTAGATGGAAAAAAATTTAATGTGATTGATTAAGGAGCTAGCTTCTTATTTGAAAAATAACCGCTAGATGTGCTTTTAAAGACCCAATGTCTTGTGCTTATAGTTTAAAACACTATTGTAATGTTTTTATGGATTTTAGGGATGTTTTTTAATGTTTTTAAGATAAATGGCACAAAATGTGACTAAATGAAGGATGGTGGTTACATTTTATAATTATAGTGAGGGGGACACTTATTATGTTTCTATGTTTTAAAATAATATTTAGTTACTATCATGAAATTGGATAAAAATGACTCATAATAATTTTTTTTGAATATTTTCAAAATAAAACCAATCAATTTGGTTTAATATTATTCAGATCATTTTGAACTACATGTTGTTTAAATAACCAACACTATACCTATTTTATCATTTTTTCAGTTGTCTATTTATTGTTTTTACTATTTATTAAAAGTGAAAATAATGTGGACTCATTAACAAATTAGGATATTCTTCGTAATAATAAAAAATAAATTTTATTAAAATAAATCCATATATGTTTGTAATTTTAATCTAAAAATAAAAATACAAAATAAGAAAAGCAGATATATTCCCAAAATATTGATTTAAAAATTTTAAATAGTTTAATAGTAAATTAAAAAATTAAACTAAATAAAATATACATAAAAGGTTTATTCATAATATGAATTAGTTATATTCATATTTTAGAAAATGAATAAAAATTTAATTTTGTCAATGGATTATTGAAAAATAAAACCTTTAAAAAATATAAATATATAATTTTTTATCAAAAAAAAGATAAATTTTAGAAAATTTCAACACATTTCATCCTATTATTATTTAAAATCATTATTAAAAAATGAATTCTTTTTTATAAGAAATGAATAATCGGGAAGGAAACAATTTTTAATTTCATCCAAAAAATAAATGAATACAATTTTGGAGGGAAAAATATTTTTAAAGCATAAAATGACCTTAATAATGTTGAATGTATATTTATCAATAAAATATCCTTAAACAATAAAATTATATATATTTTTAAATGTTTTTATTTTTTTATAGATAAAATTTATAGGATATGATATAATTGTTTACTATATTACAATTTATTTACACTATGGGTTGTTTAAATCACGCATTATCATAGATTTTTATTTTATATTATGAGAAATATATTATAAAAAATCTGGATGATACACCATACGACCGTAATATTTATCTCAACCATAAAATCGTAGAACATTATTTCAATGAATTGATAAAACTTATACCTCATCTTTTGCCATGTTTTTTATATAACATAATAAAATACGTGGTGTCACAAAAAATCATTGATCGTAAGAGTGGTATTGTTTCATATCAAAGTTTCTATAGGAACTCAAATTTATATTAACTATTCATTATAACAGTGATATTTATCTATTTATATATCATTACTCTTAATTACATGTTAAGGATTACGTATACACATCATCCATAGATTTATGTGCATCATATAGTGAACCTCATAGTGATTTGGTGGGAATTTCAAGTGATAATATATTGACATCATATGAAAAAGAATCACAAAGATTGCAATATTTCATAGTCTTATATTTTTCTTATCTCCATTCATAATTTAATTATTCAGTTTATTAATTCACAGAAAAAATTCTAACCAACACCATACTCTAGATCTGAAAATTTATTTTTGATAAAATAATTATACCATTGCTATTCCATTTTGTTTTATTGCACGAAATTAAACATATCTACCATATATCCATATTAATTTGGTCCCAATTGATATCATTCATTTACAATATCTCATCATATTGGGGTTCTTACTTTATTTTCATTGAGGTCTATATAAGGATTGATATGAATACTATTATTAATGTAATTTAGGTATGAAAATTATACCAATGGATGATTTTAAATGAAACCACATTTAAAATATATTATAAAATATCATAGCATGTATTCTTGTGTCTGATTGGTCCTCTATGACGTAAAATCATCTTGATGATGTATATAGTAATGGAATCAAAACTATGTCCATATCATTCAGAAAACATCACAAGATTATTATGGTAAAAATGCAATCAGGACTAGTTATAATAGAATGTGTTACACCAAATAACTTTACAACATCCTTAATGGATGTTATATTAAGATAATAAATATAGAAATATTATCTTCCCTCAATGATGTTTTCTTACATCAAATGATGATCTACTATAACCCAAATATCATTACATCCAGTTTATTTTCTAGGTAGTATAATGATTAAATCCATGTTGATAATTTCACATTATCATTAGAGTATTTTTCATTGTTGAAAAATATCTCAGAGACTTTAGTCTCTCATAATTATCATAGTGAAATACATCAATAAAAATACATGTTGTATAATATCCATTTTCATATTGTCCTAGAATAATTAATCTTTTAGATTCCCCTACATCATCATAATTATTAAATGAATAATTAATGAATAATTCTTAGAGTCACCCAAAATCACAATCATAGTCTTTGGTTAAAATGGGAAACATACTATCTTTTTGAACCGTTACATTTTGGTATGATCATGGTTGAACATGGGAAATCCACATATTATTATATAAATAACCATCTTCCTTATGTTCCTTCATAATCCACTTTTTGGATTATGGATGTATATTCTTCTATTTAATATAAGATATATCTACTTCCTATATGATATATATATCTGATCTTTTAAATCCACAAATATTATATCTCTTTAAATACATATTATAGAACAAGTGGCATGGTCATTATAACTAAGAGAATCACACTATTCTTTTTCCTTCCCTCAGTGGTAATGTGTTTAAAAATTATAATATATAATAAAAAATAATTATATAATTTTTGGTTTACTTAACTATTTCAATGTATTTGTACCCACAATTATTTAATTATTTCTAAATATATCACACCATTCAAAATAACATTTCATTCATTGATATACTTAATGGCTCCATCTCAAAATCCAGAGTCATGTAATTTTTTCATTAAATTTTTATTACCAAGAGGCATATGATTCGCCATGCCACTATGCATGATGAAACATCTGAGTCCCTAATTATTTATGTCACTATATAACAAAACATATTCTCCATTTTATGGTAATTTAAGCACATTGAAACTAAGAATACATCTAATTAGTTAATTAAAATTATCGTAAAATTCACTTATATTTAATAACATATATCCCATTTATGGTAACATTGGTAGTTCCATATATATTTTTTAGAAATCCATAAAATGTGTTCATTAATATACATCAAATACAAGAAAACTACATATTTCGGTTATCGTGGCCTTTCTTGGTCATTGCTAAAAAAATTAATTCTTTGGTGGTTCCACTAATACAACCTCAAATGAGATTATATGGAAATTAAATAAAACATTTTGAATAAAAAATTCACTAATATAAAACTAAGTATACAAAATTTTATTCCTCATTATTGTTATTACAATTTTGGAATTTTCTCTGTTTTAATTCATTCCAAAACAATATAAAAGAATAAAATTTATATAGACAACCATATAATGATCATGTTATTTCTACATATGTAAATAGATAATTACATGGAGATAATATAAAAATGTATAAATACAAATGGAATTACAATAATTAATATATACTATAACACATAAGAAATGTTTTCATGACTATATCCACTTTCAGGATCAACATCTAGTAATATCCCGATCAATGATTAATATGGAAAAAATATAGAGATAATCATAATTGATAAAATAAACCATTAATAATAGATATATGATATATTGTATTAATAATAAACTTTTTGATTTCTTCATAATAAATGAAATTATAAATTAGACCATCAATATTCATAACATATAAAATATATGAACCCCATAGTGAAACAATAGGAATAATAAAATCACTTCCATACATTCATAGAGTTTCATATATAATTACATGTACTCAATTTGGGTTATCAAACATCAATTCATATAATTATGGTTATCATTTGGTTGATATTCTATTAAAACACAACAATGTGATTCACGAGATTACTAGTAATGCTATTAGGATATATAACAGATTATTCTCAAATAATGGGGTCATTCTCAATGATTAGATTCCAAACACCCATTTGAGAGAAATAATAATCATGATTATGTGGGAATAACATATGATGTATTCAATTTAATATTGGTATTCTTCATTATTTTAATAGTAGTTGAAGATTTATTTTTCATTCAAAATATTGAATTTTACTTCACATACATAATAATTAATATTGAAATTATTATAAGAGATCTAGTCTATAAAAAAAATTAGATCAAATTTATCTTGATGAAAAGTAAAAATATTAACATTAATAAAATGAACATATATATATTTAACATTTATTATATACAAAAAATGATAAGAGGTCATTCAATCATTATGTGTTTTTATTATAAACTCTGCATTTAATCGTTGATGTTTTTATGTGATACCCATAAAACATTAATCTAATTTAAAATTTAATGTAAAACTAATTTTTTTTTTCAATTATAGATTAGATTATAATAGTAAATTTAACAACATGATATGAACTTCCTGATCAGATTAATTATTTTGATAATCTTTCCCTACCCCTGTGCAATATTTTATGGCAGTTTCCATTGACATTTGACGAATTGGTTGGAAAATACCCCATATCTAAATAATTAAATAATAACAAATTTATTTTTTCTCCCTTAGTATTGAATTCATGATCATGATATTTTTCTTCCACACATGAAGATAAAAACATTAGGTTTTAATAATGTTTGATAGAGATTCGATCAAAAAGTACACATGTTGGAAAATTATTGTTTATCCTTTTCCACTACCCTTTTTTAAAATCCATAATCTTATTATCTTTTTTTTAAATTCCATGCAATAAGAAATAAAGAATTAATTCTCAGGCTTCATAGTATATTATAATATATCCTCATATGATATATTTTTTGATCGTTTATTTCCCTTCAATGGACAATCTTAAGTCCAGAAAACAACAGTAAATCTTACTCTTAAGGTCACATATCTAGTACCCACCATGGATTTATATACTTTTAATATTAGATTAATACATAGATACTATTTCCCACTACATCAGTTTTATATGAATTAATTGTCATCGAATATTTTGTAATTGTTCCTAATAAAAATAATTTTCCAGAAACAGTTCCTTAAAATCACTCCAACCCATAATTTATATATCATCCCCATCAATTGTGTTTTATATCAATGAGAATAATTGATAAAATTCAAAAAAATATATAATAAATAACTATTAAAAAAATATATTATTAATTATATCTTAATGTGAGAATTGTATTATGTATAGAAATTAACAATAGTAAAACTAGAAGTGGGTTAAAAGGTTCATTTAGTGATATATGTTGTTGTTGAATGAAATGGTGAAACATTATTGCACTATTTTTTGGATCAATATGGTGAACTATGAATGTAATGTTATTGGTACAAACCTGATACATTTTATGTAATATAGAAATAATTTTTTTATTTTCTAGCCCCAAATCTTTCTCTATCATCATTATCATTACCATTTGTATAATACCTACAATAATTATTTTCCCTAATAACATTTCTATTACAAAAGATGAGAATAATTTAAAAAAACTTATAGATAGATTGTTATACTATACCATTATGAATCATAATGAATAATTTATAAAATAGTGAAATAGATAATCAAATTTTTACAATTTATGTATAACTTATCTCAAAATCATATGTATTTGTTCTTCATGAATATTATCAAATCCTAAAATTTTCCAAAAAATAAAAATGGATTGATATCAAAAGGGTATTGATCACAATAATTTCCACCAGGATATTCAATCAACATTCATAGAAAGAGAACCCTCTATAATCACTAGAATATTTTCCCAGATATACTCAAATAACACATTTTGATGTTATCCCACTTAGAATTAATTAACTCAAAACCAAATCAAACATTATTGCCCAAAAATTGATCAATATATTAATAAAAAACAAAATACATAACATAACAAAAATATAATACATTAACCTATACATAGACAATTCTTCAATGTCATTAATAATGTTATATTACCAAATATAAATATTTCAAAATCTATTTCCTTATGATTCTACTAAATATACTTAGATATAAACTATATTGTCCCAAAACCCATTAGGCTAAATATATTTGTCAAATTATTTCTTTGGTACTAGATACTTTTGATTGATTATCGATGGACCAAAGTGGAAATAATCCCTAAATGACTATATTCATATATAAATATTTCAATTTAGTTGAATTCATAAAATACAACATAATATTTTATGTGAGAATATCAATTTTTTCATCTAACACGTCCTTATATATCTTTCAAAATAAATTTAATAACATTATATGTAAATTAATGAAAATAATTTGGTGATATTGAATCCTCTTTTTTCAAGGGATTTTAACATGGAATAAAATTTTCAAAAATAATATGAAAGGAATAAATGATGATAATAACATTCCATACAAATATCGACATGATATTAGCATTAATAAATAGTTATCATTAATATTTCAATAATCAAATCAATATCAATAAATTATTACATAATGATTAAATGAATATTTTTTGACATCATAAAATATAGTTAATTCCTTTTTCCACTTAGACTATATAAAATGGATTGGCATTAGCTAAATACCAAACAAGATTTTAATAATTATACCTAACAATGAATCTATGTGAAATTTAATTATAGGCCCTCTAGTAATATATTAATTATAACCAATAAATTATGTTAATATACAATAAAACTTAATTAGCATTCTATAAAATTAAATAAGAATCAATACATGTAGAAAAATCATACAAAAATTCAATATATTTCCCTATAAAAATAATCATAAAGAATGAAGTAAAATATATTGCAAGTCATTGATAAAGTATATCCTCAATAAGAAATATTTTTTGTAAGTGGATATTAACATAGATGTATAATATTTTAATATAAGAACCTGAACATGAGCTTCTATATTATTTCATAAAAATTCAATTTAAATTTTTTATAAATGAAACTCAACACTAAAAAAACAGTTAATATGATTTAGGACCTTTATTTTGTCCAGGTTCTGTATAATTTGAAATTAACATATGTATTTTCAGAGTTGATCAAAACTCAAATGAAATACTTCTTTACAAATGTGATAACTCTAGAAGTGAATACGTCCATTCTAAAAAATCTATGATATGTGTAAAAAAATTAAAACATTAGATGGGAATTAAATTTCATATTAAAGGGAATTTTAAACTAATGAAAAAACATAATAAGATAATTATATTTAAAATACATTATATAATGTTTAAATATCTGAAATATCAAATCCTTGTAAAAGATACTTATTTTGAAAATTCATTTAAAAAACAGTTCAACGAAAAGACATATATATCTTTTTAGAAATAATATTGAAAATAATACTTCCTCTAAGTATTTTTTTTATATTTTATATGTCCCATAAACACCCATATGGCCACAAGAAATATTAATACTGGAATAATATTATTTGAGGGAGTGGGTTCACTACCAATTTATCGTTATCAATAATGACAAAAAAGTTCTAGTTTTAACATTGTTAAGGAATTGTTAAGGATGCATCATTAACATTATGAATCCACAAAAACAAATAGAAATAATATAATTTTTTTAGAAAAGATAATAATTTTTTTATCTTCTAACATAGAGAAAGCATTTTTTAAAATATTTTCAGAGAAATCCATATTTTAGAAAACAATCATTGATAAATATTTTCAAAATTACATAGAACAAAAATCATTAATATGTTAATAATTATACATTTTTTAAAATATTTTATAATTTACCTTAAATAAATACATACATATGAACAATATATTTATATAATTCAATGTACAATTTCAAATAATAAATCCCACATTGAACAACATAGAAATATCAAATTAAATTTGATTCATGATTTTAAATGATTTTCATTTTCTATAAAAACATTAAATAACATAATATATGTATATGTATATGTATATGTATTTATGTGAATACATCATTTGTGTAAAATCTTTATTTTAATATTAATTAAATGTTTATCCTTAAATAAAAGTATTTTAATATATATATATATATATATATATATATATTATCATAAACATGAATATGTATATGAATAGACATATGGATGTTATTCTAAACAGAACATTTGAAGACCTAAAATTTATATGATATTAAACATTTAATATGACTTATAGGTATATAGATTTATATATAATAACATTTATTATATATAATTATTTTACTCCGATAAGATACATACATATTTTCATGAACATAATCCGAGTTTATATAATACTTACATATAAACATATAATGAAAATTATAAATGACATATATTAATATATGAAATAATAACCTAAATCGTAAATCATTAATGAAAGGTTTTAGTTTAAATAAATAATATTTGAATGTTAGACATTGAATTACATATACAATATTTTTGAGGAATTAAAAAATTAAAAAATAATTTATGAACATGAAGAAATAAATTATAAACATAAAATGATGTTTCCTTTGTAAATTATTATGCTCAATAAGAAAATAGAAATGAATGGAACACCACTATAGAAAATAAATGATAATATTTATTATTAATTAATATAGTTACTTACATTAAAATGATTAAGAAAATAAAATGAATTTTATAATTATTAATTCTATACTAGTTATAGAATAGAGTATCATGAACTAATTAAAAATAAATATAAAATCATTTTAATCTCATAATTTACATAGATGGAAGACAGTGTGTAGATTGTTAGTTTCACAGAACATGACACGAGTGGTGTGATTTTATTGTTTTTCACCCACGTATAAAAAGTGAGAAGCTTTCATAATTATAGTAGAATATTTTTCATCAAATAATATCAATGAATCAATGTGATATTGGACATATACATATATTAAACCATATCATGATGATTACTCGTTAATTCATAACAATTGAATATTATAAAAAAAATATTCAAATTTTTAAAGAGGATTTAAAAAAGATAATATTTATGAGGAATTTATATTTTTTAACCCAAGAATCACTATTACATAATCTAATCAATAAATATATATTCAAATAATAAATGAATCAAATATATTTTTTTAAATATATCGATTTTTAATGACCCGCCAATTATCATTGTCCTATGAGTACCATGAGTCATTACTAGGCCTTAAGAGACATCCCGAAGGCGCCAAAGGCTGGAAATAAATGCCGACGTGTTTCAAGTACAAGTGGGGGATGATTTACCCTTTAAGAAATGAACCCATAAACCAACCATAACCAAACATTCACTATATGATGAATGAAAAAATGAAAGACCAATAAACACTTCATTTATTTCAAACTACATCAAAGTACACAACAGCGGAGGACCAATCTAAGCATCAAAGTACATAGTGTATGAACAACATAGGACGCTCAAAAGACACTACAAATACATGATCCACAAGCTCCAAGTTCCACAACATCTCCTATGAATAACCACATGTTAGTAGCCATTAGATGCTTTACATTTACTATGTCCCAGAAAACGAAATCTGCAAAATCACCAACATTCCAATGTCGGGGTGAGTATAAAACTCAGTAAGTTTTCCCCAATGACTTCCCTACTTATGCCACTATGATAGAAGAGCTAGCCACATTTATATAGAATCATTTTATATAAACCATTTTCTAAAAGGAAGTTTATAACTAAATATACACAAGTTTGCAAAACCATTCATAATAAAAGGCATTCTAAGAACAATTGAATCCAATTTTCTAGAAAGTTATTTTTTCCAAAAAAATAACCAAACAAGCTTAAAAACCATTTCACAAACAATCTCTTTTTTTGTAATACCCAATCATTTCAAAAACTTCTTCAACCAACCATTCATGATACCTATAGGAGTGGATAAGTCCTAACCCTTATCCATCCCAACCATGATGGGAGAGACTTCTTACCCTTATCCAACCCAAACACAAATGAATGATATATGGGGGATATACATAACCCTTATCCATCTCAACACTGATGGGGGAGACTCCAAACCCTTATCCATCCCGAATGAAATATGAATGTTTGACATGGGAGAGACCCAACACTTATCCATCCCAAAACTATTGGGGGAGACTCCTAACCATTTTCTACACCGAATTCAATATGTACACAAACCACCTATGCCCCCAAATAATGAGAAAACAACATTTCAATAAGAACACCTTTTAATTGAAAACCATTTCCATCAAAACCATTTCAATGACATACCATTTCAATAAAACTCCCTTTTTATTGAAAACCAAATCCTTCAAAGTAATTTCAATCTCAAACCATTTCAATTCCAACATTTCAATAACAATAACTTTATATTGAAAACCTATGTTTCATAAAATCGTTTACAATTTCAGAAATCATAATTTAAAATAATCATTTTCAATTAAAGAAGCCAAACCACTTTTTACAACAATTACCATGATTTCACAATTACATCAAAACCATAAATCATTACTACATGAGATTTATACCATGCATTTCACAATAAAAACTATTCAAATAAACCAATTTAAAAAGAATCCAATCAATTATAACAAGATTAGCTGAGAGTGATGCCTCCTACCTCAATGGTTTTGACGGAAACCACAACTGTCAAAGAACGCTCAAGAAAACCGGGACTATTATAGATCTCCTCATCCAGCAAGATCAAGAACAAATCTCATCATATTTGGAATCCACATACTTAGATCTAACCATAACGGTCCTGGATATAGGAAACCAAGAGAAGAGGGGAATTATATCTATGTTGATCTACGAAACCGATCAAGAACGATGAAAAATGATCACATACCTCAAGAATCCAGCTTCAATTCGCCAAGAGAAGCTTTCAGATCGCCTCTGGAATGATGAGAGAACCATCTATGATCTTAGGAGAACCAAAATCCTGAGTTAGGACTACTTAGGATGGAAAAAGAGAAATATTGAGGAAAAAATGTGTGAGATCCTCCTTTTTAGTATTTCATTTAAGTGGTCGCATGGTTAGACAAACCATGCGTTAACCGTGTGTTAGCCACTACCTCGGTAGACCCTCCAAAAACGTTTTGTCCACATGGTTAGAGAAAACGTGTGCCACTCATGTGGAAGCTACTACATCCAAGGCCAACTACGTATAATTTTACAACACTGTTTAGAAAAACTGTGTGCCTTCCTTGTGACATCCCCTTTGCCTCAAAACTTCATTCAAGATCTCCAGACTCCCCCATTCATCGCCCTTAACATTAAAACCATGTAAAGAATAAAAACATGTTTAAATACTAGAAACAAGGGGTATGAAATTCTCCCCACCATTGGTTTTTCATCCTAAGAATGTAGAAACCATCACATAACTGAAAGAGTTCCAGACACTACTCTTTCATTTCCTTCTTATATTCTCATGTCTCTTCTTAAATTTGACCATGCCGCAATAAAACCCGAACAAGAACGATGCTTTTTCCATAGAATACATTCTATTTCCTATCCAAAATCCATATCAGGATATGTATCAATGAAACATCCAGCTCTAGGTCAACGTGATCCCAACAGATCACATGGTCAGGATTAGGCTGATACTTTTTCAACTCAGATACATGGAATACATTATGCACCAAACTGAACTGTGATGGTAATTACAACCGATATTCCACCTCTCCATCCCATTACAGTGTCTCAAAAGGGCCAATGTATCTAGGAGATAACATTCCCTACTTCCCAAAATGACGATTTCATGACTTGGAGATATCTTCAAGAAGACATGATCACCAACAATGAAAGACAACAATCTTTCAACGATGATCTGAATAAGATTTATAATGACTATGATATGTCTCCATCCTCTTTCTAATCAACTGGATCTTCTCTGTTGTTTTGTAGACAAGGCTTGGTATTATTAGTGATTGTTTCCTCTGGAATTTGGGATGACTTCATTGATTGAATGTTCATACATTCCAATCGAGTTCTAACGGGTTTTTTCATAGAACCGGAAACATGAAATGATTCCATATCCATTTCGACCTACTTCCCAAGGGTAGGCGCTCATTAGTTGTGGACTGATGAGGCTTAGTAATTTTCATTGGTCAAGAGGATGGGAGGTCGGACTCATCACACATTTTTAGGGGAATTATGGTTTACTCCAGGACTCTCTTTATATATTTAATTTATCTTAGTGAATCCTTATTACATTACCATGTATAAAATGATCTTTCCTTTATATCTGACAATCAATTATTGATATATAAGAAATTTAGAGAATCTTTAATATGTATTCGATGTTCTTCATTGATAGAGAATAATCTCTATTTGTTAGAGATTCTTAGTCAATGGTATCCTTCAGTACATAAAAGTATCTTGGTCATTATGATAACCATACTGGTTTTAAATCCAATCAGTGGGTCACATGATGTTTATTGTCATTCAAATGGACATGGATTATTTCAGAGTTGGAATCGTACACGCTGATGGGATACCTATGTATCCTTTTTTTTTTGGAAAGGGAATCAGAACCCATGTAGTTCGAGTAAGGGAGTATGATGTTTTGGCATGATTGATGGGTCAAAGAAAGATGACATGATTACTTTTACACTCTAAGATCACATGAGTCATGCTCAGTGTGAGAAACAAGAGGTATTGGTGAAATCAGACAATTGTGCCATGAAAGATGCAATGATGTGGGGCTTATGTATGTATGACTGCACAAAATAGATGAGGATTAAGATTTACTTCAGGGAAGAAATCCAGGAACAAGGTCCATAAAGGTATTTGTACTTCATGGAGATATGGGTACACTAACATGGGGCTTACTCCTGAGGAAGATCCCTAAATTAAGAGGGGACTCATGATTGGGTTTTACTCCTGAGAAGTAAGCCCAGATCAAAAGTAAATTAAGACTGGTTAAGAGAAATTATGACTTGGGCTTACTCCTAAGGAGGAACAGGATAAAGGGATTTGAAAATAAAGGGACTTAGGGCTTACTCCTAAAGAGGATGACCATATTAAATGATAATTTGGACTGGGGATTATTCTTGAAAGGAGGCCCAAATTAATGATTCTATCATCATAAAGGATGAGGTTGAATGAATAAACTCTCTATCTTTAGAGATATATAGATGTGAAAATCACTAGGTTTTGAGAGATATTCCACGGAAATTTTTTCGGATAAGGATGTAAATCAAGAAAACATAACATAAATGGATTTGAAGAGTGTCTTGAAGACTGAATCTTGAATAGGAGAGGTGGAATGGGATAAAAGGTGTTAAAATTGGCCAGAAGGGCACCCAAAAATAGAAGCGCACACAAGTCGTAGTAGGCGCGCAGGTACAGCATGGGCACACAAATCCTGGTCACGCAGGTATCCCTACGCACCACATGGGTACTTGCACGATTGTTAAACACTAGGGTAATACATGGGCGATCCTTGACCAAATCCTTTATAATTATCCCGAGGTACTTCCAAAAGATTTGCGCGCAAGTTTCAATGAGTAGGTAATGAGGTGAGCAAGTGTGTCCATTTCCATTAAGGATAAAACACTTAGTCGCGCATTTTTTAGTGAATTGTAACACTTATACCTTATTACACTTGTTTAGACCTTCCATTATAGGTAAAGAATTACCTTATAGGTATTTGGAAGACTTGAAGAAGTGACATGGGTGTTCAGAGGTCTATATCTGAATTATGGAAAAATTCCTCCTCAAATTGGGGGCCCACCTGGGTATTTATCGACTGGAGAAGACCTTGGGGGGTTTTCAAAGAGGGCACACAAGTCACCTGCGCGACCATTTGGCCGGCGTGCAAGTACACATGCGCGACCATGATGGAACATGCACGACATATCGGTAGTGTCCTCCTTGTTCATACCTTTCTCTTTTTTGATATTTATTCAAAGTATGAATCTTCATTGGGTTCAAGGTATTTCTATTTTCAATTAGTTATACTCTGTGACGGAACATATCTTAAACAAAAGACCCCACTCAGAGTTGGATCTAGAGAGAAAATATGATTTGACTCTGGGGAAGAAAGAGAAACCTGGGGTCTCTGTGGTTATTGGAAGTTTAAATTCATTCATGTTAGACATAAAAAGTATAATGTTTAAGGTCTAAATATCTTTGACCGAATGGATTAACATTGACTCAATTCCTCGATAATTTATCTGAAAACATATTACCGTGTTCAAGTATGAAAGAAAATATGTAGACTATGACTTAAGAAAATTTGAATTTGAGGAATGATATGAAAAAGAGCTTAAAAGGGATTCGAAGAAATCATTCCCATGAATGAAGTTACCATTATTTGACAAACCCGTTAGGGGTTTGAATTATACAGGGCCACCTAACGGCATTGGATGCATAGTCAAATAATAGTATCTTTTGGATGACATGTCATTTATGTAGTCCACATATGCAAGGCCGCCTAAGGGCCCGTGCTGCATAGTCAGGAAAAATAACTCTCAGAAATTTACTTTTCTACAGCTAAGAAGCCAGTGAAAGTTAATGGGGAATCAACGTTTCCAAATTATAGAGTTTTCTGAATGGAAAGAGGTACTTGAATATAGAGAAGATATTTCCAAACAAGATTATCGAAGAACTGGATGAATATCACTCATACGAAGGTCTGACCCAAATGTAGTGAAGGAAAATATAAACCATAGACTTTAATACTTTCATATCATGAAAAAGAATATGGGACCAAATATGTTAAGGATGGCTATTTTTGCGGATCCCTATATATATTCATTAATACAAATAAGGAAAAAAGAGTTTTTCCTCCCAAAAATGAATTTACCACTATTTAAAAAACCCATTACGGGGTTGAATTATATAGAGCCACCTAAGGGCATTGGCTGCATAGTCAAATAATAACATCTTTTGGCAGAAACGTCCATTATGTAGACTACTTATGCAAGGACGCCTAAGGGAATGTGCTGCATAGTCAGGAAAAAGAACTCTCTGGTATCAATCCTATTGTGAATATAAGTCAATTAAATGGTTATGAAGATCTGAAAATATTTATGGTTAGGATTTTGACACACAATGATGGGTGTCTTCCAATGTGTTCATGGATTCACAGATCAATGCTAACCATAATTATGTTGTGGTTGGGTCCTGAATTGAAATACTGGACTACACTATGTATCCCATACGTATGAGAATCAATCCATACGTAGTTATTGAAATACAGTTTAATGTCATGTGGGACGAAAGTATGAATGATCTTAGTTTAGGGACATAGAGCTCGCACCATTATAAGAAATACCGAGTATCTGTTTTCATGGGGAATTTTCAGCTAGGGGACTGAAAGTGGAATTTGGGGTTAGGCCCAAAAAGACATGGGGCTGGATTCGAGGGACACTCGAACATTCCTACATATCCCATAAGGATGGGAATCAAGCCCACGTAGTTCTATAACTACCCTCTTTACAAATTTGGTTCGTACATGTGAAGGGTGAAAGGGGGCTTTAGTGAAATGATGGTTTAACCTAAGAAAAAAGGTTCATGTATTCCCAGGTATGCACATAGTTTTTTTGAATATAACAAGATAAAAAATAAATGTAAATAATTATTCCCTCTTAGGTGAGGGTATCCAAGAATATTGTAGTTTACTGTCATACAAGACAAAAGTGTTGTACAGTTTAATGTCATATTGCAAGGACGATGGTGAACCAATGTAATGATATTGATTCTAGGGGTGGTTTCACGAATCAACATCATATGAGATGGTGGTGAACCGATGCGAAGAGATTGGTTTTGGGATTAAACCTTGGGAGGTTTCCTACGTACCTAGCCTAGAAGGCATGGATCAAAGTCCGCATAGTTCAATTGAAGAATGAATTAGTGATAATGTTGTTTTTTTGGGACAATGACCTAAAAAATAATGTTGGGAATTATGCGTGGTTAGCGGCCCAAAGAGGGTGTTGTGTTTGAAATTTTCTCTAAGATCACGTGAGTCATACTAGGTGTGACAAAAAAGAGGTAACAACAACCTTAACAATGCATAGTTTAATGTCATGTAGGATATATGAAGGGACTATGCAGTTTAGAGTCTTGTAGTTAGGACTATTGGTGTTGCACTGTTTATTATCATGTAGCAGGGAGAAAAATACAGTTTAATGTCATGTATGACGTATTAAGGGATTTCTATATATTATAGAATCATATAGTAAGGATGATGGGGAAAATACAGTTTAATGTCATGTTTGAAAAAAAACAGATTGTACATTTTAATGTCATGCAGTAAGGAAAAAAGAGGACACATTTTAACGTCATGTTGGACGTATTAGGGACTTTTTTACAGTTTAGCATCATGTTGGACGAATAAAAAGACGATACACTTTAGCGTCATGTTGGATGAAAGTGTGAATATTTTAAGGTCATATCCATGGACTGTGGAAGGTGTAGTTTCATGTCGTACTGGACGTAAGGGACATGAAAAATAGTTTATGGTCATATGCATGGACCGTTGGTTATGATGTTTAACGTCTTGCTGGACGTAAGGGACATCTGTATAGTTTAGCATCATGTAGTCTGGATGTCATAGTTTAACGTCATGTTTGACGTAATTTCCAATTGTTTGAGGTTATATTCATGGACAGTTGGTTATGCAATTTAATGTCATGCTGGATGTAAGGGTCTTCTGTATAGTTTAGCATCATGTAGTCTGGACGTCACAGTTTAACATCATGTTGGACATAAGTGCAAATAGTTTAAGGTCATATGCATGGACAGTGGATGGTGTATTCTGTGTTTATACAAAATACTTCTCCAAAAATATGACATTGGTTTGAGTAGTGATGAGTTCTACATCCATTGAGATTAAAGAATAAGCTCCATTGGAATATACCTTATGTATTGAATAAGGTCCTTCCCATTCTGGTTCCATCTTGGGATGTTTCTTTCCTAGTATCATTGGAGTTCTGAGAACTAATACCAATTCTCCCTGAAAGAATGAACGAAGATGAACCTTTTTGTTGAATGCTCATGCTATTCGATTCTGATAGACTTACAAGTGGTGCATAGTGCACAATCGTTTCTCATCTAACCATTCCAATTCATTCAATCGCTTTTGAGATTGTTCATCTGTGGATGACTGATCACAAATAGCTACCCTGAGAGAGGGTAGTTGACCCTCAATTAGAAATACTGCTTCTGTTCCATATACCAATGAATATGGAGTGGACAGTGTTGTAGTGCGGGTGGTAGTTCGATAAGCCCATAAAGAAAGAAAGAGTTTATCAGAACATGTCTTCTTATCTTTATCCACCATCATTTGCAGTATATTTGACAGAGTCTTGTTGAAAGCTTCTATCTGGACATTGGCGTTTGTATGATAACGAGATGAATGATTGGATTTGATGTTTTATTCTTGATACAACATCTTCACCTCAGATGAACAGAAGTTGGTTCCATTGTTCGTAAATATGGTATGAGGGACACCAAATCTGGTAATGATGTTAGACTTGATGAAGCTAACAATGCATTTAGAACTGACTTATTTGAGGGGTATTTCCTCTGCCCATTTGTAAAATAAGTTAGTAGCAGTATGAATATACTTATACTGAGTTTCCGTAGCTGAAGGGTAAGGTCCCACCACATCCATTCCACATGTGGAAAATGGCCACGACTATTTAGCTGTATGAAGTATATCTGGAGGTTGATGAATGATGTTGGAATGAATTTGGCATGAATGAAACTTCTTTGTGAAATCAACACAATATTGTATCATTGAAGGCCAAATGGATCCAAGCCTTCAAATCTGATCAGACAGTCTATGTCCAGAGTGGTGAGGACCACAGACTCATGCTTGCACTTCTTTCATGACAGCCATTATCTCTTCACCATCAATGCATCTGATGAGAACTCCCTCAAAACCACGCTTGTAGAGAATTTTCTCTAGGTGATCTGGGCTATCATAAAGAGTAAAATTGACCACACATCACCAGATTTGTTCTTTCCCAGCACTCTCAAGTGGAATTGTTCCATTTTGAAGGTATTCCCAGATAGGTGTCATCAATCCTATAGTTTGACCATATGGTTCAGAGATGGGACTAATTTCATTGATTTCATCTATTCTGGCTTGAACAGAAGGTGAAATTGTATGAATGTGGGAAATACTGATGTTTGTCTCGTCCTGATTTGGATCTTACAGAGCTGTGCCTATATTATCTAGGGCATCAGCTTGGGCATTTTGTGTTATTGAGACATAAGAAAATGTCGGTTCTGAAAGAAACTCTTCCATTAACTCTCTGACGTAATCATACAAAGCAATTAGTTCTTCTTTTCTGATGGAATTATACCCATTGACTTGTTTGATTATAAGGTATGAATCACCTTTCACTTTTAAGTGATTCACTTGTGCTTGAAGCTCAAACTCATATCCTACGATGAGAGCTTGGTATTCTGCTTCAGTATTTGTACTGCCTCCCAAAAATTAGAATGAATAAGGTAACACATCATTTTCTGGAGAAATGAGTACAAATCCTAAGCCAACTTTGTCAAATTTAGGATTTTCCATTCTCTTCCTTGTTGAACTTATTGATGCACCACCAAAGTACATTTCCAATACCTAAAGACTATCTTGAATAGAGAATAATTCCTCATCAAGAGGTTCAATACTTGAAGATGTGTATTCCACTGAAGTGTGTTCCGCAAGGAAATTAGCCAGATCTTGGCCCTTTATTTCCTTTTGAGAAACATACTGAATGTCAAACTACTAAAAAATAACTACCCACATTTCTAGACATCCTCTAAGCATTGGACGACTAAGGATGAATTGGAGCGAGTTATTGAGAGATACCAATTGGACCTCATGATATTGTAGGTAGTGTCTCAATTTCTGAACTTCAAAGATTAATGCTGGGCAACACTTCTCAATATTTGAGTATTGGGTTTCTGCTTCAAGCATAGTCTGACTGAGAGAGTAGTGGTCGTTCTCTTTCCCAGCATCATTCTTCTGGGAAATAATGGCACCCAATGATCGCTCTAAAGCTATCACATAGAGGATATGTGGTCTTCCTTCAATAGGTGGCATAAGTACCAGTGGACTTAAGAGGTATTTTTTTAGAATATCAAATGCCTCTTGACATTCTTCAGTCCACTAGTAAGTGACTCCCTTCTTCATCAATTTGGTGAAGGGTAAACTTTTACCTGCCAAATTGGCGATGAAACGCTGAATATAGGCTAAGTTTCCTTGAAGTCCTCTTAATTATTTCAAATTTCAAGGAGATGAGATACCAAATATTGACTTTGTCTTCTCATGATCGACTTCGATACCACGATGGCGTACAACAAAGCCGAGAGATTTTCATGAGGTTACCCCAAAAGCACATTTTAAGGGGATCATCTTCAAATTATGTTGTCAAAGTTTGATGAATATGATGTCAAAATCATCCATGTGACTAGAACATTGTTTGGATTTCACCACTAAATCGTCCACATAACATTCAACAAACTTTCCCAGAAAGGGTTTGAAGATACGATGCATGGCACACTGATATGTTGTGCCTGCATTCTTTATGCCAAAAGGCATTACCCAATAGAAAAACACACCCTGAGGTGCTCTAAAGTCTATATATTCCTCATCTTCTAGAGACATTTGGATTTTATAATATTCGGAATATCCATATATGAAGGAAAGTGCTTCATAGTCATTTGTCGCATCATTCAAGAGTTATGTAATCAGAACTGGAAAATGTTCCATAGGACAATGCCGATTAAGATCTCTGAAATCAATGCAAACACAAATTTTCCATTTATTCTTTTTCACTGGGACAATATTAGAAAACTACTTGGGATATTTAACTTCTCTGATGAAGTTAGCATTGATGAGCTTATCCAATTCAGCTTCAATTTTGGAATCATATGTTGGTTGTGTTCTTCGAACGGCTTGATTGAATCATCGATGTTCTTCTGGAAAACCCAAACAATGAGTGGAAACATCAGGATCAATCCCTCTAATCTCTATATAGTTCCAAGAAAATATATCTCAATTTTTCATTAGAAAAGAAATATAAATCTCTTGCTCTTCAAGAGTCATGTCCACACTAATTAATGTCGGGCGTGGATCATCTTTTGTGCCCAAATTTATAAAAGGGCATCTCCTCCCTCTCCTCCTCACACCAATGTGAGCATTAAAGCTTGGCCAAACCCTTCCCAAATCGCCTCTACACTTCTATAGTATCATCCTAGAGTTCTTGGTCTTCTTCAAAGACCATCATTAGTTCTTTAAGTGGAGGTTAAGTGAAGGCGCGTCAAAAAGAGGTAATATACATTACCGATCTTTTTCAATTTCTTTCTTCTTCAACCTCTTCTTCTTTAGTTGTATCATGATAAAGTAATAACATCAGTATTTCTTATATACTAATATGTTATTATAAATAATAAATAATTCTAATTAACCTTCTATCCATCCTACGGAAAAAGTAAATCACCGCAAGTGCGTATGTACGGAATACTGTCTCCACACCGTGGGGTAATCTATTTTCCACCACCACCTTAATTGGATGGGTATAATGGTGTAAATAATGACTATATATGACTATTATAAAGTTATATTGATTCTGAAATAGTATAAATACACTCCAATACAATTCCACGATCATAGGAACAATATCATCACTCGTGCGTACGTACGGAATACCGTCTCGACGATGTGATGCGACTCGTTCTACATGATCTTCATTTAATAATGATGATATAAATGAATTGAATGAATGAATATGATATATGTTACACTAATACCATTCTGTAAATGAGGTATCTATAACCTAAAGAGAAGAATAAGAATTTAATCGACAAACACGCATAAGAACAAAAAGTAATAAACACCAGAATAACATGTAATAATGAAATATTACTAATAAGATGCAAAGAATATGACCATATATGATATCATAACAATAAGTAAGATTATGTAATCAGTCAATAACATTATTTAAATCATTATACAGGAGGTTCGGACAATTATGAAGCATATCAGACCTAAGGTAAGGGAAATATCACAATCTCATTTTTATTCGAGATTGTTTATACTTTGGCATTTCCTGGGGTGTATTTTATCATCCACATCCATGTTTCGTCAATATGTAATATTATTTCCATTCACCTACAATATTTTAAATCCTATTTTACCCTTTGAAGAGTTTTTAGTAAAAGATATGAAAGGAATCTTTTGTCGCTTTTCGTACGAGGTATTTTTTGACTTTTCCGACAAAAGTATGAAGAATGTTTTTTTAACTTATATGGAATGAATGGATTTTTAAAACATTATTTCCAAGAAGCTTCTTTTACAATTTTTCAAGATTATTTTTAATCAACTTCTTTTAGTTTAAAATTTTAAGACATTTTAATAAAGGAAAATGTTTTTGATGAAGAAATGATATTTTCCTCAAGAATGGAGTTCAAGTGTTTTATCAAAATTATTTTCCATCTAAGATAATAAAGGGTTCTATTATTATCCCTATTATTACATTGATTTTATTATGTTGTGATGGAATTATTTTTATGAATTCCTTTATCTTATATGAATTGTTTTATGATGTCATGATGTTTAAGATTCCCATTTGTATTACATGGGTTATGCAATGATGTATGATTTATGATTTTGTGGAACACATAAGAATGGTATAATTATGAGATGGGTGGGACCTATATCTCCCTCCAATTCATTGGGTAAAGAGTTTATATCTCATGAGATAGACATGGCTAGAATGGTAGGTTATACCGGTTCAGTGAAACAGGACTGAAACGAGGGTGACTCGGTTCAGAAAGGGACTTTGTCCACTAAGATAGTCTTGGCAATGAGTATTGAATAATAAGATATGATTCTCTATGAATATGTGTGTATGCCACAAAGTTTCATGTTTTAAGTTATTATTATTGAGATTTCATTTCACTACTATGATTTATACCATGTTATGAAATTATGCTCTCTTTTGCAGGTTAATATTTCCAAAATATTATGTTCTTATGAATATGATGCGATTGATATTTCTTTTGTTTACCCATACTGAGCATTTGAGCTCACCCTTTTATGTTGGCCTGTGGGGAAAGTCATTAGTCAGATGACCCGTTCGGGCATGTGGGTGGACCTTGAGGTGGGCCCCACATGTCTGCGTGGCAACTGGGGGTACTTAGTAGGCCAGAACCCGACGACAATGTTATAGAGTGGTGCATGTGCTTTCACCGGGACCCGGTTGTCACATTTGGTATCAGAGGAGGAACCCAGCCTTAAGTGCGGTGCACCGCCTGGGTTGAGATGTTGGGCCCACAATGAGGGCGTTGTGCTCTAGGGGGGGGGGGGGTGATTGTAACATCCTTAAATGATAAAGGGTTAAATGACTAAATGATATGACTCATGTCAACAAGGTGCACCTTCCTTTTCGGGAGCCCACCTGATTAGAACTCCACAGTTAAGTGTGCTTGGCCTGGAGTAGTGATCAGGATGGGTGACCACCTGGAATGTTTCTCAGGGTGTGTGTGAGTGAGGACAAAACACACTAGAAAGGGCATGTGTTGGCCTATGGGGACAGTCATTTGTTAGATGACCCGTTCGGGCACGTAGGTGGACCTTGAGGTGGTCCCCACGTGTCTATGGGGCAAATGGGGGTACTTGGTAGGCCAGAACCCGACGACCATGTTATGGCGGGGTGCATGTGCTTTCACCGGGACTCGGTTGTCACACTTCTCCTTATGGTTTCCTCCCTCATTCATAAATTTATAGAGTGTCCAGAAGTTAGGGTTCATACCGAGGGTTTTATTTGGGGTATTTTTGGTGAATTATTATTGTTTATAGTTCTTTTTCACTTCCTATTTGTGCAGTGGAGGTGTAGTTGAGGTTTCACACCAAGATTTATTGGTTTTGACTCAAAAGGTCGGTAGTTCCATGCGTAAAAAATTATTGATGAGATAGATTTATATATTTTCTCATTTTTGATATTCCTCATATGTTGGGTGTGGTGCAAAAACTATTTATGATTGATTTGGTAATGTGTTAAATTTTATAGTTTCTTTTTAACATGAAATTTTTTGTTCTCTTGTGTAACTCATAGGGTGTTATTTGGGTGTATTTTATAACTTATGGAATTGTTTTACTAAATCATGTTTGGGATTCCAATTCTGGTTTGGTAATGTATTAGTGTCATTTGGTCCTAAAAATATGTTTTTTTAATAGGTGTGATGTGTAAAACATTGTTATACTTCTTGAGATCATTTTATGAAAAAGTGTGTTGTCACGACCCGCCCTCGGGGTCCGTGCCATGACTAACCCAAGTCCGCCTTCCATAGGCCAGGGGCTGGCGACTAGCACCAAGGCGTAAATCCCGGTAAAAAGTGAAGGCATTTCCTTTGTAAAGAAAACAAACACCACAGAGTAAGCAAGCAGAAAGTAAACACTAAGTAAAAACAGAGTACAACTGAAAGTGCGGAAAAGTAAATGGGCCAGTATACAAACCCAAACTGAAAGTAAAGTACAACTCGAAAGGGAAAACAACAACTGTAAAGTAAAAGCCGCTACACCGAGCTGTCCACTAGAAATCCCACCTGAAGGGTGGGTACAGATAGCTCCACTGCTCCACGGGTCCCACCGTCCGCTCCGAGTACGTTCTGCCCAGTGGTCCACCTCCAGGTATCGTCCTGCTCTGCAAGCCTCAGCCAAGATCAACGTTGTCCGTCGTCTGCAACCAACACAACGTAGTGCGGGCATAGCCCGTGCAGGGGTGAGTATAAACTACTCAGTAGGGACTCCGAGACCCCTGAAGGTCTTTCAAAATCCACAAAGGATAAATCACGAAGCAGGTACAATCACGAAGTAACAACCGACACTGCTTAGGTATATGCCCATACATATACCTATGTCATCAATTCCAACACGCTCCATCCTCCGAGCCCAAGCACAACTCAGTCCACACAGGAAAGTAAACGTATTCCACACAGGAAAGCAAAACGTAATCCACACAGGATAGCACAACACAATCTACACAGGAAAGCAATAGGTTTCAGCTCACACAGGTATACTTCTTCGAAAGACGATAAAGATGATCTCTGATCCATCTAAGTCGTCGGACCCACGAAGGATTGATAGGTAACTAACCCCCGCAAAAGACCCACACAGGATCGGGCCCACATAAGACCTGTAGGCGCTGGTTCACACAGGACCGCTGAGTGCAAAGACCCACACAGGATCGGACCCACACAGGATCGGGCCCACACAGGACCTGTAGCACTGATCCACATAGGATCGCTGAGTGCTGTAGTCGTCGTCATCGAATCCACACAGGATCTCTGTACTGTCGTCGTCGCAGTCACAGTAGCAGTAGCAGTAGTAGTAGTAGTCATAGTAACAGTCGCAGCCAGCACTAGGGTTCCCGCACACAGCAAGCTCGTACAGGAGGGTCCGCTCCACGAGTCGATAGGCTGATACATCAACTGTCACAAAGTCCAGAGTTGATGTATCCAAAAGTTCCGTATCGTCAACAGGAACTCAACGCAACAGACGACGCGTCGATCAGACGCCCGGTCTGAGAGTTATTGGCTTTTTCGTCCCAGGGGCCCGGTTGGGTTTTAAGGCAAAACCATCCCGATCGTACTCCACCTGCGTCCAAACCTCGGTCGGAGTATGCCAAAAGATCCGTCTCACTAAGAGGAACACAAAAATGCTGATGGCACGTCAATCGGACGTCCGTAGCTCAAGATATGAGCGTTTCTGCTCCGAAGGCCCGGTTGGTTTCGTGAACGAACCAACCCGACCGAACACAAATTATTCCAAAACATTGAGTGCGATATACCGAATCGACCGTCTCGACCCAAGGATCGCGTAGCCGCTGACGGTTCGTCAATCGGAGGTCCGCGGCTCAAATTATGGCCAAAAGGCCGAAGACGATTCGAAAACGGGGGGTCCGGGTCCGGGCCGACCCGGCCCGAACCCCCCCTGGGTCGGCCCGAAACGGGTCGAACCGACCCGGGTCTGAGCCGGACCGGCCGGCGGCAGTCCGGCGCGGCGGCGCGGCCCGGCGCGGCAGCGCGGCCTGGCGCCGCTGGTGTCACGCGCATGGGGCATGGCCCCCGCTTCCTGCAGGCGGCGCGACTTTTAGCCGCGCCTTTGGAGAACTGACCCCCCCCCCCTCGTGGGGGCCTGCTTTGAGGGAAACCGGGGGGCCGCCTGCCCCCATTAATGAAACCTGTAACGCCCCGACCCTAATTACCTAGAGTTGGTGCATTATTACATAACATTGGCATGATCACGAGAAAGATCAAGTCTCGAAAGACCGATTAGTTTAGTAGCCTTGTAATAACTAGATACATCCATAAATTTTACATTACATCATAAAAAAAACATCTTGTCTTCATATCCCCTCATACTATCCCTGCAGGTCATTCATAAATTACTTCTTCATAATACTGGGAAAAAATAAAACATTGAAATGGGTGATCTCAGATGCTCAGTAAGGATAACATTATAGCAGAAGCTTTCATAAATAAGCATAAACACTTAAGGCAATTTATAACTAAAACAAAAGCCTTTTGAACATGAACTTCAGCATAAAATGGCAAAGGTAAAATGAAATAATGCCATTTACTTACTCACATGGATATTCTACTAGTCGAATTATCACATGCAATATCAATAACCACTTTCATAATGATGGAATGCATAATGCCAGACTATCATAACCACATAGCCAAGGCCTCGTGCCAAGACTACAAATAAGATTTTGCCAAGGCCTTGTGCCAAGACACTAGTTTGTCTCATGAGACCTACCGATGCATCGAGGAGCTATAGCGGGCTCCACCCGTCACTTATTAAGTCCAATGCATTCCTCATATGAATAGGTTTAAACATAAAGTAAACATTCGTATTAAAACTAGCACACAAAATGTCAATACTTTAACCACAAACCATGAATGGTATAAAAATAGAACATCCACAGTCAAACATAACTCATTTGATACAATATGGAAGATTGTATTGTATCACATTAACCTCAATCATGAATAATGAAGGATGTTGACATAGATGAAAATAATCATCAAAACTATTTGAGGGAAATATCCCCCTTTTCTTGAAATCATTTAAAAGTCACACTATTTGTCAAGAAGCCATTTAAAAATATATTTTTGGAATCAAAGTGTCCCATACCACTTTGAAACTTTTCAAAAGAGTTTTAATTTTAAAACTTTAATGTCCATATAAATAAATCCTTAAAACCATTTTTAAAACATGGACATTAATGAGAATGATATAGAAGAATAAGTCTTTAAAACATTTTAAAATGGTATTTTGGTTAGAGATTCTAACCAAAAGAGAGACACTTGAATACAAATATTTTAGGTAATCAAAAATTTGTAATATCATGAGAATAAAGGGATTCATGATATACTATGTCAAAGTACATTATATACACCACATAAAAGTGATTTGGTTTATATCAACAAAGAAGTCTCAGTTGAATGTAAATTGAGATGAAATCTCTCATAAAGGCTGTGTCCTTAGGTTAAGGAAAATCAACGACATAATTATGTGTGAAAAAAATATAAATACACTAAATATGATTGAATATTCAGTGTAAAACTATCAAAGGATATTCACACATATTCTTGTAGAAACAACACCAACGAATTGGATGTTTAACTCAACAAATGGTGAAAGAGATAAAATTACTCTTATCAAATTCATATTAATGACTTGAGAATTATCAACGGAGTGATTATGTGTATCAAAAGTATATCCACTGGAAGGGGAGTGGAAATTATGACATAATCAATGGAAGCTTGGGATGTTTCATTTTAATTTTTTTTTATGTCTCCATTTAGTCAAAAATTTTAAAATATTGTATTTAAAAAGTTTTCACTATTAAAAGTTGATAAAAGTGCAATACTGAAAATGAATCTGTTCTTGCATTATGACTAAGAAACTCATAATATGGATTCTAAAATTATAAGGATTATATAAAGTTTAAAATTTAGTTAATACTATTCATAACCTCTTTTAATGGATTTTTTTTGTAAGTCAAGGTGTGATTGAACTCGGTGTTGCGTGTAGTGCAAGTTATTGAATTATTTTGAAGAAATAACACACTATGAAATCTGGGGGTGTTACAAAACGGCCCCCCCCCCAAATAAATGGGGGGGGCTTTTGAGTTGACCGGGGGAATTAAATTCCCCCGGTCAATGACCTTCCGCCCGGCCCAGCGGGCCGGCCGGTTTTTCTTCAATGGGACCCGCAAAGCCGGTCCCCTTCCGGTTTCCGACGCCGGCGGCCCGGCGAGCCGCCGGTCCTCTCGTCCCGCCGCGGTTTTCGTGGTCCGGCGCGGTGCGACGGAACCGCACCCCACCTCCACGGCCCCGCTCCGGCCGCGGCGCCTTCGGTTCCCTTCGACGCGGCGCGACGACGTCGCGTCCATGATAATCCATCCACGGCGTGACGCGACGGCGTCGCGTAAATAAGCCGGGTGATTCCCGCGTGGTGCGACGACACCACGCCTTCTCGTTCATCACAAGATTATATAAATAACCAAGAACAAAGGAAGGGGAATTCGGCCGTGTTTGTGCGGTCCAACCCCCCTCTCGTTAGATGATAACTCTTAAATATTTAATCACAAATTATCATTCTAGAACCAAGAACGAGAGTAAGGAAATAAACCACAACAATCCCCTACCTTGGGTTCAAGTTCGAAGATCGTCAACGACCCGCGGAAGACAACGTCGCGGAGGTCGGGCGTCGCGGTAATCGTTCGTCAAATCTGATGACGAAGAGGTACGTCGTTGGAGAATCTCCGTATGCCGACGAAGGATGTACGAGGAGGAATCAACGATCCATTTTCGTTGACACGGAAGGCGTCGTCGATCTTCGGATACAATCGGCTATGAAGAAGAGAGGAGCGGCGTTCTTCGTCGGAGCTTGATCGTTCTTTGTCAAAGTCTGAAGAAGAAGGAGAAGAACACAAAATTCTCTCAAGAAGGCTAGAGAAAATCTAACCAAATAAAATAAGTTAGAGACTTATTTTATTCACACGCTTAATCAAATTGAATTTTCAAAGGTTTGAAATTCAAATAAAAAAAACTCCAAATTAATTAACAAGTTGTCATGTCAATTAAAGGTGGGTTAAAGGAGTTTTGAGAGGAGATGAAAAGTATGGTTTCATGTGGGCCCCACCACACTTAATCCTCCCAAGGGAGGTTAAGTGGATGTGGGTCCCACCTTTAAATCCCTTTGGGAGAAGTTAACTAACAAAAAATAAAAATAAAAAGTGTTCCACATTTTTATTCATTTTTTTATAATTCTCCCAAAAACTATCATTCGTCCCGCAATAAACGCAACTTCAGAAAAGGTATCCTTAAGCGAATATCGGCTCTACGAGTTCATCGGTGTCCTCGGATTTCAATTCCGAGCACCGGATAAAAAGTTAGGAATTCCCGCTCGTTCGTTCACTGAACGTACCCGAGCCAAACTTCGGAAATTAATTTCAGGCACTCCGGGCCTCGGAATAAGGTTCTGTCAGAAAGCGCGCTCTTTTAAAATTCCAAAGAAAATTAAGAAAAAAATTCCCTTGAATTTTACGGGTCTTTACATTACTCCCACCTCAGGGCTTTACGACCCCGTAAAGATACATCAAAAACTAGGGAAACAAATGAGGGTATTGAGCACGCATCTGAGCCTCCCGCTCCCATATGCTCTCCTGGAGATTCTCATGCTTCCATCTGATGCACACAAGAGGAACCGATCGCCAACGTAGGACCCGCTCCTGTCGATCCTCTATCTCCACCAGGACCTCCGTAAAAGTCGCCCCATCGTCAACGTCAAGCTCCCCATGGTCAATGATGTGTGCCGGGTCGTGCACGTATCTCCTCAGCTGGGATACGTGGAAGACGTCGTTCACCCAGTGCAACTGAGGTGGTAGAGCCAGGAGATAAGCCACCTCTCCAACCCTACTGAGGACCTGGATGGGTCTGATGAAACGCGGAGATAACATGCCGCCTCGGCCAAATCTCCGAATACCACGTCGAGGTGAGACCCGCAAGAAGACGTGGTCACCATCCTCGAACTCTAGTGGCCTCCACCTCCTGTCAGCGTATGACTTCTGCCGGCTCTGTGCTTTCCTCATCCGCTCCTGGATGACCTGGACCTTCTCTGTCGTGGCATGGACCATCTCCGGTCCCACCAGTGCTGACTCCCCAGGGTCTGTCCAGCACAAAGGAGATCTACAAGGTCGGCCGTATAACGCCTCATATGGTGCCATCCCGATGGTGGAGTGGTAGCTGTTGTTGTACGCAAACTTCACCAAGGGTAGGTGGTCCTCCCAGCTACGACCAAAGTCGAGGACACATGCGCGGAGTATGTCCTCGAGAGTCTGAATGGTCCTCTTCGTCTGACCATCCGTCTGAGGGTGAAAGGCTGAGCTCAGACATAGCTGCGTCCCGAACGCCTCCTGTAACCTCTTCCAAAGTTGGGAAGTAAAGTGAGCATCTCGATCAGAGACGATAGATGATGGAACACCGTGGAGCCGCACAATCTCCTAAACGTAGAGATGTCCCAAGCTCTCCACTGAGCCCTGTTCTCTAATGGGTAAGAAGTGTGCCGACTTGGTGAGTCGGTAAACAATCACTCATATGGAGTCGTGATCTCTGGAAGTGCGTGGAAGTCCAGTCACGAAGTCCATAGATATTCCGTCCCGCTTCCACTCTGGGACCTCCAAGGGGTGTACCAAGACTGCTGGTACCTGATGCTCTGCCTTCACCTGCTGGCAGGTGAGGCATCGAGAAACGAACTCTGCTACTGCCTTCTTCATGCCCGGCAACCAGTGCTGTCGTCTGAGGTCCTGGTACATCTTTGCCACTCCAGGATGTACCACCAAATGAGAAGTGTAAAACTCTCTCAGCACTTCCTCTCGCAAGGCGACTGGTACCATGGTACGTCCTCTGAAAAGGATGTCGTGCTCTGCTCCAAGTGAGAAACCATCAGGTGCCTGTCCCGAGGATATCTGTGTACACCGTGTCTCACAGTCTACGTCCTCACGCTGTGCCCCTCTGATCCGCTGCAGTAGTGGAGGGGTGACTGTGAGAGACTGAAGGAAGGCTGCTCCATCTCTATCCACGAAGGATATCTGTAAAGAGGCTAGCTACTTCGTTTCCTCCTCAAGTAGCTGAATTCCCGTCCTCCTGCTGAGGACATCGGCTACTACGTTCCCCTTTCTCCTTAACGTACGGAAAAGCTGCAAAGATTCCTCCTTTTCCGAAAAGTGAAATCCGGTCTCATCCCCTGGATGAACCACGTTCCTTGCCTAATACAGTCAATCCCATCATGATTAGTTCATTCATGGCATGGATGACGTCGTAAGGCCTCGACGCTGCTACCAAGAGATACAACCGAAGCTCTCGCCTCCTAGAGTAAGCTCACACTGCCGGCACCAGTGCGTAATCATCGAGTCTGCTCCCGTAGGAGTCTCTAGCCATAAGGATTGAGCCAACAGCTCTGTAGGAATCTTCTAGCTCCGAACAAGGGAAGATGCTATGAAAGAGTGACTCGCTCATGTGTCTATAAGAACTGCAGCAAGGGTGGAATAGACACAGATAGTACCTCGAATCATCTCGGGTGCGCCGTGGTCGTTGGCCTCTACTTCCTGGAGCTGTGCCTATCTCTGCCCGCCAGCTCCCTGTGGTCGGGGTGGACCTCCTGGTGGTTGTGGTGGCAGAACCTCAAAGCGTCTCCCACCACCGGCTTCTCGTCCATCTCCTCTTCCTCGTCCGCCTCCTCCCTGCGGACCGCCACGGTCGACCCTCTGCCTCTACCTTGGTGGTCCCTCAACTGTCTGCTACTCCTCGGCACTGCGGGTCGGGCAGTCACGAGCCATGTGGCCCTGCCCGCCGCACGAGTAGAATTTTCTGCCTCTCGAAAGACTGGATCCTCGCTGTGTGCCCCGGACTGCTGAGGCAGTGTCCTGAGGTCGTCTGCCTGAGGGTCTGGTCTGTCTGGACCCCTGAGTCATTCGTCGACTGCCTGCTGCAGATGACTCTGCCACGTGCCGCCCTGCGGTGGGTCACTGCACTGGTGTAGACTCAGCAAGGAAGCTCTCGATCAGAAGGGCCCTCTCCAGTACACCTGTTTGAGTCGGTATGCTGAGGGAGATCAGCGATGCCCTGATCTCGTGTCTCAAACCCAGCTCGAAGGTCCGGGCCCGGAAGAATGTGTCACGTACCATGTCAGTCGAGTAGCGCGAGAGATCAGTAAATCTCGCCGAGTACTAAGCGACCGTCATGCTGCCCTTCCGCAGCTGAAGAAGCTCCTGGATACGCATCGCACGAAGGGTGGCTGGGACGAACTCCGAGCGGAAGAGGATCTCAATGTCCGTCCAAAGTAGAGATGCCTCATCGTGCACCTGGAGCATCAAGCTCCACCATCATCCTGCTGCTGCGTGTAGTAGGCTCGCAACGAGGATCACCATGAGGTCTGCTGTTGTCCCCACAAGCCTAAACACACGTACCACTGCCTCCATCCAGTCCTCGGCTGCCTGGGGATCCATCTCCCCATAGAAACATGGGCGGTCGTTGGCGCTGAAACTCACGCAGTGCGCTGAGGCGGCGTGTATCGTCATCGGCTGGTGCTGGAAGCATCGGGGGCTCGGCGGGTAGAGCTACCGCCGGTGCCACTGCTGACAAAGGGCCCTGCACCGAGGCCTCGTCGCTCGGTGGGCTGTCGTCACACTCGACTCTCGAAACCCTATATGCTGCCGTCGTGGGGCCATCCTGAAAAGGAAACAAGTGCGCCACGGTCAGAACAGTATACCTGTGAGCTGATATTAAGTTATCACAATGAAAACTTTGAAACACACACGCAATCAATGTTTTCGTGCATTAAGACGGGAATCAGAAGTCAGGGTCCTAGTGTACGGATACGTCGGCCGCTGCACCAACACTAGACTCCCTGGACTGATAACCACACTCAATACGCTAAACATTATTGCTTCACATAGAAAAGATCAGAGTTCACGGTAGAACCGAACTCCTCTGATACCAATTTTCACGACCCGCCCTCGGGGTCCGTGCCGTGTCTACCCCAAGCCCGCCTTCCATAGGCCAGGGGCTGGCGACTAGCACCAAGGTGTAAATCCCGGTAAAAAGGGAAGGCATTGCCTTTGTAAAGTAAACAAACACCATAGAGTAAGAAAGCGGAAAGTAAACACTAAGAAAAAACAGAGTACAACTGAAAGTGCGGAAAAGTAAATGGGTCAGTATACAAACCCAAACTGAAAGTAATGTACATCTCGAAAGAGAAAACAACAACTATAAAGTAAAAGCCGCTACACCGAGCTGTCCACTGGAAATCCCACCTGAAGGGTGGGTACAGATAGCTCCACTGCTCCACGGGTCCCACCGTCCGCTCCGAGTACGTTCCGCCAAGTGGTCCACCTCCAGGTACCATCCTGCTCTGCAAGACTCAGCCAAGATCAACGATGTCCGTCGTCTGCAACCAACACAACGTAGTGCGGGCATAGCCCTTGCAGGGGTGAGTATAAACTACTCAGTAGGGACCCTGAGACCCCTGAAGGTCTCTCAAAATCCACAAAGGATAAATCACGAAGAAGGTACAATCGCGAAGTAACAACCGACAATGCTTAGGTATATGCCCATACATATACCTAAGTCATCAATTCCAACACGCTCCATCCTCCGAGCCCAAGCACAAATCAATCCACACAGGAAAGTAAACGTATTCCACACAGGAAAGAAAAACGTAATCCACACAGGATAGCACAACACAATCCACACAGGAAAGAAACATGTTTCAGCTCACACAGATATACTTCTTCGAAAGTTGATAAAGATGATCTCTGATCCATCTAAGTCGTCGGACCCACGAAGGATCGATAGGTAACTAACCACCGCAAAAGACCCACATAGGATCGGGCCCACATAGGACTTATAGGCGCTGGTTCACATAGGACCGCTGAGCGCAAAGACCCACACAGGATCAGACCCACACAGGATCGGGCCCACACATGACCTGTAGCACTGATCCACGTAGGATCGCTGAGTGTTGTAGTCGTCGTCGTCGAATCGACATAGGATCTCTGTACTGTCATCATCGCAGTCACAGTAGCAGTAGCAGTAGCAGTAGTAGTCACAGTAATAGTCGCAGCCAGCACTAGGGTTCCCGCACACAGCAAACTCGTACAGGAGGGTCCGCTCCATGAGCCGAGAGGCTGATACATCAACTGTCACAAAGTCCAGAGTTGATGTATCCAAAAGTTCCATATCGTCAACATGAACTCAACGCAACAGACGGCGCGTCGATCGGACGCCTGGTCTGAGAGTTATTGGCTTTTTCGTCCCAGGGGCCCGATTGGTTTTTAAGGCAAAACCAACCTGACCGTACTCCACCTGCGTCCAAACCTCGGGCGATGTATTCCAAAAGATCCGTCCCAATAAGAGGAACACAACAATGCTGACGGCACGTCAATCGGACGTCCGTAGCTCAAGATATGAGCGTTTCCGCTCCGAAGGCCCGGTTGGTTTCGTGAACGAACCAACTCGGCCGTACTCAAAGTATTCTGAAACATTGAGTGCGATATACCGTATCGACCGTCTCGACCCAAGGATCACGTAGCCGATGACGGTTCGTCAATCGGAGGTACGTGGCTCAAGTTATGGCCAAAAGACCAAAGACGATTCGAAAACGGGGGGTCCGGGTCTGGGCCGACCCGGCCCGACCCCCCCTGGGTCGGACCGAACCGGGTCGACCCGAACCGGGGGGACCCGACCCGGGTCCGACCCGGACTGGCCGACGGCGGTCCGGCGCGGCGGCGCGGCACGGCCGGCGGCGACGCGGCCTGGCGCCGCTGGTGTCACGCGCGGGGGGCATGGCCCCCGCTTCCTGCTGGCGGCGCGACTTTTAGCCGCGCCTTTGGAGAACCGGCCCCCCCTCATGGGGGCCTTCTTTGAGGGAAACTGGGGGGGCCGCCTTCCCCCATTAATGAAACCGCCCCCCCAAATAAATGGGGGGGCTTTTGAGTTGACCGGGGGAATTAAATTCCCCCGGTCTTTGACCTTCCGGCCGGCCCACCTTGGCGGCCGGTTTTTCTTCAACGGGACCGGCAAAGCCGGTCCCCTTCCGGTTTCCGACGCCGGCGGCCCGGCGAGCTGCCGGTCCTCTCGTCCCGCCGCGGCCTAGAACCGGCCGCAGTGTTCATTTCCGGCGCGGGGCGACGGCACCGCGCCCCTCCACCGCGGCCCCTCTCCGGCCGCGGCGCCTTCGGTTCCCTTCGATGCGGCGCGACGGCGTCGCGTTCATGATAATCCACCCACGGCGCGACGCAACGGCGTCGCGTAAATAAGCCGGGCGATTCCCGCGTGGTGCGATGGCACCACGCCTTCTCGTTCATCACAAGATTATATAAATAACCAAGAACAAAGGAGGGGGAATTCGACCGTGTTTGTGCGGTCCAACCCCCCTCTCGTTAGATGATAACTCTTAAATATTTAATCACAAATTATCATTCTAGAACCAAGAACCAGAGTAAGGAAATAAACCAAAACAAACACCTACCTTGGGTTCAAGTTCGAAGATCGTCAACGACCCACGGAAGACAACGTCGCGGAGGTCGGGCGTCGCGGTAATCGTTCGTCAAATCCGATGACGAAGAGGTACGTCCGAAGAGGTACGTCGTTGGAGAATCTTCGTATGCCGACGAAGGAAGTCCGAGGAGGAAGCAGCGTTCCCTTTTCATTGACACGGAAGGCGTCGTCGATCTTCGGATACAATCAGCTTCGATGAAGAGAGGAGCGGCGTTCTTCTTCAGAGATTGAGCGTTCTTCGTCAAAGTTTGAAGAAGAAGGAGAAGAACCAAAAATTCTCTCAAGAAGGCTAGAGAAATCTAACCAAATAAAATAAGTTAGAGACTTATTTTATTCACACACTTAATCAAATTGAATTTTCAAAGGTTTTAAATTCAAATAAAAAAAACTCCAAATTAATTAACAAGTTGTCATGTCAATTAAAGAGGGGTTAAATGAGTTTTGAGAGGAGATGAGAAGTTGGGTTTCGTGTGGTCCCCACCACACTTAATCCTCCCAAGGGTGGTTAAGTGGATGTGGGTCCCACCTTTAACTCCCTTTGGGAGAAGTTAACTAACAAAAAATAAAAATAAAAAGTGTTCCACATTTTTATTAATTTTTTTATAATTCTCCCAAAAACTAACTTTCGTCCCGCATTAAACGCAACTTCGGAAAAGGTCTCCTTAAGCGAATATCGGCGCTACGAGTTCATCGGTGTCCTTGGATTTCAATTCCGAGCACTGGATCAATAGTTAGGAATTCCCGCTCGTTCGTTCACTGAACGTACCCGAGCGAAACTTCAGAAATTAATTCCGGGCACTCCGGGCCTCGGAATCAGGTGCCGTCAGAAACCGCGCTCTTGTAAAATTCCAAAGAAAATTAAGAAAAAAATTCCCTTGAATTTTACGGGTCTTTACATGTGTTTTCATTTGTATATTTTGCGGTATTATTCAATGTTATTTTATAACAGCTGAATGCGGTTTTATAAATGTATATAGGGCTTCCAATTCTATTTTGGATAGGAATTGGTATGGTGTAGAACATAAATGGGGTTTTTGAAATGGGTTTTGTTTGGAAGACATAATTACACCCCTTGAGTTTTTTATGTAAAATTGTGAATGTTTTGTTTGGTTAAACAAATTGGGTAAAAGGGTTTATATGTACTATTTAGGGTTTTTTCTCCTAATATGGGGTTTTAAAGGTAATGTGGTTATTTAATAAGTCAAATAATTTTTTAGAATGATTTATAAAGTGATGAAATGTTTTAGAAAATGGAAAGAGAGCTACAAGACATGGTTGGGTGCTGTTTTGTGTGAGTGTTTTGTGAAAAATGAATTTTGTGGATGAAAGAGGAATTATATGATATTTTAGTGGGTTGTAATGTGAGTTATAATTTTTGAAATGGTTTATAATTTTTTAAAGGATTTGTGAAAGTGTTAAAGAAATGCTAGATGTGTTGAGGGCTAATTTGGTGTGAGTTGGATTTCAAAATCAATTTGTTTGAAAAGTGATGATTTGGGACTTGTGAGTTATACATGTGGAATGTTTGGTGAATTTGTGATATGGAAATTATATTTTCATGTTCATGTATTTTTCTTTACTTATTTAGCTTGTTTGAGGACAAAGGGAAAAGTTGGGTATCTAGGTGGGTGGACATGTACTGGTATGCTAGTGAATCTGTGGGGTTTAGCCTCAGTTTCACTTATCAAGATTTATGCAAACATCTCTAAATAAACTATGTTGAATATGATTAAGGACCACTAGGTTATGGGTATATTCCCTACTATTTGATCATGCACATGAACATATATTTGTGATAGTTATTCTCTCCGAGATACGAGGTACCGGGGGCTCACAACAAGCTAGTTCCCAGGGGTTATTTCCTATTTCTTATGATCGTTAGATCCTTTATACATACCATTGGAATAAATTATATTTCAATTGAAAATTCAGTAAAGTTGTAATTTATTTTAAATGCGTTTATTTTTTAAATTTTCCCACATGAAAACTAATTTTTTTAGTTGCATCATTTAGAAATTGTAACTAGAAATTACATGTTTTAGAAAACATGAATGCTTTTCGTTTTTGAATTTTTATCCCATGGAATATCATAGTAGTGGTATCTTACTGGGAATTGTATCACACCATACTTACACCATTGGGTGTAAGTAGACTTGGTTATTTTTGGATGTCGTATGTTCGGTGAAATTGTTTTAGTTCCACTGGTTCGGGTTTCTAGTAGATCCTTGGTGGTGATGTCTTGTGGATATGGCTTGTGGGAAGTGAACCTTGGTAGGAGGGTTCTTGGGAAGTTTCCTTTTTGTTTTTTACATTTTTATTTTCTGAATGAGTTGTTTTAGAATATGTAATTTAGATCTGAAACTTTTTAAAAGATTGTTTTGTTTGAAAAATCAAGATTCCTTTTATAGGATTCTTTAGTTTTTTTTATGTTTATAAACTCAAGTAAATAGTTCCCAATTAGCATTTTATGATACCTGTGCACTTATGATTGCCCATGGGGATCGGGAATGCCCTCCATGCCTTGTCATGGGCTAGGTTTGGTGCCGATTTTGGCGGCGACCAGATTCGGTTCGTGACAAGAAAAATTATAATTAAAATTAAGATTACTGTTTTATAAAATTAAAACATAAGATTTTTTTATATAAATCATAATTAAAGGAAAAAATCCTTTTCTATTTCAATAAAAAAGAAATTTCACTATATGAAGATGGTATTTATGACCTCACAAAAAAGCATTGAGTAACTAGAAAAACCTATGTGTAATGCCCCGACCCTAGATACCCAGAGTCGGTGCATTATTACAAAACATTGGCATGATCACAAAGGATCAAGTCTCGAAAGACTGATTAGTTTAGTAGTCTTGGAAACACTAGATATATTCATATGTCTTACATTACATAATAAGGTAAAATAAACTACTACAACATCTTGTCTTCATATTCTCTCATACTATCCCTGCTGTTCATTCATAAATTACTTCTTCACATCTTGGGAAAAATAAAACATTGAAAGGGGTGAGCTCAAATGCTCAGTAAGGATAACAATATAGCAGAAGATTTCATAGATAATCATAAACACATAAAGCAATTTATAACTACAAAAAATGAATTTTAAACTTGAACTTCAACATAATATTGAAAAGATAAAATGAAATAATCCCATTTACTTATTCACATGGATATTCTATTAGTCGAACAATCACATGCAATATCATTGACCAATTTCATAATAATGGAATGCTTAATGCCAAGATATCATAACCATATAACCAAGGCCTCGTGCCAGGACTACAAATAAGATTTTTCGAAGGCTTTGTGCGAAGACACTAGTTTGTCTCATGAGACCTACCGATGCATCGAAGAGCTATAGCAGGCTCCACCTGTCACTTACTAAGTCCATTGCATTCCCCATATGATTCGTTTAAAACATAACATAAACATTAATATTAAAACTAGTATACGAAATGTCAATATTTAATCAACAAACCATGAATGGTATAAAAATAGCACATCCAAAGTCAAACAGAACTCATTCAATACAATATAGAAGATTGTATTGTATCATATATACCTCAATCGAGAATAATGAAGGATATTGACATAGATGTGTTGAGTCAAATGTTATCTTTCGACTTCTATATTTTGTTTTAAAAATCACAAATGTTTTTTCAATCCTACCATACTGACTCTGTCAATCATACCGTACCGACTTTGTCAATCATATCGTAATGACTCTGTAAATCGTACCATACTGACTCTGTCAGTCGTATCATACTATCTCTTTAAATCGTACCGTACTGACTCTGTCAATCGTACTATAATGACTCTGTAAATCGTATCGTGTTGACTCTGGAAAATGTATCATACTAACTCTGCTATTCATACTTTCATTAATTGTTTTGGTACATAGTCAAAAAAACTTGTTTCATATGAATCGTACCATTGCTTATCATCGACATTATCTTGTTTTAACAAATACGATGTCATTGAGTTAGTTAAAAACTAATAAATATGATGTTGTGCTTTCTGTTTCAATATGACCGTTATGATGCCAGGTGTCCAAGTCCCTCTGAGTTTTTCAGAGAAATATGACCATTGGAGGAAACATGACTGTTGGAACATAAGGCCTATAAATATGAGGTCGTTTGAAGATGAGAAAGAACAACGAATGAGAATTTATAGAACAACTGTGATACTTTGCTTCAATCAAGAATCTAGAGAGAGATGCTTTGACTTATCTCATCTGCATTGTGCGTCCGATCATCGTATCGAGGGCTGCCAGGGATATGCAGACATACATTCCGATCATCATATCGAGGGCTTACCAAGATGTTGGTGAGACAGACCTTTTATCCTAGGTGAAAGGATAACCCTTCTCTTTGGGGTAAAATAATTTTAATTCTTTTACATTTCCGCTGGTAATTGTATTAGAAAGGAAATTGTTTTTGTTTCCTTTTCTATCTCTTATACATTTGTAATTGTTTCAATTACATCCATTCTATTACATATTGTATTAATTGATTATATACTCTTTAAGGTAGAATCATCCATATTTATTTTACTCTGATTATTGTGTTCATCTTGAATACAATTGTTTTACATTTCATTGGTATTACATTGAATCATAACTTTTATATTCAATACAATTGTGGGAGTTTGTATTTTTATTAGTTTAATATCATTTAAACTAATATCTTCAGTGTTACAACTCAAAAGGTTTTTAAACCTACAAATCACCCCGCTCTTGTATTGTTCCATCTAATAGACATACATATCTATATATTCGATCCAATAATTTTTATCAGAGAAGGTTTTCCACTTATTTGTATTAAAAGCTTTATTTCTTTCATATTACTATTTTTTTAACTACTCACTACACTAACGTGTGGAGTGTAAAAGATATTTTTATTAGATGACAGGAATAAATATTGGGTCAATAGACAATCTGAATCCTTCTAGACCACCTATTTTTGATGGAAATGAATATGATTATTGGAGAGATCGTATGAAGACTTATGTGATCAATACTGGTGTAGAAAATTTTATTATTCCTACTGGAGGATACAAAATTCCGGACAAAGAAGTCAGTACTTTCACTAACCAAGAGAAGCAAGAATATCAACTGAATTACAAGGTACGCAATACTTTATTATGCTCTATGACCGGGAATATATAAAATCATATATCTTCATGTGAAGTAGCCAACTGTATTTGGAAGAAATTAGAAGTAACTCATTTTGGTACATCCAAGGTTATAGAGACAAGGAGTGCAATGGTTCGAGCAGAGTATCATTGATTTGTTTTTCCTTATGGAGAGCCAGTATGTAAAGTGCAACAAAGGTTTATGACAATTGTCAATAGTTTACAATCTATGGGAGAAAAAGGTCTTGATTATGAAGCTCTAGTTGATAAAATTATAGATATAATTCCAAATGAATGGGAGTCAAAAAGGACTGTTATTGATGAAAATAGAATAGTTTCCCAGATTTCTCTAGATGAACTTTTTGGAACTCTTCTACAGCATGAGACGAGAATGAAGAGAGATGCTGATTTAAAAAAGGAGAAGAATGGGAATGGAGTTGTAGCCTTTGCATCTAAATCCAAAACACCTGAAAAACTTACAAGATCAAAAGTCAGGAAAGTTATATATGATTCTAGTGATTGTGATATTTCGTACAATGAGTTATCCAATCTTGCTCGAAGAATGATCAAGATTGTGGGAAATAAAGATTTCCAATATAGATTAAAAAAAGAAAGATAGGAAGGATAAGAAATATTCATAGGTAACTTGTTATGAATGTAAGAATGAAGGACATATAAGGCCTGATTGTCCTTTACTAAAAAGGAAAGACATAAAGGGGAAACACTCTCAAAGAAACAAGAAAACGTTTTATAAGACACAGAAAGTATTGAAGGCAAATGATACCTGGAGTGCAAGTGGTAGTGATTCTTCAGATGATTCTTCAGAATATGAGTTCTCAGGACAGAGGAATACCTGAATCTTATCCAGATTACCAATTGACGATCATTTTCTCATGGCTAAGGTACATAATGCTGAAGCTATTACAAATGTCTCTTTAAATGAAAATTGTACTGATAATAGATATTATGAATCATCAAATGATGAATCCTCATCATTAGAAGATGATACTTTACCTTCTTTTGAAGAAGTGTCTAGATTTGGTAAATTACTTGAAAATGAAAATTCGAAACTCAAGAAAAGGCTTGAGAAAGAAAATTCTATAATTTCAATCTTGACTAAAGAAGTATCAGATCTTTCTAAAGATCTTGATGTGAAAACATCTGATTTTGAAAATATTTTAAAATCCCTTGATAATGTTAAATCTGATAAGGATAAAATTTCTAAGGATCTTGAAACTGTAAATTCAAAGAAAAATATTTTACATCCTATCTCTAGTTCAAATTCAAATGTTTTGGAAAATAATAATTTGGTTTTAAAACTAAAGTTAGAGATTTTATCCTTAAAGAAATTTTTTCAAACATTACTCATGGAAAGGAAAACTTTGATAGGATGTATTCTCAAATTAGATCTTTGAGAAATCGTTCTGGTCCTGGTTATACTTTTTCCAAACCTATTTTTAGAAATAACTATTTTTTCCCTCAAAAACCCACTTTCTCTTCTAAGTGTCAATGTGGAGGACCCTAGAGAATATATTGTTCTCTTAACAGAACTCAATCGTTAGGGTTTCATAAAGCACATTTTTCAAAACAAATGTGGATTCCTAAAATTCTTTTGTCTAACCCTTCTGGATCCAAACAAGTTTGGATTCTGAAAAACTAATTTTTTCTTTTTCAAGAAAATGAGAATTGTAACAATAAGAATATTTGGTACATGGATAGTGGTTGTTCTCGACACATGACTGGAAACAAAGATCTCTTTGAAAAAGTTATCAAAACAAAAGGTGGAAAAGTCACCTTCAAAGATAATGCTCCAGGAAAGATTATTGGTAGAGGTAATATTGTTTTTCTTGGAAAAGTTCTTATCTCAAATGTTTTTTTTGTTAAAGGGCTCAGGAACAATCTCATCAGCATAAGTCAATTATGTGATGAAGGTTACCTTGTAAATTTTAGAAATGATAAGTGTCTTGTTCACAATTCCAAGGATGAGTTCATTTTATCTTCCCATAGGCAAAATAAGGTTTACACTATTAACATAGAAGACGTTAGGTGCCAAAACTTACCCTGCATAAGTACAATAGAAGACCAATCATGGTTATGGCATAGAGGACTAGGACAATGTAATCTGAGAAACCTGAGTAAACTCTCAAAGAAAATACTTATAAAGGGGCTATTGGACCTTAGATATGATTCTTCAAAAGTCTGTGATCCTTGTCAATTTTCCAAGCAACATAAAACTAGCTTTAAATCAATTAATGAAGTTTCAACTTCTAATGCATTACAGCTAGTTCATATGGATATTTTTGGTCCTTCACAATCTGGTATCATTGGAGGAAAATAATATGTATTTGTTTTAGTTGATGACTTTACTAGATTTACATGGGTCTACTTTCTCACAAAGAAATATGAATCCTTTTCCTATTTCAAAACTTTTAGTGCCCAAGTAAAAAATGAGAAAAACCTACCATTGATAACTATTCATAGTGATCATGGTGGTGAATTTCAAAATTCTGATTTTGAATCATTTTTTAGTAAGAAAGGTATTACTCACAATTTCTCAGCTCCAAGAACTCCTCAGCAAAATGGTGTTGTTGAAAGAAGAAATTGTATTCTTCAGGAAATGACCCAAACAATGTTGAGTCAATACTCAATTGCTAAGAACTTTTGGGATGAAGCTGTTAGTACTGCATGTTATACTATAAATTTTGTTTTAACTAGACCATTTCTTAATAAAACCCCTAATGAGTTATGGACTGGCCGAAAACCTAAAGATTCATACATCAATGTTTTTGGATGCAAAGTATTCATTCTAAATACAAAAGAAAATCTACACAAATTTCCACCAAAATATGATGAAGGAATATTTCTAGGCTATTCTACAACCTCTAAGTCTTATTGAGATTTCAATAAAAACACTTTTACTGTTGAGGAAACAGTTCATGTAACGTTTGATGAAACTGATCCTTTTGTTTTCAACCAACCCAATCCTACATCCTCGGATGTGTTTTCTAAAAATGTTTATCAAACAATATTAGAATATCACTCTGATGAGGAAGATGTTCATGAAAGTATTCCGGAAATAGTTACCATAGAATATTTTCAACCATACGTTGATGAATAGGCTTTACAAAAACCAAATCAATTGTTTCTTAGGAATCATCCTAGTGATAACATCATTGGTGATGTAAATCAACCTGTAAGGACCAGAAATTCCTTAAGAAATAAAGTCGAACATCTTTCTTTTCATTCACAATTTGATCCTAAAAGTCCAAGTGAGGCCTTAGGTGATGATGATTGGATCAAAGCAATGCAAGATGAACTAAATGAATTTTAGAGAAATCAAGTCTAGACTTTTGTTGATAGACCTAAAGAAACGACTATAATTGGTGTAAAATGGGTTTTCAGAAACAAATGTGATGAAAATGGAATCATTATAAGAAATAAAGAAAGACTTGTAGCTAAAGGCTATAATCAACAAGAGGTAATAGACTATGAAGAAACATATTCTCATGTAGCTAGACTTGAATCAATTAGTATTCTGTTAGCTTTTGCAGCATATTTCAATTTCAAATCATTTCAAATGGATGTCAAATGTGCTTTTCTAAATGGTTTTGTTCAAGAAGAAGTTTTTGTTGAACAACCTCATGGTTTTTTAGTCCCAAAACATCTTGATAATGTTTTCAAACTTACCAAGGCTCTATATGGTCTTAAACAATCCCCTAGAGCATGGTATGATAGACTTACATGATTTATTTTACAATACAATTATACAAAAGGTACAACAGATCCAACCCTTTTTATAAAAATGGAAAACAAAAATGTATTGATTGTTCAAATATATGTTGATGAAATCATATTTCGATCAACTTAGAAATCCTTAACTGATTCTTTTTCAAATTTAATGAAATATGAGTTTGAAATGAGTATGTTGGGTGAGTTAACATTCTTTTTAGGTTTTAAATTTTGTCAAAAACCATAAGGAACATATATATCTCAACATAAGTATATAAAATATTTACTCCAAAAGTTTGGATATGACAAAAATAAAAGTATTTGCACTCCAAATGGTACCTCAAATACACTTCATCTTGATGAAACAGGGAAACCAGTAGATCAAACAATCATTAGAGGTATGATAGGAAGTTTACTATACTTGACAGCTAGTCGACCTGACTTAATGTTTTCTGTATGCTTATGTGCATGATACCAAACTAATCCAAAAAAGTCTCATTTAAAATCCGTAAAGTGAATATTTTAGTATTTAAAAGGAACTATAGATTTAGGTCTTTTTTACTCTTATGTGAATGATTATGTTATAAAAAGTTTTTCAGATGATGACATTGGTGGATGTAGAATGGACAGAAAAAGAACATCTGGAACATGTCATTTCTTTGGAGATCCCTTGGTTTCTTGGTCCTGCATGAAACAAAACTCAGTAGCACTATCCAATGCTGAAGCTGAATATGTAGCAACTGGAAGTTGCTGTGCTCAAGTATTGTGGATGCAGCACACACTCACTGACTATGGATTGAGTTTCTCCAAAACTCAAATTGTTTGTGATAATACAAGTTCCATAGCTCTTAGTAAGAACCCAGCACACCACTCTCGTTCAAAAAACATAGATGTTAGGAATCTCTTTCTTAGGGATCACACACATAAAGGAGATATTATTCTACAATTTACCGTAACACAAGAACAACTTGCTGAAATTTTTACAAACCCATTACCATCCGATAGATTTGAGTTTACAAAACAGAAGATAGGAATGATTACATTAAAATAATCATTCATATATAATTCATGTTTTACAATTATCCTAACATTAACAAACTCCATTTGAAAGGGGGAGGACATTTCTTTCTATGTTTTTTATGTTTCTTTTTATCTTATGTTCTTTAACTATTTACTCTCCGGGTATGTGTTTTTACTTTTCTGTTTATCGTATTGACAGTTTTATCGTATCATTCATTTTTCTGTTTATCATATTGATAATCTTATTATTTACTTCATCGAATCAACCGATGATGGTAATGAATTTCTTTTCCACCGTATCGATTGATGATGGTAATGAATTTCTTTTCCTTCGTATCGACCAATTATGGTAATGAATTTCTTTTCCATCGTATCTACCGATGATGGTAATGAATTTCTTTTCCATCATATCGACCGATGATGGTAATGAATTTATTTTCCATCGTATTGACCGATGCTGGTGATGAATTTCTTTTCAATCATATCGACTGATGATGGTAATGAATTTATTTTCCATTCTATCGACCGATGATGGTAATAAATTTCATTTCCATCGTATCGACCGATGATGGTAATGGATTTCTTTTCCATTGTATCGACCGATGATGGTAATCAATTTATTTTCCATCATATTGTCCGATGATGGAAACAAATTTATTTTCCATCGTACTAACCGATGATGGTAACAACATTGTTTTCCATTGGCTTGTCAGTTCATGGTAACGAGATTGTTTTCCATCGGCTTGTCAGTTCATGGTGACACGATTGTTTCCCATCGGCTTGCCAGTTCAAGGTAACAACTTTTTTTTTCATCGGCATGTCGATTGATAATTATATTTTATTTTATTTCGTACGGTTTTATATTATTTAATCCTAATAACGAACAAAAACCTTACGTTCTCCGGCAGGTAAATTTCCATTTTTTTCTTTTTCGTTTTTAATCCTAACCATTGATCTGTTTTCCTCTAATCCTGACCATAGAAGATCAACGGTCACTCCATTTTCACCGATAAATACCCCCTCCCCAAACTCACATTGGTTTTTCAAGTTCTGAGGCGAAGCTCTGCTCCATCGGTTTTAAATCATCATACAATATTCCATCAGAACCACCTTTATGTCTCAATCCTCTGCTAACACTCCCGCCGAAATGTCTTCAAAGACTTTTAAAGAGAAAGACTTTTTCAGATAAAGGTTAGTTTCTCGGGGCTTTTTTGATTCGTATGATTCCACAATCAGAAGAATCATTTTGTTTCAAGGAAGGGAACATTTGTGTGTTGAAATACTTGTTTCTCAAGATCTGGTTCTCTTTGATGAAGTCGGTCAGTTCTATAAAACCATAACTTTCGACAAAGACATGACTATCAATTTTTCTGTGTACGATAGAATGTTATCTATGTCTGTAAAACATGAGGCTCATTTTCTGAATGTCCTAATAGAATAGGGTTCTTTCTGTCCAACTTATAAACTACCAGATGAAGTTGGTACGTTTAATAGAGAATGTGATGAAACGTCTTTGTTTGTTATTAATGAAGAAAATATAAAAGTGTCTCATCTTTCTCCGGACAATCGGTTTGTGACTTTATGGATGCAAGGTTTTCTTATCCCAAGGAAAGGGGATAGAGAAACTCTGAATGTTTCTGATATATTTATTCCTGACTATCTTGTAAATATGAGAAAATTAAATCTCAGGGGGTATGTTTTTGAAACCATTAAGAATGTCAAGACAGGTGGGATTATGTCCCAAATTATTATGTATCCATCTATCCTTACAAAGTTTATTCTTGAAAGTATGAAGTTTTGTAACATCCCTTTGAAAGGAAACCCGATAGATTTGAAGCCATCCTAGATTAGAAAAATTACTACGAAGAATTTTAATGTTTGTTTTGATCAGAATTCAAAACTTTTTGTCAGATATGTAGAAGCTGAATCGGCTCAGAATCAATCGGCACCTATGCCAGTCAAATACATTCAATCTACTGGTGTTACTCAAATGTTCGATCCGTAAACAAGTTCAAAGCCTAAGAAGAAGCCAAGGTAGAGTAAGGAGGTTATAGCCAAATGGAGAAAGGATATGGAACAGAGAAATGAAGGTGATCCAAAGTTCGGTCTTGACCCGGCTGAGGATTTTTCAGAAAGAATAAGGGTAGAAGAAACCCTTAAGGCTGAAACGAAAAAGAAAACATTTTTGAAAAGAAATGCTCAAGACTTCCATATCTCTAATGTTTGAAAGCAGTTGAGGAATCTAGTGCTCAACATACCACAGAAGTGCATCAAGTGACCTTCGTACAGAGACTTCATGAGAAAGAAGAAGGAAAACAAATGATGGAAGAGATAGAAGAAGTGGAAGAGGAGGAAGGAGATTTTCTTTTAGAATTTCTTCAATGATCGAAGAAGAGTAGAGAGGAATCAGTTCAAAAGATGAGTGAAGGTGTTCAACAAACCCCTCATGCCGATCAAGCACGAATACAGAATAGAATTTATCCTCACGAAAAGTAAGGTTTTCAATCCTCTCACACTGATAAAGTTGTTTTCATTAGTGAAAACGTGGAAGAAGAAAGAAAGCCGAAAGAAAAAGGAAAAGGAAAAAAACCAGTTGTAGATTCAAGCCGATCAAATGAACTGGCTTCGTACGATGAAGATACTGATTCAGAACATACAATCTCTCTCATGAAGAGTGATTACATTATTCATATTTTGAGAAGGGTTGAGAAGACCATTCCATATTTCCCGAGGCTGGAAGGGAAGATTTATTTTATTACTGACAATCAAAAGAATTATTTTGGCTCTGTAAAAGAATTAGGAAAGAAATTTTTGTCAGTTGAAGCCGATTTAAAAGTTCTTTAAGAATGTTCGGTTGCTCATAAGAAGGCCTTCAATAAGATGACCAAGTGGTCGTACAAAACAGAGAGCTCAATCAATGATCATGAGATATCAATTGAAGATATAAGAAGGTTGTCAAATGAGCTTGCAATTTCTTTCAATAAGATTGATAGAGAAATGGTTGAAAGATTGAATATTTTGTCTTCTCAAAGAGCGGATGTTCCTTCAGTGAAAGAATTGCAAGAGAGAATTAATGATTTTCAATCTGAATTCTCGAAGGATTCATCTTTCAAGGCTGAAATGGTTTTGTTGAAGAAACAAAATTCTGTGTAATCCAAAGATAACAAGAATCTGCAAGACAGAATTGATATCCTTGAAGAAGTAATCAGAGTCCAGGAGGATACTATCAAGAATCAAGATCAGATTTTTGTGGACCAAGAAGACCTTCTCAGGTCTCTAGGTGATGCTATTTCTGATGACAAGAAGGAGATAAAAAAGGTGAAGGCAATTCTTCATGAGTTGAACAAAAAGGAGAAAGAAAGAGAAAACAAGTGACTTGTATTTTGTTCTCATGTTTAGTATTGTTTGTTATCATAATGAAATTTCTTTTATCCATTGTCTTGTGTTTATTTTCTAACTCCTTCAGACAATTCAATATTACCCCTTTCTTTTTGAAAATCACAAAGGGGGAGAATGATTACAAAGGGGGGAATGTTTTATATAGGGGGAGAATGCTTTACAACACTCTTAAGGAAAATCTACGAATACAATATTTAGGAAAGTCCATACCTAAGGGGGAGTTAGTTGTATTCAAATTTATATTCAGAAGATTTTCCAATAACTCAGGGGGTGATAAGTATTCATTGTTATATTTACTTGGTGTGTTGTGATTTCCAAAAAGGGGGAGATTGTTGTGTCAAATGTTATCTTTAGACTTATATATTTTGTTTTGGAAATCACAAATGCTTTTTCAATCGTACCGTACTGACATTGTCAATCGTACCGTACTGACTCTGTCACTCATATCGTACTGACTCTGTAAATCGTACCGTACTAACTCTGTCAATCATATCGTACTGACTCTGTAAATTGTACCGTACTGACTTTGTCAATCGTACTATACTGACTCTGTCAATATTATCGTACTGACTCTAGAAAATGTATTGTACTGACTCTTCTATTCATACTTTCATTACTTGTTTTGGTACTTAGTCAAAAACACTTGTTTCATAGGAATCGTACCATTGCTTATCATCGACATATATCTTGTTTTAACCAATAATATGTCATTGATTTAGTTACAAACTAATCAAAACGATGTCGTACTTTCTATTTCAATATGACTGTTATGATGCCAGGTGTCCAAGTCCCTCCGAGTTTTTCAGAGAAATATGACCGTTGGAGGCAACATGACGGTTGGAACCTAAGGCCTATAAATAGGAGGTCATTTGAAGCTGAGAAAGAACAACGAATGAGACTTTGTGGAAAAACTAGGATACTTTTCTTCATTCAAGATTCTAAAGAGAGATGATGTGACTTCTCTCATCTGCTTTGTGCGTTCGATCATTGTATCGAGGGCTGCCAGAGATAGACAGACAGACAGTCTGATCATCGTATCGAGGGCTTACCAAGGTGTTGGTGAGACATACCTTTTATCCTAGGTTAAAGGACAACCCTTCTCTATGGGTTAAATGAATTTTAATTCTTTTACATTTCTGCTAATAATTGTATTAGAAAGGAAATTTTTTTAGTTTCCTTTTCTATCTCTTATACATTTGTAATTGTTTCAATTACATCCATTCTATTACATATTGTATTGATTGATTCTATACACTTTAAGATAGAATCAACCATCTTTATATTACTCTTATTATTGTGTTAATCTTGAATATAATTGTTTTACATTTCATTAGTATTACATTGGATCATACCTTTTATATTCAATACAATTGTGGGTGTTTGTATTTGTATTAGTTTAAGATCATTTAAACCAATCTCTTTAGTGATAAAACTCAAAAGGTTTTTAAATCTACAATTCACCCCACCTCTTGTATTGTTCCATCTAATATACATGCATATCTATATATTAGAACCAACAAGATGAAAATAATCATCAATACTATTTGAGAGAAATATTCTCCTTTGTCTTGAAATCATTTAAAAGTCACACTATTTGTCAAGAAGCCATTTAAAAATAGATTTTTTAATAAAAGTGTCCCATACCACTTTGAAACTTTTAAAAGGAGTTTTAATTTGAAAAATATAATTTCCATGTATATAAATCCTAAAAACCATTTTTAAAACATGGACATTAATGGGAAAGATTTAGAAGAATAAGTCATTAAAACATTTAAAAATGGTATTTTCGTAATGGTTTGTAACCAAAAGAGAGACACTTGAATACAAATAATTGAGGTAATAAAAACATTGTAATATCATGATAATAAAGGGATTAATGATATACTATGTCAAAGTACATTATATACACCACATAAAAGTGATTTGGTGTATAACAACAATGAAGTCTCAATGAATGTAAATTGAGATGAAATCTCTCCTAAATGCAGTATCCTTAGGTTAAGGATAAATCAATGACATAATTATGTGTGACAAGTATAAATACACTAAATATGATTTTATATTCAGTGTAAAACATTCAAAGTACATTCACACATATTCTAGTAAAAACAACACCAATGAATTGGATGTTTATCTCAACAAATCGAGATTGAGTACAAATTACTCTTATCAAGTTCATACTGATGACTTGAGAATTTATCAATAGAGTGATTATGTGTATAAAAAGTATATACAAAGAATGTGAGTGGAAATTATGACATAATAAAATGAATAGTTATTCCACACATAATCATGGAGTAAAATAATCAATAATGTATGCGTAAATCCCAATGAGTGGAAATTTAAATTCCAAATTCCTTTATCAATTTGGTAACTTATGAAACATGCACCCAAGAAAGAAATATGATACAATTATTATTTAAATAACCATAAATTAAATTATATTACACAATGAATACAATCATTGGTAGTACACACACCACATGCAATAAATAAGTGGTGAACAATGGAAATCTCACTGAATTAAAAGTGAGATAAGAAACCCCTTACTTTGTACATTTTCCCTAGTCGACGATAGCTTAACCTCCTTTATAATGGTGAAATAATTTTTATTGAATTATACAGGAATAATTTACATTAATATGATATCATATATGATATTTTAACATTGATTTGTCAATAATATCTTAGTATTATAGTCATTTCGGGTGTTAACTTACTCGTTTTCCTTTATATTATTTGTTACATAAGCCATGTTTTTTATGGATAGGTTGTATATTATTCATATCCATAATTATATCTAATATTTAAACATTAATTTTAAATCATCAAATGATAATTTTACTTTAATTGATATGATGGAGAATGAATCTCATCGTTTTCGTGGAGACGGTAGTCTGTACGTAAGCACGAGCGACAATATCATTCTTTTAATGTTAAAATAATATATAATTGGATGTTATATCATTTATACAGAATAATTATCTTGTTATATTTATTATTTACATGAATTAAATATCATTATTATACTCATCCAAGTAATAATTTATTGAATCAAAATTACACCACGACGTGGAGACGGTAAGCCGTACGTACGCACGTATGGTGACCTGTCATTTAAAGGATGGATAGAATAATGAATATGGTTGTAACATATTTATAATAATATAATAGTATATAGGATATACTGGATTCATTATTTTATAATTGGAATAACAATGAATGAAGAAGTTGAAGAAGAAAAAATTTGGAGAAGGTTGGTAAAAACATTACCTCTTCTTCGGATTCTTACTTTTGATTTGATCAAAAGTGCTCCTTATGTTGACTTTGTGATCGAAATAAGGCCTCTATGTTGTAATGAGGGATGTTGAGAGAGTATTTGGTCAGCGGTTGGCCAGACCAAAAGGTTATTAAGGTGTTATGTAATGAGAAGGGGGAGTGCCATTTTATAAGAGGGGTGAGGGGCACCTTTGGAAAATCTAGAAATAATATTTTATAATAAATTAATATTTGGTTTCTAATGGCTACAATGTGGATTATTTAAATATTAAGGTGGGTATAGGTCTAAAACCACTCATCCAATAGAATGTATACAGATTTCGGTCATTATAATAACCTTAACATTAAGTATTAACTCTTAGTTAATTAGTTTCACGTTTACAATGTATCTTTGTATTTTTTATATAATATAGTTAATAATAATACTATATACATCCATTAAACACTCATGTGGTCCATTAATGATACACCTATCGTGATATATGTCTCTTGGCCGATCCTTGGATTTTTAAGAATTTAATATCAATTAATAATATAATATTTGTTTTAAAAACTCTGTTATGTCAATTTTGACACTATTCAAAAATTGATTTTTGTGAAACTCATAACAGAATTATTAATTCGAAAAAAGTAAATTAAATCAATCATAATATGTCATATTAACCTATAAAATTAGTTAAATTCAATAAAAGCCTCAAATTATATTTATTTGGGTATTTATAATATCAATTATTTTAATTATTCACTATTATGTTAATTACTGCATCATCATTGTGTCATAAATAAATTAAATTATTTAATGTATAAAAATTATAAATAAAACATAATTATGTAGGAAATAATTTTATATTTTTAATGAATATATATAATCGAATATATCTTATGTGTAACCCTATATTAAAAATGGTTTAGTAAAGAAACATTGATTTTAACTGTTTTAACTCTTCTTTGAATTAAATAATAATAAATGTCCTCATCTAATCCAAGTGGGAATAAATGATAATATTTTGTTCCTAAGGTTATTTTTGGTCGAGATAAACTTGTCCAATTGAATTAGGACATGTGTTAGGGTATTATTAATATCATTTTTACCCTTAATTACCCTATGTACTTTTAACCGTGGTAAATAAAAGTAAAAAGATACTGTTAAAAAAATTTATTTAATCTCAATGAACCACATTTTACTCCTTGATATTAATTTCTTCTCTCGAATTTTCGAAATTCCTCTCAGAGAAGCGGTAAAATTATGTTTTATGAAAAATTCAGTTTTTAAGTAACACTTAGTGGTTTCACTATTCATAAAAAAATTAAACTTTCTAGAAAAATACCAAAATTTATGCCTAATCTATATTTGATATTATGAATTAAAAAATTATATCTATTTTACCAAATTCAAAACATATTATTTTCATTAATTAATTTAAAAATTAATTTCCGTCATCAAAACAAATAGCGTGTTTTTAAGAGATAAAAACTATCAAAAGAGTGACACTTGTTTATGTTTGGTTCAAATGTGAAATATCATCCAATGACCAACATTGCATTAAATGGTAAAAATATATTCTAAATATACATTAAAACCACTCAAATTAATAATTTATCACTATTAATTATTTCGATTAAAAAAGTTTTTTTAATTAAAATTTTGTAATTTTCACAATTAATCAAAATATGAAAGTTATCCGAAATGTACCAAAATCCCACCCTAAGATAATTTCGAAATTACGAATCCCAAACTGATGTCCATTTCAAAAGATAAAATTTATAAAATTTAAAAAATAAGTATTACTATTCATAACTGCTAGTTTTATTTGTTTTGGGGTGTTAGAATCTCGAAGTTGCGTACAATGCACGTCGTTCCATTATTCAAAGGGAAACGTACCGTGGAAGCTTGGGGTGTAACATTCTCCCCTCCATCAATAAATTGCGTGCTCACAATTTTTTTAAAAATGGGCTTGAGAATATAATGTAATGTCCCACATCGGAAAAAGTGTCAATAAAACTATCACTTTAAAAGAAAGGAAGAGAGGTATAAAGGTCACTCAAGATAACCCATACTAGGATTCCATGTAGGAAAACAAGGATATAAATGATAAACTAAGTGTTAAGTTATGATGGAGAGGGATAGAAAAATGATCAGGAGAAAGTTAACACTAAGAAAATCACAAACATGTGTTGGGAGAAACGGTCCTTAGTCTCTGAGTAGGAAAAGTAAACAGACGACATTTTTTTGATTTAAGATACATTACATAAGGAAGAGGAATTAATTTATGATATTGACTAAGAAAATAAATAGATATACTTAATTTTTAAGTAGAGTTTCATTCTTTAATAACTTCTTACCACTAACTCATTTTTTTTGAACAATGAGTATTCAAGAAGACTTGGTCATAATGGAAGTGCTAGAATAAACATCTATAGAAATACATAATCCACATAGGATAAAATATATATTTACCTTGTCTTTAGAGATTAATACAAACCAAAATGGTTAGTATAATTCCTGATGACCCCAAATGGATATTCCAATAGAGAAAAAAAAGTAATCATAATTTCTAAAATTAAAACATCAATACCCCAAAGTTAAATAAATACAATTCAATAATCAATTTTCCTTAAAATCCTTCAATATAAATAATATTGAAACTCAAAACATATACGAATGTATTCTTCCACATTAAAGTGTATCTTCAAATGACATTAATTACTCTTAATGTCACATACTTAAAATTAATTAACCTAATAATTTCCATAAACAAACCAAATCACTATAAATCCACAATAAAAACATTGATAAAAATCCACCTTTACTCCTCAAATGAAATCTCATTCTATTTTATTTTCCATACAACAAAGTGAACAACTTCCAAAATAAAATTTATCACCTAATTACCAAATCATTTTCTTATACTAAGGGTATTCATTTGATAAAAAATAAGATCTGAAATCAAATTATTAATGATCAATAAAAGCATTTGACTAAAAATAATATTCACACTAACCAGTGACTTCACGTAGTCCAGCGGTAGGCGATAAATCCCAATCACACTTTGGTTGTGGGTTCGATTCCCACAGCTTTGTCCGACGCGTCTGGTTGTCATACGGTCTGTGTGTTGTCCTTTTTCAAAAAATATATTTTATAATATTACCAAAATGAGATAAATTCCTCAAAATAACCATAACATAATTTAACCACATATCTTATATAAGGCCTTGGCCTTAAACATCTATTAATATTGAATTAAATGAATAATTCACATTGAGGATCATTCCAGGTTTAGTGTTTTAGAGAATTTGAACATAACTACTACATCTCAAGATATTACAAAGTAGACACTTCTACTAAGTTTCCACAGAATAAAAAAAACTCTTAAAAATAAACATGTCTAGTTCGAAGTTTTATATAGCATGACTTTCTCTTGATCCCATCCTTGACCCTATTCCACATTAAGTCCTATGATAAACATTTCAAAAAAAATTGGGGTGAGCCTAAAAATCTCAGTAAGGGAAATACAAAGAATGAAAACTGTTAGGTTATCAAAACAACAAATAACCATATATACTTTATCAAAGTAATACTTTTCACCTTTATGAAGTAGTAAAAACTATTCACTGAATAAAAGATCATTACTTACCCTGTTTTAAAAAAACTATTACCATAACACACATAAAAATATCACTTAAAATATAAAGGTAACTTGGGACATAAACATACTTAAGTGGAGTAACCATACGGTCGATTTCCACACATATCACTTAATGGAATAGCCATACGACCAACTTCCATACATACATAATGGAATAGCCATACGGCCGACTTCCATACCCAATTCATTGGAGGTTATAATGTAACCACCCATCTTAGTATTCACAGCACCACCCATTATATGGTTTATCACGTAACCACCCGTCAAATGTCCAAGTACCATTATAAAAATCAGAAGACATAAAACAAATATAATGGAAAGAAAACATTTCCACACTTCGATCACAATATATCACTTAAATATATTGACATAAAAAATCCACTATAAAAACCATTTTCAATACCAAAACACATAAAAGAGTATATGGTATTTATATCATTTTAAAAAAAACTTACGGCTAGTTCAGGAAGCCAAAGATCAAATAATACTCGCGACGACGAAAATTGTCATTGTCACCGCGTACGTTAAAAGAAACATTCCTTTCTGTCTTTTTGTAAAATGCTTCATAGAAAAAGATTCCTTTTGTATAAAAGTAAAATTAAATGGGGTTTATACACCGTATAAAACATAGTTGTGTATAAAATGATATATGCCTCAATGAAAGGAGATTGAGACGAAATCCCTTACCTCGGGTCCGACTTGACTCGATCGTTCATTAACGTCCTGAATAATAAACTTGAGTTAATTTCTATTTTCTTAAGAACGTTTTTCAAGTTCAAAATTCCTTTTATATCACTTTTTTTATGTTATAAACATTATGTAACCATTTAAGTTAATAATGTTTGTTTTGTCGATATTTGGTCCTTAAGTTGAAAGTGGACTTCTTACGATTACATGTTGTTCGTGTGGTCAAAGGTTCATTATATACAGAATGACATTCCTGATTTGGATATCATATATATCATATATATCTAGCATATACAAGTATTTATAATATCACATAATCATTTATAGTTAATAAATGAAATGCACCATTCATGGAGACGGTAAGCCGTACGTATGCATGAACGCTACTTTCATTTCTATGTCATATTAATGGAATTAAAACAAAATGAGAGGTATGTATATTATAATTACAGAATTATATTCATCATTTAGATGTATCATTCATCATATATATCCATTATATACATGTAATTTTAATAGTACATTACATTTGGGGATAAGAAATGAAATGCACGTTCGTGGAGACGGTAATCCGTACGTACGCATGAACACTACTTTCATTTCTATCTCATACATTAATGGAAAGAAATAATAATGATATAGAGGTATATTATAATTACAGTATAACATCATATATAATAACTTTAAATCCATCCTTTATAGGTCCCACATATGGCATTAACGAATCAAATAACTTTGAGGGGGCGGTAGTCCGCACTTCTTTAAATGAAGATATCGCGTTTACCCATACTGGAAACCATAAAGATATGCCCAAAATGAAAAATACAGAGGCTTAATGAGAACATAAAAATATTATATATCATATATAAATATAGTGTCATCTTAATGGCCACCTTTGAAGGTGTTAAAGTAATATTGAACAATCATCGTTTCGGGAGGCCGAAATTCACCATCCACAGAAACAGTATGTTTTTTAACCATTAGATGTAGGTGTGTGTTAGTGTAGCTCGAATCCTTCTTATAAAAACATCCTAGTATATTTATGATACTATTGTATTTACAAAATAAATGAATAATGAGAGTTTAGGGGGTTGGAGAAGCAAAATAAAACCAAAGGACTCAAGTGAAGACATTACCTTAAAATCGGGTAACTCCCTTTTGTTTGAGCTCAAAGGCTTCCTTGGGAAGACTTATGTCCAATTTTAGTATTTAAGGAGTACGAGAGGGAAGTGGAGAGACAAAATGGGCATGTTTAGTCCGAACCAAAGGCTTTGGAAGTGTGGGTAGAGAGGTAGAGGTGGGGGCCTTTTATAAGAGGAGAGGAGGGGCACTATTTGAAAGTAAAGATAAGTTACTTTATTTTAAAATGCGTTTCGGATTAAAAAGGTACCACATTGATATAATTAGAGGTTAAGTTGATAAGGGTTCGAAATACACCCATCCAATAGGTTTTGGGCATGGGTAGGTCATATATTTTACATTATCATTTCATTTTATTTAAATCTTTTATTAATGAGGTAATCGCTGCATCATCATGATGTCATATATAATTTAATTTATTTAAAGTCTAAAAATTATAAAAAAAATACTATGATGTAGGAAATCGTTTTATCTTTCTAATGAATATTTATAGTCAAAACTCTGACTTGTATAACCCCATGTAAAAATTGTTTTAGTAAAATATCTCATGTTTGTGTAATTTTTACTTTAACATTTAATAGAAAGTTATTTATGTCATTTCCCAACCAAAGTTGCTCCATGGGGTCCCCAAGTTGTCCCATGGGTAGTCTTGGTCCGCCATGACACATCCAATGAGGGTAGGACATGTCTCAAGCTCATCTCATTTTATTAAAGCATTATTTTTACCTTAAACTACACTAATTACCTCTAATCGCGATTAAGAACTTAAAAGTTACTATTCACCAAAAAATTATATTAATCTCATTGAACCACAATTTACTTATTAATGACAACCATGTATGTCAGATTTTTGACTTTCATAACACAGAAGTGGTAAAATTTCATTTAAATGAAAAATCAGTTTTTATAAGTACCACTTAGTGGTTTCACTATTCATCAAAAATTGATGTTTTTCAGAAAAATACCAAAAATTCACCCTAAGCTATATTTGATATTCAAAATTCAAAAACGAAGTCTATTTTACAATATTCAAAACATATAAGTCACATTAATTAATTTAATAATTAATTCTTACTGTCATGATAAATAGCGTGTTTTTATTAAACAATAAGTATCAAAAGATTGATACTAGTTTAAGTACGATTTCAAAGTGAAATTAATTATAATGACAACTGTTGGATTTAATGGTAATAATATTTTCTAATTTCACTTAAAAAAAAATTCAAAATATAATCTAATAATAGAAATAAATTTGATTAAAAAGAGGTTTTGAATTAAAATACAACATTTAACAATTCATTAAAAAATGAACATTATCGGATAGATACCAAAAATTTCCACAATGTAAATTTTGATGTCCCAATTCTAAAGAAGAGTTTTATTTGGTCCAATAAAATGTATAAGAGTGAAAAAATTATATTTAATGGTGGTTCGCTATCAAAAGGCGATAAGTGAACCTTTAGTGAAAACTAGGGCATATACGCCTAAAATTAAATTCTTTCCATATTTTAAGCCTTTATCTTATAATAGATAAAAGTAAAAACATTTAAAAAACATATATAATCATATTTTAGTTATTTCTATCCATTACCTCCAATACAACGGCTATGTGTTAACTACCATTTAAAATAATATTATTATACTACTAGTGTGCAACGTAAGATTTCAATGAAACACTTTGTTGCGTATCGTGTACGCAATCGAACATAGCAACCCTTTTAAAGTAAAATTAATATTTAATACGTAAATATTAATAAATATGAAAATGTTTTATTCATTATTTACCAGGGATGTTACATCCTTCCCCCTTTTGGGAATTGCGTCCTTGCAATTTTATTCACTTATCAAAATAAGTGGGGGTATTTATCCCTCATAGCATTTTCAGATTCCCACGTTGCCTCTTCAACCATATTGTTTTTTTACAAAACCTTTACCCGGTGGATTACCTTATTTCACAACACTTTCTCTCTTTGGTCAAGAATCCAGACTGGTTGTTCTTCATAAGTGAGATTCTCTTCCAACTGAACTACCACTGGGCTCAAAACATGAGATGGATCTGGCATATACTTCCTCAGCATCGAAACATTAAAAACATTGTGTACCTGAGATAAACTCGGTGGTAAAGCCACTCGGTAAGCAACTGATCCAACTTTCTCCAGAATTTCATGTGGTCCAATGAACCTTGGATTCAGCTTTCCTTTCTTACCAAATCTCATCACACATTTCCATTGAGAAACCTTGAGAAAAACATGATCACATACCTCGAAAGATAGATCCTTCCTCCGGTTATCCGCATAACACTTCTGCCTACTCTGAGCTATTCTCATGTGTTTCTGAATCAACTGAACTTTTTCTGCCATCTCTTCTACCAATTCTGGTCCCATCAGCTTCCTTTCACCCACTTCATCCCAAAATGCTGGAGTTCGACACCGCTTCCCATATAATGCCTCAAATTGTGCCATCTGTATACTGGAATGAAACCTGTTATTATAAGAAACCTCAACCAAAGAAAGATGTTGGTCCCAAATTCCCTGATAATCCATCGATCAAGCTCGTAGCATATCCTCCAAGGTCCGAATTGTTCGTTCTGACTTCCCATTTGATTGAGGATGAAAAGATGTACTAAAATTTAATTCAGTACCCAATGACTTTTGAAGGCCTTTCCAAAAGTTAGAAGTGAACCTGGGATCACGATCGGATACAATGGAGAGATGAACTCCATGTAACCTGACTATCTCTTTAAGATATAAACGGGAAAGTTGATCTAGGGAAAAAGTATCTTGTATAGCAAGGAAATGAGCAGATTTAGTCAAGCGATCTACAATAACCCAGATTGCATTATTACCTCGAGATGTCCTTGGTAATCCCACAAAAAAGTCCATGGATATGTTTTCCCATTTCCACTCTGGCACTGATAAGGCTGAAGCATCCCATTCAGTAACTGTCACTCTGCTTTAACAGGCTGTCAAGTCAGAAACTTCATAGTAAAATTAGCAATATCCCTTTTCATTCAATCTCACCAGTAATACTCCTGCAGATCTCAGTAAATCTTAGTACTGCCAGGATGAACTGAAAACGGGGAACTATGATTCTCACATAACAACTCATTCTTCAACTGTGAATCACAAGGCACACATAATCTCTTCCCAAAACTCAAAACACAATCATTATAAATTTTGAATTCAGGAAACTTACCTTTCTGAACTACCTCTATCTTTTTATGTAACTCACTGTCTTGCTTATGTTCTTGCTTGATTCTGTCTGATAGAGAAGATTTCACTGATACCTAAAACAAAACATAATAACATCATGCACCAACAAATTATATGCCAAAGTTCATCAAATCAAAAACCAAAGGATCTCGTTCCAAACGTAGCATGGTTAATGAAGCATTACATTTTCGACTCAAATCATCAGCCACTTTATTTGCTTTTTCCGAGTGGTAATAAATTGTACAATCATAATTCTTGATTAATTCTATCCATCTCCTCTATCTCATGTTAAATTGTTTCTATGTTAATATATACTTTAAACTTTTGTGATCAGTATATATTTCACACTTTACTCCATACAAATAATGCCTCCAAATTTTTAGAGAAAAAACAACAGAAACTAATTCCAAATCATGTTTGTGGTAATTTACCTCATGAGTTTTCAGCTGACGTGAATCATATGCAATTACCTGATCATTCTGCATAAGGAAAAAACCAAGTCCCTTCAACGAACCATCACTGTATATAACAAACTCACAATTCCTGGAAGGAAGTGCCAAAACCGGAGCATTCACCAATCTTCTTTTTAACTCCTGAGTCAACTGAGACATAACTGCAACAAACTGTTTAGTTCTGATTCGGACCATTTCTGGATACTGAATTGAAAGGTCATTTCCCTCTGTATGACTTCCCAGAAAAGTTGTTCTGTCTCCTCTATGAAAAACCATTCATAACACATAAATATCTTAGGTTATGCAACATGGTAATCTGTAAATGCTATATCATTTCAATCATACCATAAATTAATTTATAATTTAACACTTTTCTAACTCCTAAAGTTGTCTAAACCGACCTTTTATACCAACAATAAGGCCCCGACCTTAAACATGTCTTAATATTGAATTAAATGAATAATTCACATTGAATATATTTTCAGGTTTAGAGTTTTAGAGAATTAGAACATAACTACTACATCGCAAAAGATTACAAAGTAGACACTTCTACTAAGTTTCCATAGAATAAAAAAAACTCATAAAAAGAAACATGTCTAGTTCCATGTTTTATATAGCATGACTTTCCCTTGATCCCATCCTTGACCCTATTCCACATTAAGTCCTGTGAAAAACATTTCAAAAAAAACTTGGGGTGAGCATAAAAAGCTCAGTAAGGGATACACAAAGAATGAAAACTGTTAGTTTATCAAAACAACAACTAAACCATGTATATGTTATCAAAGTAATACTTTTCACCTTTATGAAGTAGTAAAAACTCTTTACTGAATAAAATATCATTACATACCCTGTTGTAACCAAAAGATTACCATAAAACCCATAAAAATATCACATAACATATAAAGGTAACTTGGGACATAAACATACTTAAGTGGAGTAACCATACGGTCGACTTCCACACATATCACTTAATGGAATATCCATACGACCAACTTCCATACATACTTAATGGAATAGCCATATGGCCGACTTCCATACCCAATGCATTGGAGGATATAACTTAACCACCCATCCTGGTATTCACGGCACCACCCTTCATATGGTTTATCACGTAACCACCCATCAAATGTCCAAGTACCATTATCAAAATCATAAGACATAAAACAAATATAATGGAAAGAAAAAATTTCCACACATTGATCACAATATATTACATAAATATATTGACATAAAAAATCCATTATAAAAACCATTTTCAATACCAAAATACATAAAAGATTATATGGTATTTATTTCATTTTAAAAAAACCTTACGGATTGTTCAGGATGCCAAAGATCAAATAATACTCACGGCGGCAGAAAAGGTCCTTGTCACCGCGTACTTTAAAAGAAACATTCCTTTCTATTGTTTTGTAAAATGCTTCATAGAAAAAGATTCCTTTTGTATAAAAGTAAAATTCAAAGGGGTTTATACACCGTATAAAATATAGTTGTGTATAAAACGAAATATGCCTCAGTGAAAGGAGATTGAGACGAATTCCCTTACCTCGGGTCCGACTTGACTCGATCGTTCTTTAACATCCTGAATAATAAACTTGAGTTAATTTCTATTTTCTTAAGAACCTTTTTCAAGTTCATTATTCCTTTTATATCACTTATTGCCTTGTTATAAACATTATGCAACCATTTAAGTTAATAATGTTTGTTTTGTCGATATTTGGTCCTTAAGTTGAATGTGGACTTCTTACGATTACATGTTGTTCATGTGGTCAAAGTTTCATTATATCCAGAATGACATTCCTGATTTGGATATCATATATATCATATATATCTTGCATATAAATGTATTTATAATATCACATAATAATTTAGAGGTAAGAAATTAAATGCACCCTTCATGGAGACGGTAATCCGTACGTACGCATGAACGCTACTTTCATTTCTATGTCATATGAATGGAATTAAAACTAAATGAGAGGTATGTATATTTTAATTCCAGAATTATATTCATAATTTAGATGTATAATTCATCATATATATCCATTATATACATGTACTTTTAATAGTACATTACATTTGGGGATAAGAAATGAAATGCACCGTTCATGGAGATGGTAAGCCGTACGTACGCATGAACGCTACTTTCATTTCTATCTCGTACTTTAATGGAAAGAAATAATAATTATATACATGTATATTATAATTCTAGTATAACATCATATATAATAACTTTAAATCCATCCGTTATACCTCCCACATATGGCATTAACGAATCAAATCACTTTGAGGGGGCGGTAGTCCGCACTTCCTTAAATGAAGATATCACATTTACCCATAATGGAAACCATAAAGGTTTGCCCAAAATGAAAATAAAGAATATTAAGGAAAAAATAAACATATTATATATCATATATAAATATAGTGTCATCAAAATGGCCACCTTTGAAGGTGTTAAAAGAATGATGAACAATCATCGTTTCGGGAGGCCGAAATTTGCCATCCACAGAAACAGTATGTTCTTTAACCATTAGATGTAGGTGTGTGTAAGTGTAGCTAGAATCCTTCTTATAACAACATCCTAGTATATTGATGATACTGTAGGTGTTATAAAATAAATGAATAAAAAGAGTTTAGGGGGTTGGAGAAGCAAAATAAAACAAAAGGACTCAAGTGAAAACATTACCTTAAAATCGGGTAACTCCCTTTGGTTTGATCTCATTGGCTTCCTTGGGAAAACTTCTGCCCAATGAGAGGCTTTAAGGAGTAAGAGAGGGAAGTGGAGGGACAAAATGGGCATGGATTGTCCGAGCCAAAGGCTTTGGATGTGTGGGTAAAGAGGTAGAGGTGGGGGCCTTTTATAAGAGGAGAGGAGGGGCACTCTTGGAAAGTAAAGATAAGTTACTTTATTTTAAAATGAGTTTCGGATTAAAAAGGTCCCAAATTGATATAATTCGAGGTTACAGTGATAAGGGTTCGAAATCCACCCATCCAATAGGTTTTGGGGATGGGTAGGTCATAGATTTTACATTATCATTTCATTTTATTAAAATCCTTTATTAATGAGGTAATCGCTGCATCATCATGATGTCATATATAATTTAATTTATTTAAAGTATAAAAATTATAAAAAAAATAATATGACGTATGAAATCGTTTTATATTTCTAATGAATATTTATAGTCAAACATCTGACTTGTATAACCCCATGTAACAATTGTTTTAGATAAATATCTCATGTTTGTGTCATTTTTCCTTTAACATTTAATAAAAAGTTATTTATGTCATTTCCCAACCAAAGTGGCTCCATGGGGTCCCCAAGTTGACCCATGGGTTTCCTTTGTCGGAAATGACACATCCAATGAGGGTAGAACACGTTTCATGCACATGTCATTTTATTAAAGCATTATTTTTACCTTAAACTACACTAATTACCTCTAATCGCGATTAAGAACTTAAAAGTTACTATTCACCCAAAAAAATTATTTTAATCTCATTGAACCACATTTTACATCTTAATTAAATCATGTATGTCGGAATTTTGAAATTCAAAACACAGATGTGGTAAAAATTCATTTAAATGAAAAATCATTTTTTATAAGTACCACTTAGTAGTTTCACTATTCATCAAAAATTGATGTTTTTCAGAAAAATACAAAAAATTCACCGTAATATATATTTGATATTCCGAATTCAAAAATGAAGTCTAGTTTATAAAACTCAAAACATATAAGTCACATTAATTAATTTAACAATTAATTCCTGCTGTCATGACAAATATTGTGTTTTCATTAAACAATACGTATCAAAAGATTGACAATAGTTTAAGTCTGATTCCAAAGTGAAATTAATTCCAATGACCACTATTGGATTTAATGGTAAAAATATTTTCTAATTTCACTTTAAAACCAATTCAAAAGACAATCTAATCATATAAATAAATTAGATTAAAAAGAGGTTCTGAATTAAAATACAACATTTTACACTATTCATTAAAAAATGAACTTTATTGGGCAGATACCAAAAATTTCCACAAAGTAAATTTTGATGTCCCAATTCTATATAAGAGTTTTATTTGGTCCAATAGAATGTATAATAGTGAACAAAACAATATTTAATGGAAGTTTTCCATCAAATGGCGATAAGTGAACCTTTAGTGAAAACTAGGGCATATACGCCTAAAATTGAATTCTTTCCGTATTTTAAGCCTTTATCTTTTATTAGATAAAAGTAAAAACATTTAGAAAACATATATAATCATATTTTTGTTATTTCTATCCATTCCCGCCAATAAAATGGCTATGTGTTAACTACCATTTAAAATAATATTATTATATTACTAGTGTGCAACGTAAGATTTCAATGAAACTCTTTGTTGCGTATTGGGTACGCTATCGAACATACCAACCCTTTTAAAGTAAAATTAATATTTAATTCGTAAATATTAATAAATATGAAAAAGTTTTATTCATTATTTACCTGGGATGTTACATCTTATCTCATACCTTGCATTTTCATCCCACAATATAATAACTTATAATTGTCTCAAACCCAACGATCATATAAAACCAAATGGTTATTTATAACTATATTCACAAGAGAAAAGATAATTCTTCTTCAAATATCTTTCTCTCATGGAAAACTGGAGGGTTAAAAATACAAGAGAATATTTTTCCAATGTAAACCCATCAACAAGGATGAATAAAATTTTTTAAACATTTCTGCAACCATTTATTTCTACATAACTTCTTCTTTGTCCAAGAAAATATCCAATAGAATAGGGAATTTACTCGGGTAATGTTCAGGTCCCCTACATTTACAGCAAATGTCTGTAAATGGACTCTTGGGACCATTTTTATCTTCTTCCATAGTACTCTTCATTTTTCATCAGCAATTCTTCACTTTTCATCTTTCCTTCCAGCACGTAACACATTTCTTTGTCCCATTGAGACACTTTCCTGGGTGTCTCCTTCCATATTCCCTACATGATGGTAATTGAGGATTCCTTTCTCCATGGTCTCCACTGCTAGAGCTCTTATCATTCATCACCTTTCTCTTCTTTGTTGAGTCTGTGAATTGGTTAATATATATAGTGTTGATCATATTATTGGAAAATTGATTTGGCATAAAGACGACATCTTTTACGCCTATCAACATTCCATTTTGTTGCTAATTTCCACCACCGTTCCCACCTTGTACATCATTCAAAAAGTCACTATGACTTCCTTGGAATCAAACTATTGACTAAAATCAGAAATCATTGTGTGTGTAACAGTAGTCATAAAATCATTTAGAGATATACATGTCACGATATTCTTAATTTGAAACACATTAGGATTAACCAAGGTCATTTACTCTCATCTTATATATTTAATACTTCAAATCGGTTAGTAAAGAAAATATAAATTATCCTAAGAATATCCCCCGGGAGTGTCCTAACCAAGAGTGCAACAAGACCCATTGTCGTGCACCAGTTCCTGTTGGAGTCTAGCTCAAAGTGGTGTTTTTGGGTTTTACCCTTAGGAACATCTGTGCCAGATCCGCCTCTACCTGCTAATATCCAGATAGGGATGTACTACTTGGAAAACTCACAAAATCTATACAATACCAAAATTCTTGTATGTTATTCTATACTAATCCTCAAATTTCATCTTAGGTCTACGTGCTCTAATCAGTGATTATCTAAATCTAGCTCCCAAGGTTTGTACTAAACTTCCTCTGATACAAAATGTAACGCCCCGACCATAGATACCAAGATTCGGTGCATTATTACATATCATTGGAATGATCACAAAGGATCATGTCTCGAAATACCGATTAGATTTGTAGTCTTGGAAGCACTAGATATATTCATAAGTCTTACATTACATCATTAGGTAAAAACACTACAAAAACATCTTGTCTTCATATCCCCTCATACTATCCCTTCAGTTCATTCATAAATTACTTCTTAATATCCTGGGAAAAATAAAACATTGAATGAGGTGAGCTCATATGCTCAGTAAGGATAAAAATATAGCAGCAGCTTTCATAGATAAGCATAAACACTTAAAGAAATTTATAACTAAAACAAAACCCATTTAAACTTGAACATCATAATAATATGGCAATGATAAAATGAAATAATGTGATTTACTTATTAACATGGATATTCTATTAGTCAAACAATCACATGAAATATCAATAAAAACTTTCATAATGATGGAATGCATAATTCCAGACTATCATAACCACAGAGCCAAGGCCTCGTTCCAATACTACAAATAAGATTTTTCCAAGGCATTGTGCTAAGACACTAGTTTGTCTCATGAGACCTACCGATGCATCGGTGAGCTATAGCAGGCTCCACCCATCGCTTAATAAGTCCAATGCATTCCTTTTATGAATAGTTTTAAACATAACATAAACATTCGTATTAAAACTAGCATACGAAATGTCAATACATTTTCCACCAACCATGAATGGTATAAAAATAGCACATCCCCAGTAAAACATAACTCATTCAATACAATATGGAATATTGTATTGTATCATATTAACCTCAATCGAGAATAATGAAGGATACTGATATAGATGAAAATAATCATCAAACCTATTTGAGAGAAATATCCCCCTTTTTCTTGAAATCATTTAAAAGTCACACTATTTGTCAAGAAGACATTTAAAAATAGATTTTTGAATTAAAGTGTCCCATACCAATTTGAAAAATTTAAAATGATTTTTAATTTTAAAACTTTAATGTCCATATAAATATATCCGTAAAACCATTTTTAAAACATGGACATTAATGAGAATGATTTAGAAGAATAAGTCTTTAAAACATTTAGAAATGGTATTTTAGTTAGAGTTTCTAACCAAAAGAGAGATAGTTGAATAAAAATAATTGAGGTAATAAAAACTTTGTAATATCATGATAATAACGGGATTCATGATATACTATGTCAAATTACATTATATACACCCCATAAATGTTATTTGGTGTACAACAACAACAAAGTCTCAATGGAATGTAAATTGAGATGAAATCTCTCATAAAGGTCGTATCCTTAGGTTAAGGATAAATCAATGACATAATTATGTGTGAAAAATATAAATACACTAAATATTATTTGATATTTAGTGTAAAACAATCAATGTACATTCAAACATATTCTAGTAAAAACAACACCAATGAATTGGATGTTTATCTCAACAAATCGAGATTGAGAAAAAATTACTCTTATCATGTTCATACCGATGACTTGAGAATTTATCAATGGAGGGATTACGTGTATAAAAAGTATATCCATAGAAAGGAGAGTAGAAATTATGACATAATCAAATGAATAGTGATTCCACACATAATCTTTGAGTAAAATAATCAATGAAGTATGCGTAAAGTCGAATGAGTGGAAATTGAAATTTCAAATTCCATTATCGATTTGGTAACTTATGAAACATGCACTCATGAAAGAAGTATCATACAATGATTATTTAAATACCCATAAATTAAATTATATTACACAATGAATACAATAATGGGTAGTACACACACCACATGCAATAAATTAGTGGTGAACAATGAAAATCTCACTGAATTAAAAGTGTGATAAGAAACCCCTTACTTTGTACTTTTTCCTTGGTCGACGGTAAGTTAACCTCCTGTATAATGGTGAAAAAATTGTTATTGAATTATAAAAGAATAATTTAACTTAATATGATGTCATATATGATCTTTTAACATTTATTTGTCAATAATATCTTAGTATCATCATCATTTCGGGTGTTAACTTACTTGATTTCCTTTATATTCTTTGTTAAGTACACCATGGTGGTTTTGTATAGATTGTATCATATTCATATCTTGAATTATATGAAGTCTTTAAACATTATTTTTAAATTATCAAATGATAATTATACTTGAATGGATACGATGGAGAATGAATGACATCGCATTCGTGGAGACGGTAGTCCGTATGTACGCACGAGGGACAATAACATTATTTTGATGTTAAAATAATATATAATTGGATGGTATATCATATAGAAAGAATAATTATCATGTTATATTTATTATTTACATGAATTACACAACATTATTATACCCATCCAAATAATAATTTATTCGATGAAAATTACACCACGACGTGGAGACGTTAAGCCGTACGTACGCACGTATGGTGACATTTCATTCAAAGGATGGATATAATAATGAATATGGTTGTACCATATCTATAATAATATAATAATATATAAGAGATACTGGATTCATTATTTTACAAAGGGAATAACAATGAAATAATAAGTTGAAGAAGAAAAGAATTTGGAAAAGGGTGGTAAAAACATTACCTCTTCTTCAGGTTCTTCCTTTTGATTTGATCAAAAGGGCTCCTTAGGTTGGCTTTATGATCAAAATAAGGCATATAGGTAGTAGTTAGGGAACTTTAGAGAGTATTTGGTTAGGGTTTGGTCGATCCAAAAGGTTTTGAAGGTGTTAAGTAATTAGAAGGGGGAGTGCCCTTTTATAAGAGGGGTGAGGGGCACCTTTGAAAAGGCTTTTAATATTATTTTATAATAAATTCATATTAAGATTATAATGGCTCCAAACTGGATTATTTAAAGTTTATTGTGGGTATATGTTGAAAACCACTCAACCAATAGAATTTAGGCAGGTTTGGGACATTATATTAACCTTATCATTATGTATTAACTCTTAGTTAATTAGTTTCACTTTTACAATGTCTCTTTGTATTTTTATATTATATCATTAATAAACATACAATATAAATCCAAGAGACCCACATGTGGTCCATTAAATATACAACTATCATGATTTAAGTCTCTTGGCCGATCCTTAGATTTTTAAGAATTTAATTTCAATTACAAATATAATATTTGTTTTGAAAACTCTTTTATGTCAATTTTGACACAATTGAATAAATGATTTTTGTTAAACTCATAACAGAATGATTACTTCAAAAAAAGTCCATTAAATAAACCATAATATGTCATATTAACCTATAATATTAGTTTAATTAAATAAAAGTCTCCAATTATATTTAGTTGGGTATTTATAATATCAATTATTTTAATGTTTCACTATTATGGAAATTACTCCATCATCACTGTGTCGTAAATAAATTAAATTATTTAATGTCTAAAAATTATAAATAAAATATAATTATGTAGGAAATTTTTTTATATTTCTAATTAATATTTATAATCTAATTTATCTTATGTTTAACACTATATTAAAAATGTTTTAGTAAATAAACATTGATTTTAACTCTTTTAACTCTTCTTTGAATTAAATAATAATAAATGTCCTAATCTAATCCATGTGAACCTAAATGATAATATATTATTTATAAGGTTATTTGTGGTCAACATAAACTTGTACAATATAATTAGGAAATGTGTTAGGGTAATATTAATATAATTTTTACCCTTAATTACTCTATTTACTTTTAACCGTGGTAAATAAAAGAAAAAATTTACTATTCACCAAAAATTATTTTCATTTCCATGAACCACATTTTAATCCTTGAAATTAACTATGTCTCTCATGTTTTCGAATTTCCACTCACAGAAGCGGTAAAATTATGTTTTATGAAAAATTCAGTTTTTTAACTACCACTTAGTGGTTTCACTATTCATCAAAAAATGAAAGTTTCCAGACAAATACCAAAAATTAGGCCTAAGATATATTTGATATTATGAATTGAAAAATGATTTCTATTTTACCAAATTCAAAACATATCAGGTGCATTAATTAATTTAAAAATTAATTCCCGTCGTCAAAACAAATACAGTGTTTTTAATAGATAATAACTATCAAAAGATTGACACTTGTTTATGTCTGGTTCAAATGTGAAATCTCATCCAATGACCATCATTGTATTAAATGGTAAAAATATATTCTAAATATACTTTAAAACCAATAAAATTAACAATTTATCACTATTAATGATTTCGATTAAAAATGTGCTTTTTAATTAAAATTTAGTAATTTTCACTATTCATCAAAATATGAAAGTTATCCGAAAAGTACCAAAATATCACCCTAATATAATTTCAATATTACGAATCGAAAACTGAAGTCCATTTCAAAAGATAAAATTAATAAAATTTCAAAAAGTAGGTATTACTATTCACAATGGCTAGTTTGATTGGTTGTGGTGTGTTAGAATCTCAATGTTGCGTACAATGCACGTCGTTGCATTATTCAAAGGGAAATGTACCGTGGAAGCTTGGGGTGTAACACTATGGGCACTAGAAAATGGGAATCTATGTACATCATTTCATTGTGAAATGAGGTACAGTAACCACACCCAACAATTGTATCATCCATGAACCACTAGGAGAGAACATCACATGGTCTATATGGGGTAAAATAATGAGTATTTAGATAGTTTAATAGTCTTCAATTCTTCTAGATGAATCTGAGACAAGCCACATCCAAGTAAACTATAATACTAGTTCTAGTCCAGCCACCAAAATACCTAGGTATTCATTTTTTTCATAATTTCCAATACACATACCACATAGTACACAACATTCTCATACACATAATCCAAAAAACATATATCGCATGATAAACCATCATTTATACAACCCAAACCTACTTTTTAATCAAAACACACACCAATTCCATTTAAAAATATGTTTTCCACCAATTATAAAATTTATCAAACACCTTTATGGAACAAAATAAGAAACCACTTGTGAAACACATGAGGAAAATAATTAATTTTTTGGAAGAAAATATATCCATATAATAACACCTTGAATACATTAAGAATAAAAATTTTCACTTAATTTATCATCCATATAAAAGAAACAACAATCAAGGATATAATATTTTAATCACTAAACAATGACTAATAATGGCACCAGCTACCTCATTTGTAGAATCTTGTAGAAATCATTGCTAAACCACAACCACACCACAAAAGAATTCAATTAAGGAATGATTGAACCAATAACATCAATATAAAACCTTAAAAACCAGTATCCAACACTAAATAGGACACCGAAGCCACTATATTTAGAAGACACTTTGAAATAAGAAGAGAAAACAAATAAAATAGGGGAAATGAAAAGGAAGAAGCACATACATTATGATTTTAAAGATAAATCATTCCTAATCCACCTCTAAAATGATGCAACAATGGAGGAAGAGGGAGAGGGATAAGTGTCTAGGGTAGGAAATCCCAGTGGGGATTTGGGGGGTTTAAGGTGAAAAATTGGATGGATGCAAAACATGAAAATACAATATTTAATTACCTATAAATTTTATATTGTTTCTTCATATGGTTTTCCAAAACATGTGAAAAAATGCAGTCACCAATATCCAAAAGGGACCTGGTTCACATGTCGTCACACTATTTCCAAAACCATTTAGTAGAAATATGATTTGGATCTATTCAAAAAACACACCTTATAGTATGTTTTCCAAAGTGATACAGACGATTTCACTTAACTATTCACAAGAAATGCACTACCCCCTACAAATCGAAATTTTTCCATCATTCACAAGAACATAAATAGAATCCCATTGAATAAACAATTTACACAAATTAATAGAATAAATACCTGAAACTAATGAAACATATGTTACAATTCTTCCCACTATAAATAATATTCATCCCTAGAATGTGATCACAAATCCTAAATAATGAATAAAAATGGATACTATTTCCCATCCATGAATTACAGAAGCATGTATCATACAATTAATTACAATTACTCTAAATAAATTAGAACAATGGAATAGAAATCCCTCGAACAACTTTCACTGGGAAATCAATGATATTAACTAGCTACTCAAGAACATGAAAAATTTTATCGACTCAACAATTCCCAACTAAAAACATGATACACATCTGGGTTATAAATCATAAATTGAAAAAAATAGAAGACATCATGAATTGATGTCAACTATTATGATAAATATAACCTATATTCCACCATACCAAGATTCTTAATAGTAGATAAGGGTCTATCATACATCAAAAAATGCTTTCCACTATTTCATAATCTATTTTTACCCATGCATGGCACCACATTAATGAACACCAAGTAATCCAATTAAAACTATAGAGATCAGTGGCTCTGATCGGAAATAGAATTATAAATAATATAATATTTCAAAAAAATAGACTAATAAATTTTAAGTTATTATTGGTCAATAGAACAAGGCCTAATCGAAAAAATGATCCCTCATCCACCTCATTTCAACCGATGGGTGACCAACAAGATATACCATAATTCTCCTCAAATGGATACATTGAAATTAAATATTGGTAACTATTGTTATATTCATACTCAACCAATACCAAAATGGTATCCCATGAACCATTAAAACGTAACACACATACCTAGAGCATGCTTTAAATGATCTGATTTCCCCACTCTATATGACCATTGGTGTGAGGATGGAATGTTTGCTTAGGTTAACCTATGACCAAATTGATTTTTAAATGACTCCACAAAACTATGAAGTAAAATAGGGTACCTAGATTAAATTATTTCAAATGGAACACTTTATAGAATAAAAATCTCTTAAACATAATACATGACCAACACACCCACTTTGGCTGTATCTATGATAAGAATGAAATTAATTGATTTAGTCAGATGATCGATCACTACCGATGGAGAATTTATTCCATGGGTGTACAAAGTATTTGAATAATGAATTATCCAGAAATAAAATCCCATTTTCATGTAGGAATGTATTCTTTTTATAGAAAACATGTGTTTCATTAGTCACCTACATTCATATTCTAAAACACATAACACCGCAATAGAAAGTCATCTACTTACCTACTCATACCTTCTTAACCAGAATGTTTGATGAATATCATAGAACATCATTGTAGAAGAAGGAAGAATGGACCACTATGGTTACTTTATATCCTACATCCCATCCATCATCATACACAATGACCCACAAAGCGACCCTTTATGAAAAAAATTACCATGGGAGAAATAAACCAATTATAAAACCTCTCTTCACAAGGAATAAAATACATAGACTGTGAGCACAGCTAATCACAAGTCTACTCCTGTTGAAAAAACTCCGAATAAAGTGTTAACATGATACTGGCCCAGAAAATATCTCTATGGTGTTCCTTTGTCTCAATGTTCATCTATTAAAAGAGCCCCATCAAAGTCAACTCATCACTAGACTTATTTAACTATGGCAGTAGTACATTTCTATATAATGATTATGCCACCAAATTTCCCTTTAATGGGGTATAAAATATATAATTGGGTAATCCATGTAGGTACTCAACTGAATAATGATATCTACTATTAAAAAATATTTGGTAAAAAGTGTAGGGTACACTATTATTATAAGTTTAAATTTCAAATATATCATAAAAAATTTAACGATGCCACATATTCAAACAATGCATCACTATGACTACCTCCATGTAATGGGTACACAAATTATTTTCAAGAAGATATTTTTGATGAGAAATATATTCCAATAAAATTTCATTTTAAATATTAACTCACCCAAGTCCAATACATGGGTCATCATAATAAATTGCATAACATTTTCCATTTGCAGGAAGGATAATATATTGGTGGGGGATATCCCCCACTTAGGCTCCTCAAAACTCTTCGGAAACTCTTGGACATATTCAAAATTCAACCCATTCACGGTGAGAGAGATCATGGATGAATAATTATGAGTGAAATCATAAAAGAAATGCTTGTAATTCTCTTCCATGCCCAGAATCATCCTGATATCCAAAATGCTCTTTGACAACCCCCATAAAATAATTGTGCTAATATTATTACGTCCACTAAAACTCTTCACACCAAGAACATGTGACCCAATTACATTAATTACCTTATTAATAAGGTGTATATATATAATTATTCATAGAGGGGATCGTCCAATAATGTTTCTTAATATATTCTCAAATGATTATCTTGATACACTTCATATCGAAATAAATGAAATTTCATCCATTAATACTATGAAAACTAAGTGAAGATACGGGTGGAAAACATTTTTTGTTATATCCATTAAACCTTTTGGTACACTCATTAAACAAAAAGTAATTACGAAAACACCAAATATCTATACATACATAGAATGGCCACCATTGGAATATTCCTCTCTAACTCTGACTTGGTGATAAGAAGAACAAAATTAAATTATAAAAACCACATTTACCAATTAATAAGGTCAATAAGTTCATCAATATAGGGGAAGGGATAATTTTCATTGATCGTTACATTGTTCAACATTCATTAATAAAATCATAACATGAGAGATACATCGACCTTTTCAGGAATAAAAATAGGGTGGCCCAAGGGGAGATGCTCGGGTGAATGAATCATGTGGATTACAAATCATCAATATATTCCTTTAATTACATCAACTCATTGGGGGATATATGATATGATGGAAGAGATATATGCTATGTTCATGGTGCCAAATATTTATATTACTCAAAATCCCATTTCGAAGTCATGAAGGAAATGTCATATGAAAATACAAATGGAATCTCATCAACCATAGGATGTAATTAACCGTCAAGAGTACCACCATTACCCTTAAACACTAGTGAAGATAACAAAAAAATAGAGACTACATAACCCATATAGTATAGGTCTTGCATGAACCAAACATGTATCTCATTTACAGTGAAAGACATGGGACCATTCATTATGTTCCAAAAATCAAACTAACTGCATATAACAATCGATGTATTCAGTGAATTTTAAAATACAAAACAGACCATTGATTACGTTAAGAATTTTAATATCTGAAACAAGGAAGAACCATTATAACTTGACCCATGATTTAATCATTTTGATGATGGGAACCTAAAACCCTACTCTCACTACATTTCATGCGACATCACCAAATCTATACCATAAATCATTAGATTAGTTGGAATAATTAACACATCAACATGGTGGGATAAAATAAATGATTTAAATGCAACTATATTAAAGGGAGAAATATATATGGATGATTTAACAATAATGGTACCTCGAACTATCATAGGCCCCACAACTGATCAAACTAATTCCTGGTTTATAGCCTAAAGATGCATCATCTCAGTCAGAGTATTGGAATGAAAATAGGCCAGTGATGATACCAGAATAGACTATTTCCATATGAAGATCTAGTCATTAGACCAAGATTACCAAATCAATATACCATTGTACTAGATGGGTCTGACTATGCTAACATCCCCCCAGGAAGCCACTTAACTTATGCCACTCTAATTTTGACATATCACATTAAAAAATACATGCAGGTTCACAATAACTCCACATCTATGTCATGGTTGTGTAGGAGATGTACACATAAGATGTATGTTTCATACCATAATATACTAATGGAACATAGCTGACCGATCATTATAAGTCATAGATGAAGGCTAACATGGTGTATTATAGCACAAAATTGAAATAAGTCAAGGGAAACCCCACTAGGAAGTGGATCAATGGGAAATTGTGTACATCATGTCTTATTGAAACTTCATATAGAAATCCTATTAACATAATTCTTGTGCATGATCCTCTATGATGGAAGACCCCATGATCATAGTATTCTACAATAATCATTATTTAGTTGTTGTTGTAATCATAAATTCTACAAGATGAACATATGGAAACCCCAATCCATGTCAACTAGAAATCTATTCTCAATCCATGCACCAAGATACTCTGTTTTCCCTTTGAACATAATTATGTCTCTACATAACACATACCGCATCACATTCACATACACATAATCCAAACAAAATAAAAAAAATGATAAACAGATATTTTCTCAATCCAAAACATCTATCAAATCCATACTCACTTTGAAAAATATTAAAATTCATTTCTCATCACTTATACAATATATGAAACACCCCTAAGGAAAAAACAGGAAAGAACCTATGAAATAACAAAGGAAAATAATATATTTGTTTCAAAAGACCATATTTCACTAATGTTTCACCTTGAATTTTTTTAAGAACACATTTCAAAAAATAGATATAATTCATTGAACATAAGCCTGAATCATGTATAGAAAATTAAATTATCTTACATAATGTTTAAGCATGGAATCATCTACCTCAACCGTAGAAACATCTTGAAATCGATGATAAAGCAAAAAATACATCATTTGAACCGTAAAAATGAATGATAAAACATATATCATCAATATCAAACCTTGTAAATCAAGATCACAACTATAATAGTTTAGCCATCCCTCTAAAGATAAGAATACCCATGAATGAAGAGCGTTTCACTAGAATGTCGGGGAAATCAAGAGAATAAAAATGTACGTGAAATATATTTTTGGATAAGTCACTCAAAAAAACCAAAATTATGCTTCAATGGAAGAACATTGAGAGGGAGAGGATCATGTGTAGTGAAATCTGGAGGGGGATTTAATGGGTATAAGATTAAAATCGATTGGAGAAAAATATAAAAAAAAATTAATGACCTAGATAGTGCACATGAATTTTAAATATTTTTTTGATAATCTTGTGACAACTTTGGGTTTTCCACATTCTACAACAGACAAGATGCATGGTTAGTTTCACGGTTCGACCATCATTGTGATAGTTTTTCAAACGGACTCTATAAAAAACTGATTCCTTTGTGCACAGTTTTCTGCTCAAGGAACACAGTTTCCCCAAATAATGCACAAGTTAGGCACAACCTCCTTCAAAAGTCAAATTTTACATTTTAATCATGAATCATAATAGAAACCTAAGGAAAAAAATATGATCAATATACATAAATTATGTAGTTTAAAATGAATACACTGATGAGTAAATGATATTTTATTGAATAAAATTTTACAAAATTCATTTCAATCACCCATAATCTCTTAAATTCAACAAAAAATCCCATGTCAGGATTTTTAACCTCATGTAGTTATCCACAAAACATGTAGAACATTATATCTCCAAATATTCAACAATATTATTTTCTACGAGTCAAATTATTTTAAAACAGAAATATATATATTTATAAAAAATATCATGCAACATCCCCATTATTTGATGATATATTATATTATCCTAAAAAATTATTTTATTTATCATGACAGAAAAAATCTAAAATCCATCAAAAATCTCAATGAATAATTTAAAACAACTCTATTGTAACACCCATTGTATTATCCTTATATAGTTTAGATTTAGGATTATAGTCACCCCTGAATCCCACCACCGATTGAAATTGGGGTGGAGACTAGCTCTGTGGGGATGAAATCGAAAACATTGAAGAAATTTGAATCTTAAATAGTAGAAATATATTAAAAAACATATAATATACTCAATATAAAATAAATATGTATTATTCTATAGAATCATGTAATTTCATATGTAAAGACAATCCATGTATTACATAGATGATTAACCATTTATATTTGTAACATAAAAAACCACTCACAATAACCATGATCTTGAAATGACCTTCTCAATCAAAAAATCCAATCTAAAATTATAAGTACTAGATATATGCATAAATGGGTGATATTATATTTACCCAATGTTGTATAATCTCAATAAGCAGTTACCTAAATATAATTGAATAATATTTTCAACATATTAAATAAATATAAAATCCATATTTAATGTTAGTTAGTTAATATATATATACCCCACATCAAAATAAATGTAATCCAATTAATCATCAATAATTATTTTGTAAATATTATTTAATGAAAATATTCCTCGAACGCACCCTACAACCAAATTAGTAATTATTTGTTCATTGTTATAACCCAATAGTTTATATTCTATTTTAACATTTATTATCCATTGAACTAACCTCATAATCACATAATATTATATTGATAAAAATAAATTCATAGTCAAAATCAACCACAACCATGCATTGAAGACACATCATAGAATCATAATTTTTAAAAATGGACATCAAAGTCATTCACTAATACTACCATGAACATGACTAAACATGTATCTAAACCACATTATCATAACCATTCCATCCTATACTAACATATTTCTCCCCAATCCATTATATCCTATATGTATATACAAACCACGAAAATTCCAATAATCATTTTATATTTTAATGGATTATCAAAATGGTGAAATATGTTCCATCCATTCTCTATAAAATATATATATAAGTTAGAACACCAAGATCCCTTCTCTATATAATAGAGTACATAAGGATAAATACTATGATTGGTAGTGCTTATGAAATAAAAATAAAATATAATGATACTATTTTCCAAAAAAGAACATCTAATTGGTTTATATTTTAACAAAGGAAAATCCAAATCATAAATACCAAAAAAATTCACCTCATCCCATCCCAATACACATTTAAAACTGCTTCAAATACTATAAAAATCACACTAATCACATCATTAATAAAATCATAAAGAATATGATATAAGGAAAAACCAAAAATGAGGATGTTTTTATAACTAATTATTTTTAATTATTCATTTTTATTTCAACAACTCTTTTATAAAAAAACTACACTATAATTTCATATTTGATCAAAACTAACGTGTCAATATAATTATGTGATTAAAAATTTAAAAAGGATGATGATAATAAAGTCATTTATAAAGTATAATGATTTATTAATAGAGATATCATAAATTTAATAAGTTATCAAAAATATATTATCATTATTAATTTTTATCACATTTAAAATAAAAAATTTACCAGTTCAACATTCTTTTTTTGATTAATAATTTTTTTTTAAAAAAATCATCCAATTAAATAAGTAAAAATAATGATACGTATAATAAATATTTAACCATGATAATTGATGATATGTTCACAATTCATTAAATCACATCACTTCTTCCCTAACATATCAATATAATAACAAGGAATAAGGGATAATACCCAAAATATTCTTCAGTAAATACCTCATGTCATAAATATTTTGATGAATCAATATATACTAAACCAAAAATTCACAAAATTTAATAAAATATTCTATTAAATCTAACAATAAAACTGATTACCTAGATCGAATATATAATTAAAGTAATTTAGGGAGATAATGGACCAATGGATGAAAGGAAACTAATCAATTCATTACAATGGTCAATGAGAAAACAAACGATGGCCAATTGTTAGTGATGTTGATCAATATAAGGCATATGGTATAAATTATTAAAAATACAAATTTAAAATAAAATATTAAGCTATTCAAAAAAATAAATAACATATGATTATAGGGTGACTAGGTTCTATATATTACAACATAAAAAAAATTAAAAAATCCCACAATAATATCCACAAAATTATATAGTTATGAAGTACAGTAAATGGACCATTTTTGTTACCTAATGACCTTACCATGTTTTCATTAATACTATAATGTATACTTGAATAATATTGTTCATAGAACATCCATGTCATCAAAAAATGGTCTCTAAATATTATATAATGATAAATCAAAAACATCTATGGTGTAACAACTACAAAAATTGAATAGGAATAAATAATTACCTTTGAAAAATTAATATAATATTGAGTAATTTCATTAAAAATTGTAGTAATTTAATATCAGTCATTAATAAACTAACTCTCATATCCATATAAAGACTGTGAAATGATTATTTAATATAAATATTATTAACACATGTACCTTTTGGTTATAAACCCAAATTTCATGCAAGAACACACATACCCCATCATGAAAGAGGGACATCCATATACCACTACCCAATATTCAATGAATGAAATATCTAATATTTTAACAGAAAAAATTGTATACAATATATATTTTGGATGACTAACCATAATGAAATTATTTATCCAATGTTTTGATAAATCCTACTACTATTAATTCCATTTCCATATCAATCTACCATCCATTAAATCAACTAAAAACCTCCAACAACATAATTGGGTAATATTATAATCCAATAATTTCTAATTTATTATTGGATGGGTGTATTAAATGGTATAATTTTTATAGAAATGATTCATCAGTAATTTTGGATTACATTTTGTACAACTATAAAAAATATTATCCTTTCTAGACAAAGTAATCATTTTTTTAATACATTTTACATCTTACGTTGAATTAAGATTTTTTACGTAGTTATATGTAAATACTAATTAATAGGGGAATACATTGACCTCAAAAATAAACATTATTCATTATATAGTTAATAAACTATAATATATTTTCTATATTTACGTTTGTTATCTTATATATCTTTTTTATTTTACTAGATTTATTCCATATTTTGATAAGAAATCAATGATATAGTTTTGATTGAATTATGATTTATTTCATATTCATATAACACATATATGAATGGATATATCAGTATGACAATGTGATTGATCTTATTTCAGTACCCCTATATTATATTTATTAATAGTATATATGTCATTATATGACTATTTTTAGTATTATTTAGAGGTAACCAGATAAATATTCCTATAGAATAAGAGATCTATACAAATTTACTATGATTTAGGGTCACAAGAAATACACCTGATCTAATATATTACTATGGTTTTAATGTATATAGCTTATATAAGATTCTTCATTCTATACTCATTAACCATTGAAATTATTTTTCTATTCTTCGGTTGAAACTGTGCTCCCATCGATCATGAATTTTATATTGGATTACATACACATATACAATGGTATATTTCAAGAATTCATTATAATACCAAAAATTTCTAAATATATATTCAATGTAACATTATAATTATATATCATATCATGATTTATTCTAATAAAATTTTGATGTTGTTCTAATAAAAATTTCATTTTTATCTATGATAATGTATCTCAGATTTTTATGATCTATTTAAATTTTCTCTAGTTCTCATTACTAATTATTTACACCTTAAAATATATTTATTCCCCGTTATTACATATATTTCACAATTTACAAAGGTGATTATGGGCTTAAATTGGATGATTATCTTATTATAAGAGGAATATATTGAAATATTACATTTAAATGTATAGGTTGAGAAGGATATATATATATATATACATCCAAAAGGAAATGAACATTTAATTTTGTGGGTTTTTATTAAATAATATTATTTTTAATAAATTATCACCATTTCCATAATAGTGTGACATGTGAATTAAATTTTGTATGAATTATAATTTTTTTTGGAAAATAGGATTTGGGGATGTTTGAAAGAGAATATTGATAAGAAAATATTATATTTACAGTACTAAGATTATTATAATTTTTTTAATAAACTAGAATAAATATTCATTATGAAAATACATAAAAAATTTGTTTATCAATTTCATTTATGTTTTTCTTGTAACATTCGATTATTATAACCCAAATCATGAGAAAAGTAAAAAATATTAATAATATTTTATTAGTTTTTATAAATTATGGTAATTTATTTATCGAAACAAGGTGAAATAAAAAACATTAATTATTCAATGAAATATTTTCAATAAATTTTAAGAATTATGTATGTTTTTTTATTTTATAAACAAATGGGCCATGAATTTAATTAAATAACTATTTAACAAAAATGTTCTATTAAAAAATAATTATATAAATATTATATATCTATTATAATTAAATTATAATAACATTACTTTTAATTATCATAATTATATATTTGACAATGTAAAAATTATATACATTAATTATATTATATTAAATATTAGTAAATTAGTATTTAAAATTAAAGTATTATTAATGAATTTTATAATTTCTAAATATTTACAAGTATATTTTTATTGTAATTAAATTAATTAATATATGATTATTTTTACTGTTATAAATTTATTTTATATGTATATTATTATTACTAATAGTTTTATATTAAAATATATGTTAAAATAATATCTTGATAGAATATAAATATATTTTAACCAAGTAAAATTCATTTTTTCATTATATATATATATATATATATTTATATGATACATAAATAATAAAATTAATTATTAACTATTTATGTTAGTGGTTCTTTTTATAAAAATCATATTATAGAAAAAAATTCATTTAAAATTACAATTGTAGTTGAATATTTTATGTGGAATTTATTACTTACATAAATAAAAATTTAATTATAAAAGTATTTTTTCAATGTAATATTTTCAACAAATATCCATTTTAAATATTATATATCATATATCAATGTGATATAAAACTAATATTTATTACTATTTATTACATAAATTTTACATTACTTTTATATATAAGGTCTTTTTATAATAAAATGTATAATAAAATTAGTTAAACTGCATTAAAGAATTGAAAAATAGTTTTTGAAAATGAAATATAATTATTGTTTTGAATGTGATTTACCTGAAAAAGTATTATTAAATTTAAATTAAAATTATAAAATAATATTAAATAAAAATTGATGTTATAGAATTTTTTGAATGTATAAATAGTCACTCATAAAACATGTAACCCTCCAGCTTGTAATACATTACTATAAAAGTTTTATTTTATTAAGATAAGGGTTTCTTTGGTTCAATCTCATAATGTGTATGGATAAGGAAGTTGAATATGAGAAATAATGTGCTTCTCAGAGTTTATCGATTGGGTGAATGGATATTCACAACATGAATAAATTGGTGGTAGATTGAATGAAGTTATATTTAATTTAATTCATTATGTGACATATTATTCGAATTATGAGAGGGATTCAACACATTAATAGATGTATAGGCAACAAAATTACTTGTGACATATTTTCTCAACAAGTTGGAAATTTTTATGATTCAAAGAATAAATTAATATTTCATCGAATGAATGATTTCATGAATAAAATGGGTTTCAATTCATTCTCAACATGGAATGTATTAAAAATATTTTAGTTTATATAAAAACATATTATTGTCCATATAATGGTTTATTAATTATATTCTTTTTTAAAACTAGTTTTGGAAAGAAATAAAAGACTGGACTATGTTAATCAAAGGAAGTGTAAGGCGGACTAAAATATAATTACTTGATGTGTAATAAATTTATAATAATGTATTTAGGTGGGAGTATCATATCAAATCCAAATATTTATATATATAAACATTTTTGATTTTCTGAAATCAAAATATTTTTTTGATATTTATTAATTGAAACTTTGTTTTTTGCAAACCTGGTTGTTCAATTGATTTGAGGGTAAATATTGTAAATCATTCCCACAATTTGGCTGATAAATTTATTAATTGAATATTTATCTAAAAAAATTTTGTTGTAAAATTGGAGGAATGCTAGACCATGAATTCAGTAATTAACATTGAATGTTCCTCATCGAGATAAACAAGGTCAACATGTCAATCTTAGAGTCAAGGGATTTTAATTCCATGTGATAGTTTGGTATTGGAGGGATGAGATCCACTATAATGTATGGATTGTTTAGTGGGAAAATTAGATTGGTTTTATATTAGGTGTGTAATTTTTAGGGTTTTACATAGAACTAATTAATGATTATTGTTGTTTTTATTTCACCAGTTCTAAAAAGCATGTACGTTATTCAAAATGGTTTTATATTTATCTCTATTTTTTATTGTAATCTAAATTTTTTATATACTAGTGTATTTTTGAGATGTTTTGAAGATTTCCTACCTAGTTTATATACACACCTATTCATTCAATTTATTATATATATATATATTAAGGTATCATAATTAAAAGTCAGGTCATGTATATTACTAGTTTTCAACATTAATTTTCATGTCACATTATTTAGAATTTTATCATGGATAATTATATTTGTGTAGTAGGTCATTGAGAAACAACATAGCCTTGTTTTTATATTGTGTCATTATTTCATATGTTTATGTATACTAGTTTACATCTATTATACATCTATGATGATCATTTTGATTCTATTTTTAATCTCAGTGGATTATTATTGGTTTTTATATCATCCCTCAGATTTATTATACAATGTTATGGTTAATAAAATATATATAATTTAAATAACAAACAGTAATTCCACCATAATGTTTCAATGTACATTGAAATAATTTCATACAGTTTGTTTAATGGGGATTTTACATATTCTTATTTTAATTATAAATATGTGAAAGACAATAGATTACATTAAGATAATATATGTTATATGTGTTTAGAATGACCAATCTATCTTAATTGTTTGGTGCTTAGATATGATCAGTAAAGAGATGATATGAAATTAAAAAATTTCGTTTATAATAATCGTATATTATGCTTCATGTTAAAAGGAATGATCGAGTATATAAGTATCCTAAAAAAAACTTTTTATTTTCTGTATCTCAGCATCATGGGGTTTTCAAATGAGACTCTCAAATCATGCATTTGTATAAAAAAACAAGTAATGCATTGCTGATTTGAGATTTTTAAAAAATCATGATTTATGATATGAAATGTTAATGGATATTTAATTATAGTGTATGCATATCCATATATGGAGATTAATAAATGGTAAATAAATAATTCTTCTGCCCCAGGAAGTATGATCTAATAAGAATTTATTGAAAAAATCATGTAACCATTAGAACCAATGGTGTAAAAATAGTTCTTCATAATAATTTTTTATGACTTAAAAGGAATTTAAATGGAAATAATCTTATAGAACCTAGTAATTCTGGTATCACACTTTAATTCCAATATAGAATAAAGTTATTTTTGTGTCAACTCTGGATAAGAGCAGGATGAAGCTATGTATGGGAGGATGAATTGAATCAATGATTTCAAGAAGACGTGATCAAATATAAGGGTTGATATTGTAGTTTGTGTTACCAATGGTATAACACGAATATAATCGGACATAATTGTCCAACACAACATCATTAAGGGCCTTAACGTGGAAAAAATTTATAAAATAATAGTAATAAATTATTCTACATAAATTTATTTTGACTGTATATAAAATTGTTCACCTAGATAAATTATGATTTTTTTTTGGTTTTGGAGTATGTAAACTAGTTTAAATACCTTTCTCATATTGAAACAAAATTTGTTTCTAGCGACTCCCTAATGTAAAAAGAGATTGAATAGGGAATAAAAAAGAAATATATTCACTAAGGGTGATTATCTATATCGAGGAGAAAAAAAATTGAACAAGCTTGATGTGGTATATAAAAACATCATTGATAATGGTAGTTGAGGGATGACCTTTTTTAATTCCATAGAGATGTCAAACATGGGGGATATCTACCCTTATGTTGATGGTCTATAGGGAACTAGTTTATTTGATTAATTTACTGCCATCTAGGTCACATAATTATATTTAATGTAGCTTACTAGAACATCTAAATTGTTAAGGAAAAAACAATTTTGATGTAGTTTTAACATAGATAAGATCACACAACCCATGGATTATATTCACTTAATGGTGTAAGCTTATATCCCCCCCTGACTCAATATTGATGGTTTTTGATTTCATAATGGTTTCTTATATGATATGATATTATTTTATTTTAAATAGGGACTAAATTATACTTATTTGTGTATATGATGAATCATGTAATGTTAATGAAGACACATTATTAAACATTCGTAGTTTAGAGTGTCTAAATGATTCACAGTTACAGTCACCAAGGAATATGTACTCATATTTCATGACCCTTACTATCATTTACATCAAACACATTGTTCCCATATTTGGAATAGATTTTCTTGTAATAATAAATTTTTATATAGAATCATTATGAAGATAATAAATGAAAATATTTCTTGGGGTATCTTTTTCGTTAAACATATTTAAATGGAATATAGATAATTATAGTGTGGGGACTTATATATTATTTTTATAAACCAAATCTTATCTATTTATAGTGATATCCTTTGTATCTATTGGTTTTTTTGAATAAATATTTTTAATTATATATTAGATAGATACCAGAATATAATTAAATATAATATATCTGATTTACCACATAATGGGGTGGTCAAAATTTATATCAATATATTCATATAAATGAATCATATTTAAAAAACATAACATATAATGATAATATTAATATAACATTATTGGATATTCCAAAAGTTGAGTTATAATATAAGGGATTTATAAGACCATGTTTGCAACCTTTGGATAACGATGATCATTTTTCATAAAAATATATTTTAATGTATTGATTTGTGTTAATTTTATTTTGTTAAGAAATGTAACAATAATAAATTTATATCCTCAAAAATTAATTCTAATTATATTTTATTTACTAATTGGAGACATGTGGTTGTGAATATTTAATATCAAATTGAGTTCAATCAAATAATATATTAAAAAATATGAAATTCGGATGACACAATTTAAATTTAATTACAATATATAATATTATATGTTCATGAACATTGGTCCCATTAATGAAATTAAAGTTTTTATGGAACTTATGAATCATATAATTCCCTAATATCATGATTTTTTCATGGTTATATTTATTGATAAAATCAAACAATATAGTTACATAAATTTAAATCCAAAATGGATGGTGGAAATATTTCATATCCAATTCAGATAGAAAAGGTATTATTTAAAATTTTTTAGTCTGGTTTTTAGAGCAATGATATTTATTTTTAAGTGAATTTCATTTCTGAAAATTGTATATCATTACATCCTAATGTTTTTGGGGATCTTATTAAATATAACACACCTACAAATATCTATGAGATACACATCATCCAAATATTACGTGGGTATTATTTCTACATTATATATGAAATTTCACATATCATATTCTCCATGACTACATAAAAAATAATGGTTACTGAATTATTATATTATATTAATTTATATAAATCCATATTTTACATGAGGTATAAAATATATTGGCACATATATATTTATATCATTATTGAGTCCAATGATATAATGTACTTTCTTATTCCTCTAGATTTTAATTGGGAATTTTTCTCATGTGGGGTGATCATTTCATTGATTCAAACCATGATAATTGAGTACAATTTTCTTGAACCATAAAATTAATGAACTACAAAATTACATAGTGGTGTATTATATAAAAACAAATAATAAATATTTACTTGTTCAAATGATCTTTATGTTCACTTATTAAAAACCCTAAATAAATTTTTTCCATAATTAATCCAGAACCTGATGAAATGAGAGTAGACAAAATATAAGTAGTTCTCCACTTTTACATAGTGTATACACTTAAAATATTCCTAGAATTTGTATTTAGTAGACTTTTTTTAAGAATTTTGTTAAATTGTTATGATACAAATATATGTTAGTGGACATGATTTATAATATTACCATAGAATGCTCTGAGACTAATGATGTGTTTATTTTTTTTCCAAATACCCATGTTACATAAATTTTTGAACAACTCAAGGATGATTATTAAAAAAAGATTTATATATAGTTAATAAAACCCTCAATGGAAGGGGGGATATATATGGTCTCACAATATATAGAAATTTTGTGTTATTATTTCAACATGAGATCATAGATCCATTATCTTTTGAAGAAACATTTTGTTATTCATATAACAAAATAAAATGTTAAATAATCTAGAGTACCCAAAATATATAAAGATAAATGAATGATTGTATCTGGTGTTTCAGTATGAAATTAAATAAATACACATTTTTTTAAGATATATTGATATTAAACTAGATAATGATGGACAATATTTGTCAGAATGCATGTTATATTTGATTACTATTCTTATATGGAATGAAGCGTGAAATTACATGGAATTATCAATAGTATATCTTGAATTATACAAAATTATGATTCCATTTAGTGAACTAAGATAAACTCTCATTTTCGGTAATCCAATGTATAAAAGGAGAAATTAATATTATGGAAGAATTGTGAATTTACTATATCTATGAATTGGAAAAACAATTCATCTGAATTTTGTCATATTTTCATAAAACTAGTCTATATATTTACATCACGAATTTATAAATCCTTGGAACAATCCCTAAGAAAAATGTTGATGTAGATCATGGAATATCATTTAAATATTAATGTATTGTGATATTATACAAGGTATAAGTTTGATGTTTTTCATAGAGAATATGTAATTGACATATTTCATTCATAGGTTTATCATTTTCCCTTTTTGGAATTAATCCAATAATGATATAAATTGGAGAATTATTCACATTAAACCATATGGGACATTTAATGGTTTTCAATGATATTTAACACTAGGTTGGTTATTTTCAAAGGAAAAATTTCTAATTTGACTAATAATCATGTGAAATACTATTGAAAAGATACTAATGATCCAAAAAAGGTTTGATATATCCCATAATATTCATAAATCCTTCATAATTTCTCATTATTTTCCTATTTACATTAAAGTGGAAGATTATGTATTCTTGTGCATAATATAATAATTGCGGAATCATAATTTTACATATTGAATTAAAAAATATCACTTCAAATAAAATTACATATAATTGAAAATGTAAATCATACATTATAGAAATTGATATTACATGGTTCACCATAAAGGGTTGTGTGTGTCGAGAAGTCCCTAATAGTGTGTCTATGTGAAAAATACAATAATGGTCACTTTTAAAATGAATATAATGTTTTTCCCATATTACTCAGTTACATATTCACTTCCATGAAAAATGTGTGGGTATTTTTCAAGTATTACTATGGTTTGAATACTTATACCTCACATAAACACTTAGATTCTATTAATGACCTTCCAATTTTTAGTGAATTGTATATATCTTAATCCTATAATTATAATGATAGTCTATTATTATATAGTATGCCTATCTTCTAGAATAAAATACTCCGATTTTATGTTCTTTTAAACTTATTCTTCACTTTAATAATATTTTTTTCCAAATGATATTTTGTAATAAATGGTTGTGTTTTGTCTCTATCAACCACTATATAATCATAAAATCAAATCATATCTAGATAAATAAAATTCGTCATTGGAATTATCTGGTTTCATTCCCCCACTTCTATAATTAGTTGTGCCACTATAAATCATATTTTTGGTACTCCTTTATCCACTATAATGTATATAGTCATGAATATATATTATTTATATTTATTTGTTTCTTTATTCGTAGTTTCATATAATTTATTTATAAAAACATATATATTTTTTAAAAAATTATTACAAACATTAGTAACCGAACCTGTTACCACATAATGATTATCATAAGTATATTGGTTCTCAACAAGAACAACAAAATCCATAAGTATATAACCTTTACAAAGTATCACCTATCACGATTCACCTTATTGTACCTATATCAATTCATGTGACCCGAAACATGATATATTGGTAACATAAACCATCTCTATATACATTGCAATATTTTAATGATCATGATAAATCATAGAAAAAAACCAATTCACCTAAGACCCATATGAATATAACACATTACATGAGGATTCTAGAACATAACCACTTAGTTTCTAATCAGATTTTGTGAGTCCACTAGTGGGATACCCTTCTCAAATATTGTATCATATATTCATGAGCTCTCAGCATTCGATGAGAATAATTACATATATATTAAATAGTTAATCTAAATATCCTCCTTAATAATTTCAACATGTTTTTATACTATTTTTACTATAAAACTCTTGGTCATCCCTCTATTGAAATTCATAACTTATTTTTTCATATCTTGAACATGACAATGGTAATAATTTGACTCAAGATCTCTAGGATCATATAATATTTATACCATACATTAGTTTTCACAAACAACATATCATATCCATATTACAATACTCCATTTCTCAAACAATCATATGATCTATAAATGATGTCATTATAAGATATCTCAGTTATTTGAAGCATATTATTTTTATACTTTTAAATAATGTGATTCCTATAAAAAATTGAGCATATTTAGTTAGATTATAATCTATCACATAACAATCTAGAACATAATTGATTCCACTATAATACATTATGTGTCTAATAATTTTTAAATAAAAACACATATACGGCCATGTTACCTCATCATGTTATTCCATTGAACAAAAAAGATCCACATAAACCAGATTCACATGATTCATAGAAATTTTTCTACAAAATGTGTAATTCAATAAAAACTATTAATTGGAAAAAAAATTCATCATTACTTAAATGGTAGTGTGTCCCTTATATACTTATATGTTCATGTAACCCATACTGGATTTTGAAAATCTTCTTCTTCTCCTCTGAATGTTTCCCTTGGTATGAAAATTAATAGTAACATATATTTTTTTCATCAATAAAACTTTTGGGTTTTCATAACTATTATGAATATGAAATCAATCACATATAATCTTCAAAATTTCGTTATGTTATACTCATTTTCATTTCAAAATAAATAATTCAAATATGGACGACATTATAGAAAAAGTTATACTTTCTACATCTTTTCTAAATAAAATAATTTAATATTCTAATCCACTTCTATTCGTTACACCATATACATATCCTTTAATCATTTATCTATGTGAACATATTATGATAATATCCAAAGTAATTTCACTTCATCCATAAATGATTTTATTTTCCTCCAGTACAATATCAATTCATCCATTCACACTCATTGAAAAATATTCATCATGAACATTATATATATGTCCAAAATTCAACTATTTTTAATATTCTTTAAATATTATCATAGTATCATCCTTCTCATATTATAGGTTGTTGGTATACAATGTATATATATTTTCCAATTTCTACGGTATTTTGATTCATTTCCTTCATCCCATATTAGTATCAAAATTATAATTTACTTCTATAATAATATTTATTTATTACAATATTATCAAAAAAATTATTCTTTTAACACACATATTCTCATTGAATCTGATATTGATTACTTCATATTTACAAATACACCCCTTAATGTTTTAATATTCCAGCATAATTTCATTAATATTCATAGTAAATAAATCATTGGGAATTGTAATATCCTCAAACATGTAGTATTTTTATATGAATGGGGTTTTATACCCCTACATCATACAATTATTATAAAACAATTTTTTAAAATAGAATTCCATATGATACCACATATATATAAACCCATTGAAAATTCACATTAAAAATAAAAAGAATCTTATTTAATATATGTTATCATTAAACCATTTATATAAATAAAATTCCGCTAAAAATAATCATTAAATATATTTACGACATTCTTCTACATTTCATTAATCTACTGATATATTTAAAGAGAATCAAAATTAATCCTTAGTAATAAGAAAAAAATATCCTCTAAACCTTCCACATTGGTACTCATTATATGAACTATGAACTTTAGGAAATAAAATACAATGATTTTCATGTCACCAACTTACCTCAAAAGGTATAATCAGATATAAAATTCATATATTACTAAAATAATTATTTGAAAAAAATCGTAGTAATTACAAATAGCGTGAGAATAATTATTTTAAAAACTATTTTATTAATACCATAATATATGGAAATTTACACCATTTATTGAATGTGGATTCATTGTTCCATTTTGTAGGAATTATCATTATTTCTAAACTACACCCCTTTGTTAGCTATGTGAAATATCATAGCGTAATCATATAAAATTCTCATTGAATATATAAAAAATATGGAATATGAGACTTCATTGAAATTAATTTTTTTGATTAATCGAGATGACGTATTACTCTTTAAATATTTGAGACTGCATGCAGGGAATGATATCTATCATTCAATATCATATAGTTATACTAAAAATAGTAATACTGAAAAACATTATTAGAACAATATAGATAATTACTATCAACAAATATTGATTCTATTAGTGGTTGAATACATTTTTAATTAAGGTATGTAAATATTCGTTGAAAATTAAATATATACTAAAATTAATGGATCATTATAATATAGAATTTACTAATATTTATTTTCATATCCATATATTTATCCGGTAAAATAATATTTTGTCAATTGAATAATATTTTATATAACATTAAAATATATATATACACATACATATACTATTTGTAAAGAAATTTTTTACAAACATATTTATACTTCTTGAATTTGGTATATTATTTTCATATACACCTTTATTCCTCTTAATGATTTATTACGTTTCATAAAATACACATGTTATAGATCGTTTCACCTCCTTAATCCTATACATATTATATTATTTATTTAAATTTGTAATTTTTTGGGCATGATTTCTTATAAAAATATAAAATAAAATATTATGGTTTTCCATGATGAATCAAACTATTTCTCTTTTATTTTCTACAAACCATCATTGGGGTTATATTTTTTATAAAAAAGTTTACTCAACATTCTCTTGATAATGATTATTTACAAAATCATTTTAGGATCATCGGATTTTTTTCAATGTTAATAGAATAACAATATTTTTTGTTGTTGTGATATCATATTATTTTCCAAAATATAACAAATTTTTTATATGCCTATTCATTCCCTCAACACATGATTTATTTTCTCTCATTCCATTGGCCTCTACATATTTAGAGTGGATTTATTAAATCCATGAGTATTATGTTTTTCATTTATTTAACACAATTAATATTCTCACATGTCAACTTCTATTAGAGGGTGTGATTCTATTTTATTCACATGTAATCTTAGAGAATATTTTATCAAACTATGAATTCTAACATAATTTGCCCCTCTTATTAAATTAATGAAAACCTCATTAACCATTTTCTATATGTGTGGGATTAAAATCATGTTTTGAGAATAAATACTCCACATTAAATTGTATTTTTAATTTTTATACTTTTTTTCCTTCCAATAAAAGAAATATTCAATTAATACTAGTAATATTATGAAAAAATTTTGATCTCATTTTAATTCATCATACTATAAATTTAATTTTAAACTTATAATTATGTCATAAATTTTATACACTCATATTAAATGATATAATAGTTGAGGACTTCCTTACCTTTGTTTTCATTCCTAGATTTATTTCTTCTTGAATATCATTCTGAATTCCAATATTTAGATCATATATAAAATCTGGCATTTAAATAGACATTTTTCATCATTTAATTATTGAGATTCATCTAGTTTTATGTTTTTCAGATAAAATTAATGAAATTGGATTATATACACATATAGATAGTGTGTCTACCACCATACCTTTTTTTGTGATTTTCTAATAAAATCACTTTTATTATATGTGATAACCTAACAGGAAGAACAATAATAAAAATTATGTGGCCAAGGGAATCCACCATTGAAGAAACCAGTGAGAGAACCAAAACACCAAGAGAAGAAGGACCATAAACCAAATGGGATCAACCATTGCAAGAACCAGTCAAAAAAATGAAAACACCCAAAAATGGGGAGCAGAATGAACAACCAGATCTGCCGTGGATCGGGCTCATCCTGTACCATATAGATAGTGTGTCATGATTATTGAAAATAATATTATTCAATTGATATATTCATTCCAGAATCTAGACATTAATATTTATCAAATTTATTATATATATTTTTGATATAATAATATTCATCGTGTTGTTTTATAATGTAAAATTAATTTTTATTTATAAATATCTCAAAATTGAAACTTCAGATGGAGAATACACCTTCCCATATCCCTTATATAGACCACATATTATTTCAATCTTAGTGATATTAAACTCCTTCAATTTTCTTTGATATATAATCTATGTTAATATAGAAGAATATTTATTTATAATTTTTCCACTATCTCCCTTCGATCTGTTTTGTGATGAAAACCACACAAAATCAATAATATTTTCAATTAATAATATTTGTTGATTTTTTTTGTAAATTTCATCTGAAAGATCATTTGGTCATATATATTTAGAAAACATCTTTAGTAATTAATCATTTATAGAAACCACTTCAATTCATATCCTATCATTATCTATGGAATGATAAATGATAATTTCAAATCTAATATCCTATATTATCTACTAGTAATTCACATTCTGTGGAATGTTATGGATATCTTCTTGATATCTCCAAACACATATACATATTGATGACCATTCACCATAGCCAAATATTTTATGTTAATTTTCTCATTATATAAATGTATACTATCATCACCATTATTTTTTTAGAATTTTTAATCTTACACTAAAAATCATTAGATGGATCCATATATATTTTATTTACATAATTTTCAACCTTAGATGCTCAATTTTTTTATTTCATTTTTCAATAGTTTAAATAATATTATCTGTCATTGGAATTTTCAATTCTACTTTTTCCTAATATTCACTACATAATTTGAGTTATCATAATTATAGGTTCAATCATTTATATTATTTTAATATAGATATGTCATTGATTAATTCCAAATAACTTATTTATCAGATTCTTTCAACATAAATAATAATTTTTTTTATTTTCTAGTGAGTATTAAATTTGTCAATAAAACTATATAGATCAAATATATTTTTAAAACCCCTGGGTTTCTTTGTTATTTACAAAGTTATTATAATTCCTTGATTTCCATGAATATTTCAAAACATGTTCAGAATCAGATGATATAATATAATTAAAAAATTTCATTTGGAATTCAGTATATAATCTCTAGATATACATCTTTACATTCTATTTCTTATTCATTCCATTATATATAAATCTCTCTACTATAATCATATTCATTAGAATATCTTATTTATCAATATTAAAACCATATCATGTTGATGACATCAAAACATGATTTTTATCTATTTTTTTCATAAACAACTTCCATAGTCATTGAAATATAAAAAATAATTTCATGAAGAGTATGATTATTTTAAAAATATTCATCCAAATAACCTTTCCTTATATTAAATGTTCGATAATAAAAAAAATTGACTTATTATTATTTCTAATGTCACTATCTGAATCCATTTACATCTTAAACTATTCCCTAATGAATATAAAAAATAAAATTTCATTTATTTAACTGATCAATGATATGGGGAAAAAATAATTGTGGATTCATCATAGAATCCATATGCATAATCCCATTCATAGCTTGAAGTTATGGATAAAAACTCATTACCATTACACCATGATTCCACTTGTTTCAACTAGATACACCCTATAATTTTGAGGGATCAATTATAGTGATGGTAAAATTAAAATTTTTCCTTATGTTTTTATCCATCATTTATGATATTTTCCCCCAAATTGTAGGAAAAATTTTAAACATGTATTTCTAAATAGTAATCCGCAAAAATAATCATAAATATTATAAAATGTATTGTATACATAGTATGAAGTATTTTTAATTGTTTAATGTAAATGATATAAAAACTTATGGGAGCCACCTATGATGGAGAAATTTATAAAAATTCAATATTATTCACTATTTATAGAGATGAAATGATTCATCCATGGTCCAGAAACTCCTGGTTCTCATAATTTAAAATATAATGGTTTTTATAACCCTAAACCCAATGTATCCTCTCTCATTACCATTTTGAAGAGCATCATTTTTGTAGTTTCATACAAATTTTATATACGTGTATAACTCGTTCGTTGATAAAGATCACATTGTTCTATCTCTATTCACTTTAGAAATCCAAATGAATCGTTACCCCAAATTTGATTACTTTTTACCTTATTCCTTCTTGTGCTCTTATACAATTATAGATGAGATAAAAACATCATTTTAGTAGTTATGTATTTTCCTACAATTACACAATATCTACAACATGTCATTACAATATGATTGTAATTTCATAAAAAATTATAACATTGTTTCCTCCACACTTACAATTTAAATTTTAACTATAATTCAAATGTTTAAATTCATAAATTTCTTATAAGAGATATATTCATGATGAATATTCATTGAATTTATATGACAAATACTTCCAATTCATATGTAAAAACCATGTCAAATAATTTATTTAATGATATATATTTTTCCAAAACTAAGAAACATATACTTTTATTAAATATACCATATCAAAAAACTCATGGAACACAAATCCATCTAAGATACTTATAGCGGATAAACCACAGAAAATATCTACTTATATAAAACACCTACTTTCACATTTCTATATTTCTACAGAATTAATCAGAAGATCCATTTACATAACTCCTCTAAACAATCAATACTATGTAATATGGATTAGGATACCCCCTAAAAAACACTCATGTTCATGAGACCCCAATTTATGTAACATCTTACATTAGACATCTAGCATATCTAATCTAGAGTGTGTATCTTCACATCAATGTCCAATGGTATATAAATATTCAATAAAAAAGTTGTCACATAAACATGATAAATAATATTCCATTAGGAATTCACCCAAATATTTTAAATAGGAATACTTTATATCTTAACTAATTGTTTTCTCCGTATTATATTTTTATAAATTTTACACTAATTTATTACTAGAAATTTTTGGTCAAAATTATCTTCAACAAACTCATTTAGTATGAAAATATATAACAATAAAATAATTGATATAATTATTTGGTAACTCAAGGATATTTTATTCCCTATATATATGTTGATACATGACTGGTGCATTTCTTAATCATATCACAATACCATCTATGTTATGTAACATAGATATTCTCAGGATCTCCTAGTTGCATGCAATCACTGCCTCTTCTACCGCATATTTTATTATGATTTAACTAATAAAATATTAATTATTAATTTATCATATAAAAAATTATTATCCTGAAACAAAAAACACCATATAAAATACATGAATCCAATCCACATTATTATTTAAAGCATAATTCAATCATAAATCTCCTTACGTGGTCGAGTGAACACATCATGTCATTATTTTTACATACTTGATTCACATAATCATCATTGACATGATCATTATATGGTTATGTTATCACATAATTAATTTTTAAATATAATAAAAAAAATTAAATAATTGCTTATAATTTTTTGTCCCTAATTTGAATATGAGATCACCTCACTTATAATCGGTCATGATATTTGAATATTTAAACTATGATATTTTCACAAATAATGGAAATCAACAACATAATCTCTATTATACATTAGTGAAAAATAAGAGATTCAAATAGTATTAAGTGGACAAATAAATTGGATTATTAGATTTAAAATATCATTATGCTCCACTAGACATCAACATTAGATAAATATTTTGAATCCAAAATATAACCTATAATAATCTATTTTATCAACTATATTCAAAATCATTGTTTATATTAAACTCTATATCTCTTGAAATTATAGAAAAATTCATATCCATCTATCAAGTTTACATCTGAACTAGATTTATTAGGATCACTATGGAATTAAAATCCACAATAAATTTCTTTAATTTCTACTAAAACAGTATCCATATAACCTAATAAAAAATTGAAATAAATTGTTAAAAAAATAATAGTTCTAGTTTTAACTAGTTCCTAATATTTTACGAATTTAAAAGGAAAATAAATATAATCCTAATATTGACCATGTGATTAGTTTGGATACCATGAATCTGGGTTTCAGTAAATCACATATTAGTACTTTAATTCACATTCTAGACAAGAATAATAGTATCTTTTATGAATAATAGATATTGATAGAATGAGTCTTTTGGGAAAGTGGACAAGAATTGGAGGGAAAATGAGAATGAGAGAATAATTTTTTATAATAATTTTAAACACTATTCCAAATTACCAATAGTCTAACTGGATCATATAAAATATTTCCAATTGGTGTAAGAAATGTGCCCCCACCGATTTAAGGTATGAGATTAATTATTTATTTTAATAAAAACTCATATACAGATTAGTTGGAACAATTGAAAAAAGTATAGGAGTATGTATATTGTTTATTGGAAACTGGATTCCATATTTTACTGGCATTAAGAATGAAAATTAATGGAATAAAAAATATAGGTAGATTTGAGGGTAATATATTTGATGTAAATAATGTTATGAAATTCAATTCAAGTATAAAATTGGATTTTTATAATGAACCTCTTTTTTGACATATATATAATTAGTTCATTTTATTTCATGTCCATATATACTAAATATGTGAGTTTTTAATTGATAATTTATTTTATGGTTAATTTTGGATACATATTTTTTTATTAATTAAACCAGTTTTATAGTTATCGATAGAAATTAATATTTTCCTGTTAAAAATCTAAGCATTCTGTAGGTTATTTTGATTATCCTATTAATTCTATATATTGGTTAAAATATATCATCAATTATTATACTTAATAAATTATATAATTTTAAATATAGACTTTGATCTAATTGTATTAAATGTTATCTATTTCGATGACCACATTATGGAATCTGGAATATATCACACACTAAAATATCCACAATATAAAATGGTTTTGTTTTATATAATCCAAATATTTTTTGAAGTGTTTAAAATAAAATTGTTTTTTTCAAACAAAAATTCAATTATGTTTTTGAGATTCATATTTGCCATAATTTTTCTTTTGGTATTGAATAAATTAGTTAAAATATGTTTTCTTTATGGTGAACTATATTTTTGATACAAATGGGTGTGAGCATTGGTTTTCGATTTAATGTGTTCACATGTTAAGGACCTCACTAGTTAATATGAGGTCAACAGATAAATTGTGGAATCAATGGATTTTATAGAAATGATATTGCCTAACTCAAGAGTGATAAGTACCAATAGTGATTATAGGTTGTTTTTTAAGACATCATGAAATGAAATGCATTATTCATTTTATTTGGATTTTCAAACAAAAATGAAATTGGGGACTATAATTGTATTTATTTTATCACTACTAACTAAGATCTATATCTTTCAAAAATGGGTCAAATTTCTTACTAATAATAAATATTTTTATGATAAAATATTCTAATCCCAGTGGAGACTGTTAGTTGTTATATGGATTTATTACTAAGTCGATATACGTATCCCATAATGTTAATTATGAGGTATATTAAAATTATATATTTGAAAATACCGATATGGGGTAGGTCTTATACAATTAAAATGTCTCAAATTGATGTAACAATTTCATTATATTTTTTTGAGCATGGACGCATCATGTAGTGGATTTGGTTGTGCTGCCACATTTATACAAGGTTTTCACATATTGTATTTGGGCCTATTATTGATATATATATATATATATATATACAGACACACATATATATTCCTATAAAAATACTATGACTCCGAATGCGATTCATGTTTTTATGTGAATATATTATTCATAGTTTTAATTTCATGAATCATCTTTATTTCACATTTTTTGGTCATTCTATTACATGTAATATATGTGAGGGCAAATAATCGCCTTCAATTTAGAAAATAATATTAAATATGTTATTAGCTAATATTTTCTTTGGGATTTCAAAATATATAGTGTAACACCAAAAATATCCATTCCAATGAGATATGTTAGAATCATATATAACATATACTAAGTGTAAAAAACAAAATAATAAAAATATAGTCACATAAAAGAAAAAGAAACAATTTTCATTTTTTATAAATGTTTCATGTATTATTATATTTTATTAAGAATTAAAATTTATAGAATACGAATTTTCAATTTTATAATATATAAATTATTTTTAAATCTTCTCATTGAAATTAATTGGAGATTCATATTTTTAATGTTTAGTAATTTCATATTTTAAAAAGTGAATAATGAAGATTATAACTTGTACAAATAAATTAAAAGTTTTTATTTTTTATAATTATTTAAATACTATATATTAATTAATGGATAATTACTTAATGAGAATATATATAATGATTTATGTATTAAAATAAAAATTCAGAAGAAAATTTTCCAATATTATAAATAAATATTTAGAATGTATTTTATATTTTAATAGAATGAAAAATATTATTTGATTCCTCATATTCCATGATATATTTGAGAATTAAATTTAATATTTATGGAAGATTAAATATCAATGAGAATACAATTTTTTAATCTAAATATAATAAAATTCCTTAATAGTTACTATCATTCATATTATTGATATGAACAAAAACAATTCTCAATATATCAGTTGAAAATATACCCCCATGAATGTATAAATATCCAACGACTATACCACTTTCTTATCCATTACAAAAAAATTCCATATAAAAATATTTATTCAAATAAATTTCAAAAAATCTATAAACAAATTCATAATGAAATTTTTTACCCAAAAATTATCCCTTATAGTACTATTAATTAAATTTTAATGAGGTTAATCAACATGAAAAGATGTAAGTGAACATATGATAGTGGAATCTAGTCCATATAAGGGTGTTTCACATATAAATTATACTCATTTTACGGTATTGTCTCTCTATTATAATTCTCCATTTATATATTTTATCACCCATCCAATAGAAGTATATAAATTAAAATTCAAATTTTATAAACTACTCCACTACATACCATTTGAATATAACAAATTATTATATATAACAAAATTCATAATGGCTCATTGTCACATTTATTATAATTTATAAAAATTTAAATATTAACCCTATCACATGATAATACTATTTATTTATTTTTTATATGCAAGCTTCACACCCTTTATCCTAAATTTTAGTTCCTTTTTATTGGGATATTATTTTCTCAATGAATACTATCATTTTAGGTAATCATGTAAAAATCAATAAAATAACTTACAGAATATTTTCATAAATCAATCATTCGAGTCACAACTCTAATTTAATGAACTATTTATATTTACTGGTCCTTACATTATAGAGTTTTTAAATAATATATTTTGATAAATAATTAACACATTATCCAATCCTAAATAATATTTTTTTTATAATATACATAGCATTTTTGAAGACATAGAGATCCATTTTTATATATTATATCCCATTTTTTGTTATACATTGGTTGAGGGATGCCTCGTGTGAGATCATGTGATTTATGGTTGTTTTTATGGTGTTTTGGTTGTGGATGGTAGGCTCATGGTTTTCCATAATTCTTCGTCCATCCATGAAAACCATAAAATCCCCAAAATATTGAATTTTCATGATTGGAATTGTTTTTTAAATTTATTCAACTATTTATTAGAAACGATGCACTTCTATAGGCACACAATTATGCCATACGGTTCGATGAACTGAGAACACCTATCTAAAAAATGTGTTAGTGTTTTACTCTTCCAAAAAAATTCTTTTAATTCCTAAAACCCCTTACTATAACCATTAATAAAAATAAAAAATATTAACTCATAGTCTATCATTTTTCGGGTTCTATAGAGAATTCCAAGGATCATTTCTCCCCATTCATGATGAATTGAAGATCAGTTTGAAGGATCTAATTCTCATTGGTAGGTGTTTCCTTCTATTCATGGTTTCACATCTCTCCCCCATAATTCTCTCATATTTTTGAATGAATCCCTCCACAGTTGTTGATGGATTAGATATACATTTTCAAAGATCACAGTTAGTGTTATTTTGTTCTTTAGTTTTGATTTTAAATTGTAACCATGGTTAGGATCTTGATCATTAAATTCAATTTAGGGACTTTACATTTGGAATATGTCCATAAATAATGTTGAGGTATGTATATTATTTATTAATTATCTTATTGCTTTTTGAAATTGGGAGTATATATTTTTTCAATTCAACATTCCCCATTTGGAACGTTTTTTCTAAATTTATTCGATTATATTAGTGTCCATGTGATAATTAAATGAGTTGAACTAGGGGTAATTGAAATATGTTAAAATTGTGGCCATGAAATTGGTGGGATATTGAGATTATGAAATTGGATAATTGGTGGACAATGAATTGATTGAAAATATGGATTAATGGATATATGTCTTAACTTTAATTGGTAAATTATTTATTTGATTAAATTTTTATAAATGGTTAAGGGTGAATTTGACATTTTATTCTTTATTATTGATGAAATGAACCATTATTATTTTGAAAAATTGAAATTGTTCACTATGATGTGAATAATTTATAAGATCATTAATGAAGATTAATATTGATAATTGGGATATATGTGATATTGAATGTCTCATATTTTCCGGGTTTATTTTTCATCAAATTTCTAGAAATATTCTGAGACCAAGCACTGATACAATGTAAAATTTCATAGCCTAATGTTCCCAAAATGGATGTTGAAGATTATTTTTCTTTTAAATAGCGCAGATGATCCATTTTCATTAAAAGGTGAAATAAAAATTTAATATGTGCTTCGATGAAAAATTTGAGTAAACTCTTTCATTCTGCATGGTGGGTTTACCATAGGCACATCATAAGTTTATTCAGTGTGGTACTCTAGGGAGAGGACATAAAAATGCAATAACTGTAAATAAAATAAATAAATAAAATTATTATATTTTCAAATCATTATAACTCATGAACGATGACTCAAATTGAAAATATAGGACCTCTGTTGAGCCTGTGATGGTGTTCATTCCTTATGTGGAGCCTAACATTGGACGGAATGGGCCAACTATGGAAATTAGTTTTTGGGATATTACAATAAATAAAATAATTAAATAACAATTATTTTATTTTCAAGACATTATTTCTCATAAATGATAACTATTATTGTAAATCAAAGAATATTGTTGAGCTCGTTAGTGAGTTCTTTTTTTGGCATGGCCTGACATCGAATAACATTGGTCGAGGGTAAATGTTAATTTTTTTGTTTTTTAAAGAAAAATAATATAACTTGAAAGAAGATTATTTAATCCAAAAATGTTACACTGCAACAAAAAATAGATATTGATATTTCATTTCATAAATGAAACATTCTAATGATGCTACAACTCAAGCATAATAGAAATTTCGTTTCAATTCATAAATGAAATAGTATTATGATGTGGCGACTCTATTTAAAATTTACACTAAAATGAATTTCTTCAATTCAATTTATTAATAGAGATACGTGATTATTGGAATGATCTGGGATTTTCTCTGAGTCTCTAGAAGAGTGGTGTTGGAAAATAACGAATGATTAAGAATTATGGATCACCCCAAGTTACTTTATTCTACATCGAAGGATACCAAAATCAATAAGATTTTCGGATCTAAAAATGTCAAAAGGTGGTGGAGAAAAATTTCTCTTCACCGATGAGCGATCCGATTCTAGGTAGAAATTTTATAGTTCTTACTAATGGGATTAACAAATAATTAAGGAACAAGGTAATCGTTAGTCCCTAAAGTGTTCTTAGTTTACTTCCAACATTGTCCTATAATTCTTTTCTGATGGACCCACAGGTTCATGATGGACATTGGCGTGAGGTTCTTGGTATGACCGAACCCACCTATAAAGTTAGAGTCAACATAGAGCATGTAGAAATTAAGGAAAGGAATCTAGTATTATAGATGATCTGACGGATCAGAAAACAGACCACTAGAACAACTATATGGGCCCACAGAAGGAGCTGAAGGTGGTGCAATGTGGTGGAAGACACGTGCGAGAGGAATCACCTACCAATCACGTACCGTGTTGGAGGAGGCCACAGATAGAAGAACACTGCAGTGTGGAACCGAGGCAGTAGTAAGGCATCATTTAATGTTGGGAGTCCCATGGATGGGCCGCCGGACCACATGTGGGTTAGGCGGTCGACCACATGTCCACAGTGTAATGTGGTGGGGATGTGACTGTCACCGCATCTGGTGGAGGCTGTACCAGCCTGCAGGGGCACACTAGCCTAGAGTAGATAGGCCTCCCCAATCCACAAAAGAGGCCTAACAGGACGGAACAGTCAAAGAAAGTTTGGGCTTGGGCCAGCATGCTACGTCGCACCAAGGTTGGGTCAACAGACTTGGATTAGATCAACGGACCCTGAGATTGGTCGGGTTAGGTCGGTCTGACCAGGTGAAACCAGAATCAGAAATGACCGACACCTTTTTACTAAAACAGGAAAAACAGCCATTCCAAGCATCTGATTGAGATGTTTTTCACAACATTATGATTCGTTCAATGATAAAAACATTTGGCATTCTCAAAATGATAATCAAAGTAGGTTGTGATATGAATGATGATTTGAGGATTATATTATCTAATAATTAAACACATTATGAATGAAATACTACAGATGTGTATGATGAGAAGGGATAGGAGAGAAGACCTCACTGTCCTAGTAGAAGAGTGAACCTCAGTGTCCTGGTATATGACAATGCCTTAGAGGTCCAAAAGATGAATAGACATCAATATTATAGCAGAGGAGCAGATATTAGTGACCCAATAGATGAGCCTACCACAATGGCCAAGAAGACGAGTACAATTCAGTGGCCCGACACATGAGATAACTACAGTGGTCTGAAAACCCTTAGTGAAGACAAGATGATATCAGTTTAATAATAGACTAATGGACCTATGTGGTTTGAAAAACCTCTGTGACACCATGGGATTAGTCTCTCAGTATTAAACGATGTTAAGCCTTATGAATAATTGTCTTACATTCTATACATTGGGTAATACCTGTGCGATTATACTCTGGTGAATGTGGTTACTCATGTTACTCTAGTAACTCCCTTAATTGTACATATTAGATGATACAATTCATTTGCCTATTTCTTAGTATGATTTGTGTATTGCTATGTTTTATAGAATTTTAGTTTGGGGACTCTATTGATTATTGTTTTACTCAATCCTTCATGGGCTTCACCCGTACATGTCATGTCTTGTGTAGACATTCCACGTTTTGATTGAGTCCTCAGTGGACCGTGGATATGTGGTGTTTATATTGACCTGACAGGTGATAAATGCAGTGATGACTTCGGAAAATGTTTCTGAACGATCTCTACAAGCATGGATTCATATAGAATAGTTCTAAATACAAGTACTTGTAAATTTATGTTTTTTTAGTCTTGTATTCTGTCCTCATTTAACATCAGTTTTCTAGTGTCCTATATTTCAATTTTTTTACATAGTGTATTCACCTTCCAGAAACATTGGATTGGTTTTGTGTGCGTGTGTATATGTATTTAAGAAAATAACTCCCATTATTTGGTATATACGTTCTTATCACTAGTTTCTATCCCCTGGATGAAGGGAGAAATGATCGGGATATTCACGAAAGGAGCCTCGAGAGACATATCATCTCATATTTTTGTTATTAGTATATAAATGGGGTTTGATACATGAAACAATTATTCAAATAACCTTGGGGTGATATACCTTGTGATATTGGCTTAATTTCATAAATGTGAATATTATTTCATGAGACAGGGACTGATGCTCCAAATACACATGATGTGTGAGATAGATATTGATGCTCTAAATTTTCATGGGGTGTTAGACTTGAAATTTCTATCACAAAACATTAACAATGGTTTCTACTTTCATGTATCCTTGATATTAAATTTGAAATAAATTGGAAGAGAAAATCCCATGATATAATGAAATCAGATATACCTTTATAGATGTTTTAGTCTCTTACATGGTATGAATAATGTATTTATGATTTAGGTGGGATGTTGTACCCCTTAAATTATGTGTTCAAATAAAAAACTACGAATCATAGAAACATTTTAATTTATTATTTCATAATATTCATTATAAATAATTATATATTTTTATTGACTAAACAAATTTTTGTACGTCATCGGTGGTTTCCTATTGATTTGTAATCCCACCATACTCGGGATTCTGGATCAGTAACAGAATATACATAGTGATTTTAAGAAAGTAAAATGGTAAGATACCGATGTAATATTGTTGAGTATGTGTGGATCATAGATGATGGAACCAGACAGGATGTCCGGGCACAATTAATAGTTTTATGTGGATCGTTATTATTTTTTTTCATATTTTCATGAACAAAATATATCAGGACATGTATTCTAATTTTTTACTATTTTTGGTTTCATTTTTTATCTTATAATTGATTTTATTATAAATGGTACCACATTGGTCGTTGGTTATAAAGTTTTGTTATTTTTAAATAATTTTCTATTATTGATATAAATTTGTAAATAGGGTATAGTTTCTACTTGTTATATATTAGTTTTGGGTTGGTAGTCGCTAGCCAATAGAGTATGAGGAGGCACACCTAAGTAATGTAGTGAATAGGAATGTTAAACCATCATGTGGTACCCAAGTTGGGAACTCACAAGGTGGTATGTGATTTTTTTTGTCTTACATTTTTGGAATGGTAAGGAGAAGATTGGTATAATATAAGACATTGTTAAGAGATCAATAATGTTATCAGATAACCCATGAATGGCGTAAAATCCATTTAAACATTGTGGGTTTTCTTATTGATATTTTTTATTTCAATTAGATGTTTTTTCACGTTTGGTGATACACTTGTTGGGTGATGTAATTTTTTTCTGATATTTTTATTCGAAACCTTTTATGCCATGGAATATGATGGTAAATGTATAATTTTATGCACTTACCATTTATTGTGAAATCCATCATTTTAGGAAGTTATAGAAATGAGGGTTTTGGGTTAGTAGTTTAACTGAAATTCATTTCATTGTTTGAAAATATGGTAATAAAAATCATCCTATGAGGTATTTTTTTAGAAACAATTCAAATTTGGGTAATACAAATGGATAAATGGGTGTCTATTGAGAATAATGTTTATGATTTTTTTAATCTATGTCACACATTAATTATATGATGGTTTCATGGGGTTAGTGACAATGTGTTGGTTTTGAATGATTAGAGGTGTATCGGGGATAAATTTATATAGTTTAATGTAATTACCTTTTACGTAAATGTACTAATGTTGTGATATGTTACATAAAACATGTTATTGTAATTGTAGATATATGATTCTTTGATGTCAATTTATGATAGGATGATAAAAGGATAATGATAGAAAAATATTCCTATAGTAGTGGAACAAAAATCTCATATAGATTCAGGTGAATGGAGAAGAGATAAGTTCAGTGAGAATTTTTCGCACATCATAATGTTTATCAAAAGAGTCCCATAGCGGGTTGTGAAGTGTATGCATGATTACACATGTTACATAAATCATTATGTGAATATAATATGATTTTTTAACTATAGAAATATATTAATACTATATAAGGAACATGGGAATTAAACATTGTAATTTATTTTAATTATATGTGATATATAATAAATTTTTTTATTAGATCTACCCAGTCCTATGTTTGATGAGACATATCATTGTGACAGTTGAAAAATGTATAAGAAGCATAAGTAACCCTATGAATCTAAAAAAATGGATCTTCATCAAAACCATTAGATATAATAGACATTTCCTTTCTATTATCTGGAGTAAAAATAATGGATTTTATATTATATATAATTTTTTTTGTAGATGAATTTTTTGAGATATACATTGGATTATTATGTATAATTTATATGAGATGCTTTCTGATTTTATACTTTTAAATAATGATTACGAAGAAATTTTTGGTTAATAATTTAATTATTTTTTATCCTAGTAGATAATGTTAGAATCCCAAATTAAAATCAATTTTCTAATACTACGTTATTAGTCATGTATTATATTCTCCATGAACACCATAATGAAATAGAATCATAGAAAAGTGGAATATAATTATTCAAATATAGGTATCAAATTTGTATAATCTATAAGGACCCGACCTTAAAACATTACATAATAATGAATTAAATAAGTAATTCATATTGAGTATCTTTTTAGGGTTATAGTTCTTGAGTATTAGGACATAACTATTACATCTCAAAATATTACAAAGTACACTTCTACTCAGTTACCATTTTTCATCATAAAACAAGAACACTTGAAAAAAATGAATTATTTCTAGTTCCATGTTTATGAAAGTATGAAATTCCCATGATCCCATCCTTGACCCTATTCCACATTATTTCTTGTGAAAAACATTTTAAAAACATGAGATGAGAATAAAAATCTCAGTAATGGAGACACAAAAAGGAAAACTGTTAGTTTTTTAAAACAACAACTAAACCATTTATAAATAAAAATAAGTAATAATTTTCACCTTTATGAAGTAATAAACACTCTTCACTAAATAAAATATCACTACATACCATTTTGTAACCAAAATATTACCATAAAACCCATATAAAGAACACATAACATATAAAGGTATCTTGGGACAAAAACATACATAAATAGAATAACTATATGGTCAAGTTCCAGACATATCACTAAATGCAATAACCATATGGCCGAATTCCATACCCAATGCATTGGAGTTTATAATGTAACCACCCAACCTGATTTCACAGTACCACCCATCATTTGATTTGTCATGTAACCACCCATCAAATGTTCATGTATCATTAATAAATAAAACACATAAAACCAATATAACGGAATGATAACATTTCCACATTTCAATAAAAAAATTCATTTAAATATATTTACATAAAAGAATCCTTTATCAAAATAATTTTCAATACCAAAATACGTAAAAGAGTATATAATATTTCTTCTCACTTAAAAACATTATGACTTCTTGAGGAATCCAATGATCAAATAATACTCGCGGTGGTGGAATGGTTGGTGTCACCACTTACTTTAAAAAAAACATTCCTTTTTTCCATTTAGTAAAATGCTCAGGATGAAAAGATTCCCTTCAAAAACTAAATGGTTTTTATACAACATATAAAAGAAAGTAGTGTATATAAATCAAAATATGCCTCAATGAATGGATATTGAGACGAAGTCCCTTATCTCGTGTCTAACTTGACCCGTTCGTTCTTTAATCACCTGAATAATAAAAAAATTTTAATTTAAACGTTTTTAAGAATGTTTTTCAAGTTTATTATTCCTTTTATATCAGTTACTAACATGTTATAATCATTACATAATCATTTATGTTAATAACGTTCATTTTGTCGTTATTTGGTACTTGAGTAAAAAATGAACACCATATAGTTACTAGTTGTTCACAAGGTCAAATGTTCATTATATCCAGAATGATATTCATGATTTAGATATCATATGTATCATATATATCCCGTACACAAATGTTTTTATAATATAACCTGATATTTGGAGATATTAAATGAAATGCACCGTTCATTGAGACGGTAATCCGTACGTACGCATGAACGCATCATTCAATTTTATTTTTTACTTTAATGGAATTAAAATATAATTATACATAGGTATATTATAATTCTAGTATAATATCATATAATATAACTAAAAAATGTAATTTATACATCCTACGTATGGAATGAATGTGTCATATCACCTTGAGCGGGTGGTCGTCCACATTTCCTCAAATGAATTTTTCGTGTTTACCCATAATGGAAACCATAAAGTTATGATATAATGTAAAAATACAGATTCATAAATAAAACACAAAAATATTATATATCATATATAAATACAGTTCCATCATAATGTCCACCATGAGAGGTTTTAGCAGATAATCGAACAATCATCGTTTCATGAGGCGTTAGTTTTCCATCCATAAGATACAGTATGTTCTTCAAACATTAGATAGAGGTGTGTGTATGTGTAGTAAGAATCCTTCTCATAAAAACATCCTAGTGTATTTAAGATACTGATTTTGTTATAAATGAATGGAATAAAAAGACGTTAGGGGTTGGCGAAGAAAAATAAAACAAAAAAAAACAAAATAATTTAAGATAAATCGTTACCTTTAATTTAGGCAACAAACTTTGGTTTGAACCAAAATGGTTTGTTGAAGTTCCTTCTGCTGAAAGTAAGGCATCAAGGTGTAGTGGAGAGATGTTGGGAGCTTAATTAGGAAGAGTTTTGACAAGTCAAAATATTTGAGATGTGTGAGGAATTGGTTAAAAACGATCCCCTTTTATAAGGGGGGAGGGCTCTTTAGGAAAGTCTAAAAAGATTATTTTATTATATAATGATATTCAGTTTATAAAGGCCCAAAAATAATTAGAGTATAATATTAGATGAATCATGGTTGAAATAAAATCATCCAATAAGAACTGGACATGTTTTGGATGTTATTTTAATATTTAAAATTTTATTTATTTAAATTATTTATTAATGAGGTAAACACTGCATCATTATCGTGTCATAAATTATTTAATTTATTCAATGTCTAAAAATTATATAAAAAATACAATTATGTATGAAATCATTTTATATTTCTAATAGATATTTATATTAATAATTATTACTTATATAACACCATATAAAAATTAATTTACCAAGAGATATTTGTTAATGTCATTTTTGTCTTTACATTATATTAATTTATCTAAAATGGAATTATGATTCGTATGTGGCTCCATGGTGTCCCAAAATCTACCAAAATATGTCCATATTCTGAAATTACTCATCCAATACGGTTAGGACATGTGTTAAGGTAATTCTGAATTATTATAATATTTTTTTTACCTTAAATTACCCAATTTACATTTAACCACTGTAAAAAAAGCCAAATGTTATGATTCATTAAAAATAATTTTCATCTTATTGAACCAAATTTTACATAATAATAACAACCATGTATGTCTGATTGTTAGAATTCAATTCACCAAAGTGGTAAAATTTCATTTAGATGAAAAATTAGTTTTTTTAACTACTATTATGTGGTTTCACAATTCATAAAAAATTGATGTTTTTCAGAAAAATATCTAACATTCAGCTGAAGCTATATTTGATATTCCAAATTAAAAAATTATTCCTATTTTGAGAAATTAAAAACATAGCAGTGGAATAAATTAATTTAAAAATTAATTCCCGTTTTTAAAACAAATAGTGTGTTCTTAAGAAATAATAACAATCAGAAGATTGACACCTGTTTATGCCCTATTTCAACTTAAAATTAATTCCAATGACCAACATTTAATTAAATGGACAAAATATATTATATTAAAACTTTAAATCCAATTAAAATGATAATATAACTATATAAATAAATTATATTAAAATTCAGTTTTGAATTAAAATACAATATTTTTCAGTATTAATTAAAAAATTAACATTATAGGAAAAATTACAAAAAATAACACAATGTAAATTTGATGTCCCCATTATAAATATGGTTATTATATGGTCATATAGAATGTATTAATTTTACCAAAACTATATTTAATGAGTTTTCACCATTAAAAGGCCGTAAATCGACCTTTTATTGTAAGTTATGCTTAAAATTAGATTCATTCCCATATTAAGCCTCAAACTCTTATTGTATAAATTTAAATACATTTAAAAATCTTGTATAATCATATTGTAGTCAGTTTTTTTCATTTATTAAAATACAATGGCGAGAAGTTAACATCTATTTAAAATAATAATATTATATTATTAGTGTGCAACGTACGATTTCAATGAAACCCATTGTTGCGTATCGGGTAAGCTATCGAACCTAGAAACCCTTTTAAAGTAAAATCAATATATAAATAACATATATTAATAAATATGAAAATATCTTATTCTTCATTTATCAAGGATGTTACATCCTTCCCCCCCTTTTGAAATCACATCTTCCCAATTTTTATTCATTTATCAAAATAAGTGGGGATATTTATCCCTCATAGCATTTTCTGATTCCCACAATGGCTTTTCAACCATATTGTATTTCCAAAAAACTGTTACCTAGTGAATTACCTTATTCCACAACACATGTTCTCTATGGCCGAGAATTTCGATTAGCTGTTCTTCATAAGAGATATTACATTCCAACCGAACTACGTCTAGACTCAAAACATGAGATTGATCTTGCATATACATTCTCAACATCAAAACAAGAAAAACATTGTGTAGCTGGGACAAACGTGGAGGTAAGGCCACTCTATAAGTAACTGATCCAACATTTTTCTGGATTTCAAATGGTCCAATGATCCTCGGACTCAAAATTCCCTTCTTACCAAAACACATCACACTTTTCCATAGAGAATCCTTGAGAAAGACATGATCACCTACCTCAATAGAAATATCCTTCCTCCGGTTATCTGTATTACTTTTCTGCCTACTCATAGCTGTTCTCATGTGATGTTGAATCAACTGAACTTTATTTGCCATCTCTTCTACCAGTTCTTGTGCCATCAACTTCTTTCCCCTACTTCATCCCCAAAAGCTGGAGTTCGAAAACGTGTTACATATAATGCCTCAAATGGAGCCAACTTTATACTGGAATGAAAATGTTATCATATGAAAATTACACCAAAGAAATATTTTTGTCCCAAATTCCCTAATAATCTAGTTAACAAGCATGTATCATATCCCACAAGGTCTAAATTGTTCGTTCTTACTGCCAATCTAATTGATGATGAAAAGTTGTACTAAAATTTAATTTATTACCCAACAAATTTTGAAGGCCTTTCCAAAAGATAAAAGTAAACCTAGGATCATGATTAGATACAATGGAGAGATGAACTCCACGCAAACTGACAGTCTGTTTAATATAAATCCGAGCATTTTGATCTAGAGACAAAGTATCTCGAATAGAAAGGATATGAGCATATTTTTTCAATCGATCAACTATAACCCATATTTCATTATTACCTTGAGATGTCTTCGGTAATCCCATAATAAAGTCTATGGATATATTTTCCCATTTCCACTATTGCACATTTAATTTTTGAAGCATCCCTTTCAGTAACCGCCGCTCTACTTTAACCTATTGACAAGTCAAACACTTCATAGTAAAATCAGAAATATCTCATTTCATTCCATCCCACTAGTAATACTCCTGAAGATCGTTGTACATCTTAGTAACAATATAATGAACTGAAAACAGGGAGCTATGAGCTTCACAAAACAACTCATTCTTCAATTGTGAATCAAAATGCACATATAGTCACTTCCCAATCCTCAAAAAAATCATTATTAATTATAAAATCAGGAAATATACCCTTCTGAACCAACTCTACCTTTTTCTACAACTCATTGTCTTTTTTCTACGCTTTCCTTATTATGTATGATAGAGATGATTTCACTAACACGTGAAACAAAAAAATAATAATTTTATGCACCAACAACTTCTATGCCAAATTTCATCAAATCCAAAAGCAAAAGATTTCATTCCGAACATATCGTGGTTAATGAGACATTACTTTTTTGCCTCAAAGCATTAGCAACTTTATTTGATTTTCCCATATGGTAATAGATTGTGCAATAATAATTCTTGATTAATTACAACCATCTCCTCTATCTCATGTTATCTTATTATTGAGTGAATATATACTTTAAACATTTGTGATCAGTATATATTTCAAATTTTACTCCATAAAAATGAGGCCTCCATATTTTTAACGCAATAACAATAGAAGCTAATTCCAAATCATGTGTAGGGTAATTTTATATCATGTGGTTTCAATTGACGTGAAGAATAAGAAATTACCTAATCATTCTGCATAAGGACACATCTTTGTCCTTTCAACGAAGCATCACTATAGATAACAAACTAACCATTTCTAGATCGCAATGCCAAAACTGGAGCATTCACCAATCATCTTTTAAATTTCTGAAAACTATCATCACATTATTTTGTCCAAATGAACATAAAACCTTTTCGAGTTATATTAGTCATTGTACTAGATAACCATGAAAATGATTCAACAAACCACAAGTAATAACCTATGTAAACTGAGCCATCATTGCAAAAAAATATAGTTCAATTCTGATTCTGATCATCTGAGGATGCTGATTTGGAAGGTCATTCCCACTATATGCCTACTCAAAAAAATATGCTCCATTTCCTCTACGAAAAACCATTATTAATAGTGAAATATGTTAGGCAAAAAAATATGTTAATCTGTAAATGCTATATCATTTCAATATTAACATAAATTAATTTATGGACATTTATTTAAAAATCCCCTAACTCCTAAAGTTGTCTAAACCGACCTATGATACCAACTATAAGGAGTCACCCTTAAAAAATTACATAATCATGAATTAAATGAAAAATTAACATTAAGGATATTTTAATGATTAGAGTTTTAAAGAATTAGGACATAACTATTACATCTCAAAAGATTACAAAGTAGACACATATAATCAGTTACCATTTTTCTTCATAAAACAAGAAATCTTGAAAAAAAGAGTCATGTATAGTTCCATGTTTCAGAGAGTATGACTCTTCCTTGATCCCATACTTGAACCTATTCCATATTATTTCCTATGAAAAACATATCAAAAACATGGTATGAGTATTAAAAGCACAATAAGGGATAAACAATGAAGGAAAACTATTAGTTTTTCAATACAATAATTAAACCTTTTATACTTTAACATATATAATAATTTTCACCTTTATGAAGTATTAAATACTCTTCATTAAATAAAATATCACTACATACCCTTTTATAACCACAATATTACCATAAACCCCATATAAAGAACACATAACATATAAAGGTAACTTGGGACATAAAAATGCCTAAATGGAATAACCATACGGTCAACTTCTACACATATCACTAAATGGAATATCTATAAGGTCGACTTCCATACCCAATGCATTGGAGGTTATAATGTAAACACCAATTCTGGTTTTCATGGAACCACCTGTCATTTGGTTTATCACGTAACCACCCATCAAATGTCTAAGTAACATTATAAAATAAAAAACCATAAATCCAATATAAAGGAATGATAACATTTTCACATTTAAATAAAAAATATCATTTAAATATATTGAAATAAAATAATCCTTTATAAAAACCATTTTTAATACCAAAATATGTAAAAGGGTATATAGTATTTATTCTATATTAAAACATTACGACTTGTTGAGGAAGCCATAGATCAAATAATACTCGTAGTAGTGGAAAGGTCGTTGTCACCACTTACGTTAAAAGAAACATTCCTTTTTTTTCATTTAGTAAAACTATTCAGATAAATAGATTTCATTTGAAAATTCATGGGTGATTATAGATTATATAAAAGAATTTGTTTTATTTAAATCAAAATATGCCTCATAGAAAGGAGATTGAGACGAAGTCCCTTACCTCATGTCTGACATGACCCGTTCATTCATTAATCACCTGAATAATAAACTAACGTTAATTTATTATTTCTTTATAACATTTTTCATCTTTATTATTCCTTTTATATAACTTAATACCAAGTTATAGTCATTATGTAATCATTTATGTTAATAACGTTCATTTTGTCGATATTTGGTACTTTAGTCAAAAATGAACACCATATAGTTACATGTTTTTCACATGGTCAAAATTTCATTATATTCAAAATGATATTCATGATTTAGATATCATATTTGTCATATTTTTCCTGTATATACAAGTATTTATAATAGTACATAACATTTGGAGATAAGAAATAAAATGCACCGTTCATGGAGATGGTAAGTCGTACGTACGCATGAACACAACTTACATTTATATTTTGTATGTTAATGGAATTAAAATATAATTATACATATTTGTATTATAATTAAATTATATTATAATATAATATAATTCACTCCATCACTTATACATCCCATATATGGCATGAATGAGTCATATCACTTTGAGGGGTTGGTTGTCCGCACTTCCTCAATTAAAATTATCGTGTTTACACATAATCATAACCATAAAAGTATTCTATAAAGTAAAAATAAAGAAACAAAAATAAAACACAAACATAATATATATCATATATAAATAAAGTTTCATCTTAATGGTAACCAAGAGAGGGGTTAGGAGATAATCGATCAATCATCGTTTATTGAGGTTTTTTTTCCATCCACAATAACAGTATCTTCTTCACCCAATAGATTTAGGTGGGTGTAAGTTTAGTTATAATAATTCTCATAAAAAAATCATATTATATTGAATATACTTGTTTTTTTATAAATGAAAAGAATAAAAAAATTTAGGGGTTGTAGGAGAAAAAAAAACAAAATAATTTAAGATAAACTGTTACCTTTAATTTGGATAACTCACTTTGTTTTGAACCAAAATGGTTTGTTGAAGTGCCTTCTGCTTAAGGTATGGAATCTAGGTGGAAGAGAGGGATGTGGGGAGATTAATCGGGATGAGTTTGGAGGTGAAAAAAGGCTTTAGAGATGTGAGTAATTGGTTAGAAATGGTCTCCTTTTATAAGGGAGAGGAGGGGCTCTTCAAGAAAGTGTAAAAATATTATTTTATTATATAATGATATTCAGTTTCTAAATGTCCAAAAATCATTATAATTGAATATAATATGACTCCTTGTCAAACTAAAATCACCCAATAATAACTGTCCTGGGTTTTTATGTCATTTTCATATTTATAATCTTATTTATTGAAATGATTTATTAATTAGGTTAACACTGCATCATTATTGTGTCATAAATAATTTAATTTATTCAATTTTTAAAAATTATTTAGAAACAATACCATGATTTAGAAAATCTATTTATCATTCCAATTAATATTTATTATCTAACATATTACTTATATAACACCATATAACAATTAATTTACAAAGGGATATTTGTTTTTTTCATTTTTGTCATCAGATTAAATTAATTAATCTAAAATGTCACTATCATTCATAAGTGGCTCCATGGAGTCCCAAAATAAGCATAAAGATTACCATGTTCTGATATTAATCATAAAATAAGGTTAAAACAAGTGTTAGTGTTATTTTGAGTTAATATAGTATTCCTTTTACCTTGAATTACCATATTTATCTTAAACCGCAATAAAAAAAGTCAAAAGTAAGTCTTCATCAAAGATTATTTTCATCTTATTGAACCACATTTTAATTACTCATAACAACCATGTCTGTATTATTTTTTATATTCAATTAACATTAGTGGTAAATTTTAATTTAAATGAAAAATTCAGTTTTTTAACTACTACTAAGTGGTTTCACTATTCATCAAAAATTTATGTTTTTCATAAAAATACTATAAATTCTGCCTAAGCTATATTTGATATTCCGAATTAAAAATGATTTAGTTTTTTCGAAATTAAAAAAATATAAGTCAGATTAATTAAATTAAAAATTATTTCCCATTGTTAAAAAATAGCATGTTTATAAGAAACAATAACTATCAAAAGATTGACACTTGTTTATGTCCAATTTGAAAGTGAAATTAATTACAATCAACAACATTGAATTAAATAGTAAAAAAATATTATAATTATGCTTTAAATCCAATTACTAATATAATCTATCTATATAAAAAATTTGATTAAAATTTTGTTTGGAATTAAAATACAATATTTTTCACCATTCATTAAAAAATGTACTTTATTAGAAAAATTCAAAAAAATTACACAAATTAAATTTTGATGTCCCCATTATAATGAAGTATTTTTTTTATATAATTTATTAAAATTACTAAAACTATATTTAACGATGGTTTACTAATAAAAGGCGGTAAATCGATCTTTTAATGTAAATTATGCTTAAAATTATATTCATTCGCATTTTAAGACTTCTAACTTTTATTGGATAAATGTAAATACATTTATCAATCATGTATAATCATATTTTAGTTAGTTTTGTTCATTATCACCAATAAAATTTCTTGGAGATAAATACCATTTAAAATAATAAAATTATAGTATTAGTGTGCAATGTAAGATTTCAAAGAAACCCATTTTTGTATATCGTGTACGCTATAGAACATAACAAAATTTTTGAAGTAAAATTGATATTTAATTCAAAAATATTAATAAATTTGAAAATATATTATTCTTCATTTACCTAGGATGTTACATAATTAATACAGACATCCAACCAATTTATGTGAAGAACAATACAATACGTCTTTTCATACAATGAATATAGATATAATAATTCCAATTCCCATAACGATACCAAAGGAGTTGTGGAACAATAAAATTCCAGTTTTTGATACATTAATGTTTATTGATTCAAGGTGTATATCATAAATACAGACAAAATCATGGTAAGATTTATATAAGGACTAAATAAAGAATCATTATAGGGTATTATTCTACCTCAAAATCACTATGTGTGTTTAATAAATTTCGTGGATGTTTTAATAATGTTATCATCATAAATTTGAAAAATATTATAAATTTAATAAAACGAAAATTCAAAAAAATAGATTTTTCTAATATAAAAATAAATTGATAAATTAATTTTATAAATAAATATTTGAATTTAGATTATAATATGTTTAAAATCTATCATTTTCAAATGAAATTTAATCTGGTGATATTGAAAGTCTCTTACATACACAACGTAGAATAATAAATGTCTATCATTTGAATAAAATTATAAGAAATGTATATTAAGGTGTATTAATAATAATGAAAAAAGAAATTATAACCCATGTATAATTCTTTTTAACCTGGTTTTAAACTAAATCCTCAAATGATGAATATTGAATAATATTCTTGAATTTAGAACCCAAATAGTTTAGGAATAATGAATATTGGGAATTAAAAAATATTCCCTAAATCCATCCAGTAATAATAAACAAATAGATATTTATCTATATAAAATTTGAGAAAGGAGTAATTATTATGAATAAGGATAAGAAAATTGATTAATTATAAAACATGGATAATGGAATAAATAATGTATAATTGTATTTCCATGATTCTAAACAAGAATATTCTTTCATCTTATTTGTATATACTTCTCCAATGAATTTTAATTTATATCATATTGATGATAGATAATATTTTTATAAATTTCATTTTGTTGTGGATGTTTAGGATTAATAACATCAATGTTTTGAAAACCACATTTATAAAATTATACATTAATCATTCTAACTCTATATAAATTCTTAAATAATAACCACAAGCTTTTTATATTTAATTAATTAATTTTTATTTTAATAATTAGTTCTCAGTTATGTTTAAAGATCCTTTCTTTTTAAGAAAACTTTTATTTACCATATTTTATTACAATATATCTATTTAGATGATGTTATTTTTTAGTTCAACAAATAATAATGTTTGTAAGGACTTTTCAAAACATTTACATGGGGATTTCGAAATGAATATGATAATATAATACTGTTTCATTTATGGATTTCAAATTTATGAAAATTAATTTGGAAAATTTTTAAATCAATGAAAATATATTATTTATTTGTTAAATATGGTAGTAGTCGAAAATAATATGACTTACGGAACACCCCTGTTTTTTTATATTAAACATGATTGAGATGAATTATAAAAACACATGGAAACATATTTTCATTGGTATGATTTTTTTTTAATTTTTTTCCTCTAGTGGGATGATATTATGTTTTCTATTTTGAATTCTAATGTATTACAATGAAATTGAAAAAACCCATCATAGTATATTAAAATAATTATAAAATATTTAAAATTCACATTTTACTATAATTTTTTATCAATAAAATAAATATTTTATTTGATTTTATATTCATATGAAAATTCTATAGGATTTTGGTTAGATAGAAACCCTTCATAAGAATGATATATAATTTTATGAAAATAAAATGTTTCATGGTCTTTTAAATAGAACTTTTTATTTGAATTGTGAATAGATGGGGATTAAATTATCTCTTATCGTCGTAATTTGGCATAGAATCAATGGGTGAAACACACTTTTATGGAATTATAAATAAATTTTAATAATATTTTATCTTATGTGACAATATAAATGTTATAAATACTACAAATAAATTCAATGAGTAACCATAGGACTCAAAATTTTAATATAGGGAATAATTTTCTTGGTGATCGAGTCCATACATGTGTTTTTTTGAGTTTTAAATTCAAAAATGTCAAATAGGAGATATATTCTTTTAACTACTCCCCACTAAATATTTATAGTTTCTTATGTATAGTCATATATATTTTATTTTAAATAATTTTATCAATTTATGCGTTTATTTTATGTTTGGAATATTGATATAATAATTTATGTTTTTATAGTAAATTTATTCCCATTCAGTTATTTAAATTAGTATCATAAAAAATATCATTATATTATAAGTTTAATATATAATCTAAATTAAAATATCAATAATAATAATTATTATTTTTTTGGGTCTAGAAGATGAATAGTATCATAGAAATGATCATAGAGATTTAATTATATCCCGTCTAAATTATACCCAATTACATTCTGATCCATTTTCTTACAAATCTCTCTAAATCCTTAATCATTGAGCCCTCAATGTTAATTTTCTTAAAAAAGAAAAATCACTGAGAACTGATGATTTCAGAACAAGTGGATCAATCAATTAAAGTCGTTTATGTTCAAAAAAATATTTCTATAATTTATATTATAATACATAGAATTATTGTTCGAAATTAAACACCAACTAAAACTATCCCTAAATTTTCTCATGATTACATATTTAATAGTGAAAATAAATTTTATATTTTTTAGAATGAAGTGATATAGTTTTAATGAAATGACCAGTTCAATTTTATAGAATAAGAGGATAATGTTTCAAGCATAGTAAATTTTCTGAATTCTCAATTTCTTCCATTAATTTGGATTATATTTTTTCTTCCACCTCAATGGTTATTTTCAATTTATTTTAACTAAAATTATAGATACTGTAAAAAATTTAATTAATAGCTTATTTTTTCCTTTGTTAAATCAAAAATTCAAACATTTTATCAAATGGATCTGGAGAGTGATTAATATTTTTGTTCGTATTTTCATAAAATATCAGTTCCATGAAAATCCATGCTAGATAAAATTTATTTTATAGAAGTTAATGTGTTATTCATGTTGTTTAGTAATCAAATTATCAGTTTAATTTTATTTTTATCGAGATATATAGATCATTGTTTTTAATGATATTCCATATGGGTCTTCGCCATTTTAGATGAATATATTAAATATTTTCCTATATGAAAGGAATGATCTATGAAATTGGAATAAAAATTGGATGTCATCATATAAATATTATATCATATATAATGTAAATAAAGTTTATATTTTTATGGAGAACACAAAAATGCAACAACATTCACGATGGAGACGATTTTAAAGAGAAATGTAGTGTTCATTCGTAGGGGGAGAATATATGTATTATGACCAATGGTATAAAAAGAAGAGTTAATGGGAATATTATAGAATATATATATGAAGGTTTTATTTGATTTGATGTTAAAACACTCTATTTTCTACAAGTGTAATAAAAATTGTGCATGTATATATCCAAATAATGTTAGGAGGATTCCCACAATTTTATTTACCATAAAAAGGAAAATATGGAGAAATATACAATGATGTTGATCTTGTTTTATGAAAATGGATATGGGAGGAACTAGTTATAAATGATGTAGTCACTAAATTTTAATAATTGTATATAAAAATTATATTTTCTAAATATTTATTAGAGGTATTAGTTATTAATGTTTCTAAAAATAAAGAGTATATGAAAATTATTTTGAAAAAGATGACAAGATTTATCATATTGGGAATCATGATTTTTGGGACACTCATGCATATGAGTGTATCAATAAACTCTAAGATAAAAAATGATCTACTATGGGAAAAAATATCTTTTTCAGCCCCTATAAATGACACAAAAATTATGAAATAAGTAAATAGATTGATGTTCTTATAGAATTTCCATCTCTATCAGATGATGCAATTAAAATGCAATAACATCCATTAGTAGACAGAAATAGATCTTCTTAAATAATAGAAATTTTTCTAAAAAGTTGATATAATTTTTATTTATGTCTTATAATTTCTATGTTAAAATGGGTATATGTCTAATAAAATGAGTTGTGGGGATGATATATTGAATAGATAACATGAATTTTATCAAAAGACATCAATTTTTTTGGGAAGATCATATATTCCCAGAAATATTTCTCAATTCCATATATATTACTATAAATTTTTGTATGATAGTATTATTTAAAAAATGAATATTGATATTATTTATATTGATGTGACTAATCAGTTTGGTAAGAACTAAAATTAATCTACTTCAAAATTAGATTTACGTGATCTGAAGAAGTTAATACAAAATAATTTAGATTCATTAAGAGATAATTGATTACAATAGCGAGTTTGTACCCCAATATATTCACATTTTAGATGAATATTATATTCAATTAGTACTTTCCTTATCATTAATAATTGTATTCAATGTTTATAGTGTTATGTGATTCAACTATACAACCTTTTTATAATACCCAATAGCATGTAACAAGGTTATCATCTTTTAACCCTTATATTCGATGTTTTCCCATCATATTTGTGGGATGATATATATATATATAAATTTTACTCATTAGAATACATTTTTAATTTTATGATGTTCCAAATAGTGGAAAATCTAACTATTATTCATAAAATAAGGTTACTAGTCAATGAATTTCTATGGCTAATGAATACAAATAGTGGATTTTTGATTGAGGATCTAAAAGAAAAACATAAATCTATAAAATTTTAATTTTATAACTGAATCGCAATATATTAGAATAATAGAAAACTATTTTCAATCTAAAACATAAATTCTTTTCCCTTAATCCAAAAAATATAGTAATTTAAAAATAAATATGAAATGAAATTCTTTTTTATTTTCTATATTCTTTTTCAATTTACATTGTTTTCCATTTATTTTATGTAGAAATATATTAAAATTATAGGATTCATTTATCATTTGATAAAAACAATATTCTGTAAAATCATTGTTCTATATTAAATATTTTTAGTTAAATATATATATATATATTTTATATCAGTATAGGTAGAGAAATTTTGAAAAACACAACCATTCAATAAAAAAATATTTTATAGTTTGGAAAGAAATTAATTTACTATATATCTATATTATATGATCTAAATATAAGTATATATATATTTTCTAATAAATTAATTTTATAAAAAATTATTTAAACGTATCATTTCATATATTTTATGTGTATTGTTATCATCAATATTCGTGAAAATTTTTTCATATAAATGTCAATCAAACAATAATATTTTATCTCATTTTTTTTTAAAAAAAAGAAAACTGTTAGTTTTAAATTTATAATTTACTAAATCATAATTCATGTAAAATGTAATTTTAATTATTTAATTTACTTACTATAAAATTGTGTAAGTATTTGAAATTTTCAAGGTGTTCTAGTCATTTCCATAGTGTTTTGATTTAATAGTTTTTACACAACATTTATAGTGGAAATTAGTTTTCTAAATGTTGTTTTTTGTAATGAAAGATAAATCCATACCAGAAATTTAATATTTATTATTGGATTTGGAACCCCAATTTTATAAAGAACCATATGTTTAGGTATGAAACATATGGTTACTTTTCCAACCATTTGTAATCAGAATTATATTTTGAACCATGAATTTTATGTTTTTAAATTATTGATAAAAATGCATTTTTTTACAATAATCTGGATGTTTTAAATCCATGGAATTAACTAATATTTCTACAGTGGATTTACACCAATAAATATATCAATAAATTTTTTTAAATATAAAATTCAATATTACTAAATCATTAACTAATAACATCCTATTTCAATTTTAAGTAATGATTCTTAGTGGTATATTATAACAAAATATCAATCATGCAATGATTTTATAATTATTTTCATTTATCATGTCATATGTTTGGATTTTTTTACCAACATAAAATAATATATTAAATTTATTAAATGTGGTTTTATAATGTAAAATAATGTTTTGTCTCTAATTATATACTGGGATACACTATTAAGACATAGTTATTGTGTGTGAAATTAATTCATTTTTTCAACTATAGATGTATTTCTCCCTTTATTTATATTCTATATTATATATGCGAATATGTATTTTAGGGAAACAAAGTAGTGATATACATGTAGCAAATTCTCTATGTTTTATTCCAGTAAATCTAACTATTTTAATTCTTCTTTCTTTCTCTATGTGACTAAATATTTCCTTATCCAATAAGTGAAATATTATTCTAAAGTTATGTTTTTTATAATTATTTATTTTCTTTAAAAATAACTTCCCCTATCAATTTTGGAAGATATAATGTGTTAGCCCAACTTTCAATATTCTATCGTATCTTTTATATTATAGTTTTATATTCTCATACTTTGTTGTGCATTTCATGGTTTTTCCTAATAGAACCGACAATACTGTAATGTTTGAACATCCTACAAAAATTTGTAGAGATCCTTAATAAATACTCCTGATTATTTAAAATTTATTAACATGCCTAGATAGTTCTTCAAGTGTGGACTATGGGATCATTGTGAACTAAGTTACTACAAAATTTTATGTGTTATTTTTTTATTATTTTTCTTCTATAAATTCATTTTGAATAAAATAATACTTCATTTTCTATATAAAACAATATTTTGAATATTTTGAATCAATCCATAAATTTTTGAAGGAAACAATTAACATCGTATTGGATTCTTCATGTATATTATGTTGTATATGCGTTTCGAAGATATTGAATTTATTTTATAGGACTTGAATGATTAAGTAATATAAACAAATTAATTTTATTAATTTTGTTGAATTTTTATATTTCTAAATTTATATGAAATTATTTTCTTACCTGGATTTTTATGCCATAAAAAACCTATTTTCCTAGATGATATAGATAGATATATCAAAATAATTTAAATAAATATCGTTATTCTAATTAATTGAATTAATGAATACATACATCAATAATAGTTTGGATTAATATAATTTTGTAAGATACCCAATCATAAGATTATATTTTATAAATGTAATAAAAAAATAATATTAAATGTTTTTTGTATCTGTGTTTATTTATTAAAAAGGAAACTATTTTTTATTGTGTTTTGAAATGTTTTTTTTATTAATTTTAGTATTCTAACATCTCAATTTGAAAATCATATATTAATGTACATTTGAATTTCAAATTAGTTTTTAAAAAATTTTGGTGATGGAATTTGGTATCATTCTAATCTGATTGCGTTTAATTCAATTTATTGGCCCAAGATTGGTTTTAAAAATTTATATCCAATTTGGAGTCCTCCATGAAATTTCAAGGGCCAAGTTGGATTATTACAAAATTATTTCTGCAATGGGGCACATTCCATGTATTATAATTTTGTTATGATTGTAATATGAAAATAACTATTTCAATATATAATTTTTTATGTTTGATAAAAATATATTATTTATATAAAGGTTGTTTGATGTGATTTTCTTGATGATTTAATATGTAATTTATGAGGATGATTAATTATTTCATGATTGATAGGACTCACCAAAAATTATTGTATTATGTGACGTACAAGTATATGGGAATATATTACGACGATTAATTATTTTAAAATTTAATAGTCTCTTGGTAGACCTATATTAAGCAACACTAACTAAATGATATTTGACATTGATTTTACTTAACATAAATAATTGACTTAATTCTCCCTTAAAACATGCACAATTCTATTTTTTTGTGTAATTATTTTATATTATTATACTGATTAAAAAGATAATTATGATCCATGAATTTTTTTCATTGTTTTTCCCCAATTATATTTACTAACATTCTTCTATTAATATGATTTAATTTTTTATTATATATATTTTTTCATATCACATGTCATTAGTTGCTATTAATACTGTCTAATTTAATTTAATGGTGTGTAGTTCACATGATATATACAAATATTCAAATCATTTATTTATTTATCATTTAAATTATAATAATTTAAAATAAATCTAGGAAATATTTATTTATTTATATTGATATTGATAGAAAATTTGTATTAATCATAAGAAATTATTTTGGGAATAATATTAGTTTATTTCCTTAAAATGGTTTTATGAGGTTTTCAATAAATTAGAAATTTTCATTCTATTATGGAGAATAATTTTAAAAGGAAAAGTGTTTGAATTTTATTTTATTTTCTTTCCATAGAAAGAAATAATGTGATTAAATTTATGAATTTTATTTTAGAACTATATTTAATGTAATGATTTATGAGTGGAATCACATTGAGATATTTATTGGTGAAATCATGATATAAGTTTCTATCACCCAATAAACGTACTACTTGATGTCTATAGACCAAGTATAATTTGAAATTGTTCATTTATGTACCTGGGAAAATTATTCAATGGATGTTATCTTTAATGATACCTAAAAATAAGTTTATGATAAGGATTTTAGATGGCGAACATAAAATATGAGGATATTTTTAGAATTATATTAGAGATTTTGTTTTCAATTTCAAGACCCATATAATATGGGATTTTTATTTTTATTTGATTTAATTTATTTATACACAGTCATTTGATATGGGGATATTATCGGTTATATATTTTTTGGGTTGGTGGGTTTCTTATTTTTTTTATTTCACATTCCTTGGATGTCCAATGATAGAATATTTCTACCCATATTTTTAGTATAATTTAATTTCAAGTACAGTATTATGAGTTGGTCAAAACTCATTCAAATTATAGTTCCTTTTATTTGTGGCTAAATTTTTATTTTTAATGGATCATGAATATATATAAGGACTTTTCAGCCTCCTGCTCAATTGTTGGATTAGAATATACTTGGTGTTTAAATTAAATTATTATATTAATTTATTATACAATTTTTCAATAGTACATAGTCATTTAAGTTTATGAAAAAAATTAAATATCATAATCACTCATTAATAAATAATATAATTAGACAATTTCATCAAACATTATTATATATATATATATAACCCAGAATAGTATATGTTTTAGTCAACAAATACATTTCAATTTTTGTCTTTTTATTAATGTTCCATACAATAATTATATAATTAATATTAATATAGAAATATTTTAAATTGCTTATATAACAAAAAATTTAATTGTGTGTGATAAATTTTAATTATTTAATGCAATGTAATGTTTTTTTAATATCACATATTTGACGACCCATTCAACCAAAAAGAACAACTTTATAGATGAAAATAATTTATTGGATATAATGACACCTGATGATAATATCCATTATTCCACAAGTTGGCGACAACCATAAAGAGTATTTCATGGACATAAATACTATGAATTACACACTAAAATATCATGGTGAATGTGATATAAAAGAAATATTTCATCATTAAATTATCATTATAAATGAATAAGATATAGAATAAATCCATTTAATTACATAAAACTAAAAATAATATATATAGTAGACTACAATTTTATATAAATAATCCTAGTGTGAAATCATGAAATCAAAAATAGATCCTAAATAACCAAAAAAACGTGTAATATATATCCCAATCACCTTTAAGATCATGATGACCTAAAAAAAATTATATATATATGTCTCAACAAGTACCATATGCATGATATCAGATAATATTGAATAAAATTATGGAAAACCGTATACCACTTAACCATTAGTTTTCTAAAATACCCCAGTACATTAAAATATGATCCATATCTCCCTATAATTATCTTTCAGGATGATATGTGGGTTGAAGCATCATACAATTGTCTCCTTTGTTAATATATCTTGCACCTCGTGCATTAAAAAATATCTACATCCCATTCAATATATATATAACTTTATTGAGTTGTTTTTTGTATCCAAGAAAACCTATATTTAACGTATTAAACCTCAAACCAACACAATCCGTTCATGAGTTAGAAATAATATTCCATGGGTTAGTATATTTGTATAATAATGCATGTGAAACTAATAAAGTAATTAAAACAATTTATAAAGATATTTGGTAATTATAACAACCATATATTGTAGCATATTATACTACCATTAGAACATAGTGGTGTCATAGGGGGTAGTTAACCAGCCATTCCTTCCCATCATGGATATTTGGGAAAACACCCTACCATGGTTTAATGTGGGTCATAATTCTAGTTGACATGGGTGTGGAAGATTATAAAAAACATAAAAAATATTCTATAATATATCCCCAACCACACTGTGGGAATTAACATAATATTTTTCTAAAATTCATATATCTTCTATCAGAATCGTGGAATCCAACACTAAGATGTAGATATCTAATAAAAATAGGAATTCAGTATCAATTTATTAAATTTATGTTTACCTTTGAACATTTTATATAATTATATTTAATTCCAATTAAATAAATTAAATATATTCCACAAATATATAAATCAAATCCATCTAGGAATAATCCATATTATTCTACAATTCCACATGATTATCAGTCTTTTTATTCTATTCAATAATTCACTCCATGTTTTAAAACATATATTATTCATGATTATTCCGAAATTATAAAAATCTATGATATATACATAGCTACCATAAAATTGATCCATAAAAAAATAACAAACTATTTCCTTAAATAATGGGTAAATGAATTCATGTAATCACGCAACTCAACCATTCAACCATTACTGAATAACATTATAAAGAAAGATTGTATCTATCAACAAAACAATATGAAATACCTTATTTAACCAATGTATAAATCCCAATTCCATATTTAGAACCACCATTCATATATATATAAATTATGATACACCAGGTACTAATTACATTAAAACACTTAGGAATCCCCACTCATGCCTCGAAAAATCATGGCACAATCCCAAACTCATATAAAATTTCCTCACAAGTCTCCCTCCTTGAGTAATGTTAGATAGAAGAAAAAATTTAAATATATCATTTAATAACCTAGTTTCTAATAACCAATGAATCCTTCCTTATAGGAATGATGGATCACCATACCATAATAATTTGTATTTATCAAACAACTAGTCTAATTCCAGCTATAAAAAATGGTTCATTTATCATAGGCTTTAATTAATGGGAAATCAAGACATAAAATATTAATTATATTAATTATATAAAAATTATTTAATGCATAATGCCTATTTCTTAAAGAAAATTGGATTAAAACTCCATTACATAGATTCCATATTATTTTCAATAACATAAAATCTCTAATTCATGTTATAAAAACAAATATTAAATATATGGAAGTAAAATTTATATTAATGTTTTATTTTGTGAAATTTTACTTCATTAATATTATTAGAATAATCTTTTCAATAATAATTATTCATTAATTATTTATCCAACTTTCTTAATGACCTTATGTTCTTTATTTATTTCCTCAAATTAAAACAGAAAACATTAAAATTAAGAATAATATAATAAAATCATTAAATGAAAAATTACACTATCTAGTAATTCAAGTGTTAAACCAATATCAATTTTGTAATGTCATGTACCTATTCGGTACAAAATATTTCTAATATCTGGTGTTTGGGGTGTTATGGGAGGCCAATGTGTATTAATCACAATGGTTGGTTGATTCCAATAGCATCCTTATAATATGAGCCTTCTATCAACATCTTTCAAATAGATACCTTACAACAGCTCCATTCCAACAACAGCCTACCAATAATATCCTTCCAATAAATACTTTCAAACATAAACTTTTTTTCCTGTCCAAATTTGTACATCATGAACAGTGTTTCCAAACTGCTGAGGTTTCGTGACCAGTATGGTTCTACAATGTTTCCAGACTAGAGATGTTTCCAGGCCTGGGCGGTTCTACATTGTTTATAAACCAGGGAGGTTTCTAGACTATTGTAGTTCTAATGTGTTTCCAGAGAGGTGAGGTTTCCCGACCTGTGATGTTTTACAGTGTTTCTAGACCGGTGAGGTTTCTAGACCAGTGAGGTTTTATAGTGTTTCTATACCAGTGAGGTTTCCAACATGGTGAGTCATCCAACACCTTTTCAATTTTTTTGATTAATGTGAAATATTTCTATCATCCTATAGTTTCCCCCCTTTGATGTTTCCTTTAAGGTAAAATGAAGTTTAGGAATTTTCTAATGGTATTTATGCCTGAATCATCCCATAACTCCTATATTAATATTTTTAAGGCTTTATATTTCATTACAAGTTCAAACTGTATTGTTTAATGCGACACTCTTTTAATGTAAAATAAAATGTATCTTAATCTACATCTTCGTTTAATCATCTTAAGGGATGATATATCTTCCTTCATTTTTCTTCCTCATTGTTCCTTGTTGAAAGATTCACTAACCTTTCCCTCAATCCTTAGGGGTTGTGTGATATAACAATAATCCTCATATCGTTTACCCTTATTGTTTCTTGATGTTGTATGCGCACCCCATGTTTTGGTGTCTGTAGAAACTGTAGATCCATCATCGATATAAGTTATGATCTACCAATATTCTTTTGCTTACATCAATCCTTCTCATCATGTTTCCCATTTCCATGCTATGGGATTTGATCTACATAATTATAATGGGGGTTTATTATATATCATATGGTTTGGACATGCATCAGTATCCTCGGGTGGATGTAGTTGTCACAGGGGAGGAGATCATAATCTGTTGTGTGGATCTTTCTCCAATAAATAATGTCAATAACCATTTGAGTTATGGGATTCATTTATTATCAATTATTTTATGTGAAAATGTAGATTTTTATTGTTTTAGACACCTGTATTAAAATGGAATCGACATAATAAAAATTTGAATCCAATAAATTACTATTGATCGTATGTTATTGCATCTTATTTTTCTAGATAGTGTGATATTGATGTTTGTATTATTTATATTTTTGTTCCTGATGGAGGTTGGAAAATAATGAAAAGCCAAAAATTAATTGATAATAGTTTGGATAAAGATAAAGAGGCTTGTAAAAGAATTTGATTTTTTTTGTAATTTGATGTTAATTAAATTGTTGCAGTAAGCATCTTTAATCAATTTTTGATATCTATGATATTATTTGGTTTAGGTTACCCACGATTGGAACCTAAAAATATAAAATTTTATAATTTTATATCGATTGAATAACTGACTGCATGATATAAAAGATAATTTATCCTTCTGTTTTGAGTTACCCTCTTGCTTGAAAAGTCCATGAGACTTATTTCATAGAGTTGTGAGATCTCATTGTGTTTTATGGTTGGATATGTTGTTTAAGGGTCAAAATACTAATTGATATGATGTTTTTTTCTTCTGATTTTGTTGTGATATGTGGGGGAATGTAGGCTTATTGTACGTGGCATTTGTTTATGCTTAGAGTGGCGATATGAATCATTTTATGCAAGATGGTGTCATGGAGGACACTAGAGATGATGGAACGGGTCAGATGTGAATGTTTGGATACATTCTAATTCTTTTTCTATGTATATCTAGCATACATTCCTTTAATTTCAAGGAAACCATTTTAATTACCAAACATCCAAAATGTTTGAAGACATGTGGGGTATCCCACCCATTTTATGTGTTTAGTGTTTGGAGGGAGGATGGTTCTACACACTTGATTAGGTAGAAAAGACACAACGGGTAGATCACATAATCACAGTCTTGAGCCCCCATGTGTTCATTAGATTAGAATATTTTTATAGAATGCCTAGTAATATGAGAATGTTATAATTTTTTTAATAAATGATTGCATAAATGATGTTAACCCATGGTGTTGGAGCCTACTGGGACGCAATGTTGTGCTTGAAATTTTACGAAACATTAGACTATGGTTATGATACTAATGAAATATAATATAGATATTTTTTGTAGTTAATTACTGTTTAAATAATTAATAAAAATAATGTGATATTGATAAAAAGTTGATGAAATAATGTAATTAATCTCTTTAAATGTTTGTATTCTTACAAGATAGATAGTCTTAGAAGTGACATTCGGGAGTCTGAGAGATGTCAGTTGCAGTTGAGTCTAATGTGTGGTTATACTGATAGTGTGTTTGCGAGATATATTATATTACATAATTTTTGAGTTTTTATATGCTACTCAACCCTTTATGTTAGGTTAGCTGACACACTAGGGATTATGGAGCACTGGGGGGTTTTCCAAACATTCTAGTGGGAGGATTTATGGATGAATACACCATTTGGCCCTTCACTATTCACATTGTATTTACTTGATATAGTAGGAACAATAGATAGTTATCCCCATATATGTGTGCAGAGGAATGTAATGAATTGTGGTTATTCACACACATATTTTTTAAATAATGTTTCCTATGAATTTCTATAGGTGTAATATGTATTGGTTGTGATGGCACGAGGATCCTTACAAGGTTTTTGTGATTTAATGGACTGAGGTTTAATTACCAACGTATGATAAATGTTCTGCGAGCTGTGGTGGCTCCCGGATACTACCAGGTTACATTTCTTATATGGACATGGTGGTTTTTATTCATGAGTTGCATGTTGGGGTGCATTTACCAAGTGTCTTCGGGAAGGCCTTTTTGGAGAGAGATAGCATAGGACATGCGATGTGGGGGAAAAGTAACAAACTAGTGTAGAAGTTGATTCTTGGTATGATTGATATTATTTATTATATTTTATAGTATTGAATTATATACTTGGTGAGAGTAGCCATAGTGGGGTTGGGAACATAGTAAACATGTTTTAGTGATGAGTTAGTTTCACTAGTTGTTCACAGTGCTTTAGCATGTTCTCATTAATTTTTCACGGGAGGATCTGTGGAGGATCCTACTTTGTATACTGTTATAATCACCCTATCTATATAAAAATTGTTTTTCAGGTCACATGGAGCTAGTTGGTAATCAACCTGGTTTCTACTAGCTTGGGTTGCAGGAGTAGTTCGTCCATTTGGATGTTGCTGTTTTTAATATCCATTAGTACTTGTAGTTTTCCCATTTTAGTTGTAGATTTTTTTCATGACATTACATATGGGTAATTTGTAATTATATTATATTGTTGTCTGATTTGGAGTATTTCAGTGTCTTTGTTTTCTATTTAATTCTCATGTGTTCTCATAGAGGGTAATGCCTCCCCTTTTGTGTGTTTATTATAACCTTCATGATAGTCGCACACCCATGGACTACTATAGGTGGGACATGGGGGTTATTATATCTCTCTCATATTTTCGGTCCATTATAGGAACAACTTGTGTAGAGGGGGTCATGACAAAGTGTTATCAGATCCTAATTAATGGATATGATGGAGTTTAGTTTTATGCATTGGAGAAGTTTCATGTGTTGGTAGGGAAACAATGTCATTCATGTTTAGCAAGTGATTTAAACACAAGATACGGTATGAGACAAAAGAATTTATGGACCCATATGACGTGATAAACTGACCATTAAGTTTACAATGGATACTAAATGATGTGGTACTAGTTGTTGGGTAGAGTCCTAGGAATGGATAATGCTTCATTCTTCACCGATCATATATTTTAATTGGTAGACTTTGGTATAGTTTATCCTAAAATGAATTAAAAAAATTAATTAATTAAAGTTAGGACATCTATATTCTCAGTTTATGAGCTCTATCTATTTGTTATTTTTCAAGTAGGGATCCAGGTTGATGTCCTCATAAATTTTGGATAGAAAATGTCTTGCTGGTTGTTCTAGAATATCGTTGTAGGATAGAGGTTGATGGAGATGACACAAGGAGGAAGAAACTCCAGGAGTTTCTGCACCAGATTCTGCTGATGTGTGAGGTCTCTGTTTTAGATGTAGTCATGGAAGATGTGTTAGAGGATGTCGAGATAGGCTACTATTAAATCTATGCATGGAAGGGAAACTTTGTGTCCATGGTTTAGACGATGCTATATTGAGCAGTGAGGTAGTGGTTGTTCTTGTTCATAGGGGATCACGAGGAGTCGGTGTTTTCATGATAGGAGTTCTGAGACTTGTTTAGAGTCAAGATTCTTTCTTCAACTGCAATGGAATACAGTTGCACGGTTCATCATACCATTCTACAGGGGATCAATATTTTTTGCGAGATTCGAATATGGTTTAGGAATTATTTATGATATTCTTCGTAACTATTTATAGAAGTGGAGGCCTTGTCAATGAATTTTGAGGAGGCTTTGCATTTATATTTTTAGCGCCAAGACACCCTATTTTTTTGATGACATATATTGAGGTGCTGGAGAGGGCATAGGTCATCCAGAGGAAATTTTATAGAAAAATATCTTCATGAGAGGGGGGTCTTCATAATTCCTCAAGAAGAGGAGCAGTGGTCAGAGGTTCCTTGTTTTCTAGGAAAAGGAGATTCTCTTCAGCCGGGGGTAGGTCCTAGCCCTCAGCATATAATTTCTCTGGGTTTGGTGGATCTCAGGACAATGCGAAGGGATCATGCCGTTTTTTCTTACGGAGGGTGAGAACATCAGCAACAAGAGCTCCTCACCATTCATAAAGTCATCGTGAACCAGGTGTTTCACTCTAGGTTCCTTCGTTGAGGCAGTTCTGGAAGAGGTAGCAATAGAATGTTGTACTAGCATTAGGTCAGCAGAGTGTAGATGGAATAGGAAGAGGACAACCATGTGATTTTCCCCTTATTTAGAGATTAAAAAATGACTATAGTGGTTGTCTTCCTTAGGGATAGAGGGGCGACATAGTGGGTTTCATTCAGCTTCATGCTTTATCGTTGCCAGTGCTAGGCTAACCCGACGTTGTTTGAGGTACCATATGCTTGTTTTCTACATGGGTGTATGCCTTGTTTTATTCATGAGTAAAATAATCCTTCATATCTCCTTTCCTTTTCCATTCATTGGGACTTGAGGTTGATGGTATTTCAGTTCGCTTGGCGTTTACTACGACAGTTGGAGGTCATGCTCACTAGTTTGATGTATGTATTTACTGTGATCTAGTGCTGGGGTAGCACCACACTTGGGGAAGTTTCCAAAATTTATAGTTACGACCTTGTACTGTCATCCATGATATGTATTTTTTATATACGTTCCATTTTATCGTGTATTTCTTCAAGAGGCAGGCGGTGTTCCTCAATGTAGATGGATTTCTAATGGTGTTTGTTGGCGAGTAAGGCCCCCAGATGGGTCAAAGGTGTAATCAATCCCTAACATCCATGATGGCTGAGCTGATTTTGAGTTCTTAAAAGTTTCACCAGTTTCCATTTCATAGTGTCATATAATAGTGCCTTTATTTTTTTTCTAGATGGGGTTGTAGCATTACCGCCTTTAAGAGAGATCGATTTAGGGATCGAGCTATAACTAGAAGAATCTCCTATATATATATATATATCTCTATATAGGATAGACCATTATGAGTTAAGAGTGATACGTATACAATATTATGGTCTATTACCAAGTGGTTTTTGTTCATATGTTTCTTTCATCATGGGGCGCGCTGGTTTTGTTCAGGAAGAAGGCTAAGGGAAGTTTGTGGTAGTGTATTGATTATCATATCATAAACAATGTTACTGTGATTAATCTCTAACCTATACCACAGGTTGATGATTTATTCGATCAACTCAATATTTCATGTTGGTTATCAAATATCAACTTGCAAACAATGTATCATCATTTGTGTGTGAAGGATGATAATATCTCGATGACTAATTTCCATGGTTTTCATGGGCATTAAAAGTTTGTTTTAACGTTGTTCGGTGTGAGGAATGTTCTAGCTGTGTTCATGGGATTGATGGACACAGTGTTCATTGGATCCAAGATAAGTTCATGGTGGATTTCATCAATTTAATCCATGTGTAATCCATGTATTAGTAGGACCATTCATAGCATCTACCCACCATTTTGGTCGTTCATTGTCATCATCAGTAATTTGGAAGGTTGTCAAAGTGTGATTTTTGTTCTCAAGAAGTCCGTTTCTTGGAGAATTTTGTATCCATGCAGAGAGTATGTTTGGATCCACTGATGATATAATAATTTGTGTCTCAGGAATCCCCCTTGATAGTGGAATAGGTGAGAACATTTCTGGGACATGAAGGATACTATTGGAGGATCGTATCAGATTTCTCTCAGGTTGCAACTCCTCTGATATCATTCACCCAGAAGGATCAGGGGTTCATCTGGACTGAACAACGTCAGGAATATTTTGATTATATAATGGTGATGTTACTATGCACTCTAGTTCATTGTATTTTAGTTGAGGGAGTTTATTTTGATGTTTTCTGTGATGCTTCGCATAAGAAGTTATGATGTGTTCTAATGCAGTAGAGATCAGTGGTTTCCTATGGGTCTTGGCAGTTGTGTCGCCATGAATGTACCTATTCAACCACATATCTTGTGTTGGATACTTTGGTGTTTTATCTGAGGTTATGGAAGAATTACCTCATTAGCGAGCGTATTTTGGTTTTCACCCATAATTAAGAGCCTGAGGAATGTTTTCTCCCAGCATGACATAAATATTCTACAACATTGGTGGACGGAGTTTATACAAGAATATGACATAGAAATATTTAATACACATAGAAATGGGAATTTTGTAGCTGATGCATAGAGAAATAAGTCATGTAGTGATTTAGTGCATGAATATGGTGATTCCTGGAGAGTAATAGAAGAACAGTCATAATTACATGCCAATATGGGATAAGAAAGAGGTAGAGGTTGTCTTTTTTAGAAGATAGTGTATTCATCTCTACTGTTGTAGGTGGAAGATTCTTAGTTGGAGTATCTATAGGGGGGTCGGGAGTGACCCAGTTGTTTTTGGTGAGTACCCTAATGGTTGGATTGATGATGAACAACACCAAATGATGTATCACATAAGGATACTGTTCCTTTGGAAACATGTGATTATTTTCTTGGAGACTTCCCTAGTTCTCCATTAGTCATGCATCCTGGCATGAGAAAGATGTACTAAGACTTGTGGAGTTAGTTTTAGTGGTATGGGTTGAAGTGTGAAGATGCGGAGTTTGTGTGTTGTCGTTTGGTCTTCCATAGGATCGTGTCTAAGCACCGTTTCCTCAGTGGATTTCTCCAACGATTAGATTTTTGTTAGTGGAGTGGGAGGAAATCTTGTGGATTTTGATACTAGTTTACATCGAGCTCTAGGAGGAAATGATGATATTTGGGTGTTAGTGTACCATTTATCAAAATCAAAACCACTTTATAGGAATCATTGAGTATAGATTATTGGATTTATTATCAAGGAATTATTTGGAGGAGGTGGTGAGGCTCCACAAAGTCCTATGGACGATAATTTCTTCTCAAAATCCTCATTTTACCTCTAGGGTGTGATGATGTATCCAGCATGCTTTTGGTTTTAATCTATTCCTTTGCACAAATTTTGATCCATAGATGGACTGTCAAACAGAGCGGACTATTCGGACTCAGGAAGACATGTTACACTCTTGGGTCCTAGATTTAGGAGGTTCATTGATGAGGAACTTAACATTGTTGGAGTTTTTTTTACAATAATAGTTTTCACTCCACCATCGGTATAGCACAATTTCAATCCTTGATGTCTGACCATACCATTCACCGTTGTGCTGGAATGGGGACAGAGAGTCAGAAATTCTCTGACCATAACTAGTTCATAATACACTAGTGATGGTTCAAGCAATTTTTAAGGTGATGAAGATTGTACGAGATCATCAAAAATTATATTCCGATCAATGGATGATACCATTATAGTTTGATGTTGAGGTTAACATGTTCTTGAAGGTGACTCCCTATCCTGGGCAGTGAAGGAATGGTCATGGGAGAAATGTTTCTCCCTAGTTTTTTGGTCTTTCAGATGTATTGGATCATGTTGGAGACATATCGTATTAGATGTCATTTCATCCAAATATGACCCGAAAACATGGTATTCTCCATGTATCACAACTCTATCTTTATCATCATGAAAACTCACATGCCATCGATTAGAGTGAGATCGATGTTGACGATGATGGCACTATCGAGAGGAGTCAGAAGTGATCTAGTGCAATAATGAGAAGGTCTTTTGTTGGTGTTGTATTCCCTTGGATCGTGTATTCTGAATAAATGGTGGGGTCAAGGAGAGTACTTGTGAGTGGGAGTCCCATATGCGTTTCAAGTACCCATAAATTTTTTAAGTTGTTCTGATTGGTTTTTCTTTGAAGCATACTTTTCATGTACATTTCTTTCGATGTTATGCTTCAAGAGTTTGGATATGGAATTATATTCCCTTTTTCCTAGATATAAATGTTTTGTTCAAGGTTTTGAACATCACTATATGGTTTTTTTCTTAGAGGTATCTTACGAGGTGGTTGTTTAGACCACTCTTTTATTCTGGGTTGGTTTTTTTTACCACACCTGTTTTGATAATCCCAATTATTATTTCACATACTTCGATAATTCCAAATAATGTTTATCTATATATTAATTATTTCAATATATGAAATTCTATTATAAAACAGATAATAATATTAAAATAATCTTTGAAATATGTGAATCAATGTTTGTCATTGTTTATATGAATTTTGAAATAATTCAAACTCAATCAGATAAGTTTTTCATAATGCATAAAACTTTTATGTCACTAATGTTCTTATAGCTACAGATATAGATCTACCGGTACTTAGTCTACAGATAGACATAGTCACCGATAACCAATGGTCACCTCTAAGTAGAGCTACCGGTATGTATATGTCAACCGTTAAGCACACGTCATTGATAGATCAATTCCAACGGTGAAGACATGCTACCAACATGAATTCTTCTGATAGAACAAGCCTACTGATAGAACAAGTTTACCGATATAAAAAAGTCTACCGATAAGTGTAGATACCGATAAAAAACAATCCACCGATACAAGCGAGTTACCGATAGACCAAGAGCTACCGATAGAAGGAGTCACCGGTACATAGAGTTACTGATACATGGAGAAATAGCTACCGATACAAGAAGCTACCAGTACAATGAAAAAGAGCTATCGATAGGAGCTCACTCCTATACAAATTCCACCGTAGCATATATACAGACAGAAAGCTACTGATGAAAGACATACCAGTCATTGATTCCTAAACTAAACTTTTGTATCCATTATTTATTTATTAAGAACCGATCATATTTGATGATTTTAATGCAAATAATGTTATTTAATGATAGTTGTGGTCATGTCAGGGAACCATACCTCGTACCTGTAAAAAGGTAATCATTCCCTTTTCTAGAGCTGTAAGCTATAAAACGAAGGAAAAATGTTATGCATAAAGAGGAATGAAAGGAATGGAAGAAGAGCCAAAAAGCATGTGAATTAGGGGAATAAGAGAGCTGAAAAGTGGTTCATTCACACAATAATGAAATTCTACATTCAAACTCAAAGAAAATTGGACATACATGAAGCCATTCATTCAAGAATGGAACACAAGCTGAACATCAGTCAAGGAGTGAAGAACTACAACAAGATATTCATACACTCAAGAAAATAAAATTAAACATGAAAAAAAATGACACTATTTTTTTTCAGAAAAAAACAAGAGAAGGGCTCAGAACCATTCCAGATCAATCAAAGGAGTCCAGAGCTGCACTTCACATAACTAGAGCAATCTAAAAATCATATCTACTCTCTTAGTGATTATTTTTTTTACTTTTCGAGCAGTGTGTGTTCTATGTATATTTTATACACACACTGTCTCCTTTTCTAAAATGCAGGATATCAAACTCCTCACACAAACCTTCCATAACATTTTTTTCCCACATTGGATAGTGGTAGAGGTCAAGTAAGACCTGGAAAGCTATTGTGTTGTAGTTTTGTTTTCCCACATAGAACTGTAGTAGACGTCTTAGTACATGGATAGTCTCTGTATAGTTGTTTACCAGGATCCATGGTGTGGATAAAATTTATATAATTTGTTTGAGAGGACTAAATCTCAGCTTGATACTGATCATCTTATTTTAAAACTATTGTGCTTAATTATTTTTGTTTTAACCTATATTGAATATTCAGTTGTAAATTACTTTGAAATATAAAATTATTTTAAAGTTACTTTGAAATTTAATCTAACAAGTGTCTGCATGTACTGGAATGCATTAGATAGCTTCAAAAGCTAATTAATCTTCAGATTATATTAACTGAGAACTAATCAATATTTTAGGAATCTTACTGACCCTATATAGTTTTACAAATTCACTACAGATTATCTTGTGATTCAATTTGGGGGATTTTAATAAGAATCTTTTTAATAGAAATTTTTTATTGGAACTCAATTCACCCCCAATTGTGTATCCACATCGTCCAACATTTGGTATCAGAGGGTGGTTTATTATTAAAGGTTTTCTAAATACTCTGTTTGTTAACATTGATTTTAGTTTTATCCGAAGGATCTTAAATTTCTGTTATTTCAAAATTTTATCTCTTTAAATATATCTGCTAAAATATAATTATGGATAATAGATTAGTAGGATCTGCTACAAACATGACACTTTCTGAAATGGTACAAATTATGCTTATTGGAAGCCCAAAATAAAAATTCATTTAGAAAGTATGGGATTTGATAAATGGACTGCTATAGAAACTCAGTACATGATTCCAGAATCTGAATGAACTACATGGGATGAAGCTACTAAGACTACTTACAATAACAATTATAAAGTAATGAATGCTTGTTACTGAGATTTAGGTGATGATAAATTATATAGAATATATGCTTATAAAACAGCTTATGAAATCTGGGACACTTTGGCTATTTCCTATGAAGGAACAACCAATATTAAGGAAGACATATACTATTAAATATGATAATTTTAAAATGAAGCATAATGAACCCATTTCTGACATGTATCTCTGGTTCAATGAGATTTTCAACACTACGAGCTCTCATGGTAAAGTTGTTCCTACAAAAGAACATATCATGAGATTATTAATATGTTTTCCAGAAAGATGGAGACACAAATCTATTTCAATTAGATAATTGTGCGACATCAGCAAACATCCTGTTAATGAATTAATTGGTAAGCTTATGATGTATGATGATGAACATGAGGTAAACAAGGAAGAATATGATGAACAAAAATGGAAGTCTGTGGATTTTAAGTCTACTACCTCGAGGTGTAAGGATAAGTAGAATGTTCATATACCAACCGAATGCTGAACATGTGAAAGTTTAGATTATGACAGTGATGCTGAAATGTCTCAGATAGCCATGAAATTCAAGAAGTTCAACAGGAAGAAGAAATTATTAATTAAATAAAATTACAAAGGAAATTATGACTAAAAAGGTCATTGGAAGAAGGATTGGAAGAATCCTGATAAAAGTGATGAGATTGTCTGATATGAAAGCAAATGTAAAGGTCATGTAAAACAAGACTTTCCAAAATTGATGTTCAAAAAGAAACTTGACTATAAGGAAAATAAGTATATGAATGCAACAAAATCAATATGGAGTGCTGTAGAGGACTGTTCAACTGATTCTGATTCCAATGAATATGAAAAATCTAAAAAATCTACCATGTGTTTCATGACAAACACCTCGGAGGTAACATTGGATACTCCTACTTTAAATTCATATTATTCAGGTGTTGATTCTGATACTGAAACAAAAAATATGTATAGTGAACAGTTATTTAATTATTTTAATATAGTAGAAGATACCTATAATGAATTGAAGGATAAGTATAATGTTTTAAAGAAACATCATGCTTTAACCAGCTCTGTTAAATCTTCCCTTGATAAAGGGATATACAATAATTCTCAAATACTTAAGAAAATTAATGAACTGAAAATTTCCAATGAGAAATTAAGGATGAAATAGAAAATTTCACAAATAGAAAAGATACACATACACAACTGATAGGTAAGTAAGTGGAACCAAAACAAACCACTATAATTGGATATCATCCTGTAAAAATAAAAATTTATAAAACTAGATTTATTCATAATTTTTTACAGAATGCTGTTAGTTCTAGTTCTGGAAATTCATATGCTTCAACTAGGTACTCACATGGTTATATATAAACTAATTATTATCATTCAAATTATATTGATTCTATGAATTATATGAGTCCCATAATCAAATCTGGGTACCTAAAGCTTTGATTGCTTACATATCTGGACCAATGAAATTCTGGGAACCAAATCATTTTCCATATAAACTTGTTTGGTAGGAAACATGCTTGAAGAGATCCCATAAGAAGATATGGTACTTGGACAGTTGATGTTTAAGGCATATGACTAGAGACTACTCATGCTTCAAAATCATAGTCATAGTTGATTGAGGCATTGTGACCTTTGGCGATAACTCTAACGGAAAGATCATCAGCCTAGGCCAGATTAGTAACAGAGGCTAAATTTTAATTTCTAATGTTTTATTTTTTGATGGACATAAATATAACCTGTTAAGTATTTCTCAGTTGTGTGATGATGGATTCAATGTTAAATTTGGAAATTATTCTTGTAATGTTTTCAATTATAAAAATGTTTTTGTATTTTCTGCTTTGGGAAATGAATTTTTTTTGCTGTTGATTGGTATTATTTAGCTAAACAGAACATTACTTGATTAAATGCTTTTCATAGATTATTGGATATAGACCAGAAGATTTGGACACTACAATATTTATTCACATAGATAACTGAGTAGGAAAAACATACATTGAGACCTTCCTAAACTTCAATTCCCAACTAATAAAGTCTGTAATCCTTGTCAAAAGGGAAGGAAACATAATGTTTCTTTTAAATAAATGAAAGAATTTTCAACTTTTCAACCTCTCGAGATGGTTCACATGGACTTGTTTGGACCTTCTAGAGTTTCTTGTTTAAATTGGAAGCACAATGTCTATGTCTTAGTAGATGAATTTTGTATGTATACTTGTGTATATTTCTTCTCTCACAAGAGTGAAGCTTGTTCTTACTTTATTAAATATTCCAAGTCTGTAGAAAAAGATAGTGGACATAAGATTAAGACCCTGAGAATTGATCATGATCGTGAGTTTGAATATTGTTTCTCACACAATGTCTATAGTCACAATTTCTCTACCCCTAGAACACCTCAGCAGAATGGTGTAGAATTAAGAATAAATAGAACCCTTCAAAAGATTGCAAGAAATATGCATAATGAATATGACCTGCCAATTTATTTTTGTGCTGAAAATATAAATAAAGCATGTTATATTATCAATAGAGTCTTAATTATACCTGTTCTTAAGAAGACCCCATAAGAATTTTGGAATAATAGAAAGCCTAATATTATTTAGATCAGTGTTTTTTGTTGTAAAGAATTTATTCTCAATAAAAAAGAAAATATTGACAAATTTTCATCCAACAGTGACGAAGGAATATTTTTAGGATATTCATTAACTAGAAAAGCTTATAGAGTCTTTAATAAAAGAACCAAATGTGTGGAAGAATCTGTTCACATTATGTTTAATGAAACTGATCCACATAAACCCAAATCATTCATTTAAAATCATGAAGAATATTTTTCTGTTCTCGACCTTAATGAAATAAATAGTGACCCTGCTATAAAGACTACCAGTTATGGACATATTATAGAATCTACTTCAGTAAAACCCGAACATAGATAAGAGATAGAAATTTATAGTCCCAACTTTACTGGATCATATACGATTCTAAAAAATCATCCTATAGATGATGTTGTTGGTAATCTTCATATAGGTACATAGAATAGAGCTTCTCTATGAAACTATGATAAAAAATCAATTCTTTCATACATAGTTAGAACCAAAAAATATCAATGATGAAATCTGTGATTAATTTTGGGTAATTTATATGCAAGAAGAACTAAATAAATTTGAAAGAAACAAATTCTGGGAATTGGTTTACAAACCAAAGGACAATTTGACCATATGCACTAAATATGTTTTTAGAAACAAAGTTGATGTGTCTAGAAATATAGTTAGGAACAAATCTATATTAGTTGCACAATTGTATAATCAAGAGGATAGAATAGACTATGATAAAACCTTTTCCCATGTAGCTAGATTAGAATCTATTAGGATTTTACTTGCCTATGCTACTCATTTGAATTTCAAGTTATATCAAATGGATGTCAAAAGTTATTTTCTAAATTTTTTTATCATTGATTATTTTTTTATTGAACAACCTCATGGATTTACTAATCCTCATTTTCTAAATTGAGTTTTCAAAAATTCAAAAGATTTATATGGTTTAAAACAAGCTCCAAAAGCTTTGTATGATAGGCTTAGCAATTTTCTTATTTCAAAAGGTTTAACTAATGTGATTGTTGATCCAAATACTTTTATTAAAAGAATATCTAAAGATTTTATGATAGTACAAATATATGTTGATGATATTATTTTTGGATATTCTAAACATTTATTAAGTATTGATTTTTCAAAGAATATGAAAAATGAATTTGAAATGAGTTTAATGGGAGAACTCAAATATATTCTTGGATTTCAAGTTTTTCAAAATGAAAAAGGTATTATTTTGAATCAAAGAAAAAATTTAAAGGATCTTATAAAACATTTTGGTTTGGATAGAATTAATGAATGTGATACACCTCTGAGAACTATTTGTAAATTGGACATTGATGAAACTAAGAAACCAGTGGTTCAAAACAAATATAGAGGTATGATTGGAAGTTTACATTACCTTAATGATGGAAAACCAGATATTATGTTTAGTGTGTGCATGTGTGAAAGATTTCAAGCTAATCCTAAAGAATCACATTTTCTTTCTATTAAAATAATTTTTAAGTATCAAAAACATAATGAAAATATAGGTTAGTTTTATCCAAAAGGACAATCATTTCATTTAATGAGTTATTCATATTTTGACTTTTCTAGTTGTCATATGGATAGAAAAACCTCATCTGGAACATGTCATTTATTGGGAAAATCCTTAGTATCTTGGTGTATTAAGAAACAGAATTTTGTTGCTTTGTCCACTACTGAAGTAGAGTATATAGCTACTGGTAGTTGTTGTGCACAAATTTTACGGATGAAACACAACCTTTTGGACTATGGATATGACAGTAGACATGTTTCAATAAACTGGGATAACACTGGTGCAATTAATATTTTAAAGAACCATGTATCTCACTCTAGGACCAATCACATTGATGTAAGGCACCATTTATTGAGATATAATTACCTAAAAGATAATATTACTCTTGAATTTAAAGGTACTGAACATCAATTAGCTGAAATTTTCACTAAAATTGTATGTTTGGAAAGTTAAGTTACAATAGACATGATTTAGTAAAGATAGATCACTAATATACCTTACCATTATGAAACCTCGCTGATATACCTCATCGGTATGAAAACTCACTGATATACCTCACTGGTAAGAAACCTCACTAATTTATGTCACCTGTATAAAACCTCACTGATATACCTCACCAGTATGAATCCTCCTCGGTATACCTCGTCATTATGAAACCTCACTGATATACCTATCCGGTATGAAACCTCACTGATATACCTCAATGGTTTGAAAACTCAATAATATACCTCACCGGTATGGACCTCACTGATATACCTCACATATTATTCGATCTCACCATTATGAATTCTCAATGGTATACCCTACTGTTATGTTTGCATTGTTTAAACATATGTCAGACGCCATAATCTGTATCGTTTATACTTTACTTATTATATTTTTATTATTTATATTATGATTCTTATAAGTTAAAAATAAGTCTTAATTACTTCTAAATCCACCTCAAGCCCATTTTCCCTCAATACTTAGCTCTCGAATCTCATTAAAACCATATGTTCCTCGAACCATAAATCACAAAAACCAAAATGCCTGCTGTCAAAGATGACATTGATGAGACGAATGCGAAGAAGCAGAAGACAGAGCAAGAAGGAAGTACCAGTGTTAGTAGAACAAGGTCGGGGAGGCTACCAGTGAACCAGCATTTACAAAATAGAGTTATTGTGATCGAAGAAGTGCATTGCGTGGAATGATTGTTGTCTAGAAAATAGTTAGTTCTAGAGGTGCTGAAAGACCATAAGTGGGTATAATGCTTTTCAATCAACAATGTCCACTACTATCCGAAGATGGTAAAAATGATCTATGAGTTTGTTTGTTTTGAGAAATCCGATGAAGAAAACAGAATGGTTACGTGGGTAAATGGTAAGGAAATAGACTTTTCATCTGTTGAGTGGGATGAGCACTTGAGGGTACCACATGAAGGTGTTTATGGTTATTCATCAAAATCAGTACCACTTAAAAGTGACATATTTGATTATGATACTTCCATACCGGAGCTCACTGGTAGTGGCAAGCCAAGAAATGTGGTGGCTACTGAAATTGATGGAGAGAACAGATTTCTGTTCATGTTTGTTCAGCATGTCTTAATTCCAAGGAGGGGGAACTTTGAAAATTTTAGATATCAAGATATCTATCTACTACATCTCTTGAGACATGGTGTGAAACTAAATCTGTACAGGCTGCTAATGATTCAAATGGAGGATATGACTAGGCCAAAATCAAATACCAATGCCTTATTCTTTTCCAACTTGATCTCAGTGATGATCAAATTAAAAGGATTAGTTGAGTCTCAGGATGAGACAATAGTGGTATGAAACAACTTCTGTATCACACGAACTATATGTAAATACAATAAGATAAACTGGAACTCATGGAAATGAGTGTGGGTTACTGATGATAAGAAATTATATGATAAGTTCAATCATGTGGATCATCCTTCAATACCTATGGATGTGAGAGATCCAGTTCTAGGTCTTGATGAAGAATATCCAATGTATAATGATGATTCAGAAGAGGAATATTCCTCTATAGTAGATAGAGGAGATCCAGACTTTCCTCCTAGCCCAACTCCATAAATTTTATCACAAGAAAATGAAAGTGCTTCCTTGAACCTACCTTGTATAGAAACTACTTTTGGTATAAGCAATTAAGAGTCACCTATGGATGAGGAAAACCAACAGAAAGAAGATCAAGAAGAGGCTACTCGAGAAGATGAAGAAGATGTTCATGCAAGTGAAGAATCTGTTTCTATCATCTTGAGCCTTAGTCCACTGATTAGACATTCCCTAATGCCTGGTGAGGAATTTGATGAAGTGGATAGACCTATTCCTATTCTGGAGGAACCTCCTACTGTTGGAGAATTATAGACGGTTGGGCAAGATTATTCCGAGGAAGAAAGAGTTTCTGAGGATGTAATTTCTGTACATGAGAATGCAACAGTCGAGGGGGATCATCCAACCTGGTTTGGCAGTGTTTCAGTGGCTGTTGAGTATGAAGACTGGTCACAAGACCCGGGTTTTGTGGTTTGTGGATTATAATATCTAGAATCTGATAATGAGATATCCCTTTATAGACCAAAAACAAATTATGATATTTAGTCTGAGATATTACATAAAGATGTTGTAAGAACACATGATCTGGATAATCTCAAGTCTAATCTCAAAATCAGATTTGTGGATGAAACAAGGAAAATGGAAGCTTCACTACTGTCATCTATTCAATCGATTATGAATGAATATGTGTCTAGTATAGTATAAGAAAGAGTACCAGTTGTGGTTTTACCTTCTGATCTGATCACCAGGTATGACTTAGCATCCTTAAAGGATGAGTTTAAAGAGACATTGAGTGCTTCTGTTGCTGAGTTAATGAGTTGATTTGTTGAATAGATGAGAATTTTGTAAAAGTCCTTATAACTCTCTCTTGGTTTTAATGTGTCAACCTTTGTGGCAGAGAAAGTATATGAAGTCACAGCTTTCCAGAATCATATTTCTAGGTTGGAATAGGATATTGATTTTCTAAAGAAATCAGTTATTTATCTATAATCCTATATGATGTCAAAATGTCAAGTAGACAAGTATTTGGATTATGTGAAGAGTGTTGTCAGTGAGACGGTCTATGTTTTTTTGGAGTTTATGCATTCTATTATAAAGCATGTTATCACGCAGGATTCTGCAGTGAAAAACTTTATTAATGGGACAACTAAGAGTTTCAAGAAAACTGTGGATTTATCTCTTGGTTCTCTTGCTTCCGGACCATCAATGGATTTGGATTATCTTAGAGCTTTGTTGAAGGAGGAGCATGGTTCTGCATAAACTAGTGGCCCTATGGACTCATCTTATCTGACCAATGTAGTGACTTCTTCTAGAGATACCACTAGAGATATCATGCAGATTGTTCGAGACTATATGAGAAAATCATCAGCTTCTCAAAAAGAAGTGAAAGACAAGGTAGATTTCTATTTCAAAGGGGTTTAAACTAAGAATCAACTCAATAATAATTCCAAGATTATAATAGAAAACATGAAGCTCCAACCAGTCAATCATTCCTTCAGATAACAAGTCGGAAAGCTCAGAGTGTTGAACCCGGAACTGGAAAAATTCATGGATAACAAGGATGATTTCATTTCTGCCCTGAAAAGAGGAGGCAGAATCGTTATGGATTTCATAAATCTCTTGTTTCCATTATTGCCTATTGATGTTAGACCAGTTAATATACCTCCAGATATACCTGCATCTGCCTCTAGAACTTCTCTTGTTTAGAAGACTCCAACCCAGGCCATCAATGGCCTTACTCCGATGATCACTCAGAGGGATACAATTTATAGAACATGAATAGTTTCAGTATCTTAGCCACCTATGATCATTACTGGTGTTCCTAAGCCTCCCCCAGAATCCACCACACCTGAATACTCTTCTGATCCCAATGGAAAATCTCATGTTGAGGATGAGGATTGATCAGTGGATATGATTTTTGATACGAATCACCTATATTTCTTTTTGTTATTTATATATTTCTTTGTATCTGTTTTCTCCAAGAAATATATATGAACATAATTTCTTTTACCCTCTAGTATTTATCATATATTTTATTTCCTTCTTATCCAACTTTTAAATTATTATAAAGGGGGAGAAATACTATCTAAGGGAACCTTATATATGGGATATATAATATCTTTTTTGACAAAGGGGGAGTAATACTATCTTATATGAACTTACTTTATTTTCCTCTGGTAAATTTGTTTTATATTTTCTCTTTTCTAAATGTGTTTTATAATATATTGTATACTTTGATACAATTGGATTGAATGTAAAATCATATGATACATTACTAATTATTTTAGACATATAATATCATAAGATGTGATTATCAAAAAGGGGGAGATTGTTGACCTCACATGTTTTGATAATCCCAATTATGCTTTCTCATACTTTGATAATTCCAAATTTTGGTTATCTATATATTAATTCATTCAATCTATGACATTCTATTATTAAACTGATAATAATTTTAAAATAATCATTGAAATTTGATAATCAATTTTTATCTTTGTTTATATGAATTTTGAAATAATTCTAACTCAATCAGATATGTTTTGCATAAATAATTCAAGTCATAAGTCACTAATATTCTTATATCTACGGATACAGGTCTACTGGTACTTAGTCTACCGATAGACATAGTCACCGATAAGAAAAGGTCACCCATATGCAGAGCTAATGGTATGAATATGTCAACCGGTAAGCACATGTCACTGATAGATCAAGTCCATCGGTGTAGAAAATCTATCAATATGAAGTCTACCGATAAAACAAGTCTACCGATAGAACAAGTCTGCAGATAAAACAAAGTCTACCGATAAGTGTAGTTACCAATACAAAATGATCCACCGATACAAGCGAGCAACAGATAGACCAAGAGCTACCGATAGAAGGAGTCACTGGTGCATAGAGTAACTGATACACAGAGTAACTGCTACCGATACAAGAAGCTACCGGTACAAGAAAAAAGATCTACTGATAGGAGATCTCTGCAATACAAAGTCCACCGTTACATATCTACCAATAGAAAACTAATAATGAAAGACTTACCAGACACATATTCTTAAACACTACTTTTTCAACATTATTTATTTATTAGGAAATGGTCATATTCTATGATTTTAATGAAATTAATGTAATTTATTGATTGTTGTTGGCATGTCAGGGAACCGTAGCTTGTACCTATAAGTAGTTAATAATTCCAATTGCCGGTTTTGAAATACATAAATTCAAGGCAAAATTTCGTGCACAAAGAGGAATGAAAGTAATGAAAGCAGGGAAAAAATCATGAGAAATAAGTGCTAAAGTGTGCTGAAAAGTTGTGCATTCACACAACCAATAAAGGATACATCCAGACTCGTAGAAAAATGGACATACACAAATCCATTCATTCAAGAAGAGAAAACAAGATGAACATTAGTCAAGGAGTGAAGAACTACAATGATATCTTAATAAACTCATGCTGATAAAACTAAAAATGAAGAAAACAATACTCTGATGTTTCAGAAAAAACCAGGGAAGAGATCAGAACCATTCCTGATCAATCAAAGGAGTCCAGAGCAGCACTTCACATCACTAGAGAATTCTAAAACTCATATCTACTCTCTTAGTGATTAATTTATTTACATTCCGAGCAGTGTGTGTACTATGTATTTTTTATACACATACTGTCTCCTGTGCTAAAATGGAGGATCTATAAATCCTTACCCAAACCTTCCATAAATATTTTGTTTTCCCACTCTGGATAGTGGTATAGGTCAGGTAAGACCTGGAAAGCTAGTGTGCTGTTGTTTTTTTCCCACGTAGAAATGTGGTAGAGGACTTAGTACCTGGACAGTCTCTGTACTGTTGTTTACTGTGATCCAGGGTGTGGATAAAATATATATAATTTTTTGAGAGGATTAATTCTCATCTTGAGACTGAACCTCTTGTTTTAAAACTGATGTGATTACTTATTTTGGCGATAACCTATATTGAATATTCCGCTTCTTGTTACTTTGAAAAATAATTTTTTTAATGTTACTTTGATAGTTAATCTAGATAGTGTTTCTATGTACTGGAAAGAATTAGGTTATCTTCAAAATTTTATTAATCTTCAAATTGGATTAACTAAGAACTATCAATCATCTGAAAATCTAACTGACCCTATATAGTTTTACAAATTCACTACAGATTATCTTGTTATTCAATTTGGGAGATTTTAATGAGAATCTTTTTAACATAAATATTTATTGGGAACTCAATTCACCCCCTCTTTAGTATCCACTCCATCCAACAGTTTTGAAATATCAGGGATGAGATTGTTATTGGGAGTTATTGTAACAACCCAAGATTTTATAAGATATAATTTTATTAATTTATTTCATATCTTCTATTATACACTACACCAAGATTAGATTGTACTATACGCAACACCGCATTAGTTTTTAGTATACGCAACCGTGACTTGGCTTGCATTACACGCAATCACAACCTTCCTCGATAGCGTGTGTTGTACGCAATACCAGGTTTTTCTAAACAACGATATATTATTAAAATATTATTATGAACTAGCCGTTATGAATAGAATTAACAATATATTGAATTTGATAACATTATTATTCATCTTACACATTTTATAGAACATGATATAAGAACAAAATAATTTTTTCAGGTAAAATAAGTATTTTTTAAAAAATGTAGTTTTGACGCCTTTTGATGGCACACCCACTTTAAATATTGTTTTCGACAAGTTTATAAGTTAAATTTGAAAAAAAAAATTCTTTTTTAGAATTAGGATATAAAAATTTACTTTGGATAAATTTTTCATATTATTCTGATAACATTCATATTTTAATGAATAGTAAACACACGATATATTTTAATTAAAAACAAATTTTTTCATCACAATACATTATATGGTTAGATTATAATATTGACTGTTTTTAAAGTATAATGAAAATATATTTTTACCATTTAATAGAATTTATTTCATTATAATTTATTTTAAAATGAATTCATATGTAAAAACATTTCAATATTTGGTAATGTTTTAACTTTTAAAACCCGTTTGCATAACAACGGGATTAATTTTAAATTAATTACTACAACTTCTGTGTTTTGAATTTTGAAAAATTTATTTCATATTTGGAATTAGTGGGTCAAAATTATGTTAATAAGTTACTTTTAGTTTTTTTATATTATGAATATTAACTACGATAATTTTTATTTACTACAGTTAAAGGTAAATAGAGTAAAGCAAGGTTAAATGAATATTATAATAATTTAAAATTACCATGAAACATGTTATAACCTTATTGGATAAGTAGTTCCCGACCATGGGAATCCTTGGGTCGATTTTGGGACCTCATTGATACACTTGGTAGTGACAGTGACAATTTGGATTAATTAATTTAATGAAAAGAAAAAATTGACATTAACAAAAAGCTTTTAGTAATTAATTTTTATAAGGGGTTATATAAATTATATTTTCAACTATAAATATTAATTGGAAAGCTAAAATGATTTCTTACATAACAATATTTTTTTAAAATTTTAGACACCAAATATATTAAATTATTTATGACACAATAATGATAAATTATTTACATCATTAATAAATGATTTAAATAAATAAGATTATAATGATTAAAATATTTTCCAAAACATGTCCAATTCTGATTGGATGATTTTATTTCGACCATTAGTCATATTATCTTCATCTTTAATAGTTTTTGGACCTTTTTTAACCGAAGGTAAGTTTATAATAAAATAATATTTCCACACATACCAAAGGTGCCTCTCTCCTCCCTTATAAAAGGGCACCTCCTCCCTCTATTCCTCACACCGATTTGAGCATTCAAGATCAGCCAAACACAGCCCATTTCACTTAACCACTTCTCAAGAAACATCCTAGAGGTCATGGTCTTCTTCAAAGTCCAATTTTAGTGCCTTAAGAGGATGTCTCAAAGAGGCACTTCAAACAAGAGGTAATGTCCGTTACCGATTCTTTCAACTTTCTTTCTTATTCAACTTCGTATTCATTAGTTGTTTAATTATGAAGTAATAACATCAGTATCACTCATATACTGATATGTAATTATAATTATGAAACAACCATATTTCACCATCTATGCATCCTACGGAAAACGAAATCACCGCGCGTGCGTACGTACGGAATACCGTCTCCACGCCGTGGTGTAATCTATTTTCCACCACCACCTTATTTGGATGGGTGTAATGGTGAAAATAATGACTATATATGATTATTGTAAAGTGATATTGATTCTGTAATATTATACATACACATTAATACAATTCCATGATCATGGGAATGATATCATCGCTCATGCGTACGTTTGGACTACCGTCTCCACGAACGTGATGAGATTCATTTTCCACGATTAACCATTCAAGAATAATTATGAAGTATATATATGAAATATATGACATAATTATGCTACTGGATTTATGTATATATATATTTATGTCATCTATTTAATTTCATTCAATTCAATAAAGAAACGAAATCAGCATTCATGCGTACGTATGGCCAACCGTCTCCATGAACGGTGTATTTCATTCCTTTTATCGATCTATAATATATATGTATATGTTGAATATATATTATATATAAATCATGTTTTACATTATGGAATTATTTAAATCAGGATATGAGTAATAATATCAAGAATGAAAAGTCGAAACACGTATGATAAATGAAATGATTTTACCCAAAATGATGCTTTGACATGGATTTTACAAAAGAATAGGTAATATAAAGTCATAAGTGAAACATATATGATATCATAACAATGAATATGATTATGTGATAATTCAATGATATTATTTTAATCATTATACAGGAGATTCAGATCCATATGAAGCATATTGGACCTAAGTTAAGAGATAACTATTCTAATCTCGCTCTTATTCGAGATTGTTTGTTCATAAGTATCTACTGGGGTTATTGTTATCATCCAAGACCATGTCTTAAAAAAGTGTTTTTATGTATGTTTAATTTAATTTTTACCCATTTTTTCTTTTACCACATCGTATGGAAGGAATCATTTTTTTACCATACGAGGTACTTTATGACTTTTCTGACAAATGTACGAGGAGATTGTTATTTTTAACTTATACAGCATGAACGGATTTTTATGGTTTTATAAAGCCTTATTTTTATGACGATTCATAGAAAAGAATTCATGACTATTTTCAACAAAATTATTTTCTTTTAAAATTGCATGACATTTTGTGAAAAGAAAATGATTTTGAAGAAGAAAGGATATTTTACCCAAGAATTAATTTCAAGTGTTTTATCAAAACCATTTTTCACATAAGATGACATTATTTCATATGTGTATGTTTCAAGTATAATGTCTCTATAATATACATGGTTTCAATTTTCTTATTATGAAATGATATCCATTTCTTTCATATAGATTATGTGGTAATGTGATGATATTTATGAAACCCATTTTATTTATTGGGTTATTATGAATGATGTGTGTTTATATTGTGGCACATGTAAGAATGATTTCATTACGAGATGGGTGGGACCTATATCTCCCTCCAATGCATTGGGTAAAGATTTATATCTCAAGAGATAGACATGGCTGGAATGTTAAGTTTATATAATTCACTATTACAGGACTGAAACGAGGAATGAACTCAATTCCGAAAGGGAGTTTTTCCACCATGATGGTCTTGGCAGCAATGCCTTTGCTACTATGGAAATCATGACATGTGCTGAATGGGTTCCAAAATTACATTATTTATTCACATTATATTTAATCATGGTTGATGTTCTATTATTATATATGCCTTATGTAATTCTACGGTTTATGTCTTTTCTCAATATTTTGATGTTTAAATTTCATGTTCATGTTTTTTTTCAAATGTTTATGGATTGTTTTATGTTCTCTATGTTTTCACTTACTGAGCATTTGAGCTCACCCTTTTTATGTTTTATTTTACCCAGGAAATAACGAAAGGTTTTAGTTAAGGAAAAAAAGAGGAAGATCATTATGGGAGTTGTTGAAGATATTTTAACATGATTAGAAATTTATATTCCATGTTTCCTAAGACACTAAACTATTACAGCCCTTGTATGTCTGTTTTTGTTATTTATTAAGTATTCCAAAATAGTAATGTAATGTCCATATACGTCAAGATTTGTGCCTCTATAGTTGGTATCAGAGGAAAGGTTTAGTCAAACATTGGAAACTAGTATGCGATGACGTTAGTGAGATCCCTAGAGATATTTCAAAGGTCTGTCTAGGGATGTTTCTAAGGATAAGTATACATATAAGATATAGTACTAGAACTATGGTAACAATCATAGAATTTAACCTAAGATGTTAGATATTGGGGTTACTCCCCCTTTACTATGTTGTTTTCCCATGCATGATTTTGGCCTCTCACACTATTCTTTTTGGGTTGTAGAAATTGGATGGAAATAGGAAGATTCAAGATAATGGAGGATATTACGGACAATGGAATGATATTCTTGATAAGAAACCATATGAAATGGTATTTGGAAGTCCAAACATCGTTATTATTCCTAAACAACAATATCATAATATGATCAATAATCACAACATTGGTAAGTTTCCCAGCTTAGATAATAAATGAAAGATGGAGTTTCATGATGATCCTAGAGGAAAGAATGTTCAATTTCCCTCATGTAAATCATGTGGGAAGTGGCATCAGGGAGATTGTTTCAAAGGAACTAGAAGATTCTTGGGTGTGGAAAAGAAGGAAACAAATCCAGTAAGTGAAAATGTATGGTTCAGTTGACACCATGGACAAGGATAATTGTATTACTACGACGTCAACAATGATTAGATGTTTTAAATATGGAATGTATGTGCATTATGCAAACCAATTCCCTAAGGAAAAATCTCATGAAGAGAATCAGCATGGTCATATGAGTAGTATTTATGTAGATGATGATGAAGAGACTACAAATGAAATATGAGATTAATGAAATGATGAATCTTTGTCAATGGTTTAAGAAGTTAGTGGAATGATTGTATTTTTATCAAGAATTATGTTGTATAGTTAATAGTACTATGGAATAAATAATCATCTAAGGATTGATACACTATTGTTTTTTCTAAAGTATTTGAAAGTATATCTTTCATGATACCGATTACCATAGAAGGTTATTCAGATATTTTTAGAATGTGGATGATATGTGCATAATGAAGGGATAAGACGATAATGAGATCTTTGATTGTATTCATCAGCTCAAGACTGATATAAGGACTAAGTGATATTATGGTTTGAGTATATAGATTTTTTGGGATTTTGGTATGTGGAAAGTGTTGAAATTTAACAAAACTAATGTTTTCATTAAGGTTAAATGGGTTTTCATTCTTCAAGAGAATACATGATTAAGGAATTCACATGTTTTTAATTTGACCAACAAGATATTTCTTATGATATATGGGGGATAAATGATGTAATTCACGTGATTGTTATGTGACATTTCGAGTAATCATTTTCTTTATACTATGTTCTTGGAAATAAGTATTTTGGATAAGCCTAATGATTGAAATGGATAATTTTATACAAATGTTAGTATTGTTTAAGGATATAACTTTTTTAGAAATTATTGATGGGATGTTATAATAATGTACTTTTAGAAAAAGGACAATCTGCCGGACGGGCGACAACCCATCGCGTCGGACAAGGTTGAGGGAATCGAACCCACAAACGAAGTGAGACTGGCCTTTATCACCTACCAATGGCTTATAGGAAGTCCCTGGTTATTAGAAACTAGTTTTATTTTATTATGCGGTATAATAGATGAATTATAAGTCCATTTTTGGAATCATAAAAGATTAATCTCACTATAGATGGACTTATGTATATTTGATTACTTTTGCAAACTTTTTGTTTGAGATAGATGGAATGACCTGACATTCTATCGTACGATCTTCTAACAGTTCGTGAATAAAAAATTCAACATCATTTCATTAAGAGATGAAGTGGAAATTGTCGAGGGAACGACCAACGGTGAGATTGTACCAAAATCAAGAACGTATTTCTTTTAATTCCAATTTCTTCAACATTAGGGAAATGATATTAAATACCAAAAAATATGTTGTCCTAGTGTCCTTATATATGATGAATCAGATGGTACCTTAGATCATCACAAATTTATGGCTTGTGATTGTTGGCTTTTATAAGATATATTCCATTTAATTTCTTTCATATCTTCTATTATACACTACACCAAGATTAGCTTGTACTATTAAAAACACCGCATTAGCTACTAGTATATGCAACCCTGACTTGGATTTCATTACACGCAATCACGACCATCCTCGATAGCGTGTGTTGTACGCAATATCGGGTTTTACTAAAAAATGATATATTATTATAATATTATTATGAACTAGAAGTTATGAATAGTATTAACTAATTTTTTAATTTTATAACATTATTATTCATCATACACATTTTTTAGAACATGGTATAAGAACAAAATAAAATTTTCAGGTAAAATAAGTATTTTTAAAAAAATGCAGTTTTGACGCCTTTTGATGGTGCACCCACATTAAATCTAGTTTTTGACAAATTTATATGTTAAATTTGAAAAAATAAAATTCTTCTATAGAATCGGGATATTAAAATTTACTTTTGATAAAATTTTCATATTATTCTGATAACTTTCATATTTTAATGAATAGTAAAAACACGATATGTTTTCATTAAAAACAACTTTTTTCATCACAATACTTTATATGGTTAAATTATAATATTTATTGTTTTTAAAGTATAAATAGAATATATTTTTACCATTTAATATAATGTATTTCATTATCATTAATTTTACATTGAATTCATAGCTAAATACATTCAATCTTTTGCAATGTTTTAACATTTAAAACCTGTTTGATTACCAAGGAGATTAATTTTAAATTAATTACTGCAAATACTATGTTTTGAATTTTGAAAAATGGATTCCATATTTGGCATTAGTGGGTTCAAATTATATTAATAGGTTAATTTTTTTTATATTACAAATACTAACTATGGTAATTTTTATTTACTACGGTTAAAGGTAAATAGGGTAATTCAAGGTAAAAAGAATATTATAATAATTTAAAATTTCCTTGACACTTGTCCTAACATTATTTTATGAGTAGTGGACGACCATGGAAATCCTTGGGTCTATTTTGGGACCCAATTGATCAACTTGGTAGTGACAATGCCAATTTGGATTAATTAATTTAATGTAAAGAAAAAATTAACATTAAAACAAATATTTTAGTAATTAATTTTTAAAAGGGGTTATATAAATTATATTTTCTACTATAAATATTCATTGTAATTCTAATGCGATTTCCAAAATAATGTTATTTTTTTATAATTTCTAGAAAACAAATAAATTAAATTATATATAACACAATAAAGATAATGTATTTACCTCATTAATAAATTATTAAAATAAATAATATTATAATGATTAAAATATTTTCCAAAACATGTCCAATTCAGATTGGATGATTTTATTTCGACCATTAGAGATCTTATCTTCACCTTTAATTATTTTTGGACCTTTTGAAATAGATGATATGTTTATAATAAAATAATATATCTATAATTTCCAAAGGTGCCCCTCTCCTCCCTTATAAAAGGGCACCTCCTCCCTCTCTTCCTCACACAAATTTGAGCCTCCATGCTCGGCCAACCCCGGACCATTTCACTTCTCCACTTCCCTGAAACCATCTTAGAGGTCCTGGACCTCTTCAAAGACCAATTGTAGTGCCCAAAGAGTAGGTCTCAAAGAGGCCCTTCAAAGAAGAGGTAATGTCCATTACCGATTATTTCTATATTCTTTCTTCTTAAACTTATTCTTCTTTAGTTTTTTAATTATGAAATAATAACATAAGTATCACTCATATACTGATATGTTATTATAACTATTAAACACCCATATTTCACCATCTATCCATCCTACGGAAAATGAAATCACTGCGCGTGCGTACGTACGGAATACCGTCTCCACGCCGTGGTGTAATCTATTTACCACCACCACCTTACATGGATGGGTATAATGGTGAAAATAATGACTATATATGAATATAGTAAAGTGATATTGATTATCTAATATTATACATACATTTTAATACAATTCCAGAATCATGGGAATGATATCATCGCTTGTGCGTATGTACGGACTACCATCTCCACGAACCCGATGAGATTCATTTTCCATGATTAACCATTAAATAATTATTATAAAGTATATATATGAAATATATGACATAAAAATTCTACTGGATTTATGTATATATATATATGTATGTCATCTATTTGTTTAATTGAATTCAACAAGGAAACTAAAACATCGTTCTTGCATACGTACGGCCTACCGTCTCCATGAACGGTGTTTTTCATTCCTTTTATCGATCTATAATATATATGTATATGATGAATATATATTATATATAAATAATGTTTTACATTCATGAATTTTGTAAATCAGGATATAATTAATAATATCAAGAACGACAAGTCGATACACGTATGATAAATGAAATGATTTTACCCAAAACGCTGCTTTAACATGGAATTTACTAAAGAATGGGTAATATAAAGTCATAAGTGAAACATATATGACATCATAACAATTAATATGATTATGTAATAATTCAATTACATTATTTAAATCATTATATAGGAGTTTTGGATCCATACAAAGCATATCAGGCATAAGGTAAGGGATAACTATTCTAATCTTTCACTTATCCGAGATTGTTTATTCATAAGTACATACTGGGGATATTGTTATCATCCATGTCCATGTATTATAAAAGTGTTTTTATGTATGTTTAATGTCATTTTTACCCATTTTGTCTTTTACCACATCGTATAGAAGGAATCTTTGTTTTGTTTACCATACGAGATACTTTTTAACTTTTCCGACAAATGTATGAGGAGATTGTTATTTATAACTTATACTGCGTGAACAGATTTTTACGGTTTTATAAAGACTTATTTTAATGAAGATTAATCGAAATTATTTCATTACTATTTTCAACAAAATTCTTTTCTTTTAAAATTTCTTGACATTTTGGTAAAATAAAATGATTTTTAAAAAGAAGGGATATTTTCCTCAAGAATTAATTTCAAGTGTTTTATCAAAAACATTTTTCACCTAAGATGACATTATTTCATATGTGTATGTTTCAAGTATAATGTCTCTATAATTTACATGGTTTCACTTTTCTTATTATGAAATGATATCCATTTCTTTCATATGGATTATGTGATATTGGGATGATGTTTATGAAACCCATTTTATTTATTGGGAAATTATGAATGATGTATGTTTATTTTGTGGCACATGTAAGAATGATTTTAATATGAGATGGGTGGGACCTATATCTCCCTCCAATTCATTGGGTAAAGATTTATATCTCATGAGATAGAAATGGATGGAATGGTATTTTAACCCAGTTCAGTGTTACAGGACTGAAACGAGGAGTGAACTCGATTCAGAAAGGGACTGTGTCCACCAAGATGGTCTTGGCAGCAATGCCTTGGATACTATGGAAATCGTTACATGTGCTGAATGGTCTCCAAAATTAAATGTCTTATTACCATTATATTTTATCATGGTTTTTGTTCCATTATGATATATGCCTTACGTACTTCCATGATTTATATCTTTTCTCAAGATTTTGATGTTTAAATTTCATGTTCATGTTTTTGTTTTCAAATGTTTATGGATTGGTTTATGTTCTCTATGTTTTCCCTTAATGAGAATTTGAGCTGACACTTTTTATGTTTTATTTTCCCCAGGAAATAAAGAAAGGTTTTAAGTAAGGAAACAAAAAGGGGAAGATCGTTATGGGAGTTTTTGAAGATATTTCAACATGATTAGAAGTTTATATTCTGAGTTTCCAAAGACATTAAACTATTACAGTCCTTTTGTGTATGTTTTTGTTATGTATTAAGTATTCCGAAAAAGTAATGTAATGTCTATGTAAATCAAGCTTCAGGCCTCTACAGTTATCAAATTTAATGGACTGAAACTCTTGATTTCATTACTTCACTGAAATCTGGTGTGTGAGGTTTTCTGGGTGGCTGAGGTGACTTATTCCAAATAGTAGGTTGTTTCCAAAATTATCCTTCCAACAGTATCCTTCCAAAAACATCATTTTTTCATTTTCCAAATTTCTAGTTCATGAACATTACTTCCAGTCCGGTGAGGATTACAAACCAATGAGGTTCTACAGTGTTTCAATATAGGTGAGGTTTCAAGACTAGTGAGGTTCTATGGTGTTTTCAAACCAGTGAGATTTCCAGACCATTGAGGTTTAACAGTGTTTCTATACTATTGATGATTCATGTTAAGTGAGGTTTTACAGTGTTTTCACACTAGTGAGGTTTCTAGATCAGTGAGGTTCTACATTGTTTATAGACCAGTGAGGTTTTTAGAATGGCGAGTCATCTAACACATTGTAAAATGTTATGATTGTTCTACAGTATTTCCAATTTCCTACAGTTTCAACCATTTGATGTTTCCATTGACGTAAAATGAATTTTATGCAATTTTTGAAGGGATTTAAGTTTGAATAAAATCCCATAACTCATATATTATATTTTCCTAAGGCTTGGAAAATTTTTACCTGGTCAAACTGTGTGGTTTAATGCGATCCTCTTTTAATGGAAAATCAAGTGTATCTTAAAATGATTCTCTGTTGAATCTTCTAAAGGGACGATATATCATCCAACCTAGTTATTCTTCCATTTTCCCAAGAGTGATATTATCTAACAATTCATTCATCCCATAGGGGCTATGTGATTGAATTATATTCCTTGGATCATTTCCCCCTGATGTTGCTTATTTCTGTATGCACACCCCCAATTTTTGTGTAAGCTACAAGTGTTTATCCTTCATTGAGATAAGGTATTTTGAAACTATGTTATTGTGTTTTATTCATTCCTTCCCCTATTTTTTATCCTTTTAATGAAATATCATGTGATCTACATGCTTCTAATGTAGTTTATTGCATTTCAGATGGTGTGTTCGTGTCACAGCGTCCATGAGTTGATGCATTTGTCACGGGGCAGTATATAGTATGCTTTTGTGTGGCTCATTCTCATAAAAATAACATCAAGAAAGGATTTAGGGAGTGGATTCATTTCTTCTCTATTATTTTATGTGCAAATGTAGAGGAAGATTGTTTTATCCCACTGAATCACAACAGAATCGACAATAATAAACATTGAATCTGATAAATAAATTGATATTGTTAAATTGTTATTGCCTCTTGTTTTTCTAGATATTGTGTTAACTATGATTGTTTTGTTTAGATATTTGTTCATAAGGGAATATGTTAAATAACATAAGAATAAAAATTAATTGAAAAATTTATCTCTATAGATATAGAGTCATGTGAATGAATCTAGTTGTTATTGTTTAATTTTAGTTATTTTATGTTAATCAAATTGATTCAGTAAGAATTTTTAATCTATTTTTTATAGCTAACATAACATGATGTTTATATTTCCCATAGATGGAAACTACAAATAATAAATCAGTTAATTCTAGGTGGATTAATGGACTTTTTATTTGATAAAAAAAGATAATTCATCGTATGGTTCTAAGATACCCTCTTTCTTATAATGAATTATATCGTTATTCTAAGAGATATGATAGCTCATTGGGTTTGGAGGTTGGATGACTTTTTAATGGTCCAAGAGACCAATTGATCTGATGTTTTTTCCACCTACTTTTCTTTGGACATTTGGAGGAAGGGAGGCCTATTGGTTGTGGCATTCATTAATTCCAAGAGTGGAAAGATGCATCTGTTAATGCATGTGGGTGTTAGGGAGGACACAAGATTTAATGTAACATGTTTGATGTGAATGATGCGATTATTCTTTTTCTTGTTGGGTTTTTATCTTCCTTACTTTCCCCACTAATCAAGGAAGCTTGTTTTCTTTCCCTCCTTCATAAAGGGATGAAGATGAACGAGGTATTCCATGTTCATTCTATGTTTGGATTCATGAGGGAAGATGGGTATATGATCATGCTATGTGTGGAAATGTAATAATGTGGTTATAAATGAACGAATAAATAATATTAACCCATGGGGTTGGATCTGGTTGTGACACAATAATGAGGATTCGTTTTAATGAAATAATAGACCTTGGGTGTGATTCTAATGAAATATAATTTGGAAATTATTAATAGTTAATTAATGATTATTTAATTAATGAATGTACAGTGCTACTGATAAAATGGGAATGATGGAATGTAATAAATCTCTATAAATTTTTGCAGGATTATATGATACCTATTATTAGACGTGGCAGTCAGAAGTCTGAGAGACATTAGCATCAGACGAATATAAGACAAGGTTATGCACATAGTGTTTTTGAGATAAATAGTATATTATATTTTTTTCTATATTCTACTCCTCCCCTTCAGTTAGGGAAACTAACACCTTAAGGATTATGAGCCCTTGGGGGTGTTTTTCCCCACATTCATTTGGGAGGATGGATTCCTGATTACACCCTTTAGCCCCAATCTCTTGTCATGGTGGTTACTTGTAATGGTAGGAATATTGGTTAGTAGAATCCTTTAAATTAAATACTTATGACACAAATTTCATCCATGATAACATAAAACAAACCATTATAAAATATAATGAAAATGTTGTAATATAGACAACTATAACATGATATTTCTCTAAAGAATCATACCAATATAGGAGATCACACTTTACAGCATGATGAAGAATGTGAAAAATAAAACAATATCATTAGCACTCTCCCATGTACTCTCTATAAGAAATAAATATCAAACATGAATAATAAATCAAAAAATACACTATGTATGGTAAAACCATATCATATAATAGATAATATTAACAACCACATAAAATTGATACAAGAGATGTTATATACATAAAAATAATTATTTTTCATAGCATGAATCTACAAATTATATTCATGTTTAATATCATTTATGTAACCAATAATCAAAAAGGACACAAACCAATGGAATAACATTCCCATGAATCACCATCACTTGGATGTATTTTATCACCATAAACATATCCTCAATGGTGACATCACGATTAATATTTATATTTCATTATTGATGATTTGAGAGTCTTTATGAAGATAAAATTAGTTTTTAAAGTCATAAAATATTTCTTGTATTTGTATCATCTATGGGATAAGTGGTATATTATATAAAACTTGTCTAATATGAGAATAAACATAGAAACGATAAACATGTCAGGGATGAAGCCTACCCCCAAGTCTAACCCTTCACTACTAATGAAGAGGATTGACATTCCAGAACACAATTTCTACAATATCAAACGCCATAGGTTTCCTCCTTTTATTGGAATATTTTCTCATATGATCATTCACTAATTTTATCCTCCCATGAAACACCTAAACAATCTTATTTATTCCCTATATTAGTTCATTCATATAAATTTAAAAATATGCATTCTTATTGGTGCAAAATTGAAATTGGAAGATTCACTCATACAAATAATCAAATGATACCATACAAATGCTCAGGATAACACTATTATTTATGAAAAAATAACCATATATGTGTGCAATATCCTCAATCTTCCAAAAATATTGGACAAAAATTAAAAAAAATCCATAAGAACCTTAATCGTGTTCTCTTTCTAAAAATAATTCTGTAGATAGAGAATAGTACTGAGGTGCAGCTGATAAAAAAATAATTTCTCAAAAGTATCCATACACATGAACTTAAATAATGATTTTCATACAAAATTATTATCTATAGGACACTTTAGTTATATTCTAAAAAATATTCACCAACCATGAATAATTGATCAAGGTAATGTGAGATGATTTCAATATATGGTACAATATTAGACATCTATCATCAATAAATCCCTAATGTTGAGAAACTTTCTGATGATTTTAATCCATATGGAATCCCACATCAATTAGTTTTATTTGAGATATGAGACATTTATTATAAGAGAAATGTTTTTCAAATAAAACATAATTTGAAAATAAAAGTTTGAAAAAGGGTGATTTAGAATGATTTATATGATGTAGGGGTATGTGGTCATCTGGAATATGATCTACACATGAGTGATAAATTCCGTTGGAGTATTAATTTAAAATTAAATCGTAAAATAATTTTAATACATTTCCACATTTTTTAAAAAATAAAAAAATTATCGTAAATCCTTGCATTTGATTTACTGATTAGTAATCATCCAAGAGAGATGAGTAGAGGCTTTACTTAATTATTGATCAATAATTTTATTATCACATTTCCGAAAAATATTTTAGAAAATATATATTTTTCATTATCTGTCATGGTGATGACAACACCAATTTACTCATCATGATAATAAAAAACTCCACCCGAACTATGTAGATATTCCAATACAACTCCATGGTTATCCCTGAAAATAAATTCATAACAAGATGAAACTAGATTATATATTAATGATCAATAAATATGAATATAGATCCCTTTTTCATAATGAATCCTTTAGATGAATTCATTATTTTTTAAGGGATTAATAATTTTAACATTAATAACAATCCCTTTGATAATAGATTAATCATGAATTGAGTTGTTATAATAATAACTTTAGGAGGAATTATTATCTTCAAAAACAACATGATGTTATAATATATAAGTAGGGACCATTAATATGACTTTATCGAGTTTTTTTTTCGAGAATTCCAAATGATTTGAATCATCTCCATTGTAGTAACTTGAGAATGATTAAGAATATGATGACGAATCGCGAACACAGAACAATATTTGAGGATGTCAATAATTAAAGAAGTCTATGTAAAATGATCATCAATGTAATATGTAGGTAATTTCTACATTGAAAAAGAAAAGACACAACTCCGAAACAAGTTGAAAATGTATCCTCTATTTTGATGATATAGATAACATAAATAACATTGTGATATATCAAAGGTCTAAAGAAAATCATATATTAAACTATTAACATACTCTATCCTCTAAACAATAATAGATTTAGCATGTCTTTCGATGGTATTATTTAATTTTACAATATAATAGTGGGCTCCATTTAACATTTTAGAGTGTTGGTAGAATTATATTGAAGTAATAACACCATTTGAAATAGGATCCCATGCCATGAATTCATCCCTTGATGAGAAGCAATAATTATGAACACTGAAATTGATATAATATCATAGAGAATCCATGTTTCCATGTTTATAATTAATGAATATGTAAAAAATAAAAAATGTAGAATCTTTTTTATTATAATCATATAGAAGATAAGCAATCAAATTTATAGTCCTGAAACGAATGGATAATTATATAGAGACCAACAATCGAGATTCGTAGTCCATAGTAGATACGATTGATTTTCAAGAAAGTAAAATAATGGAATCAAAATGAATATGATTACCACATGTTAAATAATTAATAAATATAGATAAATGAAATCTTAAACCCTATGTATTTTTTTGATGATACTCATGTTAAAAATATCATGCACGGAGTACTTATATAATATATGAGTTTTAATTCTACCACCTCCATCATCATAAGGCCTTCAATATGTATTCTATGAAACATTAGATAAAATCATCTCAAATATGATTCCACTACAAAATATGTTATTAATTGAAAGATTGATATTATAGTTCTGTGTTGTATTCCATTTTTACACCATTAAAGAGTAGTCAAATATGTAAATGATGATAAAATTCACATAACAAAGTCGGACAACCAGAGATAAATATTTACATTTACTGAAAAATTATTCTAATATGACTAATTATACTTGATAAAAATAATGTCTTTTATCTTCCACATAAAATATAAACTACTAGATAGATAAAAAATGTCGCCTTCTATAATACTTAATTCCATGAAAGTGTCAACTTTCCTAGAAACATAGATGATCCTTTGAATGGGGATAAATTATTTTCTCCAACCAATTTACTAACATAAGGCGTCTTCATAATGGAATATGGAAATATTTTTTGTTTTTATATTTCTCTTATCCTCTTGAGTAAAGTGGTTGATGTTATCTTCATACAGTATATGATAACGAGCATAAATTTTTTTTCCAGAATAGATTGATCTCAATTTCCCATTTTTATACTTAATAGAAAGTAACAATCTAAGGTAATCCTATAAAATAGAAAAAATAACTTCTGAAAGGGAATCACTATGCATGCATCCTCTAGAAAAATTAAACTATCCATCATGGGATCCCATAATTAAAACAATGATATGTGAAAAAAGAATTTTTATAACCTAACTAATAATAAAATCATCACAAAAAAACATAGAAATAACCATGAAAATTAATTTAATATATATTATATAAAATGAATATTATAAATCAATATTAACATTAATATTACCTCCCCTAGCATGATTTAAATTAGATTGAAACATTATTATGTATTTATAAGGTAGTATTAAATTTCCATTCCCATGATGAAATAAATATAATTTTACAAAATAAATATTCTTGAGATGGAGGCCAATACATTATCATGTTTTTACAGATTGTTTTAAAGGTTATGTATCCAGATAAACCATCTTAAAGTGACTAATTTTATTTGAATTATACATATTTACTATGAGGGAAAATAAATATTAATTTAACCCATGATGAAGGATGTCACCATGTTAGAAGTGATGAAAAAAATTAAAAACCTCAGTATGATTGACCTCCAAATATATTTGGGAAAATATGTTTCTAAACAGTCCATACCAATGGATGTTGGGGAAGCTACTAGGAACATGTATTTTTACTATAAATTACGGTAAACAAAACATCATGAAACATCAAACTAAAGATAAATGTTATATCGTTGGACACAATAGTTGTTGTCTCATATCATGGTATATCATTTTTAGGAATAGATGTACCTCTATAGCATAATGTTTCACCTAATAAAAGAAAAATTGATATGTTGAAAAAATGTGATGAAAGGCCTCTTGTTGAATAATAAATGGTGTTTTTTATAGTATGACCAACCATATAGGACCGCCAAATAAAACTCGGTCTCTAGAAATCTCCACATCATAATACCTAGATGTAAATCCTTTACATAGTATAGAAAAGATGAATAAAATTTTATCATTATAAGGAAACCTCTTGAACAACATGATCCCTTAAAAGAAATAATTTACAGTGTTATTCCATTAATTTATAAACAAACTAGATTTTTTATTGACTCATTGCATGTTATCCTACATATCTCATAATTTAAAACATTATACATTCATTCTTTACATTAAATAGTTATGTAGTAATCATATTATTCTTCTATCCAATGGGAAGATAAAATTTATAAGTAAAATTTGGAGAATATATACATTGAATGTTGTGATAGTAGAAACAATAAGACATTCACTATTGTGGTATTGTCTCCACAACCTCATGGAAAAAAATTATTTGATATATCTTAAGATCATGGGTAATATAATTAATCTTTTGGGAGATTAAATGATGGAAAAAATTAGATAAAACTGATCAATTATTCTTGAGAAAACATCCCATACTAGATTGTGAGGGATCCAAAAATAACCTCACACAACACTCATTCATCTTGAAAATGAATAAATACTAAGCTAATAGTGTTCTTCTTATGAAACAGAAAGACTATACAATTAGTATTTAACTAAAACAATGTTAGACACATTCTATTAAATATTGTTAGAGGATCTATAGTATTATAAGAAACTCCAAAGAACCTCATATATTATCCTACATGACTATGTAATATCTACACTATAAAAACTAACTTATACGCCCGATCCATAAAAATAATGAATCAACCATCAACTGATTCATAAATAAATTCTTATGGGATAAGAAATTATTCATGAAATGAACTTAAAAATCCTTTAACTCAAAAATCCATATCTTTCTCAATATCTATTAATGGTGATTAAATCCAAAAAAATTGTTTCTCTGTATACACCTCCAAAAATTTATAATCTATAAGGATTCCGTCGATGAAAACCACCCTAAACTGATCCAGAATCACTATGAACCCTATGTTCTCCATAAACATTAATATAGATAGATAGTTCATTAAATTGAATGATATGATATTTAACATATAATTATTATTTGAGATTGTCACGTAGTAATCATAATGGCCAAGTATTATTTTAATTTAATGACTTCATAGCAATAGATCGATCATCAAGACTGACATTCTGGAATTAGTTTATTTAATAACTCATCAAACCATTGATATTGATTACGGTTCTTCATAATCATGGGATTAATTCAATGGATTTATAAAATTAGATAGAACGGCCTAATAAACATTTACAAATATAATTGTTTCTTACCAAATGAAAAAAAGTAATCCAAATAATTAAATAAAAAATGTATCATCGATATGTACCAACAGCTCTCACAACTCCTATGGTACCATAATATATAGGGACATCAATATCAATAAATATAATTTCAATAGGTTTATTACAATATTTTCCCACAATTATGGGAATCCATGTCAATCACTGTCAGGTGATCATTCAATGAACCCAACATCAATTCCACCATCATAGAAGATATTGTTGGAGCACTCCTCCAACAAATGTATTGTTCTTTCATCGAAATATAGTCTTGGATCACCATCATTATCATACAATAAATTCAATATATGAAATAAATCCACATACTCTAGCATCAAAAACAACCAATCATCATTGATGATGGTGTCTTAAATCAATATATACTAATAGAGATGTCCCCCAAATAGTGTAGTTACACATGAACTAGGAAAAAACATTAAAAAAAAATATATGTACGCTAACCGTTTAAAGGGTGCTATAAAAATGAAGGGACTATGATGTCACTCTAACATGAATTCCAAATCATGGACTATGGATGGTGATATGAAGAACTATGTATATTTTGAGTAAAAAAACCTTCTAACTATGAAGAAAATAATAAATGGGTACCTTGAATGATGTAGAAATAAAATTTTAGATGATACTCTATATTATATAGTATACTGAGGTACACTCCATGACACTCTGACTATGTGGATGACCACATCTATAAGGCCCCAAGCCATAAACCTTACTTAATCTTGAGTTATTACAATATTACACATTGGGGATCTTTTCAGGTTTAGAGTTTTAGAGAATTAGATCATAAAACTTGCATTACATTCCACATTTAAAAAAAGTTGTTACATAAAAGATAGTTTTCATTTTTCTAGTCAACGAAAACATATTTAAAATAAAACAGGGATTATTTCCTGACACTTCCTTGACACTATCATCATATCATGTACCCTTCCCTTGACCTGTGAAAAACATTTCAAAAACATGGGATGAGAATAAAAAGCACAGTAAGGGATATAAAAATATGGAAATGAAACATGAGTACATGTATACATAAGAATGAAATCATACTTTACCCATAAAACAGAAGCACTTTAACATACCTCATAAAATCATGAAAAAATCATAGAAATCATAAGACATAAAGGTAACTTGAGGCATTCATAACATTATTACGTAGGGAGTAACCCTCTTGGTTATGTTTGGAATAACCACCACAGTATATTCCCTAAATCTCTTCGGAGAAACCTTATCGTTTAACCCCTTCGCATTACCCAATGCATTGGAGAGCTATATCGGGCTCACCCGCCCTTAGTTTATCACGGAACCACCTGTTTTCATAATAATTCCCAAGAAAAATAACATAAATGTATCCCATAAAACATGCATAAAGGAAATATAACAATACCATATTTCAATCACAATATAACATTTTAGGATATGGAAATAATGAATCCATTAAAAAAACCCTTTTCAAAACCATTTAAAACATTTAATAAAGAGATTTTTGAATCAAAGTGTCCCATACCACCTTGAAGCTTTTAACATTTTAAACCATTAATATCCATATAAATAAATCCATAAAACTATTTTGAAAACATGGATATTAATAAGAAAAAATCATTAAAACATTTAAAGTGATATTTTGGTTAAAGTGTTTTTACCAAAATTAGAGACACTTGAATACAATAATTGAGGAATAACATTTAATCAGAACTTTTTAATATCATGAGAATAAATGGATTCATGATATTATATTTCAAAGAACAGTATATACACTATATAGAAGTTAATTGGTGCATAACAACAATGAAGTCTCAATAGAGATGTAAAATGTGATGAAATCCCTTATAAAGAAGGTATCCTTAAATTAAGGATAAATCAATCTCAAAATTATGTGTGACAAATATAAATACACCCAATTTAATTGGATATTAAGTGTAAAATAATAAAAGTTCGTTCACACATATTCAAATGATGGCATATTCAATAACTACATGTTGATCCCAAAGAAATCAAAATTGTGTTAAAAAGTTCCCTTGGTAAAATTTGACAGCCTAATGGCGTCACATAAAAAATTCTGAAAATGAGTTGATGAGAGATAAAAAGGGAATCTCATCACATGGAAATAAAATTTAAATCAATCAGGATATAGAAGAAAATATCCCAACATAATAGTATGTGAATTAAAAGACATAACAAACGAAGTCTTTTAAAAAGAGGAGGGTGAAAGGTTCCCTTACCGACTTGGGAATCTTTCGAAAAGTACACCCCATTGAAGAAGTGTCATAAAATGTATATGTAAATACCCATAAATGGAATTATATTACAAAATGAGTGTAATAATGGGCCATACATAAACCACTAAAAGGAAATTGTGGCAAATGTAGCATAAATCTCACAGGAATAAAAGTGAGATGAAAAATCTCTTACGAAAACTCAACAGCCTAACAACGCCACTTAAAACATCCAATATGGATTGATGAGAGGAAATAGGGCCACTAATCACATAAACATAAAGTTTAGAGAAATAGGAATATAAAAGAACATTCCCCAACATAACAAAGAGGATCATAAAATAAGTAACATAATAGAGAGTACTTAAAAAGAAAGTGAGAGGTTAGATCTCTTACGAAAATTCGGCAGCCTAACGGTGCCACTAAAAACTTCCAAAATGTATTGATGAGAGAGAATAGGGTATCTCATCATATGTACATAAAAATTACAGTAATAGTAATCTAAAAGAACATCCCAATCACAATAAATATGAGCTTAAAAGGAATGACATAAAAGAGTGTACTTAAAAAGAAAGAGAGGAGTAGGATCCCGTACCTCGTGTCCGACATGACTCGATCGTTGTTTAATCTAATGAATAATAAAATTTGGTCAATTTATAATTGCTTAAGTACCACCTTTAAATATAATTATTCAGATCATATCACATATTATAATGTTACAATAATTGGTTAATAAAGTGAGTTCGTATCAGGCATTTTTGTCGATGTTTAGTACATGAGTAAAAATTGAAATTGTTGGAAAAAAATTTTCCATGTAGTTATAGGTACATCATCTGAATAATAGTATTTATGTTTTAAATATCATATATATCCAGTATATATTCATTATATAATATTCCATAGCATTTGGAGAGAAAAAATTAAAAGCACCGTTCATGGAGAAGGTAGGTCGACGTATGCATGAATGCTACTTTCATTTTTTTGCCATATTAATGGAATTAAAACAAAATGAGAGACATATATATTATAATCCAGAATGATACCCATCATTTAGATGTTATATATTACATATATATATCCAATATATATATGTACTTATAATAGTACATAACATTTGGTGATTAGAAATGAAATGTACCGTTCATGGAGACGGTAAGCCGTACGTACGCATGAACGCTACTTTCATTTCTTTTTTCTATATTCAATTTAATGAAATAAAAGAGATATAGAGGTATAATATAATTCCAGTAGTATAACATATGTAATACCATTAATTCCGTCCTTTATACGTCCCACATATTGCATTAATGAATCGAGTCACTTTGAGGGGGTGGTAGTCCGCACTTCTTAAAATGAAGATATCGTATTTACCCATAATGGAAACCATAAAGGTATGCCATAAAATAAAAAATACAGAATCTTAAGGAATACATAAACATATTATATAGCATATATAAATATAGTTACATCTTAATGGCCACCTTTGAATGTGTTAAAAGAATGTTGAACAATCATCGTTTCGGGAGGCAGAAATTCGTCATCCACAGAAACAGTATGTTCTTTAACAATTAGATGTAGGAGTGTGTAAGTGTAGCTCAAATACTTCTTTTAAAAACATCCTAGTATATTGAAGATACTTTATTTGTTAGAAAATAAATTAATAAAATTATTTTAGTGGTTAGGAGAAGCAAAATAAAACATAAGGACACAAGTGAAGACATTACCTTTAAATCGGGTAACGTCCTTTGATTTGAGCTGAAAGGCTTCATTGGAAAGGATTATTCCCAGTTGAGGATTCAAGTAGTTAGAGAGGGATGTGGAGATATGAAATGATAAGGATTTGGCCGAGCCAATGGCTTTGGAAGTGTGGGTAAAGAGGTAGAGGTGGGGGCCTTTTATAACAGGAGAGGAGGGGCACTCTTGGAAAGGTATAAAATGTAACTTTATTTTCAAACGAGTTTCATATTTAATTGGTCCCAAATTGATTTTTTTAGGATAAGGTGATAAGGGTTCTAAATACACCCATACAATAGGTTTTGGACATGTGTAGGTCTTAGATTTTACATTATCTTTCCATTTTATTTAAATCGTTAAATAATGAGGTCATCGCTGCATCATCATGATGTCATAAATAATATAATTTATTTATTGTATAAAAATTATTAAAAAAATACTACGATGTAAGAACTATTTTTATATTTCCAATGAATATTTATAGTCCAAAATATCATTTATTTAGACAAAATTAATTTTTTTTTACTTAGGTGATACATTCTTTGTTACATTTAACATTCTTTAAAAATAAAAAGATAAAAAGTCACTTTCTCACAAAAGTGATTCCAGGGGGCCCCCATGTTTGGAACAAGGCATCCCATGGTCGGACATGAGACAACAAGTAGCCTTAGGACACATTTTGTGGTCATTTTATATTATTATGATATTATCTTATTATATTTAACTGCCCGATTACACATTAATCAAGATAATTAAAGATAATTACCGTCATTACTATTCATAATTTCCAAATACAAAAAGATCTTAATTACATAATTTTGACCTTCTCATTCAAAATATGTATTTAATTTTACCAAATTCCAAACAGAGAAATTGCAATAATTAATTTAAAAAACTTCCCGTTGTCAAAACAAATAGCGGGTTTTTTAGAAACAATATTTAGGAAAAGTTTGGCACTTGTTTATGCCTAATTTCAAAGTAAAATTAATCCCAATGACCATCATTGAATTACATTGTAAAAATATATTCTAATTAAACGTTAAAAAATTAAAAATATAATATAACCATATAATTAAATTATATGAAAAAGCAGTTTTGATGTAAAATGCAGTATTTTTAACTATTCATTGAAAAATGAACATTGTCAGAAAAATTCCAAAAATTAACCCAAGGTAAATTTCAATGTCCCAATCATAAATAATATGTTTATTTTGAAAAATAGAGCTTATAATATATTCAAAAAGTGGATTTAAAAGTGGTTCTACATCAAAAGATGATTAATCAACCTTTTAAAGAATATTAGAATGTTTACGCTTAAAAACTAGATTCATTTGAATTTTTAATCCTCTAACATTTATTGTACAGAGTAAAAATATTTGACAAACATATATAATAATTTTGTAGTTAGTTCTATTCATTCCCGAAATTACAATAGCTAGGCGTTAACTACCATTTAAATAATATTATTTTATTATTAGAGTGCAAATAAAGATTCCCAAGAAACTCATTGTTCTGTATTGGGTATGCCATCGTGCATAGCGTCCCATTTGAAGTAATATTAATATTTTATTCGAAAATATGGATAAATATGAAAATTTCATACAATTTATTTACCTGTGGTGTTACATCCTCCCCCCCCCCTTTTGAGAATTGTGTCCTCATAATTTTAAAATTGAGCTTAGAAACATCCTTGAACGTCCCACATCGGAACAAGAGTCAGTAAAACAATCAATTTAAAATAAAGAAAGATAAGTACAAAGGTCACCTGAGTTAACCCATATTTGGATTCCAAGTATGAAAATATGGACATGGAGGAAAAAACAAAGGGTCATTTTCTGATGGAGAGTGATAGAAAATATGTTTAGGAGAATGTTAACCACAAGAAAATCACATACATGTGATGGGTTAAACGGTATTCGATTCCCCAGTAGGAAAAGTTAATAGAAAACATTTTTGTTTTATGTTACTTTTTATTGAGGAATTTATTCATAAGGAAACATAATCACTTATCATGTTGAATTTCAACTTTTATTATATTCCTTACAAAAACACATATTTTCTCCAAAAGACGAGTATTTAGGAAGACTTGTTCACATTAAGAGTACTATAATCAAATTCTAGAGAATCACCTAATCCACAAAAGAGAACGATATACTTCCCATGTCTTTATAATTTAACCAAAACCAAAACCAAAAAGGATAGTACAATATCAGATAATCCAGAAAAGGATAACCCATTATAAAAAGAAAATCTATTCTTAATCTCCAAAATTTGTCCAAAAAAACCGAAAGTTCAACAATGACCATTTGATAAACAATTGTCCATAAAATTCTTCAAATTAAACCACACTAATATAGAAACCCAAATATTTGAAGGATTTAATCACATAGTCTTCCAAGGTACAAATTAACACTTATCTCCAAAAAACATCAGTTGCTCTTAAATTCTCATTTTGAAAAGTAATTAACCTAATCACATATCCTCCAAGATAGGTTAATCATTTCCATATATAACCCAAAATAAACTTACTATTGATTCCTAAAATCATCTAACTAAAAATAATTAGTCAAAATAACCAGGGACTTCGCGTAGTCCAGTGGTAGGTGATAAAATACCACTCGCACTTTGGTTGTGGGTTCGATTCCCGCAGCTATGTCCGACGCGACGGGTTGTCACACGGTCTGTGTGTTGTCCTTTTTCCCAAACTATATAGTTTTAAAACATTCCACAAAACGAGATAAAATCATCAAAAATGATCATAACATATTGTAACCTCAAGTTTATCTCATTCCTTTCATTTTATAGCATATCATATAATAACCCATAATTACCTCAAAAGTAAGGATCATATAAACTCTAATGGTTACCTTTATAATTATTACCTGAACTTCCACATCAATTGGTCATCTCGTACATGATGCATTATAGAACATACCAAGGATCAAGTGGTTGATCATGAATCCTTGATAGTTGGTTTAGAACAACCACGAGTTTCCTCATTGAATCCCCCATTTTATCTACTATCTTAAACAAAGAACCACCACAATTTCCTTCAAACCTGTTGTCTCTTTGGTGCCCACTATATCCATCCATTTACTAAAAACAGAAAGGTCAGTGTGAGTATATCAACAAAACCATCATGTACTGCTGAGGAAGATAAACACTATTATATACTTACTCATTCACTTCATCTAAAACTAGGGCTCTTTCTAAAATCCTAACCATTATGGTAATATCACTTTTTCTTATAGGATACCCTAGCCTCTAAAGTTATCTAAACTGACCATTGATACCAACTATAAGGCCCCAAGCCTTAAACCTTACTTAATCTTCAGTTATTACAAGATTACACATTGAGGATCCTTTCCGGTTTAGTGTTTTAGAGAATTAGATCATAAAACATTCATTACATTCCACATTTAAACAAAGTGGTTACATAAAAGATAGTATTCATTTTTACCGTCAACGGAAACATATTTAAAATAAAACATGGATTCTTTCTTGACACTTACTTGACACTATCATCATATCATGTACCCTTCCCTTGACCTGTGAAAAACATTTCAAAAACTTAGGATGAGAATAAAAAGCCTTGTAAGGGATATAAAAATATGGAAAGGAAACATTAGAACATGTATACATAAGAATGAAGTCACACTTTACCCATAAAACATAAGCACTTTAACATACCTCATAAAATCATGAATAAATCATAGAAAGCACAAGACATAAAGGTAACATTATGCATTCATAACATTCTTACTTAGGGAGTAACCCTCTTGGTTACGTTTGGAATAACCACCACAGTATATTCCCTAAATCTCTTCGGAGAAACCTTAACGTTTAACCCCTTCGCGTTACCCAATGCATTGGAGAGCTATATCGGGATCACCCGCACTTAGTTTATCATGGAACCACCCGTTTTCATAACAATTACCAAGAACCATAACATAAATTAATCACATAAAACACGCACAAAGGAAATCTAAAATTTCCACATTTCAATCACAATATAAAATTTTAGGATATTGAAATAATGAATCCATTTAAAAAAACCATTTTCAAAACCATTTAAAACATTTAATAAACAAATTTTTTAATCAAAGTTTCCCATACCACCTTGAAGCTTTTAACATTTTAAACCATTAATATCCATATATATAAATCCTTAAAACCATTTTGAAAACATGGATATTAATAAGAACAAATCATTAAAACATTTCATGTGATATTTTGGTTAAAGGGTTTTTTCAAAAATTTGAGACACTTGAATACAATAATTGAGAAATAACATTTTATCAGAACATTATAATATCATGAGAATAAATGGATTTATGATATAATATTCCAAAGGATAGTATATACACCATAAAACAGTTAATTGGTGCATAACAACAATGAAGTCTCAATAGAGATGTAAAATGTGATGAAATCCCTTATAAAGAAGATATCCTTAAATTAAGGATAAATCAATCTCAAAATTATGTGTGACAAATATAAATACACCCAATATAATTGGATATTAAGTGTAAAACAATAAAAGGTCATTCACACATATTCAAATGATGAAATATTCAATAACTACATGTTGAACCCAAAGAAATCAAAATTCGGTTAAAAAGTTCCGTTGGTAAAATTCGACAGCCTAACAGCGTCACATAAAAAATTTAGAAAATGAGTTGATGAGAGATAAAAAGGGAATCTCATCACATGGAAATAAAATTTACATCAATCAGGATATAGATGAACATATCCCAACATAATAGTATGTGAATTAAAAGACATAACAAACGAAGTCTTTTAAAAAGAGGAGGGTGAAAGGTTCCCTTACTGTAGAGACCCGAAGCCAGTCGGATATAGACATTACATTACTTTTGCAGAATAATTAGTACATAACAAAAACACACACACAAGGATCGTAATAGTTTAGTGTCTTTGGAAACTCGGAATATAATCTTCTAATAGTGGTGAAAGATATTCAACATCTCCCATAAAGATCTTTTTGTATACCTAAATCTTTACTTATATCCTGAGGAAAAGAAAACATAAAAGGGTGAGCTCAAATGCTCAGTAAGGGTTTACAAAAGAAATATCAATCACATCATATTCATAAGAACATAACATTTTGGAAATCTTAACCTGCAAAAGAGAGCATAATTTCATAACATGGGATTAATCATAGTAGTGAAATGAAATACCAATAATCCTAACTTAAAACATGAAACTTTGTGGAATACACACATAATCATATAGAATCATATCATTTTAGTCAGGACTCATTTCCAAGACTATATTTGTGGACAAAGTCCCTTTCTGAACCGAGTCACCCTCGTTTCAGTCCTGTTTCACTAAACCGGTATAACCTACCATTCTAGCCATGTCTATCTCATGAGATATAAAATCTTTACCCAATGAATTGGAGGGAGATATAGGTCCCACCCATATCATAATGATACCATTCTTATGTGTTCCACAAAATCATAAATCATACATCATTGCATAACCCATGTAATACAAATGGGAATATTAAACATCATGACATCATAAAAAAATTCATATAAGATAAAGGAATTCATAAAAATAATTCCATCACAACATAATCAAATCAATGTAATAATAGGGATAAAAACAGAACCCTTTATTATCTTAGATGGAAAATAATTTTGATAAAACACTTGAACTCCATTCTTGAGGAAAATATCCTTTCTTCTTCAAAATTTTTTTCCTTTCTTAACATGTATTAAAATTTTAAACAGAAGAAGTTGATTAAAAATAAACTTGAAAACTTGTAAAGGAAGCTTTTGGAAATAATGTTTTAAAAATCCATTCATTCCATATAAGTTAAAAAAATTCTTCGTACTTTTTTCGGAAAAGTCAAAAAAGTACCTCGTACGAAAAATGACAAAAGATTCCTTTCATATCTTTTACTAAAAACTCACCGAAGGGTAAAATAGGATTTAAAATATTGTAGTTGAATGGAAATAATATAAAATATTGAGGAAACATGGATGTCGATGATAAAATACACCCCAGTAAATGCCAAAGTATAAACAATCTCGAATAAAAATGAGATTGTGATATTTCCCTTACCTTAGTTCCGATATGCTTCGTAAGTGTCTGAACCTCCTGTATAATGATTTAAATAATGTTATTGACTTATTCCACAATCTTACTTATTTTTATGATATCATATATGGTCATATTCTTAGCTTCTTATTAGTAATATTTCATTATTACTTGTTATTCTGGTGTTTATTACTTTTTGTTCTTATGTGTGTTTGTCGAATAAATTATTATTCTTCTCTTTAGGTTATAGATACCTCATTTACAGAATGGTATTAGTGTAACATATATCATATTCATTCATTCAATTTATTTATATCATCATTATCAAATGAATATCATGTAGAACGAGTCGCATCACATCGTGGATGCGGTATTCCGTACGTACGCACGAGTGATGATATCATTCCTATGATTGTGGAATTGTATTGGAGTGTATGTATACTATTTCAGAATCAATATAACATTATTATAGTCATATATAGTAATTATTTACACCATTATACCCATCCAAGTAAGGTGGTGGTGGAAAATAGATTACACCACGGCGTGGAGACGGTATTCCGTACGTACGCACACGCGGTGATTTCCTTTTTCCGTAGGATGGATAGAAGTTTAATTATAATTGTTTCATATTTATAATAACATATTAGTATATAATAAATACTGATGTTATTACTTTATAATGAAACAACTAAAGAAGAAGAAGTTTAAGAAGAAAGAAATTGAAAAAGATCAGTAATGTATATTTCCTCTTTTTCACGCGCCTTCACTTAACCTCCACTTAAAGAACTAAGGATGGTCTTTGAAGAATACCAGAACCTCTAGGATGATACTATGGAAGTGGAGAAGATATTTTGGAAGGGTTTGACCGAGATTGAATGCTCAAATTGGTGTGAGGAGGAGAGGGAGGAGGTGCCCTTTTATAAGAGAGGAGAGGGGAACCTTAGGAAAATATCAAAATATTATTTTATATTAAGGTCAAATTCGGTTTATAATGGTTCCAAAGGGTCTTATTTCGACGATAAAGTGGGTATGGGTCGAATTAATCTCATAAAATTGGATTTAGAAAATTTTAGGTTATTATTTTAACATTATCAATTTGATTTAACTCTAATTTAAATAATTTAACTTTTACCGTGTCTTTTTTTTTCACACACTATATGGTTAATAAACCTACTATATCAAGCCAAACGAATCCCAAGTTGTTTATTATTAATATATGTAATCTTATCTAAGTCATTTGGCATAACCTTAGATTTTTAGTAATAAAATAACAATTAATAATATAATATTTGTTTTAAAAAACTAATTTATGTCAATTTTGACACTATTTGAAATATGATTTTTATGAAATTCATAACAGAATGATATGTTCGAACCAAGTTACTTAAATCAACAATAACATGTCCTATTAACCTAAAAATTAGTTTAAGTCATAAAAAGTCTCAAATTACATTTATTTGGGTATTTATAACACCAATTATGTCAATATTTCATTAATAAGACAATTACTGCATCATCTTTGTGTCATAATAAATGATAATTATTTAATCCTAAAAAATTCTAAATAAATTCCTATGATGTAGATAATTTTATTAGCTTTCTGGAGACTAATCATTTTATACGTTTCATGAAGTTTATCACTAGATTAAAATTATTATACTTATAAGATTTAAGAAAGTGACATGTTGTCACATTCTTTGGTTTTAATAATAATTTAATTATTTTCAATGAAAAAATTTAATTAAATAAATCTAATCCGACCCTTAGGTGATATGGGTCGACTTTTAGTCATCCAATAGGATTTTGAAAATTGTTAGGGTTATTTTAAAATATTATATTTACCCTTAATTACCCGATTTACCTTTAACTATGGTAAATAAAATTTATCGTAGTTACTATTCATAATTCCCAAAAAAAAGTAGCTTATTAACATAATTTGGATCCACTGATTCCAAATATTGAATCCATTTTTCCAAATTCAATACACAAAAGTTTCAGAAATTAAATTAAAATTAATCCCGTTGTCGAAAGAAAACGGGTTTTTCTTTAAAACATTGCAAAAGATTGAATTGATTTAACCTACGAATTCAAGGTAAAATCGATGCTAATGACATAAATTATATTAAATGGTAAAAATATATTCTATTTATAGTTTAAAACCATTCAATATTATAATTTAACCACATAAGATATTACGATGAAAAAAGTTGTTTTAAATTAAAATGTAGTGTGTTTTTACTATTCATTAAAATATGAAAGTTGTAACGCCCCGACCCTAGTTACCCAGAGTCGGTGCATTATTACACAACATTGGCATGATCATGAGAAAGATCAAGTCTCGAAAGACCGATTAGTTTAGTAGCCTTGGAATAACTAGATACATCCATAAATTTTTTCATTACATCATAAAAAAAAACATTTTGTCTTCATATCCCCTCATACTATCCCTGCAGGTCATTCATAAATTACTTCTTCATAATCCTGGAAAAAAAATAAAACATTGAAAGGGGTGAGCTCGGATGCTTAGTAAGGATAACGTTATAGCAGAAGCTTTCATAAATAATCGTAAACACTTAAGGCAATTTATAACTAAAACAAAAGCCTTTGAAACTTGAACATTCAACATGGTATGACATAAATAAAATTAAATAATGCCATTTACTTACTCACATGGATATTCTACTAGTCGAATGATCACATGCAATATCAATAACCACTTTCATAATGATGGAATGCATAATGCCAGACTATCATAACCACATAGCCAAGGCCTCGTGCCAAGACTACAAATAAGATTTTTCCAAGGCCTTGTGCCAAGACACTAGTTTGTCTCATGAGACCTACCGATGCATCGAGGAGCTATAGCGGGCTCCACCCGTCACTTATTAAGTCCAATGCATTCCGCATATGAATAGGATTAAGCATAAAATAAACATTCGTATTAAAACTAGCATACGAAATGTCAATACTTTAACCACAAACCATGAATGGTATAAAAATAGAACATCCACAGTCAAATATAACTCATTTGATACAATATGGAAGATTGTATTGTATCACATTAACCTCAATCATTAATAATGAAGGATGTTGACATAGATAAAAATAATCATCAAAACTATTTGAGAGAAATATCCCCCTTTTCTTGAAAACATTTAAAAGTCACACTATTTGTCAAGAAGCCATTTAAAAATAGATTTTTGAATCAAAGTGTCCCATACCACTTTGAAACTTTTTAAAAGGAGTTTTAATTTCTAAAACTTTAATGTCCATATAAATAAATCCTTAAAACCATTTTTAAAACATGGACATTAATGAGCAAGATTTAGAAGAATAAGTCTTTAAAACATTTAAAAATGGTATTTCAGTTAGAGATTCTAACCAAAAGAGAGACACTTGAATGAAAATAATTGAGGTAATCAAAACATTGTAATATCATGAGAATAAAGGGAATTCATGATATACTATGTCAAAGTACATTATATACACCACATAAAAGTGATTTGGTGTATATCAACAAAGAAGTCTCAATGGATTGTAAGTTGAGATGAAATCTCTCATAAAGGCCATATCCTTAGGTTAAGGATAAATCAACAACATAATTATGTGTGAAAAATATAAATACACTAAATATTATTGGATATTCAGTGTAAAACAATCAAAGTATATTCACACATATTCTTGTAAAAACAACACCAACGAATTGGATGTTTAACTCAAAAAATGGTGAAAGAGTTAAAATTACTCTTATCAAATTCATATCAATGACTTGAGAATTTTCAATGGAGTGATTATGTGTATCAAAAGTATATCCACAGGAAGGGAAGTGGAAATTATGACATAATCAAATGAATAGTGATTCCACACATAATCTTGGGGCAATATAATCAATGAAATATGCGTAAAGCCAAATGAGTGGAAATTGAAATCTCAAATTCCCTTATTGATTAGGTAACTTAAGAAACAAACACCCATGAAAGAAATATCATACCATTATGATGTAAATACCCATAAAATAAAGTATATTACACAATTAATACAATCATGGGTAGTACACATACACCACATGCAATAATTAAGTGGTGATCAATGGAATTCTCACGGAATTAAAAGTGAGACAAGAAACCCCTTACCACGTTAATCAACTGAGTCGCATGGCCAAAAGTTATTAACCACCAAATGATTTACATAATAAAATGAATATAAAGTGAATCATGATAATATATATCAAATGTAAGTACACAATACACCACTTTCAATAATTTAGTTGCGAAAAATGGAAATCTCACGGAATTGAAAGTGAGATAAGAGAATCCCTTACTTTGTACTTTTTCCTTGGTCGATGGTAGGTTTACCTCCTGTATAATGGTGAAATAATTGTTATTGAATAATACAAGAATCAGTTACTTTAATATGATATCATATATGATCTTTTAACATTGATTTGTTAATAATATCTTAGAATTATCGTCATTTAAGGTGTTAACGGGTTCATTTTACTTTATATTCTTTGTTATGTGAGCCATATTCGTTATTAATGGGATGTATATTTTTCATATCCAGAATGGTATCAAGTCCTTAAACATCATTTTTAAATCATCAAATGATAATTATACTTGAATGGATACGATGGAGAATGAATCACATCGCGTTCGTGGAGACGGTAGTCCGTACGTACGCACGAATGCTACTTCCATTTAATTTTTATTTTAAAAGAATCGAATCCAAATGATACATAGGTATATTACTATTCCAGTAAAATATAATATTCTATATATGTTACTTAATTTCATTAACACCATCCTTTATACGTTCCATGTGTGGTATGAACGAGTCATATCATTTTAAGGGGGCGGTAGTCCGCACTTCTTCAAATGAAATTATCGTATGTATATACAACATGAAACGAATAATTGTATGAAATAAAATGGAATTAAATAAGATTATATATAAAATATATATCATTAATATCATATTTAATTATAGTGCCATCCTAATGGCCACCAAGAGAGGCGGTAAGATGTATTTGAACAATCATTGTTTCGTGAGGCGTTAGTTTTCCATCCACAGAAACATTATGTTCATCATCCATTAGATGGAGTTGTGTGAATGTGTAGTTTGAATCCTTATTATAACAACATCCTAGTATATTGTGGATACTGGTTTTGTTACAAAAGAAAGGAAATAAAAAGAGTTTGGGGGTTGGAGAAGCAAAATAATTGAAAATAATTTAAGAGAAAATGTTACCTTTAATTTAGGTAACTCACTTTGGTTGGAACCAAAGGACTTCTTGAAATGCTTTCTGCCTAAGGGGAAGCTTCAAGGAGGAGTAGAGGGATCTGGGGAGCTTAGTTGGGAAGAGTTTGGACGAGCCAAGTGGCTTGAGAGGTGTGAGGAATGAGTAGAAGTGGTCTCCTTTTATAAGGGAGAGGAGGGGCTCTTTAGGAAAGAATGAAAGTATTACTTTATAATATAATTATATTCGGTTTATAATGGTCCAAAAATCATTGAGGTCAAAGATAAGATGACTCATATTCTAAATAACATCAACCAATAAGAATTTGACAGGTTTTAGATAATATTTTAATCATTATAATCTTATTTATTTAAATGATTTATTAATGAGGTAAACATTGCATTATTATTGTGTCATTAATAATTTAAATTATTTGATGTCTAACAATTATAAATAAAATATCATTATGTAGGAAATCTTTTTAGCTTTCTAATAAATATTTATAATCGAAAATCCAACATGTATAACCCTATGTAAAAATTGTTCTTTTAAAAGATGTAAGCTTATTCCATTTTTGTATTCATTTTAACTTAATTTAAATAAAGTGTCATTATCACTTACAAGTGGATCAATGGGGTCCCAAAATTGACCCAAAGATGCCCATGGTCGACCATGTATCAACCAATAGGGTTAATACACGTTTTAGGGTAATTTAGTATTATTATAATATTATTTTTTAACCCTTATTTACCGGATTTACCCTTAACCATGGTAAATAAAATATTTACCGCAGTAATTATTCAAAATGTCTAAAAATAAAAGTTACCTATTTACACAATTTGAACATCCTGATTCAAAATATGGAATCCATTTTTCTAAATTCAAAACACAGAAGTGGCATAAATTAATTTAAAATTAATTCCCGCTGTCAAAACAAAAAGCGTGTTTTTAAGAGATAATAACTATCAAAAGATTGACACTTGTTTATGTTCGGTTTAATTGTAAAATTATGTCCAATGACCAAAATTATATTAAATGGTAAAAATATATTATAAATATACTTTAAAACCACTCAAATTCATAATTTATCGCTATTAATTATTTTGATTAAAAAAGTTGTTTTATTTAAAATTTAGTAATTTTTACTATTCATCAAAATATGAAAGTTATCCGAAAAGTACAAAAATTTCACCTTAGGCTAAATTTGATATTCCGAATCCAAAAATGAAGTCCATTTTGATATATAAAATATATATAATTTCAAAAAATTAAGTATTACTATTCATAACGGCTAGTTTGATCGGTTGTGGTGTGTGTTAAAACTCGAAGTTGCGTACAACACACGCTACTGTTTTATTCAAAGGAAAGCGTACCGTGGAAGCTTGGGATGTTTTATTTTAAATTTTTTGATGTCCCCATTCAGTCAAAAAGTTTAAAATATTTTATTTAAAAAGGGTTCACTATTAAAAGTTGGTAAAACTACAATACTAAAGATGAATTTGTTCTTACATTATGTCTAAGAAACTCATAATATGGATTCTAAAATTATAAGGATTATATAAAGTTTAAAATTCAGTTAATACTATTCATAACCTTTTTTGAACGGCTTGTTTGGTAAGTCATGGTGCGCTTGAACTCGGTGTTGCGTGTAGTGCAAGTTATTGAATTATATTGAAGAAATAACACACTATGAAATCTTGGGGTGTTACATTCTCCCCTCCTTCAATAAATTGCGTCCTCGCAATTTGAAATTGTTCTTAGAAAATAAAAGGTTGAAAATAGAAAATATATTTGTGGGAAAACCCACATCGGAAATTGGTTTACTAAAATTTAGTCTTAATATGAGGAAAAGAGAAATGAAAGGGTCACCACCAAATTATGATCTCAATTAGGAGAACATTGGTGGCAATTAGAGACATATAATTGGAGGAAAAACGTAAATATTTATAGGTAGTGGTTGAGGTCATCAATCACAAACAAGTATAAAATTGAGGTCCTTAAACTCATCAATCTATGATGATTTGAAGTACCATCGGTTCAACAAAATATAGGGTATTGGGATCACACATTTTTGACATTTCAAAATATCTTAGTTGAAATCCCACATCGAAAAATGAATTAATGAGGCCTCTATTTAAAATAAAGAGTGGAAAGTATGAAGATTACCGAAAATAACACATACTAGGGTTCCATGTAGGAAAATATGGATATGGAGGAGAAATCTAACCATCAATTATCTGATGGAGAGTGGTAGAGAACATGGCTATGAAAAGGCCAAAAATCCCAAAGCCCTAAATTAGTGATGATTTAAGGTACCATCTAGGACAACATTTTTTTTTAAAAGTTACATTACATAAGGAAGAGGAATTCATTTATGATATTGACTAATAACATTATGAGATATACTTAAATTTTAAGTAGATTTTCATTCTTTAATAAATTTCCACCACTAACTCAATTTTTTTTAAACGATGAGTATTCAAGAAGACTTGGTCACACTGGAAGAGCTAGAATATACTTCTATAGAATCACATGATCCATGCAGGATAAACCATATATTTACATTGTCTTTGAAGATTAATCAAAACCAAAATGGTTAGTTAATGATCAAATGATCCCCCAAAAGGATATTCATTGAGATAAATATGCACTAATCTAAATTTCTAAAATTAAACCAACAATACCCCAAAGTTAAATAGATACCATTCAATAACCAATTGTCCTTAAAAATCCTTTAATATAATCCAAACTAATATTGAAACCCAAAACATATAAGAATTTGATTATGTAGTCTCCCATGTTACATTGTATCTCCAAATGACATCAAATACTCTTAAAGTCACATACTTAAATGTAATTAACATCATCACATATTCTCTGTTATAGGTTAATCATTTCCATAAATAACCCAAATCACTATAAATCAACAATAAAAATGTTGATAAAAATCCACCATTACTCTACAAATGAAACCTCATTGTATTCTATTTTCCTTGGGCATATAGTGTTCCTAACAAAAAGAACATCTTCCAAAATAACATTTATCACTTAATCACCAAATCATTTTCCTATACCAAGGGTATTCATTTGATAAGACATAAGAACCCAAATCATCTTATTATTGATCAATAAAATCATTTAACAAAAAAAATAGTCATACTAACCAGGGACTTCACGTAGTCCAGTGGTAGGCGATAAATCCCAATCGCACTTTGGTTGTGGGTTCGATTCCCACAGCTTTGTCTGACGCGACGAGTTGTCACACGGTCTACGTGTTGTCCTTTTTCAAAAACTATATTCTATAATATTACCAAAATGAGATAAATTTTTCAAAATAACATAATTTAACCACAAATGTTATATCATACTTTGCATTTTCATCCCAAATTATAATAACTTTTCATTTTCTCAAACCCCAATGATCATATAAAACCAAATGGTTATTTATACCTATATCCAAAAGAGAAGAGACAATTATTCCTCAAATATCATTCTCACATGGAAAACTGAGGGGTTACAAATACAAGAGAAAATTATTCCAAAGTAAACCCATCAACAAGGAGTGCTAACACTTTTTAAATTTTTCTCCAACCATTTATTTCCACATAGCTTCTTCTTTGAGCAAGAAAATATCCTATAAAATAGGACATTCACTCGGGTAATGGCCAGGTCCCCTACATTTACGGCAAATGACTGTAAATTGACTCTTGGGACCATTTTTATCTTCTTCCATAGTACTCTTCATTTTTCTTCGGCAATTCTTCACTTTATGTCCTTCCTTCCCGCACGTAAAACATTTCGTTGTCCCATTGAGACACTTTCCTGGGTGTCTCTTTCCACAATTCCTGCATGATGAAAATTGAGTTTTCTTTTCTCCATGGTCTCCATTGCTGGAGATCTTATCATTTATCAACTTTCTCTTCCTTGTTGAGTCTGGGAGTTGGTTAATATATATGTTGTTGATCATATTTTTGGAAAACTGATTTGGCATAAAGACGATATCTTTTACGCTTATCAACATTCCATTTTGTTGCTCATTTCCACCACCGTTCCCACCTTGTACATCATTCTCAAAGTCACTATGACTTCCTTGGAATCCAACCATTGACTAAAACCAGAAAGCATTGTGTGAGTAATAGTAGTCGTAAAATCATTTAGAGATTAAAATGTCACCATATTCTCAATTTGAAACATATTAGGATTAACCAAGGTCATTTACTCTCATCTTATGTATATATTACTTAAATCGGTTTGTAAAGAAAATGTAAATTATCCTAAGCATATCCCCCGGGAGTGTCGTAACCAAGAGTGCAGCAAGGCCCGTTGTCGTGCACCAGTTCCCGTTTGAGTCTAGCTCAAAGCGGTGTTTTCGGGTTTTACCCCTAGGTACATCTGTGCCAGAGCCGCCTCTACCTGCTCGTATCCAGACAGGGATGTATTGCTCGGAAAACTCACAAAATCTCTACAATACCAAAATTCTAGGAAGTTCTTTTATACTAATCCTCAAAGTTCATCTTAGGTCTACGTGCTCTAATCAGAGTTTATCTAAATCTAGCTACCAAGGTTTGTACTAAACTTCCTCTGATACCAACTGTAACGCCCCGACCCTAGTTACCCAGAGTCGGTGCATTATTACATAACATTGGCATGATCATGAGAAAGATCAAGTCTCAAAAGACCGATTAGTTTAGTAGCCTTGGAATAACTAGATACATCCATAATTTTTTACATTACATCATAAAAAAAACATTTTGTCTTCATATCCCCTCATACTATCCCTGCAGGTCATTCATAAATTACTTCTTCATAATCCTGGGAAAAAAATAAAACATTGAAAGGGGTGAGCTCGGATGATCAGTAAGGATAACGTTATAGCATAAGCTTTCATAAATAATCATAAACACTTAAGGCAATTTATAACTAAAACAAAAGCCTTTGAAACTTGAACTTTCAACATGGTATGGCATAAATAAAATTAAATAATGCCATTTACTTACTCACATGGATATTCTACTAGTTGAATGATCCCATGCAATATAAATAACCACTTTCATAATGATGGAATGCATAATGTCAGACTATCATAACCACATAGCCAAGGCCTCGTGCCAAGACTACAAATAAGATTTTGCCAAGGCCTTGTGCCAAGACACTAGTTTGTCTCATGAGACCTACCGATGCATCGAGGAGCTATAGCGGGCTCCACCCGTCACTTATTAAGTCCAATGCATTCCTCATATGAATAGGTTTAAGCATAAAATAAACATTCGTATTAAAACTAGCATACGAAATGTCAATACTTTAACCACAAACCATGAATGGTATAAAAATAGAACATCCACAGTCAAATATAACTCATTTGATACAATATGGAAGATTGTATTGTATCACATTAACCTAAATCATGAATAATGAAGGATGTTGACATAGATGAAAATAATCATCAAAACTATTTGAGAGAAATATCCCCCTTTTATTGAAAACATTTAAAAGTCACACTATTTGTCAAGAAGCCATTTAAAAATAGATTTTTGAATCAAAGTGACCCATACCACTTTGAAACTTTTTAAAAGGAGTTTTAATTTCTAAAACTTTAATGTCCATATAAATAAATCCTTAAAACCATTTTTAAAACATGGACATTAATGAGCAAGATTTAGAAGAATAAGTCTTTAAAACATTTAAAAATGGTATTTCAGTTAGAGATTCTAACCAAAAGAGAGACACTTGAATGAAAATAATTGAGGTAATCAAAACATTGTAATATCATGATAATAAAGGGAATTCATGATATACTATGTCAAAGTACATTATATACACCACATAAAAGTGATTTGGTGTATATCAACAAAGAAGTCTCAATGGATTGTAAGTTGAGATGAAATCTCTCATAAAGGACATATCCTTAGGTTAAGGATAAATCAACAACATAATTATGTGTGAAAAATATAAATACACTAAATATGATTGGATATTCAGTGTAAAACAATCAAAGTATATTCACACATATTCCTGTAAAAACAACAGCAACGAATTGGATGTTTAACTCAACAAATGGTGAAAGAGTAAAAATTACTCTTATCAAATTCATATCAATGACTTGGGAATTTTCAATGGAGTGATTATGTGTATCAAAAGTATATCCACAGGAAGGGGAGTGGAAATTATGACATAATCAAATGAATAGTGATTCCACACATAATCTTGGGGTAATATAATCAATGAAATATGCGTAAAGCCAAATGAGTGGAAATTGAAATCTCAAATTCCCTTATTGATTAGGTAACTTAAGAAACAAACACCCATGAAAGAAAGATCATACCATGATGATGTAAATACCCATAAAATAAAGTATATTACACAATTAATACAATCATGGGTTGTACACATACACCACATGCAATAATTAAGTGGTGATCAATGGAATTCTAACGGAATTAAAAGTGAGACAAGAAACCCCTTACCACGTTAATCAACTGAGTCGCATGGCCAAAAGTTAATAACCACCAAATGATTTACAGAATAACATGAATATAAAGTGAATCATGATAATATATATCAAATGGAAGTACACAATACACCACTTTCAATAATTTAGTAGCGAACAATGGAAATCTCACGGAATTGAAAGTGAGATAAGAGAATCCCTTACTTTGTACTTTTTCCTTGGTCGATGGTAGGTTTACCTCCTGAATAATGGTGAAATAATTGTTATTGAATAATACAAGAATCAGTTACTTTAATATGATATCATATATGATCTTTTAACATTGATTTGTTAATAATATCTTAGAATTATCGTCATTTCAGGTGTTAACGGGTTCATTTTACTTTATATTCTTTGTTATGTGAGCCATATTCGTTATTAATGGGGTGTATATTATTCATATCCAGAATGGTATAAAGTCGTTAAACATCATTTTTAAATCATCAAATGATAATTATACTTGAATGGATACGATGGAGAATGAATCACATCGCGTTCGTGGAGACGGTAGTCCGTACGTACACACGAATGCTACTTCCATTTAATTTTTATTTTAAAAGAATCGAATCCAAATGATACATAGGTATATTACTATTCCAGTAAAATATAATATTCTATATATGTTACTTATGTTCATTAACACCATCCTTTATACGTTCCATGTGTGGTATGAACGAGTCATATCATTTTAAGGGGGCGGTAGTCCGCACTTCCTCAAATGAAATTATCGTATGTATATACAACATGAAACGAATAATTTTATGAAATAAAATGGAATTACAGAAGCTTATATATAAAATATATATCATTAATATCATATTTAATTACAGTTCCATCCTAATGGCCACCATGAGAGGCGGTAAGATGTATTTGAACAATCATCGTTTCGTGAGGCGTTAGTTTGTCATCCACAGAAACATTATGTTCATCATCCATTAGATGGAGTTGTGTGAATGTGTAGTTTGAATCCTTCTTATAACAACATCCTAGTATATTGTGGATACTGGTGTTGTTACAAAAGAAAGGAAATAAAAAGTGTTTGGGGGTTGGAGAAGCAAAATAATTGAAAATAATTTAAGAGAAAATGTTACCTTTAATTTAGGTAACTCACTTTGGTTGGAACCAAAGGACTTCTTGAAATGCTTTCTGCCTAAGGGGAAGCTTCAAGGAGGAGGAGAGGGGTGTGGGGAGCTTAGTTGGGCAGATTTTGGACGAGCCAAGTGGCTTGAGAGGTGTGAGGAATGAGTAGAAGTGGTCTCCTTTTATAAGGGAGAGGAGGGGCTCTTTAGGAAAGAGTGAAAGTATTACTTTATAATATAATTATATTCGGTTTATAATGGTCCAAAAATCATTGAGGTCGAAGATACGATAACTCCTATTCTAAATAACATCAACCAATAAGAATTGGACAGGTTTTAGATAATATTTTAATCATTATAATCTTATTTATTTAAATGATTTATTAATGAGGTAAACATTGCATCATTATTGTGTCATTACTAATTTAAATTATTTGATGTCTAAAAATTATAAATAAAATATCATTATGTAGGAAATCTTTTTAGCTTTCTAATGAATATTTATAATCGAAAATCCAACATGTATAACCCTATTTAAAAATTGTTCTTTTAAAAGATGTAAGCTTATGACATTTTTGTATTCATTTTAACTTAATTAAAATAATGTGTCATTATCACTTACAAGTGGATCAATGGGATCCCAAAATTGACCCAAAGATGCCCATGGTCGACCATGTATCAACCAATAGGGTTAATACACGTTTTAGGGTAATTTAGTATTATTATAATATTATTTTTTAACCCTTATTTACCGGATTTACCCTTAACCATGGTAAATAAAATATTTACCGCAGTAATTATTCAAAATGTCTAAAAATAAAAGTTACCTATTTACACAATTTGAACATCCTGATTCCAAATATGGAATCCATTTTTCTAAATTCAAAACACAGAAGTGGCAGAAATTAATTTAAAATTAATTCCCGCTGTCAAAACAAAAAGCGTGTTTTTAAGAGATAATAACTATCAAAAGATTGACACTTGTTTATGTTCGGTTTAATTGTAAAATTATGTCCAATGACCAAAATTATATTAAATGGTAAAAATATATTATAAATATACTTTAAAACCACTCAAATTCATAATTTATCACTATTAATTATTTTGATTAAAAAAGTTGTTTTTAATTAATATTTAGTAATTTTTACTATTCATCAAAATATGAAAGTTATCCGAAAAGTACAAAAATTTCACCTTAGGATAAATTTGATATTCCTAATCCAAAAATGCAGTCCATTTTGATATATATAATATATATAATTTCAAAAAATTAAGTATTACTATTCATAACGGCTAGTTTGATCGGTTGTGGTGTGTGTTAAAACTCGAAGTTGCGTACAACACACGCTACTGTTTTATTCAAAGGAAAGCGTACCGTGGAAGCTTGGGATGTTTTATTTTAAATTTTTTTATGTCCCCATTTAGTCAAAATGTTTAAAATATTTTATTTAAAAAGGGTTCACTATTAAAAGTTGGTAAAACTACAATACTGAAGATGAATTTGTTCTTACATTATGTCTAAGAAACTCATAATATGGATTCTAAAATTATAAGGATTATATAAAGTTTAAAATTTAGTTAATACTATTCATAACCTTTTTTGAACGGCTTGTTTGGTAAGTCATGGTGCGCTTGAACTCGGTGTTCCGTGTAGTGTAAGTTATTGAATTATTTTGAAAAAAATAACACACTATGAAATCTTGGGGTGTTACAAAAGTTATCGGAAAAATATCAAAACTTTATCTAATGTAAATTTTTATATCATGATTCAAAAGAAAAAATTTATTTTGTCAAATTGAACTTATAAAAATTTCAAAAACTATATTTAATGTGGGTGCACCCTCAAAAGGCGAAAAAACTGCAATTTTTTAAAAATTCTTATTTTACCCGAAAATTTTATTTTATTCTTATACCATGTTTTAGAAAATGTGTAAGACGAATAATAATGTTATAAGATTCAAAATTTAGTTAATACTATTCATAACAGCTAGTTCAAAATAATATTATAATAATATATCGTTGTTTAGTAAAACCTGGTATTGCGTACAACACATGATATCGAGGAAGGTCATGATTGCGTGTAATGCAAGACAAGTCAGAGTTGCATGCTGTGCAAGAATCCTTCGTTGTTTTTTATAACATAATCCAACCATATTTCATTTATACATTGAATATATATATATATACACTCAATGTTGCATAGAATAACTATTATCAAAATTGTGTGTAACACGATCCAAGAATAGGGATGCGTATAGTGTAAGCTAATACGGTGTTGCATATAGCGCAAGGTAATCTTAGTATAGAATACATAAAAAGTCATTAATGAAATTAATAGAATATTTTTCATAAAATCTCAGGGTGTTACATTCTACCCCCCTTAAAATGAATTTTGCCCTCGAAATTCGTCGGGGTTATACATGGTTTACTATTCGAAAGTTCCTTTAATTGAAACCCACATCGTAAAAAGGAATACCAAAACCAATCTTTAAAAACAAAATCATTAAACGTAACGGTTACCCACATAAACTAATCACTGGGTTTCCACATAGGTGAAAATATGGATATGGAAGAGAAATCTAACCATCATGTTCTGATGGAGAGTGGTAGAGAACATGGCAATGGAAAATCCAAAAATCACAAATCCATAAATTTGTGACGATCTAGGGTACCATCTGATTCATAGGATATAAGGGCACTAGGAAAACATTTTTGGTGTTCAAGATCATTTCCCTAAAGTTGAAGAATTTGAATTAGAATAAACACTTTCTTTATTTTGGTACAATCTCACTGTTGTTCGTGCCTTGAACAATATCCACTTCATCTCTTAAATAAATGAAGTTAAATTTATTATTCATGAAGTGTTAGCAGATCGTGTGATAGAATGACGGGTCATTCCATCTGTCTCAAACAAAAGGTTAGAAAAAATTATATACATAAGTCGATCTATAGTGAGATTAATCATATATGGTTCCTAAAATGGACTTATACTTCATATATCATACTGCTTAATATAATAAAACTAGTTTATAATAACCAAGGACTTCCTGTAGGCCAGTGGTAGGAGATAAAGGCCAGTCGCACTTCGGTTGTGGGTTCGATTCCCACAGCCTTGTCCGACGTGATGGGTTGTCGCCCGTCTTTCAGGTTTTCCTTTTTCTAAAACTACATTACTATAAAATCCCATCAGTAATATCGAAAAAAGTTCTATCCTTAAACAATACTTAGAATATGTCCAACATAATCCATTCCAATATTTAGGCTTATCTAAAATACTTTGGTCCATGCTCATAGTATAAAGAAAACGATTACTTGAAATGTCATCAACCAAGCATGTGAATACCATCATTTATCCCCCATATATATATATATTGTTGGCCACATTCCAATCATTTGAATTCCTTAATCATGTATTCTCTTGAAAAAATGAATACCCATTGAATCATAGTGAAAACATGAATGCAGTTAAAAGCTAACACTTTCCACATACCAAAATCCTCAAAATTCTATATACTCAAACCATGATATCACTTAGTCCTTATATCATTCATGAGCTCATGAATACTGTTAAACATTTCATTTTCTCGTTTTCCCTTCATTATGCGCATATCATCTTATTTCCAAAAATATCTCAATCACTTTGAATACCACATTAGACCAATACATAAATATTCCAATACTCCATGATACAACATTATTTTGGAATCCATTTACATAAATACTTAATCATTCCACCACATCGTTGTCATATTCAACATCACCAATAGTGATCGCATGTGACTTCCCTTTGTCCTTTTCCGTAAGCGGTAGCTCATGTCGATCATCACTAACCCTTGGATTAGGGCATTTAGTAGCATAATGCCCCATTTCCTTGCACTTGAAGCATTGAAGTGTAGTAGGTCCATTTTGTGTATCCGTTCCATTGTTTGCATCATTAGACATCTTCTTCCAATCATTGCGGAATTCAAATGCCCAATGACCTTCCTTTCCACATTTGAAACATTTACTTGTCCCTTTATGACAATCTCCACCATGCTTCTTTCCACACATTGATCATAAGGAAACATTCTTCTTCTTTTCACCATTATTCTGAGATTTCTCCTTGAACTCCATCTTTCGTTTCTTGTCAAAACCATGAGATGGACATGTAACACCAACTTCTATTTCTACCTTGATAGCACAATGCACAATTTCATCACAGCTACTAAAGTCTCTTATAGATATTTCACTTCGAAGACTTGGTTTTAAGCCACAGAAAAACCGATCAACTTTACTTTCTGGTTGGATGATAATGCCCGATGCATACCTTGAAAGTCTTGTAAAATTAGCTTCGTATATACCAACAGATTCATCATCCTTCTGCTTCAGCTCAAGAAACTCCTTTTCCATCTTTGTTCGAAGAATACAAGGGAAGTACTTACTGAAAAAAAGTTTTTGAACTCGTCCCATTCCATGGACTCAATTTCATCTCTTGGGCTCATATTCTTGATAAGATTCCACCATTGATCAGCTTCACCTTCCAAACGATATACTTCTAAGATGAATTTATCATGTTCAGAACATTGAAGAACTGAAAATATCTTTTCAGTGGTACTGATCCATTGTTCAGCAACAAGTGGATTGGAAGACCCGCTAAAAGAAGGTGGATGTTGCCTCATGAAGGACTCAATAAAATATTGTTCCCTTCTCTGCTCATTTGGATGTCCAGAATGATTCATAGCTTTTGTAAGTATAGAAATAAGATTTTTCACTCCATCTCCCATAACACTTGTTTGTTCAAGAGGACAATCATTGCATTGTTCATTACAGTGATCAACACGATTCCTTCGGGTTCCAGCCATCGTCTAAAACCCAAAAAGAATAGTGTGAGAGGAAAAAATAATTCTAGGGAAAACAACATAGTAAAGGGGGAGTACCCTTAATATCTAACATCTTAGGTTAAATTCTAAGATTGTTACGGTAGTTCTAGGACTATATCCTATACGTATACTTATCATTAGGGACATCCTTAGACATACCTTAGAAATATCTCTAGGGATCTCACTAACGTTCTCACTTCCTAGTTTCCAAAGGTTGACTAAACCTTCTCCTCTGATACCAACTGTAGAGACCCGAATCTTGACATACATGGACATTACATTACTTTTGCAGAATACTTAGTACATAACAAAAATACACACACAAGGATCTTAATAGTTTAGTGTCTTTGGAAACTCAGAATATAATCTTCTAATCGTGGTGAAAGATCTTCAACATCTCCCATAAAGATCTTACTTTTTTTATACCTAAAACCATTCTTTATATCCTGAGGAAAATAAAACATAAAAGGGTGAGCTCAAATGATCAGTAAGGGTAAACAAAAGAAATATCAATCGCATCATATTCATAAGAACATAACATTTTGGAAATCATAACCAGCATAAGAGAGCATAATTTCATGACATGGGATAAATCATAGTAGTGAAATGAAATCCCAATAATCATAACATAAAACATTAAACTTTGTGGCATACACACATAATCATAGAGAATCATATCTTATTAGTCAAGACTCATTGCCGAGACTATCTTAGTGGACAAAGTCCCTTTCTGAACCGAGTCACCCTCGTTTCAGTCCTGTTTCACTAAACCGGTATAACCTACCATTCCAGCCATGTCTATCTCATGTGATATAAAATCTTTACCCAATGCATTGGAGGGAGATATAGGTCCCACCCATCTCATAATGATACCATTCTTATGTGTGCCACAAAATCATAAATCATACATCATTTTATAACCCATGTAATACAAATGGGAATCTTAATCATCATGACATCATAAAACAATTCATATAAGATAAAGGAATTCGTAAAAATAATTTCACCACAACAATATAAAATCAATGTAATAATATGGATAAAAACAGAACCCTTTATTATCTTAGATGGAAAATAATTTTGATAAAACACTTGAACTCCATTCTTGAGGAAAATATGATTTCTTCTTCAAAATCATTTTCCTTTCTTAACATGTCTTACAATTTTAAAGTAAAAGAAGTTGATTAAAAATAAACTTGAAAACTTGTAAAGGTAGCTTCTTGGAAATAATGTTTTAAAAATCCATTCATTCCATATAAGTTAAAAAAACATTCTTCGTACTTTTTTCGGAAAAGTCAAAAAAGTACCTCGTACGAAAAATGACAAAAGATTCCTTTGATATATTTTACTAAAAACTAATCGTAGTGTAAAATAGGATTTAAAATATTGTAGGTGAATGGAAATAATATTACATATTGAGGAAACATGGATGTGGATGATAAAATACACCATAGTAAATTCCAATGTATAAACAATCTCGAATAAAAATGAGATTGTGATATTTCCCTTACCTTAGGTCCGATATGCTTCGTAAGTGTCCGAAACTCCTGTATAATGTTTTAAATAATGTTATTGAATTATTCCATAATCTTACTTATTGTTATTATATCATATATGGTCATATTATTAGCTCTTTATTAGTAATATTTCATTATTACTTATTATTCCGGTGATTATTACTTTTTGTTCTTATGCGTGTTTGTCGAATAAATTATTATTATTCTATTTAGGTTATAGATACCTCATTTACAGAATGGTATTATTGTAACATATATCATATTAATTCATTCAATTCATTTATATCATCATTATGAAATGAAGATCATGTAGAACGAGTCGCATCACATCGTGGAGACGGTATTCCGTACATACGCACAAGTGATGATATCGTTCCTATGATCGTGGAATTGTATTGGAGTGTTTTTATACAATTTCAGAATCAATATAAATTTATAATAGTCATATATATGCATTATTTAAACCATTATACCCATCAATGTAAGGTGGTGGTGGAAAATAGATTACACCACGGCGTGGAGACGGTATTCCGTAAGTACGCACGCGCGGTGATTTCCTATTTCAGTAGGATGGATAGAAGGTTAATTAGAACTGTTTCATATTTATAATAACATATTAGTATATAAGAAATACTGATGTTATTACTTTATCATGAAACAACAAAAGAAGATGTAGTTTTAGAAGAAAGAAATTGAAAAAGATCGGTATTGTATATTACCTCTTTTTGACGTGCCTTCACTTAACCTCCACTTAAATAACTAAGGACGATCTTTGAAGAAATCCAGGACCTCTAGGATGATACTATGGAAGTGGAGAAGAGATTTATTCAGGGGTTGGTCGAGCTTGAATGCTCAAATTGGAGTGAGGAGGAGAGGGAGGAGGTGCCCTTTTATAAGGGAGGAGAGGGGCACCTTAGGAAAATCTCAAAATATTATTTTATATTAAGGTAAAATTCGGTTTATAATGGTTCCAAAGGGTCTTATTTCGAAGATAAAGTGGGGATGGGTCGAACTGCTCTCATCCAATAGGATTTATACATGTTTAGGTTATTATTTTAACCTTATCAATTAGATTTAACTCTAAGTTAAATAATTTATCTTTTATCGTTCCTTTTTGTTTTCTTATACTATATGGTTGATAAACTTACTATATCAAGCCAAAAGAATCCCAAGTTGTTTATTATTAATATATATAATCTTATATAAGTCATTTGGACGAACCATAGATTTTTAGGAATTAAATAACAATTAATAATATAATATTTGTTTTAAAAAACTAATTTATGTTAATTTTGATACTATTTGGTATATGGATTTTATGAAATTCATAACAGAATGATAAGCTCGAACCAAGTTACTTAAATCAACAATAACATGTCCTATTAACCTATATAATTAGTGTAAGTCATAAAAAGTCTCAAATTACATTTATTTGGGTAATTTATAACATCAATTATGTCAATATTTCATTAATAAGACAATTATTGCATCATCTTTGTGTCATAATAAATGATAATTATTTAATCCTTAAAAATTTTAAATAAATTCCTATGATGTAGATAATATTATTATCTTTCTGTATACTATTCATTTTCGATGTTTCTTGAAGTTTATCACTATATTAAAATTTTTATACTTATAATATATAAGAAAGTGACAAGTTGTCACATTCTTTAGTTTTAATAATAATTAAATTATTTTCATTGAAAAAATTTAATTAAATGAATCTAATCCGACCCTTAGGTGATATGGGTCGACTTTTAGTCATCCAATAGGATTTTGACATTTGTTAGGGTAATTTTAAAAATTTATATTTACCCTTAATTACCCATTTACCTTTAACTATGGTAAATAAAATTTACCGTAGTTACTATTCATAATTCCAAAAAATAAAAAGTACCTTATTAACATAATTTGGATCCACTTATTCCAAATATGGAATCCATTTTTCCAAATTCAATACACAAATGTTTCAGAAATTAAATTAAAATTAATCTCGTTGTCGAAAGAAAACAAGTTTTTCTTTAAAACATTGCAAAAGATTGAATTGATTTAACCAATGAATCCAAGGTAAAATCAATGATAATGAAAAACATTATATTAAATGGTAAAAATATATTCTATTTATACTTTAAAACCATTAAATATTATAATTTTACCACATAAGATTTTACGATGAAAAAAGTTGTTTTTAATTAAAATATAGCGTGTTTTTACTATTCATTAAAATATGAAAGTTATCGGAAAAATATCAAAACTTTATCTAATGTAAATTTTTATATCCTGATTAAAAAGAAGAATTTTATTTTGTCAAATTGAAAATATTAACATGTCAAAAACTAGATTTAAAGTGGGTGTACCATGAAAAGGTGGCAAAAACTGCATTTTTTTAAAAATACTTATTTTACCCGAAAAATTTATTTTGTTCTTATACCATGTTTTAGAAAATGTGTAAGACGAATAATAATGTTATAAGATTCAAAATTTAGTTAATACTATTCATAACGGCTAGTTCAAAATAGTATTATAATAATATATCGTTGTTTAGTAAAACCCGGTATTGCATACAACACATACTATCGAGGAAGGTCATGACTACGTGTAATGCAATCCAAGTTAGAGTTTCATGTTGTGCAAGAATCCTTCGTTGTTTCTTATAACATAATCCAACCATATTTCATTTATACATTGAATATATATATATATATATACTCAATGTTGCATAGAATAACTATTATCAAAATTGTGTGTAACACGATCCAAGAATAGTGTTGCGTATACTGCAAGCTAATACAATGTTGCATATAGCGCAAGGTAATTTTAGTATATCATACAAAACAAGACATTAATGAAATTAAAAGAATATTTTTCATAAAATCTCGGGGTGTTACACTTACCGACTTGGGTAACTTTCGAAAAGTACACCCAATTGAAGAAGTGTCATACAATGAATATGTAAATAACCGTAAATGGGATTATATTACAAAAGGATTGTAATAATGGGCAGTACATAAACCACTCAAAGGGAATTGTGGAAAATGTAGCAGAAATCTCACGAGAATAAAAGTGAGATGAAAAATCTCTTACGAAAACTCAGTAGCCTAACGACGCCACTTAAAACATACAAAATGGATTGATGAGAGGAAATAGGGTATCTCATCACATCAACATAAATTTTACAGAAAGAGTAATATAATAGAACATCCCACAACATAACAAAGGGGATCTTAAAATAAGTGACATAAAGGAGAATACTTAAAAAGAAAGAGAGAGGTTAGATCTCTTACGAAAATTCGGCAGCCTAACGACACCACTCAAAACATCCAAAATTGATTGATAAGAGAGAATATGGTCTCTCATCATATGTGCATAAAAATTATATTAAGATTAATATAAAAGAACATCCCAATCAAAAGAAATATGAGCTTAAAAGGAATTACATAAAAGAGTGTACTTAAAAAGAAAGAGAGGAGTGGGATCCCTTACCTCGTGTCCAACATGACTCGATAGTTCTTTAATCTCCTGAATAATAAAATTTGGTCAATTTATAATTTCTTAAGGACCTACTTTAAATATTATTATTCAGTTCATATCACATATTATAATGTTATAATAATTGGTTAATAAAGTGAGTTCGTATCAGACGTTTTTGTCGATGTTCAGTACATGAGTAAAAATTGAACTTGTTGGAAAAGAATTTTCCATTAGTTATAGGTAAATCATCTCCAGAATAGTATTTCTGTTTTGAATATCATATATATCCAGTATATAATCATTTTATAGTATTCCATAGAATTTTGAGATAAAAAATTAAAATCACCGTTTATGGAGACGGTAGGCCGTACGTATGCATGAACGCTACATTCATTTTTTTTCCATATTAATGGAATTAAAACAAAATGAGAGACATATTTATTATAATTCCAGCATGATACACATCATTTAGATGTAATATATTACATATATATCCATTATATATATGTACTTATAATAGTACATAACCTTTGGAGATAAGAAATGAAATGTACCGTTCATGGAGACGGTAAGCCGTACGTACGCATGAACGCTACTTTCATTTCTTTTGTTTTTGTATTCAATTGAATGAAATAATAAATATATAAAGGTATAATATAATTATATTAGGATAACATATGTAATACCATATATTCCATCCTTTATACCTCCCACATATGGAATTAACGAATCAAATCACTTTGAGGGGGCGGTAGTCCGCACTTCCTAAAATGAAGATATCGCGTTTACCCATAATGGAAACCATAAAGGTATTCCATAAAATAAAAAATACATAACCTTAAGGAAAACATAAACATATTATATATCATATATAAATATAGTGACATCCTAATGGCCACCTTTGAAGGTATTAAAAGTATGTTGAACAATCATCGTTTCGGGAGGCAGAAATTCGCCATCCACAGAAACAGTATGTTCTTTAACCATTAGATGTAGGTGTGTGTAAGTGTAGCTCGAATCATTATTATAACAACATCCTAGTATATTTATGATATAGTATCTGTTACAAAATAAATGAATAAAATGTGTTTAGAGGGTTGGAGAAGCAAAATAAAACAAAAGGACACAAGTGAAGACATTACCTTTAAATCGAGAAACTTCCTTTGATTTGAGCTCAAAGGCTTCATTGGAAAGGATTCTGCCCAGGTGAGGATTCAAGGAGTTATAGAGGGATGTGGAGAGATGAAATAGGCAGGAGATGGCCGAGCCAAAGGCTTTGGATGTGTGGGTAAAGAGGTAGAGGTGGGGGCATTTTATAAGAAGAGAGAGGGGAACTCTTGGAAAGGTATAAAATGTAACTTTATTTTCAAATGAGTTTCATATTTTATTGGTCCAACATTGATGTTTTTCGAGGATAAGGTGATAAGGGATCGAAATCCACCAATACAATAGGTTTTGGACATGTTTAGGTCTTAGATTTTACAATATCATTCCATTTTATTTAAATCGTTAATTAATGAGGTCATCAGTGCATCATCATGATGTCATAAATAATTTAATTTATTTAATGTCTAAAAATTATAAAAAAAACTAATATGATGTAATAAATATTTTTAGCTTTCCAATTAATATTTATAGTCCAAAATAATATTTATGTAGGCAAAACTAAAAATATTTTACTTAGGTGATACATTAATTGTTACATTTAACATTCTTTAAAAATAAAAAGATAAAAAGTCACATTCTCACAAAAGTGATTCCATGGGGCCCCCACGTTTGGCACAAGGCATCCCATGGTCGGACATGAGACAACCAGTAGCCTTAGGACACATTTTGTGGACATTTTATATTATTATGATAATATTTATTATCTTTATCTGCCTGATTACTCATTAATCAAGATAATTAAAGATAATTATCGTCGTTACTATTCATAATGTCCAAAAACAAAAGAGTCTTAATTACATAATTTGGACCTTCTGATTCCAAATATGTAATTAATTTTACCAAATTCCAAACACATAAATTGAAATAATTAATTTAAAAAAAAAACTTCCCGTTTTCAAAACAAATAGCGGGTTTTTTAGAAACAATATTTATGAAACGTTTGGCACTTGTTTTTGCCTAATTTCAATGTAAAATTAATCCCAATGACCATCATTGAATTACATGGTAAAAATATATTATAATTACACTTTAAATAAAATTAAAAAGATAATATAACCATATAATTAAATTATATGAAAAAGCAGTTTTGATGTAAAATGCAGTATTTTTCACTATTCATTGAAAAATGAACATTGTCAGAAAAATACCAAAAATTAACCCAAGGTAAATTTCAATGTCCCAATAATAAATAATATGTTTATTTTGAAAAAGAGAGCTTATAAAAGTTTCAAAAATTGGATTTAAAAGTGGTTCCCCATCAAAAGGCGGTTAATCGACCTTTTAAAGAATATTAGAATGTTTACGCTTACAAACTGGATTCATTTGAATTTTTAATCCTCTAAAATTTATTGTAAAGATTAAAAATATTTGACAAAAATATATAATCATTTTGTAGTTAGTTCTATTTATTCCCGCCATTACAACAACTAGGTGTTAACTACCAGTTAAATAATATTATTTTATTATTAGAGTGCAAAGTATGATTCCAAAGAAACTCATTGTGGCGTATTGGGTAAGCCATCGTTCATAGCGTCCGATTTAAAGTAATATTAATATTTTATTCACTAATATGGATAAATATGAAAATGTCATACTCTTTATTTACCTGGGGTGTTACCACATCCCACTCATAACTCTATTATATAGTGAAGTGGATCCTCTATAGAATTTTATTTGAAAACAATATATCATTATTTTGGACCCATGTAGAATCAACATGCTAGTTTTAAAGGAATTAAATATCCTCTAAAGATAAATATAAAGAAGAATACGTTATTTAACCTTTTAATAAAAATTGTCAAGCACCATCTCTATAGTGTACATTTTCCTCTATATGAAATAATTATATCTATTCCTATTATAGGATACTAAGAGACACTACACATATGGAAACATGTTGATTTTGTCTAAGACATAGTCTTAGATATTGAAAATCTATTCTATTTAAAAATATATGAACCATGTGACATAAAGATGCAATCCATTTTGTCTGGATGACTCCAAAAGAATTATAATATAATTATAGATAGTGTAATATCAATCACATTTACTCAATCTATCATTTCGTGATGCATCATGAACATTTTATAGGTCATGAAGAACTAAAACTATCAATGAATTGAATCCTAAAAATATGTATCCAAAAACTCATTATCTGAAATTACGTCCAAAATAATAATATCTAAGGTTCAATAAATTGTTCTTGAACTAAGACACACTTTATCCTCCAAATAAATTTCATTTTTGGCTCCTTCGGAAGGACATCTATTTATTCCTAGAATGAAACTCGACATGAAAATTGTCATAGAATGTCTCCCACAAGAATATTGAATGATATTTATTGATATGGAATAAGAACCAAAATATCATTTATACTCTAAAAACATCATCACATCCAATGAAATAGAATTCTCATTACACGCACATATAGAATTGATATATATAACCATCTTCTCCCACTCGTCCTATATCACTAATTTTGAAATAGATATTCCAAACATCATTAGACTCTGGTTATGAAACTCTCTGAGTGTCCCCTTCATCCTAAATATATTTCTATTCAAAACCATACATAGATCTTTTATAAAATCCTACTAAACATACTCAAACAAAACTAGTCGAGGACATTAACATGGAGTTATACCAACAAAAAAATATGTTAAGGGACTCAAGAACATAGAAAATGAAATATATATGATATTTTAATTGTTTATTAATTTATTAAAGGGTCAATAAATATCCTATGATATACCAATTTAAATCACAATATAATGATTTTTGATTCATGATCATTTCCTAGGAATCTACACAACAACCAACAAAATGTACATCAGTACAATCAATACTCTATGAAATTATTTACATTGATCAAATGACTCCCTAAATACATATATAATATATAATCTCCCTCATTTACATTTTATACCTTGTTTATATAACATATTTTCTTATTTCCCTAAATCAATATCTATGCCTCAACAATGATCATGAAATACATATAAAATACCAAAACCAACATCACCTTCAATAGATATATGTAAATTATCCCAAATATATTCATGTAATGTTATTGAACTAATGAAACTAAAAGACGTTAATAAATTAATCAAAGTATAATCTTTGGTAGTGACCAAAAAAATCCTAAATAGCTACTCAATAAACAAAAAAATAATAATATAAATATCAATAACTAAACATCCCTTACAAATCATGATAATATTTTATATATACATATGGTGAGCCTAAGAATTAAACATGGTAGGATTTGAGCTGAATCCTTTCACAAAATGATAAAGAATTCATACCAAATCAATTTGAACTACTTATGAACTATCTAGTTATAGAAACATGTATTCTATATTCAAAAACTCACTTGAGTGATCTCTCATAATGTATCACATTTAAGAGATAATTTAAAATAATATTAGATGAGGATACTATTATGAAACTTTACTACTGGTAAACCTATCAACCAAAACATCAATTATAGGAGCCATATCTCTAAAAAATACTAATGAAACATAATTGAAAGCATTAAACCACTCCCCTCATGCATATAATAATATTTTCCCAAAAAATTAATAATTTTCCTAAAATAATCTCAACATCCAATGACATATTTCCAAATAGTAACAATATAGAGAAATGAATTATATCATATTATATAAACATATGGAAATGGTATTTACTATGAATATTTAAATAAAATATTAAAAACATAAGAGGGAACAATTAGAGATTTTAGTCATTAATCTTTTCCTCGTGAAATTTTATTTTGGAGAGAACACCCTCCCAATGTCCACTAGATGCTTGTTTCCATACCAAAATGGATGGGGTATAATAGAAAACATATAGAATAATATATATAATATATCCCACCACCAAACTATATAAACATAAATTCTCTTTGAAAAAACTCTATTTATTATCTCCTAGACATCCTTCTTACTCTAATGATAACTAGATATCATATAAGAACACATGCATTCAAGAAGAATGTTATTTAATGATTTTTTCTTAGCATTGAACATTACATTAATTAATTCATTTTACATTAAATAAAAATATATTATGAACATTTCATCAATAGAAAGTTGATGTAATTATCTTATAAACATAGCCTATTAAATTATATTGTTACATGTCATTTATCTATATTAACATTTCATTCAATAACTAATCCCATTCAAAAAAAATTTAATACTAATTAGTTATAATAATTTTGATGTATAGAAAGACACATGAAAATCCAAAATAAATGATATACATTATCTAAACACAACTAGCTCTATAATGTAGCTAAGATGAAATGACAGTAAAATTGAAATGTGTCCCGATTACTTTTAATGTACAATATTATGAAGCAATCATAAAAAAATAACATAATAATAGGGAAAACCTCATTCAACATTTTCAACCAATATATTTTTTCATTTTTATCAATAGTAATATGTCCATAGTATGTGTTTACTAATAAAATACTCTAGAATCTCTACCCATATGCTGATAACAAGTTATCCTTCCCAAGATAAAACTTTTTCGCATAGAAAATATCACATAAAAATTACCCAATATAATGATGAGAACCAAAAAATTGAGTCAATAGAGAAGTTGGGCCCTAAAAAATCCATATAGCCTTACCTATAAAATAAGATATCTCATCCCAAATAATTATTCTTTTTCATTCATCTCATTCATTAAAATAATAAATTAATAATGAGATTTATCATAGGTTACAACTATAAGAATGGTAACGAAATAGCTATATAAGATATTAATTATTAAAAAAATGCTCTCAAGAATATCATCCATTTTAATCATACATTAATGATGATTAATCCCATTATGATTCAACATTATATTTTCTACAGAATGTATTTCAATATTCATGATCATCATCCTGTTTCATTTTAATATTGATGAAAAATAAACATTAACAATGCATCATGAATCATTTAATTTCCATAAAATTATTGAATTTATTGGATTCAATAAATAGGACTGTTAAATTATTTATCTAAAATCATTAACAATAATATAGTAATTTCCCACATTTATCATCTAAACATTCTATGAAAAAGTAAAGAAATACTTGGTGGTGGAATTACAGACATACATAAAATGTTATCTAGTAAAATAATATGGAATCCATTTTGACTATGGAAAAATGTGATCAGTATAATCTGTAAACATTTTATTTTCATTGTCATGTCCTAATCATTTGTATGTTCCATTACCCCATTATAAAAAAGTTATAATGTGTAATTTAATATTCATTTCACATATAATTTTATTATAATAATGGAATCCCTTACCTCATGGAATTAATAATCCATGGAGGAGAACAAAAAATAATTACAAACCACTGATCACCCTTCCAAATAGGAAACAAAAACCACTAATGAACAATATACAATGACCATGAAAAAAACATCATTGGACTACAATAGTTAAATAAAGTTCAACCCACACATAGTAGAATCATTAAAGGAGAATAAAAAAATGAAATTCAGAAAGAAAACATAGGACAAGAAGGGTAAACTCACATTAGATTGGAAAATATAAAACACAGGAAGCTATGGTTCAATCCCATTATTGTGGGATTTAAATCATGTAAAACAAGAACCACTATATGCTTGTATTAATTATATAATGGATGTTTTCCTTCGAATGTTTTTGGGGAAGGTAGCATAATATTTATTTGTTCTAATCATCATTAACAATTATATTTTTTTAGTTTAAAAGCCTTAAAAAATATGTATCCCATATTCAAAATACATAAGAATAATTTACATAATAGATATTTATTTCAAATCATGAATTTATATATATATTTTAATAATTAAATTTCTAATAGTCCATTAATATCTAGAATAATTTGTTCATATTTTAAATAAAACAATGTTTTTTCTCTTATCAAGATTCAAAATCCATTTCTAGGAGAAAATTGTAGTTATATATTGTAATATACAATTAAAATATTGAAGTACTCCTAAAATTTGATTATATTTCTTTATCTCTCCTAATTGACCATTATTATTCATCCAAGAACGAAAAACATCATAAATATGTAAAGGAAGTACATAAAAATTAATAACCCTTTATAACATAACATTTTATAGACATTTTAAGAAAAAAATGATTTACTAAAAAAATATTTAAATATTATTATTTTATAATTAATTTTTAATTTGATACAAATTTATTTTATTTTTATGTATTTTAATCATACTCAATATTAATGTTTTGACAATATAAATTTTTTTTCTAGAATGTGATAAAAATTAACAATGAATTTTTTGGGATATGGATAAAAAGAAAACATACACATTAAAAGAATTAATTTGGGAATACAAATCAAAGGGAAGAAATGAATGTGGGTGTAAACCCTATTCTCCACTTTAGATAATTAAATAAACTATAATACCACAATAAATTTTGATGCCCATAAATAATCATGAAAATAAAAAAAATCTTTATGAGTTAATTAACATAAATTATCCATTTACAATGGAAATATGATATAATTAACCATATTTCCTTTATTATATCCGAGAAAATACTCAATTAATAGTTCATCGATCATGAAACAATCTATTACCTCTATGTGAAATTATTGAAAAAGATCATAGTGATTTTCAAAATATTTAAATAATATAAATTGTTATACTATGAATAATTTACATTATAAATGATATAAAATTTCACTACATAAAATTATTGTGAACCAAAATGAGAGAGAATGTTACCTTAATGTAACATAGTTATTATATAAAATACCACCATAGAATGTTAATAAAATATATCATTAAGTTAAATCAACCATATTATGATTAACATAATGTGATTGTTGTTGGATCCATCTAAAAAATATCTTACATGGTAGTTTCTTGGGCACCATTGGAATAAGAAGTATTCATTCCATAATAAAATTTTTGGAAAGAATATTCTTTCAGTTAATTTTACAGAAACATTTTATATTAGTATCCCAAGAGATATGAGTAAGAACTTCTATATATCTTTGATTAAGGATATTAGAATGCATGGGGTTTCCTCAAATACCCATTTTATAAATTCTTGAAACTGTAAAAATATATAAATGATATTTGATGTTGAGAAAATATAATGTTATCCATATTAGAAATCGTAAATGAATGAATATTACTACATGAACTACGATATATAAAGATATAATTTTGATAAATTTTTTACTCCTCTTTAATAAATAATATTTCATGAACACATGTGTGCAACAATAATGATCGATCAACCATAAAACACATAATAACTTGATATTAAACCCAATAACAAAAATTAAATCTTAAATAGTAATTATAATAATTGAACATATTGAGAGAATAAATAAAAAAATTAACGTTTAATGAAAACTATGTTATGAATATAATTCTGTAATGTTGTATAAGAATCACTGAATCCAAATTTATGATGATAAATAATCATGGTATTTATATCACCAATCCTAGTATGCATCCATATGCACTGATTATTTTATCTTTTAATTGTAGATATTTAAAAATAATCCATCTTAACAATTTAAAAAACCATATCGTACATTTTTAATTGGACTACAAATGATCATATTAAAAACTTCTCTGGGAAGTGTCCAAATTCTACAATGGGGATTCCCATCCAATTCATGATCTACAAATCTGAGGATGTTTTTATCTAAGGAAACCATTTCCAATGTGTCATACTATATTGATTACCATAATATTTTTATTATATTTATATATATATTCCCTTATAATTTATTATTAATAAAAATTATATTATATATGAAATAATATTTATAAGAATTGGTATATCACTTATTAAGATAAAATTAATTATTATATAATAAAAATGAATTTCAATTATTTATAACAATTTTTACTAATGTTTTATATAAAAAAATAGAATTTATAATCTATTAAATTTAATTAAATTTATGATTCATGATCTAGAGATTAATTAATGAATAATTTTATATATTTCTTGGAGTAATGTTTGTTCAAAATAGATGATAATACAATTTTTTTTATATTGAACGTTTATTTGTATATTGAAAATATAAATAGGGATTTGAAATTTTAAAATAGGTATTCAGGGTGTGGAATAAATCTAATGACGATTATAATAACATTAATAACAATAATAATAATAACATACCAAATATAAGTCAATTTTCACAGCCATTGATATATAATATTCATGTAGAAAAATTTACAATTCATAAAAATATGTAAATGTTCTCAAACATGATTATTGATAGTTTATAATCCAAATTGGGATACAGACACAATTTTTTCATATTAAAAATGATATCTAATGAATCATTATTCATAGTAATTACTCTCAATAATAACATAATTATTTAATTATTTTTAAATAATCCACCCCCATCGATAATCAAAAATCCCTCCTTAAACACAATTAGTATTAAATTTGTGGATAAAGAGGAAAAAATATAAATTTTATTTATTTTACAACAACATTTGATAGTGAATAGAAATTATATCAGTAATGGTATAAAACATTATTAAAATGACGATATTAATATATAAAATCATTGGAGAAAAACTAGAAATTTTTAGTGAAAGATAAAATATATATTTTTTACTTAATGAGTTAAAATTTAGATCATTGAAAAATAAAAAAAATTTATAAAACATTTTCAAATAACATAAAATAAAAATGAAGTATATTAATTTTATGGGATTAGATGAATTATAATTATATAAAAAATATGACTATGAAACATATTAATTACCCTATTCCATGACACTTTATATACTAAGTACTTGCATAATTACATTTAAAAAGATTTATATTTGCACAAAAACATGTTTATTGTGTTCATTTAATTAAATTATTTTTAAAACTATTTCATAACATATTACACGGTTAAAAATAACATCCATGTGATACTAAACATAACGTTAATATACCCATGAAATTGAATGCTAATTCTTTTATTTACATTCAATTGATGAATATTACATAATGAACGAAGATAATATTATGGAATTCAATTGAATGGGGACTAATATTTTCAAATTAAATTATATTATATTTTCCACATTTGTAATTTTTTTTAAATATTTATGAAATGTTAAAAATTCATTTTTAATATTTCAATCATTTTTAATGATGAAAACCAAAAACATATGGGTAAATTATTCTTATTATTTCTTATACCATGATGATTAATTTTGACCACAAAGATTTTAATTTTTTATAACACATTCAAATAATGAAGAAAAATTAGGAAACTATTTGGTTTATGTATGTGGATTTTTTATATCATATAATGGTTATTATCTTATAATCAATTTTATAATAAGTATTAAAACAATAGAATCATACTATCCTATATTTTAAATGATTTATTTCACCGTGATAAAAAATAAAATTTATTTGGATAAGATCAACTTTGAAAAAATATTATTCAATTATTTTTTATAATTTTATTGATAATTGATATCATATAATATTTTTGTATTTAATTATTAAATATTATCATTTATGACTATTTTTATCCATACCAATAATATTTGGATAATATTGGGATTCTTTATTAAGAGATATACTTTTATCACATTTGATATAATCAATCATTGAAATACTTATTTTTACTAATTCATGCTACATTTTAGATAATATTAAATTAATTATTAATTTTTATAGAATATAGAATTCAGAAATTATTAAAATTTTCATGGTAAATTATTTTAATTCCCAAGAAATTTTCATCCATCATTAAATAAACCCATTATATAAATATAGATATACTTGGTTTAGATTTTAATTATTTATATCTTACATTATTATTTTAACATTTATAGAATACCCATGGAATTTGTTTCATGAATTTCATGTTTGGAAAAGATTGTTTCATGATGTTTACTATGGAAAATACCATTGGTAATGGGATAATGAAAATATTTATCAATGGTTATAAAAAATAGGTTCTCGTATTGTCAGTCATTATAATTTCATAGATATAATTAAAAAATAAATAATTTAAAAAAAGGTTACAAAGTAGAACATATTCATTATGGTTACTCTTAAATTTTGTAGCTTGTGAAATAAAAAATATTAGTAAATAAAATTAACGATGTATGATATCTTCATAAAATGATGTATGAGTGAGTTTTTTTCTGTAATGATAAATTATGAATCATTAATTATACTAGGATATATACATCTTCATTGAAATATTATGAAATTTTTAAATTAATATCACCCTACAATTTATCTTTTGTAAAATCATTTTTTGAAAACCTCATGATTAAATGGTTACCACATTAATGTAATTATTTTAAAACCACATATGAAAATTCATAGAATTAATTCACTTTAATATTTCACTTAATTACATTAACATGATTCATTACTGATGTGGAAATATGTTTTATTAGGTATACCACATGTTATCATGAATCAAAATGGAAGGATGAATTAAAATTTTGAATGAGATGATGAATTATTATTTTGGATATAAAGGATATTGGATTTTACAGAATTTTTTATATCATTATGAAATTTTATATTATAAAATTAATTTAATGAACATGTTAAATTTGAGTTTCCCTCAATCAATGAGTGTCTTGAAAATGATTAAATGTTGATATATTAGATAGAGATCATAAAAATATCAAATACATTATAATTTGTTCAGTATAATTTATGTAATTAATATTATACATTATTGTTTTTTAATTTATCTATGTACAATCAAATTATAATAATTTTTAATTATTCAATTTAGAAATAGAAATTTAGATGAATTTTGTGATTATTAATGTATTTTTTTGAAGGACAGAACATATTTTTTATAATATATATATTTTTGACATGATAATTATAGTAGAATAAACATATTTTTCAGGAAATAAAATTATGGAGAATAAAAAAAACTGTGATACCAAAATATTTAATGATTTATTTTATGTTAAAAATAATAATACACTATACTATGGAATGATGTTAATTGTTGTGATAATATAATGATAATAATTCATAGGATATAGAATGTTTATATTACACTATAATGGAGACTGTGTAATTGGAATAATGAAATGAATTTTAAAATGTCAAAAATAAAAACCATTTAAAATATAATTTTTTAACAAGAATACGGATCCATTGGATAATCTGAGAAAGAAATTGGATTATGTACACAATTTATTTTCATATTAGTATGATAAGAAGACCAGTTGATGGATTATAATTAGATATCAAAAAACAATAATGATAAATTATCTTAATTTATTACAAAATAATGTAATTGCACACACCGAAAAATATGTGAAATATTGAAAAATAATTAAATGGATTAGGTATAATATTTTCATTCCTTAAGATTCTCGTTATTTCATATTATGTCATTGGGTAATGTTTTGTTGGTTTTAGAGGCATTATGAAATATGAAATCAAATTTTTTACCCTATGAAATTTAATCAAGCCTCCTGTAAATACAATTATTTCACAATTAATAACGTAATTGACAATATATAAATTAGGACTTTTACAACTATGTTTTTTAATGTATTAATGTCAAGTTATTTATATTTATAGTTAATAAATTAAATAAATATATTAATATTCTAAGATATTTTTCAGAAAATAATTATTGTCGGAAATTATATTTTTAAGAATTTTTTAAAGGATTTGGCCACCATTAAAAGGGGGTCATATAAGGGATTATGTGGTTGAAATATATATGAAATAATATCAAAAATATATTTATTATTTTTAATTTATGATATAAGATTTAAAAAAGCTATAACTGGTCTTGATTGTTCTTTTACAGACTATTACGTCCATATTATAGGTTTCAAAAATCTTGTTAGGTGACTAATATTGATAAAAAAAGAGTATTATATAATTTAGTTTTATTATCATTTTATTTATTTGAAATTATTAGTATTCTTATTTTTTATGAATATTATTTTTTAAATCAATAGGTCTAATATTAGACAATTTTCTAAGTTTATATTTTTTTTTCATATGTCTATTCCTTAATAATTTTTTAAGAATCAACAAATTAGTAAATAAAATAAATTGGGAGTGTTTGGTTATTATCAGATATTGTGTATTTATTTATATAAAATAATATTTTATCTAAAATAATATCATTTAAAAATATCATTTTATGTTAATGAATTATTTTTCATAATCAATAATATTTCATTGAGGTAATATTACATTAATTAGTGAAACACATCCGGGAATAGATAATTTGTTCATGAACAATGAGTTTGATTATTATTTTTTAAATAGAATAAAAAATGGGAAAATCAATTACATAGATCTTATAATTAATAATAATTTACAAATATTTTTATTATTGATTAACGTTGAGATATAAATTTTAGTTAAAATAATAATAATCCAATAACTATTAATAAGATTGATACATGAGTTTCATTCTGTTATTTTCATTATTGACAACCAATCTTTAGTAATAATATTTATATATCTTAAATTTATGATATTCAGTTAATTCAATAGTTGTTTTTTATTCCAATTCACAATTCGAGAAATTATTTAAGGATTTAAAAATTAATTTTAATGTTTACACAATTAAGTCATTTTTAAAGATAATGTTAAAATTTTACACACATTATATAATTCATTTTAACTAAATATAAATTTTATGAAAATAAATTATATGATATTTCAAATACATTAAAATAAAAAGGTCATATTATATGCATAATAACCTTTATAAAATTCAAATTCAAAAATCTATATGATATTGGTCAAATTTATTTGACCATTATTCTCTAATGAACTATTTCTCCACCAAAATTTATGAACACATTATATAAATATTAACTCTTTATTCAATATATCTTTAGAGGATTATCTTACCCTGTTGCTGGAATATATTATATTTTAATATTCATTATTTTTATAATTCATTCAGTATTATATTTTAAAATAATATCATGTGATATTTTTCTAGTGTACCCCAAAATACATTTATATAGAATTAATTTATGATAATAAAAAATATAAAAATTCATGCAAAGAAATAATAATTAATAAATAATAATTTTTATGTTAGTAAATGTTTTTTCACTAAATATGGGTAGTAAATCATTATTTACTAATTAATATATGATAAAATATTATGCAAGATATAAACTTTTAAACTATCTCCCTCAAATATTTTATTAAGATGAACAATGTAGCATAACATAAATTTTTATATATTCAAAAGATTATAGATTGTTTTATAAAAGATTAAAAATTATTATTATCTATTACAAAATTAAAATATTAATTTTATTTAAATTTAATATTCAAAAATTTGAAAATTAAATACTATATTAGATATTGTACAAGATACGTTACACAGATCCCAAATAAAAAAAATTATTTTTATTTGAATGTGATCCAAATAACATTGGAATTATTTTTAGTGGAATGAATAATATTAACCAAATATTGAAATATATAGTGGATATACTCAGTTAAATATTATTAATTATTTAGGTTTAAATAATCACATGATTTGTAGTATAGTCGTTTACTTTTTTTTAAATACATTTTAACCAAAAATTGGTTTTCGATGATTTCTGTGAGGGATTATTACATATATTTAATTAAAATTTTATATAATTTATTTGATAAAATTAATATCATTAAATAATAAATCATATATAAATTATTTTCAAATATTTTTATAGAATATTCTAAAATGGTAAATTACCTAATGTATGGTGAAAATATCAATTTTAATAAAGAATCTAATTTCATAATATTAAAATAAGTACTATTTATATTTATATACATTGATTAATTAAATTTTATTCATACTTGTACCTTATTTTGTAATAAAATCAAATTGGGGTGTAAAAGTTCATTTTTGATGAATACTTTTGTTTATTACATTTTATGTGATTATTTTTAAATTTATTTATAGAAAATATATGCATAGATTTTTTAAAATTATATTCCATGTTTTATATTAGTGGATCCAAATCAAATATGTTGTTTCATATTATTCAGGGTAAAAATGAACAGTAAAAATATGAATTTTTTACTGAGTGGATGATTAAATATTGTATTTAATGTTAAAAATAATATAATAAAGAATATGAAATGATCCTATAACATCACATAATTTTATATTGATTATATTTAGTTCGTTTTCATAAAATATTTTATTTTATGAAATATTTATCCATTTGGATTAGATTAGGATCTATTGAGCATTTTAATTCAATAATTGTCAAACATGAAACAATCTGGTTTTGAAATTGTATAATATTTATAACATAGGGATATAAATAATAAATGTTATATTGTAAATAGTATATTTAAAGATTAATGGTTTAACATTATCATTGTTTTTTGTATCATTAACGGATTAAAAATTTCCCATAAATGCTTACACAACATTGATGAAATAAATATTCGATTAGTGAGAAAATAAAATTAAATAAATATAAAATATTAAAAGTTATATAATTTTAGATAATTAATGTAAAATATGATTTTAATTTCTTGTCATGATATGTTATTGATTTGTTAAAATATTGTTTCAAAAATATTCATATTATCCTGATATTATTAATCTCAATGTAATGAATATCTTAAATAGTTGAAATTAATGATATTTTATAATAATAAATACATTATTAAAAAGTATAGGATTTATTAAACTATTATATTAATCCATATGATTATTATATAAATTATTATATCAATTTTGATCCTTTAATTTCCATTTTTCTATACACATGAACTATATTGAAAGATAATTTGTAAAAATCCATGGTATCACAATATGTTTTAAAAGTTGTAATAATAATTTAAAATTGATAAGGATAAAAATATGATCATTAGATGTATAATTATTATTGTATGAGATTAATTATACCCCTAAAAATATTATCTTCTAAATGAATCAATTTTGAGTAATTTTTTATTGAAAATTAATTTAGTTGAATTTAATATTTTTTTAAATTCTAAGAGTGCCCACGCCTCACTAAAATAAAAGGGGGCCAATTATTATCACTACATTACACTTAATAACTGATTTAAATAAAAATAGCTACAAATATAGATTCTTAGATTTTTTTACACTCATTCTCGAGGAATTAATTTTGGAAGAACACCATCCTAAAAATGAATAAGGTGTTAATCCAGGGTGGTTTTCATAAGAATATGAATAGTTTTAATCGGTTTATTTTATTTGTTCTCCTTCTTCCTCCTCCATAAAATCTATATCACCATGAAAAAATAATAAAATAAATATAACCAATATTGGGAGGTGTTTTTTTAATATACAAACATATATCATTATTTAATTCCATCTAATGGGAAACAAAACTGATATTCGTGTGTACGGAAGACTACATCCCCACGAATTGATGTAATTATTTGTCCACTACCATCATTCATGGATTGATATTAATTATACATATATTGATAATATATTATATTAATGACATATATATATCATTATAAAATGATATTATATCAATTACCTTCAAAATATTAAACATACTAAAAAATGATATCATCGTTCTTATGTATGTATTTAATAAGAAAACCTTATTGCGATGCGATTTTTTTCATCACCAGTTCAGATAGATGATATAGATGAATGAATGCTGAAATATTTAATATGGTATATGTGATTTTATGATAATTATTTAATGGTAATGTAATATTTACCGTCTTTCAAAAATGATTATTTAATAATGGGAATGTTACTCACGCATACATACATCATACCCACTCCTGAATTGAAACAATGGCATTTCATATAACCAAATTAAATGGATGGAATTAATAGTATAAATGATTAATGTGTCCCGGTTATTTTTCAAGAGATCATAGAACATTGAACTTCATGACCATCTCTAACATACCCTAGATAGGTTTGTCTTATTATATCAATGTCACCCAAAAAAATAGAATTGATTTTAATTATATAAATAATTTAATATACCATTTTAAGGGATGAAATTAAATTAAAAATAAAATTTAAAAAATTTATTTTAATTTAAATAATTAACTATTTTTTATATTTTTGGAAAATAATTTATATAAGGGATGATTCAATCTTTTGGTGAAAGAGTTTCATTTAAAAATTATATTATAACGTTTCAAGTAAATATTCATTATCATCAATATCAACTTTTTTAAAAATAGATTTATCAATTGTTTTCAATATTCTCCCATGATTGTTTAATTTACATTAAATTAATGTTTGACTATATAAAAAATACTTCTAAATGAATCTTAATATAATGTTAATCGAAATATAATTTTTTTATTTTTGGACAAAATTATAGAATCAATGTGAACTAAAACTATAAAAATTTTATCTTGTGTAAAATCAATTTTTTGTATAAGTTTAATATTTTTAAATCCCAACATGTTCTATTATAGGTAAATCACAACCTAAAATTACTATTACAATTTTTATACCAATTGGTTTTATTCATTGATGTTGAGAGGTTTTGTGAATATGTTTTTTGTATTTTATTAAATTGTAATATTAATTGTGATAGATTATATCAATATAAATGTCAATATTATTTTTAACAACAAACACTAATATATTGAAGGATAATTGGTAATTTATAATTTAAATTTATTCAATTAATAATTAACAATATCGTTTAGCGAATAAAATTATATTTTTAAAATTGTGGACAACTTCTTTGCAATGAATTTTATTTTATAGAAAAAATAACATTGTTAATTGAAGATTTGAAAATAATATATTCTAAAAACGTATAATTTATTTGAAATATACAATTTAAAAATATGTTAAAAATTAAAAAAATCATATATGAATTTTTATATTTAAACATATACTTATATATATAGTTTTTTTATAAAAAATTCTATCATATTTAGAAATTAAAATAATGTTAATATAGCCCATGTTCAGAATCATAATATAGAAATATTGTTTTGAAGTGTTATAATATATTTTTCTCTAATGTATAATAAGAATTTAATATATTTGTTCAAATATAAATTATATGAATGTTGTAATTTACCATAGATAAATTTTTTACTATGAAAAAATGAATCATTTTCATTATATAAGTCCATTTATAGATGTAAAATTCATAACTACATGTATAAAAAATAATTCCCCACCTAAATCATCAATATCTTTTGATCTTCAATATTTACACTTCAAATAACTTCTCTTTATGAGGAAATGACCGTCATTTAATCATATAATGTTAGATCATGTTCCCCCCAATAATTCCCCACACATGATTCAAGTCCTCAGTGTGAGTATTATGTACCCTCTACCCATTTATTCTAAACATTTCAAGACCTTTATCCACTAGATAAACTAAAAAAATATTATAAAAAATATTTACTAATAGTCCAAACAATTTTTATATTGATGGGAGAAAATTATTTTTCTCCTTCAAATCTTTGGGAAAATAAACGTGAATTTTTATATGTTTGGACTACGACCACTATTTATGATGTATTTCCTTTTTAATCACCACATTACATGGATGGTTCAAATAATTTATATACTAAATATTAATTTTATGAATTAATTTTATAATATTATATTATAATAAATTATGTAATCTGTTTAAATATAACCCCATATTAATTAAACACCATTTCTATATTTAAATATAATGAAACATTCTTGTTATGAATATCAACCTCATCAACCATAACAAAAAGAAACAAACAAATAATTTTTCGTCATAAATAAATATATTAATTTTTTATAGTATATAAAATAATGAATTATCTTTTTACATGATATCAATGTATAGTAAATTCCATTGAAATTAATGAACATTTATGTAAAACTCCAATTCTCTATAATCAGATGAGGTTAATAGTAAATAAATTAAACCTTAAATATATAATGATAGATTATTATTTCATATTATTTCATATTATAGAATATAATAAAGTTTAAAAATAATTATTTATGATAGTAATACATTTCAGAAAAGATAACATAGCATGTATAACTATGAAATAAACAAATACAAGGGGTTTTATTAATTATAATATTTTAAATAAGTTATAATAAATCAACATTATTATATTTATAGAGGTTTTATTTCATGTGGTAATATTATATTTCATATATTCCTTCATTATTGGTAAATTTTATTGATTATGTAAAAATTTCCATAATTGATAAATTTATATCTTCATAAAAATGACGTTTATCAGAATGGTTCCCTTAAAAGTAATAAAAAAAGTTATTTATCTTATGAACCCACATTTTTTTCCAAGGTAATCCTTTATTACATGGAACCAAAATTCTAAAATATATTTTATTATAATCACAAAACATATTAAATATCTTCAAAATAAATTATAATACTATTTTAATGATATTTAGTTAAATAATGATATTTTAAGGTATATCTTTTTATTTCATTTTTTATTCTTATATTTTAAATTATACTCTTCATTAGTTGATTTAAATCCTACAAAATTTTATTTTTCCATTACTGGGATATATTTTACTATGACTCTTCCAAGAAGGGTTTTATTAATTTCAACAATTAATGAAATTTAAATGGGACTTACAACATCATTTATTAATAAGATAATAAAAAATATTTTATGAAGTCTACTTCTTTATATTCCTATAAATTTTCCCCTTTTCAAATTTTTTTGAATATCATATATAATGTTTTGATTTTTAATTCTCCCTCTTTGTTATTTTCTAAAATAAACATTTTTTTGTAACAACGATTCTTTATAGGACATGAGATACTTCTTTATAATAGTTATTGTAATACAATTTTTAAATGTAACACAATCCATTTTACTTTCATAGATTTATAATAATAAAATAACTCGTAGAAAAGATATGGAAAAGAATGAATGATTGATATATATATGATTGTTAGGGTCATATATATCATTCCAATTGTCTATTTTACTCTATAAATTCAGCATCACTAGTATCCTAGTGCTTTTGACTGCTTTTTTCAGTTTTATAATATATAAGTGATAACATACTAGAAGAAATAGTAGTTTATTAGGCAAAGAGAAATAAATATATTCATAAAAATTAAAAAATATGAAAACATAAAATATATCTTCTTATTTTCTTTGAGATCATCTTTAGTACCTCTATAATATCATTTCATATAAATCATAATACTATACATAGTATCATAGAGAGAGCATTCATTATAAAGGTATGATCCCATAAGCGCTATATATGTATGCATATATTTGAAAAAAACATCAAAACAATGAGGCAAAAAACAATTAATAGTAATAAATAATCATTAATTAATTCAGTATTATCAATCATATAATCTTGAATTGTATACTTGGGAACTATACATTTTCAAATAAACACATGTACATCAATAACATATATCATAATAATTGAATGCATAATTTCATCTATATAAATCAGACATTAAATTTGTTGTGCTAATATATATACATAAATGGTGATGGAATGATTTGTCTCCTGAAACATACTAATGTATCTTAGAGATATATAATTATAGGCCCCACCAAATATATAAAAGGTCAAATTCATTCATAATATGAATAACCCATTTTATATAATAAAAATTTTGTAATATGATATAATTATCCATATTTGAATAAGTAGTGTATGGAATGTATATAAGTTACCCTAAAAAAATATACATCTAACATCAACATCAACTAGCCAGATAGTATCGTTATATCATTTCCATAGACAAACATAATATTTAAGTACGAATGTCAACATAGAAAAATATAATAAAAAAAAGAAGCTGAATTTTCTGGGTAAAATACACTTTACTTTTTGACACAAATTAATTAATATATTATATTACCAAACATTATAGATCATATTTAAATTATATGTAATCATTAACACATGTAAATGAAAATTCAAATATTTTTGTGATCATGAAGATGGTATTTTCAGTTTATTCCAATTACATCAAAAACAATATTCCTTTCAAAATTTCAGTTATAAATCAAAAGTTACATGGTAAGAAAATTAAAAAAAATAAATCATAAAAAATTATAAAAAACAAAATATGGTTAATTTTTTTGATAAATTCTTTTATAATATTAAAAAATTATTTATAAAATTTAAAATAAGTCTACCTGAAAAATAATCTGTCACCAATATAAAATTGATGTATTCTTCAAATTATATTTATATCATGAGTTCATAAACAGTTAAGAATTAAAGGAAAAATATATTATCAACCTAAATAACTATAGGGGAAGAAAAATTTATTAATCACTAAATTATCATATAATTTCACCAATATTGTTATAAATATAAACTATATAGAATAATGATGTGATTCTTTTAAAATCCATTTAATTTTATAATAAATATATTATATAACTGTAATCATATCTATAATAATATATAAAATTTAATTATATCCTTTCCCAAATTTTTTAACAACAATTCTATTTCAAAATAATTGTTCTATGTGATACATTGTTATTCCCATATATGTTTCGGTTTTGTAGTTTTTATCCTCATACGAAGATATTGATACGGTTGACCATATATAAACATGAATGTTGTTTTCATTTTTTATTGATTTAATGAATCAATAATAACTAATAATTATCCATTATTTAATCATTATTATATCATATATATCAATTATATTTACTAAATCCATACTTATTTGCATCCATTTTATGCATTAATGATAAATGAATCAACTCACACTATGGCATTGGTTTTCCACACATATTCCCAAGTGATGTTATCATTTTCCAAATAATGGTAAGATATTAAAGTTATAGATAAATAATTATTTAATAAATTCACCAAAAATAGAAAAAACATCATAGTAAATATCCTCGAAATTTGTTGATTGAAAATAAATTGTACCATTTGTGGATGTGGAAGTCAACATTACGAATAAGTAATATATTAACATCACATAAAATAAAAATGGGGGTGAATAATACTGGTGTCACAAAATTAAATACATTTCAGTATATTGATGAGATTGATTTTACTATTTTATTAATTAATAATTTTTTTCAAGGAGGTAAAATCATAATTATAAGAAGATTGTGATTAATAAAAGAAATGAAATATTCCTTAAAAGACATCAGTTTGATTTCCTGTTATATACCCTATGTATGGTATTTTAAGAAGAAAATAACATATATAACATTGATATTAATGTTGCAGAGTGATTTTACAATGTTTTTATATAACATAAAGGCTCAAAAATCTTAAATATGATAGGGGAGGTGGTGTCTTTCCAAAAATTTTATTTAGTGGAATAGTGGTATATTTCATGGATTTAAAATATTATATTGAAAATATACTGAATACATAGATAAAAATACCTCATATTGAAATTTGATAAGGATAATTTTTAAATAAAAACGAAAAAGGATGTTTAATAAAGTGATTATGTCAAATTATCCCTTATATTATTTTATGATCCCCAATGTAAACCAGTTTTAATCATAACGGTTGTGAAATGTGTTTAATTTTTTTAAATTATATGTAGTAAAAAATTTAAATTGGGATCATTAATCATTTTTGACATGATAATTTTAAATATCCATAAATTTAATCAAATTTATTTAATATGTATATTACCATTTAATTTAATATTAGACCACAAAACAAATCAAATGGAAGTTTTCTAGGTAAATTTTTTCAAATGTGTATTATTTTTTTGTAATAAAATAAAACATAAAATTATTTCTAATGAACCTGATTTGATATTTCATAAGATTAAATAACTATTATTAACTATATAAAATTCAATGTAATGTCTAATCATTTAAACATTTTAATAATATAGATTGATTTAAATAGAAATAATTATTCCTCAAGATTCAAGATATATTATTTTTTCAATCAATTCCCAAACAATTCAGTATAATTTATATTTTACATGATAAATTTAAAAAAAAAATTAAATTTTAAAATAAATTATCTAAAATTTTTATATATAAATTATTTTATAAAAAAATAAAATATATTAATTCTTAGAAAATGTTTACTTTTATATCAAATAATGGATAAATAAAATTTGAATACTTATTAATCAATATATTGTTATGATATAAAACCATTATAAATATTTTTCATTTTCTCATTCATGTTCATACAATAAATATAATATCTATTTGATTGTTTTATTTAATGTGATTGTTTATATAATCTTAGGAATCTATGTATCCCAATATATCATATGAAATGAATTTATTTAATAAACATATATCATAAAATGTTAGGGTGTTATGCTATACACCCATTAAATTAAATTTCACCCTTGAAATTTCATCATTCTTATACAAAATGCACGGAAACATATTTCTCATCACATCACAGGTTACTATATAGCTTCCCAAATAATATCATTTCACAATATGAAATGACCAAGTGAGTTCTATTTTTCAAATGAAATATATAAATTAAATCAAGAACCCCATCAGGTTATTTCAAATATATGATATCATGATTCAATCATACATCCACCATGATTAGAACACGTAATGGATTAGTAATGTACATACTCAACAGATATACATGATACATATTGCATTCTATAGATTGAATGTTTGGATATTCCTTATGATTAAAAATTCCTAAAAAGATCTAAAATCCCATAGATGAAAATATTAACAAAAAATATATTTCCCCTCTTTTACTATTTCATTAAAATATTACATGTAAAAATTCATTGAATTACATTATAACCAAAATTATTCTCTTGATCCCTCTAACCATTTTTGAAGAAACCTATTTTTTTTGGATTTCATATTTAAATATGTGATGTTAAATGTAACTTATATTCTCTTCCATTTCCATAGCTATATTAGATCCTAATAAAATTATTTCACTATCTCCATTTGAGAATATTTTTCTTTTACATATATTTCTATAGAGTTATTAATAATGAACCATATCAATCTGTGATTAAATTCTATTTTACTATAGAAGATACAAAAAAATGTTGATGAACCCAAAAATATTTAAAATATATGGACAAGTATTTCAAAATCACTTATATAGTCTAAAAAGTCCCCAATCAATAACTATGTGTTTGAGGATGATATATATTGGAAAACATCATGTCAGTATATAGATTACTATTAAGCCATCACTAAAAATTGATGTAAATCTCATATATATATCATATACAATAGAATTTTGTACTCTATGAAACTATACAACTTCTGTAATAAATATTTTATAATGATGATCGAGCGAGAAATATTCATCGATAACAATGATGTTTTATAAATATTTAATGTAATGGACTACATGTTAAATATAATTAAAGTTCATTGATGATTTGGGGTGTCAAATAAAACATGTCAGTGGTTTCCAATTTTCCTTCTGGCATGAGTAATAGTTGTAACATCTCATTATAATTCAATTTATCCTCCATAAGATTTATAAATACTAGGCACATAGATCATCACCATTCAATTTCCATTTTCAGATTATCATATCAGCAATAATAATTTATATCAATATACATCATCATACTTCGATTGATGAATAATGAATTATAAACTTGGATCTTCATCCAATAGATCAATATTCATTTCATAAACTAATGAGACATAAGCACTATTCAATAAATATGTCATTTAAACATGGTAATTAATTTAATAAAGATCATTCCTTATAAAACACTATAATTTCACATCTTTATTGTATTCCATATTAATCATATAATTGAAATATCGTAGAACATTTATCATAGAATTATTCTATCATTCTCTTTCACACACCATATCAGAAACCCTCATTAGTAGATCCATAAATATTGAATCTCTGTACACACATACCATAGAACAACTATAATGGTGTTTTTGACTAATAGAAATATCAACCATGTTTTTATCCACATGGTCTTAATGTATTGTACTATTATAAACATTGATCAACCCCAATGTTTATTTGTGCCTAATACGCTGACTCTATATAAATATATACTTCATGATATTATGATCATTATATATATCTCATTATTCACCATAAAAATAATTCCTCTTATTCTTAAATTATAAAATTTACCATACCTTTCACAAATCTTGTGTTGGGAAATTTTATACATGAATTTGAAATTGGTGAGAGGCACATGTATTCACTATGTCATTATTAATTGGGATGCATTCCAGTCACTTCCCAAATAAATCTTTATAGAACACAATCCTTATCTAGTGTATAATAGTGTATGCCAATGCACACAAACCATTAATTTCTATAAATTTATGGTAATTCCCTAAGTATCCATCTTCCTAAAATATCATTACCCACTTCTATGTCAAATTGTTCATTGGGTTTGATAGTCATGAAAAATCTATCAGAATACATCTCGTATATCATACCACCAATAGTGTATTATTTAATTTAGTTAATATAGTTTCCTATTTAAATTAACAAATAACATACATTTTTTGAATGATCCATAGATTTACCCTCTATTTATAGAATATATTCTAATAATGAATCTTTTGGAACCCCAAATTCACACACCGTAATTTTATGATAAAACTCCTCATTCCCTAGTGATTCAACACAATGAAATTTTATTATTCTTTACCATTATATAAATAATGAATATATAAAAATATAATCTATAATGTATATAATAAAATAATCATGTTTACTTATAAAGGCATTATTAATTAAAACCATGTTGACAACAGGAAGATTGGTTACTCCAAATACAAATACCATAACTTATTAATAGTGATCTAGTTTAATTTTTGATAATCAATGAATGATTTTTTGGAAAATGTTTCATTAAAATAAAATGAATATGTCGCAATTATGGTTATGAACTATGGAGAATTAATTCAAAATATATAAACTAATATAATAATTTATTCGACTCATAAAACTCAATGGGAACCATAAAATATTGTTTCTATAAAATTGGCATAACAGCATGAATGAATAATATAGAAAACTATAAATCATTATTCATGGGAAGAATTTAATTCCACCATGACATAAGCCTATATATTTTTTAGAAATATGAACATTTTTTTGTTGATTTTATCCACAACCATTTGAGAGTAATTGGCCCAATGAATTTTTATAGAAGAAATTATGATAGATGCGATTTCAAATAAGTTTATTGGTTTTTCCTCCATTGATTAACAACTTAAGGATGAATTTAAATACTTTTTTAACCATACATTGAAAAATAATTTATATTGGATTAATTCTGAGATGGATAAACCCTTCCAAAATTTTAAAAAAATAAACTAGGGGATGTATAAAAATATTAACATGAAAAAAATCCAAACCCTTATAAAATAAATATTTTATATATTTCACATAAAGTCATCATACATTATATATTGTCACATCCAAATATATATCTAATCATTAATTTGGTGATTTGATACCCTTATAAATTTCATCCTAAATAAAATATTTGTTAGAATCATAGAGAAATTTATATTTTAAAACCATGAAGGTGATAATATTTGTACCTTTCAACATGTCTCGATGAAACTCCACATTAACTATAATAATTTCATTATTATATTCATATATATATTTCTCTATTTTTTTTGTGTTCTCCTAACATATTTGGATGTTTTAGAGTTGTGCCCCAGGAGCTTAGAGTTAAATCCCATTTTTTTGGATTATACCATTTCCATATATTCATAGTCTTGATTGTTTTTTATTAAAAGTTGAATCAAACCCATATTACTTTTATGAATGTAAAAATGTTTTTCTTACTCAATTTGTATATGTTGTAAAATTTTCCTTTTACATCATCCCCTTATTCGTTGTTTTCTATGTCATTCTATTATTATCTCTCGTTCCTTAAAATCCATAAGTCACATAAATTTATGAATCTTACATGATTGAGAATATAGAATCTCCAACCTAATACTCAATCCCCTGACCAATAAAGGATTTATATATAAAAATATACACTCCTCCAAATATGAATCTGGATTTCAAATATCAACAAGGTTGTACTGAATATACTGGGTAGAATATACCATCTAGGAAAGTGTTATTGTAATATTTTATTAAATTAATATGAATCAGAAATATTTTAAAAAATAAATAATCAGTTATGATTCTATTGTAGAACAATGTTTCATATAAAATTAAATAATAGTATTTCCATGTAATTTCTGGAAGAAGTGTATCTAAATGATGTGTATTATTTCATAAAATCTAAAGAAAATAAATTATAGGATGAACATAAATCCAAGATCCCAAAATCCATGTTAATCTAATTTCCAACCTCCATCCTAAAAAACATGATACATTATGAAAGAAATGTTCGTTTCCATTGTCTATGTCAACATTAATGAATTTTTAATGAGTACAAAAAAATTAATCATATATGGTGTTTGTAAAACATTTTAGGAAAACACCTTTTTATCTGGTCAAACTAATATGAGTTTATAATACATGATTTTATTAAATTCATATGGGTTATTATTTTTTAAAAAAATTAATAATAAATGAAATAAAAAAAATTAACAATTATATCCCAGTTGACACATAGAATCATACCAACATATGTTTTCATCATATAAGATATTTTGGTCTATGGATTGGTTATTATACATTTGGATATATGAACCAATTCGATGTAACATTATCATGACAAGGATGAATCACACATTAATTATCATTAAAAATTGCTCCATCCCTCATGCTAAATTGTATATCACCCTAATATATATAGTAACTATGAAACGTTAAATAATGAATATCATTTTCAATGAACCATACATAATGGTGGTGCTGAAGACCACGAATTTTACCATCAGGTATGAAATTAACCATGGACCTTACACACATGAGTCACTCATTGTACTATAAAGTACAAATCTCTATAATAAGTCATAAATATTCAAATATCAACTATCCTTATAACATTCCTTCCATTCAAATTAAATAAATATTTTGTAATATCATAAAATTGTGATGGAATAGAAAAATAGTTATCCAAGTTTCATGAATACCATTAATTATATGATTAACTATAATGGACAGTTCATAATTTTTTTTTCAATTTACATTTTTATATTCAGGTTCGTAATAATTATAACAATTTCAACACATTATGTTAAATTGAATATTATATCCATAATATTGATAACATGATGATATATATCCATATATAAGAATGTAAACATGAATGATCAATTATATAAAAACATATCTGTTTTAGTCCAATGGATATTATTTCATTAAATCTCCACAATAAACATGTTATTCCAGTTCAAAATATTAATCCAATAAATAACTGACATTACAAAGGAAAAAATTTAATTATCAAAACATATTATTCATTATGATTTAATGTATTATATCACCTAGGTGGTGGAAGTATGACAAATCTCAATGATAATGGAATTGATAAGATCCAATCAAATTGCTACTAAATTGGTTCATCATCATATGTGATTTATTATATTAGATAGTTTATGTGAATATTCTAATCATATTTATTTCACGTATAAGAATAATTTAAAAACAAATTTGGTGATGTTATATTTGAACTAGATCAAAATTATTTGAGACATATGAAATCATCAATGTATATGATAGAAATTGAATTATCCTCTAATATATTAAATAGGAGAAAATCATATATTACAATAAAACCCTAACTCAAATCCATGTCAGGTTGTCTGAAAAAGTGTTATACACACGTGAAAATCAATGGGACTTGATGGATATGATGAAACATATGTATTTTCACTGATCACCATCATTTTAATTCCATGAAATTAAGGAATCATGCTTCGTGATTGATGAAAAGATTCCTAAATTCATCAATTAAAGGGATTCATAATAAAGTTGGATGAAAAATATAAAAACAATTTCCACACATGAGGATTAAAGTGACGTTGGGTTTATGAAGATCAGGGTGTGAATATGGTATTCACATTATGTATTCCAGAATTCCAATATAAGATTACAAAAAATCATACCTTCCATAAAACCCCATATGTAATCAATTCATGCATATAGTTACATTACATCATGCTCTTATTCCTTAATTGGTTTTGATCATTGAGTGAATTAAATACATGGAGTCATTGAAAAAAAATTCAATTCATAGTGTCAATTTAGTGGTTGAATCAAATTCATGTGGATTACCCAAAAATATTGAGGATGTGAATTATTTTAATGGATTATTCCCAAAACTATAATGAACATTAATATTTTTTATAGCATCTTCCAAAATCTATTCAAGACATGAATATTGTTCATGTGGTCTTCTAAGTACTATTATAAATGTAAATGAGTTTATTGTGTGTTTCCCAAACCCATTCATTCCTTGAATAATTTTCATTATTATTCTAAAAAAAATTGATGATGTGAAATAAAAATTCACAAAATGGATTCATTTATAATCAAGAAATCAATTACACCACTTTTTGTCCATGTATAGAATGATCAAGATAATGATCAGGATTCGGATGGTCCAAAACCAAAATAACTAAACCCAAGTGAAATATTTATATCATTTGAGGGACACCACTGGAAAAATTGTATAAAAAATCACCCCACCATAAAATTGACCATAACCTAGCTATTATCTGAATCATCTTGGTATTATTTTCCAAAAAATATGGCCACATTGTTTTCATGAAATATTTCATTTTCGTGGTCTCTCCTTCCACGTTATAATTATTCTATTACCCTCACACTATAGTCATATTATTCCCCAAAATTTTTCCCGCTAGAATCCACGAGATATTTAGAATTCTGATGAAATGAAACATCAATATCGTTCTTAATACGATAAAATTCTATATTTTTAGAAAGGATAGTATAATATCTTCTATTATTTGTCTTTTATAAAATTCCAATAGTGGTGCTATATTTAAATGGAATGTTTAAATGGTGTGCTAGTTGACAAACATATGTACTATCAAAAATGATCTGGAAAACAAAGGTTCTATATTTACATTCCTCATGATATTTTGTATCACCTTCTTAGGTGAAACCCAATGGAATAATAAATTACGAACAAAAAACTCCTTCGGAAATCTATGCTGGTTAGAAAATGGTTTTTTTTCTAATATGTATAATAAATATCCACTTAAAATTCTATTGAACCATCATAGATGTCTCATTCTTTAGAGTAGTAAGAAATATTGATTACTCACCTAACACTATCCAAAAATTGTGAATGAAATGGACTTCAATAATTGGACATAACTGTATCCACATGGGCAGATAATTGGAAGACATTATTTTAAACACATTCTATGTGCTCAATGTTTATCTCACAATAACAACCATAATGTAAAACACACGATCAAATGATGTCATCCAGAATTTGAATCTTTCTTTTATATTAGTCTTTGGTATGAGTATGATTTTATATTTTTACTTAAACCTGAGATATCAATTTCTTTTAATTAATTTTTTGTTACTAATAAATCATATGAGGAACTTGGCCAGACATGATAATCTATGGAATACTATACAGTCTAACAATCTCTAACACATTGTGACTATAACGATCTTCAATGATATGGTATCCCTAATATTCAATAATTAAGTGTCCATTGTTAGTCTTTCCATAACCAACATCACAATAACATTAATGTGGGGTTCTCTATACATTTATTTCATTGAATCACTATTGATATCACACCACTTTCACACTATACTGGGATGTGATTTCTATATCCCAACACGAATTTATTTTTCAGCCTTCATCTTTATACATTATTAATTACTCACCAAAAATCCCAGAATCTCATTCTTTATTCATTGCCACAGGTATTGTATATGGATATCAATATATGTCATTATCATTAAAATATGTTTTTCTTATCATTAAGCATTGATATTCTTAATCATGTCATCATGTTAAATAATATAAACACATATATTTCAGTGGATACAAAACATTAACCCGTCCAATAGACTATCCTAATGGTGGATATGAAACAAATATATTGTCCGTAAAACCTATTCCCTCTAGGCCATATAACTATTTTATAAAGGCCTATGATAGTATCATTTTTATAAGTGACAATTATTTCAATGATACGCATCCTTGAGACTCCATAACATCATGATACATGTCCATAATGAGTTCCATCAGTTCCCATTCATTACAATATTCAAAGATGCAACTTTCTACATCATTCAGTTTTTCGAATTTACCAAAATTCTATCTATTCCACATGTATAAATAAAATATACTTAAAAGCAAAATAGATTTATGACCCATAATTATAAAAAATTCATCATGTTTCACTACGAATATATTATATTAGGGATCTCAGGGTCATTGTACTACCCAAACCACTCTCCAAAAGGATTGTGTCTCTTGTATCACAAGTTTCATACAACTACAAAAGCATTAGATCATGACTAATATTGTTACCCTTATGAATTCTCAACTTCCTCAAGAAATAATAAACCACTCTATCCTCTACAATAAAAAGAAATAGATTTCCAACATAGGATGTGTCATTCAAAATATAGATAACTTTCATGAAACAATGTAAGATGGGGATCAAAGATGAGGTTAGCCAACTCCTTAGCTAATCTAAAACATTATCAAATGAATCTACCCAAAAATAACTTGTTATTTTTTAAAGAATACATAGATGCTACTAGATGGCATTAGATATCTATGCAATGATGAAAATAACATTATAGACAAAAGACAAATTAAATATTTATGACATTCTGAAGTCATTAAAAAGATACTCTAGTTGTATCCTTCTCTGGGTACACATTCAAAAAATACTATGAAATAATATAGAATAAAATGTGAATTATATAAATTCAGAAACGAAATTTATATAGTATTATTTAAATTTTCTGTTATCATTTTGTACATGGTAAAATTTCAAGATATTTGGCTTGTTTTTTTAAATGGATTATCCCAAGAATTTATCAATATAATCCACCCCAATCAAATCCATGAGTGGATGAAATATTTTATTCATAAAATCAATGAATACCTCATCTTAATTTCTCAAAAAAATCGACATAAGTACAAACTCAAAAAATATATACCTACACATAAAACTATTATGGGGTATTTTTTATCATTAAACCATTATCAAATTATATCATTATATTATAACGACGTTGGATATAATCCATACACCTCTATTTTGTCTGATATATTATTAACCAAAATATAAAAATGGAACCAGAAAAACATGATGAAACCTATGGGATAACATTGATCTACATGTCCATAACATAATGACCTAATATAGTTTTAATTTTTTATTAATATTTCATGTATTCATCATTTAGAGGATAAAATTGAGAGTTGGGGGAAACATATCAGAATTAGGGCCACAATAGGGGTTTAAAAGGATAAATTTAACTATATGTTTACAATATGAATAATTAATTCAAAATGAAAATTAATCAATTCACATAAACACGAAAAAAAATCTCAATTTTTTAAAATACCAAAATAATATATTTCATGTATTATAATTATTATACATGTTTTGTTTGTCAATTAATGTAGTCTATTCATGGGGTTATTTAAATTAATTGTGTCAATACATGATGTGAATTGTAGTCTTCTGGTCTATTCAGGTGTAAATTTAATTCACATGGTCTTTTAATAACAATTTATAAATTTAGTAATATTCATGGTGTCTTCCAAGAACTATTTAAGATGTGAATAATGTTATTGGGATCTGTCCAGAACAATTAAATATGTGAAGAATATTCATAGAGTCATTATATAATGAATGAAGATATAAATAATGTTTAGTGGGTATTCAAAGAACAATTAATCAATGAATTGGTTTCATGGAATATCTATATTCAAATGAAACACTTGTATATATTTTATGTGTTATTCAAATAGGTTCGAATCATATATTTACAATTCATGGCCTATATTATTCTTATATTCAGACATCAGTTCCACTAGTCGTTCCACCCAGAACCAACACAACATTCTAACAGTCATTATTCACAATGTAAAAAAAATATTTTATGAATAGTGATATTTACAAAAACTAAAATATAGTATCACCTAAAAAATATTTTAATCATAAAACCTCTCCAAAATATAATATCTCATTTCAAAATATAATAGAAAAAATCACAGTGGATATTAGTGGAAATTATTATCTATAGTGTCCAAATGTTATGTTTTCTATAATAAGTCTCCAATTTATCATCATCATGTTTTAAATAAATTATTGTTAAACTAACAATCATCCTAAAATACACTTCACACTATGATGAATGTTAAAAAATGGGATTACCCTCAATGTAAACAACGTCATATATACTGGATTCATAAACATCAATATCATGAGAAGTCACAGGATGATATATTTGATGATATGACACATGGAACAATTCATAAGTAGATAATTAGTGTGGTTAAATTCATATGATATATTCTTCTTTACTTCCCTTTTTTTGAATTTCTCAAAATAAAATAAAACCGGGGTAATAACATCCAATACATCATGATAAGTCATTTCCCTTTAAAATTGCTTATATAATGGAAAACATGATGAAAAACCTCAAACACCATAGTAATATTTGATGGAATTTATATGATTTATACCTTTTATATATAATCCCCATTAACATTCTAAGAATCATATGAGGTTCATTCATCTATGCCATTTGAATAGGCCCAACTAGTGCTGACGTACCAACATCTAATGAGAAAAGTGGTAATTGACACCATATTATATATGTTTCCTCAAATGATATAATATGATTGATGCATGGAACCTAATATTATAATAAAACACCAATAGTTTTGGTATTTTCTTTCAAGAATAATTAAAATCAAAAACACATGCTCGTAATAAATCCTTAGTAATTTAAATAGTCCATTCTGATTTGTTTCCATTCTTACTATAGTAATATTTATTCAGAAGAACATGAGCTCATATTTTTATATAAAAGAATCTATAAAATATTTATGAAACAAGAATGTTGATAAAAACGATACTACCAAAAATGCATTTTTGTTGAATTATCTCTAGAATGTAGTGATGACAAATAACATTAATATCATAGGTATTCATAATAGAATATTAGTGTGATAACTTCTCTATTATATCCATGATCATCCTAAATAAATCATTAATTTAATGGTTCCTAGTAAATATTTTCATTATATATATTATTGTATCATCCCACTTCCATCCTATAATGGTATAGCTCTGTAATATCATAGTAATCCAATAATGCTTGGTCTTCACCAAATGATATGTGAAATATATCCAAAAATCCCATTTTCTACCTCATCATTCATCAACACAGGTAAACTAAACCATGATCATGAAATATCATTGGTAGACCATTATGCATTACCCATCTAAAAAATGGAACTCCCTCAACAAAAAATCTCATAATCCCATCTAAATGATACATGACCATTGATTGGATTAAAATTACCACTACCAACAGACACTTCTAATGAGGGATCCCAAACATATAGGTTTTCCCATAGATATAATACCTCTATTTTAGCTAACTATTAAATGTTTATTCATTTAATAGAGTGGTTCAAACATAAATCAATGACAAACGTAAACATCCTTTTAACTCTTCAATTCTCATCATGATATTTTTCCAATGACTTGTATATGATAATGAAATTGATAATGGATAATATGTATTGGTTAGTGCATATATATATATATTAATTCGATCCAATAGTTGTCAATAAACTGGGGGAATTTTTTACAATAATAATCCTTCCCAAAAAATCCTAATATCTATAGTGGAATTCCAATCCCAACATTCAAATATCATTATTGGTACACCTCAACAAATGGGTTACATAATAAAAATCAATAATTGAGAATGAAATTTCACATTTGAATTCATCTAAATGTTTTAATTCCTAATAAAGAGGTAATTTTTCTTTATAATTACAATATTTAGGATAAAATTATAAAAAATTAAATATATTGTACATTTGTTTCATTAACTTCAGTTGAAACACCTAAGGGATAGATAATGTATAATAAAAAATCATCTAGATGTTCTTATAACCTAACCCTCAGCTTTCAGATCTTGGTGGGGGCCTATGATATCCATATAAAATTCTACTGTGGTCTCAAGGTGCATGTCGATAATGAATTAAATATCTATGTTAAACATTATTATATCTATTATGACATCAAAAAGATTCATTATAATGAAAAATTAGTCCCATTAGGAACTCTATCCATTATTTTCCAACACTAATACTCATTTGAAGTGTGATATTTATCAATTGAACCCAGTTACAATGTATAAAAAATTATGATTACCTAAATACTCAAATGTTAGATCTATCTCTCCTAGAAAGGATATGTAGATAAAGTATTAAATCATTCAAATAACTATATGTACAATGTATAGATTTTGAAATAAACATGTCATTCCTCAAATTATCTATCATATCCCTTCATAGCACACAACATCCCATGTATATAACTTTTATCCATCAGGGCCTAGTATGGGACACCTATGGGAGACAGTGGTAATATCACATATCATTATCCTCTAAAAGAAATGCATACCTCATGACCTATACCTACTACACTATCAACACTACTTCTTTAGGGGTAACAATGACTATTCATGGTAGATCCTGGATCACAGTGCTGATTTTTTTATGAAAAATCGTCTTCTTGATTTATACCTCCCTCTATTGTCTCAATGGGTAATCATGACCACATGACCTCTCCCTTTTCAACGATAGAATCAAACAATTTTTAGGTAAATTTATCAATATGGAAAACCCTACTTTATAGAAGTATATGTATTTGTTTGGGAAAGGGTGGGTATCTTGTGCCAATAGATGGATGATTATTGCATGATAGGTTCTACATGTGACTCAACCAGTTGATGTACATTGTCATCTCTCATCACCCAACATCAATCTTCTAGTAAAAAATATATCTTTAAATCTAACACAAGAACTCAAAAAAAGTGGGAATTCAAAAGGAGATGAAAATATATTTTATATCTCTTCTACGACCCTTATCAAACATTCACTCCTATAAATATTAATCATTAATTATTTAAATTGAAAAATTCATGAGGTTGGTACTCCTCATTGAAAACTCTTAAACTAACATATAACCCTTATGTTGCTCATGAATCTTCAGAATCTACATCTACATAATCATAAAATGGTAAAAAACATTAATGAATATATAAATCATATATAAACTGGACTGTATCAATTAATCATGGGTCTCTGTGATTGGAATCTGACAATTACTTTATTCTCTATAAACAAGATGTGTATAAAGTGAAACTATCTAATTTTTTGGTGTGTGAGCATTCCTAATGAAATAGACCACCACATTGAGCCAATTAACATATTCAAGGGGGTCTATCTCACCCATAAATCTCATCAGTGTATATAACATGAACAATTTTATATTGGTATGTCTATGTGAATTACCATTTGGGAATTCTAAATTTGTCATCTATACAAAAAAACATAATCATCTTTTGGAACCACTACTTTTGGATCCATGATCTACCCAATAGAAAATAATAATTATTTATTACATCTATTTGGAGAAACATCATGATTGGGTCCCTGAATTATGGCCTCAAAAGTCAGCTGATTGTTTTCATGATCATGTTTTTTTTTGTTTTATCATTTCCTTCATGGATCTAACCTATCAAAATAAGATATAATATGGTTAGATGAGAATATATATATGTAATTGAATAAAGATTAAAATGAAATCAATTCATATATTATAGATGTATGATTGGTAACTTTCAACTAATTACTCACCATATCGAGTTTACACAGCCGGTTTTATTTTCTTGGTGTGTGGATATGTCTTCTTATTCACAAATATTGGGAAACCATTACTATTATTTTATCATGAAATACTCTAAAAATTTATCCCAATGTTACAATATGAAACCTCACAAAATATTATATCTTAAAACACCCACCCAAGAAAAATTTAACCATTGATACAACACCATCACATCCCATTCTACCATGTATAAAATTGACGAGGCTATGCTGACTATAACACCCAACATTCACCTTCAATAGTTTAGGGGATTCAGGATTATTTCATGCTCTCATATCAATATATGAGAACATATCCAATTTAAAAATAATCGTAGACACACGAGCTACATTATGAATCAACATAGAGACGTAATAAATGTATAAAAATCTAGAAGTTAAACCATGAATCCAATAACCTCTTGGAATAAATAAAATTAAAAAATCACAGTATAATGCTTAATTAATTTATCTATTATTTTCTATCTAATATTGTGTCTCAATCATTATGAAATTATAATATACATAAACTTGATAGATCATGGCTCAAAATATTCAAGATTGACCTCTATGAAATGGTCATCACCAAGAACATCTATACTCTTTGAAAACACGACCCACCAATGCCACTGTTGATTTTTCATATCTTTAATATAGAACACAAAACCTACCAAAATAAACCATTCACTGGTTAAAGCATATAATCCTAAAGTATTCCACAAAAATAAATATGGTATAAACAGTAATATAAATAGTCATTTCATACCATAAATTAATAGATTGAAGATATAACTAACATATATTATCAAATAAGTCAACGTAATATAAAATGGGGACATATTATTTTATTGAACTATAATAGTGATGAATAGTCCTAAAACTATCAAAAATCCTTTATCGAATCCTGAAACTACTTTTATCTAACACAAGAATACATGTGGTGGTCCATTACATTGAAATTGTTCACTACAGACATGGGAAAACTGACTCAAGAGGATGAATTTCTCCCCTCCAGAACATGAAGACAGTGGTTTCTAAACCATTGATAGAAGTTAAAAAATACCTTTTTTACTCTGGTGCAATTAATCTAGCTATGTAATGTGTATATGAAAACCATGACCTAGAGTTAAAAGTAAAAAAACCCCATAATCTCTCTAATGGTAAAACCCCATACCATCTATATACCAAAAAAAAAAGAAGAAACCCTATTATAATATATAATTCCTTATATATAATTACAAATGAATGTCACAATCATTTTATATCTGAAAAACATCAGAGGATGGGGTACTCATGAAACAAGTACGAGTCTAAAATATAGATATAAACACGTTATACCTCTCAGAGAAAAGTTTATTATTTGTATAGGAATTTACATGGTGTTTCGGGGATACCATGTGTCTTCCTATGTCATTCAACTTGTTCCTATGTACATCATCCAGTAAACATGTACTATGCGTCTTTCTATGTATACAAGCCTTGTATGGATACCATGGACCTATATGTGTACATAGTTCTGCATGTGTACTATGGCCCAACCCATGTACCTAGTATTTTTTATAAACATCTTCAAATGAGGTACATAATAAGTAGCCAACATCGGGTCTAATAGAATGTATGTGTCCAATATTGCTTATGATATTTAATTTTTCTAAAAACCAATTCCATCATTACAAGGGGACTGCATTAAGTGTTTCTATAGACTACACACAATGTTTTTTTGGATTATATTGAAAAAAACAACTTTACATGAAAATTTCAAGGTCATCCTCTAGAACCATTTCCGCTGTGATTTTCACCATGGTATGGTAATATTGGAATAAAAGCGTGGCATCTATTTCAATTTTTTAGATTCATGAAAATTTTACTATATACAGATCATCTATATTGAACTGCATCACTGTGTCTCCTCTCCCAATGATGAAGACCATAGATATGTATTGGGATCATTTTCACTAAAAGCAACATCCGATATGACATCATGATCCAACAAAAAAAATTGATCGTTAAATGTTTAATAAATTGACTAAGAATCGTGGATTTAAATAATTATTGAATCTATATTTATAACATTGATCTATTAAACCATTGGAAATGGTGGATAATGCAATAAATAATGGGGAAAATAAATAGGGTGTTCAATTATCCTACTTTTAAAATTTAATCTCATACAAAATCTATTAATATCGTAATCAAAATACGATGAATCATATGGGAAACAAGAGAATGAATATTTGGTACAATAATACCTTTTTGATTGGGTCTTACACGATAAAGCACATAATTGATAAAAGTGGTGAATATGGAATGTGTCTCATAACAATAAAAGTTATACCTAAATCCCATAACTCAATTCTCAAATTTTTATGAAAATGTTCAAACCTCTATTCTAATAAAAACATATTTATCATAAATATATCATAAAACATGTATCATATATATATATATATAAACAGAACTGATTTAATTATATGATTTTGTCACACCTTTATTAAAAATTAATTTTTTAAATTAATATTTCTGGTGATAAATTCCGTGTTCTCTTTGTTTACTTTGTTTAGTTAGTTTTGGACCATGTACATTTATAATGATAAAGAATTCATCAAGATAATGATGATAATTATATCATGAATATTTATTATAAATTCCATTATATAAAACATATTAATTCATTAAATAAAATGAATTACTCTATTAATAGAGATGATAGATCGTACATATGCATGGAAAATATTTCCCTTTTCATAATGGATGTAACAAAAGAATAGAAAATAATATGTTTCATTTAATGACTGTTTTCATATAAAAGATACCATATATTTTCATTTATTATATTATTATTATCTTAAATGTAAAAAAATAAAAAATGATTCACATCACTTAGTAGAGGTGGTAGTTCAGTCGTACGTATGGACGATGTTATCAATTTCATATCAATTGAGATGATCACTGGGTATATGTGACATTAAAATTATAATATAATAAATGAATCAATATATGATATATAAAAATTAAAGCCTTCATTATTTTTATCCTTAAGAGGCAGTGGATAGAAAAAATACATTGTTTCGTGAGGTGATAGTTCACTATACACACGATCGATGATTTCAATTCCCATATTAGTAAATAAGACCTGAAAAATGATAGATAAATAATATATTAATTTCTCAATTTATAAATGTTACCAATTAGATTATAACATTATATTTTATTTTTATTTTAACATTACGGTTGAATAAATAATAAAAAATTATCTAATAATAATGAAATATCTTATTCGGGACAACTCATTTGGATTTCATGAAAAGACTTAAATGGATATATGTTGAATTATATAATGAAATATAAAGAATGTAATGTGATGTAATAAGTGAATTTTGATATTTAATTAACAAAAAAAAATCATTGTATGTAACATATCATTATTCAATAATCTATTCATTGTTCTTTAGTCTTGGTTTTTAGGATTTTTATGTAGACTGGCATGTCTGCTATCTACTGGTTGATTACACCCCATCTAAAGGAATTACATGCCATGTAGTGTTTTCTATGTAGAATATTGAAAAAATGGTGTAAATTATGAAATTATTAAATACTTTTAATATTTTACATGACATGAAATGTATTAAATAAAATTATCTATCAAAATCTACACATGTTTCGATATAAACAACCATATATGAATTCATGTCATATAATGAATATACACGTTGTTTAAATATCCCAATGAGTAGGTTTTATGAATTTATTGGGTAATTTTTTTAATTAAAACTAAATCCATTACACTCTGGACCCAATGTCATCCCTATGTGATTTTGGATATCTCCACTCCCCCATATCATTTGTTCGACGATCATTCATCATGTTAGTTGCGGTGTGTCTACATGGGTAAGATTTTTTTCCTATTTCATGAATTATATCATTATGTATTTTGTAGATTATGATGCATTATAACATTTTTTATTGATAAAAATTAAAAAAATTATATATTGGTTATATTTTGATATCGTAGATCTTCATTTCTGTTATTATCCATTGTTGTTCTCCTTTTGGGTGATTTTTGTGATGATTAAAAGTAGGTGGTTCTTTTTGATGTTTCAATGTATATAACTGCCTGTTTTTTGTTAATTGATTTATTTTTCATTATATTAATTTTGGACTCTCCACTTTTATATGATTTGTAACTATAATTAAAAATATCATTAACATTTTAAAAACCCCTCATTTGGAACTGAATATGATATTGGGTATGTTTTGAAATGGACAAAATAGAAGAATTTATTTGATAAATGGTTGTAAGAAAATGGATTAAATATAAATGAAAACCCCTAGAACTATTTATGTATTTAAAAATATATGAATTGATAAAATACCAATGTATTTTTTCTTTAAATTATTTATTAAATTTAAAATGAAAAATTGGAAAAATGAATTTTTAAATTATGGACGATTTGAAATTTCATGATTTTACATTTATTTAATGTTTGATTGATAACATCGGAAACAGGGTATTTAGTGAGTTATTTGTAATAGGAAATATATGAGGAAAATTCCCTAGAAATGGATTGATAATGTTAATTAAAACAAAACCAATTTTAGTATACATTACCCTCTATGAGATGTTGGTTATTCTTGTTAGACCTATTTTTCAAACACATTTCTATATTTTTTTTTGTGATCACTAAAATGAGACATGTTAGGATTATATTAATAAAATCTATCATACCTCAAGTTAGATACCCATATTTATTTTTTGTGATAATTTTGAAATAAATTACTAGAAATATAAAACATTTTTATTAATAAATTTCCATTTATATAAATCATTTTTAAAGAAATGTATATTATTCTATGTTTGAAATCCTTTCCATAAATTAGAAATAATTGCATGTTTCTTATTAAAATATGTAATGTATATATACATTAATATTTTTATTAATAATTGAATGATGGATTATTAATATTATTATATAATCATTTTTGGAACAATTTATTAGACCATTTCAAGGATTTATTGCACACATCCATCACTTCTTGTGTAAATATTTAGATTTCCGTTTTTAAGGCCCATGAAAAGGATAACTTCCACTTAAAGATGGTGGATGTTTTGGTATCTTGGGATTAGAGTGGTGTTTTTTTTAGTATATTAGAGTTAATATTTCATGTTATAGATTATGTTGATTATGTAATTTTTTGGGGAGTTATACATGTTTTTTTTCTAGTACATTATCATTTTGGAGTTGTTAGCACACTGAATTGAATATCTTATCATCACATGGTTGTATGAAATTTTTATCCATTTTATTTTGTATGATTGTTATATCTATTTACCAACCGATCTGGATCAAAAATGCCCCTCGGTCTATGTTAGTTTTGGATTTGGTATCATGATAAAATGGTATACGTGCTGATACATGATAAAGCGGTGTTAATGGTGCAGGTTATGAAACATACCTTTTAATATGATTATAGTTTGGAATATCATGTTGGGTCTTAGGGGTAGTTACATATGAGTTCTTGGATATAACTAATTGAAGTGCACTGTGTTGCATTTGTTGTCAATGAGTTATGTTGATGTCAAGGACTGAATGAATGGATGTCAAGGAATGTGAAGATGTGAATGACAAAGGATGTGATGGTGATGGTGATGAAGGAGAATGGCCATGGTACTAAGATGAATGTCACATAGGAGATTCACTAAGTGACATAGGATGTTGTGGTTGAAACATTCTCTATGAATATCAGACGATTGTAGAACTGATCTTAATGTTTCAATACTTGTATCAAGATGATACTAAGTTACACAACTTGAAGAATGGATGATGATGGAACATCATCATTATATCTGACGATTGGTGAACTGGTCTTTAAGTTCAAAGAACTTGTATCAAGTGGATACAATGTCACAACAATGTTAGAAGACCATGCATTGTTAAGACAATGCCTGAGGAGATGAAGATGATCCATCCACTACTTCTAAGTGGATGAAGTGAGTTAAAGAAGTCCATGTACTAACTCTTAGTGCATGTGAATTAGAAGTGATCCAACTTGATCTCTGATTAGATCAATGAAGCACATTGGAGAATTCATGTTGATTCCGGAGTTCGGTTGAAGATGAAGAACCTTCAAGAATTTCCATTCCTAAGTGATGAATATATGTTGAAGAGGAATTGGAGGAATTCTAATGAAGAATAAGATAGGAAGAAGGAGAAATGAAGAAGAAGGAGTGGCTCTTGGCATTTCACATTATGTATGTGGTTACTTTGTTTTTATACAAATTACTCTCTATACTTTGCCAAAAAAATTGGCCAGCTAAGGAAACCTTGAGGGTTCAACCCCAAGGCATGGGCGCTAGACACCACACACATTGGGGAACCCGTGGGGCGAGCCCAGGGCGGCAGGACGCACCCAAGACACTGCATAGGCGTCTGGGGCACGCCCGGAGGAGCGCGGTAGGGGCACATGAGCGCACCCGCGAGTGTCAGGCAGTGCAGAATGGGCGCTAGGTGCGCGCTCGCAGGCATGAGGGCGCAGAGCGCGACAAGCAGGACGAACACGGTGCGGGGAGGCACTGTGGAGGGAGAGGGAGAGACAATTGCCGAGAAGCCCGCGGCGCTTGTTTGTTATACCGCTTGAAAATCCCGCGGCGTTTCAATGTGGGACAACGAGATTTCGCCCAGGTTCTAATCTGGGCCGTTCATCCCATCTCGCATGAGATCTCAGCCGCTCATCGCCCGAGATCTAATCTCGACTGTCCGGCATCATTAAACGCACGATCCAACGGCCGGCGAGCTGTCTTCTTCCTTGAGCTCGCCAGAAGGCCACCCGCGAGCTCCGTTCGAACCATAGGCATCCCAACGACAGTTTTTGAGTTCCCGACCACCTCCGAGCAAACTGAGACCTCCATTGTGATCGTTATTCCATAACGAACTCATGCATGCATTAAAATGTTGCATGCATGCATTGAGAAAGAATTCGAAGTTGGGCCTGAAGCAACCAAAGGTGCGAGGCCATTCGGTGTTGATGTTTGCATGGATTGGCTTAAAATAAGGTCATGCACGCGTTCGGCCGAGCGTGAACGTGAGGGAAGAGAAAATAAAAGACGCCCGCGTGAACCGGGGGTAAAAATAAAGATTTGAATGATTTTTAAAGATCCGAATCTTTCGGGAACTTGAGTTATTATCACGCGGATGTTTAGAAGCGTTTCTCTGCCTATAAAAGGAGCACCCGAGGCATGAATATGCTTTTGCTGATGTTTTTGTTGAAAATATGGTTCCGTGAGTCTCTGCCTCGCGAAGAAGAAACCCTGCGCAAGTAAACTTGCGCGGCTGGAGTCCCTTGCGCGCAATACCTTTGCGCGACAAGAAGAAGGGGATCCTGCGTGCCTCCCTTGTGTGACAGGAAGACCCGCGGCCGCATCCTTGCGCGCCCGTGGTTGTCACCCTCTCGGCTTGCGAATTTTCGCGACAGGAGGAAGCGCCCCACGGTTCTCATGCACCTTGCGCGACTGCCCCTTGCACTGAGGACTTGCACGGCTGTTGAGAGTGGACACACCCCCTTGCGCGACTCCTTTGAGTTAGCCTTGTCTGTGCTTAGTGGAGTGAAGGCTGTAGCCTTTGGTGGTTGTGCAAAATAACAAGTGAAGGCCGTTTCCTTATGTGGGTGCACATTTTGAAGAACAAGAACACCCTATGTCCATTTAAGTGTGTGCCAAGTGCTAAGAAGACCAAAAATTGTGTGTGAAGTGAAAAAGGCCGAGAGGATGTGTGTGCAAGTGGAATAGGCCGTAGCCAAGTGTGTGTAATTGAATAAGGCCAAAGACCACACCTAGTTGTGTGAAAAGTGGAGAACCTTGTGTATGCAAATTGAAGAACACACCTTGAGTGTGTGTGTGCAAACAAGAAACAAGTTGGCCAAACCTAGTGGGTGCACTAAGTGATGTGTATACACTTAGAAGAAGTGGAAGACTTCCACACTAAAGTATAACACACTTTTAAGTGTGTGAACAAATTGAACAAACTGTGTGAAGTTCAAGGAAGGTGTGTGCATGAAGTGATTACACCCTTTGTGGGTTTATTGCACCAAGAGAAAGAAGAAGGGGAGTGCATGCAAGCATTCATGCACATGCACACGTGAACAAAGCCAAATCTGGTTGTGTGCATTTGAGGAGTCCAAGACCAGGAGTTCTTGAAGAGTTTTGAGAAGCCATGAAGTCAGTGCATGAGGAAGCAGAGATGCCATGCACTCAGTGCATGAAGTTGTTCTGATGTGAGACTGGACCAGACTGAAGTTAAAGATATCAGTTGTCTGAGTATTTAGTAGCTGGAGAGAAGCCAGGTCATCCTGAGAAGAAGGAGATAAATCCTGAGCAAGACGAGAAGACATATTCATCACAACTGAGAAGAGGTACAGAGCAAGGCCAACAGCCTTTATCCCAGGCTTTTGAGGATACTTGAAGAGCTGAAAAAGAAGAAGATCTACTCGTGTGACTCGAGGAGCCAGGAGAAGCCCCCTGTGAGACTCAGGGTGGAAGAAGTCTTCAGTGGGATTCTGGAGTAGTACAGTGGGACTCTGGTAACACTGTGGGACGCAGTATAAAGACCCTCCTGTGGGAATCAGGAGAGATACAGTGGGACTATGTATCGACCATTGTAATTCTAACAAGTTATAATGGAGAAACCATGTTGGGGCGTATGACCAACATGGCAAGGACGCAGGCCTTTGGTGCCGAACCTTGTAAATCCTTGTGTCCTGTGCCTTTATATTTACTGCATCATTCGAGGAAAGGCTGAGAGATACAATAAGAGTGGATCGAGGCCTTAACAAGCCATAGTGGTTTAATTGATTAAGAATCAATTAGTAAAAAGTTTTAAAGGATCACTGATTCACCCCCTCCCCCTCTCAGTGATTCACACTGATCTGGGCACTTTAATTGGTATCAGAGGGAGGTTACCTATAAAATATCCAAGGGAGTCTTTATGAAGTGCATATTTGAGGAAATGAGTAACCAGCCTCAAATGGAGATATCTGCCAAGACTCAGAAAAATAGAAAGAAGGAACAGAACAAGAAGATGAAGAAAGCATGTCCTAGCTGTGATGAAGTTGGAATAATGAATGATCTTCAAAATGAAATCGAATATCTTCAGAAGACACTCCATAAGGAAGTGGAAATGTGTATAGCTACATGCATCCTTGATCTTCAAGAAGAAAAATCACAGTTAGAAGAAGAAGCCAATGCAATGGAAGATCAATTGGCTAAAAGGGTTGGCATAACCAACACTCTCAGAAAGCTGGTGAAGGCTAAAGATGAAACCGTTTCTCTTTACAATGAAAGATATGAAGACGCAGCTGAAGAACTGCAAAGATGCCTTTCTGAGAAATAATTCTTTATGATAATTGTCAAAGAAGTTTTCCATGCACTGGAAAAATTGCACAGAGTGTCAATGAATGTCCGAGATGCTCAACTCGAAGACAAAGTCAAAATGGTGAAGGATCTTGACAATTCATTGCTAGAATTGAAGAAGGTTCATGAAGACCAGTTAGAACAGCTGGAAGAGAAATGGGAAGGAAGGCTAAGAACTATTGAGGATGAGAAGAACTCCCTTAACATGAAATGCTTAGAACTAGAGGTGATATTGAAAAATCTGCAATCACCAAAAGCTGAATCCTCCCAGTCAGCTGAAAGTAGAAATGTTGCTACACAAGTGTACTTTGAGAAGGATGATTCTAAAAGAAGGAAATCCCCTAATAAAAGGGAAACATCTTCTAAAAAGAAGGTACCATCCATCCCATCTTGTACTAATGTTTCTAATTGTGTTTCCACAAAAAGTGCAGGATGGAAGAATAATTCCAAACAAGTATGGATGAAGACAATGAAGAGAGAAAGATCTCCTGAAGCAGCACAACAATTCAAGACAAGTACCCTATAATAGGAAGGAATAAAAAAGTCAAGATTTGTGGGTCAATGTTGGTGTTGTAACAAGTATGGGCATTGTGCAAAGGATTGTTGGTATAATCCACTGAATTCCAAAGCACAGAGGAATCCCATGCCAAGGGGGAGCAAGCCAGAGGAAAAGAAGCAGCATCCACAGGTCCAGAGACATCTGTTTACTGCAAATAGTTTTGGATTACTTGACAAGATCTGGGATGATTTCAAAAGTGGTCAAAAAGATACATGTCAATCTCCAACTGTATCCAGAGCTCAAAAGAAGAAAAGATCACAGAACCTGGCTCAGAAATAATCCTTGGGAAGCAAGCATAAGAAAGTGGAAGATGCTCCCAAGAAGATTTTGAAAAAGGAAAAGAAGTCCTTGGAGTCTAAATCCATGAAGGGTGATGCAACCAGAAGGACCACCAAGAAAACATGATTCTACTGTGGAAAGAAAGGACACACCATGGATCTTTGTGAACAAGCCATGGAATTGAATAGAAGCAGTCTGGACTCGAAAAGACAATCAATCCAGAAGAAGTAGAAGGGGTTGATTGAAAACAAGTTGCCTACGAAAGGTAGCTTGAAAGCATCAAAAGAACCATGTGGAACTTCCAGAACTGAGGCCACACATTCAAGTGACTTACTAGTCATATGGCCTAATCAGTTGCAACTTGCCAGAGAACTACAAAGAGCTGAAGATAAAGCACTGGTAGTAGCTAAGGCAAAAGGGAAGCAGAACATTTCACATGAATATCATGTTCTGTGTGTGAGATGCAATCAAGCTGGACATACTAGTGATAAATGCATGATATTCATTCCAGCTCAGAAGGGATTCTTCAAAAGAATGAAGATTGCACCAGGAGACTCTAGTGCTCAGAAGGCACCTAGAAATATAGGAGTCACACACAAAGAAGTTAAAGAGGCGTTGAGATCCACACCATCACAAACATCATTGAAGATCAAATGTGCAAGTGTGAAGAATGGTGAAAATGGGACATCTCGGTTGAGAGAATATTCTCAACCTTGTTGTTCACATTGATGAACCAAGGAGGTTCCATATTATTCCCTAATCACTTGTATTTACATGTGCTGACATTGCAGGGAATTGAAGATGATGATCATTCTCAACTGGTGGATGGTTTGGAAAGAATGGAATGCACCCCTTGAGGGGGAGCCAATCTGGAGAAGATGGTATTCTATTATTTAATACCATCTTGAGAAAAGCTTAAGGTATTCCAATCATACTTTCATCTTGAGTTTCTTAATTGTATTCATTATGACAATTAAGGGGGAGTATTGATTGAAGTCAAATGGATGAAAGGGGGAGCTTTATCTTTGCACCTGAACTTTCTAATGAGTTTTGTGAAGTTGTGCAGGATTTAGCAAATTAATTGTTATATCTGAAAAATTTAAAACCACTAAGCATGATCTCACATGTGTAGAGAATTATGGACAACTTTGAATTCCTTGGTCATATCACTCTTGTTTTCTACACTGGGTTAGCCCAAGTAGACTTAGAGCTGATTTACTAAAGGTTCGTTGCTCAAGTGAACATGTGACATCATCCCTCTTAGTGTTTTTCAAGAAAATACTTTTCAAAGGGAGGAAGAGATTTTTGAAAGAGAACCACACCACACCTTTGCATTTGGTTGCCAATAAGGGGGAGAAATATTGGAACACATATTGACCCATTCATATGTGCTCTAGTGTATTGCCAACAAATACAAAGGGGGAGATTGAAGTGCATTGTGTTGCATTTGTTTTCAATGAGGTATGTTGTTGTCAAGGAATGAATGAATGGATGTCAAGAAATGTCATGATGTGAATGACAAAGGATGTGATGGTGATGGTGATGAAGGAGAATGGACATGGTACTAAGATGCATGTCACTTAGGAGATTCACTAAGTGACATAGGATGTTTTGGTTGAAACATTCTCTATGAATATCAGACGATTGTAGAACTGATCATAATGTTTCAATACTTGTATCAAGATGATACTAAGTTACACCACTTGATGAATGGATGATGATGGAACATAATCATTATATCTGATGATTGGTGAACTGGTCTTTAAGTTCAAATAACATGTATCATGTGGATAAAATGTCACAACAATGTTAGAAGACCATGCATTGTTAAGACAATGCATGAGGAGATGAAGATGATCCATCCACTACTTCTAAGTGGATGAAGTGAGTTAAAGAATTCCATGTACTAACTCTTAGTGCATGTGAATTGGAAGTGATCCAACTTGATCTCTAATTAGATCAATGAAGCACATTGGAGAATTCATGTTGATTCAGGAGTTTGGTTGAAGATGAAGAACCTTCAAGAATTTCCATTCCTAAGTGATGAATATATGTTGAAGAGGAATTGGAGGAATTCTAATGAAGAATAAGAGAGGAAGAAGGAGAAATGAAGAGGAAGGAGTGGCTCTTGGCATTTCACATTATTTATGTGGTTACTTTGTTTTTATACAAAGTACTCTCTATCCTTTGCCAAAAAAATTGGCCAGCTAAGGACACCTTGAGGGTTCAATCCCAAGGCATGGGCGCTAGACACCACACACATGGGGGAACCCGTGGGGCGAGCCCAGGGTGGCAGGACACACCCAAGACACCGCATAGGCGTCTGGGGCATGCCCGAAGGAGCGCGGTAGGGGCACATGAGCGCACCCACGAGTGTCAGGCAGTGCAGAATGGGCGCTAGGTGCGCGCCCGTAGGCGTGAGGGCGCAGAGCGCGACAAGAAGGACGAACACGGTGCGGGGCGGCACCGTGGAGGGAGAAGGAGAGACAATTGCCGAGAAGCCCGCGGCGCTTGTTTGTTATACCGCATGAAAATCCTGCGGCGTTTCAATGTGGGACAACGAGATTTCGCCCAGGATCTAATCTGGGCCGTTCATCCCATCTCGCGTGAGATCTCAGCCGCTCATCGCCCGAGATCTAATCTGGACTGTCCGGCATCATTAAACGCACGATCCAACGGCTGGCGAGCTGTCTTCTTCCTTGAGCTCGCCAGAAGGCCACCCGCGAGCTCCGTTCGAACCAGAGGCATCCCGACGACGGTTTTTGAGTTCCCGGCAACCTCCAAGAAAACTGAGACCTCCATTGTGATAGTTATGCCATAACGAACTCATGCATGCATTAAAATGTTGTATGCATGCATTGAGAAAGAATTCGAAGTTCGACCGAAGCAACCAAAGGTGCGAGGCCATTCGGTGTTGATGTTTGCATGGATTGTCTTAAAATAAGGTCATGCACACGTTCGGCCGAGCATGAACGTGAGTGAAGAGGAAATAAAAGACGCCCGCGTGAACCGAGGATAAAAATAAAGATTTGAAAGATTTTTAAAGATCCGAAACTTTTGGGAACTTGAGTTATTATCACGCGGATGTTTAGAAGAGTTTCTCTGCCTATAAAAGGAGCACCCGAGGCATGAATATGCTTTTGTTGATGTTTTTGTTGAATATTCAGTTCTGTGAGTCTCTGCCTCGCGAAGAAGAAGCCCCGCGCAAGTAAACTTGCGCGGCTGGAGTCCCTTGCGCGCAATACCTTTGCACGACAAGAAGAAGGGGCCCATGCGCGCCTCCCTTGTGTGACAGGAAGACCCGCGGCAGCATCCTTGCCCGCTCGTGGTTGTCACCCTCTCGGATCGCAAATTTGCGCGACAGGAGGAAGCGCCCCACGGTGCTCATGCACGTTGCGCGACTGCCCCTTGCACTGAGGACTTGCACGGCTGTTGAGAGTGGACACACCCCCTTGCGCGACTCCTTTGAGTTTGCCTTGTGTGTGCTTAGTGGAGTGAAGGCCGTAGCCTTTGGTGGTTGTGAAAAATAACAAGTGAAGGCCGTTGCCTTATGTGGGTGCACATTTTGAAGAACAAGAACACCCTATGGCCATTTAAGTGTGTGGCAAGTGCTAAGAAGACCACAAATTGTGTGTGAAGTGAAAAAGGCCTAGAGGAAGTGTGTGCAAGTGGAATAGGCCGTAGCCAAGTGTGTGTAAGTGAATAAGGCCAAAGACCACACCTAGTTGTGTGAAAAGTGGAGAACCTTGTGTATGTAAATTGAATAACACACCTTGAGTGTGTGTGTGCAAACAAGAAACAAGTTGGCCAAACCTAGTGGGTGCACTAAGTGAAGTGTATACACTTAGAAGAAGTGGAAGAATTCCACACTAAAGTATAACACACTTTTAAGTGTGTGAACAAATTGAACAAACTGTGTGAAGTTCAAGGAAGGTGTGTGCTTGAAGTGATTACACCCTTTGTGGGTTTATTGTACCAAGAGATAGAAGAAGGGGAGTGCATGCATGCATGCATGCACATGCACACGTGAACAAAGCCAAATCTAGTTGTGTGCATTTGAGGAGTCCAAGACCAGTAGTTCTTGAAGAGTTTTGAGAAGCCATGCAGTCAGTGCATGAGGAAGAAGAGATGCCATGCACTCAGTGCATGAAGTTGTTTTGATGTGAGACTGGACCAGACTGAAGTTAAAGATATCAGTTGTCTGAGTATTCAGTAGCTGGAGAGAAGCCAGGTCATCCTGAGAAGAAGGAGATAAATCCTGAGCAAGACGAGAAGACCTGTTCATCACAAGTGAGCAGAGGTACGGAGCAAGGCCAGCAGCCTTTATCTCAGGCTGCTGAGGATACATGAAGAGCTGAAAAAGAAGAAGAGCTACTCGTGTGACTCGAGGAGCTAGGAGAAGCCCCCTGTGAGACTCAGGGTTGAAGAAGTCTTCAGTGGGATTCTGGAGCAGGCCAGTGGGACTCTGGTAACACTGTGGGACGCAGTATAAAGACCCTCCTATGGGAATCAGGAGATATACAGTGGGACTCTGTATCGACCATTGTAATTCTAACAAGTTATAATGGAGAAACCATGTTGGGGCGTATAACCAACATGGCAAGGACATAGGCCTTTGGTGCTGAACCTTGTAAATCCTTGTGTCCTGTGCCTTTATATTTACTGCATCATTCGAGGAAAGGCTGAGAGATACAAGAAGAGTGGATCGAGGCCTTAACAATCCATAGATGTTTAATTGATTAAGAATCAATTAGTAAAAAGTTTTAAAGGATCACTGATTCACCCCCTCCCCCTCTCAGTGATTCACAATGATCTGGGCACTTCACTAATAATAGCAATGCTGAAAATATCTTTAATGGTATGTGAAAGATGTATTGATAATAATTTAACAATTTTATTTCATTTCCTATAATTTTATTAGGATATGATGAAAAAAAAATCCTTTATTCTTTTCAAATGAGTCTAATTTTCCTTTTATCTTGATGTTATATTCATCAAAGTAAACATATAATGTCTTAATTTCTGTTTTTATTTTATGTTTCCACATTATATATAGATAACATGTGAATAATACCTGGGAGGATGCTTTTAGTGAATATAATGAGTGTAACATTGTGTGTTCCAAAAAAATCGTTAATATTATTGTATAGGTTTCCAATATTTGTGACATGAATGTACAACCATTCCAATTCATGAACTAGTAATAGATCCCTAGAGGGATGATTCTAATAATTGTAGTTAAGAGATTCATGAACAGAACCTACCATAATTAAACGGTTCTATTTATCCATAAAAGAGTAGCGATTTATTAACGAAGATATATCTCTTGTTTATATTTGTGGAATCACCAGAATCAATTAAAGTGAAATATTACGGCTTCATGTTAGATGTTCGTCGAATTAGATAGTGGTATTAAAAGGGTTAAGTGAATAAAAACCAGGTATTATAGTGGGTGGAATTTAATGTTTTTTAACTTATCAGTTTAATCCATTTTCTATTGTGATGGATAAAGCTGTTGAGTTTTTGAAAATAATGTAGGAATACATTTCCATGAGAGAATATGAAGAAAACATTATTATGTTTGTGATGTTTTTACACAATAATTCATTGAATACGATGATTAAGATGCGAAAGAATGAGAATATTATTTTATGTGATATTTATTCATTGGTTTTATTTCATAATATCTTCTTGTACAGAAGGATGATAGAAATTTCAATTGATGATTGATCTTGAAATGGATGGTATGTCTGAGATAACAAGATTTCCCTCCCTAAAAGTAGTACTTTGAGTTACATCAATAGAAAAACTGAAATCATGTTCATTACTATGGTGGATCACGATAGCTAGGTTATTATAGAACATAGTAGTTATTATAAGAGGCCCTTTGACTTGCTTTTAATTCAGAAATCACATGCATTAGAAACAGTGTTCCACTGATTCTACCAATCACTATAGATCATATTATAAATAAGAGAAATTATTGAAATTATGTGATATATTTTCTACCCCATATAGTTTAATTGTCTCATCAACACTGAAATTTTCTATATTTATATTAGATACATTAGGATGAAAGGGGTTAAAAAATAGTATAGAACAAATCTTATTCTCTTAGTAGAGGGGTATCTAGTGGGGGATGATATTAGTCTAGTAATTGGGAGAGGTACCATCCCTATATCCTCATCCTTAGTTAATGTATTATTATATTCATCCTAATCATACTCATTCATATAAACTCATATTATTAATCTTCAAAATCATCATACATATCTTTTTTTATTTTGTAATAGATATTACTAACCCCCATGGAATGATGACAGAGAAGGATTTTCATTATTATGGACTTTTTCTTTTATTAGAGATTAACCTTAAATATGGTTTTTTGTTTCATCATTAAACCTCTTTATTTCATTTTTTGGATGCATTGGATCATTTCGAAAAAGTCCGGAATTTAATTATATATTTGAATGATTTATTTTATTCTGCCAATTTAAGTGTTAATTATATTAAAAGAGAATTGGACCAATTTTTTAGTAGATATTGACTATATTATTTTGAGTTTTGGAATGTAATACTGGTTTTTCTTATGATCATGTGTTGGATTTTATGTGTGATGATATCCCTCTAATATTCATCAGATTTCGAGATTTTTCCCAATTATTTTTCAGATATTCCACTAGTATGAGATGCATATTTTACTTTTTATTTATTAACTAATCATATACCATTGAATATTCCTTGTAAATATATCAAAACAACTAAATTTAATTATTTAAATATCCATTTGGATGATAAATTAGATAATTAATTTATACACCCAAGTGTGTCACCTTGAAAAACATTTATTCTATTTGATAAGAAATGCGGTGGAACAATATACATATGTATTTATTAAAGAGAAATTGAATGAGTTAGGGTAATGAAATATTATATAATGAAATTGGATGATGATTATATTTACCAATTGAAAGTGGAATCTAGTTATCCCAAATAGATCTTCGATATGGTTATCAGTAGTTAACATTAATAGAATATTGCATATAGAAAACCATATTCCAGAGATGGTATGTACATTATGTGTATCCAAAAAATTCATATCGTATAAACAATTCCATTATGTCCATTATGTAATTGATGAACATATTCTTCTATGAGTATCATTATTTATTTTGGTGCATTTATGAGTGAAATCATGGGTCTTATATGTATGAGGTGGACCAAAAGTGTAATCTGAAAGTAGTTTTGGAATTTTATAAAAATCTAAAAAATTATGAAAATATACCAAAATTTTATTTATATATTTTTGAAGTGATGTTATTGTGGTATCCAGTCTTAAATAATGGTATATTATTTAATCATAATATGTTTTATGAAGTTATAAAATTGTAATAAACATGTAATTTTTTTAGATTTGATGAAAATTAGGGTTTTTATGGTATTATCATCCATTCATAATGGATTAAACAAATTTGGTTTCTCTTTTTACCACTCTCATTTAAAATATTCAAAACGTCACTTCTGTTAATAAATTTAAGAGTTCATTTTTGGAGTGGAAATTCCTCTTCACTTATTTGTATTTATTGACACTTATAGAGTCCATGCATGACTACGATGTCTTCTATGATTCAAAAAGATCTAATTTGGTATTTTTTATTATATACGGTGATCATTTGGTCGCCTATATCTATATAATTCATAGGCCATATGAGGATAATTATCAGACACATGACCTTCAATTCACGGAAATGATATTTGATCGTTAATGTTTTAAAAAATCCATATTAATAGAATTTTTACCATGTCTTATGAACAAAATAGACTCAGTTAAATCATCTCTTAAAAGGATTTGAATCTGTACAAGAGTTGATGGGTGAAATACCTATAGTATTTTGATTACAACATCACATATTCCATGGGGAATGTAAATTTCAATCAATATTATTTGAGGAGGAATATCACATCACATGAAATGAAGGATTCATTAGAAGAGTGTAACACGATGGTTCTTTTTTCACAGATTCATTTAAGAGTTAGAGACACAAGGGATAATGTTTTCTTTGATAGTGTTAAGGCGACCAATTCTCTTCTCGAGATTATTCTTCTAAAGAAGAAGAATGATGATAAATTTAATATAATTAGAGATCCTAAATAATTTTAGGAAACCATTAGTGATTGGTTATTCTCCTGAGTGTGTATTCCATGTTTTCGTAAGCATTATTTTTTACCCTTCCCAATTATAAAAAATAAGATGAATTATTTTTATAATTTTGAGTTGTATGTGCACCCAAGTATGATAGTGTATTTTATGACATGAAGTGAAAATTCAAGTGTTTTTGTATGATGTGGGACTTTGTGGACTATGTTTTGTGAAACTATACAAAAAATCATTTCAATTCCAAGAACCATAATTCGTTTAGTTTTATTTTTCTACTTCATGTTAATGAATTTAAGTTAGATGATATTTATATTGACTTTTGGTTGAAATTCCTTGGTACCCTTTATATAATAATATGATTTTCTTATGATTGATCACCTAACAAAATTGCCTAATATTATACATATTCTTAACACAACCAATATATAAGAGTTATGAAATATATATTGGAAAATAAATTTCTATTTTCACAAAGTTTAATCTACTATTATTTTGATAGAGATCCCCATTTACCTATCATATATTATGAGTCCTTCATGTTGATATTAGATCTCAGGTTTATTATATATGGTATACCATATGTATAATGATGTAAAAACATAGAATGAAATAGATATTCCCAAGGAAATGATTATTTCATGTTTCTATGATTTTGGTTGAGCTTTATATTCCAACTTGAGACAGGTTGAAGTTGTATTCAAAAATATTTACATATCAAAGATCATAGTTCATCTTTGGGTGTCATTTAATTATTGGCCTTATAATCAATTATACTGACAGTTAGTGATTATTGATTGTTCAATGTATTCACTAAGCATTGAAAACTATTAAGAATATAATATTGAGATGATTAATCCAATAAAATTTAAGGTACAAAGTCGGAATAAATCTTATGATAATCGTCAGTGTATAATATTATTATTATTAGTTGGTTACATATTGTTAATGTATGTTTCACATTGTATTCTTTATCGATGGCTTGTGATGAAATGTATGTTTGATCCTAAATTTTGGGACCTTCTTATATTTTTGAATATATGGAAAAAGTGGGATACCATTTTGAAAATCCACAAAATTTAACATCAATGCATAACGTGTTCCTTGTTTCTCATATTCAAAAGTATCATTCCAACCCCGATCAATTATTGATATTGGTTGATCTTATTGTTAATTAGGATTTATCCCCAAGAGAGAACATAAAAATTATTTTTATTTCTATGAGAATGTTACATTATGGTATAATGACATGTTTTGTCCATGTTCTATAGTAACTTTGTTTTTATTTCCATAAGACGAGTGAGAGAGAGACACATATGAGTGACCAGTAACCTCAATATTTTGATATCATAAGTTATTGATAGTATTTCTTGGAATATATATATATATATATATATATATTTGGGAGTATGTTACATCTTTTTAGGCTTTATAGTATGCCACAACATTTTTTTATTGTTATTTAGGCTTTTTATGGAAAATATATTGCTTGTTTTCGTCATGGAGATTAAACATTGTGTATTGTAATTACATGTCATGTAATGATCACCGAGTATAATCCCTAAACTGTTTCACATTGTGTAATTATTACTCATTTTTTTAAAATAGACATGATTTGAAATAGTAAAAATCCTATTTTACTAAAATATAAAATTTTTTAATTCACTTCATGGTTTTAAAAAAAATTAATTGAAATATAAAATATGTAAATCTATTACCAATATGTTTTAGGTGTGGATAGAATTATTTTTTTACATTTAACATGTAGTATTAACTATTTCAACACATATACATCCGTAAGATATTTTAAATTTCCCGAATTCCATGGGATCACCCATTAAATGATAAATCATAATCTTGGATATGATGTTCCTCCCCAAATAATAACTATGCATGTTTCTACAATTCTATATTACAATCCATAGTATGTAATGATGTTTCGTCATGTTTATATGGATTTAAAAATATTACAAGATCATTGTTCTATGTTTTTTTCCTAGAAAATCCAAGACATATTTCTCTGTAGGCATTATCAGATCCGAGTTTTGTATTCCATGATACACGATATTTGGTTTTTTTAGACTTTATCTGTAATAAAATGCATGATGTGATTTCTTCTTTAAAATTTTATTCAATTGATATATGGATCCCCATTTATTATTATATGATATTGGAATTTAAATCAAAAATGATTTTTGGAAAAACAACTAATTCCAATATAATTTGAATTAAGGGATACTTTTGATATTAGTGTAATTTATGAATTGATTATGAGAATTGTTTTGAAACAAATGCATTAAATTTAAATTTTCATATTGTATGATATTATTTTAATTGAAAATATTCATGATTTTATGAAAACCCATTTTTTGGGTACTAAATTGGAATATTGAAAATAAAAAAATTCCAAAATTGAATTATAAATGATTATTGATTTTAAATGATATGATTTACCATTTATTTATTGATTAATTAAGACCCTCTAATTCTAGATATTTATTTAGTTATTTTGGATAAGAATTCTGGATGGTAATTTTCTATGAATGGATTGATGATTACAACACTGAAAAAAATTTATTAGAAAATCTTATCCATGATGATATGTAAATGATTCTTGTTCACCCTGCTCTTAAGGCACATGCATACACATATTTCTTTGATCACTAATATGATAGTTCTAAGGATCAAATAACTAGAAACTATTTTATCATAGGATTTTTTACCAAGGATATTACTTTATCTATTTTGTTCTAGATTCCATTGATTATGAACCTAATTTACACATTCCAACGGATTTATATAAAGGATATTATAGGTAATTGATTATTTGATCCTTTTTTGAAACATTTTCAATAATTTTGAAATGAATTAATGAATTTGATTTAAATATTTAATTATATCATAAGAGGTAGTTTTATTAATAATTTACAACATGATTTTTCTTATTATCATGTAATATATTTATGAATTGCATGGTGATACAAAACCTTGATTTATATATCACACCATACCTATACCTTTCAGAATTATTTTATTTCAATCTGCCATTCCAGAGCAAAGGGGAGGTTCCATATAGAGGTGTATGATGTTCTTGATCTCTTTGGATTTGATGGATAATTTTCATGTAATGTTAGAGTTTTTATTGTATGATTATGAGAAAATGGATGATGTTCAACTTTGGGTATTGTAGTACCACTTTGGTTCATGATACATTCTATATTGTATTACTGATGATAATGAGTTTCAACTATTACCTTCCATTTTTTTGGGTCTAATTAATTCCTTTTTTATTTTTTATGATATTTTGTGTAGTCACAAAACCATGTCGATTAGGAATGTCATTTATTCTTGATGAGTGTTGGATTGTGTATCTAGGTACCAAGGTATCTTGGATAGTTTGTGAAACTGGATGAGTGGATATGATATTATGGTGGGTTATTTTTTAAAATAATCGGAGATTATAAAATTGTAATTCTAAAAAATGAAATGACATACTCAGGGTCACAACAAACCAAATGAAAAAAATTGACAAATTATAAATCCTTAGAATATATAAGATCAATATATTTCCATAAAATTTAAAATAAGAATCTTTTTAGTTCATTTTTATATTTTTTTTATGTTCAACAATAAAAAAAAGTGTTTGATTCTCAAACATGGTAGTTAATTTTACAATTTTTATATTTTATTTATGAAAAAAAATTTCTTCAATATTCTCTAATAATAGGAATCATGATAAAAAAATTAATAAATTTTTACAACATAAGTATACAAAATATATTAAATTTAATATAAATTTAAACCTTCAGATGTAATGAGAAAATATTTTAATATGGAATACTATTTCAAAAGTATAAAAAGTATTTATATAGAAGTTTAATAAAAACATAATTCCAATTAACTGAATTGGATTGATAATTAAAATTATCTAAATTTAATTTTTAACTATTTCTAAAAAAGATGTTTCTTTATAGATAACATAATAAAAATGGTATATATTAACAATAATCATTATTTTTCACTATTCCATATTGGATTAATATATTTAGATGATTTTAAAAAAATTGTGATTTGTTAATTTTGACACGATGATTCCATAAATTATGTCCATTATTCAAATCAATTTTTTAAAAATGAGTATTTTTTAAATATATGTTATTAAAATAATTTTTTGAGAAGAACAATATTTTCAAAGAATATAATGAAAATAACCAAAATTATAAAATTATTTAAAAATATATTTTATGTATCTATAATGTTTAAAAATAATATAAAAAATGTATTTATTTTTATAAACAGATTCAATTTTAATTCTTAGTCTAAAATTTCTATGTTAAAATTATAATTTGAATAACATATTGTGGTTTATTAAAAATCTGGGTTACGTGTCACTGATACTATGGAAAAAAAATTAGATTGTATAATTATTAAATATATCATTAAATATCCTAGAATTACATTCTATCCCACAAAAAAATTGAATTTATATAATACGATTGTTTACATAGATACAAAAAAAAATCATACTTACGCATCATAATAACAATATGTTCTGATGTAGCTTATTCAAATTAGTTTTTTTCTACAAAACCATGACTGGATGAGTGGTCTTCATTTATATAACATTATATTTATTTTAAACAATATAAAATACTTTTGAATCATATATATGATCATAAAGTAGTTGAATGACCTATGTTATTATTATATGTGAAGGATACAATATATACATAATCTGGAGAGTTACATTGAAAACATCCTTGATTTGAGAGACACTTGGTAAAAGTAAAAAGTGATATGATACCATTATTATTTAAAACTATATATCAAATGGTCCAATATTCATTTTTTAATGAATTCCATTCATCCCTATTCTCAACCAATTCATAAATGTATAAATTCACAAAAACAAACTCTCAAAAACATCAAATCCATGGTCATAATGATGATTTTCACCACTGGTTTATTGCCAGTGCTAAGCTAAATTGATGTTATATTTAATGAATATTTAATATTCTACCAATTCATAAACTTCCTCAGTAACTAATGTATTTTTTGTCCATAGTTTCATTCCATCATGTTTGTTTTGTACACTTCTTTCAATATAGGGAATCATAACCACCGATATGAATAATTGAGTTAAATATTTCATTGCAAAAAGACTCATTTTGAAGAAAATTTTAATAATGTAATATATTTATAATTTTTAGAATAAGAATGGAAATTATCATATAGGATTTGAAATTTTCTCTTAGGCTGAACATTTATTTGATGATAATACATGGTTATGAAACTCAACCATGTATCCAGGGTATGAAAATTAATTCTCCTAAACATAAAGGTAAACCTTTGAGCCCAATCAAATAAAATATAATTATTTCCTTTGTAAAACCATTTATCTTCATCAGTGTATATTATTTCATGTTGATCAAGTGATAAATCAAATTTTATTGAAATTATGTGTGTGGAATATTTAAGGAGGAAGACTACTAAAAATATAGAATTTTTATCATTAGATTGGGGGGGGGTTAGATTAAACAATATATGGTGATGATTTATGATTTCTATTAAAAAAGTTATATTATTATAAAATTCCCTCATAAATTTGACTCATATACATATAATTAATATGTTACAAGTGTCGCGATTTCAAAACTCTAATATCCATTCTTATATGATCCCATCCGAAATAATGAATCAATTATCTGTACATATTAATTCCTGGAGGATGGATAGTGAATCATGAACTATGGGATTACCCTAAAAGATTCGTTTGGAAAGCATTTTTTGATAGAAAAACAACATGGTTCATGAATCATATCAATTATTCACAATTAATATTTAACTAATGAACAATTCTCACCTTATTTTACATCTCATAATCATTCTTCTTCACTACATTAATCATCCAATAGATAGATGCTTGATTATTGTTTTACAAATATAGGATTTATACCCTTCATGATTTCCCAAGATATTCCTTAAAAATACAGAAATAATGGTTATTTTTTCCCTACATAGAAAAAATATATCATGGTTATTTCTAGTAAAATGAAGAGTCACTTTTTTCACTTTCCCCAGGTGGTAATGAATTAAACATTAATTGTCTTTAATAATATATAATAATAAACTATAGAACATATTAAAACTATTTTTTATGAATGTATCCATTAAAAATTTAGTTTTAATATATACACATATATATATCTCACCATTCATGGTAAATATCATGCCTCTATATCACTAATGAATAAAATAACAGAAGCTAACTCGAAATCATGAGTTGGGAAATTTTGATCACCAAACATCACTTATCATGGTTAATTAGATATTTCCATGTATTTATTTAGTATAAACCATACCAATCATTTATTTGATTCATAATTACAAATTATGAATCATTTTTCATTATAGTTTTAGGTATTCCTATTTGTTCTCAATAACTTTTTCATCATCTCCGTTAAAAATTATTCACATTTATTTTTACAATGACATATCCCTCACATCATAGTTTTCTTAGTTAGATGATTAAAATATCATGATAAATTATACAAAATGATTTGATAATAATAAGATAATATATGAATTCTATGAATCTTTTTCATAATGGTTGGTCTGGTCTAATGTTAAATAACACCCGTATTTGATGGATCAACAAATATACCAAATCTTGAGATTATAATATATAAAAATGAATCCATTAATAGTAAAAATTCCAAATTAGAAAATTTTAAACTAAAATTATCCTTAACTAGTGCAATTAGAACTCATCTTAAGTTATCTTCACACTCTTACATGAACGTTGAAATTATAATAATGTTTTTTATAAATACTACTATAAACTGATGATGGTAATTTTTTCAGACCCAATTAATTAAATATATTAATATAGTATTTCAATCAATAAGAAAAATGGAATCCCAAAATATTAATTGATTTTATACCTTTTATGTATTCATGTATTTTCCACATCCCTCACTTAATCATTATTTAATTATACCTGTAATGAAGTTCAATATTTGTATTGTAATGTTCACTACAAAGTCGATCAAATATGTAATTAATATTAGGTAGATAATACATATTCATGATTGATATCATTTTAAACTATTAATAATCAATTCAAAGTTGAATTTATTATTCTATTTTATTAATAAATAGAATCAATCCACCCAATGGTGAAAATATTTTATAATAAGTCTTTATTCAATTCTCTCTTGGAAATACATGTTATGTATTGGTACCTTAACTGGGACCATTATATCGGGAGTATTTTAAATTATAATAACACTATGTATGAGTTCTATTATATAATAATCATCTAAATTCTAGGGGATTATATGATACTATTATTTAAAGTCATCAAAAAAATACATCACAATAGCCATGACATCGATGATGAGTTTATAAAAACCCAGTTAAGATAAATGTAACTTTTTAAATTAAATAGAGTCCCCTTGAATATATTGGATTTCCAATGGGTTTTAAAACATATAATCACATTGATATAATATAATGCGTTATTTTATAATGTAAAACATGACTTCAATTACGTTGAATTTTTTTTGGTATTTATACATGGGAAAAAATATATGCTTATGAAGATATAAAAATCACCCAATGATGGATAACAAAATTTATAAGAAGAAAATTCCCTCAATAATCAACTGGGGATGTATCACACACATTATGTGGGATCATCATGACATTTGGCGTTGTCATTTATAATTGAATTTATAATCATAATTGTTGTATTGTGATACACTTATCAACTTCATATGTTATAAAAGAGTTTGTAGAACAATAGTAAATTATACATTAGAATCTTTATTGTGGATTTTATATGTACCTTTCACAACACTATTCTCACATACCTCCTCATAAAAATATATCATATTATATTTCCACTTATCAAAAGGATTATGTTTATTTTTTTATCATTCATCATCGATACTTTTCATAATTGATTACAGGTTTTCACAATTCAAATCCTACATTCATTTATACAACTATGGTATTGGTGAAACATTCTATAGAGCTCTCTCTATCTCTCCCACTCCCCCTCAATATTTTGATCGTTATCTGATGTCATAACCACACATCATCATTAAGAATCATGATAGCCTTCCATTCAAAACCTAAATTTTTTTCTCTCATTTATATTATTAAAAATTCTGTTCATTCCACACATCGAGTATGAAGGAATTATAATAAATATTTACCCATGTTTATTAATGTCTGAATTAAATCATTCATTTATTATCATAACATAGACCATGATGTTTAACTCTAATTTCCCATCCACCTTGGAAAAACATTGATTGAATTTATCAAATTAATTAAATATCATTATGGATATCACACAGTAGAGACCTTGTATTATTGAATTTTAGTATCAATCAGCCTTCCATTGAGTTTAGATGATAATATAAAAAATTAACTATATAATTCTTGTCAAATTTTACCTGTATGTGTCAAAATATTCATCATTAATAGGATTTAGCTCATGAAATGACTTCACAATTTCCATTTTTAATATATTAGTATATTAAATTTTTTAAAAAAAATCTTTTAAACTCACCCCCTAAATTTTTTCAATTTAGTATTTTTCACTCATATTCCCTATATGTGTCCAGAAACTATTTCTAACAACTTCCAAAGGATAGAAAATCAAAATTACTTTTTAAATATAAAAACTGTATTTTTTGGAATATAGAAATTTTATGATAAACTGTACATGACACATAAAGTAGTTTATTAATGGAACCTCTAAAATAAGGTGGAAACTGCCTATAGAATGACTCATTTTGATTCAGTAATATTCAATCCATGAAAATGTTGTTTTTTCATAAAAAAAGTATTCAGTTATATATCCCCTAACAATTGTATTATAGTTTTGAATGAGAATATAAATGGAATCTTTAAAACATTCAACTTTTATATGATGTATTCGGGGTAGATCAATTTATTAATCAAAATATAAAAGCGTGAGAAAAATTAATCATAGTTGGAAACCAATAAATCAGGAATATTAATTTATAGGATGTCAAAAGCATGACTCCTTATTTTTTATCTTTGACACATTTTTTGATCCTATGTAATTCATAGGATTCATCTATTTAGTTACTTTACAAATCATCACAATTAGAATTAGAATTATTGAAAATATATCTCTTGGAATTGTCAAACTATATCGGATGCATGGCATGTTGTGATGCACTAGGTTAAAATAGAGTCAAATCTGGATAAACACTCTTCAGAGTGATATTACCGTAGGAAAAAATTGCAGAATTACACATCAACTTGTAATGTAATAAATTTATTTAATTTCAATGATAACACTTAAAAATCCTTTTTTAGTACTGAACAAACATTAATATACATCTACATAACCATAGACATGCAACTAGTGATCTCAATTTTTTTTAATTCTAGTATCCAAAGTATAAATAAACATTCAACTAATACAATCTATAGAAACAAAAACATTTCATACATACATATCACCACAATATAGTTTAATATTTACTACCTAATAAGATGATCCACTTTAGAATTGATTAGGTGTTATTCCTTAAAAACAATAAATACACAGACAATAAGTTCGTAAGTGGAAAACATTATCTCCCATTATTATATTCATAACTATAATCATTGTTTTACTTAAAATACATAAAACATTTATTCAAAAAATTTGGTATATGAAAAATAAGAAATGGTTATCTAATATTATAATTAAGTGTAAAATATCAATATAAATTATAAAATTAGCATAAACTGTGGATAAGTGTGTGATAAAAGGTTTTTAATAATTGAAAAATGTTCACTACATATCAAATAACATAATCATGATTATTGGAATATATCATATAATTTCAAGAGAAATAATTCATAATGAAATTAATGAATATCATAAAAGATCAAATTGTGGAATAGACATATGTAAAAAAATCATTTTCATAACAACAATGGATTACTATGATGTATATCATAGTAAAAATTGTTCATCCTCAAACCATTATAATTGTCAAGATTCTCTCACATGACTATAAATGTTGAAAATTTTCATTACTGAAATGGGTTCACTCCCTATTCCAATACTTTAAATATCACGAGATATAAATCATTACCCAATGAATTGTATGGATATATATTTATGATCCAACTAATCAAATAATTAAAATTATATTGATGTGTTCCATATAAACATAAAAAATTCATCATATCATAATCTAATAACATATAAAATAATTTATAATTATTTCATCATAGATTAACTAAGAAAAAAATGTTTCCAAATCATTTAATCAATTCATTATAGGGGAACCTAAAGAAGTTGAAAATTTTAAATTAGTATCCTTTAATTATAATTATACGGTATATGGGAATTAATAAAGATACCCTCTTTTGAATATACACTTATTTAATTTTATATAATAATAAAGGATTCCAACACTGATGTAATTGGATTTTCGTGGATCAAATAGAACTATTAATGAAGAAATTATCATTTTCTATTTGAAATTAATTTTTTAAAATATTATAATTTATAAAATATTATGGAAACAATTAAAAGTGAAAATTATATTACAAACATGTAATTATGACTTCAAATAATTTACTATACATTTCTGTGAAAATTCAATTTGGAACGCATTTTGTAAAATAATGAATATATTCACATTTTTTAATAAAGGGATATAGTTACCCCATTTAAAAAATATAAAAAAAATAAAATTTAAATAAAATTTTAAGAAATTAATAATGTATAAAAGTTACATTATATAAACATTGTAGAATAGAAAAATCATTATTTAATTTTTTTACAAAATATGGACATCATAGATAAATGATTTTCAAATGAAGTGAAAATTAATGTTGATTTTACTTAGTAATAATATTTGGGTCTCTATAGTATTTATAGAAACTAAAATAAAATAAAATAATATATTATTGATCAATAACTAGTATATAAAAAATATAATGAGCTTATCGAGAGTTACATCATAATTGTTTTCATCAGAACATTTATCATGAAAAAATTTAAAGAATGATATTATATCGTATAATCCTTACATCAATGGAAATATTTAAATCATAATCCCTATAATGAATAAATCTTGTTCAACTCAACATTTCATATGATGTGACATGTCACATGATATAGGAAAAACAATATAGAAACTAGTTTTTAAAATAATAAAAATGTTATAAAAATTTATTAAGAAGAATTAATTAGAGACATAGAGAATAATAAACAAAATAAAAGATAAAAGAATATAAAATAAAAATTACTCCAAGGTCCTATGTGACCAACAGTCACCTCCAGGTCAACCTAAACGAAGTGAAACAATAATAATAGAAGCTAAAATAATACAAGATTCCCTTCTATTTAATTTCATACTATAATAAAACATATACAAACTACTCAAGCCCAACATAGGACATATGATATATCCCAATAGGATACCTACATTGTTTTTAATGAAGATATAATATAATGAATGAAACATATATATCCTTAAAAAAATATTATAAAAAAACATCTATAAATCTAAAAATGTTTATGTTAGATTCCATTTGGTTTCCATACAATCAATTGATTTTCTAAAATAGAAAATATGACAATTATATGTTATTTAACATGAAATAATAACAAAAATGTAACACCCCTACCCTAATTACCTAGAGTCGGTTCATTATTACATAATATTGGCATGATCTTGAGAAAGATCAAGTCTCGAAAGACCGATTAGTTTAGTAGCCTTGGAATAACTAGATACATCCATAAATTTTACATTACATCATAAAAAAAACATCTTGTCTTCATATCCCCTCATACTATCCCTGCAGGTCATTCATAAATTACTTGTTCATAATCCTGGGAAAAAATAAAACATTGAAAGGGGTGAGCTCAGATGCTCAGTAAGGATAACATTATAGCAGAAGCTTTCATAAATAAGAATAAACACTTAAGGCAATTTATAACTAAAACAAAAGCCTTTTAAACTTGAACTTCAGCATAAAATGGAAAAGGTAAAATGAAATAATTCCATTTACTTACTCACATGGATATTCTACTAGTCGAATCATCACATGCAATATCAATAACCACTTTAATAATGATGGAATGCATAATGCCAGACTATCATAACCACATAGCCAAGGCCTCGTGCCAAGACTACAAATAAGATTTTTCCAAGGCCTTGTGCCAAGACACTAGTTTGTCTCATGAGACCTACCGATGCATCGAGGAGCTATAGCGGGCTCCACCCGTCACTTATTAAGTCCAATTCATTCCTCATATGAATAGGTTTAAACATAATGTAAACATTCGTATTAAAAATAGCACACGAAATGTCAATACTTTAACCACAAACCATGAATGGTATAAAAATAGAACATCCACAGTCAAACATAACTCATTTGATACAATATGGAAGATTGTATTGTATCACATTAACCACAATCATGAATAATGAAGGATGTTGATATAGATGAAAATAATCATCAAAACTATTTGAGGGAAATATCCCCCTTTTCTTGAAATCATTTAAAAGTCACACTATTTGCCAAGAAGCCATTTAAAAATAGATTTTTTTGAATCAAAGTGTCCCATACCACTTTGAAACTTTTAAAAGGAGTTTTAATTTTAAAACATTAATGTCCATATAAATAAATCCTTAAAACCATTTTTAAAACATAGACATTAATGAGCAAGATATAGAAGAATAAGTCTTTAAAACATTTTAAAATGGTATTTTGGTTAGAGATTCTAACAATAAGAGAGACACTTGAATACAAATATTTGAGGTAATAAAAAATTTGTAATATCATGAGAATAAAGGGATTCATGATATACTATGTCAATGTACATTATATACACCACATAAAAGTGATTTTGTGTATATCAACAAAGAAGTCTCAGTTGAATGTAAATTGAGATGAAATCTCTCATATAGGTCGTATCCTTAGGTTAAGGATAAATCAACGACATAATTTTGTGTGAAAAAAATATAAATACACTAAATATGATTGAATATTCAGTGTAAAACAATCAAAGGATATTCACAAATATTCTTGTAGAAACAATACCAACGAATTGGATGTTTAAATCAACAAATGGTGAAAGAGTTAAAATTACTCTTATCAAATTCATATTAATGACTTGAGAATTATCAATGGAGTGATTATGTGTATCAAAAGTATATCCATAGGAAGGGGAGTGGAAATTATGACATAATCAAATGAATAGTGATTCCACACATAATCTTGGAGTAACATAATCAATGAAATATGCGTAAAGCCGAATGAGTGGAAATTGAAATCTCAAATTCTCTTATCGATTTGGTAACTTACGAAATAAACAACCATGAAATAAGGATCATACCATGACTATGTAAATACCTATAAATTAAAGTATATTACACAATTAATACAATCATGGGAAGTACACATACACCACATGTAATAATTAAGTGGTGAACAACGGAATTCTCACGAAATTAAGAGCGAGATAAGAAACTCCTTACAACGATAATCAACTTAGTCGTATGGCCAAAAGTTAATAACCACCAAATGATATACAGAATAACATGAATATAAAGATAATCATGATAAACTATATATCAAATGGCAGTACACAATACACCACTTTCAATAATTTAGTGGCGAACAATGGAAATCTCACGGAATTGAAAGTGAGATAAGAAAATCCCTTGTACTTTTTCCTTGGTCGATGGTAGGTTTACCTCCTGTATAATGGTGAAATAATTGTTATTGAATATTACAAGAATCATTTACTTTCATATGATATCGTATATGATCTTTTAACATTGATTTGATAATAATATCTTAGAATTATCGTTATTTCGGGTGTTAACGGGTTCATTTTACTTTATATTCTTTGTTATGTGAGCCATATTCGTTATTAATGGGATGTATATTATTCCTTTCCAGAATGATATCAAGTCCTTATATACTAATTTTAAATCATCAAATTATAATTATACTTGAATGGATATGATGGACAATGAATCTTATCGCGTTCATGGAGACGGTAGTCCGTACATACGCACGAGCGACAATATCATTCTTTTGATATTAAAATAATATATAATTGGATTTTATATCATATATACAGAATCATTATCATGTTATATTTATTATTTACATGAGTTACACATCTTTATTATACCCATCCAAATAATAATATATTGAATAACAATTTTACCACGACGTGGAGACGGTAAGCCGTACGTATGCACGTATGGTGACATGTTATTCAAAGGATGGATAGAATAATGAAAATGGTTGTACCATATTTATAATAACATAACATTATCTATATGATACTGGAGTTATTATTTTATAACGTAAATAACAAAGAAAGAGGAAGTGGAAGAAGAAAGGAACTTAAAAAGGGGTGGTGAAAACATTACCTCTTCTTCGGGTTCTTCCTTTTGATTTGATCAAAAGGGCTCATTAGGTTGGCTTTATGATCAAACTAAGGCCTCTAGGTTGTAGTGAGAGAATTTGGGAGAGTATTTGGGCAGAGTTTGGCCGAACCAAAAGGCTTTGAAGGTGTGAAGAAATGAGAAGGAGGAGTGCCTTTTTATAAGAGGGGTGAGGGGTACCTTTGGAAAAGCTAGAAATATTAATTTATAATAAATTCATATTCAGTTTCTAATGGCTCCAAAGTTGACTATTCAAAGCTTAAGGTGGGGATAGGTCGAAAACCACTCAAAAAATAAAATTTAGTCAGGTTTGAGTACTTATATTAACCTTATCTATAAGTATTAACTCTAAGTTAATTAGTTTCACTTTTACAATGTCTCTTTGTATTTTTATATAATATGGTTAATAAACATACAATATACATAAAAGAGACCCCCAAGTGGTCCATTAATGATAAAACTATCATTATATAAGTATATTGGCCGAACCTTATATTTTTAGGAATTTAATATCAATTAATAATATAATATTTGTTTTAAGAACTCTTATATGTCAATTTTGACACTATTCAATAGTTCATTTTTTTGAAACTCATAACAGATTTATTACTTCTAAAAAAGTCAATTAAATCAATCCTAATATATCATATTATCCTAGAAAATTAGTTTAATTCATTAAATGTTTCATATTATATTTATTTGGGTATTTATAATATCAATTAGTTTAATTTTTCACTATTATAGTAATTACTGCATCATCATTTTTTCATAAATAAAATAAATTTTATAATGTCTAAAAATTATAAATAAAATATCATTATGTAGGAAATATCTTTATCTTTCTAATGAATATTTATAATATAAAATCCAACATATATAACCCTATGTAAAAATTGTTTTTCTAAAAGATATATGCTTGTGTCATTTTTGTATTAATTTTAACTTAATTCAAATAAAGTTCATTATCACTTACAAGTGGATCCATGGGGTCCCAAAATCGACCCAATGATGCCCATGGTCGACCATGTATCAACCAATAGGGTTAAGACACGTTTTAGTGTAATTTAGTATTATTATAATATTATTTTTTAACCCTTATTTACCGGATTTACCCTTAACCATGGTAAATAAAATATTTACCGCAGTAATTATTCAAAATGTCTAAAAATAAAAGTTACTATTTACACAATTTGAACATCCTGATTCCAAATATGGAATCCATTTTCATAAATTCAAAACACAGAAGTGGAAGAATTTAATTTAAAATTTATTTCCGCTGTCAAAACAAAAAGCGTGTTTTTAAGAGATAATAACTATCAAAAGATTGACACTTGTTTATGTTCGGTTTAATTGTAAAATTATGTCTAATGACCAACATTATATTAAATGGTAAAAATATATTCTAAATATACTTTAAAACTACTAAAATTCATAATTTATCACTATTAATTATTTTGATTAAAAAAGTTGTTTTTAATTAAAATTTAGTAATTTTCACTATTCATCAAAATATGAAAGTTATCCGAAAAGTACCAAAATTTCACCTTAGGATAAATTAGATATTCCGAATCCAAAAATGAAGTCCATTTTGAAATATAAAAAATATATAATTTTAAAAAGTAGGTATTACTATTCATAACGGTTAGTTTGATCGGTTGTGGTGTGTGTTAAAACTCGAAGTTGCGTACAACACACGCTACTGTTTTATTCAAAGGAATGCATACCATGGAAGCTTGGGATGTTTCATTTTATATTTTTTTGATGTCTCCATTTAGTCAAAAAGTTTAAAATATTGTATTTAAAAAGTTTTCACTGTTAAAATTTGATAAAAGTGCAATACTGAAAATGAATCTGTTCTTGCATTATGACTAAGAAACTCATAATATGGATTCTAAAATTATAAGGATTATATAAAGTTTAAAATTTAGATAATACTATTCATGACCTCTTTTAATGGCTTTTTTTTGTAAGTCAAGGTGTGATTGAACTCGGTGTTGCGTGTAGTGCAAGTTATTGAACTATTTTGAAGAAATAACACACTATGAAATCATGGGGTGTTACATTCTCCCCTCCTTCAATAAATTGCGTCCTCATAATTTGAAATTGTTCTTCGAAAATAAAAGATTGAAAATAGAAAATATATTTGTGGAAAAACCCACATCAGAAATTGGGTTACTAAAATTTAGTCTTAACATGAGGAAAACAGAAATGAAAGGGTCACCATCGAATTATGATCTCGATTAGGAAAACATTGGTGGTAATTAGAGACATATAATTGGAGGAAAAACATAAATATTTATAGGTAGTGATTGAGTTCATCAATCACAAACAAGTATAAAATTGAGGTCCTTAAACTCATCAATATATGATGATTTGAAATACCATCGGTCCAACAAAACATAGGGTATTGGGATAACACATTTTTGACGTTTCAAAATATCTTAGTTGAAATCCCACATCGAAAAATGAATTAATGAGGCCTCTATTTAAAATAAAGAGTGGAAAGTATGAAGATTACCGAAAATAACACATACTAGGGTTCCATGTAGGAAAATATGGATATGGAAGAGAAATATAACCATCAATTATCTGATGGAGAGTGGTAGAGAACATGGCTATGAAAAGGCCAACAATCCCAAAGCCATAAATTAGTGATGATTTAAGGTACCATATTGGAAAACATTTTTTTTAAAGTTACATTACATAAGGAAGAGGAATTCATTTATGATATTGACTAAGAACATTATGAGATATACTTACATTTTAAGTATATTTTCATTCTTTAATAAATTTCCACCACTAACTCAATTTTTTTTTAACGATAAGTATTCAAGAAGACTTGGTCACACTGGAAGAGATAGAATAAACTTCTATAGAATCACATGATCCATGCAGGATAAACCATATATTTACATTGTCTTTGAAGATTAATCAAAACCAAAATTGTTAGTGAATGATCTAATGATCCCCCAAAAGGATATTCATTGAGATAAATATATACTAATCTTAATTTATAAAATTAAACCAACAATACCCAAAAGTTAAATAGATACCATTCAATAACCAATTGTCCTTAAAATCCTTTAATATAATCCAAACTAATATTGAAACCCAAAACATAGAAGAATATGATTATGTAGTTTCCCATGTTACATTGTATCTCCAAATGAAATCAAATACTCATAAAGTCACATACTTAAAATTAATTAACATCATCACATATGCTCTGTTATAGGTTAATCATTTCCATAAATAACCCAAATCACTATAAATCAACAATAAAAACGTAGATAAAAATCCACCATTACTCTACAAATGAATCCTCATTGTATTCTATTTTCCTTGGGCATATAGTGTTCCTAACAAAACGAACATCTTCCAAAATAACATTTATCACTTAATCACCAAATCATTTTCCTATACCAAGGGTATTCATTTGATAAGACATAAGAACCCAAATCATCTTATTATTGATCAATAAAATCATTTAACAAAAAAAGTCACACTAACCAGGGACTTCACGTAGTCCAGTGATAGGCGATAAATCCCAATCGCACTTTGGTTGTGGGTTTGATTCCCACAGCTTTGTCCGACGCGACGGGTTGTCACACGGTCTACGTGTTGTCCTTTTTCAAAAACTATATTTTATAATATTACCAAAATGAGATAAATTCCTCAAAATAAAATAATTTAACCACAAATGTTATATCATACTTTGCATTTTCATCCCAAATTATAATAACTTATCATTTTCTCAAACCCCAATGATCATATAAAACCAAATGGTTATTTATACCTATATCCACAAGAGAAGAGACAATTCTTCCTCAAATATCATTCTCACATGGAAAACAGTGGGGTTACAAATACAAGAGAAAATTATTCCAAAGTAAACCCATCAACAAGGAGTTCTAATACTTTTTAAATTTTTCTCCAACCATTTATTTCCACATAGCTTCTTCTTTGACCAAGAAAATATTCTATAGAATAGGAAATTCATTCGGGTAATGGCCAGGTCCCCTACATTTATGGAAAATGACTGTAAATGGACTCTTGGGACCATTCTTATCTTCTTCCATAGTACTCTTCATTTTCTTCAGCAATTCTACACTTTATGTCCTTCCTTCCCGCACGTAAAACATTTCGTTGTCCCATTGAGACACTTTCCTGGGTTTCTCTTTCCACATTTCCTACATGATGAAAATTGAGGTTTCTTTTCTCCATGGTCTCCATTGCTAGAGATCTTATCATTTATCACCTTTCTCTTCCTTGTTTAGTCTGGGAGTTGGTTAATATATATGTTGTTGATCATATTTTTGGAAAACTGATTTGGCATAAAGACGATATCCTTTACGCCTATCAACATTCCATTTTGTTGCTCATTGACACCATCGTTCCCACCTTGTACATAATTCTCAAAGTCACTATGACTTCCTTGGAATCGAGACATTGACTAAAACCAGAAAGCATTGTGTGAGTAATAGTAGTCGTAAAATCATTTAGAGATTAAAATGTCACCATATTCTCAATTTGAAACATATTAGGATTAACCAAGGTCATTTACTCTCATCTTATGTATATATTACTTAAATCGGTTTTTAAAGAAAATGTAAATTATCCTAAGCATATCCCCCGGGAGTGTCGTAACCAAGAGTGCAGCAAGGCCCGTTGTCGTGCACCAGTTCCCGTTCGAGTCTAGCTCAAAGCGGTGTTTTTGGGTTTTACCCCTAGGTACATCTGTGCCATAACCGCCTCTACCTGCTCGTATCCAGACAGAGATGTATTGCTCGGAAAACTCACAAAATCTCCACAATAACAAAATTCTAGGAAGTTCTTTTATACTAATCCTCAAAGTTCATCTTAGGTCTACGTTCTCTAATCAGAGTTTATCTAAATCTAGCTACCAAGGTTTGTACTAAACTTCCTCTGATACCAACTGTAACGCCCCGACCCTAATTACCTAGAGTCGGTGCATTATTACATAACATTGGAATGATCACGAGAAAGATCAAGTCTCGAAAGACCGATTAGTTTAGCAGCCTTGGAATAACTAGATACATCCATAAATTTTACATTACATCATAAAAAAACATCTTGTCTTCATATCCCCTCATACTATCCCTGTAGGTCATTCATATATTACTTCTTCATAATCCTGGGAAAAATAAAACATTGAAAGGGGTGAGCTCAGATGCTCAGTAAGGATAATATTATAGCAGAAGCTTTCATAAATAAGCATAAACACTTAAGGCAATTTATAACAAAAACAAAAGCCTTTTAAACTTGAACTTCAGCATAAAATGGCAAAGGTAAAATGAAATAATTCCATTTACTTACTCACATGGATATTCTACTAGTCGAATGATCACATGCAATATCAATAACCACTTTCATAATGATGGAATGCATAATTCCAGACTATCATAACCACATAGCCAAGGCCTCGTGCCAAGACTAAAAATAAGATTTTGCCAAGGCCTTGTGCCAAGACACTAGTTTGTCTCATGAGACCTACCGATGCATCGAGGAGCTATAGCGGGCTCCACCCGTCACTTATTATGTCCAATGCATTCCTCATATGAATAGGTTTAAACATAAAGTAAACATTCGTATTAAAACTAGCACACGAAATGTCAATACTTTAACCACAATCCATTAATGGTATAAAAATAGAACATCCACAGTCAAACGTAACTCATTTGATACAAAATGGAAGATTGTATTGTATCACATTAACCTCAATCATGAATAATGAAGGATGTTGACATAGATGAAAATAATCATCAAAACTATTTGAGGGAAATATCCCCCTTTTCTTGAAATCATTTAAAAGTCACACTATTTGTGAAGAATCCATTTAAAAATAGATTTTTTGAATCAAAGTGTCCCATACCACTTTGAAACATTTAAAAGGAGATTTAATTTTAAAAATTTAATGTCCATATAAATAAATCCTTAAAACCAATTTTAAAACATGGACATTAAGGAGCAAGATATAGAAGAATAAGTCTTTAAAACATTTTAAAATGGTATTTTGGTTAGAGATTCTAACCAAAAGAGATACACTTGAATACAAATATTTGAGGTAATCAAAAATTTGTAATATCATGAGAATAAAGGGATTCATGATATACTATGTCAAAGTACATTATATACACCACATAAAAGTGTTTTGGTGTATATCAACAAAGAAGTCTCAGTTGAATGTAAATTGAGATGAAATCTCTCATAAAGGTCGTATCCTTAGGTTAAGGATAAATCAACGACATATTTATGTGTGAAAAAATATAAATACACTAAATATTATTGAATATTCAGTGTAAAACAATCAATGGATATTCACACATGTTCTTGTAGAAACAACACCAACGAATTGGATGTTTAATTCAACAAATGGTGAAAGAGTTAAAATTACTCTTATCAAATTCATATTAATGACTTGAGAATTATCAATGGAGTGATTATGTGTATCAAAAGTATATCCACAGGAAGGGGAGTGGAAATTATGACATAATCAAATGAATAGTGATTCCACACATAATCTTAGAGTAACATAAAGAATGAAATATGCGTAAAGCCGAATGAGTGGAAATTGATATCTCAAATTCCCTTATTGATTTGGTAACTTACGAAACAAACAACCATGAAATAAGGATCATACCATGACTATGTAAATACCCATAAATTAATGTTTATTACACAATGAATACAATCATGGGCAGTACACATACACCACATGTAATAATTAAGTGGTGAACAATGGAATTCTCACGAAATTAAGAGCGAGATAAGAAACTCCTTACCACGTTAATCAACTGAGTCGTATGGCCAAAAGTTAATAACCACAAAATTATTTAAATAATAACATGAATATAAAGATAATCATGATAAAATATATATCAAATGGCAGTACACAATACACCACTTTCAACAATTTAGTGGCGAACAATGGAAATCTCACGGAATTATAAGTGAGATAAGAAAATCCCTTACTTGTACTTTTTCCCTAGTCGATGGTAGGTTTACATCCTGTATAATGGTGAAATAATTTTTATTTAATAATACAGGAATCATTTACTTTAATATGATATCATATATGATCTTTTAACATTGATTTGTTAATAATATCTTAGAATTATCGTTATTTTGGGTGTTAACCGGTTCATTTTACTTTATATTCTTTGTTATGTGAGCCATATTCGTTATTAATGGGATGTATATTATTCATTTCCAGAATGATATCAAGTCCTTAGATACTATTTTTAAATCATCAAATTATAATTATACTTGAATGGATATGACGGACAATGAATCTCATCGCGTTCGTGGAGACGGTAGTCCGTACATACGCACGAGCGACAATATCATTCTTTTGATATTAAAATAATATATAATTGGATTTTATATCATATATACAGAATCATTATCATGTTATATTTATTATTTACATGAGTTACACATCATTATTATATCCATCCAAATAATAATATATTGAATAACAATTACACCACGATGTGGAGACGGTAAGTCGTACGTACGCACGTATGGTGACATGTTATTCAAAGGATGGATAGAATACTGAATATGGTTGTACCACATTTATAATAACATCACAGTATCTATATGATACTGGAGTTATTATTTTATAATGGTAATAACAAAGAAAGAGGAAGTGGAAGAAGAAAGGAACTTAAAAAGGGGTGGTGAAAACATTACCTCTTCTTCGGGTTCTTCCTTTTGATTTGATCAAAAGGGCTCCTTATGTTGGCTTTAGGACCAAAATAAGGCCTCTAGGTTGTAGTGAGGGAAGTTGGGATAGTATTTGGGCAGATTTTGGCCGATCCAAAAGGCTTTGAAGGTGTGAAGAAATGATAAGGAGGAGTGCCTTTTTATAAGAGGGGTGAGGGGCACCTTTGGAAAAGCTAGAAATATTAATTTATAATAAATTTTTATTTAGTTTATAATGGCTCAAAAGTTGACTATTCAAAGGATAAGGTGGGTATAGGTCGAAAACCACTCAACCAATTGAATTTAGACAGGTTTGGGTACTTATATTATCCTTATCATTAATTATTAACTCTAAGTTAATTAGTTTCACTTTTACAATGTCTCTTTGTATTTTTATATAATATGGTTAATAAACTTACTATATACATCCAAGAGACCCCCAAATGGTCCATTAATTATGAACCTATCATGATATAAGTCTCTTGGCCTAACCGTAGTTTTTTATGAATTTAATATCAATTAATAATATAATATTTGTTTTACGAACTCTTTTATGTCAATTTTGACACTATTCAATAGTTGATTTTTGTGAAACTCATAACAGATTGATTACTTCGAACAAAGTCAATTAAATCAATCCTAATATATCATATTATCCTAGAAAATTAGTTTAATTCATTAAAAGTTTCATATTATATTTATTTGGGTATTTATAATATCAATTATTTTAATTTTTCACTATTATAGTAATTACTGCATCATCATTGTGTCATAAATAAAATAATTTATTTAATGTCTAAAAATTATAAATAAAATATCATTATGTAGGAAATCTTTTTATAATTCTACTGAATATTTATAATAGAAAATAAAACATATATAACCCTATGTAAAAATTGTTTTCCTAAAAGATATATGCTTGTGTCATTTTTGTATTCATTTTAACTTAATTAAAATAAAGTGTCATTATCACTTACAAGTGGATCCATGGGGTCCCAAAATCGACCCAAAGATTCACATGGTCGACCATGTATCAAACAATAGGGTTAAGACACGTTTTAGGGTAATTTAGTATTATTATAATATTATTTTTTAACCCTTATTTACCAGATTTACCCTTAACCATAGTAAATAAAATATTTACCGCAGTAATTATTCAAAATGTCTAAAAATAAAAGTTACATATTTACACAATTTAAACATCCTGATTGCAAATATGGAATCCATTTTCCTAAATTCAAAACACAGAAGTGGAAGAAATTAATTTAAAATTAATTCCCGCTGTCAAAACAAAAAGCGTGTTTTTAAGAGATAATAACTATCAAAAGATTGACACTTGTTTATGTTTGGTTTAATTGTAAAATTATGTCCAATGACCAACATTATATTAAATGGTAAAAATATATTCTAAATATAATTTAAAACTACTAAAATTCATAATTTATCACTATTAATTATTTTGATTAAAAAAGTTGTTTTTAATTAAAATTTAGTAATTTTCACTATTCATCAAAATATGAAAGTTATCCGAAAAGTATCAAAATTTCACCTTAGGCTAAATTAGATATTCCAAATCCAAAAATTTAGTCCATTTTGAAATATAAAAAATATATAATTTTAAAAAGTAGGTATTACTATTCATAAGGGCTAGTTTGATCGGTTGTGGTGTGTGTTAAAACTCGAAGTTGCGTACAACACACACTACTGTTTTATTCAAAGGAAAGAATACCGTGGAAGCTTGGGATGTTTCATTTTAAATTTTTTTGATGTCTCCATTTAGTCAAAAAGTTTAAAATATTGTATTTAAAAAGTTTTCACTATTAAAAGTTGATAAAAGTGCAATACTGAAAATGAATCTGTTCTTGAATTATGACTAAGAATCTCATAATATGGATTATAAAATTATAAGGATTATATAAAGTTTAAAATTTAGTTAATACTATTCATGACCTCTTTTAATGGCTTTTTTTTGTAATTCAAGGTGTGATTGAACTCGGTGTTCCGTGTAGTGCAAGTTATTGAATTATTTTGAAGAAATAACACACTATGAAATCTTGGGGTGTTACAAAAAAAGTAAGAGGTAAACATATCAATTACATAACCTATCTTAATAATATATGTTATACATAATAATATAAAAACATATGGGAAATATTCCATCATAAAAACAACCATGCTATAAATAAAAATAATAATAATTTATAAGTAACCTCATTTTGGGACCTAGCCTATGAGAATATTCATTCCTGACAATATTAAGCCTAATCTAGAATAAATGGGATCCAACATATATCAATTCTTTCCAGTAAATATAATATAATTTTCCTTTTAATAGGGAAACACACACTAAGAGTACATATGTATCCTTCCCGAAAACCCCAAGTGTGTAAATGTAACATTATCCAAATATATTTTCAAATCCATGATAACAATTATATAAATTTCAATAAAGGATAATCAAATCCATTTTGGAGTTGTAAAACCCAATTCCAAATAAACATATTATATTTTTAATGAAAAAATCCTTTTGAATTTATTTTCGATTAAAACAATTATTCAAAAACCATTATATCAAAATTTTAATATAAAAAAATTGAATCTATTTATAATGATATGAATTTAATTGAATTAACCCATTTTATAAAAACACCAACATAAACACTATAGAAGCTTAACTTCCTTCGAAAATGGTGTCCAAAAATCAATCAAAGAACCTTTAAAAGACATATAACTCAATGAAACTGAAAAGGATTTGTAGAAAATGATATCAGATAAAAAATAAGAAATAAATTATTGTTATAACAAATTTAAACCAATGGAAAATTATTTACCCATTATCCCGTGAAATCAAGAATACAAGCCCAAAGAATATCGTCACTTACCTAGATATTCCTCTCCATCATTCCATCCGTCAATGGATGATATGACCTTCTCAATATATTATTGGATCCCATCGCATATTGAAACCATTTCAAATCCTAAATTTTATCCCCGTATCCATGTTTCATAAAACCATAGATAGAACAATGATATTGGAAACAATCTCTATAAATTTTAAGACCATGTGTTGATCCCCTTCATTATATTCAATATTGGTAGGATATTCATTGATTTCATGATTCTATCTATGATCACAAAAATTTAACAATTTCCACATGGATTCTATAGAATGAAAAAAATTAAATTCATGAAAATCTCATCCAATATCCATATCATAATGTGTATGGGGTACAACAACCTCATAGGTCAATATTGATATCCCTTAAATATTTAACATTTTAAGGACCATTATGACAAATCATTGAACAATCTCTTCCCCTACCACTAATATTGATGTGTGATGTCACCATACATCATGGTATCCACTAAGTTAATGGAAGAGAAATAATTGTGTCAACAATCAAAAAACTTCAACAAGAGTGAAACTATAAAAAAATAGCTACAAATTCACAAATCTCTATATGGATACCATGACAACCCACTATAGGTTTGTGCACAATAAAGATATTCACTAATGATTTCGTACTCACTGTCTTCCAACTACCTGAGCTAAATGTTCTAATAAAAAGATAATATAGAATTAAATGAACCTAGAAACACTTATCCATAAACCTCTTCTATTTCCATGCCCATATAATAAACTAAACACGTTAGATACCACTACTCAACTAAATTATTTGTTGATTGTGTCATTAATTTTATAAAACAAGAATTCAAATTCACATTCACATTCAAGTAGGTATAATAAATATCTTAATAAAATTTATAATGATTATATACATAGTAACACTATCTAAAATCTAGATCCCTCGGATTGATAGTATATTTTATGATCCTGTGATTAGAAGAGACAATAAACAACCCCAGAAAATATATTGATTTCCCATTTTTATTACATTCATAATGACTTCAAACTGAAGATAAATTGTACGGAATTTCTTCTCTTGAGGTTGTAACTAGACGGATCCAGAATTCTAATTAAATTTTCCTAGAATTAAGATGTATTCCAAACATATACTAGAATAGCAACAGAAAATTTAACATCCCAGGAAAATTAAGATATATGAAATTTTAATATTTTTTAATATTTTTGAATTAAATATTAATTTTACTTTAATGGAGATTCTATGTTCAATGGAATACCTGATACTTAATAATGGGTTTCTTTGATGTCTAATTTTACAGACAATAATAAGTCATACTGAAAAATAATAAAATAATAAGTTTTTTATTTTTAGTTAACACCTATTCTTTGTAAGGGTGGGAATAAATATAACTAACAACAATATGATTATACATGTTTGTTAAATGTTTTTAAATTTATCCAACAAAAGTTAGAGGATATAAATGTGAATGAAGCTAATTTTAACCATAATTTACATTATAATGTTTAATTACTACCTTCTAATGGATAACTCTCTTTAAATATAGTTTTTTCACTTATATATGTTCTATTTGACATAATATTGTTTTTCTTTAAATCAGGACATCAAATTTCACTTTCGGTAAAATTTTGGTATTTTTCCAATAAAATACATTTTTTATGAATATTGAAGAATACTATATTTTAATACAAAAATAACTTTTAATATATTTTATTTATATGGTTATATTATCTATATAATTGGTTTTAAAATGTAAATAGATTATATTTTTAATTTTTATTCCAATCTTTGTCAATGGAATTAATTTCACATTGAAATTGAACTTAAAAAATATGCAATCTTTTGAATGTTAATATTTTAAAAAACACGCTTGTTTAAAAAAAATGGGCGTTCATTTTTAATTAATTAATCCAACTTCTAAATTTTAATTAGGAAAATAGAAATCAATTTTGAATTCTGAATATCAAATATAGCTAAGGCATATTTTTTGGTATTTTTCTGGGAAACAATTATTTTTTCTGAATAGTGAAACCACTAAGAAGTTGTTAAAACCAAAATTTTTCATTTAAATGAAATTTTACCTCATATGTGAATTTAATTTAAATAATATGACATACATTATTGTTATTACTATGTAAAATGTGGACCAATAAGGTGAAATTTTTTTGTTGATAGTTACTTTTGATTTTTATTTACCGCCATTAATGATAAATAGAGAAATTAAAGGTAAAAAATTTCATAATAACAATAAATTAAAATAAATATGATTATAACATTATTTGATGAGTCATTACTGACCATATACATCCTAGGGTCTATTTTGGGACCCCAAGGATCCACTTAAGTGTGATAATGACACTTTATTTTAATTAACATAATGTAAAGAAAAAAATGACAAAGCAAATATCATTTAGGAAATTAATTTTTACATAGTGTTATAAAAGTTATCTATTAAACTATAATTAGAAATATAAAAATATTTACTACATTATGGAATTAATCTTATAATTTATAGACAATAAATAATTTAAATGTTTTGTGACACAATAATGATGTAGTGTTTACCTCATTAAAAAATGATTTAAATAAATAATATTGTAATGATTAACACAATATCCATAACCTATCCAATTATTATTGGATGATTTCATTTCGACCATGAGTCATCTTATATTTGAATTTAATTTTTTTTGGACATTTAGAAACCGAAAATCATTATATACTAAAATAATATTTTCACACATTCTTAAAGAGCGCCTCCTCCCCATTATAAAAAGCCATCACCTCTAACCCATTCCTCACACTTATCAAGAAACTTATCTCAACCGAAACCTTCCCAAATAAGATATTAATATTCCTCTCTTCCACCTAGAATCCTTATCATATATATAAGGCACTTCAAGAAGTCCATTGGTTCAAACCAATGAACGTTACCCCAAATAAAGGCAGCCGTTTCTCTGAAATTATTTCCTTTACCATTAATTCTACTACACCTAAAAACATTTTATTCATTTATTTAAATAAAACAAAGTATCCTAAGTAATATAGGTTGATTTTTATATTTATTTTAACTACAATTACTAACACCTCTATATAATGGGTAAATAACATAACATTTCTCTTGACGGCTAACTAACGCCTCACGAAAAGATGATTGTCCAATCTTCTCCTACCACCTCTTATGGTGGCCACTATAATGAAACTGTATTTATATATGATATATATTATATTTATATTGTATATATTATTCTGTATTTCTCATTTACAGTATACCTTTATGGAATCCATAGAATTTAAAAACGATAATCTCATTTGAGGAATTGCGGACTACCACCCCGTCAAAGTGATATGACTTGTTAATACCATATGTGGGATGTATAAAGGATAGATTTAATGATATTATATATGATAATATACTAGAATAATAATATAACTATATATCATTATGTTTTAATTCCATTAAAATAATTAATAGAAATGAAAGTAGCGTTCATGTGTACGTACACCTTAACATCTCCATAAATGGTGCATTTCATTTCATAGATCCAAATGTTATGTACTGTTATAAATACATATATATACTGGATATATAGGTTATATATGAAATATAAATAATTAATAACATTCTGGAGATAATGGACTTATTACCACATAGAGAACTAGTAAATATTAGATGTTCATTTTAGACACAAGTACCAAATATCAAAAATCAAATCGTAATTAACATAAAAGATTTAATAATGATTATAAAATGGTAATATGTGACATAAAATGAATAATAAACTTCAAAAAGGATAATAATCAAGAAAATATTAACTTTAATTTTTTATTTAGAAGATTAATGAATGAATGATTCAAGTCGAAGATGACATAAGGGGCTTCGTCTCATTCTATTTTTATTGAGGCATATATTGTTTTAGTACATGTATTACTTTAGTAAGTTGTATAAAAACATTTGAGTTTTTATTTCATTCAAATGGGATATTTTTTTATGAAGCATTTTACTAATAGACAAAAAGAACTTTTTCTTTTCACTTAATCGGTGACAACAACGTTTCTGCCGATGTGAGTATTATTTGATCTTGGAATTCTTTAACATGCCATAATTTTTTTAAAAGGAAAATAAATACCATATACTCTATTATGTATTTTTGTATTGAAAATAATTTTGATAATTGATTTTTTATTTATACATATTTAACTAATATATTGTGAATGATTGGTGGAAATTTTGACTTTCCTTTATATTTGATGTATGTGTTTTGATTTTAAAATTTTACATGGACATTTGACAGATGGTTACGTGATAAACCAAATGATGGGAGGTGCTGTGATAAACTAGGATGGATGGTTACAATATAACCTCAAATGCATTGGTTATGGAATTAGGCCGTACGGTTATTCCATTTAGTGATATGTGTGGAAGTCGACGACATGGTTATTCCATTTATTTATGATTATATCCCAAGTTACATTTATATGTTTTGTGTTCTTTATATGCATTTTATTGTAATATTTTGGTTACAAAAGGGTATTTAATGATCTTTTATTCAGTGAAGTGTCTTTCATACTTCATAAAGGCGAAATGTATTAATTATGATAATATATTCATGGTTTACATGTTGTTTTTAATAACTAATAGTTTTACTTATTTCTGTATCCGTTAATATGATTTTTATTCTCATCACATGTTTTTGAAATATGTTTTACATGATATAAAGTGGAAAAGGATCATGGATGGGATAAAGGAAAAGTAATACTATCTAAAACAAGGATGTATACATGCAAATTTTTTCAAGAATATTTATTTTTTGTAAAAAATTGAAACTAAGTAGATGTTTCTATATGTAATATTCAAGTTTTCATGTATATTTTATAACATAATTCTCCAAATATATTAAATTAAAATTATTTTCAATGTGAATTAATAACATAATTCAAGAACATGAAATGTTTATGGTTGGGTGCTTATCGTTGGTATCAGAGGTCAGTTTAGATAAAAATAGAAGTTTGGGAATTGTCAAATTAGTATCCATATATTAATTTATCTTAATATTGAAGTTATATCGTTTACATATTACCATGTTTCTTCACATATGATATATCTGTGCTTAGAATGGTATTCCATAGAGGAAACATGGCAGGAATGTTAGGACGACATCAGGAGGAAAACATCCTTCCAAATCAGCAACCTGAGATGGTCAGAATCAGAACTGAATAGTATTTTATTGTGATGGAACAATTGACTCAGGATATAAATGGTGGTGGTATCCATGCATGAGATCATTCAGAACAACCACAAAGGAACATGTCAGTAGTGGAGCATTTTATGAGGAAACATCCCCCATCATTCAGAGTATCATCTGACCATGTGATAACTGAAGGGTGGATTAAAGATCTAGAGAAGCTTTTTTATGTCATGGGGTATATCTAAAATCCAACGGTTAGTCTCTATATTTACTCTTTTGAAGGTGAAGTTGATCAGTGGTGGTCGATGGTGAAAAATATCTGGGATGGTGAGGATATTGATGCTCTTGATTGGGATTAATTAAAATATATGTTTCTTGAAATATATTTTCTTATGTTGGTTAGTTTTATGATGGGAAAACAATTCCTATAATTGAGTTAGGAGGATGACCTATTGGCTTCTAATGAAGAAAAACTCACTCAACTAGAAAGTATTTCTCTAAATATGATACAAGATCTTGATAATAAAATCAACCATTCATCACATGATTAAATCCAATGTATCAAATCAATTTACCTTATCATGAGTTCAACAGTTATGAGTAACATGTTCGATGTGAGTAAAAGGTGAAAATAGAGTTTTTCGATGATCATTTATTTTTTGGAAAACAACAGAATAAGTGGTCAAGGTGGCAGGTGAAAGGGAGGAACTCTTCAAAAAATATAATGGTAAGAAACTTAAGATTATAGTTTGTGATAATTATTGAAGAAATCATGCTGGGGACTGTCTTTTGAATTTTGGTAAGTGCTTCCAATGTGGTATAATGGGTCATAAAGCTCATAATTGTACTGAAAAAGATTAGGGTAATGGTGAGGCAATGTATGATTTACAATTAGTAAAATGTTTTAATGGCAATGAAATGGGTCATTATGAAAATGAGTACCCAACGAAGAACTCAAATATGGGAAAGCATCCAGAATACAAGAATAAATGTGTGATGAAATCCTTTGAAACTACTTTAGAAGATTTTTGGCCATCAATTGAAGTAGAATCAGCTACACTGATTGTTTGGTCAGCTTATACAAATGTGTTTTTTGATTCAGTGTCTACACATTTGTTCATTTCTAAGTAGTTTTCTGGTAAATTTGGAATTCCATCTCATGATATGAATCATGAAGATATGGTGAAAACACTGGGGGGAAATGTTGAGACAAAATGAAATTATAGCAACCTTCATGTCCTTGTGTGTGGAAAGAATCTACCTAAAAACCTCATTTATTTTCCTCTAGTAGATTTTGATGTTAATTTGTGTATACATTGGATTTATGTTTATCATGATATGATTGAATACATAGCTAAAGATGTATCTTTAGAGAATGATTTTTAGTTTGTATACAATAATGAAACCTTACCTTTGATAACATATCAGGAAGTTGAGAAACTAGTAAAAGATTGAAATGAATGTTACCATTCACATATTGTTGAAAACAAAGGAACCATTCATATTAATGATGTGTCAGTGGTAAATATGTACTTTTTTGTGTCTCCTGATTAGTTTCCTGGTATTATACCTAATCAAGAAGTTGAATTTTTCGTTGACTTTTTTTTTATTCTAATCCAAATTCAAAATCCCCAAATCGAATGGCTCAAATTGTACTTTTAGAGTTATAGAAGCAATAGAAGGAGTTATTAGATAATTTTTTCTTTTTACCAAGTACATCACGATGGGATGAACCTTTCTAGTTTGTTAAAAATAAATATGGTTCAATGATAATTATCAATGATTACATAGAATTAAAAAACATCATTGTTAAAAGAATGTATCCTTTTCCTCATATTAATGATTTGTCTGATCAGCTCTTGGGAGCTCAGTATTTTTTGATGATTGACATGAGGTCGGGGTACCATAAGTAGAAATTAAAGGAAGAATAAATTCCAAAGAAGACATTTTGTAGTAGATATGGCCATTATGTATTGGTAGTTATGCCTTTTAGGTTAACTAATGAAACTGTTGTATTCATGGATCATATCAGTAGAATTTTCCATCAGTTCGAAGATAAGTTTTTGGTTGTTTCCATTGATGATATTTTAGATTTTTCTAAAAGAATATACGAACATGAAAGACATTCAATTTTTGTTGTGAAAACCATAAAAAAATAAAATGTATGGGATATTTAGAAAGTGTGAGTTTTGGTTACAGAAAATTACTTTCATTGGTATTTGTTTTTAGATAAATGGAAAAACTGTTGATCCTACTGAAACAAAAGTTGTCAAATAATGGACAAGACCAAAAACTATAACCGAGATCTGTTGATTTCTTGGTTTAGGAGGTCAATACTGGAGGTTTGTTGATATTTTTTAATGGTTATCTTGACTAATGACTATGTTAACTCAAAAAGGTGTAATGTTTATTTGGACAATATAATGTGATGATTGTTTTTAGGAATTGAAAAAATGATTTGTGAATGCTCCAGTTTTGGCACTACCTTTCAGAAATGGTGAGTTGGTTATCTATAATTATGCTTAGTTAAAAGTACATGGTTATGTTCTTATGTAGAATGATCATGTAAATTCTTATGATTCACCTAATTTGAAACCATTTGGGTTAAATTACCCTACCAATGATTTGGAATAAGATTCTGTTGTTTTTTCTTTACGTAATTGGAGGAATCATTTTTATGGAGTAAAATGTGACATATATACTGACCACAAAATATTAATATATATATTCACTCAAAAATATTTGAATACGAGACAAAGTAGTTGGTTTTAGTTAATCAATTATTATGATTGCATGGTCCATTATCATTTTGGAAATGAAAATAAAGTTTTTGATGATTTTAGTCAAAAAATAATGCTTCATTAACCATGTTAGGTTTGGAATGAGATACTTTGGATTTTGATTTGATATACATTGGCATAGAAGTTGTTGGTGCAGGAAATTACTCTATTTTTTTTGTTTCAGTGTGATCATCTCTATCTAAAATAATTACAAAAGTAGTGAAGGAATATAATGAGTTGCAGAAAAATGTAGATTTGGTTTAGAAGGGCATGTTTCCTAATTTTAACTTTGATAATGATTGTGTTTTGATATTTGGAAAGATATTATCTGTGCCTTGTGATTCACAATTGAAGAATGTGTTGTTTTTTGAAGCTTATAGTTCCCTATTTTCAGTTCATATCAGGAGTTCTAAGATATACAGAGATCATCGAGAGTATTATTGGTGGGATGGGATTGAAAGAGATAGTGCTTATGTTTTTTGTGAAGTGTTTGACTTGTCACCAGGTAAAAGTAGAGTAGCAGTTGATGAAAGGGGTTCTTCAGTCTATAATAGATTTATAGTGGAAATGAGAAAATATATCCATTGACTTTGTTGTGGGATTAACAAAGACATCTTGATGTAATAATGTAATATGAGTTATTGTTGATCTATTGACTAAATCTGCTCATTAATTTCATATTCAAGTTACATTTTCTCTACGACAACTTTCTCAGTTTTATGTTAAAGAGATAGTCAGGTTTCATGGTGTTCCTCTCTCGGTTGTATTCAATCATGATCCAATGTTTAGTTCTAACTTTTGGAAATTCCTATAGAATTTGTTGGGTATTAAATTAAATTTTACTAAATATTTTCATCCACAATAAAATGGGCAGTTAGAATGAATAATTCAAAACTTCGAGGATATGCTACGTGCTTGTTCGCTAGAATAATATGGAAGTTGGATCCAATACCTTTATTGGGTTTAGTTTTCATATAATAAAAGTTCTCATTCTAGTATACAGATGGCACCATTTGAGAAATTATATAGAAAGAATTGTCGAACTCCAGCTCTTTGGGATAATGTAGGTGAAAATAAGTTCATTGGACCAGAATTGGTTTAAGAGATTGCAGAAATGGTTCAGTTGATTCAGAAGCACACAAGAATAGCTCAGAGTATGTAAAAATTTTATGAGGATTACTAGAGGAAGTATCTTTCTTTTGAGTTAGTGGATCAAGTCTTTCTCAATAATTCCCCATGGAAAATTGTGATGCATCTTCATCAGATGTGAATGTTGAGTCTGAAGTTCATTATACCTTAAAAAATCCCTGAAAATGTTGGATCAGTTTCATATAGAGTTTCTTTACCTCTAAGTTATTCCCAGGTATATAATGTTTTTTCTGATTCAATGTTGAGAATGTATATTCCAAATCCATATTTTCTTTTATGTCCAGTGATAGATCAGTTTGAAGATAATCTCTTTTATGAGGAACACCAAGCCCAGATTCTTGACCGAAGTGGGAATGTGTTGCAGAATATGCTAATTCAAGAGGTAACTATTTGTAGTAAAACCATATGGTTGAAGAGGAAACATGGGGATCTGAAAAGGGTAAATAAAAGTCTAAAAAATGAGATAATAGATATCTAGGGTACAATAAGATTAATTAGCTGAAATGAGTTGGGATATTAATTAAATAAGTATCCTAAGTTAGTTATATAGTGGGGAAAATATTATGATCTAAAAAACAGTTTGTAAAAATATTTTTCTCCTACTAAAGTTTATTTTGATACATATGCTGAATTGATGGAAACATCTAAGATCATAGTATTTTATGATGTTGGACAATAACATTAGGGTTTTTGAAAAAAAATTAGTTTGTAAATGTTTTCATAATATTTTTAATGGTACATTCATAGATATTTTTTGTGGGGTTATGTTTATGTTAGGATTTAGTTTAATGTGTAGTATGACATTACTTTTTGACCATGGTTTTATGATTTTGATAAACATTATTATTTTTGCGATCTTTGACAGTTAAGTTTATTCTCATGGACATATAACATAATTATTTGAATATTGTAAGGATGAATTGTGCTTATAAAATTGAAATACATCATGTAAGTATATTTCCTTATGTTCTTATTTGTCGATGTGAATGAATTTATCAACTCTATAAAAATGTTTATAGAAAAAAATGTTAACCAATCACTATACAAAATGGTCTTTTGTCTCCCCGTATATTTATGTTTTTTGGATGGATAACATTCCTCTAATTTTGTTTTCTATCTCACTCTTTCGGTATTCAAGTGTCATGTTTATTATTCATGTCCTTGTTTTCTAACATGGATACATAGTATGAGTTACCTCATGTTATCTTTAGAAAGACCTTTATATCTTCTCATGTGGATGTTTTATTGAATTTTTTTGTGATTAGGTATTACAATGATATATTTTTCGAATGTGAATCCATAGTTACAGATCCGAAATATTAAATTGTGAGGACACAATTTCCAAAAGGGAGAACAATGTAAGAACCCTTGTAATTATTGAAAAATATTTTTTCCTTTTTATAAATGAACTCTAATTTTACCTTCATGAATTTTAATGTCTGATAGAGTACCCAACACACCAAAATGGTTTTCCACAAAATCTTATGTTTCTGGAAAGATAGCGTTATAATAATAAAAATTATTTTAATATTTGTATTTGATGTGCTAGTTACTACCTATCTACTATAATAGTAAGAATAAACAATGTTAACTAAATTATAAAAATATTGTTTCTACATTTTTACGTAATGATTTATTGGATACTGAATTAACTAAAAATGAAACTAAAATCCAAATAAATATAATGTATGTATTTCTATAATGAACTATTATTTGAGAATAAAACATTTATGAATTGATGAAATGAATCATTATGGATTATATTAAAGAAATTAAAATTAAATATAATTTTATAAATTCATCTTATATGTTTTTATGAGACTATATAAGAATAAATTCAATTTACTAATAAAAGGAGCATTTTTATAAAAAAAATTTATTTTAATTCTTTTTTACGGGGAACCCATGGTCAATATATTTTTTACAAATTTTATATTTTATTTTTGAAAAAATAATCTTCTTATTTTTATTACGGGCATCATAATATAATTATGTTGAATTTCTTTTATTTTTCTAATGGAGTTCATATTTTGATGAACAAAGAAAAATACTACATTTTAGTTAAAATATACTGTTTTGACTACTACATTTATGAAGTCAGATAATAGTTTTAATAAGTTTTAATGTATATTTAAATAATATATTTTTCATTTAATCCAATTATGGTCAAAGGAATCATTTTTAAATTTAAATTTTATATAAAATCATTGTGTCCTTTTGAATGATTTTTCTTTAAAAACCAGTTTCCTCTATACAGCAACTAGATTAATTTTAAATTCAGTTTAGTCACTTTAGTTAATGAATATTTTAAAAATGTAAATACAAGGTTTTTATCAAAATAAAAAATTTGGCTCAACAGGATTAAAATAATATTTTTTGGATATTTACTTTTGAACATTAATTAGCACGCTTAAGGTAAATTAAAATGTTACAGGTAAATATAATACTATAATTCTCTAAAACTATCCCATAACAAGTATTAATAATATTGGATGAGATATTATCGACCAATAAAATAACATGGATAAAATTATAGGATTTGGAAACCACATGGTTGTGATTATGACATTTATAATATTTAATTTAATGAAAAGGCAAATATGTTATAAACCAGTCTGTTATTAATAAAATTTATTTAACGTTGGGTTATATATATGATACATTAGACTATAAATAGTAATTATTACAAGAAAATAATTGTCTATATCATGCTAATTTATTTATAATTCATAGATATTATATATTTTAATTTAATATGGACAAAATGATGATGCATTAATAGATTTATTGAAGGGTGAATCAAATAAATGATATTAAAAATATTAAAATAATGAATATTCGATATATTTTATGCCATAAAAATTATTTTGGATAACATTTTCTTGTTTAGGATGATAAAATTTAGTTATTTCGATGGAATGATGTTTTTATGATTTTTTAAAAACATCATATAAGGAATAATGTCAAAATTATCATAATTAACTTTTTCCAATATAAAATATTAAAATAAATGATATAATGTTTCATTATTTTAATATTTGGAAAAAATTAATAAATAAAACTGTAATGGTCATTAATGACTCATTCATTGGTTTTTCAGCATGATTTGGTAATTAGTTAAACTCACTAATTTAAATTACATGATTAAAATATAAGAGTTAAAATGGTATAAAAAAAATAAAATGATTAAAAAATTTCGAAAAATTTATAATTTTTATAATATATTTTTATTATAACATATAAGCATCATTAAATCAATCTAAATCTACTAGGAAACATTTGGAATAGAAAATGAATTTATTTTAATTTAATACTTTAAAAAATCTAAGAGATTCTGTTTAACTCTTCTATAAATGGGAACCAATTACCCTATTTTACTCAACCTTAAAACGTTATTTTTTGAGGACATGCTACAAACAAGGCCCTTCTTATTATTCCTCCCTAAATTCTTGATGCATTAGTTTATGTATAATTCCATCGTCATAGGTTTTATGATGATTAGAAGGGTGATCATCCGAAAGAAATGCAATGTTTTTATTTAAGTGTTTCTATTTTATTTCTTCTTCCACATACTACAAATATTCGTTATCTATGATGAAATAAAAAATCCATTATCTTATATATAATTATATGTTATTATTTTAATATAATTATTTAAATCAATCTCTAATTCAATTAAATGGGAGCTGAATTAATTGTTCAAGCGTACATGCGTACTATCACATCCCCGAACGAATATAATTGATTTTCCATAAAAATATATCAAGAATGGTAATAATGGTGGAATTAATTTTCCTATTTTATATTCCAGAAATATTTTTCATATAACATAATAACATATCAATAATTTTCTCACATTCCACGAACTTAAAAATAATAACATCATTCGTGCGTACGTGTGAACTATCACCTCCACGAAGTGATGTGATACATTTTTAATCCCCTAGTTTCTTTTATTATATGTAAAAGTGTAAATAATGATTATTATAAAATTTATTATGATATAATAATTATGTAAATATAAAATAATACGTACATTCTTTCATGGTTAGTCATGGAAAAATGGAAACTGTTAATCATGCGTACATATGGCATACCATCTCCATGATTATAACATTATTCATTTATCATTACAATAATTAGTGGTTTGATTGAAAAGTATAATTTCTGAATAAATGTGATCCTTATGTCATGAATATTATTATAGAGATGACTGACATATGACAAATTAGACTATTGACGGCATAGCATGTTCATTTTTGACTGAAGTACTGAATATTGACCAAACATCCGATATGATATTAAATAAATACGAAATTGTTATAACAAGATAATAATAGATAAAAATTGAATAATAAAAATAATATTTTTTGAAAGATAGTAGAAATTAACTGATTTTAATTATTCAGTAATATAAATATTATATGTGAAGAGTCAGACACAAGGTAAGAGACTTCATCTAAATCTCTATTAATTGAGGCATTACATTGTAATATATTACATTAATCTTTAAAAAAAATATATATTTCCATTAATAAATATAATACCTATATTTTAACTATAATAAAGTTATTTAAGGTTTTATTAAATGTTTTACATCAGGGAGATAATGATTTAAACATTCACAGTGGTATCTAACACCTTGAACATATAATGAATTTGATTATAAAATCATTTCTTTCATGATATTAATTTACATGTTTTATTATATCAATATCAAAGTATTTTAGAAAAATATTTTTAATATATTTTAAATTTAATTAAATATATTTAAAAATTGAATCTTTTTATGTTTTTTTTGTGGAATGTTTCGAAAAATGAAAAAATTAATGTTCTTTGTAATGTATACATTGAAAACAACTTCTCTAATGGTGTATCCATTATTTGATAATAATATTCCTCTATAAGACTTATTGTTTTTTAGAATAGAAAAATAAATCTATTATACCATTTTTTCTATATCATGGTATTGAAAATTTGTTCATAAATGATAATAGAATTTTTATTCTATTTTATTCAGGTGGGGTTTGAAGAAGGTTTTAATAGGGGTTCTGTGATGGAAACCTTTTATTCATTAAATGGATGATGAGAATTATATGAAACTGGTGAGCCCAATACAACATAAATGTATCGTTGAGCCCCACTATAGCTCACAGGTGAGCCCAAAAAATATTATATGAATGTTTGAGCACCATTATAGCTCATTGGGGAACCTGTTATAGATTATATGAGTATATGATCCCCATTATAGCTCATGGGTGCTCCTGATATGGCTTATATGAAAGGTGATGCCAATTATAGATCTCCAATTTATTGGGTAATAATAATATTTGAATTCATCCATATGGATATACAAATTCAAAAGTTATTTGAAATGGATTTTTGTATATCATGCTTTGTGTACCCTAAATGAGTTTTAATTTATTTATATTGGGATTAATATTTTTCTTTGAGAATCAATTATGTGTTTTATTCATGTAAAAGATTTTTACATAATTCACTCAAATTCAATTAAATAGGTTTCCCTGTTTTAACTAGACTAATGGATATCTTTCTTTTTTATGTCCCTTGTTGAGAATTTTTTGATCATCCAATGTTTTTAAATATGTTTTAGAAGATTAAAGGGAGAATATAGTAATGAACAGAATCTAAGAAATGATACGTTAATTAATCATTAAAATAACCTATTTTTCTGAATGTTTTTTTGATAGGAATTTAATGGGTACTATTAAGAGTGTCCAATTTATATATTATGGGTTTTTATGTAATAGTTATGACTTAATTCTCTAATTATCTATACATGAAAATATCTAAAATCATAATTTGGGACAAAACCCTTTATTATGTGATTTTTATGCTTGGGGCCATATAGTTGGAATCAAGGGATGTTCTAGACAACATTAGATGATAGTATGTTAATAAATAAATTCCATTAGAGAATTTTACTATATGGTTATGTAAAAATGATGTAGAATTTTTGGATTTCCATGTTGATTTATCAAACCGACATCCATTAAAAATGATTTTCCAAATAAAAAATATAAATTTTGTAATGGGAAGGAATAAAGAGGAAAACATCATTTCAAATCAGTATCATGAGATGGTCAAAATCAGAATTATATAGTTTTTTAAAATGATGTAATAGTTAACTCAAGCTATAAAGAGTAGTTATATCCCTGAAATAGATCATCTAGATCAACAAAAAATGGAATATGTCATTTTTTGAACTATTTATGATGAAAAATCCCTAATAATTCAATGGATCATCTGGACCTGTGGTAGATTAGTGATGGATAAATACCCTTGAGATGTTATTTAAAGTCATGGGATGATCATAATGTTAAATGGTAAATCGTTCCATCTATAGTTTTGAAGGTGAATTTGATCATTTGGGATTTTGATACTTTTCATTCAATAATTTAAACTATAGGTTTTATTAATAATTTTTACAATGTGGGATTTCAAGGAAGTATTTTTGAATAATATATCCTTAGTTACAGAGCCAAAATTTAATATTTAAAGCATGTAATTTCAAAATTTGGTGGAATATTGTTACATTCATTGTAATAATATAAAAATTATTATGCATATATCATAATTATATATTAAATATACATTTAATGAATAGATTTTTACGAAGTGTACTCGACCTGCAAAAATGGGATTCCCTGAAATATTATGTTGCAAACAATAATGAGTTAAACTGGAAAAAAATTATTGTAATATTAATATTTCAGGTGATATTTATTAGAGAGATATTATAATGGAAGGAATGAATAATCATTACTAAATTTATAAAATATTCTTCATACATATTTATTTAATGATTCATTGGTTTCAAAATTAAATTTAAATGAAAATAAAAACCAATTAAATATAATAGTTGTATTTATATGAAAACCTATTTATGTGTGAATAATAATTATTTAAAATTAATAAAATAATACTTTAGGGATTATATTAACGAAATTTAAATTCTAGGAAATTTTTGAAATTCATATTACATTTTTTCTAAAGATTATATAATAAAGAATTCAATTTAATGAATAAAAGGTGTATTTCTCTATAAATACAGTTTTAACCCCTTTTGATGGAGAACCAATTTCCAATGTATATATTGAATCATTTATAAGTTCACAATGAAAAAAAAATATCATCTTATTTGTAATAGGGGCATCCAAATTTATTTTGGTCAAATTTTTTGTATTTTCTAACAAAGTTCCCATTTTAAGTTCTTCTGAAAAAAATTAAATTTAGTTTATAACTACAATTTTTATAATTTTTCTATGTAGATATATTATTCATTTAATTGGTTTGAAAATTTAATTAAATCTTGTTTTTATCTTTTAATCTAATTTATGTCATTTTATTCAATTTCAAATTGAAATTTTATATAACCATTGTGTGACCTTAAGAATATTTTTACTTTAAACCCATTTCCTCAATCTATCATAAATTAATTTGAATTTATTTTTCGTGACTTATATGAATATTTTTTTTCAAAAATTATAAATATATTTTTTTAATAAGTATAAAAAATGTGATCTAATATGGTCAACATTTTTTTAGGATTAGTTACATTTGAATCTTATTCACCAAACTTAATATTATATTTGATAAATAAATGTAAATATAATATTATAAAAATATTAAACAACCATGAATCTTGTTATAATATTAACTTATGAGTTATTATTTACAAATACAATACATGGGCTGAAATATGGGTATTTTTAATACACATGGGTGTGATAGTGACATTTATAATATTTAATTTAATTTAAGGACAATTGTGTTATAGACATGTCTCTTATTAATACAAAAAAATAATATGGGATTATATAAGTGAAATATTAGACTATTAATAGTCTATAGAAATACAAATATATTATGTATATCAGACTATCTTTTTGGTAATTTTTATACATTTAAAAATAAATTGTATTTTTGACAAAATGGTGCTAAACTAATAGATTTACTGATGGAATAATCAATTAAATGATATTAAAAAATTGAAAATAAATATAATATGACATATTTTACTTCAAAAAAAGTATCAAAGTATTTTATTTGTTAGGGAAGATTTAATGTTGTTTTGTTATGTTTTAATATATTTAGGAATTTTAGAAAAATCGAATTATGAATAGTGTAAAAATCGACATAATTCAATATTTAAACCAAAAAATATTTTATTAAATGATATAAAATTTATAAAAATATATAATTATTCAAAACATTTGATATAAACAGAAAATTTTTAGTAATGTCTCATTACATGGTCTTTTGGAATTATTTCGTAATTATATTTACTATCAATTTTAAATTACATGAAAAAACTATAAGAGTTAAATGGAGATAAAACAATTAGATATTGATTTAAAAATATATACAACATGTCTAATTTTTATTGGATCACTATATTTAAACAAATAATAATGCTCACATGGAGATAAGTCCTCTTGGAATCATTTGGAATAGAAATTGAATTTCATTTAAGTAAATACTTTTTATAATTCCAAGATTGCACATCCAATATCTTATATAATGGCACCCATGCCTCTATATTACACAAACATAAAACACCATTTGGATCATCCTAATTCTTCCCAAGACCCTTCCAATACAATCCCCCTACATTTTGGAAGCCTTAAATTATATATAACTCCCTCATTAAAGGCATTTTTTGTAAATAAGGGTGATCATCCAAAGGAATGAAAATATTTTCATTTAATGTCCCTATTTTATCAAATATTCCACTTCATTAAAATATTCATAATCCATAATGAAATAATAAATCATTCATACTAAATATACTGAAATTTTATCATGTTAATATCTTAATATAAATCAATCTCCACTTCTATTTATTTTGATGTGAAATAATCATTCATGCGTACATGATTACTATTACCTCCACAAACTGATATAATCTACCTTCAATAGTCATCTCTCAAGCCTAAATAAATGATATAATTAATGTTCATATGTGGATTTCATGACATATAAAACATTATATCAAAATTATTTATCAAATTATTATTTTTTGATTCCGTACACATAAAAATGATTACATTGTTCGAGCGTAGGTGTGAACTATAACCTCTTTAAAGAAATTAGATTGGGTTTCAGACACCACATCACATGAATGATATATATACAAACATTGATATTATTATTATACTATTACTTTTTATTATTATTTATTAATGTTAAAATAATACTATCTCTATTTCAATAATGATCAAGGAAAATGTAAATTGTTTCTCATGCGTACTAAGGACCTATCATCTCAATGATTATAATGTTTTTTATATTTCATTACCTTAATTTATGGTTTGATGTAAAAGTATAATGGATGTATAATCATGATCTTTATTTCGTGAATATTATTATTTAGATGATTTAATTATGGCCATATGGACTTTTAAACATAATACCATGTTTATTTTCAACCAACGTACTAAATATCAGCAAAATGTCTAATATGAACTTAAGTATTTATATAATAGTTATAACCTGATAATAAGTGATATAAAAGGAATAATAAAATATAATATGGTTCTCAACAATGTAAAAATTATACTATTTTAAAATTTTAGGAATATTATGATTATACGAGATGAGTCAGTATCTAGGTAATGTACGTCGTCTCAATCTCCTTTAATTATGGAAGTTCATGATAATATACACCTTTATTATCTTATAAGGTGTATATAAAGACACTACAACATTTCAGATCCATATTCTATCTATAGTTGTGTTATTTAATGTTTTCTTAATTGTATTAATTGATGTTAGATATTATTAAAATGTTCAATGTCTTATGGGATACCTTGAACGTTTAATGATTTGGATTATCTAATATTTTTCATTATGATAAAAAATTAAATATTTCATTGTATTTACATAAAAGGATTTTAAAACATTTTATTATTTATTTTAATTTTTATTGAATGTTTTTAAAAACAAATACTTGTTTTTGTTTTATATGGAATTTATTGTCTAATTATAAAAGGAATGTTCTTCATAACATATATGATGACAACAACTTCTTCACCACCATAACCATTATTTGATACATGGATTATATTAAAATACATAATATTATTAATTGAAATAGATTCCATTATTCTTTACTGAGGGTATCATAATACTTAATATGGATTCATTAATGAAAATAGTATTTTTATGAGAAAAGGTTTTTTCATAAGGGATTAGTTGATATTTTCAGAATTGTTTTTTAGTGAATGTGTTTTATTCACAGAATGGTTCCTGAGACTTATATGAAATTAGTGAGCCTTTTACATATTATACAATGGATTGATCCCCATTATATCTCATGGGTGTGCCCAAAATATATTATATTAATGTTTGACCCCATTATAACTTAAATAATGGAATGAGTACCATTATAGCTCTAGATTGATCCTCATATAGTTATATGAAGGGTTTCCCCCATTATAGATCTCTAATTAATTGTGTAAAAATAATAATTTTTGTTGACAATGTGTTTATTACAATTGAAATGATATTGGAAATGGATCATGTAAATGTTTATCTATATCACATATAGTATTTTTAATTAATTCATATTGGTTTTAATTTTGTTCATTGAAATTGTTTTAATAGTTTTATTAATCTAAAAATGTTTTTCATAATTCACTCAAAGAACATAAAATGGGTTACAATATTTTAACTAAACAATAGGATTTATTTTTATTTTATATCCCTTACTGATCATTATTTGATCGTCCAAAATTTTTCAAATATATTTTCAATGGATTTCAAGTAGAATATATGCAAGAATGTTATCCTGGAAACGTTGCAAGGATTAAATAAAAAATTAAACCATGTTTCTATTAAATGTTTTTGTGTTTTTAAATGAATTGATTCTCTTGGAAGTATCCACATAGTATATCTATTGGTTTGTAATGTAATATTTATGCCCCAATTCATTAAATCTCAAAACATGAAAAGATACTCAATATAAATTAATTACTCAACTCTGTTTAATGTAATGTTTAATAAAGGGGCCTTATAATTGGGATTTAATATCACCCCTTTATTATGAAAATCCTCGTGATATCCTAGGATGTATTATGATCAATATAAAATAATGACAATGTTATTGATGTTTTAAATATTGTTAATACAAGAAATCTTTTAATTTGTTATGTAATTTAACTAATTACAAAACTGAATTTATAATTCATGCAGTTATTGAGTTTTTTTATGTGTATCATTATGTAATAAATCATGATATCACAACCCGTCCCCCAAGGACCATGTCAAGACTACCCCAAGCCTGCCTTCTATAGGTCAGGGGTTGGTGACTTGCACTGTAATGGCATATCCCTAAAACGGGAAGGCATTGATTTTAAACTTGTTTGAACTCACATAGTAGAATACACCAATGGGAAACCACACTGACTAGAATGAATAAAAAGAAACTATAACATAAAATTTTGTATTAATGAGTGCTAAATGTAAAGGGGACTAGAAAACAAGCGTTACAGGAAATGTACAAGTTCAATGGAAAATGTACAAAATTTTTGAAGAGTGAAAGGAATCTCCAGATTATCCACCATGGATCCTACCTGAATGGTAGGTACAAATCACGATCTGATGTCCCTACCTCACATCACACCAAAATGGTCTATCTCTAAACACCACCCAGTCCTAGATCCCTTAGCCTCAATCAATGTTGTACATCGTCTCCACCAGACACAACAAGGTGTGGGTGAAGCCCATGTAGGGGTGTGTATAACGATACAATATAGGGACCTCGAGACCCCTGTAGGTCTACTAGTGTTTCACAAGGTAAAAACCACCAATCATGAAGAAAAATTACACAACACAAGTCATCCAACGCCCAATATCACATTAGGATAAGGGTTGAAGAAATATCACATTATCGAACTCCTCGACTACTTGGTTACTCCTCATCAATCAAGTACATTGGGCCTGCCAAGTCACACAGAGCCGCTTCCCAATAACCATGAACTGATGTGGTACCCATCCTAGATGGGTACCACGGGCATGATGTGTTACAGAGAGCTGTATCCCATCATGGACATGCTGGGTCACAAAAAGATTCTTCCCACTACGGTCGAACTGAGGTACGAATATTCTCGATTACTATAGAGTCCTTCGAGTCACAATGAGTCGCTCCCCACCGTGGGCTTACTAGGACACATAGAGTTGCTTCCCACAAGGCCAATCATCAAGCAGTCCTCAAGTCTCATCCAACTATAGTGTTCTATACGTAGTCTTCTTTGGAGAACTTCTCCTCAATACACTCACTGCATATTGATATCCATAGAATTTACCACAATTTATATTCGTGTATAAAAATTATAACATTGTCAGTGAAAACCCTATATCTCCTAAGCTGCTGGAGAACTCCTCCTCTATTGAGTACAGTGGGCCTTTCGGGTCACACAGAGCAGATTACCACTAACCTTGAACAGCTGTGGTACTCATCATGCTGTCTTTAGGTCTCTGCCAGCTGCAGGGTTCCGTACATAGCCCACTTTAGAGAAGCGCTCAACATGGCATAATTTGTATTTTAACAACTTAAAAGTCAAAAAAATAAGTAACATAATGATTCTTATTGTCCTAAGTGTTCCTAATAAGTCTAAAAAACTTTAATCGGATGCTCGGTCTATGCGTTATTGGCATTTCAGTGCCGATGATCGGGTTGGATTCAGGTGCAATCCAACCTGGTCATACTTCATGTTTCTCTAAAACACTCCTGGAGTATGTCAGAAGTACTGTCTCACTCAAAGGATGCCAATTTCATAGACTGTTTGTCAAATGGACATTTGGTTCTCAAGATAAGTCCTTATATGTGTTTTTGGGCACAGGTCTGGTCATACTGGGTTGGACATACCTGGCCCGACCCGGTTTTGGAGGGGTCATGGCGGACTCATCCTAGATGGAAAAAAGGGGTGTCCTACAATTACTGCCTAGGGTGGTATAGGGAAGGGCCCACAAAGGCATCACTCGGCCTGATGGGTAGGGAGCCTGTCATGCTTGTGTCAGCCCGCTATAGGGTGGTCCGGCCTGAAGGGCATGGCCCGTGGTTCATCCACCTGGCGAATCAGGGTAGCCGCTCACCAGAGATGCCGAATGCCGAATGCCATTTTGTTTTTTATGTGGTGGATACCAATGGGTGTCTCCCAGTCATCGTAGAATCCATTGGAGGCATGGGCTCCACCTCCTCCACCATGGCTTTGGCCGCCATCACTTTCTCTATGGAAGTGCGTGATAGTGCACTTACCTTACCTTTAGTGGCCAGCCTATGAGCCGACCGCCTTCTCTGACTGCCACGGATGACGATCTGTAACCACATTGAACACTGGTGGCACGCAATGAAACACCGCACATCCTCCATGACAGGCCAGTGTTAACCGCTCTGTTGACCTCTACGACTATCTATTGCGTCCTCATCTTGAAGCATACATTGATGTGTTACCCACCACGTAAATGGTCAGTTTCGTCGCACTATCGGTCTTCCGTGGAGGCTCAAGGGTGATTCAATGTGGCAGAGATTTTGGGGCATGTTATTTAGGCCCACACACATTGAGTTAGCTCATAATCAAGGGGGATATATTTAAAGGGGGTTTAATAAGAAATTGAATTAAAAAAAAGTTATACAATAGAAGACATCCCTGAATATCCTCCCACAAAGGTGAATGAATCATGGGTCAACCTGTTAGATGGTTGACCGGTGTTCTTCGTATGATTTCATGAACATGGAAGAGGGAATAAAAAAGCACACAAATGAAAATAAAACCTTACCTAAAAAAGTCATTTGATATTGTCTACTCTTGAAGGTGGGTTAGTATTCTTCGTCCCCACAACCAGTTACCAATGTCTTCACTCGTACGTCGCATTCTGGTTCCTGGTGTGGTGTCACATGTCACCTATCATTGGATTGGAACCATCTTTTAAGTGCCTATAATCGTGGCACTCCTTCAGTATTCATTTCTAGGTGAGGTTGTGTTGGTACCTCGCCGATAGCTCCATATATATACGAGACAGGGAGGGTATGTTACAACATTCGAATTTAATAGTGGCCAATTAATTAAGAAGATTTATAATTTTCCCCAACATTTTTATTAATATGATTGGAAGCTCAAGCCATTTATTGTATTTACACATCATCGGTCCCAATATACCGCTTGTCCATTGGTGGAATAGAATAAAAAATAAAAAATTTATTTTATTTGTTCTATTAAATGTTCCAAAAACAATCTTTTTCTTAAGACCTACTGTGGTCCAAGTGAAGCCTCCCTTATGTGAATCATGGAACTATATTTTTAATGGTTCCATCAGATTTTTATTCTGAGAAATGGTTCAAAATCATGAAAATTCCACTCGTGGGTTTAAATGTTATGGATTTTTACAATAAAATAATTTTCACTTTATTATTTTATCTATGGCCAAAAAACATCTACTGGTGGTCCATGCCAAAAAATGTTAGTATTTTATTAATGAGATCATAACATCATGAGTTCAGTGGTGGTCTTAGATATTTAATCTGCGTTACAAATTGTGAGTTATAAGTATTTGAAAAATAAAATATTTTTAATTAATGATTTTATTTATGGTTCTTCTATTTTCAGGTTTTCTCATAGGAGGCCTGTGCCAACTAAACATAAGTCACACTTAGGCTAAAAATCCCATTCATAGTGAACCGGTTCCCTCAAATTTCTGATCCGGATAACTTTTTAAGAGTTATTCAACTTTTTCATGAAAATTGCTTATGCACACGATTTCATGTTAAACAAAACTTTGATAGATCATTTAGGTCACTCTAGGCCTCAGAATCATGCGTGTTCTGATTTTGAGGTCTTTAAATAATTACATATAATAAATATAATTATTCGTATTTCTAGGAAAATACATTCTCCCCACATTAGGGATTTACATCCTCGAAAGTCAAAACATATAATAAGGACGAAAATGGGGGTAATGAGCACGAATATGAGCCTCCCTCTCCCATGTGTTTTCATGGAGGTTCCCATGATGTCAGTGAATGTGCTCTAGAGATATCGATCGCCCACTAAAGACTCACTCTTGTCGATCCTCAATCACAACTGGATCCTCTGTAAACATCGCTGCATCTTCTAGGAATAGATCACCATGATTAATGATGTGAGATGGGTCCTGTCGGTATATCCTCAATTGGGATATGTGGAAGACATCGTGCACCCTCTCCAACTATGGTGGAAGTGCCAATTGTTATTCCACCTCACATATACTACAATGTATTATAAATGGCATGATAAACCTTGCCGATATCCTTCCACAACATTAAAATCATCATAGAAAGTCATGGTCCCCCTTCGCAAACTCCAAATAGATCTGTCTCCTGAACGACCGTCGGGCCAGCTCTATGCAGTCATCAGTTACTGATAAGTGATGAAATGTGATACAAACTCTGCCACTGCATCCTTCATCCATGGACACCAGTACAGACACTGGAGGTCCTGATACCTCTTCATCACTCCAGGATGTACTGTTAATGTGGATGTATGGATCTCCCTCCACACCTCCCCCCAAAAGCATCATTGGCACCATGTTGCATCCTCTAAATAGGATGATGTGCTCCCCACCTTAAAAAAATATTTAAGAGACTTCCATTAGGATATCTGAGCACGTTGGGACTCACCATCATTGTCTAAAGCTATGCCCCCAACCAGAATATGGGGAAGAATTGGGGGTGTGACAGTCATAGAATTGAGGTAAGGTACTCCTTCGATATCTATGAAAGATATCTGCAATGTGAATAGCTACTCTAATGCCTCACTCAGTATTTGTATACCGGACCACTTGATGAGTGTGTCTACAACCATTTTCAACTAACCAAAAGTATATATTATCTCAAGGTTATATTCCAGGATGAACTATAGCCATTTTCAGTTTCTCAGGTTTAGGTCCTTCTATGAGAAGATACACCTGATACTCTTGTGATTTGAGTAAACAGTAAACCATTCAACCATCAGGTAATGCCACACCATATTCAGTGCAATAACCACTTCTATTAACTCTAGGTCATGGGAAGTGTAGTTTTTTTTCAATCTCCGCTCAACTCCTGAAAGCTCTGTCGGCACTTCTTTATCCACTGTAAGGAATATCCTTCTTCATCAATGATGAAAAGGGTACTTCGACCATGTATAAGTCTGGTTCAATTATCTGGTAGTACCCAGCCAAAGCAGAAGTCCCTCTCCCTTCGTGGAGGTAACCCAAGACACATCTTTTGAAAATATTTCTCTACACTATTCCACTCTTATTTGGAAATAGAAAACCAAATCTCCCACTTTAACGAGGGTATGGATATCCCACACAAGAGTGATAGGTGGCACCATCCTATGCATGAGTTTATCCTATCTTACCTAACTTTCATTTGTTGTTGACCAAGGAAAACCTCATTCTAATTTCTAAGATAAACAAAAACATTTTCCAAATAAAGTCCATATGAGTGTGGACTTTGGATGTCATGTCCATTACCAAACTAAATACATAAGGCTTTGACGTTTCCTCCTAGATTTTCTAACTGAAACTCTCACCTCAAGGGTCATATCACACTATTGGTGTAAGTGTGATTTTCTATTATCCTCCCAACGGTATCCCCATATGTGAGTGTCAGGTTAATATTTAAACTGTAAACACTAGGTCTTGGATAATATTTGTAGAAGGAAGGAATGATTGGTACATATATCTTTTTATACTACAACAGGTAGTAAACATAGACCGTACCTCTAGTCATTCATAGATTCCTTGGGTCACACTCTTTGACCTCATGCAGCTACTCCCATCCCATGTCCTCCATCTCCCTGATCTTGGTGGGGACTACGTTGAGGTGGTGGTTTTAACATATCTATATATATGCCTTCCTCATTCTTATCTCCTAGCTACGCATCGACATCTTTTGCTCTATAGATTCAAATGTACTTATCAGTTCCTCATCTTAAATCAGTTTACATGCCCAAGTCACCATGACTAGCATCCGTTTTTTGATTTCATACTTCTAACATTCCCTTTTTGTATTCTCTCAGCCAAAGAGCATTCAACCACAATGGTTCATTCTAGCTCCCTAACATAAGTATGAATACATAGAGGATTGGTGTTGGCTTGGATGTTAAAAACACACCTCACTCAGCGGTCTGAGCCCTAAAGAACTGATCGTTTTTTATTCATCAGGTAATAGTCTCACTTGTTGTTGATTGAAGTTATATGCATCCCAAATTAATTACCCGTTATGAGAAAATTAGTATAGCATATGTTCGGGGTCGATCCACATTGAATTATGTCATGCGTGAATTAAGTTGAGTTAATACATAATTAGGTTATTTATGCATAATTTAGAGTTTATTGAGTTGATTTTGGTTTTTGATTGAAACTAAATTGTTTTACTTTGATGAAATGGTTAATAGTTTTAAAGAAAACTATGGGAAAATTTAAAAAGTTCAAAATAGGAAGTAAAGACGTGTTGGGACTGTGGTGATTAGGAATTTTTTTGCAGGTTGATTAAAATGGTTGTGTTTTTCATTACACTTCAATCATTCTGTATATAGTTTTGTTACAAGATTTCCTTGGTCTGATTCCTCTTGTTTGGAATTAGAGCAGTTGACTCCTCGGTCCGGTAGTAAGTGTTCTTAATTCATTATTAAGTTCGGTAAATTATTTTAATCGTTGAAATCCTTCCAATGATCATGGATGTAATCACCGTTACTTCCCTTTTGTATCGCTAATAATTCATCCCTTGGTATGGCTTAGAATTCTCAGTTATATTAGACAGTGGTTTAAGAATAATAAGATGAATTACAACGAGAAAACACAACTATATAAAACAACACACAGATTATGATCCCTTCATCCATAGCCCCAACACGAGTGGTTTAGTTACACATAGAAAGTTGGAATGAAACGACACACGTGATACCTGATGGATTCATCGTGTAAGCGTTAAGGAAATGTGTCAAAAGGTGGAATGGAGGAAAAGCAGAATGACAAAACCTTGGTGGCTTTGGGAATGGGGGTAGTAGAGCTTATCACTCCTCCAATGGGTTCTGTACTCCCAAATCCATAGTCTGAGGCCTCTTTTTATAGAAAAATAATGTACAGGGCGTGTATATAAATTACATGCCGTGTACTTTTCATCAACGCGCTTTGGCGCCAATTTCTCCGCTGGCAGGTGGCCTAACACGCCATCTTTGACTTTTGAACACGGCGCCGCCTGGTGGTTGAGTGTACAAGGCATGAAGCACCGCCATACATGGCGTGTAGTATCATAAGTTTGGCCGCCAGCATCTTCTAGAATAGCAGTCCCGACATGTAAAAATGAAACATGTTGTGTCTCCTTCAACGGCCTCATGGGTGTGTGGACTCTTCTTTGGCAACAACCGCTTCTAGAATGTAGTACACTGCGTGTAACGCCGCCTTACACGGCGTGTATCTTCTGCCAGGTGACATGGGCATGTACTCCCTCCTTCGGTATGTGTCTCTATCTGGATGTACACAGAGTGTATAAAATTACATGCCGTGTAGTTTCAAAATTTTTACAGGCTTCCATTGATTCGTGTATTTTGTCAGAAATCTCGTGAAAATAAACAGAATTACCAAAATCAAATAATATGTTTATAAAACTATAGATATTTTCTAAAAACCTGTTTTTACCTTCAATTATATATATGGAAATGTATACACAAATTGGGTGCATCAAATTCCCCCACACATAGTCATTTTCATGACCTCATGAAAAATCCAACATTTATTTAAGAGAGCCTTTAAATTAAAAGGAAGACATTTAATAAATCAAACGTATTGCTGATAAAGTTAATGAAGAAAAATTCTAAAAGGAACAAACAAATTCAACACATATGATATTAAAATCATGCCTCATATATAATTCAATTAAATACTCTCATCCTCTTTCAACATATTTTTTAACCTTTCAAAAATAAGCATGCCACATGATGATTTACCTTACCATTTAAAATCACACTCCACCCTTATGATTTTTTTAATCAAAGTTATGCTCAATCTAAGGTTTATACACTCTATCAATATTTTTTAAACATGCCTTGTTCTCTAATTTAGACAAATTGAATTACAAATATCATGAGGTCTTTTCCAATAAAGTTCAAATGTCTCTGTGTCTATTTTTTGGTAAGTTCAGATATGAAAATAAATTTCGAGGCATGAAAAAGGAAGGCTAATTCCTTTAAACAGCATTGCATGATATTCAATGTAAAGCTCACTGAAAATGCTACCTTCACAAGCTCAGTCAAATGCTTTTGTAATAGTCACCATCTTCCTTAGTCAAGTAGGGTTCATGAGAAATTAAGAATAAGGTACCCTTTTTGTTTGTTGTTTTTTTACAACGAAACACTAGGGAAACAATTATGAATACAATGAGTAGATGTTTGGAACCCATTCTGCCCCAAATAATCACGAGGCACTCCCCCACACATTATATCATGGTTGTGCACAAAATATGCCATGTATTTCCAACTCCCTCTTTAAATATCCAATGAATAATTTGGCAAAGTTTAAAAATAAATATGGTAGGAAGGGAAATAGGTTTGTAATTTGGATTCCTGTAAAGTATGTTTTTGGATTCTATTTCTTAACTATGATTAAATTTAGGGTAGGTGTCAAGATAAAGGGGTGAAACAATCTAATTCCTTAATCATTTTAATGCAATTCAAAAATTCCATCATGTTTTGAAAAGAAATCTTGCAAATTCTAATAGTGATGCATATCCTAAGAATCTCTCAAGAAAGAGGGTATTATAAAAAAATATGTAAAAGGGTTTAGAATACCTCTCAGGAGTGGAAAAATAATTAAGGGACAATCAGGTCATGACATTCTTATAAATGATTATCCTAATCAATGTAATTTAATCAAGGATGAGATGTTTCAATTGAACATATATCAGCAACCATTTTAAAATACTTAATAATTAAGATAAGTATGTAACATTTCCAAAAGTTCCTACTGATACCTCTATAATTTATAAGAATTATTAACCAATATTTCTTTACATTTTCAAATAGAAAATCTAATAATGATGTCTCCTAGAGTAATTTAAGGGCAAAGACTAAGGTGAAAGATAAAGATGCTCCCACACACATTATCCTGCACATGGCCCACTAGGTGTAATACGAAGGTAAAGGGTGGGAAACAGGGAGATATGGGAGACAAACTGAGGCAAAGAAGTGGAAGAAGTAAATCCAAAAAATAAAGAAAATAGAAATGGAAAAATACTCCCCTCATGAAAAGTGATTCCCAAGGTGCTCTATGATACCTGTGACTTGTGAGAAAATGAAAACTGCAAACAAGCATAACATTACATCACATAAAATGACCAAAGAAATATATATAAGATAAAGGAAAATGCCACTATCATGGGGTCGCCTTAGGGGAGGTAGCATCTAGTACAAAATTGGCTATTAGAGACGGATCAAGATGCGTGGAAGTGGGACGCTTTGACTCTGCATAGGGAAGGGACCTGAAGATGTAGGAGCCACAGGTGCTGGACTCGGTGAAGGTAGCTCAGCAGTAGGCCCTGGCCTGGTAGAAGTGTTAGTAGTAGGGCTCACCGTAGGCAGTAGAACAAAATATGTGGCATGCGTAGGAGATGGTGGTGGAGCAGCAGCATATGGGCCAGGAGCGGAGATAGATGTTGGTGGTAGAGGCAGTGGAAGACCAAGATGCTGAGCAGTATGTGCCAACAGTTGCTCCATCCGGTCCTGACGGCAGTCTAGATGAATCAAATGGCATGAAATGGTCTCCTGGTGGCTGATGATATGAACGAACTATTCATCCAGCTGAACCTGTCGGCTGTTTAAGTGACCAAAGACCTCTTCAATCCCGGGTAGGCGGTGGGAAAGGGAATGATCTATCGAGGGTGTGGGGGTAGGGGGAAGGGTGATGGAATAGAAGAAGGAAGGTCAGAAGAAGTTGGGTCAGTAGGAGATGGATCAGGTGGGGAAGCTGGAGGGGGTGGGGAAGGAGGAGAAGGGTCAGCAGCTAGGCCAGGAGGGGCAGCAGGTGGTGGGGCTTGTGATTGAGAAAGGATATAGGCACCCCCTTCTTCTAGACCAATCCCAAGTCCATAAACTGGGGTGAACCTAACATGTGATGAGTTAGAGAGGGCTCGAACACCCCTAGGTGGTGGGTAAGACGAGTGGTGTAAAATCCGCCGGTCATGATTCTCTGACGGCCAGTAATCATTGAGAGGAAATATGAGACGGCGAGATAGGGGAGGTCCGGGTAGTCGTTCTGAATGACATAGGTAAGAATCTCCATGTCACGGCCAGCCACAACCCCCATATCCATATGGCGGGGGAAAAGGATGGCGTTGAAGCACTGGTGGGTGAAGCGAAGGACGGGGTCGGCTATAAGAGTGCTCTTCTGGGAAGTGGTGGAGTATCAGTGGTTAGGCCCAATGATCTACCACCACATGGCAATGAGGATAGAGTGCTTAGGCTGGGTCAAGGCAGAAACGGGTGGTGGGGGATAGGATGGGGGTAAATTTCACACCCTCGTCCAAACTCTATCATGGTAATAGAATATCGTCGGCCACCTATCCAGAATCAAACTACAGGTACCGCATCGCCAGGTGTCTCCCGGTACACCGCTCCATCATAATCAAACGAGGCCGAAAACTCCAAAAAAAATCACGGAACACAGGAGTGCTGACCTAGAAAATATCGAGGAGCGAGGTGTTTCCGAGAAGTGCCTCCAACTCCTCCCAAATGAAGAGCTGCTGCGGAACGCTGCTATCAAGGTATCATCCACTCAACGGGATTGGACGATGAGATAGATGTCGTTTCCTATCGTATGCGAGGTCGGTGGCCGGGAATACCATGCAAGGATATGGATCACCTGCAGGTTCCAGCCCAGGTGTCGGTGCAGCAGCAGCGGATGGCTCTGTAGGTTGATAGGCCAATGTGGAGGGTGGCTCAGTGGAAGGTGTGCTCGAAGAGGGACCATCTACTGATGAAGATAACACAAGGAAAGTGGAAGCAGGAGTATCAGAAGTAGTCATGGCCTCCGCTGAGGGAGTGAGTGGTGGTATAATGGCCAATGGAGGGAGCTCGAAGACCGGATTATCTAGGTCCAACTGGGTAGGAGGTCGGAGTCGGATCCGATGATAACTGGACTCCTCGACCTTAGTAGTAGAGGCTGGCCACATCCTGCTGGAGGGATCGTGATCTGCCATATCCTGATGTAAAAAGAAATATAAAACAAAACAAAAGAAAAATAAAAAGGAAAGAAAAAAACTAAACAAAGAAAATGTGAGAAAACTGGAAAATAAAAGTAGACGACGTTTACTCTAGAGTACATGGCGTGTTGTCAAATTGTATAGAATACCATGTTCTCTGGACAGACACGCCGAGGGTGAGTAAAAACCATGTAAAATTACATGGTGTGTACCGAACATACATGTCGTGTTCACTTAATGTGTAGGGGGTCGTGTGGTAGAAATGACACGTCCATGTTTTTATAATTTCAAATAAAATAATACACACTGTGTAGGTATAGGACATGGGTATTGCACATGACGAACATGGTCGTGCAGAGGGTGAGACACGGGCAAGATAAACATCAAAAAGACACGGCATGTACCGAACACACACACCATGTACAAAAACATGGGGTGAGAGGCCATGTAGATGGGAGACATGGGATGACCAAAGATATAAAGTACATGGCATGTACCAAACATACACGACGTGTTCTGGAACATGGGGTGAGAGGCCTTGTTATGTGCCACACATTGACGGGTCAACCGAAATGATCTACACAGCGTGTACCAAAGACACACAGCGTGTACATGAAAATGGTGTGTGAGGCCATGTGCAAAGGTGTACTCGGGCACGATGAAAAAGAAATGGTGTGTACCGAACATACACACTGTGTATCTTCAAATTTCTAAATATTTGGTGTGTGGACATATACAGATGTACACGGCGTGTGTTCTTCATTTCGTGGCTGTGTACTACAAAAAGACGAACGGTCGACCGATCTGAAAAACACCCTAAACGATTCTACAAACTAGAAATAGAGGGTGTAGAACGGTGTACCTAGATCGAGGTTCACAATGTGAGAAGTATCAGAACATGAAATGCCCCCGAATAGATAGATCTGGAGAAGGGGGGTTCGGGTGGCGTTCGGGAGAATAAAATAGGAAGAGGGGAGGAAATGGGGTGGCCGTGCAACAAGACCTCAATACAGGTGGACCGCATCTTATATAGCCGTGGTACACGGTGTGTATGTTTTGACAACATGTCGTGTATCCAAAATATATATTTTTGAATTACAACATATAGAAATATATAATTATTATAATAAACTATATAATAATTATTATTAATAATTAAAATAAAATAGATATATCTACAAATTATATTATAAACAACCCTATACACGATGTATATAGGGAAATACACACCGTGTATTTTAAAATTAGAGAAATAGTAGTACAACCTTTGGTCCGGTGCTTGGTGTAGGATTCGAACCGGTGATCGGCCGTTTCGAATGAAAGCCCGAAACCACTAGAGAAATGTTTGTTCTTTTGGTCATATTTATTATATATATATATATATATATATATTCTATACGGCCTATACACATGGAAAGAAAGAATATTACGGTGTGTGGATTTTATTTAATAAAGCATGGGGTGAAGCAGGGAGATTAGCACGATTCAAAACCAAGTCTTTTGAACCTGGTGCTGAGACTTTGCCAATCTGCCAACTTCACCCACATGTAATTTCATATTTTAAAAATGTTTTTAATTTATATTTGAAAAATAATTGTGCACACGCCATATATCAGAGTACACATCATGTGGTTTTATTAAAAGAACAAATCATAGAAACAGGATGGTTGTCTGGGTTCGAACCCATGTATTTTGAAACTAGATTATGATTCTAGCCAATCGGTCCATCCCCATCATTGGATTTATTAAAAAAATTATATATATATATAGAAAATACCACACACACCATGAACATAAAAGGAGGAACCCCATGTCGAAGGTAGGTCATGAGGATTCAAACCGGGGACGGCTTGAATAAACTCCAGAGACTTTACCATTGGCACTAGCATCATCCCTAGTAATTTATTTGTTATTCTAAAAATTTATACTATTATGATTACAAATTTATAAGATAAGTACATACCGTGTATATTAGTGGGACATGATGTGTAACCTCTGGGTTTCCTCCCATGAAGCACTTTTTTTAGGCTGTTGGATCGACCTACTTACCTTTCTTACATGAGGTGTATGGTGGACAACATTCCCACCATGTTGTCTGTAGGATGGTAAACATTCAACCGCTGCATATTTACCTTGAATGGTTGACCATCTTCTCCAAATATTTCTACCTCTCCATGATGGAATACGCGTACAACATGGAACAGTCCCAACCATCGTGACTTTAACATCCCTAGGAATAAGGGGAGAAGAGAATTAAAGAGAAGTACCTGATCACTGGGTTGGAAATATTTTCATGAAATCATTCTGTCGTGAATGGCTCTTTTCCATTCCTTGTACAAGTTGGCATTCTCGTATGCCTCTAATCAGATCTCATCTAGTGCTGAATGTTGTAACATCTGTTTTTCTTCATCTGCCTTTAGGTTATAATTTAGTGCTTTTACGGCTCAGTAGGATTTGTGTTCAAATTATACTGGTAGATGGTAGGGCTTTCCATAGAGGAGGAGGACTGGTGAGATTCCTAGTGGTGCTTTGAAAGTAGTCTGATATTCCCACATGGAATCATCTATCTTCTTGGACCAGTCATTCCGCGAAGTGTTCACTGTTTTATCCAAGATCTGCTTGAGCTCATGGTTGGAGAGCTTTACCTGTCCACTGGACTGGGGATGATATGTTGTCCCCATCTAATGCTTTACTCCATACTTAAACAGTATTCCTCTCATCTGTGTGATGTCTAAGTGGGTCCCTCTATCACTGATTAGTACTCTTGGAACTCCAAACCTACAAAATTTTTTTTTTTTTAGAAATTTATGAATATCATGGCTGTGTCGTGAGCTATAGCAGTGGCTTACACCAATTTGGAGACGTAGTAGACGTAGAATAGGATGTAAGGGTTCCCAAAAGATGGGGGAAAGGGACCAATGAAATCTATGCACGAGACGTCGAAAATCTTGACCTCCATGACGGGGTTCTAGGGCATCTCATCTCTATGTCCCACATTACCGGTCCTCCAGAACCGATCGCAACAGGAAAAAAGGCATGAGCATCTCTATACATGGTGGGCCAGAATAATCCAGATTGCATGATCTTCGCTATGGTACGGTCCGGCCCATGATGTCCTCCTACTAGTGAGGTATGACAGAACTCCAGTGCACCGTGAAATTCATCCTCCGGGATGCAACGACGGATCACTCCATCTGCACAGGATCGGAATAACAGAGGATCCTCCCAAATGTACCTTTTCACATCAGAGAAAAATATTTTCATTTGCTGGAAGGAGAGGTCGGGGTGAATGAAACATGTAACCAGAAAATTAGCGATATCATCATACCATGTCCTAGGTGTTTCATTGATCGAAACGAGGTTCTCATCAGGGAAATCCTCCCTGATCACCTGATCTTCTTCCTTATCGAAATGAGGCAGCTCGATGTGGGAGAGATGATTAGCAATGAAGTTCTCACTACCTCTATTATCTCAAATCTCAAGATCAAATTCTTGTAGGAGGAGTACCTAGAAGATTAATTGGGGATTCACATATTTCTTATTGAGTAGGTACTTTAGTACTTCATGGTCAGTATAAACAATAACTTTAGACAACACTGAATAATAAAGAAACCTGTCAAATGAGAAAACCACTGTAGGAATCCCCTTTTCTGTGGTGGTGTAGTTGATTTGTGCCTCACTGAGCATCCTGCTGGCATAATAGATAGGTTGGAAAATCTGGTCAAGTCATTTTCCCAATACTTCTCCCACTGCGTAGTCGCTCACATCACACATCACCTCAAATTGTTCCTCCAAGTTTGGAGAAATCATAACTGGAGCATCTACTAGGAGCTAGTTTTGATGCTCAAAATATCTAACAAATGTCTCATCAAACTCAAATATGGAATCCTTAGATAGACGATGGGTGAGGGGCTAGGCTATTTTAAAGAAGTCTCGGACAAACCTCCTGTAAAAACGTGCATACCCTAGGAAGCTGCAGATGGCTCGGACGGAAGTCGGTATAGGTAGTCGTTAAATGACTTCGATCCTCACCGGGTACACCTCAATCCACTTCTCTAAAATTCTATGGTGACAGACTATGGAACTTTGAACCATGAAATGACACATTTCCCAGTTCAATACTAGGTTAGTGTGCTCACATCATTCTAAAACAAGCACTAGGTGTCATAAAAAAATGCTGAATGATTTTCCATAAACGGAAAAATCATCCATGAATACCTCCAGTATTCGTTCTGTCATGTAATGGAAGATGGCCAGTAGAAAACTCTAGAAGGTGGCATGGTAATTACACAGCCCAAAAAATCATTCAGTAAGAAAATCTGTCATAGGGGAATGTGAATGTGCTCTTTTCATGATCCTCCGGAGCAATGGTGATTTTGTTGTAGCTGGAAAATTCATCGAGAAAGCTATAGAAGTTGTCCTCTACTAGTATCTCTAGAATTTGATCCATGAATGGAAAGGGGAAATGATCCTTTATTGTTGCATCATATATATTCCGGTAATCCAAACAGACTCGCCAGCCCGTGATAGTGCGTGTAGGGATGAGCACATTCTTTTCATTTGAAATCACAGCGATACCACACTTTTTGGGTACCACTTGGAGGGGACTCACCCACGGACTATCCGAGATGGGATAGATGATGCCTGCTTCTAATAATTTTATCACCTCCTTTTTTTCATCTTCCTTCATGGGAGGATTCAAATGCCATTTTGGTTGCGAGATTGTTTGGAACCTTTTTCAGTTAACACCTTGTGAGTGCAAATGGTAGGGATGATTCCCTTTAGATCAGCGATTGTCCACCCAATAGAGTTCTTCTGCTATTTGAGAACCTGTAGAAGAGCATCTTACTACTCCTATGATAGTTATACGTTAGGTATAACAGGCAATGTTTGATTTGGTCGTAAATAACCATACTTGAGAGAAGATGTAAGTGGCTTCAGTGCATGTTCATGGGCCTTTATAATCTAAGGCACAAGTGGTTGCACCTTTTCCCTTTCCAAAATATCAGGAACAACCGCATGCTGCCAATAGTGGCCACCCTGGCCTTCTAATAATTGCAAGTCTTCTTGCGCTTCTTCAAATAGAATATCTGGAATTGTTAAATTATTCAATGTAAAAGATCATACCAGATCATCCCCATTTTCGCTAAAATTATTAACCATGGTAGACACTATATAAAAGTCATCATTATCTGATAAGGAAGCATGTTTGATGACCTGGAGGACGTTGTAGGAAACTCTTTCATCACCTACCCGAAAAATAAGATCTCCTTGGTGCACATCGATCAGCACCTTCCTAGTAGCCAAGAATGGTCTTCCAAGTATAAGAGGTGCTTCCTGGTCATCCACCATGTCGAGGATGATGAAATCAACGTGAAGGATCAGCCTACCCACCTTGACCAGTACGTCCTCCTGTAGCACCTTCAGATTTTTGATGGATCGATCAGAAAGATGAAGTGATACATGGATAGGCTTGACCTTGTTGAGTCCCAGATTCTTGAAAACCTCGAAGGGAATGAGGTTAACACTGGCCCCTATGTCGCAAAGGGCTTTCCCAAACTCACAGGATCCAATAGTACAAGAAATAGTGAAACTACCTGGATCGTGGAGATTGAGAGGAATTGAATGATGGATGATAGAAGAACACTCCCTGTTGAGGGAAATGGTGCCCAGATCATCCATTTTTCTTCTATTAGAGAGTATTTACTTCATAAATATGGCATAGGTGGGCATCTGTTCCAGCGCCTCTGCAAATAGAATATTTATATGCTGCTTTTTGAATATGTCCTTGAATTTTCTAAACTGGGAGTCCAACTTCCTCTGCTTCAACCTCTCTGGAAAGGGTAATGCAGGAACAAATGGTTTGACAACATCTTCTCCCTTTCCTATTTGAGCCTCTAGTGAGGGATCTTCAGATGAAGAGGGATCTGGACCTTCTTTATCAATAAGGGATGGAGGTGCAGTTGACTGTTGGGTTGGTTACTTCTGTGGAAAAGATTTTCCAATATGCAAGGTGATATCATTGGCCCCCTCCCGTGGGTTCTTCTCAGCGTTTCCCGGTTGTGTACCGAGATGCCTCCCTGATAGTTGGTTTGCTATCTGGCCAATTTGATTCTCGAGGCTTTGGATGGAATCCTCCTAGTTGTGGTATTTTCTTTCAGTAGTTGATATATATTTACACATCACGCCCTCTAAACTTGATGTGTTCTATTGATGAGATGGCTAGGTAGGTGGTGGCAGAGGTGGCAGTCGTGGCTGCTATGGGCGAGGGTTCTGGTACCCTTGCTGCTGATATGATCCCTACTGGAACTGCTGTCTCGGATAATGATTCTGGTACTGAGGATGATTGTAGTCAGGTGTGTAACACCACGAGATTTTATGAAAAATATTCTTTTCATAAATGTCTTGTATTGTACGCTACACCAAAAGGAGCTTGCACAACACGCATCCTTGAATTTCATTGAATTACACGCAATCGTGACCTTCCTCGATAGCGTGTGTAGTACGAAACACCGTGTTTCACTAAACAACGATATGCTATTAAAATATTTTTAAAACTATCAGTTATGAATAGTAATAACCACCATTTAAAATTTTAGAAATTTTATCTCTCAAAATGGACTTCATTTTTTGATTCGGAATATCGAAATTTGCTTAGGGTGAAATTTTGGTACTTTTCAGATAACTTTCATTTTCTGATGAATTGTGAAAATTACTAAATTTTAATTAAGAACAACTTTTTTAATAAAAATAATTAATAGTGATAAATTATTAATTTGAGTGGTTTTAAAGTATATTTAGAATATATTTTTACAATTTAATACATTTTTGGTCATTGGATGTAATTTCACATTTAAACCAGACATAAACAAGTGTCAATCTTTTGATAGTTATTATCTCTTAAAAACACGTTATTTGTTTTGACGACAGGAATTAATTTTTAAATTAATTAATTTAACTGATATGTTTTGAATTTGGTAAAATAGACATCATTTTTGAATTCATAATAACAAATATAGCTTAGGGCTATTTTTTTTGTATTTTTCTGGAAACGTTCATTTTTTGATGAATAGTGAAACCACTAAGTGGTAGTTAAAAAACTGAATTTTTCATAAAACATAATTTTACCGCTTATGTGAGTGGAATTTCGAAAATCTGGGAGACACGGTTAATATCAAGGACTAAAATGTGGTTCAATGAGGTTAAAATAAGTTTTGGTGAATAGTAACTTTTGACTTTTTTTTACCACAGTTAAAAGTAAATAGGGTAATTAAGGGTAAAAATGATATTATTATTACCCTAACGCATGGCCTAATTCTATTGGATAAGTGTTATTCGACAAAAAACAACCTTAAAAATAAAATATTACCATTTAAGCCTATTTAGATTAGATTAGGACATTTATTATTAATTTATTTAATGAAGGGTTAAAATAGTTAAAATCAAAGTTTAATAAGTAAATAATATTTAATATAGGGTTATTCATAAGATAAATTCTAATATAAATATTCATTAGAAAGATAAAAAGTTTTCCTACATAATGGTATTTTACTTTTAATTTTTGGACTTTAAATAATTTACGATATTTATGACACAATGATGATGCAGTAAATATCTTATTAATGAAATATTGACATAATTGATGTGATAAATACCCAAAAAAATGTAATTTGAGACTTTTAATGAATTACTAAAATCTTATAGGTTAATATGACATTTTAGTGTTTATTTAATTAACTTTTTTCGAACTAATCATTCTGTTATAATTTTTTCAAAAATCAATTACCAAATAGTGTCAAAATTGACATAAAATAGTTTTTGAAACAAATATTATATTATTAATTGTTATTATATTCTTAAATATCTAAGGTTAGGCCAAATGACTTATATAAGGTTATATATATTAATAATAAACATCTTGGGGTTAGTTTGTCTTGATATAGTATGTTTATTAACCTTATAGTGTAAGAACACAAGAAGACACGGTAAAAGTAGCATTATTTAACTTAATGTTAAAACTAAATGATAAGGTTAAAATAGGAACCTAAACTTGTCTAAATTCTATTGTATGAGAGTATTTCGACCCATCCCCACATTATCTTATAAATAAATAAATTTGGATCTATTTAAAACCGAATTTGGCATTATAATAAAATAATAGTTTTAGTTTTAGAAAGGTTCCCCTCTCCTCCCTTATAAAGGGGAACCTCCTCCCCCTCTTACTCACACCAATTTGAGCCTTCAAGCTCAGCCAAACCCTGACAATTTCTTCTATCCACTTCTCTAGAGACATCCTAGAGGTCCTGGTCTTCTTCAAAGACCAATGTTAGTGCCCTAAAAGGAGGTCTCACAGAAGCGCTTCAAAGAAGAGGTAATGCCCGTTACCGATTCTTTCATCTATATTTCTTCTTCAACTTCTTCTTCATTATATGTTTCATCATGAAGTAATAACATCAATATCACTAATATACTGATATGTTATTATATGTATGAAACAAACCTATTTCACCATCTATCCATCCTACGGAAAATGAAATCACCGCGCGTGCATACATACGGAATACCGTCTCCATGTCGTGGTGTAATCTATTTTCCACCACCACCTTACTTGGATGGGTATAATGGTGTAAATAATAACTATATATGATTATTTTAAAATTATATTTATTCTTAGATAGTATAGATACACTCCAATACATTCCCACGATCATGAGAATGATATCATCGCTCATGCGTACGTACGGACTACCGTCTCCACAATGCGATGAGATTCATTCTCCACGTTAACCATTCATGAATGATTATAAAGTATATATAATAAGTAATAATGAAATATATGACATAATAATACAGTATTTATGTGTATATATATGTATGTCATCTACTTAACTCCATTCAACTCAATAAGGAAATGAAAACAGCGTTCATGCGTACGTACGGCCTACCGTCTCCATGAACGGTGTATTTATTTCCATTTACTGATCTATTATATATGTGTATATTCTGAATATATATTATATATAAATCATGTTTTACATTTTGGATTTAAGTAATCATTATCTAAGTAATCATATGAATAATTACAAGTTAAAACACGAACGACAAATGAGACGATTTTACCCAAAACGCTCTTTAACATGGAATTTACAAAAGAACGGGTAATATAAAGTCATAAGTGAACCATATATGATATCATAACAATGAGTATGATTCTGGAATAAGTCAATGTCATTATTTAAATCATTATACAGGAGTTTCAGACACTTACAAAGCAAATTGGACCTAAGGTTCGAGATAATTTTGCAAATCTCATTTTTATCCGAGATTGCTTATTCATAATTATTTTCCGGGGTTATTGTTATCATCCATATCCATGTTTCCTAAAAATGGTTTCATGTTTATTTAAAGACCTTTTTACCGACTTTTGACTTTTACTACATGGTATGTATGGAATATTTCTTTTGTTTACGTTACGAGGTGCATTATTGACTTTTCCAACAAAAGTACAAGAAGAATGTTTTTTTAACTTATACAGCATGAATGGATTTTTAAAACATTATTTCCAAGAAGGTTCCTTTACAAGTTGTCAAGTTTATTTTTAATCAACTTCTTTTAGTTTAGAATTGAATGACATGTTATGAAAGGAAAAGTGCTTTTGAAGTAGAAAGGATATTTTCCTCAAGAATAGAGATCAAGTGTTTTATCAAAATTATTTTTAATCTAAGATTATATAGTGTTCTGTTTATATCCCTATTATTAAATTGATTTGATTATGTTGTGATGGAATTATTTTTATGAATTCTATTATCTTATATGAATTTTTTTATGATGTCATGTTGTTTAAGAATCCCATTTTTATTACATGGGTTATGTAATGATGTATTAGTTATGATTTTGTGGCACACATAAGAATGGTATCATTATGAGATGGGTGGGACCTATATCTCCCACCAATGAATTGGGTAAATATTTTATATCTCATGAGATAGACATGGCTGGAATGGTAGGTTATACTAGTTTAATGAAACAGGACTGAAACGAGGTGTGAACTCGGTTCAGAAATGGACTTTGTCCACTAAGAAAGTCTTGGAAATGAGTCTTGACTAATAAGAAATGATTCTCTATGATTGTGTGTGTATGCCACAAAGATTCATGTTTTAATTTATGATTATGGGGTTTACATTTCACTACTATGATTTATCCCATGTTATGATATTATGATCACTTTTGTAGGTTATGAATTCCAAAACGTTATGTTCTTATGAATATGATGTGATTGATATTTCTTTTTTTTACCCTTACTGAGCATTTGAGCTCACCCTTTAATGTTTTATTTTCCCCAGGATATAAAGAAATTTTTTAGGTAAAAAAAGTAAGTTCTTTATGAGAGATGTTGAAGATATTTCACCGCGATTAGAATATTATATTGCGAGTTTCCAAAGACACTAAACTATTACGGTCCTTGTGGGTGTGTTTTTGTTATGTACTAAGTATTCCGCAGAAGTAATTTAATTTCCATGTACGTTAAGCTTCAGGTATCTACAAGGTTGTCAATGGGGTGGAAGATTTTGTTACTGTTGACCGCAACCTTGGTTTTGATTATCTCACCACGCTGTGTTTTGGTACTACTGGTACTGGTTGGGCCCTCTATTTTGGGAAACATAACATACCTCGCTCTTCGAAGGGCCTCTAGTCAAACTCGTGCATTCTCCCATGATTTGGTTATCCCCATAGGCTCCGCATGCTGGATGGCTTGCCACATGAACTTGAGATGCTCCTTTGAGATTCAATGGGTCGATTTTTATGGACACAACATCCAACTGAACAGCTAACATAGTGGTAGAGTTAATATTGTTCATACCTAGCTTTTGAGTCCCTCGCTCGAAGTGCCAGTGGAAGCTGTTGGCTGACATGTCTTCCAGTAGTTCGACTAGTTCTTTGGGGGATTTTCGCATGGCCGTACCTCCAGAAGCAGCATCCACCACGGACTGGGTAGTCGTTGTAAGTCCTCTGTAGAAGGTTAAGACTTTCATCCATAGTTGGAGTCCATGGTGGGGGAATTTTCATAACATCTCTTTGAAGAATTCCCAGGACTCGTACAACGACTCGGAGTCGTGCAACTAGAAATTGTGAATCGCGTCCCTTAACGTCACTATCTTCGATGGTGGGAAGTATTTGGACAGGAACGCCTGGGCTCGCTCCTCCCATGTGAGGATAGATCTTTATGGAAGCCCCTTGATCTAGTCTTTCGCCTTGTCCCGTAGAGAAAAGGGAAATAGGCGAAGTTGGATGGCTTCTTCAGACACTCCACTGTATCGAAATGTGTCTCAAACATCCAAAAAGATGGAGAGATGGGTGTTCAGGTCCTTGCTAGCTAGGACACCAAATTGGACAGTGTTCTAGATCAGCTGCATGATAGAAGGCTGGATCTCGAAGTGCTAGTCCAGGACCGGAGGACTGACGATGCCCGTATCAGCTCCGTGGATCGATTTAAGACCGTAATCCATAAGGGTACGCCTTCGAGGTAGCTACTGAGGGGTGGATCATTCATGAACTGATCCTGAGGGGCGAAGTATGTCCATGGGAAGAGTTGTTTCGGCGGCCATTGGTAATCCCTCGGGAGGAATTGCATGAATGCTCCAGGAGCCTACTCCGGTAGACTAGTAGCGGGAGGCAGCTGATCCTGGTACTACTAACCAGTCGTAGCATCCAAGGCTGGAACTCCTTCTTCCTTGTTCTCCATGGGTTTTGGTTTCTTGTTGTGAGTTACTATCAGTGTACGCCGACGATGATGCAGAGTCTGTTCGATCTCCGAGTCATGCGGAACTAATTCTGAAGACACAACGCTTCTGGATCATGTAAGACGCCTAAACATACAGTTTAAGCTTCTGCACAACACATAAATTAAACCAGGCGTAAAAGTGAAAATAGAAAATTTGAAATGGGATTAGAAAAGATATTCTTTAAACATTTTTATTTTTATTTTCACTTATATCAATTATTAACACAATTTAAATATTAGCACTAAAACCAAAGATGTCCCCGGCAATGGCACCAAATTTTTGCATCACATATTGTTGATTGAAGTTATATGAATCCCAAATTAATTACACTTTCATAGAACATTAGTTTAGCATAAGTTCAGGGTCGATCCACAGGGAACTATGGAATGCGTGAATTCAATTGAGTTAATACTTAATTAGGTGATGTAAGCAGAATTTAGAGTTGATTGAGTTGATTTTGGATTTTGATTGAAACTAAATTGTTTTACTTTGAAGAAATGATTAGCAGTTTTAAACAATACAACGGGTAAATTTAATGAGTTTAAAATATGAAGTCAAGACGTGTTGGGGCTATGGTGATTATGAGTTTTTTGTAGGTTGTTTAAAATGGTTGTGTTGTTCATAATAATTCAATCATTCTGGATTTCGTTTTGTTACATGATTTCCTTGGTCTGGTTCCTCTTGATTGTAATTAGAGAAGTTGACTCGTTGGTCCATTAGTTAGTGTTATTAATTCTTCAATAAGTTAGGTCCAATATTTGAATCGGTGAAATCCTTCCAATGGTCATGGATGTTTTCACCGTTACTTATCTTTTGTAACACTGAGAATTATTCCGTTGGTTACTCTCAGAATTCTCAGTTATATTAGACAGTGGTTTAAAAAGGGTAAGATGAATTACAACAAGAAAATACAACTATATAAAACAACACACAAATTATGATCCCTTCATCCACAATCCCATCATGAGGGGTTTAGTTACACACATAAAGAAGGAAAGAAACGACACTTGTGATACCTGTCGGATTCAACATGTATGCGTTGAGGAAATGTGTCGGAAGGTGGAATGGAAGAATAGCAGAATGACGGCACCTCGATGGCTTCGGGAATGGTGGTAGTAGAGATTCTCTCTCCTCCAATGGGTTATGAACTCCCAAATCTGTAGGCCAAGGACTCATTTTATAGATAAATAATGTACAATGAGTGTACAGAAATTACACGCCGTGTTCATTTCGTCAACGCTCATTGGCGCAAATTTCTCCACTGGATGGTAGCCTAACACGCCGTATTTTGACTTTTGAACACGGTGCCTCCTCGTGGTGGACTGTACACGGCGTGTATCACCGCCATACACGGCGTGTAGTATCATATGTTTGGCCGCCAGCCCCTTCTAGAATAGCAGACATTGCGTGTAAAATTGAAACACGTCGTGTCTCCTTCAACGGCCACATGGGCATGTGGACTCTTCTTCGGCAAGAACCGCTTCTAGAAAGTAGTACACGACATGTAATGCTGCCATACATGGCCTGTATTTTCTTCCTGGTGACATGGCTGTGTACTCCCTCCTTCGGTCCGTGTCCCCGTATGGATGTACACGACGTGTATAAAAGTACACGCCGTGTAGTTTCAAAATTTTCACAGGATTTCCTTGATTCGTGTATTTAACCAGAAAGCTCTTGAATGTCTACAGAATCACCAAAATCAAAGAAAATTTACTTAAAACAACTGATATTTTCTGAAAACATGTTTTATTGTCAATTATATTTATGTAAATGTATACACAAATTGTGTGAATCACGTACCTAGAATGGTTAGTATGAATCATTGAATAGTCAGCTATAGACATGTCATACTGATGATGTTGTAAAAGCTCTAGAGATCATTTAGCCACCTCCTCAAGCCTGTGCTTAGCCACATGTGAGTCGATCTAACCTCAGAATCTGATGTGAATTTGATGATGAAACACGTTTAAGGCACTATGCCTACATGTGTCCTCAACCAGTACTTCCGGTTGTAACATCTGACTAACGATCAGTGATATAGCTAATACAGTACCCAAATGTACTAACTTGGTCAATGGTCCATGTACCGAAGCCTCATCACTATAAAGAACATCATCTTGGTCACTCACTAGAAAAAAATATATTCTAAGATCACTAACTGCTCTAATGGTGTCTCAACTAGGTGGCAAACTCTATCCACAACCTCCATCCAGTCCTCAGACACCTGTGGGACCATCTCGCCTTGGAACCACGGAGGCCTCTACTACCAAAACACATGCAATGCACTCAGTAGGCATGTATCCTCTACTAGTGTAGATGGTGGAAACGTCTTACCAATAGGTATTGGTACTACTGGTATACCACACAAAGGTGATAACTCTGTATGAGGGCCTTGCACTGAGTCCTCATCGCTCGTCGGGCCGTCATCGCGTACACTCTCGGGAATCATAGGTTGCCTTCTATGCGGAAGCATCCTAATAAGGAATAAGTTTGTATCGATCATTAAGTTATACATGGTGATCTTAATCAAGAGATCAAGTATAAAAAATTTTAAAATACATGAAATCAGTGTTTTCGTGCGTTGAGTTGAAAATCAGAATTCAGGGTCCTGGTGTATGGATTCGTTGGCCTCCACACCAACACTGGAATCCCCAAACTGAAATCCACACTCACAACACTTAATAATATTGGAACACAAAAATGATCAATGTAATAGTTGTTCTGTAGATCTGATGTCCTCTGATACCACTTTGTCATGACCCGTCCCTTGGGGCCCATGTCGTGACAACATCAAGCCCACATTCCATAGGCCATGGGTTGACCACTAGCACCAGATACGTGTATCCCTAAAATGGGAAGGCATTGACATTAAAACTGTACAAACTCACATAGTAGAATGCAACAAGGAGAAACCGAATAGACTAGAATGAATTTAAAGAAATAGTGAAGTATACTACTTTAGTAATGTGTGCTGAAAGTAAAGGGTGCTAGAATACAATCCATCCTAGAAAAGTACAAGTACAATTGAAAAATTACAAAATAGATGAATAGTGAAATGTAGCTCTAGATATCCCACCATGGATCCTACCTTAAATGAAGTTATATCTCACGATTTGAAGTCCTTGTGTAACGTCCCACCAACTAGGCCCAGCTCCAATCACCACCTAGACCTATCTCCCTCAACCTCAATTTATATTCTATGTCATCTGCACAGTACACAACACGGTTCGGGAAAATCCCATGAAGGGGTGATTATAATGATACTCAGTTGGACCCCAATACCCCCGTAGGTCTCCTAGAGTTCCACAATGAATAGCATACAAATCATGAAGCCAAAGTACACAAAACAAGTCATCTCACACCAGGTATCACTAAAGGTCATGGGTAGAAGGGTTATCACATCATCTAACTCCTCAGCTGCTGGAGAGCTCCTCCTCAATCGAGTATAGTCATCCTATTTGGTCACACATAGCTGCATCACAATAACCATGAACTGTTGTTGTACCCATCCCTGAGGGGTACCATGGGTATGTTGTGTCACATAGAGCTGCTTCCCACCAACCAGAATGTCAGGTCACACAGAGCCACATTCCACAATTGACGAATCGAGGTACTCATCGTGTCATGTAGCGTGGGTCTACTAGGTCACATAGAGCCGCAACCCACCGTGGGCCTTCTAGGACACATAAAATCACTTCCCACTAGGCCAATCGTCAAGCAGTCATTCAATATCATCCTACCACAGGGTTCCCCACATAGTCTTATTGTAAAAAACTACTCCTCAAGAGACTCACTACATCTTGATATCCATGAAAGTCACCAAAATTTATATTATATGGTAGTAACTATATCATCGTCAGTCACAAACCTTGAACTCCTTATCTATTCTAGAACTCCTCCTCTATCGATAATAGTGGGTCTGCTGGTTCATACAAAGTTCCATCCCACTAACCTTGAACTATTGTTGTACTCATCCCTGATGGGTGTTTTGGGCATGATAGGAAACCCAAATTCACTTCCCACCATGGGCCTACTGGGTGACACAGAGCTTCTTCCTACCTTGGTCATCGTCAAGCTGTCTTCATGCCTCTACCAGGTGTAGGGTTGTGTACATAACTCTCTTTGGAGAACTTCTCCTCAATCAATAATTCTTATTACAAATAGTAAAATGTCTCACAAATAAGTAACCAGAATATTGTCCATGTCATAAGGCTTCCAACATAACAGATGGTGTGTCAATCAAATGTTTGGTCTTGCATTATTGTCTTTTCAGTGCCGAGGGCCTGGGTGGATTCATGTGCGATCCATCCCGGTCATACTAAATGTTTTTCCAAAACTCGCATGGATTAGGTCAAAATGACCATCTCACCCCAATGACCCCAATTCCTTAGACAGTTCATCCAATAGAGATCTAGTTGTCAAGACAAGGTACTTTTTTGGGCCTAGGTCCGGTCTGACCTAGTCGGACCGACCAGGTCTGGGCTGGGCCGCAGCGGACACGTCCCGCAGGGCTGAGGTCCGGCCTGGTCTGAAAAAATGGGTTTCCTGAAATGGAGGCCTGAGGTCATATAGGGTAGGGACCCCAAAGGGGAGGCCCAAATGATGGTGGGGCGCGGCCCGACCCACAAGAAGCAACCAGCTGGAGGGCAGTTTAGCCGTGAAGGGTGTGGCCCGCTGGGATTTCTGCAAGGCGTCTTGGGGGAGCTGCTCCCCCAAGATCCTGAATGGCCTATTTTCATTCACTATATGATGCGGCCCTGCCATGTGGGCATCACCCGGTCATCGCGGAACCCAGCAGAGGCTTCAGTTCTGCCTCCTCCACCACAGCTTCATCCATGATCTCCTACTCTCCGGTGGAGCGCGATGGCGTGCCACCCTTTCCTTCTGTGGCTGGCTGACGAGCCATCCACCTTTATCAACTACCTTGGCTGACGAGCCATTTCCTCTTTTCACACCAGCAGCATGGGACAATGCGGAAAACATCCTCTGCGGTTTTCCAGTGTCGGCTGGTCCGACAATCACCGCAGCTTTCTACCGCAACCTCCTATTGATGTGTGCGTTAATGCGCTACCCACCCCGTAGCCGGTTGGATTCATCATGTTGTTGATATTCTGTGGAGACATAAGAATGTGTTAAAGTGGTGGAGGGTTAGGGCGGTGTTCGATAGGACTTCACCCTCCGCGTCTGCTTGAAAAAAAGAGGGCTTAATTTAAAGCGTTTGAATAAGAAAATGAATTAAACAACAAGATAAACCCAACAAGACTCCCAGCAACAACCTATCAGAAAGATGAATGAATCTGGGGACAAACCGTTAGTCTGTTTACCCACAGTAGTTTTATAATTTAAATAACAGGGATATGGAAATCAAGAAAAATTCACAAAAAAAACACCTACCTCGAAAACCCATTGGAGAGCATCCGCACATGAATGTGGGTCAGCGTTCTTCGTCCCCGAAACCGGTTCCCAATGTTTCCACTCATACGTCACCTTTTGGTTCATGGTTCAATGTCACCCATCACCTCCCACTAGGTCGGCTCAGTTTTCAATGGGTTCGATGTAGTGGAAATCGTTCAGCACTTCTTTGTTTGGAAAAGATGTGTCGGTATGTCCCCCCATGCTTCATAGATATAGGAGGGGGGGGGGGTAAGTAACAATGATGGAATTTAATGATGGATCATTAATTAGGAAGCTTCAAATTTCCCCCAATGTTGTTTTTACTTATATTGGATGATAATGCAATTTATTGGCTTGACATGTCACAGGTCCCGCCTTTCCGCTTGTCCATTGGAGGAATATAATAAAAATAAAATAATAATGCTATTTTATTTATTCTATTAGCAGGTCCAAAAACAAACTTTTCTTCTAGACCTATTGCGGTCGAAGATAAACCTCTCATAAGAGAATCTATGTAATGAAAATTCAATGGTACCATCGGATTTTTAATCTGAGCAACGGTTCAAATTTCTAAAAACGCCGCTCATGTGTTTACTGAGCATATCAGATAAATAGTTTAGTAAATTGTTTACAATCATCCTCAACCCACGCCGCTCGATGTTAGGCTATTTCTATTTGGAAAATTCCCCTATGAACCCAACTGTACACTCGGAATTCCAATATGAGTTACCATTTAAATGTTATAGATTTTTTTAAAAAAAAATTGTCACTTAATTATTATATTTTCAGTCAAAAACTAACATTCAATGGTGGACCGCACCAGCCAATGTTAGTATCTACATAAAGATATAATACACTCACATGTTCAGCAGTTGTCTCAAAAGTTTAATTTGATCTATCTTTCGTGAGTTATATGTATTTTAAAAATAAAATAACTTTAATTAATTATTTTATTTACAGTTATGCCATTTTCAGGTTTTCTCACAGAAGATCTATGCTGAATAAACATAAGTCATACCTAGGGTAAGATCTCCATCTTGAGCATAATGGTACCCTCATATTTCTGATCTAGGCAACCTTTTACGAGTTATTCCAAATTTTCTAGACAACTGCTTACGCGCGCTATTTAAATATTATCAAAACATCGATGCATCATTCCAGGCACTCCAGGACTCAAAATAACGCACTGTCAGATTTCACGGTCTTGAAATAATTCCAAATAATTTAAAAAATTATATGGATATTTCAGGACATTACACATAAAAAATGTTTAATAAAGATAAAATTTGTCATATAATAGTCAGGTGTTGGCATAATGAGTTTTTCAAACAAAATTTGGAATAATAAGATTATACTCATTGGTTTTCAAATTCTTATTACTATGTCTTACCTTAACATATTTTAACATGTCATGACCTATGTATATTCTTTATTAATATGTCTATTTTATTAAATCATTAATTTATATTGTTTGCATGTGCATTTACAATATTTTTATTCTAGTATTATAGTGTGAAATACCATATTCCTTGAACAATGACTATTGGATTATGAATTTTTTGTATAGATTCATTATAATATATATATATTCTAATTTCCTCTTGCTTTTATTAAATTATTATCATTCATGATCATCATTTATGTTTAATCGAATAGTGTTTTTAAGCCGACTAATTATGATTTCATTATTTAAATTGAAAATGCAAAATATTTAATATATGTAATGTGTTTAGATGTATAAACATTGTGGGGGAGATTATATGGGTATGTTTATGATATATTACAGAACAAATATTGGTTTATATAGTTTGAAAAATAAAATCTATTTGAAAAATATATGGATTATTTTAAAAAAAGTCTCTTAATTTTCTAATAAACAAATTATTAAATATTCAAAGAATTTATATTAATTTAATATTTATAATTTGAAATATAAATAGATTATCAAATCTATAATTGGGAATAGTTGGTATCAAAGAATGTTTTGAATAACATTTTTGATAATGGTCTTTACAATTTAATATAATTTCATTGTTTAAAACTTCATCAATTGATTATAACTTATATTCAATAGTATTTTTTAATTTATTAATAACCCTTTATGATATATGAGTTAATATTATATATTTTATATATAGGGATAATGGAACATTATTGAAAAACAATGTAATATGTATCATTGTTATTTCTATGCACATGATGACATACCTATAATTTTTCTAAAGAATTGATTGTGTTATGAACAATGAAATTATATACCTCTCTAGATACCTATAAATGGATGTGGCTATATATATGATGCATCTACGTTTTATACCATTTAAAAAAGGTTGACTATCAAATCAATATTCATTATTTTATATGATGATGGAGACTATGACATCCCATATTTCATGAAAATTTAATGATATATTTTTTGTTTAATTCACATTCTCATTACAAACTACTATGAATTATTTCAAAAATCATTATATATATATATATAGCTAATAGTGATGAAATATTGAAAAAATAGTTTAATATTTAGATATTCTTAAGGAATATAAAATTTAATGGATATGTAATATTATTTATTAATTGTATCTTAAAATTTGGGAACACAAATTTCAATAATTTTCATATTTTGAATATTTTATGAATGATTATTAAAATTATGGGACAAATTTTTCTGGATTTGACATTGAGTTGAGTGATAATCAATAATGAAGAAATTATTATTGAAATGAAAGTATCAACGCATGAAATTAAGTTATCCCTATAAAATAACTTAATATGATTTATATTACATATTAATATGGTCTTATGAAATGATTTTATTAATAACTATTTTGGATCTAATAATATTTTATGTATGATCATAAAAGAGAACATGATAATGGTATATCTATAGAAAATAAATTTTCTTATTATTATTTAAAGTATATTAAAAAAATTTGTCAGAATCATAATGTTTTCATTTTCTTTTTTAATATTGATGTTCCTTATTGTTAATTATTATATTTATATATATATCTATATAGAAATAAAATCATGATACTCTATTCAAATAAAAGATTCATGATATATATTTAAATTTTATAATGGTATATGTTAATTTAAATTAGGATTATATGAAACATTTAAAAGATTTTCCTTTTAATTTTCCATTAATAGTTTTTATAAATATTAAAAAAAATTCAATATAACTGAATAGTTATTTTATAATTTTTTTTAAATTTTGGATAAGTAGTGAATAAAACATGATTAATTTATGAATAGACCATAGATTTAATATTTTAATAGTTTATTTAATTTTTGGAATATTTGTTTTGAGAAATTTGAGAAAGATATGATGGATTAATGTAGAGTGTGTTTTTTTTAATGAAAATGGGATCAATTATATGTTAGGTAATGTTTTCTGATATTAGATGATGAATTATGTCTAGTGAATTGTTAATATATGGGTTACTTATTAATATATCCTATGTTAATGATTGAGTAAATATTTAGTGAAACATATAATCTCAGTCTTCTTTACTACCATTGAGATAGAATTGGTTTTGGATATTTTAGGTGATGGGTAATATAATATTGAAGTGTATAAATGGGAATGGTTTTTAATGAATGAATATTTTTGTTTTATGAAAGATATGTAGGTTTATATATAATAATATATTAAGAAAGACTTCCTATTATATATTATATCCTGACTAATGAATGGGAATATATTACAATTTTCTATATACATTTTGTTAGAATAAATAAACTTCAATATAATTCTTTTATTATTGTGGGAGAATTTAACATCTTCAAATTTCTCAATGTATTTTCCTTAAATAAATATTATGTTAATATCTTTCTATAAATATAATAAATATTAAGAAAATATTATCTAAAATTATATTTGTACTATTATAGTAATTTCATTAAATTAGTGGTTATAAATAGAAGAAACAATTTAACAAAATCTATGAATAAAAATGAATGAAAGATCATTATGTACTGTATGTGTACCTTATGAAGATAATTTTATAGAGATTTTATAGGTGTAATATTATCTGGGATTTCTTCTATTCCATTAACATTTAAAATTTTAATAATTATTTTATAATTGAAAATATATTCAGATAAATTTATGTTTTTAAATTTCCAATGAAAACCATTGTGGTGGAATCTCCAAACATATCTCCCACTAAGGCATAATATATCTATAATTATTACTTTGTGACAATTTGGGGATACAATATAAGAAATTGTTATTATATAATCCATGAATTATATATGTACTAATTTCATTTTCACATGAATGTTACAAATTTAGATTTTTTACAATTTAAAATAAAATGACATTATAGTTTTATATAAATAAATTTTTCATTATATAGAATATTTAAATGGAATTTTCATAAAATTTAAAATTTAAAATTTATAATATTTTTAAAAAAAATCTTACATATAATAGTAATCATTTCATTGTATATGATTTTGTGATTTTTTTAAAATAATTGAATGTTTAGTTTAATGGAAAAGATATGTCATTTTTACCAATGATGTAATGTTATATTTATATAATGATGAATTAAAATTATATAAAACAAATTTATTTGCAAAATATTTATTTATTAATCATATAAATAAATTATAATAACAATATTATGACTTTTTAAATCCTATTGTTATCATTTAAAATATGAAAATTATGCTTCCGGAGAAACTTTTTTTTATTTATATTTATTTAAATATTATGCTATTATGAGTTTTTTATAGATTTTATTACAATTATATAAATTAATTTTTAATAAGAAACTAAGTTATATAATTAAAACAAAATAAAATGATAATTTTATACTATTCACATGTTTTATTATTAGAAATTAAGTTTTCTTTAAAAAATTGAATATAGACACTACATGTTCTAATGATAAAATTAATTTCTATTACATGAAGAAATATTAAAATATAAAATGTAAATAATATTTGGAATAATTAGTTTAAAATTATGTTATAATATCTTTGTTATTTTATATAACTAAAACTAAACTACTCATATAATAATATGTTACTATGGTAAAAGAATGTTAGAAGTAAAATTTGTTCTATTAATGGACAATTTTTTTTAACAATTCTGAAATTAATTATTTGAGAGATTATAATTATTATCCTATACACAATATAATGATATTAATTTTATGATTCTTCTTAATAACATATATATTTACTATTTTACATATTGCTGACATTTTGTGAAAAACAATCATTCCCACCACATAAAATATTTGCACATCACAACACTATCGAGACTAATAATTAAATATGGGTTCCTCTATAAAATATTTTTTCATTACTATTTAATAATATACATGAGGGTTGAATATTTGGAAACAATATATTAACATAACAACACCATTTATAAAGAATCATTAATGTAAATTTTAATATGCAGTGTTTTAAGAGAGAAACAATATGTTTAATAGCATACATGATACTCCACATCGATCTTAAACGATCTACTAAATTTTATTATGTAAATGTTACCATTATAACATATATTTTGGAATTGTGGGAATTCATATTATCAAATAAATTATGAAAATATGGTTAAAACATTTTTAATTAATTATTAACTGGATACCAAATTTATTAGAAATGGAAATAAAAACCAATTCAATATATATGTTGTGTTTTTATGAAATCCTATTTTTTTAAAAGAGAAAAATTTTGTTTATGACATCAATAAACCATTTATGGTTTTTTATAAAATAAAAAAAATATCATATATTAAATATTATTTTTTAAATTCATCATAAATGTTTGCTAGATATTATATAAGATAAGAATTTTTTTTCGAATAAAAGTAGTAATTTTTTTAAATGTAGTTTTACCTCCATTTGATGTAGAATCATTACTAAATTTATTTTTGACACCTTTATATTTTATATATTAAAGAATAAACTTCTTCACTATAATTTTTACATCAAAATTTACTTTGGATGAATTTTTAATATATTTATGATAATCATCATTTTTTATTTATAGTAAATATATGAAAATTTTTAATTGAAAACTGCATTTTCTACTAATATAATTGATATGGTTAAATTATATATATAATTGTTTAAAATTATAAATGGATTATATTTTTATCATTTAATCTATTGATGTTAATTGGAAGTAATTTCATAATTCAATTTGACATATACACTTGCCAGTATTTTGGTTGTCTTTATTTCGTAAAAACACTCTTTATGGTTTTGTCCAAAAGAATTAATTAAAAATAAATTAATATAATTTCTTTTCATTTTGGTAAAATGGATATCATATTTGGAATCCAAAATTACAAATTTTTGTAAATAAGTTCCATTCAGTTTTTGACATTATGAATAGTAACTTCGGTAATTACTTTTAATTTCCATGGTTAAACGTTAAATTAGGTTAATAAGGGTAAAAATAATATTATAATAATATAGAACTTACCTAAAACATTTATTAATATGATTGGATGATATATTTTAGACCATGATCATCATTATATATAACATTCATCATTTGGGAGCCACTTGGGTGTGAAAAAAACATTTTATATTAATTAATTTAATGTAAAGGGAAATTTAACAAAAACATTTATCTTTTACTAAATCAATTTTTATATAGTATTATATAACATATATGTTTGCCTATAAAAATTAAATTTGAATCTAAAAATATTTTTTACATCATGATATTTTATTTGTAATTATATGAAATTATTTAAATATATTTATTTATGACACATTAATGATACCACGATTTCTTGATTGATATATGACTAAAATAAATTATATTATAAATATTTATATAATGGTAAATTTATATTTGTGATGCAATCAATGAATTATTGGGATTCTTTTGATATATTATCAATTATTTAATACCATCTTTTATAAGGAATCAATTTTTTAGGACATTAACAAAAATTAGTTACTAAATAGTCTCAAAACTGATTGAAATGTGTTTTTAAAATAAATACTATTTTATTAATTGATATAACAGAAGTAAAAATATATGATTCAGAAACCATATCTATATAATGATATAATTATTATTAATGACCCAATTATAGATATATTTATATTTTATAGTAACTATAGTAACTATATATTACAAAAAAATGCTAGATAAGGTCAGAGTTAATGTTTTTGAGTAAGGGTTAACACAAAAATATAAAGAGAAAAAAATATGCAAAACATGTCTGAAAATTATTGGATTTGTATTGTTATAACGAAACTCATTATATATTATAATTTATTTATTTTTTAGCAATTTTAATACAAAATGAATTTATAATATGTTAATATTTCATTACATTCCTAAAGTCCCCCTCCTCCCTCGTAATAAAATTAATCACTCCTACCCATTTACTCACACCTCTCAATCCCCTTAGATCATCCAAAATCCGCTCAAATATGCTCCCAACGCCACACTCTTCCTCCAATAAGGATTAACTGGGGTTGAATGGAATTCAAGAATGCCTTTCATCTTAAATAAAAAAAATTACCCGTTTTAGAGGTAGTATCTTCTCTGAAGTTTATTTCATTTAATTTATTTCTCTAATCCATATTATCATTTTATTATTTGATTATATAACTAAAATACTATTTTCAATATAATATAATGTTGTTATGATAATTTTTATAACTACACTTACACACACCTTCATCTATGGGATACAAACACATTTTTTTTGTGTACAGCTAACTACTGCCTCATGAAATAATGAGTATTCAATTTTTCCCCACCACCTCGCATGGTGGCCATTATGATGGAACAATATTGATACATGATATATATTATATTAAAAATTTCTCTATTATTATGTATTTTTTATTTATAATGTAACATTATTATTTCCATAATGTTTAGTCACTACTACAATAAATCCCTTTTGCGACTACCAAAAGCATCTATTAAGTGTCTTTAACACCCACAATCTGATTCCTCTTTGTAGTCGTAGTTACTCCATCTCTAAAAACAAATAGAACATTACATTGAAGGTCTCTAAAGTTCATTTTAAAAATACTAGGTTTCATGTGTGTGGGAATGCAGGTGGGTGAGATGAAGAACACGTTTGGAAAACCGAAGGATGCGAGGAGGGACCTAATGCTTTGGTTTTTGGCCATGGTCGATCTATGAAAGTCTAAGGGAGGGGAATGTGAGAAGTACAGGTTTTAGGAATTCCTTAAAATATTCAAAGACATATTGGTTTAGAAATGGGTGAGGAAGTAGTGAATGATTGTGACGATGGGTGGCGATGGAGGTGGCCGAGGGTGGGAGGGTGGGGGGATACAGCAGACATCACCGACAGTGTAGTGGTGATTTTGAGGAAGACAAAGGAGACGAGGATAGAAATATCCTGCCATTTATTTCAGGATTTGGGCACTCCTTTCGCGGTCCCTATTCCTATCAATTGTTACCGTCGATATAGGACTCCCATTCCATAGGCGCAAAAAATTGTTTTTCTAGTAGTGAAACTCAATAATTTCATTTTAGGATGTGTAGACTACCTCCCCCTGAAAGTGATATTACTCATTCATGGAATTATTGGAACATTAAAAGGATGAAATAAATTAAAATATGTAATGAATATAAAATATTATATTATACAATAACTATAATATACCTATTTTTTATTTTTTCATTCCTTTAAAATAACAAATAAATGAAATTTGCATTCATGCGTATATCAGGCATACTGTCTCCATTAACTGTGAATTTTATTTCATATATCTAAATGTAATAAAATATTATAAATATATATATATTTATGGGATATATATGATCTTTAAATCAATAATATCATTATAGATATGATTTACTTTTTTCTACATGTACAACTTATATCAAAACAAGATCATTATCAACTTAAGTACTAAATATCGATAAAATGATCAATATTAACTTAAATAATTATGTATTATTTATAACATGGTAATTATTTTTATAAAAGGTATAATTAAAGTGAAAAAGGTTCTTAATAAAGTATAAATTAAATTAATTTTATTATTTAGGAATAACAAGGTACATTTGTGATGAGTTAAACATAGGTTATGGAACTTTGTCTCAATCCCCTTTCATTGAGGCAATTCATGGTCATATAAACCTTCATTTATGTATAAGGTATATATACTTCCACTATGAAATTTAATATCCATATTACATATCTAATAATTATTTTTAATGGATTTTCAAATGTATTAATTAATGAAAATTAGGATTTAAATGTTCAAAGTGGTATGGTACACTTTGAATGTTTAAATATTTAAATATAAAATCAGTTTCTTCATGTTATTGATTTTCAAAGATATTAGGTGGATAAAAATTAATTCTAATATTTATTTTAATATATTTTAATTTCATTCAAATATTTTAGAAAGTTCCCTTTTATACTATGAATCTTACTTTATTTACAAAATGAAAAAAGAATATTTTTAAAGTATATGGGGACAACAACCACTCAGCCACTGTAATCGTTATTTGATATTTGGATTATTAAATAAGTCATATTGTTTTTTAAAAGGAAATTAAATACCATATTCCATTTTTGGGTGTTTTGGTATTGAAAATGGTTTTTGAAAGGGATTGAATATTTAAATATCTTGAAATGATTTCTTATGATTGGAAATGAAATTTAAAATGTGGGTTTTTGCAATAATGTTTGTGTTATGATTATATAATTATACATGGATATTTTATGGGAGGTTATGTGATAAAACAATTAATGTTGGTTATGTGATATATTAATTTATTGGTTATTCAGTGATAATCCAAGGATGTTTTGTTACATTATTCTCTAGTTAATTAGTTATAGAAGTCGGTCGTATGGATATTCAATTTTGTGATCTGTTCAGAAGATGAACTCATGTTTTTTACATTTTAGTTTGTTTAGGACACATGATACCTTTATATGCAATATGTATATTTATATGGATATATAATAATAATTAGGTTATAAAAATGGTAAGAAATGAGATTATATTTGGTAATGTTTGTTTAATACACTTTAAAGGTGAAATTTAATACTTTATGGTAATATATTCATTATTTTCATGTATTCCAAAGACTAATAGTTTTGCATCTATGTGAATAGTTTATTGATATTTTTATACTCATCCCATGTTTTTGGAATTTTTTTATAGACATAAAAAATCTAGTGTCAATAATGGGATCAATGAAAAGTTATGCTATTAAAACATGATACAATAACTCGCTTATTTTAAAAAATATTGTTTTATGAAAAAAATTGATAGTCTGTATAAGTGTCTACTTGTAATATTCTAGTTGATATATATATTTTATGACCTAATTCTCCATTTCCCTATACCTTAAATGATCCTCGATGAGAATTAAATTAAAATTATTAACTTACCTCAAGATTATGTAATATTTAAGGATGAGGTCTTACAGACGACATCAGAGGCCGGTTTAGATAACTTTAGAGGTTATGGTGTTATTTAAGCATAAGTGACATGTTTTATATACCCACAGTGATTAGAATATTTGAATTATTCATATTTCTTTTAAATAAATTTTCCGAGTTTTTGATAACATGAATAAGTATATCATAGTGTTTTGCCTCATCATAAGATTGAATATAATGATATTTGTTGATTTACTCACACTGACTATTTTTTGGTTTTAGTAAATGGATGGATATTACAAAAACCAATGTAAAAATGGATGTTTAGGAAACTATGTTGGTTTTTTGGAATAAGAAATAAAATAATAAGGGTTATGCAGGAGAAATCATGTGGTTATTATTAACCAACTATTTGGAGTCATGATTGACCATGTGATCATGGGGAATTTCTCTAAGGAATCTTATTTGAAAGAAAATATTCCATATGGATGTTGTTGTAAGGATCATAATGGTACACATATTCAATAAACTATGTGTCTCGTATATGGAAATAAACACCTAGTAAAATTATTCAAGGGACGAAAAATTGTTATATATGATTTAATGATGGTCATAAAGTAATAACCTGCATTGAAAAAAGAAGAATTAATTTGACTCCATGAATGGGAAATATGTTATTTCCAAGGGATCAATTTAATGTTTTATATTTGGTGTGAAAGTTCATTATGAAAAATGATGTCCTCCAAAGAATGTTCAGTAATGGGATCAGCATGACTATAAAAATATATGTTAACCAATTCTTAATTTCATTCCCATTGAGGATGAGGAAACTGAAAAAGACATATGAAATGAATTTATTTTTTCTTTTATCATGTTCTAAAATTATTTAATATTAAGACATTAGGCATGATTTTTTTAATACGAAATATGTATAAATGAATAATATTGTACAACATGCATAAACGATCATGAATTTTTTTTCATGAGTTTGATGTCTACATTTTAGGAATTCATGAGTTATGTTAGATCTATGGATAATGATATGTTTAAATGTATTAATTATAGGAATAATTTGTAAAAATTCTAGTATTATTAAGACTTATGTTTGTTTTAAAAAAATGTTTATTGAGGAAAAATTATCTTTTCTTTTATGGATATATTTAAAAATAACCAATAGGGTTTTTATGATACTGGAATTTGATGAAATTATAGGTTATTACTTTTTGGAATGAAAAATTAGAGGCATGACATAACATTTGATGTTAATATGTGATATGGTGATTTATGAGTAATTTATATCATTTTTTTGAATGTTATAAAATTATATATTTTTTTAAAAAGGATGACACTGAGACATTATGAAAACAAATCATATAAGAAACATATCTTGGTATTGATCCCACCACCAATGTGTGACTGGGATTTATTGCCTACCACTACCCAACTTGAAGTCCCAATTTAGTATGAATTATTATTTTAGGTAAATGATTCTATAAATTATGAATATGTTGATTTTGGTAACTTATGTTTTATCAAATGGTTATCTTCATTATTGGAAAATGATTTGGGGATTAAGTGATAAATGTTATTCTAGAATATTTTATCTCTTTTAGGAATACTCTATGCATATGAAAAATATAATACTACAGGATTTCATTTGATAAGTAATGGTAGAATTTTATTTTTGAAGAATATATGTTTTTTGGGGAAATTCAGATTTCGGTTTTTTGGGGAAATGAATTACCTATCATAGAGAATATGTGATTAGGTTGTTTAATTTTATGTGTGTGACTTTAAGAGTTGTCTATGTTTTTTGGAAATACATTTTAGGATTTATCGTGGATGACATGGTGATCAAATACTTCATAATTTTTTCTTTTTAATCTTATTTTGGATTAACTTGAATAATTTAAAGTACAATAGTTTTTTGAATGGTTTTCGATGATACATGGGGTTTTTTTTGAGTTTTAGACACTAAGAGTACTATTTGTGTTTATAAGAGATTATACTTTTTGGGGGTTATCTGATATTTTATTCACAATTATTGTTTTGGTTAATTTTTCAAGACAAGATGAATAAATAGATAATCTTTTTATGATTATGTGATTCTCAAGAAGATGATTATAGCACTTCAGGTGTGACAATGTCTTATTGAATACTGTTCATTTGGAGAATAGATGAGTTTGTGGTGGTGAATTTATTAATATATGAAACTCTACTTAACAAGCAAGTATTTTTCATTATTTTCATAGTTTATATCATTTATAAATAACAGAATAATATAAAAACGAACATAAAACAAAAAAAATTCCATTTTCTTTACCTTCTGGGTATTCAAAGACCGTTTAACCCATCATAAGATTATTGTTTTCAACAATTTAACATTCTCTTGATCATGTTTTTATCAATATCCATCAAAACAATATAGTTAGATTAATCTTTTATATCTTTTTTCCTCCAGTGAATCCAAGTATATGTTATCTCTGATGACCATTTATTTTTCTTTCATTCTTTTAATGTGGATGTTTTATTCACCCTTTTTATGATGTAGAATTTTTAATGATGTTATGTAGCCAAGTATTAAAATTATGGGGAAGAAATTTTCAAAAGGGGGTAATTATGTAACATAATGAGTTTTATGATAGAAAAACTATGATCAATAGAATACATGATACACTAAATCGATCATAAACAAACTTCTAAATGTTATTTTTTAAATATTAACATTATAAACTAGTCATTATAATGGAGGGAATGAATAGTATCAACTAAATTATAAAAATATCGCTTACAAACTTTTAAATAATTTTTCATTGGTTACAAAACATCTTATAAATGGAAATAAAAACCAATTGAAAATAATGGATATGTTTTTATGAAAATTTATTTTTTAAAAAGTTATTAATTGTGTTTATAAAATCGTATCTCCCTTTATGAATTTTTATTCAAATAAAAATATATTTTATATATTAAATGTAATTATTAAAATTCATCTTATATGTTTTCTAGATATAATATAAGAAAAAATTCAATTTTTCATATAATAGTTGTATTTTTCTAAAAATATAGTTTTACCACATTATAGTTGTAATCCATTGTAAAATTTAGTTTCAAATAATTATAAAAGTTATATGAAAAAATAAATCACTTATTTTTATGAAGAACATCAAAATTTACATTGGGTGAATTTTAGATATTATTATGATAACTATAATGTTTTGATGAATAGTAAATATATGCTAAATTTTAATTGAAAACAACTTTTTCCATCAACATATTTTATGTGGTTATATCATATTATTTAACAATTTTAAATTTTAAATTTAATAAATTGTTATTATTTAATACTATTTTTGTAATATTATGTAATTTCTTATTTTAATTGGGCATTACACATGTCAATCTTTTTGTAGTTTTTTTTCTTAAAAACATGCTTTCTAGTTTTGACCACAAGAATTAATTTCATATAAATTAACAATATTTCAGTGTATTGAATTTTGGATAAATTGATTCCATATTAAAAATTATAATGACCAAATTGTGTGAATAGGTACATTTTATTTATTGAAATTATGAAAATAAACATCAGTAATAATTTTTAATTACCATGGTTAAAGTGTAAATTAGGTAAATAAGTGTAAATTAAAAATATTATAATAGTATAAAACTACCCTAAAATATTTCCTAATATTATTTGGTGATATATTTATTTCAATGATAATTCATATGCTGAACATATAGCATTTGGTATCAACATGGGTGTGAAAATGACATTTTATAATATTTAATTCAATGTTAACGGAAATATAACATAGACATGTATCTTTTAGTAAATCAATTATAATATAGGTTTACATAAGTAATATCATTCACTATAAATATTTATTTGAAATATAAAACTATTTCCTTTATCATGATTTTTTTTATAATTTTTAGACATTAAAGAAATATATTTAATTATTACAAAATGATGATATAGTGATTACTTCACCAAAAAAAGATCCAAATAAACGTTATTATAAATATTGAAAAAAATTTAATTTGATTATTTTGATTCCATCCATGAATTTTCTGGATGATATTTATATGGAAATGAACTTAAAACATTACATATTATGGAATTAAATGAATAATTCACACTGAGGATATTTTCAGGTTTAGAGTATTTTAGAATTAGGACCTAACTATTACATTACATCTCAAAAAATAAAATGTAGAAAATTATACATAGTTTCAATTTATTTGATAAAATAAAAACTCTTAAAAAGAGGCATGTCTACTTCCATGTTTTTAACTGCATCAATTTCCTTTGACACCATCCTTTACCCTATTAATCTTTAAGTCTTGTGAAAAAACATTTCAAAAACATGCAATGGGAATAAAAAGCATAGTAAGGGTTATAAGATAATAAGTTATAACATTATTATATAAATACATTCCAAGAATATGCTCATACCTCATGAAATCATATTAATTTTTAATAACACATAGAAGGCATACATCATAAAAGTAACTTGTTACATCTATATTATACATACATTATAGATATCACAGCTACGTAGGGAGTTACATTCAGAATACCCATCACATTATATTCCTTAAATATTTTAGGAGAAACATTCATGTTTACCTCCATCATGTTACCCAATGCGTTGGAGAGCTATATCGGGCTTTCCCTCCCTAGTTTTATCACAGAACCACCGTATACTTAACAATGCCTAAGAACCATAACATATTCATAACAAATAAAATAGATATAAAAGAATGATAACAATTAATCATTTCAATAAAAATATATCATTTAAATATATTTACATAACAAACCCATTATCAAAACCATTTTCAATAAAAAAAATTGTAAAAGTGTATAAGGTATTTATTTTTCTTTTAAATACATTTTGTCTTATTAAGGAAGCCAATGATCAAATAACAAATGTATAGATGGAAAAGGTCGTTGCCACCACATACGTTAAAAAGAAACATTCATTTTTGACATTTAGTAAAATTCTTCATATAAAAAGATTCATTTTGAATGAAAGTATAAGTCAAATGGTTTAATACACCGTATAAAAGACTGTCTTGCATAAATCAAAATTTTCCTCAATGAATAGAGATTGAGACGAATTCCCTTACCACATGTCTGACAAGACTCGATCATTCATCAATATATTGAATAATAAAATATAATTAACTTATTATTTCTCAAGAAAAATTGTCATGTTTATTATTTCTTTTATATCGATTATTACCTTCCTATAGAAATTAGTTAATTAATTCAGTTCATATTGTACATTTTTTCGATGTTCGGAATTTGAGTTAAAAATGAACATATTATAATTTTAAATTGTCCATGTGGTTGAAATTACATAATATCCATATTTATATAAATGATTAAATATCATATATATATTATATATATTTCATATATACTTGTATTTATAATAGTATATAACCTTTGTAGATGAGAAATGAAATGCACCGATCATGGAGATGGCATGATGTACGTACGCATGAATGCTACATTCATTTATATTTTATATTTAATAAAATTAAATCATAATGATAAATAGGTATATTTTAGTTAATTTATAATATCAAATATAATTTCATTAACTCCATCCTTTATGCGTCCCATATAAGGCATGGATGAGTCATATTACATTAAGGGGGCGGTAGTCCGCACTTCCTAAAATGAAATTATCATATTTACCTAATATGGAAACCATAATGGTATTCAAAAAATTAATTATAAAAAATAGAAAAAATATAAATATAATAGATATCACAATTAAATATAGTTTCATATTAATGGACTCTCTATGTGGTGGTAGAAGATGATTGAATAATCATAATTTTGTGAGGCAGTAGTTCGTCGTCCACAGAAACAGTCCATTCTTTACCCATTAAATGGAGGTCTGTGTATGTGTAGTTAGAATAATTCTCCTAACAAAAATTTAGTATATTGTGGATACTAGTGTTTTAATAAAGGAAACTAATTAAATAGTTTATGTTAATGGATATGTTTTGTAATACAAAAGAACAAAAGAGAAGACATTACCTTTAAATTGGGTATCTCCCATTGATTTGAACAAAAAGATTTACATAATGTGCCATCTAACTAAGGTAAGACATATTGGAGAATGATAGGGATATAAGGATATTAATTGGGCATAGGTTGGATGATCTAAGGGGCATGATAAGAGTAAATAATTGTTTAAAAGTGGTGACCTTTTATAAGGGGGTAGAGGGGCTCTTTATGAATGTTTGAAAATGTTATTTTATTATATAATGATTTTCGGTATCAAAAGGTCTAAAACTTGTCAAAGCCAAATATAATATGACTCATGGTCGAAATAATATTATCCAAGAAGAATTTAAATTGTTTTGTATTTTTTATAAATTGTAATAATTATATTTATTCAATTCATTCATTAAAGTTGTAAACATATGTCATTATTGTGTCATTAATAATTTTATTTAATTGATGTCTAAAAATTACAAACCAATTACCATGATGTAGGAAATATTTTTATATTTCAATATAATATTTATAGTCAAATAGATAACTTATATACCCCCATGTAATATTTTATTTACTAAAAGATATATGTTTTAGTCATTTTTTTGTTTAAATAAAATTAATTAATATAAAGAGTCATTATCACTCCCATGTGGCTCTATTGTGTCCCAAAATTGACCCCGAGATTACCATTATCTAAAATGTATAAAAAAATTGATTAAGACAAATTTTAAGGTAATTTTATATGATTATTATAATATTTTGTTACCTTTGTTTACCAAATTTTTCTTTTATCCGTGGTAACGAAAATTTTTACTAAAGTAAATATTCATAATGTCTAAAATTAATTATTACCTATTTACACTATTTTTACCTCCCGATTCGAAATATGGAAACAATTTTTTCATATTCAAAACATATAAATAGAAGAAATTAATTTAAAATTAATTAGTATTGTTAAAACAAGAAGCATGTTTTTCAGAAACAAAAACTATCAAAAGATTGACAATTATTTATGTGCAATTTCAATGTGAAATTACATACAATGACCAAAAGTGGATTAAATTGTAAAAAATATATAATTAATTTTTAAAACTAATTAAAAATATAATAAAACTTTAAAAATAAATTATATTAAAAGGTAGTTTTGAATTAAAATATAGTATTTTTCACTATTCATTAAAAACATGAATTTTATTGGAAAAATACCAAAAACATTACCAAAAGTAAATTTTGATTCCACCTTTCTAAAGAATAATTTTATTTTGTCAAATTGAACATATAAAAGTTACCAAAACAAGATTTAATGAGGGTTCTCGATCAAATTGTAGTAAATCAACTGTTTAATGAATATTACAGTATTTATGCTTAAAAATAGATTCATTCACATTTTAAGCTTATAAATTTTATTAGATAAATGTAAAAACAATTAAAAAATGTGTATAATAATATAATAGTTAGTTCTATTCATTCTCACCATTACAATGTCTAGGAATTAAATACCATTTAAAATAATACTATTATATTATTAGTGTGAAACATAAGATTTCAAAGAAACTCGTTGTTGCGTATCGGGTACGCTGTCCCACATAGAATCCCCTTTAATGTAAAATTAATTTTTAATTCAAAAATATTAATAAATTTGAAAATATCATATCATTTATTTACCAAGTATGTTACATCATTCCCCCCTTTTGTAAATTGCATCATCAGAATTTTATTAACTTTTGAAATAACTTGAGGTATTTATAACCCATAGCATTTTCGGATTCCCACTTTGCCTCTTCAACCATATGATTTTACCACAGAACCAATACCTGGTGAATTAAAAAATTCTTCCTCAATTTTACTCTATAGTCATGAATCTGGACTATTTGTTCCTTATAAGAATGATTCTCTTCTACCTTAACTATCTCTGGTCACAAAACATGAGATGGATTTGGCACATACTTTCTCAATATTAAAACATGAGAAACAAATTGTACATGGGATAAACATGGATGTAAAGCCACTCTGTAGGAAACTAATCCAACATTATCCATGATTTCATAGGGTCTAATGATACTCGAACACAAATTTCCATTTTTTCCAAAATTCATCACACTTTTCCATGGAGAAACTATGAGAAATATATTATCACAAACCTCAAAGGAAAGATCCTTCCTCCGGATGTCGAAATTACTTTTCTGCATTCTCTAAGTTATTTCCATGTGCTTTTGAAACATTTGAACCTTTTCTACCACATATTATACCAGTTTTGGTCCCACTAATTCCCTTTCACCTACTTCATCCCAAAATGCTGGAGTTTGACACCACTTCCAATATAATGCCTCAAATGGAGCAATAGGTATATTGGAATGAAAACTGTTATTATAAGAAAATTCTAGAAAAATAAGATGTTTTTCCCAACTTCCCTGATAATCCAGCGAACATGCATGTAGAATATCCTCTAAGATCTAAATTTTTCGTTATTAATTCCCATATGAATGAGGTTTAAGGACGTACTAAAATTCAATTCAGTACCCAATGACTTATGAAGTCCTTTCCAAAAGTTAGATGTAAACCATGGATCATGATCAAATACAACAGAGAAAACAACTCTATGAAACATGAATTTCTCATTAACATACAAATGAAAAAGTTGATCTTGGGAAAATTATATATAATAGTAAGTAAATAAGAATATTTATTCAGTCTATCAACAATAACCCAAATTGCATTATTACGTCAGGATGTCTACAGTAATCTCAAAACGAAGACTATGGATATATTTCCCATTTCCACTATGGAACAGGTAAATACTGAAGTATCCCGTCCAAAAACTACCACTCTGCATTAACCTGTTGACATGAAAAACACTTCATAGTAAAATATTCAATATCACTATTCATTCTATCCCCCCGTTAATAGACACGATGATATCTGTTCATCTTGTCACCACAAGGATGAACTAAAAAAAGAACTATGAGATTCACATAACAACTCATTCTTCAATTGGATATCACAAGAAACACATAATCTCTTCCCAAACCTCAATAAGATCTCATTATCAAGGACAAAATCAGAAAACCAATGCTTCTGAACCAACTCTACATTTTACTAATACTCATTGTCTTCCTTTTACGCTTTCTTAATTCTTTCTGATAGAGAATATTTCACTAAAACATGAAACAAAACATAAGAATTTCCTTCAAAAACAACTTCTATGAAAATTTTAATCATATCAAAACCATATTATTCAATTCCAAATGTAACATGGTTAATTAAGCATTAATTTTTCGAATCAAAGAATCATCCACTTTTTTTCTTTTCTTGGATGGTAATGGATTGTGAAATCAAAATCCTTGATTGATTCCAACCCTCTCATTTTTCTCATGTTCAATTCTTTCTAAGTTAATATATAATTAAAAAATTTATGGTTAGTATATATTTCACATTATAGTCCATAAAAATGAGGCCTTAAAAATTTTAAAGTAAAAACAACATGAGCTAATTCCCAATCATGTGTAGGGTAATTTAACACATGATGTCTAAATAGATGTGAAGAATAAAAAATTAAATATTCATTCTACATTAGCACACAAATAATTATATTCAAAGAAGCATCACTGTAGATAAAAATATACCATTTCTAGAAGGCAGTTCCAAAACTGGAGAATTCATCAATATTCTTTTCAATTCCGGGAAAAAATTATCACATTATTTTGTCCAAATGAACATAAAACCTTTTTGAGTTTATATAGTCATTGGGATAGATAACCATGAATAAATTTCAATAAACCTCCTATAATTTCCCACTAATCCATAAAAAATTCAAATCTCAGATATATTTATGGGTCTTGTCCATTCTTCAACTACATTTGTTTTAGCATAATCAATAGTTATGAATTTTTTTTAAACAATGTTACCAAAGAATGAAAATTTTAGTAACCAAAATATCACATTCTTAATCTTTCATATAATTAATTTTCTTTTAATGTTTCCTTTAAAACCCTAAAATTACAATCATGCTTCTATTTAATATTATAAATATCCAAAATATCATTAAACAACACAACCAAAATCTTATCTAGGAACTCACAAAAAATTCTTTTCATAAGATCCATGAATACAATAGGTTAATTGGTTATCCCAAAAGGCATAACAAGAAATTCAGAATTTATGTATCTAGTATGAAATGTGGTCATCAGAATATCGTCATCCTTTACTTTCAAATGAAGGTACCCCAACCTCAAATCAATCTTCGAAAAATACTGAACTTACTGGAGATGATCAAAAAAATCGTCGATATGAGGAATATGATATTTGTTCTTAACATAGTTGTTATTTAATGATCTATAATCAATGCAAAGTCTCATTGAACCATATTTCTTGTTAAAAAAAGATAGGAGCACCCCGTAGTGATGTGCTAGGTCAAATGAAACTTTTAACTAGTAACACTAGAAATTACTTCTTTAACTCTTAAATATCTATTTGATCCATTCTATAATGGAGTTTTGAAATTGGATTAGCATCAAGAACTATGTCAAAAAATAAATTCAACATCCCAGTTATGTTTTATATTAGGTTAATCATCAGGAACAACATCAAAATACTCATTTACTAATAGAACAGGATTAATCAAAATAGTTCCATTGTTTTCAATAATATGTGCAAGGTAACATTCATTTCCATATTTTAATAGTTTCTCAGCTTCCTGATATGTTAAAATAATTAGGCTTCATTATTGTACACAAACTGAAAATATTTCTGAAAGGAACCTTCTTAATCTCTATATTTAATCTTATCATGATAAAAGTAAATCCAATCCATACCCAAAATAACATCAAACTCTGCTAGAGGGAAATCAAAAATCATTGGAGTTAGATTCTTTCCGCACACAAGGATATTGAGGTTCTTATAATTTCTCTTTGTTTAAACATTTAACCCCAATTTTTTACCATAATTTCATGATTCATATCCTGATATAGAATTCTTAATTTACTAGAAAACTTCTCAGAAATGAATGAATGTGTAGACCATGAATCAAACCACATATTTGCATAATATGAACAAACAAACAATATCCATGATAATACTTCATTTGTTGGCCCATCATCTATTGAAGTAGTTTCAAGTAATTTCACAACCCATTTCTATTTGTAGTCTAGATTCTATACATTAGTTGTGTTCTTCATTGGAAACTAATTTGTATAAAGACCCATTTCATAAAACTTAAAACATTTTACTGACTGTAAATTAGATTTTTTCTTACCATTACCCTGATATTTTTTCTATGAAATTACGAGCCTTATGTACCATTTTACCACATATGTAGCACTTACCCAAATTCAAATGATATTCCACTACATTCTTTTTACCACAATTTTTACATATTATAATCTTACGTTTCATACCATCGGGCTTTTTTGAAGAGTTCTTCCCTTTTGTCTACCACCTCAACCTCTAATCATGTTTTTTGTCAAAGAACACAAGATCATCGAAAAACTTCATATCCACCTTCTCTACGCATTGTAATAGTTTTTCATAACATTTGAACTATTGATAATATAAATCCCTACAATGGTTTGGCTTTAATCATTAGTTGAAACGGTTGATTTTAATATCAATATATGGTATAAAGTTTGGATCATACCTTTTCAATCGAGTGAATTATGCTTTATAAGAAGCCATTGAGTCTTCCCCATGCCTTAATTATATGAATTGTATTTTCATCCTATGATGAACTACCTTATGAAAATATTACTCAAGAAACATACCTTTGAACTCATCTCACTCATGATAATCAATTTCATCACTATCCGTGATATTTTTCACCATCGACCACCATTGATCAACTTAACCTTCAAAAAAATAAACAATGAGAATAGACTTTTGATGTTCTGAACATCCCATGAAAAAAAAATCTTCTCTGATGATTTAATTCACCCTTCTGCTAGCACAGAGATAGATGATCCACTAAATAATGGGGGATGCTGCCTCATAAAATTCTCCACTATGAACATGTTCCTCTATAGTTGTTCTGGATGATATTGTGCATTGATACTACCACGATTTATATCCTGAGTCAACTATTCCATCACTGCAACAAAATTTTCATATCTGATTTTGATAATCTGAAGTTTCTAATTTGGTAGGCTGCCTTCATCCTGATGTCATCCCATCATAGTTTCCTTGTTTCCTCTACAAAAAACAATTATGAAAATAGAAATATCTTTACTGAAGCCACATGGAAATATGTAAATTCTATACCATTTCAATATTATAACAAATTAATTTAGGTACATTAATTTATTATTATTCTGACTCCTAATGTTGTCTAAATGGATCATTGATACCAAATTTAAGGACCCAGTCTTATAACAGTACATAATATGTAATTAAATGGATATTTCACATTGATGATCTTTTTAGGTTTAGAGTATTAGATAATTAGGCAATAACTATTAAATTACATCTCAAAAATTATAAACTAGTAAATTATAATCAGTTTCCATTTTTTATATCATTCAAATACTCTGGAAAAAAGGAGTCATGTCTTGTTCCATGTTTTAGACATCATTACATTCCCATGACCCCATCCATGAAACTATTCTTCTTTACTTCATGTGAAAAACATTCCAACAACATTATATGATCATAAAAATCTAAGTAAGGGTTATAAGGTAAAAAACATAAATTTATTTTATAAATAAATACCATACATAAGCTCAAAAATCATGAAATCATTAGACTTATTAATAACAAATAGAAATCATAAATCATTAATGTAAAATGTGGCATCCATATCATACTTACACTGTAGCTATCGCAGCTACATAGGGAGTTACATTTGGAATACCAATCATAGTATATTCCCAAAATATATTGGGAGAAACATTCACGTATACCACTGTCATGTTACCGAATGCATTAGAGATCTATTTCAGGTTCTCCCACTCTGGTATTATCATGGAGCCACCCATATACATAACAATTCCAAGATCCATAATGTATTTATACACATATAACAAATATAAAAGAAATATAACCTTTCCATATTTCAATCACAATATATCATTTAAATATATTGACATAAAAATCCATTATAGAATCCATTTTCAATACCAAAACTCCTAAAATATTATATGGTATTTATTTTCCATTTATAAACATTATAGCTTCTTAAGGATTCCAAAGATCAAATAATACTTGTGGCGGTGAAAAAGGACATTGTCACCGCATATGTTAAAAAGAAACAATACTTTCTTCGTTTCTTTAAATGCCTCATAGAAAATGATTATTTTTTAATGAAATAAGAATTTAAATGTTTTTATACAACATATAAATGATTGTTATGTATAAAACATATTATGCCTCAATGAATGGAGATTTAGACGAAGTCCCTTACATCGTGTCTCACATGACTCAATGATTATTTAATCTCATGAATAATAAAATAAATTTAATTTATTCTTTCTTAGTAACATTTTTAAATATTTTTATTCCTTTTATATCAATTATTACCTTTCTATAATTATTAGTTTATTATTTGAGTTCATATTGGACATTTTGTCGATGTTCAGAACTTGAGTTAATAATCAACTTATTATAATTATAAATTGTCAATGTGGTAAAAATTACATTAAATCCAAATTATATGAATGATTATTATATCGTATATATCATATATATAGTATATATATGTATTTATAATTTTACATAACATTTGGAGATTAGAAATGAAATGTCCCGTTCATTGAGACGGTAAGTCGTACGTACACATAAACGCTACTTTCATTTCTATTTATTATTTAATGAAATGAAAACATAATTATACATATGTATAATATAATCACAGTGTAATTTCATATATAAGTTCATTAACTCCATCCTTTATACATCCATCATAAGTCATGAAAAAGTGATATCACTTTGTAGGGGTGGTAGTTTGCACCTCCCCAAAGGAAATTATCATATTTAACCACTAAGAAAACCATAAAGGTATTATATAATAAAAAAAATAAAAAAACATAGAAACAATAAAAATATAATATATATCACATATAAATACAGTTCCATCTTAATGACCACTATATGATTAGGTTGGAGAAGATTGAACAATCATTGTTCTGTGAGGCAGTAGTTCTCCATCCACAAAAATAGTATGTTCATTACCCATTAGATGGTGGTGTGTGTAAGTGTAGTTTGAATAATTCTCATAAAAACGTCCTAGTATATTGAGTATAATGTTATTGTCATAAAAAAATGGAATAAAATTGTTTATGGGTTCATTACCCATCAAATTGAATAACTTAAGAGAATATGTTAACTATAAAATGTGTATCTCCCGTTGGTTTGATCCAAACGGTTTACTTGAAGTTACATATTCTAAGGTAAGGCCTATAAAAGGAATAGATTTATGTAGAGAGACTAATTTTGAAAAGTTAGAATGAGCCAATGGTCCTAGGAAGTGTGAGTGATGGGTTAGAATGGTGTCCTTTTATAAGGGAGGAGGGGCTCTTCAAGAATGTTTGAAATTATTAATTTGTAATATAATTATTTTTAGTTTTTAATGGTCCAAAAGTAATTAAAGATAAATATTAGATGACTCATGGCCTATATAAAATCATCCAATAATAATTGGACACGTTTTGGATATTTTTTAAATCGTAATATTCTTATTTATTTAAATCATTCATTAATGAGGTAAACCTTACATCTTTATTGTGTCATTAATATATATATATATTTGATGTGTAAAAATTATAAATAACTATCGTTGATATAGGTAATCATTTTATATTTCAAAATATTTTTTATATTCTAAGTGATTACTTATATAACCTTGTGTAAAAATTGATTTACTAAAAGATATATATTTAAGTCATTTTGAACTTTAAATTATATTAATTAATGTAAACTGTCATTATCACACCCATGTGGCTCCATGGGGTCCCCAAATCACACCATGGAATCCCATGGTATGAAATGTATCATGACATAGTATTAGGAAACATGTTAGGGTAATTTTACATTATTATACTTATTTTTTTTACCCTTATTTTCAAGATATACCTTTTAACCATGATAAGTAAATCTTTTACTCACGTAAATATACATAATGTCTAGAAATAAAAGTTACATACTTAAAAAATTTATGCCTCTTGATTCCAAATATGGAATCCAATTTTACATATTCAAAATATAGAAGTTACATAAATTAATTTAAAATTAATTTCCACTGTAAAAAAAAGCTTGTTTTCAAGAAATAATCCCTATCAAATGATTGATAGTTATTTATGTCCAATTTCAAAATGAAATTACTTCCAATTACAATAATTGCATTAAATAGTAAAAATATAATATAATTAAAATATAAAGCCAATTAAAAATATAATCTAAACTTATAAAGAAATTAGATTAAATGGTTTTTTTATTAAAATATTGTATTTTCACTGTTCATTAAAATTTTAATTTTATCAGAAAAATACCAAAAGATTACCCATTATACATTTTGATGTCTTGATTTTAAAGAAGAATTTTATTTTTCAAATAGATCTAATTAATGTGTTCAAAAATAGATTTTTATATGGTTATCCAACAAATTATTTTAAATCGATCTTTTAATGAATATTTGAGTATTTAAGATTAAATTTAGATTCATTAATATTTTAATATTCTAAAATTTATTAGACAAATGTAAAAACATTTAAAAATAATTTATAATCATGTAGTAGTTATTTATGTTCATTCCCACCATTACAATATTTTGGCATTAACTAGCATTTAAAATAATTGTATTATATTATTAGTGTGCAACATAGGATTTCAAAGTAACCATTTGTTGTGTATCATGTACTCCATCGAACATAGAATAAAATTTAATGTAAAATTAATAATTAATTAAATATTATTAATAAATATTAAAATATAATATCTTTTATTTACATGCAATGTTACAATGTTGACATATTAACAATGAGTTACTGCCTTTGTATAAGGCCCCGGCCTCAAACATTACTTAATCGTGAGTTATGTCAAGAATACACGTTGAGGATCATTTCAGGTTTATAGTTATAGATAATTAGATCATAAACATGAATTACGTTCCACATTTAAACAAAGGTGTTACATAAAAGATAATACTCAGTTTTTCCGATCAACGGAAACATATTTAAAATAATACATGGATTCTTTCTTGACATTTCCTTGGCAATATCATCACATCATGTACATTTCCCTTGATCTGTGAAAAACATTTCAGAAACATGGGATGAGCATAAAAATCTCAGTAAGGGATATAAAAATATGGAAAGGACACATGATTACATGTATATGTAAGAATCAATGAAATCATAAATTACTCATAAAACATAATCACTTTAACATATCTCACCAGATCATGAATAAATCATTGAAGTCATAAGTAATAAATGTAACATGAGGCATTCATTAAATTCATACGTAGGGAGTAACCCTCTTGGTTACGTTTGGAATACCCATCATAGTAAATTCCCGAAATCTCATAGAAGAAACCCTAATGTTTAACTCCTTCACGTTACCCAATTAATTGGAGAGATATATCGGGCTCACCAAACCATAGTTTATCACAGAACCACCCGTCTTCATAACAATTCCCATGAAGGATAACATAATCGCATCACATAAAACATGCATAAAGGAAACATCACATTTCCACCTTTCAATCACAAGATATCAATACAAAACATTGGTATAAAAACATTATGAAAACCATTTTCTACACCAAAATAAAAGAAAAGTAAAACATGGTATTTATTTTTCAATTTAAAAAATTGGTATGGCTTGTAGAGGAAGTCGAAACTCAAATAATGGTCACGGCGGTGGAAGAGTCATTGTCGCTACATACATATGACAAAAAAACATTCCATTTTGTTGTTTAGTAAATTATTTGTATAAAAAATATTCCATTTGAATAAAAATAAATGTTAGAGGGGTTTATACACCGTATAAAATAATGTTGTGTATAAAACAATTTATGCCTCAATGAAAGGAGATTGAGACGAAATACCATTCCTCGGGTCCGACTTGACTCGATCGTTATTTAATGTCCTGAATAGTAATATTGGGTTAATTTGTACTTGATTAAGAACATTTTTAAAGTTCATTATTCCTTTTATATCACTTATTACCATGTAATGAACATTATGTAATCATTTAAGTTAATAACGGTCGTTTTGTCGATATTTGGTACTTGAGTCAAATGTGAACTTCTTATATTTACAAGTTGTTCATGTAGTAAAATATCCATTATCCCATGAATGTTACTCATGATTTATATTCTATATATATCATATATATCCTGTATATACATGAATTTTGAATATTACATAATCATTTAGAGGTAAAAAAATAAATGCACTGTTCATGGAGACGGTAAGCCGTACGTACGCTTGAACGCTACTTGAATTTCTATTTCTTACTTAATGGAGTGAAATCATAATTATATAAAGGTATATAATAATTCCAGTATAATATAATATATAATATCATTAAATTTATCCTTTATACGTACCACATATAGTATTAACGAATCAAATCACTTTGAGGGGGCGGTAGTCTGCACTTCCTAAAATGAAGATATCGCATTTACCCATAATGGAAACCATAACGGTATGCCATAAATGAAAAATACAGAAGCATAAGTAAAACATAAACATATTATATATCATATATAAATATAGTTTCATCTTAATGGCCACCATTGAAGGTGTTATATGAGTGTTGAACAATCATCGTTTCGTGAGGCAGAAATTCTCCATCCACGGAAACAGTATGTTCTTTAACCATTAGATGTAGGTGTGTGTAAGTGTAGCTCGAGTCCTTCTTATAAAAACATCCTAGTATTTGGAAGATACTGGTGTTGATAAAAAAGAAATGAATAAAAAGAGTTTATGGTGGTTGGAGAAGCAAAATAAAACATAAGAACACAAGAGAAGACACTACCTTTAAATCGGGTAACTCTTTTTGATTTGAGCTCAAAGGCTTCCTTGGGAAATCTTCTGCCCAAAGTGAGACTTCTAAGAGTTAATTAGGGATGTTTAAAGACCAAATGGGCATGTTTTGGCCGAGCCAAAGTCTTAGGAAGTGTGGGTAAGGTGGTAGAGGTGGGGCCTTTTTATAAGAGGAGAGGAGGGGCACTCTTGGAATGTTAAGAAAAGATAATTTGTTGTAAAATGATTTGCTGATAAAAAAGGTTCCACAATTATATATCTCAACGATAAGGTGATAAGGGTTCTAAATCCACCCATCCCTAGGTTTTTTGACAAGTGTAGGTCTTATATTTTACATTTTATTTTCATTTTATTTAAATCGTTAAATAATGAGGTAATCGCTGCATCATCATGGTGTCATAAATAATTTAATTTATTTAATGTCTAAAAATTATAAAGAAAACATCATGATGTAGTAAATACTTGTAGATTTCTAATTACTATTTATAGTCAAAAATATGACTTGTATAACCCCATGTAAAAATTGTTTTAGTAAAACAACTCATGTTTGTGACATTATCATTTTAACTTTAAATAAAAAGTTTTTAATGTCATTTTCCTACCAAAGTGGCTCCATGGGGTCCCCAGGTCGACCCATGGATTTTCTTGGTCAGCCATGACACATCCGATAAGGGTAGGACATGTGTCTAGGTATTTTCATTTTCTTATAATATCATTTTTTCCTCAAATTTAACTAATTACCTCTAATCGCAATTAAAAACATAAAAGTTACTATTCACCAAAAAATTATTTTAATCCCATTGAACCACATTTTACTTTCTAATGACATCCATTTATTTCAGATTTTTGAAATTCAAAACACAGAGGTGGTAATATTTCATTTAAATGAAAAATTAGTTTTTTAAGTACCACTTAGTGGTTTCACTATTCATCAAAAATTGAAGTTTTTCAGAAAAATACCAAAACATCACCCTAAGATATATTTTATATTCAGAATTCAAAAATTATGTATATTTTACCAAATTCAAAACATATAAGTTGCATTAATTAAATTAATAATTAATTCCCGCTGTCAAAACAAGTAGCGTGTTTTTGTGAAACAATATGTATCAAAAGATTGACACTAGTTTAAGTACATTTCAAAGTGAAATTAATTCCAACGCCCATTATTGGATTAAATGGTAAAAATTTAATCTATTTGAAAATTAAAACCAATTCAAAAGATAATCTAATCATATAAATTAATTTGATTAAAAGAGGATTTGAATTAAAATACAACATTTTTCACTATGCATTAAAAAAATGAACTTTATCAGAAAAATACAAAAAATTTACACAAAGTAAATTTTGATGTCTTTATTCTAAAGAAGAGTTTTATTTGGTCCAATAGAAAGTATAAGAGTGACCAAGACTATATTTAATGACGGTTCACCCTCAAAAGGTGATAAGTGGACCTTTAGTAAAAATTAGAGTATATATATCCCTAAAATTGAATTCTTTTCATTTTTTAAACTTTTATCTTTTATTGGATAAATGTAAAAACATTTTACAAACATATATAATCATATTTTAGTTATTTATATTCATTCCCCCCAATACAACGACTATGTGTTAACTACCATTTTCAATTATATTATTTTATTACTAGTGTGCAACGTAAGATTTCAAAGAAACTCTTCGTTGTATATCGGGTACGCCATCGAACATAGAAACCCCTTTAAAGTAAAATAAATATTTAATTCGTAAAAATTAATAATTATGAAAATGTTTTATTTTTTATTTACCTGGTATGTTACATCCTTCCCCCCTTTTGGGAATTACGTTCTCGCAATTTTATTCACTTATCAAAATAAGTGGGGGTATTTATCCCTCATAACATTTTCAGATTCTCATGTCGCCACTTCAACCGTATGGTTTCTCCACAAAACCATTACCTTGTGAATTACCATATTTCGCAACACATGCTCTCTACAGTCAAGAATCTGGACTGGTTGTTTTTCATAAGATAGATTCTCTTCCAACTGAAATACCTCTGGGCTCAAAACATGAGATGGATCTGGTATATACATTCTCAACATCGAAACATGAAAAAAAATGTGTAGCTGAGATAAACTCGGAGGTAAAGCCACACGGTATGAAACTGATCCAACTTTCTCCAGAATTTCATAACGTCCAATGAACCTTGGACTAAGCTATCCCATATTACTGAATCATATCACACTTTTCCACGGTGAAACTTTGAGAAAAACATGAACACCTACCTCGAATGATAGATCCTTCCTCTGGTTATCCGCATAACTCTTCTGCCTGCTCTAGGATATTCTCATGTGTTTCTGAATCAACTAAACTTTTTCTGCCATCTCTTCCACCAATTATGGTCCCATCAGCTTCCTTTCACCCACTTCATCCCAAAAAGCCGGATTTCGACACCATTTACCATACAATGCCTCAAATGGTGGCATCTTTATACTGGAATGAAAACTGTTATTATAAGAAAACTCAACCAAAGAAAGATGTTGGTCCCAACTTCCTTGATAATCCATCAAACAAGCACGTAGCATACCCTCCAAAGTCTGAATTGTTCGTTCTGACTACCCATTTGATTGAGGATGAAAAACTGTACTAAAATTTAATTCAGTACCTAATGACTTCTGAAGGCCATTCAAAAATTTAGAAGTAAACTTGGGATCACGATCAGATACAATGGAGAGAAGAACTCCATGTAACCTGAATATCTATTTAAGATATAAACGGGAATGTTGATCTAGGGAAAAATTATCTTGTATAGCAAGGAAATCAGCAGATTTAGTCAAGCGGTCAACAATAACACAGATTTCATTATTACCTCGTGGTTTCTTCAGCAATCCCACAACGAAGTCCATGGATATATTCTCCCATTTCCATTCTGGTACGGGTAAAGGCTGAAGCATCCCTTTCGGTAACTATCGCTCTTCTTTAACCTATTTACATGTCAAACACTTCCCAGTAAAATCAGAAATATCCCTTTTCATTCTGTCCCACCAGTAATACTCCCAAAGATCTCTATACATCTTAGTACTGCCTGTATGAACTGAAAATAGGGAACTATGAGCTTCACATAACAACTCTCTCTTCAACTGTGAATCACAAGTCACACAGAATCTTTTCCCAAATCTCAAAACAAAATCATTATCAATGTTGAATTTAGGAAACTTGCCCCTCTGAACCAGCTCTACCTTTTTATGCAACACTCTATCTTGCTTCTATGCTAGCGTAATTCTGTCTGATAGAGAAGATTTCACTGATACCTGAAACAAAACAGAAGGACATACTGCACCAAAAACTTCTACTCAAATTTCAACAACTCCTTAACTAAATGATACTATTCCAAACGCAACATTGTTAATGAAGCATTACTTTTTCGAATCAAAGCATCAGCCACTTTATTTGCTTTTCTCAGATGTTAATGAATTTTAAAATCATAATCCTTGATTAATTCTATACATCTCTGTTGCCTCATGTTCAATTCATTATGAGTGAATATATACATTAAACTATTGTGATCAGTATATATTTCACACATTCCACCATACAAATGATGCAACCAATTTTTTAAAGTGAAAACAACAACAGCTAATTCCAAATCATGTGTAGGGTAATTTACCTCATGAGATTTCAACTGATGTGAAGCATATGCAATTACCAGATCATTATGCATAAGGACACAACAAATTCCTTTCAATAAAGCATCACTGTAGATAACAAACTCACCATTTCTGGATGGTAGTTCCAAAACTGGAGCATTCACCAATCTTCTTTTCAGTTCCTGAAAACAATCATCACATTCTTTTGACTAGATAAACATTACACCATTCCAAGTCAGCTTAGTCATTAGACTAGATAACCATGAAAAATATCTAACAAACCTTCGGTAATATCCTGCCAAACCAAGGAAGCTACGAATCTCAGTTAAATTTGTGGGTCTTGTCCATTCTTCGACAACTTTTGTTTTTGTAGAATCAACAGTTATCCCATCTTCAGAAACAAAAATATCATCAATGAAAACACCCACAAACTTATCCAAGAACTCATGTAAAATTGTATTCATTAAGTCCATGAATATAGTTGGTGAATTGGTTATCCAAAAAGGCATAACTACAAATTCATAATGGCCATATCTTGTACGAAATGCAGTCTTCGGAATATCTACTTCCTTTTCCATCAACTGATGGTACCCCGATCTCAGGTCAATCATTGAAAAATACTAATCTCCCTAGAGAGGATCAAACTAATCATCGATATGAGTCAAAGGATACTTGTTCTTAACAGTGATATTATTCAAGGCTCTATAATCAATACAAAGTCTCATAGGACCATATTTCTTTTTAACAAATAATACAGGATCACCCCAGGGTGATGTGCTAGGTCGAATGAAACGTTTCTCTAATATATCTTTCAATGGATCCTTCAACTCTAAAAGATCAATTTGAGCCATTCAATAAGTGGGTTTTGAAATTGGGTTGGAAACAGGAACTCAGGCAATGGAAAAGTCAACTTCCCGGTATGGTATTATTCCAGGAAACTCATCAGGAAAAACATCAGGATACTCATTTACAACTGGCACATCATTAATCAGAACAGTTCCTTTGTTTTCAACGATGTGTGAAAGGTAACATTAATTTCCATCTTTTACAAGTTTCTCGGCCTCTTGATAAGTTATCAACAGTAAGGGTTCATTCTTGTAGGCAAACAAAAATTATTTCTTAAAAGAAACTTCTTTACCTCTATAGTCAATCTTAACATGGTAAATAGAGAGCCAATCCATACCCAGGATAACATCAAACTCTACTAGAGGTAAATCAATATGGTTTTTAAGTAAGTTCTTTCCACAGATAAGGATAAGGAGATTCTTATAAATTATTTTTGCCACAACATTTCCCCAATGTGTTTTTACCACATCTTCAGGAGTCATTTCTTGAGATGGTATTCCCATTTTACTAGAAAAGTTTTCAGAGATGAAAGAATGTGGAGACCCTGAATCAAACAACACACTGGCATAATCTGAAAAAACAAAAAAAGTACCTGATTACACTTCATTTGATGGCCTGACATCTACTGAAGTAGTTGCAAAGGATTTCACCACCCCTTTCTACTTGTAGTCTAAATGCTTCCCACCACTCGAGCTCTTTCTCGGACACTCGTTTTCATAGTTACCCATCTCATTGAACATAAAAAATTTCACTAACTGCAAATCAAATTTGGACTTACCATCACCTTGATCCTTTTCAGTGCAATCACGAGCCTTATGTCCCATGTTACTACATTAGAAGCACTTTGTAGAATTTAGAAGACATTCCCCAGCATTCCTTTTCCCACATTTATCACAATCTGGAAACTTAGTTTTTTTTTACCATCAGTCCTTTTTGAAGAATTATTCCCTTTCTCCTTCCACCTTGGTCTCTTCTTATGTTGGGTGTTATAGAACACTTTATCATCGACAAACTCCATTTCCACCTTCTCAGCACATCAAACAATATTTTCATAACTTTTGAATTCACGAGAAGCCAAAGCCCTTTGATATTTGGCTTTAATCCTGAGTAAAAATGATTGATTTTACTATCATGGTCTCGAATAAAATTTGGAGCATACCTTTCCAATCGAGTGAAACTTTCTTCATAGGAAGCCATTGAGTCTTCCTCTTGCCTCAATTCCAAGAATTGCTTTTCTATACTTTGTCGAACTGTCTTAGGAAAATACTTCTCAAGAAACATACCTTTGATGTCATCCCAGTCAAGAGCATCAATCTCATCAGTGTCCCTGATTTTTTTTAACCATCGACCACCACTGATCTGCTTCACCCTCCAAACGTTAAATAGCAAGACTAGCCTTTTGATTGTTTGAACAACCCATGACATCAAAAATATTCTCCATTGCTTTAATCCACCCTTCAGCTATCACAGGGTCAGATGATCCTCTGAATGACGTGGGGTGTTGCCTCATGAAATGTTCCACCACTAAATGTTCCTCAGCGGTTTATCTGGCTGATGTTGTGCATGGATACAGCCACCATTTATCACTTGAGTCAACTGCGCCATTACAGCAACAAATTTTTTAGTTCCAATTACGACCATCTCATGATGCTGATTCGGAAGGTTATTTCTTTCTGTATGCCTTCCTAACACTGCTTCCATGTTTCCTCTGTAGAAAACCATTCTGAAAAAACATATATTAGATAAAGAAACATGGTAATCTTCAAATTCTATATCATTTCAATTTGACGAAAACAATATTTTGGGATAATCATTTAATAAAATTCTAACTCCAGAAGTTTTCTAAATAGACCTATGATACCAACTATAAGGCCCCGACCTTAAACATTACTTAATATTGAGTTACTTCAATAATACACGTTGATGATCTTTTTAGGTTTATAGTTTTAGAGAACTAGATCATAAACATAAATTATTTTCCACATTTAAACAAAGTTGTTACATAAAAGATAGTACTCATTTTCTCTCATCAACGGAAACATATTTAAATTAAAACCTGGATTCTTTCTTGACACTTCCTTGGAACTATAATCACATCATGTACCTTTCCCTTGACCTGTGAAAAACATTTCAGAAACTTGGGATGAGCATAAATAGCTCAGTAATGGATATAAAAATATGGAAATTAAACAGGAGTACATGTGTACGTAAGAGTAAATGAAATCATAAATTACTCATAAAACATATGCACGTTAACATACCTCATAAAATCATGAATAAATCATAGAAATCATTTGTCAAAAAGGTAACTTGAGGCATTTATAACATTATTTCATAGGGAGTATCCCTCTTGGTTATGTTTGGAATACCCATCATAGTATATTCCCTAAATCTCTTCGGAGATACCTTAACATTTAACTCCTTCGCATTACCCAATGCATTGGAGAGATTTATCGGGCCCACCCGCCCTATTTTTATCACGGAACCACCCGTCTTCATAACAAATCCCTAGAACCATAACATAATCGTATCACATAAAACATGCATAAAGGAATCATAAAATTTCCACCTTTCAATCACAAGATATCAATACGACACATTGATATAAAACATTGGGAAAAAAAATTTTCATTACCAAAATAAAAGAAATGTAAAACATAGTAATTATTTTTCATTTTAAAAAAAGGGTATGGCTTGTAAAGGAAGCCGAAACTCAAATAATGGTCACGACGGCAGAGAAGTCTTTTTCACCGCATACGTACGACAAAAAAACATTCTCTTTTTTCATTTATTAAAAAATTCATATAAAAAAGATTTATTTTTAATAAACATAAAATTCAAAGGGGTTTATACACCTTATAAAAGAATGTTGTGTATAAAACATAATATGCCTCAATGAATGGAGATTGAGATTAAGTCCCATACCTCAGGTCTGACTTGACACGATCGTTCATTAATTTCCTGAATAATAAACTTGAGTTAATTTCTACATGCTTATGAACCTTTTTGAAGTTCATTATTCATTTTATATAACTTATTACCATGTTATGAACATTATGTAATCATTTAATTTAATAACGGTCATTTTTTCAATATTTGGTACTTGAGTCAAAAGTGAACTTCTTATATTTACAAGTTTTTCATGTAGTCAAATATCCATTATCTAAAGAATGATACTCATGATATAGATTCGACATATATCATATATAACCAGTATATACATGCATCTATAATATTACATAATCATTTAGAGGTATGCAATGAAATGCACCGTTCATGGAGTCGTTAAGTCGTACGTACGCATTAACGCTACTTCAATTTATATTTATTACTTAATGGAGTGAAATCATAATGACATAAAGGTTTATAATTATTCCAGTATAATATAATATATAATATAATTAAATTTATCCTTTATACATACCACATATGGTATTAACGAATCAAATCACTTTGAGGGGGCGGTAGTCCGCACTTCCTAAAATGAAGATATCTTGTTTACCCATAATGGAATCCATAATGGTATGCCATAAATGAAAAATACAGAAGATTAAGTAAAACATAAAAATATTATATATCATATGTAATATAGTGACATCTTAATGGCCACCTTTGATGCTGTTATATGAGTGTTGAACAATCATCATTTCGTGAGGCAGAAATTCACCATCCACGGAAACAGTATGTTCTTTAACCATTATATGTAGGTGTATGTAAGTGTAGCTCGAATAAATCCTATAAAAACATCCTAGTATATGTAACATACTGGTGTTTTTACAAAATAAATGAATAAAAAGAGTTTAGGGGGGTTGGAGAAGCAAAATAAAACATAAGAACACAAGAGAAGACACTACCTTTAAATCGGGTAACTCTTATTGATTTGAGCTCAAAGGATTCCTTGGGAAGACTTTTTCCCAAAGTGAGGCTACTAAGAGTTAGAGAGGGATTTTTATAGACAAAATGGGTAGGGGTTGGCCGAGCCAAAGGCATTGTAAGTGTGGGTAAGGTGGTAGAGGTGGGGGACTTTTATAAGCGGAGAGGAGGGGCACTCTTGGAAAGTTAAGAAAAGATACTTTGTTATGAAATGTTTTTCGGATAAAAAAGATTCCACAATTATATATTTCTAGGATAATGTGATAAGGGTTCTAAATACACCCATACAGTAGGTTTTATACAAGTGTAGATCTTAGATTTTACAATATATTTTCATTTTATTTAAATCGTTAAATAATGAGGTAATTGTTGCATCATCATGGTGTCATAAATAATTTAACTTATTAAATGTATAAAAATTATAAAAAAATATCATGATGTATTAAATATTTTTAGATTTATAATAACTATTTATAGTAAAAAATATGACTTTTATAACCCCATGTAAAAAGTGTTTTCGTAAAACAACTCATGTTTGTGACATTTTCATTTTTAACATTAAATAAAAGGTTTTTAATGTCATTATCCTACCAAAGTGGCTCCATGGGGTCCCCAAGCCGCCCCATGGATTTTCTTGGTCGGCCATGACACATCCAATAAGGGTAGGACATGTGGATAGGTATTTTCATTTTATTATAATATCATTTTTGCCTCAAATTGCACTAATTACCTCTAATCGCGTTTAAAAAAATAAAAGTTATTATTCACCAAAAGATTATTTTATTCCCATTGAACCAAATTTTACCTCCTAATGAAATCCATGTATGTCAGATTTTTGAAATTCAAAACACAGAGGTGGTAAAATTTCATTTAAACAAAAAATTAGTTTTTTAAGTACCACTTAGTGGTTTCACTATTCATCAAAAACTGACGTTTTTCAGAAAAATACCAAAAAATCACCCTACGCTATATTTGATATTCCAAAATAAAAAATGATGTCTATTTAACCAAATTCAAAACATATATGTGGAATTAATTAATTTAATAATTAATTCCCACTATCAAAACAAATAGCGTGTTTTTATGAAATAATAAGTATCAAAAGATTGACACTAGTTTAAGTCCAATTTCAAAGTGAAATTAATTCCAAAGACCACTATTGGATTAAGTGGTAAAAATATATTCTAAATAAACATTAAAAACAATTCAAAAGATAATATAATCATATAAATAAATTATATTAAAAATATGTTTTGAATTAAAATACAACATTTTTCACTATTCATTAAAAAAATGAACTTTATCAGAAAAATACCAAAAATATACACAATGTAAATTTTGATATCTCAATTCTAAAGAAGAGATTTATTTGGTCCAATATAAAGTATAAGAGTGACCAAAACTATATTTAATGATGGTTCACCATCACATGGTTATAAGTGGACCTTTAGTGAATACAAGTGTATATATGCCTAAAATTGAATTCATTTCATTTTTAAGGCATTATCCATTGTTGGATAAATTTAAAAACATTTAAAAAACATATATAACCGTAATTTAGTTATTTATATTCATTCCCTCCAATACAATGGCTATGTGTTAACTACCATTTAAAATAATATTTTTTTATTACTAGTGTGCAACGTAAGATTTCAAAGAAACTCTTCGTTGCGTATGGGTACGCCATCGAACTTAGCAACCCATTTAAAGTAAAATCAATATTTAATTCGTAAATACAAATAAATATGAAAATGTTTTATTCTTTATTTACATGGGATGTTACACTTTGGTTCGAACGGATCTTGTTTTTATTAAATTAAAAAAAAATGTTACGAAATAAGATCAACATTTACATTAATAAATTTTTACAAAAATAATATTTTATTAAATGATATAATAGTTTTAAAAAAATAATACTCGGAAAAATTAATTATATAATGTTACAAATGTCATTAACGCTACACATATGGACCTATTGGAATTTTATTTTAAATTTAGTAACCATATATTATCATAATACATGAAGACATGGTAAGAGATAATTTTTTTAAGTAGGGGTTAAAAAAATATAAGGATAATCAAAAATATTCTAGACATGTCTAAAAATTATTAGATTATGGTAATTATAAAAAATAATCTTATATTCGAATTAAATTAGATTTGGAATATTTTTAGTCGAAATTGAATTTATAATAATTTAATATTTCTAGTCTTTCCTATAGTTCCCCAACACTCTCTTATAAACCCCCCCCCCACCTCTACCCATTTACTCACCACTCTCAATCCCCTTATATCATATATATTATTCTCAATTATGGTCGAAAATTCCCTAAAATCATCCCAGAAGCCTTACCTTTGGAATAAGGGAATTCAAGAATGCCTTTTGGTTCAAATCTAAAGAAGTTACCTGAATCAGAGGTAGCATCTTCTCACAAGTTCCTCTCCATTATTTCCTTCTACAATCCCTATTCACTAATTATTATTTTATTATAGAACAATACCAATATCATAAATATAATATAATATTTTTATGAGGATTATTGGATCTGCATATGTACACACCTCAATCTAATGGATATGAACAAACTGCTTCTCTGAATGGAGAACTATTGTCTCACAAAAGAAAAAATATTGTTCCATTTCCCCTACCACCAATCATGGTTTCCATTATGATGGAAATATATGTATATTTGATATATATTATATTTAAATTTTTTCTATTTTTTTAGTTTTTTATATATAATATAACTTTATGATTTCCAAAATGTGTACATACGATAATTTCATTTGAAGAAGTGTGGGATACCGCCTACTCAAAGTGATACAAATTGATCATTCCATACATAGAATATAAAAAGTATTGAAGTAATGAAATTATTCAATGAATATAAAATAAATTATTTTACTATAACTAAAATATACTTATGTTAAATGTAGTTTTCATTCCTTTATTACGGAAAAAAATAAAAGTAGCATTCAAGCATACGTACGACCTCCAATCTCTCGGAATGATGCATTTCATTTATTATATTCAAATTTTATGGACTATTATAAATACACATATACTAGATATATATGGTATATAAAAAATAATATCATTCTGGATATGTTGTAAATCTGTCTATAGGTACAATTTATATCAAAATAAGTTCTTTTCGACTCGTGTACCGAATATCGATAGAACGACCAATTTTAACAAAAATAATTATGAAATGATTATAATGTGGTAATAATTGATATAAAAGGAATAATAAAATTGAAAAATATTTAGAAATATGTATAAATTAACTTAATTTTATTATTTAAGAATAATAGGGAACATACATTATGAGTCGGACTCAAGGTAAGAGGCGTCGTATCAATCTCCTTTCATAGAGGAATTTCTTGATAATATGCACCTTTATTCTCCTAAAAGGATTATATACATCCACTATGAAATTTATTTTCCATATTATATATATAATAATGTTATGTACTATTTAATTAAATGTATAAATTCAGGAAGTTGATGATTTAAAAGTTAAATGTTTTATTGGACACCTTGAATGTTTAAACATTTAATTATAAAATATTTTTATTCATGATATTAATTTATATATTTATTATAATTATATATAAAGATTATTAAATGTTATTTTTATATATTTGTATTTTGTTAATATATTTTCAAAATTGATCGTCTATATGAATAATCTTAATTTCTTTACAAAATGAAAAAGGAATTTATTTAACATATGTGGGGACAATGACCACTCCACCATCGTAATCGTTATTTGATATTTTATCTACCTCTATAAAACATACAGTATTTTAAGGAAATAAAATTCATTATTCCATTTTTGGGTGTTTTATTATTGAAATTTTTTTTAAATGGATTAAATATTTCAATATCTTTAAATGATTTCTTGTCATTGAAATTTAAATGAAAAATGTGGTTATTTGCCATATTTTATGTGTTATGATTATATAATGGTACTTGGATAGTTGACGTGTGTTCACGTGAAAAAAAATGATGTGTGGTTATTTGCTAAACCAAATTATGGGTGGTTCCATGAAAAACCGGGTATGGTTGGTTATGTTATAACCTCTAATTGATTTGTTTTGGAATTCGCCAGCACAACTATTACATCTAGTTATATGTTTGGAAGTCCACCATACTATTATTTCATTTCAGTATTTTTATGTCTTATGTTACCTTCATATGATCAATTTTCTTTTCAATGGACATCATGGTAATAATTTAGTTACAAAATGGTTAATAAAAGTGCTTTATTTTAGTGGTGTATAATTACAACTCCATAATGGTGAAAGGTATTACCTTCTGATAATGTATTCATGGTTTTCATGTTTTCCCAAGACAAACAGTTTTCTTTATTTTTGTATGAATTACTATGAATTTAATGCGTGTCCCATGTTTTTGAAATGTTATTCACATGACTTAAGGAATAATAGAGTCACAGATGGGAACACGGAAAAGTTATTCTATTATAACATGAAAATGTGTCATGTTTCTTTTTTATGTGTTTTTGTTTTATTAAAAAAAGGATACTGGGTAGAAGAGTCTACTTTTAATATTAATGTTTTTATGAATGATTAATGAACTATTTACCTAATTCACTAAACCTGAAATGATATTCACTGTTAATTAATGTCAAATTATTAACTAATCTCAACAGTTACTAATTTTTATGACCGAGGCTATATAGAATCAATTATAATTTCAAAGTGAGTACCCAATGATTTTCATAGATTCTTTTCCAAGTATAGCATCTTAAAAAATATAATTTTTTCATTTCCCATCTATAGAAAAATTTACAGGCTCATATTTTTCAATCATATATTTCACATCTTAATATAACATTATTTATCACTTAAAAAGACGGTATACAAAATAATTTTATAGGTCATGTTCCCTTGGAAACATGGATTCCAAAAACAATGGTCCATAATTGAACCTCATCATCCATAGATATGTTCATAAAAACATGATCCCTTAATTTAATTTTTATACATAAATCCAATATTCATAATTTGGGGATAGGAAAAATAAAAATTGGTGAAACCAGATGCTCAACGTGGGTAAATATGAGAAATATCAATGATCACATAATAATATCATTGGGATAAGAGTATGCAAACCTAATTTTAAAATACTAAGAACATAACAGGTATATAAATGTTAATTTTAATTATTCCTAGAATAATCCATTGTTGTTCTATAAAAATGAATAATTATTTAATGAAATAACATTGTCCACAAGAACATAACATTTTCATAAGAAATAGATTGTTGGGATACATATACGAATAGAAAATAAATTAAAAAGTAATAAAGGATCATTTATAAGACTTTCATATTGGAATTAGATCACTATAAAAAAATATATTAGATACAATTCACTCCTTAGACTATCATAGAAGATAACGTCCCTAGATGATCTGGGTTTTCTCCCCATTACTAATTTTTTTATACCATAAGATATCAATTTTACCCAATAATGGAGTTCTATATAATCACATTCTCAATAGTCAAATAAAGAAATGAATATTGATGTCTGACACAACAACATATAAAATTCATAACATCATCATATTTAGAAATTGAATGTGTTTCATAAACATTTCATCATATCATAACCCATGTAAATGTATTGGGTTTCTTTAATCATGACATAAAATCGTTATGTTATAACATGTGGATGTGGATGAGGTTTCAAAAAAAATCATAATTATAGAAAATCCAAAGAATGAATAATGATGGTATAAAAGGATCATATCAGACATAATTATTTTGTGTTTTCAATGTATGTAATCATATATGGAATATAATTTTAAAATATAACATATATCATTTATTTTTAAATGAATCAATTTATCATTGAAATAAAATATTTAATGTCTATTAAATTTAGTAATATTATAGGAAACATATTTATTTAAAATAAAATTTAACCCATATATTTAAATTTTCTTATAATTTATTGGGCTTGATGGTGGAGGATTATATTTATGTCATGTATGAGAAAATAAGGATTCGATTAAATTTTTTTAAAATGTTAAAAGTACCTCATTTTGGAAAAAATATAGTACATTAACATTATTCAAATATATAAAAATTTATAAAGGGATAAAATGATTATAAAATATAATTGTTCTATGTTAATAATATTATTTAAACAATCATTTCATATGATGGTTTTTTAAGGGATAATATTTTTGATCAAATATTTTAACAAAAATAAATTTCTTAAAAGAATTATTTTGGTATCATTAGCTATTAAGGAGAAACAAAATAAAGGAATTTATGTAGTATTAATGAATAAAAAAATCATAAGAAATTTAATGAGTTAATTGAGAGTGTGATCATTATATTTCATCATCAGAATCAAAATCATAGACTATAGAAATAGACAATGAAATTGTGTCATAAAATCCATACCACTTTGGGGTCATTTAAATAGTGACCCTGAGAAAGATAAAACATTATATGGATATTTATAACATATATTTATCATAAGTATAATCATCATATAAAATAATGCGATTTATATAAACAACATAAATGATAAAAGTGGTGAATATGGAATGTGTCTCACAACATTAAATGTTAGACCAAAATCCCATTACTCAAGTCTCAAATTTGCCTAAAAATATTCAAACTTATTTTATAATAAAAACATGTTCATTATAAATATATCATACAAAATTTATCATATATATATTTACATAAGTGATATCTTTATATGATTTTATAACTCGTTTATTAAAAATTCATTGCTTAAAATAATATTTCTGGTGATAAATTTAGTGTTCTCCATGTTTACTTTGGTTTGTTATTTTTGGACCATATACAATTATTAATATAGAATAAAATCCAGACAGATAACGATGATAATTATATCATGTATATTAATTATAAATTTCATTATATAAAAAAATTTATTAATAAAATAAAATGAATTACTCTATTAATATAGATTATTGGTTATACATGTGCGTGGAGAATATTTACCTTTTATTAATGGATGTGACAGAAGAATAAAAAATAAATATATTACATTTATAGAGTGTTTTACATAAAATATACCATATATATTAATTAATTATATTATTATTATCTTAAATGTAAAAAAATAAAAAATTATTCACATCACTTAGTAGAGGAGGTAGTTCAAACGTATGCATGAGCGATGTTATCTATTTTAAATTAATTGAGAAGATCACATGTTATATGTTACATTAAAATTTTAATATAATATATTAATAATTGATATTATATATAAAAAATAAATCCTTCGTTATTTATATCCATGAGAGGCATTGGATAGAAAAAAATAATTTATTTCGTGAGGTGATAGTTCACTATACACAAAATCGATGATTTCAGTTCACATATTATTAAATAATAGATGAAAAAATGTTATATAATTAATATAAAAATCTATAAATATATAATTGTTACCAATCAGATGATAAAATAATATTTTATGTGTATTTGAACATTGAGGACTAGTAAATAATAAAAAATTATCTGTTAAAAATGAAAAAGCTTATTCGGGAAAAATCATTTGGATAACATGAAACGACTTCAACGGATCTATGTGGAATCATTTAAAAGAATCTAGGGAATAGAATGTGATGTAATTAATGTATTTTTATACTTATTTAATAACAAAAAATCATTGTATGTAACCTATCATTATTTGATAATGTATTCATTGTTTGATGGTTTTTATTTTTCAGGATCTTGTATATAGACTCATCTGTCAGCTATCTACTGGTTGATTACCCACCATCCAAAGGAATAACATTCCACTTAGTTTTTTCTATGTAGATGATCTAAAAATGATGAAAACTATGAAATTATTACATAATATGTATATTTTATATGACATGAAGTGGATTAAATCATATTTTAAATAAAATGCTACACATGTTTCGACATAAACAACCATGTAGGATTTCATGTCATGTAGTGACAATACACATTGTGTATATCTCCAAACTAGTAGGTTTTAGGAATTTATTGGTTAATTTGTTTTTAATTAAAACTAAATCCTTAACACTCTTGACCCAAAGTCATTCCTATGTGATTTTGGATTTCACCACTTCACCATATCATCTATTCGACGATCAATTATCATGTTAGTTGTGATTTGTCAACATGGGTAAGATTTGTTCATATTTCATCTATTATATATTTATATATTTCGTAGAGTTTGATTCATCATAACAATTTTTATGGATAAAAATTAAATTATGTTATATATTGATTATGTTTTGAGATCATAGATCTTCATTTCATTCAGTTTCCATTATTCTTATCTATTGTGATTAAATTATTTCATCATCAAAGGTAGGTGGTTATGTTTGAGTATTTTAATGTATTTAATTCCCATTTTTTTAATTCATTAATCTTTATTTATATTAATTTTGGACACTCCACTTTTATATGATTTGTATCTGTAATTAAAAATAGAATTTACTTTTAGAAAACCCCCCATTTGTAATGGAATATGAAATTTGGTAATATTTCCAAATGGAATAAATAGGAGAATTTATTTGATAATTATTTTAAGAAAAATAGATTATATAGAAATGATAAAACCCCATGATTATTTATGTGTTGAAAAATATATGAATTGATAAAATACCAATGTATTTTTTAAATTCATATTTCAAATTGAAAAATAAAAATTGGGAATATGAATTGTAAATGATGGAAGATTTTAAATTTCATGATTTTACATTTATTTAATGTTTGATTGATAACGTGAGAGAATGGGTATTTACAGGGTTATTTTAATTGGAACTATATGAGGAAAAATCCCTATAAATTTGCTGACAATGTTAATGAAAACAAAACCATTATCAGGATATATTATCCTCGATTGGATCTGGGTTATTAATGTTAGGCATAAGTTTCACGAACATGTTTATATTTGTTGATGTGATCACTAAAATGAGACGTGTTGTGATCATATTAATAAAAACTATCATACCCAAAGGATTATGACCCTATTTCTATTTTGTGATAGTTTTGGTATAAATTACCATAAATATAAAACCTCTTTATTAATAACTTTTCATTTATATAAATCATTTTTAAATAAATGTTTATTATTCTACGTCTTAAATGATTTCAATAATTTGGAAATGAAGGCATGTTTTTTTATTTAAATATGTAATATATATATATATATACATTAATATTTTTAAAAAAAACTGAATAATGGATTATTATTATTATTATATAATCATTTTTTTGAACAATTTGTGGGAACCTTCAAGGATTTATTGGAAAAATCCATCTCTTCCTGTGTAAATTATCATATTACTATTTCATAGGTCCACGAAAAGGAAAACTTCCACTTAAAGATGGTGGATGTTTTTGGTATCTTTGGCTTAGAGTGATGTTTTATTTAGCCTGTTAGAGTTACTATTTCTTGTTACTGATTATAATGATTATGTTATTTCATGGGGGGATTTACATGTCTGTTATCGGGTACATTATCATTTTGGAGTTTTTAGCACACTGAATTGAATCTTTTATCATCACTTGGTTGTGTGAATTTTTTATCCATTTTATTTTATATGATGCATACATCTATTTACCAACACTTGGGGATAAGAAATTCCCCTCTATCTAGGTTAGTGTTGGATTTTTATCATGATAATAAGGTATATGGCCTGATACATGATAATGTGGTATCAATGGTGAAGGTTATGAAACATTCTTTATAGTTAGATTATAGTTCGGAATGACATTCTGGGACTTAGGGGTTGTTACATGTGTGTTAATAGCCATAAATAATTGTAACAATCCTAATAATACCTTTAATGGTTTGAATAATGTTTTTTGATAATAATTTTTGAACATTCTATCATTTCTCAACAATTGATTAAGAAATGATGAAATAAAAATCCTTTATTCTTTTTAAATGAGAATAATTTTGCATTTATCTTGATGAGTTATTGGTCAAAGTAAACTTATAAATCCTTAATTTCTATTCATATTTTATGTATCACCATTATTTATAGATAACATGTGAATAATACCCAAGAGGATTCTTTTAGTGAATATAATGAGTGGACCATCTTGTGTTCCAAAAGTTCATTAATATTAATGTATGAGTTTCTAATATTTGTGACATGAACATTAAATAATTCCTATTCAAGATCTATCTTTGAATCTTTATAGGGATGAATCCAAAAATTGTTCTTATGAAACTCATCACCAAAAAACTAGTATAATTAAACAGTCCTAATAATCCATGAGAGGGTGTGGATTTATTGACAAAGATAGATATTTTGTTTAAATTTGTGGAAGAACCAAAATCAATTAAGGTGAAATATGATAGCTTCATGTTAGATGTTCTTAGAAGTAAATATCGGTATTATATAGTTTATGTGAATAAAAATAAGGTTATTTCGTGGGTGAAATTTAATGTTTTTTAACATATATGCTTAATCCATTTTCTAAAGTGATGTATAAGGCTATTGAGTTTTGGAAAATAATGCATGAATACATTGCCCTGAGATAACATGAAAACCACATTATTACATTTGTGATGTTATTACATGATATTTCATTGAATAAGAAGACAATGACTTGATAGAATGGGAATATTATTTTATGTGATATCTATTCTTTGGTTTTCATTCATAATATCTCCTTGTATATAGATATGATAGAAATAGTAATTGATTGTTGATCTGGATATGGATGGTGTGTCAGGGTTAACAAAATTTCTTTTATCCCCTAATAGTAGTACTTTGAATTCCATCAATAGAAAGGGAAATCATATTGATTATTATGGAGGATCCTAATATCTAGGTATTTATATAACTCGGTAGTAATTGGATGAGGCCCTTTGACAAGAATCTAATTTAGAAAGCATGTGCATTATAAACGGGGTTCCACTGAGGAAACCAAGCTCTATAGATCATATTATCAATGTGAGAACTTCTTGAAATTTTGTTTTATATTTTCTACCCCATATAGGTGAATAGATTCATCAGCACAAAAAATATCTATATTTTAATTACATACTTCATGATGAAAGGGGATACAAAAATTTAATATGGAACAATGCTTCTTCATATAGTAGAATGGTCTCCCGTGGGGGATGATTCTAGGCCAGTGACTGTGAGAGGTTCCATCACTAGTTCCTCATCCCTAATTATTGTATTATTATATAAATACCCATCATACTCATTCATATCAACTCATATGGTCAATATTTTGTATCACCATACACATCATTTTTCATTACATACTGTATATTACTAAACCCCATGGAATGATGAAAGAGACAGATTTTCATTATTATTGATTTTTTCTTTTATTAGAGATTTACCATAAATATGATTTTGTTGTTTTAACTTTAAACCTCTTCATTTCAATTTTTTGATGTATTCGTTCATTTTTAATATGTCCTGATTTGAATACTATCTTTGACTTGTTTCATTTTTATGCCCAATTGGGTGTGAATTATCAATCAATCATAATTGGACCAATTTATGAGCATGATTATAATATATTATTTGGATTTGTGGAATGTAATTATTTTTTTCCATTTGATCTTGAGATAGATTATTTGGGTGATGATATCACTCTAATATTCATCCCATTTCTATATTTTTCCGAATGATTTCCTAGATTTTCCCCTAGTACAATATGTATATTTTACTATTTATTTATTAACCAATCAGCTAACATTGATTAATCCTTCTAAATACATTAAAACTACTAATATTAATTTTTTAAATATCCATTTGGATGATCTATTTCATAATGAATTTATACACCCAAGTGTGCAAACTTTGGAAGCATGTATTCTCTTTGATAAAAAATATTATGGAACACATTACGTATGTGTTTATTATAGATAAATCCAAAGATTTATGGTAATGAAACGTTATCTAATGACATTGTTTGATAATTCTATTTACCAATTGAAAGTGGAATCTGGTTATCCCAAATAGATCTTTGATATGGTTATCAGTAGTTGAGATTAAGAATCATACATTTATAAAACCATATTCTATTGATGGTATGTACATTATGTGTATCCAAAAAAATCCATATTGTATAACCATTTTCCCTATAGTCATTATGTAATTGATGAACATAATCCTCTATGAGTATCTTCATGTTCTTTTTTGGCCATTATGAGTGAAATCATGGGTCCATATATATATGAATAGGACCACGAGTTTAATATAAGAGTAGTTTTTTAAATTTATTTAAATCTTCAAAATTATGAAAAGATACCAAAATGTGATTAATTGATTTTTGAAGTGATTTTCGAGTGGTATCCAATCTCAAAAAATGGTATATTATTTAATCCTATTATGTTGAATGATGTTATAAAATTATAATAAACAAGAAATGTTTTATAGATTCGATGATTATTAGGGTATGTATGGAATTATTATCAATTCATAATGGATGAAACAAATTTGGTTTCTCTGGTTACCACTCTCATTTAGAAGAGGAAAAATTTCACTTCCGTTAATAAATTTAAGAGTTCATTTATTGAGTGGAAATTCCTCTTCACTTATTTGTTGGTATTGAATCTTATAGAGTCCATGCATCAATATAATGTCTTATATGATGAAAAATGTTCTAATTTGGTCTTTTTTATTAAATTGTGTTATCATTTGGTAGCCTATATCCATTGAGATCATGGCCCACATAATGATAATTATCATACTCATGACCTTCAATTCATGGCCTTAATTCATGAGCCTAAATGTATGAATAATTTCATATTTTAAGAATGATTTACCATGTATTCGGAACAAAATATCCTCACATAAATCTTCTCTTAGAAGTTTTTAAATCTATGCATGATTTGATATGTGAAATACTTATAGTATTTGGATTTGTACATCACTTATTCCACTGGTAAATGAAAATTCTATCAATATTATTTGAGGAGGAATATCACATAACTTGAAGTGATTGATTCATTAGATGAGTGTAATATGATGGATCCTTTTTCATAGATTCATTTAAGAGTTCTAGATACAAGGGATAATTTTGTCTTTGCTAGAGATAAATTGACCACTTCTCTTCTCGAGATGATTCTTATGAAGAAAAAGAATGATGGTATATCTAATATAATTATATATCATACATAATATAAAGATATCATTGGTGATTGAAAGTTCTCCCTATTTGGTATTCCATGTTTTTATAAACATTACTTTTTACCCTTCTCTATGATAAAAACTAAGATGACATATTTATATAATTGTGAGTTGTATGTGCACCCACGAACCACAGAGTATTCTATGACATGTAGAGAAAATTCTAGGGTTTATGAATGATGTGGGACATTGTTGACTTTGTTTTTTGAAACTATACGGAACAACATTTCAAGGCCAACAACCGTAATTACTTTGGTTTTAGTTATCTACTTCATGTTAATAAATGGATCTTAGATGATATTTTTTGACTTTGTTGTTGGGATTCCTTGTTACCCTTTAAATAATAATATGAATTTTGGAAATGATTGATCTCCTAACCAAATTGTCTAATATTATACATATTCTTGACATAACCAATGTAGAGGAGTTATGATGTATATATGTGAAATAAAGTTTCAATTCTGATAGAGTTTCATATGCTATTATTTTGATAGAGATCCCCATTTACTGATCATTTATTATGAGTCATTTAAGAGGAAATAGGATCTTAGGATTATAATGTATGGTATACCATATATAGAACAATGAAAAAACATAGAATGATATAGATATTTTTGAGTCTATGATTTTTTCATGTTTCCTTGATTTTGGTGGAGCATTATATTACCACATTGGGAAGGATAAATTTGAATAAAAAATTAGTCATATATCTATGACCATAGTTGATCCTTTTGGGACATATAATTATTGGAATTATAATCTTCTACATTGAAAACAACTGATTAGTGAAAGATCACTAGATTCTGTGAGCATTGTAAAATAGTAATAATAAAATATTGAGTTGATTAATCCAATAAAATTTAAGGTACAATGACGGTATAAATATTATGATAATCATCGGTGTATACTATTACTGTCTTTAGTTGGTTATGTGTTGTTATTGAATGCTTCAATTTGTGTTCTTTATCTATTGCTGGTGATAAAATGTATGTTTGATCCCCATTTTTTGGGACCTTCTTATTTTTTTAAACATGTGGAAAATGTGGGATACGATTTAGAAAATCCACAAAATTTAACATCAATGCATAACAAGTTCCATGAATCTCGAATTCAAAAGTATAATTCTGACCACTATCATTTCATGATATTGGAAGATATTATTTTTAATCCGGATTTATTCATGAGAGAAAATATAATTTTTTTTTTATTCAACAATAATTTTACATTATGGTATTATGATATGTTTTGTCCAAGTTCAATAGAATCATGGTTTTTATTTCAATAATATGAGTGACAGAGAGACACATATGAGTGACTTGTAGTCTCAACATTCTCATATATTATGTTATTGATAGTATTTCTTGGAATATATATATATATATATATATTAGAGGATTTTACATATTAGTATTTTGTAGGGTATTCCTCAACATTTGGTTATTATTATTTAGGATTTTGTATGTAAATTGTCTTGTTTGATTTCTTCAGGGAGATTAAAAATTGTGTACTGGAATTACATGTCATGTAATGATTGTCGAGCATAATCCCTAAAACTGGTGAAAATTGTAAAATTATTAGACATTTATTAAAATTTACATGATGTGAAATAGAAAAAATTATATTTTAGTAAAATATAAATTTTTATTTTAATTCACTTCATGGGTTTCAAATAATGTAATTGAAATAGTCATTGTGTAAATCTATGAAAAAAAATTTTACTTGTGGATATAATGATTTATTTTTCATTTACCATGTAGGATTACTTATCTCAACCCATATATATCCATAGGATATTGTAGATTCCCCTAATACATTGGTATCACTAATAAAATGATTAATCATAATCATGGATATGATGCTTCTCCCCAATTAAGAATTATACATGTTTCTACAATTCTATATTTTTAATCCACCTTATGGAATGATTTATTATCATGTTTATATAGATCTTAAAATCTTACAAGATCATGGTTCTAGGTTTTTTCATAGAACATCCATTACATATTCCACTATAGGTGTTATCATATATGAGTTCTGTATTCCATGATAAATGGTATATGGTATTTTGAGACATTCTCATTAATAAAATCCATGATGGAATTTCTTATTTAAAATTTTATTAAATTTATATATGGATCCCCATTTATTATGATTTGGGATTGGAATTTAAATGAATTATGATTTTTGGGAAAAAGACTAATTCAAATAGAATTGGAATTGGGGGGTGTTTTTTATATTAGTGTAATTTTTGAATTGATATTAAAATTGTTTTGAGAAAAAAAGCATTAAATTGAAATTATCATATCTTATGATATTATTTTTACAGAAACAATGCATGATTTTATGAAAAAACATTTATTGGGAACTAAATTATAATATTTGAACTAAAAAATACAAAATTGAATTATAAAGGATTATTGATTTTAAATGATATGATTTAACTTTTACTTATTGATTAATTAAGAACTTGTAAATCTAGATATTTAGTTAGTTATTTTGGAAAAGCATGCTTGGATGATAATTTTATGTAAATGGATTGGTGATTACAATAGTAAAAAAAATTTATTAGCAAATCATATCGATGACGGGATGTAAATGATTCTTGTTCACCCTACACTTTAATGACATGCATATATATTTTTCTAGGATCACTAATATGATAGATCTAATGATCCAATAAATATATACTATTTTACCATTGGATTTTTTACCAAGGTTATTATTATGTCTATTTTGTTCGATATTACATTGATTATGAAACTTGTTTACACAATCCTGGGGATTTATATAAAGGAAATTAATGTAAATTTTTTATTTCATCCTTGATTTAAATATTTTATATAATTTTGATATCAATTAATTATTTTGATTTAAATATTTAATTATATCATAAGACCTAGTTTTATTTATAATTTACAACAAGATTTTTCTTATTATCATGGAATATATTAAATAATTTCATGGTGATACAAAGCATTGATTTATATATCACACCATACCTATAAATTTGGTAATAATTACATTTCTATCAGCCATGAAATAGAAAAGGTAATGTTCCATAAAGATTTGTATGATGTTCGTGACCTCTTGGGACTGGATGGATGCTTCCCTTGGAATGTTAGATCTTATATTAGAAGTTTATGAGTAAATTAATGATTAAAAACTTTGGATTTTGTAACACCTTTTTGGTTCATAATACATTCTACATATTATTGTTGAAGATAATGACTTGTAACTTTTATATTCTACTATTTTGGATTCAATTTTTTTCTTTTTTATTTTTCATGATTTTTGGTGCAAGTTGAAAACCCTTATAGATCAAGAAATTATTTTATTCTAGGTGAGTGTTGGATTTTGTATCTATGTACCAAGGTATCTAGGATATCTTATGAAATTTGAAGAGTGGATATGATATTGTAGTGGGGTTTTTTTAAAATAGGGGAGATTACACAATTGTAATTTTTAAAAAATAAATGATATACTCCGGGTCAACACAAGCTAAATGACACCAAATTGACTAAATAAAAATCTTTTGAAGATATAATATGAATATATTACACTAAAATATAAAATAGGAATGTTTTTAGTTCATATTATCATATTTATTATTATCAAGAATAAGAAAACTTTTTTAATACTTAAAAATGGTAGTTAATTATTAATTTTTAAAATTTTATTTATGAGAATAGTTTGTCTGCTAAATTACATAATATTATGAATCATTATATAAAAATTAATACATTTTTACAAAATAAATATACAAAATATTTAAAATTTAATATAAATTTAAACTGACAGATGTGTTGAGAAAATATTTTAATAATGAATACTCTTTTAAAAGTATAAAAAGTCGTTATGTAGATGTTTAATAATAACATGATTCAAAATAATTGAATTAGATTAATGAAAAAAATTATCTATTTTTAATTTTTAATTTTTTTTAAAAATATGATTCATTAAAGATAAATTAATCAAAATGGTTTATATTAACATTATTCATTATTTTTAACAATTCCACAAGGAATTAATATATTTAGATAATTTTAAAAACAATCAGGATTTGTTAATTTTGACACGTTGATTCCATGAATTATGTCTATTATTAAAATAAATTTCTTAAAAAGGTGTTTTTTTTTCAATTTATTTTATTAATATAATTTTTTGAGAAGAAAATTTTTTCAAATATTATAAATAAAATACTAGAAATTATATAATTATAAAAATAAAAATTTAATGTATCTATGACCTTTAAGAATAACATAAAAAAATATCTATTTTTATAAACTTGTTCAAATTTAATTTGTAGTCTAATTTTTTTGTGTAAAATAATAATATGAATAACATATTGTGTTTCATTAAAAATCCATGTTAGGTGTCACTAATAATATCGAAAAAAATAAATATAGTGGATATATTTATGAAATTTATCATTAAATATCAAGGAATTAAATTCTATCCCCAAAAAAAATTGAATTTCTACAATACAATTATTGACATTGATACAAAAAAAATTCATACTTATGAATCATAAGAACAACATGTTCTCATATAGTGTATTCAAATTAGTTGTATTACTACAAAACCATGACCCGATGAGTGGTTTTCATTCTATGTTAAACAATATCAACTATTTCTGCATCATATAAATGATGATGAATCAGTTGAATTGCCTATTTATTTATTATAAGTGTAGGATACTGAATATATATTATCCGGAGAGTTACATGAAATACATCATTGATTTTAGAGACACTCGGTAAAAGTACCATGAGATATGATGAAATCATTATTTGAAAAAATATAAAAAGGGTCCAATATTCATTATTATAAGAATTCCATTCTTCCTAATTATCTAAAAATTCATAAATGGATAAATTCAGAAAACAACCATCACCAAAATAAAATTCATGATTAGGGGGATGATTTTCACTACTTATTTATTATCAGGGCTATTCTACATTGATGTTATATTTAATGAATATTTAATATTATACTAATTTATAAACTTCCTCTGTTACTAATATATTTTTTATCCACAGTTTCATTCCATCGTGTTTTTATACACATCATTCAATAAATGGAATCACAACCACCGAGCTGAATAATAGAGTTAAATATTTAATTTAAAAAAGACTCATTTTGATGAAATTTTTAATAATGTAATATATTTATAATTTTTAGAAAAAGAATGCAAAAATATAATATAGGATTCTAAATTTTATATCAGGATGAACATTTATTTGATGATGATACATGATTCTGAAACTCAACCATGTATCTGTTGGGACCACTTTGTGTATAAGGATATAATTGTTGTCAATAGTTATCAATGAAGATAAAAATGAATGAGATCAATAAGTACTCTAATGAAATGGAGGAATGGAAATTCAGATGATTTTTGTACTGATCATAAATTCAAGAACTTCTGTCAATCAAAGGTGACACATTGTTTACAACAATGTAGAATTGTGTGGTATAATCCATAAGGAGATGATTGAAGAAAAATGGAGGATTTTTTGAATACCCTGAAATTATTCATGAATGCATTAGAACCATGAAAGATCCTACTTGAATAAGTAAATAATATGATTTTCATGATGTAGGGAATGAAAGTTGAATAAGAAGAGATATTAAAGAAGGAAAATCACAGAAAAGATGCATGATGGTTACGGTCGGAGCATATATTGATGTTGGAACTGTTTTCCTGTGTTTGCCAATTTTTTGGGCCCTAAAATCAGAAACAGGAGGTATGAGTTGTTCAAAAAAGGAGGTGCGTGTGTAGAGGAAGTGGTGCGCAAAAATAGGTGTCATGTTCATGAAAAACAGCAGCGTCTGGGAAAAACAGCGGCGTACGCGAAATAGTGGAGTGAGGTTTTTCGTGCAAGAGGTGTTTCAAAATCAGAATGTAGAAAAATATAAAAGACATGGGTTGCACGAAAAAAATAGAGTTGTGTGTGAAAAAATGGTAATGTGCGCAGAAAAGTGTTGTGGACAAAATAGATGGGTGATTCTTTCGCGCAAGTAGTGCAACCGATAAGAAATACTGAAAATCGGAAAATGCAAGAGGCGCACGAAAAATCGGAGACGTTCACATCATGTGTGAGGAAATTCAAACTTGTGCGCGAAAAGATGGATGTGCACAAAATGTGGGTTTGATGTATTGCACACAAGAGAGGCTTAATTTCCAGAATGGTGAAAAATGAAAAATTCAGGAGGTGCACGAAAAATCCAGGTGGTCCGAAAAAATGAAAGGAAGGATCGCGTAATCTAAAGAAATGAGAGACAGTTTTACGCACTGAGATGGGGTTTTATGTGTAGGGGAAAAAATTCCTATAAATACAAAGTGAGCCCGTCTCATTTAGAGAGGCTCGAAAAATAGATAAATCCCAAGCTCTGATATGTTGAAAAATTGATGTATAGAGTATTGTGTGAAAAGATGACGAGTTGCGTGAAAAAGAAATTGTTGTGTGAAAAAGAGAAGTTCTGCGCGAAAAAGGAGTGTTGCACGAAATGGATTTTTCGTGCAAACTTGTATTTTTATGTGAAAGGATTGAATTTCACCCACATGAAACTAAGAAGGGTGCATGAAATATTTGGGGTTCCCGCAAGCCTTTGATATGTTCTTAGCACTTTCAATACAGCTTCACGAAGAACGAATTACAGTGAACTATTTGGTCTAACAATGAGAAGTAGTACCACACACACATGACTGGTGTTTAACACCCTCCTTATGATTTGTGAATGAATGAATAACAATATGTGCTACTAAAATTAGATCAACATAGAGAGAGGGAAGTATAACAGTACACTCCAGTGTTGGTATTGGTATTTAAAGGAAGAGAAAAAAGATATTAGTGCATTCAGTAATTGAACTAAAGTAGAATATTGAATACAAAGGAGCATCAATTCAGGACTCGGATGCAAGAATTGCCTCATGATGAATAGGATAAAACTACTTCAATGCTTATCTACTGAAGAGACATTCACTTCTATAAACAGATTGGGACTTCACCAAATGTAGTGAGCTAGGGGGAGTCAACGGGAGTGACCCGAGGGACGCAATGAGATATCCCTAAACATTTGTAGAGGTGGTGATCCGGGGATAGTGTGACTATGATGTAACAATTATAATAACCAAATAGTGAAAAATAATGGAATTAGGTATGACTGGAAACCTGTAATTGTATGCTCCTTGGACGTAGCCCTTAGTGGTGAACTAAGTAAAAGTGTTCTGTCAACTCATTATATTTGAATGTTTGATTGCAAATCATATCCATCATACAGTTTTAACAAGTTTCTACCAATATGGGATCAAGATCCATCACGTGAAGAAAAAAAGTTGATAACAAGATTCACCACTCCCCTATCAGGGTGTCCCGGGGTCCTACGATATCAAGGGAATACCAATTAATTCTCCTAAACATAAAGGTAAACCTATGTGCCTGATCATATAAAATATAATGGTTTCTTTAGTAAAACCATTTAACATCATCAATGTATTTTATTTCAAAATTATCAAATGATGAATCATATTTTATTGAAATTATGTGTGAAGAATATTTAAGGAGGATGACAACCAAACATATTGAATTTTTATCCTTAGTTTTTTTGTGTGTGGAGGGGTCAGATTAAACATTATATGGTGAGGATTTATTAATTCTATTCAATAATTTATATTAGTTATAAAATACCCTTATAATTTTTTCTCATATACATAAAATGATTATGTTACAAGAGTCTTGATACAAATTCTACGATATCCCTCATTATATGATCCCATCGGAAATAATGTTTCAATTCACTATAAATATTCATTCCTACAGGAGGGATAGTGAATCAGGAATTTATACGCATCATGATTTCGTAAGATATTCATTTAAAATACATTAATAATGGTTATTTTTATCCAATTTATAGAAAATATATCATGGTTCTTTCTAGTAAAAGAATCATTCACATTGTTCACTTTCCCCAGGTTTTACTGAATTAAACAGTCATTATCTTTAATCATCTCAAATAATCTAATATAGAACATATTAACCAAATTTTTGTATGAAAGTATGCATTAAAATTTAGGTTCAATATATATTCATATATATCTCTCCATTCATTGTAAATATCATGCCTCTATATCATTAATGAATAAAATAACCGAATCTTACTGTAAATCATGAGTTGGGAAATTTGGATCGTCAAACATCACTTATCATGATTAATTAGTAAATACCATTTATTTACTCAGTATAACCCATAACAATCCTTTACTTGATTCATAAGTACATATTATAAAGCATTTTTCATTATTTTATTTGTTAAGTACATGTTTTCTCAATATCCTTTGAATTATCTCCATTAATAATTATTCACAATCATCATTACAATGACATATCCCTCACATCATTGTTTTCTTAGTTAAGTGATTAAAATATCATGATAAATTATCGAAAAGGATTTAAAAATAATATTCTAATATACTAATTCTATGAATCTCAGTCATAGTGGTTGGTCTGGTCTAAAGGTAAACAACACTCATATTTGATTGATTGAAAAATATACCCAATCCTGGGATTATAAGACATAAAAATGAATCCATTAATAGTAAAAATTCAAAATCGGTAAATTTTAAACTAAATTGTCCTTCCAGAGGGAAATTAGAACTACTCTTAAGATATCTTCACACTCATATATAATAATTGAAATTATAATAATGTTTTCTATAATTACTACTATAAACTGATGTTGGTAATTTTTTCATAATCTATTAATTTAATCTATTAATATAGTAGTTGACTCAATTAGTAAAATGGAATCACAAAATATTCATTGATTTTATAGATTTTATGTAAAGTTGTATTGGTCATATCCCTCACCTGACCATTATTTAATTATACCTGGAAAGAAGGTCAATATTTGTTTTGAATTGACCAGTCCATATGAGATCAAATATGTAATTAATATTGGGTAGATGATACTTGTTCTTGATTGAGATTGATTAAAGCTATTAATAATCAATGAAAAGGAGAATTTAAACTTTTATTTTTTTAATATTGCTTTAATATAAGAATATTTTCTGTTATTTAGTAATGGTACCTTAACTGGGGCCATTTTATAGGGAATATTTTAAATAATAATAACAAAATGTATGAGTTCTATTAAATAATAAACTTCAAAATTCTAGGGGATTATATGATACTCTTATTTAAATACATCAACTAAATTCATAACAACAGCCATGAAATTGATTATGAGTTTACCAAAAACCTGTTAATATAAATATAACTTTTGAGATGACATAAAATCCCCTTGAATCAATTTTATTTATATTGTTGTTTCATATATATAATCACACTTATATAACATAATATATTATTTTATATTATAAAACATGGTATCCATTATATAGAAATTATTTTGGGATTTATACGTGGGAATATAATTTATTCTTATGATGACATCAAAATCACCCAACGACCGATATAAATATTTATAACAAGTAAATTCCTATAATAATAAATGGGAGATGTATAATACATTTGATTTTTTATCACCATGACATTTGGGATTGTCATTGATAATTAAATTTATAAACATAATTTTCGTATTATGATACACTTATCAAATTCATTTGTTATAAAAGAGTTTGTGTAACAATAATAAATTATACATTATAATGTTTATAGGGTATTGTATATGTACCTTTCACAATACTATTTTCACATACCTCCTCATAAAAAGATATCATATGATATTTCCCCTGATATGATGGAATATGTTTCGTTTTATATCATTCATCATCAATACTTTTCCTAATGGATTACGAGTTTTCACAATTCAAAAACTACATTCATTTAAACCACTGGAGTGTTGGTGAAAATTTCTATAGAGCTCGCTCTCTCTCTCACTCACTGCCTCTATATTTTGATCATTATCTGAGGTCATAACCACACATCATCATTTATAATCTTGATATCCTTTCATTCAGAACCTAAAACATTTTCTTCTCCCATTTATAAAATTAACTTCACTTTTCATTCCACACATCGAGTATGAAGGAATTATAATAAAAATTTACCCATGTTTATTAATGTCTAAATTCCATCATTCAATTCTTATCAAAACCATGATCATGATGTATAACTAGAATCTACCATCCACCTTGAAAAAACAATGATTGAATTTATCAAATTTATTAAATACCATTATGGATAAAATGGTTTAGAGACCTTGTATTATTGAAGTTTTGTATCAATCAGATTTCCATTGAGTTTAGATGATAATAAAAAAATTAACCTGGTAATTCTTGTCAAATTTTACCCGTATGTGTCAAAATATTCATCATTCATCAGCTTTAGGTCAATAAATTACGTCACCATTTCCATATTAAATAAATTAGTATATTACATATATTAAAATCACTTTTTAAACTCACCCCTTCAATTTTTCAATATAGTATTTTTCACACATATTCCCTATAAGTGTGCACCATTGGTTTCCAAAAACATCCAAACGACAGAGAATCAAAATGACTTCATATTGATAAGAACACTAGTTATTGGAATATATCATTTTTATGATTAAATTTCTCTGAATCATAAAATAGTGTATTTGTGGAACCACTAAAATATTGTGGAAACACCCGATATAATGACTCATTTGAATTTAGTAATATTCAATGCAAGCTAATTTAGTATTTTCATAAAAACATATTTAGTTCTATATCCCATTAAATTTGGATTCCCATGAGGACAGAGATTATATATGGAATCTTTAACTACATTCAACTATAATATAATGTATTTATGTTAGATCCATTACTTAATCCTAATATCAAAGGTTGAGAAACAATAATCATTATGGGAAACCAAAAAGTCATGGAAAATAATTTATAGGATTTCAAAATCAGGCCTCCTTATTTTTAATATATGACACCTTTTATCCAATGTAATTCAAATGATTAATCTATTAAATTACTTCATAAATATTCATAAAAATATTTTGAATTATTGAAAATATATCTCTAGGAATTGTCAAACCATGTTGGATTCATTGCCTGTTGTGATGCACTTGGTGAATATCAAGTCAAATATTGATGAACACTCTTTAGAATTATATTACCCTAGGAAATTTTTTTGCAAAGTTGCATTAACTTGTAATGTCTTAAATTTATGTACTTTCAATGATTACACAACAAAATCATTCTCCAATACTTACAAAATTCCCATATACATCTACATAACCATAGTCATGCAACTAGTTATCTCACAAATTATTTATCATTCTAGTATCTAATTGATATATAAACCTTCAACTAATACAAACTATAGAAACCAATATATTTCGTACATACATATTAAAACAATATAGATGATTATTTATTACTTAATAATATTATCCACTGTAGAATTGAATAGGTGTCTTTCCTTTAAAAAACTAAATACACATACAATCAGTTCATAAGTTAACAACATAATCTCCCATTATTATATTCATAACAATATTCATTCTTATTCAAACTATATATTAAACATTTCTCCCAAAAATATGGGAAATGAAAAAAAAATAAAGCGTGATCTAATATTATTATTAATTGTAAAATATAGACAAAAATTATCAAATTTGCATAAACTTGGATAAGTGTGTGATAACCTGTTCTTAAAAAATAAAAAAATTTCACTACATATCAAATATCAAAATCATGATTCTTGGAATATTTCATAGAATTTTATGAGACATTATTTATAGTGAAAGAAAAGAATTTCATAAAATATCAATTTGTGGCATACACATATGTATAAAAATCATTTTCATTACAATAATAAATTACTATGAAGTATTTCATAGTTGAAAATTTTCATCCTAAAACAATTATAATAGTAAATATTCTCTCATGTGACTATAAGTGTAGAAAATATTCATTATTGAAATGGTCTCACTCCATATTCCAATACATTAAATATCATGAGATATAAAACATTACCCAATGAATTGAAGGGAAATATACTTATTATCCTACTAATCACATAATTAATATCATATTGATTTGTTCCATACAACCATAAAACATTGATCATATCATTATCTATTAATATATGAAATAATTTATAAATATTACATCATAGATTAAGAGGTAAAAAATAAGTTTCATAATCATTTCATAAATTTATTATAGGTGAACCCATTTAATTGTAAAACATTACATTAATATCGTTTAATTACAATTTTATAGTATATTTGATATAATAATGATACCTTCCTTTGACGATATCCTATTTTAATTTTATATAACATTAATGAATGTTAGCAATGATGTAATTAGATTTTCGTGCATCAGATAAAACAATTAATGAAGATGTTATGATTTTCTATTTGAAATAACTTTTATAAAATATTATAATTTCTCAAATATTATAGCAACAATTTAAATTGAAAATTATATTAGAAACATGAAATTAAAACTTCACATAATTTAGTATACATAATAGTTAAAATTCATATTGGGATGAATTTAGATAAATAATTATTCTATTAACATTTTTAGTAAAAGGATATAATAATCTCTTTCAAGAAATAACAAAAATATCCAATTTAAATCAGATATTAAGAATTTTATAGTAGATAAAAATTACATGAAATAAACATCGTATAATATATGAAAAATTAATTAATTTTTTTATAAATCATCGGCATCATAGATAAATGATTTTCAAACGATGTGATAAATAATGTCAATATTACTTAATAATATTATTCAGGTCTCTATTGTCTTTTTAGAAACTAAAATAAAATAATATCATTTATTATTAAAAAAATATCTACTATATAGAAACATTAATTAGCTTATCAAGAGTTAGATAATTTTTCTAATCCGAACCATTATCAAATAAAAAGGATAAAGATTTATATTATATCATATATTCCTTTCAACATTGGAATCATTTATATCATAATCCCTATAGTGAATCAATCTTGTTCAACTCAATATTTCATATAAACTGACATGCCACATGATATAGGAAAAACATGATAAAAACTAGTTTTAAAGTAATAAAAATGATATAAAACATGATTAAGAATAATTAATTGGAGACATAGCACAAAATAAACACAATCCAAGATAAAATAAGATAAGCTAAAAATTATTTCAAGATCCCATGTAACCAAAAATTATCTCCAGGACAAACTAAACCAAATGTACCAATAATAAGAGAAGATGAAATAATACAATATTCCCTTCGATTAAATTTCATACTATAATAAAACATATAAAAACTAGAAATGGAAAAAGTAAGATGTAAGATATATCCCAATAGGATACCAATAAGGTTTCTAATAATATTATAATATCATGAATACAACATATATAGCTTAAAAAAATTATTTTCAATAAATTTCTACAAATCTAAAAAAATTTAAATCATATTCCATTTGGTTTCCATACAATCAATTGATTTTATAAAACAAAAAATATTACAATTATATGTTATTTAACATGAAATTATAACAACAATTAAACAGGTATACATATCAATTACATAAACTTTCATAAAAATATATGTTATTCATACAAATATAAAAAAATATGGTCAATATTCCATGATGAAAACAACCATGTTATAAATGAAAATAATAATAATTTATAAATAACCTCATATCTGGCCCTAGCCTATGAAATATATTATTCTAGACAATAATAATCCTAAACTAGATTAAGTGCCATAAAAAATATATCAATTCCTTCTAATAAATATAAATGATGTTTCCTCTCAATGGGGAAACACACACTATGAGTACATTTGTATCTTTCCCAAAAAACCAAAGGTTACAAATGTAAAATTATCAAAATATATTTTTAAACTAAAGCTAACAATTTTATAAATTTCATTCAATGATAAGAAAAATTATTATGGAGTTTTAACACCCAATTCCTAATCAACAAATTACATTTTTAATGAATAATTCATTTTTGAATGCATTTTCCATTACAAAAAATCATTTGAAACCAATTATGAAAAAAACTAATAAACAAGAAAAATTAATTTTATTATAATGATATGAAATTCACTAAATTAAAATTTTGTATAAAATCACCAACCTCAACACTACCGAAACCTAACTTCCTTCGAAAACAGTGGCCAAAAACCAATAGAACATCCTTTAAAATATATGTATTTCAACGAAACTGATAATTATTGGTAGAAAATTACACCAGATAAAAAATAATCACAAAATTACTTCAAAAACAAAAAAAATTACCAAATATAAAGAAAAAAAGAGAATAATTACATCCTATGATAGAATAAATCCAACCTAAATGGTCATTAATTATTGAACTGTGTAAACCAAAAGGATTAGAGTAACCAAGAATATCTTATAGTATTATCTAGATTAATATTGTTATGGATAATGGTTGAATGAATAAAAATTAACCTGATACACCTTTTTAAACCAACTAGTAATGAGATTTACATTAACAGCAATAAAATTAATCATTTTTAGTATTATACACCCAAATCATCCAAGAATACCATCAATAATTTATTTAAAACTATACTTTTACAATTGGATGATGTGAACCTATTACATGACATACCCCCCTTTCATGTTACATATTCAATTCATAGAAAATTTTGGGATTCAATTGCATGGAATTTAGTTCAATTACAATGCATGTATGTTCCCACTATTTAGCATAACCTATAGGTCTATATGGAAAATTTAACCAAATCCCTAATATGAACACTATAAGTATCCTCAGAAATTCAATTTCTCCATTACATATGAAAAATAAAAGGACTCAAAAATGTTATAATTTTAAAACAAACATGACATAATGGTAAAGAGACATTAAATCCTCCCCACCAAAAATGATTTAATCCCCCTAGAATGCCCTAAAGATCTTGGATCCATAACAAGTGAAATCCATTATAGCCCCATCAAGTAGTCCTTCTCCCATGACTTTTGGTAATCGTTTCAGCACATCCATTGTTACCAAACATGGTAAATAATTTTACCACATTATACCTTATCCTGGAAATATATAATCTAAACTAGCTACTAAAAAATTATTTTACTGGGCTCATGATCAGTATCCACTCATCGAGTGACATGAAAAGAGTCATCTATAATATTCCTAAATTAGAAATTATTATTCATTTCCTGGATTGTGGTCGGGGAATATTACATGTCCAAATGATAAGACACCCTAACTAGCCTACTAACAATATTAGATTCTCTAAATAACCCAGTTACCACCTACTCATCTTAACCAATAGATTATGTCCAAAAAGAGATGAAACTATTATCAAAACATGATGAGTAACCTCAATCTCTAGTGGATGATTTTGACTGTATGATTAAAATTTACTATGAATCTATTTCATGATCAATATCTTCATGTTTATCTACACCATATATGTTATATCTTAATAAACACTTATATCTACAATGGTATTATATCTAAACACTATGAATCACAAGGGATATCTATATGGATTCCCATATAATGCCTCGATGGTAAGCATCATTATTGAATTTGGACAATAATTGTTATAGCAAATTTAAACCAAAAGAAAATTATTTCCCCAATATCCCATGAAATAAATTTTACAATACCAAATAATAAATTCAATAACCTTGATATTCCTATCCATTAGTCCATCAATATATGGATTATAAGCCTTTCTCAATATAGTATTGGATCCCATCACATATATGGAACCATTTCAAATCCTAAATTTGATCCACGTATACCTGTTTGATAAATCCAATGATGGAGCCATGCAATAAGAAACAATCTATTGAATATAAATGACTATGTGTTGATCTATTTCATATTATTCAATATTCATATAAAATCCATTGATATCATGATTCGATCTTAGATCAGCCAAATTTAATCATTTCTACTTGGATTTGATGGAACAAAAATAAATAAAATCCATTGAAATCCAATCCCACATCCATATCGTAATGGGTATGGGCTGAAACAACCTCATGGGTCAATCATGATATCCCATTAATTGTTAACAGGTTAAGAACCATTATTAAAAAAAGTCAACCTTATCTTCCCATACAACCAATACTGATGTCTGATGTGAGGATACAACTTGGTATCGACTAAGTGAATGGAATAAAAAGAATGGTGGCCACTATCTAAAAACTTCTACCATACTGATACTATAACAACCAAAATTCTACAAAATCACAAAGCTCTAATGGGATACCAAGACCACCCACTCCAGGTCTCTCCACTATAAATCTATTCACAAATGTTTTCATAATCAGTGTCTTCAAACTACTTGATCCCAATCTTCTCATCAAAATATTTTTTATAATTCAATGAACCTAGAAACACTTATCCACAAACAAATTATATTTACATGCCTATATAATAAACTAAACTTGTTATATACCACTACTCAACTGAATTCCTTGGGGATTTATTCATTAATTTTATAAAAAATGAATTCAATAACACATTAACATTCCTACATGTAATATAAATATCTTGTTAAAAATTCAAAAGATTCTATATCCAATAACACTCTATAAAATTTAGATCCCTCTTATTAAAAGTATATTTCGAGATCCTATGCTTAGAATAGAAAATAAACCACCCCAAAACAAGATAGTGATTCACCATTTGTATTACATTCATAATGACTAAAAACAGAAGATAAAGTGTATGAAAGTTCTTGTATTAACATTTTAAATAGAGGGATACATAATCCAAATCATGTCTTCTTTGCATTAGGATATATCTCAAACATATATTAGAAGAGTCACAGAAAATATAACATCATAGGTAAACAAAGAAATATGAAATTTTAATATTTTTTAATATTTTTTAATTAAATATTAATTTTACTTCAATGAGGATTCTATGTTTGATGGCATACCTGATAGGAAACAATGGCTTTTGTTGAACTCTAATGTTACACACATTGCTGAGTCTTACTGAGAAACAATAATATAATATTATTTTAAATACTAGTTAACGTCTAGTCTTTGTAAAGGAGGGAATAAATATAACTCACTACAATATGATTTTACATGTTTGTAAAATGTTTTTACATTTATCCAATTAAATTTAGAGGCTAAAAATATGAATGAATCTATTTTAAGCATAATTTACTTTAAAAGCTTCATTTATTGCCTTTTAATGGAGAACTCTCATTAATTTTTCTTTTTGTCACTTTTATATGTTTTTTTGGGAAAATATTATATGTTTTTATCATAAATACATCAAAATTCAATTTTGATAAAATTTTGGTATTTTTCTGATAAAATACATTTTTTATGAATAGTAAAAAATACATTATTTTAATAAACAAATACCTTTTAATCTAATTTATTTATATGGTCATATTATCTATTAAACTATATTTAATGTTTAATTATGTTATATTTTTATCTTTTTATCCAATCTTAGTCATTGGAACTAATTTCAAATTGAAATTTGATATAAATTAGAGTCAATCATTTGATAGTTAATATTTCTAAAAAACATGCCTTTTGTTTTGAGAACGAGAATTAATTTTAAATTAAATAATACAAATAATATGATTTGTATTTTAAAAAATAGAAATCATTTTTGAATTCGGAATATCAAATATAGATTAGGCATAATTCTTGGAAGTTTTCTAAAAACGTCAATTTTTGATGAATAGTGAAACCACTAAGTAGTTGTCAGAAAATTAAATTTTCATTTAAATGAATTTTACCACTTATGTGAATTTATTTTTGATAATATGACATTTATTATTGTTATTTGTAAGTAAATTTTGGTTCAATAAGATGAAAAGTATTTTTAGTGAGTAAAAACTTCTGATTTTTATTTACCATTGTTAAAGACAAATAGGGAAATTCAAGGTAAAAAGAAATTCATAATAATACTAAATTACCTCAAAACATGTTCTAAGACTATTGGATGAGTTATTACTGACCATGGGAATCCTAGGGTAAATTTTGGGAGCCCATGGATCCACTTAAGTGTGATAATGACACTTTATTTTAATTAACCTAAAGTAAAGACAAAAATGAAAAAAAACAAATATCTTTTATTAAACTAATTTTTACATAGGGTTATATATGTTATCTATTATACTATAATTGAAAACCTAAATATATTTCCTACATTATGGAATTAATTTAATAATTTTTATACATTAAAAAATTAAAATATTTTTGACAGAATAATGATGCAGTGTTTACCTCATTAATAAGTGATTTAAATAAATTATATTGTAATAATTAAAATAATATCCAAAACTGATACAATTCTCATATGATTGTTTTATTTCATAAAATAGTAATCATATCTATGACTTTAATTAGTATTGGTCATTTAGAAACCAAATATCATTATATAATAAAATAATATTTTCACACTTTCCTAAAGAGCCCCTCCCCCTTATAAAAAGCCATCACCATTAACCCATTCCTAATACACCCCATGACCCTTGTCTCATCCAACCCCATCACAAATAAAATCTCTAGATCCCTTTCATCCACCTTGATGTTTTAACATAGGCAGAAGGCACTTCAAGAAGTACCTTTGGTTAAACCCAAAGGGAGTTACCTGGATTAAAGGTAACAATTTCTCTTAAATTATTTTCTATTATTTTACTTCTCCAACCCCAAATCACAATTTCGTAATTTATTTAAATAAACATGTATCATTAATATTATAGGTTTTTTATGATAATTATTCGAACTACACTTACTAACACCTCTATCTAATGGGTAACGAACGGAACGTTTCCCTGGACAGCCAACTAACACCTCACGAAACGATGATTGTTTAATATTGTCCTACCTCCTATTATGGTGGCCATTATGATGGAACTGTATTTATATATGATATATATTATATGTATATTTTTCTATTATTTTTTATTTTTCATTTATATAATACCTTTATGGATTTTATAGTAAGTAAAAATTAAATCTCATTGGAGGATGTGTGGACTACTACCCCATAAAATAGAAATATCTTGTTAATTCCATATGTGGGATGTATAAAGGATGGAGTTAATGATAGTATATTTGATATAATACTGGAATTATAATATTATAATGTATCATTATGTTTAAATTCCATTAACATATGAAATATAAATAAAAGTAGTGTTCATCTGTACGTCTGGATTACCGTCACCATGAACGGTGCATTTCATTTCTTACCTCCAAATGTTATGTACTATTATAAATACCTATATATATTTGATATATAAAATATAAATGATATATAAACCATTAATATAATTATGGTGATAATGGCCTTTTTACAACATAGACAACTTGTAAATATTAGAAGTTCATTTTTTACTCATGTACCATATATTGAAAAACTCACCTGTAATTAACATAAAAGATTTCATTATGGTTATAAAATGTTAATTTGTGATATAATAGTAATAATAAACATGAAAAGGGTTCTTATTCAAGAAAAAATTAACGTTAGTTATTTATTTAGTAGATTAATTAATGAACAATTCATGTCGAAGGTGAGGTAAGGGATATGATCTCAAACTATTTTCATTGAGGCATATTTTGAATTAGTACGCGATATTAATTTATACTTTGTTTAAAAACTATTGAATTTTTATTTCATTCAAATAGAATATTTTTCTACGAAGCGTTTTACTAAAAGACAAAAATGAATGTTTTTTTTAACATCAGCTGTGACAATGACCTTTCCACCGCTGCGAGTATTATTTGATCTTAGAATTCCTTAACAATCCATATTGTTTTTAAAAGGAAAATAAATACCATATAATCTTTTATGTATTTTGGTATTGAAAATTGTTTTGATAATTTATTTTTAATTTCTATATATTTAATTGAAATATTTTGATTGAAATAAGGATAATTTTTCTATACATTATATTTGTTGTATGTGTTATGATTTTATAATGGTACTTGAACATTGGACGGATGGTTATGTGATAAACCAAATGAAGGTTTGTTTTCTGATAAAACAGGATGGGTGGTTACATTATAACCTCTAATGCATTGGGTATGTAAGTCATCCATATGGCAATTCCATTTAGTGATGTGTGTGGATGTCAACCATATTGTTATATTTTTTAAGTATGATTATGTCCAAAGGTACCTTTATATTTTATGTTTTCTTTATATGTTTTTGATGGTAATATTTTGGTTATAAAAGGATATGTAATGATCTTTTATTCAGTGAGGAGTATTTAATACGTCATAAAGGTGAAAATTATTACTTATGATAAAGTATTCATGGTTTACATGTTGTTTTGAAAAATTAACATTTTTTAATCATTATGTATCCCTTAAATTGATTTTTATGCTCATACCATGTTTTTTAAATGTATTTAACATGAAATAATGTGGAATCAGGTCATGGATGGGTTCAAGGATAAGTCATATTGTCTAAAACAATGAATTAGACATGAACCTTTTTTCAAGAATTTTTTTGTGAAAAAAATTGGAAACTATGTTGACGTGTCTACATGTAATATTCTAGTTTTTTTGTATATGCTATAATGTAATTCTATAAATACATAAACTTGAAATGATTCTCAATGTGGATTAATAATGTAATTCAAGAATATTCAATGTTTAAGGCCTTGTGCTTGAAGTTGGTATTAGAGGTCAGTTTAGATAACTATAGAAGTTAGGGTATTGTTAAATTAATATCCACAAAATATTTTTTGTTAATATTGAAATGATATAATTTATATATTACCATGTTGCTTCGCCTAAGATATATTTGTGTCCAAAATGGTTTTCTACATAGGAAATAAGGCATCAATTTTGGGATGACTTTAGGAGGAAAACAACATTCCAAATCCGCAGCCTAAAATGTTCGGAATCAGAACTGAATAGTTTTTTGTAGTGATGGAATAGTTGAATTAGGATATAAATGGTTGTGGTATCCATGCATGAGATCAGCTATAACAACAACAAAGGAACACGTTAGTAGTGGATCATTTCATGAGGCAACATCCCCCATCATTTATGGTATCATATGACACTGTGCTTGCTGAAAGGTGTACTAAAGTGCTGGAAGAGATTTTTGATTTCATGGGGTGTACATAAGATCACAAGGATAGTATCTATGTTAACTATTTGGAAGGTAAAGCTGATCAGTTGTGGTCAATGGTGAAAAATACCCCAAATAATTAGGAGATTAATGCTCTTGATTGTGATGAATTAAAATGTATGTTTCTAGAGAAATATTTTCATAAGTTGGTTCATCTTAGGATGGAAAAACAATTCCTAGAATTGGGTAGGAGGATGACCCAGTGGCTTCTAATGAAGAAAAATTCACTCGACTGGAACGGTATGGTGCAAATTTGATAAGAGATCGTGATAGTAAAATCAACCATTTTACTTAGGATTAAAGCAAATGTATTGAAGTTCATTATCTTTTATTGAGTTCATAAGTTATGAAAATCTTGTTCTATGTGAAAATAAGGTGGAAATGGAGTTTTCTATTGATCAGGGCTTCTTTGAAAAACAATAGAATAGGAGGTCACTATGGCAGGTGAAAGGGAAGAACTCTTCAAAAAAGTCTAATGGTAAGAATCTTATGTTTACAGTTTGGGAAAATTGTGGAAAAAATCATACTAGGGAATATCAATTGAATTCTGGATATTACTACCAATGTGGTAAAATTGGAAATAAAGCTCATTATTGCACTGAAAAAGTATCACGGTAATGGTAAGACACAATCTGATTTACAATCAGTATAATTTATTATGTGCAATTAAATGGGTCATTATACAAATGAGTAACCAAAAAAGAACTCAAAGCAGCCATACTACAATATGAATGGGTGGAGAAATACATTTCTACTACTTCGACAGATGTTGGGCCATCAAATGAAGTAGAATCAACAACACATTTTTATCAGATTCTTCTAATTTGTTGTTTGATTTAGGTTTTACACCTTTGTTTAAATCTGATATGTTTTCTAGTAAATTGGTAATTACATCTCAAGATATGAATCCTGAACTTATATAAAAAATGGGGGAAATTTGGAGAGAAAATGAAATTATAAAAACCTTCATGTCTTTGTGTGTGGAAAAAATCTATCTAAAAACCCCATTTTTTGTCTCTAGTGGGGTTTGATTTTATTCTGATTATAGATTGGCTTCCTGTTTATCATGCTAATTTTGAATACATATATTTAGAGGTTTCTTTTTAGAAAAAAATTTAGTTTGTGTACAATAATGAACCCTTACATTTAATAACATATTAGGAATATAATAAACTAGTAAAATATAGAAATGAAGGTTACCTTTAACATATTATTGGAAATAAAGGAATTGTTCATATTAATGATGTGCTAGTGGTAAATGTGTACCTTGTTGTTTTTTCTGATGATTTGAATGGTATTATTCTTGATCGTGAAGTTGAATATATTATTGAATTAGTTTCTGATGCAATGCCATTTTTGAAATACCCTTATCGAATGGATCCAATTTAACTTCTAGAGTTACTTAAGAAATTATAAGAGTTATTAGATAATGGTTTCTTTCGACCTAGTACATCACCAAGGGGAACTCCTGTATAAATTGTTAAAAAGAAATATTGTTCAATGATAATTTTAATATATTATTAAGATTATAATAACATCACTTTTAAAAACAAGTATCATGTCCCTCATACCAATGATATGTTTGATACGCTCCAGAGAGATTAGTATTTTTTGATGATTTACTTGAGTTCGGGGTCCCATAAGTTTAATGTAAAGGAATAAGATATTCAAAAGATAGCATTTTGTACCAGATTCCCATTATTAATTGGTAGTTATGCCTTATTGGTTAACCAATGCACTGGTTATATTCATGGATCTTATCAGTAGAATTTTCTCTTAGTTCTTGGATAAGTTTGTGGTTGTTTCCACTGATGATATTCTGAATTATTCTAAATGAAAATAGGAACATGAAAGTAATTTAAGGGTTGTCTTATAAACCATAAAAAATGAAAATGTATGGGATATTTAGAATGTTTAAGGTTTGGTAATAACAAATTTATTTCCATGGTCACATTGTTTCAAAAAATGGCCTAACTATTGATCCTACTAAAAGAAAAGTAATTGATGAAGGGCCAATACCCACAAATATTACCGATATCCGTAGTCATCTTAGGGTAGTATGTTATTGAAGGAGGTTTGGGTAGAATTTTTCATGGTTATCTAGACTAATGACAATTTTAACTCGAAAAGGTGTAAATTACATTTGGACAAAAGAATTTGATGATTGTTTTCAGGAATTTAAAAGAAGATTGGTGAATGCTCAAGTTTTGGTACTACCTTTATGAAATGGTGTGTTTGTTATCTATAATTATGCTTTGTTAAAAGTAAATGGTTGTGTCCTTATAATGAATGATCATGTAATTTCTTATGCTTCACGTCAGTTGAAACCTCTTGAGTTAAATTACCCTACACATTATTGGGAATTAACTTCTGTTGTTTTTTCTTTACAAATTTGGTGGCATCATTTGTATGGTGTAAAAGGTGACATATATACAGTCAACAATAGTTTAATGTGTATATTCACTCAAAAATAATTGAACATGAGATAGAGGAGTTGGGGGGAATTAATGAAAGACTATGATTGCATGATCCTTTCTCATTTGGGAAAGAAAATATTGTGGCTGATACTTTGATTAGAAAAATAATTTTTCAGTAACCATGCTATGTTTTGAATGAGATGCATTGGATTTTGATTTGATAAACTTTGGCATAGATGTTGCTGCTGTAGTAAAATCATCAATATTGTTTTAGGTGTCAGTGAGATCATCTATATCTGATAGAATTAAGAAAGTGTAGAAGGAAGACACAGAGTTGTAGAAAAAGGTATAGTTGGTTCAGAAGGGCATGTTTCCCGATTTTAACATTGATAACAATTGTGTGATGATAATCGAAAAGAGATTATGTGTGCCTTTTGATTCACAATTTAAGAATGAGTTGTTATGTGAAACTCATAGTTCCCCGTTATCAATTCATCTAACCAGTAATCAGATGTAAAGAGATCATCGAGAGTATTACTGGTGGGATGGAATGATAAGAGATATTTCTGATTTTAGTGTGAAGTGTTTTAATTGTCACCTAGTTAAAACAGAGAAGGAGTTACCGAAAGAGATGCTTCAGTCATTAATGGTTTTATAGTGGAAATGAGAAAATATATCCATGGACTTCGTTGGGGGGTTATTGAAGACATATCGTGGTTATAATGCAATCTGGGTTATTGTTGATCGATTGACTAAATCTACTCATTTCCTTCATATTCGAGATACATTTTCTCTAGACCAAATTTCTCGGTGTTATATTAAAGAGACAGTCAAGTTGCATGGTTTTCCCATATCCATTGTATTCAATTGTGATCTCATGTATACATCTATCTTTTGGAATGACCTTTATAATTTTTTGGGAATTGAATTAAATTTTAGTTTAACTTTTCATCCACCATCAGATGGACAGTTAAAATGAATAATTCAGGTCATGGAGGATATTCTATGTTCTTCTTCACTGGATTACCAGGGAATCATTTGATGAGTTTTTTAGGATTTTTTATAGAAATAGTTTTTGAACTCCATCTTTTTCGGATGAAGTATGTTAAAGGAAGTGATGGGAATAAAATTGGTAGATGAAATTTAAAAAAATGATAATTTGATTTAGAAGCACATGAGAACAACCCCGAGTATGCAGAAAAGTTATGTGGATAACTAGAGGAAGGATATTATTTTGAGGTAATTGATCATGTCGTTCTCAATGATTCTCCATGGAAAAGTGTGATTCATTTTCGTAAGAAGAGATTTTGGAGTCTAAGGTTTATTGGACCATATGATATTCTAGAGAATGTTAGATTAGTTGCGTACAAATTGGCTTTACCTCAATTTTTTTCCCAAGTACACAATGTTTTTCATATTCACTACAAACAAAGTGACTTATACCACCAGAAATTTTGTGACAGGTAACAAAATTGATGGTAAAATTGAGTAATTCCAACATTTATTAACTTCTTTTAGTGTTAATTATATATACCAATAATTATTTTTTCAATCAAATACATCTGTTGGTATTAATTACTCAATACCGACATATAATTTACTATTAATTAAATATGTTGTTATATCATAACTATACAAACAATTTTTTTTCTAAAATATTAATCTATTATAAATTTTAATTATTTAAAATAAATCATTATCATCAAATAATTCATTATAATAAATTATTTAATAGTAAAGAATATTTTATCAATTAATATATATATATATATATTTTATAATTATTTAGTATCAACAAATCATTTTACAATAAAAATAGATGCATATATTTTTAGTTAAATTAATAATAATTCAATAATATATAATTAAATGATAATTTATAGTATAAAATTAAATAATTAATCCAGATTTAAAATTATATCTATTTTTTTAGAAATATTATATTTTTATTACATAGAAAATTATTTCGTGTTTATTAATCATATTACCGGTCAACAAAAACAAAAAAAACAAAATATAAAACGCACTCCCTCACCCCTCCCCAATCCCACTATGCCCTAGTCCTCCCATTCACAGCGCCACTCCCCTATCTTTCCATCGCCACTCCTCTGATCCACCATCGACCCACTATCCCTAACTTGTCATTGCATCCACCCCGAACCTATTTCTCCCATAGGCTCCGTAGAACTATTCCACCATCTCCTCCCAAGTCCAAAATTGACCCCCCTTGTCATCTCAACCCCTGACCCGTCTATCACCACCACTGCCTTAGATATCTCCATTGATACTACTCCATCAACCCCAACATCTCTGCCTCTTTAAGATCATACCTCCGACATCTCATCTTCATTGGCAAGCATCCAGGGTCACACGTTGGCAGCTTCACAATGGTATTTTAGTGCATCACATTTTTTTCATTTCCTTAATCTCTACTATAGGAAACAAATGTATATTTAATTTAGTATTTCATGTAGTATTTGTTTGTTAATTTAAATTTATAGCATAAAGATTAAAATTTATTGTTTTTTTCTCTAAACCATTATTTGTGGTGTTGCCTATGATATTTTTAGGATAATTCTAGTCTTGTCATGGAAAAGAATCCAGGGTTTCATTATCACATGACCATTGTAATTATGTTTCATTTATTTGGTTGTATTTTTTTATCCCCTCATGTTTTTGGTCATTACATTTTTAGAAGTTATGTTTTATTACAGGTCTTATAAATTTTAGAACTAATACTATTTTCATGTAAGCTTCCTATATTGAATAAATAGTTATAATAGATATATATTCAGTTGTTATTTTTTGAAAAAACATTTAAATTTATTATAGTACTATTGAATTTAATGAATACTTTTTTTTAATATAGTTCATTAAAAATTTAGTACCTCAACTCATGTTACATGCGCCAGTCATCTTTCCTTAATTGAAGCACTATCAGCACCTTCAAGTGTAGCCTGCAAACTAATGGGCTGCATACCACCTGTAAATTCATATATGTGGCTTCACTATGTTTGGATTATTTAATTATAAAATTAGGATTCATAATCTTATGTTATATTGGAGACCCATGGTGACCCTAGATGTAACACCCCAGGTAAATAAAGAATATTACATTTTCATATTTTTCCACATTTGTGAATAAAATATTAATTTGACTTTAAAGGGGATGCTATGCTCGATGGTGTACCCAACACGCAACAACGAGTTTTTTGGGAATCTTACGTTGCACTCAAATAATAAAATAATATCATTTTAAATGGTAGTTAACATGTAGCCATTGTATTTGAGGGAATGGATAGAAATAACAAAAATATGATTATATTTTTTTTAAATGTTTTTACATTTATTCAATAAAATATATAGGCTTAAAATACGGAAAGAATTCAATTTTAGGCGTATATGCCCTAGTTTTCACTAAAGGTTCACTTATCGCCTTTTGATGGAAAACCGTCATTAAATATAGATTTGTTCACTCTTATAAATTCTATTGTACCAAATAAAACTCTTTTTTAGAATCGGGACATCAAAATTTACATTGTGTAAATTTTTGGAATCATTCCGATAAAGTTCATTTTTTAATGAATAGTGTAAAATAATGTATTTTAATTCAAAACCTCTTGTTAATATAATTTATTTATATGATTAGATTATCTTTTGAATTGGTTTTAATGTTAAATTATAATATATTTTTACCATTAAATCCAATAGTGGTCGTTGGAATTAATTTCACTTTGAAATCAGACTTAAACTAGTGTCAATCTTTTGATACTTATTGTTTCATAAAAACACGTTATTTGCTCTAACAGCGGAAATTAATTATTAAATTAATTAATGTGACTTATATGTTTTGAATTTTTTAAAATATACTTAATTTTAAAATTTGGAATATCAAATATATCTTAGGGTGAATTTTTGGGATTTTTATGAAAAACTTCAATTTTTGATGAATAGTGAAACCACTAAATGGTACTTATAAAAACTGGTTTTTCGTTTAAATGAAATTTTACCAATTCTATGTTTTGAATTTAAAAAATCCAACATACATGGTTGTCATTAACAAGTAAAATGTGGATCAGTGAGATTAAAATAATTTTTTTGTGAATAGTAACTTTTAAGTTCATAATCGCGATTAGAGATAATTAGTGTAGTTTAAGGTAAAAATAATGTTTTAATAATAGGAAATGAACTTGACACATGTCATAACCTCATTGTATGTGTCATGGCCGACCAAGAAAACCCATGGGTCAACTTCGGGACCCCATGAAGCCACTTTTGTTGGAAAATGACATTAATATCTTTTTATTTAAAATTAAAGTAAAAATGAGACAAACATGAAATGTTTTACTAAAAAAACTTTTACATGGGGTTATACATATCCGATTTTTTACTATAAATATTCATTGGAAATATAAAAGGATTTTCTACATCATAGTATTTTGTTTATAATTTTTAGAAATTATATAAATTAAATCATTTATGACATCATGATGATGCAGCGATGACCTCATTATTTAACGATTTAAATAAATTGAAAGATAATGTAATATCTAAGACCTAAACATGTCCAAAAACTATTGGATGAGTGGATTTTGATACCTTATCAACTTATCCTCGAATTATATCAAATTGGGACTTCTTAAATCCAAATATCATTTTAAAATAATGTGACTTTTCTTTACTTTCCAAAAGTGCCCCTCCTCTCCTCTTATAAAAGGCCCCCACCTCTACCTCCTTATCCACACTCCCAAAGCCTTTGGCTCGGCCAACCCCTGCCCATTTTGTCTCTCCACTTACCTCGATTACTCCTTGAAGCCTCACTTTGGGCAGAAGTCTTCCCAAGGAAACCATTGAGCTCAAACCAATGGGAGTTACCCGATTTTAAGGTGATGTCTTCACTTGAGTCCTTTTGTTTTATTTTGCTTATCCAACCCCCTAAACTCTTTTTATTCATTTATTTTTTAAAAACTCAAGTATAATCAATATACTAGTATTTGTTTATAATAAGTATTCGAGATACACATTCACACACCTACATCTAATTGTTAAAGAACATACTGTTTCCGTGGATGGCGAATTTCAGCCTCCCAGAATGATGATTGTTCAACATTCTTTTAACACCTTCAACGGTGTCCATTAATATGAAACTATATTTATATATGATATATAATATGTTTATGTTTTCATTAAGCTTCTATATTTTTCATTTTTGGCATACCTTTATGGTTTCCATTATGGGTAAATGCGATAACTTCATTTAAGGAAGTGCGGACTACCCCCCCCCCTCAAAGTGATGTGATTCGTTAATGCCATACGTGGGACATATAAAGGATGGATTTAATGTTATTATATATGATTTTATACTGGAATTATAATATACCTCTATATCATTATTATTTATTTCCATTAATGTATGAGATAGAAATGAAAGTAGTGTTCATGCGTACATACAGCTTACCGTCTCCATGAACGGTGCATTTCAATTCTTATCCCCAAATGTAATGTACTATTATGAGTACATGTATATAATAGATATATATGATGAATTATAAATCTAAATGATGAATATAATTCTGGAATTAAATTATACATACCTCTCATTTAGTTTTAGATCCATTAATTTGACAAGGAAATGAAAGTAGTGTTCATGTGTATGTACGACTTACCGTCTCCATAAACGGTGCATTTCATTACATACCTCTAAATGATTATGTGATATTATAAATACATGTATATTCTAGATATATATGATATATATTATATCCAAATCAGGAATGTCATTCTGGACATAAAGAACCTTTGACCACACGAACAACATGTAATTGTAAGAAGTCCACTTTCGACTTAAGAACCAAATATCGACAAAAAAACATTATTAACTTAAATGATTAAATAATGTTTATAACATGGTAATAAGTGATATAAAAGTAATAATAATCTTGAAAAAGGTTCTTAAGCAAATAGAAATTAACTAAAATTTATTATTCAGGATGTTAAAGAACGATCGAGTCAAGTCGGACCCGATATAAGGGATCTTTCTCCTCTCTTTCTTTTTAAGTACACTCTTTTATGTCATTACTTTTAAAGCTAATATTTCTTTTAATTGGGATGTTATTTTATATTACTCTTACTGTAATTTTTATTTTTCATATGATGAGAGACCCTATTCTCTATCATCAATAAATTTTGGAAGTTTTGGGTGGCACCATTAGGCTGCCGAATTTTCGTAAGAGATCTAACCTCTCTCTTTCTTTTTAAGTACACTCCTTTTTGTCACTTCTTTTAAGATCCACTTTGTTATGATGGGAGATGTTCATTTATATTCCTCTTGGTGTAAAATTTATTTTAATATGATGAGATACTCTATTTTATCTCATCAATCCATTTTGGAAGTTGTAAGTGGCGTCGTTATACTGCCGAGTATTCGTAAGGGATTTTTCATCTCACTTTTATTCCCGTGAGATTTAAGCTACATCTACCACAATTTCAATTAAGTAGTGTATGTACTGCCCGTTATTTTTCTCATTGGGTTATATACTTTATTTTATGAGTATTTACATCAATATTGTATTGTCCTTTTTTCGCGGGGTGCATGTCTCGAAAGATACACATGTCGGTAAGGGAACCTTTCACCCTCCTCATTTTGTAAGACTTATTTTGTTATGTCTTTTAATTCACATAATTTTATGTTGGGATATGTTCTTATATATCCTTATTGATCTAAATTTTATTTCCATGTGATGATATTCCCTTTTTATCTCTCATCAACTCTTTTTCTGAATTTTGAAGTAACACCGTTAGGCTGTCAAATTTTTGCAAGGGAACTTTTTAACCCAAATTTGATTCTTTGGGATAAACTTGTACTCCTTGAATATGTCGTTCTATGAATATGTGTGAATTACCTCTGATTGTTTTACATTTAATATCCACTTATATTTGGTGTATTCGTTTGTCACACATAATTATGCAATTGATTTATCCTTAAACCAAGGATACCGTCTTTGTAAGGGTCTTTATCTCAATCTCCATTCATTGAGGAATATTTTGTTTTATACACAACCTTATTTTATACTGTGTATAAACCCCTTTGACTTTTACGTTTATTCAAAATGAATCTTTTTTCTACGAAGCATTTTACTAAACGAAAAAAGGAGTGTTTCTTTTTACGTATGCGGTGACAACGACCTTTTCCGCTGCCGCGAGAATTATTTGATCTTTGGCTTCCTCAACAAGCCGTAATGTTTTTAAAATAAAATAAATACAATATAATTCATTTTCTATTTTGGTATTGAAAATGGTTTTGATAAAGGATTCTATTATGTCAATATATTTAAGTGATATATTGTGATTGAAATGTGGAAATGTTATCATTTCGTTATGTTGGTTTTATGTTTTATAATTTTATAATGGTACTTGGACATTTTACGGGTGGTTACATGATAAACAATTATGACGGGTGGTGTCGTGAATACTAGGATGGTTGGTTACGTTATAACCTCCAATGCATTGGGTATGGAAGTCGGCCGTATGGAAATTCCATTAAGTATGCATGGAAGTTGGCTGAATGGAAATTCCATTAATTGATATGTGTGGAAGTCGGCCTTATGGTTATTCCACTTATGTATGTTTATGTCCCAAGTTACCTTTATATGTTATGTGATCTTTATATGGGTTTTATGGTAATATTTTGGTTACTGAAGGGTATGTAATGAAATTTTTTTAGCGATGAGTTTTTACTACTTCAAAAAGGTGAAAAGTATTACATTGATAATGTATACATGGTTTACTTGTTGTTTTGAAGAACTAATAGTTTTCATTATTTGTGTATCCCTTACAGAGCTTTTTATGATCATCCCATGTTTTTGAAATGTTTCTCACATGAATTAGCGTGGAATAGGGTCAAGGATGGGATCATGGGAAAGTCATGCTACCTAAAACATGGAACTAGAAATGGTTCTTTTTAAGAGTTTTTATTTTACGGAAATATAGTAGTAGCGACTACTTTGTAATATTTTGAGATGTAATAGTTATGTCCTAATTCTCTAAAACTCTAAACCTGAAAAGATCCTCAATGTTAATTACTTATTTAAATTCAATATTATGTAAGGTTTAAGGCTGGTCCCTTATAGTTGGTATCAGAGGTCGGTTTAGATAACTTTAGAAGTTAGAGTATTCTTTAAGCATAAGTGACATTACCATAATGGTTAGGATTTCAGAAAGAGTCCTAGTTTTAGATAAAGTAAATGAGTAAGTATATCTTGGTGTTTATCTTCCTCATTAGTAAAAGATGGTTTTGATGATATACTCACACTGACATTTCTGTTTTTAGTGAATGGATGGATCTTACAGGCACCAAAGAGACAACAGGATTGAAGGAAACTGTGGTGGTTCTCTGATTAAGATACTAGATAAAATGAGGGATTCAATGAGGAAACTCGTGGTTGTTCTAAATCAACTATCAAGGAGTCATGATGAACCACTTGAACCTTGATAATATCCTTAATGCATCATGTATGAGATGACCAATCGATGTGCAAGTTCAGGTAATAATTATAAAGGTAACCATTAGTGTTTATATGATCCTTACTTTTGAGGTAATTATGGGTTATTAAATATTATAATGGAAAATGAAAGGCATGAGATAAACATGAGGTTAAAATCTGTTCTGATTTTTTTTGAAGATTTTATCTCATTTTGGAGAATGTTTTAAGAGTTATATAGTTTTGGAAAAAGGACAACACGCAGACCGTGTGACAACCCGTCGCGTCGGACAAAGCTGCGGGAATCGAACCCACAACCAAAGTGCAACTGGTATTTTTCGCCTACCACTGGACTATGTGAAGTCCCGGGTTAGTTTGAATGATTATTTTTAGTTAGATGATTATATGAATTAAGAGTAATTTTATTTTGGGTTATCTATGGAAATTTATTAACCTATCATGGATGATATGTGATTAGGTTAATTACTTTTCAATATGAGACATTAAGAGTAATTGATGTTGTTTGACGATAAATGTTACGATTTCACTTAGAAGACTATGTGACTAAATCCATCAAATAATTAAGTTTGAATCTTAGTTTGCTTTGCATTGAATAATTTTATGGACAAAATTTTTATCGAATAGTCCTTGTTGAACTTTGGGTTTTGTTGGAAAAATTTTGTAGATTAAGAATAGATTTTCTTTTTATAAAGGGTTATCCTTTTTTGGATTATCTGATCTTGTACTAACCATTTTGGTTTTGTTTTTGGTTAAAGTCTAAAGACATGGGAAGTATATAGTTCTCTTTTGTGGATTAGGTGATTCTGTAGAAGTTGATTATAGTACTATTAATGTGAACAAGTTTTCCTAAATACTCATCTTTGGGAGAAAATATGAGTTTGTTTAAGGAATCGAACAAAAGTTGAAAGTCAACATGATAAGTAATTATGTTTCCTTATGAATAAATTCTTCAATAAAATGTAACTTAAATAAAAAAATTTGTCTATTAACTTTTCCTATAGTGGAATCGAATACCATTTAACCCATCACGAGTTTGTGATTTTCTTATAGTTAACTTTCTCCTAGACATGTTTACTATCACTCTCCATCAGAACAAGACCCTTTGTTTTTTCCTCCATATCCATATTTTCATACATGGAATCCTCGTATGGGTTAAATCAGGTGACCTTTGTACTTATCTTTCTTTACTTTAATGTGATTGTTTTACCGACTCTTGTTCCGATGTGGGACTTTCAAAGATGTTTCCTAGCCCAATTTTAAAAATTACGAGGATGCAATTCCCAAAAGGGGGGAAGGATGTAACACCCCAGGTAAATAAAGAATCTCACATTTTCATATTTATTCATATTTGTGACTAAAATATTAATATGACTATAAAGGGGACACTATGCTCGATGGCGTACCCAACACACAACAACGAGTTTCTTGGGAATCTTATGTTGCACTCTAATAATAAAATAATATCATTTTAAATGGTAGTTAACATGTAGCCGTTGTATTGGAGGGAATGGATATAAATAACTAAAATATGATTATATATGTTTTTAAATGTTTTTACATTTATCCAATAAAATATAATGGCTTAAAATACGGAAAGAATTCAATTTTAGGCGTATATGCCCTAGTTTTCACTAAAGGTTCACTTATCTCCTTTTGATAGAAAACTTTCATTAAATATAGTTTTTCTCACTATTATACATTATATTGGACCAAATAAAACTCTTCTTTAGAATCGGGACATCAAAATTTACTTTCTGTAAATTTTTGGTATCTTTCCGATAAAGTTCATTTTTTATTGAATAGTGTAAAATATTGTTTTTTAATTCAAAACCTATTTTTAATATAATTTATTTATATGATTAGATTATCTCTTGAATTGGTTTTAAAGTGAAATTATAATATATTTTTACCATTAAATCCAATAGTGGTCATTGGAATTAATTTCACTTTGAAATCAGACTTAATCTAGTGTCAATCTTTTGATACTTATTGTTTCATGAAAACACGCTATTTGCTCTGACAGTGGGAATTAATTATTAAATTAATTAATGTAACTTATATGTTTTGAATTTTGTAAAATAGTCGTCATTTTTTAATTTGGAATATCAAATATATCTTAGGGTGAAGTTTTGGGATTTTTATGAAAAACTTCAATTTTTGATGAATAGTGAAACCACTAAGTGGTACTTATAAAAACTGATTTTTCATTTAAATGAAATTTTACCACATCTGTTTTTTTAATATCAAAAATCAGACACACATGGTTGTTATTAAGAAATAAAATTTGGTTCAATGAGATTAAAATTATTTTTTGGTGAATAGTAACTTTTAAGTTCTTAATCGCGATTAGAGGTAATTAGTGTAGTTTAAGGTAAAAAGAATATTTTAATAACATGTAATGAACTAGAAACATGTCTTAACCTCATTGGATGTTTAATTTCCGACCAAGACAACCCATGGGTCAACTTGGGGACCCCATGAATCCACTTTGGTTGGAAAATGTCATTAATATCTTTTTATTTAAAGTTAAAGTAAAAATGAGACAAAAATGAAATGTTTTACTAAAACAATTTTCACATGGGGTTATACAAATAATATTTTTCACTATAAATAATCATTGGAAATATAAAAATATTTCCTACATCATAGTATTTTTTATAATTTTTAGACATTAAATAGATTAAATTATTTATGACATCATGATGGTGCAGCAATGACCTCATTATTTAACGATTTGAATAAAATGGAAAGATAATGTAATATCTAAGACCTACACATGTACAAAACCTATTGGATGAGTGGAGTTCGAACACTTGTCACCTTATCCTAGAATTATATCAATGTGGGACCTCTTAAATCCGAATATCATTTTAAAATAAAGTAACTTTTCTTTACGTTCCAAAATTGCCCCTCCTCTCCTCTTATAAAAGGCCCCCAACTCTACCTCCTTACCCACACTCCCAAAGCCTTTGGTTCGGCCACCTCCTACCCATTTTGTCTCTACACTTCTCTCTATTAATACTTGAAGACTCACTTTGGGCAGAAGTCTTTCCAAGGAAGCCTTTGAGCTCAAACCAAAGGGAGTTACCTGATTTTAAGGTAATGTCTTCACTTGAGTCCTTTTGTTTTATTTTGCTTTTATAACCCCCTAAACTCATTTTATTCATTTATTTTGTAACAAATATAGTATAATCAATATAATAGGATGTTGTTATAATAATTATTCTAGCTAAACTTGCACACACCTACATCTAATGGTTAAAGAACATACTGTTTCCGTGGATGGCGAATTTCGGCCTCCCGAAACGATGATTGTTCAACATTCTTTTAACACCTTCAAAGGTGGCCATTAAGATGAAACTATATTTATATATGATATATAATATGTTTATTTTTTCTTAAATATTCTTTATTTTTATTTTTGGTCAGACCTTTATGGTTTCCATTATGGGTAAACGTGATATCATCATTTAAGGAAGTGCGGACTACCGCACCCTCAAACTGATGTGATTCGTTAATTCCATATGTGGGATGTATAAAGGATGGATTTAATGTTATTATATATGATGTTACACTGGAATTATAATATACCTCTATATCATTATTATTTCTTTCCATTAAAGTATGATATAGAAATGAAAGCAGCGTTCATGCGTACGTACGGCTTACCGTCTCCATGAACGGTGCATTTCATTTCTTATCCCCAAATGTAATGTACTATTATAAGTACATGTATATAATGGATATAGACAATGAATTATACATCTAAATGATTAATATAATTCTTGAATTAAAATATACATACCTCTCATTTAGTTTTAGTTCCATTAATATGACAAGGAAATGAAAGTAGCGTTCACGCGTACGTACGGCTTACCGTCTCCATGAACGGTGCATTTCATTACTTACCTATAAATGATTATGTGATATTATAAATACATGTATATTCTAGATATATATGATATATATTATATCCAAGTCAGGAGTGTCATTCTGGATATAAAGAAAATTTGACCACATGAACAACATGTAATTGTAAGAAGTCCACATTCGACTTAAGAACCAAATATTGAAAAAACAAACATTATTAACTTAAATGATTACATAATGTTTATAACATGGGAATAAGTGATATAAAAGGAATAATGAACTTGAAAAATGTTCTTAAGAAAATAGAAATTAACTCAACATTATTATTCAGTACGTTAAAGAACGACCGAGTCATGTCGGACCCGAGGTACGGGATCTTACTCCTCTCTTTCTTTTTAAGTACACTATTTTATGTCATTCCTTTTAAAGCTCATCTTTCCTGTTATTGAGATGTTCTTTTATATTAATCTTACTGTAATTTTTATTTTACATATGTTGAGAGACCCTATTCTCTCTCATCAATAAATTTTTTATGTTTTGGGTGGCGCTGTTAGGCTGCCGAATTTTCGTAAGAGATCTAACCTCTCTCTTTCTTTTTAAGTACTCTCCTTTTTGTCACTTCTTTTAAGATCCTATTTATTATGACGATGGATTTTCATTTAGATTCCTCTTTCTGTACATTTTATTGTAATATACTGAGATACTCTATTTTATCTCATCAATCCATTTTGGATGTTTTATGTGGCGCCGTTAGGCTGCCGAGTATTCGTAAGGGATTTTTCATCTCAGTTTTATTCCCGTGAGATTTATGCTACATCTGCCAAAAATTTCTTTGAGTGGTGTATGTACTGACCGTTATTTTTCTCATTGTGTAATATACTTTCTTTTATGAGTATTTATATCAATATTTTATTGTCCTTCTTTCGTGGGGTGCATGTCTCGAAAGATACCCATGTCTGTAAGGGAACCTTTCACCTTCTTCTTTTTGTAAAAGACTTCTTTTGTTATGTCTTTTAATACACATAATATTATGTGGGGATATGTTCTTCTATATCCTTATTGATATAAATTTTATGTCCATGTGATGAGATACCATTTTTATCTCTCATCAACTCTTTTTCTGAATATTGAAGTAACGCCGTTAGGCTGTCAAATTTTTGCAAGGGAACTTTTTAACCCAAATTTGATTCTTTGGGATAAACATGTACTCCTTGAATTTGTCGTTCAATGAATATGTGTGAATAACATCAGATTGTTTTACACTTAATATCCACTTATATTTGGTGTATTCGTTTGTCACACATAATTATGCAATAGATTTATCCTTAAACCAAGGATACCTTTATTGTAAGGGTCTTCATCTCAATCTCCATTCATTGAGGCATATTTTGTTTTATACACAACTATCTTTTATACGGTGTATAAAAAACTTTGAATTTTACGTTTATTCAAAAGGAATCTTTTTTCAACGAACTGTTTTACTAAATGACCAAAAGGAATGTTTCTTTTTATGTTCGCGGTGACAACGACCTTTTCCGCCGCCGCGGGTATTATTTGATCTTTGGCTTCCTCAACAAGCCGTAATGTTTTTAAAATAAAATAAATACAATATACTCCCTTTTGTATTTTGGTATTAAAAATTATTTTGATAAAGGATTCTATTATGCTAATATATTTAAATGATATATTGTGATTGAAATGTGGAAATGTTATCATTCATTTATGTTGGTTTTATGTGTTATAATTTTATAATGGTACTTGGACATTTTAGGGTGGTTACGTGATAAACCATTATGAATGGTGGTTCCATGAATACCAGGATGGGTGGTTACGTTATAACCTCCAATGCATTGGGTATGGAAGTCGGCCGTATGGCTATTCCATTAAGTATGCATGGAAGTTGGCCGAATGGAAATTCCATTAAGTGATATGTGTGGAAGTCGGCCTTATGGTTATTTCACTTATGTATGTTTATGTCCCAAGTTACCTTTATATGTTATGTGATCTTTATATGGGTTTTATGGTAATATTTTGGTTACTGAAGGTTATGTAATGAACTTTTTTTAGCGAAGAGTTTTTACTACTTCGAAAAGGTGAAAAGTATTACATTGATAATGTATACATGGTTTACTTGTTGTTTTGAAGAACTAACAGTTTTCATTATTTGTGTATCCCTTACTGAGATTTTTAGGCGCATCCCATGTTTTTGAAATGTTTCTCACAGGACTTAGCGTGGAATAGGGTCAAGGATGGGATCAAGGGATAGTCATGCTACCTAAAACATGGAACTAGACATGTTTCTTTTTAAGAGTTTTTATTTTATGGATATCTAGTAGAAGCAAATACTTTGTAATCTTATGAGATGTAATAGTTATGTCCTAATTCTCTAAAACTCTAAACCTGAAAAGATCATCAATGTGAATTACTCATTTAAATTCAATATTAAGTAAGGTTTAAGGTTGGGGCCTTATACTAGAGGTTCGAGTACTGTTGAAATGATTAGCTGGTTTAATTTTTGAGCCTCATTAGTTCCCCAACAGACTCTATATGAAGCCACAATCAATTCTAGAAACAAATTTGGGCCCTAAATATATTTATATACAAAATTATATATAGTATTTTTAATAGTTTTGATTACTTTATGTCAAACCATGGCCCATGTATTGTATATTTTTTTCTAACTTGAATAATAGGGTTATACTCTTCATTTTCTATATTTTCCATGTTGCATTTATTGTATTTGTTTGAATGTGAAGAAAATATAAAAACTTATGAGTTGATTGTTTTCTCAAGCATCCAAAACACTTACTCACAAATTTTTAGTATTTCTTCTTACAACAATTTATTCAAACCTCATGAAATACATATAATTATTTCATATTTTCTTTTATTTATATTTCCGTTTTTTGTTCATATTGGGATTCATATATAATATATTGAGATTGTGTGTTTTCATTTGATTATTAATTGAAATTTTATGGAAATTTATGTTTTAAATTATCATTTAATTCTAGAATTTACATGAGCAAATAATATTATGTCATTGAACGCTATGTATAACAAATATTATTATGATAAGTATTCATGATGCTCAACTCATATTGCATGTGGATAATGGTTTTCTGAAAGGTTGGTGGGTTGAGTTGAATTGGAATCCTCTGAATGAATTGGAATCTCCAAGATTATCCCCAGTTTTCCACGGTTCTTCAAATTCACATAATGGAGTTTTTAAGAGTTGCTAAAATATAGACCACCAATGTTGTGGTGGCTCTTGTAACCATTGGAGCTGTTGCTGATAATATGTATTCTTCAAAGAAATATAATGGATACTTGAATCAAGAAAACATTAAATAACTTAAAGTTTCATAGTGCAGACAACTGATTTATAATGCGGCGAAGTTCAGATTTCTACTTGCAACTCCTACTTCGGTTTTAGGTCTTCCAATTGAGAAACATATAAGCTGGAGAGGAAAAGGAAGAAATGGAGAAGAGGTTATCAAACCATATACTCCCACTACATTGGATTCATATGTTGGATATTTTGAACTTCTTATAAATATGTATTCGCATTGAATAATTCTTCACCTTTTTGGAGAGATGCAGGTGAGCGGCATTCTAGTTGTAAAGGGACCCAAGGGGAACATTGAGTACTATCCTGGCCAAGTTAGATCTTTTTGGATACATGTTGGTGGTTCTGGGATTACCCCAATGTTTTAGTTTGTGAGGGAAATATTATAAAACCCGAATTAAAAAACAAATGTGCATATTATATATGTAAATGTTACATCCAGGGATATCCTTTTAATAGAATAGATGGTCGGTCTTGCTAGGAACTATCCTACAAGGTTCACTGTCTTTTATATTATAAATTATCCCTCTAAGGATCGGAATAGCTGGGTGGGGTTTGTATTGAAGAAGATGATCAAGGACCATTACCCAGCTCTTGCACCAGATATCTAGATATCGAGGTTTGGTCCACTACCCATGAACAAGGCCATGGCATCCCACTTTGAAAAAATTGAAAATTCCCATACAATGCATTTTTAGATCTAATTTTCTTTTCATATACAAATAATGTTGGGATAAATTTTTGGGTACATGAATATATTTTCTGATCCTCAAGTTTCTATCATTTGTTTGGACTACGTTAAAGGGAAAACGATCGATTTCGTAGTCAACCTTTGTAATTTTAGATTTTTCATTAATAATAATAAAAATGGATTCTGTGCAGGTAGATAATGGTTTTTTATATGCATATTAAATATATGATGGGAGTATCGATTGATAGTTGAGTTTAATCATTATATTTTTCTTCTTTATATGATTAGGAAATGAAAAAACACTCATTTAAAATGACCAGGTCTGTATAATCTTGTGACAGGGTGAAAAGGGTTGGATTATAAAAAAATTCATTTCACAAGTAAATAAGTCATCTTGATCACTAAGGTATTAGTGTTTAATATGAGTTAATATTGGTCAATTATTGATATTCATGTATATATAATGTTTTCAGTTCAATGTAGGTACATTTTCAATAATATTCCATTCTATTTTATTCCGGTAAATTTTTTACTCTTAGGTATTATTATGTTGTATGTAAACTAATATTTGAATTCACTTGGTTTACTGAATTTTTCTACTCTTTGTCATGCTATATTTAGCACATATCATGTGTGGGTATATGTTTTTTTGTGTTTTCCTTTTAGCATTGAATGGGTTTTGAGTACATCGATCATATACCTATTATTTTATATTCGTTTATTGATTTATTTATGTGCAGTTGATTACTATTATATTGATGCATCTACAAAGCATTGCTTCCAAATATGTTGCACCACATGAACACCCCCTTCTGTATTAAATCATTTTGGCTTTATATAGAATCTGATATCTACATGAGGCTGCTATATTGTTTGTCCATTAATAATGAATTAAATATGTGTCCAACTCTAATTTAGTCCTTTCTAATAGACTCCCCTATTGTTTTAAATCATTTTTTCTTCTACATATGTTGGACCACATGAACAACCCCTCATGTTTTAAATCATTTTTTCCTTATATAGAATTTATTATCTACATGATTCTGTTATCTTATAAGTCCATTAATTCTGAATTAAATAAGAGGTTGACTCTAAGTTATTCTTTTCCTAACAGACTGTTTTCTTAACATTTGGTTCTTTTAGGCCATCTATTCTCGATTTTCGGTTTTGGTTTTATTTCTGTTTCTGTTCATCTTGTCTCATATCATGCCGTAGTGATCTGAATTTCTTGGATTTAAGTTTGTTACATGGTTTATGTTCTAATTCAATGCTCTCAAAATGGTGGATCTGTTATAGGGGTTGTAGTCTGTTTCTGGGGTTGATCTGAACTATGGCTAGCTCAGGCCTGGAAATGTCCCATTAATTTATTATTTTTTGTTAAACCATATGTTTTTCTATTGGTTTAATTATCTGTTTTCTAGAATTTCTGCTAGAGGATGCATGCAGAGGTGATATTATAGTGTCAACTTGTTAAAGGAAGATTATTTTTCTATGATGGGTGAGGGATATTTGATAGTTGTCTTTGTCAAATGGGTGTCGTTGTTCTACTACAAGATTACATTGGTTTTGGTCTGCTACATCTTCAGGGATACAACTGATTGCGATAAAACGAGACACATGGATTTGGTCATTCCAACTTGGGTGTTGTTGGGTTGTTTGGCTGTTGATTTGGTCTATTACTGGGGGATATGTTGTGGTGATGGAGCTGTTGTGATAGTCTATTGACAGTTATTTTGTGTGGGGTTGGTTCATGTGATTTTTTAATCAATGATTTGTTTGAACATGATTTTGTAATCATAGATTTTTTCTTTTTTGTCATGTTTTTAAATGAATTTTGAACATGTTTTTTCAAATAATCACTCATTTTTTTAGTATCGTATAATATTATTTTATTATTATATAATAATAATAAATATATTATATATAATTATATTAAAATATATATAATATAATATTTTAATGGAAAATAATATTATAAATGAAAATATAAATGTTATTAATAATATTACCAATAGATAAATTTGTGTTGTAAAAAATTTTCACGAACATATATATTATCTGTTGGAGTAATTATAATTGCAATAGAACTATTTTATCTGTCGCAATAAAATTTAGCGATAGAGTGTTTACCGGAAGTTTAGTAACATGGATACATATGTTTGTAAATTTTTTTACCAATAGAAAATTTGTTTTTTCCAATAGATATGTCTCTATTGGAAAATGTTTAATATTTTTTAGTGATTTAAATGTTGAGAATGTATATTCCAGATCCATATTATGTTTTATGTCTATAGTTAGTTCAGTTGGAAGAGAATCTCTCTTATGAGGATAATCCAGTCCAGATTCTTAACTGAAGAGGGAAAGTGTTGCAGAATAAGCTAATTTATCCGGTAATGGTTTTGTGGAAAAACCATATGTTTGAAGAGGAAAATTGGAAATATGAAAACTCTATGAGGGATAAATACCCCCATTTATTTGATAAGTGAATAAAATTGTGAGGATGAAATTTCCAAATGGGGGGAGGGATGCAACTTTCGAGGTAAATAAACAAGTATAACATTTTCATATATATAAATATTTGTGAATTAGATATTAATATTAGAATAAAGGGGATACTATGTTTTATGGCATACTTGATGCGCAACAATGGGTTTCATTGAAGTCTAATGTCACACACAATGTTGAATCATATTGAAAAATAAAAATATAATATTATTTTAAATGGTAGTTAAATCCTAGCCATTGAAAAGGTATAAATAAATATAAATAACTACATTATGATTATACATATTTTTTAAATGTTTTTACATTTATCTAATAATATTTTTAGGATTAAAATATGAAAAAATCTAAATTTAAGCATAATTTATATTAAAAGGTTGATTTACTGCCTCTTAATGGTGAACTCTATTTAACTCTAGTTTTGGTCACATTTTTATATTCTATTTGTCCATATATAATTATTCCTTATAATTGTGATATCAAAAATCACTTTGGGTAATATTTTAGTATTTTCCTAAAAAAATTCAATTTTTTATGAATAGTGAAAAATACTGTATTTGAATTCAAATATTCATTTTAATATAATTTATTTATATGGATAGATTGTTTATTTAATTGGTTTTAAAGTTTAATTATTTAATATTTTCACCTTTTAATTCAATCTCAACCATTGTAATTACTTTCACAATGAAATTGGAAATAATCCCGAGGCAATTTTTGATAGTTAATATTACTTAAAAACACGCCTTTTGTTTTGACAACATGAATTAGTTTTATATTAATTATTCCAACTTATATTTTTTGAATTTGGTAAATTATAAATAATTTTAGAATTATGAATATAAAATATATCTTAGGCTGAATTTTGGGTATTTTAAAAAAAATCTATTTTTTTGAATAGTTGAACCAATAAGTAGTTGTTAAAAACTATCTTTTTCATTTAAATTAAATTTTACCACTTCTGTGACTTGAATTTCAATAATTCGACATAAATTATTATTATTGGTATTTAAAACATGGATCAATAAGATGAAAATAATTTTTGGTGAATAGTAACATTTGAATTTTTTATACCGTCGTTAAAGTTAAATAGTATAATTCAAAGTAGAATGAATATCATAATAATACAAAATTACCTTTAACTATTTTCTAAACATTATTGGATGATTCAAGGTCGTCCATGGGTATCCTTGTCTTGATTTTGTTACACCATGGATTGCAATAAATGTTATATGGAAACATTATTTTAATTAACATAAAGTAAAGACAACAATGACATAAAAAAACATCATTTAGTAAATTAATATTTAAATAGGGTTATATAAGTTAACGTTTCAACTATAATTGGAAAGCTAAATAGATTTACTAAATTATGGAATTTTTTTTAATTTTTTAGTCATTATAAAAATTATATTTGTTATGACACAATAATGATGCAATGCTTGCCTCATTAATAAATAATGTAAATAAATAATATTGTAATGATAAACATAATATACAAAACAACCTAATTCTTATGGGATGATTTTATTTCGTCTGTTAGTAACATTATCTTAGACTCCAATTATATTTGGACATTTACAAAATAAAATTCATTATATAATAAAATAATAGTTTCACACTTGTCTAAAGATCCCCCCTCTTATAAAAAGACCTCACCTCTAACCCATTCATCACACTTCTCAAGAAACTTGTCTCATCGAACCACTTCCCAAATAAGATATCAAGATATTTCTCTTCCACATAGAAGACTTAAATTAGGCATAAGAGACTCCATGAAGACCTTTTGGTTCAATCCCAAGGTAGTTACCCTAATTAAAGGTAACAATTTCCCTTAAATTCTTTTATTTCATTTCAATTCTCCAACCCATAAACACTTTTTATAAACAAATTTAATCAATATACGAGTTTTTTTGTTATGATAAGGATTCAAACATATAGACACACACCTCCATCTGAATGATAATGAACGTAATGTTTCTGTGGAGGGTATACTAACACCTCACGAAACGATGATTATTAAATATTCTCCTACCTCCACTTATGGGGGGCATTATGATAGAATTGTATTTATATATGATATATATTTTATTTATATTAAAATTTATATTTTTTCTATGATTATTTATATTTCATTTATATAATATTTTTATGGATTCGATAGTAGGTAAAAAAAGATAATCTTATTTGAAGAATTGCAGACAACCAGCCTTTCATTGTGATATGACTAATTAGTGCCATATGTGGCATGTATTAAATTTGGGGTTAATGATATTGTATATTATATTATAGTAGATTATAATATACCTATGTATCATTATGTTTTAATTCCATAAAATAATAAATAAAAATGAATGTAGATTTCATGCATACGTACGACATACCGTCTCCATGAACGGTGCATTTCATTTTTTACATCCAAATGTTATGTGAATTTATTCATATATATATATATATATATATCGGTTATATTAGATATATATATGATATCTAAATCATTAATATCATTCTATAGATAAATGACTTTTTACCACATAGACAACTTGGAAATATTAGAAGTTCATTTTTGACTCAAGTACCAAATATCAAAAAAATGACCATTACTATCATAATGATTTTCTAATGTTTATGGAATGGTAATATGTGATATAAAGGATTAATAAACCTGAAATAGGATCTTAATAAAGTAAAAATGAACTTTATTTTATTAATCAGGAGATTATATAATAAACGAGTCATGTCAGACTTGAGGTAAGGGACTTCATCTCAATCTATTTTAATTTGGGAATGTATTGTTTTAATACATGCCATTATTTTATACGTTTTATAAACACCTTTTGAATTTTTATTTCATTCAATGGGAATATTTTTCTACGATTCATTTTAATAAATAACAAAATTTAATGTCTCTTTTAACATAAGTGGTGACAATGACCTTTCAGCCGCCACAAGTATTATTTGATCTTTGGCTTTCTTAACAAGTCGTAGTGTATTTAAATGGAAAATAAATACCTTATACTATTTTATGTTTTTTTGTATTGAAAATTGTTTTGATAATGGATTGTTTTTTTCAATATATTTATGTTATATTTTGTGAATGAAAGGTGAAACAAAAATTCATTTCTACCAATTTAGTGATATGTGTAGAAGTCAACTGTATGGTTATTCTATTTGTTATTTTTATGTACCAAGTTACTCGGTTATGTTATGTGTTCTTTATAAGGGTTTTATGGTAAAAGTTTTGTTACAAAATGGTAATATCATATCTTTTATTTAGTGAAGAATATTTAATAATTTATAAAAGTGAAAATTATTACTTATGAAAAATTATTCATGGTTTACTTGTTGTTCTGAAAAACTAACAATTTTCTTTCTTTTACCATCCCTTATTGAGTTTTTATGATCATACCATGCTTTTGAAATGTTTTCAACATGATATAATGTTGAATAGAATTAAGGATGAGATCATGGAAAAGTCATTCTGTCTAAAACATTGAACTATACATGACTATTTATTTCAAGAATTTTTATTTTGTGAAAAAAATAGGAACTCAGTTGATGTGTCTACATGTTATATTCAAGTTGTTATGTATATGTTATGAACTAATTATATAAACCTATAAACATGAAAATATCTTCAATGTGAATTATTAAAATAATTCATGAATATTCAATGATTATGGCTGGTTCCTTAAAGAAAACATTATAACCCAACCCATGATCCAAAAGTTTATAAATGGTTGTTGAAGTAAACCCAACATTTATATCCTCATATGGTATCAATCACATGTAATTACAATATCATTTTATACCAATATAGGTTAATTTGTACCTTTAAACTAAAATTTTGTTGATGTCCAAAATAACCCTTTAATAGTAACCATCCAAACCTTGTAATCTCATGCTCTCAAACTTATTCTAAGATGAATCAATGAAATAGAATCATGTTTTTTTCATGATCTAATGACGTGCCTCTCTTAGAAACCAAATTCCACAGAAACCTCAATTCTCTGATCCAAAAAAAACATTGGGAAATATTATGATAAAAATGATGTCCTTTAACGGTTGAAATATTGATAAAAAATAGTCAATGTGCTCATCTTATAACTTGTTTTACACAAAAATGTCACCTAGATAAATAATAAAAAAATAATCTATGGTTGAATGTAAAATCTAATTTTTCCACACCAAAAAAGACAACAGGAGAATTAGTGATATTGAATGAAATAACTAGAAAATCAAAAAATATGTATCTAATAAAAACATTTTCTTATGTATATATATATTATCAGACACTAAAATATTGTTACCCTACCCACATGTCAATATATGAAATCCAACAATCCTTTCTATCCTAATAAAAAGTATCATCTCTTCACCACAAATGATATTTGTTCTTAAATGATACCTAATTTAACTTTTTATAATCAATAAACTATTAGAGACTACCATACTCGTTATTATAAAATAGAAAAGTTAAATCACATTATAAAATTCTTGGATTAACCGAAATATTTTCCTCGATTTCTTGAATATGAAATATATGTTCAAACAAATTAGAAAAGACTATATGGAAAGAAATCATGGAAATTTAAATCATACCATTTAGAAAATCTATATAAAACAAGACCTGTAACAATTTTTTTCTATGAAAATTCAATTTGAATGTTCGTGCGGTATAAAACCATTACATAAAAATGTTTAACAACTAATAAAATGTCAATTATATCAATAAGTATATCTAAAATATATATATATTAGCCGGGAATAAAGAACAACATGCCCCAACCTACCTAATCTGAAGTCTCAATCACCCATGAATACAATAGTGACCCCAATGGAAGATAGAAACATTAAATTATGGTAACAGAAGTATAAATTTTCCTTAACAATAACTACACAACACATAAAAATAATCATGTTGAATATGTTAATATTAATCACCAAAAATCCACACTCCACCTCAAAGTGGACTATAATCACTTGATAAGAATGAAATCAAAAGAATTGTTCAGAAAACATTCCCAATGGTGTGTAAACATAAATAAACAATGAAATTATATCTGAATGTAAAACCAACACATCAAATACCTTTGATTATTTTGATTATTGAGTATCCCACATACCAAACCATTCAAGTACAATAGAAATTGAAATAAACGATGTACCTCTAACAGTAGCATGTGCTAAGTTAAATTCATCTATTACATACTCCCCAACATAAATGATTATGCTTTAATACACACGAACATCCATTTTTTCAGTGGTATTAAAGCCACCACCCTTTTAAGCATTAGTATAAACCATTTAACCCAGAAATATATCGATCTATAATTACTTACTTGTAAAATCCTTTTACAAAGATCCTATAAACTGCAAGATCATCTGTAAACACAAAAAGTACTAAGCGCCTCCAAAATCATAGTCTATGTATAAACACACTTCTAACACAAGTAGTATAAAAACAGCCACTACCCAATCAATTACTTTTAAATTATACGTGATGAATATTGAAAGCAATTTTCTTTATTTTTCTCCATACGATATAGAATGGAAAACCACAAACAATTAAATTATCCATCCAAATATGTCTTCACAAAAAACATTTCTCAGCCAATGTTACATTTTCAAATACCTCCACAATGATTTAAGGTAACAAGAGTATCAATATAAACCTAATATCAAACTATTTTTCTAAATAAAATATATGGGTATTTAGGTATTCAATATTAGAAAACCCAAATGCTAGATGCACCAAGACAATAAAATGGTTAAAATAATTCAAAATGATATGATCCCCTTATTATAAGGTAATTTTTTTTTGGGTATTCACTGTCAATAATGTATAATGATTAAAATTATGGTTAGATTTTATTTGGAATGATGTTATGAAAAGGTCATCATGTGACATATATTTCACAATAGAGTCCCACTATCACCCTCTCAGTAAATTAAGAATATATCTATAAAAACCACCATAGAGTATTTTAGAGTATTTAAGAATTTTATGATCCTTTATATCCAATAAATATACGCATCATGTTACTAGGGTCCTTAATTTCCATAAAATATTGGTGGATGATGATTTGTAACTTTTGAGCCATGATCCACCAAACATATGGGGTTCCCATTACTAATGTGACACAATTTTTGTTTAGAAAAATAACATCTTCTACTATATTATTTATAATGTCTTAATATTTTTGGAGTAGTTATTATTCTTCACCAATATTGATTTAATTAGTGTTTGGTTGGTATTAGAAGTATTTTAACATTTATTATAACATACCTCAGATCTTTTTATTAACCAATGTCTTAGTTTTTGTCATGGTTTATGGATTGAAAATTATCACAAGTCTTTTGATGGCTTTTAGGTGAATATAATCCCTAAAGACAATTTTTTCTAGGATGAGGTTTAGTGTTATATTTAACTATACATCCTCTCTGTTTTAATTATGTTTTCCATTTTTGTAATAAAGGTGTTTTTTGAAATGATATTGTTTGGAAAAAAAGGTAGTGTGAGTCCTATGTAGTTTTTATCACAGTGAATACACAGGGTTTGGTGAATTGTTAGGGAAACCAATTCATATATTGCACACATAGTGCGGTTTATGAAGTAACTATGCACTTTAGAACACATATTGATCCCACAATTTGACTAAAATGGGATGTTTAACCATGCGGTGCTATGATCCTAAGAATCCGGAGGTGTACAGTTAATGCATAATCTAGATAAATGTCTAAGCTAATCATATGACTCACTGAATAGGTGAATCTATATACATCCATCCTTAATATTTTCTTTAATTTTCACCTTCTTCTTCCAACATTGGTCACACACAACAAGGAGATCTTCTCGTAATTCCCCTCTCATTGGTTTTGATCCCTCCACATCATTTGATATCTGTTCTAAATGAAATTTTTTATGTTGGATATTATTTCTTCTGGATATGGGGATGACCTTATTTGTTTAAGGTTCAATCATTCGAATTAGTTTATAACATGTTTATTCATTGAACTAGAAACATCCAATGATTCTATATTATTATGGACCTACATTCCAACGGTTGGTTCTCATTATTTTTGGACCGATGAGGCTTTAGAATTTGTATTGGTCGAGAGGATGGGAGGTCAGACTCATCACACCGTATAGGGAGGAATTATTATCTACTCCGGGACACTTTTATAGATTTGATTTATGATTTTGAATCATTATTAATTTACAAAGAATTAAAATGAGTTTTCCTTTAGATCTTGCAATCAATTATTGATATGTATGAGATTTAGAGAATCTTTTATATGTATTTGATGTTCTTCATCGATGGAGAATCATCTGTATGTATGGGAGATTCTTTGTCAATGGAATCCTTCAATACATTATAAATTAATCTCTTGGTCATTATTATGACCATTCTGTTTTTAAAACCACTATGTGGGGCACTTGATATTTATTGTCATTCAAAAGGACATTGATTATCTTATAGTTGGAATCATACCCATAGATGTGCTAAATATGTATCCTTGTTAGTAATGGAATCAGAACCCACGTAGTTTGGGAATTAAGAAATGTTGTTTAATTTCATATGGGACAGATGTGAATTAATGGGTGATGGGATTGAACCTTAAAAAGGCTTCCTACGTACTCTACTCTTAAGGAATAGATCAAATTCTATGTATTTCGTGTAAGAAGTGTGGATATTCTATATGATTAGCGTCCCAATGAGATGTGTCAGGGTTACTTTTACACTCTATGATCACTTGAGTCATGTTCGGTGTGATAAACAAGAGGCATCAGTAAACCTGATGATTTGTGACATGAAAGATGTGGGCAAAAGAAATGATATTGGGCTTATGTATGTGTGACTTCCCGAATTTTATGAATACTAGGATTTAATTTTGTAAAGAAACCTAGGGAAAAGGTCCATAAAAATGATTGTGCTTCATGGATATTTGGATACTCTAACTTGGGGCTTACTCCTAAGGAGGATTCCTAAATTAGGGGGGATTTATGATTGGGTCTTGATCCTGAGAAGGAGGCCCAAAATTAATGGAATTATAACTGGGTATTACTCTTGAAAAGGAGGCCCAGGTTAAAGGGTACATGGGTCTTACTCTTAAGGGGGATTCCCATTAAAATGGTCCATTAAGGTATTTGTACATTATGGAGATTTAGATGCTTAATTTGGGGTTTACTCCTAATAAGGAGTCCCAAATTGAGGGGAATTTGACTTATGGTTGGAGCATACTCCTAAGGAGGATGCAGATATCAAAGATTCCCTCGTTTTAAGGGATGAGGTCGAATGAAGGGAATCTCTAACTATAGTGATATAAAGTTATATAAATCATAAGGTTTTGAGAGAGGTCCACAAAATTCCTTTCAGATAATGAAGTCAACAAAGGAATCATTCCATATGGAATTGAAGTGGGGTTTTAAGGCTAAATCATGAAGAGGAGAGGTGAATTTGAGGAAAATAGTTGAATAGGCAGGAGGGGCAACCAAAAAAATGCAGGCGTGCAAGTCCTATTTGGGTGCGGAAGTCCTTGTCGCGCAAGTACTTGCGCGACATGGTTGTACATGGGAAATGGTAAAAACATATGGTAATACATGGGTGGGACTTGGCTAAAGCCCTTAGTATTATCCCTAAATGTTTCCAAAAGTTTGGTGCACATGTTTTGTTGAAGGGATAATGCAGAACACTAGTGTTTCCATTTACTTTAAGAGTTGTACATTTTGGAATGAAAGTGTTGAAGAATTACAACTCTTAGGCCTTGTTTTCCCTCTTTAGATCATCCATTCTAGGTATGAAATTACCTTAGAAGTGTCCAGAAGAAGCAAGAAAAAACTTGGGTGTCGAGAGCTTAAATCCGACTTTTGGAATTTTTCGTCCTTGAAATGGGGGGGCCCACAATGGGTATTTATAGGCTATTTAAGACCTAGGGAGAAAATACATTAGAGTGTTCATGTCACCGGCGCAACCAATATGGGTTGCGCAGGTATACTTGTGTGACCTTGTGGAATCTTGTGTGACCCAAGCATAAATAAATCCTTGTTCATACCTTTGAAATTTTTTTATTTTTCTTCAAAGAATAATCTCTTTGTGATATAGGTTTACATTCGTTAGACACTGTGATGGAATGGAGTGTGAATAAAAGTCCCCCCTCTGTGTTGGATAGGAAAAAAATGAAGGAGGATTTTACTCTGAGGTAAAGGAGAAAACCATGAAAATTTGGGTGCAAAGGTGTAGAGCACACAGGTAGCGGCGCACAAGTGAGTGATGTGTAGGGTACGGCTTGCAGGGTTCTGTCCTTTCTTATAAATATGAGGTGCCACATTGAAAAAATAACCCGTCTTTGAACTCTTCGGAGTTCTCGGCACTCAAGTAACTCTAGTTCATGCAAGTGATATCTATACCATTGGTTCGTGCTTCTATTCATGTGGAACTTCTGCCGAGGTATTTGGACTTTCACGGTGATGTTGTGTGCCCATACTTTCATGACCAAATTAATCTTGTGTGCCAACATTGGACTTGTGCACCATAATGCCTTATCCATTTTCTCTAATTTCTTCACAAATTTTATGAAAAATAAACTTACATAAGAGTTAATCTTTCGAAATTTGTGCATATTCAATGGCTCTTAGAAGAATTGGAACAGCTAACAAGTTGGCTAGCAAGAAGATTGATGACATGATGAGAATCGTTGGCCATGCATATTATAATATCTGCGATATCACTCTCCCATATTTTTCCAAGTACATGAATATGTATAATCATGATTTACCACAAATTGTCTACCATCCTCTATATGGCCATGATCATCTGCAAAAAGTCAACATTCCAGAGCCAAAGAACTATCTTCCGCATTCTTGGTTTCAAAATTACACCCACTTTTCATTAGCAAATGTCTCAGTTGTAGGATCATTCATAAATGAGGGAACAATGGAGAAGGCCTACATAATTCATCATATCCCTTGTGCCCCCAGATCTAAAACCACACAAGCCTGAGCTGCAACCACATTGTGATTCCTCAATCATCTAAAACTCTCATATGGATCAATCCAAAGGCTGGAAGAAGAGTTGTGACATCTGTCCCAAAAGATTTGATAAGCCAACATGGATGTGGGCATATTGGGTTTGAAAAAACCCGTGTAGAGATTGTCGAGGATCTGAAAGGAGCTGCAATATAAAGAGTTGTCTGGGCTTGGAAGACATATGCCTGCAGGAATGATGACTTTGTGCTGGAGCTAATCAGCCGCTGGAGCACAGAAAACAATTCATTCCATTTGGCTAATGGAGAAGTAGGCATCAAATTTTGGGATATCTACAAGATCTCATGGGCTCCAATTTTCGGCGATATGTATGATGAATTCATCCCTCCCAAGGAAACATGGACTGATTCGGAGAAGAATCCATATTTGGCTCGAGAATTTTTTAAATTTTCTACAAGCTCAATATTTAAAAGTCCTAGAAAACTCATTCTAGAATGGGTATTCATCTAGAGGATTGGATGGATAGGTTTCATTCAATGAAGAAGGAGAAGGGGCCAACCTGTACTCATCCTACTACCTGCCCCAAAACATAAAAGAGGGGTGTTGTTGGCACATTCTGGCCGACCATGGAAGCAGGAGAATTAGAAAAGTGGGGGTACAAAGTGGATCAGAGAATCCCAGAAAAGAACCATCTGGCGGGCATCTTATCCTTGTGGCTCAGTGTTTATTTTCTTTCAATCAGGGATTCGAAGGGAGGTATCAGGCCAGAGACCTTTGTTGTTGGAGCCAATTTGGCTGAGAGGAAAATGGATGGGTTGGCCACCCCAATTTTGGAAAATATTCACCGGAGATTAGTCCATGTCATTATGGGTAAGTATCCTTTGAGAGTAGGGGAACCATTCCATATTTTTTGGGGATGGATCGCCACTAATTTCAGGACATATGCTGTACAAGGTGGAGTACAGGTTCTTGGATGTTTTTTCAGGCCATCAGTGCAGGAATTTTTTGGAATTTTTCTGGTATCCCTCATCTCCATTGATATGATGGCAAGGTTGAGCATATTGAAGAAATTAAATTTCATTCCATATGGAAACCTTCCATCTATGCGGTTTGTAGATGATGGGACAACCGGCTTGTAATTGAGGTCATACATTCTGGCTTGCAGAAATGGTGTATTGGCCACTAGGATTGACCGAGAGATTATAAGCGAGACCAATGCTCCATTCATATTTTCACGTCAATTCAAGTGTCTACAAGACTTTGTTCTATCCCCTCTCATGCATGTTCAGTCCGATCAGCATCCAATGGTTACCAAAAAACTATGGTTTCAGACATCTATGGGGAAGACTGAGGCAATGTTTGATTTACCAATTGTTGGAGTGACGAGTAACCTGACTACATGGTATGCTGAGAACTGGGTAGCATCATACCCTGAAGGGGTACTGAATCTTCCGGTTCAGTGGGTGGGGAAAAAGAAGAGAATTATAGAGAATGAAACCCTTTATCTGGAAGGTGACTCTTCCATACCCAAAGCTGATTCACCGTGTTACTCACTTAGGGATGACTCATTGTATTATCAGGATGGGTATGATGTGGCACGACATGTGTCAAAGGGACCTCGTGCCATATAGAATCCTCCTGTAAAAATCAAGAGACCCACTCCATCGACTCCTGGTGATTTACTTAATTGAGGCAATTTAATCGCCATTACATTACAGAGCAACAAGTTTTATTTTCTTATTCTCTATTTGTGATTAGAGGAGTTGGGAAGAAGTTGAATTCCCAGATTGTAGAACCCTCCTCGAAGACTTCTGGTACACATACTGAATATCTATGACGATAGGTTGTACAGACATTGTGATGTTTATATTGTGATGCTGAAACCTCCTAGATGGACCTATGCGAAGGACTACACATCCCTATATTATGGAATCATTGGGAATCTACCGATATCTGTTTCAAATATAACCCCAATGAAGTGTGGGAACACATCAGAGAGCTTGAGATGCTCATATATGACACTGATGATTCCATTCCATTCACCAAGAGAGTGAAGGAAATGATAGATCGTGACACCCCTGAGGGGAATGGTGATTCCGAAGATGAAGAGTGGAACGATTACATGTCTCCTGAAGATGTAAGTTTCTTTCGTTATTTTCTATGCAACTTGATTTCAGTTAAAGCTTTGTAACTCAAGGAAAATACATTCTTCATCCTACAGCTTGAAAACAAAGGAACTACTACGGTACCTTCACTAAAAAATATCCATTGTGGTACAGCCTTCGGAGTTAATGAGTCTCCTCATGAGCCAGGCGAGGTATCTCTAGGCTAGCAAGCCTTGGATGAGGAGTTAGACATGGATTTTCATTCTCTAATTCCTGTATTTGGAGATGATGATGTCAACACTCCCATAAAGACAATGAATAAAAGACATCAAAGGAAAAATTCAACAGGTAAATGCTTCATCAGTAGTGGAAAGTCTTCTAGATAGTCATGATTCTTATCTCATTAATATATTTCTCATACATCTTTGGATTGCAAGGGATTCTTCAATTTCCCCTTTGAGGGAGAGGATTGACCCTCCCCTGAAGAAGACAGAGGGTGCTGGTGAACAATCGCAAATTCGTGTTGACTTGGCTGCTCCTGAAGAAGATCTAGTGTCTCTTCCTAGTACTTCTTATGCTATAGCTGGAAGGAGAGAAGGTCCTGCTCCATGTAATTTAACAATGCTTCATAACATGTTGAATAAAAAACATCAACTGACGGCCACTGTGTGATACATTTGGTTCAACACCAGCACCAGAAATTTTTTTGGCCAGAAAAACTACCTCTGCAATTTTATCTGAAGAAACTATTTGAAGTCATATCCCATAAGATGAGGGACACCATGAAGATACATCGAATGATCCCGCTGGTGATACTATCAAAGAATCTAAGAAATAATTGGATGAAATTATGAAACATTGCGCATCTTTTGACGACATTTTATATCTGGTTAATTTACCATGTAATTTAGAGGATATTGGCATGAGTTTTATCCATCATCCTGTTAAAAAATATCTTATTACATCTCTGACCATGATTGGTTAAAATATGAAGTTCCATCTGAGCAAGCTACTGAACTACCAATGCCTTAAGGGGGTATTGACAACCCTAATATTGAAGTGACACTAGCTCAAGTGGAGCTGAACCCGACAGAGCTACCTGAAACCCATCCTGAAAATCCTTTTGAAGCTAGGAAAGATAGGTAGGAGCCTTCTCATGTTGGTAATCTACAGTATGGTAAGAGATAATAATATTTTTGGCTGCACATAATTTGAAAGACAACTTAATCAACCTTTTTATCGTTTGAAACTATCCAAAACATTCAATTCACTATGCAGGGTCGTCAATTTCAGTGGTTAGATCTAGAGGTGAAGCTTCAGCCTCTACCCTAATAAGAAAAGAATGATATGTAACAATGGTCAGGGGGAAGGAGTAGAACATGGAACTTCTCTAAGTGCATTAATCAAGGACTATATTCCTTCATTTTATAGTGATGTTTTGTCGGACCTGGAGGTACATAAGGCGCTCTAGTTTTCACGACACAAGTCATGGCAAATCATATGGAAGATCCAATCTGAAGTGCCTCTTGGAGACATGTCTTCGATGATACCACGACTTTCATCCTTTTTCATCATGTTGGTACATGGAAGTTTTGGATATCAAGTGATCCATACTGCGATGAAACAAGCCATTTTAAGGAGGGGGTAGGAGGAGAGGTACCGTCAAGGCCTACCCAGAGTGAGGTTGTTGGCCAATATCAGCGAATTTGAGGCTACGGTGTCCCGAGATGAGGTTGATCACGCTGTGAAATTGATGGAGCTGAAACATAAGATTAAGGTGAAAATTGTCTAGCAGATGCACCATCAACAACATTTTGATGTTGTTACAGGGGAACATGGCCATCTTAATAATTCACTAGATGGATTTCAAACAAATTGTATGAAAGCCATTGCAGATGCCATGAAAGCACTCCAACATGCTGAAAAGGGTGTAGCTGGTCGAGTGCATTAACATCATGTTCTTTTTTATGAATCTCGGGATGTCGTAAATCAAATAAATAGTTTTGTTGAGTTTCGTTTGTAATTCTTGGAAATTATAAGAGAATCCAATCTCTTGATTTCCTTCTAACATTTTTGCATTAATGAAAAACACTTTCATCTTAAATCATTTTTGCCTGCATTCTCTTACTACCTGCTTTAAATTTTATCCTATGCCAATGGGCCTAGTAAGAATTGTATGATTGTTGTTAGGATTATAAAAATATCCCTAAAAACATTAAATCTTTTAATTTCTCAACATTACCTAAATCATATGAAATTTATGTTTACTGAGAATGGATTTGACTTTTGTTCAGAGTTCCCTTTTATGTTGTGGGCAGTTTAAAGTCATGCACATCCGACATGAAAAGGATATTGCTTGAGGTCAAATAACATTGACATGATGGATTAGAATTAACTCAATTCCTTGATAATATATCTAAAAACATACTACCACATTCATGTCTGGAGGAAAACATGTAAACTATTAATTTGGAAATTTTTAATCTGAGGAATGATTTGAATGAAGGGCTTCAAGGCATTAGAAGAAGAATTTACTAAGAGTGATGTTTCCATTATTTAGAAAACCTGTTAGGGGGTTTGAATAATGCAGGTCCGCTTAAGGGAATTGGCTGCATATTTAAATAATAGCATCATTTGGTTGACAGGTCCGTTATTTAGACTACTTATGCAAGGACACCTAGGGGCACGTCCTACATAGTTAGGAAAAATAACACTCAGAAATTTTACTTTTCTACTTCATAAAAGCCGGTGGAAGTTTATGGAGATTGAAATTTTACAAAGCATAGAGTTTTTTGTATGGATAGAGGTACTTAAATATGGAGAGGATATTACCTAACAAGATTGTCCAAGAATTTGATAAATGTCACTCTTGTGAAGGTTTGATTCAAATGTAAGGAAGGTAAATATAAACCATTGACCATAAAATTTTCAAATCACGAAAATGAATATGGGACAAATATGTTAAGGATGTCTATTTTTTGCGTATCCCTACATATTGTTGTTAATACCAACAAGGACAATAGTGGATTTTCTATCAAAAAATGAAGTTACCTTCATTTGACAAACACAATAGTGGGTTGAGTTATGCAGGGCCACCTAAGGGCATTGGCTGCATAGTCAAATAATAGCATATTTTGGATGAAATGTCTGTTATGTAGACTGTTTATGCAAGGCCGCCTAGGGGAATGTATTGCATATTCAGGAAAAATTATTCCTGGGTATCAGACAATTTGTGACCAGATGTCAAGAATAAGGTTATGGAGATCTAGAAGTTTTCAATGATAGGAGTATGATAGATAAAAAGGGGGATTTTACAATGCCTATAGAATTTACACAGACCAATGATGACCATAATCATGTGGGGACTAGGTCCTGAATTGAGATGCATGACTTCACTATGTATCCCATAAAGATGGTAATCAAGCCATACATAGTTCTTGAAATACCATTTAACATCATGTGGTTTGAGTATGTAGGAGATCGTAGCTTAAGGTCATATAGTTCAGACCATAATGAAGCAATACACATTTTGTGTTTTATAAACCTAATGTCAATGAAGACCAGGTTTTTCAAACCACATTCATGTTTTCACAGTGGGAATTTTCAACCATGGGACTGCAATTTGCATTTGAGGTTAGGACCAAAGGATTGTGGCTAGATTCGAGGGATGCTTGAATGTTCCTACGTATCCCATAAGGATAGGAATCGAGTGACATGTAGTTCTTAAAATATCCTTTTTATAGATTTGGTTCATACAAGTGATGGGTGAAAATGGGACTTTAGTGAAATGATGGTTTGACCCGAGATTAAACGTTCAGGCATGGCCATATATGCACGTAGTCTTTGGAATATGAGATATATTAGTGATAAATGTCAATGATGATTCCATCTCATGCGAGGGACTATGGGTGACTATATAGTTTAATGTCATATAGTAAGCACGATGGTGTTGCACAATTTAGTGTCATGTAGCATGTAAAAAAGGGACGTACACATTTTAACGTCATGTGGGATGAAGGTTAACCAATGTGAAGAGATTGGTTTTAGTATTGGACCTCGAGATGTTTCCTACATACCCAGCCTAAAAGGCAAAGATAAAAGTCCGCATAGTTCATTTAAGAATGAATTTGTGATCATGTTGTATTTGGGGACATCACAAAGAATGTGTTTGGGCTTATGTGTGGTTAGCGGCCCAGAGAGGGTGTTATGGTTGAATCATACTCTAAGATCACGTGAGTCATACTCAATGTGAGAAACAAGAGGTAACAAAAACCCTAAAAATGCATAGTTTAATGTCATGTGGGACAAATTTAGGGACTTTTTCATAGTTTAATTTCATGTGGGATGAATAACGGGGATACTGTTTAACATCATGTTGGATGAAATGAAGGGACAATACAATTTAAAGTGTTGCAGTGAGGACTATTGTTGTTGAAATTTTTCGTGTCATGTAGCAGGGAAAAAATTCATCTTAACGTTATGTATGATGTATTAATGGACTTTTTTTAGTTTGACGTCATGTAGGACATTGGGTTGTACAATTTAACGTCATGTAGCCAAGACGATGGTTATGCAGTTCAACATCTTTATGGATGTTTGTAGTTGTGTTACACTAAATAATTTATCAGGAATTTGGCATATGTTTGAGCTGTAATGAGTTCTCCATCCAATGAGATTAAAGATTAATATCTATTGGAGTAGAGATTATGTTTTGAGTAAGGTCCTTCCCACTTTGGCTCAATCATTGGAGGCTTCATTACAAATATCATTAGAGTTCTGCGGACCAATACCAATTATCCATGAATAAATGAATGAAAATGAACTTTTTTGTTGAAAGCCCATGATATTCGATTCTAATAGACTTCCTTGTGGTGCAGGGTGCACAATAATTTTTCATCTAATACATCCAATTACTCCAATCACTTTTAAGATAGTTCAATTGTTGATGACTGATCACAAATGGCTACTCTGAGTGAATGTAATTGAAGATCAATGGGAAAAACTGCTTCTGTTCCATATAATAATTAATATGAAGTTGACCACGTAGCAGTGCCGGTGGTGGTCTGATAAAACCTTAAAGCATGAAAACGTTTATCAGCCCATGATTTATTATCATTATCCACCATCTTTTGGAGTATATTTTAAAGTGTCATAGTCAAGGCCTCTATTTTGTCATTGGTTTCTTCATGATACCGAGATGAATGATTGGATTTGATGTTGTATTATTGATACAAATTCCTTATCATGTATGAATATAAGTTTGTGCCATTTTTCATCAATATGGTATGTGGGACACCAAATCAGGTAATGATGATAGACTTAATGAAGCTAACAATGCTTTTAGAGAAAACTTCTTTGAGAGATATTTCCTCTTCCCAATTCCAAAATATGTCAGTAGTAGTAAGAATATACATAAACTAATTGGATGTATCTGAAGGGTATGGTCATCCTATATCCAAGCCCCATGTGGAAAATGTTCATGATTATTTAGATGTATGAAGAAAAATTAGGGGTTGTTGAATGAATTTTTCAGATACTTGGCATGAATGAAAATTCAATGTGAAATCAACACAATCTTGTCTGATTTAAGGCCAAAAGTATCCATGCCTTCGAATTTTATCAGACAGTCTATGTCCAAACTGGTGGGCACCACAGACTGTTGCATGTACTTCTTTCGTGACATCCATTGTCTATTCACCATCAATGCATCTTAAGAGAATTCAATCAAAACCTTTTTTGTAGAGAATATTTCTTAGATGGTATGGGCTACAATAAAGAGTAAAATAGACCACACATTTCAAAATTTGTTCTTTCTTGTCTCTTTCAAGTGAAAGTGTTCCATTTTTTTAGGTATTCCCTGATAGGTGTCATCCATCCTGTAGTATGACCATATGGATCAGATATGGAACTAATTTCATTGATTTCTTCTATTCTGATTTGAACATACGGTGAAATTGTACAATGATGGGAAATTCTGATAATTTTTTCGTCTCGATTTAGATATACCAAATATATGGATACATTAGCTAGTGCATCAGCTTGAACATTTTGTGATCACGGGATATATGAAAATGATGGTTTCGAATGAAATTTCTCCATTAAATCTCTGACGTAATCATACAAAGGGATTAACTCTTATTTTCTGATGGCATATTCTTCACTGACTTGATTGATTACCAGGTCTGAATCACATTTCCCCTTTAAGTAATTCAGTTGTTCCTAAATCACCAATTCCAAACCTGCGATGAGAGCTTGATATTCTGCTTCATTATTTGTACCTCCTTCCCACAAAAATAAGGAATAGGGTAGCACTGCCTTTTTCTGGGAATTAAGAACAATTCATAACCAAACTTCATTAAATTTAGGATCTTCTAATTTTTTACACGTTGGTCTTCTGGAAGAACCATCATAATAAATTTTCCATTTTTGAAGATTATATTGAATAGAGAAGTCTTACTCATCGGGAAGTTTAGTATCTAAATATGTATCTTAGACTGAGGGTGCTCTGCAAGGAAATCAGCCAGAGTTTGGCCCTTTATTTCTTTTTGAGACACTTACTGGAAATCAAAATGCTGGAATATAATTGCCCAGCTTGCCAGACGTGCTGTAAGCATAGGATGATTAAGGATAAATTTGAGTGGGTTATTGCGAGATAACAATTAGACCTCATGATGTTGTAGATAGTTTCTCAAATTCCGAACTTCAATGATTAATGCTAGGTATAACTTTTCAATACTTTAATATTGAGTTACTGCCTCATGCATAGTTCAACTGAGATAGTAAAGGATCTTTTCATTCCCATCATCATTCTTTGGAAAAGGAAATCACCCAATGATCGCACTAAAGCTATGTCATAGTAGATAAATGGCCTTCCTTTAATAGGTGTCATTAATACCAGTGGACTCAAGAGATATTTCTTGAGGATATCAAATGCATATTGACATTCTTCAGTCCACTGGTAAGTGACTCCTTTCTTTATTAATTTGGTGAAGGGTAAACTTTTGCCTTCTAGAATGGCGATGAAATGCCAAATATTGGACATGTGTCCTTGGGATAATCTTAATTAATTCAACTTCCAAGGAGGTGGCATACAAATAATTGATTTTGTCTTCTAAGGATCTACTTTTATACCACGATAGTGAACAGAAAAACCATGAAATTTTCCTGCGGTTACCCCAAAAGAACATTTTAAGGGGTTCATCTTCAAATTGTGTTGTCGATAATTGTGGAATATGATTTCCAAATCAGACAAGTGATTAGAATGTTTCCTGGATTTAACCCCCAATTCATCCACATAACATTAAAAAAACTTCCCTAAAAGGGGATTGTAGATATGGTGCATGTCACATTAATATGTTGCACCTACATTCTTAAGGATAGAGGCCATTACCCGATAGACAAACACACCCTGAGGGTATCTGAAGGCTGTAGATTCTTCATTTTCTAGATCCATTTGGATTTGATTATAACCAGAATATCCATCCATGAATGAGAGTGCTTCATAACCAAATGTTGCATCAATTAAGTGTTCTATTATCGGAACTGGAAAATCATCCTTGGGACAATTCCGATTAAGATATCTGAAATAAATGAAAACTATAATTTGTCCATTCTTCATTTTCACAAGGAAGATATTATCCAGCCATTTGTGACATTGAACTTATCTGACTAAGTTAGCTTTGATAAGCTTATCCACTTCATCTTCAATTTTGAAAGCATAATTTGGGTGTGTTCTTCTTGAGGATTCCTTGAATCCTTGATGTTCATATAGAAAACCCAAATGATGAGTGGAAACATCAGGATCAGGACCTGAAATTTCTGTATAATTCCAAGACAATACATCTCAATATTCCATTAGAATGTAAGTATTCATTTCTTGGTTTTCAAGAGTCATGGCCGCAATAATTAAGGTGAGACATGGATCTTCTTTTTCACCTAGATTTATTTCTCTGTGTTCATCCATAGTAGAAGAGATACCCATTTAAAATGATGTAGGAGCATCTCAATGATCTTCCTCTTCTTATTTAAAATGTGTTATTTCTTTTTCTTCTACATGCATAGAAGATCATGAAGCATAATTTCCATGATCAAGATAGAAGTTAAAATTTGAACATATGGAAGTAGAGGATACCATTTCTGACTATATTGATGAGGAGTGGTCTTCCTTGGGTAATAGAAATGAGATGACGGATTTAGAATTGACATCATCGTTCATCAATACCATTTCTATAACTTATTCTGGACAAGATGATGAAGTATAGAATTACTGTATTTTCAGCGGATAAAATGAAGACATCTCCATTTGAACTTTCATCATTGCCGGGTGAATTACTAATTTCATCCATTATTTCGGGCATGATTACCGTAATTGACATTATGGATGTTTCTATAAGAGTTTTTAAATTCAGTTATATATTATAAAATTAACTGATATGAGACACATAATCTATAATCACATGTATGAATGGGTTTACATGAATCTTTTCCAGACCATATGGAGCATTAATTAAGGTGACCTTCTTCATTAGGGATTTCTCCTTCCCTTCCTTGTGATAGAATTCTACCTCAATGTATTGAGATTCAAATGTTATGAATGGGTCTTTATCACCATAGAATGTCCCAATTGGACCATTGAAATGATATTTCAGACACTGATGGTATGACGATGTTACGACCAAATGTTGATGTAGCCAAGGTATTCCATGAAAAATGTTGAAATTTGTGTCATGTGAAACAACCATTAAATGTGAATTGGATACAAGGTCTTTGAACTGAGTTCTGAGAGTAATCTCACCAAAAGATTCTTGTTAATTCTTATCATATCCTTGCATCATCAATATAGAAGGAAATAAATCATATTTGGTGATGCCCAATAGATGAACTGTATGAATGGGGATAAGGATGACTCCTGAGACATTATCATTGAAAGATCGTCGGATATCTACATCATTGAAATTTCCAGATAAATACTATGGTCTGATATGTCCGTGTACGACATCATCTTCATCTTCATCTATTAAATATATCACTGCATGGCATTCTACGGGACCATTTTCTACATTGTAAACTTCAGCCGCAAAAATTTCAGTTTCGAACTCTTGTGGACATAACAAAGCCTCAATGAGTTCCTCCTGAAGATCCTTTGATAAATTCAAGGCATCCAGAATTGATAACATAGACTGTACTTGGGCAAAATGTTTCAGGACATCATACTTTTTGTCCAAAGGGATGTGTTTCCCAATAGGAACATGTGGTTTCGCAGGTGCATTCGAATTTTATGTTCTAGAAGTATATGCATCTTGAATCGGGCTAGGAGTTGTAAATAATCCTAGCTTTGGAAGATTAGACTGACTAGGTCTATTTACATGATGAAATGAAGGAGGAGTCACCTCAAATGGATCATCCAAAATAACTATACTAGGACTGAATCTGCCATGCATGGAAGATCATTCTTGTTCTTATTGAGACCAATGAATGATTTCTCCATGAGTTTCTGTTGTATATACAATTCTAGTAGGGGTAGAATTGAAAGAGTGGCTTCTGGAATATCCACGTCTTCCCTTGTATCCAAGACCTCTTGAACACCCTCTAATTTCACTATTTGATATAGGGAACTCATGCTCATCAAGATCGAAGCTACGATTTGAATAAGGATATGTTAAATGAATCATATTAAAATAACCAAAGATCAATTCTTCATATGATGAAGATTCTGCCAGATTTTCCATTTTAGGTTGTTTTTTTGGTGGGACAATGCTCGTCGTCCTGAACTAGATGGTATAAAATCATCCAGAGTCATAGACAATTTTTGGCTTTGACACGAACTCATCTTCTTCTGACTGTTCTTCTTTATTCAAATTATGTCGCATCATTGATTATTTTCCTTATTATGAAGGTGTTTTTTCTATGGAATTCATAGCAGAAGGAAAAATTGGTTTCATCAATTGTGTTCCTAAAATTGCATTAGTTCGGTTGATCATTTTCTTGACCATCCAATCATCATATTTATGCACATTTTTAAATTTTTATTCATTCCACTCGCCTTATTCCTTTGGATCTGTAGCAGTAACACATGCTACCAGGCCTGAAGAGCCTTTCAGTTTTACCTGTCCAGAGTCCACCATCATTTGAAAGAGGTCATTGATGAAAAAACACTCTTAAATGGGATTCCCCAACATCTAATGAAATGGGAAACATTTGAGAAATGTCTTCATCTCCATCCTTGTTTGGCAATTTAGTCCTTGGAAATTGAACCATATTATTTTCCAAAGCCAAAATGATGTAACCCAGAACATGTTCATTTTAGAAAGAATATACACTGTTCATAAACTCCTCAAATTGTATCTTTATTTGATCTCTTTGATCATCTTGATGAAACGACCTCTATTGTTGACGCCTAGGAGGTGGAGCCCTTCGATATGATTAAGGTTTTGAAGTGGAAGCAGGTACATGTGCTTGCTTAAGAATAACTACAACAATCTCGGCTTTCCCCATTCTTCTTCCTCCAACTGGTGGAATTTCATGAGTTTTAGACATAGTCTTCATAATCTAATCTTAAATATTCTAAGGAATTGAATTAAGGTCTCAAAACCCTCTTGTGTATTTCACAGGGATCAACAATGTGTGTACTTCATCACACAGATTTTCCACACAGATTGGCAACAATTATTCTTGAGGGAGTGCTAAGCATAAGGAATATGTTAATCCCTTCAATCAAGCAATGAAATATAAAACTCTTTAAATATCCATTTCCATTCAATTTTATGATAAAAAACTGTTGTCGTTGGTGACGTTGAGCTGAATCAAAGAAGGAATTGTAGACGGAGATCCTCCCACCCAGTAATTGACCAGGAGTGGAAGATTGTATACCAAACAAAAGAAGACCCTTGTAATGACTATACAAAACACCTTATCTTAACTGCTTCTTGTGGTTGAGGAGTTCCCATCATGGTATCGAAACGGGAAAAAACTGTGTTAAGTGTTATTATGGATATCCCGAACCAAAAAAATTGGGAATGCAGTACTTGCAATATTTGATGTGGGAGGAATTGCATCTAATCATTCAGGATAAGATCTCTTTTTCAGTTGAACTGGTGCACGCTTTCCTTCCATAGACTCCAACCAAGCTGTTAATGAATCAATGGTAGTCATTGATTTTTGAGAAAAATCTGGTTGAGCATGGACCTATGCAGGTAAAAGACCTGGTGTGTGGCCAAGTGTAGTAATCGAGACTACCACTGATGGTACTATTGACGGTTGTTGTTGTGTAGAACCCATAGTATTGGACTTGTGAGGGTGTACTGGTAAAGGAGGATATTCTTGATCCATCCCAGTAGCTGTAACAAATTCCCTTGACTAACTGAATCCATCATGCTTAGGAGGAAGACTACCTAGATGTAGTTTGGCATTCAACCTCCTTAACTCATTCCTTTCCACCTCTTGTTGTTCAAACCATTCCTTTAATGAGATTTACTGGCCTTATCCAGTGGTAGGGTGGAATTCCACCGGAATTTTTCTTTTCCCCATTTTGGACGCTTATTGAAGAGGGGGTGTTGATTGTTTGAAGGAATACCTAAATTCTGCGCAAGCCTTTGATTTCGTGTAGGCACACCATCTTCATTTTCTTATTTGTGCACTGCCTCTTGAGTAGGAACTTCTTCATATGACTCCTCCGAGTGAGACACATGTTCTGGAGGATAATAAATAATGCATTGATTACATTTATTGATGCATAACGCATTGCATCCCTTCTATCAGCATTTCTGCGATACTATCTTCTTCCCTATCATTGATGATACTTTTCCTTTTGTTTAATTGATCCTTCAAGAACCTCTTGATGAACCGTAATTTGGAGGGAATATCTTGATAATTCAGCATTGGGTTCCTCCTATGGATTCTTACCTAATCGAGAGAAGACTGAATTTTTTTGAGGAAGAGGTTGAGGATTTTAAAAAGTCCTCAGTCCGATGGACGAAGGTCCTTTCTATTGTTCCTTATCAACTACTCGTATTATATTTGTCGATTACAAGGGTTGGGTTAAAATATTCATCAATCTGGCAAGCTGGGGTGGCACTTGAGCTGCTATATCTGAGACATTCTTAAAATATCTCCTAATTTTGCAGACTTTAGTCTGGAAATTGGGTGGATGCATCAACCTGCAACCACTTAAACAACCTGGATCAAATCATCGTTGGATGATTTCTTCCAACTCTGTCACTTGATGATGTGCATGCTCTAAACGAGAACCATGTTAGATATTCTCATTTGCTTGATGAAAGAGTAATTCGACAACTTGTTCTTTGTATGCCTGATTTTGGGATGAACTAGCTGAGGCATGTTCATGAGAAAGTATCCGATTACACACAAAACTAGTTGGTTGTGGTTGGCCATAGGAAATAACATTGCATGAGACCAATTATGGTGGGATTTGTTGACTGGAGAGTGTAGTGAAATGTAGTGCTCCATGAACACCCCATCCCCAAATATGAATACCACATAGGGGAATTGGAAATTAATTATCACAATATTTTTACTGTGCAAAGGCATGAACGGTAAAGGGATCTCTGCTACATTTAATCCATTGGATATCGGGAAACTAAGGGAGATGCCAAGTAAAATTAGCGTTATAACCCGTATATTATCTTTAAATGATTTTCATACTGATCATAAGATAATAATTTATTTTTCAATTGAAAAATTGTTTTCCACAAGTTGGGATGAATTTCATGAATACAATCTTCCATCAACATTTCAGGAATATCATACTGAGAGTTAGCCAATGGAAAAATGATGACTGGTACTTCTCCTTTTTCATGTTGTTTTCTCATATTTAGTACATCCTCCTTATCATTAGTTGAAGATTATTCTACCTTATTAGTCCAAATCTGGTGATTTTTTGTTTCTTTATTAGATTCAACAAGATTGGTAGAAAATTAACTTATCAAACAAGAAGATGAATGACCCGGTGGTGGTTTGTAGAAGGACATACATCCCGTGATATCTTCTGATTGAGAATGTATTTCACCTGCTAGAGGTAAAGAATCAGACATGACTGGATTCACATTTGCAAGTACCTCATGATAATAGGGTTTTCTCATTACTGCATTGTCCTTTTAAGAATTTTCCATGGAATGTGAATTACTACTATGGAGAGGACTTTCATAACTAAATTCATAAACATGGGGAGGACCACCATGGTGGGTTACTAGAAAAGAAGAATCATTTTGCTCCATGGTCTTCTGGCCACGTAGAGGGTTATTATGGCTCTCATTGGAAGATGATACATTGAGATCGACCGAACTGTAATGATGCAATCCTTCATGAGGATGTGTCTAATAAAGACCTTCAGAATTATTGTTCCCACTATTGGGAAGTGAGAGAGTATAATCTTGAGTAGCAAGAGATAATTTTCTGTGTGCATCAAGAACTCCATCATCGAGCAAGGACTTATTACAGATTGGCTCTTGATTTCATGACTGTGTTGAATAAGTCTTTTTCATAGACTCCTTCTTACTCATTTATGTTGAAAAAATTGGTTATTATGGACAGGTGTATGTGCCTGCTCAGGAGAAATTGTTAGGTTAGGTTGATGATCTCCATTCAAATCGGGTGTATGTGCCTGGCTTGATTGTACGTATGACATGAGGGAGTATGCCCCATGACCCTCCGGGACTAGAACATATGTGTGTATCTGATCTGGAGTGACATTTTGATTAGTCACTACAATGATAGGGATTGTTTTACGTTTCTTCTCCTTGGATTCTACTCTAGTTGTTTTAATATTCTTGACATGCATCCAGAATATGGGCATAGATTTACTTCTGCGCTTTCACCATTGTCAAAATGTGATTGGTGACTTCATCAGCCAGAACAGGAATATATGTCCATTTCGTGTCTGGAGTACATGTATGTGCCTTCCCGTGTCCTCCTTTTCCTGTCAATTAATTTTGACAGTACTCATGCATGGGGGTAGAGAGTTGAGTGTGCTCCAAATTTGTCATCGGATCTTTAGGAATGACTTCTCCAGGTGAAAAATGATGAGACAGTTGGTTTTCATGAAGATTATTGGTATGTGTATGTGCCTGCTATGTATTATTCATCATGTATGGTTGATGATTTTCCTTCAATACTGGAAGATGAGACTGCTGATAGAATTATTGATTATAAATAGGTGTATGTGCCTTCTTATCAGTTGACACCATATTAGATTGTAGAGATTCATTTAGTGTAGTCAGAAGAACCTGTTGACTGGTTGATGAGTTAGAAACAGGTGTATATTCCTACCTATAATACACCACCGGAATTGCCCAGTAGGATTTGTGGGTTGCTGCCAGATGAGTCTACTGGACAGCGGAATTAGAACGGACGGTTTTATGTGCCTTCTTGTTGCATTCCATAAAGTTGGATTGATGGAATTCTTCGGAGGGGGTATAAGTAAGAACTTTCTCCCTATTAACCAAATTTTGCATCTTGCGTTTCATCAATCTAACTCTGGTGTGAGGGACCGGAGTTGAACCCCTAATGTCGATACCCTCATCATGTTGAGGGTTCACTACTGCACGAGTCTGGCAACGATTGTTGATGGGAGCCCTCGGGAAGGACTCTTGTCTTCTTGAACCGAGGCCTTGAGTGACCTCTTCATTCACCTCCCTATAATATGTGTGGGATTGGTGGTTGAGTTCCAGGGATAACGACATGAAATGGTTGGAGATGGTGGATAGCACCACCTGCTTCTTGATCGCTGGTCATCCCTATCTAGACAACTTTGGTGAATTATTGACATGGAGGGATTGTAGAGTGACATCCAGAGTCAGAATGGTACCATGTTGATGGTATTCTTTAACTAGTGAATTTGAAACCCAACATTGTAGACGCTGAGTAGGTGACATCATCCATAGAGCGGATGAGAATCCTGCAGGAGTAGCAGCAGAGGCATTCACAAGTGTGAACTTTAGAGAATCCATTTCTATAACATAGAGAGATCTTGGAAAAGACTTTCTGTTTGATATAATAGACATAATCAAGATATGTTTGGCCACTACATCTTTTTGATGAGAGCATATATTATTGATTTCATTGTTTTCCCTCACATTAAGTTAAGTAGGGAACTAAGAAATAAGTAAAACCTAATTTGACATGGTTAAGGATTCATGTTGGGTTCACCATTTTTGATTCTTCTAGAAACAGGGATGACCTATTTGTTTAAGGTTCAAACATTCCAATCGGTTTCTAATGGGTTTATTGGTAGAATCGGATACATCCAATGATTCTATATCCATTTAGACCTACTTTACAAAGGTAGGTTCTCATTAGTTGTTGACCGATGAGGCTTAAGAATTTTCATTAGTAGAGTTGATGGGAGGGTAGACTCATCACACCTTTTTGGGGGGAATTATTGCCTACTCCCTGACTCTTATAGATTTGAGTTATGTTCTTGAATCATTATTAATCTAACAAGCATCAAAATGAGTTTTCCTTTAGATCTTGAAATCATATATTGATATGTATGAGATTTAGAGAATCTTTTATATGTATTCCAGGTTCTCCATCGATAGAGAATCATCCATATGTATTGGATATTCTTCGTCAACTGTATCCTTCAATACATTATATTGAAATATCTTGGTCATTATAATGACCATACTGGTTTTAATGCCACATAGTTGGGCACATGAAGTTTATTGTCATTCAGAAGGACATATATTATTTTATAGATGGGATCATACCCAGAGATGGGATACCTAAGTATCCTTGTTAGAAATGTAATCAGAACCCATGTAGTTCAAGAATTATGAAATGTAGTTTAACGTCATAAGGGTTGGATGAGAATTAATTGGTGATGGGATTGAACCTTCAAAAGGCTTATTATGTACTCTACTCATAAGGCAGAGATCAAAGTCCACATAGTTCGAGTAAGACGTGTTGGGCTTGAATTTGATTAACAGCCCAAAGATATGTTTTGGGGTGACTTTTACACTCTTTTCTCAAGTGAGTCATGATCGGTGTGAGAAAAAAGAGGTATTAGTAAACCTGACGATTTGTGCCATGAAACATGTGGTCACAATGAATGATATGGGGAATATGTTGGTGTGATTTTCCAAAATAGATGAAGACATGGATTTAATTCTGAAAAGAAACATAGGGACATGGTCTATAAATATGTTTGTACTTCATGGAGATTTGGATACTCTAACTTGGGGATAACTCCTGAGGAGGATGCCTTAATTAGGGGGGACTTATGATTGAGGTTTGTTCTTAAGAGGGAGGCCCAAAATTAAAGGAATTATGACTGGGCATTACTCCTAAAAGGATTCCTAGGATAAATGGGACTTGGGTCTTAATCTTTAGGAGGATTACCATTATCAAGGTCCATAAGGGTATTTGTGCTTTATGAAGATTTAGCTTCTTAATTTGTGGTTTACTCATGAAATGGTGGCCCAGATTGAGGGGAATTTCACTTTTGATTGGGCCTAACTCCTAAAGAGGATTCCCATGTCAATGATTTTATCATCTTAAGGGATGAGGATGAATAAATGGAACCTCTAAACATAGTGAGATAATGTTATATAAATCACCTAGTTTTGAGAGATATTTCACAGAATTAATTTCAGACAAGGAAGCTAAAAAAGGAACCATGCCATTTTGAATTGAAGAGGGGTTTGAAGGATAAATCTTGAATAAGAGAGGTGAATTTGAGGAAAAGAGTTGAATAGGAAAAAGGGGCACCCAAAAAAGAGGTAGGCATGCAAGTCCTGTTTGGGAGCGCAAGGCTTGGTTGCGCGAGTACATGTGCGACATGGGAGTACCTGGGTGATGGTTAATCCATAGGGTAATACTTGGGAGAGACATGGCTCTAGCCCTTAGTATTATCCCTAAAGGATTCCAAAAGGGTGGCACATATGTTTTTTTGAATGGATAAGGCGGTCCACAAGTGTGGCCATATCCCTTAAGGTTTGGACCTTTCGACGTGCAAATGATGATGAATTCCAACACATAGGTCATGTTTCCTCTCTTTAGATCTTCCATTCTATGTATGAAATTACCTTAGATGTGTTCAAAAGACATCAAGCGAAGACTAGGGTGACTAGAGCTTAAATCTCACATTTTTAATTTTTCATCCCCGAAATGTGGGGACCAAAAGGGGTATTTATAGGCTATTGAAGACCTTTGGCGAAAATAAAGTAGGGCGCACAAGTCACCTGCGTGACAAATATGGGTCACACAAGTATACTTTCACGGCCATGTTCAAACTTGCGCGACCCAAGCTTAAAAAATCATTGTTCATGCCTTTGTCAATTTTTGATGTTTATTCAAAGGATGAATCTCTTTGTGATTATGGTATTACCCTTTTTCATTTGTTAGACACTATGACGGAAAGGAGCATCAACAGATCTGTATCAAAATGAATCTCCATTATATTTCTTAAATATTCCATCACTATCACCTAACATATCAAAAAATACATGTGAGTAATATTATAATTATTTTAGAGAATTCATCAAAAACATTGATTCCTTCCTAATTGGTTTGTGTTAGAGGATATGATCATACGTTCCTATGTCAACGACTATGATATAGATGGTGAATTCATTTCATTGTGATTTCATTTGTATTTGGGGGAGATTATTCTAGCATTTCATCATATTGACCAAGAGATACATTATAAATTAAATCGTATATTTTAATTAATTAAATAATATCGTGGGATATGTCGATGGGTATACTGAAGTGATCTTATTATTGGGTTGATCCATGAGTGGATTTATACTTTGATAGTTAGGCTTTGATTTGTTGGTAATATATTTTTTCATTATTTTTGGAATAATTATAAATATAAATATATAAGATTTTTTACTAACTAATGATATCATTGGGATTAGGATGGGCTCAAATCGAAGATTGTGAAGGAATCAACCATCTAGATTAAGGTGAATTGATCATTAGGAGGGACTTGGCACAATAAATTTGGGTGGTTTTGAACATTGGATGGGTATGTTGGGATTCATTTCAGGTGGAGAGGAGGTCAGTTAGAAGGCATGTACTGTGATTGTGGGATATTATGTCCATCAGTTTTTAGTGATATGGGAATATGAGCATGAGCTTCTAGAATTGGGTAGGCTTATTTTCAAAAATGGTGATTTTTTCTCACCCATATTGTCCAAAGAAATTCATAAAGTGCTGTGAACATAGTTTGAATCTTATTTTTACGTTTTGTTGATAAATCATGGGGGAAAAGGCCTCTGGTAATTTTGGATTTCGAATAACGGTCGGATGTAATTTTCATAGAAATCAAATCTGAAGGTGACATGTGATTAGATAATAGTGATGAGGATTTCCATTAGGGGATGATGCTCAACATGATTGAGGTAATTGGTCCAAGAATACACTAGGATGATGTGAATCATCGTACTAATTAACGTCAGCTATTGGTTATAGTATAAAATAAATTTCAGGAATGATATTCTAGTCACTCAAGACATCATGCACCGATCTAATAAAAACATTTGATTATGGCCCTAAGGGGAATGAGATTGATTGACTATGCATGAATATATATCTTTGATGACATCACTCGGACTCGGACTATTGGGATGCACAAGGTTATGGATAAAACAAATTTGTGGTGGAACCTAATGGTTCACCTATAAATTTCAATATTAGCGAATTCCATATGATTATTATAAGGATTATCAATTCGTTGAAATTTCAACATTGGTTTTGGAAAGTGATAAATTTCTTGAAGATTTTGAGGATGAAATGTTTATTAATTAATTACATGCACATGATTCTTCATTTTTTTTATAGTTATTACACACCTACTATATCCCTAATATATGGAATACCCATGTTTATGGGGGACTTCGGAGACATGTTATTTTTTCCTACATGTACCCATGGAGATTATTTAAACATCATGAATTTTTATTCAGGTAAATGATTTATTTTAAGAGTTGTATGGTCGAACATGTTACCATGGGATGGGAGGAATTTGAACACATGTTCTTTCCATAGTTGGAGTATTTATTTATTCCTTTTGGGTATCCACATGATATTTCATTTGTATATACTATAGTCAGCCAGTGGTGACCCATTTGTTTCATATGTTGTATGAGAAATTACATATGAATTCCTTATTTAGTACCTATAAATTTTATTATAGATATTTTGTTTATTTTCTTTATTTCATGAGTTTTTTATGTTATTTCATGATATTTATGTTCGTTTATATTTTTCATTCTTTAAATAAATAATTATTTATTATAACAATGTTATACCTTCACAATAGTGAATATACTCCCCCATATAACTCCATTAGACCCACAATGCTTTTTAATATCCTTTGGCGTACATGGAGGGTGACAGATGCCATTGGCACTAGACTAAAAAGAACTGTGTGTGTGGAAAATAGGATTAGGGGTCAAAAATGGTATCATAGGAGTTTCCATGCCCTCTTTATTATTTTTAATATTTTTAATGTGGCAGGATTGTGATTAGGTAGTGGGTGGGACTAGAATTATAACACATGTTCTGGTGTTTTTTGCCTCGTGCATGGGGTGTAGACCACGTTTTCATTGGTGGGAATTGTTTTTATGTATTTATAATTTTATATCATCTATTACATTGACCTAATGTAGTGTACTTATGTGTTATTTTTACCAATTATGATATGTGTATCATGACCTAGGATGTTAATGGAAGTGATTTCAGAACACTGGCCCAATAATGTAAGGGGTGTTCGTTATGCAATTCTATAATCATGAATAGACACATATGATGTATTAATTATATATATTCATATTCCTATTATATAATATTTTTTTAATTTTCCTTGGTGATTTTTATTTTTCTAAGAGGGGTTTGAGGATTGTTTGTTTCAATAATTTAATGTCAGTGACGTTTTCCTTATAGCCACTCTTTGGTGGAATCCTAGTCAATATGCCTAGGAATGTGGGCATAATGAAATTTAATTATGATATGAAATTTTTATATATTTATATGACAATTTATTATGATATAATATAAGGATTGTAACATGGGGTGACGTTGATCTATTGTTTAGGTGACATGGTCATCAGTTTGAGGTGACATGTTTTTTCTAGATGGTCCTTTCCCAAGGAATATGTGATACTTTAATACAATATATGTCGGTAAGGTGGACTTGAGTTTAATTAGTCTTTTGAAATGGTTCTAATGGGGGATGGTATGGTTTTTGATTTGATTCAACATATTTCTACTTTCCCTATTTGTGATACATATATCAATCTATGTTTGTGTGTTTGTTGACTAGGTTCTCTGAACATGTAATGTTATTCAATGAGTTTCAAAATAGAATGGATTCTATGGATCATGATGTGGGTGGTGATGACATTCTATAGGAGAACACACAATTGAAGACCCCAGTGTGTTGGGAAGATCATTAATTTCATGTTAAATTATAGGTATATGTTCTAGGGACGACATAGAAGCCACCAGATTTTACAACGTTGTGGTTGGGGCATAATGAGAATCTCAAGGAATTTCTCATACATGTTATCCAGGTGGTTGATATGGGAGCTCAGGAATTTAAAATCTAATGGATTATTTGAACAATTTGATTCATTCATATCACCCAAAAATATTTCATTGATAGGGAAAACCAAAGGCGGATATGAATTAGATTGATTCCATGTATATTATCTTAGGATAGAAGGATTCACCCCTATTCTGGAGGCTGAAGATAGTTGTATACAAGATCGTAGGTCAAAAAATATCTATTGGGACATGAATTTTCATGTAGTAATACATGAATGATCGTCTAAGAAGACCATCGAGGCCATGTTCATTGACCATTTTTTCTAGATACATTGAGGATATAGAGAGAGAGATGGAGTCCATAGCCTTCAGTGAGGTGACATAACAATCATGGAATATGAAGTTACATTCACCATGTTTTCCACCATTCACAATGGATAGTGTGAAATGACCCCTCTAGCATAAGGCAATTTGAAGTTGGATTAGAGCATTTCATTCAGTTATAAGTAAACAACATCATTTTGGCCTCATTCTCTAAGGGGTGGTGAATGAGGAACAAAATGATAAGGGAATCTGATATAATTGTCTTACTTGATATTGATGGAATAATATATTGAAAATAATGATGATGCATCAAATAGTATAATGTGAGACTGCGACACGTTTTATCCGGGTATTCAGTGTAAAATCCGATGTAAATGAAGAATTAGATATTTTCATACCTATTATTATTTTTTATTAAATACTAATTTTACTTTAAAGGGGTTTCTATGTTCGATAACGTACTCGTTACACAACAACAGGTTTCATTGGAATCGAACGTTGCACACTAATAATATATTATTATTATTTTATATGGTAGTTAACTCCTAGCCATTGTATTGGCGGGAATGAATTAAACTAACTACAATATAATTATACATTATTGTTAAATGTATTTAGATTATCCAATAAAAAAGTTAGAGTCTTAAAATGTGAATGAATCTAATTGTAAGCATAATTTACATTAAAAGGATGAGTTATCACCTTTTAATGGAGAAACCTTTTTAAATATAGTTTTGGTCACTTTAATAAATTTTATATGACCAAATAAAATCTTTCTTTAGAATGGGGACATCAAAATTTACTTTGTGTAATTATTTGGTTTTTTTCAGATACAGTTCATTTTTTATGAATAGTGCAAAGTATTTTATTTTAATTCAAAAGTTCCTTTTAATCTATTTTATTTATATGGATAGATTATCTTTTTAATTGGTTTTAAACTGAAACTAAAATATATTTTTACCATTTAATCTTATTTTGGTAATTGGAATTAATTTCACTTTGAAATTGGAGATAAACAAGTATCAATCTTTTGATTGTTATTGTTTCTTAAAAACAATTATTATTTTAACAGTGGAAATTATTTTTAAAATTTATTAATTACATTTTTATGTTTTTAATTTGGTAAAATAATCATCATTTTTGAATTCAGACTATCAAATATAACTTAGGCCTAATTTTTGGTATTTTTCTGAAAAACTTCAATTTTTGATAAATATTGAAACAACATAGTGTTGGTTAAAAAAATGACTTCTTCATTTAAAATAAATTTTAACACTTCAGTGAATTGAATTTAAAGAATGTGACATACTTGGTTGTTATGAAGAAGTAAAATTTGGTTCATTAAGATGAATATAATTTTTAGTGTGTATTGACTTTTGACTTTTATTTACCGCGGTTAAAGGTAAATAAGGTAATTCATGGAAAATTAATATTATAATAATTTAAAATTACAATAAAACATGTCCAAACCTTATTGGATGAGTAATTTAGGACCATGGTCATATTTGGGGCGAGTTTGGGTCCCAATTAAGCTGCATGGGAGTGATAATGACAATTTAGCTTAATTAACCTAAATTAAAGAAAACATGACAAAAGAAAATATCATTATGTAATTAATTTTTATATGGTGTTATATAAGTCCAATATTAGACTATAAATATTTATTGCAAAGATAAAAATATTTCCTACCTCATGGATATTTTTCTATTATTTTTAAACGTCATATAAATTAAATTATTTATGAAACAATAATTATGAATTATTTACCTCATTAATAAATGATTTAATAAATATGATTATAATGATTAATATATTATCCAAAACATGTCCAATTATGATTGGATGATTTTATTTAGAATATGAGTCATCTTATCTTCAACCTTATTGTTATTTGGACCTTTAAAAACTGAATATCATTATATAATAAAATAATATTTTCACCCTTTCCAAAAGAGCCCCTCTTCTCTCTTAAAAAAGGATACAATTTATATCCAATTCCTCACACCTATAAAGCCATAAGGCTCGTTCAAACTCTTCTCAATTAATCTCCCTACATCCCTATACTCTTCCTATAAGCCTTACCTTAGGCATAAGGCATTTAATGAAGTCCTTTGGTTCAATCCAATGGGAGTTCTCCAAATTAAAGGTAACGATTTCTCTTAAATTGTTTTCTTTTATTTTACTTCTCCAACACATAAAAAAAATTTATTCAATTATTTTGTAACAAATAAAAGTATCCTAAATATACTAGGATGTTTTTATGAGATTTATTATAACAAAACATACAAAAATCTCCATCTCATGGATGAAGATCATAATGTTTCTGTGGATGGAAAACTAACCTCTCATGAAACGACGATTGTTCGAATACATATTACCGCCTCTCATGGTGTCCATTATGATGGAACTGTTTTTTATATGATATATATTATGTTTATGTTTTCATTATGCTTCTGTATTTTCCATTTATAGAATTCCTTTATGGTTTCCATAGTGGGTAAATACGATAATCTCATTTGAGGAAGTGTGGACTACTGCCCCCATAAAGTGATGTGACTCGTTAATGCCTTATGTGGGATGTATAATGGATAGATTTAATGATATTATATATGATATTATACTGAAATTATAATATACCTATGTATCATTATGTTTTAATTCCATTAAAATAAGAAATAGAAATGAAAGTAGAGTTCATGCGTATGTATGGCTTACTGTCTCCACGAACGGTGCATTTCATTTCTTACCTCCAAATGTTATGTACTATTAAAATACATGTATATAATTGATATATATGATATATATGATATATAAATAATGAATATAATTCTGGTTATAATGGACTATTGACCACATGGACAACTTCTAAATATAAGGTGTTCATTTTTGACTCAAGTACCAAATATCTACAAAATGATCATTTTTAAATTAAAAGATTACATAATTTTTATAACATGGTAATAAGTCATACAAAAGGAATAATAAACTTGAAAAGGGTTCTTAATCATGTATAAAATATCTTTAGTTTATAATTCATGAGATTCAAGAATGATCGAGTCAAGTCGGATACATGGTTAGGAACTTCCTCTCAATCTCCTTTCATTGAGGCATATTATATTTTCATACACAATTTTCTTTTATACGTATTATAAAAACCTTTTAATATTAATTTCATTCGAAGGGAATATTTTCATATGAAGCATTTTACTAAATGAAAAAAAGGAATGTTTTTTACGTAAGCAGTTAAATCGACCTTTCCACCACCATGGGTATTATTTGATCTTTGGCTTCCTTAATAAGTCAGAATGTTTTTAAAAGGAAAACTAAACACCATATACAATTTTTACATATTTTGGTATTGAAAATTATTTATAGAATGGATTTATTATTTCAATATCTTGAAATGATATTTTATTATTGTAATATAGAAATGTTATCTTTCCTTTATGCTTATGTTATCTGTTATGATCAGGTTATGATTATTAGGAATTATTTACATATATGGGTGGTTCCGGGATAAACCTAGGGTGGTTGAGCCCAAGATAGCTCTTAAATGCATTGGGTGACGTGACTGAGGTAAATGTGAATATTTCTCCTAAGAGATTTTAAATAATTTACAATGATGGGTATTCTAATGTAACTCCCTATGTAGCTGTGATAGCTAAAAGGTAAGTATGATATGGATGCCACAAGTTACCATTATGATTTATGATTTCAATGTGATTTTCATAAATCATATGATTTCATGAGGTATGTAAAAGATTTCATGTTAAGTATGTATTTATGAACAAGTGTTTTAATTCATTGTTTTATAACCCTTACTGAGCTTTTTATGCTCATCCCAAGTTCTGAAATGTTTTCACATGACATAAAGATAAATAGGGTCAGGGATGGTATCCAGGAAAAGTCATGTAGTCAAAAAAATGATACTAGACATGGATATTTTCTTCAAGGGATTTTATTTTATGAAAAAATGGAAATTGTGTAGAAGTTTCTACCTTGAAATATTTTTATATTTAATAGTTAGGTCCAAATTCTCTAAAACTCTAAACCTGAAAAGATCCCCAATGTGAATTATTTATTTAATGTAATATAATGTAATGTTTAAGGCCAGGTCCTTATACTCAGTCCATTTACTTGAGGAAACAACGGTATAGTGGATCGTCTATCGTGTAATTACAGTGTGTGAATTCAGTTAATATCTAGAATTATTGAGTGAGGAAACAAATGAAGTGATGAGAATGTAGAATATTAGGGAATCATGTGCGGTTCTTTAAAAAACCTTATAGAATAACCATATGTTTGGGATTCAGACATACAGAGGGTTCTGGGACTAGAATGAGAGTACATTATTGTTATAGTAGTAGATTATTAGCTACAAATGGTTATCATAGAATAGAATGTGGGTCTCATTAGAGGTGTTAGTGAAATATGGATGGTGTATCACTAAAGGGAGGTTATGCTTCAGGGAGTAGGGTTTCAGGCCAAGCTCACTCTGTGGAGCTACCATGGAATGATCTTGCTAGGAATCTGAAAATGATAAGTGGTTTGTTGTTATCATGACTGGGGTTCTATTTTTTTCATTTTGGTATTTTTCAGTGGCTCTTCCTTTTAGTGTGAATGTGCTACTCATGTTTTATTCAAGGACTAAACAGAAACTGATTGGTAGGTTTGTAACATTTTAGATGTTTCATATATGTTTGTTGTGGTGTTGTGAAATAAGTATTATATGTGAGAATCGTGGATAAATTATTATTAAGTTTTTTTGGAATCTGGGAATTGTTGGGATGTGGTAATGGGTGGTGTGTATGTCACTAAGACATATTTGACATTAAAATGTGAGGGAGGACCTCATAGGGTCACATTACGACATGGGAAAGAGATGAACAATGATGTACATTGGGATTAAAATAGTGGTTGGGTATAACACATGATCACGCGATGAGATGAAATAGTGAATATTCAATGAGAGAGGACATGATATATGATAGGGTTTATGGTCTATCATTTTCATTTTTGTTTCAGTTTAGGATGAAACCAGGAATGTCACTCTTATGGTGGGGAGCACGCATGAGGTAGTTGAACTATGCCCTTCTAATTGCAGTAGTCTGGGTCAAATTGTAATGGTTTGGGTATGTTTTCTTCCAACAATGAGTTATATTTTATTTCTTAGGGATGAGCTATGATTATTATTGGAAATTTTAAAATGCTTTGTTTTTTAGCTGGTTGAATTCCACGATAGTTTTTAAATATTTTTGAATTTAGTTGTTATTACAACAATTTTTTAATTTATTTTAACATAACTATTCATTTTTGTTTGTCTAAAGTGTTTTTTTACATTCTGGTTTAAGGCTCAAAATGGTACATAGAGGTTTAGAATGGCTTCAAATGTGTCAAAGGACCTATTTATGTTATGCACGTGATAAGGTGCGTGATTAGATTTAACTGTATGGTAACATAGTAAAAAATATGTGACCACTTTTTTTATTGAGAATGGTTTGGAAAAAATTTAAGTGGTTGTTCATGAATGTGGATCACCACTACAGTTTTTAGAAGATGTAATTCACACAAGTTTCATACGGTTAGGGAAACCTGTGTACAAGACTCATGATTAGGGCCATGTTTCATGTATATAGGAACTGTATGATGCATAGTCAACAATGTTTTAGGTAATTCGATGTGGGATAACATTTTGGGGATTGGATCCTAAAATGTTGACCCAACAGTAACCTTACTGTTCAGATGAATTTTCAAGATTACCACATTGTTCATTTAAAAAGATGATTTTAATTTTTTTCCTCCTTTTTATTTTGGTTATTTCCATATTTATTCTTACTTTTGGGTCATTCTTAGAATTTATATCTCCACCTTCTTCTCATTGCATCAGTTTTCATCTCCCCCATTCGATAGAGTTCAACTCTCAACTCCTTTTTGAGTGTTGGATCTGTATCGGTAATGATCCACATCCTCTTGCTACTATTTTCCATTACTCTCACATCTTATAACTCTAAGTCAATGAAAGTTATTTCCATATTTTTAGAGTGTATTTATATAAAATTAATTTCATCCAAATTTATTTTAAATAGAGGATATGGTTGGATAGACGAATATATTGGACTACATGGTCACTGTTCGATATTATTGTTTGTGATTTCTCGACTGTTTTGGGAGAAGATATTTTTGTATGCTGTTTTGTTTACTAAGGCATGCCCAATAAATTGAATAGTTTATATTGCTTACATAAAACAAAATATATGATATTTTAATGGTCATGAAGAAACATTTCTATAAAAGGTTTGACCCATGTGAGAGGATTAGGTACTTGGGAAGCTAGGCTAGAGTTTTTCGGTTAACTAAATTGAATAGATTTATAATATTTTTTTAACTACACACATATATATATATATATATATAGTATGTGACTCTCTAATGAGATCCTTGTGATCTTTTGGGCGTATATTGTATATTATTATAGATTAATCCATCTAGTTTGTGGATATGTGGTCATCCAGATGCGCTTGTACATAGAAATTTTGTTAGTGATGACCATTTGTTTGGTGAATTGGGCATCAATTGAGATAGATAGGCCATCATGTAGTGGGCATGGAAAATATCTGATGGATTTCCTATACATTAGTTTTAAAAAACGTGGTAATATCTTCTTGTGGTGTAGAAAATTAGTGTGTATTTGGTTATGAGTTGGTGAATCCATCTCACTTGTAAAGTCCCGGTTTCGGAAGCCACCTAGAGGCTCCCCATAACCGGTTGGTCACATGGCATCAAGCACATTTCCCCAAACTCTAGAGGATGTCGACTAGCAGCGAGGGCCTTTGATGTGATAGTGGGGAACCTATTACCTCATTGGAAGAGTACACAATGGAAGAGAAATGAATAAACAAAAAAGGAAGCAGTAAATAATCCATACACAGTGAAAAGTAGAAGACAAAAAGTGTAAACCAAAGGAGCACATGTATAAATGATGCATGATACCTATATGCCTAGGAAAACATCCAAACAATTCACAATGCCAAAAATAGTACTCAACCAATTTACAAAAAAAAAAGATAAACCCCTTAGCATTGCAAGCCATAACATTGTACAATTCTCTCCAGCTCCATAGAAAATCAAGAACCAGAAGTCCAAGGGTGCTTCCAATTATCTATACCTGCAGCAATATAATTTTTTTGTGCCAAAAATCATTTCCCAAATAGGGTGTGAGACTATATCCTAGTGGGAAACCACCATAAGATCTGTGCCTAAAATTCTGTGAATATATGGCAGGTAAAAGTACAGAAAACAATAAATAGGGAGAAAATGAACATTAAGCAATCCACAATATCTAGAATTTAATCTGAAAATAGGTAAAATTACTACTCAAGCAAGAAAGAACCAACAGGTAACCCACTAGGTAGTTCTCCCAGCATACCCCATCTGGTTCAACCAACAAGATCTAGTAACACTATGCGAGGCACACACAGTCTCACCCCTTTATTTCAGCTAAAAAATAGACTCTTTGGGGATGCACTCACCATATATTCCCCCTGTAGTCTCGTATCATACAAAAGGAGCTATAGGGATGCACTCAACATCTCATTCCTCTTATGGCCCACGTCGAGGAACTACAGAAACTCTGAGGAAGAACTCAACATCAATTCCACCTGTGTTCTCGCATCATAATTTATAAGACACTCTAGAGATTTCCTGACCTCCATTCTCCATGTGGTCTACTACAGCAGGTTCCCACGGCCCTATTTAAGTCAAATAAATATAGTGTGAATAATGGTCAAGGTAAACCTCAAGAACTACTTGGCTATCATTTTATGGCATATCAACACTTTAGAACTATAGTCATAAAACCGTACAATAATTGGCATGGAAAGTAAATAGAAGACTAATAGGCAAACATGACTAAAAGGTGAAAACATGAAAACACGCATGGCCAATACATAAAATGCACTAAAAATTACCCTAATCACAATCAACATCCTCTACTATATCGTATAAGTAAAATAGACAAACAACAGGGGAAAATAGTAAACATGTAATACCCTATTCAAGGGCATTGATAAGAATTTTCACAGAATATTCAATGACATTCAACGAAAAGGAACAAAACACCTAACTCAGGATTGGGATATTAATATACATGAACAATGAGGCTTTAATCTCTTTAGATCATTTTATATCTACAAAAATGCATAAAGAATTCAACCCACAATAACATGGAAAAGAGGAGGAATAATAAAATGTTTCTCTGGGATAATGAAGAACTCACCATTTTGATTCCAATGTAATCAATGGTGCTCGAATCATAGTAAGGATGGAGGCTCGGGGGATCGTCGAAGATCTGAAGCTTCTCAGTGCTCTCAGATCATATAGATTGAGAAGGTGGTATTTCTTTCCAACAGATGTGACCTCAGTGCGTTTAATAAAACAAATAATGTACACAATGTGTAATTTGGAAGAACACAATGTGTACTTATTGTTTCCATACCCTTATTTAAGATGCCTCCATGTCACCCCTACATGGCGGTGTGTGTGGCCAAGACACAGTTATCACACGGCCTCCAGTTTCATCATATTACACGGTGTGTACTCATAAAGTACACAGTTTGTACTTCAAAAAATTCCGGATTTTCTCTTTCTCAAAAAATGACTAAATAATGGAAAACATACCTGAAAAGAAGATATGGGTTCTTAAACAACTCATATTATCCAATGTGCAACATGGAGTCATTCTCATAGAGGTTGGATATAATTTTTGGGGATTTTTGAAATCATGACCTATCCTCGGGGCCCGAGTTGTGACTACCCTTAGCCTGCCTTCCATAGGCTAGGGGCTGGCGACTAGTACCAAAATCATAATCCCGAGAAAAAGGGATGTAATTTCATATAATCCTGTAACAAAAACTATCTAAACACAAGCTATAGAAGCAATATGTTCTAAAATTTAAACAAAAATTGCTGAAAGTAAGTGGTCTAGTATTCAAACCGAAATAAACAATATGTACTGGTAAAAAGGAAAACAGCTCAAGGGTCGTCCACTAGGGAATCCTACCATAAGGGTAGGTACAAAACTCGAACAAATTGTCCCTCTGATACGTACAATCTAGTCTAGCTCTGAGCAGCCTCCCATATGTCACCCACAACCTCGATCACTGCTTACCATCGTCTGCACAGAACACAACAAGGTGTGGGAAAAGCCCGTGCAGGGGTGAGTATCACAATACAGAGTAGGGGACCCTGAGACCCCCAATGGTCTTGAAGAATCCACAAACGATAAACCACAGTAGATAGAAACAATCACAAAGTATAAACCAATCATACCTAGGTATATCCCATAAATAAATCTCAGTTATCAATCACTGTCCGGCTCCATCTCTCGAGCCCAAGCACAAACCATTCCATATATGAAGTAAAGACAATCATCATGATGATAATGGTTGAAAGACATGACTCAGCTCACACGGGTATAAATCATTCATATAGTGATAGAGATGATCAGATGTAGTCACTGATTCATCTAAGCTGTCAAGACCACACAAGATATAGGACCAGCTATGCTATCAGACCCACATAGGATAGAAGACCAACTATTCTGTCGTACCCACACATGATATAGGAATAGAAGTCAGAACTGTCGAACCCATGAAGGATCCCAGTACATTAGTCATCATTCTCAAACCCACGGAGGTTTCTGGTACACTATTCATCGATGTCGAACCCACGGAGGATCCTAGTACAAGATCATCGATGTAAAACCCATGGAGGATCATGTCATCTCAATTACAGCTAGCCCTAGGGTTCCCACACAACGCACACTCGATTTCGGGAGGGTCCTCTCCTCAATCCATGTGTCGATACAACAACTATAATGAAAACCTTAGTTGATGTATCTCGTAGATCCGTCTCATCATAAGGAACCCAACACGACAGACACCACGTCAAACAGATGCATAGTCTGAGAGTTATTGGAATTTTCGTTCCAGGGGCCCGGTTGGTTTTTATACTTAAACCAAGCCGGCCATACTCCAAATTCCTCCAATCCTCAAGTGGAGTATGCCAAAGAATCTTCTCGCTCCAATAATTCTATCACTGTCGGCGGTACGTCAATCGAATACCATTTTCCCTAGATGCGGGGTAAAATTTATAAACGACCATAGCGGGTCAGGGTCCGGGTCCGACCTACTCAGATTGAACCTACTTTACCCGGTCTAAAACAGGGTCTGACCCAGTCTGAGGAAGCGACCGGAGCTGAGTGGACGGGCCGTCACGAAGAGACCACCCGACCTGAAGGCTGGCCCGCCCCAAGGCAGACTGGCAGAAGGCGGCCCGGTAGAAGGGAGGCCTTGCCAAAGGCGGCCTAGCTGAGGGGCGGCTCGGATGAGGGGTGGCCCAGACAAGGGAAGCCCAGTCTTGGGTGGCCCGTCCGAGGGGCAGCCCGACTGAGGGGTGGTGCGACCGTGGCGACCCAACTTGTGGCAGCCTAACTCATGGAAGCCCAGTCGGCCACGCGTGAGAGGGATTTGTGGACTCATAACCCCCCGGTATGTCGAACAGAACTGGTGCGCTGTGCTGGTTCAGGGTTAACGAGACTCAGATGGTCCCGTTGGACCGACTCCATGGTAGTCGGCTTGGTCGGCTTCCCCCGCACCTCCACCAAGGAACGATGACGTTGTGCTCTTACTGCCCTCTGCGCGGTGCGATCGTGTCGATCCTCCACGACGACGGCTCGACCTGGCCACTGCCTTCGGCTCTACTGCGCAGTGTGATGGAGACAAGGTTCTTCATGTACCACGGCCCCCCAAGTCGTGTTTCCTCATTCATCCTCCATAGCATTCCCGGCCGCGGTTCATCTCCAATGCGGTGGGACGGCACCGCGCCCTTTCAGATCCACGTTCGATGTCAACCAAATGTGAACAACAGAGGGGTGTCAAGCCGTGTTGGTTCAGCTCGCGCCCTCCGCAATAGGTGATAACAAGTGGCCATCATCTAACCCAAATAAATAATGAGGAATGAGGGTATAATTTATACATTAAAATAATCAAATCCCCCTACCTCATATTTGTCATTTTATGTTGATGATTCATAGAAGACGAACATCATGGAAGATGGATTTTATTCAGTAAATATCGGAGGAGGTAGAGCTTAGTGAGGACGAGTCGAGATGACGTCGTCGGTGATCTTCATGGGTGACGGTACTTCCCTACCTTTCCCTAGTCGAATAATGATGAAGATGATGCTTATCGTTCATCGTAGACAAGGAGAATTCTTTATGTTCTTCATGGAATGAATGGAGTTCTTCGGTGGTTATTTGATGGAAGGAAGATGCACTTCGCTCTATAGATTTCTAAAGGATTATTCAAACCCCAAAAATGACAAAGAATGGCCGCTTTTAATTCTTGCCCAAAATAACACAAAGATATCATTAATTAAATGAGGCATCTAATTTAATTAATTCTAAGGGATGATTCAAATTCAAATTTATAGGAGGTGAATAGTTTAATTAAAATAAACTACCTCACTAAATTAATGGGTGAATTGGCACCATTATGGAGGAAGGTGGAAGGTTTCAAGAGTTTCCCCCATTAATGGGGAGGACAATGGTTTAAAAGGGGGGTTAAGGGGGTTTCTGCTTGTGGGCCCCACCTAATTATATCCTCTCAAGGGAGGTTGGGGTGTGTTGAGCCCCATATATAACCTCCACATGGTGTTTTTAACAACCATAAAAATAAGAATATGTGACACATATTCTAACTTAATTTTATTTAGAATACTCAAAAATTATCTTCCAACCTCGATAAAACGCAATTGCGGTAATGGTCTCCTTAAGTGAATATTTGCGCTACAAGTTCAGGCGTGTCCTCAAATTTCAATTACAAGAACTGGTTTAATAGATATAAAATATCGCACGTAATTCTACTAAACGTACTGGAAAAAAACTTCAGAAATTGATTCCGGGCACACTAGGCTTTAGAATCATGCGTAGTCAGAAACTTCGGACTTGTAAAAATTCAATGTATTTAATAAAAATTCACGGAATTTCCATGTCTTTACATTTTCCCCACCTCATAGATTTACATCATCATAAGCAACAACTCATAATAAAATAACAAATGAGGGTAGTGAGAATGCATATGATCCTCCTGCTCCCATGTTCTCTCCTAGAGGTTCTCGTGCCGCCATCAAACACGCACCAGAGGTATCAGTTTTCCACACAAGACCCCCTCCTGTCGATGCTCAATATCCACCGGATCCTCTGTGAAATTCTCCATTTCATCGATGACCATCTCCCCCTGGTCAAGGATGTGGGATATGTCATGCACTTATCTCCTCAGCTGAGATACGTGGAAGACGTCGTTCACCTGGTGCAACTGAGGTGGAAGAGATAGTATGTAAGACACCTCTCCTAGTCTTCTGAGGACCTGTAATGGCCTGATAAATTGCTGAGATAACTTTTTTCCTCTTGCAATTCTCCATAGACCTCATCGAGGTGAGACATGTAGAAAAACAATGTTGGCATCCTCAAAATTCAGTGGTCTTCGTCTATTATCATCACAGGACTTCTTCCTACTCTGTGCAGTCTTCATTTTCTCCTGGATGATCTACACCTTCTCCGTCATAGCCTTCAACATCTTTGTTACTATAAGTGCTGACTCCCCTGGGTCAGTCCAGCATAGAGATGATCTGCAATGTTGGTCATAAAGTGCGTTGTAAGGTGCCATCCCGATGGTGGAGTGGTAGTTGTTGTTATATGCAAACTCTACCAAGGGTATGTGATCCTACCAATTATGACTCAAGTCGAGGACACATGCACAATGTATGTCCTTGATAGTCTAAATGGTCCTCTCAGTATGACGATCCGTTTGAGGATAGAAGGTGGTTCTCAAGTGAAGATGTGTCCCGAAATACTCCTGCAACCCCTTTCATTACTTGGATGTGAAATGAGAATCTCAATCAGAGATGATCATCGATGGCACACCATGAAGCCGTATGATCTCCCGTACGTTGAGGCATCCCAAAATTTCAAATGAACCTTGATCTTTGATCGGTTGGAAGTGGGCTTACTTGGTGATTCGCTCGATAATCACCCAGATAGAGTTGTGTCCTATGGATGTACGTGGAAGTACCATAAAAAATTCCATGGATATCCCGTACCACTTCCACTCTGGATCCTTAAATGGCTGAACAAATCCTACTGGAACCTGGTGCTCCACCTTCACTTGCTGACATGTGAGGCATCAAGAGACAAACTATGCTATAGCCTCTTCATACTTAGCCACCAGTGCTGTCATCAAAGGTCCTGATACGTCTTCGCCACTCTTGGATGTACCCTTAAAAAAGATTTGTGGAACTCCAACAACACTTCTTCCTGAAGTGAAATTGGTACCATGGTATGTACTCTAAAAATAATGACATGTTCCCCACCTTTAGAAAATCCATCAGGTGTATGCCCTGTAGATATCTGAGCACGTATTGTATTACAGTAATTGTCCATACGCTGTACCTCCCAGAATCACTGAAGATGTGGCGGAGTGACTATAAGAGATTCCAGAAAGGATGCTCCATCTCTATCCACAAAGGTTATCTATAATGTGGCCAACAGCTATGTCACCTCTCCAAGTAGCTGAATGACTGATCTCCTACTGAGAGCATATGTTACAACGTTCCCCTGCCGAATATTATAGACTATCTCAGTGTCGTAGTCCTGGAGGAACTTGAGCCATCATCGCTATCTCAGGTTTAGGATCTTTTGTGAGATATGTACCTGAGACTCTGGTGGTCAGAGTAGACTATAAAGAGTTTTCCGAAATGATAGTGCCGCCACATCTTCAAGGAGAAGATCAATGCTACTAAATCCAGGTCATGGGTAGAGTTGTTCTTTTCATGCTCTATCAACTATTGAAAAAAATTGGCAATCACTGCTCACTCCTGTATCAGGACATGCTTGAGTCCAGTCCCTGATGCGTTGTAGTAAACCACATACACAAACCCCAACACTGGTAGCCTCACGATGGGTGCACTAGTCAACCTCTTCCTCAGCTCTTGAAATATCGGCTGGCATCTCTCTGACCAAATGAAGGGTTTCCCCTTTTTCGTCAATGCTGAAAGCGGTGCTGCAACTCTGGAGAAGTCTTCCACAAAGGTATGTTTGGTAGACTCATGAGTGATCGACTTCACCCTCTTATGAATGATTCCATCATGTGATACATAGGTATTCCTTTTCTCCAAACAAGGAATACCCCATCCCAACATTATAGATAAACCAAAAATATTTTTTCCTAATACCTTCAATCTGTGTATGAACTGTGGTTGCCCACTCCATACCCAAACTAAGGTCGTAAGGCCTCGATGCAGACACCAAGAGGTTCCAACTGAAACTATCGCCTCAATGTTCAGATCACACCATCGACATTTGTGTGATTATCGTGTCTCATCCCAACGTTATCTCCATACATGAGGGTCAAGTCAATGGTTTAACCGGAAACTCTAGTTCTGGGACATGATAAGTGGAAGGAAGGAATGGTTGGTACCAATTTCTATTGATACGAAAGCTTGTAGTAGACACAGACTGTACTTAACATAATTCCTAGAGACCTCATGTCACACTCCTGGACCGCATGTAGCTAATGTCTTCCACAACCCTCCATCCCCCATAGCCTAGCGGGGACTACAAAGGCTGGTGGTTGCAACATGTCAAAATGTTCACCAACTCATGATGATGTCCAAGCTCTGGTTCCACATCTGTTACCCTGTAGAATCACATGTCCTTAACACATCTTCTTCTTGAAGCATCTCACATGACCATGTCTCTGAGACTGGTGCCAGTTCACAGCTTGCCACTGCTAACATTCCTTAGTTGTACCCACTCAGGAATGGAATATTAAACCACATAGGTTCTCTCTAGCACCCTAACATAAGTAGGAATTCATAGAGGAAGAAGTTATAGCTTATATGTAAATAAAAACACCTCTCATAGAAGTATGATTTCTAATGAAATATTCATATCGTATTCATCTAGTACCAGGAATGATTGGTACGCCTCGATGAATACTCAACTACCGACATGTCACCGGGCTGAAACTGTATAAGCTTTAGAAAACTCTCAGTCACCTCCTCAAGATATTAATCAACATCCTCTAGGTCGGGCTCGCATCATAACTCAATGGATATTTTATGTTGAAACACATGCAAGGCACTATGCCTATAAGTGTCCTCTACCGGTACCACCGGTAGTGTCTGCTGACCAACGTAAAATGATATAATTGGCCCACTGCCCAAAGGTAACATCTTGGAAAATGGTCCATGTACCGAAACCACATCACTATGTGGACCATCCGCATGGTCACTGACTAAAAAATATTAGTAACAATGATAAACATTTTCTCTACTAGTGCCAAAACTATGCAGAAATCTCTAGTAATCGCCTCCATCCAGTCTTTTGTTGCCTCAGAATCTGTCTCGCCTTGTAACCTCATAGGCCTCTCCCACTGGAACTCGTACAACGTGCTCAGTCGGCATGAATCATCCTAAAATGCAGCTGGTGACATCTGATGCCCAACGGGTGGTGGTGCTGCTGGTACACCACCCAATGGTTTTAATATAGTAAGAGGGACCAAAACCAGAGACTCATAACTCGTTGGCCATCATCGTGTACTCTCATGGAAACCCAAGCTGGCTGTCTACACATCAGAATCTTGATATAGAACAGATGTGCCAAAATCAATTTGGTATACCTGGTGAGTAGACTCAAATCGTACACAAAGAAGACACTTTAAAACACAATCTCAATCCGTGTTTTCATGAACTAAGTCGGAAATCAGAAGTTAGGATCCTTGTGTATGGATATGTCGGCCGATGCACCAACACTGGACTCCCTAGACTGAAAACCACACTCAATATTCTTAAAATTGTTGCTTCACAGTAAGATAGATCAGAGTCCTATGTTTTGAGGTAGAACCAAATCCTCGGATACCAATTTGTTGAAACCTGTCCTATGGGCCCGTGCCATGACTACCCCAAGCCTACCTAACATAGGCTAGGGGCTAGCGACTAGAACAAATAGCGTAATCCCAATAAAAAGGGAAGGCATTGACTTTAAACCTGTAACACACACTGTTCAAACATAAGAATTAGAAGACATAATTATTAATATAGAAATGAAAAATGTGCAGAAAGTAAGTGGGATAGTATACGAACCAAACTGAACAACAAGTACAAGTAAAAAGGAAAAAAGATCATGGATCATCCACTGGGGAATCCTACCTGAAGGGTAGGTACAAAACTCAAAAGAATCGTCCCTGCAGAATGTACCATCAAGTCCAGCTCCGAGTAGCCTCCCATCTTTCACCCTCATCCTAGATTACTATCGACAGTCGTCTGCATAGAACACAACAAGATGTGGGCGAAGCCTGTGCAGCTGTGAGTATAACAATACTCATAAGGGGACCCAAAGACCCCCAAATATCTTTTAGAATCCACAAAGGATAAACCAATGTAGAAAGATAAAATCATGAAGTATAAACTAATCCTACATAGGTATATGATCATACATATACCTAAGTTATCAATCACAGTCCGGATCCAACTCTTGATCCCAAGCACAAACCATACCAAAAAGAATGTACACTCAATCACTACGATGATAATGGTTGAAAGACATGACTCAACTCACACATGTATACATATTTCGTAGAGTGATAGAGATGATCAGATGTAGTCACTGATTCATCGAAGCTGTCGGACCCACATAGGATTCAGGACCATCTAAGCTGTCGGACCCACACAGGACAGAAGACCAACTATTTTGTCGGACCCACACAAGATACATGAACAGAAGTCAGAACTATCTGACCCACGAAGGATCCTGGTACAGTAGTCATCATTGTCGAACCCACCGAGGATTCTGGTATAGTAGTCATCGCTTTCAGACCCATGGAGGATCTTATTACAGTATTGTCAATGTCAACCCCACATAAGATCCTGTTATCTCAGTCGCAGCCTGTCGTAGAGTTCCCGCAGACAGCATGACAGATTCCGAGAGGATCCACTCCTCGATCAAAGTGTCGATACATCAAATATCACAATGTCCTGAGTTGATGTATCCCGTAGTTCTGTCTCATCATAAGGAACTCAACATGATAAACGTCACGTCAAACAGATTTTTGGTATGAGAGTTATTGGCATTTTTGTTCTAAGGGACTCATTGGTTATTAGGCTTAAATCAACCTGGACGTACTCCAAATGCGTCCAATTCTCATGTGGAGTATTCCAAAGAATCATCTCGCTCTGATAATTACATCACTACATGAAGTACATCAATCAGACACACATATCCATTGATGCAAGCATAAATGTGTAAACGTCCTTAGCGGGTCTGGGTCTGGTGCGACCCTGTCTGAAAGATCTGGCCCGACCCGGCTTGAACCGGGGTCTGACACGGTCTGTAGGTACGACCCGATATACGTAACATTCATGAGTGGAGGGGACGACCCCGCCCGATGGGTTGGCCGGCCTGGGGGGGGGGGGCTGCTGAAGAGGGTCCGGCCTATGGGCAGCGCGGCCAAGGGCGGCTCGGACGAGGTGCGGCCCGGCCTTGGGTGGCCCAACCTAGGGAGGCCCCACCTTGGGGGGGCCTACCGAGGGGCGACCTGGCTCGTGGTGGCATGGCTTGCGGTGGCCCGTCTGACCACGCGAGGGAGGGTGGTGCCCCTCCCCGGTTCATCGAACGGAACCTACGATGTGCCGGTTCAGGGGCTGCGAGACTCAGCCGGTCCCTCTGGTCTGGCTCCATGGCGGCCGACTCAGTAGGCCATCTCTGCACCTCCACCACAGCATGAAAATGATGTCGTCTTGCTTCACTCCATGCGGTACGATGACACTGTTCCACCATCACCGCAGCCTGACCTAGCTATCGCCTTCGCCTCCAATGCGCGACGCGACGGTGCCTTGCTTCTTCATCTAATGCGGCCCTCCCAACTGTGTTTCCTCTTTCATCGGATGCGGCCCTCTGGGCTGCGGTTCTTCTCCGGCATGGTGCGACTGCATCGTGGCATTTCAACTTTTCCTTCGACGTCAACGGAATGAGAACCAATGGAGGGGCGTTGGGCCGTGTTGTTTAGGCCCGCGCCCTCCTCATTAGGTGATAACAAGTGGCCATTATCAAACCCAAATAAACGATGAGGAACAAGGGTATAATTTATACATTAAAATAATAAAACCCCCCTACATCATATTTGCCAATGTCTGTTGATGGATCGTGGAATAAGGACGTCATTCCATCAATGATGGAGGAGGTAGATCTCAGTGAAGATGAGTCGAGATGGCGCCCTTGGTGAACTTCGTGGGTTACGATACTTCCTTTCCTTGCTCCTGTTGAAGAAGGAAGAAGATAATTCTTATCATTCATTGGAAACGAGGAGATTTATTTATATTCTTCGTGTAATGAATGGAGTTATTCGGTGGTTCTTCATTTAATGGATGATGATATACACTCTCAAGCTTTCTGAAGGATTATGCCTACCCCAAAAATGAAAAAGGATGGCCTCTTATAATTCATTCCTACGACAACAAAAAGATGTGTTTAATTAAATGGGGCAACTCATTTAATTATTGCTATGGGATGGTTCAAATTCAAATTTATAGAAGGTGAAGAGTTTAATTAAAATAAGCTACCTCAGTTCATTAATGGGGGAATTGGCACAATTATGGGGGAAGGTTGAAGGTTTCATGATTTCCCCCATTAATGGGGAGCTCAAGGGTTAAAAAGGGGTGTTAAGTGGGTTTAATATAGTGGGACCCACCTTGTTATATCCTCCCAAGGGAGTTTAGGGTGTGTTGGGCCCCACCTCTAACCTCCACTTGGGGGTTTTAACCACAAAACCAATAAAATTGTGTTACACATATTTTCACTCAATTTTAATTATAATCCCCAAAAAATAACTTCCAACCTCAATAAAAAGCAATTGTGGTAAAGGTACCCTCAAGTGACTATCAGCGCTTTGAGTTCAGAGGTGACATTAGATATCAATTCCGAGAACTGGATCCAATGATATAAAACGACGTACTTAACAGAACTTACCCAAGAAAAACTTCAGAAATTGATTCCGGGAACACCGTGCCTCAGAATTTTGCACCGTCAGAAACTACAGACTCGTAAAAATTCCATGTATTGAAAAACAAATTCACATAATTTATAGGACATTAAATTTTACAACTCATGTATATAATGTCCTCTAGTAGTCACAACATAGGAATTATGGTTGAGGTTCTTTTATGTATAATTCCAATGGGTTAGTGGGGAACCATTAGATAACAATTTATGAGGACATCAGTTGGGGGTTGGGGATTTTTATTCTTAACTCTATTTGGACATAACTTGTTTGGTAGGATTTGAATCGACATTCCACGAGACTTATTATATTGATCTGAAGGAGAAACTATATTCAAAAAAGATATCATTGTACGTACTAACATCAAAATATGATCCAATGGGCGAATTAGAGTTGGGGTCCGAGGGGATAGTGTTTTATTGATAGGTAAAGCCTTCAGAATGTCGATAACATGAAATGAAGACAAGATTTATGGAAGAACATGCTTTTAAATGAAATATATACGGGTGGAATGTGAGGGTTCACCTATAAGATTCTATATTAATGGATTCCTTGTTCTTAGTCTAAGGATCCCATGTACTACGACATTCTTGCATTGTCTATGATATGTGATATATTCTTGATAGCCTTTGAGAACCAGAAAATAATATTTTCTTTATATGACTATGTAAATGAATTAATGTACATTTACTACAATCCTGTTAGATAAAAAATGAATGGTAGAAAAAAAAAATTAATTTTTCTAAATATATAGTAGTTATCATACCCTACACAAGCTATTCATGATGACTATTTACTTCATACATTTTCTTTTAGTAAAGGCTCATGTTCTGGAGATGGATCTTAGTTCTAGTTAGCATGGGATGTAAGGAAATGGAACAATAGTTCATTCCTCCACTGGAGAATTTATTTGTGAATGTTTTTGTTGTCAATATGTTATTTCAACTGTCCATACAATGGTCAGCTATTGTCAACCCTTCAATATTTTATTTTGAAATTATTTTTAAGTGTGCAAGCTATGATTAATAAGTACAGATAATATGTTTCCCTATTTATTTTTATATATATGTTGTGGATTTTTCAACTAATTTTTCATGATATTTCATAGTGTGTTTGTTGTCCATTCCTTTCGAAAATATTATTGACTTATAACAAAATACCATTTAATATTAAAATATTATTATTTGACGAGGTAGGGATAAACTATTTGATGGAGTTTTTGATAAAATCATTAAAATAAAATTAAGAGAAGTTTTTTTTAATTATATAAAATGATTTAATCATCAATCTATTTGAGTATGAAATAATATCATTACAATGCCAAAAATGGTTATTTCTGCAAAACATTTTTATTTGTGCGATGAGACTTTATCAAAATAAAATAAATATATTACTATTAATGCATTATTTTTATCAAATAATTATATAAAATATTCAATAAAATAAACTATCATTCATTTAATTATATTAATTATTCATAGAAATTGAATAATGTAATTTTTTTCATTATAAACACTTTTACTTCAAAATGGTAATTATTAGAATTTGGGCATGAATATTATAATTAATTTCTTAAATTTTATTAAAAATTGTTATAAAAATTGTATAGCTATAATAATTAAATTTTAGGATTATGATAATTATTTTTTTAATTCTTCTTAATGTAATTATTTTTTTGAATAGTGAAAAATAATAATTTTTAACAAACTGTAACCTTATTAAAATTATAATTTTGTAATAATGATATAATAAATTATAAAAACTGTAAATAGACCAATTATATTTTTTACAAATTAAATAATTTTTTAGAGTGTTATTTCGAATTTAGGAGCCCAATCGTGAATGTTATGTAGTTGGGATATATTTTATTTAAATTAAATACTATTTTTGTGAGTACGCATATATATAACTATTTGGAAGGTGGAATTGTGCTTTGAATTGAATGTTTTTAAATAATATTTTCTTAAATAAATGAAAAAAAAATCATAAAAATCTCCTTTTTTTAAATTTATTTCATTGTAAACTAATATTTACACATAAATTGGAACGTTTTCCAAAATTGAACTTCATAAAATTTGTAGTAATATTTAAAAAATAACATTTTTCACTAAAAAAATGATCAGATAAAATGGATAAAAAATTGACACAACATGTACACCAATTGATTAAGGTACCCTTTTCTATTTAATATTATAAAAAAAATTTCATTTTAATAGTTATGTTTCATAATAAAATTTAATGTGGTTTAATGTGGTTTTACAAGAGGAAAAGGCATGAAATATCACACAAACATATATAAATGTTATTGTATAAATTTATAATCAGACAATTACATCTGTAACATTATTTTAGTATACATAGTTCTACCTTACATTAAAAATATATAAGTTATAATTATATATTTTATGTAATTATGATTGTGTGATTTCCCTTACTTAAAAAATAATTCCCTTTCATTAAGTTAATTAATAATATTTAATTACTATAGATTCTATGATATATACCCTAATACCTTCAATGTTTCCATACCCGCATCCAATAGTTTATTTATAAAAAATTACATTTATTTAAATGAAAAATGTGTTAGATAAATAAATTTCTCATGGATTATTTATAACTCATAACCATCTATATTAAATATTATTTCTTATTATGCTTATTATAAATCAAACATATAAATCCTAAAAAACTTACTTAAGAATCATAAATCTTCTCAATTTTTATTATGATTATTGAAAAACCATTACACACATTAATTCATTCATATATTCAAAGAAAAAATCATTTAGGTGTACATGTGTTCCTTTACATCCTTGAGGTGATGTATGTTGTTTTCTATAAAAACATCACATTGATTGATATAATGATGTATTTATGATAGAGAAATAGTATTTATCATTTTTTTTATTTCCCATTAAATAGGATTTACTATTTAATATTACTATAAGTCAAATATTTAAATGTGGGAAATTAATCATAATTATTCTGGGACTATATTATAAGTGCTTCGTTTTTCATGATCACATTATTTTAATAGTAATAAATGAGATAACATTAATACAAATGACATAAATGAAATGATTCTCAATGTAAAAATAATTGAACCTATATAAAAGTAAAACAACCAATAGAATTGAACTAAAAAATACCTGGTAGTTGAAGTAGTTATTATCGTTAAGGCTAATATTACTGAAGAAATTATTATTAATATTGTGAGAAGTTCTTATAAAAATATCATTTATGGTATGATATATATGAGTATCTTTTTTTCATTTATTTATAATAAATATATATTTATTATTTATGAGTATTGAGAACATATAAACCATGGAGATACATGATGTAAGGTATTTATGTTTCAATCACATTTTAATTTGGTTATCGTAATAATGAATTTAAATTTATGTAAATTATTATTTTTATCTCATATAAAAATCCTATTTTATCTAGAACTGGTTATTGATGACCTTTCAATGTTTCAAAATAATTCTCTACTAGTTTTTACATATTATGACTGTGATTATATATAATTATAAAAAAATTTATTCCTTTGTGATTTTGAATCATTGTCTTCCCTAAACATATTTGATTTTATAATTTTTGAATGAATTATATATATATTATAATAATTTAACAATTTAAAATATAAAAACATATTAATTTATATATATTTGAAAAAATGGAGTCATTTTCCAATTTATGAAAGTGGATATTTCGTCTAATTATGTGAATGAATTCTTTGACATAAAATATACCACTATAATGGATTTACATAGTGAATTTATAAATAATTGATATGAATATATCAATATAATATTTCAAGGATGTATTTTGATATAATTATTTTCAAATTATTATTGAAATATATTGATTTTAAATAATTCATTTTAAAATTAAAAATGTATTTTCTAAAATAAATGATCTATTGATCATGTTAATGTATTTTCATCGAATAAAATATCCACTATTGTTACTTATGACATTATATTGGTATTATACAATGAATCCATTTTTAATTCTCAATACTTTTTTGTTGTATATAATGAATGAATTATTATTAAACATGTTTAGATTTATAGAGGATATGGAAAGATAAATTGAAAAAAAATTAATAGTCGAGTGGCATACAAGTGAATTTATTAGGATATTATAATAGATGATTTTGATATATAACCCCAACTACAAATGTAAAATGATAAATAAACATTCTGAGATTATTATGATACGTGTCTAAATGATTGAAAAATTATTTCAACACATTTATATTTTTGGTTATGTTTTCTTCTAGCTATCCTTACAAAATTATCCATGAACTCTTTTGTTAGTTTCTATGATTATATGAAGATGATTAAATATTATTTCTACTTTCAAATATAAAAATATTATTACTTGATGTTAATTTTAATAGTTATGTTCATATTATTTTAATTTATAATTCATGTGAGCCACATTCATATATTATGACTTTTAATTGATAGTTACTAAATAGAAACCATCTTATTTTTAGATCACTATATAAGATGATTTTAGAGTATATGATGTATTATTAGATAACTATGAATAATTAACAATGGAATTAGGTCCCAGATTATGTTATAATTCCCTTATTATCATCTTTGTACCTCTTAAATGGATGTATTCCATGTTTGACATTACTATGAATTTGATCACTTGTTTTCCAATGTTTTCCATCCCCTTATTTTGATGTAATAATTTAACTCTTATATATCATTAAGGGTAATAACAAGGTGGTAAATTTGGGAGATATCATAGATATTTTCATAATTAATATTTTTTGAAAAAATTATATAATTATACAATTTGTATATTATACTCAAGTGGTTTAATTTATAATATATATATATGTATATATATATTCTATTATTGTAAAATGACGAAGTATTTATTTATGTTATGACCAGGACACCTACAAGTCGACCTGACACATCACCCATGCTATATCATTATAGAGTCTGAACCACATTATTGGCCACCATTTTCATCTTAATATATCATGACTATGATAACAGAAAAAAATCCAAGTCACCCTATTAAAATCCATCACCACAAACCCAAACCCTAATAAATTGACATCTACAATGAGAATTCATCACCTATCATGAAATTATTACATCTAGTCAAATTTATCTAATCAAATTCACCATATTCAGAAATTCATATATATTTTTATAGAAACTCACCCCTATAATTTTTAATCCTGAAGATATTTAATGTTTTTCATAAGACCACAATGATTTCTATGTAAAAAAATAAAAATTGTTCTTTTAAAAAATTATTTTGAAAATAGTAATCATAAATCATCTAATAGGTTCATTTATAACATTTTATATTTGACTAGGTGATATATTAATAAAATAAATGAATGATAATTTTCAGGAAATAATAAAAATCTTATAAGGAAACTATTGATATTGAAAAGTTGTAAATCAATATAATAAACATACTCATTCAAGAAAAAATGGTTTGTTTTAAATTTGAATACATATATAGAACATTAAATGGGAAATAGAAATAATAATTATAATCATATAAATGCTTTGTCTTGCAATTATATTGGTATCCCAACCAAAACACCATCTGGTCCCACACACAGTATATATATATATAGGAATATATGTATATCCCATGACACATGGAGTTAACAAGAAGAATATTTTCTAAAGATATTCAATTAAATAATGTATAAAATAAATTAAAATATTTCTAAATTTAATGATTTACTTATCCCATTCTTTAATCCCTATTTTATATTCATAACCATATATCAAAAATTTTGTTAAACATATCAACTGTGTAATTTTTTTAATGAAAACCCCATTTAAAAAATAACCATTCCCAGATGATTTAACCAAAAAACAACCTTCATATATATAAAATATAAAATGTAATTATCTAAAATTGATGTAAAAAATAAATATTTATGTTCTATGGTAAATAAATATTTTATAGAGATAACAACCTCAAAAAAATCATGTTCTAAAACTGTAATTGGTTATGGAGAGATATTCTCCTATTGAACATATATCCATAATAAAACTCATCACATACCCTTGAAAAAAAATATATTTGGAAGTCACATCCCTTTATTTGTTCAACATTTCATGTAGATAATATATTTATGAGAAATAATGATATAATGAAAAATAAGAATATAATTAAAAATATTTCAGAGATATATACCATGACTGATGTTGAATTACTAATATACCTTAGTTATAACTTTTTTGAATATAATATTAAGAATGGGTTGAGATAATGAGTTATTATGGGGATATTGGAATACAAAAGAGAAGCATGAAAGAATTTATCTTCACTTTTTGAAAACTATATATATGAAAAATAATTAGCTGCCACTATTAAAAAAACAATGCAGAATAGTATAATTCCATATGTACGATTAGAAAACAATTTCATGGTCACTTGGGAATGAAATAACTTTTAAAGAAATAATTAACATGTCATGAAACCACCTCTTGAACCATGAAAAATCATCTATGGCATTGAAATGGATAACTCACATTCTTCTAAAATGTTTCTCAAACCATGCATAATGATACATGAATCAATGAAGCTATGTCACTCAGTTACAACATGGATTCTTGTAATTGTCCACATATCATAATACTATATTTAAAAAAATACACAAACCACGAACCCTAATAAAATTTAGATGATGAATATTGAAAACATTTTCACAATATAAAAAATAACTATAACCCAGATAGGGTCATAAAAAATATTGCCTCACAATACATGAAGTCAAAATAAACATGGTATAACACTATGATTTTTCAATCCAAGAAGAAATGATTATATATTATAATTGGTTAATGAAATTAAATAAATATTTTATATACATGATGAGTCATGAAACCATTACAAAAAAATATCCATGTTAAGATTATGGTTATCTATAATGTCTTGATGAATAGAAATGAACCTTGGGAATCTGATCCACCTATAACAGCCATCATATATAGTATGTGATGAAATCATTTAGGCCAATTGAAATTATTATCTCTATTCTTGTTTAAATGACTATGAATGTTACTTAGATAGATCAATGTAATTTCAATGAAATAAAAAAATTGAAAATATTTTCCCATTTTGAGACACCATTATCACATGAATAGTAGCAATTCAACCATTATAACCATTAGTTATTTCTTCTTTGAGGACAAAAAAATCAAAAAATTCACAAAAACATCACAATCCACAATAATTTCTCAATTGCAATACAACGTATAATAACTATCTAAGAGTTAATTGGAATAATAACCAACAAACAGATAGGTCAGAAATACAAAACACATAGACTTTTAAGAGGTTTTCAACACCTTTTCAACTTCAAATGTATCTGGTTCAATACCCACATCCCTGAGTATAATTTTGTCTTCTAATCTAATAAACATAATTAATATACTAAATATTATCCTTTAATAAACCAACCAAATAAATCCCATAACCTTTTTTCACCAATCCCAACACCTGAAAACATTTAAAACATTTAATAGATGAATTATTTGGCATTATCCTTAAAACAAGATATCAAGAAAATTAAAATGGGAAAGGTACCCATTCATACATGGGTTGTCCCAAAAAAACCATATCCAGAAAATAAATTTTTACATAATTAACTATTTAATATCTAAAACACTTCATCTTCACAATATATGGTAATTACAATATATTATAATAACCCACTATTAAAAACCATTTAAATTTTGGAAGTGTCAAAATAATGCTAATGAGGAACCCAATTATTTTAGTAATTTTAATGAAAATGTTGAGGATGTTAGACATAAAATATAAATCTGGAATCACTATATATACCCTTGATTTATGATTTTAAAATACAAAACACAACTAAATAAAACAATGATAGTCAAATATTCGCATTTTATACTTATTTTTACAATTGTTGATGAACTAAATACCATTTATACAATCTCCATGTTCTTATTGGACCTCCATAAATATTATAGAAAACATATATAAAAAAATAATTATATAGCTTAATGTATTCATAACTATATTGGTAAACATTCATAATATCTTTAAAGGCCTTATATATGAGTACATAAACATTGATGTTGGAGGGAAAATGTTTTTAGTGAGTTTTGTGTTATTGGATCTAGTTTTAACATAATGACATATGTATTTTGTAGTGTGTTAGGGAATGATGAAATATAACCCACATCTATCACTCATCATCTTGATAATGATAGTGTTATATTTACATTGGTGATCCAAAGGGATATTTTATTGATAGTTATGAACATTTTCTACCATTCACATAGAATTTCTCTTAAAAATCCTCACATCAAAATAACTAATGATAAACATTCAATCATTATTGATCATCCATTTGATGAAATAATTAACTATTTCATCTATGAATGGACCTTGAATAAGACTATAATATTAATGTAAACGATCCTTGTTATGAAAAATTATATTGATAATTATAAAATCATGTATTGTGATGATATTTAGAAGATTAATTTTTTAATTGTTGTTGAATTTGAATTTTATGAACACCATTTAAATGTTGAATGATAGTTATGTCATGAAAATAAACAATTTACATTATTTGCATGATATAATTTTGTATCTCAACATTTAATCAATTTCATATAGATCCTTTAAATAATTAGTACAACCAAAACATAAAAAATCCATATGCTAACTCAAAATGATCAAGAATATTCCCATTCAGGTGAATATCTAGTTAATTTAATTATCAAACCATTTATTCAAAATAAAATAATTCATTAAATTTTTTTTGAGAAAACATTTTTGATTCAAAATCCAAACCTGTACAAAAATAAATTAACTATAAGTATCAAATATTCATGTTCCTATCTATACCAATCATGAATTTATTATCATAGGATAAATAAACGGTCCATATTTCATATATTACCATCATGAATCCATCCATGTGAGAATAATTTCGGTTTTCTTTAAGAAGAACATAAATAAATAGGATGGAACATTTCTAATATTTAGTATTATATCACAATAATTGGAAGCTATAATATTTTTCATGAAAACTAATATAAGGAATTATTTCAACCTAGGTGGAGACTAAATCATAATAAGATATATATGGTATGTAATGAAACCCTTATATTGTAGTAATATTATAACATGTACTATATTTCTAAACGTGAGTTAGTATTTCTAATAAATATTAATCATAAGAGAACTAGAATTGAATCTATTTATAATTATTATTTTAATATTACATAAATTTGGTTTTGTAATAGTTTGATTTTGTGTATAGACTCTAATAATATAAACTTATATACCATGCAAGATCAATTTTTGTGTTTCCCATTATAGTCTATATCCTAAAGAGAGAAGTATGGTATGATATATACATATTCTATGATTGATAGTATTTTTATAAATAAATTTTAGTCTTTTTAAAGATCATGGATGAAAATATTAACCTTAATATTCGTATATTTTTCCTTAATCTCATTAATTTTTTATTGTATTATTCCATTCATAACTATATGATGTGCATGAGGGTTATATTATTTGAAATGGTGGAGAATATTTTATAGGAATATATATATGAATTATATATTCTTTGAAAAAAATATTAAGGGAGACTTAATGTCATTAAAAATAATATGTAACCCTTAAAATTCCCCCCATAAAATTCTTTTCTCAATTCTTATAGGGTGTTATCGATCCCAAAGTGTTAGTGAAAATCTGGTAGGAATCCGTGGAAAAAATATCAAAATTATATATCATATAAAAGTAATTAAACAATGATATTTCTCTATTTGGTGAACAATATAAAAAAATGATATATAATAAGTTATATAACATATCCAATTAGTGGGAAACCTACAAAATCAGAAAAATATGAAACATAAAGAAAATGAAAGTACTATATCCAAAGAATATTCATTAAATAGTAAAAAATTTAAATTATTGGAGATATATGAAAATTAGTGCCAATATATATCCATGATAACATTACATAGTGTGTTACATTATTCTACCAAAGTACAACCACAAGATCAAATATTATCAAATAAATCTAATAATCATACTAAACCTACATTTTTATATGAGTGAGATAAATAGAATATTATGTTTACACAAGTCAATATGATTTACATTTAATTAAATAATATGGCATAATAATTTAGTTTGAAAACAATTATTTTGAAATTGTTTCCTCATTTCCCCCATTAAAACATATTTCCAAAAAAAATCTTGAAAATAACACATCTTCATAAATATGATATTTATTGAGAATATACCACAAATTAAATAACTTTTGATGAAATTATACCTTATATATTAAACCATTTAATTAGAAAATAATATTGTTTGGAATCACCATTTTTTAAAATGAATAATGTCAATACTACAAAAAATAACAACATCATCAATTCCTAGTTGGAATAGAAGAACTATCAAGAATAGAATTTAAATGGAAATTAATGAGTTAATATTTTAAATCATAAAAAATTTCTATACACTAAAAACCCCACCCAAGCACTAGGTTTTCCCCTCCATGGATAAAAATAATAATAACCCAATGAATAACCTTTGTACTGACTAGGAACATTAGTAAATGAATAATAAATAACTATTTCCCATGTACACCTATTCTAACCACATAGTCGACATGGTATACAATTTATATATTATTATATTTTATATTTCAAGAAATATTTATAAATAATAAAATATCATAAAACAATAATTTATCAATTTAAATAATTAACATGAATGTACCCATTTTTATAAAAATAAAATCAATTTCACTTATATAATATGGAAATTTAAATTAAAAATTCAATGATCAAATCCTTCCAGAATATAAAATGGGTATGTTATGTTTTTTATCATTTCATAATAATCCACCAAGTCTTTGAAAAAATAATTGTATTCACTCATTATGAATAATATTAATTAACAACTCTTTTTAAATACCAATCACATAATTCATTGTATTATTACGTAAATATAATAAATGTTTTTAATGAATTTATAAAAACATACAAATAAACCTAATATATGGAAAATAATATTATTCTATTATGTTGGAAATAAAAAACTTTTTAAAATTATAGATGAATCCTAAAAAATTGTTTTATAAATTTTTATTAACAAAATAATTATTAAACTAATAAAATATTTTACAGATTAATTGATAAAAATATATTATGCCTATATTTTTTAGAAAACAAGAGAAACAAAAAATTATTTGATACATAATCAAATATATAAGATGAAATGTTGAATTATAATTAACATTGATTAAAATGGATAATAATTCATTGATTTAATTTTAGAGAGTCATTCATGGGACCCATACTTTAAATATCATTTCATCCAATAACCACTGAGGTAAAGGAACACAATACAGGGCATGTACCCTATTAGAATAAAATGGGATCCAAAAAATCATGATATATCTAAATAATAAAGTCAATAATAACACATTATCATTAATTCAGCCACTATGGATTCACTGTTTAAATAGACTATATGTACGTGAGGGATACCAATAGAGTATTTCATACCATCGTGAACCAAGCACTTGACATATTGAGATTCAAAGGATAAAAAATGAAGATGATATAAAAATGAGGAGTTATGTGGATTGGTGTGATTTTATTGAGGATGATAAATCCCCCACAATATTAATATCATATAGGGAAATTGTGGAAAATATATATTATTAATATTTGGACCACTATATTTGATTTTTGAGTAACTAATCTTATCATGAATGAACATCCAATCGAAATAAATAAATTATGAAATTAAATTTCATATAAATAATATATTCAATCTATAAATTTAATGGATTCATTAAGTGACAAATGATATAAATTTAAATGTGGTACAATGCATTAATCCTTCATTCATGTGATGAACTATTTTTTTAGACAATTTTTATCTCAACAACATCACATGGGCCCTCCAAAACTCGTAAAAATATTGACCTGAATTTTAATTGAAAAATACTCATAAATATATTAATTAACAATAAAATCAATGTGGTGATATTAAAATTACCTCAACTATATAACACTCCATTCCCAAGAATTTAAATGGATAATTGATGATTATATTGTTCTAGAAACTCGTAGATCATGTTTTAGAGTTCAAAAATGGCTATCCTTTTCAACCTAAAACCATTGAAAACACCAATGAAATAAAAATAACTCAAGGATTCCTAAAATAAAAAATCTTGATATGTAATCAAAATTCTGAAATTAATCCAAAACATACCAGGAACTGTTATGAAAATCAACTAACAAATGGATCAAAATGTCATTCAATAAGTGGAGTGACTTTGATACATTATAATACAAACACATTTAATAATTGACTATAATATTTATTGGGAAAATATATTAAATTAAACAACACAATATTTAAATAATGAAATTTAATAATTTAAACTCATTTTAGTCATAGTACATAAGAGATAGATATAATACTGAAAGTGAAATTATAGACACCACTACATTTAAAAATAAAATTGAATACCAAAATTTAATTGTCAATACTATTAGGAAGATCCATATAGTAACTTCTTTTTTCAAATTTTAATATAATTTAATATTTTTAAATTAATATTTTAAAAAGAATATGTTTACATTTTTATAAAATTAATCATCTAAAACTTTTTATGATGTTTATAAAATTTTAATATATTCAAACTAATAATTTATAAATCTTATATCTCTATCCAATTGAAGATGAACATTTCAACACAAAAGATAATGTTATATATTGACAAAAATTATATTATTAGAAATGTCAAGCCTCAATTTATATGAAATTAAATTGTAAACTCTCTATATGATTTCGTAAATCCTAAATCATTTTTCTATTTCAAAACCAACATATTTTATTATAGAGGATCAAATGTAAGACCTTATAGAAACCCAACAATTCCAAATATAATGGGTTTTACAATAATCCATGATTAAAAAAGTTAATCACTCCCCATAAGACAACCTATGATTATATATAAACTAAATAGTAATAACTTATTCTTATGGTGAGTTAGATAATATAAATGAACTCATTAATTATAAAAAAATTACTACGTGATCATAAAACAATAATGAATTGTTTTTAATTGGGACCATAACTAAAATTTGGTTCCACTAATAAATACACATTTACATTAAAAAATATAATTGGAATCTTATTTGGTTTTCATGATACATAAATACTGGATAACACACCATATTAATATTATATTTAGACACTAGTTCTTTAAAAAACACTATCCACACTAGATGATGATAAAATTGATCAATAGTCAATGGTTATGGAAATATCCAAATATGTTTCTTTAGGAAATCATTATTAATTATATGTTTGAGGTTTTATTTATCACATCATTTGAAAAAAACTATCAAATATGCGACTAATCCACTAACAAAACACTTGATAATGGGAACGGAAAATATTACAACCTCAAGGGAAGTAACCAAGATAAAATTATAAATCGAATAATATATAAAATAATGAAATTAAAAAGACTAAATCATTCCTAAAAAACAAATATATAGTACAGAAATTGGTCAACTTGTTCTAACCAAAGACTAAATATCAATAACATTGTCTCTTTTAAGATAATATTGATCTTCATTGAACATAAAACAATAGATTTTGATTCCACCAAAACCTCTTTAATCATCCCTATATACAGGCATTCTAAATCACAAGATGATCCAATATCCATCCTCAAAATGAATGTGTAGTATAAAATTCAATGTGGATAGAGAATTATAAAAACAAAGCGATCCCATTGGGGATATTCAAATGATCACATTATAAAAAATAACACAAAGGTAAAATATATACATTTACAATATCATAATGATTATCCTACATTATCTCAAAACAAATGATAATATTATAAAATGTACCAATTCAAATTTAAAAATAAAAAAATTAACTCTTACTCCCTGGGATGGATATTCCTATTTCAATAATTATTTTTCTATTATACAGATAAATAACCAAGTTAAAGAAACTTATATGATCCATATTTAAAAAAATAAAACCCCTAATGAATATACTTAAACATAGATGGTTATGGTTAAAAAGATAATAGTAAGATGGTTTAAGAAGATAAATTCATATGTTTATATCCATATGATTTAAATAAGTAAAACAAAACAACTCAAATGAATGGAATTATTCATAATTTAATTTGCATGTAATGGTCCATGGAAAATATCTTTAACCATTCCGAGTCTAGATTCTATCCACAATACATGAAATTTAAAAATATTTTTATGTGAATTATGAAATAATGAAATTATCATAATGTCCTAAAATCATCTCGAGGAAACATATTTCATTAAAATAAATATGAAATCGAATTCTTAAAAAATAAAAAAATTACATATAAATGAATTTCTCTTTGAAATACCACCAATATATTCCTTTCATTATAAAAGAAAATATCTTTATCATAAAAAACATTCAACTTATAAACTATAATTTATTTTTTAAATCAATAAATTGGAAGATTAATGAAGAAGTTTAGTGAAATAATATTATAGAACCTATATCGAAAAAACTAAGATTCATAAACATTATTGATTCCCAAATAACTGGGAGGATTATGGATTTGGAAATCTTGAATTAAATCCTAATACAAGGTAAAGAGATAAATACCTCTATGCTCTGAGACTAGAGATGTTGGAATAACGATCCATATAATATATCAATTAGTGAAAGTGTCCATTAAATTTAAATTGAGGTTTACTATGATATTAAGATATTTTGACACCATAAATTAAAACCACAGAACTCAATCCACAAAACAAAAAACAAAAATAAATAGGTGATTCAAAACTTCATTTATATAAAGAAACGTCAAAAACTTTAAAAATATATTTTTTTTATCAAAATAAGAAATCGATATAGTAACATTATTTTTTATAAAACTATTTAAAATCATAATATAAATTTTTTAAATCTATTTTAGAACCAAAATATTTCAAAACATAATTTTTATTTATTTCTTAAACAAACACATTTATTTATCCCAATTAAAAATTAATGACATCTATTCAAAACCATGAATGTAAATAATCTAATCCCATATAACTAATTCATTAAAAATAATTTCAAAAATAATCAGTTAATTTAAATAAACATTATTTTAGACACATTACCAATGAAAAAATTCATTCTGAATCTGGATCTCCATTAACGGATGGATCCCCATTCTAAGGGATGTCTCAATAAGTATTTATTTAATGTGATATTATTGTCAATGTTATCCTAGAATTATAGGCCTACTTTAGGGGAGGTTGGGGGGTTCCATCATCCTAGTTGTATTTAGAGAAATGTTTGACACTATTAATTTTAGGTGAAAAAACAACATCAGTCTAATCATTATTGTATATTATTTTTCTTCTCTTAGTTTTTATTTTATTAATCATGAATCATATAACTATACTATTTCATAAAATATTTGGAGGATTTAGGGAATAATTTTTTTAAGGGTGATAGATCTTTCTAATTTGGGTGAGGATAATATTGAAATGGACCTATTTGCATCAAAATATACATGATGAAACCCTATTATCAAATACCATGAAATTTTTTACTCACATTTATATTGTAATATTTATTTTAATGTTGTTTCCAATGAAATTATTTACTATTTTATACTATTTTTTATTCTATATGTTTTTAATATTTCTATAAATGAAAATATAACTTTTATATTTTATAAATTCAAGTCATTTAGAATTTTTAACAATATATATTAAATATGAACATATTTTAAATAGAAAATGTGTTCTCAATAATTCCCATATTAAAATAAGTTTCAATAAACCTTATGGATAATCAATTTTCATCAAAAAAATTCTATGGTGAAACATAGATTAAAAGTAAGTAAATAAAAATATAATATGAATCAAAAAAATTCCATCAACACAAGAACTCTTATCATTGAAAATATTAAACACATTCAATGTATATCACTGTTCTGACAATAAGATGTCTATTTCATGTTTAATTGGTCCCATAAACAATAACAAAGTTTTCACATAGCATAAATGTATGTATAATGGAATTTTATTCATTATTTAAATATCATATCATAAATCAGCTAAATTTATTGAAAACATTTAATGAAATGTTTTGAGTATATCACAATCACATGATTCACAATCCCTGAATGAAATTTAATTTCATATATTCTCAGAAAAATATATTGATAAGTTACATAATCATGATTAAAATATGATGTTTAAACTATCTTAGAGCCAATAAAGAATACAATCCCAAATATTAGTATTTACTATCATGGATATTAAGTTATCAAAGACTAACAATGGAAAACCCTAATCTGGATGTTGAACCTATTTTTGGAAATACCTAAAAATCATTCCTACCCTCCATGCATGAGAAAAAAGTATCTCACTATCAAATATTTACCATTTAGAGCTATTTCAACAATAGAAAATATAAAACAAAGATATGAAAACAAAAATATATTAATAACCCCTAGATATAAAATAACTAAGAGAATATTCCAAAAAATTATGAAACATGAAAAGAAAAAAATGATACCAAAAAAGTGACATGGGATGAGTTTAACTATGGATGTATAAAGAAGTGAAAAATTAAAATGCGATCAAGATAAAATAATTAAGGAAAAATAATCGCAAACATCCATATGAATTTTTAGTAGCACCACATACACTAACAATATAATACATCCAATAGATATGAGGTGATAATTTATAGATGAGTGTTATGATAAACATGAAATGATATTGATGTGAAAAAAATACCCCACCAGGTTTCCATGAACCAACATAATGAACATGTTACTGAACTTATTACTATATCATTCTATTTTAAAACCATTATACATAATTAGTTTTTCATTATTCAAATTTTAAAACAAATATCATGTTGTTTTAAATAAAATGAACAAATTTTATAATTTTATGTTTTATGATAAATATACAACATTTTACATTATTTAATCTAAATAATTATATAGTTATGTTAACAATGTTTTAAATAATAAATTATTATATATTAAAATAAAACATTTATAAACATTAAGATAATCATATTAATAAAATATAGCATCTTCTGAGAATACCATGTGCTATGGAGAACATTCTTATTTGAGGATAACATTGTTTTTAATAGATTAATGTCTATAAGGTGGGAAACAAATACACAATAGTTGATATTCCAAATACCCCTTTGTACCAAAGCTATTTAACTGAGGGGAAACCCAGCATAGTATACCTCATCAAAAAACATATCGAAACTATAAATAATAAAATTCATCACTACTACATGTTTGTACATACTGTAATAACATAGCCTCCCATGTATTTTAATAAAATATAAATGTATTTTATAATTTTAAATATTAATATTACCTCATTTTAAATCATAAAAATAATAAAATATCATTTTTAGTCACATAAGTCATATTTAAGTATTCAAATTTTATCAAAGAATGAAAAATGCATTCCACGTTATTCATTGGTTATACATCAAAGAACAAATAAAAAATCAATAATTTCTATTTCATAATATAGTGATTATCCTGTTGGTTTTAATTTAAAAATAATTCAATAAATGTTCTTACCATAGAATATATGCACTATTTATTGGTAAAGGATATTTTCAAACATTTAGAAAATAAAAAACCAAATTCGTCATTTTATTTCATCATTTGAACAATTATTTTAATAGTATTATTAATATTTAAAAAACAAAATTTTTTTAGTAATAAAACATTTCCATAATTTTGGATAAAAAATTAGTGAAATATAATGATTATACAATTAAATATACATTTTTTCATTTGGAATTTCCCCATAAGTCTTAACTCATTAAAAATATTTAAATATTAATTCATATTAAATTGTCCTATTTATAAATTTTTTGAAACAGGTGAATGGAATAAACAATTAATATAGGTACCAAATTTTTTTCTAGACAAGTTCACTGACATTTTGAAAACCATCAAATAAAAATAAGAAAGAGACATTTTTTTAAGAGACATTACTAGTGTACCGACTTCAAATCTTATACTTTTCAAAAATCGTGGAGGTAAACCACAAATATATAGCTCATGAAGCACTATAGAACAAATATGGTTCCAAATTAATAAAAATAAGTCATTAAACAAAATTAATAGAAACAATAAATTTAAATCATTAATGAATGGATTATTTTGACAGGTAAATTTATGCAGTAGTGGGAAAACATGATTGGAGGTCATACTAAGAACAAGAAAAACTAAGACTGTAATACACTCAAATTATCCACCATGGAATAGGTAAGAAACCATAGACTCAATTATGGGAGTAGAAAGAGTGGATTAAAGAGGCTATAGGCCCCCAAAATTTATAAACTCATGATAAATGAAATTGAAGAAGAGACACCGTTAATATTGTGTTGAAAAAATTTAGAATTTGGATAACCAATGCTTTTGTAAATTAATATTCACATATAATATTCGTGTTCTTAAATTCACCATAACACTATAAAAAATTAATCATAGAAATTTATGTGAATTTATATGGTAATGATGAATTAAATGTAAATGTGTTTCATTATGTGAAACCACCATTCAGTGTGTGATTTAGTTAAATTTATAGTTTTCACCACTACAATCTCTGTTGAGCCTGATAAATGAAAAAAATTGTAAATTATAAGAATTTTTTATGTTAAAAATTATGGAAATAAATTTAAAAAATATAATGGATGGTCGTAGTGTTATACTAATAACATATATATAGTGGTTTTTCATGACATGAGGATATAAATATCTTTCTAAAACATGAAAAAATTCAATTTAATAATTATAGAATGAATTGTTCTTGGAAACCTTGTATCCGATAGGGGTAAATATAGGAAAATCCATGGTATATAACATGTATCAAATAAAAATTTATAAAATAATGAAATAAGGGAGTTCTTTCTTTTTTTATTCAAGTTTATAAAAATGAATTATATTGAACTTCCTCTTCATTACATGTCATAATTAATAATTTCTTTTGTAAATGTTCATTGTTTGTGAAAAAATTCAAAGAATAATCACTAGTTACACCAATTTCATGTATATTTTCCGTACCAACCTAGTGAGAACCCAATTGGAATATTCAATTAAATATCATGTTTGATGTGGGTGAATATGGTACTAGAGTCATCAGAGGAAAATGATGTGATATAAAAATATTTTTCAGTACATATAAATTATAAATATCTAATGATTCAATAATATAAAACCCCAAATAAAATTAATTTTATACTATTTTCATTTCATTAACATCTCATTAAACCTATCTATTAGGTTTATTGATCACCAGTTTTGAAATTTATTTTCCATTTTAATAAAATTTCCAAAAAAAGTCCATGAATAAATGATTATATGGAACTTACTAAGTATTATTTTTCAATTACAAAAAATAAATTTATTTTAAAATATTATAGTTTATCATATTGAAACATTGGAATTATAGTACAATTAACCAAATCATTCAATTTGTGATTAATTTCTAGGTGGACACATCTATTCTGTGACTGGCATCCCATAGATTGTTGATATAAAAAAATACATTATTATTCATATCATTCATAAAATATGACTGAATTTATATTAAGAATAAATTTATTATGTTTATGATGATGAGTGTGTTGATTTATCCCTACCTAAATATGATCATTAATTATATTTTTGATTAATAAATGATACCATGGGTCTGATTATAAATCCATTCTCAATATATGTTTTTGAGAGGAATTTGGAATCATATTTTCCATAATGAAAACAAATAAAATTCTCTTACATGGTGATTTAATATGTATTACAATATCTAAGGAATCATATACATTGTTCCAATATATTCCAGAGTCTTAACTAATAGAATCTATCACAAAAACGAATAAAATTACCCATACTCCAGTTATGGATGTCAAAATGAATTATTTTTAGGTAATTGGTCTTCTGGGACCCATCCCAACCTATAGTGTGTATATATATCATCTTATATATTGACTAAATCTCTAAATATTTTTATTCCATTCCAACCTAGTGAAATAACCATAGAATATTAATGTAATTCTAAAAATAAAAAATAATCTCTAGATTTGGATTAAATGATCTATGATAATTTATCGCGAAACCAATTCTTGAAATCCTCCATTGCAACTATATAAGGAATAGTTCGGGATATGTCACATAATTCATACTATTTAACAAACATTATACAATGGTCTCTCTGATCTGTTGAATTGGGAAATAATACCAATTTTGGAAATAAACATTCAGTACATTTAGGAATGTTTGGAACCTGAAACTCAAGGTAACACGTTGGAAATTTTATGCTATATTAAAAATATGTATTGTAACTTCACCATATAGGTTGTATTTCTAAAATTAGTATATTTTTCAATTAAAATTCATCATAATTATTTCAATGAAATAAATAATTTTTTTTGATATTTTCCATGGCTGAAATATAGATGAAACTCATTCTTATTGCATGTGAGTATCTTATGATGGTGGATACTGATAATTCAATGACAAACAATGAAATTTTCAATATAATTAAATTTTTTAATCATAAAATCAATCCAATCAATTGTGGAAAGTTGTTCTCCTCTATTATGCTAAATTATATTTCGTCATATGGATGTAAAGGTAATAATGTTTAACAAATTGAGTACATAGGATTTTGAATCCCTCTAATGATCATATAAATAATGTAAACATTACATTATAAAACTATAGGAAGAAAATATCAATAAAATGGTATAAATTATCAGTTCAATTAGTTAACTAAATTATAATAAAACATTTTAAAAAATTATTTCCAATTTCACAATAATTAATATCTACAAAACTGTTCTTAAGGGGGAAACATAATTTTATATTATTTTATTCTATATTTACATCAGTTTGTTTTACTTATTATAAAAAAAATCCTAAAATTTTATTGATTTGTTTTAATTAAAATGAAAATTAATATGGGGCAAGCCACTTTTTTTAGGAAAAAACCGTCTGGAGACTCAAACCTACAATTTATAGTTGAAAAATGGGATGAATATTAATGATTATTTCCTTTATATCAACTATTATATTGAATATATATATATATATATACATATTGTGTCATTATCTATGTATTATTTTTTATTTTTGTGAGCTTTAAATTTCCATTGGGATGTTCCAAAGGATATCAAGAAGTGGATCATGAAAACACAAATTTGTTGAGATAATAAAATGTTATATATGAGACTATATCAGGGATGGTAGATAATCTAGAATAGAGGTTTTGGATATTATATTTACAAGAATTATTGAATGTGGAGTATGATATACGGTGTTTCGTCCACTTCTATTTATGGAAATTTTACACCATGGATATGGGTCTACGATAATGTTATCATCATGGGAAAAACTATGTTGTGTGGACTTCTAGGAGGTTTATATTGGTTTCTATAACATTAATGAGTGTATATGTAGTGTGTTTCACTGTTTCAACCATAAACATGGGATGAGTGAATATGATGTAGGGGAGATCTTCACTTTGGTTTCCAAAGGCTTGTTTATTGGAGATTATTTATAAAAATATAATTGGTTTTCATCATGTTTAAATTTAATCCATTAATGAATATAATGTGGTTGGGGTCCTCTACTATATATTTATGGTTCTAAATCAAATTTGTAATATTTTTTTATGGTTTTATTTTCTAAGACTGAATATAAAAACATATATCAATAAAAATCCCTCAAATAATATTTATTTTAATTAGGTCTATGGGTGATTAATGTGTGTGACAAATGTTTTATTTGGACTATTTGTATTGTCCTTCGACTCAAGACAATGTAATATCAATTTCATTTTAATAATCCATATTCATGAGGAGGGTTCCACTATTTAAAATAGTTTAGTTCCCTACTGTTTTAAGTATATACAAGGTATTATTTATAAATTGATGGATTTTGCGTAATGTGATATATTTTATTGATATCATTGTTTTTATGTGGATTTTATTTAATATTATATTTTGGAACATTATTTATTGATGAAATTTATTATGGGATGTTTTTGAATAAAAAAAGATTTGAAACCTAATTTTATAAGGCTTCAATAATTTTTTTTAATGTTCATCATGGGGTTGTATTGGTTCTTGGAAAATAAATAATATTGGTATCCTTGGGTGCCTTAGTAAATAGACATGTCACTTTAGTACGAGTAATAATACATGAGGATTTCCCATAAGATATATCCAAAGAATCTTCTCTCTCAATTATGAATGGTTATTCACATGTTTGTTGATTTTATTCTTGGTTTCTCACTTAAATAACATATCGTGAGTCAATATATATTACTTATTATTTTACCATTTTTTCATACATATAAATCTTCATATTATTTGATTATTTTAATTTTAACGGTTTTTTGAAAATTTTGTTTATTTTAAAAAAACATTGGAGGAAACGTGTAAATGGAATGGATTAATTTTGATCATAAAAATCTCATGAGTCCTATCATCTTATTAGTGAGAATATTGGGTTATCAGAGATTATTTAAATGATATTTTTTCATTTAGGATTGTCTTCAATTCTATTAAATTTTTTCACTTTGGGATTGGAATTATTTTTCTAAATGATGTCTTTTAAATCATAATCAATTTACTCTAGTTTCCCTCTTAATTTTAGAAACATTAGATGTGTATCTGATAATTAATTGTACCATACCGTATAGAATTCTTTCATGGGAGACTATCTGAGTTGTCACCTGTTGGTTTGTTACCAAAATGGAATCATAGGTTATTACCCAACTTATTGTGTTACAAAACATACTATATTTGGATTACTATTTTAGGAAGGAAATATTTTAGAAGATTATAATTTAAGTAGACATTTTTATTGAAGGGACCTACCTTCTACCTTTTATGACCGAACCAGAGAAGCCATTTTTTCCATAAATTTCATCAATGTTCGATCCTTAGGGTGTAATTTTTTAAATAAAATAGATTTAGTGTATATATATATAAACTTGTTATGATATAAAATATTCTATTTTATTTTAATGATCCTTCATTTATTTTAATTTTAATTTTATGGGAATTGATATTTCTTTATAAATTTGGTCTTATGATTTTATAGTTTTCACTTAAGATGATTTTTTATTTTTTATTTTTTATTAGAAACTATCTTCTAGATTTGATCTTATTAATATAATAAAAGAATATTTAAGACATGTATAATAGTTGATTAAATTTTATATCCTTCATTTTTAGAGGTATATTCCACCGTATTCTGACTCTAGGTATGTTGGGCATTAGATTTCATAGATGAATGGTTGACTGTGGCTTAGAATTTATTTACTAAAATCATAAAGATTATATATTAATGAAGTACCATAGGGAACTAATGAAATTTTTTAGAATATTTATAGAATATTATATTTTATGGAAAAAAATTATTGGATAAATATTGGTTTCAACCACTTAGATGATTGAGGGACTTGGATGTAGATGGTGGGACTCAACCATCTATGAGACATGGGGAAAGGATATTATAACAACTAATTTTAAGGAAACCATCAATAATATGTTTAATCCACCAATATTGTGAGTGGATAAGTCTTGATAATTTCAATGTTCATAGTAGGAGATAATTCATTATTAGAATATTCTCCCCTTTTGGATTAGTTGGTACATAGAGAACAAAATCATGTTACTAATGTCTACATCAATGATTATGGGTTTGAGATAGGACAAATTTATGATATCCTATCAATGATGATTCTATTATGACTTCTAAATTTTTTTCAGGCGGTCGAAAAATCAACCATGGATCAAGAATGCATATGTGTGAATATGGGCTTAGATGGATATTTGGTTACTATTGTTGTTATCTAGGGTATTTGTTTCAAGAAATTAATGTAATTTCCAAGATTATTAGTATCATTAAAACAACATTAATGGGATTCATCAAGTAAAAACATCATTACATAATAGTGGAAGGATTGGTTATATATATCCTATCTATAGAGAGTCTCTATGATCTTATCATCATCATGGAAAATAATTTCATGTAATGTTTTTCGTATATGGATTTTTTTAATCCATTATTGATAGGTCCCATATCACAATGGGTTCACATATTTACTATGATGCTTCAAAATGTGGTGGATCTTATACTCAATCCATGGTGGATGTTCACAAAGATAATAAATCGTAGTTAGTATTATAAATTAGATGATTTTATATAGTGGTGTATGTACCGAAGGAATCTAATATAAGGAGATCTACATCTAGTGGTACAATTTTAATTCCATCCTCTATGGTACTAGATTTTATTGATTAAGTTTATACTCATTATTTTTAATAATAATTTTTGATCAAATTTTTGGGATTGTATACATAGATTTTTATATTGTTAGGGTATTACTAAAATACTTTAATAACATGCTCACAATATAGTTTTCAATTTCCATTGTGTTAGTTAATGACATAAGTCATTGAATTGGTGTGTTATTTCTAGGTAATTGAACATGTAATATTCAATAAAATTATCACCATAGATTCAATGATTATTTTTATTGAATAATTTGAATAATATCATAACAATGTTCAGTTATTCTATCCAGATGGGGCATCTTATGTCATTTTGGATAAGTGAAATTCTAAGTCTTAGACATTGTGGAATATTTTTCTATACGATGGATTAAAATCTTACATGATTTTAAATGTGTTATTAGATTCTATTTATCATTTTCTGAGAATGCTTCATCCTATAGAGGTGAGTATTTAACCTATTGATTTTCCACTCTATTTTTTTTGGGTTATAATCATAGATAGTGGCTACTTCATTATTGAATACTCAATAGTATGATTAATACTACCCGGAATCATTTTTGCATGATTCCATCTAAGTCATGGGAATACAATTTCTTGATTCACAACATTGATGATATGGTATTTATTAATCATATTATATCACCAGTTGGATACCCTATCTTATTCACTATATAAATAAATGTGATCCCCAAGAATTTCCTTGATTTTATAAATTAAAATCATGATAGAAGTTAGAACATGTATCCATCTCATTAATTGATGATATATTTTATCATCTTATAGGATCCTATTGGATTTCTGTGATTTAATATTAGTTAGGTCAGAACTAGATGATATTCTGATACAAGGATATACATAATATTATATTTTGGATCTAATATAAAAATATTGAATTCCCATTTATGCCATATAGTCTTAGTAATGTTGTTGTAGTGTTTATGTTAACGATAAGAATTTTAACACCCCAATCATCCATGGTATGCTTCCCTTTGAATTATACAGTAGCGTGTGTTGTATGCAACTTTGAGATCTAACACACACCACAACCAATCAAACTAGCAGTTATGAATAGTAATATCCACTTTTTGAAATTTAATAAATTTCAGCTCTCAAAATTTACTTCATTATTGGATTCGGAATATCAAAATTAGACTAGGCTAAAATTTTGGAATTTTCGAATAAAATTTATATTTTGATGAATAGTGAAAATTTCTAATTTTTAATTAAAAACTACTTTTTTTTAATAAAAATAATTAATATTGATAAATTATGAATTTGAGCGGGATTAAAGTGTATTTAGAATATATTTTTACAAGTTAATACAATGTTTGTCATTGGAAATAATTTCTCAATTAAACCAGACATGACAAAGTGTCAATCTTTTCATTGTTCTTATCTCTTAAAAACACGCTACTTGTTTTAACAACATGAATTAATTTTGAATTAATTTCTTCCACTTATGTGTTTTGAATTTGTAAAAATGGATTCCATATTTTTAATCAGGATGTCTAAATTTTGTAAATAGGTAACTTTTTTTTAGACATTTTGAATAATTACTTCGGTAAAAATATTATTTACCATGGTTAAAGGGTAAATCCGGCAAATAGGGGTAAAAAATAATATTATAATAATTATAAATTACCCTAAAACGTGTACTCAAATTATTTTTTGATACATTTCAGACTATGGGAATCATTGGGTCGATTTCGGGACCCCATGGAGCCACATGTAATTGATAATGACACTTTATATTAATTAAGTTAAAATAAATACAAAAATGACAAAAGCATATATCTTTAAGAAAATAATTTTTACATAGGGTTATATGTGTTGGATTTTGGACTATAAAAATTCATTGGAAAGATAAAATTATTTCCTACATAAATGTATTTTTTTATAAATTTTAGAAATTTAATAATTAATATTATTTAGTAAACAATAATGATGGAGTATTTTCCTTATTAATGAACGAATCAAATAATTGGTATTATAAATGTTAAAATTCATATAATTTGAAAGTTTTGATGACATAAATGACATTTATTGATTACTATGACATTATAGTATTTCATAAATGAATTTTTTTTGAATTAATACAGTTTTTAAGACTTTAACAAAAATCAATTATTGAATGTGTCAAAATTGACATAAAAGAGTTTTTAAAACTAATATTACATTATTAATGGATATTAAATTCCTAAAAATCTAAGGATCATCCAAGATACTTATATCATGATAGGTGAATAATTTATGGACCACTTATGGGTCTCTTGGAGGTATATTGTATGTTTATTAACTATATATTATAAAAATACAATGTGACATGGTAAGTGTCAAACTAATTAACTAAGAGTTAAAACTAAAACATAAGGTTATTATAATGACCCAAAAATGTATAAATTATATTTTTTAAGTGGTTGAAGACCTATACCCACATTTAACTTTAAATATTCCACTTTGTATCCATTATAAAGCGAATATAAATTTATTATAATATAACAATCCATTTTGATCAAATCAATAGGAAGAACCCGAAGAAGAGGTCATGTTTTCACCACCCTTTTTCACTTCCTTTCTTCTTCAACTTCTTCTTTCTTTGTTATTCCCATTGTAAAAAAATAACTATAGTATCTTATATATACTGTGTTGTTATTATAAATATGATACAACCGTATTCAGTATTCTATCCATCCTTTTAATGACATGTCACCATACGTACGTACGTACGACTTACCGTCTCCACATCGTGGTGTAATTATTGTTCAATAAATTATTATTTTGATGGGTATAATAATGATGGTTAATTCGTGTAAATAATAAATATAACATCATAATGATTATGTATATATGATATAACATCCAATTATATATTATTTTAATATCAAAAAGATGATATTGTCACTCGTGCGTACATACGGACTACCATCTCGACGAATGCGATGAGATTCATTCTCCATCATATCCATTCAAGTATAATTATCATTTGATGATAATAATAGTATTTAAGGACTTATTATCACTCTAGATATGAATAAGATACAACTTATCCATAACAAACACATCTTATGTAACGAAACATATGAAAGAAAATGAGTAAGTTAACACCCGAAACGACGATAATACTAAGATATTATTAACAAAGAAATATTAAAAGATAATATATGATATCATATTAATGTATATGATTCTTGTATAATTTAATAAAAATTATTTCACCATTATACTGGAGGTTATCCTACCCCAACCAAGGAAAAGTACAAGGTAAGGGTAATTTCACAATCTCTTCAATATCTGAGGTTGTTTATATGTAATTATATGATGGGACCTATTTATCATCCACATCCATATTTATGAAAATTTTATTTCAAAACATTCTTTCAATTTTATAGAATATGGGTTAATGTAATTTATACCATTGTTTGACTTTTTATAAGAGGTTTATAAAGGAAACTTTCCGTCGTTTTCCAAACAAGGTCCTTTTTAATCTTTTCGACAGAATTAAGGTAAGAATGTCTTTTTTAACATATACAACAGGTGTGGAAATTGTTTGCTGTTATAAAAACTTAGAAGCTTCCCTTACAAGATTATAAGAATATTTTCAGAGTATAATTTTTATTTTATAATTATGTGACTTTTAAATGTTTTCAAAAAAATAGATATTTCTCTCAAATTGTTTTGATTTCATCTATGCCAACATCATTTGAGTGATTTTAATTTTATTTGAAGTTTATTTATTATGATACAAATCTTCCATATTGTATTGAATATTTTGTGATATTTTTATTGTGGATGTGTTATTTTTATACCATTCATGGTTTGTGGAAGAAGTATTGACATTTCATATTCTAATATTAATATGAATGTTTATATTATGTTAATCATTTTCATATGGGAATGAATTGGACTTAATAAGTGACGGGTGGATCCAGCTATAGATCCTCGATGCTTTTGTAGGTGTCATGAGACAAAATAGTGTCTTTTCAAAAGTCCTTGACAAAATCTTATTTGTAGATTTGGCACGAAACCTTGGATATGTGGTTATGATATTCTGGCATTATGCATTACATCTTTATGAAAGTGGTTATTTATATTGCATGTGATTATTCGACTAGTAGAATATCCATGTGAATAAGTAAATGGAATTATTTGATTTTATTTTTCCCATATTATGCTGAAGTTCAAGTTTAAAAAGATTTTGTTTTAGTTATACATTGCCTTAACTGTTTATGCTTATATATTAATGTTTACGCTATATTGTTATCCATATTAAGCATTTGAGCTCACCCATTTATATGTTTTATTTTTCCTAGGATATGAAGAAGTATTTTATGAATGACCTGCAGGGATAGTATGAGGGGATAAGAGTATAGAATATGGAGACTATATTGTTGTAGTTTTCATTTTATTATGTAATGTAAACTTTATGAATGTATCTAGTTATTACAGGGCTACTAAACTAATCAGACTTTCGAGAATTGATCATTCTTTTGATCATGCCAATGTTATGTACTAATGCACCAACTCTAGGTAACTGGGGACGGGCGTTATAGTTGGTATCAGAGGAAGCATAGTACAAACATTGAAATCTATATTTAGATAAACTCTGATTAGACCACATAGAACTAAGACGGATTTTGACGATTAGTATAGAAGAAATTCCTAGAATTTTGGTATTGTAGGGATTTTGTGAGTTCTCTAAGAAATACATCCCTGTCTAGATATGAGCAGGTAGATGTGGCTCTGGCACAGATGTACCTAGTGGTAAAACCCGAAAACACCGCTTTGAGATAGACTCGAAAGGGAACTGGTTCATGACAACAGGCCATACTGCACTAATTGTTAAGACACTCCCAGGGGATATTCTTAGGATAACTCTAATTTCCATTACAAATCATTATGAAGGGTTTATGAGTATATAAATCCTCAATGAAAACATTTTTATTATTATGGATTATATCAATAAATAGTTCAATTTATGTTAAGTGTTTTTTAATTATGGAATTACGTATTTTGATTCATAAATTGATCTAGTTTATTCCATTGTTTAGAAATTGCACCAAGTGGATGAAATGGAAACCATATCAATGCACGCACTCCATGTAGGGATTTCCCTCCTGCTCAAGATAATTATAGTGGAGCTGGTGATGCAACTGGTGTTGATCAGCTTATCACCATACTGGGAAAACACATTCAGGTTATGAATAATAACCTTACCCGTATGGAGCACCCATATCCACAACATGGAGGATAAATGTTAAATCGCCTCAAGAGGTAGAAACCACCAACATTAAATGGGATTATAAATCCATTAGTATCCGAGAAATGGATAAGTTCCCTAGAGAAAATATTTCAGGCTTTGGGGAGTAGTGAAAGGGAAAAAGTTGTCATTGCAGTTTATCACCTCATTGGAGATGATGATCAATGGTGGTCATTGATTCAAAACATGAAGGAGGAAGATGAAGTATCAAATATGGAATGGAGGGAGTTCGAATATCTTTTCTTATAAAAATACTTTCCTCGCGACTATCGAGCAGATATGGAAAGGCAATTTCTGATTCTATGACAAAAGTAGGATGAGAATGTCACAAAGTATGAGGCTAAATTTAGAAGGTCAGAACGGTATGCTGGATATTATATACGTAACCCAAGATGTAATATTGATCGTTTCATTCAAGGGTTAAATCCATTTCTCCGTCGAGAATTAGTCTCATAATCCTTCTCATCGTACGAAGACATTGTCTCATGTGCTATCATGACAGAAAATTAATTCTCTATGTCTTATGACTTTAAAGCAAAACAAGAGAAGAAGAGAACTTCTGATTAATATCGGAATGGAAATAAGGGGATGAAGGGAAAAGTTGAATATCTATCCTATGCTAAATGTGGGAAGAAATACCTCAGTACATGCTTAAAAGGAATGGGAGTTGCTTACATGTGTGGTGAAAAAGGCCACCAAGCTCGTGATTGCGCGGGGAAGAAGGAAGCTACTGATGACCAATGATACAATTTCAGGGAGATGGGGCATTATGAAAATGAATGTCCTAATCATTAGAGAAACATACCTCAGAAAAGGCCAAGGGATCAAGGCCAAGATTATGTTATCACTACTGCTGATGTAGAAGCTCTGAAAGACATGGTGGCAGGTAAGTTAATGTTTACCTTATGTTTCGAAAATGAATTATTTGATTCTGGATCATCGCATTGTTTCATATCTTACCAGTTTACTAAGAAAATAAGATATTTCCAATTTAATTTAACAAGGGAGTTGTCAGTTAAAACTCATAAGGGGAGATCATTGCAACAATTATTTATGAATTAGTCCCCATTAGAGTACATAAATGTTCTTTATCCGCTGATTTTCATCATCATACCTATGATTGAGTTTGATGTAATCCTCGATATGGATAGTCTTTAAGACCATGATGCGAAGATTTATTATAAAAAGACACAGGTAACGATTTTTGACGATGATGATAAGGAACACCTTATCTTTAGAGCAGAATCGTCACCACCTAATTCTTATCTAGATCCACGACCAGTAGCTTAACTAAATTATTTTTTTGTGGAGGAAGAGAATGAAATGACTATGATTGAGTAAATGAATGTTCAAATACAGGATGTACCTATAGTGAAAGAATATGTAGATGTGTTTCCGGAAGATTTACCTGGACATCCTCCAGAATGAGAAGTTGATTTTTCTATTGATTTAATTCCTGGATCATGACCTATATCGAATACCCATTATATAATGGACACTGTGGAATTAGTTGAACTAATGAAACAACTAGAGGAATTGAGTAATAAGAGATTTATTCGCTGTAACGACCTGAAATTTTGAAGAAATCGTTTTTCCTAATTTAGTGTGTTATATTATTTTTTTTATACTCAACAAAACTTTTTCATTTGATAACATGAGTATAATAAAAATGAAACCATTGGGTTTTGACTGTTATATGACCATTGGTCAATATGACCGCTGGAAACTAAATGTTTCCATTATTGTCTCTAAATACAAGTGATCTTGGTTAATTAATATAGAAAGAAGATTCGATGGCCTCACCCAGTAGTCTTGGACTGATCGAAGACCATCTAACAGAACTTGGGAAGGAGGTAGAACCACTGGACTTTCCTCTGGAACAAACTGAAGCAAAACATCATCATGTGAAGCTAGAATGGAATCGCCTTCGTGAGAAGTTCAAACTGATATAAATTACTACTAGTGCAATGTTGGCCAAACCTCCCTCAAATTCTATCACCTTAGCACACCTTACACTTAGGTCTGTTGCTTGTGTGATAAGGGGCTATGTATGGAGACCCTAACTGCCTTGTGTAATACTTTGTTTTAAATAAAAATTTTGATTTCTTCTTATGATGAAGTTTATGAATTTTCAAATGTCCGGATAAATATAGTATGCATATTTTTGGTGAATTTTCGATAAAGGATATTTTAAAAAAAAATTATGTAATCCTTAAATATTTACAAATGTGTAATGATTTTCAGAAAATGGTCTTCTACAATTATGTTCAGTATGAAATTTAGAGTGTAAAAAGATCAACATAATTTTTGATGAATAGTAAATTATGAATAGTGATATTATGTTTAGGATTAGTAATGTGACCAAATGGATTAGTAATCTCACTTAAAGAAAGTATTAATATAATCTAGGCACCTTGATTAAGTAATGCGATTCAATAAAATGGTTAAATAACGGTTTAATAAATTATTAGTCAAGTATTAGTTTTTTCGAATGACTATTTTTTTTAATTAAAATTTAAATTAAAAATATTTAGAAAATTATTTTTATAAATTGGACTTTTTTTTTGAATTCAGAACATCGATATTATGGTAAGGTAATTTTTGGGGATTATTCTGAAAAAAATCAATTTTCGGTGACTAGTGTATTTATTTAAAAATTAAATAAAAATTATTTAGAAAATTATTTTTATACAATGGAGTTCATTTTTGAAATCAGAGCATTGATATATGGTTAAGGTGAAGTTTTGGTATTTTTTTTAGAATGTTGAATTTTTTATGAATAGTGAAAATACAGTTTTTATGTTACTCGTGTTTTTTGACATCATTAAATGATGTATTATGTATGTAATCTATATGGTCGACTTATTAATAGTAAGATATGGTATGATGTGTCCCATGTGACCAATACCAATAGCAAATTCCCTGTGCAAGCCCATGGTTTTTCCAAAACCAACAATGTGGTGTGCCTTGGCCATTAATGCCTTGTCCCCTCACATTCCCTTTAAATACCAAGCTATCCTATCATCCATTCGACTCCTAACTCTCCCCCAAAGATGTTCTTGTCTCATTACCTCCCATGGAGTCTTCATAAGGTGCCCCTAGCCCTCAAGGTCCCAACCGTTGAGTTTTAAGAGTTATGTTTTAATGTAAGGGATCCAAACTCTCTCTTTCTTTTCAAATACCCTCTTTTAAGTCATTTATTTATGATCCATGTTCTTATGTTGGAGGATATTCTTTTATATTCCTATAACATCCATTTGAATTTTCATATGATTAGATATCCCCTCTTACTCTCCTTATTTAGTTTTATGAATGTTTAAGTGGCGCTGTTAGGCTGCCGAAAGATTTGTAACGGATTCTTTCACCCTTCTCATTTTCAAGTTCTATTTTCTTGTAAAGTCATTCAATTTCCTTTTTATGTAGGTGTATAATCTCTATATCTATCATACTGACTATAACTCCTTGACCCTAGTTACCCAGATTCGGTGCATTATTACATAACATTGGTATGATCACAAGAAATATCAAGTCTTGAAAAACCGATTAGTTTAGTAGCCTTTGAAACACTAGATATATTAATAATGTTTTACATTACATCATAAAAATTAAAACTACAACAACATAGTGTACATATTCCACACTCTTATCCCCTCATATTATCCCTGCAGTTCATTCATAATTTAATTCTTCACATCATGGGAAAAATAAAACATAAAAAAGTGGTGAGCTCAAATACCCTGTAAGGATAACAATATAGCAGAAACATTCATAAATAAGATTAAAAATTTAAGGCAATGTATAACTAAAAAAAAGCCTTTTAAACTTGATATTTAACATAGTATGGAAAAAATAAAATGAAATAATTCTATTAACTTATTCACATATATATTCTACAAATCAAATAATCACATGCAATATCAGTAACCACTTTCATTATGATGGAATGCATAATGCCAGACTATCATAACCACATTGCCAAGGCGTCGTGCCAAGACTAAAAATAAGATTTTTTAATTTCCTTGTGTCAATAAACTAGTTTGTGTCATGAGACGTACCAATGCATCGAGTATCTATAGCGGGCTCCACCCGTTACATATTAAGTCCAATGCATTCCTCATAGGAATAGGTTTAAAAATAAAATAAACATTCGTATTAAAACTAGCATACGAAATGTCAATAGTTTCTCCATAAAGCATGAATGGTATAAAAATAACACATCCACATTCAAAAAAAGCACAAAACCTTCAATACAATATGGATGTTTTGTTTCATAATAAATCTGCTTCAAAAAAGCTTAAAATCCATCAAAGGATGTTGACATTGATGGAATCAAAACTGTTTTTAGAGAAATATCTCTTTTTATTTTGAAATCATTTAAGAGTCATATAAAATAAATAATTTTCATTGAAAATATTGTTATATGCTTCTAAGGGAAGCTTCGACAATTTTATAATGGCGGAAGATAGCCGCACCCGCCATATAAGTTAAAAAAAATTCTTACCTTAATTCTGTCGAAAAGGTTAAAAGCACCTTGTTTGGAAAACGATTGAAATATTCCTTTATAAACCTCTTATAAAAAGTCAAAAAAGGGAATAAATGAATCTAACCCATATTCTAGTAAATAGTAACAATGTTTGAAATGCATTTTTTAAGAAACATGGATGTGGATGATAATGAAGTCCCAATATATTATTACGTATAAACAACCTCGGGTAATGAAGAGATTGCGAAATAAACCCTTACCTTGTACTTTTCCCGGGATGGGGGTAGTTTAACCTCCTATATAATGGTGAAATAATTGTTATTAAATTATAAAAGAATTATATACACTAATATGATATCATATATGATCTTTTAACATTGATTTGTTAATAATATCTTAGTATTATCGTTGTTTCGGGTGTTAACTTACCTGTTTTCTTTTATATGTTTTGTTACGTAAGCCAGGTTTGTCATGGACAGGTTTCATCGTATTCATATCCGAAATGATATCAAGTCCTTAAAAATTATTTTTAAATCATCAAATTTTAATTATACTTGAATGGATACGATGGAGAATGAATCTCATCGCGTTCGTGGAGACCGTAGTCCGTTCGTACGCACGAGCGAAAATATCATTCTTTTGATTTTAAAATAATATATAATTGAATGGTATATCATATATACATAATAATTATAATGTTATATTTATTATTTACATGAACTATAAATCATTATTATACCCATCCAAATAATAATATGTTGAATAATAATAATTACACCACGATGTGGAGACGGTAATCCGTACGTACGCACGTATGGTGACATGTCATTCAAAGGATGGATAAAATACTGAATATGGTTGTACCATATTTATAATAATATTATAGTATATAGGAGATACTGGATTAATTATTTTATAATGAGAATAACAAAGAAAGAAGAAGTTGAAGAAGAAATGAATTTCAAAATGGTGGTGAAAACATTACCTCTTCTTCGGGTTCTTTGTTTTGATTTGGTCAAAAGTGAACCATAGGTTGGATTTCTGATAAAACTAAGGCCTCTAGGTTGTATTGAGGTATGTTGAGATAGTTTTTGGGCAGGTTTTGGCAGAACCAAAAGGCTTTTATGTGTTAATTAACGAGAAGGGGGAGTGACCATTTATAAGAGGGGTGAGGGGCACCTTTGGAAAAGCTAGAAATATTATTTTATAATAAATTAATATTCGGTTTTTAATGGATCCAATGTGTATTATTTAAAGTTTAAGGTGGGTATGGGTCTAAAACCACCCAACCAATAGAATTTAGATAGTTTTATGTCATTATATTAACCTTATCTTTCAGTTTTAACTCTTAGTTAATTAGTTTGACATTTACCATGTCACTTTGTATTTTTATATTATATAGTTACTAAACATACTATATACATCCAAGCGACCCCCAAGTGTTCCATTAGTGATACACCTATCATTATATAATTGTCTTGGCAGAACCATAGATTTTTAGGAATTTAATATCAATTAATAATATATCATTTGTTTTAAAAACTCTTTTATGTCAATTTTGACACTATTTAATAATTTATTTTTGTGAAAATCATAATAGAATGATTACTTCTAAAAACGTAATTTAAGTCAATAATAACATGTCATATTAACCCATAAATTTTTTTTAATTCATAAAAAGTCTCAATATATATTTATTTGGGTATGAATAATATCAATTATTTTAATTTTATACTATTATGGTAATTACTGCATCATCATTGTGTCATAAATGAATTAAATTATTTAATGTCTAAAAATTATAAATAAAATATTATTATTTGGGAAATGTATTTAGGTTTCTAATTAATATTTTCAATAGAATTTATTTTATTTATAACCCTATATAAATTTTTTTTAGTAAATAAACATTGATTTTAACATTGTTAACTCTTATTTGAATTAAATAATAATAAATGTTCTCATCTAATCCAAGTGGACCTAAATGATAACATTTTATTCCTAAGGATGTTTTTGGTCGATATACACTTTTCCAATAGAATTAGGACATGTGTTGGGGTAATATTAATATCATTTTTACCATTAATTATCCTATTTACTTTTAACCGTGGTAAATAAAATTACAATGTTACTATTCACCAAAAATTATTTTCATCTCAATGAACCAAATTTTACTCCTTTATATTAACCATGTCTCTCATATTTTTGAAATTTCAATCACAAATGCGGTAAAATTATGTTTTATGAAAAATTCAGTTTTTTAACTACCACTTAGTGGTATCACTATTCCTCAAAAAATGTAGTTTTTATGAAAAATACCAAAAATCCACCCTAGGATAATTTTGATATTCCGAATCCCAAAATGAGGCAAATTTTGAAAAATAAAATTTATAAAATTTAAAAAAGTAGGTATTATTAATCATAACGGTTAGTTTGATTTGTTGTGGTGTGTTAGAACCTGATGTTACATACAACACACGCTATCACATTATTCAAAGAGAAGCGTACCGTAGAAGCTTGGGGTCTTACATTCTCCCCTCCAAATAATTTCATCCTCGAAATTTCTAGAATACTACCCCATGAAATGACTCGGGTGGTTCTACATCAAATGTTCCTCGGGTTCCCATGTTGCCTCTTCCATCTTATGGTTTATCTACAAAACTTTTACCAGATGCATTGTCTGGTATCTCAGTAATTGTTCTCCTGTATCAGGAATCTTGACGGGATATTTGCAATAAGATAGATCGGGTTCCAGTTATAATTACTCATAGGTGAGTACATGTGTTGGGTCAGGCATGTATTTCCTCAATAGAGATACGTGGAACATATCATGAACATTGGAGAGACTTGGCGGCATTGCCAATCGGTAAGCTACAGCCCCAATTCGTTCTAGAATTTCGAAAGGTCCCATGTACCTGGGACTCAATTTACCTTTCTTACCAAAAAGTATGACTCCCTTCCATGGATATACCTTCAGGAAAACATGACCATTGACTTGAAATTCCAAATCCTTCCGTCGATTATCGACATAGCTCTTCTGCCTACTTTGAGCTGCTTTGATGTGATTTGGGATTACCCTCACCATTTCTATTGTTTCCTCTACCAGTTCTGGACCTACAAGTTTTCATTTACCAACGTCATCCCAACATGTTGGTGTGCGACATCTCTTTACGTATAATGCTTCATATGGTGCCATCTGAATACTCGAATGGAAGCTATTGTTATAGAAAAATTCTACCAAAGTTAAATATTGATCCCACATACCCTGAAAGTCAAGTGAGAAAGATCACAACATGTCTTCTAAGGTTTGAATTGTCCGTTCTGATTGCCTGTCTGTCTGAGGGTGGTAGGCAGTGCTCAAATGAAGTTCAGTATCCGTATATTTCTGAAGACTCTTCCAGAATCATGAATTAAAAAGGGGATCACAATCAGAAACCATCAATAGGGGTACTCCGTGAAGTCTCACAACTTCATTAATATATAGTATTGCTAGAAGTTCTAGTGGTAGATCTTCACTTATAGCAAGAAAATGTGCTGACTTGGTAATACGATCCACAATAACTCATATTGCATCATTCTTTCAAGGATTCTTTGGTAGCCCCATGACTAAGTCTATCGTAATATTGTCTTATTTCCACTCTGTTATAGGAAGAGGATGCATGACTCCTCCAGGTTGTTTCCTTCCATCTTTCACTTGTTGACAAACCATACATCATGACACAGAATCAGCAATCTCCCTCTTCATGTTGTCCCCCCAAAAATGTTCTTTCAAGTATCTATACATTTTGGTGCTCCCATGGTGTATAGAGAAATTGGATCTATGAGCATCATCCAGCAATTCCATTTTTAGATCAGGTATATCGGGAACACAAAGCCTCTTCCCAAATTTCAAAATTCCATCTTCATACACAATGTCTATCAATCTCCCATCATTCATAGCTTTAATCTTCTTTTTAAATTCTTCATCATCGGTCTGAGAACTCTTAATCCTTTCTAGTAATGATGGTTTGGAAACCGTTTGATAAAGAATTGATGTTTCACATTCCATGGTCATACCCATGTCCATATTCACTAGATCCATGAAAATTGGGTCCCTTTCAATTCTAATATTGTTCAATACTCGATGGTATTTTCTACTAAAATCATCTGCCACCTTGTTTGCTTTCCCCAGGTGTTAGTGTATCTTACAATCATAATCCTTGAGTAATTCAATCCATCTCATTTTCCTCATGTTGTGTTCATTTTGTGATAAAATATACTTCAAACTCTTGTGATCAGTATAAATCTCACATTTTTCACCGTAGAGGTAGTGCCTCCATATCATCAATGAAAAGATCACACCTGCTAACTTGAGATCATGATTTGGATAGTTTTTCTCAGGAATTTTTAACAGTAGTGATGTATAGGCAATAACCCTATCAATCATCATAAGGACACAACCAAGTCCTTCCATCGATGCATCATTATAAATAACAAACCCATCATTCCCCAATTGTAGAGTCAATATAAAAGCATTGAATAATATTCTCTTCAGTTCTTTGAAACATTCTTCACACGATTTTTTCCAAACAAATAAAACACCGTTATGTGTGATCTTTGTTAACGGGTTAGCCAATCGGGCAAAATTCCGGATGAAACATCGATAATAACCTACTAAACCAATAAAACTACATAAATCAGTTATACTCATTGGTGCTGGCCATTGTTGGATTTCCTTTGTCTTAGACGGATCAATAGAGATTCCATCATTAGATACAACATGGCCAAGAAAAGAATTCTCTTGAAGCCAAAATTCACATTTTCTAAACTTCCCATATAATTCAAGTCTTTCAGAGTCTTAAGGATAATGAACAAGTGATTTTCATGATATTTGTAGTTTTGGAGTATACCAAGATATCATCAATAAATACCACCAAAAATTTATCGAGATATTACATGAAAACTCTACTCATCAGATCCATGAATACAGAGGGTTCATTAGTCAGTCCAAAAGGCATTACTGTAAACTCGTAATGCCCGTACCTGGTTCGAAATGTTGTCTTCGGAATGTCTTCCTTCTTTACACACAACTGATGGTATCCAGATCGAACGTAAATCATTGTAATGTATTGAGCTCTATACAGTTGGTCAAATAAATCATCAATGCGAGGTAGGGGATAGTTCTTCTTTATTGTTATAGCATTGATCTCCCTGTAGTCAATACATAACCTCATAGATCCATCTTTATTTTTAATAAAAAGAACAGGGTCTTCCCATGGAGAAACACTAGAGAGAATAAATTCCTTATTACTCAATTCCTCTAGTTGTTTCTTTAGTTCAAATAATTCTATAGTGGCCATACTTTAAGGGGTCTTCGATATAGGCCTTGAACCAGGAATTAAATCAATGGAAGACACAAATTCTCGTTGTAGAGGATGTCCAGGTAAATCGTCCGAAAACACATCTATATATTCTTTCACAATAGGTACATCCTCTATTTGAACATTCCGTTCCTCACCCATAGTCCTTTCATTATCATCCTCCCCAATAATTGAATTTAGTTGAGCTACTGGGGGAGATCTAGATAAGATTTAGGTCGTGACGATTCTGCTCTAAAGATAAGGTGTTCCTTATCATCGTCATCATGAATCGTAAACTCTTTCTTCTTACAATAAATCATCGCATCATAGTACGAAAGCCAGTCCAAACCGAGGATTATATCAAACTCAATCATAGTTATGATGGTGAGATCAGCAGATAATGAACATTTATGTGTTCTAATGGGGACTGATTCACAAACAATTGTTGCAATGATACTTCCCTTATGAGTTTTAACTGACAAATTCATTGTTAAATGAAATTGGAAATATCTAATTTTCTTAGAAAACTAGGAAGATATGAAACATTGAGATCATCCATAATCAAATAATGAATTTTCTAAACTTGATGAAACCATTATATTACCATCCACCATGTCTTTCGGAACTTCTACCTCAGCAGTAGTGATAACATAAGCATGGCCTTGATCCCTTAGCCTTTTCTGAGGTAAGTTCCCCTGATGCTTAGGATATTCATTTGCATAATTTCCCATCTCCCTGCAATTTTATCACTGATCATTGGTAGCTTCCTTCTCCCCTTTGCAATCACGATCTTGGTGGAATTTTTCACCACATTTGTTACATACAACCATTCCATTCAAGAAAGTACCGGGGTACTTATTCCCACATTTACCACATGATGGATATTCAACCTTTCCCTTCATCCCATAATTTACATTCCCAGATTGATCAGTATATCTATTCATCTCTTTCTTTGCTTTAATTTCATAAGACTTGGAGAACTCGTTTTCGGTCTTGAAAGCACATGAGACAATGTCATCGTATGATGAGAAGGATTGTGAGACTAATGCTCGATGGAGAAATGGTTTTAACCCATCAAAAAAAAACGATCAATATTACTTCTTGGGTTACATATATAATCTCCATCATACCTTTCTATCCTTGTAAAGATAGCCTCATACTCTGTGACATTCTCATCCTCCTTTTGTCTCAAACTCAGAAATTTCCATCCATATATGCTCGATGGTCGCGAGGAATGTATTTTTCTAAAAACAGATCTTTGAACTCCCTCCATTCCATATTTGATACTTCATCATCTTCCTTTGTGTTTTGAATTAATGACCACCATTGATCAGTATCTCTAGTGAGGCGGTAAACTGCCAGGGTAACTTTTTCCCTTTCACTACTCCCCAAAGGATGAAATATTATCACTAGGGAATTTATCCATTTTTCAACAACTATGGGATTTGTACTACCATTGAATGTTGGTGGTTTTTTCCTCATGAAGTGATCTAACATTGATCCTCCATGCTGCGGGTCTAGGTGCTCCATACGGGTAAGGTTATTATTCATAAACCGAGTGAGTTGTCCCAGTACGGTGATTAGATGATCGGAACCAGTTGCATCACCAGCTCCACTATAATTATCTTGAGCAGGAGGGAAATCCCTACATGGAGTACATGAATTGATACGGTTTCCATTTCTTCCACTAGGATCCATTTCTAAACAATTTCATAAACTAGATCAATTTATGAATCAAAATACATAATTACATACTTATAAAACACATAACATAAATTGAACTATTTATGGATATAACCCATAATCATAAAAATGTTTTCTTTGAGGAAGTATATACTCATAAACCTTTCATAATGATTTGTAAGGAAAATTAGATTTATCCTATGTATATCCCCCGGGAGTGTTGTAACCAAGAGTGCATCAAGGCCTATTGTCGTTCACTTGTTCCTGTTCGAGTCTAGCTCAAAGCGGTGTTTTTAGGTTTTACCCCTAGGTACTTCTGTCCTAGAGCCGCCTCTACATGCTCATATCCAGACAGTGATGTATTTCTTGGAAAACTAACAAAATATCTACAATACCAAAATTCTAGGAAGTTCTTCTATACTAACCCAAAAATTCCATCTTAAATATATGTGCTCTAATCAGAGTTTATCTAAATCTAGGTTCCATGGTTTGTAATAAAATTTCATATAATACCAAATATAATGCCCGACCCCAGTTACCCCATGTCAGTGCATTATTACATAACATTGGCATGATCACAAGAATGATAAAGTCTCGAAAGACCGATTAGTTTAGTAGCCTTGGAAACATTAGATATATTCATAATGTTTTATATTAAATCATAAAAATGAAAACTACAACAACATAGTGTCCATATTCCAGACTCTTATCCCCTCATATTATCCCTGCAGGTCTTTTATAATTTACTTCTTCACAACCTGGGAAAAATAAAACATAGAAAATGGGTGAGCTCAAATTCCTAGTGAGTATAACAATATAGCAGAAACATTCATAAATAAGAATAAAAATTTAAGGAAATGTATAACTGAAAAAATACTTTTAAACTTGAGCTTCAATATAGTATGGAAAAATTAAAATGAAATAATGTAATTTACTTATTCACATGGATATTCTACTAATCGAATTGTCACATGAAATATTAATAACCACTTTCATAATGATGGAGTGAATAATTCCAGACTATCATAACCATATATCCAAGGCCTCGTGCCAAGAATACAAATAAGATTGTGTTAAGGCCTTGTTCCAAGACAGTAGTTTGTCTCATGAGACCCACCGATACATAAAGGAGCTATAGCGGGCTCCACCTGTCACATATTAAGTCCAATGCATTCCTCATATAAATAGGTTTAAACATAACATAAACATTCGTATTAAAACTAGCATACGAAATTTCAATACTTTCTCCATAGACCATGAATGGTACAAAAATAACACATCCACAGTCAAACAAATCACAAAACATTAAATACAATATGGAAGTTTTGTTTCATAATAAATCAGCTTCAAATAAGCTTAAAATCCCTCAAAGGATGTTGAAATAGATGAAATCAAATTTTTTTTAGAGAAATAACTCTTTTTATTTTGAAATCATTTAAGAGTCATAAAAAATAAAAAAAAAATTATTTGAGAATATTCTTATAAGCTAGTAAGGGAATCTTCTATAATTTTATAACGGCGGAAGATATCCCCAACCTCCGTATAAGTTAATAAAACATTCTTACCTTAATTCTGTCGAAAAGGATAAAAGAACCTTGTTTGGAAAATGAAAGAAATATTCCTTTTTAAACCTCTTATAAAATTTCAAAAAAGGGTATAATTGACTTTAACTCATATTCTAGTAAATATTAAAAATGTTTGAAATACATTTTTTATGAAACATGGATGTGGATGATTAAGAACTCCCAGTAGATTATTATGTATAATTAACCACAGATAATGATGAGATTGCGAAATAAACCCTTTACTTGTACTTTTCCTTGGTTGGGGGTAGGTTAAACTCTTTTATAATGGTGAAATAATTTTTATAAAATTATACAAGAATTATTTACACTAATATGATATCATATATAATCTTTTAACATTGATTTTTTAATAATATCTTAGTATTATCGTTGTTTCAGGTGTTAACTTACTCGTTTTATTTTATTTGTTTTGTTATGTAAACCATGTTTGTCATGGATAGTTTTTATCTTATTCATATCCATAATGATATCATGTCCTTAAACATTATTTTTAAATCATAAAATTATAATTATACTTGAATGGATACGCTGTAGAATGAATCTCATCGCGTTCGTGGAGACGGTAGTCCGTTCGTACGCATGAGAGACAATATCATTCTTTTGATATTAAAATAATATATAATTGGATGGTATATCATATATACAGAATCACTATCATGTTATATTTATTATTTACATGAATTATAATTCATTATTATACCCATCCAAATAATAATATATTGAATAATAACAATTACACAACGACATAGAGACGGTAAGTCGTACGTACGCACGCATGGGGACATGTCATTCAAAGGACGGATAGAATAATGAATATGGTTGTACAATATTTATAATAATATTAAATTATATAGGAGATACTATATTCATTATATTATAATGGGAATAACAAAGAAAGAAGAATTTGAAGAAGAAATGAATTTGAAAAATGGTGGTGAAAACACTACATATTCTTCGGGTTCTTCCATTTGATTTGATCAAAAGAGCTCCTTAGGTTGGCTTTCGGATCAAAATAAGGCTTCTAGGTTGTAGTGAGGGATGTTGAGAGAGTATTTGTTCAGGGTTTGGCCGATAAAAAAGGCTTTGAAGGTGTGAATTAATGAGAAGGTGGAGTCCCTTTTATAAGAGGTGTGAGGGGAACCTTTGGAAAAGCTAGAAATATTATTTTATAATAAATTCATATTTGGTTTCTAATGGCTCGAAAGTGTATTATTTAAAGGTTAAGGTGGGGATAGGTCGAAAACTACCCAACCAATATAATTTAGACAGGTTTGGGTCATTATATTAACCTTATATTTTAGTTTCAACTCTTAGTTAATTATTTTGAGATTTACCATGTCATTTTGTATTTTTATATTATATTGATAATAAACATACTATATACATCCATGAGTCCCCCAAGTTGTCCATTAGTGATACACGTATCATGATATAAGTCTCCTGGACGATCCTTAGATTTTTAGAATTTTAATATCAATTAATAATATAATATTTTTTTTAAAAACTCTTTTATGTCAATTTTGACACTATTCATAATTTATTTTTGTGAAAATCATAACAGAATGATTACTTCTAACAATTTTAATAAATTCAATACTAACATGTCATATTAACCTAGAAAATTACTGTAATTCACAAATAGTCTCAAATTATATTTATTTGTGTATTTATAATATCAATTATTTTAATTTTTCACTATTATGGTAATTACTGCATCATCATTGTGTCATAAATAAATTAAATTATTTAATGTCTAAAAATTGAAAATAAAATAAAATTATGTAAGAAGTATTTTTATCTTTCTAATGAATATTTTCATTAGAATTTATCATATGTATAACCCTATATTAAAAATGTATTAGTAAATAAACTTTTATTTTAACTCTTTTAACTATTATTTGAATTAAATATTAATAAATGTCTTAATCTAATCCAAGTGGACCTAAACGATAATATTTTATTACTAATGTTGTTTTTTTTTCGAGTTACACTTGTCCAATAGATTTTGGACGTGTGTTAGGGTAATATTAATATCATTTTTACCCTTAATTACCATATTTACTTTTAACCGTGGTAAATAAAAGTAAAAAGTTACTATTCACCAAAAATTATTTTCACCTCAATGAACCACATTTTACTCCTTGATATTAACCGTGTCTCTCGGATTATCGAAATTTCAATTAAAAAAGCGGTATACTTATGTTTTATGAAAAATTTTGTTCTTTAACTACCACTTAGTAGTTTCACTATTAATCAAAAAATGATGTTTTTCAGAAAAATACCAAAAATTCACCCAAGGCTAATTTTGATATTCCAAACCCAAAAAGGAAGTCCATTTTTAAAAAATAAAAATTATAAAATTTCAAAAAGTATGTATTACTATTCATAACGGCTAGTTTGATTTGTTGTGGGGTGTTAGAACTCGATGTTGCGTACAACACATGCTATCACACTATTCAAAGAGAAGCGTACCATAGAATCTTGGGCTGTTACACTGAACTATTATGTTCATATGATGAGAGACCCTATTTGATCTCTTCAATTGATTTTTTTTATTTTTAAGTGGTGTCGTTAGGCTACCGAATGTTTTGTAACAGATTTTTTTCACCCTTCTCATTTGCAAGTTCTATTTTTTTCAAGTCTATCAAGTTCCTTTTTATGTTGGGGTATTATCTATATATCTATCATACTGATCTATTATTTTCAGATGATGATAGACCCTATTTTATCTCTTCAATTGATTTATTTGATGTTTATGTGACATCGTTAGGCTGCTGAATTTTTAAGGGATTCTTTCACCCTTCTCATTTTTCATGCTCTATTTTCATGTCACATCCATCAAGTTACTTTTTATTATGTTGGGGTTAGATATCTGTATCTATCATACTAATATTTTATGTTCATATTATAAGAGACCCTATTTAATCTCGTCAATTCATTTTTTTGAAGTTTAAGTGACGCCGTTAGGCTGTCGAATTTTTCATAAGAGAAATCTTATTTTTTTCTTCCTTTCATGTTCTTTTTTTCATATGGTATATCATTCAAATTTCATTACCATGTTCATAAATCCTTTATATTCTTTCCCCTACTGTTTTATGGATAATTTATGACTGGTTGACCCAAGTCCTCTCTCTTTTCAATGTTTTCTAAAACCTCGTAATATAGCTGTTATGTTGTAGAATTTTCGTCTCAAAATACCTTTCTCTTCTTTTCTAATTATTTTATTTTATTAAGTGAATAATAAAATCTCTTTCTTATACTTGGGTATTCAAATATATGTCAAAATTTTATATTTTAAATTTTGGGATTTACATACACGAAACCTTCTTTCCCATTCCATGGGTTTAAAGTGACATAAAGATCATGTCTTTAAAGCAGTTTTAAAACGTTATCATTATGAAATGAAACCCATTTATTTTATGCTATATGGGTTGTTTATGAAATGATTTATAATTATATATGTGGCTCACATGATAATAAAAGACATGTCAATGGTGCACCCTAATATCACTCCAATGCATTGGGTAAAGACTAAATCTCTAGAGATGACTGTTTTTAATGATGCCTTGTTGAATAACCTTGTTAATTTTTAATGAAACCTTGGGGATGGACCTTGGTGGAATAGAAATGATTGTCAATATTAAATGTTGTAGCCACATCTTCACATTATGAAAATCATTTTTTTATTATGATATGTCTCATGATTTTTTTGCCTTAACGTTATTTTCGTAACCTTACTGAAGTATCTCAAGTTCACATGTAAAATGTTTCTGTTGTTTCCCTTACAGGGCCTTCTGCTCACCCTTTCTTTTGATGTATGTCCCTAGGTTATGAGACGCAATAATGAACCTAGTATGAACTTAAGGAAAAGCCTTTCAAGTGTTTAAGAATAATTTTTTATGTTGTTTTCATGTATTATGTTCCTGGTTTCCATGACACTAAACCTTAAAGATCCAAAGTTTTTTGTAATTTAATGAAATTTTATGTGATAAAAATTTGGGATGATATAGTTGGTATCAAAGGATGGTTTAGTTATTTGTTGAAATTAGCATATTAAAACTCTAAGAAGAACCCTATAGAAATTTTTTAATATAGGAAATCTTCCTAGTGTTTTGGTGAGTATTGAGTAAGGGATTTCCAAGAAAATACAACAATGTTTGGATACGAGCTGGTAGAGGTTGCTCTGGAATAGATATACATAGGGGTAAAACCTGAAAAAACTGCATTGAGCGAGACTCAAATGGAGACTGGTACACGACAACGGGCCTTGCTGCACTCCTGGTTATGACACTCCCAGGGGATATGCATTGGTAAATTCATAAGCTTAGTATGAACCATTATTAAAGGAACAATGATAAAATAAAATAAAGATTCACATTAGAATATATGATCATGGATAACCTATATTGGAACCTAGGGGATCACAAGTTAGGGTATACATTTCTTCTACAAGTTTATCTTTCTATGCTTTAAGTTTCCTTTTCAAGATTATTGGCTAAGTATTTAAGCCCCCTAATTATACTTCTTTTCTAAGTTAATGGCAGGAAATGGAAGAAAATGTCCCAACAACAATGTGATAGAAAATGTGATGATTTCCCTATTAATATGACAGAGATGATGAGAGATCAAGTTTACCATATTGTGATTATTCCAAACCAGCTATCAAAAATCACAATTAATAATTTGTACCTAGTTGAATGACCAAATTCATCATGGAAGGAGAAGACGAAGTCTCAAGGATGTTCATCTGATAATGATTATTAGGGGATTTAAAGATGATTATTATTTTGGAATATGTTCACTATTTAGGGAACCCTATTTGATCGAGGTAAATAGATTACTACAGTATTTTCATTGAGGAGTAAAATATGAATTATATTTTCAAGAATCGATGAATTTAAGGTGAACTTATGGTAATATAGGTTACTTATGGAAATGATTAACCTATCACAGGGGAATATATGTTTATGTTAGTTTCATTTGTTATATGATGTTAGGAGTGTTTGATGTTGTTTGGAGATGAACGATAAAGATTATTTTGGAAGACTGTGTTATCAAATACTTCTTGTATTTGGGTTTCAATCTTAGTTTGGTTTATTCTTAAGAATTTTAAGGACAGTTGTTTATGGAATGGTCTATGATGAACGTTGGGTAGTACCGTGGAACATTTAAGATTTAAAATTATTTTCCCTTCATATGGGATTATTTATTTTTGACGAATTGTATTATCTTACCCCTTCTATTTTTTGGATAAAGTTTAAATATAGAGGAAATTGATAGTAAATATTTTTTGGATTATGTGATTATATAGAAGATGATTCTTGTGCTTTGATGAGACCAAGTAGTTTTGAATTCTCATCGTTTGGAGAAAATAATAGTTTTGTTAGAAACTTATTAAAGGATAAAACTCTACTTGAAGGTAAGTATATTTCCTTATGTTTATATTCTGTGTAGTAAATGAATTCCTAAAAATTATTAAAAGGAACGTAAAACAAAAACATTGTTGGTTTATGATTCCTACTAGGTAATCAAAGACCGTTTACACACATTATAAGTTTGTTATTTTCTTGTGCTTAAATTTCTCCTAATCATGTTTTATATCACTCTCCCTCATAACCTTACCCTCAGTTTTTCTTCTATATCCATATTTTTCCTCATGGAATCATAGTATGGGTTAACTCAGGTGACCTTTGTACTTCCCTTCCTTTCATTAAAGTAATAGTTTTACTGAATCCTTTTCCGATGTGGGATTTTCAATGAAATTTCCAGCCCAATTTTAAAAATTGTGAGGATTCAATTTCTTAAGGCTGGATGATTGTAACGACCCGATATTTTGAATAAATTTTGTTTCCTAATTTTGTGTGTTATTTTATTTTTTTATATTCAAAAAAACTGTTTCATTTGATAACATAAGTATAATTAAAATGAGACCATTGGGTTTTGACTGTTATATGACCATTGGTCAATTTGACCGCTAGAAACTAAACGATTCTATTATTGTCTCTAAATACAAGTGATCTTCGTTAATTAATATAAAAAGAAGATTTGATGGCCTCAATTAGTAGTCTTGGACCAATCGAATCCCATCTAACAAAACATGGGAAGGAGGTAGCAGCAGTGGGCTTTTCTCTGGACCAAACCCAAGCCAAACTTCATCGTGTAAAGCTAGAATGAAATCGCCTTCACGAGAAGTTCAAACTCATAGAAATTACTACTCGTGCGATGTTGGCCGAGCCTCCCTCAGATTCTCTAACCTTAGCACACCTTACACATATGTCCTATGCTGGTGTGATAAAGGGATATGAAAGGAGACCGCAACTGCCTTGTGTAATCCTTTGTTTTAAATAAAAATTTAGATTTCTTCTTATGATGAAGTTTATGAATTTTCAAATGTCCGGATAAATATAGTATGCATATTATTGGTGAATTATAGAGAAATGATATTTTAAAAAATGTTTATGTAAATCTTAAATAATTAAAAATGTGTAATGATTTTCAAAAAATGGTCTTCTACAATTATGTTCAGTATGAAATTAGAGTCTAATAAGATCAACATAATTTTTGATGAATAGTAAATTATGGATAGTGATTTTATGCATAGGATTAGTAATGTGACCAAATAGATTAGTAATCTCACTTATAGAAAGTATTAATATAATCTAGGAACCTTGATTAAGTAATGTGATCCAATAAAATGGTTAAATAATGGTTTCAAAAATTATTAGTCATGTATTAGTTTTTTCGAGTGAATAGTGTTTTTTAATTAAAAATTAAATTAACAATATTTAGAAAATTATTTTTATAAAATGTTATTTATTTTTGAATTCAGAACATCGATATTATGCTAAGGTAATTTTTGGGGATTTTTCTGAAAAAAATGAAGTTTTGGTGAATAGTGTATTTATTTAAAAATTAAATTAAAAATATTTAGAAAATTATTTTTATAAAATGGAGTTCATTTATAAAATCAGAGCATTGATATTTGGTTAAGGTGAAATTTTGGAATTTTTCTGAGAATGATGAATTTTTTATGAATAGTGAACATACAGTTTTTAAGTTACAGGTGTTTAATGACATCATTAAATGATGTATTAAGTTTGTAATCAATATGGTCGACTTATTAATAGTAATTCAAGGTATTAGGTGTCCCATGTGGCCAATAACATGGTCAAATACCGTGGGAAAGCCCATGGTTTTTCCCAAACCACCAATGAGGTGTCCCTTGGCCATTAATGCTTTGTCCCCTGACATTCCCTATAAATACCAAGCCATAATCTCATCCATTCGACTCCCAACTCTCCCCCAATGATGTTCTGGTCTCATTACCCCCCAAGGAGTCCTCCTAAGGTTCCCCCAAGACCTCAAGGTCCCAACCGTTGAGTTTTAAGAGATATTTTTTTGGTAAGGGATCCAAACCCTCTCTTTCTTTTCAAATGCCCTCTTTTAAGTCATTTCTTTTATGCTACATGTTTTTATATTGGAGGATATTCTTTTATATTCTTCTTACTTCCCTTTTCATGTTAATATTATGATAGATCCCATCTTACTCTCATAATTTCTTTTTATGAATTTTTATGCGGCGCTGTTAGGCTGCCGAAATTTTCGGAACAGATTCTTTCACCCTTCTCATTTTCAAGTTCTATTTTCTTGTCATGTATTTCAAGTTCCTTTTTATGTTGGGGTATTTTCACTATATATATCATACTGAAACTATATTTTCATATTATTGGAGACCCTATTTTATCTCCTCAATTGATTGATTTGATGTTTAAGTTGCACCGTCAGGCTGCTGAAAGTTCTGTAACAGATTCTTTCACCCTTCTCATTTTCATGTTCTATTTTCTTTTCAAGTATTTCAAGTTAATTTTTCTGTTGGGGTATGATATATATATCTATCATATTGATATTTTATTTTCATATGATGAGAGACCCTATTTTATCTCTTCAATTGTTTTTTTTTTATGTTTAAGTGATGCCGTTATGCTGCCGAATTTTTAAGGGATTCTTTCACCCTTATCATTTTTCTAGTTCTATTTTCATATCAAGTCTTTCATGTTCCTTTTTATTATGTTGGGGTTCGATCTCTATATCTATCATAATAATATTTTTTGTTCATATGAAGAGAGACCCTATTTTATATCATCATTTCATTTTTTTGAAGATTAAGTGACGTCATTATGCTGACGAATTTTTCATAAGAGAAATCTTATTTTTTTTTCTTCCTTTCATGTTCTTCTTTTAATATGGTATATCATTCAAATTTGATTACCATGTTCTTAAATACTTTATATTCTATCCTCCTACTGTTTTATGGATAATATAAGAGTGGTTGACCCATGTCCCCTATCTTTTAAATGTTTTCTAAAACCACGTAACGTAGCAGTTATGCTGCAGTATTTTCATCTCAAAATATCTCTTACTTTTTGTAAAATTATTTTATATTATTAAGTTAATACTCAAAGCTCTATCTTATAAAAGGGTAATCACATATATATCAAAATGTTATATTTTAATTTCTGGTATTTACATACATGAAACCCACTTTCCCATTCTGTGGGTTTAAAGTGACATAAAGATTATGTCTTTAAAGCAGTTTTAAAAAGTTATGATTATAAAAAAAACCCCATTTATTTTATGCTATATGGGTTGTTTTTTATATTATTGATGATGATATATGTGTCTCACATGATAATAAAGACATTTCATGGGTGCCCCTGATAGCGCTCCAATTCATTGGGTAAAGACATAATCTATAGAGATGACTATTTTTAAAGACGCCTTGGTGAATAACCTTGGTAAATTTTAATGACACCTTGGGGATGGACCTTGGTGAAACAGAAATGATTGTCAATATTAAATGTTTTAGCCACATCTTCATGTTCTGAAAAATGTTATTTTTATTATGATATGCCTCATGATTTCTTTCTCATGCCTTAAATTTCATTTCATGACCTTATTGAAGTATCTCAAGTTCACATGTAAAATGTTTCTATTGTTTCCCTTACTGGGCCTTCTTCTCACCCTTTCTTTTGATGTATGTCCATAGGTTTTGAGATGCAGTAATGAACCTAGCATGAACTTAAGTATAATCCTTTCAGGTGTTTAAGAATAATGTTTTATGTTGTTTTCATGTATTATGTTCTTGGTTTCCATGACACTAAACCGTAAAGATCCTTAGTTTTGTCTAATGTAATGAAAGTTTTTGTGATAATATTGTGGGATTCTATATTCACCCTAGTGTTTCTCCATGGGGAGCCCCTATTCTTTTTGTTAAAAAATGATGGATCTATGATGTTATGTATTGACTACAGGGAGATAAATTCTATAATAATAAAGAATATGTATCCCCTACCTCGTATTGATGATTTATTTAACCAACAGCATGGAGATCAATACTTTTCAAAGATTGAACTTTGATCTGGATACCATCAGTTGTGTGTGAAGAAGGAAGACATTCCGAAGACAGCATTTCGAACAAGGTACGGGCATTACGAGTTTACGGTAATGCCTTTTGGGCTGTCTAATGAACCCTCTGTATTCATGGATCTAACGAATAGTGTATTCAAGGAATATATTGTTGATTTTGTGGTGTTATTTATTGATGATATCTTGGTATAATCCAAAATCTAAAAAGATCATGAAAATCACATTGGTATTATCTTGAAGACGCTGAGAAGACATGTATTATATGGGAAGTTTAGCAAGTGTGAATTCTAGCTTTAGGAGATTTCTTTTCCTGGCCATATTGTCTCTAAAGATGGATTCTCTGTTGATCCTTCTAAGAACAAGGCAATCCAAGAATGGCCTGCACCAATGTGTATAACTGAGGTATGCAGTTTTATTGGTTTGACATGTTATTATCGAAGTTTCTTCCAGAATTTTTCCCAATGGGCTAACACATTAACAAATCCAACACATAAGGGAGTTACATTTGTTTGGAAAAAAGAGTGTGAAGAATGTTTTGATGAACTATAGAGAAGATGAGTCAATGATCCTATGTTGACTCTACCATCAGCGAATGATGGGTTCATTATTTATAGTGATGCATCGAAGAAATGACTTGGTTGTGTCCTTATGCAAAATGATAGGGTTATTGCCTATGCATCACGACAGTTGAAAATTCTTGAGCAAAACTATTCTACTCATGATCTCGAGTTGGCGTCTATGATCTTCAACAAGACAATATAAAGACACCACCTCTATGGTGAAAATGTGAGATTTACACTGATCACTAGAGTTTGACGTATATTTTTTGTCACAAAAATAACTCAAAATGAGGCAATGGAGATGGCTTGAATTAATCAAGGATTATGATTGTACGATACACTACCATCAGCGGAAGGCAAACAAGGTGGCATATGCTTTGAGCAGAAAAGATCATGGAGTTTTGAACAATATGATAATTTAATGGGATCCAATTTTCATGGATCTAGTAAAATGGACATGGGAATAAAAATGGATGGTGAAACATCAGTGATTTTTCAAATGTTTTCCAAACAATCTTTACTAGAAAGGATTATGAGTTCTTAGACTGATGACGAATAATTTCAAAAGAAGATTAAAGCTATGAATGATGGGAGATTGAAAGACATTGTGTATGAAGAAGAAATTTTGAAATTCCGGAAGAGACATTGTGTTCCCGATATACCTAATTTAAAAAGGTAATTGTTAGACGATGCTCATAGTTCCAATATCTCTACACACCCTGGGAGCACCAAAATGTATATATATTTAAAGGAACATTTTTGGTGGGACAAAATGAAGAGGGAGATTGTCGATTTTTGTCAAGATGTATGGTTTATCAACAATTGAAAGATGAAAGGAAACAACTTGGAGGAGTCATGCTACCTCTTCCCATACCGGAGTGGAAATGGGAAAATATTATGACAGACATTTTCATGGGACTACCAAAGACTCCTAGAATGAATGATGCAATATAGGTCATTTTTTATCATCTTACCATGTCAGCACATTTTCGTGCTATAAGGGAAGATTTACCACTTGAATGTCTAGAAAGGGTATATATTAATGAAGTGGTGAGACTTCATGGAGTTCCCCTATTGATTGTTTCTAATCATGATCCCGTTTTACTTAACAATTCTAGAGGAGTCTTCAGAAAGCCTTGGATACTGAACTTCATTTGAGCACTTCCTACCACCATCAAATAGATGGTCAATCAGAACAGACTATTCAAACCATATAAGACATGTTGAGATATTTCTCACATGACTTTCAGGGTATGTGGGATCAATATTTACCTTTGTAATAATTTTCCTATAACAATAGCTTTCATTGGAGAATTCAGATGGCACCATATGAAACATTATACGGAAAGAGATGTCCCACACCCACCTGTTGGGATGGCGTTGGTGAAAGAAAACATGTAGGCCCAGAACTGGTAGAGGAAATGATGGAAAAGGTAAAGGTTATCCAAAACCACATCAAAGAAGCTCAAAGTAGGCAGAAGAGCTGTGCTAACAACCGAAGGAATGATTTTGAATTTCAGGTGGGAGATCATGTTTTTTATGGTATCTCCATGGAAGGAAGTTATACATTTTGGCAAAAAAGGTAAATTGAGTACCAGGTACATCGGTCCTTTCGAAATTCTAGAACGAATTGGGGCTGTAGATTACCGTTTTACAATGCAGTCAAATCTCTACAAAGTTAACGATTTGTTCCATGTATCACTGTTGAGAAAATTAGTACCTAACCCAACAAATGTAATCACCTATGATGAATTACAACTGGAACCCGATATGTCTTATTGCGAAGAGCCAATAAAGATTTTTGATAAAAGAGAACAAGTGTTGAGAAATCGAACGGCTCATCGGGTAAAAGTTTTATGGAGAAACCATAAGATGGAAGAGGCAGCATGGGATCCCGAGGAACTTATGATTAAGAACCACCTATGTCTTATCATACAGTGGTATTCTTTAAATTTCAAGGACGAAATTATTTTAAGGAGGGTTGAATGTGACACCCCAAGATTCCACGGTACGCTTCCCTTTGAATAATACAGTAGCGTGTGTTGTACGCAACTTCGAGCTCTAACACACACCACAACCAATTAAACTAGCTGTTATGAATAGTATTACCCACTTTTTGAAATTTTATAAATTTCATATCTAAAAATTGACTTCATTTTTGGATTCAGAATATCTAAATTATCCTAGGGTAAAATTTTGGAACTTTTCGGATAACATTTATATATGATGAATAGTGAAAGTTACTAAATTTTAATTAAAAACGACTTTTTAAATATAAATAATTAATATTGATAAATTAAGAATTTGAGTTGTTTTAAGGAATATTTAGAATATATTTTTACCATTTAATACAATGTTGGTCATTGGACTTAATTTCACATTTAAACTGGACATGAAAAAGTGTGAATCATATGATAGTTATTATCTCTTAAAAACACACTTTTTGTTTTAACAATGAGAATTAATTTTAAATTAATTTCTGCCACTTATGTGTTTTAAATTTAGAAAAATGGATTCCATATTTGTAATCCAGATGTTTAAATTTTGTAAACAGGTAACTTTTATTTCTATACATTTTGAATAATTAGTTCGGTAAAAATTTTATTTACCATGGCTAAAAGGTAAATTTGTTAAATAAGGGTAAAAGATTTATATTAAAATAATAATAAATTACACTAAAATGTGTCCTAACCTTAGTTTTTGATACATGTCCGACCATGGGCATCTTTGGGTCGATTTTGGGTCCCCATGGAGCCACTTGTAAGTGATAATGACAATTTATATTAATTATGTTAAAATAAATAAAAAAACGACTTAAGCATTATATTTTAGAAAAACAATTTTTTACATAGGGTTATATATATTGGATTTTGGACTATAAATATTCATTAAAAAGATAAAAATATTTCCTAAATAATCAAATTTTATTTATAATTTTTAAAAATTTAATAATTAATATTATTTATGATAAAATAATGATGCAATATTTTCATTATTAATGAAAGTATCAAATAATTGGTATTATAAATGGTTAAATTAATATAATTTGAATGTTTTTATGACATGAATGACTTTTATTTCTTAATATGACATTATAGGATTGATTAAATTAATTATTTTAGAATTAATAATGTTGTTAAGTCTTTAAAAAAACAAATTATTGAATAGTGTCAAAACTGACATAAAAGAGTTTTTTAAAAAAATATTATATTATTAATTGATATTAAATTAGTAAAAATCAAAGTATCATCCAATAGACTTATATCATGATATTTTTATCATTACTGGACCACTTGGGGGTCTCTTGTAGGTATATAGTATGTTTATTAACTATATAATATAAAAATACAAAGTGACATGGTATGTGTCAAACTAATTAACTAAGAGTTAAAACTAGAACAAAGGTTAATATAATGACCCAAACATGTATAAATTCAATAGGATGAGTGGTTTGCGACCTATCCCTACCATAACATTTAAATAATCCACTTTTAAGCCATTATAAACCGAATATTAATTTATTATAATATAATATTTCTAGAATTTCCTAAGGTGCCCCTCCTCCCACTTATAAAAGGACACCACTTATATCCAATTATTTAAAAATTCAAAGACAATTTTTTCTGCCAAACACTACCCATATACTCTCTAAACTTCCCTCACTAAAACCAAGAGGCATTAGTTTGATCAGAAAACTATCCTATGGAACCCTGTTGATCAAATCAAAAGGAAGAACTCGAAGAAGATGTAATGTTTTCACCACCCATTTTCATGTTTCTTTCTTCATAAACTTATTCTTTATTTGTTATTCCCATTCTAAAATAATAACTCCAGTATCTTATATATACTGTGATGTAATAATAAATATGGTACAAACATATTCTTTATTCTATCCATCTTTTTAATGACATGTCACCATACGTTCGTACGTACGACTTACCGTCTCCACGTCGTGGTGTAATTGTTATTCAATAAATTATTATTTGTATGGGTATAATAATGATGTGTAATTAATTTAAATAATAAATATAAAATTATAATGATTCGGTATATACTATATAACATCCAATTATATATTATTTTAATATCAAAAGGATGATATTTTCGCTCGTGCGTACGTACAGACTACTGTCTCCACGAACGCGATGAGATTCATTCTCCACAATATCCATTCATGTATAATTAAAATTTGATGATTAATAATAGTATTTAATGACATTATATCATCTGTACATGAATAAGATACAACCTATCCACAACAATCATAGCTTATGTAACAAAACATTTGAAATAAAACGAGTAAGTTAACACCCGAAACGACGATAATACTAAGATATTATTAAAAAAGCAATCATAAAAGATCATATATGATATCATATTAATGTACATGATTCATGTATAATTTAATAAAAATTATTTCACCATTATATAGGAGGTTAACCTACCCCAAACACAGAAAAGTACATGGTAAGGGTTATTTCACAATCTCTTCATTATCTGAGGTTGTATATATGTAATTATCTACTAGGACCTATTTATCATCCACATCTATGTATATTGAGAATGTATTTTAAAACAATATTGTTATTTTACAGAATATGGGTTAAAGTCATTTATACCCTTGTTTGATATTTTATTGGGGGTTTATAAAGGAATATTTCTATCGTTTTCCAAACAACGACCTTTTTAACCTTTTCGACAGAAATAAGGTAAGAATGTATTTTTTTAACTTATACGGTGGGTGTGGCTATTTTCCGCCATTATAAAATCATAGATGCTTCTATTACAAGCTTCTAAGAATATTTTCAATGTAAATGTTTTATTTTATAATATTGTGACTTTTAAATGATTTCAAAAAAAGAGATATTTCTATCATATAGTTTTGATTTCATCTATGTCAACATCCATTAATGGATTTTAAGATTATTTGAAGTTTATTTATTATGATACAAATCATCCCTATTGTATTGATGTTTTTGTGATATGTTTGACTATGGATGTGTTATTTTTATACCATTCATGGTTTATGAACAAAGTATTGATGTTTAGTATGCTAGTTTTAATACGAATGTTTATGTTATGTTTAAACCTTTTCATATGGGAATGCATTGGACTTAATATGTGACGGGTGGAGCCTGTTATATCTCCTCGATGCATCGGTAGGTCTCATGAGACAAACTACTGTCTTGGAACACGACCTTGACAAAATTTTATTTGATGTCTTGGAACGAGGCATTGGCTATGTGGTTATGGTAGTCTGGAATTATTCATTCCATCATTATGAAACTGGTTTTTGATATTTCATGTGATTATTCAACTAGTAGAATATCCCTGTAAATAAGTAAATTGCATTATTTGATTTTATTTTTTCCATATTATTCTGAAGTTAATGTTTAAAAGGATTTTGTTTTAGTTATACATTTGCTTAAATGTTTATGTTTATTTATTAAAGTTTCTACTATATTGTTATCCTTACTGGGCATTTGAGCTCACCCATTTCTATGTTTTATTTATCCTAAGATGTGAAGAAGTATTATATGATAGACATGTAAGGATAGTATGAGGGGATATGAATGTGGACAATGGAGACTATATTGTTTTAGTTTTCATTTTATGATGTAATGTAAACTTTAGGAATGTATCTAGTTATTCCATGTCTACTAAACTAACCGTTCTTTCGTGACTTGATCTTTATTATGATAATGCCAATGTTATGTAATAATTCACCGACTCTGGGTAACTAGGGTCAGGGCGTTAGTAAATTGACTATTAATTAGTTATGATACTCTTTCATTCTTGTCAGTATGAATGATATTATTGCTGCAGTCTATCTTATAGGATAAACAATTGGGATAATTGTATACTATCCTCAACTCCTTAAATGAAAATTTCATGAAATTTATTTTTAATCAGTTTGATTTCATTATATATGAAAATAATACTCTAGGATATTTTATATCCTAATGGGGAATCACAGTGAAATTAAAATGATAAAGGATCTAATTTCATTATAGAATTGTAGTAATTATTTTTTATATTCAATTACATTTTTCATTGGATAACTATTACAGGTGTAATACTATGTACATTTTCGATGATTATATATCTAATGATAACATTGACTGAAAATGGTGTTTTATTACTTTAAATAAATTTTAGATATCATTTTAGAATCTAAATTAATTATATTCTATAGCTTCACATATAATTATTCCAAATATGGGTTTAAGTTATAATATATTCTATTATTATTAATGTGTGGGTGTGTTGAGATTATTGATAAGGTGGTGTACCTGAAAAACATGGAACTATCAAGCTTGACCCAAAAGTGAATAACTATAAAACTAATGATCATAAGTAATCATCTATTTTTGACTAAAAAATTTAACGTGGTAACTATAAATTGGGGTATTTTTCCATGGTATGATTATTTCAAAATAATTTAATGTATACAATTAAATAGGTAGTCTAAATTTGTGATAGATGCGGTGCTATTAGTATTATAGGAACATTTATTTTATATTACGTTTTCACTTCAGAATGGTAAAATGGTTGTTAATGGATTAAGTATGAAATCAATGAATAATCCATGATGTAATTAGTGTATTTTTTCTCTGAAATTAAGTTTTCTCTTAGATGATCCTGGGAGATTATGAGGCTAGTGGGTTAATTTTTTATACTTTATAAAGAATATATTTTTTCAACAAATGGATGGTTTATAATGAATATGTTTCATACATTATCTTACAATGTTTTAGTGAACTATTTAATGGTTATGAGAAATCATGTGTGTGGTATTAGACCCACATTGTGGAATTTTTTTTCTAGGATTGTTGGATGTTCATATATAAATGAGGATGAAATTAGTGGAAGATGGACTTTGGTCTTGCTAGTTTGTACACTATGTTACTATGATGATGTATTATTATTTTAAATTCAACTATTGTTTTCTAGTGATAAAATTTTCAAATAGATAAAGTGATTCATGTTTCACTTCATTTCATTTAGTTAAGGTTGAAAATAATATAACATATTGATTCTATCATCCGTGTCACATTTTTATGCCAATATCAGATGATAATTACATTGAATTTTTTTTATGACACATGCTCGTATTGTTAAGGATGTGATTTCTATGAGCACCGATCATCTCAAGAAGTCTTCTAATTTCATCTCTATTATTGTAATGATGATGGTAGAGTATCTTAGTAACATATATGAATAAGTTGTTAGGAGACATCATGTTGTTCTCGTTATGATTGATTTCTATAGGGACAATAGACAGAAATATATGTAATGGCTATATATTCACATTTTGGTGTGTTTCATATTAAAATTATGATATGTGTATCATCTGAAGAAAAATGGATAGAATAAGATAGATATCTATATAATTTGGGTTATTATCCAAGAATTTGTGCCTATTTGTGGTGGTTCTTTGGAGAAACATTATCCATTAGTTGAATTTCCCAATAATAATATTTATTAATATTTGATAAATATTGTTCAATTTAAGGGGTACTATTTAAAAACATGTATATCAATATTTAATGGGTAGTGTTGGGATATTGATCATTGTTTTGGACAATCCATGTTTATAAGATAATGAAAAAGTGTATTTGATCTAAAATAAGTTTTTCATAGCATAGAGTTGTATTAAATTTAATGGTCGTCAATAATTTTGGCTACTTGATTATGTTCTTTCTTGTAATTTTTCCCTCATAGGTTCACCTAATGGGACCCCATCAATGTGGTATGAATTATAATATGTAACTGTTAATTTCTGCCCACCTTAAAATCATTGAATGATAAATAACAAGGATATATTTGTTGAACATTCCATCTCATTACATATTAATTCATGATGAGGATCTTGTTTCCCTATTAATTAAATATAAATTGAAAATTTTTATTGTGATTCAATGTGATGATGTTTAAATGGATCCTAACACTGTAGTGGATGAGATACCATTTCAGATTATGGGTTATTAGAATAAGTTACTTAGTTTTAAAATAATTCTGTTAGCACATGTTTCACAGATGTGGAGATATGATATCCATGAGACAATGTAACAATAATCATGAATAAATTAGTAGTTGGCTCCTCAATTTAGATGTCAAGTAATATATGAACATTTAAAGAAAATTAATTCATGTTGTTTAGAAATAGGAATATTTTTTTCATAGGTATTCTATAGTTTTATATTGTATTATACATGGTTTTTTTCGAACTATTTATAAGAAGTTTATATTAATAAAATATGGAAATAATTTGGATTATTATAGGGGACTACATGTTGAATGGGTGTGCCGGTAGTATGGAGAAGATTCTTGTGGTGTGGTAATCGTATCCATAGAATGGTTCTTGGTATTGGTAATTACTAGTCCCACTACCATTTTTGGAATAGGTAAAATAATGTAGAAGGTTCTATATAGTGGTTTGTTTTTTCGATGAACAATATAGAATGGAGGCAACAACTGTCAGTGTGGAGTTCCAATGGGGTGTGTTTGTTGGTTCTTCCTTTTGTGGGAGTTGGTGGGGAATAGTGAAACAAATACGTCATGACCATTATCCAGATAATAGGATCCGTGATCATATGGTGTAGCCATATTTAGATGTCATTTGGTTGTGGGTGAATTTTCCATAGCGCAATGGGTTTTCCTTGAGTATTAACTAAAAACTAATGATCATGGTCTATTAGGTCCCCAGTTTGGTGGTTTGGGTTGTTATGTGATGATATTTATTTCAACAATGTTGTAAATAGTAAATCCCTTCCAATACAACTATTATTCTAATTTTCTCTTGGACATTTGGAAAACCAAGTTCTTCTAAAATTGTGTTTTTGGCCTGTTTTAACTTGTTTCTACAATATGTGTTTGAAGTTAAATAATTACTTATTTTTCTATAGTATTACGATATGTGTCTCTATGAAGTGGTTCAAAATGAGGAATAATATCATTTTATCCTTTGTTTTTTTATAATTTGTGACTTAGATCAATGTGAATTTTTTTCAGGACATCTATTTTTTATGTGGGTTTTCATTAAATATGTTTTTTCACAAGATTTGTTGGTTAAAATATCTAATTTTGTTTTTTGAATAAGAAAATTAAATTTAAAAATTGAAGGAGTATATTTTTACAATGAAATTTCTTTATAAATTGTGTGAATGATTTTCATATGGGTTTTTCAAAATAATATCATAATGGTAATGTTGGGGGAATGATTAATTGGTTATTCACTTCAATTATTTAATTCCACTATAGGTAAATTTTATCGCTAAAATATTGAATGTCTAGATATAGGTTATATTCACATAATGTTTGGGTTAATTTTTTATTATTTATTTTCAAATTGGTATTCCCATATGCAATTTCTCGAATTACATGATTTATCATTATTTCAATGTTTTATTCCTGATGGTATATTTCATGGATGGTTTCTCACGATCATATTTTATTTTGAAACTATTTATTTTTACCATATTTTGTTATTATTTGTTACATATATTTTCATATTTTAGGATTAAATTTATTTTAAAGTCAATTATGAAATATAAAAAGTTGTTTTACAATTTTTTTTTCAAGAAGTCATTTATAACATTGATTTATTATTATAGGTAAAATATTTCATATAATAGTCCTTCAATATATTCATTGATGATATCATAATATTATTTTTCTAAAACCCTATGTGTTTCATAGGGATCTTATATGTGTGACTTTAAATTATATACATAATGGGAAAGAATCATGTATATCACCAACATCTCTTTAGTTTGATCACATTAATAGTGAGATGGGTTAGTGATGATGTATGGTCTCAGGGATATTTTTTCATTTTTCAATATCTTGTTTTTATTTCATGATTATTCTCTATGAATTAATGATGTTCATATAATTAATATTGTCTTCTTCTTACACATAATTCTTTGTTGATTCACATCATTTATGAATAATGATATGTGTTTTCATGTTTATTTAAACCTCATGTTTTTGCATACATAATAGGGAAAAATTCTAAATAGACCAAGATATGTTCATTTTATATGTATATTTTTTTGTATAAATAAAATTTCAATGATTCAATTTTAGAGGAAAACCTCATATTTCATAGTGGGAACAAGAGACGAAAAACCTTAGGTGACTGGAGAAAGTGGTGTCCCCCCTGCTTCAAACATAAGGCATATCATGATTCCATCGTCCAATGTTTTTTAAATATACATATCTCTAACAATACCCATCAATAAACTTATGTAAATTTATTTTTAGCTATTTTTATTGAATGTTTTTATTTATCTTTCTTATGTAAATATTTGATGTTCTAAAATTAAAAAAGAATTTTTTTCATTCGTTGTTTATTTTTAGTTATCATTTTTAATTTATTGGTACCCATTTGGGGATTTTCTCTTATTTTAGATTTTTTTTTATTTTTGGGGAAATATAACTTGAAGTATTGATCATCTGAATATAGACATAAGATCAATGGAATCATTTTCTATGGGGAGTTTGTACAATCATAGTGATCGATTAAGAAATTGGTAGTGACAATAAAATCATTATGAAATTATATAATTATATTTTTAAATATATTATTAATTTATAATTGGGTACCAACCCTCCACAACATCACCTCCTTGTTAAATATTATCTTTAAACAATAAGATCAATATAATTATATAGAGGGGTTGAAAACATAAAATATTTTTTCTATGATTCATCATTTTTATAAAATATTAATTAACATTAATATAGAAATATATAAATAATTATTTAAAACCTTATAGAACATATTTTTCCATGAAATAATATATATTTTAATGATTTTATATGTTCAATAGAAAAAATATTCGAGAGTGAAGTTATCTTATAAGATATCTCACTATAGAAATTTTACCAATTTTAATAAAAAAATAATTATGCAATTAATTTTAAATATTGATTGATAGATTGAGAAGTTGTAATTTATAATAATTATCATTGGTTTGGTGATCATTATATTAATAAAACTAGTGTTTTAAAATAATGATAAAAGTAAGTAAACATGTGTTAAAAATAAAATAGTTCCCTGAAAAGTAATAAATTTACCTAATTCCATGAATTAGTCACAAGGAGACTATTAATAAATATTTTTATATATCAGTTTTATGAATTATTTCACCTATTGAAGTAGTTATAATAATATATTAACGGAGTTCACTACTATAATGAGAGAGTAAATGATATACTATTGGTTCTGTAAGGCCTTTGTTGCTTAGAGTAATCAGTAAATTATGACTCTTTGAATTTACATGAATATGAAATATTTAAATTACTATATTTAATTTTATTATAAACGAAATAATATATTTTATATTTTATATTTTATAAAACATTAATTTAAAAAAACAAATATTTTCAATGCCAGTTTTTATCTAATCAATTAATAGAAAGGAAACCACTTTTTTTTTAAGAAAACATCCTAATTATTAATTTAAATTATTTTAAATGTATATTAGAGCAGTCAAAAAGTAATAAATTATAATTGGTATTTTATTTTGATATTATCTTCTATTAATGTTATTTTTCACAATTTTTTGACCTTATGTATCAATAGTGTGAAATGTATATTAAAATATTATTGCATAAGGATGTTGTTTTGACAATTTTTATATACAATTTTTTTAGGAAAACAAATTTCATTATCAGGGTGTGATTATCCATTTGATGATGCTAATATTCATTTTTGTGCTAACAAATTTTATCTTTTATTTTATCTTTCAAAATTAAATTATTTTATTTTACAACAAGAATATCATTTCTCCCCATGATTTCAATTTAGTCTTAATTTTCAATAATAATTGAAACATTTTTCATCACATTGTAAAACACCACATATTAAAAAAATCATATATTGCATGGTCATGTTAGTCTTTCTGAATAATATGTATTCCTTAAAGAGATCGTTGTGATTTTATTTATTAACATTCATTTTTTCCATGATACTAAATGATATTTGAAATATACACTTATTTTTTTTCTATAAATAAATAATCTATCTACCATTTCACCAGTCTAACATTGTTAAAACGTTAATTTTATATAGATTATATAATGGATTATATATCCCTAATATATTTATAGATGTTTTTTTGTTTCTTGGGTTATCTACGTATTCAATGTGTATGATAATATTCATTGACATATTCTATTTCCAAGAATAAAATCCCACCATTAGGATCATAATGAAAAAATTTGAATTTAAATGAAATATAATATTTATATCCATTAGAAATAAAACCAATCTAAAATTAAAAAATATATAGAATGTAACACCCCATTATTTGATGTTTTCTATCTTCTTAAAATTAATCTCTTTGATATCTTACATTGCATAAACCACCGACCATAATCAACAGAGATATACTATTAATAGTAATATTTAAAATGAAATTATCTCAAAAAAATTAAATTGGAAATTATAAATAGGATTAACTAACATATAATAAAATATTATTGAATTAATTGGTAACTAAGTCAATATAAATAAATATATAATCAAATTTAATATAATTAAAATGTTTTTATAAAATCATTTTAAATGCACAGTAGTGTGTTTAATACCATCAAAATAAAAGTATATAATTTTTGGATCATATTAAAAATTATACATATAATATATTCAATATTATATTTATCATTCATCAAATTTTTTTTTCAAGTAAATATTGAAAAAAAATTGATTTTTCATAAAAAGTAATTTTTATAAAAATGTAATTTAACCGCCTTTTGAGGGTGAAACTTTTTTTAAATTTTTTTTCAAATTTATATATTATATTTCAGAAAATATAATTCTTTATTGAAATAGTATAATAAAATATTACATTGGATATATAGTTTTTCTATTTTTTTTAAAGATGTTTCTTGTTTATATGAATAGTAAAATTATCATTTTTATTGAAAATTAATTTTTTATCCAAATAACTTATTGTAGAATTGAGTTTCACCAAATACACATAAGTGGGGGGGTGAATTTTTCCTTTTATATATTTTTTATGAATTTTGATGATGACAATGTTTGTCCTTTATCTTTATCAAAATGTTTATGTAGTAGAAAAAAATAGTTATTAGGACACAAAGATTTATAGTGGTTCCAAGAATAAAATAAACCTAGTCCTCTCCACCAACACTCTACTCCACGAGCTTGGTGATTTTCACTATATGGTCTTCCAATCAACAGACCATCCACAACTGAGTGCATGTAGTTGAAACCATTACATGTTAAGGCTAAAACAGATCCTTTTAGTTCATACACAAATCCAAAAACACTTATTAGTATAATAATATTATTACTGAAAATGAAAATATTATTACTTTAAAAATACATTCGAGTTGTTTTCACAGTTGCATTAATACGCAACACACATTATATGGATTTTCATCTTCAGAAAATATATTCTTTAGGTAAAGGCAGTTTTGAGTCGATCCGGTTGAAATAGATTTAGAAATACATTCAACAACTCCAAAAATAATGGATTCATGATATATCGTCAATATAGAATCGATAAATCTTAAAAAAATTTCTTCTTCTTTTGAAAATATATTTTTATCATACATTTTCCCTGTAAAGATGTATTTCATGAATATCTCTATAAACTAAAGTCAAGAAACATGAGAGCTTGTTATTCTAATCATTTTTGGGTTGAATTGCCTCACTCATTTTGTAATTCAAAATAAATCATATATATAATTAAAAAGACTAGTGTTTTCTATTCAAAGTTTCATCCACAAAAGTCACATTATTAATCGATATATTCAAATGTTCAAATTACATAGTAGTTATAACATCCTATAATATTCATCACAAAATCATGCTCTTAAATCGATCCATATAATCATAAATAAATTTAATTGAATCAGTAAGAGATGCAATTTAATATCGGGTTTTGAATTTTGCTTCAAATCAGCCTGATAATCCGCTAAAAGACCATTGCATAATAAATTCAAAATAAAAAATCTTGTACGCCAAAAGTAGGGTTGAACTGCTTAGAATTATTTCTCAGAATGTAAGGTTGACAAAGTATGTTTGATGATCCATTCATAAAAAGTAAGGTTGATCTCAATGGTAATGTTGGTCATCCATACTTTATTATGATTCAGAACGTGTGGTACATGATCCATACATTTGGGTAAAATGAAAGGTTGATGAACCATACTTTTGAGAAGCAAATTAAATGTTCCATACTTGTAAAAGGTTATTCTTCAATATTTTTTCGATAACATAAATGTATGGTTCCTTCAAATGTATTTTTCCTCTTCTATATTATTTTGATAACGTATAGTTAATTAACCATACTTTTCCAAATTTCATTAAAGAAAATGTTGGATTCTTTCTATAAACATGGGCTCAACAATGTACGGTATGAAAAGTGTTTCCAAAACATGATCAAATAATTTTTGAATACTTTATCAAATATTCCACTGAGTTTAAATTCTTTTATATTATTCTAAAAAAATATAATGAATATTAATTTCATAATTTATACTAAAATAAAATTATTAGAATAACAAACAAGGGTATTTGTGATCATCAAAATCATCATAAAAATATATAATATGGATCTCTACAATCTCCCTAATATAATAATAAAATAGAGTGTTGTTAGAATCCACACTTTTTCAACAATATCCCCCTTTTGATGGTCACAAAACCAACGATATTAACATACCAAATTAATTGAAAATAACAAGAATTTGGATAGGATGAAAAAAATTATATTAAAAAAATTATTTGAATAAGAAATAAAATGTTGTGTTATAAAATTTTTTCATATATGAAAAATATAAACATTCAATTTATAAATTTCAACTCTTGGTACTTTTTATTTTTTCTTCCCTTAAAAATACAAAAATTAGAAATTTATCCTCCTTAAATGAAATGAAAATTAATTTTATCCCCCTGAGTAAAATATTTATAAATAAATAATAAAAAGAACATAAATTTTTTTGTTTATACATATTTCTACACCTTTCTGTGACATAGAATAGAAGGATAGAATAAGGAATAAAACAAATATTAATGTTGAATTAAACTAAAGTAAATGCTATGATAAATTTTTATCAATATTATAATATAGAATACTAACATTATAATACAGACAGAACAGTAAAAAAAATAAAAAATATAAAAGGGAGATGCAATGATATATTTTTGAAAAAGTATATATATGTTCAGAAATGAAAATAGTGATCAGGGTTGGGTTAAAGGGACTGTGAAACATGTTTTAGCACCACTGAATGAAGTCCTTGGTCTATGTCGTCTGCATTCTGAACCTTTTCATCATTCTATATCCTAAATAGACTATGATATCCCATACTTCATGAGTCATATTATTCTATTCAATCAAATTAAAACTGAAAAACTCATGTAACCTCTCTTCTTTCTAAAATAAATTGATTAAGCTTTTCTGTTAATGAATTCAATAGAACATTGATCATTGTTTTATCTGATCATAATTTCTCATCATGATGTTTTTTATTTAAAAAAACAGATAACAGAATACTATAACACTGAATATCTTACAATATATCATTCATATTTCTGATTACAATTGTAATGGCCTAAAATCTCTTTATCTGATTAGGCAAAGTACCTAATGTACTTTCTTGATTTCTCCTGAATGTTGGGATTTTTTGCTCTGTGAAAATTTTAAAATCTTCTAAATCTAACTTCATCACCACTTCATATTTTAAATTTACTACTTCAACCAACATCTGTTATTAAGAATATCAACCTCTTATTTTGAAACTAAATTGTATTTAAATCTTTGAAATCTCTTATTATCCTTTTCTAAAGCCCTAATTAAAGCTGAATTTTTAGATTCAACATCGGTTATCATTCAGTAAAACTCCTCTAATACTTCATATACAAAATCAGAGGCATTTTGGGATTTATTCTTTGTTTGTGATTTAACATGAATTAACAGAACTAAAGGAAGTTATTATGAATCTGATTTATCCTCTTACTACCTTTCTATTATTTTTTCATACCAATTTTCCTCTATGTCCATCCCTGACTAGTCCACATTAAACATTTTCCTTAAGAACATTAGTATGAATTTTAGAAGGTTTCTCTTTTAGATCCACACAAGTCTTATGTTTCTACTCCTGATTATCTTATTCATGCATTCTTTCTAGAATTTTATCCTATCAAAAAAATTCATTTTATTGTGCAGAAATTTCTTGATCGGATTCAATTTGAGTCTCTTCAATCTCTTCATGATGTGCCTTTTCCTGAGACACAATATCTTTTTCATCTTGAGAAGTCTCCTCAATCCGAGAAACTGTTTGTTGTTAAACTTTTGGTAGAACAGATTCGTTAACAAATCTATACCTCAGAAGATCTCCAGTTAGTGGTAGATTTCCAACCACTTTAAATCTCTCCTTTTCATTGAAATATTGAGTTTTCCTTGATATGTAAGTGAGTCAATTATTTCAAATCTCGGACTTATTATATTTTTTGAAACTTCACTTACTTTGGAGTCAGTCGTTCTTTCTTTAGACATTCCAGGTTTCTCCCCCTAAGCTGATTCATAGTGTTCCTCAGCTCTAATAAGAAAATGAATTATTTTAATAGTACTCTAAAAAAATCCTATCTTCCTTGGTGTTCTATAATTGAAAAAATTGTTTTTGTGGAATCTTAATTGGTCATGCAATAATCACATCATATCATAAATAAATAGAAATTTAGAAATAAACATTTTAAATTGGTAGAAGTTTATTCTTTCTTCCTATTGGAAATAATAATTCATATTTATTACTAAAAATCTTAAAAAATTTACCTTGAAAACATTCAGAAGTAAACAAATCAAATACACCATTGGAAATAAAAACATTTCCATATTTTACATTCATAGTGAAATCCCTATTGGATAATCATCACAATTATTTTCTTAGCTAGTTCTAAATCCTTGAAAAACGTTTTTCTTAAATTATTACAACAAAATGAAATGACATAATGACCTCGGACTTATGTACATTATCTCTATTATTCATTAAGTCAAAATGATATACTCTATCATGATGGCATTTTAATATCTTAGTAATAAAATTATTTTTGATGGAAAAATCTTGATCGATTTTTGAAATTACTCTATCATCTTCTTCATCTAGAATAAATTGTAATGTTTTGGAAAAAATGATGTAGTTCAACATCATATAAAAATTCTATGTTTTCTCCAATAAATTACTATTATAGATTCTGAAATGTAAGAGCTTGCATTATCATTAGATTAGTTTGGTAGAGCCATTCCAAATCAATAACTTTATATTGTAGGATGTACCTTCCTCCTAAGCGTAGACGTTTAGCATTACCAGCTTCTCCATCCTCGATTCAGTTTTCCTTGTCCATTTCTATCACAAATTTCTGAATGTGCGAAGAGCTAGGTCTTCTAGGGTTCACGTTTAGGTAGTCAATAGAGGTAAGGATTTTTTAGTTTTGAAAGGTTTTGAGAAAAATAAACATGTTTAGAAATTCAAATAGAACTAAAATCCTTGATTATACTGTCTTTTACATACATAATAATCAATACATTCATTAAAATAAAATAAAAAGTATATGGAAAAAAACAATATATAAAATTTCAACAGAAATATTAAATTATTCAAAAAAAATTATTAAATTATTTAAAACTGTGAAGATTAAAAAAATATGAATTAATATAATAAGGTAAATAAAATGAAAATGAAAATTTTATTTATAATAAGATAATACTATCTCCCCCATAACAAAATCAAACCTCACAGTAGGATGTGATTTAGTAAAAATATAAGCTAATTGAATTTTAGTACATTAAAATTCTAAGAATATATCCTTTTAAAGAACACGATATCTTAGAATGTGAGGTCAGATATCAATATGCATAGTCCTAGAAAAATTAATATCAATTTTTGAAATATTTATAGTGCTTTTATTATCACATAAAATATTTGTATTATTAAAATTTATTCTACAATATATAATATAGTTTTCCATCCACATCACTTTTGCACAACAACTACCTGTAGATACAAATTCTGACTTGGCTGTGGACAAAGAAACTACGTGGTGTTTCTTAATAAACCAAGAAAAAAAGGATTTTCCTAAAAAGTGATAGGTTATTGTGGTGATTTTTCTATCTAATTTACAGCTTCCAATTTCATCATATTAATATGAAATTAAATTAAAATTAGATTTTTTTTGATTGAGAAGATAGTGAAAAATAGTTCCTTTTAAATATCTAAAAATTATTTTAACATCACATAGATGTGATTATTTGGGATTTTGTTGAAATCTAGTATAAAGACATACTGAATAAATTATTTATGGCCTTCAAGTAGTAAGATATAATAAACATCCAGTCATACCTCTAAAACAATAATTGTCAAATGATTTTCCATTTTCATCTAAATAATGTTTTATATTAGTACGAGTAGGATTTGTATATGTCTTGTTGTTTTCATGTCCAAATTTCATCAAAAAATAAGTAATGAATTTTATTTGATTCAAATACTTTCCAAAGTCATTTTGATAAATTTGATGACATAAAAATAATTTTAATTATCCCATCATACTCATTTCAAATTATTTTTGTATTTATTTTGAAAACTCATTTCAATGTTTTTTTTGTTGATCAAAAAATAACATCATCAACATAAATTTCATCCAATACAACATTATAGTTTATAGTTTTATTAAACAATTTTGGATCTTCCATTCCAATAGTATAATTATTTTACAACAGAAAAGGAATAAATCATTCATACCAAGATCTAGAATATTTTTTAAGGCCATAAAGAGCTGTAGTATGATTAAAAACAATTATAATGTTAACATATCTTCCCCTCACCTCTAAAGTACAATTAAATGGTGTATAACCATGATTATATAAATGAAATTTTTATTTACCTATAAATTCTAACATAAACATCTCTTCCCTTCACCAATATAATACATTTTGCAGAATCTCTTTATCATTGGTTTCACTATATGGTGATGATAAAAATTCAACAAATATATGGTAATTGATGATATAATTTTCATTTAAAATGAAATATAATCTCCAAAATATATTGATATAAAAAATGAATATTGTGTTTCAGAACATGGAAGACACCTTGTCTAATGAGACGATGTCTCTTAAAATTAAAATCCCATTAGAATACCAATATATTAACAGGTCAATTTTGTCTACAACACCAATATATAGGTCCTATTATATGGATGAATAGATTAAGAATGAGATATCATAATATCCAAATCAATATTGTGATGCTATAATGCCAGGGAAAACTATTTCCTCCCATTAGATACTAGAAATATTAATTCAATTGGCCATTGTACACTTCTATATCTTAGAGATCCTCCATTAAAAAATACGATATATTCCTCTAGAAGAATCTATACGAAATGGTAATATATTATAACTGAAATCTTCTAAAATATCAATGTATCATCAAGAATATATTGTTATTTAAAAAAAATGTATAAAAGTGGAATTTTCATGCCTCTAGTATACCATCATCTTTACTCATATGTGTAACACAATAACATCAAATTATATTTCACATATTAATTTATCGGTTGGATATAGATCATGGAATATTCACTTAACAATGTTGATGTTAGAGGGCAGGGTAATATGCTACACTACTATTCATTATACTATTTTGGTAATGATATGATACTATTTTAGGATAGTGTAATGATGAAAATACTTCACATTTCTGACCAAAACCATAGTGAATGAAATCATAATCAATCCTCCAACTAAATAAAAAAAATAACCATAATAAATTATACAAAGACAATTAAACTAGATAGATCCATAATTGTATATTGAATCCTCTAAAATACATTCCCACAAAGGAATTTATGTAATTTGATTAATAATTTATGATGATTCAATATATTTGACGATCAAATAAATACCTATTGATAAAGAAAATGTGATTTCTAAATATTTTAATTCTCTTGAACCCAGGGTGGAAGAAGGGTTATTCATAAAGTTAAATATTCCAAATTGGGAGAGTTACACGAATATTTTTGTTGATATCCATAAAAGACACCAAAATAACCTAAGGTATGTCCAATATGATCTCATCACATATCCTCAAGAACCCTAGAAAAAGATAATCCATGGAAACATAACTAGGTACATAGTACTAAATAATATACTTGATTCTAGTAGAGTGTTCAGATGATCTAATCAACATTTACATAGCCCAATTAGCATGATGATCCTCTCTGTTATTGATCAAAATGATTTTGTACCACTATATAATAGGAACTAAATTTTAGATTGTCAGGACCTTGTTTTAAAGATAAAAAAATAAATTTTATTATGATAAAAATGTGTTTTATGTGTTATGATAACATTTTATTATTTAATAAAATTTAGAAAAAACATGGTTAATTATGTGAAATATAGACCATTTTCAATGATTAATCACCCAAAAAGTCTCACCACCAAGGATGTCTCACCTTTATAAATGAATTACTTTTGTTGTCGAGTCACCACTAGTTTCTAAAATATTGATGAACCAAATAATGGAAATGCTTTAGAAAATAACACAATCATATATGATTCAATTTTTAGGAAACCCTCCATCAATTCGTAATTTTGGTGAAATTTTACACGAATCACATCGATATTATATCTCCCTAACAAATCCTAAGGAAACGTTAGATCAAGACATGAAAAGAGTTTGTCTCACAACCAGATAATGTCACCGCAACTTCATAACATCACCATATAATGTCACAACACTAAAGACACATTGATATTATTTTATATTTATTGTAAATTAAATATTTATAATGGATATTTTATGGAATTTAATTTCCAAAAAGATAAAATGAATGATCATCTATTTCTTTTTAGTGATGCTTTATAATTCACATCAGAATGTGCAGTAAAAGGAGTTGAAGATCCGGTGGAATAAATTTTCTTCTAATGTTGATAGAAATATAAACCAAACTCCATCATCTGAATATGTTTTATATGAAAATAAATAAATATACATGTACACATGAATATATATGAGTTAATATGAATAGTTTCTTACACGAAACATATATACTAGTGATCCAAAATAGACTTTGTAAAGCACATTTAACATCTGGGATACTCCCTACATTCAGAGTAGAAGGATTTTACGAAAACCTATTCCACTAAAAATCACATTATATCAATTAGATCTTCCACACAACTACATTAAAGATTCATGAGAATAATATATTATCAAATTGGGAAATACCATTAATTCTACACTATTTATTTATATATTTATCATTTCCATTAACATTATGTTCAGTTTGTGTACACAATTTTTTTTAAACACTATCTCTTTATTTAAATTTAAAAATAATTAGATTCATCTCAAACAATTTTACTCTAATTTCCCTCGTATTGTGGAAGAGGTTAGTTTGTGGCATATTTTGTCATGTTTTCCCATGATTATTATAAAAGAGGTCCCTTTGTTGCCTAGATTGTTTTATAACATTATATAAGTGATCCTAGGTTTGGATAATAGTTTATTTTAATATAAACATCGTCAAAGAATTTCAATGATAATAAGATATGGATTAGTCTCATCTTGAGATTCAATCTCTTATATTTGTTTTTTGTTTAGTGATTTTTTATATATTTTGACGGTGTAAAAGCTTTTTTTAACATAACAAAAAACAATTACTTTTTTAGTCATCCATAATTAGTTTTTATATAATATTTTTATTGATTAAATAGATTTTAAATATTAATGTTATATTATATTATGTTTTAGTTCAGAACTAATAATTAAATAATAATTGATTTAATATGTCAACAATTATATCAATCTATTTTTTCATAATTGTTCCACATAAAAATAAATTTGTGGATTTTATTTAAACAAGTTCTTAATATAATTTTATATTTATCACTCAATTTACCAACCTCTTGAGAGAATATTTCCGACCAACATTTGTTATCATGGTTTTTTTAAAATATGTTATGATATTAGTTATTATTTAACGATCATATATTTACATTAGATATAAATTCAATTATTTAAATTAAAAATAGAAAATAATGTTATACTACAAACATACATCCTTTTTAAAATGGAAATAATTTTTCTTGGTGGATGATGAAAATGAAAAATCATATCGAATATATGTGTTTTCAATTCGGTCTATTACTGAGGATAAATATGAGTTACCCTACGATTCCCAAATTATATTGGATGATGCTACTGGTGTTTCTTATAAAAATAATTCCAATCATATAAAATCCCTATATTTTGATTTAGGATATTAACTATTTAATAAAATTTCTGCTAGTAAAACTTCACATAAGATTTATGAAAAATTAAATATTTATCATGAGGAAATGATGAATTAAAATGAGATGATATTGAATACATATACTATTATGTATTATAATTTTATGATAATGACTGATGAATAAATTTTTGATATGTATCTCAGGAAAAATGAATAATTAAACACCATTAGCTCCATGGTAAATCCAGTGTCGGACATCGTTATTATTATTAGATGACACATAGGAATTATTTAATTATGTAGAGGGCCATAAGTGTCACTCAGAGATTCAATATATATTAGAAAGAAATTTATCATGTAATTCAGCAATACTTGAATAATTAAAACTCATGGAAAAAAGTATATAGAGTAAAATTATGATGATCTAAAAAAATCATTATATTTTAAGTCTACTTCATCGAAAAAACAAAACTAATAGAGTCTATAAAATTTCTAGTGAGGATAAATCACCACTGGATTTTGATGAATAAATGACATATCCAAACTGAATATTTAAATACTTATATAGAATTAATTTTATTATATAGCATGGTTATAATGAAAAGTGTGCTTATAAAGGAATCCGAGAGAATGATTTGAGATATAATGATAATACAAATGATATACAAATATCTGAATTCAAGTTAAAAGGGAAATTCAGTTGAAAGTGTCCAATATTATAATACAATATAAAATATATCAAAAATGATAGATAATTCATGATAGCCATCAATTCCACTTGAAGTGCTTCTGAGGAAATATCACGTGACTCAAAAATACACCTGATGTGAAGTCCAAATGAACCAAGATGTGTTTCATGAATAATATATATGTGGTACCTAATTTGTAATATATTCCTAATTATGATAACACTGAAAGACAACATAATAAAGATAATATGGATTGAAAAAAGTTGTTTTAATGCTATAGAATTAGAGAATAATGATTAAATGAACTAAAATATAAATATAAATTACCATATAAATTGTCTTTTCTATCACCTAATTATAACACTAATATATTTATTGAAAAAAATATGATTAGTTTTTTATGGAGAATAAAAAAAGAAATTTTAAATGGAAATCTAATAATTTTTTTATAAAAGTTTACCAATGTAAGATAAGAAGTGACACAGATTATCTGTTAATAGAATACTTCAATGTATGATACATGTCTAAGATACCAATGAGGACAAAGTGGAATATTTAAGGTAACATTTATACTTAAATATATATATGAAATCTCAACTATCATATATTTTTCTAATTTACATAATAATGTTTTTATTTTAAAAATATTACTATATATTTATTAGAGAGATATAAAACAACAATGTGTATTTAAAGACCAGATTACTAACAGATCTGGAGCCAATATAATATAGGTACCAAATCATTGATTATATAATGTTTTTTTGAATCAATGTTGGTTGATGACCTAATATAAAATTCTATAGTACATGGTTTGTGTAAGTTCATATAATAAAAATGGAATCTACTCATATTAAAAAAGAATGAGAATGGATAATGGACGACATGTCACCTTTTGTGACAATTCATGCAGGAAAAACATTGGCATTCAAAAAATTGGTAACCCAAATTCAATTTTTATTTTCAATGTATTATTTTTAATGTTTTTAATTATAACCTAATTATCATGTCACATTTATGTGATGATTTATTTCATGTAAACCTTAAAAATAATTCAATAAATTTTTTTCTTTTAATGATTATTTAGTTTTTAAGGATTTATAGAATTATAATGGAAATGATATTATTATTAATTTTTATATTTTTCAAAATGATTCCTTCTTGAGTCTATATAATAAATAATTGTAGCTTCAGCATAATAGAATACAGAAGATTAATATTTTGACACATAGAAATATTACAAGGAAAGGTTTTCTTTGCGATCAACCAAAATATTAGTTCCCAAATAAAAAATTATATGTCTCTATTCATAAAGGGAAACAAAGAAAGATATTTATTAAATAAATGAATCGTGTTTAAAATTAAAAAAATCTTGAGTTGTTCTAAATGGTTTTTCTTGGACCATATAGAGTTTATAATCTAAATAGGAAACAATATCTCTATAATCTAGTAGATTACAATTCTTGGTATACTTGGGTATTATAATTATCTTTCAAATGTGAAGATTGTTCTTATTTTACCAATTATACTGGATCTATATGAAATATAAGTGGATATTTGATTAAGATTATATGAATTTACCACATCCATGAGTTTGAAAATCATGATGTTGAATACTTTTTTAAAAAATGGAAATAGTCATAAAATGTTTTCTATAATAACCACTTAGTGGAATGGAGATATTGAAATAATATATAGAACACACCAAGAAATAACAAACACTACGAATTACGATTATGATTCTCTTATATACTATTAATCATTTTCTATATATATATATTGTTATATAATAAATCGTGTTTTAATTAGACCTATGTTGAAAAACACCACATAATATATTTTTAATAGTAGTGAGACTAATTTTAATTTCATTATATTTTTTGTTTTCAATTTATTTATCCATAACATTAATGATTACCTTAAAAAAATTTCATTCAAAAGATATGAAGGAATTTTTTGTGGGTATACATCCTCAAGTAAATAATATAGTGTTTTTAAAAAGTTTACCAAGGATTTGTAATAATATATTCATATCTAATTCAATGGGATTGATCTACATGGTCCCAAAACCACCTTACATATCCATGTTGTTGACATAGATATTCTAAAAATATATTAAAAAAATATTGATTATTTTTTTAAGTATCCATAAATATATTCTAATTTAGAGGAACTTCAGCAACATGAACCTAAAACTATAGAGAATCTTGAGGTCAACAGACCCTATTTGTCTATTGTTGTTATATATCTTCTGTACTATGTTTTATATATTCTTGTAGGAGGCCTAGATAGCGGTACCCCGATTTTTTTAATAATTCATGATGAACATCATGTTTTCTTGTTACAGCTTAAACCAAATAACATCAATGAATCAATTAATGATGAATTCTATATAATGGAATTATAAGAAGAACATAATCGATTTCAATTAAAATCATATGGTAATTCTTGTATAGACACAAGGAAACCATTATTGTAGGCAGAAATTGGGTTTTTACAAACAAGACAGATTAATCGAGAACTATATTACGTAATAAGGCTAGACTAGTTGAACAAGGGTATAGATATGAAGAATGAATAGAATATGAGGAAAACATTACCCCAATATCCAAACATCAATACATTAAAATAATTTTTTCCAAGGAATATCATTTTGATTTATAAATATATAAAAAGTATTTTAAAAGATAATTCATAAATGAATAATTAGTTGAAGAGTTATTTCCTAAGAAAATCCCGAGATTTCAAAATACCAACTTTCTAAATAATTTTTTTAAACAATCAAAATATTTATATAGTTTTATACATCCTCCTAGAGATTGAAAAAAATAATATTAACTATTTTATAATTTTAAAAGTGTTATCACAAGTTAGGGAGGATGCTTGAATTTTGGTAACACTAAAATAAAAATATGTTTTAGTTGTACATAATTGTTTACATGGTATTATTTTTGGGTCTCATAAAAATTCATTATGAACAGATTTTTAAAAAATTATGAAAACAAAATTTTAAATGAGTTTAATGGGTGAACATAAAAAATTTCTTCATTTTCAAATTTTAAAAATAAGGAACATGTTCCTATATATAAATATATATATTATGTATTTTTAAAATATTTTATCATGGATAAAAATAATATTAGTGATACAGTAATGGATACTACTTGTTATTTGGATCTTGATAAAGAGGGGATTATAGTGGATAAAACCAATTATATAGGTATGATTGGAATTATTTTTTATTTAAAAATTTAACTGTCTGATATTATGCTTTTTATATGTGTGATCAATTTCATGAAAGCCCAAACAATTCATAGATGTTATCTAAGAGATGAATTATCAAATACATCCTATATAATAATAATTTAATATTATTCAATCTAATATAATAGAAATTTGACTTATCACATTATTATGAGGTAGATTTCGGTGGATTTAATTTAGATAGAAAAGTAACCAATGGAATATTTCAACATTTAGTAATTTCTCTCATATCATTGTGTAGTATGCACCAAAATTATATTTCACTATCAATTTTAGAATATGAAATCATAGAAAATGTTAGATTTTTTAAAATAATTTAGTGGATGAGTAACACACTACACAAATGTGATATTGTTTCTGCATGTCCCTGTAAAATTTGATAACACACATTCTATAAATATTTCTACTAATAATTTATCACATTATATAAAAAAATATTTATGTAATACATCACTTATTGAGGGATAATTTTCAAAATAGCTACATCACTCTTGAATATATTGGTACATAAAATAATATTTCTAACATTTTTACTAATGCTATGAAATATATGATTTGAAAATACATAAAACATGAATTTTGTGTGATCAATTTAGGTTATTTTTAATTTTCTAGGACACACTATTGTGAATGTTACAAAATTGTAGAACCTCGTTGATGATTTATCATAAAAGTGAATGTATCACAATTATACATTTATCAATATTGTGAGTGTGTCAACAATTACGGTTTCTTACCATTAATAATGACTAAAACTTTTAGATTTATCACAATTTTATTTCATCCACATTTCAATTTTCTCACCATTGTGAATGTCTCACATTTGAAGATTTATAACTAATGAGAAGGTCTCACCATTGAAACATCTAATCATTGAATGTCTCACAATTAATACTACTTATTGTTTTCATATTTATCACTTTTATAAATACTCTCAGGAATTTTTTAATTTTTCACATTGTTATTTTGTAAAACCAATGATTTAATATTATTGACAATTTATTTAATTTTTTATTTGATTCAATTTTTTTCCAATTATTATCATTTATGAATCACGAAATTACAACATGATTCAAAATAGATGAATTTTAAAATTCAAATGTTCACATATCTCATTATTTTAATCTTGATCCCTATTATGTATTTTCCTCCACCGACTATTTCCCGTAATTCACAATCTCCAGAACCAATCGATCCACGCTCCTTGGATAATGTGACATCTCCATTAATGTCTTTATTGAAAGATTAACATACTATAAAGAAGAAAAAAGAGAGAAATGTGAAACCAATTCATTTTAGTCAGTAAACTATAATCATTCCAAACAATCAATTTTACCTAAAAGGTTGTGCATGTACACTTACTTCATTTGAGTAAATCATTGGTTTATAAATTTCATAAGAACTATGGATGAGTGGAATTGTTCCCTAACAATGAGATACCATTTTATCCTCGTTTGGTATACCGATTGTATTAGTATGTAATGATCTATTTGGAAGTTAATAATAACAGTTAAAATGATGATTTAATGGATATTGGATTGATATTTAGTTGAGGTAGTGGGATGAATGTTTGAATGTTCCATGTAAAGGTGTGTTTATTGAATATCAATGAATGAATCCATTTGATTGTGATGATTATTTTATGATTATTCCATTGTTGAGTTGACTAGAGATGTAATAGTTAGAGGGATAATTTCTTCAGATCATGATGGAGTGTGTATGATTATTTTCATTATTATCTATAAGTTGTTTTGTTTAATGAATGAATATTTTTTTTCTATAATGTATAATGTTGTTTATTTTTATTTTATAATGATTCATATTTTATATGTATTATGAATAAATTATACATGAAAAATCATGGTAGATATCTTATTCTTGAAATGATTGAAAATTGTAAGCCTACCTCTGGATAAATTTTTTTTATTCTAATTAATGTTAATTTCAAATTTGGTAAATCAAAAAGGACTTTTTGATGAAGATGTAGAGTTTATTTTGGATTGTGTTGGATTTTACATCAAAAGAATTATGTAAATAAGGGTGATGTTACTTTGTAATCTAGATAATTATGGAATGGGTTGTTGATTATGAAAATATTTATGAGGAATTAAATAATCTAGACCACTCCCCAATGACAAAAAACCTTGTAACCTTAGTATAAAAAGAGATGATATATTTGAGTATTATTATTAGGACGAATATGCATCTATTAGTGGAAATGGAGATATATAATTTATCATGGATGAATGAAGTGACCCTATTTTTTGATGATAATATCATGATATTTCCTATATATCACTTATTTCACATATGACTCTCCCTAAAAGAAAAATACATTTAATATAATAATGTGATGTTGATTAAAATAATCTTTTAGGTTATGGGAAATTGAGAAGTTTGAAAAAATCCTCTGAGGAAAATAAAAAATGTGAAGATGAAGATTAAGAGGAAGATGAATATGAAGATGAATATGATAATGAAAATAAAAAAAATAAAATTTTAATGGAAATGAGGATAATAATTCAAGTGGATATGGAGATGATGATGGTGCATGACCTTACCATGACAGTGGTTCTATTGGTCCTGATGGTCTATGTGGTCACGTTAATGCTGAGGGGATTGAGATACACAAAGAACTTGTTGATTCTCTACATAATTATTTAACTACATCTAAATATAGGCCCAACCTAGTTACGTATGTTGATAAATATATTAGCGAATAAAATTATGAATTCGTTCAGGGGGTGAAATCTCCATGATTAGAGAGTCGCTAGGTTGTTGCTGATGATCGGATAGTTTTAGATCATGTTATTTTTGAGATTAATAATGTTATTATGGTTTTTGAGTGTACAATAGAATCCTAAACCCATATAGCATGAATACATTGCCTGCAATGAAATGCATTGGCTTAAATTCATGGAATCTAGTCCAGAAGGACCGATCAGTTTAGTAGTCTTGATTGAGAAGCAACATAAATGAGTATTTTATTACAAATAAATACACTTATTACAAAAAAATCTCCATTTTATAAAAATAACATTGGGGAAAACTCTAATCCATCAAGTTAATATCAGTATATATTTAATAGACTACTTAATTTATTCTTGGGAAAAGAAACATAATAAGGGGATCTTGAGTTTATTGTAAGGAAAAAATATATTTTAAGAAATAATGAATCAATGTGAATATTGAATGTGGAAAGATAAATAAATGAAAACAAAATCTATGTAATCAATATAATGAATGGAAGTGCATCATCAATATGAAATTGTAGTAACTAAAAATACATGACTTTAAAGTAACTATTTATAGAAAAACAAATATAGTTAGGAAAATAACAAAAAAACTCATGAAATGTTTCCAATAAAGTGAAACTAAATGTATCCATAGATATATCACTGTAATATATCATGTATGAATAATAACTTAAACATATATAATGGAAATAATTTTTTATTGGATTTCATGTTCGAGGCACATGAATACTAATAATAATAAATACCTTTCATATGATGATTTATATATTGAGTAAATTCACATATAACGTGGCTATAAAACATTATCATATCCTGAAAATATTTATTCAACATGTAAAACTAATTAAATGTTCCACAGTACATATCTTATGGGCCCAATCTATTGGGATGAAAACCCGAATGGTTTGCTACTAATTGATGCATCCCATTAGATTATTGATGCATCTAGTGGATATCCATCACGGGTCCCCATCCCATAGATCATTCATTAACATGACACTAACTTTTATTGATTGCATTAACTTCTCTCAAACACATATAATGAATCTATAAAAAATTTAAATAAAAATAATTGTTAAAAAATATATGTATTCATTTAAAGAATGAAGTTTAGAAATATTCTGACAAATAGTCAAATAACAGTCAATATAAAAACTATATGAAAAAAGGAATACCGATCAAAAAATAATTATATCTATTAAAAATAATGTTGATATTTATGATAATTTTAATGTCAAATGATTATAGGAAACTGAAAATTGAAAAGTGATTATATGGAATTATGGAATTGAATGAGAATACTCTCATTGGAATAATAAAATATAAAACAACTAATGGATGACTATGGAAGGTAACAATTCAACATAACCCATGTGGTGTAAAATAAAGGGTTTTTTGTTGATGAAATTAATGAATATATTTAAAAATTATTATTTAGAAATATATACTTCAATATTGAAAAACATTTTGAAAGTGTTTTTTGTTGAATATAACTTCAAGAAACATTTCATTTAAAAATAAAACATTTAAACATGAATAAGTGTTTTTAAATAGATTGCGGAAGATAAAATTCATACATGTTGTCCCATGTAAAAATAACAATCCTTTTACATAGTTAATGGTTATAAATATTCATTTTTTGGAACGAGGAAATAATACTCCTTTAAAAAAAATTTAATATGAAGAAAGTGTAAAACTAAAATTTCAAAATCATTTTGAATATTTTATGGAATAATTTTATGAAAACATGGTTTTTAGAAGAAAACCTATTCTCTGAGTAAAGATAGAAAAGATGTCAAGTTGTATTTAAATTAAAATTTATTATTTTGAGTACCAATTATTTTAAAAATTTGGCTAATAATTGAAAATGGTAATCAGTAAACATAATATAATGAAAGGGTATATTAAATAATGGTATTATAATTTTCTAAATTGGATATTCTATTCCAATATCATTAGGATTCATCATGAGGAAAATTATCCTTAAACATTTCAAAGTGTCCCATACCACATTTAATCAATTAAAATCATAAAAACATCATGGAATTATATTAAATTAATTTTTAAGATTTAATAATTATATAATGAATATTGAAATAAAATAAAAAATGGTAGTAGATACACCACTCAAAAGATGTAAGTAGTGGTAGTGATATTAATCACACAGATGTAAAATGTTAGATGAGAATCCCATACCAATTTAGTAACAAATGAATTGAAAACCATAATTTTAATAAATATTTAAAATAATAATAATATAATTTAGGATATTAAATATATATTTGGATATATGTACAACATATATATGAATACAGGGACTCATCAATTAGGTAATCCAAAAAAAACGAGACAAGAATCTCTTACCTTGACCATCATTTTTTTATTACCCCTTTAGTATATTGTTTTAAAATATGATAATAACATATACCAAAAATACAATATGTTTTATAATACCATATATTAACTTCATCAATTATTTTATTAACAGTTTGATAAAAATATTTCTTTAATTTTTTACTATTTTGGGTGTTAATGGCCTATTTTTTTCAATAATGTTCAGAATATTTATATACTGTTAACATTAATTATATCATTGATTAATCATCTACATAATGTAATATATTAATAAATTATATTATTTTTTCATTAAATATATTTTTAAAATAGTTCATAAAATTTATATATTTAAAATGATGTGAATTATTCATGGAGATTGGAGGATGTATGTATGCATGAAGAGTACTTTAACATCATTGAGACATTAAAAGAATGAAAAAAGAATGATATATATATATATTTTAATTAGAGTACCTAGAATATTTTATATTTCTTACCTAGTATTTTTAAACCATATTCTTTATAAATCAATTTTATATTACGAATGAGTAATACCACATTAAGTGGATGACATACACAACTTCCTTAAAAAACTATCTTTTTTACATAAGATGGAAATCATAAAGATATGATATAAATTAAAATTAATAAAGAAAAAATATATTTCGAATATTATATATATCATATATAAATATATGGTGTATAATTATCTTCACTATGATTGGTGGTGAAATAAAAACAAAAAACATCATATTGTTGGGAAATAATTCACCGTATACGGAAACAATATATTCACTATCCATTTGATGGAATTTTGAGTAAGTTTATGTCAAATAAAAATGATAAAAATATCAAAGTATATTTATTATAACAGTTTTTTGTATTAAAAGAATAATATGATAATAGAGATTGGACAATGGATGTGAAACTAGAAATCTTGGGTGAATTCCTTAACACTTAATTGGGTAAATACATTTGGTTTGTACTAAAAGGCTTACTTTGGATAATTTTTACCAAAATAGGGGCTACATGTTCTAGTTTATTGATTTTTTGAATCTATTTAGGTTGAAAATGAAAGACCATATGAGTTTAGGGAGGTGATAGAAATAGGGAGATGGGGTGGCTGTTTATATGGGAGGAAAAAGACTCACTTGGAGTTTTTGGAATTAAGTATGGTGTGCATATGTTCATATCTATAGAATGTCATAAAAACCTATACAAGACAAAACCTTAAAGAGAATTACCAAATTATGTCCATATATTTTGTTTTTTCCACATTTATATGACATTTGGTCACTTAACATAAAGCTTATTTTTTTATAGTGATTAAATTTACCATAATAACTATTATTATTTTTATTCACATTCACTTAGGTTTTTGATAAAATACAATGTTTGTATTATTAAAAATTAAAAAATATTATTATCATAAATATGGAAATCCTTTTTTAAAATTAAAATAAAATATTTGGATGATTGTAATTTAAAATTTATCCTGTAGTTGGGATGAGAATACATGTTTTTAATGTAAAAAGGGCCGAAATATTTCAAGTTTTGTAAATCAATTTTAAATGAAAATTTCATAAATGAAATAAAAATTATTATTTAATAAGAAATTATCTAATTAAAGATAAAAAATTTTAAATTATAAGGTATCCTTAAAAATAAATTTGATTAAAAAGCTGTTTTGAACTAAAATTATGTATCTCTAACTATTGATCAAAAAATAATATGTTTCAAAAAAATTCAGAAATTTATGATAAACTAATAATTAAATATATATTTTAAATATTACATTTATTTTTATATATTATATCAATTAAATTGTGAGAAATTATATTCAATATTGGTTCTCTATTATAAGGTAGTAAAGTTGTCTTTATAAAAGTATAGGATTTTTTCTGTACAAGAGGTGTCATTCATAAAAAATTCCTATCAAACCAGTTAGAATAATATTTAAAAATTTATTCAATATATATCATATATATTTCATTAAAATAATTATCAAATTATAATTATTTATTATTATTATGATAAACTCCTTCAGAACCATAAAAATAAAAATATTTTATTTTATATCCAATTGGATATTATTTTAATTTCTTATTAATTTGTGCACAAATAATTTATTTTATTTTTATATAAAACATATATTTTAAAAATATAGTTATTAATATTAACATCCTATAAAAAAATTCTACTAAATGACAAAATTACTAGGTTAAATAATAATTGTTTAATATTACATTATTAATCGGTTAAAATCGATCATCTCTATAACAAGAGTTGTCATGGATGATTGTTCTTATGTGTAAAAAATGCAATCGAGGAAGGCAGATCATTCATGTATCATACTCTATATTGGAAAGTCCCTCTTGAGTTTAACTCATTATAGCTTAGTGTTTCATAAATTAAAAAAAATATATAACATATTTTTTATAGTAAATATATTATTATTTATGCGGGTGCAATATTACCTTATATTCTTAGTGTTCCATGTAATGCATGATATTGAATAAAATATTAATAATTATGTTTTCGAGGGACTCAAATTCTCCCCATAGTTGTTAAATTTATTCCTCACAATTTAAATTCCATCATTGTCATATAAAGATTGATACTTTGTATGTTTGAAATCCTGCATTGTGAGATGGGTTCATAAGTAATGCCTTATAAAAGAGATAATCAAGTATAAAATGGTCGCATGGATTACCCTGTAACTAGGACTCTAGTTAGGATAACATCATTCTAAATTATAGATATGTACTTGGAGTAAAATAATACATATTAATAGGTAGTGAATGATGTAATCAATCACAAACAAGGGAATGATCAAAAGAAAGTTAAAGGCCTCAAAGCCATAAATATCAGATGGATAAAAAGGCCACTGGTTCAAAATAAGTTATCGTATTAGGAAAATATTTTATTTCTAATTCATTATATAATTTTGGGGAATTCTCTAACTAATAATGAATATGTGAAAACATTATTACTTGGTAGGATTAAATTTTATCATAAAAATCCATAATTTTGGTTTTTCATTATTGCAATTATAATTCATCTAATTAATCCTAGAAATTAATTAAAAAAAATCCATTTTTTTTAAATATTAAAATAAAATTTCAAATGATCATAAGGCATAGAAAAGATTAAAATTTCTACCTATTTTTTGATATATATCTTATAATACTAATATGGTTAATATATTAATTCATAATCCTCAAAAGTGATACTACTTTTTCATCATTAAAATTTATGTGACAAAATTAAAAAAGGAATTTTGGAGGTCCTTGGTTGGTGTGAAACCCTAATAGTCTGTATGTTTGGTGTTCTATGCCTGTGTCCATACCATATATTATTTTATGTCACATAGAATTATTTTTATCCATTTCTAAAATAAAATTAATATAATTTTCAAAATAAATGAGATGGAAAACCTTAAAATAAGGTTTATAAATACATATCCTTTAAAAATTGTTCTTCAATGAATCCCCAATACATAAATAATCTATAAATTACCTTCCAAATAGATCCTTTCGTGAGAATTAATTTATCCACTTTATCTTTGGCTTAATATATAAATCATGAAACCATATAATCATTATAAAACTCCTCAGTTTTATCGTAATGTATTTATTATAATTTTATATTAATATTATCTATAATGGTTTCTAAAGAATACATGGATTATCCTATGAATAATCCCAAGAGTTTAATACCATGTACGTAGTCTGGACCATTGTCATGTACTCGATTACCACATGTCAGTCCAAAAAAACCATGTTTGATTTATTACTCCTCGAAACATATATTCCATAACCAAATACACTTGTAGTATCTAGGACAAGATTTATTTATTTGAAGTCCCAAAAAATTAATAATTTATGAACATTTAAGAGTGTTCTAATACACTTATCCTGAAATTCATCCTTATAAGTATGTTCTCTAATTTATTTTTACCTAAATATAGTTCCTAGGGATTTTCTATAGCCCATCAGGTACCAAATGTTGTATCCCAAACATAGATATCCCAAATTCAGTGTTTACTATATAATATAGTGGAATTATTATACGATATCAAGCCCTAATGAATAGATCAGTTTAGTTGTATTTGTAAACCGGATACATAAATTATTATTGAATTTCAAATGAATGTACTAATTACAACATAAAAATTTATTCATTCCAAATAAACACCATCTTTGACAACATCAATAAATATACTATATTTTGAAAAATCATTCATATTAGGATTTTTGAATACATGGGGATTGAAACCTAATAAGGGTGTTCTCATATTCTTAATAATGGAAAAATATTTTAGAGTAAATAATTGATCAATTAGAATAGTCAAGATGGTAAGGTAAATAACTGATCACACATTCCATGTAATCAATAAACTCAATGTAAGTGAATCATTAATGTGGAATGTTAATAACTAGATATAAATTCCATTCAAGTATGTAGATAAAGAAAAATAAATACGAAAAGGTAAATAACTGGACCCACATTCCATGTATTCAATAATCTATGATTTATTGTGTCCATAGATATTTCAATGAAAAATGTCATTGGAGGATACTAAATAAAAATAATTCAATGGAAATTCATTCTTATTTGATGTCATATCTGATTCACATGAAATCCTATTATAGTAAATACCTCTCATAATACAGTTTAGTTATTGGGTATAACCCCAACTAATGTGGCTAGCCACCTATTTATTCGTAGGATACTAACAATGCATATAAGGTAATTGATTTACTGGTCTTTAACCTATAGTATACAATTTTATTCTACATTGAAATAGAAAAAAATATATTTTCACCAACTAATTCATCCCATGAGAGTACCGATTCATCTAGGTGAATTCATTCAATCGTCCTCAACCCATATATCTTACATTAACCATTTTCTAACTCTTAGGGATTTCAATAATTGGTACCAAAATTCTATAGTGCATTTAAAAAAAATTAAATAAGAAAAGATCCATATAAAATATCATTATTGAGTACATGATAGATTTTTTTAAATATTTTTTGAAATAGTCAAAAAATATTCAAAGTAAACACCATATAAAAAATGGTATACTTTTTTAGAAATAATCATATCCAGGAAATATCAAATAGATATTTTGGGGAATTTTAATGTCATATTATTATAGTATGTTGAGTATTAAGATGATTAAATGGAAATAAGGAATTTAATGAGAATATAATCCTTGTCATAATCAATCACAAACCAGCTAGCGGATGAATATGGGAGTATCAATACATCATATATTGAGTGGTTTAAAATAACAGGTTGTTTTCATTGATGAAAGAAAATAATAACATTTAAAAATATTATTGAAGAAAATATTTTTCTCCTAACATCCATTTGATTGTAATATTCATTGAAATAACTCTTTGAAAATGATTTTTTTGAATCAGTGCTTATATTCTTGTAAATGATTCTTCAAATAAATGATGACAAATACATTCCTTCAAGACGTTGAAGATAAAAAGAACGTTGCTTTTTAATGGTTAATGGTAAAAAAATAATTCATCATAAAAACACAAATATTACATTGAAAACATTGTATAAAGAATAAAAATAAAAATTGATATCACATAAACATTTTTGAAAACATTTAATTAAATCATGATTTTAGAAGAAAATAGGTTCTCTGTCAAATGATACAAATCAATTCGGGTTTTCAAAAAAATATTCTAAAACCTTCAGGAAAAGAATGTGTGGAAAAAATTTATTGAAAAATGATCATGATTATCCAAAAATTAATGAAATGGAAAATTGTAAGACAGAAATATAATTTCCTTGTATGGATATTCTATTAAAATATCAGCATGATTGATCTTGAGGAAAATAATCTTGAAACATAAAAAGTGACCCCTACCACAATGAAATATTTTAACTCATAATACACATGTTGTAATAATGATAAATATGTGTTTAATATTCCATGATGACAAAGGATTAATGAGATATTATAACAAAAGGAGTAGTAGATACACGAAACAAAAGATGTTAGTTGTTTAAATTACATTTATCTCACCGATAATAATGTGAGATGAGAATCTGTTACCAATTTGGTATCAAATGAATTGGATAAGTCAAAGGTGGTAACAGTATAAATACCATTAGAATAATAGAATTCATGATATTATAATTTTATTTGGTAGTACATACAATATATATAATAAACTTTTGGCACACCAATTATGTAAGCTTCACAAAATGAAAATTAGACAAGAATCCCTTACCCTAACCTTTATTTTTGGTGTGGTATTTATCCTCATGTATAGTTGTTTAATATATTTTATTAACTTATACCAGAACTTGTATCATTTTGATAATACCATATATTATATTATAACACAATTTAATTACCTGCATGTTATCAATGTTCCATTATATTGACTATTTTAGCTGTTAATTTCCAAGTTTTATCAAGTATATTTTGACTTGTCTATTTTTGTTACCATTAATGATATCATAGATTTATCATATAAAAAATTTAATAAATGAATAAATTATTGTTTGTAATTATTAAATTTCTATTCAGAATATTTCATATCATTTTGATATTGTAAATACATTGCACCATTCATGGATAAGGAAGGTCTTATGTACACATGGAAACTACTACTGTTTGTTTAACATATTTATAGAATGAAAACATAACGATACATAATTATGTTATAATTTTATTAACATACCTATGTTATATATGTTATTTAAATTTACTTAACCCTATCCTTTACACATTACTTATACAACATGAATGTGTAATAGCACTTGTATGGGATAGTAGTCCACACTTCCTCAATAATCATTATCCTATTTACACATAATGGAATGAATAAATATATTTAAAAAATAAAAATAAAATAGGAATAACTAAATTATTTATATTATATATATTTTGTGTAAGTATATTTTCCATCATAATCTACACAATGAGAGGTGGTAAAAGAAAATTGAAAAATCATCATTTCATGAGGCAGTAGTTCACCATACACAGAAACAATATGTTCATTATCCATTAGATGGAGATTTGTGTAAGTGTAAGTTAAAAAAATACCATAGGGAATTTATATTGTATTGAATATATTTATGCAGTTATGTAAACATATAATATAAATAATATAATCGATGGATAAGGGAAATGAAACTATAAATCATGAGTGAATTAATTACCTCTTAATGTGGTAACTACTATTGTTTTTTACCAATAATCTTAAATGGGTAGATTTATTCCCCAATAGAGGATTAATATTTTAGGATATGTTTGGTCGGAGTCTATTTCTATTGATATATTCCGATTTGAGGTTTTTTGATATTTTTGAGAAATGGTGAGAGGTGGTGGCCTTTAATAAAGGAAGAAAATGACTCACTAGGAATTTGTGGTAACATGATAGTTTTATAGATGTTATTATATAAAAAATTAATTATAAACCATCCAATATCCTGAATGAATGGTTAATTTCATATTTATGGCTAGAAAATGGGTTATTTTACTAGTAGAAATATCATTTGGGCCCGGATGTTATTGGTTTAGTCCTTTATTATGTTTAATTTTACCTTAATAATTGTAAATAATTTTAATCACTCTCACTAATATTTTTTGCCAAAAACTATGATTTTATTATTATAAATTACATTTTATTATGGTAAAAAATGTCTATTTCTATTTTCATAACTATAATATTATATTTTTCCAAAAATAACTTAATATTCATCCTACATGTTGGACAACAATAAATGTTTTTTAAAAATGTCATAATGTTTTCTATATTTTTATACTAAATTTCAAAGTGATTTTCATATCAATGAAATAATTTTTTTTAATTGATTTAAAAATAATAATTAATCATTTTTAACTAATTATAGAAATTATTTATCCTTAAAAAAATTGGGTAAATATTCATATTTTAACTATTATTCATAATTTTGAACAATTCATTAAAAATTATAAGGTTTGGTAAAATATCAAAAATTCACCCCAAAGTAATTATTATTATTATATTTTAATGATGATTTTAATTTTTACATATATAATCAATTAATGTATCAAAAATTATATTTAAAATTGGTTCTCCCTTAAGAAGCGGTAAGATTACATTTATAAATGTATATGTTATTATGTGTCAAATAGGATTTTTTCATACCATATGACTACTGAACCTAATGGAGGAATATAAAAAATATTTTTACTGAATATATAAAATAAATATCTAACTAAAATCATTATCAAATAGTAATTCATTATTTTTAATAATATAAAACTCCCTCTAAAGCATTGAAATTATTATATTTCATTTTATATACAATTGGTTGTTATTTTTTCCCATTAAATGATGAACAATGAATTCATTTTATATTTGAATAAATGATATATTTTTATAAGTTACTTACCAATAATCATTATTACTAAAATAGAAGCTATGTTATGTAATTTTATAATATAAATTAATAATATTTAAATAAGAAATAGTTATTTGGTGAAATTTAGTCTCATTTATGTGACAAGCAGTCAAGGATGGTTGTTCATGTGTGTAACAGAAGATATTGGGGAAGGTAGATCTTTCATGAAACATAAGCTATCATGGATCGTTTCTATTCTATTTAACCCATTCTAACTCATTGTTTCATGAATTTGAATATTTATAATCAATTTTATAAAGTAAATATATTATTATATATCAAGGTATTATATTACATTACGTGATTGGTCAATATACCATATATAGTATCGAATATGAGGTTCTTATATTAGTTTTCCAATGTGTCACAAAGACTATGGATGAGGTGATGGAATATGATTGGGATGAGGTATTGTTTTATGAATAGAAATCTATTGAGACCACTGTGGTTGTACCTTATGTTATTCTATCTACAGTTTCAACCTATTCTATTTCTAAGACCTTTGATAGTTGGATATGCCCTGTTTATAAATATTGAGACACATTTTATAGATGTACACGAAATAATTGTGGACCTGATCTTCATGATTTGAATTATGTTGAGGGATTCTTAGTTTACCATTTTTAGGAGAAAAGTTACTCTGATGGTTTTTATTCTAAGTGAATTTGAGATAATTATTTTCACCAGTACCAGGGTATATCATTATGTATGGATATTTAGATTCTTTATGTGAATAAATTCAATTTTATTTTTATTTGACTTTGAAAAAATTAAGAATTTGTTTACTAAGACAAATGAATAGGATGTTTAAAATTTTTTCTGAGAAGGTGATTCAATATATCCATTGTAAAAAATGAAATAATATCCATGAAGTAGAAATAAAAAAAATGTTGGGAAATTAATAGGAATCATTAAAAGACAATTTGGAGGACATGCAGACATCTTAATCTGATTCCATCATAACCTTTTTGGAAATCATTCAAAATATAAATTATCTATATTCTTGTTTCAGTGCCCCACATCCTATTATTGGTATTATGATTCTTATATCTATTGTGAGGGAAGATATTAAGGTTGATTATCGTTTTTTTATTGACCAAAATCATAAGACATTATGAAAAATAATATCTATCAATGATCATGTATATATGTTATCAAATGATTATATTATGGACATGATGTCTAAAGTATACACTATAAAAAAAGACATCATGTACTCTGTGTTTAGATTTATCACAAAAAAATTATATGGATTCTAAATTTATATTTCTATTTGAAAATAATATGATAAATAAATATTCATATTCCATTAAAGTGAAAGTCAACTAGTTAATAGTCATAAAAGATATTTTTATGTAGTTTATGGAAGAGAAGAAAACATTCTCTAGTGATTTCCAGATTTTTTGATACATAATCATGGATTACATAATCCTTATGAATCCATTTCTACATGTTCATTCAATATATGTTTTTCTCCCATGGAAATAACTAGTACTTACCATATGACCTTGGTCTCTACTACTCTAGAGTATTTTAGGCTTGGGGTGACAATGTATCCTCATTCCCCATTTCCCTCCAAATTCTAGCATTTTAACCTATCTACGAGAGATGCCGTTCATCACCATCGCCTAATCATCATCAGATATCCTCAATATCTATATTTTATTCATACATTTTTTCCTCATGATCACCCAGTCTATGATGTTAATCCTTCTTCCATAGAAATTAAAAAGTAAAATCACATATTTATACTTCATAAAATCAAATATAATGTTGATAATTATACAGTTTTCCTTTTTTATGAATGTTTTTGTGTTATTTGTAAATCATTTTTTATACCTTTTAAATTATATTAGTCAGTTGTATTCTAATGAAAATTCTATTATTGAAATTAATTTTATTGTAAAATTTCGTAGTTTTTTATTCACTTCAACATAATCCCAAATTTGTGAGAATAGATACTATGGAATTTAATTTTTCATTTGTAGCATACTATTCCTTTTAAAATATTCTATTACATTTTCATTTTTACTACAATATAAATATCATTGATACTATGTGTATCTTATTTCACCATTATATCATACTTATTGAAGTACTAGGATTTACTTTTAATATAATATATATAATTCCATGATTTATAAAATTAAAAAATAGAGATATTCATTCCCTCAATTTTTATAATGATAAAAATTTATTTTATTATGATACTAATGAGATATATGAATTGTGGTAGAATTTTTAAATATAATAGATATTTGAAAAAATATGGTCAAGTATTGAAATGACTCAGTATTGAAAATGATTCACTGCGAAGCACATTTCACTGCCAATGGTGAATATACAACAGCTATAACTCACTATTATAGATGGGTAAACGCTATAGTCTAATATATCAATAACCGACAAACGAATTTTTTGGAATAAACTCACTAAAATATATGAGTCATTATTGAGGAGACCTTCTCTTAGAGTGGAAATTTGGAAAAGTATTGAAATGTCTCACTCCGAGACTGTAAGTCAGCACTGGTTAAATACATGACCAGAGTGCATGTCAATGATAAATAGAGTCACCTACATTTTTCTACACTCTAGGATCATGTTTGAATCCTAAATACTCTCCATAACTATTTTAAATTTATTTTAAATAAAATATCTCCCCTAACTATTTTATATAATTCAAGGCATAGACAAAATTTAAATATTTTTCCATAATTTCTCAATTGAGACTGAATAAAATTCATGATAGACCATAAATATAATGATTGAAATATCTATTTCATTTTTTCGGTAGACACTGCAAATAGAAAATCTTGAAGACTCCATTGTGTGAGTAGTGGTGATGGTAAAAAATAAATATTCACATAAACATGAAAATAGTTTAGTTTTTGTAAATTTATCGATACATTAAGAATATATACAGTAATGATCACCTATAGATTATGTAAATCATAGTTAAAATATATAATACTCTATAATGCCAAAAATATTCGTATATAGAACTCTATGCCATTTCTAATTGAAAAACACTACTTGAGATACCACCCAAATACATTTAAGAGTCATTAGATGAAGAGACTATCTAATAGAGAAGATTTTTTTATACACGGTTAATTCCTTTTATGATTTTCCATTTAAATTATTAGTAGTATTTATACTTATTATCTTTACATGCATGATTTCTTGTAATTTGTACTAATAGATACTTAGATATATTTGTGACAATTCATTACACATTTTTCCAACATGTAGTGGTAGAGGCCCAGTTGTGAACTCTTGTAGTTTTATATTATTATTGAAGTTGAATTGATTTTTATTTGGGCTATGGAATAATAATTTCTTTATAGCAGTTATCTTTTGAGCACCAAATATTATTTATATGTAAACTTCTTGGCCACTGGTGACTTCCAATTGGAGATCACTAAGTATCTACTTAAGAAAAAATATATTGATTTAATTTTTTTCATGATTTTTTGTGTTAATTGTTTTCTATCAATTAAAGAAGATTTTTTTTAAACCTAAAAAAACACATCAAATTTATATTTGACTATAATTACATTATAAACATTTTTTTAATTGAGTGAATATATATCAAATTTTAATGTAATTTATATATACTTTTAACATAATATTAAATAATCATTGAGAATTTTTTTAATTTACCACACTTATATCAACCAATTGTTTTGGTTAACAGTCATATATTTAAATAAATTGGTGGATTTTATTTAAAAATGTTTTTTAATAAAAATTGTTTTTGGGTACTCAATTATTCCACCCCCTTCCTGAGATACTCAGTCAGACCAAACCACATATCAGTCATCCATCATTTAGAATAAATCATGTCAATGACCTCTTGAGGATTTCACAAATGATTTAATGAATTTATTTATCGTTTTAAAGACACAAAAATCCATTTTTAATCCTAGAATACTTTTATATTGATCATAGGATAACTATACCAATCCACTATGGGAGTTATGTAATACAACCATCACTATCATCAATGGTAAATGTGATCCCTTGTTACTACATTTCAAATTAAACCATAAAAATGGATTGTTGCTCAGATCACTATATTATAAATATATAGATAAGACATTAACAAATGTCCAAATATTGGAAAGCATAAACGTCATATATTATAATTGACATTCAGTAGGACCATTCATGAGTTCGAAAGAAATGTTTCATTATTTTTGATAAATATTCATCAACATCATGCATTGAATGTGTTTCATTTATATCTTCTAGTTAAACATAATTACATTTAATGTGATCACAAATTCATTTCTCAGTGGAATGTATTAATGTAAAAACATAACATAATTTATAATGATAAAAACACTACAATAAAAAATGTTGGAAAAATTATCTTCAATTGATATTTTTTTAATATAACATCTAATATTTCACATAAAAATACATTCTATGAATTTTTATTTAACAAATATTACCTAAATTACAATCATCCAACCATTTAAAAGAAACAAATTTTATGAAAAACAATTCTTTTTCTAAATAAAAAATCAGAAATCACTCTCCCTATATAAATATTTTTATAGAGATAAAAAAACATTTTGTATGAGTTTTTGTAATACCCAATGATCAAAAAAATTCCAATGAAATATCAATATATTTAAATAACATTTCCTTGATACAGATTAATTAATTCTTTAATAAACAACATCATAAAACTATTTGCCTAAATTATCATGATATTTATCATTTCTATAACAATTTCATTAACATCCTCATTCATAATTCACTTCAAAATCATTCAAAATATTTAATAAAAATAACTATTTCCAAAATGCATCCACATTTACATGAATTCTCATATATCATTCATCATAATTTTATTAATTCTTTGTCTATAGTATGTCCAAAAAACAATGATTTATCCTAAAATAGATTCATTATATTATGGTAGAAATCAATTTCATTCAAAAACAAATAAATCCATATTATCAAAACCTTATAAAAAATTAGCATTAATGTAAATTATGACAAAAAAATTATCCTATGGATTTTATTCTAATTAATATTGAATATTCGTAAATTAAATTTGTTATTATTTTCATTTTTTCACATCATATTTGTAAATAAATACATATAAAATTTAAGGTAATCTACTTTATTTCCTCCTAATTTTATTAATTTAATAGCCATTATTCACTAGAAGACAGATGGATGATATGAAATTAAATAATTTTATGAGATTTGTTTCTAATTAACCTTAACTCTACAAGGGTTAGCCAAGTATATAAAGAAAAATTGATTTCAATAATTATTTATGAATGTCTATATGATGTTCAATTTTTGATATTAATAAAGATTTTCTAAAATATATAATTTTTGGAATTATATGGAAACCCTCTCTCATTAAAACAATATAAAAACATTTTACATATTTATACATATTTTTAATATTTCCATATTCACTTCCTTATAATTTTTTTATCTTTTTACCCCCCCATGGGATGAACACAAAATTCCCCTCAATTCCCCAACAAGTTATAAATAAAAATTAATATTGAATAAGTATATAACTATGTTCTATTTATAGTTTTCACTAAGGAAATTATTTTTATTCAATATAAGCATTTATTTTCATCCTATATCACCAATAATTACATTATTTAAAAATATGATTCGTAGATTTCCCATTTTATTACCATGGTATATCCTAATTTTTGATTCATCCTTATTAAATCAGAGGTACTAGAATAATGATTTCTTTTTTTAATAAAATTTTTTATTTTAGATAATTCATAGCATAGTATAAATCTCCGATACTATCCTATAAATTACATTCTAAGAAAAAAAATTTAATAAAACATTTTTTCAAATTCATTACAATATTTGGGGAAAATAATAAGGAATTTCATCTTCTTCCTGTTTAATTAATTTTTTTATCTATATTTGAGATTTATATATTTCTTATATATTATTAAAAACATTTTTAATCATAATAAAGTAATTATAAATATTTCATTCTTGACAAGATTGGTTTTTTTAGGTTTCTCAGTTGTTTTATCAAAAGATTTATGAGTTCATGTCTTCCCTTTCACATCATTGAAGGCCGCTCCATTATGTATATTAATTCATATCCTTACTTTTATAATATTATTCATTAGCCATAAATCATTTATATTATTAATAAAACATACTCTCAAATATATTGAATTGGTGAATTTATAACACCATAATCATTTCACATTAATGTTATTCATGTATTCTCACTAAAACCCCCAAATTATAAATTCCACATTCTTAGAAATGTCTTATTATAATGAAAATGAATAATAATTCTCACTATACCATCATCAACACTAATTTATTAATTTAAGAGATGTTATTATATAAATATCTCATATATTTATTTACTTTTTCCTTCTTTTAAATTTACTAGAACGTTTCATAGTGTGTATTGGATTTCATAGATATTTTAACTATCTATTCATGTTGTTGAGTGTCTCTAAATTTACTCATAGTCCAAATGGGTTTACATATATATTTATTACATGAAATTTTTTAAATAATATATTTTAGTTTTCCATGAAATATTTTAGTTTAATGTTTTCTATTGGAACACTATATTTAATCAACATGAGTGAAATCACCATTAACCACAACTAAACTTGATAAATAATATTAAAATATATCCAATTCATTTATAACCACAAAAATAATTTCATTCATATAAGTCATCTATTATCCATTGGAATAAATATTTTTCTATAACATCTCATAAAATAATTTTATTCCAAGACACATAAAATTTATTCATCATAATCACAATGTAAAAACCCTGAATTTTACAAGTAATTTTTTATAATTATATGGAATTATAATGAGTCTAGGAAAATAAATGGTTTTTGATTCTGAGGCATGGTGTTACTAGAATTTTATTACGAAAAATATTTCTAGTACATTCAGTAAATACGTGAGTGGCATTTTCAATATTTTGAATCAGTGCTCATAATTGAAATATAAGGACACCATAGAACATGTAGAACTGATATTCACTTATGATGATTTTCACTTCAACCATATTAGTCCATGGGGAAGATCATGTTCTACGGGTTTCCAGGGGGGATTAAAAAAATATTTTTATTAAACTCCTTCAAATATTATAAAATTCAATGGAGGTGGGGACTACAAGAGGGTGGTCATGAATTAATACTAGGAAATAAATTCTCGGTTACACAGTGTATGTGACCATGAAGCCCACCATTTAATGAAATCCCATTAATGATTAGTTATCTATTAACTTATCTTAAATGAGTGGGGCTCCTCAGCACTTGTGGGTGAAAAAATTATTGGAAAACAGGTTTAGTAGAGTCATATTGGTGTAAGAACATCCTCCAACGAAGAAAAAACCGCCATATAAAGAAAGTGGAACCGACACACAAGCCCAGATAAGATGTGTGTTGTGGGATTGATGAACGTCGACCTATCATTAAACATCTTCATCCTCTTCCTCATGCCATCTCCAATGAATGATTGAGGAGGGGAAGTTTTTTAAATCATTCTCCATGATAAATCGTTGTTTTCAATCTAAGAACAACTTGTTATTGATCTAATGCGGTCAGTGCGGGCCAAATGAACACAGAATGATCCCTCTGATAATTTATTGTTGATGTGTTCTTTGCGGGTGGATCATCAGGTTGATCAAAACACAACCACGTTGCTGGCAACTGACGCCGGTAACATACAAGCGGATGCCTCCACACTAGGCAGCCGCGATGGCGGCATCCGCACAATAGCACCACCGAAGGATGTCATGGACCTTCATCCATGGAGGTAGAGGGTGGAATCTAGCACCCTAATCGGCCACGTAGAACCATGGAGGCACGCGTCCGTGCTGCCGGTATTGGAGGAGGCCACTGTAGATAAGTCGTGATAGTGCACCCGGAGGGAGGCTAACACCTGGTGGGCAGTCAGCACCTGGCCGACCATAGTTGGAGTAGTAGTGCCATTGTGCAGCTAGAAGGAGAGCTTTCCAGAACCCTGACCAGCTTCGTCACACCAAGAAGGACCCACTATGGAAAGACTCTTGTGCCAGCATACGACGCCACTTGGCATCACCAGGTTGGGAAAAGCCGAATGGTCCAACTGGACCATTCAGAAATCCCTTAGAGAATCCTCCCTCGGGTGGTGGCTAGGGTGGGTCCCCCAACAGTGGACCACACCTAGCCAAGATGGCTGCATCGAGTGAGATGAGCCCTAGGGTCGTACCTAGTGGGCCGCGCCCTTCTTTGGTCGGGTCGCCACTTTTGCGGATCGGGCTGGACCTCGGCCCACTAGCTTGGTCTCATCGCAGTACGACCCAACCGTGACAAACCTAGATGAGTTCGGGGAAACCAGAACAGGGTTGGGTTAGAAGAGGCGAGGTCTGGACGAGTGGGACCAGACCTGGGCATATCTGGACGCAGATACGCCTTTTTGGCCATATCATTTGAACTGGGCATCCATTTGACAAACCGTCAGTGGTGCCATAATACATGGATCAGGACTGTCCTCTTGGAATAGTTTACATTAGTTTTGGATAATTTTATAGTTTGGTTGGGTTGGATAGAACACAAAATCAATTGGGCCTTTAGTATAAAAAAGATATTTACTTATAGACCTGATGTCCAATTGATGCACCATTCATTGCGTTGGGATGACTATGATGCAGGGGTCCTTCATTATACTTATTCATGGATTTCAAAGTATTGAACAAAGGCTTGATGAGCTGATTCTCCTTGAATCATGCATTCATAGTGTGTGGACCCTCTAGGTTGCTTTATTTGAAGCATCTTTGGATCTTGTGTGGTTCATCTTCAGATATTGTGTGGGTCATTTTTAGATCTTTTGTTGCTCATCTATGGATCCTATGTGGGTTTTCATCTACTGATCCTGTGTGGGTCATCATTAGATAATGTGTGGGTCATATTTAGATCTAGTGTGGGTCATCAACGATCCATTATGGATCAACAACAGAGTTTCTTGACGAGGTAAGATGATCTAGAAACACAGCAAATCATCTATAATTTTTTACATAAGTTATACCTGGTGTGTGATGAGTCGTTACCTTTTTGGTACACATCTGTGTGGTGATACCTTCATAATATTTATCTGTGTGGTGTTACCTATGTGTTACATACCTTCATGGTTTTACCTTCATGGTACACTATCCTTCGTGATGCAGTTGTGCATTTGGATATAGAGTTGGGCCTTGTGTTTCCTCGTGAATGAGTTGGGTATACATGATAACATAGGTATTTGTAAGGTTGTATACCTAAGTTGGGTTGATTATTGATTTCATGCTTCTGAATGTGGTGTTTCTTTTTTTTTATATTTTGTGAATTTTGAGAGCTATTTGGGGGGCTTGGGGTCCCTACTGAGTATTTTCATACTCACCCCTACACAAGCTACACTTGCACCATGTTGTGTCTTGTGTAGGCGACAGACAACATTTATCAATGCTAAAAGAGCCAATACTGAAGGCTTCTCAGAGGTGGACTATTACACGATACATATCGCTAAGATGAATAATCGAGAGTTTTACCTACCCTTCAAGTAGGATCTTTGGTAGGTGTTTACATGAGCAGTTTTCAATTTCACTTATACGTTCCTATTGGGAATGTATTTTTTCCCCCTTTACTTACAGTACTCAACCTTTTTAGTATATATTTTACTTTGTTCTTGTATATTCTTTTGTGATTGGATTGTGTGAGTTTCCATGTCAAAAGGTAATGTTTTCCTAGATTTAGGTATATGCCTTTTTGGTGATAGTATCCATCCCCTGGCCTATGGACGGAGGGCTTGGGTTAATCACAACACATGCCTCAGAGGGATGGGTCGTGAAAAATTTGTATTAAAGGAGGAAGTTCTACCAATGATATTGAAATCTGATCTTTTAATCATCAATAATGGTATGTGTTATGAGTGTGGTTATCAGTTTGGGGAATCCAATATTGGTGCAGTGGCCGACATATCGATACACCAGGACCTTGACATCTGATTTCTGACTCAGTGCATGAAAACACTGATTGTGTTCTTGTTTTTGAATGTTTTTCATTGTGATATATTGAGATGTCTCACCAGGTATAACATTCTGACTGAGTTTCACCTATTTATTTTTTGGATTCCACCACATAGACAGCTGGCTAGGGTTTTCGGTAGAGTACGAAATGACGGCCCACCGAGCGTTGAGGCTTCATTGTAGGGACCCCTTTAGGTAGTCATACCATTAGGTGGTGTACCAGCATCACCACTACCTATTGGATAGCTGATGACACAAGCCCCAAAAGCAACGGGTGCATGCCTATTGAGAGAATTTCATGTGTTCTAGTGCTAGAGGCCTCTAAGGTTCTTGGAAAAAATAGATCCACATGCGGATGAGGACTGGCTGGAAGCTGTTGTAATTTTTTTCGACGAGTAGGGACACAAGATGATCTCATGGTGATCTTTGTCACTAGTCTTTTTAAGAAGTAGTGGGCAGATGGCGGAGCATGATTTCATAGGTTCATGAAGAGGTGACTCCCTTATGGGTGGACATTGAATTCTTATTTATGGCATAGTTCATCCCAGCAACATTTTGCGTAGTGCGCATACAAGAACATCTCCACATGCAACAGGGTGGAATAACTGTTGCTCAATAATCAGCGAGGCTCACCTACCTCTCATGTTACTCCAATGACATGGTGTGGGAACCTTTCATCTGGTCCCAGACCTTCGAGCAGTGGTTCAGATGGGTGTTTAGAGCTTTGATGTTTTCTCCTAGTATCCTGACGTACACGGGGGTGTTAGAGTGAGCACTCATAGTGGTGAGATTACTTTCTGAGTAGCCATCGGTAGTGTGTCCCACCATTGGACTACACGTAGAAGAGTCATCTCTAGCTGGCAGTTGATTGATGACACATAGGTCTATGTAGACCAGACCTACAGGTGGACGATTACTTGATACAAGTTTGGTTGTGGAGGGATCTCGAGATAGAGCGGGATAGGCGAGGACCAGGCTTTGATACTCATGATGCGGGTAAAGTCACATTGCTCATGACTACACGACCCCCCGTACAAAGGACCAATAGTTAGTCGAATGACTGCCTAGGAAGTGGTGAATATTCGATTGAGGGGGGCTGCATGCAATAGGAAGACATGGAAGAGGAGCTGGCCATGCAGCAGGTGGTGGGCGGCGAGACGAGGTTCTACTACCACCACTTCTAGGTGGTCCACCCTGACCATGGTGAGGATGTGGATAGGGACAAGATCATGTCCAGGAAGCTGAGGCCTACGACCATGGCACACTGAAGATGATTGGATGTTCAATCTATGTATACTCCTCCTTAGCTGCAATACTTATATACAAAGGTGTTAGTCACTATTTTATTGTCATGAACCCCAATCACGGCTTAGAGATTCTAGTGGAGTTGTTGGCTCAATCCTTATGGATAGATACTCTTAGAGGAGTGGATTAAATGATTACACACAGGTTCTAATAGCGTGAGATTACTCTAAGAGGCGAGATCTTTTGTTGGGATTTTCATGTAGCGGTGTCAAGGCCTTACGATGCCATCATGGTTATGGATTGGTTATATATAGGTCATGCTCAGAGAGAATGTATTAGGAAAAATGTATGGTGTGTCCATGAGGACGGGATGAGGTTTTCCTTAACTAGTATGAATGGAACATTTTCAGTACATGATGGAATAACCTAGAGGAGAGTGAAGCTGATCACAAATCAGTTGGCTAACATTAACCTAGGAGAAGTTGATTTTGAGAGTTTGTGTTATCTTGTACTAGTGGACTTATAGACTAATTTTTTCCCTGATGGTGTTCCTGGTCGACCTCCTCATAGAGAGGTGGACTTCTATATCAATGGGTACCTCGGGAAAACACCGATATCTACACTAGCATATCTGACGACTCTTGGGGAGCTTTGATAGCTACATGTATATATGGAGGACGTGTAGCTCAAGGGGTTCGTTAGTCCCATTGATTATCCTTGGGTAGCCTTGATTTTGTTTTCCATGAAGGTGGATGGGAGTTTGAGACTCTGTATGGACTATCTTCATGTGAAACTGGTGATGGTGAAGAAAAATTACCCACAACCACGGATTGATGATGTTTTTGATCAACTGAATGGAGCACATTGGTTTTCAAAGATAGACCTCAGATCAGGCTATCACCCGCTCATACTACAGATGAGGATGTGTAGAAGATGACCGTAATATGCCATTATTGGCATTATGAGATCTTGATTATTCCATTTGGCATGACCAATTCCCCAGTAGTGTTTATGTGACACATGAACAAGATCTTACATCCATACCTCGATCTCTTTGTGGTAGTCTTCATCAACGATATCTGGGAATACTCAGGTGCGGAGGAGGATCATGGATATCATATGTAGATAGTTCTAGAAACACTCAGTGAGCACCAGATTTATGGAATACTCTCGAAGATCTAGTTCGGGATTTGGGAGGTTCACTTCATGGGACACATTATCCCAGAGTCTGGATTTGTCGAGGATCCAGTGATGATTGAGGTTGTTATTTCATGGGATCCTCACAGGATTGCGACAGAGGTATGGAGTTTTTTGGGTCTAGGAAGATACTAACAGTGGTTTGTGCGTGACATTTCCAGAGTTGTGTCGCCTATATCAGAATTAATGAAGAAGGGTAAAACCTTCATATGGTCGGAGAGATTATAGTGGAGTTTCCAGGATCTGAGTCAGAGACTAACGAGTTCCCCCATCATTGGGATACCAGAGGAGGGTTTTGGGTACGTGTGATATTGTCATGCATCAGGGATTGGTATTGGATGTTTCTTAATGAAGTAGGGAGAAGTGATCGATTATGGTTGTCGACAAATGAGATAAAATGAGCAGAACTACGCTACAAATAACCTTTATTTAGAAACTGTGGTCTTCACCTTGAAGATGTGGTGACATTATTTGATGGGCGAACGTTTTACAGTCTACTATAATTAGAAGATTAATAGGTATATCATCTATCAGAAGAACATAAACCTGAATCATTTCCAGTGGCTTGAGTCCCTCTAGGACTATGTCTTTGAGATAATATATTCTCCTAGGAAGGGGAACATAGTATTAGATGAACTAAGTAGGATATCTGGTATACTTTTATTAAGTGAGGCGATAGAGAAACTAGCCGATTTTCGGATATCCTACATAGATTAGGTTGGAGTAGATTATCTTTATTCTCTGATAGAAACTCCCCCACTCCATCAGTGAGTCAGGGAGGCATTGTATGGAGACACTGATCGTGTGAACGACATGCTAAAATATCCATTGAACAAGCATATGATGGATATTTTGAAGGTGGGGAGCACGTCATCCTATTCAGAGGGGGTGCTATGGTACAAGCGGGGCTACAAGAGAAATTCTTTAGGGAGTTCCATACGTCCCCTATAGTGTTACATCCATGAGAGGTGTAGATGTACAAGGACCTCTAGCGTATGCACTTGTGGATGGGAATGAAGAAAGTAGTGGCAGAGTTTGACTCATGGTGCCTCACTTGTTTTCATGTGAAGATAGAGAATCAGGTTCTATCTGGATTTTTTCAGCCACTAGAGGTTCCAAAGTGGAAGAGGGATGGAATTTCGATGGACTTCATGATAGGACTTCCACACATGTTCAAGGAACATGATTCCATCTGAGTGATCATTGACCGACTCATTACATTGGCCCACTTCCTACCTTTCTGGGAGAAGGGTTCTCTAGAGATCTACAGATGCCTCTACGAGCATGAGATTTTGTGGATTCAGGGAGTGCCATTGACGATTTTATCCAATAGTGATGCATGTTTTTCTTCCCGGATATGGAAGGGGTTTTAGGAGGCGTTCGGGACTCATCTTCAATTAAGCATCGACATTCATTCTCCGATGGATCGTCAAACAGAGTGGCAAATTCATACTCTCAAGGATAAGTTTGGTGCTTATATCCTTGATTTCGGCCGTAGTAGGGAGGATCAATTTCCCTTGGTGGAGTTTTCATACAAAAAACAGTAATCGCTAAACTATCAGAATGGAACTATTTGAGGCATTGTACATTTGACTTTGCAGATCAACTCTATGCTGAACTGACCTATGGGAGTCAACACTCATGGGATCAGAGATGGTATAGGCTACCACAGAGAAGGTTCAAATCATGGAGGAGTCAATAAAGACTGCACAACTCAATTAGAATTCATATGATAATAGGAGACAAAGACCTATCGGGTTCCAGGATGGTAATCATGTCTCCCTATGTGTCTCATGTCTGTGTGGTTTGCGAAGATATTTTCTGGGTGTCAGGTTTTCTCCTAGGTTCATATGACCCTTTCAGGTCCTCAACAGAGTTGGCGAGGTGGCGCACTTCCCATCGCTTCCCCCTCAATTGCATCGGGTGCATGATGTTTTCCACGTATTCCAACTGAGGAGGTACGTGTATAATCCTTCAGACATCATGGACTAGGGAGGGGTGTATATCGAAGATAAGGCAATTTTTTTAGTGGTTCTAGTAGATATTGAGGAAAGATAGGTGTGGGAACTTCATGGGTGGTCAATAAATCTGCTTCATATTTGTTGGCAATACCAGAACCTCATGGAGAGCACATAAGAGCGGGAGGTTCATATTAATGCTCTGTCCCCCAACTTGTTTCCCTTGTTTGTGTGGTGCGTTATAGAAACACAAATCCTTGAGGATGGGTGAATGTAATGACCCTATATTTTCCATGTAAATTTTTTAAATTATGTGGAATTAAAACATGTCTGCGAAAATTAAAGGCGCATGATTTTGAGACCCTGTTTGTCCAGAATGAAATTTTTATCATTTTTAGGTACATTCAATAAATTCATGAGTGTAGTTTTCTAGATTTTGAACGAGTGATTGGAATTTAAATATGGGAAATCTTTTCACCTTGAAACATTGATATTTTATTAAGGATACCTTCACATCAATCATAGTAGGCCAAGGGGTAGATCTAGTTTTACAGGTTTTCATGCAAGATTAAAATAAAACAAATGTTTTATTTTTATTAAACTCTATTCAACATTTTAAAATTATATGGAGGTGGGGACCACATTAGGATGGATAGGAAATTAATATTGGGAATTAAATTTCTCAGTTAAAAAATGTATGTAACCATGAAACCCACCATTTAATGAATTCCCATTAATGACATGTTAATAAATTACTTAACTTAAATGAGAGGGGCTCCTCACCTCACATGGTTGGGGAGATTATTGGAAAATTATTTTGGTGGAGAACTCTTGGTGGAATAACATACTCCAATGAAGAACTAACCTCCAGATCAAGAACAAGGAAGAGTCGATCGAGCCTGGATCAGAAGCGTGTTGTGGGAGTGACGAACTTCAGCGTCTCCTTCAAATTATTCAACCTCTTGAGCACACCATCTCCAATGAACAATTAAGGTAGGGAAATTTTAAATGTCGTTTTTCATGATAAATCTATGCTTTTAATATATTAACAGCCTGCTATCAAACTATCTCGAGAGTGTGTTCTAAGAAAACACAACCCGGCCCCTCTTATACATCATAAATTACATGTACATTGTGGTTGAATTGTCGAGTTGAGAAGAAACTGACCCTGCCATCGGCGAAGAATGCTGACAGTATACAGGCAGTGGCAAGCACACCGGCCTGCAGCTATGGTGGCGGTTGTGCAACCGGGCCGCCGAAGTAGTTCGTGGCCCATCAGTCTTGGTAGTAGAGGGTGGAGGCCGACACACAGGCCGGCCATGTGGAACCAAGGTGGTGCACTTCCGCACATCTGGTAGAGGAGAAGGGCACTGTTTTAGCAGGCGGTGCACCTGGAGGGTGACCACCACCCGTCCGACTATGGTTGAAGTAGCGACGACGTAGCACCGTTGGAATGGGAGCATGCTGGAAACTCAGCCATCCGAATCATGCTCAGAAAACCCACTCTGGAGGGTCCCGCATTCTAGAAGGTGGAGCCACATGGGGGTGCTGGGTTTTCCAATGTCGAACGATCCAATTAGACTGTTCAGAAATCTGGGGGGAACCTTCCTTAGGTAGTGGCTACGGTGGGTCCCACTGCGACTGACCACTCCCAAAAAAGATGTCCACTTGTAATGCGGTTCAGGCCCACCATATTCTGTCCCATCCAGGTTGGATTCGAACATGTTCGGATGACCCAAACTGGTTCTGGTCATCCCAGGCAGGGTCTGTCCAACCCGATCAGACCGGACCTAGGCCCATTTGGACCCAAAAACACCTTTTGGTCATATCATGGGAACCGTGCATCCATTTTACTATCCTTCTATGTCACCATAATCCTTTGGTCTATATGGTACTTGAAACATCTTCGGATCCTGTGTGGGTCATCTTAAGATCTAATGTGGGTCATCATCAGATCCTGTGTGGGTTATCTTCGATCCTGTGTGGGTCAACAGCGGTGCTTCTCATTGAAGTATGATGAATTAGTAATGCAACTAATCATCTATTCTATGGTTCTTATGTTATACCTGGTGTGAGTTGAGACTTTATCTTTTTGTTACACTTCTATGTGGTGATACCTTCATGGTATTCTTCTGTGTGGTGATACCATTGTTGTACTTACCATTGTGGTGTTACCTATGTGGTATACATTACATCGTGCAATAATTGTACTTTTCCCTATTTAATTAGGCCCTGGGTTTCTCCATGAACGGGTTGGGTATACATGATAAAATAGGTATATGAACGGAATATACCTAAGTAGGTATGACTATTGATTTCTTGCTTGTGAACATGGTGTTTCAATTTTATTTATCTTTGTGGATTCTGAGAGTCCTTCGGGGGTCTCGGAGTGCCTAATGAACATTGTTATACTCACCCCTACATGGTATATTCCCGCACCATGTCGTGTACTGAGTAGACAATGGAAAAAATTGATCAAGGATAAGGGTGACAAGACTGGAGGCTACTCGGAGGTGGACCATTATGAGAGATGTACCGAAAGGATGACTGTTCGAGATATATAGTTACCCTTTAGGTAGGATCCTTGGATGGGGTTCACAAGGGATGTTTTCTATTTTACTTTTACTTTCGAGTTGGTCTTGTATCTTGGACCCCTTTAAATACTGTACTCAACCTATTTACTATATAAGTTACATTGTGTGTGTATCTTGTTGTGTTCTTGGATTTTGTGTGTTTTCAGGTTAAAATGAAATGTCTTAATGGTTTTAGGGATATACGTTTGTGGGGCTTCTCACCATCCCCATGCCTATGGAAGGCGGGCATGGGGTAGTCATAGCATGGTACCCAAGGGACAGGTCATGGAAATAATCATGTTATATATATTCAATAATGAAATACTATTTCCTTTAATAATCCACCACATTTTACTCTATATCAATAAGATATTATGTTAATGATTTGTTCATTTTTCTAAATCGAAGTTTGTAACACATCATCAACCTCTATTTTAGATATTTTTTCTCTTCCCCATCATTATTGTATTGCGAGGAATTAATTTTACATTGAAAATGGGTAATAAAATTGATATTATTACAATTAATGGAAAGATATAATGTGAATATAACGTCTAATGAACATTCTATGTTTTAAAAAAAATTAAAAGTGGGTCTTATTGGAAGTGTAAATCAATATAATGGTGAACAAAACAAGAATCCATTATCCTTCGATTGTGAATGGTTGAGTGGCATTAGTATTCTTCATGAAAATATTTATTCCAAATTGGTCATGTTTAGAATCGATAAAAATATAACCTCTACACATGATTAGGATAATATATTTTTCAATGAATATATGCCACTAGTAATGCTCCTCATTTTTCCCTAACTGCCAAAAATTATAATAATGGATATAGATCCTACGAAATTGAAATACCTCTAAAATTATGCACCGGATCTGAAAAAGTCCTCACACCTATCTCCATAAAACCCTCTCACCATATAATGGTCTAAAATAATTTAACATATGTATATAAATTCCCTCATAAATTGTTATTATTATGAGAGAGTCAGTACTCCTAATATATTGCACATGATGGCCTCAATGTGGTTTCTCTTTACTATTGGTATTCCCATTAAGTAGTAAAAATCAGATATGATCCACACATTAACACTTACAAATGTTATGGTTTTGACTCTATAGAATTCACTAGTGACTTGATAACCAATGGTGTGGAGAAAGGGGATGTTCATGATAGGGTTTATCCACACCCACCCAATAATCTCCATCGATGGATCCCACAACCCAATTATTGAAAATCTTTAGCGACCCAAAAAACTGTAAAATATAAAATTATCCATAATGATTCTTCCCAAATACATATAGAAACAATACTCAAATAATGTTTTTCCAGTAATTATTTCTCAAAAATAAATATTTCTATAAATATTACGGATACCTAAACTACCAATGTATTCCAATCCATTATCACTATAGAATAATAATTCCCAATTCTCAGTATTAGATTAAAAATCCATCCACAGACCAAGAATGGAAGGATGAATATCCCAACTCTTTTCTTAATCCCCATATTTTATAGGAACCACCCCAATGATGATATCCCTCACAATAAAGTTATATACTAAGATACCAACAAACATCACTGAGATCTCCATTGTGTTGTAGAATTACACCACCATACAAGTTCTCTACTAAGGAGAAGGACTAATAGCCACCATAGAGGTTCTTCAAATGACTAGAATAATAATAAAAATTTTAGAACAATTTATGCATAATAGAATCCAAGAATCAAAGAACAATTATATTTAATTTTTAATATTAAATAAGGGAATAAACCACCACATTCCAATAATATAATAGATTCCAAAATATTTGATAAATTAAAATATATTTTAACACATGAATCTCCTTGGATAGCTCTTTAGTTTCAGTAATATAATATAACCATTAATGAATATTATTTCATCATGATCTATTGGTATCTCCAAAAAAATACAATACATTGAGGATTTATAGTATTATTTTATGAAATTTATATTCATCGATCCATTTAACCATTAGTATATCTCCCCTCAACCACCAACTAGATGATGGTATGATATCATGATATACCATGGTTCTCTCTAATAAGAAAAACATTCAATATATAATTTTATATTTGGTAATCTACATGAATAGTAAAACAGTATAGTCTCTCCATCATACATGGATATGGAGATTAATATTATATCTCCTAGCCATACAAAACCTATTCATAGTAGAGGATTTCTCAATTAAATCCTCCCCAATATATTTTCAAACAATAAAATATGTTTATTTTAAATATCATAACAAATAATTTTAGTAATAAATGGAATGTTTCGGTGAACAAAATGCACATTACTCTCTTAATCTAGATAATGATAAAAATATTTTATGGAAAATAAAATACACTAACTACATATTGGTCATATTATGGACACATGAAACCATGCTATACATTACCCTAAGGTTGGTTTTTTAAAATCATGAACTAAGCTTGTAATATAATCAATGGTAAACATATACCTTTCCAGATCCATCAACATACTTACTATTATAGCATTTTTTATTTTTAGTCTCTTGAAAAATATTGATGAATGGTTATCTTCTTCATGTTTCTTGTTTCCTAGAATCAAAACTCATAATTTTATATCTACTTCATTAAGTGATCCTATAATAATTTGGTCTTCATTTTATAGGAAATAAATTATTACTCATATCTCTACTTGAAAACAATTTTCTAGGTGTTATTTTTCATTATAATTTAGTATATTTTTATAATGGTGGTCATATCCTCTAGTTGGATAATTTCTATATATCAATTACATCCCATCAATAACCACCTTCATGGTGAATTTGGTCATAGTAAAAAACATTAACAAAGTTGGTAATTTAAAAATAAAGTATTTAAGTATATTATTATTATTTATTAAGTAAATTTTGATGTTTAATATTATTTATAAAAAAACAACATAATGTTTTATTTAAAAAGAATATAATATTAAACTAATCTGGGGATTCATTCATTTTATGGTTTTATTTTAAAAAAAATTCAAAAATTATAAATTATTATTTTCGACAAAATAAAAAAAAATCTTAATTTAAAAAAAAAATATTTTTAAATATGACTTAAAATTTATCAAGGAGTATTATTTTTCACTAAATAGTGAAAAATATAAATTTTGAAATAAAATTCATATTTTTTAATGTATTTAGAAGGTCATATTCTATTTTGGATCACTTTTAAAATATAATTCTTATAATTTGAATTAATGTAAACCACTAAATTTTATTGGAATATTTATTATATTTTTATATTGTATAAACCTATTTTTAATATCTTAGAGAAATTTTTGATGAGAAATGATGTTTATTGCATTTTAAATTTTTATTATTAAAATAAACTTGGAAAAAATGATGAATTACAATTTTTCAAAATATTTCCAGATATCAATAATTATAACTAATAATCTGAATGAAATTCTTCATAATAGTGGATAATAATTAATATTATTAAATTAAATTATTTATTATTATAGTGAAGGGTAAATATATTATAATATGGGTATAACTAAGGAAATAGGTGTTATAATTACCTATAAAAGTCCCACTATCATTTTATAATATTACTTTTCAATAATATATTTATTAATTGAGTGTACTTGTTTATTTTCAAATTTTATTTTGATTTTGGAAATATGGTCATGAATTCTTGGGAGATATGTTATATTTTGTTCAAATTAAATTTTTTTTTGCAAAATTAAAATTAATGTATATTATGGAAGGTAAAATTATGTTCTTTAATTCTCATACATATTTATAACAATATATTATTATTTAAAAATGAAATTTCAAAGAAGCTAATTTAATTTCTAATTTTAGAGTAAAATAACAGTTTCCATTAAATTGTACATTTTCCAAAAAAATGTTTTTCACTTGTTTCTATTTCATATTATTTAAAATATTATTAATATTTGGAATTTTAAATTTACAAAATAATTTCATATTAAGAACCATCATGTTTAATATTTTGTATGGCCTTTGTTTCTTTCATACAAATATTTTTTAATCATGGAACAATGATTACTTATAAAAGATATTATTAAAATTATATTATTGTTGTTTAATGAGAAGATTTGAAGTAAAATTGACTTAAATTATTATAAATGTGATTTCATGTGATTATTGTAACCATATAACACCTAATATTAAATATTTCGGTTACCTATAAATAATATAAAATTTTATGACTATATAAAAATTTAATATTTTTTCTAATTTAAAGAGCCCCCCTCCACTCATTTGTAAAATGGAATATTCTCCCCTCACATCCACACTCATTTGTTATACTCTATCTCCCCCATTAGCGACCCAAATATAATATTTATTTCTCCTTGATAGAGAGTCATATTTAGAATTATAAAACCAATATTGAAATGAATTTGGTATAATCCAACAAATGTTTTCCAAAGAAGAAGTGTAGTTATTGACAAATTATTTCCAATTTCATTATTATTATATATATATATATAATATATGTATCAACAATAATTAAGTAATAAAATTTTCAATGGACTACTACATCAAAAACTAATAATTTGTTTCCCATCATCTTCTCTCTATATTGGTTATAATTATGGATTTAATCTTTTTATATGATATTACTGAATTTTTTATTATTATTGAGTGATAAAATAATTCATCCATTACATCCATCATAATATTTAAAAAATAATCATTTTAATTATGTATGTGTACGGTCTACCTTCTCAATGATGATAACATAATAAAATTTTAATAAAAATCATTCATGTTAGGTTTTAAAATAATAATTTATCGATAACATTTTATTTTATTTCAAAATTATTATTACTAGTATCATGTAGTAATTACATTATTATCCTTATTAAAACTACCGATGTCATTTTAGATTTATCTTTAAAATATATCACAAACATATGACATGAATATAACTTATTATGTAATTTTATAAATCTTGGTAATAAAAAAATGTATAATAAACAAGAAAATGATTATTATTTAAGTTAAATAACAACATAATTTTATTATTTAGGATGATAATGGAAATAATTGAAATTTTATAATTGATATAAGTGGGAAAGTACGTTAAAAACATCATTTAAAATGTTTTAGTGATTTTATTTTTAATGTTTCTTCTTTCATTTCCATATTCATATATTTTTGAAATACATTATATGGACCGAAATGAAATATATTTTAAAAATCATGTTTATTTTGATTTTAATTTATTGGATTTCAAAATTAAACATTTATCATATTTTATAGAGAATTCAATAACATTATTTATAATGGGTAAAATATATTATTTAAACTTATACTGTGCAGATAAATTTTCCCATTAGAAATTATTATTTTAAAATTGGAATCATAATGATTCATAATGTTTTATGTAATGAAAAACTCATATTTCATTTAACCGTATTGTTTTTCTAATGAAAATAATGTTTAATTGAAAAGATTATATCAACATCTGATATTTCCTTTAATTTGGGTTTACAAGAACATTTTAATGAGCATGATAATGAAAATGGAATATTTATTGTATTTATAGTATTTTATATTCATGAAAATATAATTATGTTCCAACGATCATGATATACCTCCAAATTCATTAGGTATTTATTATGATATCTTGGAAATTATGTTGTATGTTATTCAAAATGGTTATCCCCATGTAAGGGTATATTAGTGGGTTCAAACATGGAGAAATTAAAATCCACCTACATGAAATTAATAATAATTATTTTATGCTTTTATATAAATAATTTGATTTGTAATGGTATGCTACTGAACATTTTTATTTAATGATTATTACCTTTTAATTAAAAATTAATATATTAAGAGAATTTTATTCATGGGATCTCATGTAAAGACCAGAGATTTTCCATTTGTTTTCAAATATATTGAAATATTATATGTCTTGGAAAATAGATGGAACATGATTTCAAAGACTGTGTGCTCGGAATAAAATTATGACCTTTTTCGGGTATGTTCGATAAACAAGTGAGCAGCATTTTTTTACTTTTGAACCGGTGATTGGAATTGAAATCTGAGAACATCGTTGAACTTGCATTGCCGATTTTTTCTTAAAGAGACCTTCACCTCGACTGTAGTATGTCGGTGGTGGAAGTTTTTTTTTTGGTTTTTTGTGGGAGAGGTAATAATAATAATAATAATAATAAATAATATTTCATTTTTATTCAACTGAAACCTCCCATTTTAACCATAGATGTGGGACCACATGAGGGTGGTCATGCATTTAATACTAGGCATTAAATGCTCCGTTAGAAAAAATGGGTAACCACATTTTCCGTCAATTAATGGGATTCATTTATTAAAAAATTTAAAAAATCTAATTGGTAATGAAGATATTTTTTAACTCATATTGAGGATTGTTTTTTCATTGATGAATGGGAGAGGTGGATGTTTTTGGAGAATTATCGATTGAAGAACATCCTCCAATGAAGATCATTCTCCTGATCAAGAATGAGGATGACGCTTGATCTCGGATTGGGAGCATGTTGTGGGATCAACGAACCTAGGCATCTTCTTTATCGTCCTCATGCCGACTCCAATGAAGAAACATGGTAGTGATGTGTTTATATTGTTCTTCATGGTTTTACATATATTCAAATAACCTTGAACCACCTGCAATAGATCTAATGTGGAGGGTTCAGGAAAAACAAATAGGTCTTGATCCCTTCGATCCTTCAATTTTGATGTCTTCTTCGTGTTGGATCGACAGGTTAGGTTGATCCCAACCACCTCTCCAGCAAGCAACGTCGGTGGGGTTCGAGAGGTAGTCTTCACACCGACCGACCGTGATGGTGGCGGCAACACAAATGGGCCTCTAGAGAAGGTCGTGACCTGTTGGATGTGGTGGAGAGAACGTAGGTCGACTGGAAGGCTGGCTGCATGGAACCGGGATGGCGCACGTCTGCACTACTGGTAGAAGAGGAGGCCGTAACTGTCAAGCCTCAGCGGCACACAAGAGGGATGTTGGCACTGGCCGACCGTAGTTTGAGCAGGCGTCACACCAAATCAAGTGGCACACCCAAGTAGGCGGTGCACCTTTGGGCGTCTGACACCCGACTGACCGTGGTTCGTGCTGGTGGTGCACCTAAGCGGGTGGCGCACCAGATAGTGGCCAACAACCAACCGACTGCAGGTTGTTCATGTGGAGCACACGAGCAGGCAGTGCACCCAGAGGGTGGTCGACATCTAGCCAGATGCAGAGGCAGCATCGGCACTTGCTGGCACCCAAAGAAGGGTGAGACATCTGATCTTCCGGTCGGCTGCATCTTGTTTAGAGGGACCCCTTCTATAGGTTCCGTATGCCAGCACACAGCGCCACATGGCACAACCTGCTTGGCTGAATCTGAATGGTCCAATGGATCATTCAGAATACTGGGGGGTTCCTCCCCCCAAGAAGCAGTTAGGGTGGGCCCTGCCACGGCGGACCACACCATGCCTAGTCGGCCAAGTTCTGTGGGATGCACATCACAGGAAGCGCCCGGCGGGCCGAGAAAACCCGTTTGTGGGTCGGCACACGTGGGGTCACACCGTACTCATGCATACATGGAGCTGGAATCCCATTTTCGGCCCCATCTTTAGAACTAGGTTTCCATTTGACGAACCGTATGCGAAAATGGATTCCATGGATTGAGAAAATCATTTATGAATACAGCACATGATTTTAGGCTAATGATGGAGTACAACCGGGTTGGATCAGATGAAAATCCAACTGGTCCATTAGAATAGAAACACTAATAACATATAGACCAGGCGTTTGATAGAGGCGACGTCTTCTGCATTGGGAAACATAGGACCGGACGTACCTTCCAGATACTTCTTCATGGGACTTTGTGTAAGTTTAATTATCTCCTGATGGAATTTAAATAATAACCTCATAAAATCAAGAATTCATAGTGCAAGAACCATGTTCCCTATTGTACATGAGGAGTCTTCATATCGTGTGTGGGTCATCATTGGATCATCTGTGGGTTAGTTCATGGAGTTCCTATGTGGTTCAGCACATACAGATCTTGTGTGGGTCATCTCCAAATCTGGTGTGTGTCATTTTTAGATCTTGTGTGGGTCATCTTCAATCATGTGTGGGTCAACATCAGAGATTCTTGATGAAGTAAGATGAACTATCAATATAGCTTGTCATTTATACCTCTGTACATAAGTTATACCTAGTGTGATCTGAGTCTTTACCTTTGAGGTACACTTTTATGTGGTGAAACCTTCGTGGTATTCTTCTATGTGGCAATAAATTTGTGGAACTCATGCATTTGTGGTGTTGCTTGTGTGGTACTCTTATATTCTTGGTGTTACCTATGTGGTACTTCTACCTTTGTTGTGTTACCTTTTTGGTATTATTCTCTCATGTGTGAAATTAGTATATATATTGATAACATAGCAATATTTATTGGCATATTCCAAAGTAGTGTGGATGTCTATTGCTTCATGATTTTTTATTGAGGTTTTTCTTTGTGGTTTATCCTTTGTGGATTCTCGGAGAACATCAGGGGTCTTGGTGTCCCTACTTTGTTTTTATTTACTATCCTTTACATGGGTTTTTTCCCACACGTTGTTGGGTCTGGTGCAGACGACGAACAACATTGATCGAGGCTGAGGGTTCCAATACTGTTGGATTCTTAGAGGTGGACCATAAGACAAGATGCACCACAGATACGATTGTTCTAGAGCTGTACATACCCTTCAGGTATGACCATTGGCGGGTGTTTGAATGAGATATTATCATTTTTACATTCAAATTCCAGTTGGGATTGTATTCTAGAGCCTTTACATGTTGTACACACCTTATTTAATATATAGATTACATTATGAATGTATCTTGATGTGTGCTTGGTTGTGCGATTTTATAGGTTTAAAGGCAATGTCTTCCCAGTATATGGGTTATGCCTTTCTGAGGCTAGTCGTCACCCCCTGGACTATGGAAGGTATTCTTGGGATAGTCATGACATGGGCCCCGAGGGAAGGATGCTGAAAAATTAGTATCAGAGGAGTCTGTTCTACAAAAGATCTTGGAATCTGATATTTTAATTGGAAATAGTATTATGTGATATGTGTGTGTCTATTATTTTGTGGAATTCAGTGTTGGTGTAGTGATAGACGTATCCATACACCAGGACCCTGACTTTTGATTTCCAACTCTATGCATGAAAACACTGATTTCTTATGTGTTTTTGAATTGTTTTCCTTCTGAACTATTTGATTCCACTCACCAGTTATAACTTATTGATCGTGGGACACCATTTTCAGTCTAGGATGCCTCCACGAAGACAGCCATCTAGGATTCCAGGTAGAGTATGTATTGACAACCCATCTAGTGATGGGGATTCTATGTAGGCCCCCCTTACAGAAGTTGTACCATCAGGTGATGTCCCAGAAGCACCACTACCCATTGGGTAGCCGATGCCACTAGCCCCAGTAGTAGAGTGTACACGCTGCTCAAGAGAATTGAACATGTTTCAATGCTGGAGGCCACCGAGGTTCTGAGGTGAGATAGATCCACAATCTTTTGAGAAATAGTTGGAGGCTATTAATAGAGTTTTTCCACTGGTAGAGACACCAGCTGATCTCATGGTGATCCTTGCAACTAGCCTTATTTAGGAAGTAGTTGGAATATGGTGGATCTTGGTGCTCCAGGTTCACAATGATGTCACTCCCATCTGGGTGTACATCGAGAGCCTTTTCAGGGAAGAGTTCATCCCAGTGACCTAATGATCAGGGCATATACAAGATCTTATGATCTTGAATAAGGGTAGAATTACCGTGACTCAGTATTTAGGGAGGTTCACGGTCCTCTCACACTACCCCACTGATATGGTTTGGGACCCTTTATTCAAGGATCGGACTGTCGAGAAGGGGATCAGACAGTAGACTAGAGCTTTGATAATTTCTCTCATCATCCCAATGCAGGTGGAAATTTTGAGTGAGAACTCTTAGTAGTGTGTTTCTTTATTAGTAGTCACCGACATCGAGACCCACCAGCAGACGTCACATAAAAGTGTCATCTGATGTTGGACATAAACAGATGATGTAGATGACCAAGTAGACCAGAAATACAGGTGGAATAGATTATGATGCATAGTCATTCATGTGAGGCTTTCATGATAGAGCATGATTTTCAAGGAGTAGGCATTGTTACTCATGCGGAAGGTAGGGAAACATGGATCATGACAGTCTGACCCACCATAAAGATAACCAGCAGATGGTTGAAGGACTACCTGGGAAGAGGCGAATATTCGATTGTGTAAATCCACATGTGGGAGAAAGTTGTGGCATAGGAGTTGGTCGTGTAGTAGGAGGTGGGATTATATTCGAATTTATAATACCTCCACCTCAAGGTGGTCTATCCCGACCATATAGAGTAGGTAGATAGGGAGGAACTCAGTTCCAGGTAGCTGAGCTCGATGACCACGGCTCTTCGGGGATGATACAAGGTATGATCTATGTTTACTCCACCATAGCTGAAGTGATTATAGGAACGTGTGATATTCCTTCTTTTATTTCCATAGACCTTGTTCAGAGCTCGGAGATTCTGGTGAAGCTATTGTCCCGATCCTTATATTTATAGACTCATACGGAGAAGGATTCACATATTACACACTGGTTCTGGTAGTGTGAGTATAATATAGGATGCAAGAGCTTTGGATGAGATCTTTTAATAGTGGAGTCGAGGACTTACAATGTAATCTTCAGTATGGATTGGTTATCCACATTCCATTATCAGATAGACTATATTAGGGGAAAAGTGAGGTGTGTCCATGAACATGGGACCAGGTTTTTCTTCAATGGTGTGAAGGTAACATTTGCAGAACATGTTGAATTTATATGTATGAGGGTGCAGCCAATCACACATCATTTGGCAAGCCTTACCCTCAGTGTGTCTATTGTTAAGAGACCAAGCTATCTTGTAGTGGCAGACCACTACACATATGTTTTCCCTAATGATGTTCCTAGTCTACCTCCTCGCAGAGTGGAGGACTTTAAAATCTACTTATACCCCGGGACACCACTGATATCTACAACAGCATACCAGATGTCTCCGACAGATCTTAGAGAGATGGGAGTACAGATGGAGGACTTGCAGATCAAGTGGTTTTTAGGCCAAGTGTTTCACCTTGGGTAGCCTCGATTTTTTTCTCCATGAAGGCAGATTGGAGTTTGAGACTCTTTGTGGACTATTGGCGCCTGAACTAGGTGATCGTGAAGAACATGTACCCAATCATAAGGATTAAATATCACTCTGATCAGATGAATGGTGCACGGTGGTTTTCGATGTTATACCTCAGATCAGGATATCACCAGATCAGGGTAGGAGCTGAGCATGTGAAGAAGACGGCCATCATATGTCGATATTTCCATTATGTGTTTTTTTATTCCATTCTATGTGACCAACATTCCAGGAGTGTTCATGGGACTAATGAATATGATCTTCCATCCATACCATGATCACATTATGGTATTCCACATCTATGGTTTCAGGATATAATCAAAATTGGAGGAGGAGAATCCATATCATCTTCAAATAGTTCTAGACACACTCAGAGATAACCACCATTATGGTATTCCCTCAAAGTTTCAGTTTTGGATCCAAGAGGTTCACTTCTTGGGACCTGTCATCTCAGATGATGGAGTTGCACTGGATCCTGCGATGATTTAGGTTGTTCTTGATTGGAATCCACCCACGAGAGTGATGAAGGTGCAGAGTTTCTTGAGATGGGCAAGTTAGTACCGACGGTTTGTGCCTAAGTTTTCTAGAGTTGGGGAATCCTTATCAGCATTGGGGAAGAAGGGTAAACCAATTATGTGTTAGGATAAATGCCATTAGAGTTTCCAATAGATAAGGTAGATATTGATAACTATTCCCATATAGAGTCCATCAGAGGAGGGTGTTGGGTACGTAGTCTACATTGATGCATTAGGGACCAGACTCAGATGTGTGCTGATGTAGGAGTGATCATTTATCACGTATGGTTCTCGATAGCTAAGACAAAATGGGTAGTACTACTTCACCCATGACCAAGAGCTATTAGTAGGGGTCTTCACATTGAAGATGTGGCAACATTAGAGGATGGTATAATGTTTTATATTATACTCAGATAACAATAGTCCGAGGTATATCATCTCTCAAAAAGACCTAAACCATAGACAGTGGAACTATCTTGAGTTCCTCTAATACTATGACATCGAGATAGTCTATACTTCTGGGAATGGAAACATAGTAGCAGATTCACTCAGTAGAAGATATGATATACATTTGATGAGTGAGTTGACAGAACAGCTAGCCGCTTTGTGGATATCCTATGTGGATTGACATAGATTAGCATATCTTCTGTCTATGATAGTAACTCCCCCACTACATCCGTGAGTCAGGGAGGCCCAGTTTTGTGACACTGACTGCGAGTCACGACATTCTTAAATATCCTTAGGACAGGAACCTGATAGATTTTTCTAATGTTGGGGAGCACTTCATCCTCTTCAGAGGGCATAATACAGTACCAGTGGTGCTACAAGATGTTGTCTTGAGGTAGTTCCATATGTCCCCTATAGCAGTACATCCAAGAATGGCGACGATGTACTAGGACATTCAGTATCAGCACTAGTGCCTAGGAATGAAGAGAGTAGTAGAATAGTTTGTCTCTCAGTGCATCACTGTTCTATAAGTGAAGGCATATCATCACGTTCCAGTGGGCTTGGTTCAGTGACTATAGGTTCCAGAGTGGATGTGTGATGTAATTTCCATAGAATTTTTGACAGGAAATATATATTCATCCTTGGGACATGACTCTATCTGGGTGAAAATTGACTGACACACCATGCTATCCCACATCCTACCTATCAAATAATAAGGACCCATATAGATCTTGGGACACATCTACGTATATTATATTGGGCGTGTTCATGGGGTGACATCTATTATTTTCTCTAATCACAATGTTTGTTTTACATCCTTCTCGTGGAAGGGGATGTAGGATGCGTTTGGGACACAAAAACTCTTGAGCAGCACCTTTCATCCTTAGACGAATGGTCATATATAGTGGACCATTTAGACCCATCAGGAAATACTACATTCTTTCATCCTTGATTTCGGCCACAACTGGGAGGATCACATTCCCTTGGTGGAGTTCGCATACAATAATATTTATCACTCCACTTTCGATATGGCACTATTCGAAGCATTGTATGGATGACCTTGTATATCACCTATGTGATGGACTTACATAGGGTAGTCAGCACTCATGAGACCAAATATGGTATGGGTTACCACGAAGAATGTTCAGATCATCCAAGATCAGATAGAGACTGCACAGAGTAGGCATAAGTCTTATGCTGACTGGAGACAGAGACCTCTGGAGTTCGAGGATGGTGACCGTGACATTCTACGGGAAATATCTCAATGAGGTTTATATAGATTTGGCGAAGGAGGAAACATATCTCTGAGGTTCATCGAACCCTACTAGGTCCTCAGCAGAGTTGGCGAGCTGGCGTAGTTGATAGATCTTCCCCCTATGTTTCCCCTAGTGCATGACATTTTCCATGTATCCCAACTGAGGTGATACGTACATGATCCATCGAACAATATTTAAAAGGGGTGATTTGACATTAGAGATGGGGTGAGTTTTTCCAAGGATCGAGTGGATATTGAGGATAGACATGAGAGAGTCCTTTGGGGGTGGTCGATACCTCAGGTTCATGTTCTTTGGTAGCATTGAAACATCCTGTAGAGAACATGGGATTGGGAGACTCAAATTCATGCTCAGTAGCCCCAATTTTTTCCCTAGTTTGTGTTTTGGATTTCAGCGACAAAATGCCTAATGGTGGGGAGAATGTAAAACATGAGATTTTACATGTAATTTTTTTTAAATAGATGGAAATATTACAAGTCCGCAAAAATTATGACACATGATTCCAAGGCCTGGTGTTCCCAGAATGAAATTCTGATATTTTTGGTATGTTTAGTAAATGTGTGAGTGGAGTTTTGAAACATTTGTACTAGTTCTTGGAATTGAATTATGAGGACACCAAAGAACTCACAATGATGATATTTACTTCAGAAGAATGTACCTCAATCGCTATAGGTTGGTGGTGGATGATGGTTTTCCAGTTTTTTGGGAGATTTAAAAAAATAATTAAAAAAATTAAACAATATAATTTTATTCTTATTTAACAGAAACCTTCTATTTGAACATTGATGGTGGGACCAAATGAGGGTGGTTAGGCATTTAATGATGGTAATTAAATGATTTGTTATACAAAATTAGTAACCACATTTTTCATCAATTAATGGGATTCATTAATTCTAAAAATTAATAAATCAACCTGCTAATGAAGCTTTTTATTAACACTTCATGAGGATTGTTTTTCCATTGGAGAAAGGCATAGGAGGATATTTATGGAGAATAATCGAAGAAGGAACACACTCCAGTGAAGAACATTCTCCAGATCAAGAATGAGGATGATGCTCAAGATTGGATCAGGAGATTATTGTGGGAGAGATGAATGTCAGTGTTTTCATCTTATCCCTCACAATAACTCCAACAAACTAATGAGGAAGGGAAGTCTTTATATTTTTCGTCATTATTTTACTTTTATTTGATTCCTCCTGAACCACCTACTATCGTTCTAACATGGTGGGTGTGGGTCAAAAAAACATGGCATGATCCCTTCGTTCCCTCAATGAGGATGTGTTCTTCACCCAGAATCGTTGGGTTGGGAGGAACCCGACCACCTCACCGGTAAACGACGGTAGTGGGGTTCCGAATCTGGCTGACACACTGGCCCACCGCGATGGGGGAACTAGAACAACCACGACACCAGAGAATGTTACATCCCATTGGCCATAGCTGAGTAGAATGGCAGATGGTAGCCCGACCGACCGGGTGGAACCAAGGTGGATCGTGTTCATGATGTAAGAAGAGGAGGGGGATGTGGTTGTCAAGACACAGTGGTGCACGAGTGGGCAACCGACATCCGGCCGGCCATGGTTCATGTAGGCGGTACACCTGAGTGGGAAGAACACCATGAGGGCGTGCAGTGTGTGGTCGGATGTGGAAGTGGCCTCAACACACGACAGCGTCGCTGGAAGGGGGAGTTGTCCAGTCTTTTGGTCGGCCGTGTCACACTGAGTAAGAACCTACTAGAGGGTCCCATAACCCACCAGGTGGTGCAACATGGTGTCGCCGGGTTGGAAAATGCCGAACAGTCAAATGGACCATGTAGAATATTAGGGGGGGTGCCTCCACCCAGGTATTGGTTAGGTCAGGCCCTACCATGGAAGATCGCACCCCAGCCGACCATGCCATGTATAGTGGGCAGGGCAGTGCCCAGTGTGCCTGGCCTCCCCCTTTGCTGCTCGGACTAGACCCATGCCCATCTTTACTCAGATATGCCTTTTCGTCCATAACACAAGAACCATGCATCCATTTGAAAAATCGTCTATGGAAATGGATTTCTTGGATCGAGATGAAACTTTGGGTATAATTCACTTGAGTTTTGGTTAATGTGGGAGTACAGACGGGTTGGATTGAACCCAAATCCAACCACGCACTCAGAACGGAAACACTAATGAATTATAGGTCGATCATCTAATTGATGTGTTTTCTATTGTGTTAGGATCCTTATGACGTGGTGAAAATTTCTGATAATTCCACATGGAACTTCATTGGAGTTGAAGTATCGGCTGATGGCTTGAGGAGAACAACTTCTCAGAATCAATCATGTTTAGTGTGGGAGCCCTATGTCTGACTGTACTTGAGGTGTCTTCAGATCCTTTTTTTTCATCTTCAGATCCTGTGTGGGTCAGTGCTCAGCAATACGGTGTGGGTCAACACATAAAGATCTTGTTTGGGTCACCTCCTGATCAATTGTGGGTCAATTTCACATACTTTGAGGGTCAATATTCGATCTATTTTGGGTCAATAGGAGTTCTTCTCAATGAATTAAGATGATCTATAAATTCAAATAATCTTCTATAATTTCGTACTTAAGTTATACCTGGTGTGAGTTGAGTCTTTACCATGGTGGTACACTTCTGTGTGGTGATTCCTTCATGGTATGCTTATGTGTGGCATTACATTTTTCGTACTTACCTTCTTGGTGTTACCTATGTGGTACTCTTACCTTCATGGTGTTACCTATGTGATACTCTTAACTTCATGGTGTTACCTGGGTGGTTCTTCTATCTTTGTGATGTTACCTTTGTGATATTATTCCTCTTGTCAGAGATGTGTATATACATTTATAACATGGGTGTATGTATGAGTATATACTTAAGTGGTGTATTTTTCTATTAACTCAGTCCTTTAGATTGAGTTATTTCTTTGTGGTTTATACTTTTTTGATTTTGAGAGACCTTCATGGGTCTTTGGGTCCCTACTGAGTATTGTAATACTCAACCCTGCACGGGAAATTCCCACAACATAATATTTCTTGTACAAATGATGAAAATCATTTAGTAACACTGAGTGTTCCAGGACTGGAGGTTGATAGGTGGTGGACTATTATAATAGACATTCCATAGATACGGTGGTGGACCATTATAATAGTCATTCCATTCGAGAGTTGTACCTACCCTCTAGTTAGGATCCCTGGCGGGTGTTCGCAATAGCTGTTTTCAGTTTTACTTGTACATTCCAGTTGGGTTTGTCTTCTAGACCCATTAAATACTATACACACCCTGTTTACTATATATTTTAATATGTGTTTGTATCATTATGTGTTCTTGGTTGTGTGAGTTTACAGGTTTAAAGGCAATGACTTCCCAGTTTTGGGATTATACCTTTCTGGTGCTAGTCACCAGCCCCTGGCCAATGGAAGGCAGTCTTGGGGTTGTCATAGCATGGGCCCCGAGGGACATGTCATGATATCTGATTTACCATAAAATACCATCTAAATCTACATTTTTTCATTATGTATTATTATAAAATATTTTATGAAACAATTTTGGTGGTAAATGTGATTACAAATTTATATAAATGATTATTTGTGCTCAAAATTTATGTTAAAGAAAAAATAACCTTTTATGAAATAATTTTTTTAATATTTAAGAGCTATTTTCATTTTTCATTATATATCACATAATGGTATTTTTTCTCATCACAATTATTCATATGTTTTTTTAAAACGTATAAGGATGGAAGAAAACACGAAATAATGTGATATTAATGTTATTAGTAATTTTAATAAAATGAGAACATGTTTCAATACATATGTGATATGATAAAAATTGTCAATGAGTGGAGTTGTCCAGCTTCCAAAATATGAGTTTTAAAGAAATATTTATGGCCTATATATCAAACACTCAAAATCTAAAAAGTTCCCTATGAATTAATGAAGATGAATTCAATATTTAAGAAATATTAGATAATATTTTATATTATATATTTTTATATATATTCAATATCATAGAAATATTTTAGTTAATTATAACATAAATAATAATTAATTTATATAACCTTATCATATTAAAACTTATAGGTTTCATGATATAAAATTTTAATTTTTCGATGTATCATTAATTAAATTATTTCTACTAAAAATGATTTTTTACAAATGAAATAGTGAAGTTAATGATAGATGTCAATAAGATGACACTATCTACGAAAAGAAGGAACCTTTAATGGTTGGAATTTGAATTTATCATATTTTATTTATATGAATTTCTTTAAAAAATAATATTATTTGTGGTGGTATTGTTGTGACTGAGAAACGACATTCAATACAGAGAAACATGTCAATAATGGAGATTTTCATGAAAAAAACACACTCTATCATTCAATGGATAATTTTACAATGGGATAACTGAACGATGGGTTAAAACCTATAAAAAGACATTTTATGTATTGATTGATTATATGATTAAAATTTATGTCTCTCAATTAATCGTTTTGATGTTGAAGATTGTAAATAGTGGTCAATGGTAATGAATTCTAGGGGAAATAAAAGAGATATATACTCTATATTAGGACACAATTAATATTATTTTACATGAATAATTTTTTTATAAGGCTTTCTATGATTGGACGGTATTTAAATTCCTAGAATATATACAGAAGAGAAATATTCATTGATCATATAAGAATAAGACAAAACCATATTGGCATGGAATGAAATTAATTTTATCAAGTATGTTAATGGTAAAACAAATTTTTATTACTAAATATTGAAACAAAAATATCATAAGGCATTTGCTTCTTCTGATATCCAATGTTGTAAGAAAACTACTTTTAGTTCAATTAATATTGAAATGTATTTTTATAATGATCATCCATTCTATTAAATAAAATTATAATCAAATGGTAAAGACTATAGGATATAGGGATCAATACATAAAATAAATAAAATGTTAAGAAAATAAAACATTATATCATATGATAAGAGAAACAAATGAACAATAGTAAATGTATTGAAAATTCTATAATGGTATTATAATGTATATTTCTTTAGCATGTTTCTTGTGAAATGAAATAGAATCATATTAAAAATAATTAATCATAGACTATAATATTATTTTTACATTTATTTAATGGGTCATAGATCAATTACTAATTCAATTATATGAATGATGGATGTAAATATTCATGATCCAAAATAAGAAGGTGGGGGTATATAAATTTTACCTATATCAAAAGATGTTACACAATATAATTATGTGTTTTTATGTCAAATAAATATTTATTAAGACATCTAAAATGTATTTTTTACATTATTTAAACAATATTTTTTTCCCATAAATTTTCTAATAAATTATAAATGTCTCCTTGAGAAATGAGTCATGATGTTTTAGATAATACAATAGGAGAAATTATTTAAAAAATAATAAATAAAAATAATCATGATGTTTCTATTTATGATCAATTACTGCATGAAAACATTTTTACAACACCAATTTTAGAGATTGATGAAATTTTAATGATTATATTGGATTTATTTTTAAAATGTCATGACTGATTAAAAAGATAAATATGTTTTTATTCATATTGAGTTTAGTTTTTCATACATGATGCGAATTCACACCATTGATAACATATTAAACAGGTGATAAAATGATAAAATACGATAATGAATCTTATCTTAAAAGAAATGTTTTACATGAGCGATCTAGTTTATATCTATTTTATCCCTATGATGAATGAATGTTTGTATGTATCTGATGATATCATTACTAGTATTACAGATTATGGTATTTCGATATTAGGATTGAAATTGTTCCTAATACAATAAAAATTTCAAAACCCCTTTATTTAATTGAAAAAATTATAATATATTTTGTTCAAAAGTAAATTCAATATTTTATAGAAATGGGATTCATTTATCATTTCACATTATCTAATTGAGATCCTATATTTTTTAAAAAAATATTTAAGGTTCATTTATTTTTTTTATTAAATCTATGGAATAGAGTAAACATAATAAATTGAAAATTTATCAGTTACCTCATTTCGATGGTTATCAAGATCATCTCCATGGAGTATATTATTTTTCAGTTATTTATCTCATTTCAGAACAAAATCATTTCAAGGTAATGGTGGAAGATATTATGAAGAGATTGTATTGGATTTGAATAAAACACTATGAGTTTTTAGATATTCTCAATGGGTTATATAATAGAACATCTATATGTATGGATGTTATTATCATGTATTCAAGGGACATTTGGAAAAGCGTGTATATTTTTGAGTGATATATTGATATATTGAGAAAAAACATGACGATTTTAGGAAACATATAAGTAGTATTTTATAGTACTTGAATTAAATAAACATAAAAATATAATTTAGTTAGTGGTGATATTATACAATATATTTCATTCCTCTGTAATATGATTTCTAATGTTTGAATTACAAAAAAGCATTTTCAAAATAATTTTTATAAGGAATGTAAGAAACCTAAAAATTTTATATAATTTTTATTTCTCATGGATTATCCGGTTAATACAATAACGTTGTTAAAATATGTTATCAATATTCCCACACAGTTTCATTGTTAACTCGAAATGGAGTAACAATAATTAGGAAAAATAATTTATGGATTTTCACCAGGAACTGAGAAAAAATATTTATGAATGAACTTTTTATTTCTTTATTCAATAGAAATAATGGATTTTTTATCTACAAGTATGATTCATTGATGGGACATTGTTTCATTCTGATATAGAATGATCATTTAATTTTATTTTCTTCAATTAAAATAATTCCTCATTTGAAAATTTATCCAATACATGATCAGAAATTATTATTTTTGATATTTAAAAAAAACATATTCGAATAATTCATATTGTCGAATCATTGAAAAATATATTGATCATAGAAAAAATAAATTATATGTTCACTCCAAAATTGTTCACCATAAGATAAAGATAATTCTTAGAAATGAGTATGGTGTGTGACTACATGATTCTTTAAAATCCTAGAAAAAAATTCAGATTCCTTGTGTCATAATGATAATGCACCATTAATCATTGTATGTTTAGAAAATAACATTTTGGGTAGTTATTACATAAATATTTCTTATAAATTATGAATTCTTAAACATCCTCTAACATGATTCAATTTTTTATTCAATATTCATTATATGAATTAATTGTGTATTTTTTTAAGGAATAAAATGTTCTATATGTAAACATTTAATCTATTAATACGTGACTGTTTCTATATATTAATGTGTATAAAGAATTGTTATATAGATTTTAAAAAAATATATACCCCATATGGTTCATTATTTAATATATAATTATCAAGTTGAGTTAATTTTTACCGAAATTCTATTAATTTATGATATAGTATTATGTATACGGATATTTAATTTAATTACTTTTTGGATGTATTTACAAGAGATATTCTTGACATTACTAATACATGTTTTACATTTCAAAAAAATTAAAGCATAATTACAATTACTGAAGTGGATGATTTATTATTTTTAGATCACAAATAAATATTGGAAAACATATCCAGGGATATCATGGTAAGATTTTAAAATACATTTAATGGTAATAATAGGATTTAGAGTATGGTGGGTCAATTAAATAAATCTAAAAATTTCAACTACATTATATACACTATTTTTTAGATCAGAATTCTCAATTGTAACTAAAGAAGATAGTCTAGTTAAAAGGAATTTATCTATCCATTGTATGTAAACATGACCCTAGAGTATCCAATAGTTTTTGAAAAGGTCTTCATATACCAGTAGTTACAAAATCAATTTATAATACATATTTTTCATCTCCAATAATTTGTATATTCCGAGTGATAGAAATATACCATTGAAGAAATAATATGATATTTCTAAATGGATTACCATGGATGTTTTGAGAACCATATTTATTATGTAAATATTTATTATAACAGTTATTCTCAATCTAGTTTATAGAAGTATTATTTGAAGACATTATCGAGAATGCTATTTCAGAATACTAGTTTTTGGGTTGATATTGGTGAATAAATTTTTTTGGGGCCCAAATGGGAAACTGAAATGTTAAGAAGGCTACAATTATTTTTTAATACATGATAAATACTCAATATGGGTATATATTATATACAGGTAAATGGAGGCAAGATCCATCATTTTTAATTGGGGAGATAATTTACATAAATTATCTTCATATAATGTTTTATAAATTTCTATAATAATGTGATGATAAGTCTCTAGTATATTAAACAACTTGAATTCCAGGATAAAGACATATCACATTCTAATTGAGTTTATTTACCATTGATTTTACCTCAATATATTGTCATTTTTAACGGTTTGTTCCAATTATAATATATAGTGAATGCAATGAATTTTTTATCCTTATTTCATTATAAATTGAAGATAATATTTCATATATAGAATAACCTATTCATGTTATTAACAATATAGAGTTTTTGTTATGTAATAAAACTATTTACTAGATTAAATTATTGTGTAAAGTAATATTATTAATGAAGTATCATTGGAATCTAAAAATAATATGAGGGAAAAAAATTCCCATATATTTATGTAATAATAGAAAAGATAGATAATAATTTAAAATAAAGAGAATAATGATACAAACCAGTTAATGTTAAGATAAATCATTTTATTATGTTTTATATATATATTAATTATATATTATATGTTTATATTCAATATAATAAAATTAAGAAATTTTTCAAAAACAAGCCAAATATTGTATTTTATCTAAATTTTTTTTCATAAATTATATTTTTATTTAAATTCATGATTTATTAATTTATAATTTTAATTTTACAATATAAAATTATTCAAATAATTTTGAATTTCTAATGTTTCATATGATGAGTTATCTAGACTATTTTTAGTAATTTGGTTTTGTAAAAAATGTTAAAAAAACTTTTTTTTGTTTGAATCAATATTAATATTAATGTATTTTAATGTTGAAATTATATTATGGATTAGTTTTTAATGAAATTTGGTAAAAATTATTATAAAAAATTAAATACATTATGATATATTCAATATTATACCTGAATTTGGTAAAAATAATTATTTTATATTGATATGGGGATATGTTATGGATAACATATATTCATTGAATTTTATAAGTTTAAATATTAATAATATTCAACAAATTATATATATTTAATTAAATAAAAATGACTTCATTTTATGAATTATGATATTAGTATAATTCAATAGGTTTTTCAAAATGTTTATTAGAAAAAAATTTTAAAATTTGTAAGTATATGTTCGTATAGTAAATGATAATAATGTTTTATTATCAATTAGACTAATGCTTTCTATGAAGTCTTTTCATAAAAAAATTATCCCATTGGATGATTATTTTTCCTAAATAACTATATAAGGAGTTAAATAATGTATTTTAAAACATTACTTTTAATTTAAAACATTTTAGAATACATGTTTCATTTTTTTTAAATTAAAATATTTTTATTGGTCATTTAATTTAACAAAATCATTAAATGATTAATTTGTATTATGATTTATCTAAAACTATGAAAAAAATACATTAAAAATTTATAACAAAAAATAATGTTAACATATTTATTCCTTTATTTCAATGTAAAATTATTATTACATAAATATTCATTATTTTCTTGAAATCTTATATTAATGTGTTTTATGATCTTATACTAAATATAATATATTACACCTATAGAAAGTTATCATGATATAATTTATTCCAAATATATAATCATCATTTTCTTTTATTTATAGAATTTCTATTGTAATATTTTTATTAAATTATGTTTATCACAACCCGTCCCTCGGGGCATATGTCGTGACTATGCTAAGACCAACTTCAATAGGAATGTGGTTAGCAACTAGCACCAAAATAGAGTATCCCTAAAATGAGAAGTATTTTTATTAAAATCTGAATAAATACAGTCTAAGAACACCACAAGATGCAACCACGAAGAAAAACAGTAGTAGTAAAAGTGTGTCCTAAAAGTAAAGGGTCCAGAATACATGTCCAACTGAAAACATGCTACAATAGAAAGAATAGAGAAACTCTCATGAGATCATCCACCAAGGATCCCACCTAAGGGGTAGGTACAAATCGCCTCTATATCTCCCTACATTAGGTGCCACCACTGGGTACCACCTGGTCCACGCTCCTATAACCTCAGACGAGCTGCTCATCATCAACACAAGACACAATAAGGTATGGGCAATGCCTCTGTAGGATTCTGTATAAAAAACCCATAGTATAGAACCTAAAACCATCTAAGGACTCTCAAAATTCAACAAAGACAAACCAAAAAGCATGATCTCGGTCACGAAGTACAAATAAAAAGACTCTACTCAAACTAGGTATACAAGTTATAGTTTAGGAATAAAGATGACTAGCCTAATTCTATGTAGTTTTATTCTATTTGGATGTTTCAAAAACTAATCCATGAGAGATTTGTTCCATTGTCGAGCCACATAGGTTCGTATAGCATTTTTCAATGACAGGCCGCTCTAAGGACTGTCCTAGTCGCGTCGCCCACTTCTGATCCACATAGGGTCGTAGAATTTTGATCCACACAGGGTCACTATGACTATGAATGACATAGTGTCTCTAAATGATGATCCCTATAGTGTTGTTATGATGTTTATCCAAACACGGTTGCTGGATGTTGATCCACCTATGGTCTTTACGATGGTTATCCTCACAGGGTCACTAAATGCTGATCCACATATGCTTGTTCTGATATGTTAGCCAGCCACATGATTCCCCGAACTTGGTGTTCCTGAGTTCAGTAGAATGTTCTCTTATTGATATCAATCATGACTAAAATTCTGTGAATTTACATAAAGGAGTAACCCAAATGACCGATATGTCATAAATTTTCCTACGCAATAGATGACGGGTCAATTGAACGCTCGGTCTGTGAGTTTTATGCATTCTAGTATCGAGGGCCCGGTTGGATTTAGGTATGATCCAACCAATCCATACATCAACTTTATCTAAAACACATGGAGAGTATCTCAAAAGGACCATCTAGTCCCAATTATTCCAATTACATAGATATTACATCAAATGGACGTCTGGTTTGTAGGATACAGCCTTTTAAGTGTATCCAGGCCCAACATGGGTCCAGGTTCGGTCCACCCGGCCTGATTCAGCCTGTGATGAACCGACCCAGTTTGGGTCAACCTGGTTTGGGTATGACCTAGCATGGCCCACTCTGCCTAGGCTGGACTAAGGTGGTTTCTCCCACCGACTATCCTGACCCACACTAGGGTCCCCCGGTCCACCCCCTAACCGGCTTAAAAAGTCGTTCGACTATTCATTAGCACCACCAGGTGGTGCCTCATGCCATTCCTCCAGACCCTCATAGAGCGGGTCACCCCAATATTTCTTGGCTTCGAATCCGGGACCTTCCTCACCACGGCACGCGATGGAGCGCCACCTCCTGCCTCCATGGCCGATCGAGATTCGGCCACCTGTCCGTCTGTCACAGTGCCTCCCCCCTTCTACTGTCAGTGAGCTCTGGGGCTATATTTTAACTTTATTCAACGCATATGGGCCACCTAGGATGTCTTTATCACTGCGAAGTCCCCATATTCCAGGATCTATAAAATTTGTAAAATTATCACCCAAATGATGAAAGAGGAACGAATCCGAGGAGGGTATGAGACTTTTTTGTTTGTCTTTCCCCTTACATGGTATCATCTGAACAACGGAAAACAATTTAATTAATCAATGATAAAATTAAATAATAAATCCCCAACATTATGAATAACTGTTGACCACTATAGACGGCAATTGTTCTTCATTTGAGGGGATTCTAGATGAAGGATATGGTTCGCATTTTTTATCATTCATCGACCACTGACCTCTGTACCAATTCCTCTATTGGAATAATCATATCCTCCATTATTAATTGTGTTAATGATTGTCGATTCTTCGTCAGATCTCACCACCAATATCCTCTCAAATCACCCTATACCTATGTTTTAATAAAACAAAGGATGATTTCAGTAATTAACTCATCATTCAATTAAGGACCCATTAATTAGTTAAATTAATGAGTTGAATTAATTAAATGTGGTGTGGTTAAACAATATATGAGTAAATAACTTAAATGGATTGACAACATTGCGGTCCCACCACCGCTGCTCAACTGTTGAAGAAAAATAAAATAACGATTTTTTATTATTCTTTAAAAATTCCGAAAGATAACATATTCTCCCGACCGACTCTTGTTGAAGTAAATCCCCCCTTAAGAGAATCTTGGCCCTGCGAATTCAATGATGTCCTCATGTTTCAATTTTGGGCATCCTTCTAAAAATTCCAAAATTTCACCCAATCATTTACTGAACTTACCATAAAAAAAGTTAAAAATATATTGTGGGCACACCTGGCCTCAGAATAATGAACTACCAATTTTCACATATTCATAATTCTCCCAAATAAAAAATTATATTAAATTTTTAGGTTATTACATTCTCCCCACCTTAGGTATTTTCATCCCTAAAAGCATCAACAAAACATGGGGAACAAATGGCGCACAGATCAGGTAATTGAGCATCCAACTCCCAAGTTCTCTCTTAGAGGATCCCATGCTTCCAATGAACTCTTGAAAGAGGAATCGACCTCCCACTATTGACTCTCTACTATTTATCCTCTATATCTAATGGAAACTACACAAATATTGATTCTTCGTCGATTTCCTTCTCACCCCCACCGATAACGTGCAATGGATTATGCACGTACCTCCTTTGCTACAAAACATGGAAACCATTAAGCACACAGGTCATCTATAGGGGAATATATAGATCATATTACACATTTACTACTATTATAGGGATATGGAAGGGTATGATGAACCTTGGATATAGCTTGACACTCCATCTAATCCTCTATAATCGTCATTTGGGTGATAATTTTAAGAAGACATGGTCTCCCTCCTCAAACTCCAAGGGTCTCTATATCTTGTCGGTTTAAGAATGTTTCCGGCTTTGTACAGTCTTCATAGACTCTTTGATGATTTTCACCTTCTCTATGGTAGCCTGTACCAAATCTGCACCCATAAGTACAAACTCCCCTTGGTCTGTCCGGCAAAGGTGTGATCTGCATGGTCGTCCATACAAGGCCTAAAAAAGAGCCATGTGGATGTTGGAGAGATATATTGTATTGTATGAGAACTCCAAAAAGTGAAGGTGGTCATCCCAACTATGGAAAAAATCAAGGACAACAGCATGAATCATGTCTTCGAGTGGCTATATGGTCTGCTCTGTCTGACTATATGTTTGAGGATAGAGGGCCATGCTCAAGTACAGTTATGTCCTGAACACCTCTGGCAATCCCTTCCACAATGGGAATGTAAAATGTGTGCCGATATCTGAGGCCATCATTGATGGAACCTCATGAATTCCCATTATCTATTTTATGTATAGACGTCCCATGATCTCTACTGATCCCTGCTCTCAGATGGGTTGGAAGTGGACAGACATGGTGAGTTGGTAAAAGATCACCAAGATACAACCATGGACCATCGAGGTATCTTGTACCCAATATCGAATTCCAGGGATATACCATCCCACTTCAACTCTGGTACCTCACGTGGTGGTACTAAGCCTTCCGGTACCAGATGCTCGGCCTTCATTTAATGACAAGTGAGTCATCGTGATACAAACATTGAGAACACTTTGATCATCCCTAGAAATTAGTACTGACACCGGAGGTCTTTGAAAAACTGTTCCGCACCAGGATATACCTCCAAAAAGGTATGTGGGAAAATCCCTAAACACCTCCTCTCGTAGTGTCACTGGTACCATGGTGCGTCCTCTAAAGAGAACGGTGTGACCCCTACCGTCAAAAAACCTCATATGGAGGTCGTCCTGTGGTTATCTGAGAATGTCGGGCCATAGAGTCTACATCCCCAAGATTTTCCTCCAAGACTCTCTAATGGTGTGCAAGAGTAACTATCATAGACTAGAGTTAAGATGTCCCATTTCAATCCACATAGGATAACTGCATCGCCACTACCTGCTCAGTCACCTCACTCAACAACTGTAGAATAGAACTAAGGATGGTGGAGTCTGCTACTACATTCCCCATCCCTAGATTGTAGACCATCTCAACTTCATATCCCAAGAGGATCTCCATCCATGGTTGTTTCCTTTTGTGCAAATACTTCTATGATAAGATTTACCCAAGACTCTTGTGATAAGAGAAAATAGTAAACCATTCCCCCATCAAGTACCACTGCCACATCTTAATCTCAAATACCACTACTTCTCACTCATATTCATGGGTAGAATAGTTTTACTTGTTTTATCTCTACTGTCGTGAGACATAGGAGATCAATGATTTCTCCTGCATCATGAAAAAACCTATTCTTGTAACTATTCTGTCAGGGTAGACTACATATCCAAAGTCATCTTCTGAAATCCTCATGATGGGGTAACTCATTAGCCTATTCCTACACTCCTAAAAACTCATCTGGAATATCTACCTCCTCATTATTGGTTTTACATTATTTATTAATGATTAATAGGGTGTCACTACTCTGAAAAATTCGAGTATGAATATCTGGTAGTACCTAGTCAATCCTAATAAACTCTGCACTTTGGTCACCCTCGTGGGTGGCTCCCATGAAAGCATTGCCTCTATCATCACCAGATTCACTTTAACTTTATCTTCTAAGATATCGTGCCCTAGGAAGTGGAAATCTCATATCTAGAAGAGGTACTTTGAGATATTTCCATAATTTTGGTGGTCTCGAAGTGTATCCCGAACTATCTTCAAGTTCATGGAATGTTCCTCATTTGATTCCGAATATATGTAGATGTATTCATGGAAGACCACCAAAAAGAGATAAATGTAACGATAGAAGATATTATTAATGATCTCTATGAGTAATATTGGAATGTTGGCCATGATGAAGAAAATTACCATGAAATCCTAATGTCCATGCCGACACCTGATTGCCATCTTCGGTACGTCATCATCCAGTAACCTGAATATGTGATAGCCTGATCTGAGTTCTATCATAGAAATCCATCGATATAACTTTATCTAGATGAAGAGTTAATAAAACCACAGAAGATGATACTTTTTCCACATGGCCACCAAGTCCAGGCATCAATAGACCATTGAAAGCCTCATGCTCACTTATACCTTCTTGGTGAACAAAATTCAGGATAACCTTGGAGAAACCTTGGGCCTTAAGAACCCATATCTCTGTAAGTCCTCGAATTTTTCCATTAACTCAAAAAGATTCACCATATCCATTTGATATGCTGCTTTAGATATCAATGTCATTATGAGGAAAAAGTCAATGTAGATGTCTAAAACTATTCCAGGAGGTAGTCCTGGTACATCATCATGAAGGACATCTGTATAATCTTAAACCACAACAGGATAGCCCATACTCCTCAGTTCATATACTCTAACAGTAAGGCTAGAAAAAAGATGTGTGATCGGTCTCTCCCTGTTCTGAGAAATCAATCCATGTGCTTCAATGGTTTTTTTCTCACCAATGGAATGAAAATTAGATCCCATTCTCAAGGAAATACTACACTTTTCACCTCAAATATTTGATTGGAGCATGGACTATGTATACCAAGTACATAAGTAGGATGACATCATAAGGCCTCTACACTACAACTAAGAGATCACATCAAAAGATAAAACCACCTAGAGTGTGATCAAACTGCCTCCAATAATGTGTAATCATTGAATCTTCTCTCATACGAGTCTTTAGTATTAAGAATCAAGCCAACGGATTTGTCAGAATCACCTTTCTCTGAACAAGTGTTGTGGAAATAAAAGTGTTACTGGAACCTCTATCTATATGAACTACAACAATGGTCGAATAGTCAGAGATCATAACTTGAATCGTCTCAAGAGAACCATTGTTGTATGCCTCTTCTGTCTAAAGAAGTGATCACCCCTATCCACCATCCCTCTGTGGTCATGGAGAACCACCCATTGGTGGTGGGTTTAGAACCTCAAATGGTCATCCACCACCTGTTGTTTGACATGGTCCTCTTCCATGTCCACTACCCTATAGACCTCATACTAAAACCTCAGCCACTACCTCTATGGTCCCTCAAATGTCATCTGATCGTTAGTACGATAGATCAGGAAGTCACGAGCCATGTGACCCTGCCTACCGCACGTGAAGCATTATATGCTTCGCAGCTGACCCCTTTCCCTCGTGAGCTCTACACATTCAACCCTACACCCTGGGGTTGTCCACCAGAGAGTATGTCCCACATGAAATTATAGGGAATCTTCCTATTGCTTACTGTAGAGGACTCAAAGGCCTGTCATTGAGTGGTGGCTATCACCATTGATGCATGCTTGGCTATAAATCTATCCACCAATAAGAATCTCTTGATCACTGCAGTCTGTATCAGGATATTAAATGATATCATCGATGCCCTAATCTTTGACTGGAGACCCTACCCAATGGTTTGTGCCCTAAATAATGGATTATGAACCTTCTCGAAGGAGTATCGTGAGACGTCAGTATATATCACTGAGTACTTTTCCTCTGGCAGGTTTCTCTATTGTAAGTGCAGCTTCTCCTAGATACGCACTGAGCGTAAATTCATTTGTATGAACTCTGCCAAAAATAGGGGCTCATAGTCTATAGAGGAGAGGGTTGCCACATCCTGTAACTGAAGTATCCAGCTCCACCATCTACTTATTGTGACCTACAAGTAGCTACCAGCAACGATTACCATTTTCTCTTGTGGTGACCCAACTAGGCAGAAAACATATGCCACAATCTCCAGCTAGCCCGCAACTGCCTGAAGATATGTCTCACCCCAAAACATTAGAATCCTCTAAAAATGGAACTCTTGAAACACAATTAGTTTTCATGCACCGTACGTTATTGTGGCTAGTGTAAACTACTTCCTAATGGGTGGTGCTGCTGCTGGTGCACCACCTGAAGGATCCAACACCATAAGAGGTCCATACACCAAAGCCTCATTACATAGTGGGCCATAACCATGAAAACTCTCCAGAATAGGTGCACCACGATAAATATTTCATACATGTTGTTCGGAATAAAATAGATCAAAAGTAAAACATTTATATAGCACACTCAATCATTGTTTACATGCACCGAGTCTGAAAATCAGAATTTAGGGTCTCGGTGTATGAATATGTCGGTCGCAACACCAACACAAGGCTCCCCAAACTGAAAATCACACTCCAAAACTCTAAAACTATTTCTCATTTGGAAATATCAGGGTCCTAGTTCATCTGTATAACTGACTAATATGTTACCACTTTGTCATGAACTGTCCCCTGGGGCCAATACTGTGACTACACCAAGCATGACTTCCATATGGTAGGGGATGGAAACTACCACCGAAAAGGCGATCCCCAAAACTGGGAAGGAATTTCCTTTAAAATTTAAGAAACAAATAGTCCATAAACACAACAAGATGCAACCATGAAGTAAAACTATAGTAGTAAAAGTGTGTATTGGAAGTAAAGGGGATGTAATACAAGCACAACTAAAATAATACAACTACAATATACAATTTTAAATAACTCCTAGGATCATCCAACATGGATCCTACATAATGGGTAGGTACAAATCATCTCCAAAACTCTCCACGACAATTTTCACCACCATTTACAACTTGTTTGGGGCTACTCTTGTCTCAGCTGAGCTAATCCTCGTCTGCGGAAGACACAACTAGGTATAGGTGAACCTCGTGTATGGGTGTGTATAATAGTACCCATAAGTGAACATGAGGCCACCTATGGTATTTTATAATTACACAAAGGAAAACCACAAAACATGATCTCAATCACAAAGCACAAAGTGAAAGACTCAACACGAACTAGGTATACAACTCCGAGATGAGAAATAAAGATGATTAGACTAATTCTATATCATTTTTTAGGATGGTTCAACAATAGAACAACAAGGTATTTTCCCATTTTCAATTCACATAGATTTGTATATCGTTCACCCACGATGAGACACTCTAAGGCTAGTCCTCGATGATTCATGAACTACTGATCCACAATAGATTGACAGATTGTTGATCCACATAGAGACACTATGATGTTGATCCAGACAGGGTTTCTAGATTCTGATCCCCACATGGTTTCTTAGATGTTGATCCACACAGGGTTGCTATATTATAATCAGCACATGGTAGTTGTGAGATGATATTCTTGCACAGGATTCCTTGCACTCGATGCGCTTGAGTTCCGTAAAATATTCTACTAATGATATATCAATTTACTAAAATGATTAAGGTTACAAAAAAGAGTAAATTAATAGACAAATATTTCATAAGGGTTCCTACCAAATAGATAGTGCATCAACTGTACACTCTATTTGTGAGTTATTTGCATTTTAGTGCCATGGTCCCTATTGGATTCAGGTACGATCCAACCAGACCATACTCCAACATTCTCTGAAACAAAAGTGGAGTATCTAAGATGTAAATTCTGATCCAAGATATTCCAAGGCCATGTATGGTTAGTCAAACGAATGTGTAGTTTGTATGATATGGCGATTTATGCATATTCGGGCCCGAAAGTGTTCTGGATCTGACCAGCCTCAGTCCAGTCCGAACTATCCTAGGCTGGCATGGTGTGGATGGGCCATCAATTAGCCCGACTATCGTTGGATATTTGGGCCACAGCCATCCAGTCCTGTCCCGACGATGCTAGGATGTGGACCATCCCCCCACGCTCTCTCTAGTTTGGGCCTCGGTGATTCGGCACGCCGACTGGCATGACCTGTGGGAGGATCACACAATGTACCTCCTTGAAAACACAAAGTTCCAATCGACTATTAATTGGAACCCCCAAGGGGTGGAAACTGGATGTCTTTAGGATCTACAGGGATCGGGTCCTCTCCCTTCACTGTGGCTTCGAAGCCGCTGCCTACCTCATCGCGGTGTGCGACGGCGTGTTGCCTCTGGCATCCAGGGCCAGCCAAAAGTCGGTCTCCTGTCCATCCATTGCGGCATTTAGATGCATTGTCCCCTTCCACAGTCGGCGAGTGTCGACCTCCGCTAACACCAGTGGCTGGTGCCACTGTGTCGGTGCCCTCCGTTGGCTCATTCGAAACCCACCGAGTGAGCTATGGTGGCCAGGTTTACCTTCATCCTGCACTTAGAGGCCTCCTAATCTATTGTTATTTCTCTGTTGCTCCAAAATTAAATGGTCTGTCATATGTTTAAATTCATACCGTGAAGAACACATCCAAAACAAAGTGTCGAAGTGTCTAGGCCCTTTTTGTTTGGAACGTGCCCTCCATGTTTCATCATAACAAGTGATAGTAATTTAATTCCTTAAATATTAACTCAATTAATAAACCCCCTACCACGAGAATCATTGGTGACCGCTGCAGATGATAGTGCTTCCATGTTCAAGGTTATTGTAGATGAAGGAGAAGTTTCACATGCTTTGTCGTTAGTAAACTATCTACCTCCCTACCAATTCCTCAACGGGTGTTATCAAATACTACATACCTTGTTAAAAGAAATTTCACCAATTCTTCATTAGAGCTCACCACAAATTTCCACCCAAATCTACCTTTTCCAAAATTTTAAAAAAACAAAGGATGAGTTAAGTAATTAACTCATCATTCAATTAATGTCCCCTTAATTGGTGAAATTAATGAGTCACGTTAATTGAACGTGGTGCTGTTACACATTAGATGAGTCAGGACATTAAATATATTGAAAACCCAATGGTCCTGCCACCACTGCTCAACTGTTGATGAAAAATAAAATAACAATTTCATGCTATTTTATTATTCATTAAAAATTCATAAATCTATATTTTTATCATGAACTACTACCATAGAAGTGACTCATCCCTTAAGAAAATCACGGTGCTAAGAATTCAATGATGTCCTCATATTTTAATTTTGATCATCAGTTGAATTGTTAGAAAATGATATCCATACATTTACTAAACGTAACAAAAAAAATGTTCAAAAAATCATTCCGAGCATATTGAGCCATAGAATCAAACGCCGCCATTTTTTACAAACAAGTAATAATACCAAATAAAAAACTATTATATATAATTTCTGGGTCTTTACCAAGTTATCTTTTATAACAAGTAATATTATAATTGGTATGGATAAAATTAATATAATTGGTTTGACTGGGATTTAATTTTTATTATATATATATATAACATATATAAATGTGATTGGAATTGTTCATTTCTAGCATATCCCACAATTTTATTCATCATTCCTCTTTTTGGTGAACATTAATAAATATTAATTAAATATATTAAACCATTCCAAGATTTCACCTCCCCTCACTATGCTCTTTTGGTAATTTCATAAATTATATAGAAATCCTATTTAATAAAATGCAATATAAATCCCATGTTCCTGTTTAAAATTTTATACTACTTCATGAATAATTATAATTCCCTCTAATAGATACATATAATTATGGATGTATTTTTTTATTTGGTATTCAAGAAATATTTATTAATCTGGAAACATAAAATAATGCTTCCATAGATAACATGAATCTATTTGTTAATGAAATATTTAGTCATGCTTTCCTAGGACGTATTGTCTCCATGATTATAACATAATTTTCTCCATAAAAATCATTCATGTTGGGATTTAAAAGGTGTATTGGATGTATATGAATGTTATTTGAGAAACTATTATTATTTTTTATATGATTCATTAATTAAAACATTTGATATAGTAAAATTATTGAAGTAATTTATCACATATGAGGAGAATGTCGTCTAAATATACAATGTGAATTTAAATGATTATATAATTGTTTACAATTGGTAAATCATAAAATAAATTAATTAGGTACATGAAAATTATTAAGATAAAAATTAATTAATATATTTTTATTATTTTCAATGAAGACAATATAATTTTATTTCATAGTAAATGTAATAAAAATTTTATTTTAAAAACACATTTAAAATGTTTTCATGTTTTTCTAAAATAATTTTATTCAAGGAAAATTTTATTAAAAAAATATGAATACTTTTATACATAAATAAATTAATTATAATCGAAATTTTATGTTTATAGTTTATTTATTTTAATTTGATAAAAATTTATTATATTTACATATATTATAAATAATCAGTTAACAATTATTAGAATGGATAAAACTTGTGTTACCTATTAATGTATATGACGTCAATTGAATATCCCTCCACATCAACAATAATTTTTTAATTTTCATTCAATATATTATTCATAATTTTCATTAATAAAAACAATTATTCATTTTACAAGGGTATTTTAGTTCTTATAAAATTGCTTCAATGGAATTTGATATATCAATATCTGAAAATGAGTTACATAGCAGTGAAAAACTATATTTTTATTAGTTCATTGATTAAAAATGAAATATATTATGTTTCCATGAATTTCATCAACAATCTATTTTTTATTATCATGTATTCATATAATTTCTCTCAATTTATTTAGTGACCCATTTTACTCATACATCGATATTAATGCATTTTTTTGATGAATATTAATTACATAACATTATTTTTAATTATATAATAATATAGGACGAGTATATTTCGAAACACATAAACATAATAAACTGTTATATAAGATATATATAATTTATCACCAAACTTATTCATAGCTAACATATATATGTATAGAACCATACTATATAGATGGGGGAAAGGAACCATAATAATTTATGATCTAATATTACAAGTTATTGTAAAAAATGGACATATTAATAATCAAATAAATATAACATGTGAATACTTTTATTAAAATATTATATTATAAATTGAAAAAACACCCCTGAAATTTAATACATTATAATATTAGTTTATGGAACAAGTCATGTTAGTCCATAAATCATTATTAAAAAAAGTAATCAAATATCCTGATTGAATAGATAATACAATCAACATAATAAATAATTTTCAAGCTTACAAATATCCTTGAAAAATAATTTTCACAGTCACTTCTCCAAAAATAGATTATAATATTTGATTAGAATTACTCCAGGTTCCATCATATCTCATGTAAAGGTCCACTGATAAAATTATTATACAAAAATCTATCCCTCTATGAACACGGTTAACCCTCCAATCAAATCTTTATTACCTTATGATGAATCCATTTTTTTCTAATTCAGTATATGGGTGTATATTTTTGGACCACCGTTCCCATTAATAATAATATATTAATATGTGTATCGTGAATATCATAACCCATAAATTTTATATCATAAATTATTTACTAGAATTGGGTTTCATAATCCTTTCTACAATTCAACATATCATAACACATGTAAAGAAATGGTATCCATAAATTTCTCATAATAATAATTACTAAACATGAATAGGAAGAACAAGGATTTCATATTCAGATCATAAAAATATTTATACATTAATAGAATAAATAGAATTTATCATTGAATAAAAATGGGTAAGAAACATCACAGTAATATTTATTGACAACAATTTCCATTTAAGAATAGAATCACTTATATAAAATATATAATTTTAAGAAATAATCCATAATTTTTAATCCTTGAAATGATCTATTAAAACAATATATCATTAAATTATTCTTTCGTCGATATGGATGAATTTTATTTTCATTCTCTTCTTATATAAACTATGAACCATTTTACAATTTTGGCAAAATGTCAATAGTACCCCCCTCAAAAAATAAGAAATATTTTTATTATATTTAATTTTTGAAATGAAATAATATTTTTTTTCAAACAATCATATATGATTATAAATTCATTTTTATGAACAATATTATAACTATTGGATATTTATAAAAAAGGATTTTTGGCTAAAGAATTAAATAATATCATTTCCTTAAAAAAATCATTCAATCTTAAAAGTATTTAAATTATGGAAAATGAAATTAATAAAAATTATTATATTTATATATATAATAAGATGACTCATAGGATTATCACATGATATGTTGTAAAACAATTTCATTAGAAACATGATCACATACAAAGATAATAAACAATGAGATTATATCATAATTCTATTACCCACAGTTAGACATTCTTCAAAAGATCATTTATCTCCAATATAAAAAAAAATTTATAATACATCAATACTAGAGTCATGAATTACATATAATAACATATATGTCCCACTTAAATAATTTCAACACTAATTAATAAGAAAATCAATATAAAACAGTTATTAATAGGTGACAACTATTTATGTTTTCAATAGAACTTTTGTTCATTAGTTCTAGTCCATAAATATTGATCATAAATAAATAATATCAAAATTAAAATATTTATATAAATTTAATAAATATTATTTAAATTTATTTATATAGAAATATTTTTTTTATAATATAGTGAGATAGAAATATGAATTACACTATTCATGTATTTGGTAGGTCTTACAAAATCAAAAAGATTATTTACGCTTTTCAAAAGATGGAATAAAAGAATGCTGAAAAACAAATAAATATTATTGTATCATTATTATGTTATACTAATAATATATATTCTTTAAATATGTTCTTTCTTCCACCCATATTATTGGAAAATGAATATTAAATCACATCAATTTATGTTGGTTCTAGTATACACGCAAACACAAGCGATGTTATCATTTTACCACATCATTAACTGGTATAATATTTATATGATATCGTAATTTTATAATAATTATAAATTAATAAATATTTTCCCAAAATATTATGTGGATAATAATACATAATTATGAAATATGGTGATGAAATTTAACAGTATATCCATGTAGAGGAAGTTTTCTATATGTAAACTTGATTTATTATTTTACATCACAATTGATTGAAATGAAGGGGGATAATGGTAGTTCCATAATTAAAAAAAAATTTATGTAATAATGTTATATGAGTCCATTATTTTTTTATAAAAACAAAAAAATATGGACCATAGATATAAAATAAATATAAAGTTGTCAACTAAGAGGATTACCTATTCATTGCTATGCCTTTTTAGATTACATCATCTTGAAATTTAGAATTGTATTTTATAAAGAATAAACATATAAATTGTAACATCCTCTGTAAATAAATAATATGAAATTTTCTTATTTATTAATATGTATAAATTGAATATGAATTTTACTTTAAAAGAGGATTTTATATTCGATGGCATTCATGACACACAACAATGGGTTTCTCAGAAATCTTGGGTTGCACACAATGTAGAGTGTTACAGAAAAAAGAAAAGTATAATATTATTATTTTAAATTATAGTTAATACCTAGTAGCTGTATTAGAAAGAATGAAAAAAACTGACAATATTATGACTAAAAATAATTTTTAAATTTTTTCACTATTATTAAATAAAATTTTGTTGGTTATAATGATAATGTTTTTAATTTTAAGCATCAATACTATAATATTTTTAAATGGTAGTTTTATGGCCTTTTGATGGAGAACCCCTTTTAAATATGATTTTTTGTAACTTTTAAATGTTCTATTTGATAAATTAATATTCTCATTTACAATCAGGACATTAATGTTTTCATTGGGTAATTTTTCATATTTTTTGTTAAAGTTCATATTTTTGAATAGTGAAAAAATCTGCATTTTTATCCAAAGCTATCTTTCATCTTATTTATTTATATGGTTATATTATATTTTCAATTTATTTTATATTTTAAATGGATTATATTTTTATTATTTATTCCAATTTTAGTAATTGAAAGTGATTTCACATTCTCGACATAAACACATTTCCATCTTTGGGTAGTTTTTACTTTTTAAAAACACACTTACCTATTTTGACCACAAGAATTAATTGTGAATTACTTTCTGATTCTTCTATGTTATGAATTTTGAAAATAGTTTTAAATATTTGAAATCATGATGTCCAAATTGTGTAAATATGAAGATTTTATTTTTAGACATTATGAATAATAACTTTAGTAAATATTTTATTTACCATGGTTAAATGTTAAATCTGGTAAATAATGTTAAGCAATAATATTATAAAAAAGTTAAATTACTATAACACATGTCCTAACCCTACTGGATGACATATTTCCCACCATGGGCATCCATAGGTCTATTTTAAGACCCCATGGATCCACTTGGATGTGAAAATGAAATTTAATTACTTTAAATTATATCTGATGGAAAATATAACCTAAACATGTATGTTTTAGGAAAAAAAATTATATGGGGTTATAAAAGTGATATATATGACTGTAAATAGCCATTATAAAAGATAAAAGTATTTATTACAACATTTTATTTTATTTATAACTTTTAAAAAACATATAAATGAATGTATTTATTACACAATGATCATGTATTGATTACCTTATTAATAAATGTTTTGTATATAAGAGAATATAAAAATGAAAATTAATTTATTTTGAAACTTTTTATGATATACAAGAATTTTTGGGATGATTATGGAATAATATATTTTATTTAATTAATATTTTCAAAATAATAATGTTGTTATTGATTTTTTTAAATGTTATGATATTAATAGTATAAAAATTGATAAATATGTTTTTTAAAACAAATAATATTTAATTAAATGATTTAATAGTCTAAAAATCTATGATTCATCCCCAGTATATATATAAGGATGAAAATGACATTAATGAACCAATTGATGTTCTATTGGAATTTGATAATATCTATATTAACCATATAGTAGGAATTTGTGAGAATACATGGTAAGAGTCGAATAATTTAACTAAGGGTTAATGCTAAATGATAAAGTCAAATTTTAAACCAAAACATGTCTAAAACCTATTGGTTGAGATGATTTCCAATAATAATCAACATATATTTTAATTACCTGATTTTTGGAAATTTTGAACCAAAACTATTTTTATAATAAAATAATATTTCAAAGCTTTCCTAAAGTAACCCTCCTACCTGATTAAAAAATTGAATCACATATAAACATTACTCACACCTCTGAAGCCCCTAGATCATCCAAACGTTTACCAAATAAGCTCCCAACATGCACATATTATTTCTATATTGATTATCACAGCAAGAATTAAATTCATGAAGTCCTTTTAATTTACATCAAAAGAAGTTAACCGATTCGAGGTAATGTCCCCTCTAAAGATTCATTCATTTTTTCCATATCTTACACCATAATCTATTATTATTACATTTTTTATAATAAAACAAGTACATTAAATATAATATTATGTTTTTATTTGAATTATTTGAACTAAACATCCACAGACATCCATATATATATATGAACCGACTATTTCTGTGTACACCAAACAACTACCTAACTAAACGATGTCTGTTCTATTTTTCACTACCACCCCTCATGATGGACATTGTGATAGAGCTATATTTATATGTGATATGTATTATATGTATATTGTATCTATTATTTTTCATTTTTCATTTTTAACATACATTCATGGTTTTTATAATGGGAAAATATTATAATTTCATTTGAGGAAATACTGACTACCACCCCCTAAAAGTTATATGACTCGTTAATTCCATACATGTAATGTATAAAAGATGATGTTAATGAACATACATAACTTATATAATATATTATATTAAACTATAATTATAAAATCCCATTTAACCATTATGTTTTCATTATTTTAAATATGAACAAGAAATGAAATTATCGTCCATGCTTACATACGGCTTACCGCCTCCATGAACGGTTCATTTTATTTCTTAAATCCAAATGTTATGTACAATTATAAATACATATATATACCGGATTTATATGATATTTAAATCATTAATATCATTCTGTATATACTAGAATTTTTTTCACATGGACAATTTGTAATTATAATAAGTTCATTTTTTACTCAAGTACCAAATATCGACAAAATGTCTAATATTAAGATAAATAATTATGAAATAATTATGAAATATTTTTAACATGGTAATATTTTATATTAAAGAAACAATAATATTGATAAATGTTTTGAATAAATTATAAATCTACTTATGTATATTATTCCACAAGAACAAGGAATGTACGGGATGTTCCAGATTCATAGTAAGGGACTTCATCTCAATCTCCATTCGTAGAGAAATATTTAGATTTATACAAGCCTTGGATTTAAATGGAGTATAAACCCATTTTACATTTAATTTTATTCCAAGGGAATATTTTTTCAACATATCATTTTAATAAACAACAAAGAGAATTTTTCTTTTTAACGTATGAGATGACAAAGACCTTTTTTCCACTGTGAGCATTTTTTGATAATTGGCTTACTGTACAAGACATAGTGTAAATTAAATTGAAAAAAAATACCATATAACTTTTTATGTATTTTGGTATTGAAAATTGTTTGAGAAATCATTTATTATTTAAATATATTTTGATGATATGTTTTGATTGTAAAGTGGAATTGTGATATTCCATTAGGGGAGTTTTTTGTGTTATGATTATGTTATGTTTCACGGTAATTTTTTTACATATATGGTTGCTTCTGAGATAATCCTAGATAAATTGTGCCAATGATATCTTTCTAATGTATTTGGTAATTTGATATAGTTATACATTAATATTTCTGTTAATAGATATAGTGAATAAAACATGATGGGTGTTCCAAACATAACACCATATATTACTATGAAATATTCATTGTATGTGTGTTATGGATGCGACAAGTTACCATTATGATTTATCATTTCAATGTGTTATTCAAAAATATTATGATTTCATGATGTATGTTAAAGATTTTATTTTTTATTATAGAGAATTATTATTCCATTGATTTGTATTTATTGATGGACTAATATAATCTTACATTATTTTATAACACTTACTAATATTTTTTCTTCTCATCGTAGGTTTTTAAATGTTTATCACAAGGTACAATGAAGGATAAAAGAGAATAATAATTCAGTATGATTTTTATCATGAATGAAAAATTATTTTATTGAAGTATTTTTATTATTGTGAAAAAAAATTGGATAGAGTATAAGTGTTTAATTTGTATTTTTTTGAGATGATATTTAAAATTTTCTTCCCAGTTATCTAAAACTATAAACTTGAAAAAAAAAATCCAAAATGTTACTTATTATTTTAATTCTAGATTATTTAATATTTAAGGATGAGGCCCTATAGATTGCATCCTATTTCATTTTAAACAACTTTAGGAGTTAAGATATTTTTAAATTAATATCCATAAATTATTTTCACTTCTCTGTAATATTGAAATGATATATAATTTCAAGATTGAAATATTGTTTTTCCAAATATATTTCACTATTCGGAATGGTTTTCTGAAAAGAGAATTGGGTGACTATTATTGGACGACATCCAGAGGAAAACAACCTTCCAAATCTACAAACTTATTTGGTAAGATTAAAATACTGAATAGTTTGTTCTACAAATGGAATAGTTGAATCAAGATATAAATGGGGTTGGTATCCATGCATGAGATCAGCCAGATTAACCAGAGAAGAACATGTCAATAGTGGAATAGTTCATTAGGAAAAACCCCCACCATTTAGTGGATCATCTGACCTTGTTCTAGCTTAAGAGAATACTAAAGCACTAGAAATGATATTTTATGTCATGGGGTGTTAATAACATCAAAAGGTTGGTCTTATTGTTTATCATTTTGATCGTAAATCTTATCAGTAGTGGTCTATGACTAAAAATTAAAAATGTAGTGAGGATACTGATGATCATTATTGGGATTAATGTAATGGTTTGTTTCCATAAAAATGTTTTCCTATGATGATTTGTTTTAATATGGAAAAATATAATTGGAATTGATGTAGGATGTTAACTTACTGGCTGATTTTGAAGCAAAATTCACTCGTTTGGAATGGTATTCTCCAAATTTCATAAGATATCTTGATATTAAAATCAATCATTTTACTCTATATTTCATCCAATGTATAGAATGAATTTTTATTTTATTGATTTGAAAATTTATGAAAAACATGTTCGATATGCACAGAAGGTGGAAATAATGTTTACTGATGATCAGGTGTTCTTTGAAAAAAATAGAATAAGAGGTTGAGGTGGCATATGAAAGGGAATAACACCATAAAACATATTAAATATAATAAACATCCGTTTACATTTTGTGAAAATATATGTAAAACACTCAATGGGGAATTCCTTTTTAATATTTTTTTGTGCTAAAATGTGGTAAAAGCGATATAAAGATCATTATTTCACTAAAAAATATCAGGGTAACGGTATTGAAAATATCATTTATAGTCAGTAAAATATTTTATGTTAAATGAAAAGGTTCATTATGAAAATGAGTGTCTAATAAAGAACTCAAATGATGGAAATAATCTGGACTATAAGAAAAAAGATGCAGTGAACTCCATTGAAACTACATCAGTAGGTGTGGGTATATAAATGAGGTAGTATTAGGTACAATGTTTGTTTGTTAAAATTATAACAATGTGTTGTTTTATTCAGGGTTTACACCTTCATTTATTTCTACGAAATTATAAAGTAAATTGGGAGTTCCATCTCAATATATAAATCTATAAATTTGGGTAAAAACATATGGCGTAAATGTTCAGTTAAAAAGAAATTTGAAGAAACGTCCAGTACTTGTGTATAGAAAGAATATTCCAAAAAACCATTTTTTTTACTCTAGTAGAGTTTCTTTTTATTTTACGTAAGGATTGTATATCCAATTATCATGCCTAGATTGACTACAGAGATAAAGAGGATTCTTTTCAGAATGAATTTTAGTTTCTATAAATGCATGAAACCTTAATTTTGATAACATATCATGAAGCTGGGAACCTATTAAAATATGGAAATTAATTTTACCATGATCATATTGTTGAAAAAGGAACTATTCATATTATTGATGTTCAAATGATAAATGTGTATTTGGATGTTTTTTCTGATGAGTTTCATGGTATAATACATGACCAGGAAGTTTAATTTATAGTTGAATTAGTTATATATGATATGAATATTAAAAAACCACTGTATCTAATAAATCAAATTGAGAAATTATTGTTAAATAAGCCATTTCTTGAGTTATTAGATAAATTATTCATTCGTCCTAGTACATCACTATGGGGTGCTTCCATCTTTTTTGTTAAAAAGAATGATGGTTCAATGAGACACTTCATTCAATATTGAGCCTAAAATAAAGTAACAATTAAGAAAAAGTATCATTTTCCTCAAATCGATGATTAGTTTGATCAGATCTAGGGAGATCAGTATTTTTTGATGATTGTCATGAGGTCGGGGTACCCTTAGTAGAAATTAAAGGAAGAAAAAATTCGGAATACCGAGTTTGATAGAAGATATTGACATTATGATATTTTAGTTAGGCCATTTGGGTTAACCAATTCACCTAACTTATTCATTGATCTTATGTAGATAATTTTCCGTATGCTCTGCAATATTTTTTTTGTTGTGTTTATTGATGATATTTTGGTATATTATTAAAGTAAAGAAGGGTGTAAGATTCATATAAGTGTGGTTCTTCAAACCATAAAATAAATGAAATTGTACCAGAATTTCATGAAGTGTGTGTTTTGGTTAAAAAAAAATTTCATTCATTGGACAAAGTTTTTCTAAATATGGCATAACTGTTGATCCTTCTAAAACAAAACATGTTAAAGAATAGACAAGACCCAAAAATGTGACCAACATTTTTATTTTTCTCACTTTAAAAGATTATTATCAAAGTTTTGTTGAATAGGTTTCATAGATAACCAGCCCATTGAAATAGTTAACATGAAAATTTGTTAAATTTAACAAGAAAAAACAATGTAGTGATTTTTTTCAAGAATTGAAAAGAAGATTTGGTAATGGTCCATTACTTTCATTAACTTCTAGAAATGGTGAGATAAGTATATATAGTAATTCATTGTTAAAGGGGCTTGGTTGTGTCCTAATGCGGAATGATTGGGTAATTTATAATGATTATCTTTAGTTGAAAGCACATGAATTAAATTAACCGACACATGATATGGGATTTTTAGTGGTTTTTTTAAATTAAAAATTTGGAGGCATCATTTGAATGGAATTATGTGAGAAATATATACTGATCATAAATGGTTGAATAATATACTTACGTAGAATGAATTAATCATGATATAGTGATATGTATATAATTAAACATGGATTATGATTTCATAATCCATTACCATCCATGAAATGAAAATAATTAGACTGACTCTTTGAGTCGAAAGAGTAATTCGACATTTACAATGATATGTTTAGAATGAGATATTTTCTTTTTGTGTTGATGAATTAGTGATTAGATTTTTTTGGTGCAGAGAATTCCTATATTTTGTTTTTGGTGGTAGTGAGATCGTCTTTGGAAGATAGAAAAATGAAAGCATATAAAGAAGGAAATGTTTGGCAGTAAAAGGTGCATTAGGTTCAGAAAGGTACGTTACTAGAATTTATCATAGATAAATACATTGTTTTGAGGTTTGGAAAGCAATTATGTGTAACTTGTGATTCCCAGTTGAAGAAAGAGTTATTATGTTATGTTCATAGTTCTCCGTTTTCAGTTCATCCCAACAATAATAAATTTTATAGATATATTTGAGAATATTAATAGTGGGACGGAATGAAAATGGTTATTGGAAAATTTACTATGAATTTTATGACTTTTCATATTATTAATGAAGATATACAATTAGAAAAATGGATGCTTCAACCATTAATAGTGACGTATTGGAAATTTGAAAAAAAATATCCATGGAATTCATTATTGGATTACCAAAGACATATTTATGTAATAGTGCAATCAGGGTTATTTTTGATCCATTGACTAAATCTACTCATTTTCTTCCTATTCAAGATATATTGTCTCCATAAAAAAATATCATTTCTTTGTTAATGTGATAGTCAGGAATCTTGAAATTCTCTTTTCTATTATATGCGATCATGATTTTTGGTTAACTTCTAACATTTTGTATGGCCTTCTGAGGTCATGAGGTTGTGAATTAAATTTTATTACAGATTTTCATTCAAAATCATATGGATAGTTAAAACGAACAATTATGAATTTGGAAGATATACTATGTTCTTATTAAATAGATTTCTATGTAATTTGGGACTAACATATTTCATTGATTGAGTTTTCTTATTATGAAAGTTTTCATTCAGTATATTGCTGGAACCATTTGAGTAATTATATGGAAAGCGGTGATGAACATCACCCATTTATGTTGAAGTAGGTGAATGGATGTTGATGGGACAAGAATTTGTAGAATAGACAGTAGAAAATATTCAGTTGATTCAGAAGAACATGATAAAATCATAAAAATGGTAGAAATTATATGTAGATAATTAGAGGAAGGATCATTCGTTCGATATAGGTTACCATGTTAATCTTAGAGTTTCTCCATGGATAAGTGTGATGCGTTTTAGTTAAAACAGAATGTTGAGTCCATGGTATATTGGGCCATATGATATTCTAGAGAAATTTGGATTATATTCCAATAGAGTGAATTTACTTCTATGTTTATCCCTAGTACACAATGTTTTTCATGTTTTAATGGTGAGAAAGTATATACTGGATCCATATATTGTTTTGAATAAATAAGTAGTTCAGTTGGAAGAGAATATTTCTTGTGAGGAATTGCCAGTCCAGATTCCTGACCAAAGAGAGATATTTTTTGTGGAATAAGGAAATTTATTATGTATCATGTTTGTGGATAACCTATATTGTTGTAAAGGAATAATGGGAATATGAAAAGTATATGAGGGATAAATACCCCCCAATTATTTTATAAGTTAATAAAATTATGTGGACACAATTCCCCAATGGGAGGAAGGATGTAACATACCATGTAAATTAAAAAATTTAAATTTCAATATTTATTAATATTTTTGAATAAAATATTAATTTTTCATTAATGGGGAGGCTATTTTGGATGGCGTACCCAAAACGTAATGGCATTTTTTTCTGAAATTTTTTGTTTCAGGCAATGTTGAGTCATACTAAAAAAATATTAATATATTATTTTTATTTTATATGGTAGTTAATGCATATTCATTTTAATTTGAGACAATGATTAGAAAAATCTATATTATGATTAACCATTATTCTTAAATGTTTTTACATTTATCGAATAAAATATAGATGCTTAAAATGAGAACGAATCCATTTTTAAGCACAAATACACTGATATTTTTAAAAGGTAGTTTTACCTTCATTTGGTGGAGAACCAATTTTAAATATAGTATTTCACTTTTATATGTTCCATTTTTCAAAAAAAATTCATCTTTAGAATCAGTATTTCAAAATTTACTTTGGGTAATTTTTTTTATTTTTCTAATAATGTAAATTTTTTATGAATAGTTATAAATACTACATTTTATGTCAAAAACGACTTTTCATCTAATTTGATTATATGGCTAGGTTATATTTTTAATTTATTTTAATGTTTAATTAGATTTTATTTTTATAATTTAATTTACATTTGGTCATTATATGGCATTATTTTTAATTTGGCGTAAATGTGAATCTTTGGGTATTTTTTCCTTCTTTAAAACATGATTTTGGTTTTGTCATTGAGAATTAATTTTGAATTAATTTTTGAAACCTATATGTTTGGAATTTGGATAATGGATTCTATATTTGGAATCTGAAGGTCCAAATACTGTAATTAATAATTTTTCTTTTTATAGATTATGAATTGTAAATTCAGTAAATATTTTATTTACCATGGTTAAAGGTTAATCTTCTAAATAAGGGTAAATAATAATATTATAATAAAATTAAATTATAGTAACTCATCACCTAACCATATTGTAAGATAAATTATCTACCATTAGATTCCATGGGTTTATTTGAGCACCCCATAGAACCACTTGGATATATAAATGTCATTTAATAGCATTAAATTTAATGTTAAGTTTAATGTTACCTAAACATGTATCTTTTAGTAATACATTTTTTATATGGTGTTATGTAAGTGATCCCTTCAACTATAAGTAGTCATTAGAAATATAAATGTATTTCCAACATCATGGTAATTTATTTATAAATTTTATACATGAAATAAATCAATATTTTTATGACATAATGATGATGTAATGATTACCTAATAAATGATTTTTTAATATAAATGTGATTATAAAAATTAAAATAAATCTTGTTTGAAACTTTTTATTCCGTATAAAAATTTTAGGGATTATTATGACATGATATATTTGAAATAATGAATGTTTTTATAAATAATAAAGTTGTTATTTTTTAAAAAATGTCATGATATGTATAATATAAAATTTGACATAAATTATTTTGTAGGATAAATAATATTTTAATAAATGATTTAATAGTCCAAAAAAATAATATTTGTCAAAATTACATAGATTAGGTGAGAAATTAATTAATGAACAACTTGAGGTTACATTGACATTTTATAGTAACTATATTAACAATGTAGAATGAATATTTAAGAATATATGGGAAGATTAAAATATGATAACTAAGGGTTGAAGCTGAATAATAAGGTTAAATTTTAAACCAAAACATGTATAAATCTATTGGTTACAAGTATTTATAACAATAATCCAATAAAATTCGAATTAAATGAGTTATGATTATGATTAAAATAAAAATTATTTTACAATAAAATAATATTTCAAAGCCTTCAGAAAGTACATCTCCTCCCTCTTATAAAAGGAAATCTCATATAACCTTTACTCACACCTATCAAGCCCCTTATCTCATCCAACCACTGGCGAAATATGCTCATAACATCCATATATACACTCTAGAAGCATTAAAATGGATATAAGGATATTATGTAAGGCCATTTAGTTTATATCAAAAGGATTTACATGATTTGAGTTAATATATTCTCTTAAAAATCATTCATTTATTTTCCATATCCAACAACATAAACCCTATTTATTCAATTATTTTATAAAAAACCAGTATCTTTAATATACTATTATGTTTTTATGATATGTTTTCTGACTTCACTTCCACACACCTCAATCTAATAGATATGAACATATTGTTTCTATGTACGGTGGACTACTGCCACACGAAATGATCACTGTTCAATTTTTCCCTACCACCTATCTTGGTAAACATTATGATGGTAACATATTTATATGTGATATATATTATATTAATATTGGGTATTTTATTTTTTCTTTTTATTTTAAAACATAAAATTATCGTTTCTATAATAGGTAAATATGTTAATTACATTTGAGGAAGTGCAGACTACATCCCCCATAAAGTGATCTGACTTTTTCATTCCATACATGGAACATATACATGATGGTGTTATTGAACATATGTAACATATATAAAATTTGATAATATATTGGAATAAAAATATACATGATTATACATATGTTTTCATTACATTAAATATAAAGAATAAATGAATGTGGCGTTCATGTGTACATACAGCTTACCTTCTCTAGGAACGGTGCATTTCGTTTCATATCTCCAAATGTTATGTACTATTATAAATAAATATATATATTGGATTTATATGATATTTAAATCATGAATATCATCCTATATATAATTTATGTTTTACCACATAGAATTTTTTTAATTATTCCAAGTTCATTTTTACTCCCAATCCAAATAGTGATAAAACAACCGATATTAACTTAAATAATTATGAAATTTTTCTAACATTATAATAAGTGATATTAGAGAAATAATAATCTTGAAAAATGATCATAATAAATAAGAAATTAACTTATGTTTTTTATTTAGGAAGAACACGGAACATATGTGATGTTTCTAATTCAAGGTAAGGGACTTCGTCTCAATATTATTTCATTGAGGAATATTTTGATTTATACACACCTTGTTTTTATATGTAGTATAAACCACATTGACATTTAATTTCATTATAATGGAATATTTTATATATATATCGTTTTTCTAAATGACAAATGGAATATTTCTTTTTAATGTACATGGTGACAACAACCTTTCTATCGCCATGATCATTATTTGATTTTTGGATTCCACTACAAGCAATACTATTTTTAAAATAACGATAAATATCATATAACATTTTCATGTATTTTGGTATTTAAAATGGTGTGAGAAATCACTGATAATATAAATATCTTGAAATGTTATATTTTGATTATAATTCGGAAATGTTATATTAATTTTATGATTATTTTTTGTTTAATGATTATAAAATTCTTCTTGGGAATTGATTCGGTATATGGTTGGTTCTGTGATAAAACCAGGGCGTGTGAGCCTGAGATAGATCCTTAATGAATTGGGTAACATGATAGAGGTAAATGTCAATATTTCTCCAAAGAGATTTAGTGAATATACCATTATGGGTATTCCAAAAGTAACTACCTATGTACCTGTGAAAGCTATAATGTATGTCTGATATGAATGCCACCCATTTTAATTATGATTAATGATTTCTATGTGTTAGGAATAAATATAATGTTTTCATGATGTATTTTAAATAGATTTTTTTTATTATTTTGGAGTATTATTTGATTTTATTGTATTTATGGATGGACTAATGTTTTGTTCACTTAATTTATAACCCTTAATAAAAATTTTGTACTAATCAAAAGCCTTTGAAATGTTTTTTAAAAGGTGTAAGGAAGGTTAAGAGAAAAGAAGTATTCAAGGATATTTCTATCAATTAAATAATTAATTTTTTATTTAAGGAGTTTTATTAAAAAGATAGAAATTAGATATAGAAAAACTAAATACATAATAACAATTTGAGATGTTATGTAATATTTACTGCCAAATTCTCTAAAACTCTAAAAATTAAAAGGTCCTCAATGTGAATTATTAACATAATTCAAGATTATGTAATGTTTAATATATGTTCCCTATATAAATCAGGTCTATTGAAATTGGATATTGAAGTGGAAATTATTTTTCATGATATAGGGAAATAACTAGTGAAAATAAAATTGATATCTGATGTACATTATTATGTTAGGAAAATGAAAAACATGGAATTATAGAAAAATATAAGTAAAATTAATTCATTCTAATGAATAATTCTTGAATATTCAATGTTATTATAATAAAAATATTATGTCATCACCAAATCATCAGCCAATAAAATTTGGAATGGTTTTGGTGTCATTATAATCATTATCCTTTTGTTTTTTCCCTTGGTTAATAAATTGTATTCTTAAATACATTAACACATTCTTCAAACATAATTTATTGAAATATAAATTATATTATATAATTATATCATTAAATTATAATGTTTGAAATTATAGAAAATTTATCATCATACATATAAACATTCACACTTTTTATTATGTTAAATAACACAATAAAATTTCATTTAATATCTAAATAATTTATGCTGTTAGAACATTTCAAATAATTTAACATATAAATTACATGAAATTGAGGGTTTTATATTATAAAAATTCCAAATATATATTATTTAAAGAATTAAACTATATAATTCATAGTAAAATATAATTTTCCAAATTAATATTTATTTTAGTGTTTAAAAAATTCATATTTTTTTAATGTTTATAGAATAATTTTTTTGAAATTGTGTAAATAATTTATATAATTATATTATCACTAAAATTAAAATAATAAAAAATAATTTATTATTCAACTAAATAATTATAAAAAAATCATCATGCAAATAATTTATTGATATTAAATTCAATGTGTGTTATTTTTTGTATTTTACATTACATAAAATAGCATAAATGTAATTTAAAATTCAAATATTACCAAAAATACATATATTAAACATTTTTATGGAATGAGATGAAATAAAATCCTAAAATAGGATTTAATTGATGTGTTATATGAATTTTAAATAACTTTCCCCATGATTTATCCAAGGTTTACCCATTTTACCCTTATTAATTTGATAAATATCATGCAATGTTAGTATTAATAATGTGAGAATTGAAATGATTCTTAGTTACCTAATTTTATCCCCATGATTCAATATATTGAAACCAAATTTTAATATTCACTTCATATATCTGTATGAAGATAATTTTTTAATATGTTTAATATCATTTCTGAAAAAGAAATATTTATAAAATAAAACATAAACTTATACATTTCCAAAAACCAATAGACAATTTATTTAAAAAAATATTGAACTTATAGTATATAACTGTTATTAATATCATAAACTAATAGTATTTAATTAAAAAATTTATGATAAAAATACATTGCACTCATATAACTATTTTGTTTCAAAGAAATATATTTTTCTTAAATATTTTTTATATTTATTTCAAATTAATTGATAACTATTAAAGTAGTTTTATACAATTGTTAACTGTGAAATAGATATACTTTTTTATCATAGATATTAAAACATTTAATAGTTCCAAACTATCACATTGAATAAAACAATGTCAAATAATATAAGATAATTTTTTTATAATTAGTGTTGTGTTTAAATTATATTATCATTTTATTTTTATTTTTTTATAGGAATATATATCATAAAATTATTATTTTTTTCATACTACCCCCCGAGAAATAATATTTTTTTCAAAAAAATCCTGTCAATATCATAAAAAAATATATAAATTGTTGACTAATCACATCATTAGGTTCCATTGTAGGTTTCTTTAATTATTGAGTTCTCTAGAAAACTACAACCTAAAGAGTAGAATTTGCTGGTTATTGAAATAGCGGATGCATGTGATGGGGGGAGATATATTAAAATTTATTTTAAAATTTGTTTTCTATAAACATGGACTTATGTTATAGCACATCAAAATTAAAATGTAACACCCCAAGCTTCTGCGATACGCTTCTCTTTCAATAATGCAATTGCTTGCACTATACGCAAGTTCGAGATTCTAACACACCGCGACCAATCAAAATAGCCATCATGAATAGTAATACCCAGTTTTTGAAATTATATAAATTTTATATTTTAAATTTAACTTCATTTTTGGATTCGGAATATCGAAATTAGCCTATACTGAAATTTTGGTATTTTTCTGAGAACTTCCAATTTTTGATGAATATTGAAAAATACATAAAAACAACCATTTAAATCAAAATAATTTATAGAGATAAATTATAATATTGAGTGGTTTTAAAGTATAATTATAATATATTTTAACCATTTTATCCATTGGTGGTCATTAAATAAATTTCACTTTGAAATTGGACATAAACAATTGTCAATCTTATGATATATACTGTAACTTAAAAACATGCTATTTGTTGTGGTAAAAGGAATTAATTATTAAATTAATTAATTCAACTTATATGTTTTTTATTTTGTAAAATAGACATCATTTTTGAATTAGGAATATCAAATATATCATATGGTGATTTTTTTTTATTTTTCTGAAAAAATTCAATTTTAATGAATTGTGAAACCACTAAGTGGTAGTAAAAAAACTAATTTTTTGGTTTAAATGAATCTTTACATGTTCTGTGAATTTAATTTCAAAAATCCAACATAAATTGTTGTTATTAGTAAGTAATATTTTGTTCAATGGGATGAAAATATTTTTTGGTGAATAGTAACTTTTAAGTTTTATTAATAGAGATTACAGGTAATTAGTGTAATTTAATGTAAATATAATGTAATAATAATATGAAATAATCTTTACACATTTCCTACCCTTATTGGATGAGTCATGGAAGACCAAGACAATCCATGTGTCATCTTGGATACCCCATGGAGCCACTTGGGTAGAGAAATTACATTATTAACTTTTTATTTAAAGTAAAAATAAAATTTTCACAAACATGTGTTGTTTTACTAAAAGAATTATTACATGGGGTTATAAAAGTTATCATTTTGATTATAAATATTCATTGTAAATATAAAATTATTTCCTAAATTATTGTATTTTTTTATAATTTTTAGACAGTAAATAAATTAATTTTTTTATAACACCATGATGATGCAGCGAATACCTCATTTATTAATGATTTAAATAAAATTAAACTATAATGTAAAATCTAAGACATAAACATGTCAAAAACTTATAGGATGAATATATTTCGAACAATTATCACCGTATCCTCGAAATATATAATTGTGGGACCTTTGAAATCTGAAAATCACTTTATAATAATGTAACATTTAATGACTTTCCAAGAGTGACCCTCTATCCTCTTATAAAAGGCCCCCGCCTCTACCACCTTATTCACACCTTCAATACCATTTGTCTTGGCCAAACTATTCCCATATACTCTCTAAACTTCCCCCTCTTACTCTTAGAAGACTCACTTTGGGAAGATGTATTCCCAAGTAAGCATTTGGCACAAATCAAAAAGAGTTACCTGATTTTAAGTTAATGTCTTCTCTTATGTTATTTTGTTTTATTTTTCTTCTCCAACCCAATAAACTCTATTTATTACTTTATTTTGTAAATAAACTAGTATGTTAAATTAACTAGTATGTTTCAATGATAATTATTTGATTTACACTTACAGACACATTCATCTAATGGTTAATGAACATACTGTTTCTGTGGGTGGCGAATTACTGCCTCACGAAATGATGATTGTTCAATTTTTTTTAACACCACTCATGGTGTCCATTAATATGTAACTATATTTATATATGATATATATATTATGTTTATGATTTCTTTATGCTTCTGTATTTTTCATTTATGGCATACCTTTATGATTTCCATTATGGGTAAATGTGATAATTCAATTTTTGGAAGTGCGGACTACCGCCCCCTCAAAGTGATTTGAATCGTTAATTCCATATGTGGGACGTATAAATTATGGAGTAAATGATAGTATATATGATATTATACTAAAAATAAAATATACCTTTATATCATTATGATTTCATTCCATTAAATATAAAATAGAAATGAAAGTAGCGTTCATGCGTACGTACAGCTTACCGTCTCCATGAACGGTGCATTTCATTTCTTACATCAAAATGTTCTGTAATATTATAAATTAATGTATATAATGGAAATATATGATATATATTATATCTAAATCATGTATATAATTCTGGATATAATGGATATTTTACCACATAAACAACTTGTAATTATAAGAAGTTTATTTTTGACTAAAATACCAAAGATCTTCAAAATGACCGTTATTAACATAAATAATTACGCAATGTTCAAAACATGGTAATAAGTGATATAAAAGGAATAATTAACATGAAAATTTTTATTAAAAAAATATAAATTAACTGTAGTGTGTTATTCAAGAGGATAAAGAATCATCGAGTCAAGTCAGACACGAGGTAAGGGACTTCGTCTCAATCTCCTTTCATTAAGGAATATATTGTTTTATACACAAATTTAATTTATATGGTGTATAAATCCCTTTGATGTTTATGTTTATTCAAATGGAATATTTTATATACGTATCATTTCACTATACGACAAAAGGGAATGTATTTTTGTCATACGTATGTGGCGACAATGACTTCTCTTCCGCTGTGACCATTATTTGAGTTTCGGCTTTCCTCTACAAGCCATAACTTTTTTTAAATGAAAAAAATACCATGTTTTACATATCTTTTATTTCGGTATTGAAAGTGGTTTTGATAATGTTTTTATTATATCAATGTGTTGCATTGATATCTTATGATTGAAATGTAGGAATGTTATGTTTCCATTATACAGGTTTTATGTGATATGATTATGTTATGGTTTATGATATGTTTAAACCTTTTCATATAAAGAATTAATTGGACTTAATAAGTTACGGGTGAAGCCCGCTATAGCTCCTTGATGCATCGGTAGGTCTCATGATACAAACTAGTGTTTTGGAATGAGGCCTTGGCTATGTGGTTATGATAGTCTCGCATGATGATTCCATCATTATGAAAGTGGTTATTGATACTGCATGTGATTGTTCGACTAGTAGAATATCCATGTGAATTAATAAATGGAATTATTTCATTTTATTTTTTCCATATTATGCTGAAGTTAATGTTTAAAAGGCTTTTCTTTTAGTTATACATTGCCTTAAATGTTTATGTTTATTTATGAATGTTTCTGCTGTATTGTTATCTTTACTGAGCATCTGATCTCACCCCTTTCTATGTTTTATTTTCCCATGATGTGAAGAAATGTTTTATGAATGACATACATGGATTGTATGATGGGGATAAGAGTGTAGACTACGAAGACTATGTTACTATGAATTTTCACTTTATGATGTAATGTAACATTTATGAATGTATCTAGTGTTTCCAAGGCTACTAAACTAGTCGGTCATTCATGACATGATCTATTGTGATCATGCCATTGTTACGTAATAATGCACAGACACTGGGTAACTGCGGTCGGGGCGTTACATATGGTATCAGAGGCTGTTTCGTACTAACCTTGGATGATAGATTTAGATAAACTCTAACTAGAGGACATAACCATAATATAGATTTTGAGGATTAGTATAGAATAACTTCCTAGAATTTGATTATTATAGAGATTTGTGAGTTTTCTGAGCAATAAATTCTTGTATGGATACAAGCAGGTAGAGGTGGCTCTGGCATAGATGTACCTAGGGGTAAAACTCGAAAACACCGCTTTGAGATAGACTCGAATGGGAACTGGTGCACGAAAATGGACCTTGTTGCACTCTTGGTTACGACACTCCTGGGGGATATGCTAAGGATAATTCACTATTTATTTAAAAACCATTATGAAGTGTTTATGAGTATATAATTCCTCAAAGAAAACATTGTTTATGTATTAAATCCATAAAAAAGTTCAATTTATGTTATGTTATTTACAAATATGGAATTATGTATTTCGATTCATAAAAGAATCTATATTATGACATTATTTTGAAATGGAACCTAGTGGAAATAATGGAAACTGTAACAATACATGCACTCCATGTAGGGATTGAACTCCTTCTCAAGATAATTATAATGGATTTGGTGATACAACTAGTACTGATCAGCTTATCACCATACTGAGACAACTCACTCAGGTTATTAATAATAACGTTACTCGAATGGAGCACCCTAAACTTCAACATGGAGGATCAATGTTGGACCACTTCATGAGGTAACAACCACCAAAATTCAATGGGAGTACAAATATCTTAGTAGCTGAGGAATGGATAAATTCTCTAGAGATAATATTTTAGGCTTTGGGGAGTAGTGAAAGAAAAAGGTTATCATGGAAATTTACCGCCTCACTGGAGATGCTGATCAACGGTGGTCACTGATTCAAAACAAAAAGAAAGTTGATGAAGTAACAAATATGAAATGGAGGGAGTTAAAAGATATTTTCTTAGAAAAATACTTTCCTTGTGACCATCGAGCAGATATGGAAAAGCATTTACTGAGTCTTAGACAAATGGAGGATGAGAATGTAGCAATGTATGAGCCAACTTTACAAGGTTAGTGAGGCATGCTGCAGATTATATACATTACCCAAGAAGTAAGATTGATCAATTCTTTGATGGGTTAAAACCATTTATATGTCGATAATTAGTATCACAATCTTTCTAAACATACGAAGATATATTCTTGTCTTCTATAAAGATCGAAATGTAATTCATTAAGTCTTATGACAACAAGGTAATGAAAGAGAAGAAGAGAGCGGTGGAATAAGAGACAGATAATGGAAAAAATGGAAAGAAGGATTTTCCATTATGTGGTAATTGTGGGATGAATTTCCCAAGTACTTGCCTAAAGGGAATGGGATTTTGTTACAAATGTAGAGAAAAAGGTAACCAGGCTTGTGATTGAAAGGTAATGAAAGAGGATATCAATTTTGAATGCTAAAATGGTAGAGAAATGGGGAATTATTCAAATTAATTCCCTAAGTGCCAAGGAAAATTGCCTCAGAAAAGGCCAAGGGAGTAATTCCATGCTTATGATGTTACTACATATGAAGTTGAATAATTATTGTATTTGTGTTTTTTTGACTCAAGAACTATATTATAGCTATAAGAATAATTTGATATATATGAGGATTGTACTGCAGTAGTTGTTGTTTTCTCAAAGGTTTTAATATGATGAAGGTAATCATCTTTTTTGTATGTGACAATAAGAGAAACATTACCTTTTTGGGAAATCTGATGTTACAATTGATTTTGGAATTTAGAAACCTTTTAGAGAATGTCTGGATAGAGGTATTTTGGATAACTATAAAGGTTGAAAAGGATTATGTTTTACATTGGATAATATTGTTAAATTCTAAAACATTTATGAATATTATTTTTGGAATATTATAATACTATAGTTTTAGGAAAAGGACAACCTGCATGTCAGCGGATAAACCATCACATCAGACAAAGGTGTTGGAATCGAACCCACAACCATAGTGAGACATGCCTTTATTACATACCACTAGCCTATAGGAAGTCTTTGGTTATTACAAAATAGTTTTTTTAGTCTAAATGGTATGTGTTAATATTTGGAACCTTGTACGATTAGGATAAATATATTATTTTTGAGTTTTATTATCTTTTTGAGTGAAATATGGGTTTGTGGTAAAAATTTACTAATTAAGGAAAGTCTACATGACAAGTATGTATATTTCCTTACGTTCTTAGTAAATCTCCTAAATAAATTCCTCAACTTTATGAATGGTATCTTAAAACAAAAACGTTTTCGGTTAACTTTTCCTACGGGGGAATCAAGGTCGTTTATCCAATCACAAGTTTCGGATTTTCTTGTAGTTAACATTATCCTAATCCTCTATTCTACAACTCTCCATCCGACCATGATTATTTGTTTCTCCTCCATATCCATTTTTTCATAGAATCCAAGTATGGGCTATCTCGGTTGACGTTTGTACTTCTATTTCTTTCTTTAAAATTTATATTTTTATTAAACCAATTTCTGATATGGGTTTTACACAATGGTATTTTCCACTTCAAACCTATTATTTTAGAAGAAAAATTTCAAATTGAGAGGACACTATTTATTGAAGGATGGGTGAATTTAACACCCCAAGGTTCCGCAATACGCTTCTCATTCAATAATGCAATATCTTGCATTATACACAAGTTCGAGATTTTAACACACATCGACCAATCTAAATAGCCGTTATAAATAGTAATACCCACTGTTTGAAATTATATAAAGTTTATATTTCAAAATGGGCTTCATTTTTGGATTTAGGTAGAATTTTTTGTATTTTTCTAAGAACTTCCAATTTTCGATGAATATTGAAAAATACGTTCAAACATTTTTTTAATCAAAATAATTTATAGTGATAAATTATACGATTGAGTGGTTTTAAGTATAATTAGAATATATTTTAACTGTTTTATCCAATGGTGGTCATTATAATTAATTTTACTTTGAAATTGGACAAAAAAAATTGTCAATCTTTTGATATATATTGTTTCTTAAAATTACGCTATTTATTGTGGCAACATGAATTAATTATAAAATTAATTAATTCAACTAATATGTTTTGAATTTTGGAAAATAGACATCATTTTTGAATTTTGAATATCAAATATAGCTTTGAGTAAATTTTTGGTAGTTTTTTGAAAAAATTCAATTTTTAATGAATAGTAAAGCCACTAAGTGGTAGTTAAAAAAATAATTTCTTCATTTAAATGAATCCTTACCACTTATGTTAATTGAATTTAAAAAATACTGCATAAAGGGTTTTCATTAGTAAGTAAAATGTGGTTCAATGGGATTAAAATAATTTTTGGTGAATAGTAACTTTTAAGTTTTATTAATCATGATTAAAGGTAATTAGTGTAATTTAAGGTAAATATAATGTTATAATAATATGAAAATATCATTACACATGTCTTACCATTATTGGATGAGTAATGTCCGACCATGAAAATCCATGGGTCACCATGGGGACCCCATGGAGCCACTTGGGTCTGAAAATGACATGAATAACTTTTTATTTAAATTTAAAAGAAATTTGTCACAAACATGTGTAGTTTTACTAAAACAATTATTACATGGGTTTATATAATTCTACGTTTAATCTATAAATATTCATTGCAAAGATAAAAATATTTCTTTCATCATGGTATTTTATATAATTTTTGGACATTAAATAAATTAATTTTTTTGTAACACCATGATGATGCAGCGATTAACTCATTAATTAACGATTTAAATAAAATGAAAATATAATTTAAATTATAAGACATAAACATGGGAAATACCTATTGAATGAGTATATTTATAACCCTTAACACCTTATATAATAAATATAAAATTTTGGGCCCTTTGAAATCCGAAAATCACTTCATAATAATGTAACATTTCATGACATTCCAAGAGTGCCCCTCCTCTCCTCTTATAAAAGGCCCCCACCTCTTCCACCTTATTCACACCTTCAATGCCATTTGTCTTGGCCATCCTATTCTCAAATACTCTCTCAACTTCTCTATCCTACTCATAGAATCCTCAATTTGTGCATAAGTCTTCCCAAGGAATCATTTGGCTCAAATCAAAATGAGTTACCCGATTTTAAGGTAATGTCTTTTCTTATGTTATTTTGTTTTATTTTGCTTCTCCAAAACCATAAAATCTTTTTATTCCATTATTTTGTAACAAAACCATTATCTTAAATATACTAGTATGTTTTTCTGATAAGGATTATACTTACACTTACACACACCATCATCTAATGGTTAAAGAACATACTATTTCTGTGGGTGGCGAATTATTGCCTCATGAAACGATGATTATTCAATCTTCTTTTAACACCTATCATGGTTTCCATTAAGATGTCAGTATATTTATATATGAAATATATTATGTTTATGTTTTCCTTATACTTCTGTATTTTTCATTAATGGAATAATTTTATTATTTCCATTATGGGTAAACACAATAATGTCATTTGAAGAAGTGCGGACTACCGCCCCCTCAAAGTGATTAGAATCGTTAATGCCATATGTGGGATGTATAAAGGATGGACTAAATGATATTATATATTATATTATACTGGAATTATAATATACCTTTATATAATTAGGATTTCATTCCATTAAATATTAAATAGAAATGAATGTAGCGTTCATGCGTACGTACAGATTACCATCTCCATGAATGATGCATTTCATTTCTTACCTATAAATGTTATGTAATATTATAAATGAATGTATATACTGGATATATATGATATGTATGATATATACATCATTAATATAATTCCCGATATAATGGATATCTTACCACATGAACAACTTCTAATTATAAGATTTTTTTTTGACTCAAGTACCAATGATCGACAAAACGACCATTATTAACTTTAATAATTAAATAATGTTAATAACATGGTTATAAGTGATATAAAAGGAATAATGACTTTAAAAAGGTTCCTATGAAAGTATAAATTAACTATATATTATTATTTAGGAGGTTAAATAATGATCGACTCAAGTCAGACACGAGGTAAGGGACTTCGTCTCAATCTCCATTCATTGAGGCATATTTTTTTTATACACAACATTATTTTATGTAGTTTATATACCCCATTGAATTTTATGTTTATTAAAAAAAATATTTTTTATATGAATAGTTTTAATAAATGAAAACAGGGAATGTTTTTTTGTCATACGTATGTGGCGACAACGACTTCTCTGCCGCCGTGACCATTATTTGAGTTTCGGAATCCTCTATGAGCCATAAATTTTTTTACATTAAAAATAAATACCATGTTTTAATTTTCAATTATTTTGTTATTGAAAATGGTTTTGATAAGGTTTTTATTATATCAATGTGTTCTATTGATATCTTGTGATTGAAATGTTGGAATGTTATGATTTCTTAATGCATGTTTTATGTGATAAAATTATGTTATGGTTTATGATATGTTTAAACCATTTCATATAAGGAATTCATTGGCCATGATAAGTGATGGGTGGAGCCCGCTATATCTTCTTGATGCATCGATATGTCTCATTAGACAAACTTGTGTCATATCATGAGGCCTTGGATATGTGGTTATGATACTCTGGAATTATGCATTCCATCATTATTAAGGTGGTTACTGATATTTCAGGTGATTATTTGACTAGTAGAATATCCATGTGAATAAGTAAATGTCATTATTTCATTTTATTTTTTTCATATTATGATGAAGATCATGTTTAAAAGGATTTTGTTTTAGTTATACATTTCCTTAAATGTTTATTTTATTTATGAAAGTTTATGTTGTTTTGATATCCTTACTGATCATCTGAGCTCAGCCCTTTCTATGATTTATTTTCCCAGGATGTGATGAAATATTTAATGACTGGCCTACTAGGACAGTCTAAAGGGGATAAGAGTGCGGACTATAGAGACTATGATTTTGTGATTTTTCACTTTATGATGTAATGTAACATTTATGAATGTATCTACTGTTTCCATGGATACTAAACTAATCGGTCTTTCGAGACTTGATCTTTTGTGATCATGCCATTATTACGTAATAATAAACAGACTTTGGGTATCTGGGGATGGGGTGTTATATAAAATTAATGTATTTTATATCTTAACATTTGAATAAGTGATATGAAAATTAATTCTTTTATGTAGATTTCAAGGTTTTGAAATGACCCTTAATGATTTTATTTTTTTCCCTTTGAGGATCCAGGGATAAAATCCATGTAGTGGTTATATGCATATTGCAAATTTATCATGAGGAATGCTAATAAATTATTGAGTCAGAGAGTTGGGATTCGATTGTCTTTCATTATTCATGTTGATCACTCATTCTTTGATAAAGAGAGGAGAAATATATAGTATTACATTAATACAAGGGGTATATAAATGATAGATATATAGAGAGTTTTATTGTGAATAATGATTATCATGATTTTACAATGTAAGAAATATAAAAGAGTCATATTTTTCTATTTATAGATCTAGGGTGTAAGACAAATAATTATATAATTTCATTATCAAGAATAAATACTATTATATTTTTTGATATAACCTATGACACATAATAATATTATTAATTTCATTTTTTGTATACTTACAACTTGAACAATAACATGTTTTATTTTGTCATATTCATAATTTATATTTTATAGTGCACATATTCATCACCTATTAAAATTCCTCTTAAATTTTCAAAGTCAAGAATAAATATTTTATTTTTATGTATTGTTAATAAGTAAACATTTTTAGTTGATATAACATGAAAAAATTTATTCACAGGTTATGAAAATATTATTTATTCAAATAATTAATATCATATATAATTTAAACGATATCATATGAAACTCTTAGTCTTTGACCATCTATTATTCTATCTTATTTATATTATGTAGGAATTCCTAAATAAAAATATTATTATGTAAAAGTCTTTAAATGACACTAATATAAAAAAATATTTTTAAAAAATTAATATCACATAAGAATACTCATAGTGTAATATATTCCCATTGTATCAACATCTAATGATATTGGTGGCACATATGTGTCACCATCCTATATACGTGAGATTTATTTCATTGTATATATGAAGAAAACACATCATTTTGAAAGAGAAAATGAATTTAATGTGATGGTTATAATCCAATGAAAGGGATGAGATACCCACAACCATAATTATGAGAGGAAAAATCTATCCTCAATAAATCTAGAAATGAAATATCGATCATGATGCCACCAATATTTCTTAGATCAATAAAAATAAATGGATTCATTGTTTGCATCAAAAATTCAATGTGTCCAATTCATTGAATGTATTAATGATAATCCTGATTTTTATGTACAATTAAACATTCTTGAAAATATAAATATATAATTACAACAACACATGTTTAATTCCTACCTGTTAGATTTGTCTCGTAATATCCCATATTATGTATTTCCCAATGTGAACTACATGAGAAGAATACCATTCCACTTTTGAGTAATCAAATATGAAATTTCATATAATATGTTCCCCATCATATAACAGTATCCTAATATAAAACATTATTTAAGAATATTAAAATGGACTATCAAGGTTCCCATCATAGAGATGATGTACAATAACCTTATCCATGGGATGTTTACTACTGTATATTATAAATTAGATTCCTATGGAATAATAAATAATTTATCATAAGAAAATTTATTACTATAAAATACATAAATTATATATGTATCCAAAGTAGAAATAGTTGGTCCTAGGATACCACATACAACAAACCCATCAAATTTACATGATCCGACTACCTACAATTGTTGTCCCACTAGCAGACACATAATAATAATTTTAATATTAAATAAATTCCATAGTAAAGGGGTACACTATGTTATGTTCCATAGAAATACTACTCAATATTAAATAACGTATTTTATGTAAATCCATCATCAAATGATAAATTTGAGGTTTGTTCAATGTGCAATAATGTGAAATTGGCCCATTTTCAAGAGATATTGCCCCAATATTTTTATAATTGAGTGTGAAAGCATCTTTATTTCATTGTTATACAAAATTCTATTTGGAGAATATATATGAACACATTGATTATTTAGCTATATTATAAGAAAAAATATACATGGAATGTACTGTTGAATATGAAACCATATCCTACATTTTTCCCAACCATAACCCAACACCTCCATTCAATATGAAGATCTATCAATATTGTTACATCATGTAATTTTGATGTATTTTGAATTTTGAATCTTCATATCATATGATTATTAGTTATTCATATCCTCTATAAAATGGAAACATATAAAAAGTACGCCTTAGATACATATGGATAGTCTTGAAATCCATCCAATGGAGTTATCCTAGGTTGTCATGATATCATTTGAATATAGATTATATATGGGAGACATATATAATAGTTCAGAAAATATCATAACTAAGTATCCCCATCAAAGATGTTTGTGTAATGATTCTTATTCTATTTCATTCTTCTTCTGTATAAGGATACATATTCCTAGAAAAATGTAATACATGTGATACTTGGAAAAATAAATCCTTGGATAATTCAATACATAATATCATTTGCATATTTCAAAATTTTATTATTTGAAATTGGATAACTACTCCCATGTATCTATCATGATGGATGATTATCTCATCAATGAATAATACCTCACCAATGTCTTTTATTGATAACTAGCTCTTCAACCAATTCTAAATAGTCTATAATACTGTATTCAGTATCCAATAAGTAAAAATTCATTAACATATAATATAAATAAAATGATTTCATTATCGTTCAACTTTTTAAAGATGAAATGTACACATAATTCCTTAGGAATGTACATTTTTTATTGATTCATCACAACATATATTCCATGACCAATATTTTCCCCTAATCGAGAAGTTTATTTTTTAAATTTTCATTTATTATAGAAATATTCCAAAGACACAAACCATATGAGGTGTTTCTTGTATACATATTCCATAAGTTTCAACTCAAGGAAGGAATTTTTAACCAACATTTTCCAAATCACATAGTAATATTAAAATAAAATGGACTCACTTATTCATTTGGATTTTAGTATTGAAATTGGTGAAATGTTTTCTTCATTTTATCTTTCTTGACACTGTTTAAAAACATTTTCCTCAATTTAATCATTGTTTATATTGAATTTTGTTTTTTGTATTGTTTCTTATTTAATACCCATTTACAACTATAAGTATTACATCCACTGAAGGATCTTCCAAAATTTTAATTTTTCATGTACCTAGAAACCAATTCAGAATTCATTTTTTCTTGACCCATAGAATCATTAATTAAACCCACTATTCTATTATAGAGTATACAATAATAATAATTATCTAATAAAGAGTCTCCAAAGTTAGTGAATATAAAACCACACTATTATTTGACTCCAGCCTCTGTTGTAATCATATGCAATAACTGTTCCTCAGGTATATTTTCATATTCCACATAATTTGTTTGAAATATATTATTATGACTACTCTTTTATACCTTTAGCCTAAAATTTTTCAATGAATTTTACACTATAACTATCACAATTTGTTATGCTAATTTTCATAAGGAATTCGATGTTTCAAACATCCATTATATTTTTCAAGTTGTTTATATACATAAAATAATTTTTTTCATTGTAATATTTCATTTAGTTAAAAAATTATTGGGGTAAATGTTTGTTACATGAAGACCCCAATAAATATGATTCAAAACCCAACACATGTATGTACGAAAACAAAAAATTAATTTAATAATAGAAATTGTATGGTATGAATTATTTTTTATTAGTTGGAACATGGTTTTGAATATTTTATATGTTTTGTAACATGTATCCCCAAATAAACAATGGAAGTCAAATATTCATTATCATTCATCCCACCATGTTGGACATGGTATGTTTCCTTGCTTCACTGAAACTATTTTAAAATGGTGTATAATGATGAGTGTGGGAAGATAGTATCCCAATCAATTATATCTAATCAATATATTCTTGTTTAATACAATATACACCTTGGACTATACAAAGTTCTGTAAATATCATACCAGCCTGGTCCTCAACATTATTCACATATTGCATGGATTTATCAAAAGAATATGACTTCAAACTACATAAATCAATATATCCACATCTAATTAAATCACTCTTAAATGTTATATTGAATGAATACCCACCTTATTCATTAATAGGAAATGGTCCCCACATGTTTGAGTGATGTAATTCAAGAATATCATCTTCTCTTCCAAATTTTCCACTAAGTAGTAATGTTTTCTTTTACCTTGTGGGACGTTTTGATATAGAAAATGTGGTTGTAGTTAAAATAATTCTATAAATATATTATGTAATAATTAATTAATATTATTTTAAATTTAAATGACTTATATGTGGATTTCATAGGTATTTATGTTATTAGTCATGTCAATAAATATTGTTTTCAATTTCCATTTTTTGGTTTTTGTAATCTAATATAGACAAAACACTATTTAAATTTGATACAACCAAAAAATATATATAATTTTAATAAAATAAATATTAATTTCTAAATATAGGAAAAAATCTTTCAATATGATATATGTATAAATATATAATGTTTCATTGTCCCAATGACACATTTTAATATCACTTTTAAACCAAGCTCATTCCAGAAAGAAATGTGAGGTTTTAGTATTTGATACCTATAATTTCATGTTTTGTTCTAGTGGAAAAATATGTGCCTATAACCCAAAATTTAATATTTATAAATCTACATGTTCTATGTTTTTAAATAAATATTTGACCACCAAATGCTATATCAAACACCTAGTTTATAGAAACATATAAATTTCACTCGATAATAAACACACCAGAAGGCCCATTTTTATTCTTTTCCTTGGTGTTGTTTTTATTTTTATGCCCCATAATTCAACTTGTTAAATGAAAACCATATTATTACCCTTATTTCCAATTAATATTCTTCTTATTAGAAGGGAATTAGGAGGACTTGGGATTAAAAATGAAATCATAAATGTAACACCCCAAGATTTTATGATAAGTATTCTTTTTAATTTATTTTATGTCATGTTTTTTATGCTACATCATGATTATCTTGTGCTATATGCAACACCGTATTATCTTGTAGTATACGCAACACTATTCTAAGATTGTGTTACACATAATTTCAAGTTTGTTTTTAAAAAGTCATTCTACACAAAATTGAGTGTATATATATATATATATACTCAATGTATAAATGAAATACGGTTGGATTCTATTATACAAATCAATGAAGGATTCTTTCACAACACACAACCCTGGCTTGGCTTTCATTACACGCAATCGTGACTTTCCTCGATAGCGTGTGTTGTACGCAATATCAGGTTTCACTAAACAATGATATATGATTATAATATTATTATAAACTCGCAGTTATGAATAGTATTGACTTAATTTTTAATGTTATAACCTTATTATTTCATCTTAAACATTTTCTATAACATGGTATGTGAACAAAATAATTTTTTCGGGTAAAATAATTATTTTTCAAAAAATGCAGTTTTACCGCTTTTTAATGCCACACCCACATTAAATAATGTTTTTGACATTTTTATGAGTTAAATTTGACAAAATAAAATTCTTCTTTTGAATCAGTAAATAAAAATTTACATTGGATAATGTTTTGATATTTTTCTGATAACTTTCATATTTTACTAAATAGTAAAAACATGCTATATTTTAATTAAATACATCTTTTTTCATAGTATTAATTTATATGGTTAAATTATAATATGTAATGGTTTTAAATTATAAATAGAATATATTTTTACCATTTAATATAATTTATGTCATTAGCATTAATTTTACCTTAAATTCGTAGGTTAAATCAATTCGATCTTTTGCAAAGTTTTAAACAAAAACCCGTTTTCTTTCGACAATGGGAAAACTTTTAATAAAATTTCTGCAACTTTTTTGTATTTAATTTGGAAAACTTGATTCCATATTTGGAATCAGTGGGTCCAAATTATGTTAATAAGATACTTTTTTGGGCATTATGAATAGTAACTACGGTAAATTTTATTTACAATAGTTAAAGGTAAATCAGTTAATTAAGGACAAATATAAGATTATAAAATTACCCTAACACCTGTCAAAACCTATTGGATGACTAAAATTCGACCCATATCACCTAAGGGTCGTTTTAGATTCATTTAATGGGATTTTTTTCAAGAAAATAATTTAATTATTATTAAAACCAATGAAAGTGACAACATGTCACTTTCTTGATTCTTATAAGTCTAATAATTTTAATTTAGTGATAAACATCATTAACCATCGAACATGAATAGTCTACAGAAATAAAATAAAATTATCTAAATCATTTGAATTTATTTATAATTTTAGGGATTAAATAATTATCATTAATTGGGATACAATAGTGATACAGAAATTGTTTATCTAGTGAAAAATCAAAAATATAGTTTTTATTAAACTAGTAGTGGTCATAAAAAACACAAAATGCTGACCAAAACTTACTGGTCATGTAAAGATAAACCATAACCATCCAATGGTCGAATATTTTACCATTTGGAGCCTTATAAAATTGATTATGAAACTTATATTATTTTATTTTAAATGATGGCAAAGTTGTCACCTTCATAATTTAATAAATATATCAATTTAAATATTGTGATTTTAAGATGATAAATTTGAGTAAAAGTATTATTGTGAAATTTAATTGATTTATATTTATCATAGGATTTTATTTTTAATTTTTATACAAAAAATAATTAAATTAAATAATTATAGAAAAATGTTGTAGTAATTATTTTATTAAGAGATAAACCAAATAAATGGTTTTAAAAATAATAAAATAAATATTATATGAACTATTTAATGGCTCCACTAGTTTTTTAGATAAATATTACATTTTATTAATCTATTAAATATTTTATTTCGAAAAAATCTTCTGTATATTGTTTATGTAAATTCAAATAAATGAATAGTGTCAATTTTGACACAATTCTTATTTTATAAAAATAACATATTATAAAATTCTGTAAATATCATAAAAATATTTAAAAATTAAAAATTAAATTTTATATGGTCTAAAATGTCATAAAGTGTCAAATTATGAATATTCACAACACATATGTAATTATTTATAACAATTTACAATTTAAAATATTATTACCACAAATAAAATTAAATTGATAAATAAGGATAAATCTAGTTGATAATGTTTAAAATAGATTCTTAACATGTATAAATTTTATTGGTTGATGATATTACATCCCTATATCATCTAATATTCGTATATGAGTCATTTATGACGTTTTTTAAGTGGGTTTTGGATTTAATATAAACTAATATTTCTTATATTTCCAAAGGTGCCCCTCTCCTCCCTTAAACAATGGCATCTCCTCCCTCTCTTCCTCACCCCAATTTGTGCCTTCTAGCTCGGAAAAACAATTACCATTTCCCTTATCAAATTCTCTAGAAACATCCTATAGGTCCGGGTCTTCTTCAATGTCAAATTTTTGTTCCCTAGGAGGAGGTTTCAAAGAGGCGTGTCAAAGAAGAGTTAATATCTGTTACCGATTCTTTCAATTTTCATTCTTCTTCAACTTCTTATTATTTAGTTGTTTCATTATGAAGTAATAACATCAGTATTAATCATATTATGATATGTTATTATAAATATCAAACAACCCTATTTCACCTTCTATCCATCCTACGGAAAACAAAATCACTGTGTGTGCGTACGTACGGAACACCGTCTCCACGTCGTGGTGTAATCTGTTTTTTCACCAACACCTTAGATGGATGGGTATATTGGTGTAAAGAATAACTATATATGGTTATTATAACATAATAATAATTCTTATATATTATACCATCCACTACAATTCTATTTAACAATTATGGGGATGATATCATCGCTCGTGCGTACGTACGGACTACCGTCTCCACGATGTGATGAGATTCATTCTCCATGTTAACCATACATGAATGATCATAATGTTTATATAATGAATAATAATGAAATATATGAAATAAAAATTCTACTGTATTTATGTGTATATATATATATATATATCTTTCATCTTTCTAGTTTCATTCAATTCAATAAGGAAACGAAAACAACGTACATGCGTACATTCGGCCTACCGTCTCCATGAACGGTGTATTTCATTCCTTTTATCGATCTATAATATATATTTATATGGTGAATATATATTATATATAAATCATTTTTGACATTCTTGAATTATTTAAATCATGATATAATAATAATATCAAGAACGACAAGTCGAAACACATACGATAAATGAAATAATTTTACCCAAAACGCGACTTTAACAAGGAATTTACAAAAGAACGGGTAATATAAAGTCATTAGTGTAACATATATGATATCATAACAATGAATATGATTATTTCATAAGTAAATTACATTATTCAAATTATTATACATGAGGTTCGGATCCATATGAAAAATATCAGACCTAGGTTAAGGGATAATTTTGCAAATCTCTTTTTTATCCGAGATTGCATATTTGTAAGTATTTACTGGTGTTATTTTTATCATCCATGTCCATGTATTATAAAAGTGTTTTCAAGTATTTTTAAATTTCTTTTTAACCCATTCTTGACTTTTACTACATGGTATATAGGGAATCTTTCTTTTTTTATGTTACGAGGTACTTTTTTGACTTTTCGCGCAAAAGTACGAGAAGAATGTTTTTTTACCTTATACGGCATGAAAGGATTTTTACAGTTTTATAAAGCCTTATTTTCATGAACCTTCCTCCAAAATATTTCATGAATATTTTCAGCAAAATCCTTTTATTTTAAAATTTCATGACATATTGTGAAAATAAAATGATTTTGAAGAAGAAAGGATATTTTCCTCAGGAATTAATTTCTAGTGTTTTATCAAAACCATTTTTCATCTGAGATGACATTATTTCATGTGTGTTTGTTTCAAGTATAATTTCTCTATGATTTACATGGTTTCACTTTTCTTATTATTAAATGATATCCATTTCTTTTATATAGATTATGTGATGATGGGATGATGTTTTTGAAACCCATTTTATTTATTGGGTTTTTTATTAATGATGTATGTTTATTTTGTGGAACAAGAAAGATTGATTTCATTATGAGATGGGTGGGACCTATATCTCCCTCCAATGCATTGGGTAAAGATTTATATCTCATGAGATAGATATGGATAGAACGAAAAGTTAAACCAATTCAGAAATACAGGACTGGAATGAGGAGTGAACTCGATTTTGAAAGGGACATTTTCCACTAAGATGGTCTTGGCAGAAATGCCTTGGCTACTATGGAAATCATAACATGTGCTTAATGGTTTCCACAATTACATGTTTCACTCCCATGCTATTTTATCATGATTAATGTTTCTTTATGATCTATTCTGTACGTAATTGCATGTTTTATGTCATTTCTCAATCTCTTGATGTTTAAACATTATGTTCATGTTTCTAAGCTCAAATGTATATTATTTGTTTTATTTTGTCCATGCTTACACTTAATGAGCTTTTGAGCTCACCATTTATATGCTTTATTTTCCCCAGGATATAAAGGAAGGTTTTAGGTAAGAAAAAAATAGTGAAGATCGATATGGGAGATGTTGGAGATCTTTCAACAGGAATAGATGTTTATATTCTGAGTTTCCAAAGACACTAAACAATTACAGTCCTTGTGTGTCTTTCTTTTATGTACTAAGTATTCCGAAAAAGTAATGTAATGTCCATGTACATCAATCTTTGGGTCTCTACAGTTGGAATCAGAGGAATGGTTTAGTTAACCTTTGGAAACTAGTATGCAAAAACATTTGTGAGATCCCTAGAGATATTTCTAATGTATGTCTAGGGATGTCCCTAAGGTTATGTATAAGTATAGGTTGTATTCCAAGAATTACGGTAACTATATTAGAATTAAACCTAAGAAGTTAAATGTCGAAGGTACTCCCCCTTGATTATGTTATTTTCCTAGCACGATTTTTTCCTCTAAAACTATTCTTTTTTGGTTTTAGACGATGGCTGGAACCTGAAGGAACCATGTTGATCAATGTAATGGATGATGCAATGATTGTCCTCCAGAAAAAACCAATGTTATGGGAGATGGAGTGAAAAACATTATTGCTATTTTTACAAAAGATATGAATCATTGTATACTTATAAATGAGGAGTGGAGGGAACAATATTCTATTGAGTCCTTCATGAGGCAACTTCCACCTTCTTTCAATGGGTCTTCTGATCCACTTGTGGCTGAAAAATGGATTAGTACCATTGAAAAGATATTTTCCATACTTCTATGTTCGGAACATGATAATGTCATTCTAGTTGTTTACCGTTTAGAAGGTGAAGCAGACCAGTGGTGGACTCTAATTAAGAATACAAGGCCCCAAAATGAAATTGAGTCCATGGAATGGAATGAGTTAAAGAACTTATTTTTCAATAATTAATTCCCTCGTATTCTTTGAAAAAATATGGAGAAGGAGTTTCTTGAGTTTATGCAGAAGGATGATGAATCTATTGGTATATACGAATATAATTTTACAAGACATGCAAGGTATGCATCTGGCTTTATCATCGATCCTGAAAGTAAAATTGATCGATTTTTCAGTGGCTTAAAACCATGTTTTCAAATGGAAATAGCTATAAGAGACTTCAGTAGCAATAAATAAATTGCTCGTTGTTCTATCAAGGTAGAAATGGAAGTTGGTGTTACTTATCCTTCTCATTGTTTTGACAAGAAACGAATGATGGAGTTCAAGGAGAAATCTCATAATAATGGTGAAAAGAAGGTGAATGTTTCCTTATGATCAAAGTGTGGAAAGAAGCATAGTGGAGATTTCCTAAAAGGTACTAGAAAATGTTTTATGTGTGGAAAATAAGGTCATCAAGAAGCTGAGTGTCGAAGTAATGGAAAAAGTGTTGCTAATGATGTGAATAAAGAAAAGACTGCAGAGAGTGCACCAACAACACTTCAATGCTTCAAGTGCAATGAAATGGGGCATTATTCTAATAAATGCTGTAATCCATGGGTTAATTATGATCAACATGAGCAACCTCTTATTGCAAAGGATAAAGGGAAGTCACATGCGATCACTATTTGTGATGTTGAGTATAAAAATGAAGTTGTGTATGGATTAAGTGTTAATGTAATGGGATTCCAAATTAATGATTCATATAGTATTGTGGAATATTGGAATATATATGTATTGGTCTATTGTTGTTTTCAATAATTTTATGGCACCGGTAACCATATAATGTGATTGACATATTTTTGGAAAGAAGATGATATGCGCATAATGAATGGATAAGGAGAAAATGAAATGTTTGACAGTATTCATGAGATCATGACTGATATAAGGAAATAGTTATATCATGGTTTGAGTATATAGAATTTTGGGGTTTTGGTATGTGGAAAGAGTTAACTTTTGACAGCACTCATGTTTCCACAATGATTCAATGGGTATTCATTTTTCAAGAGAATACATGATTATGGCCTTTGAATGTTTGGAATGTGAACAACAAGACATATCTTATGATATGTGGGGATCAATTATGGTATTAACATTCTTGTTATATGAAATATCTGGTAATAGTTTTAACAATAATATGACAATGGACATCAATATTATGGATAAGCCTAAAGATTGGAATTGATTATGTTGGACATAAGTTAGTATTGTTTAATGATAGACCCTTTTTCGATATTATTGATGGGATATTATAGTAATGTAGTTTTAGAAAAAGGACAACCTGTAGGATGGGCGACAACCCGTCACGTCGGACAAGGCTGTGGGAATTGAACCCACAACCAAAATGCGACTGACCTTTATCGCATACCACTGGCCTACAGGAAGTCCCTAGTTAGTAGAAACTAGTTTTATTAAGCGGCATTATAGATGAAGTATAAGTTCATTTTTGAAATCGTATACGATTAACCTCACCATAGATGGACTTATGTATATTTGATAACTTTTTCTAACATTTTGTTTGAAACAAATCGAATGACCCATCATTCTATCACATGATCTGTTAACACTTCATGAAAAACATATTCAACTTCATTGCTTTTAGAGACGAATTAGAAATTTTTCAAAGCACGAACAATAGTGATATTTTACCAAAATCATGTAAGTATTTTTTCTAATTCAAAATTTTCAACTTTAGGGAAATGATATTGAAAACCAAATTTTTTTTCCTAGTTCTCTTATATATGATAAATCAGATGGTACCTTATATCATCAAAAATCTATGGCTTTGTGATTTTTGGATTTTCCATATCCATGTTCTCTACCACTCTCTATCAGAACTTGATGCTTAGATTTCTCCTCCATATCCATATTTTCACCTTTGATCTCCTATGTAGAAAACTAGTGATGAGTTAATTTGGGTAACCGTTATGATTCATACCTCACTTTTTAAAATTAATTTTTTGCACTTCTTTTTACGATTTGGGATTCTATGAAATAAATTCTCAAGTAACAAACTATTTATAGCCCGGACGAATTTTGTGGCAGAAATTCATTTTAAGGGGGGTAGAATGTAACACCCTGAGATTTTATGATAAGTATTCATTTTAATTTATTTGATGTCATGTGTTTTATGCAACAACAAGATTATCACGTGCTATACGCAACAACGTATTAGCTTATAGTATACACAACACTATTCATAGATTGTGTTACACACAATTTCATGTTCGTTTTATAATAATAATTATACACAACATTGAGTGTGTATATATATATATATTCAATGTATAAATGAAATATGGTTGGATTCAGTTATACGAAACAATGGTGGATTCTTTCACAACACACAACCCTGACATGGCTTGCATTACATGCAATCGTGACTTTCCTCGATAGCCTGTGTTGTACGCAATATCAGGTTTCACTAAACAGTGATATATGGTTATAATATTAGTATTAACTAGCCATTATGAATAGTATTAACTAAATTTTGAATGTTATAACATTATTATTTCATCTTACACATTTTCTAGAACATGGTATGTGAACAAAATAATTTTTTCGTGTAAAAAAAGTATTTTTAAAAAAATGTAGTTTTGCCGCATTTTAATGCCGCACCGACATTAAATCTAGTTTTTGACATGTTTATAAGTCCAATGTGACAAAATAAAATTCTTATTTTGAATCAGGACAAAAAAATTTACATTGGATAATGTTTTGATATTTTTCAGATAACTTCATATTTTAATGAATAGTAAAAACATGCTATATTTTAATTAAAAACAACTTTTTTCATCTTATTAATTTATATGGTTAAATTATAATATTTAATGGTTTTAATGTATAAATAGAATATATTTTTACCATTTAATATATTGTATGTCATTAGAATTTATTTTACCTTAAATTCGTAGGTTAAATCTATTCAATCTTTTGCAATGTTTTAAAAAAAACCCTGTTTTCTTTCGACAACGAGATTAATTTTAATTTAATTTATGAAACATTTGTGTATTGAATTTGTAAAAATGTATTCCATATTTGAAATAAGTTGGTCCAAATTTTGTTACTAGGCTACTTTTTATTTTTTGGCATTATGAATAGTAACTACGGTTTATTTTATTTACCGTAGTTAAAGGTAAATCGTGTAATTAAGGGTAAATATAAGATTATAAAATTACCCAAACACCTGTAAAATTAATATTGGATGACTAAACGGCGACCCGTATCACATAAGGGTCGGATTAGATTCATTTAATGTAATTTTTTCCATGAAAATAATTTAATTATTATTAAAACCAAAGAAAGTGACAACATGTCACTTTCTTAAAACTTATAAGTATAATAATTTTAATTTAGTGATAAACATAATAAAACTTCTAAAATGAATAGTCAACATAAATATAATAAAATTATCTACATCATATGAATTTATTTATAATTTTAGGTATTAAATAATTATCATTAATTGTGACACAATAGCGATGCAAAAATTGTTTATCTAGTAAAAAATCATGAATATAGTTTTTATTAAACTAATAGTGATCATAAAAGGAACAAAATCCAGACCAAAACTTATTGGTCATGTAAATATAAACCATAAACATCCAATGGTCGAATATTCGACCATTTGGTGCCTTATAAAAGTGATTATGATACTTATATTATTTTATTTTAAATGATGCCAAAGTTGTCACCTTCATAATTTAATAAATATAACAATTTAAATATTATGAATTTAAGATGAACAATTCTAGTAAAAGTATTATTGTGAAAGTTAATAGATTTATCATTATCATAGGATTTTAATTTTAATTTTTATACAACAGATAGATATATTAAATAATTATACAAAAATGTTGTAGTAATTATTTTATGAAGAGATAAACCAAATAAATGGTTTTAAAAATAATAAAATAAATATTATATGAACTATTTAATTTTCTCCACTAATTGTTTAGATAAATATTACATTTTATGAATCTATTAACTCTTTTAGTTTGTACATATCTTCTGTGTATTGTTTATTTAAATTCAAATAATTGAATAGTGTCAAAATTGACACTACTCTTATTTTTTAAAAATAACATATTATAAATTTGTGTCAAAATCACAAAAATATTTAAGAATTATAAATTTAAATTTATATGGTCTAATATTTCATAAAGTGTCAAATTATGGAAAATTCAAAACCCATATGTAATTATTTATAATAAATTAAAATTTACAATATTATTTCCACAAATAAAATTAAATTGATAAATAAGGATAAATCAAGTTGATAATGTTCAAAATAGATTCCTAGCATGTCTAAATTTAATTGGTTGATGAGATTACAACCCTATCTCATCTAATATTCAGATATGAGTCATTTTGGACGTTTTTTAAGTGGGTTTGGGATTTAATATAAACTAATATTTCTTATATTTCCAAAGGTGCCCCTATTCTCCCTTATAAAAGAGAATCTCCTACCTCTTTTCCTCACACCAAATTGAGCCTTTAATATCGGCCAAACCCTCCCAATTTCCATTCTCAACTTCCCTAGAAACGTCCTATAGGTATTTGTCTTCTTCAAAGACCATTTTTTGTACCCTAAGAGGAGGTTTCAAAGAGGCGTGTCAATGAAGAGGTAATATCTGTTACCAATTCTTTCAATTTTCTTTCTTCTTTAACTTATTCTTATTTATTTGTTTAATTATGAAGTAATAACATCAGTATCCCTCATATACTGATATTTTTTAATAAATATGATACAAACCTATTTCACCTTCTATCCATCGTAAGGAAAACAAAATCACCGCACGTGCGTACGTACGGAATACCGCCTCCACGGCGTGGTGTATTCTATTTTTCCACCAACACCTTACAGGGATGGGTATAATGGTGTAAATAATAACTATATATTTTTATTATAACATCATACTGATTATTATATATTATACCATCAACTAAAATTCTGTTCAATAATTATGGGAATGATATCATCGCTCGTGCGTACATACGAACTACCTTCTCCACGACGGGATGAGATTCATTCTCCATGTTACCATACATGAATGATCATAAAGTTTATATAATTAATAATAATGAAATATATGAAATAAAAATTCTACTGGATTTATGTATATATATATATGTATGTCATCTATCTAGTTTCATACAATTCAATAAGGAAACGAAAGCAGCGTTAATGCATATGTACGGCCTACCGTCTCCATGAATGGTGTGTTTCATTCCTTTTATCCATCTATAATATATATGTATATAGTGAATATATATTATATATAAATCATTTTTTACAATATATAAATATGTAAGTCATGATATAAGTAATAATATCATCAACGACAAGTCAAAACACATAAGATAAATGAAATGATTTTACCCAAAACGCTACTTTAACATGGAATTTACAAAAGAATGGGTAATATAAAGTCATACGTGTAACATAAATGATATCATAACAATGAATATGATTATGTCATAAGTCAATTACATTATTTAAATCATTATACATGAGGTTCGGATCCATACAAAGCATATCAGACCTAGGTTAAGGGATAATTTTGAAAATCTCTTTTTTATCCGAGATTGCTTATTCGTAATTATTTACTAGTGTTATTTCTATCATCCATGTCCATGTTTTATAAAAGTGTTTTCATGTATTTTTTAATTCATTTTTACCCATTATTGACTTTTACTACATGGTATATAAGGAATCATTCTTTTGTTTATGTTACGAGGTACTTTTTGGCTTTTCTGGAAGAAGTACGAGAAGAATGTTTTTTTAACTTATACGGCATGAAATTTTTTTTACAGTTTTATAAAACCTTATTTTCAAAAAGCTTCCTCCAAAATATTTCATGACTATTTTCACCAAAATCCTTTTCTTTTAAAATTTCATGACATTTTTGGAAAAGAAAATAATTTTGAATAAGAAAGGATATTTTCCTCAAGAATTCTTTTCAAGTGTTTTATCAAAACCATTTTTCATATAAGATGACATTATTTCATATGTGTATGTTTCAAGTATAATGTATCTATGATTTACATGGTTTCACTTTTCTTATTATAAAATGATATACATTTCTTTTATACAGATTATGTGATGATTGGATGATGTTTTTGAAACCCATTTTATTTAATGGGTTTTCATGGATGATGTATGTTTATTTTGTGGCACAAGTAAGAATGATTTCATTATGAAATGTGTGGGACCTATAACTCCCTCCAATGCATTGGGTAAAGATTTATATCTCATGAGATAGACATGGCTGGAACGACAAGTTAAACCGGTTCATTAATACAGGATTGGAACGAGGAGTGAACTCGATTCAGAAAGGGACTTTGTCCACTAAGATGGTCTTGGTAGAAATTACTTGGCCACTATGGAAATCATAACATGTGCTTTATGGTTTCCACAATTACTTGTTATACTCCCAGTCTATTTTACCATGCATAATGTTTCTTTATGATCTATGCCTTACGTACTTCCATGTTTTATGTCGTTTCTCATGCTTTTTATGTTTAAACATTATGTTCATGTTTTTAAGCTCAAATGTATATGATTTGTTTTATTTTATCCATGCTTACCCTTACTGATAATTTGAGCTCACCCTTTATATTTTTTATTTTACCCAGGATATAAAGAAAGGTTTTAGGTAAGAAAAAAAAAATGGGGAAGATCGATATGGGATATGTTGAAGATCTTTCAACAAGATTAGATTCATATATTCTAAGTTTCCAAAGACACTAAACTATTACGGTCCTTGTGTGTATTTTTTTTTATGTATTAAGTATTCTGCAAAAGTAATGTAATGTCCATGTACATCAAGCATCTGGTCTCTACATTAACCTTTATATATGTTCACTATAAGGATCTGATCCTTTTCCGTATTCATCATTTTATCTACGTGATGTTGAGGACTACAAGAACATTATTAGAAAAATATCATTTTTTTCATATAAATATTTATATTAATGGTGAAAAATAAATAATGATTTATTTATTAACGAGATTGGCTCCTCGTTATTTAACGTTTTCAAACCCTAAAAATACATAAGACTCAATTTATCCAATTATCATTACTACATTATGATCTAATAGGCTCCCACTACATGATTTCAATGAAGGATCACATTAAAAATAAATTATCATTCTTCAAAATCACTCTTCTAATGAAGAAAATGGTGTATCTTAAGCGTGATAAAGGAATTAATGTTTTCAAGAGACATCATGTGTTATTTTGACATGGACCAGATTATTAATCATTGAATGAAGACCAAGTCAATAAAATGTAGTTCATTGAAGGTGAAATCATCCCCACTCACCTATTTTAATGGATGAATGGGAATTTAGAATTCTAATATGTAAGATTTATGTTCATTTCACAAAACCACACAAATGTATTTGAAACATTAATATAATTTTATTCCAGTGAGGAGATTGTATTAGTCTAGTATCGATTCATTGTATACTATTGATAAGGGATATTTAATTTAATTCTATATTTAAAGGATAATGTTATTTCCAATTTTCAAGATTAATATTTTTTAAATAAACCATAAATTAAAATATTTGATATTAAATCTCCCAATATATTATGATGTTACAATAGGGCACTCCATTTAACTCTGAATAAATTCATGGTAGGAAAATAAACTTTCATGTATCAATATACCCACCTACATATCCCTATTAAGGTTTGGACAAGATATATGATCCTCTTTAGGTAGTAAGGTCTTTCATAAATGAAACATTATAGCTCAATACCCTATTTAGGGGACTTAAATATTATTAAATCATGACAAGGATTTACTCATTAGATGTTAAAAATTAAATAATGTATTCAATTTGATATTTATATTTCTGTAAGTCGGTATATTAAACACGAAAAAATTATTAGTATACTATATTAAATGTATGTTTCCAATCACGCATCGTCAAACAATTTGTTAAAAGTCAATTATTCCTAATCAAGTGACATATCTCAATGTTTTAATTATTATATATTTTAGAGATTTTAATTATTATTAAATATTTTTATTCTATTTTTCCTATTTAGTTTAGTGCTAATATTATGTTTTTGATACTTTAATAAATAACCATGTTAGATAAATCAATTTCAAAAAACTAAATATTTAATTTTACTATTTTCACAAAAAATCTATTATTTCTTTGATCATGGTATTTCATCAATAATATAATTAATTTCATGAACTAAATTAATATATAATTAAAGGAAATATTAATGAGAATTATCCAATTTTTGATTTAATAATAATATAATTACTAATTTTATAACCTAGTAGATATATCTATTGTTGCTGATCATTTCCAGAGTTATAACCATCCACATATCCAGCTATGTAAAACCAATGTTGGAATGATTTTGGTTCCATTTTGAACCACCTCTACATTCCATGGGAATATCAATTAATTAAATTTATTACTAACTTATGGTTTTTTGAGTTCATATAATGAAATAATTATAGGGGGATCACATAAATATCCATGGGCACGGAATTCCATCATAACAAATATGGGCGAGATGAATCAGAGTCGATAATATTGAATTTAAAAATACAAAATTGTAATACATTATAGTAAATAAAATTATAGTATTTACATCATATACACAAGTCTTGGTCATGCACATAAAAAGTCAGAGATGAAATGTATTTAAAAAACAAATGGATAACATTAATTTCATAATCCATTCATTATTATTAACAAAAACATGCTTGTAATAACAAATATATTATATGATTGATTGGATTAATCATTTTAATTAAAAATAACATTATATTTCATTTAGACATAAAAATAAAAAGTGTAATTAATGAAAATATAGAGGATAAATAAAAGTTATATATTTTTTAGAATTATTATTTGACCATATTAAATGCTCTAACAGGTTAATTAAAATGTCGAAAACTTTAGCATCCAATAAAAAAATGGATTTATTTCAACAATGTTTAGTTTATTATTATTTAATTATTAAAACAATTTGTAGACTACACAGTGTGTACAATTTATCTACATTACATGTGCTACTATTTCCCACTATCTAAGTTACATTCATAAAGGGGTAGTATTTTTACTTAACTAGACTACATTGAATGTACATACTAGCTATAAGAATTTTTTCTTCTCACATTATTCCCATATTATTTTCATGATTCTCAGCATCATCACATATAAAAATCATTCTTCCCTTATGTATTTTACTAGATGGTCTCACACTATAAATAATCTAAAATTACCACATAGATTGTGTGGTTACTTCTCTCTCCCATTCATATTGTGTAGAATTTATGAAATATACATTCCCTTTAATTCGATATATTGTCTCCCATGTATAAAGTTCAAATCAATATATACATCATGTGTTATAAATTTATGGAATTATAATTATAAAACAATATGGATTCTGTAGTGTAATATGGTACAATATGTTTTCTCTAACAAAATGTTGTGTGCCTGTGTCTTATCATATATATAATTTTCAGTTCCCAATGGAATATCTGGTCATTTATCCTTAGTTCATAGACAATTTTAAATTGAAATATTGAACGACAATGATTAATATAGAGATAACATGATAAATAACAATAGTCACAATAGGAAAAAATATAAATGAAATTCAACTACAGTTTGCTTGTATTAACAAAAAAATAATTAAATATAAATTTTTTCTTCACCCATCCGATGAAACATGTTTTTTATAGGGAAAATGGAAGCATCCCGTGGTCAGAGATATATTAAAATTTAAAAAAATATTGAGTTTTCCAAAACCTAGTCAATGATATTTCACATAAAATATATAATTAATTTACTTATTATTTGATGAAAAATATAACATATCTTTGAAAAAAAATCAATCTTTGTGTGCTATCATGGATAGTCAAGTATCATGAATTAATCATGTTGTTAGTGAATCATAAAATCTTGAAGGCATCTATCATTTATTTCTTCCATGAGAGGAAGATAAAAATGAGGAGTTTAGAGTGTGATTTATTGTGTACAATAATTCTCCCATTTAGATTTTGGACATAATAAAAAATATAACAAATGGTATATTTATAGATATAGAGTTTAGGTTAATATAAGTATTTAATTTCACATTTTCTTTTGATTAATATATTAACTCTTAAAAACCCATAATCCACATAATTATTATTATTATTATTTTTTCTGGTGCATTCCAACTTTCACAATAAAAATTATTAATTAAAAGACTTTTTTATTAATATTTTTCACCTAACACAGCCTTTCTCTATTGAATGGATTTTGTAATTTATTAATCACAATAATAGATATTTAATATAAAAATTTCATTAACTAATATATTCTTTTCAGTAAAACATGAATAATATTATCCCATAGTCATGAGAATATTATATGTTCAATTAATTAAATTCAATCTATATTTAATAATGATTATTAGTACAATTAATTTTGTAACCATATATGATTCATTCTTATTGGAAGTAAGAAGTATTTCTTAATTTCAATGTTTACATTCTTGCAATATGTCAGGGAACCCAAGAGAATGAACAAAATGTCTCAATGGAAACAACCAAATATGATCAACTACTTATTTAATATAAACAGTTTTTTTCTCAATATCTCATCAAGAAGGTCGCACATCTATGTCAATGGATTATATTCTTGGTACAACATTCATTGAATATCTGAATTAAGTTTGTAATTTCACCAATTTAAATGTAATTTATTTTCTTGGATATACTCCAGTTAGTGGGATGATATCAATATCTATCATGTTGGAAGGGAAAAATAATTAATTTAATTTTATATCAATTAAATGTAAATCATGATGGACCCTACATTAAATTAATCACCATGAAGATCTGTAATAACGAAATCAATTAAAAAATATAACTTCTTGAGTCATGATATGCATTAATGATACACATAATGCTTATGTATTATTGAACAGACTCACATATATGAAAATTTGATGACACCGAAACATATAAATTCCATTTGGGGAGCATGTTCTTATAATCATTCATAATAGAGATTACCAATTGGAAAAATATGGGCAATAGGACTAAAATTATCATAATAACTATCACATAACATTATATATACTATATTTACCATCATATAATGTTACGTGACCATATTACTATATTTAATAATATATTAATATCACATCAATGTTCTCATAATAACAGTAACCAGCTATTTACTTATTAATGGAAAATATAATAGAATAAAATTTTATATTAGGTTCATTTATAATAATAATATATATTTAATAATTCGTATTTTTAATATTCAATATATATATTATACAAATAATCATAATAAAACTTGTTTGTCCAATGATACCGACCATAATAGTAATTTTTCGAAAAATATTATGTCAATGGTAAATTTTTTATAATGTTGATTTTTTATTATACTAATCCTGATGATTATTTTTTAAAACAAATGACTTTATAATTTTTAGTGACTCGAGATTGTATTTTCTGGAGATAGATGAATGGTACACCTTGTGAACTAATGAGAGGTTATATGTAAGCTCTATAATAAATGCTATCAACCATTCTTGATAGTAAAAACATTATGTTCCCATTATTCTGTGGGATTAAAATTAAATTATTTAAAAATCAAAATAAAATATTCCTTGTATAAATTTATATTATTATCACCTAATGTCATGAACTATCCCCAGGGGCCCATTCCATGACTAACCCATTTCCTCTTTCCAATGGTCGGGGGCTAGCAACTATCTCCAAAGACGAAAGTCTATAAAATTGAAAAGGAATTGCCTTATAACCTATAAAACACACACAAGAAAGTAAACAGCTGGACAAAACACTATGTAAAAATGTATAACATAATACTACTGAATGTAAAAGAGGGCCGGAATACAATCCCAAAAGAAAAGTACAAGAAACTGAAAGTATATGTACAAATGAGGAAAAAGTATAAACCTCTACTGGGTCATCTTCCGGGTTCCTACCTGAAGGGTATGTAAAGATTTCCTCCTTGGCACTCCTAGTTTTTCTGTCTCCTCCGTGTACCGACACTTTGTATGGTCCACCTCTAGTTAACGTCTATTCATAATAATCTCACCCTCGGTATGAATTGCTCTTCGTCTGCAACCAACAGAACGATGTGCGGTCATAACCCGTGCAAGGGTGAGTATAAAGATACTCAGTAGAGACCCCGACACCCTCATGGTCTTACACAATTAAACAACGATAATCCACAATGTATGAAATCAACAGATGGCCCCACATTGGTATATGCACATATATATAGCAACATTATCAAATAATTCATCTCAATCATGAGGAAAACACAATAGTTACTGACTCATCTCAAACCAGGATTTAATCAAGGGGTAAAACATTTCTAACTGCCGGCTACTAGAGAACTCCTATATTGAATATAGTGGACTTGCCACCACAACCAGGAACATCCAACAAAACTTGAACTATTTTATTACTCCTCCTATCATGTACCATGGGTATTCTACATCACACAGATGTTCTCCCCACCGTGGGTCTACTGCCACAAATAGGTGCTCCCCTCATAGCCAATAGAGGTACTCCTCCTGTCGAGTAATGTGGGTCTACCGTGACAACCAGGTGCTCCTCATCCATGGGTTTGCCACCCCAACCAGGCTCTCCCTACTGTGCTAGGGAAGTCACTCAGAGTCTAATGGTCTGCAGTCATCAAGTCTCATCCAGCTACTAGTTTCCCTACACAAATGCTCTCTTGTCTCTAGAAGATCTGCTTCACAAACTATTAGTTAATGCTAAACTACCATTAAGTACCACAAATAAGTATCCCAGTGGTCCACCACGTCATACGGGTCTCAACACATCACACCTTACATCAATCAGATGCCTGGTCTGTGAGTTTTTAGCATTTTAGTCTCGGGGCCCCAGTTGGATTCGTGCACGATCTAACATGACCGTATATCAACTATTTCAAAAACTCTAGTGGGGTATACTCAAAGGGCCATCACATTCCCAGAATTTTAGTGCTACTGATGGTTCGTCAAATGGACGTTCGATGCGAATGATATGGCCAAAAAAAAGTAAACGGATCATAGTGGGCCCGGTTCCAATCCGACCCTGTCTGCCTGAACTATTAGGTCTAGCCTTGTGTGTTGGGCGGGCTGGCCCATCGGGTTTTTCCTGGACCTCTAGGCCTATCCCATCATGTTGTGAGGGCACGAAGAGCCGTAATGGTGCAGGGCAGCTTGGTCGGACCCGTGGCGGCTCATCACTGAAGGGTGCAGCGAGGGGCCAGTTCGCCGCCGCGTCGTGATGGCACAACTGGTTCGGTCAGGGGTAGCGCAGCCGGGGCATGGGGGAGTGTCCGTTGAGTGCGATAGTTCTGACGAAGGGTGTGAAAATGGGGGGGGGGGGTGAAGCTGCACAGTCGGTGGCGGCGGAAGGGACGAAGAGGGCGGCACACCCGGCGGGTTGGTCGGTGAGGTGGGTGTTGCCAGCAGGGGCAGTGTAGTCCGGGCATGGGGGCCAGTCCAGTCAATGGTCGAAATAACCCAATTGTGGTGTGGGAATATGAGGTCGTAGTAAGTGTTGTCGTTTCCTTCGTCGCCTTCATCGCCTATGTCACCGTTTCAAAGAATACCGCATAGAAGATCGGTGGGGGTCAGACCATGTTTGTTTGTCCCACACCCTCCATGTTTAGTGTTGTAGTATTTTTCTCTTCAAGAACATAATCAAGGAATGAGCATGGAAGATATCATAAAAACCTCAATTCCCATAATACTTCGTTTACAATATATTCCCAACCTGTAAGGATAAACATCCACAGATCAACATGATAATAAGTTGGTCAACGTTATTTGTTTTAGAAGGAATGTATCAAGGGAATAATATCATACTAAAATAAAATCCCTAACTTGTTCATTGTTCGTTGACGTTGGAACAAGAAGGAAGACGACGATTCTTTTTAGAAGAACATGTCATATGTCGATGGTAGTTTCAAGGTAGATGGTTGATGTTGATGTAGTTCTTTGTAGTTGAAGGCGTTCCTCATCATTGTTCTTTTTCTAGAGAGCGTTCTTCATTGGGAGTTTTTTATCATGATCTATAATCCTCATTTTCTATCCTTCTTCCGAAAAATGTGTAAATAACCCCTCCAAATAATAGATTATCTATTATTTATTTTTATGGGATTAAAAATTAAAATGATGAATTTAATTAAATTGGATGTCTCAATTAATTAAATGTGGCGGGTTGGCACCATTAAAAGGGGGGTGGTACCATTAACTTATGGGAGGTCTAGAGGCTCTCCCTAATTTATGAGGGAGTTGAGAGGTTTTCACAGTTAATTGAGGGGTTTTGTCAGGGGTGGTCCCTAAACCCTAACCACTCATTGGTGGTTAGGTTTGGGTGGGCCTCACCACCATAACATCTCATTGGAGGTTAAGGTTTTGTGGTCCCCACCTCCAGCTTCCACTTGGGTGGTTAGTTCAAGTGGACCCCACCGGAAATATCCACATAGATGGTCAAAATAAAAAAAGATGTTTATTTTTTTAATTATTCTATGAAAAACAAGAAAACTAACATTCACCCTCGACCAACTGCTGTCAAGGTGACGGTATCCTTAAGTGAATACTAGAGTTGTGAATTCATTTGTGCCCTCAGATTTCAATTCTAAGAACCGGTTCAAAATTTATAAAAACATGATCGTACGTCTTCTGAACATAGTAGAACAAAGCTTCAGATATTGACTCCTGGCACACCGGGCCTCGGAATAACGAGCTGCAAATTTTCACGGACTCCTATGAATTCCATATTTTTTAAAAAAAATACACATAAATTCTAGGTCTTTACATTCTCCACACCTCAGGGCTCTACATCCATGTAGGACACAAATCATAACTAAGGTAACAAGTGGGGATACTAATCACGCATTTGATCCTCCTACTCCTATGTGCTCTCTTGGAGGTTCCCGTGCAGCCACAAAATGTGATACAAAGGTATCAACCATCCACGAAGGACCTGATCCTATCGATCCTCAATCTCTACTATAACATTCGTAAAAATATCCCCATCATCGATGTCCTGTACACCATGGTCAATGATGTGAGAAGGGTTGTGGATGTATATCCTAAGCTAAGATTCATTGAAGAAGTTGTGCACCCAGTGCAACTGAGGTGGAAGAGCTAAGATGTAAGCCACCACTCACACTCTACTGAGGACCTGAAAATGTCCGATGAACCTCAGAGATACCTTTCCACCATAGAAAAATCACTGTAGACCTCATCGGGGTGAGACCCGTTGAAAGGCGTGGTCACCATCCTTGAACAATTGAGGTCTCTGTCTTCTATCAGCATATGAATTTTTCATGCTCGGTGAAGTCTTCATCCGCTCATGGATGATCTGCACCTTTAATGTGGTATCTAGTACCTTCTTTGTTCCCACTAGTGCTGACACCCCATGGTCAGTTCAACACAAAGGTGATCTGCAAGGTCACCCGTATAATTCCTCGAAAAGTGTCATCCTAGTGGTGGAGTGAAATTTTATGTTTAATGAAAACTCCACTAAAGGTATGGTATTCTCCAAACTGCAAATGAACTCATGGACACATGCACAGATCTTGTCCTCAAGGGTCTGAATGGTCCGCTTAGTCTGGCCATTCGTCTGAGGATGGAAGGTGGTGCTCAAATGAATCCGCATCCTAAAAGCCTCATACAACCCCTTCCATAGTCGGTTAGTAAAACGTACATCACAATTAGAGACAATCGACAAATGTACTACAATTAGCAGCACAATCTCTTTAATATTAAGGGATTCCATGACCACTATTTAACCCTACTCTCTAATCAGTATGATGTGGGCCGACATTGAGTTTTGGTCGATGAACACCCAAATCGAGTCATGTCCCCTGCATGTACATGGATGTCCTACCACAAAATCAATGGATATACCATAACCCATCCTCTCAGGGACCTATAAAGGCTGAACCATTCCTGATGGTACATGATGCTCCGCCTTCAATTGCTGACAAATGAGGCATTGAGAGACAAACTCTTCTACTACCTTCTTCATTCCCGGCCACCAGTGCTATCGTCGGATGTACTGGTACATATTAACCACTCATGGATGTACCTCTAGAGGGGATGTGTAGACCTCCCTTGACACATCTACCTGAAGTGACATATGTACCATGGTATGTTTTCTGAAGAGGATGATATGCTCCCACCATAAAAAACCTCTCAGGTGCATGTCCTGTGGATATCTAAGCACATAGTGTCTCGTAGTCAGCGTCCCCATGTTGTGTTTCAATGACCCGCGGAAGATGTGGGGGTGTGATTGTAAGAGACCAAACGAAGAATTATCCCTCTATATCCTCAAAGGATATCTATAAGGCATCTAGCTGCTCTGTCGCTTCTCCTAGCAGCTGTATATCAGATATCTTTCTTAGTGCATCTGATATAACGTTCCCCTTCCAAGGAGTATAGAATATCTATCATCATAGTCCTGGAGGAACTCAATCCATCGCCACTATATTAGGTTAAGTTCCTTCTAAGAGAATATATAACTATGACTATTGTGATCAAAGTGCACTGTAAAATGCTCACCTATTAGATAGTGTCACCACATCATCAAGGTGTAGACCACTACTGCAAACATCAGGTCATGGGTAGTATAGTTCTGCTCATGTTGTCTCTCCTGTCATGAAACATACGCGAACACCACTCACTCTTGCATTAGGACCCATCTGAGTCTGGTCCTTGATGTGTCATAGTGTACTATGTACACTACACCTTCCGCTGGAAGCCTCAAGATGGGGCCCTAGTCAGCCTCTTACTCAGCTCATGAAAGCTCTACAGGCATCTCTCCGACCACACGAAGGGTTTCCCTTTCTTCATTATGGCTGATAGTGGTGATGCAACTCTGGAAAATTCTGGTAAAAACCTCCAGTAATAATCACCCAATCCCAGGAAAATTCGTACCTCCGTCACACTCCTAGGTGGATTCTAAGCAAGTACCACCTCAATCATCACTGGATCAACTGCAACTCCAGCCTTCGAGATGACATGTCCCATAATGTGAACCACTCGGATCAAGAACTGTCACTTGGAGATCATTCCAAAATGATGGTTCTCTTGGAGTGTGTCTAATACTACTAGAAAATGATAGGCATGCTCCACCATAGTAGTTGAGTAGATCATATTGTTGTCGATGTACACTACGACAAAGCACTCGAGGTACTTGAATGATGTTGTTCATGAGTCCCCTGAACACTTATCGATCATTGGATAAACTGAATATAATAACCAAGAACCCATAATGGTTGTACCAACACCTGAAGGACATATTCTGCACATCCACGTCTCAAACTCTGAGCTGGTGATATCCAGATCGGAGGTCTATCTTTGAGAACCACCTTACTTCCTTTGGCTGATCAAAGAGGTCGCCAATCCTCAGGAGTGGGTACAAGTTATTCAAGTTCACCTGGTTCAGGAGTCTTTAGTAAACACAAAGCCTCAAGATCACATCTTCTATCATGGAAAATAGAATCGGGCATTCCCAAGGCGAAAAACTGGGCTGGATGAATCGATTCCCTTGTATGTCCTGTAACTAAACCCGCAGCTCGAGAAGCACCAAGGGATCCATCTGATATGTTGGAGTAGATATCAGTGCCATCATCGGGTATATATCATTGTAAATGTCCTCTTCTCTGTGAGGCGGTAGACCTTGGACATCATCCGGGATAACATCCACGTACAAGGCCTCCACTATTGGATAAGTCAGACTCTTAACATCCACACCTCCGAGGGTAAGGCTAGCCAACTGATTAATGATTGGTGGAAATCTTCTCCCAGAAAATCCATCATGTGTTGAAAAGGATCCCTTCTCTCCGGTGTAGGTTTACCTAGTCCCATCTATGTAAACACACCACACATTGCACCTAATACAGTATATCTGAACATTGAATGTAGATAACCAGTCCAGACCCAATATGATGTTTCAAGGACTCTAAGCCACTAATATGAGATCTGAGCCGAAGGTTTCGCCTCCAATAGTAAGATCACATTTCCCATAACAGTGCGTAATCATCAAATCTTCTCCCGTAGGAATATCTAGACATAAGGATAAAACCAATGGTTCTATAAGAATATCTTAGCTCCAAACGAGGGTAGTGGCAATGAAAGAGTGACTGACACCTGTGTCTATAAGTACTGTAGCTATTGTAGAGTAGACATAGATCGTACCTCAAATCATTTGTGGAGTGTTGTGATCATAATACTAAGATACATGGAGATGAGCTCTCCCCTGTCCACATGCTCCATGCCATCGGGGCGGACCTCCTTGTGGTGGTAGTGGTAATATATCGAATAGTCTCCCACCACCAGCTACACGACTAGATACTCTGCCACGTCTGCCTGCTCCTTGAGGACCACCTCAATAGAATCATTGTCTCCGCCTGTGTGGTCCTTCATCCATATGATGATCATCTACACAGCAGGTCAGACAGTCACAATCCATGAGACCCTGCCTGCTGTATGAATAACACTACCCACTCCAGGAATATCTGGCCTTATCTCATGTTCCCCACACAACCTAATTTGAATCATGCAGTCATCCAGCAGTTTGTCTGGTCCTCTTGGACCTCTGTGAAATCCTTCTGCTTCTAGTAGCATATGACTCCACTATGTGTCGACTGGTGGTGGATGTCATTGATAGAGACTGCTCAGCAAAGAAACTCTCCACTATGAGGGCTCTCTCTAACACCCCCACCTGCGTCGGAATGCCGAGTGTGGTCACCAAAGCCTTGATCTCCCGCCTGAGTCCCGACTCAAAGGTCCGGGCCCTGAAGAATGCGTCCCTCACCATATCAGTGGAGTAGAATGAGAGTTCTATGAACCTAGCTGAGTATTGAGATACAATCAAGCTACCATGCTACAGTTGTAGTAGATCTTGTATGTACACTGAACAAACAGTCGTTGAGACAAACTCTACCTGAATCAGGCTCTCGAAGGATTCCAGAGAAGTCTCATTTCTTCGTGGAACTAGAGCATCAAGATATACCATCGGCCTATTGCTGCATATAGAAGGATGGTTTTAAGATTTACCATGAGGTCAACTGGAGTCCCTACTAGCCAGAAAAATATTAGCACAACCTCCATCCAAACCTCAATCACCTGTGGGTCCGTCTGTCACTTAAACCTGGGTGGCCTCTAGGCTTGGAACCCGTGCAACACGCTCATGCGGCGTGCACCGTTAGTTACTATGGATGGTTTCATCAGTGGTCCAATGGGTAATGGTATTGCTGGTTCCTCTGCTGCTGCCCCTTCTGGAAAATGGACTTACACAGAGGCCTCGTCGCTCTGTGGGTGTATGTGCATACAACTCTCAGGACTCTAGCTGGTCATCCATGTGGAGGCATCCTGAAAAGAAACCGGTGTGCTATGGTAAAAATGTTATACCAAATAAGAACACCTGTTTGAGATGACATAATGAAAAATTTTGAAAACACACACCCAATGAGTTTTTCATTCACTGAGTCAGAAATCCGAAGTCAAGGTCCTGGTGTATGTATACGTCGACCGCCCCACCATCACTGGACACCCTAAACTGAAAACCACCCTCACTACCCTAAACACTGTCGCTTCATAGAAAAGATCAGAGTCTAATGTAATTAGGTATAACTGACTCCACTGATACCAAATTGACATTACCTACCCCACGGGGCCTGTGCCGTGACTACACCAAGCTCACCTTCCATAGGCCAGGGGCTGGCGACTTTCACCCAAGTCGAAATTCCCAAAAACTGGGAATTCATTGACATTATAACCTATAACACACTCATAGAAGTACACAGCTGGAAAAAACACTAAGATAAACTGTATAACAAAAGAGTGTTGAATGTAAAATGGGGCCGGAATACAAACCCAACAGTAAAGTACAAGAAACAAAATGTATATATACAAATGAGGAAAAAGGAAAAACAACTACTCGGTCATCCGCCAGGTTCCTACCTGAAGGGTAGGTACATATCGCCTCATCATCACTCTTTATACATCTTAATCTTCCATGTAACGACACGCCTTATGTTCCACCACCAGGTACCATCTAGTCCTAGTAATCTTGGCATCAGTCAATGATGTTCGTCGTCTGCAACCAACACAACAAGGTGTGGTCATAACCCATGCATGGGTGAAAATAACATTACTCAGTAGGGACCCTTAGAACCTGAAGGTCTCACAAAATAAATCAAGGATAAACCAAAAAGTAAGAAATCAGTAGATAACCCCACTTAGTTATTTTCCCAGACATATACCGAAGTTGTAATGTAATCCATTTTAATCATGAGGAAAACACAAAAGATACTAACTCAGCTCAAACCAGGATTTTTTCTTCGTGTAAAACATTTTGAACCCTTAGCAACAGGAGAACTCCTCCTCTATCAAGTACAGTGGGCCTGCTACCACAACCAGGAGCTTCCCACTAACCTTAGACTATTTTGGAACTTCTCTTATCTATTATTGTTGGTCTGCTGCGTCATAGAGAGGTGCTCCCCACCATGGGTATTCTACTACAACTAGGCACACCCCCTTATTGCCTGCAGAGGTACATCTCCTGTCGAGTACCGTGGGTCTTCTGCCACAAACAGGAGCTCCTCCACCGTGGGACTTCCTCCACAACAAGGTTCTCCCCACTAGGCTAGTCGAGTAACTCAGAGTTAAATGGACATCATTCATCAAGTCTCATCCTTCTACTAGGATCCGACACAAATGCTCTCTCTTCTCCAGAAGATCTGCTCCAAAATCTACTAGTCGATTCTCCAAATGCCATGAATTCCTATGAAGATGTATCCCAATGATCCTCCACATCATAGGGGTCTTAATGCATCAGACTACATGTTAATCTAACTCCTGGTCTATGAGTTATTATCCTCTTAGTCCCGGGGGACCTGTTGTATTTTTGCACGATCCATCCTTACTGTATCTCAGCAATACCCAAAACACAAGTGGGATATACTCAAAGGTACCGTAATGCTCCAATAATTCTAGCACCACTGACGGTTCATTAAACAGATGTCTGGTGCCAATGATATGGCCAAAAGAAAAAAACAGTTCATAGTGGGCTCGTGTCTAGTCTGACACAGTCGGAATGACCCAACCCGACCGACCCAGGCCAACTTGGTTCGGATCGATCCGTCCTAAACCGTAGGGTCCATCTGGGCCTAGACCAGTGGGTTGTGAGGGAGCGGAGAGCCGCAAGGGCGCTGGGCAGCTCATCCTGGCCCTGGGCGGCTCGGCTCAGATGGGTGTCTTGAGGGCACGATTCATTTGGGGCGCCACAAGGGCGTGACCGGTTTGACTGGGTGCGGTGCGGTCCTGCCAAGGGTGGCCCATCCTGGAAGGGTGCCGCGAGGGGCCGGTTCAGTAACGGCGTTGCGAGGGCACTGTCGGTTCGGCTGGGGGAAGCACGGCCGGGGCGTGGGGGCGTGACCAGCGAGGGGGGCATGACCGGTGAGGGTAGCGCATCTAATAGGGTTGGTGAGGTTTCACGACCAGCAAGGGGCATAGATGGTTGGGGCAGAGTTTCCAGCGAGGCGGCGGGGCCTACAGGGGCGCGCGGCCGGCGGGGCGACACGACCAGAGCGGCGGCGCGGATGGAAAGGGTAGCGCATCGGGTGAGTTTGGCACGTTGGGTCCGGGAGGCACGATCAGTAAGGGCGGAGTGGCCATGGAGGGCGGTACACCCAATGGGGTGGCCCGACTGTTTTGGGCGGTGTGGCTAGGGTGCGGGGGTTGGTCTGCTCGGCGGTTGGAAAGCCATGGGGGTAGTGCGGGACACGGGTACGGTGGGATGCAGGACTGCTGCCTTTATCGCATTTGTCTACTTTGTCACCATTCCAAATAACACCACCGAGATGATCGGTAGGGGGTTGGGTCATGTGACCCTGCCCGCACCCTCATCATTTAGAGTGGTATAATTTGGCTCATCAAGAACATAACCAAGGAACTTAGAATTGATGATATCTTTAAAACATCACTTCTCATAATCCCTTTTTAACAATATATTCCAAACCAGCAAGTAAAAACATCAGCGGATCAACTTGATAATAAGATTTTCTGCATTGTTTTTTTTTAGAAGGAAAGAATCATGGGAATAATATCATAATTAAATAAAATCCCCACCTTTTCCATTGTTCATCAATGTTGGCACAAGAAGGTGGATGTCAATTCATTGTCGATGAACACATCCAACGTTGATGGTAGTTTTGTGGAAGAAGGTCCATGTCGAGGTCATTCATCATAGTTGAATGCGTTCCTCATCGACGTTCTTTTTTGAGAGAGAATTCATCATGAGGAGTTTTCTCTCAAGAGCTATAATCCACCTTTTTCAACCTTTTTTCCACCAAGTTAATAGATTTCCCTCAAAATAACATATTATCTATTAGTTATTTTGATGAGTTTGAAATTATAATCATAGAATTTAATTAAATGAGATGTCTCATTTAATTAATGTGGGACAGTTGAAACCACTGAAATAGGGGGGGCATTAAGTTAAGGGAGGTCAAGAGACTATCCCAAATTTATGTGGGAGTTGAGAGGTTTTCTTCAACTACATGGAGGGTTTTTTCTGAGGTGGTCTCCACACCGTATCCTCTCATGGGAGGTTAGGTTCGGATGGTCCCCACCACCATAACCTCTCACCAGAGGTTAAGGTGTGGTGGTCCCTACCTCCAACGTCCACTTGGGTGGTTAGTTGTAGTAGACCCCACCTAAAATATCATCATGAAAGATCCAAATAAAATAAAATGAAGTTTATTTTATTTTATTTATTCCACAAAGAAAAACAAAAAATGACTTCACCATCGACCAACTACCATCGAGATGAAGGTCTCATTAAGGGAATACTAGTGTTGTGAGTTCAACGGTGCACTCAGATTTCAATTCTGAGCAATGATTCATATGTTAAGTAAACTCACACCTACATTTAATGAATGTACCAGTACAAAACATTCAAAATTGATTCTAAGCACACCCGGCCACATAATCACCCACCGTCAATTTTTGAAGACTCCTAAAATTACCATATATTAAAAAAATCATATGTAATTTCTGGGTCATTACACTTAACAGTAATTCAATTAATGTAGTTGTAGATGATTGTCATCATAACATTTATATCAACTCAGAGAAACCATGTTGGGATACAAAATGACTCTGTTGCTATCTAAAAATATCATATATAAATCAAGTCTAAATTTTAAATTTTTTTATCTTCATCCCTGAATATTATAGATTTACACTTTATTCTATAAATAGCATAAAATTGAGAAATATTAATTATTCGTTTTTATATATTTTTTAAGAATACTCTACTAGGGGATGGTGTTTATCATTTACACTTTTGAAATAAAAAGAAAATTTTCTTAATATATCTTAATTTATATGAATGGTTCTCTTATGTTTTCCATATGTATGAGGATGATATGAATTACGATAAATCAACTCCATATCATGATCTGACTGAAGATGTCATTAGAACACTGATGTAAACATTTCATCATCACTAGTTTACATAATGTGTTCTTCCATTCAACCATACGAAATATTAAATATATATCATAGATTTATAATAAAAATTCATATGATTTATTCATTGAAATTAATGGCACTAACATTATTGGAATTTTCGAAGAACACTTATATAATTACAAACATTATACTATTCATAGCGTGTGATGAAAAAAATAAATGGTAATGATTTTCAGTTATCATTCTCGTATGGGTAAGGGTTTTTACAAACCCTTATGATTAAATATCAAATCTATAAATCTTTAATATAGCATCCATCAAGGTACATAATTTGTAATATTTATTTTCATTCATTGAAAACAATAAATACAATTTTAAATCTCTATAATGCTTCGTACATCCATTATAAATAGATAATGATAAAAAATGAACATCAATAAATATATCCATATTTAAATATGATTTTTACGAAACACATAAATCATTTTTTAAAATTATGGTTAAATACAAAATATGGCTATGGTTAGGATGATTTATCACCTTCATACTGAATTTTGTATCTTTCAATTTTTTTCCTATTTAATTCATACATTTATTTATTATTAAACACTCATTTATTACAGATATGATTTTTCAATTACATCAATATGTGTAGGTCTATCCTTTTATAATCCCTTAAAAATTAATTTTTGTATCCTTATACTAGATTTTGTATTTTGATCCTTTCAACTTAAATCATCCTCTACCACGCTCACTTTCTTATGGTTGAATTGAACTAAGTAGTCGTTATCAACAATCAACTCCCACCATTATTTCTAGAAAATAATTAGTTATATACCCAGAAATATTTTAATTGAAATTTATGATATTTATATCTGCCACACATATAACAATAATTATAATTACACATTATATTTATTAAAAAACTATATAATAAAACTTTAGATCATTAGTCTATCAATTTAAATCACAATCCTTGAATAGGAATGCGAAATTATATATCGAAGGAAAATTCATTATTAGGATGTATCCTAGTACCATATACAATTCATCACTATATATTAGAAAACATTCATCATTCAAGGATACTATATGTATTTGAAAATTAATTAACATTACATTTAGTTACATAAAAATTTATTCACATTCAACTATCCAACGAAACTATACTCCCATTTGTGCTAACATTATTAGTTATTTATGCATCCCAATGAATTTCCCTATAGTGTATCATTAATATACATCTAGAAAATAAAAACTATGATTATCAGTAATTTTTTTTCTTAGATTAATGACCAATAACATTCATCATTCATTGGTCAATTATAATAACTTCCGTTGAGATTATACATCAAAAAATTGAAATTTTAATATAAAAATTTAACAATTTTTAAATGTTTAATACTTATTCTCATTAAATATTATATTCAATTAAATCATCATGTGATCTTGAAATTCATTATTTAACTTAAAATATTAATTAATATGTAATCTAAATACTACCAAAACATATCATTCATATCTCAAAATTCTGTATTCATTAAATTCAAGAATATATGAGGATAATAGCTTTAAAGACCCGAAAATTCCTTGTAATTTTTTTTATTAAATGGGAATTTTACAAGTCCAAGAAAATTGACGGTATGTGATTCTAATGACCGGTGTTCCCTGAATTAATTTCAGAACTTTTTTTGGGTACGTTTAGTAAACCTATGAGCGGGTTTTTGCAACTTTTGAACCGATACTTAGAATTGAAATCTGATGTCACCATTGAACTCACAATGCTTGTATACGCTTAAGGAGACATTAACCTTGACCGCAGTGGGTCGAGAGTGCAAGATAGTTTTCTGTGTTTTTTTTTGAAAGAATAAAATAAAATGAAAATGTGTAACATATTTATTTTCTTTTTTTGAAACCTTCCATGTGGTTTCTTTAATATTGGGGGTCACCTTTACTAAAACCACTCAACATAGGATTTGGTGTTAGGGACCACCCACATTTATCCTTCCAAGTGGGTTATGGTGGTGGGGACCACACAAGACTTAAAACCCCTTGAACCAATTTGAACTCCCTCTTAATGTGGACAAACCGCATGATCTCCCCCACATAATTATGCCACCATTCACCTTTAATTAATTAGTCCAACCAATCCAAGAATTAATTAAGATATTTTGAAATTATCCAAAAAAATATAATAGATAACTTGTTCTATTATGTGGGATTCCATTCATATTGGTTGAATTGGGGAGAGATTCACTATTGGGATGAAGCACTACAATGATGAACGCCAACGAGGAACATCTCCAACGACGAACAAACCGACGATCGTGGAAACATCAATGTCCCCTACGTTCAACGTTCACCTATGACATCATATCCTTCCTCGCGGCCTCCGTCAACAAACCTTAGAGGTAGGGGTTTATTTATGAGTGATTATCAAATCCCATGTTCTTCCCTTCTAAACTAAGAACGTAGATCAACTCTCATAAACTAGTTGATCCATGGATGTTTTCATTTGCGGGATTGGGAATACTTATTGAAGAATGCTATGGGGATTGATGTTTTTAAATATCTTCCATACGTGTTATTGATTAAATTTATTATCCACTTTCTACCACTCTAACATGAAGGGTGCTGGCCAAACATATATGGCTCAAAACCCTCCGTCATTTTTCATTTCTGCGTTTTCCACGATGGTTACAATGACCGGTGCCGACGTTTAGCACTGGTGGAACATGGGAGTGGTGGCAGGCACCACCACCATCCGCAAAAATTACAACGACGCCACCCCACATCTCTGCACCGCCCATCGACCTCTATGTCCTCCGCCGTCCGCGGCCCGCGCCGCCACACACCGTCAAGCTGCCCGTGGCCCCATGACACCACCGCCCCGACGCTCCGAGGTGCCTCTCGCGTCCCTTCCACTCCTCCCATATCCCCAAGGCATCGATTGCGGCCTTGTTCCCCCTTCACGAAGCCCTGTGGCCTCGCCGCACTACCTATTGACCTGGCACGTCATCTGTGGCCCTATCGCGCTGCCCTCGGGACCTCGTGGCCTCTACGCTGCCTTGTTTGACCACCAGGCGCGGGCCGGACTACCCTGTGGGCCAGCCCACCCAGAGGCGGCTGGTCTGAAAGTAGCGGTATTGGTCGGGTCGACCCAAACAAGTTCAGCCCTGGCTGGTTCTGTCCGACCGTGTGGGACCAGACTCAGACCTAGTACGAACCATTAAAGCTCTTTAGGCCAGAACATTGGCACCAAAAATTTGTTTGATAAACTTTTAGTGGTGATAGAAACGTTGGAGTGAAATGGTCCATTTAGTATACCCCACTATAAATTTTGTAAATGTTGGTATACGGTCTGGTTGGATTGAGCATGAATCCAATGGGGCCCTCGGCACAAAAAGGCTAATAACTTACAGACTGGTCGTCTCATTGATGCACCGTCTTTGCGTTGAGACCATTATGACATGGCAGTGCTTTGGGATAATTCTTCATGGGACATCATGTTTATTGTAGTATCAAATAGTGGCTTGAGGAGTGGAACATCTCGAAGATGAGTAAGCATTGCATGGGAACCCATTAGTAGGCTGTGACTCGAGGAAGAGATCCTTCATGGGTCTGTTATTGATGGTCCCACATGTAACTGCTCAAGGATTCAATGCAGGGATACTCGAGTGATCATGTGGGGTTCTACATCTATCGATCCTATGTGGTTTAGTACCTAGCGATATTTTGTGGGTTAGCACCGAGCAAACCTGTGTGGGTCAGCACCGAGCGATCATGTGTGGGTCAGCACTAAGTGATCCTATGTGGGTCAACATTTTGAGATCTTATGTTGTTATAATGTTTATTAGAGATCCTTCATGGGTCTTCCTCTTAACAGAATATGATGATACAGTATTTACATATAATCATCTCTACTATTGTACCTAAGTTATACATGGTGTAATATGAGTATGTAACTATGTGGTACGTTCTTTCATGGTAATACCTTAGTGGTATTCTTCATTGTGGAATACTTGTTTTGAACATTCCTTTATGGTTTTACTTCATTATTGGAATAGTTTAGCTTTGTTCTTTTGGGATGGATCATATGTTTCCCCATGATTGAGATGGGTATATTTGATAAATTAGCTATATATATGGGCATATACCTATGTAGGGTTGAGAATTGACTTCATGCTTTGTGGTTTATACTTTGTGGATTTTGTTAGACCTTGAGAGTCTCGAGATCCCTACTATGTATTGTAATACTCACTCTAGAACATGCTATTCCTGCACCTTGATGTGTTCGGTGAAGATGAGGAATATCATTAATCGAGGCAGAGGGTATCAGGACTGGACAGTGCCTGATGGTGGACCATATGATGAGTCGGTACACGAAGAAGACGAATGGATGTGGAGTGTGGAGGAGGTGATCTAAACGAATGCTTCAGGTAGGAACCCCGGAGGACAACCCAAATACTTTCTTAATGTTTATTTAGTTGAACATGTACCATTTCAGTTGAGATTGTATTCCAACCCCTTTTACTTACAGCACTCTTTTTGGAAATACAGCTTACTTGGGTTCGTATCATGATGTATGCTTGGTTGCATGTGATTACATGTTATAGTGGCAATGACATCCCAGTTTTAGGGAATACACATTCTGTGCTAGTCACCATCACCTAACCTATGGAAGGCGGGCATGGGGTAGTCACCGCACGAGACCCGAGGGACATGTCATGACACAATGGTATTAGAAGATTTTTCTCTACCGTAGATCATAGGGCTCTGATATTTTTAACGGCTATAATTTTAGGTGTATTGAGTGTCATTATCAGTTTAGGGAAACCAATGTTGGTGTGTCGGCTGACGTATCCTTACACCATGACCCTGACTCTTGATTTCCAACGTAGTGCATGAAAACACTAATTGCGTTTGTGTTTTCAAGAGACTTATTTTTTATCACATTGAGTCATCTAAAAAGGTATAACTTATTTTTCCATGGAACACATGTTTCTTTTTAGGATTCCTCCATACAAAGATATAGTTAGCGTTCCGAATATAGTACGCACTGATTGTCCATAGAGCGATGAGGCCTTAGTGCATGGACATCTTCCAGTAGAGGCACCGGTAGAGCCACCAGCTGTACCATTACCCATTGGGCCACCGATGCCCCCAGCCTCGGTAGAAGATGTTGAATGCCACTTGAGAATGCTTCACGAGTTCTAGGGCCATTGGAACCAAGGTTCAGGGGAGAGATGGACCCACTGGCGTTTGAGGATTTGCTAGAGGTTGTGGTGAGAGTCTTTCGACTCATAGGGACATCATCGTATCTCTTGGTGAACCTTGATGCAAGTCATCTTCAGGAAGCAACATGCAGATAGTGGATCATGATGCAACATGATAATGACAAGGTGACACTTCTCTGGGATGACTTCGAGCGCCTAGTTCAAGCAGAGTTTGTACCAGTGACTCTTCGAGCAGTGGTCATACATGAGCTTCTTGATATGCAGCAGGGAAACATGATTGTGGCTCATTACACATCGAGGTTCACTAACCTCTCATGCTACTCCACAGATATGGTGCGAGACCCATTCTTCAAGGTCCGGACTTTTAATCAGTGAATCGGGAGGGAGATCCGGGCTTCGATGATCCCACTATGTATCCCGATATAGGCGTGGGTGTTAGAGTGAGCCCTCTCAGTCGAGATTTTTTTTATGAGAATTTTCCAGCAGTGAAACCCACCACCAGTGATCACTTAGCAGAGTATTCTGCAGCTGGTAGTAGAAAGATAACATAGATGTCCAAAAGGACAATACCTTTAGGTGGACGACCAAAGGACTTATGGTCAGTTGCACAGGGCACCTGAGGCAGAGCTAGTTATGCCTGGTGCAGGTAGTGTTACACATGTAGTGGGTAGGGTCACATGGCTCATGACTGTCTGGCCCGATGTAGGGGTGATTAGAATACAGTCAACGAACTGCCCCATGTAGAGACAATGATTCAACCGAGGAGGTCTGTATGGAGAAGGCGAACGTGGAAGAGGATCTGGCTACGCAGCTGGATGTGAGCGATGATTCGAGATGTTACTGCCACCACAACCAGATGGTCCATGCCGACTGTACGGAGCTGGTGGACAAGGGAGAGCCCAACTCTAGAAATTTGAGACCTACAATCACGAAAACTCCTGAGATGATATGAGGTAAAAACTTTGTATACTCCACCTTATCTATAGTAATTATATACATAGGTTCCAATCCTTCTTTTATTTCAACTACCCCCATTCAGATCTCAAGTATTCAGACAGAACCGTTGGTTTGATAATTATGGAAAAAGTCTCATACGTGAGAAAATTAGATGAATACACACTGGTTCTGGCAGTTTGAGCTTACTCTAGGAGGTGAGAGCATCAGTCGGGATCTCTTAGTAGCAGCGTCAAGGCCTTACGACATCATATTGGGTATAGAATGGTTATCTACACTCCATGCCCTGATTTACTGTATTATGTGAAATGTGTTGTGTGTCAGCATGGATGGGACTAGCATTACTTTAACAGGCGAGAAGGAATCCAATGCTGAACATGATGGACTAAATGAAAGAGAGTGCAACCAATCACTCATAAGTGGGCTAGCCTTACCCACAGAGCTATTGATGTGGAGGGTCTGGGCTATCCGGTAGTGGTGGGCCAGTGTGTGGATGTCTTCCCTAATGATTCTACGAGTCTAACTTATCATATAGAGGTGTAATGTTACATTGACATGTACCCTGAGATGGACCTGATATCTACACCAGCATATCAGATGGCTCCAGTAGAGTTTCGTGAGCTGTGGGTACATATTGAGGATCCGCAAGAGAAGGGATTCATTTTTTCCAGCTTTTCACCTTGGGTGGCCCCGATTTTGTTCTCCAAGAAGGTGGATGGGAGTTTGAGACTTTGTGTCAACTATCGGTTCCCAAACTAGGTTACTGTGAATAACATGTATCCACTTCTAAGGATTGAAAACAACTTTGATCAATTGAAGGGAGAACAATGGTTCTAGAAGATTGACATCTGATCACACTATCTCATACTCGGAGTGCGAGACGAGGATATGATGAAGATGGATTTTAGATGTCAGTATGACCATTATGAGTTCTTGGTTATGCCATTCAGCATATCCAATGCTCTGACAGTGTTCATGGGACTCATGAACTGGATATTTTAGCCATTCCTTGATCGTTTGTTATTTTTCTTCAACGACAACATTCTGATATACTCAACTACTGGGGAGGATCATGACTATCATTTACAGGTAGTATTGGACACAATCCGAGAGCACCATCATTATGGTAAGATTTCAATGCGATCCGATAGGTTCACTTTATAGTACATGTCATATCGGAGGCTGGTGCTACAGTATATCTAGTGAAGATAGAGGCAGTACTTGCTTGGAAGCCACCTATGGTTGTGACGGAGGTACAAATATTCTGAGGTATTAATGGATACTACTAGATATTTGTGCTAGATTTCCCTAGAGTTGCAGCACCACATTCAACATTGACGATGTAGGGGAAACCCTTAGTGTGGTCGGAGAGATGCCAGCAGAGTTTTCAGGAGCTGAGACAGAGGCTGACTAGTGCCCCCTTCTTGAGGCTTCCATAGGAGGAAGTAGGGTACATACTCTACTACGACGCATCAGGGACCATACACAGATGTGTCCTATTGTAGAAGTGAGCAGTGTTCACATATTGTTCTCGACAACTGAGACAACATCAGTAGAACTACACTACCCATGACCTAGAGTTAGTAGTAGTGGTCTTCACCTTGAAGATGTGGCAACACAATATGAGGGGAGGAAGTTTTATAGTGTACTCTGATCACAAGAGTCATAGGTATATCTTCTCTAAGAAGGAACTGAACCTGAGAAAACAACATTTTCTTGAGTTTTTTTTGGGACTATGACTTCAAAACAGTCTATACTAATGGGATGGGGAGCGTTGTAGAAGATTCACTCAACCAGAGATCTCATATACAGATGCTAGGTGAGGTGACAGAGTAGCTGGCCACTTTACAGATATCCTTTTTGGATCGGGATGGAGAAGCTTCTCTTTAATCTCTTATAGTCACTCCCCCACATCATTAGTGATTTAGGGAGGCACATCTTTAGGACACTTACCACAAGACAAGACATTAGCAGATATCCACAGGAAGGGCACCTGATTGATTTTCTGATGGTGTGGAGCAGGTCATCCTCTTCAGTGGACGTACCATTGTACCAGTGTCACTTCGGGAGGATGTGATGAGGGAGTTTCACACATCCCCTCTAGTGATACATCCAGGAGTGTCAAAGATGTACCAGGATCTCTGACTACAGCACTGGTGGCCTGGAATAAAGAATAAAATAGCTGAGTTTGTCACTCAGTGCCTCACTTTTCAGTAAGTGAAGGCAAGGAATTAGGTACCACCAGGCTTGGTTTAGCCTTTAGAGGTTCCATAGTGGATGTGGGATGAGATATCCAAGGGCTTCGTGACAAGACATCCACGTACATCCAAGGGTCATGACTTGATTTGGGTGATCATCAATCGACTCACCATGTCGGCCCACATCCTACCGACCGGAGATCAAGGTTTATTATAGAGCTTTAGAATCCACTATGAGCAGCAGATTGTACGGCTTCTTAGAGTACCCTTCATAATTTTCATTGATTGTGATATACATTTTACTTCATGACTATGGAAGGGGTTGCAGGAGGCTTTCAGGTCATAGATGTATTTGAAACCACCTTACATACTTAGACGGATGGCTAGACTGAGTAGACCATTTAGACCCTCGAGGATATGTTGCGTTATAGTGTCCCCAACTTCATTCGTAGTTAGGAGGATCACTTTCCTTTGGTGGTGATTTCATACAACAATAGTTGTCACTCCACCATTGGGATGGTGCCTTTTAAGGCATTCTATTGAAGACCTTGCAGATCACCATTGTGCAGGACTGACCCATGTGAGTCCGCACTAGTGGGACTAGAGATGGTACGAGCTACAACTGATAATGTATAGATCATCCAATAGTGGATGAAGACTACACAGATCATAGAAAAGTCTTATGCCGACAGGATACGGAGACCTCTAGTGTTCAAGGGTAGCAACCACTTATTTATATGGGTATCACCTTTGACATAGTCTGTGGAGAGTTGGACGAGGAGGAAAGTTTCTCTGAGGTTTATCAGACCCTCTCAGGTCCTCAGCAGCATTAGCGATGTGGATTACCGCTTAGCTCTTCCACCCCAGTTTCACCGACTGCACGACGTCTTCCACATATTTTACATGAGGAGATACGTGCACGGCCCTTCTCACATCATCGACCATATCGAGATGGAAATCAATGATGGGGAAAGTTTTATAGTGGTTCTAGTAGAGATTGAGGATCAAAATAAGCGGATCCTTCATCGGCAGTCGATACGTATGGTCCATGTTCATTTAAAGCATGAGAACCTCTAGAAGAGAACATTGGAGAGGGAGGCATAGATTCATGCTCAGCACCCCCACTTGTTTTCTAGATTTCGGTTCTGTCTTATAGGTATGTAAATCCCATTGGTGGGGAGAATTTAAAGACCCAGAAATTCCATGTAATTGTTTTTAATTAAATCTGAATTTTATGAGTCCACAAAAATTGAAAGTGTGTGATATCGAGGCCTGGTGTGCTCGAAATGAAATTCTGAACATTGTTTTGTGGATGTTCAGTAAAAGTACGACCGGGTTTTTGTAACTTTTGAATCAGTGCATAGAAATGAAATTAGAGGGCAATGTTGAACTCGCAGCGTCAATATTGGTTTAAGAAGACCTTCACCTAGAATACAGTGGGTCGAGAGTGAAAGATAGTTTTTGTGTTTTTTGTAAAATTATAAAAGAAAAAAAATGTGTAACATTTTTTTTGAAACCTTCCATGTGGATGTTTTAATGATAGGGACAACCTGTACAAAAACCTCTCAACATATAATATGATGGTGGGGACCACCCGAGCCTACCCTTCCATGTGGGTTATGGTGGTGGGGACCACCTGAGACATAAAACCCCATGTACCCACTTGAACCCCCTCTTAATGAAGAGAAACCACTTGATCTCCCCCACATAATTATGCCAACTCTCCACATTAATTAATTACAACCACCCATCAATTAACTAATTAACCTATGTTGAAATTATGCCAAAAAACAAAATAGATAACTATTTATACTACGTGGGATACCATTCATTGTGGTTGAATTGGGGAGTGGAAAACTATTGGGAGAATGATCTCTAGTGAAGAATGCCAATGAGAACATCTCAAATGAAGAATGAACTGACGATCGAGGAAACACTTATGTCACCATTGTCCGAATATTCTCAACAACATCATCTCAATCCTCACGACCTCTATCAAGAAAACTTCAATGTAGGGGTTTATTTATGACTGATTATCACATCCAATGTTCTTCCCTTATAAACTATTAATGAGGTCCATCTCTCATAAACAAGTTGATCCGTGAATGTTTTCTTTTGTGGGATTAGGAATAGTGGTTGATAAAGGTTGTGGGGATTAATGTTTTAAAATATCTTCTATATGAATTCTTTATTAAAATTTATTAACCACTTGCTACAACTGAAATGTGGTGGTTGCGGGCCAAACAAACATTGCCTGAATCCTCCATCATTCTTCTTTTGTGTGTTCTTAGTTATGGTGACGACGACTGGTGACGACTCTTCGCAACTAGTGGAACATGAGAATGACAGCTGAAACCACCTCCGAACGTGATGAAGAAAATAGTGCCGCTTCGTGGCTATGTTCCACCTCACGGCTCCCCGATGCCCTGCAGCCTTCATGGCCTCCATTGTTTGGGTCCAGCGTTGCCCCACTCCCTCACGACACCCATGGCCCTGCAGCACCGCCCCATGAACTCGCGCCGCCCGCGACCCTGCTGCCCCGCCTCACCGCCCAATGGAATCTCCTTACTCGCGGCCTTGCAGCCTTCGTACCACCCGGCTGGGCCGACCAATGTGGACTGGGCCGGACCCATCAGATGGGGATGGTCCGTGTGATCGGGCCTGGATGGACATGACTTGGACCCCCTACAACCCATTTACACTCATTTGGGAATAACATTGGCACAAGGCGTTTGTTTGACGAACCTTCAGCGGCGCTCGAAACCTTAGAGCGAGAAAATCCCTTGAGTATACCCCACTGAATATTTGGGTATAGTTGGTATATGGCCAGGTTGGATTGATCACGAATCTAATAGGGATATGGCGACAAAAAGGCTAATAACTTACAGAACTGGTGTCTGATTGACGTGACATCTATTACGTTGAGACCCCTATAAAGTGGCAGTACATTTGGATACTTATTCATGGGACTTATTTGTATTGGAAGTATCTAATAATTGTTTTTGGAGTGGACCCTCCCGTAGATGAGAACTCTTAGAGCGAGAACCCACTATTTGGATGTGACTTGGGTAATAGATCCTTCATGGGTCTGTGACTGAGGGTCCTATATGGAACCTCTAATTGATTCCATGTGGGACTACCTGAGTTATCTTGTGTGGGTCAGCACCTAGAGATCCAATGTGGGTTAGCACCTAGCGATCCTGTGTGGGTCAGCAACGAGTTATCCTGTGTGGGCCAGCACCAAGCGATCCTATGTGGGTCAACACCGAGTGATCATGTGTGGGTCATCACCTAGCGATCATATATGATTTTGAAGATGAATATAGATCCTCAATGGGTCATCCTATTAATTGATTATGATGATTCAGTAGGTACACTTAATCAAATATACTACTGTACCTATGTTATACCAGGTGTGAGATAAGTCTCTACCTGTGTGGTACTTTCCTTCATGGTAATAACATGGTGGAATTATTTAATGTGGAGCACATTTGTGGTACTTACCTTTGTGTTTTTACTTATGTAGTGGAACAATTATGCTTTGGGATTTTTGGTTGGACCCTATTATTCCACCTGATTGAGATGGGTTTACTTGATAACTTAGGTATATGTATAAGCATATAACTAATTAGGGTTGACAATTGACGTTATTATTTTTGGTTTATCCTTTGTGGATTTTGTGAGACCATGAGGGTATGAGGGTCCCTACTGAGTATTGATATACACATCCCTATATTGGTTATGCCCGCACCTTGTTGTGTTTGGTACAGATGACAGACAACGTTCATCAAGGTTGAAGGTACCAGGACCGGACGGTGCCGGGAGGTGTACCACACGACGAGTCAATACACAGAGGAGACGGATGGATGTGGAGTGCTGGGGAGGCGATCTATACCAACCCTTCAGGTAGGAACCTTGAAGGAAGACCCAGTTTCTATCTTTCAATTTCATCAGTTTTACTTGTACCATTTCGGTTGGGCTTGTATTCTTGTCCCTTTTACTTACAATGCTCTTTTTGGAAATATAGGCTACTTATGTTCTTATCTTAAGGTCTGCTTAGTTGTGTGTGATTACAGTTTATAATGGAAATGTCTTTATAGTTTTAGGGAATTCTCCTTCTGTGCTAGTCTTTAGCCCCTATCATATGGATGGAGGGCTTGCGGTAGTAATGACACGGGTCCCGGGGGATGGGTTGTGACAAATAGTTAGAAAATATTACATCACTATAAATTTATAGTTATCATAATTTATAGGGAATTTTTTCTTGTGTATATATTTATTCTTCACCATAAAATTTATAAAATTCAATATGAAGGGAAATATAATAAATTCTTTTATCTTCATATAATTGATTAAAAAATCAACAATAGTGGGTATATGATACATGATCTTGATATTGATATTGTTTCCTCTAGGATAATTTAAAAAAAAAATTCATATATCTATCCTTAATTATAATTAAATAATATGTTCACCCCAAGGTAATGAACATGGTTTAATTATTCAGATTTCAATATTGTCCTTATATTAATTAATCAATTCCATCAACTAAACCAAAGCAATTCTATATGTAGTTGTTAAAATAGGTTTACCCCCAGTCGCATGTTCAATTTAATATCAATCATATTGATCAATAATAAAACCATAAAATTATAAAAAAAGTTATCAAATAAATCTCTTAAAACATTATTGAAATTGGTGATGAGTTTTTATAACAACCATCAATGATAAGAACCCCCATTAAATAGTAATCTATATCAATATAATTTGATTTATTTAAATTTGAAATTCATTTTTTTAGTCTCAATGTTAGAATAACAATGGTATCCCTATATTTTCAAATTTTACATCCATACCTCATACATTGATTGTGGATTTATGCAATAATATAAAATCCATGAAAAAAATTGAAATAAAATTCCACTAGAGAGAGAATTAAAATATCATAAAGAAAATTCCCATTAAATTCAATCAGAATAAACCATAAACATGAGATGCATTCATCATACTATAATGGGTTTTAACTAATAATTATTTTCCTAATATTTCAGTGTATGAATTAACATTGGAATATAATATTCATGGTATATAGTAATTCAATAGACTATACTCAACTACAATACATCAATATTTTAGTTAACATGTCACCACCGTGAATTCATTATTCTACCTCCATTTCCATACTAAAACCAAAGAGTATTGTGTGGGAAAAACTTTCAGAGTGAGAACACTCAAAATCATTAAAAATGTTTTATATCCATGTCATCTTTAATTCATTTTATATCACCATAATCATAATAAAGGAAATCCAAATATAGTATCTAGTCTAATAAATCGTTATAGTTTTTAATGAATTTTTTATTTAATCTAATAATACCAATAGGGAGTTTCATATATAATGTACTATAATATAACATTTCTTGTGCCCTGGAATTGTTGTGGATATATAATAAACCAATAGATTTTGGGATTACTACAACTAGAATAATCTATTCTAAAATAATTTACACATGCAATATCTTAGGATATATGTTTTTTATTATACAACCACTCTCTATTCATTAATATACCTTACAAAATCCTTTTATAATTAAAAATATCCCAAGGGTTATCAATATGGTTTTATCATCCTAGTTTTCAATGGTAACTAATCTTTTCTTTGAAAAACTACTATAGCATACAAGACTCATAAATATTGGTCTTTGATTAACACCCATTAGAGAACATTGTGGGTGGTTACATGTGTTGTTCATGACCTATACCACCATTTCTTGTGGGATAAAATTAATCATGAATCTAATGAGTAAAGATCTGGTCTTTACCTGATCATTAAATGTTAGAGTTTCTACTGATTGTATCTTTTCAATTTATTAGATAACAACTATAGGGATCCTTACATTTCATAAATAAATATTATATCTTATTGAATGAATATCCATTAAAAACAATATAGTCAAACTATAATTGTATATGATTAGTGTTTTTTAAATCATAGATACAAATGATTACTTTTCAAAAGAGAGATATATCGACTCCCACAATGTTATTCATAATAAACAATCATTATTGACACATAATAAAAATATTAAATCCACATAAAAAAGGGAAATAAAACATATGAAATGGAGATATAAATTTATTCAAATGGATAAACATGGGATATATCAATGATAATATAAATTTAACATGGAATAATATTATATTAATATTTGATTGATATTTGAAAAAAACAACCTATAAGTCATATAGAAAAATATTTCTTCCTGGAATTAATATTGGATGCCCTAATGATGTTAATCATAAATTAATTGAACAACATTATCTATTAGAAAATAAAATTACAATAATTCATATGTTTATTGAATACACATAAAAATAGAAAATCATTTTTAATACATGTTTAACCACCATTTTAATCATCGTGTTTTTGTTTACACCACATTCCATCATATCATTAGTAATGGTTCACAACTAATACATTCATAGTGAATAGTTCTTAACTGAATTATGTTCACCTCCCAGTTCATACCTTATTATCTAATGATATGTACATCACTATAAATTAGATGAGAGGTTTATTTAATATTATGACCTCCAATCATAAAATGAATATATATTGATATTTGTAATACAAATTCAAAAAACATGAATCTCATATAATATCCAATGGAATTGAAAAGGTTATCATAACAATTAATAAAAGTCAACATTATTTAACCCATTGAATATTGGTGGGTTTCATAGACATAAAATAATAATATTAACAATCCATCATGATAAAGAATTTGGATGGTATCATTGGATCATAAATATAGTCTAACATATGAAAACATAGATGTTGTGGAAATGTGTGCTTATGGTTAATGTGTCATATGGGAGAAGATTAGATGAATAGACACTTGTTATTGTAGTGTGAGCATACTCTAGGAGGTGAGAGCATTGGTTGGGATCTCTTAGTAGTAGCATTGAGGCCTCACAACATCATATTGGGTATGGAATGTTTATCTACAGTCCATGAATTGATTGACTGTATTAGGTGCAAATTGCTGCGTGTCAGCATGGATGGGAATAGCATTACTTTAACATTAGATAATTAATCCAATGTAGCACATGATAGACTTACATGGAAGAGAGTTCAACCAATCACTCATAAGATGTCTAGCTTTACCCTTGGAGCTATTGATGTGGAGAGTCCGAGCTATCCGGTATTGGAGGAACAGTGTGTCGATGTCTACCATGATGATGTTACAGGTCAACCTTCTCATGGAGAGGTGAAATTTTACATTGACTTCTACCCTGAGATAGCCCTGATATCTACACCATCATATTGGATGGCTCCTGTAGAGTTTCATGAGCTGTAGGTACATATAGATGACTTACAAGAGAAGGGATTCATTTTGCCCAGCCTTTCACCTTGGGTAGCCCCGATTTTGTTCGCCAAGAAGTCAGATGGGAGTTTGCAACATTGTGTTTACTATTGGTTCTCGAACTAGGTGACTGTGAAGAACAAGTATCCACTTCCGAGGATTTACGAAATCATTGATCAACTGAAAGGATTACAATAGTTCTCGAAGATTGACATCTAATCACGTTATCTCAAACTTAGAATGTGAGATAAGGATGTGATGAAGATGGATTTTAGATGTCAGTATGACCATTATGAGTTCTTGGTTATGACATTTAGCATATCCAATGCACTGACAGTGTTAATGGGACTCATGAACATGATATTTTATCCATACATTGATCGTTTTGTAGTATTCTTCATTGACGACATTCTGATATACTCATCTACTGGGGAGGATCATGAAAATCATTTAAAGGTAGTACTGGACACAATGCGAGAGCACCATCATTATGGTAAGATCACGATGTACCGGTTCTGGATGCAATAGGTTCACATTCTAGGACATGTCATATCAGAGGCTGGAGTTATAGTAGATCCAGTGAATATTGAGGTAGTACTTGCTTGGAAGACACCAAGGAGTGTAACAGAGGTACAAATTTTCTTAGGTATTGTTGGATACTACCATATATTTGTGATATATTTCTCTAGAGTTGTAGTAACACATTCAGTGTTGAAAAAGTTGTGGAAACCCTTCGTGTGGTCAGACAGATGCCAACCGATTTTTCAAAAGTTGAGGCAGAGGCCGACTAGTGCCCCCATGTTCAGGCTACCAGAGGAGGGAGTAGGGTACGTAGTCTACTGTTACTCATCAGGGACCATACACAGATATGTCCTGTTATAGGAGTGAGAAGTGATCACATATGGTTCTCAACAGCTGAGACAAAATGAGTAGAACTACGCTACCCATGACCTAGAGTTATGAGTAGTGGTCTTCTCCTTGAATATGTGGCAACAATATCTGATGGGAGAACGTTTTATAGTGTACTCTGCTCACAAGAGTCATAGGTATATCTTCCATCTGAAGGACATGATCCTGGGGCAACAACATTGGATTGAGGTTTTTCATGGAATATGACTTCAAAATAGTCTATACTGATGGTAAGGGGAATTTTGTTGCGGATTCACTCAACCAGAGATCTCATTTATAGATTCTAGGTGAGGTGACATAGTAGCTGGCCACATTACAGAAATACTTTGTGGATCGGGATGGAGAAGCTTTTCTTCAGTCTCTTATAGTCACTCCCCCAATTCATTAGTGAGTCATGGAGGCATAGCATGAGGACACTTACTGCAAGACAAGACGTTCTCAGATATCTAAAGGAAATTCACCTGATGGAATTTTTGATGGTGTAGAGCACATAATCTTCATTAGTGGATGTACCATTGTACCAGTGTCACTTTGGGAGGATATGATGAAGGAGTTTCACACATCCCCTCTAGAGATACATCCAGGAGTGTCAAATATGTACCCGGATATCCAACTACAGCACTGGTGTCGGGAATGTAGAATGTAGTATCTGAGTTTGTCTCTCAGTGCCTCACTTGTTAGAAAGTGAAGGTGGATAATTAGGTACCAACAGTCCTGGTTTAGCCTTTATAGGTTCCATAGTTGATGTGGGATGAGATATCCATGGGCTTCATGACATGACTTCCACATACATCCAAGGGTCGTGACTTGATTTGGGTGATCATTAACCGAGTCACCAAGTCTTCCCACTTCCTACTGATCAGAGAGTAGGGTTTAATAGAAAGAATGGGAATTATATATGTGCATTAGATTGTATGGCTTCTTAGATTACACTTGACAATTGTCTCTAATCATGATACACATTTTACTTCTAGAATATGGAAGGGGTTGAAAGAGGATTTCGGGGCATAACATCATTTGAAAACCTCCTTACATCCATTGACGGATGGCTAGACTGAGTAGAACATTTAGACCTTCAATGAAAAACTACGTTCTTATGTCCCCAACTTCGGATGAAGCAGGGCGGATTAAATTCCTTTGGTGGAGTTTGCATACAACAACGGCTATCACTCAACCATTGGGATGGCGTCTTTTGAGGCTTTGTATAGAAGACCTTGCATATCAGCATTGAGCCGGACTGACCCATGGGAGTCATCCCTAGTGGGATCAGAGATGGTACAATCTACAACAGATAAAGTACTGATCATACATTAGTGGATGAAGACTACACAGAGCATAAAAAAGTCTTATGATGACAAGAGATGGACACCTCTGCTGTTCGAGGATAGTGACCACTTATTTATATGGGTCTGACCTTTGACATAGTCTGTGGAGATTTGGATGAGGATGAATGTTATCTCTGATGTTCATCGGACCCTCTCAGGTCCTAAGTAGGGTTAGCGAGGTGGATTACCGCTTAGCTCTTCCACCTCGGCTACATCGGGTGCACGACGTGTTCCACGTATCCCAGTTGAGGAGATATCTGCACGACCCTTATCACATCATCGATCGCGGAGATATTGACGTTGATGATGGGGAGAGTTTTATGGTGGTCCCAGTTGAGATTGAGGATCAAAAGAATCAGGTCCTTCATCAGCGGTCGATCCCTCCGGTGCACGTTCATCAACAGCACGAGAACCTCTTGGAGAGCTCATTAGAGCAGGAGGCACAGATTCGTGCTCAGTACCCCCACTTGTTTTCTAGTTTTGAGTTATGGATTATGGGGACATAAATCCCATTGGTGGGGAGAATGTAAAGACCCTGAAATTCCATGTCATATTTTTAAATTAGATCTGAATTTTATGAGTCCACTAAAATTGACAGCGAGTAATTTCAAGGCCTGGTGTGCCCGAAAAGAATTTCTGAACATTTTTTCAGGTACGTTCAGTAAACGTACGAGCAGGTTTTTTTAGCTCTTGAACCGGATCTAAGAATTGAAACTAGAGGGAAATGTTGAACTCGCAGTGCTGATATTGGTTTTGGAGTCCTTCACCTATACTACATTGGGTCGAGAGTGAAAGATAGTTTTTGAGTTTTTTGTTCAAGAATAAAATAAAATAAAAATGTGTATCATTTTTATTTTCTTATTTTGAAACCTACCATGTTGATGGTTAAATGGTGGCGACCACCTATACTAAAACCTCTCAACATAGAATATGATGGTGGGGACCACCCGAGCCTAACCTCCCATGAGGTTTATGGTGGTGGGGACCTCCTGAGACTTAAAACCCCAAGAACACCTTTGAACTCCATCTTAATGGGGAGAAACCTCTTGATCTCCCCCACTTAATTATTCAAACTCTCTACATTAATTAATTAAAACAACCCATCAATTAACTAATTAACCTATGTTGAAATTATGCCAAAAATAAAAATAGATAACTATTTCTATTATGTGGGATACCATTCATTTTGGTGGAATTGGGGAGTGATGAACTATTGGGAGAAAGCTCTCCAGTGAAGAATTCCAACGAGGAACATCTCCAATGATGAATGAACTGACGATCGAGGAAACTTCGATGTCACCATTGTCCGACTATTCTCAAGGACATCATCTCAATACTAGCGACCTCTATCAAAAAACCTTCAAAGTAGGGGTTTATTTATGAGTGATTATCACATCCCATGTTCTTCCCTTATAAACTATGAATGTGATTCATCTCACATAAATAAGTTGATCCGCAAAAGTTTTTTTTTGCAGGATTGGTTATAGTGATTGATGAAGGTTGTGGGGATTAATGTTTTAAAATATCTTCCATAAACATTTTTTATTCGAATTTATCAACCACATGCTACCCCTATAATGTGGTGGGTGTGTGCCAAACAAACATTGCCAGACCCCTCTGTCATTATTCTATTGTGCGTTCTTAGCGATGGTGACGAAGACTGGTGTCGACGCTTGGAAAATGGTGGAACACGAGAACAACGGCCGACACCACCACCGAATGTGATGAAGACAACAGCACCGCTTCGTGGCTCTGTGCTGCATCACGACTCCCCACTTCCCCGCGGCCTCCACAACCTCCGCTGTATGGGGACAGCGCATCCCCACCCTCTCAAGCTGCCTGTGGCCCCACAGCGCTGCCCCATGCCCTCGCGCTGTCCTCGGCCCTACCGCATTTCCCCAGGGCATCGTCTCAGTGCATCAACATGTAAATGAAGAAATACATCTCATAGAAAATAAAACCACATTACTATAATTTAAAAATCTTCCACTGAAATTGAATGAATAAGGAAACACATATCTCCAAGCTATGAAAACATATCATTGTAATCATAATGTTTCTAGATTGAAGGGAGAACACATATGTTTTTATAGGATTTATTACAAAAATGTGATTTTGTAATCATTAAAATCATTTGACACCAATATAAAATTCCTTCTAAGTTTCCAGGAAAATTTATCGAAATTATTAAATCCATAAAAAATTATTCTTCCAATCAATTAATGTTGGAATATTCTAAATCAATGAATTCTACATGACAATTCATTCAAACTCAAAAAAATATTGCTCGTATATATTCACATCTAATACAATGCATGCACTCACATTGAATATATGATGAAATTATAAAATAATATCTAAAAAATAATTTTCATGGGAAGGACAATCATACATCTAATTAATTACACAGAACTCAAATAAACCATAAGAACCAAATGTTAATGGTGTGAAACTAATTAATTGGTGTATACCTATGAAAAAATGTGATGGTTGTGAACTTAATCAAGTTGAAAGAACTTCCCTTCAGTGGAGGTCACTAGAATATGGACATATGGGTCCCTTGATTTATTTTACATCGCATATAACCATATGAATAAAAGTGTAAGGTCCCAGATCTGGGTTCCACATAACGGGTGCCCCGAACCCATTTGGTCACATGACCTCAAGGGAATTTCCCCAAATGCGAAAGGATGCCAACTAGAAGCAAGGGACTATATGGCCCCACCCTTAAACCTTACATAATCTTGAGTTATTACAAGATTACACATTTAGTATCTTTTCAGGTTTAGATTTTTAGAGAATTAGATAATAAAACGTGCATTACATTCAACATTTAAACAATGTGGTAACATAAAAGATAATATTCATTTTTTCCATAAATGGAAACATATTTAAAATAAAACATGGATTATTTCTTGGAACTTCCTTGACACTATCATCACATCATGTGCCTTTCCCTTGACATGTGAAAAACATTTCCAAATCATGGGATGAGAATAAAAATCTCAGTAAGGGTTATAAAAATAGGGAAAGGAAACATGAGTACATGTATACATAAGAATCAATGAAATCATACATTAATCATAAAACATATGAACTTAAATAGACCTCATTAAATCATGAATAAATCATAGAAATCATAAGACATAAAGATAACTTGTGGCATTCATAACATTCTTACGTAAGGAGTAACCCTCTTGGTTACGTTTGGAATACACATCACAGTATATTACCAAAATCTCTTCGGAGAAACCATAAAGTTTAACCCCTTCACATTACCCAATGCATTGGAGAGCTATAACTGGCTCACCCACCCTTAGTTTATCACGGATCCACCTGTCTTCATAATAATTCCCATGAACCATAACATAATCGTATCGCATAAAACATGCATAAAGGAAACATAAAATTTCCACATTTGAATCACAAGATATCAATAAAACACATTGGAATAATAAAAACATTAAGAAAACAATTTTCAATACAAAAATAAAATTAAAGTAAAACAATGTATTTATTTTTCATTTAAAAAATTATGTCTTGTAGAGGAAGCCAAAACTCAAATTATGGTCACAACGGCGGAGAATTCATTGTCTCCGCATATGTACGACAAAAAAAATTTCCCTTTTTCGTTTATTAAAACACTTTCTATAAAAAAAAGATTCCTTTCAGATAAACATAAAAGACAAATGGGTTTATAGACCATATAAAAAAATTTTGTGTGTAAAAAAAATATGCCTCAATGAAAGGAGATTGAGACAAAGTCCCATACCTTGGGTCCGACATGACTCGATCGTTCTTTGACATCCTAAATAATAAAATTTAGTTAATTTAAACTTTTTTAAGAACCTTTGTTATGTTCATTATTCCTTTTATATCTCTTATTACCATGTCATGAACACTATGTAATTATTTAAGTTAATAATGGTCGTTTTGACGATCATTGGTACTTGAGTCAAAAATATGTTCTTTATAATTAAAAATTTTTCATGTATCCATTATATCCAGAGTTATAATCATCATGTATATATCATATATATCATATATATCTAGTATATACATGCATTTATAATATTACATAATCATTTATAGGTAAGAAATGAAATGCACCGTTCATGGAGACGGTAAGACGTGCGTACGCTTGAACGCTACTTCCATTTCTATTTCATATTTAATGGAATTAAAACATAATTATACAAAATTGTATTATAATTCCAATATTTTATCATATATAATATCATTCAATCTATCCTTTATACGTACCACATAAGGTATTAATGAGTCAAATCACTTTGAGGGGGCGGTAGTCCGCACTTCCTTAAATGAAGATATCGTGTTTACCCATAATGGAAACCATAATGGTATGCCATAAATGAAAAATACAGAAGATTAAGTAAAACATAAACATATTATATATCATATATAAATATAATTACATATTAATGGACACTTTTGAAGGTGTTATATGAGTGTTGAACAATCATCGTTTCGTGAGGCATAAATTCTCCATCCACAGAAAAAGTATGTTCATTAACCATTAGATGTAGGTGTGTGTATGTGTAGCTCAAATCCTTCTTATAAAAACATCCTAGTATATTTAATATACTGGTTTTGTTACAAAATAAATGAATAAATTGAGTATAGGGGGTTGGAAGATCAAAATAAAACATAAGAACACAAGTGAAGAAGTTACCTTAAAATCGGGTAACTCTTTTTGATTTGAGCTCAAAGACTTCCTTGGGAATACTTCTGCACAAAGTGAGCCTTCAAGGAGTAAGAGAGGGATGTGTAGAGACATAATGGGCAGGGGTTGGCTGAGCCAAAGGCTTTGGAAGTTTGGGTAACGAGGTAGAGGTGGGGGCCTTTTATAAGAGGAGAGGAGGGGCACTCTTGGAACGTAAAGAAATGTTACTTTATTTTAAAATGTCCCACATTGATATAATTCTAGGATAAGGTGATAAGGTTTAGAAATATACTCATACAATAGGTCTTTGACAAGTGTAATTTATAGTTTTAACATTATCATTTCATTTTAATTGAATCCTTTATTAATGAGGTAATCACTGCATCATCATGATGTCATAAATAATTTAATTTATATAACGTCTAAATATTATAAAACAAATACTATCATGTAGGAAATATTTTTAGCTTTACAATGACTATTTATAGTCTAAAGGATCATTTATTTTGACAAAATTAAAAATGTTTTACTCAGGTGACACATACTTTGTTATATTTAACTTTCTTTAAAAAGAAAAAGAAAAAAAGTCACTTCCACACAAAAGTGATTCCATGGGGTCCCCAAATTTGGCATAAGGCATCCCATGGTCGTCCATGAGACAACCAGTAACATTATGACACATTTTGGTGTAATTGTTTATTATTATGATATTATTTTATTATCCTTAAGCACCCGATTACTCATTAATTAAGATAATTAAAGATAATTATCGTCGTTACTATTCATAATGTCCAAAAACAAATGAGTCTTAATTACATAATTTGGACCTTATTATTCGAAATTATGAATCCATTTTACAAAATTCCAAACATATAAATTGCAATAATTATTTTAAAAATAAATCTCGTTGTCAAAACAAATAACGGGTTTTTTTAAACAATATCTATGAAAAGATTGGCACTTGTTTATCCCCAATTCCAAAGTGAAATTAATCACAATGACCACCATTGGATTAAATGGTAAAAATATATTATATTTACACATTAAAAAAAATTTAAAATATAATCTAACCATGTAGTTAAATTAGATGAAAAAGCAGTTTTGGTGTAAAATGTAGTATTTATCACTATTCATTACAAAATGAACATTGTCAGAAAAAATACCAAAAAATTATCCATTGTAAATTTCAATGTCCCAATAATAAATAATAAGTATATAGTGACAAATAGAGCTTATAAAATTGTCAAAAAAATTAATAGGATTTTCCATCAAAAGGCATTAAAACAATCTTTTAAGAATATTAGTGTATTCCATGCTTAAGATTGGATTTATTCTCATTTTAAGCCACTAAAACACTATTTAACTAATAAATAGACATAGATAAGAATATATATTATTCATTACATACTTGGGATGTTACAACCTTCCCCCCTTTAGAAAATTTTGTCTCCCCAGTTTATTTACTTATCGAATAAGTGGGGGTATTTAGCCGTCATTGCATTTTCAGATTCTCATGTTGCCTCTTCAATAATGTGGTTTTTTCACAAAAATGTTACCTGATGAATAACCTTATTTCAAAACACTTGCTCCTAGTGGTCAAGAATCTGGACTGGTTGTTCCTCATAAGATTGGTTCTCATCCAGCTGAACTACCTCTGGACTCAAAACATGAGATGGATCTGGCATATACTTCCTTAACATGGAAAATGAAAAACATTGTGTACCAGAGATAAGATTGGAGGTAAATCCACTCGGTATGCAACTGATCCAACTCTCTCCAGAATTTAATATGGTTCAATTAACCTTGGACTCAGCATTCCTTTCTTACCAAATCGCATCACACTTTTACATGGTGAGACTTTGAGAAAAACATGATCACCTACCTCTAAAGAGATATCCTTCCTCCTGTTGTCCGCATAACTCTTCTGCTTGCTCTGAGCTGTTCTCATGTCATTCAGTATCAGCTGAAATTTTTATGACTACTCTTATACCAATTCTGGTTCCATCAGCTTTCTTTCACCCAGTTCATCCCAAAAATCTGGGGTTCGACACCGCTTCCCATATAATGCCTCAAATGGTGCAATCTATATACTGGAATGAAAACTTTTATTATATGAAAACTCAACCAATGAAAGATTTTGGTCCCAACATCCTTGATATACAACGAACACGCACGTAGAATATCATCTAAAGATTGAATTGTTTGTTCTGAATGCCCATCTGATTGAGGATGAAAAGCTGTAAAAAAATTTAATTCAGTACCCATCGATTTTTGAAGGAAATTCCAAAAGTTAGAAGTGAACCTGGGATCATGGTCAGATACAATGGAGAGAGGAACTCCATGTAACCTGACTATCCCTTTAAGATACAAATGGGAATGTTGATCTAGGGAAAAAGTATCTCGTATAACAAGTAAATGAGCAGATTCAGTCAATCGATCAACAATAACCCATATTGTATTATTACCTCGAGGTGTCTTCGGCAATCCCACAACAATGTCCATTGATATATTTTCCCATTTCCACTCTGGCACTAGTAAATGATGAATCATCCCTTTCGGTAACTGCCTCTATGCTTTAACCTAATGACAAGTCAAACACTTCATAGTAAAATCAGCAATATCCCTTTTCATTCTGTACAACCAGTAATACTCCCAAAGATCCCTATACATATTAGTTCTGCTAGGATGAAATGAAAATGGAGAACTATGAGCTTCACATAAAAACTCTCTCTTCAACTGTGAATCACAAGGCATACACAATCTATTCAAAAATCTCAAAGCAAAATCATTATCAATATTGAATTCAAGCAACTTACCCTTCTGAACCAGCTCTACATTTTTCTGCAACTCACTGTCTTCCTTCTGTGCTTGCTTAATTCTGTCTGATAGAGAATATTTCACTAATACCTTAAACAAAACAGAAGGACATCCTGCACCAATAACTTCTATGCCAAATTTCATCAAATCCTTAACCAAAGTATCACCTTCAAAACGTAACATTGTAAATGAAGCATTACTTTTTCTACTCAAAGAATCAACCACTTTATTCTCTTTTTCCGGATGGTAATGAATTGTACAATCATAATCGTTGATTAATTATCCCCATCTCCTCTATCTCATTTTCAATTATTTCTGAGTTAATATATACTTTAAACATTTTTGATCGGTATATATTTCACACATTACACTATACAAATGATGCCTCCAAATTTTTTATGTGAAAACAACAGTAGCTAAGTCCAAATCATGTGTAGGGTAATTTACCTCATGAGTTTTCAAATGTCGTGAAGCATAAGCAATTACATGATCATTCTGTATTAAGACACAACCACGTCCTTTCAATGAAGCATCACTATAGATAACAAACTCACCATTCCTGGAAGGTAGTGCCAGAACTGAAGCATTCACCAATCTTCTTTTCAATTCCTGAAAACAATCATCACATTTTTTTGTCTAGATAAACATAACACCCTTCCGAGTTAGCGTAGTCATTGGACTAGATAACCGTGGAAAATTTCTGACAAACCTTCGGTAGTAGTATTCCAAACCATGGAAGCTACGAATCTTAGTTACATTTTTGGGTCTTGGCCATTCTTCAACAACCTTATTTTTTTGCAAGATCAACAGTTATCCCATATATAGAAACAATGTGACCAAGAAAAGAAATTTGTTGCAACCAAAACTCACACTTGCTGAATTACCATACAATTTCTTTTCTTTTAAGGTTTTTAAAATAACACTTAAATATATTGCATTCTCCTATTTACTTTTAGAAAACACCACAATAACATCAATGAAAACAACCACAAACTTATCAAAGAACTCATCGAAAATTCTATTCATTATGTCCATGAATACAGCAGGTGTATTGGTTAGCCCGAAAGGCATTACTAAAAATTCATAATGGCCATATCTTGTACGAAATGCAGTCTTCGGAATATCTTCTTCCTTTACCTTCAACTGATGGTACCCCGATCTCAGGTCAATCATTGAAAAATACTGAGCTCCCATGAGCTGACCAAGAAAATCATCGAAATGAGGCAAAGGATATTTGTTCTTAACAGTGATGTTATTCAAGGCACTATAATCAATGCAAAGTCTCATAGAACCATCTTTCTTTTTAACAAATAAAACAGGATCACCCCATGGTGATGTGCTAGGTCGAATGTAACCTTTATCTAATAAATCTTGTAATTACTCCTTCAAATCTAAAAGTTCAATTGGAGCCATTCGATAAGGGGGTTTTGAAATTGGCTTAGCATCAGGATCAAAGTAAATAGTAAACTCAACTTCCCGATCTGGTATAATTCTAGGGAACTAATGAGGAAAAACCTCAGGATACTCATTTACCACTGGCACATCACTAATCTGAATAGTTCATTTGTTTTCAACAATATGTGCAAGGTAACATTCATTTCTATCATTTACAAGTTTCTCGGCCTCTTGATATGTTATCAATAGTAAGGGTTCATTCTTGTACACAAATTGGAAGTTTTTCTGAAAAGAAACTTATTTAGCTCTACAGTCAATCTTAGCATGGTAAATAGAGAGCCAATCCATTCCAAGGATAACATCAAACTATACCAGAGGTAAAATAATAAGGTTCTCAAGTAGGTTCTTTACACGAATAAGGGTAGAAAGATTCTTATAAATTATTTTTGACTCAACATTTCCCCCAGGGGTTTTTACCAAAAGTTTAGGAGTCATTTCTTGAGATGGTATTCCCATTTTACTAGAAATGTTTTTAGAGAGGAAAGAATGTGTATACCCCGAATCAAACAACACACTGGCATAATCTGAAAAAACAAACAAAGTACCTGACATAACTTCATTTGATGGCCCGACATCTGCTGAAGTAGTTGCAAAGGATTTCACCACCCCTTTCTGCTTATATTCTAACTGCTTCCCATCACTTGAGATCTCTGTTAGACATTCGTTTTCATAGTAACCCATATCATTTCACTTAAAAAATTTCACTAACTTTAAATAAAATTTGGACTTACCATCACCTTGATCTTTTTCAGTTCAATCACGAGCCTTATGTCCCATCTTACCACATCAGTAGCACCTCCCATAATTCATAAGAAATTCCCCAGCATGCCTTTTACCACATTTATCACAAATTGGAAACTTAGTTTTCTTACTGTCAGACCTTTTTGAAGAATTCTTTCCTTTCTCATGCCACCTCGGTCTCTTCTTCTGCTGGTTGTTATAGAACACTTGATCATCAAAAAATTCCATTTCCACCTTCTCAGCACATCGAACAAGATTTTCATAACTTTTGAACTCACGAGAAGCTAAATCCCTTCAATATTTTGTCTTTAATCCTGATTAAAAATAATTTATTTTACTATCAAGGTCTCAGATAAAATTTGGAGCATAGCTTTCCAATCGAGTGAACCTTTCTTCATAGGCAGCCACTGAGTCTTCCTCTTGCCTCAATTACAAGAATTGTTTTTCCATCCTAAGTCAAAAATCCTTAGGAAAATACTTCTCAAGAAACATACCTTTTAATTCCTCCCAGTCGAGAGCATCAATCTCATCAGCGTCCCTGATATTTTTAACCATCGACCACCACTAATCTGCTTTACCCTCCAAATGGTAACTACCAAGACTAACCTTTTGATTGTCTGAACACCCCATGACATCGAAAATATTCTCTAGTGCTTTAATCCATCCTTCAGCTAGCACATGGTCAGATGATACTCTGAATGAAGGGGGATGTTGTCTTATGAAATGTTCCACCACATACATGTTCCTCTTCAGTTGATCTGGATGATCTCGTGCATGGATACCCCCACCATTTATCACTTGAGTCAACTGTGCCATTACTGCAAAAAACTCTTCAGTTTCAATTCCGACCATCTCTGGATGCTGATTCAGAAGATTATTTCCATCTGTATGCCTTCCTAGCACTGCTTCCCTCTTTCCTCTACGGAAAACCATTATGAACAAAAATGTATTAGATGAAGCAACATGGTAATCTTCAAATTCTATATCATTTCAATTTGACCAAAAAAACTATTTTTGGATAATCATTTAATAGAATTCTAACTCCTAATGTTATCTAGACCGACCTATGATACCAACTATAAGGCCCCAGTCTTAAACCATACTTAATATTGAGTTATTACAAGATTACACATTGAGGATCTTTTCAGGTTTAGAGTTTTAGATAATTAGATCATAAAACATGCATTACATTCCATATTTAAACAAAGTGGTTACATAAAAGATAGTATTAATTTTTCCCATCAATGGAAACATATTTAAAATAAAACATGGATTCTTCCTTGACACTTCCTTGACATTATCCTCACATCATGTACCGTTCCCTTGACCTGTGACAAAAAAATGCAAAAACCTGGGATGAGTATAAAAAGCTAAGTAAGGGTTATAAAAATATTGAATGAAAACATGAGTACATGTATACATAAGAATCAATGAAATCATTCTTTACTCATACAACATTAGAACCTACAAATAACTCATCAAATCATGAATAAATCATAGAAATCATAAGACATAAAGGTAACATGAGTCATTCATAACCTTCTTACATAGGGAGTAACCCTCATGGTTACGTTTGGAATACCCATCACAGTATATTCCCTAAATCTCTTTGGAGAAACCTTAACGATTAACCCCTTCACGTTACCCAATGCATTGGAGAGCTATATCGAGCTCACCCGCCCTTAGTTTATCACAGAACCACCCATCTTCATAATAATACCCAAAAACCATAACATAACTGTATCGCATAAAACATGCATAAATTAAACATAACATTTCCACCTTTCACTCACAGGATATCAAAACAACACATTGATATAATAAAAACATTATGAAAACCATTTTCAATACCAAAATAAATGAAAAGTAATACATGGTATTTATTTTTCATTTTAAAAAAAGTATGGCTTGTAGAGGAAGTCGAAACTCAAATAATGGTCACGGCGGCGGAGAAGTCGTTGTCGCCGCATACGTACAACAAAAACATTCCACTTTGTCATTTATTAAAACACATTGTATAAAAAATATTCCGTTCAGATAAACATAAAAGTCAAAGGGGTTTATACACCATATTAAAGAATTTTGCGTATAAAACAAAATATGCATCAATGAATGGAGATTGAGGTGAAGTCCCATACCTCGGTTCCGACGTCACTCGATCGTTCTTTAAAGTCTTGAATTATAAACTTGAGTTAATTTATACTTGCTTAAGAAACTTTTTTAAGTTCATTATTCATTTTATATCTCTTATTACCATTTCATGAAAACTATGTAATTATTTAAGTTAATAACCGTCGTTTTAACGATCATTGGTACTTGAGTCAAAAATATGCTCTTTATAATTACAAGTTGTTCATGTATCTATTATATCTAGAGTTATAATAATGATGTATATATCATATAAATCATATATATCCTATATATACATGCATTTATAATATTACATAATCATTTAGATGTAAGAAATGAAATGCACCGTTCATGGAGACGGTAAGCCGTACGTACGCATGAACACTACTTCCATTTCTATTTCATATTTAATGGAATTAAAACATAATGATACATAATTGTATTATAATTCCAGTATTTTATCATATATAATATCATTCATTCTATCCTTTATACGTAAAACTTAAGGTATTAACGAATCAAATCACTTTGAGGGGGCGGTAGTCCGCACTTCCTTAAATGAAGATATCACGTTTACCCATAATGGAAACCATAATGGTATGACATAAATGAAAAATACAGAAGCTTAAGAAAAACATAAACATATTATATATCATATATAAATATAGTTACATCTTAATGGACACCATTGAAAGTGTTATATGATTGTTGAACAATCATCGTTTCGTGAGGCAGAAATTCGCCATCCACATAAATAGTATGTTCTATAACCATTAGATGTTGGTGTGTGTAAGTGTAGCTCTAATACTTCTTATAAAAACATCCTAGTATATTGAAGATACTGGTGTTTTTACAAAATAAATGAATAAAATTATTTTAGGGGGTTGGAGAAGAAAAATAAAACATAAGAACACAAGTGAAGACATTACCATAAAATCGGGTAACTCTTTTTGATTTGAGCTCAAAGGCTTCCTTGGGAAGGCTTATGCCCAAAGTGAGGCTTCAAGGGGTAATAGAGGGATGTGGAGAGACAAAATGGGCAGGGGTTGGCCGATCCAAAGGCTTTTACGTGTGGGTAAAGAGGTAGTGGTGGGGGACTTTTATAAGAGAGACGAGGGGAACTCTTGGAATGTAAAGAAATGTTACTTTATTTTAAAATATGTTTCGGATTTAAAAGGTCCCACATTGATATAATTCGAGGATAAGGTGATAATATTTCTAAATATACTCATCCAATAGGTTTTTGACAACTGTATGTTATAGTTTTAACATTCTCTTTTCATTTTACTTAAATACATTATTAATGAGTAATCACTGCATCATCATTATGTCATAAATAATTTAATTTATTTAATGTCAAAAAATTATAAAAAAATACTATGATGTATGAAATATTTTTAGCTTTAAAATTACTATTTATAGTCCAAATGATCATTTATGTAGACAAAATGAATTTTTTTTACTCAGGTGATACATACATTGATATATTTAACTTTCTTAAAAAATTAAAACATAAAAAGTCACTTCCACACAAAAGTGATTCCTTGGGGTCCAAAAGATTGAAACAAGGAATCCCATGGTCGGCCATGAGACAAACAGTAACATAATGACACATGTTGGTGTCATTTTTTATTATTATGATATTATTTTATTATCCTTAACCACCAGATTACTCATTAATCAAGATAATTAAAGATAATTACCGTCTTTACTATTCATAATGACCAAAAACAAAAGAGTATAAATTAAATAATTTGTACCTTCTTATTCCAAATATGGAATCCATTTTACCAAATTCCAATAAATTAAATTTAGATAATTAATTTAAAAATAATTCCCGTTCTCAAAACAAATAGCGGGTTTTCTTGAAACAATATCTATGAAATGTTTGGCACTTGTTTATGACCAATTCCAAAGTGAAATTAATCCCAATGACCACCATTGGACTACATGGTAAAAATATATTATATTTAAACTTTAAGACCATTTAATAAGATAATAAAACAATATAATTAAATTATATGAAAAAGCAGTTTTGATGTAAAATGCAGTAACTAGAAACTACTCAAAAGAAAACATTCCTTCAAGTTATATTTCCATTTTGATAATTTTTTAACAATTCTAATTTAATTGAATTATATGATTCCCAAGACTTAGCCTTGGCCGATAATCTCCTATACAGTGCTACAACATAACCACAATAGGCTATCTAACAAGTATAAGGTAATAACCATACCGAACCTATGCTTTATCTTGCTATGTATAACATAAGAAATCACCTAAGTTAATATTTTAAGTAAAAAGTTTCCTCAGACATGAAAATCCTTACCCTCAGTTATTCGGAATCAAAATCCTTAGGTGACAGCCCACATGCATAAAAAATATATCCCTCAGGTGTACAACCTATTTTCCTCAGGCCCAGCTGGTACTGCCCACATGGATAAAAAAAGTTTCCCTCAAACTAAATGAAACACTTACCTCGGGCTGAAGAAAACATTGAACTTAGGCTAAGAATGAAATCGGGCCGAGCCCAAAACATATCCAAGTAATAAATATATATTCTCTCTCCAGAAAACTCATATAATAATATAATCATGGCATACCCACAGGTATCCTGGACAAACGACTAAACAAGGGGAACACACCCACATTGTGGCCCTCGATGAAGGAAATGATCCCAAACAACAGTTTATACTTGTACATTAAATTACCTATGCAATTATAGGTATCTTAACAGTCCATGACTCAGCCATAAGACACTCCAAACATGGGCGCATACCACAATGGTACACCAAAACAACTCGACAGTTGGAAATAAACACCATTCCACCTACCTCAATATCCACTGATCGATATACATGAACAATGCCTACTGAAACAACTAGGAAGGATGTAGATCTGGGATTAAAATTTATCCATTCATACTCAAAAAACATCACATAGGGAATTAATTGGTATGAGAGGTTGAATAAGAGTGAAGATCTCACCTGTGAGGTTCAAAGGAGATCCACGACAAATGAATCGGAGTTCTGGCGTGCGATCGACAGATCCTCCAAGACTCAACCTCCTCTACATTTCTCTAAATGAATGGACTGCTTCCTCTACCGAATGAGGAGGGTACTTCCTGTGTATAATGAAAAAAATGACAACACAGAGTGTACTTTTAGGTACATGTTGTGTACATTCCTTTTTAACTGTACCTATGGGGGCTGGTTTTCACTGGCACCCTATTCATCATTCGACTGACTAAATGGAGTGTATTACTATGTACATGATGTGTAGTTAGTTATTACACCCTGACCCACTGACAAGTCTAAACTCCATTTGATATCATCCCACATGACCAATGTATATGATGTGTATATGAAAGTACATAGAGTGTAGTTTGTTTTTACTGAAAAACCTACGCGCCCTGTATTCTCATCCACATATCTGATGTACGTGGAATGTGTACAGAAATTACATGTTATGTCCCCATAAATTTGTGATTTTTCTCACATTTTACTTATTTTCTCGAAAACACTTATAGAAAAGGAACAGAACAAACTTGTACCACAAGAATAACAACTGGGTTCATAAAAATTCCCCCGTAAAGAAATTTTTCCTTAAATTGTGCTTCCAAGGGTGGTGAAGAATACGCTATGAACATCTCTGGCCAATGAGAATGTACATCGGTCTCCCACTCCTATTTTTCATCCTTCTCTCGTCCATACTGCCGTAGAACCTATACGAGAGGAAATGACTGGCCTCAGAGAACCATCATGCTCCTATCAACAATACGAATCACAATCTCCCCAAAGGATGCATCGACCTGTAGTTCAACCATCTCATGTTAATAAACGTGATATGGGTCTGAGTGATGATGGTGTTACTATGATATGTGGATGATGTTGTTCATGGCCTTGTACCTCTGTGGTAACTCCAGCAGATAGGAAATTCGAAGGACTCTTTCTAGAATCTAAAAAAACCCACATACATTAGTGAATCTTTACCCTATATCCAGATCTTACTGTGACCTAGCCTTGGTGAAACATGAACGAAAACCTGACCCCAAACCACAATATCCAAGGGTCACCTACAATGATCATCATAAGATTTCTAACGAGACTGTGCAGTAGCCATCTGCTTCTGAACAACTGGACCATCTTTGAAGTCTCCTGCATGAGACATGTTTCTAGTAAAGAAACCTCACCATCCTCCAACTAGAACAAGGTTTATCCAAATGGCCTTTAATATAAATCCTTTTAATGTACCATCACAATAGTTGACTGAAAATTTTTATTGTAGGAAAAGTCGACCAGGGGTATGTGATTCTCCAAGGAGCCCCCAATGTTTAGGACACATGCACGAAGCATGTCCTCAAGAACCATTATCGTACACTTTGACTAGCCATCAGTTTGATGGTGGTATGTTGTGCTTAGAAGCACCTGTGTACACAGTGCCCTCTACAAACTCTACTAGAAACGGGACATAAAATGGGAATACCTATATAAAACGATAGAAGGAGGGACCCCATGAAGACATACTACCTCTCAGATATACAACGTTCTAATCTCATTAACACTAAAGGTCTCCTTGAATGGAAAAAAGTGAGATTACTTTGTAACTCTGTCCACAAAAACACATACGACATCACAACCTTGAGGTGACCTCGGAAACCCAGTCCCGAAGTCCATTGTGACATCATCCCATTTCCAGTCCAAAATGGGTAATGTTTGTAACAGTCTGGCTAGCCTCTGATGCTCCACCTTCACATTCTGATAGATGGAACATCTCGTAACAGAACTAGCTACCTCTCTTTTCATTATCATCCACCAATACTAGCTTCTAAAGTCATGGTACATTTTGGTAACCCCAGGATGAACTACCCAAGATGAAGCATGAAATTCCAACATCATCCCCTTGCATATATCTCCTTGAACCCACACACGTCCATGGGTATGATGTACCTCATCATTTCCTAACGTCCAACCAGAAGGAGGGTCCTCACTTGCCACCGAGACCCATAGAACTATGCCTTCTGAATCTAATAGTTTCCTCATCCACACTCTATCCAGTACGGTAGAAGTAACAAATACGGATTAAAGATAGGATTTATTCTATCCATCGTGAACCTTCAAATGCATCTCAGAGAACAAAGACAGATGTTTCTAGTCACCACTGGCCTCCTGCCCTGCATGTATACGAGTTCTCCTACTCAGTGCATCAGCTACTGCATTACCCTTACTGAGTGTATATGAAAGCTCAAATTAGAAGGACTGAAGGTATTCCACCCAGCTTTTCTATCTCAAATTCATGTCACACTGAGTAATGATTTATTTTTGACTATTGTGGTCCATGATCATCACAAAATGTTTTCCCAAGGGATAATGTCCCCAACAACGTAACAAATGAACACCTGCAGCCAACTCAAGGTCACACGATGGGTAATTCCTATCATGTGGCCTCAACTGTCAATACCCATACACCACTACCCAATCACCCTGAATCAACACTTCTCCCAGCCCAATAACTGATACATCATAGTAAAATGTATAGCTCTTCATTTTTTCTAGACGTTTCAATATTGGTGATGATGTCAACATTCCCTTCATATCCCGAAAACCTGTCTCGCCAGATTATGACAGAAATAACTTCATACCCTTCATAGTCAAACCCATCAATGGCACTGCTATGTGGGAGAATTCTTGTATAAATAACGTTTACTAAATATCTAACCCAAAGAAACTCTTTATTTCAAACATGTTGTTAGGCAGTCTCTAGAAACTACTCCTCTCACATTTTCTGGGTCTACCGCAAGTCCTACATCTGAGATAATATGACCCAGGAAGTGAATCTGGTCCATCCAAAGGTGGCACATTGAGAGATTAGAATATAAATGGTGATCTCTTAGTGTACTCAGTATGATATCATGACGAGTGGAATGGTCATGTTGAGTGTGAGAGTACACCAAGATGACTTCCATGAATACAACAAAAAAACAATCCAAATATGGGTGGAAGACATGATTCACTAGAGCCATGAAAACCTTTGGCACATTATTGAGTCCAATCAACCTGACCATGTACTCGTATATAACATATCTTCTCCGAAAGGCTACAAGCGGTATGCCTGATGTTCTAAGGCGCAAATGATGATATCCAGATCTCAATTCAATCTTCAACAACACTCGTGATCCTCAAAGTTGATCAAAAAGATCATCAATTCTTGTAAAGGGAAATCAGTTCTTGATACTCAACTAGTTCAACTTCTGATAAATCACACAATTTATGAGGGTAACATCGGCCTTCTTCGCAAACAGGATAGGTGAACCTCGAGGAGATGTTTTGGGTCAGATGAAACCGTTTTCTTGTAAATACTCAAACCACCATTTTAGGTCTTTCAATTATGGTGTAGTCATCCTCTAAATAGGAATAGACACTAGATAAACTCTTGTAACAAGCTCAATATAGAAATCCACCTCTAGTTCCGGAGGTAGGTTAGAAAAGTCTTCCGAGAAGAAATCCCTTAAAGGATTAACAACAAGAGGGAATCATTTTGACATGTTATCTTGTCATCTAGATATAAAATCGCAATCTAGGATGTTACTACAACCTTCCCACGATGCTCAAGTCCATCTCGACTCACCTGTACATCCCATTCATCCTTGTATAGAATCTCTTGAACCTCTAGTGACATGAAACTCACCCTACGATGATTGCATTCTAAAAAGGATAGATCGGATACCAACTAGTCCATCCCAAGAATGAAATCATAGCTCGTCATATCTAAGACATATAGGTCCGAAAAGGAAGTGACACCCACCAAACTCAAGGGGGAACTCCTTCCACTTATGCACAACTTCCATTATAATTCCCCACAGAGTGTTTAATGTCATGATATCCGAAAAAGAAGAAACACAAATCACAAGGCTCTCCACAACGGGAATAGATATAAAACTATGTGTGGCACCAATATTGAAAAGTGAAGAAAATAAAATAGAAGCAACTAAAATATTACCTCTTACAATGGATGGTCTAGGATCCTATTCCTGTTGGGTCTATTTCACTGTATATGCCTGCCCAGTGTTGGGACCCAGTGACACAACCTGTCTACCCTTAGCTGACCCGCCCTATTGTCTCCGAGATCCCGTTGTCTGGCTACCACAACCATGACCACCACCTCGGCCTGAACATCTTGACGTCTTCCAATTCCCTAACTGGTATGAAGCTTCTGGCCCTGATCCTGCATGTGGAGTCCGCACAGAACCCCTATCACTAGTCAATGGTGTAAACAACCTATAAAAATTCTAGAGATGACCCATCTTTCCTCAAGCTCGGTACTCCACTGGGTCACGTAGACACTTAGGTTTCTTGTGCACCACTTTACCACACTGGTAGCACAACACCTGCCCATAAGAAAAAATTTTCTGGCTAGTACTTCCACCATGAGAGAAATATATCTCCCTCTTCCTCTTACCAGTTGAAATAGTACAAGTGACCGATGCCAAACAGCCCTAGTCCACACCACTAGCTTCCTGCGGGTTCTGCTCAGTTAACAATACTTGTTTCACAATTGCATGTGTTGTAGGAAACCTAAAAACATTCACTAGTGCTCGGATGTCATATCAATGACCATACTCAATGCATATTTCCATCCACTTCCCATCACCCAACAGAACATGTGAAAAACGTTGTTGCCCGATAAAGCTGACAGTATAGTCTGTCCCTAACATGGGGTCCTGCTGTAGATTCATGACCTCTTGAGATCGATCTTCCCTGAGAATATATGAATGAAAAAGTCATAGAAGATTTCCTGAAAATCTCCCCATGACATGTCTCGGTGATGCTCAGTATGGGTGGTAACATCCCAACATCTCTTGGCGGAATCACACAGCATGTAGGTAGTGATCATGGCCTTCCTCCCATGAGGTGTCTCTAGATGCTCGAAAATTGCCTACATAGAAACCATACATTAATCCACATCCTGTGGTTTGCCATCCCTTGAAAATGTAGGTGGATTCCATTGATGGAATATACTTGTCATCTCTTCCATAGATGTGGCAACCTGCAGTGCTCCTATGAACGACTGTATGAATAGTATGAGGCCTTCATGGAACTGCACATCCGCATGTTCATTTGGTATAATGGCTAGCACTGCATTTGGCACTGCTGTAGTATCCACTGGTAGCCCATGGCATACCATCTCTAGAGTATAATTGTTTCTGCTCTCATGGAGAATAACTCATGGTCATTTTGGCGGCATGAATCTACAATGTCAAACACACTCCTTAGTTTAATTTATATTCGAGTATTCTTTTGTCCCCTTAAGAGTGCCAACAAATTGGATAATCAAAAACCACAAAAACCAGGAAAAAGAGACTACAAAGGGTGAATGAGGACTACACAGTGTGTACCCTTATTCCCTAACATGGCCATGTTCTGATGCTGGCATGGGCATGTTTCAACCCTCTATACACGACGTGTTACAACCACACACAGTGTGTACACCACTCTATCTCCCTAGCCACACAACCATGTCTACTCGGTCAATTACCAATCAAGACTACACAACAAGTCCCAAAGGTACACGACATGCAATAGATGAGCTTCGCCAACCCATGTTGTTTGAGACATGACCAGATACACGGTTCACACTACACAGTGTGTTCTAGATGGAAGAATCGTGTGATAGAAAGGATAACATTGACCACTGTTGTTAGTTACGAGGCTGGATTCCCATATTACACCGCATGGCATGTTCAGAAGTGACACAACATGTTTAAGCGATGATTTATCTTTCCATGTTGTTAGTCACACGGGCAGATACAGGGTCAACATGACACGGTGTGTACAACTGGAACCCGGCGTGTTCCCTCTAGAGTTTTCCAATCTAGTGTTTCAACCTACATGACCTATGCCATAGTTAGAAACTACCCGGTGTGTACATAGGGTACACTTCATGTACATAACTGTTTCACATTTCATCCCTAACGGAAGAGTACATGGAGTTTATTCAAAACGTCATGGTGTGAAAACTAGGTTTTTAGAAATAGTAAGCCTCAAAACCTATTCAAGAACCCAGAAAAACACTGAAATGAACACTGAAGTTCCAAATTCTGACCCGTGAGGGCCCATAATCCCTGCAAATCAAAGCCTGGAATCTTATACACATTAAAAAAATGTAAACCAGTCAATGATCCACCAAATTCCGGTTACTAAGGGCCCATACTACTCAGGATCCAATGATTAGTGTTCAATCCATCAAAACCTCATACAACAATAGCTTATCAAATATAAGGTATGTTTTTCAAGGCAACTACCACAACAACATTCTTTTTCTAGCACAACATCTATCACAAACACAAGCAATTTCAAATGCCCCTACATGGCACAGAGACTTTTCCTGACATGTGGTTATATCATGTTCATAAATGATAAATGAATGGAATAGCCTCATATCATCTGGTTGCAACTATATAAGACCCATGTAAAAAATATATACATAAAACCATAAGTGTCTCACCCAATATATAAATCAAATCAACTATAATAATCATAAACAAAAAATCACAATTTAATTCAAGGAAATCGTACATTTAACTGTAAATATGGTAGTTACTCCTAGGCACAGTTTGTTACATAATCCCTTAATAATCTCACTATTTCCATTGTTTACAAATAATAAAATAACCCAGTGAAAAGAAATTCCTTTAATTCAACATTGTAATGTCCCGGATCTGGGTTCCAAACAATTGTTGCCCTTAATCTACTTGGTCACATGACCTTAAGCACATTCCCCCAAATGCCAGAGGCTGCTGACTAGTAGCGAGGACCTTATTCTGATAGTGGGGAAACTATGACCCCAATTGTCAATGTGTAGCGCAACAAAAAAATATAAACGTACGAAAACCAAAGCAACAAACAATACAAAGCTGAAAGGAAAATGGTATGGAAGCAAAAGATAACCAACAATCATATATATATATGACCACCAATATGTCCTATTTATTATAATGTTGTAAAAATAGAAAACAATGTAATAAAATTCAATATATTACAAGGTACCAAGTACAGCAAGAAAAACTTAAACAGTTCAATAGTAAATCATCACCATTGAAAACCTAAGCTCATTTCCATGCACTCCTACTGCTCTGCAACAATCATGTACAAGTTTGGAGACCCATTCCCTTAACAACACCTGCAATAATATAATCTATTTGGGCCCAAAAATGACGCAAATAGCATGTGAAAAATAAATCCCAGTAGTCAACCACCTAATTCCCATGCCCAACTGTCAGTGAAAAAGTGCAACAATAGTGTGCAATAATGAAATGAAGTAACTAGGAAGTATTTTAAAGTAAACATTCCTTCTAGTATATTTCCATTTTAATAATTATTTAACAATTCAAATATAATTTAATTATAAGCTTCTTAAGACTCAACCTCAGCCAAAAATATTTTATACAGTGTGGTAGGAAAAACCACAACAGGATATCTAACAATTAGAAGGTAATAACTATACAAAGCATGTGATTTTTCTTGGAAGGTATAACATAAGAAATCCCCAAAGTGAATATTCAAATTAAAAATTATCCTTATAGATGAAAATCCTTACCCTCGGGTAATTAGAATTGATACCCTCAGGTGAATTCCCATAGGAATAATGAATATTTCCCTCAGGCATATGAGATATTTCCCTGAGGAACAGATGCTTCTACCCACTAGTATAAGAAAAGTTACCCTTAGGCTAAACGAGACACTGCCCTTAAGAAAATCAAAACTATGCGGGTAGGCTAAGAAAGTAAGCAGGACAAGCCCAACATATATGAAATTAATTCATATATATTTTCTCTCATGAAAACTCAAATCATACTATAATAAGGTCATACCCACAACTAATCTGGCCAAGTAGCTAAACTAGGGAAACTGACCGACGTAATGGCTCTAGATCCAGGAAACGAACACAAACAGTATTTTATAATTGTTCATTAAATTACCTAAGCATTCTCGGTATATTAACAGTAAAGGCCTCATCCATACAACACCCTAAACATGGTTGCATAGCCCAAAATTACACAAAAACAACTCGACAGATGGAAATAAATAGAAGTCCACCTACCTCGATATCCTCTGATCAATATAAGTGAACAACGCGTCCCGAAACAATCGAGAAGAACATAGATATGGGAAAAAAATTTATCCATTCAAAATAAAATAACATCCGGTAGAAAACTTAATGGAAGGAGAGGTTCAAGAAGAGAGATGATCTCACCCACATGGTTCAAATGAGATTGACAGTGAAGGAATACGAGTTGTGGCGTGCGATCAAGAGATCCTCCAAGACTCGGCCTCCTCTCCCGAGTTTGAAATGAACCCAATGCCTCCTCTCCAAAATGAGGAGGCTACATCCCATTTATAATGAAAAAAACATGACTACATGGCATGTACATTCAATTACACGGCGTGTACTTTCCTTTTTAATTGTTTCTATGTTTGCTTCTATTCACATCCACCCTATTCATCTACCGACTGACTAAACGACGTGTATTACTATGTACATTGAATGTAGTTAGTTATTACACCTTGCACTGATGACAAGTCTACATGCCCCGTGTTCTCATCCCACAAAGCTAAATTACATTGTGTGTATATGAAAGTACATGGAATGTAGTTTGTTTTTACTGACAAACCTAAGCACCCTGTCTTCTCATCCACATACACGAAGTACATGGCATGTGTAAAAAAAGTACACGGCACGTACCCATAAATTTGGGATATTTTCGATATTTTCCATATTTTCTCAAAAAAACATACAGAAAAGGGAAAAAATAAACCCATAACTCATGAATAAGATCATGGTTCTTACAAAAAGAAACCCAAATAAATTTGATCCTATGGTTTCAACCTAATGGAAACCAAGTAATGGAAATATTAGATAGAATAATATGAATAAGGAAACACATGCATAGTTATATACCACATAAATATGAACATGTTTTATGATGAAACAGGGAGGAGACAGTGGCACAATGAGGGAGGCAAAGGAGGGGTGTAATGTACTACGCCATGGGAGAGTAGTGGGTAATGTTTTTCACCTAGGTAGGGATAAAAAGGGGGTTCACCTCCCCCTTTAATTCAAGAAAATTAAAAAATTAAAAAAATAATATAATATAATAATATTAATAAGCATTATTAATATCATCGTTTTGAAAAATAATATTTGACAAACCCCAAAATCCCCATTTTAAATTATTTAATTTAATATATTTCAAATAAATTTAATAAAATAAATTTAAATTTTACTTCATTTAAATAAATTCATTTTAACAATGAATATTATTTAAATAATTTTTCCTGAAACAAAAAAGATGTTAAACCACACTGTGTGACTTTCACAGTTTGTTAGACCATGCAATGTATGTGGGTACTCCATTTGTTAGCTTGAGAAACTCACATGGTTGGCCCGCAAGATTTGACTAACAGTGTGCAGCATGTGAAAATGCTACTGGATACCTAGTGTATCCCACAACGCTAACCTATGCGGTTTGAATAACTCTGCATATTCCATGAAAATTCCACTACCAAAAATGTATAAAGCCTCATGGTTTCTACTATGGTCTACATGGTTTTCATAAAAACCATGCACCCTATAAAACCCAATTAAAAACTAATTTTCCATGTCCAGTGCTCCTGAAACGCATAAGGCCACCTGGTAAACACATCGATCCTTTACCCAAGCATAATATTAACACATTAAATGGTCCTATGTTGTGTAAAATCATCATAATTCTTGTTCTTATAACCAACCCGTCCAGTAAATGAAAAATATCAAAAACATTCTTACTTTAGCTGGGTTCAAAAACACGGGACACTGCATTATGTGTTCAGTTAATATTTTCTATGACATATTAATTATTTTATTTTCTATGGATGAATTTCATTTCAAATTTATTGATTAATGGATTTTGTTTCTCAATCAAACACATTTTTTTATTGATTGTTCCTTATCTAGTTATTTAGTTGGATTGTGTGCTCAGTTATTTAATATATCATGTTTATTATTCTTATTGATTCACAATATATTATGATGTATATATCCCATAATGATCATTTTATGTAGCCTAATTTTTTTCCTTTCCCCATAATTCCATAAAATTGATATTATTTATGTTCTAGGATTTGCTAAATTTAATAAATATATTCTATAAAAAAGGGAATTATTCTTGAAATTATGTTTTAAATTAATTTATGGGAATCATTTATGTATCATTTTTTTCAAGAATACAAAAAATGGTACTTCATGTTGATTTTCAATTTATATTATTAATATTATAAATATATTGCACCGTCTCTAGGCTTCTAGTGATAGGGATAATATGGTTGGTATCAGTTGATGTTTTATAGAAAAAGTGGAAACTATATTTTCAAAAACAAAAATTAGGTAACATAATCCAATGATTATATTTTTTGGATAAATGTAGAAGAAAAATATAATGTATTTGGATGATAGAGATTATGTTTTTTTCATGAAATAAATCCATGTTTGGATGCAAAAAATGTATTTTATTTTATCAAAATTTCACCTGTGGGTAATAACTCATAAAATGGTGTATTGGGAAAAACCTAATCATTACATGCTAAATGATAGATAAACTTATTATGAACCTTCATTGAAAAATTGATCGTATATGTTTGGGATAATTATTAATTTCTACTAAAACCATTATAAATTATTTAAATAGATTTTGAAAAAGAATGAACTATGTAAAAACTAACGTGTCTCATAATATAAAATGAATTTCATGATTTCAGAAAATTATAAATGAATATATATTTTTGAAACCATTTTTATTTTTTCTCACGGTTTCATTTTTTTTCAATGGATTTAACCCAAATTAGCATTCTTGACATCTAACATGAAATTTACTACGGTGACTATGATCATTGAAATATGATTATTATTAGGGTGAATGATATTATTATTATGCATAATAATTCCACCTAAAATATGAGTTATGTCCTATATATTTACCATCTCATAGACTCACATATGAATAATTGGGTGAATTATTCTATGAAATCTAGTGGTGGAGACCATAGAGAGATGCAGGGTCATGTTACATCATGTTATAAATGTGGATGGTGAAATAATTGAATGTTTCTCAATGAAAAAGTAAACTTAATTTTGTGCAGAAAAGAAGGTAATAATGAAAATAGTTTCAATGGATAGTTGAAGAGTACTATGTAATGAAGTGTATATGGTAATAAGGATCCATTTATTTTTTATTTCGGAAAATTTAGAGAACCAGTGAATTATTCAATCCAATTATATCCTAAATTACTAACTATAATACTAAATAATAATTATGTTAAAATAAAATTATTTATATATTTATTGAGAATGTATAATTTTATTATTGAACATTTTTTAACCATGGTATTTTTTTAAAATTATCACGAAACGTTAATGGATTATGTTAAATTTTGTAATTACATATGTATTTACTAAGATCTGAGGTATGGATAAAATAATTGGATTTTGATTTTTTAATTGATTAAATGATTAGTGTCATAATAATATATTATTATGTTTTATGTGATTAGTTTCTACTAAGATTGAAAATATTTTAGGGAGAAATTATTTTAAATAAAAACCAAATTTTATTAATATATGATTTTTTGGAATTTTATCTTATGTATATTTCCTTTACATTTCATATACATAAGCTTAAATGTATTGATTAACTTTAGGGTTAATTTGATTATTAATTTCATAGAAAATGTTTTCATATTATATTATTAGACATCAGAAAATATATTTTTTATATAAAACCATAGTAAAAATATTATTTAATGTGTTATTTTTTTTCAAGGATGTACATCATATTTTATGATAAAAATATGTTCATTATATTAATATAATATACAAAAAAGAAAACCCTTATTATTTGTGACAACTCATCATATCCTAAAATGTAATGGGAGATGAACCCATAACCAAAGGATGATAAGGGTTCACCACATACGATTATCTTATAAGATGTCATGTATAGTATATTGATGGTCCTAACTAAAAGAATTGAAAAGTAAATATTAATGATTAACCATCAGTGTTCCTTTGTTATTTTACTAATTAACTTATTCTATTGGATTACTTGTGGTAACTATATTACATTTTGAAAGTAGTTAGAGATAATAATAATGAAAATTTACTAATTTATGGATATTTTGTACTGTTAAAATTGAATTTGAGTGCTTCATGAATAATTGTTTGGATATTCATAAACTAAATTATGGAATTAATTTGAATTAGATAATATCCCAACCATAGGATGAATGGTTTTATATAAAATAAAAATATATTAATTAATTACATATCATTATATTCATTGACATGAAAAAAACTCTTCAACTTTAGAAAAATGATCTTGAAAAAAAATATTATCCTAATGCCCTCAAATATGATGAATCCTATGGTTATTTGAAACATCAAATATGTATAGTTCCTATACCCCTGATTTTATTTTGATAATTAATATTATATTCATAAATCTACACAATATTAACACCCAGATATTTTTAATAGATAGAATTTTGTTAAAAATATTTTTATTTCCTGATGACTTTCGCTACACTCAACAGTAGCTTAGCTTGTGTTACACGCATCCTTGAGTTTCAATGAAAAATAATTTATTACTGTAATTATTTATACATGAAATTTAAAAACTATTAATTAGACTATCACATATTGACATGATTAGCTAAATTATTAAATTATGGTTTACACATTTTTATATAATTCTTTTGCTGAATATTTATAAGTTATTTATAAACCATTTTAAAGATAAAATGAAATGATTTCATAAAAAATTAAGCAAAACTAGGTTTTTTACCAATCAATAATCTAATAATTCATGTTGGGTTATATCAATGATATATATACATATATATCCTACATTCTAATTTTTATCGTTCAATATATGTGTTTTCTAGAAATGATATAAGAACAAATCCAATTTTAGTCATAAATGAAATATTTTTTCAAAAAATGTAGTATTCTTTTCTTTTGATAATGAAACATTACTAAATGATGTATTTAACAATTTTTTAAATCTTATATTACAAATTAAATATATTCATGGAATTATAGTTATCAAAATTATCATTGGTTTAATTTTTTTTCTAATCATATATATTTTATTGGAACCTCTTTTACCTAGATGTTCAATTTAAAATGATTTCAAACATTTGGACACTTCACTTTATCAACTCATTATATAAATAAAACTAAGAGATCAATTTTAAAATATTTCTATCCAATTACGAATTTATAATTTTAAAAATGGATTACATATTTGGAATCATAATATAAAAATATATATTTAGGTCCATTTTGTTATTTTTTTCAATTTGAATAGAAAATTAAGTAATTTTTAATACCTTGAATAAGGTTAATTAAAATAAAAATGGATTAAAATAATATTTTATGAATTTTAAAACTAGCCTGAAAATAGAATATTTGATGAATTAAATTCTACCATTATAACCTCAGTATCAATAATGATTTATTTTATTATCACATTGCAATGATATTGAGTTATATATTATTAAAATTGAAGAGATATACATGATGTCACACTCTTAATTTTTATATGTATAATATTTTTAATTAATGTATAAATATAATAAATTTTGTACTATATTAATTTTTATGAAATATAATTTTTTATATATATCATGTAAATTTATTTTTAGTAGTTAGATAAAAAATTATTGTCAGAATTAAGTACACAATAATGATACAATCTCTATTCACTTAATGAAAAAAATAATTTAGTGACATTATAAATATTAATTGAAATATAAATGATTTATTTATTGTTATCAATGAAATTTATTAGTTCGCATTACATATTAATCATGTATCATAAAATTTAGTTCATGGTTATCATGTTGTATTGAGTTTATTAATGTCAAAGTAATGAATATTATCAAAATTTAAATTTAATATATTTTATGAACATACAATTTTATAAAATTATTGTAATGTTTTAAAAATAATAAATGAGGAAAATTGGATGATATAGTTTCAAAAACATATTACTATTTCCATTTATGGGATAATTAACTCTTTAGATGTACATATTCAATCATCTTAATATTAAAAAATGTATTTCCATAGTAAAAATTACAATGGGATAAATAAAGGATAATCGAAATTAGAAGAATTAAAATAATACATGTAATTGTCTAGAATATATTGTTTGAATAAATATATTCATTATATAATATTATAATTTAATACATTTCCATTTGGTGGAATTTTTTGATATATAATATATTATAATTTAATCATTTCAGTAATTTCCAATGATCCTATCTCCTCTCCTATAAAAGTGAACCTCTTTATTTTTCTTCATTGTTTAGAATAATTTTTTTTAAATGTAATATTAATCCCCTCCTATATTTAATCCATTCATATGAGAAGTCTTAATTTTTGATGAATTACAACATATGATATAATTCTGTCTATATTAAAATGAAAAACCAAAGAAGAACTGGAGCATAATTTTTTAGAAGCCTTAAGATGAACTAATATACAAATTTTTCAAACTCCCAGTATTAGTCTACGTAATAGGATTCCGTGTATTTAATTATCGACTTGTATTTGACGCTATGAAAGAGTTCATTCACCGACATGATCAAGAGAATAATATTTGACAATATTTTGAGCAGTCTAAATGGCTTATCAATATTGAGGGCTTTCATGCAACAATCTCTGCGGTGGAGGGAAATCATAAAATGAAATCGATTGAAATTCTCCAACAAATTAAATATTCCATGAATTAGTCATTATATAATCAACATCAACTGGATGTTTCTCATAAAAAACATGAAAAATTTAATCTGACATTGGGAGAAACCCAATTAGAGGGGATAATAACCATTTCAACTACTTAGGAATCACTTCATCAGGCCAAGGGGAATTGATTTTCTAAGCTATCTCATCTTCAACAAGCAGTTGATAAAGCTTATAAAGCTGTTCAACAAATGATCAATCATGTTGAGTGTTTTTTTGTCTCATGATAGAGAGGCTCCATTCATTGGATGTCTCTCTAATTTCAAATGAATGAATGAAATTTTTCCTTCAATCATATATACATTTATTCATATTTTGTGTGATTAAAATATTAAAGGTAGTTATTATAATGAAAGTTTTTTAAACCACTAATCCTTAATATTAGACGATAATTTTAAAATTAGAATAATGAAGTTCTCAGGAAAATATTTTATATTAATACAATTGACCCAATGTGAATAATTTTATTTTTTACCGGGTTATATTGACAAACCCACATATTTCACATATTTTAATCATTTTTATAGCTAAATATAATCTAAATCATACCAAAATGTACATTTAGTGAGTTGGGACTCCACTTTTGTTTTGGGTTACCTTTACAGGTTCTTAATCTAATGTGTAAAAAATTTTTTGTTGTTTGTTGTTTAGAGTCATACATGTTGGACAATAAAGGGATAATATTTATCGGGGTTATGTTATTCCGGCCCAAATGGGGCATATGATGCATGACCAAATAGTGTAATCTTTTCGCTTTCATGCATGTTATGTAGGAAACATATGCATGTCCATACAATGGTACGTAATTCATAGTCAAGAAAAAGAGCAATTTTTGGTTTAACATTTTACTACTGATAGATAGGTTAAAATAATTTTTGGGTAACTTAAGACCAGAGTGGGTGGTTTTTCCAAGATATAAATTTTAATAAAAAATTATTTTATTCCATCATATGTCAGGAATAAGAAAAAAAACTTCAATAAAATTTTATTTTTTGAAAATTTATTAAAATTTATCATATATGATAATTTATGATATCATATTGTGCATTTATAATTCATGAATGGAGGACATTGGTACCCTGAATTTTTATGTCATGTTGTAAGGACATTAGTACTGTGCAGTTTAAAGTCATTTATTAAGAAAATTGGAACTATGCAGTTTTATGTCATGCATTGAGGACATTGGTATTGTAAAGTTTCAAGTCAGGTAGTGAGGAAAATGGTGTTGTGCGGATTTATGTCATGCAGTGATGACATTGGTACTGTGAAGTTTTTGAGTCATGCAATAAAGTCATTGGGTGGATTTAATTTATGGTCTTTAGACCTGACCAATGGTATGTGACTCTCATAATTTCATGATAATGTATTTATAAATATACTACCATATCCATGTAAATAATGGAAAATAAAAAACTATGATATATGAATTTATGAATCCAAAGAATGATTTGGGAAAAGGGCTAAAAATAATTCCAGTAGTCTTTTCCATGAATGTAGTTACCATTATTTGACAAACCCATTATGGGGGCTATGGTAGGCAGGTCCAACTAGGGAATATATTCTATATCCAACGAGTGGCATCATTTTACTGACAAGCCCATTACCTCGACAACTTATGTAAGGCTACCTAAGGGCACATACCACATAGTAATGAAAAATATATCTTCAAAGTTTGACATTCTATTGCAAAAATGTGATGTAAGATTATGGAGATTAAAATATTCAAAATCATAGAGACTGTTTTATGGAGAATGGTACCAGAATATGGAGAAGGTATTTCCAAACAATATTTCCAAAAAATCCACAAAATAGTAATTCTACGAAGGGATGTCCCAAACATAAAAGGTGGGGTGTAAGTAGTTTTAGGTCATAAAACTAGATCCCAAAATGGAATATTTAGGTGATATGTGGCCATATGATTCTAAGGTTATTTCATATTTCCTTGAATAGATGGAGAGGGAAATGTGAAAACCATGGTCTTGATGGGTTTCAAATTGAGAGAAAGATAGCGGGACAAATATACATGAATGCCTTGTTTAAAATAAATATTCTTGTATATTGTCATCAAATATTGAAGGGGATAGAGACAGTATAACCATGAATGAAATTACCCTAATTTGACCAAACAGTTATGGGGGCTATATTATGGACATCCAACTAAGGTATATGATGCATAGATAAATGATGACATCTTTTGACGTACATGCCCATTATATACGAAACATATTCAAGGCCACCAAATGGAATGTGTTGCATAATTAGGCCAAAGAGTTCTCAGGAAATGGAAACAGTTTAATGGGAAACCATAAGAAATATTATGATGATATGAAAATATTAATGATTAAGATTGATAAAAATGGATGGAGGTAATACTCAATGCATACGAGGAATATATTAATCAATATTGACCATGAATTTGGGATCCCTTACATATATCTGTTTTCATATGTAAAATGGGGAAATTATTTCATTACTTTTGAATTAAAATAATGATGTGAAGATTAAATTTAGGAAACGAGTACATTATATTGTGCAGTATTAAGTCTTGAATTGAAGACATTAATAACCCTAAAATAATTTCAGAGGCCTCATTTATATAAATAATCCTTTTACACATTTCCTAAGCCCACATGATCTATGCTCACTGTGAGAAACAAGGAGTTGTAATGAATTATTATATAATACAAAGGTGACACATGTGAATAATGACATGTTTTAGCTGGACGAAGGATTAAACACAAGTGTTACTATGTGTATTACCGATGAAATGAATCGTGCCATAATTAGTTCTTACAACATTACCTATGAAGGTTTGATTATTATATTAAGAAAAGTGGTTTTTTTATTGCATCTAGGCCCAAGAATGGAGATCTAGGCTATTTATATATCTCAAATAGATTTGATTCAAGAAATAGGTAGTTCGTTAAACAGTTATTACTCATGCCAATCATGTTTGATAGGATGAATGGAGGATTTTAACACATTTTTTGAGAATGGTAAAACATAATACATAAAATGGTATAATGACCAAATCCTATATCTTAATAAAACATTATCTATAGATATTATTCATTTATATGAGATGAAAACATATAAGATGATTTTGTGATTGTGGCTGGTCCAAATATTGGAGATTTAGGCATCTCTACGTATCTCATTGAAAATGAGAATCAAGCCATAAAAATTTCATGAAATAATGTAACTATTCATATCTGACTCAAACATAGGAAAATAGGGACTCATGTGCTACTAAGGAGTAGTGATTATGTCAATGATGTTAGCTTATGGAAGCTTCTAAAATTAAATAGAGAAAATTTTAGTCCTACAGTTTAATGTCCTGAAACGAGGACAAATGATGTAATGCGGTTTAATGTCATGAACCAAAGACAAAGATGCTACTCATTTTTTGGTTATGCATCCTGGATTCTTATGGTTTTCATGAAGTTTAATGTCTTCCAATTAGAACGTTGTATTGTTTAATTTTTAGTCTTGTAGTGAGGACATGGGGGATGTGTAGTATTTAGTCTTACATAGAGGAGGTTGTAATGTATGATTTTAATTCTTATAGTGAGAACCATTAGTTCGGGGTAGTTTTTAGTCTTGCAGTGTAGAAGATTTTTGCAGTGAAGTTTTTTGTTTGGTAGTGAAGATTATTTGTACAACCACACAATGTATTTATTTAATAATCTTTCATTAGTTGTATTTTTAATAAGATCTCCATCTATTGATATTAAGTAACAAGTTCCTTTTGAATAGAACTTCTGTATGGAATAAGGTCCTTCCCAATTTGTCTCATGTTTTGGAGGTATCTTATCTGGTATTATTATAATCATAATGAACAATAAAAATTCTCTTATAAGAAATTAACAGTTGTGAACCTCCTTGTTAAAAGATCATGCTATTCTGTTCTGATAGACTTCTAAATGATGCGATGTATGCTATATTTTCTCGTCAAATCCTTCGAACTAATTGAACCATTTCTGAGACCTCTAATCAATAGAAAAAAGATCATATATTGTATATCTAAGTTAAGAAAATTTCATTTAAATTACCAAAAATGATTCGGATCCATATACCAATGGATAAGGTTTTTCATTGGTGTCCCTACAAGTAGTTGTCTCATAAGCCCATAATTCATTTAAAATTTTATTAGGCCATTATTTCATATCAATATCCACTATCATCAAGAGTATATTTTATAAGGTCTTGTTTAAGGCCTCTATCTATCTATTTTCCACCACATGATAGTGAGATAAAGGTTTGGATTTGATATTATGCTCCTGATATATCTTCATTACATCAATCGAACTAAAATGGGATCCATTGTCTGTCAATATAGTACGAAAAAACCCAAATCTTCTGATGATGTTAGTTATCAAAAGACTAACAATTCTTTTGGCTCAAACTTTTTTTAGAGTTATTGTCCCATACCATTTAAGGATGATTTATTTAGAAGAAATAATATAATTGAATTGCTTAGTGGTGGATAGATTATAAGGCCCTACTACATCCATTCTCCATGTGGAAAATAGACATGCATATTTAGTTGTATTTAGAGACTATGGGGGTTGATGAATGATGTTGTATTGAACATGGCATGGATGACATTTATTAGTGATTATTGTGCAATTCTGTGTTTTTTATTTCCAAAAGAATCCATGCCTTCAGAACTAATTAGAGTGTGTGTGCCGAGAATGGTGGGAACCACATGCTTTTTAATGTACATCATTCATGACAGCTATAGTCTCTTCTCCATCAATACATATGAAGAGGAATCCATCCAAGCCTTTCATTTAAAGGATCATTTGGTGGTCTGGACTATCATAAATAATAAAATTTGATGTTCATCACCCGATCTATTATTTTTCAGCCATATTTGTCTAATGTACTCCATTTTGAAGATATTACATGATGGATGTTATAAATCGCATGGTCTGACCATATGGCTGAAAAATAGCGATAATTTCATTAATTTCCTCAATTCTGGTTTGCAAAAAAGGTGATACCACAAGACGATGGGTTATGCTAATGATAGTCTCATCCTGATTTGGATCTACCACGGCTGTAGCTGAATTTGTCAGTGCATCCTCTGACATTTTGTGATCACTGGACATAAGACAATGATGGCATAGATGGAAATTCAACCATTTAACTTCTAACGTAATCACAAAGAGGGATTATATCTTTTTTTCTAATAGAATATTCCCTATAGATTTGTTTGATTGCCAAATCAAAATCATGTTTTACCTTCAAGTGATTCATTTTCACCTGAAAGGTCAATTCCCAACTAGAAATGAGAGCTTGATACTCCACCTAAATGTTGGCCCCGCCTTCTGATTATAGGATTCACTAAGGCAATACTTCCTTTTTTGGGGAGATAAAGACGATTACTAACCCAACATTGTTGAGTTTATGGTTTTCGATTATCTTCTATTTTGTAACTCTGGAAGACTAAACAAATTACATTTCCCATGTTTGAGAATAATCTTGAATTGAGATGACCTATTCATCATGAAGCTCAGTATATAATGATGTATCTTCTACAGATGGATTCATAGCAAGGAATTTGGCCAGAGTAAAGACTTTTATTTCCTTTTGAGGAACAAACTAGATATCAAACTCTTGCAGAATAACTTCCAACTATTCCATACACATTCCTCAAATGATGGAGGGGAATCCCCAAGATCATCCGAATATTCCTCATTACGTGTTACATGGACTATTACCAATTTCATAGTAGATTATGAGGAAAAACATTTATAGTTAGAGGGGAAGCCATTATTTGAACATCCTTAAGAAGATGCCATCATATCTGACTCTACTGATGAAGAAGGGTATTCCTGTTGTTAAAAAAGGAGATGATGGATTGGGAATCAACATCGTTGTCTTCATATAGAATTGCTATGATTTCTTCAACTCTGATAGATGAATTAGATTCTTTTTGTGGATCAATAGAAGAAATAATAACCACTCCATTTAGGCTTCCATCAATTCTTGTTTAATCACTAATCACATCAATTCTGTTAGGTTCATTTTCCATAGTAATCATTATAGATGTTATTGGATGAGTGTGTGGATATGGTTTTACCCTTTCAATTTGACTGATGGGTATCACATATTATGAGATAAAATGTATGAATGGATTTGATGGGATTGTTTCTAGTCAATTAAGAGAATTAACTCTGGTTATCACATTTTTTATAGTCTTCATTCCTTTTTTTGTGAGAAAACCATACCTCAATATATTGATATTCACATGTTTTTAACAGATATTTGTCACCATAAAACGTCCTTATTGAACCATTGAAACATTACTTAAGAAGCTAGTGGTATGATGAAGGTATAACCACATGTTGACTTAACCTAGGAATTTCAAGATTCACATTTAATGTTGTGTGCAGACAAACCACCATGTAGTCCGAATTTGATACAAGATCATTAATATGAGTTCTGAGGAAAATTTATCCTAGTGGTTCTTTCTCATTTTTATCATAAACATACAATATTAAATTGGAAGGAGATATGTTAGATTCAGTCATCCCCAATCGATGAAGTGTACGTACGATAATGAGGATTACAACAGAGTCATTATCAATGAAGGCCAACCTGATGTCTATATCATTAACTTTTCTAGACCAATAGAATTGTATAATATGTCCATGTACAACATTGCATTAATATTCATCTATAAAAGATATGACTGTATGAAATTATGTAGGATCATTCTTTATAGAGTAAACCTCATCAGTCCAACTTCAGTTTCAAACTCATGAGGACTTGATAATGCATCAATTTGTGCTTCATGAAGGTCTTTTTATAGACTTAATGCATCTTAAATTGATATCCAGGTCAGTACATGGGCCAATTGTAGCACAACATCATACATACGATTCAAAGGTCTACATTTCCCAGCCTGGAATGTGGTTTTGCAGGTGTTTTAGAAGTTGATGATTTTAATGTAGATGTACCTTGTGTCGGAGAAGAATCTTGAAATACTACTGGAATTGGTAGATTAGACTGACTATATTTATTCACATACTGAGAATAATACACTGTGACATCAAATCTGTCCTCCAAAATAATTATGTCAGAACTGAACATGTCTTGCATGGAAGAAACTCCTTGTTCTTGTTAAGCCCACAGAAGGGCTCTTCCTCAAGTTTCTACTGCTTATATATTTCGATCAGGGGTAGAGTTAAAATGTGGTTTTCTATAATTCCAACATCTTTCCTTGTATCCTTGACCTCGACCTCTTCCTCTGGTTCCTAATTATATATAAGGAAGTCTTGATCATTATAATCAAAATCACCATTGGCATAAGAATTCGATAAATAGATAATGTTAATAGAAACAACAATCTATTCTTGATCAAATAAATATTCTATCTAATATGTTTATTCTTATTATGTCATTTGGCAGGGCGGTGCCCATTATTTTCAAACAGATGGTGTGAAATCATCCAGTTTCAGAGAAAACATTGTTCTTGATGTGAGCTCGTCTTCTTATGATTTCTCTTGGTCCTTCTGAACATCTCATTTCTTTGAGGATCGACCTTTTGATGAAAATGGTTTTACTATGGAGGATTTGGCAGATGAAAAAATCAGTTGTTTCAACATTTTTCATAGAATGTCATGAGTTTGGTTGATCATTTTCCTAATCATTCAGTTATCATACTTCTACACATTTTATCTTTTTTACTTCCTTCTATTTCCCTTCATCATCTAGATCTGTAGCAGTAACACGTGCTACCCTGGCTGACAAACATTTCAATTTTAGTTGCCCATAATCTAACATCTTTTGGAAGAGGTCCTTGAAAACAAAACATTCATGGAAGGGATTCCCTAACATTTTGTGAAATAAACATTAATTAGGAAGATATTCATCTACTTCTTTATATGGTTTCTTCGGCCTTGGAAACTGAACTAAGTTTTTTTCCAATGTTGAGATGAAGTAACCATGAAATTTTTCATTCCAGGAATAATAAACTCTATTCTTTAATTATCCAAACTGTTTCCTCCTTTGATCTCGTCGATCATCTACACAAGGCAGTAGATGATACAGATACTCATGAGGTGGAGACCATCTGTATGATGAAGTACATAATTTAGAAGAAGGTATTGGTTCCTACATGAGTGTAACTATAGTAGCTTCTTCCTTTCCTATCCTCCTCCCCATAGGTGATGTAATTACATGAGTATTATACATAAATTCTATAAAAGTGTCTTTTATTTGTTGAGATATTGAATTATGTTATTGAAAACCTCATATGTAATTCACAGGTATCAATCATTTGTGTAACTCATCACATATATTTTCCACAAAAATTTGAAGAAATTTATAATGAGGGAGTGTTACCTTTAGTAATATGTTAATACTTTCCATCGTGAAATGAAATATGAATCTTTTTCATACACACATTGTTTAAAATCAATAATATTAGAATATTTCGTCTTTTGTAGTGTTGAGAAAAATTTGAGATGGAGTTTCTGATTGAGATATTCATATATAGAAATTAATCGAGATTGTAAACTTGTATACCAAACAGAATCTAGTCCCTTTAATGACTGTATAAAAAACCTAAGATTTATTAAATATTATTGTTGAGGATTTCCCATCATGGGATCACTATGAGAAACAAAATGTGTTATGTGTTGATTCAGATCTCCCAAGCCATTGATGAGTTACAATGTGATATTCAAATAATTTGGTTGTAGAGGAATTGTATCCTTCCATTCAGGGAAAGCTCTGTTTTCAGGTTGAACTGGTTCACGTCGTAACTACATAGCTTCCAATTGAATAATTATTGCCTTAATTGTGTTTATAATAATTTCGGGAACACCTGGATGACTTTAATGATATTCATTATAACAATTTTAGCTTGAGTTGGTGCAATAAATAGAAAAACCACTGATGGTGGTGCTTATATTTCCCACGGATAACCCACAGGAACATGCCTATCAGGATGTGTCTGATCCTGCCTTGATTGTGTACCTAGTGGAAGTAATTCATTATCTACATCTGTATTTTCGTCAAATTCCATTTGCTGAGGAGATCCTATAGGTTTTTCAAATTGAGGACCTTCCTAGGAAGTATGTTTTTCAGAAATGCTACTAAGATATAACATTGTATTGAGTATTATAAACTCCTTCATTATCTTTTCTTGCAATGGAAATCATTATATATGTACAATAGATTCACCTTCTCTAGTGTAAAAGTGATATGTAATCTGAATTTTCCTTTCCCCTTTTTAGATGCCTTTCAGAGGGGTGGGTGTTAGTTAATTTAAAGCATACCTAAATTCTAGTTTACCCTTTGATTTCATGTACTCATACCATCACCATTTCTCTAAATGTGTACAATATTATGAACAAGAAATTCAACTTCTCATCCCCTAAACTGGAATCATTTTATGAAGGATATTTTTCAATGGTGTTAATGTCATTCACTAATGCATAATGAAATGATGAAATTCTGTTAGTATTTTTGTATGATCTTTTCCCTATGTATCATGCATGAGACTATGTTCTCATATATGATGAATTCACAAGAATTGTTTGGTGCACATTAACCAAAATGGAATCCTTGAATAGTTAAGTTGTACACTATCTTGTGTCTTATTCCATAATCGGGAGAAAACTGACTTCTATTGAGGAGGAGATTTTAGATGTGAAAAATCCCCAAGCCCTACAGGCTGGGGATGTTCTAGTTATTCTTCTTCTTCAAATATCTAAACATCCTTCAATGAAATTGAAGGCTTATTTATATGATCCTGCAGCCCTTCATGCTGAGGTGATTCTTGAACTGCTGTGGTTGAAATTCAGGAAACAACTCCTCTGATTTTGCAAAAAAAATTGGATAGTAGCTTTTTGTATTATCCGAAAACCACTCAAATCACCTGTTTCGAAATATCACTTTTATATTTCATACATTCGTATTTTATGATACCAGACATCTTTTAAGAGGGATTCCTACTTAATATTCTCATATTATTAATGTAAAAGTGACTCAACAACTTCTTTTCTTGGGTCATGACTCTAATGAGATTTGGTTGTTGAATGATCTTGAGCATTTATTCGATTACATACAAAATCTATTGATTGTGGCCAACTATGGGAAATAAAATCGCATGAGACCACTTTTGACGGTCTTTTCTGATTTTGGAGTACAGTTAAATGCAATGCCCCATGTTCACTCCATCCTATAATATATACACTTCATTAGGAATTATAAATTAACCAGCATAGCCACTTTATATATTTGATACATGAATGCTGATGTATTATCTCATATTTTTCAACCATTGGATGTTGGGAAACTATGAGAGATTCCAAGTCAATTGTTTATTGCAACCATTATATTACCATTAAATGATTTTTATATTCTTCATATGTTAATACTTTTATTTTCAAATGATAATGAGTCTTGCATATATTGATGTGGATATCGTGAATTCAATCTTAGGAAATCAATTCTGGAATATTATACTGAGAATTTTCCAATGACCATAGCATGACTAGTACTTCTCCCTTAGCCAATTACTTCCATATATTTAACATATCTTCATCTTCATTCACAAGAGTTTTCTCCAATTGTTTAGAACAAAGTGGTATTTCCATATTAGAAGATAAATAACCCATGAAGGTTTGGAGAATGACTATTCACTTAAGATGTCATCTGGTTGAGAAATTGTTTCTCATGTTAATGACAAGGCATCATACATGACTGGCCCTGTATTTTCAAGTTCAACGAGATAAGAGGGCATTATCATCACTACATTTTCAATTATAGAATTTTCTTGGAAATGTGAAATACTACATTAGAGAATACTTTCATAGAAAATGTTATTAGGGGTTGTATAACAAGGTGGATTACAGCAAGGGATAAATCTTCATGATCCTTGATCTTTTGGCCAACGATATAGTTTCCATGGATCTCATCCAGAAATAGGCACTTTAGATTTATTTAATTTATATTAAGTATGCCTTCCTGATAAAGTTTTTGATGGGTAACAATATAATTACTACTAGCACTCCCAAAATTTGGTAATGATAAGATACAATCATCAGTTGGAAATTATAAATGATTAAGGGCTTCATGAACTCCATCATTAAGAGGATCCAAATCATAGCTTGACTCTTTATTTTCCAGTAGTACTTGGTGAGACTTTTTTATGATCTATCATACTCAGTTGGGGAATATTTCTAGGAAAATTGGTTATCAAAGGGTAGGTTTATGTTCTAACGTTGGATTTGTTATCATAATGTACCAATTAACTTCAATTAGAAAGGGGGTATGTTCACGATCTTGTTATCAGAATGTTATGGGGTACTACACCGCAGGACTCTACTGGATTAGAACATAGGTGTGTATCATTTCTAGTATGGCATGACAATGTTTCATCCCATGTGTGGGGACAGATTTATGTGTATGTTTCCCTGATATTACTGAAGTGGTTGTTGTAATCTCATGACATGCTTCTAGAATATGGGTAGGGAATTTCGTCTTCCCTTTAACCATTGATAAGATGTGTTTAGAAACATCAGCAGCCGAAATGGTAATATACGTCCATTCTATATTGTGACTGGTTTGTATGTTTCTGTTCTTTCCCTCCATTTCCTATCAATGGGTACTGATAGTACTCATTTATGGGGGTAGAGAGAAGGGTCTTCCCCAGATTTCTCATCGGAGCATTCTGACTGACTTCTCCTGGTGATACCAAACAAAACTATTGCCATGAATGATAAAAATTGGCCAATTTATGCACTTCAGGTATGTTTCAAATCAATTATGGTTGATAGACTTCCATCAATACTAGCAATAGATATTGCTAACAGAATTCGTGATTTTAAACAAACGTGTGTTTCTATTTACCAGTTTCAGCCACATTAGATTGGCAGGCATCTTTTAATGTAGTCAGACGAGCCTACTAACTGGCTACAAACTTGTAAGTTGGTGTATGTAACTGTTCTCAGAACTCTAGTAGATTTTTCTTATGGTGTTGTTGGGTTTATTCCAGATGAGTCAGCTGGACAACAAAATTAGGACAGACATGTGTATGTACTTGTTCGTTGTTTTACATCGGGATTTTGTTGATGGACTTCTCCTAAGGAGGAAGAAGTAAGAATCTACTCCTTGTTGACCGTATTTTGTCTCCGTCGACTGGTCTTGCATGCCGGAGTCTGGGAGACTAGGTCCTAATGTCCAAATAAAACACCCCTATCATGTTGGGGGTTCACTAATGCGTGATTCTACTAACAATGATTGCTGGTGGGAGTCCTCATGAAAGACTCCTACTTTCTTTAATTAAGGAATTGAGTGGACTCTTGATCATCATATATATCGTATGGGAGTGATTTATTTATGTGTTTATGGGATTAGGACCCAAATCGGTTGATGATGGTTGTTGGCACCATCTGCTTCTTGATCGTTGGTCATCACTGGCCAGATGATCGAGGATTGCTGTGGACCAGGAGGGCCTGTCGAGTAGCCACTAATGTTGGGATTTTACAGTGTCGATGATATTATTTTACCAGCATAGTAGATACCCAGCATTGAAGGCACTCAGGTGGTGATAACGTCCCTCCCATGGAATGGGATACTGCTTGAACAACGGTCGGGATGTTCAAATATATTTTCATAAAGAAATCCATTTTATAGTGAATGCTATTTTGAGAAAAACATGTAAAACATCAACACAATCCATTAAATAAAAGTAGTTTTAGATTGATACAACACTGATAGATTCCTTTGTATGACCTTCCATTATCAATTTATAGGGGCCAAATAAGTGGGAAACATTATTAACTTATTTAAGGATTCATGTCGGGTTCACCATTTTTGTTTTATAGTTCATTGAATCATGTATTCTAGTTTTAAGAACCACTTCTTATAGGTGGCTTCTGTTTTATTTATTTATGGAACTAGAAACATCCTATAGTTATTAATACCAAGGGATCCTTCTTTAAAATGGATGGAATTCATTATGTATGAACTTCATGATACTTAAGAAGGAGCATTGGTAAATAAGATGAAAGGTCGCACTCATCACACCCTTTAGAGGGGAATTATAGTCTATTCGGGGAAACTCATTATAATTTATGTTAATTTCATGAATAATTATTAATTAACCATGTATATCACAAGTATCCCTTGTAATTTTCAATAACTTATTTATCATGTTGAATGATTAAAATAATTCGTATGTATTTGGGGTTCTTCATTAATGGAGATATCTGTATGTGTTCGAGGTTCTTCATTAATGATTTCCTCTTAAATACATCTTAGTGATTATTTTATTCATCATTATGATGATCCTAGTTTTTATGACACTCAGTGGGGCACTTTGGTATTTATTTTCATCTAGGGAGATGAATGTTTGGTTTGATCATGGGATCATGCCCATAAAATGGGTTACCTATGTAACTATATGAATGGAATCTGAACACTTGTTGTTTGGTGCCACTAAATGGGACATATCATACATTTTAAGGTCATGTGATAACGACCCATCCCTACAGTTTAATTTCATGTGTTATGGGCATCTAAGTGGAAAGCGAATAGTCAAAACATAGTGTGGGACATATACAAATATAGACCGGGGAACATGGATAATATATGGGTTTTAATGAAGGATAAAACCCTGTTGGGAATATGGTCTGTAGATAAAAATGTTTATTTAAGGTATTGCATGTTAACCTCAAGGATGATTCCTACATATCCCATGTAGAAGGGAATCGAAGCCCACACAGTTTGATAGGTCTCATAAGAGAGTATAGTCCTTTGAGAGAAATGAGTTTGGGATTACTTCCTAAAAAGTGTGCCTTGGTTTTTTGAAGGATTACCTTGGGGGGTTCGTCCAAAGAGTATGCCTAGATTAATGGAATTATGGTATGATTTTTGAAGAGGATTTCCACATAGCTCAGGCCCCGAGAAGGCTTCCTACTTATCTCATTTATGGTGGGAAATAGTGTTATCGTAGATTATTCAATTATAAAAATGTTGTGACTATAATAAAAATATAAGCCCACACGAGTCATGCGCTTTGTGAGAAACAAATGGATGTTAATGAATTAACAATGAAACTTCCAAATTTTCCCTCTCCCACTGGTAGAGGAGTGAATGTCGACCGTGGAAAAGGGTGAGGCAATGAGATTTCCCTATATTCTATTTACATTTGACAAGGGTCCAATTTAAGGGGGAAGAGATAAAGGTTTGGGGATTACACCAGGATGGCTTCCTGTGGTGAAAAATATCCATGAGAGAGGTAAAGGATAAAAATAGTCCATGTACTGATCTCCACTATAGTCCTTGGAAATGAATAAGAAAGGAAGAGTGGATATTCTACCTCCTGAATGAAAATATAGGGGCTTACGGTAAAATGGTTTCCTTAAAATTGATCCTGGTAGGGGAAGGAGACTTCTCCTTTAATTTCATGAAAAAAAAAGTGTGAACCATAAATTCCTTACCAGTGGCCTGAGGTTCCAGGTCTTAGTGAAAAAAAGGAAAGGACATAACACACACCCAAATCCTCCAATCCAATATATCCCAACAATGTTTCGTAAAGAACGGTCAATGTGACTATGGATATACAAACCCACAGACATTCCATGTATCCTAAATCCCTTATAAAACAAATGTTGGAATCCTCTAACTATGGAAATACAGACCCAAATAAAAGGCATGCTGATGTGCCTTTCCCAATGGTTTGATATGTCCAAAGGTTTTGTTGGATGCTTCAACTTAGTCTTTTTCTGATAAAGGAACCAAGGAAAGAGATACCCTTCCATGAATGGATTTTAAATAGGGTACATGTGTTTTTTTGTATTCTTTATACCAAGATATGTCGTATAGGTACCTCACCCTATTGTACCGCACAGGTAGGTGACACATATGTATCACGTAGGTATGTTTCGTAGGTGTGCAAAGAAGGTATGCCATGCAGTTGTGGCACATAGGTATGCCGTGCAGGTTTGAATGAGGACTGAAGAATGTGTATCACATCAAAGAACCTAACATACGTAAAAAATGTAAATGCATTTCAAAACCTGCATTTCCCATTTAATTATCTCTTCTCTAATGTTTTTTAGAGCTACCTAAGACAATGATGGATCTATGCAAAAGAGCTAAGAAATGGGATCATCAGAGTGTCTTTCAACTCCTTATGTATTTGTAATGGAGAGCGCAAGTGCTCTTTTTATAGGAATAGATGGGTCCTAGTAGATGGGACATTGCCCATGCAGGTCCTTCACGCAGCTCTTCTACGTAGGAACTCCATGTAGAGGTACATAATTTATTATGATACAGATCTCTGTCGTGCATGTTTTTCACGTAGCTCTTCCGCATAGCTCTGCCATGCATGTCTATAGCGCATATATATCATGTAGTTTTTTTGTTTTATTTCACATTCCTTTATATCATTGAACCTTGTCTTGGGATTTAGAAATATCTGTTGCAATCCTCATGATATTTTTACTCTTAAGCAGTGTCAACATTGGTATAAATAACCCTTTATGTCATTTTATAATGTTTTTTATATCACTATAAGAAAAAACAATAGAATACATACATAACATGTTACATGTTATTTTTCAATATAGGATAACATCAAAATTAAAAAATTAGAGATTCTGTGTTTTTCCCAAAAATTACATCCCAATCAGGATATTATATTGATGTAGGTTGTGATATATATATAACTAGGGGAAATAACACCGAAAGCTGAATATTCTATAATAACTCAACCATTACATACTAAATGAAAAAAGAAATGAATGAATTTTTTTTACTCTCTCAGAGGATATTAATTGATAATTAACATTATTTATAAAAAGTAGTATCATGAAATTATTTCTTTTTTACCATAATAGAATTTTTAAAAATTAATGGAGAAAAAAAAACATAATGTAACCTTGGGGGAACCAAGTGTCTTATTTGATAAATCATGTATGAAATATTTGAAATGAACGTATCAAAAGATGAAAATAATATATAATTATAGAGTTCATATAAATTCAGTTATTTCAAATTAATTTACTATTATTATTTTAGATATTATCATAAGAATTTTAGTTTTATTATTTGGATAACATAGGACCACAAGGACTATGTAGAGAAAGGTATATATATGAAAATCTATTTTATATTACTCGACATTACTTGAAAAATTATGAGAATTATTATATTCATATAATAATATAAAAAGTGAGTTTCATATATATAAATAATGTAGTGAGGTAGATTCCAATAATAATAATAATAATAATAGTTTTTATATTCAATATTCATCGGTGAATCGACACATGATATTGGAATATATTACTATTTTTCTCCTAATTAATTATATCTCTGATATGTTATTCTACAGTAATCATTGACCATAAAAAAATATTCAAATTAGATTAGTCTGACTAATAATTCAATAAAATAATAAAAGTGTCTATAAAATATGATTATAATAATAAACAAAAAAATATTACATTTGATGATTAATAATAAAGGATAATTAACATTATAGATAATAATTATTAAAAAATTATTATTAAAAATTATATTTTATTTTATAAAAATGGTAACATCAAAAATAATTATGAGATATAATATAATACATTTGTATCTGAAATAATATATTATAACTAACTAAATACTTTCGTTATATGAAATAATTTTAGTAATAATTAATGTTTAAAACACAATTTTTAATAAATTTTTTATTTTTTTAAATTTTTTTCATCTTCCATTGAAAATAAAATTATAAATTTTATCTTATGAATTACATGAATTTTAATTCATTTTTTAACTCAAATTTAAAAATTATCATAACATGATATTTTGATAATTTTCTTAATAAGGTCTGTTTTCGGTGAACTGTATAATGTAATAATTATAGTATTATCATGAATCTAAATCAATTATTAATATTTAATTATTACATATATATATATATATTTGAAATATTTATTTAGTAATTTAAATTAAAAATTAAAAATTATTTTTAATATTTTATATACTTATATTATATATTTTTTAACTCATGTAATACTTAATTCGATTTATTTAAATTGATTATAAAAAAAGTATGTCAAATTTTTTTTTACAATCATTAAAAATAATATTATATTTAATAAAATAAAAATTTAAAATTGGTTTTTATAAATTATCTAATAAAGAAAATTTTATTTTAATTTATAAATATTCATTAATCATAAGTCAAAATTTATTCCTGTTATGAATGATTCAGTTGAATATGTTACAATTAACGAGGTAAAAGGATTAAAATAGTTTAAACACTGTTATAGATTTATGAATTGGATATTACCTATTAATTATCACCATAAAATAATTAATTGATAATTCAGGCATCCACATGACAACAACTAATAGAACCACCATTTATATTATGTTGTAATATTAAAAAAATTATTCTCTCCAATTATAAAAGGGCCTTCTATTACCCAAAAAATACCACCCAAAAATAGAAAGTTCTTTATTAAACATGTTTATATTACCATTCCATAGAATAATTTTTCATTATAATAATATTATGGTACTAATTAATTAACTTAATCTTTTGTTTTATATCGAATATTCTATGAATAACACAATGTTCTCAATGTATGTTTTATATTTAAACAAACTGATTTTCCCTTACTGATCCATTTCATATTTATTTCTCCAAATATTATTTTATCAATAATTTTTTCAATTTTCTTTAATTTTTTTATATTTTTGAAATAAATATTTACCACCTCACCTCATTCCATAAATGAAGTAGTAAAATACCAATCTAGTGTTGGTGTTTACTAACTCCCCCATGACATAACATGTTTTATTTTCTATCACCGGTTTAAAAATGTGATCCTGGTTGAGAATTTAATATATAATATGATTTTAATAACATATTCTAGATTATGAAAATAATAAACTAGATTATTCCATTTCCTCATTCTTTTAGAAGTTAAGTATTCAATAACGTATATGTAAAGACTACTACCTCTATGGAATTTTATATTCCACATTTCAATAATAACATCTTTGTTGGTTATAAATTATAATTTTTTAGTATATATATATATATATTAGTAATATATATCATGAATACAATTATAAATAGATAACAAAAATATTATGGTTCATTATTAGAGAATTCATAAATATAGATAAATAATATGCAATTAATTCATAATAGTTTTTTTATCATGAAATTGATAATGATCTCATGTAATGATATTATAACATTATATTTCACATACATTTATGAGTATTTTATATTCTCGAGGAATGAAACATTTTTTATCAAATGAATGTGACCAAAATTGTATATCATAAAACATGTGCAACACAATTAATGTAAGAAAAACCTAATTAAAAAATGTGTTATAACTAAATAATTAATTAATATTAAATGATAATAAATAATTTTTATTAAAGGATACAATAAATGAATTAGTTTTAGAAGTAGTATATTAATACAATTATTTTTTTAAATGATGCTAGATAACATATGACTAAGTGGGAACAATGTTAATGGTTTTTCATTACAAAAATATTTTTCTTATGGCATAATCTCTCCTAAATCTATTTTGATATTTCAATTTAAAAATATTCTCTACTATGATAATGTTTTGTTTAATTTTAATAATTTTTTCTGGGATATTTGTTTTTCAAATTATCATTCTTTCATGACTAAAATATTATTATATAAAAATTCTTATTTTTGGAAATAATAACTCCAATATATTATGGAATTTATCTTCAATATCAATATTTTAACTACATTCAAAATACATTTATTGATATGTAGAAATAAAATTGGTATTATCTCTATTTATCCTTATATTAAAATTTATTCATTTTAGAATAATGGTCTCATAATACATTTAATGATTTGGGTTTTTAATTAATATGATTCAAAATAGTTAAAAGGATTTTCATTATCATCATATTATATTATTCCATTCACCTTCTAATTATTAAATATATCTTTTTTTCAAATTGGTTTCCCCTAATTTAAGATTATTTACATGTGGTTATAGTATAATATCTCATCATATTAAAAAAATATGATTTTGTGATAGCTTTATGAAAATCATGCCATTAAAATATATATTATTTTTTATGAATTATTTTCCATTCTTATTCAATTATTTTTAAATAAAGATTTTGTTATAAATAATTATATATTTATTTATTAAAAATTATAATTATAGGTTATAATGGTTTGGGTATTAATTGTTTATCATTTATTATTTGATAAAATTTTAAAATTCATGATACCCATTTTATTTATATTTTTTTATATTATAAGATGGATGAGTTTATTCTATGTGGATCTTCTATGTATTGATAATGGTTGGTGGGGTCTTATATATCCCATTACTATATGGGAACATTTTTTAAATCTATTTATAGAAATAAATCTATGGAGTATAGAATTACAACTCCAGTATGAGAAAAAAGTAGTGATTCACACTCTAATGTCTTTTATGAATTAGGTCGTGATTCCTAGTCCACTATGAGAAGATTAACTACTCATATGTTTTATTCAATAATGTATTATTATATTATTATTTATATCAAATATACATGAAATATTAATGAAATTTCATGTTCTCGTGTTATTCTGTATTCTTATTTTATGATATCGTGTTTTTAGTATTCATTATATGTTTCTAATAGAGTTATTTGATTTGTTTAAGGAATCCTTTGTTTATATTCCATAATCAATATTTATTTTGAAAATTTCATGAATTTATCTTATGATACTTGTTAAATACTATCACAAATATATCTATTAGTGATGTCCTCTATAATTTTTATGGTCTAACAGTTAGGACTATTTTATATGTTACTTGATCTGAGCATTTGGAATCATTTACTTATTATAATTCCATTCCCTATATTGCGAGGATTTTTTTATCATATGACATCAATAAAAGAGATACTATATTATTTTATTTAATTTTAAATTTTATCATTTTTAGTAAAATAGATGTTTATGTTTATTATAACAAAATATAAACCTTTTGTTACATTTTATCTTTATGTATACGTGATATATATTATATAAACCATCCTATCAATGTTATATATATTTATGTCCTCCTGGGACAATATATATTGTATTAGTGGATGTTCTAAAATAATGTTTTATATTGTAGAATCTATTTTATAGTAGTAGTTTTATATATCATTATTAAAAACCATATATATGAGACTATTTTTAGGATGATATCCATTGTTATTAGAAATGTCTTTAATATGTGGGATTCAATGAAATATAATATATCAGGGATAAGATAAATTTGATGACTTTGAGGAATATATTTACCTAGGGGTAATAACAACCCAAAATGTTCTATTGATCATTTACTCGATAATCACCCTAATTAATTATGTGTGGGTCAAAAACTACAAGCATTAATATACAAAAATGTGGGATATGAGTTGGATACTCAATGTATCATTACCAACCATAATGAATAATTTTTCATGTGGTTATGTTATAATATTTAGGAACATAGTTAAAAAATAATAATTGATAGCATTGATTATTCATACAATATTTATAGGATAAAATTTTCATTTCATTTAGGATGTCATACTGCAATTACTTGAGTTTATTTATTTATAAAATCATCAATTTAGGAATATTAATTCTAAATTTCTACATTTGTTAAGGTAGATGTGGGATCCCAAAAGTACAAGATTAATAGAGTATGTGATCACAAAATAATTAATTCACTACATCCCATTATATCATTATAGTTATTTTTATGTGGGAGTGAGTTGAAATAATATTTATGAAGACCAGGGATAATTCTCCCTAAAAATGATTGGATACATCAATTTTTATAAATGTATGTAATAATTTTCATGGATTTACAATCTCCACATAATAAACATATCTACAAATAAGATTAAAAATCACATTACATATCCTAAAACCTCATTATGAATCTATCAGTAAGAGAATTATTATGAAATACCCTAGGATTTAAATAAAATAATTTGGTCTATGTCACCCTACAATGAGGGGTTGTCAACTCAAACGATCAAAGGGTAGTTGAAAATGATGTAATACATATTGTAAAAGAGTAAAATAATGTATTTTTGGATGAATGGAAGTATATTTATCTAGAATTATAGGATGAGATTTCTAATTAGTTTATAATGGGAAATGTCCCAATTATACGAAGTTTTTAAAAAATTTCCACCATTAGAATTAATTATTTATGGAATAAACATCATGATTACCTTGATAAGGATCATGCATGCATGACGGATTTTCCCAAGGATAGACCAAGGATTTTATTTGTAAATAAGGATAGATCAATGTTCTAATGTATTAATTATCACGAACCTAATAAGATCAAATTGATGAATAATATCATCTTCTATATACTTAAGATATATTTGATCAGCAATAATAATGATAATGTTTCTCAATTATCGAACATTGATCCAGATATCACCAGTTACGGGTAACTAGAAAACAAATGACATCGAAGTTATTATAGATACAATTAATAAACTATTAATTTAAATCAAATCCATTTATTCATTCAAATTCTCCATATATATTTATTGATTTATTGAATTGATTATACATAAAATATTATAGAAAATATTTAGTATTTATCATTGATTGTATTATCATATATTATTATAGAATCCAAGAACATTAATGTCTTCATAGAAATGTGTCTATATCCATGATAAGTAAAAATTATATTAGTTGTTTATAATGTATATACTTTCTATTCCTATGGAATCTTTCATAAGACACGATATTACATGTGAGTGTAAATATGCTAAGACATTAGTTGAATATAAAATTATTTAATGAATATAACCATATAGTATTATATAAATCAATATTACTATTATATTATCATGATTACAAAAATTTGTTTTGATATACATATAATGACTATCCGATCTATTAACCATATATACAATGTTGGTAGTGAAGTTCATTTGAAAAATGAAATTCTGGGAAATATTCCTAGAATTGTGAATGGATTGGTTATTGTGCCTCTAGGATTACAAATGTATATTTGATAAGTATTAATAATAAATAATTAATATTCTATTAATTAATTTAAATTCATTATTATTTAAAAATAAAATGAACTTTCATATGTATTTCTACAATTATGAAACAATCATGGAACTACTAAACCTATTATCAGGAGCTAGCGGACATTATCATTACATTGAAACAATTAAGAATAATATTCAATATAGTGAAAATGGGGATATTAATATTGATCATTAGTGGTTATTGTATTTATTCAAAAAATAAGATTGGAAAATAAACCTATCGATATAGTTGTAGTTTATAAATTATTATGAATTCTCAATAAATTATCAACTTGATATGGGATAAAATATGGTCATTAAACTATTTATGAAAGGAAAATATGTCTTTTTAATGATGTGTATAAAATAATACACAATAACTGTTGATTTAAAAATTCTTATTGTTAAACTCATAACAGATGGAGTGAACTTCTATATATAATAAATAAATTTACAACCAACCATTTATATAAAGTTAAATAAATACCAAAACATTGATTCATATATATAGAAATGTGTTTTGAGTGTTAATATGTTCGACCCTAATAATGATAAAGTATTATTCTTTTAAAACAAGTTATGTTTCCCAAAAAAAAACTGAATAAGGATTATTTTTATGATGATTAATCCTTATTCATCAGTATACATCAAAGATGTAATAATATGTAATTATATTTAAAACAACAATTCTTTCTCGGTAAAATGAAAATAAAAATGTAAAAAAATCAGTATGTGGTATTCAATAATGACATGTAAGAATGAGAATTTTCAAGTTTTATGATGTTAAACATAGCCATTCATGAATATAAATTAGAAAGCATACATTTGGACGTCATCGTAGCACTCTTGAAAATTTAAAAGTCCTTCAATTCAATTTTTTGATTTAGTAGATCATTGTGTAGTGGTCGTGGATTTTATTTCCTTTAATGAATTTTTATCTATTGAACAACTCACCAAGATATACATAATTGATGTTTTGAGGAAACATATAGTAGCACTATACATTTTATATTATTGATAAATGATATTAAACTCAATGTTTTAGGAAATAATTTAAACAACATTGAAGATATATTTATGTTTCAGATTTTTAATATCAATTTCATATAGATGGTCATTCTAAGAGGATGATCCAATACATGAGGATATGTGGAGATATTATTCTTTTTAATTCAAATTATGTAGGGATCATAATACATTCTTCTATGTATTCTCATATATAAATAGCTCCCATTTTTTAAATTATAATGGAATCAGATATGGTTCCCTCAAAGAAGAGATATAAGACTCTAACAAGATGTGATGTTTTTAGGAAGGGGTAGTTTATAGGTCTTGACATTATCCACAATTTTATATAGAAGGTTTAAACCATTCTGTTTCATATCAATTAATCATAATGTCGATAGAAAGTCTATATGGAAAATCAAATACAAGATATATAGTTCATTGATGGTAACACTGAATTTATGTATATTAATATATATGTGTGTTTTTGGGATTTTTGGATGAAATAGAAAAAGATATTCAGTTACACCAATCATCTCGAGATCTTTAATCATGTAAGGAAATATCTTATTAGTTAGCATTACCCTGACCTCTCAATGGTAAATAATTTTATCCATGTATCTATTTTGATGAATTATATACAAAACCCATCACATGTAATGATATATAAAATCCTAGAATTATAATATAATTTCTCATATATGGAATAACTATTGGAAACCATACATTGAATGGACAATATGTTTCATAATATGAATAATAATTTTATCGATGTTCAATGGAGGAATCAAAATTCTAACGAAGCTAAATAGGGACCAATGGATTTTAATGAGTAAATGGTACAATAACATTTATCCTAAAATTTAATATATGTTTTGATGTAGGATTTCTTTTTATGGGGGATGAAAGTCCAAAATGTATTGGGGAAATATATTGTTTTCATAAAAATATCTTTATCATTGATATATTGGATCCCAAAATAATAGTAAAAATAAAATATTTAAGACATATCAAATGAATACTATATTGATAATCGTAATTGTAATATATTTTTCATTAATAAATTATCTTAATATACCTAGAAATCTGATAGATCTAATATTTTATATATTTTTACTATCTATTTAAATGATTTAAACCTCAAAAATTAAACAATGTGTTCTTATTTGTAACAATTTTTGATTTACAGTGTGTTTTGCGATAAAAAGATTAAATTGCATAATTCTGGATTTTAACAAATTTTTATCACAGGGTTATTTTGGTCATTTATCATAAAATACATTCCCAAATTTTGTGATTTGAATTTTTTTATAATACTTATTTTATTTCCATCATCTTTGTCTTCAGGACCAGCAAATGATTCATGCATCTTGATGCCAAAAAAATCTATGAAGTTGACAATTTTTCTGGTGGACAACATGGACTCCCCCATAGTAATGGAGGCCAATTTCGGCCTAAAAACCTCCAAATGATGCTATTCTACTAGGATATGAATGAGGACTCAAAAACTCGTCTTCAAAATGAATATCATTTTGTTTTGAATCCTTTATGATAGCCGTTTAGGGATAGCTTTTTGAAGGAAACTTCCAGGAAGCTTCATCCAGAGAAAGAAATTTTCAATAGAAAAATTATAACTCCTTCAATACGCGTCCAATTAATCTGAAATTTCTAGAGTGGAAGGAAAACATATTTATGCACAATATTTATGAAGAGGTCCACGCGTGAATCAGCAAATTAATGGGTCGAAAACGCGACAACCCTTTGATGACGAAATCTGCCTATAAATTGAGAGGAGCTTCTACCTCTATATCATATTCCATTTTTCACCACACCATCCGTCACAAATAGAGTTGGATTGAGGCAGCGAAGGGGAAGGTGGATATATTGATCCTTAATAATATGACATCTTTTGAAGATTCAATAGAGAAGATGAAGGCTTCTCAAGTGATGGAAGGCTAAGAGCCAAGTGGTTGCAGACGGTGACACCCGACAGACACTGTCATCCGAGTTCGGATTTTAATGTGTAATCTCCTTTTGAATTTCTCTTGAACCAATATTTTTGAATGAATCTTCTTGTTATCTTTCTTAAATATATTTTCAACACATTTTTTTATCGTTGTTCCATTTATAAAGTAGAACAATTGACTTTTCTATTCAAAATTCATTGGTGATGTTTTTCCATTGAGCATTGAGAATTCAATTAGTTTCAATTACTTGGAGGTATTAAAGTTATTGAATCACTTCTACTGGCAGGACCAAAATCATATTTAATTCTTAAATATGATGTATTTTCAAATTTTAGTGTAAACCTGAGGGTCCTTGGGGGTACATTTAGGAATTTAAATTAAGATAATTTTTTTATATACACGGAAGAGGGGAGTGTCCGAGATGGTGAAGCTTGTCTGCGACTGCAGTTTTTATTATTGATTTCAAACCCACATTATCTTTCCTTTAAAATTATTTCACATTAGTATTTAATTAAAATTTTATTTTCACATTGTTAATCAAATCCCCATTTTCATTTCTATAAAAAAAAATTGATAACAAAAGTGACAGTTTTGCAACTCGAACTACAACCTCCTCGAGAGACAACCCTGTGGTCACCACTGTGCTACATTAAATGGGAATATATTGATTGAGGGTATTACGAGACGACAAACGCCAACATCAACTAGAACCATTTCCGGGGACTTTGCTAGAGTTGATTTTATTTTAATTATTTTTTCTTGCATGACCCGAACATCTGAACCGAACTTGTTACATTTAGATTCTGAAATTGATAGAACTTTTAACACTAGTGTCATAGGTACTAATCCCCAATTTTAAAGTTTTGAATCTTCTACAAATATACCCAGGAGGGACTTAGTTGAAACTGAAATCCAAATGGCTGAAAATAGAACTTTGAAAGAACTGGCTTCGTCCTATGATGAAAATCATGAGAATCCTGTAGAGTACCCTAATGCCCCTGCTGGATTTAAAATCAAGTCTGTTTTCATCCACCAGCTTCCCAAATTCAATGGGTTTCCTGGTGAAGACCCACACAAACACCATCAAGAATTCAGCTACTTGTGTGTCAACATGAAACCTCATGTAGTCGATGAAAATCAAATGAAGCTGAGGTCATTTCCTTTTTCTCTAGATGGAGTTGCTAAGGAATGGGTTTTCTATTCTCACTCAACCTTGATTAGAAATTGGAATGAATTAAAAAATATTTTCCTTGAAATAATTTTCCCTGCATCTAGAACTGCTTCCATTCGAAAGGATATTTGTGGAATTAGGCAAACACAAGAAGAAACACTTCACGAATACTGGGAATGGTTAAAAGGACTTTGTTATAGTTTCCCCCATCATCAAATTAGTGACCAAATTCTCATTCAATAGTTTTATGAAGGATTTTGTCTCACTGATATAAGTATGATCGATGCTGCTGCAGGAGGAGCTTTAGTTGATAAGACACCAGCTCCTGCTGGGATTTTAATTGCAAACATGGCCCATAATGCCCAACAATTTGGAACTAGAGGCCTTCTTCATGTCAAATCTTCACATGAATTCCCTACTACTAGTCCCAAAAACAACACAATTGCAAGTCAACTATCTGATCTTACCACCGTGGTAAGGTCAGTAATGTTGTCTAACACCCCACCAACCCAACCCAAACCTGAAGAGGCTTTCCAACTACATGTGCACTGTGGGATTTGTTCTTCAAATGAACATTTTAGTGACCAATGCCCACAAATGCAAGAGCCTCCTAAGAACTACAATGCGGTTTTTCCTGGAAGACCATTTCAACCAAACCAGCAAAGGCCATTTCAAAACAACCAATATTTCAATCAAGGATGGTACAACAACTCAAATGAAATATTTCATCAACCTGATCAACCGAGAGGATTCTTCCAAGGATAATGAAGTAATTCTCAACCATGATATTTCAATGAGAAAGCCAATGCTCATTCTGGAAGAAATTTTCACCCTACCCATCCCACTCAAAACTCTGATATGAACCATGAAGATTCAATGAGGAAAAAACAAGAGGAAATGAGGGAACTAAATTAATACAAAAAACAATAAGACAACAAAATGAATACCTTGATGACTCAAATGGGTCAACTTGCCTCTAGTATTAATTTCATAACAAATCAAATGAGTGGTGGTTTACCCTCACAGCCACAAGTAAATCTAGGGAAAAATGGGAAGGAAAATGTGAGCGCAATTGAACTTAGTCGTGGAAAAAAATTGGACAACCCTCAGATTGAGAACATCAATCCTTCTTCGGATACTGTTGATGAAAATCCTACCCTTGATAAAAATGATGAAAAATCTGAAGTTGATAGAAACTCAACGTCAAGAGAGGAAATCTTGTTTGAAAGTACAAAGAATGATTGGAAGAAGATTTCTGGTCCTTATGTTCCTCCAAAACATACTCAGAATAGCCCAGAAATATTCAAACCTCCACCGCCTTATCCAAGGTGTGAACCACCACCAAAGTCATGTGCTGAAAAAGAATTGGATAAGGAGGTTTTGGAAACACTCAAGAAAGTCCATGTCAATATTCCATTGCTCGTTGTTGTGGAAAAAATTCCAAGGTGTTCTATGTTTCTGAAAGACATGTGTACCAACAAGAGAATGTTCAATGGAGGTGAAAAGGTGAACTTAGGAAGGAATGTTTCATAGATGATTCAACATGCACTTCCAGTCATGTGTAAAGACCCTGGGACATTTGAAATTCCCTATACCATTGGGAAATGTGAATTCAAAGATATAATGCTTGATATAGGGGCCTCCATCAATGTCATGCCACATTTTGTCTACTCATATCTTTAGGTTGGAGACTTAAAAACCTCTGGAATTATCATTCAACTCGCAAACTAAAGTACCTCCAAACCTTCTGGAGTTATAGAGGATGTTCTCGTTCAAGTGAGAGACATTGTTTTTCCTGTTGACTTCTATGTTTTAGATATGAAAGATGATCAGTTTAGCACACATGGTCCCCTAATCCTAGGGAGGCCATTTCTAAAAACGGCAAAAGCAATCATCATTGTTCAAAAGGGAACACTTTCACTAGAATTTGGAGGATATGTTTTTCATTTCAACATTTTTCAATCAATGAGACACCCAGATGAGGATCATTCAACTCCCCATGTAAACATGATTGATTGTTTTTCCTCTGGCATGTTACCTGATTTTTTCTGCGATGAAATACCAACTGATGTGGAAAAAGATGGAAATTTTTATGATATTAAATCAGATCAAAATGAGGATGAAATTGGACACTGTGAAGAGTCTTGGGATATTGAGACTGGATATCTGAGAAATAATGAATATGAATTTCGAGAAACCACTGAATCTGTTAGTGGTATTCTCGGAGAGATATCCAATTTTTCACATGAAACAATTCTTGATATCATAGAAAGAGATAACCATGATGAACATGGAGCATCACTAAACAATAACAATTCTGAAGAGTACCCAGTTATCAATGAAACCAACCCACCTATGGTAGAATTGAAACCCCTTCCGAATAACCTAAAGTATGAATTCTTAGGTCATAATGAACAATTCCCTATAATCATCTCACAATATTTGTCAGAAGTCCAGGGAAACCAATTGTTGGAAGTTATCAAGTCCCACAAAGAAGCCATAGGATGGAATCTCTCTAATCTAACAAGAATCAGCACCTTGGTTTGTATGAATAGAATTTTACTGGAGGAGAATGCTAGACCGGTAAGGAAATTTCAAATAAGACTGAACCCAACACTTTTGGATGTTGTGAAGAAAGAAGTCACTACCTTGTTTGCTATTGGAATTATTTCCCCATATATAAAATTAAATGGGTCATTTGAGTCCATGTTGTTCCTAAAAAAGTGTATTTACAATCTCAAGGAATGAATTTGGTGATCTTTTCCCCATAAGGCTTTCAAATAAATGGAGAATGTGCATTGATTACAGGAAACTCAATTTTGTTACAAGGAAAGACCACTTCCCTTTACCATTATTTGATCAAGTCCTTGAATGACTAGCTGGAAAAAACCACTACTGTTTTCTTGATGGATTCTCTGGATATTTTCCGATTCACATTTTACGTGAGGATCAAGAGAAAACCACATTCACATGCCCATTTGGAAATTTTTCATACGAAGGATGCCCTTCGGTTTATGTAATGCCTCGGGAACATTTCAAAGGTGTATGATAAGCATCTTCTCTGAATTTTTGGAAACATGCATGGAAGTTTATATGGATGACATCACTTTGTATGGATCATCATTTGAAAGATGTTTGAAAATCTTGGAACGTGTCCTGAAAACATGCATTTAAAAGAACCATGTTCTAAATTATGAAAAATGTCATTTTATGGTTGCTAAAGGGATCGTTCTTGGATGTGTTGTGTCCCGTGATGGAATTCATGTTGATAAATACAATGTTGAGGTCATTTCTTCATTTCCATACCCAAAAACGGTGAGAGATGTGAGATCCTTCCTTGGGCATGCGGGATTTTATAGGATATTCATTAAAGATATCAGTATGATTTCTCTTACATTGTCCAGATTAATCCAAAAAGATGTTCCATTTTTCTTTGATGAGAATTGCATAAATTCTTTTCATGAGCTGAAAAAAAGATTGATAACCCCTCCCATTGTTCAACCACTTAAATGGGACATTCCCTTTTAAATAATGAAAGATGCATCTGATTTTTCTCATGGGACAGTAATGAGTTATAGGATAGAAATGAAATCTCATGTGATTGCCTATTCGTCCCTAACTCTTGATCAAGACCAATAAAACTACACATCAACTGAGAAAGAACATCTGGTTGTTGTCTTTGCTCTAGAAAAATTTAGAAGTTATCTGTTGGGATCCAAGGTGATTGTTTTTACTGATCATTCTGCAATCAGATTCTTGATGAAGATACATGATGCAAAACCAAGACATCTGAGATAGGTTTTTCTTTTACATGAGTTTGATGTTGAAATAAAATATAAAAATGGATGTGAGAACCTTTTAGCTGATAATTTGAGAAGGATACCATGTATTGAGAATAGAAAATTTCAGATGTGTTCCCCAATTAAGGAAACCATTACAGATAAGGATTTATTTGCTGATCAAAGTGAAATGCCATTGTTTGCTAATATTGTAAACTATTTGGCTTCTGATGACCACCCCCATTGGTTTTCTAAAAATCAAATTGATAAACTTCTTAGATATTCAAAGAAATACATTTGGGATGATCCTTATTTATGGCACATTGTTAGTGATCAAATGATACGAAGATGCATTCCGAACCCTGAATTTCAATTCATCCTACATTTCATCCATGCATTAAACTATGGAGGATGCATTGTACAACAGAGAACAGAATGAAAAGTTCTTGATTCTGGATTGTATTGGTCCACCATTTTTAGAGATTCTTTCAAATTCTGAAAATCCTATAAAAATTATCAATTCCAAGGTAACATTTCTAAGTGGAATGAGATGCCACAAAACCCACTTTTGTTTTGTGATTTCTTTGATGTATGGGGAATATATTTCATGGTGACTTTTCCTAATTCATTTGAAATCTCTACATCTTGTTGGCTGTTGATTATGTGTCCAATTGGGTAGAGGCTATCCCCACCCAAACTGATGAGGGAAATATTTTCTCTAAATCTTTGAATGGAAATTTGTTTTCAAGGTTTGGATTTCTAGAGTTTCTAATTACAGATCAAGGTACCCATTTTTGTAATAGGACTTTGGAATCACTTTTGAAGAAATACGATGTTAATAATAGGGTCTCTACGCCCTTTCTTCCTCAAACAAATGGAATGGATGAGTTGTCCAATAGAGATATCAAACAAATCCTAGAAAAAACAGTGAACCCAAATAGAATGGATTAGAGTTTGAGACTTGATGATGCTCTTTGGGCCCACAGAACTGCTTTCAAAACCCCAATTGGAATGTCACCATTTAGATTGGTCTATGTAAAATCCTTTCATCTACTAGATGAGTTAGAAAACAAATCCTTTTGGGCTGTAAAAACATGTATCATGAACCTATATTCCGCTGGGAAAGAAAGAAAATATTGTTTGCAGGAGCTGGAGGAGATCAGAAATAATGCATATGAAAGCTCCAGGTTGTACAAAGAGAGAAACAAAGCCATTCATAATGGGAGGATTCTCAACAAAAACATTGAGGAGGGAGAAAAAGTTCTTCTGTTCGATGCCAGATTGGAACTCTTCCCATGTAAATTTTGTTCCAAATGGTCTGGCCCATTCATTGTTACTGATGTTTTTCCTTTTGGTGCAACACAGATTAAAGATCCAGATAAGGGGTCATCATTCACGGTCAATGGTCATATTCTGAAGATATTTCGACAAAATTTTCAAGATCCTCCAGGGGAGGAGATTCAACCTCATGACGCAGAATTTAATTGATGCCAGGTTGTGTCTTTCCTTATCATTTATTTTTTCTATGTATTTAATTTTGTGAATTTCATGCTAAAAAACAACGCAATGAGAACATTTCATAGAATAAGTGTGTGGGGGGGACCCAATTCTGGGTAGATTAGGTTTTTACAAAAATCTGTTTGAAATTTTATGTTTTCAAAATTTCTTTCCATTTTTTTCGTGTTTCTTTAAAAAAAAATATTTCGGAATTTCTTGATTTTCCATTGAAACTCATGCCAATGGGTGAACCAACTGATCCTTTGAAACTGAACATAAATGAATGATGAAAATGAAATTGTTTCAAGTTCAAAAATTTTGAAAATTATTGAAAAGACAACTGATTTTTAAATATCATGGCACATATCACTGGCATTGTGATTGAAATTCTCATTTTTGTGAGGCCTCTTGACCCATTTTTACATCTTCATCACATTTACCTCTTTCTTTAGAGAACCAATTCATGATTGACTAAACTAGAACCTGGTTTATTTCTATCAAAACATGAGGGCTGAGATACTTGTTATTAAAATGATTGAGGTATTTGTTTGAATATTGGAGCCTCATTTTCATGAATATCCATTTTATATCGGCCTTCCTTTGACATTTTATCCTTTATGAGCCCTTAGTATCCATGTATAGCCTATTGGGCTAGCCAAATTACAAGCCAAATTTCCCTTTCCAACCTGCTATAGAAGTATAAATGCATGATCTAGTTGAACTTAAGTATGGGGGGAAGATGACTCATGATGTGCTACCTCATTTGGTGTTGCTATGGGAGAACATTTAAACATTGAAGGCATATTTGTGATGCTGGAATATATTTTTCTGAGAGTTGTGCCTATCTGGAGCTCTCAAATGAAATTTAGTTGTGCCTATCTGGAGCTCTCAATGGAAATAAGCTGTGCCCAATCTAGATAATTCATAAAAAGTCATATTTTCTACTGAAATATTGATGGAATGGGGTGCAAAACAGAAGATCATAGCTGATTATTTTAGGAGAATATGGAGGAGACCATACTTGAGTAAAAATTAGAATCATGCATTTCTGCTTCAAAAAAATCCAAACCCTCATTATTCAGCCACAGAAGTATTCACATTTGAAACCTACTAACCCCAAGCCACAGAAAAACCCTGTAAAGTCCTCATGATAATCACATGTTATTGTTTCACATCAGGTGGAGATGTATAAATTTATCAAGCCTATGGTAATTCTTGCGTGATTTGGATGAGAAAAGCCTTATTGCAAATCTATATTGTGTGATGAGAGAAAATGAATGTGAGGTAAGTGTGTTGTGTCCATGAGAAGAAACAATAAGTGGAAATGGATTGAATGATTTGAATTTAGAATTTTAAATATTTATCTTTAATGAGGAATGATATCTTTTTAATTCATTGTGGTAAATTAGTAAACTCCATTGGAATGTGTTATATTTTTTGATACCGTGCTCAATTATCCATGAGTCCACAAGCCAAGTATGGGGGAATTTATAGAGCTAATATTTCCACTATTTTTAATGTCTATTTAAATTATTTAAATATCACAAATTTAACAATTTGTTCTTATTTGTATCAATTTTGGATTTAGAGTGTGTTTTGGGATAAAAAGTTTGAAATGCATAATTCTGTATTTTTAACAGATTTTTATAACAGGGGTATTTTGGTCATTTATCATAAAATACATTTCCAAATTTTGTGATTCGAATTTTTTTAGAAAATTTATTTCATTCCATCTTCTATGTCTTTATGACCATGAAAACATTCATTCATCTTGATGCCCAAAAAAATCAATGAAGTTGACAATTTGTTCGGGCGGACTGCATGGACTCCACCATAGTAATGGAAGAACATTTCGGCCTAAACACCTGAATATGATTATATTCCACCAGGATATGAAATCTGACTCCCAAACGCGTCTCCACAATGAATTTCAAGCCGTTTGGAATCCATTATAATGGCCATTTAGGGATAGCTTTTTGAAGGAAGCTTCCTGGAAGCTTCATCTAGAGAAAGCAATTTTCAATAGAAAAATCATAACTCCTTCAATACGAATCCAATTAATCTGAAATTTGGAGGGTGGATGGAAAAAATATTTATGCACAATATTAATGAATAGTTACACACGTTAATCAGACAATTAATGGGTCAAAAACATGACTACTCTTTGATGATGAAATCTGCCTATAAAAGGAGAGGAGCTCCTAACTCGAAATCATATTCCATTTTCACCACACCATCCGTCAAAAAAGGGAGTTGGCTTGAGAGAGAAATGGGGAAGGTGGAGATTTTGATCCTTAATAAGATGATATCCTTTGAATATTCAATAGATAAGATGAAGGCTTCTCAAGTGATGGAAGGCTAAGCGGCAAGTGGTTGAAGACGACGACACCCGACGGACACACTCTTCCGAGTTTGGATTTTAATGTGTAATCCCTTTTTGAATTTCTCTTGAACCTATATTTTTGAATGAATCTGGCTGTTTTCCTTATTAAATATATTTTCAACACATTTTTTTATCTTTGTTCCATCTGTAAAGTAGAACAATTGACTTCTCTATTTAAAATTCTTTGGTGAAGTTTTTCTATTGAGCATAGCGAATTCAATTAGGTTCAATTACTTGGAGGTATTTAAGTAATTTAATCACTTCTATAGGCGGGACCAAAATCATATTGATGTCTTAAATATGATGTATTTTCAAATTTGAGTGTTATCCTGGGGGTCCATTGGGGTACATTTACGAATTTAAATTTAGAGATATTTTTTTATATACAAGGAAGAGTGGAGTGTCCGAGAGGGTGAAGGTTGTCTGCGACTGCTGTTTTTATTCTTGATTTCAAACCCACATTATCTTTACTTTAAAATTATTCAACTTTAGTATTTAATTAAAATATTATTTTAAATTTATTTATGAAATCCCCATTTTCATTTCTGCAAAAAAAAATTGCTAACAAAAGTGACAGGTTTGCTACTCGAACTGCAACCTCCTCAAGAGACAACCCTATGGTCACCAATATGCTACATTAAAAGGGAAAATATTGATTGAGGGTTTTACGACACGAAAAAAACCCACATCAATGTCATACATATAGAGGGTAAATAATAAAAAAAATTATTAATAATATTGATATATTTATCATAATTAAATTTTTTAGGTATTGTATATTTTTTCATAGTAATAAAATATAATAATATTAAATGATTATATATCAGTTTTCCAAATATGAAATAATTTAATTTTCAATATAAAATATAAATTAGAATATAATAATTCATAGAACCCATACAATTAAAAATATAATTAATAAAACAAATTGATTATTCATTATATTTGTTTCCTTTTGGAACAAAATTTATTAATTATTGAATTATAATTAGAAATATATATCATCATTTATTGATTTGAAATTTCTAAATTATCTTATTATGTATTAGCGTTATTCTTATGAAATAATTCATTTTTATGTGAATAATGTTATATATCATTTTTACTAATACTCCGACATTTATGCCATTATTAGTATATATTATTGATATATACTTTTGTGAATCCATTTTTGATATTATAAATTACTATATAAACATTACAATATTTAATGTTGTTTATATAACTATATTTTATATTTTAATACTTATGTAATTTCTTTCTAGAAAAATTGTATAAACACATTATACCTCAATTATGTTAAAAATAATTCTTAATTTTTTGAAATTGAATTTGAATAAATTAATTTTTCTTCTAGAATCAAACTTCATAAAATATATAATATTAATTTTTTTATTTTAGGGAATAAATATTGATGTATTGACATAGTATATATAGATTCTCAATTACAAGAGGGGGTGAATAGTATGTTTATAAACATCAATTTTTAACCTTAAGGAGAACTATGTTTAATAAGTAATTAAAGTAAATTCACAAAACCTCTTTTAACTCATAACTATGAAAATAACATTATTTGGATTGACAAATATTAATCTGAAAAAATAAACATAAGAAATATTTTATCGTGAATTATTCGACCTTAAAGTGGGTATAATCTTATTTATCTATGTAACTAATGTACATGAATGTATAATAATGTTATATATTATTTATCTAATAAAATATGGTGAAGTAAAACATGAAAAAAGATTATGTAACAAGTATGAAATCTTTTTACCCAAAGAGTACGGTATCCATCAACAATGGATAAAGGACACATGATTGTTACATTCATGAAATTATATCTTACCCACACCAGAGTGATACATCAATACAAATATCATAATCATTCTTACTATCCCCGTAATCCATCGATGGAATGATAATGACCTCATTAAAAATATCTAATACTTATAAGAAAAAATTCCATAGTTGGATCCCTACTCCAATGGTCATTTATTTCCTTGAATTTGGAGGGACATGTATACGTGTCACTCCTCAAAAATTTAATTTGAATCAAAATTATCGACATCCTTTTATACTTACAGAAACATGTGTAAGGAAAATGAAATAGATCTACCAAATTTAAATATCATAAATCCAAGGGAAAATAGATATCTGAGTCTAAACATATAAAAAATAGAATCTGGAAACCTGAATATTTATATTTTATTATAAGGACATCAGAATATAAATTCAATTGTTTATAGAGTCTAGATTTTGATGAATTCAGAATCAAAATTTCACTGAATTCATAATCTATATATTAGAGAATTTGAAATCAAAATTTCAAATAAATAATTATATAAGGAACTATATGATTTATATTTTTTATATTAGGATCTAAATATTAGACATATTAATAAAAAGAACATCATTTTGGGAGGACAATGAATACTAGTGTAAGGAAACAATATATCCTTATAGAAAAAAATTCCTTCAGGGTATGGGGAAAAAATTTCTGTTGGTAAAGGAAATCTTCTTAAAGGATAAAAACAATAATTTTCTATATAGAATTATAATTTTACTTTAGGTTAAGTATAATATTTTTCTTTAGTGAATGGAAATTAACTATATATGTAAGTATTAAAAACTTAGATAAATGAATATTTTATTAAGGGTAAGGATAAAATTTTTCCTTTGAGAATGGAAAATTTTCATAATATAATGTGAATGTGATTTTCAAAACCTAAAGAAATGTAAAAGTCATATAGATGCCTTATTGACTCAACGATATCCCCCTTTTTGGAAATCACAAACAATATTTCAAAAATGAGTTTATGGAATAATAACTTTCATTATTAATTTGAAAATAAAAACTTATATCCCTTTAATTATGAACTATAGTGAATATGACTAACTCCCCCATTTGTGTTTAAATCCCTAAGAATTATATTCTTGATTTAAATAGAGGGATTTACTTTTTTTCTTAAGAATTTTTTTTTCATGTAACCCCCTTCCCACTTATATTCCCCATTTATTAGGAAATTATCATCTTCAAACATAGTATTCTTTTGATCATTATTTTCACCCCCTTTGTGATTTTCAAATAAGAATATATAGAATGAAAAAAACGTACCAGAATGATTAGAACTACAGAAACCAAATTAGTTGTACTATAAAAAAATTTAATTATAAAAGAAAAAATTGATATATGGACAAAATAACACAAAATTATGGATTGATATGAAAAAATATTGATCCTCATTTTCCTTCAGCATAATGTTCTTCAGGATAGCCTTAATCTTCTGGAGTTCCTTATGATCTTATTGAAACAACTTGGGGTACTATTTTTGTAACGCACCGACCCCAATTACCTAGAGTCGGTGCATTATTACATAATATTGGCATGATCACAAGAAATATCAAATCTCGAAAGTCCGATTGATTAAGTAGCCTTGGAAACACTAGATATATTCATAAAGTTTATCATTACATCATAATGTGAAAAAACTACTACAACAACATAGTCTCCATATTCCACGCTCATATCCCCACATACTATCCCTGCAGGTCATTCATAAATTACTTCTTCACATCCTGGGAAAAATAAAACATAGAAAAGGGGTGAGCTCAAATGCCCAATAAGAATAACAATATAGCGAAAACTATCATAAATAAGAATAAACATTTAAGGTAGTGTATAACTAAAACAAAATCCTTTTAAACTTGAACATAAACATAGTATGGCAAAAATAAAATGAAATAATGCCATTTACTTATTCACATATATATTCTACTAATCGAATAATCATATGCAATATCAATAACCACATTCATAATGATGGAATACATAATGCCAGACTATCATAACCACATAGCCAAGGCCTCGTGCCAAGACTACACATACGATTTTTTCAAGGCCTTGTGCCAAGACACTAGTTTGTCTCATGAGACCTACTGATGCATCGAGGAGCTATAGCAGGCTCCACCCGTCACATAATAAGTCCAATGCATTCCCATATGAAAAGGTCTAAACATAACATAAACATTCATATTAAAACTAGCATACGAAATGTCAATACTTTCACCATAAACTATGAATGGTATAAAAATAGCACATCCACAGTCAAACATATCACAAAACCTTCAATAAAATATATAAGTTTTGTATCATAATAAATCAACTTCAAATAAACGTAGAATCCATCAGAGGATGTTGACATAGATGAAATCAGAACCCTTTTTAGAAATACATCTCTTTCTATTTTGAAATCATTTAAGAGTCATATATTTATAAAATAAAACATTTTCTTTGAAAATATTATTATAAGCTTCTATGGGAAGCTTTGACAATTTTATAATGGTGGAAAATAACTGCACCCGCCATATAAGTTAAAAAAACATTCTTACCGTAATTCTGTCGAAAAAGTTACAAAGCACCTTGTTTGGAAAACGGCGGAATGATTCATTTATAAAAATCTTATAAAAAGTCAAAAAACGGTATAAATGACTAACACATATTCTTTTAAATATTAAAAATATTTTGAAATACATTTTTAAGAAACATGGATGTGGATTATAAAGAGATCTTGGTATATTATTACGTATAAACAACCTCGAATAATGTAGAGATTGTGAAATAACCCTTACCAATTTGGTAACTTACGAAACATAAACCCCATGAAAGAGGTATCATAAAATGAATATTTAAATACACATAAATTAAACTTTATTACATAAATAATACAATTATGGGAAGTACATACACCACTATATAGGTAATAGTTGCAATATGGCATGAATCTCACGGGAATAAGGAGTGAGAGGAAAACCCATTACCTTGTACTTTTCCTTGGTTGAGGTTGGTTAACATCCTGTATAATGGTGAAATAATTGTTATTAAATTATACAAGATTCATATAAATTAATATGATATCATATATGATCTTTTAACATTGCTTTGTTAATAATATCATAGATTTATCGTTGTTTCAGGTCTTAACTGACTCGTTTTCTTTTATATGTTTTGTAACGTAAGATATGATTGTCATGGATAGGTTGTATCTTAATCATATCCATAATTATATCAAGTCCTTAGATACTGTTATTAATCATCAAATGAGAATTATACTTGAATGGATACGATGGAGAATGAATCTCATCGCGTCCGTGGAGACGGTAGTCCGTACGTACGCACAAGGGACGATATCATTATTTTGATATTAAAATAAAATATAATTGGATGGTATATCATATATAAAGAATCATTATCATGTTATATTAATTATTTACATGAATTAAACATCATTATTATACCCATCCAAATAATAATTTATTGAATAACAATTACACCATGACGTGGAGACGGTAAGCCGTACATACGCACGTATGGTGACATGTTATTTAAAGGATGGATAGAATAATTAATATGGTTGTACCATATTTATAATAAAATCATAGTATATATATAATACTGGAGTTATTATTTTAAACTGGTAACAACAAAGGAAGAAGAAGTGGAAGAAGAAAGGAAGTTGGAAAAGGGTGCTGAAATCATTACCTCTTCTTCGGGTTCTTCCTTTTGATTTGATCGAAAGGGATCCATAGGTCAGATTTCATATCAAACTAAGGCCTCTAGGTTGTAGTGAGGAATTTTGGGAGAGCATTGGGGAAGATTTGGGCCGAACTAAAAGGCTTTAAAGGTTTGAAGAAAGGAGAAGGCGGAGTACCCTTTTATAAGAGGGGTGAGGGACACCTTTGGAAAAGCTAGAAATATCAATTTATAATAAATTCATATTCAGTTTCTAATGGCTAAAAATTTGATTATTTAAAGTTTAAGGTGGGGATGGTTCGAAATACACTTAACCAGTAGAATTTTGAAAGGTGTTGGTTACTATATTAACCTTATCTTTAAGTATTAACTCTATGTTATTTAGTTTCACTTTTACAATGTCTCTTTGAATTTTTATATTATATGTTTAATAAACATACCATATACATCCAAGAGACCCCCAAGTGGTCCATTAATGACGCACCTATTAGTATATAAGTCTCTTGGCCAATCCTTAATTTTTTATGAATTTAATATAAATTAATAATATAATACATGCTTTAAAAAATCTTTTATGTCAATTTTGACATTATTCAATAGTTGATTTTTGTGAAACTCATAACAGATTTATTACTTCAGAAAAAGTCAATTAAATCAATCCTAATATGTCATAGTATCCTATAAAATTAGTGTAATAAATTAAAAGTCTCAAATGATATTTATTTTGGTATTTATAATATCAATTATTTTAATTTATCACTATTATGATAATTACTACATCATCATTTTGTCATAAATAAATTACATTATTTAATGTCTAAAAATTATAAATAAAATATAATTATGTATTAAATAATCTTATATATCTAATGAATATTTAAAATAGAATTTATATTATGTATAATCCTACATTAATAATGTTTTAGTAAATAAACATTTATTTTAACTATTTTAACTCTTCATTGAATTAAATAATAATAAATGTCCTAATCTAATCCAAGTGGACCTAAAAGATAATATTTTATTCCTAAGGTTGTTTTTGGTCGAGATAAACTTTTCCAATTGAATTAGGTCATGTTTTAAGGTAATATTAATCTCATTTTTACCCTTAATTAACCTATTTACTTTTAACTGTGGTAAATACAAGTAAAAAGTTATTATTCACCAAAAATTATTTTCATCTAATTGAAGCAAATTTTACTTCTTGATATTAACCAAGTCTGTTGGATTTTTGAAATTCCAATCACAGAAGTGGTAAAATTATGTTTTATGAAAAATTCAGATTTTTTAACTACCACTTAGTAGTTTCACTATTCATCAAAAATTGATGTTTTCAGAACAATGCCAAAATTTCCCCCTAAGCAATAATTTATATTCCAAATTCAAAAATGATGTATATTTTTCAAAATTCAAAACATATAAGTTGTATTAATTAATTTTATAATCAATTCCCGCTGTCACAACAAATAGCGTGTTTTTAAGAAACAAAATATATCAAAAGATAGACAATTGTTTAGGTCCAATTTCAAAGTGAAATTAATTGTAATGGACACCAATGGATAAAATGGTAAAAATATATTCTAATTATACTTTAAAACCACTCAATAATATAATTTATCACTATAAATTATTTTTATTAAAAATGTTGTTTTTAAGTATTTTTCACTATTCATAAAAATTGGATGTTCTCGGAAAAATACCAAAAATTCATCTTAAGATAATTTCGATATTTCGAATCCAAAAATGAAGTCAATTTTGAAATATAAAATATATATAATTTCAAAAAGTAGGTATTAGTATTCATAATGGCTAGTTTGATTGGTTGTGGTTTATTAAAACTCGATGTTGCGTACAACACATGCTATCGCCTTATTCAAAGAGAAGCGTACCATAGAAGCTTGGGGTGTTACATTCTCCCCTCCTTCAAATAATTTCATCCTCGAAATTTCTTAAATATTATGGCATGAAAATACTCGGGTGGTTCTTCATCATAAGTTCCTTGGGTTCCCACGTTTCCTCTTCCATCTTATGGTTTCTCCACAAAACGTATACCAGACGCGTCGCCCGGTTTCTCAGTACTTGTTCTCTCGTATAAAGAATCCTAACGGGATCTTCGCAATAAGACAGATCGGGTTCCAGTTCTAATTCCTCATAGGTGAGTACATGCGTTGGGTCAGGCATGTATTTTCTCAATATAGATACATGGAACACATCATGAACATTGGAGAGACTTGGCGGCATTGCCAATCGGTAAGCTACAACCCCAATTCGTTCTAGAATTTCAAAAGGTCCGATGTACCTGGGACTCAATTTAAATTTCCTACCAAAACGTATGACTCCATTCCATGGAGATATCTTCAGGAAAACATGATCACCGACTTGAAATTCCAAATCCTTCCTTCGATTATCGGTATAGCTCTTCTGCCTACTTTGATCTGCATTGATGTGATTTTGGATTACCTTAACCTTTTCCATCTTTTCCTCCACCAGTTCTGGGCCTACAAGTTTTCTTTCACCAACTTCATCCCAACAGGTTGGTGTGTGACATCCCTTTTCGTATAACGCTTCATATGGTGCCATCTGAATACTGGAATGGAAGCTATTATTATAGGAAAATTCTACCAAAGGTAAATATTGATCCCACATACCCTAAAAGTGAAGTGAGCAAGATCTCAACATGTCTTCTAAGGTTTGAATAGTTCGTTTTGATTGTCCACCTGTCAGAGGGTGGTAGGCAGTGATCAAATGAAGTTCAGTATCCAGGGATTTCTGAAGACTCTTCCAGAATATTGAAGTAAAATGGGGATCATGATCAGAAACAATCGATAGGGGTACTACATGAAGTCTCAAAACTTCATTAATATATAGTATTTCTAGACGTTCCAGTGGTAGACCTTCTCTTATAGCCAGAAAATTTACTGACTTGGTAAGATGATCAACAATATCCCATATTGCATCGTTCCTTCTAGGAGTCTTTGGTAGTCCCAAGAAAAAGTCCATCGTAATATTGTCCCATTTCTACTCTGGTATGGGAATGGGTTGCATGACTCCTACAGGCTGTTTCCTTCCAGCTTTCACTTGTTGACAAACCATACAACTTGACACAAATTCGGCAATCTCCCTCTTCATGTTGTCCCACAAAAAATGTTCCTTCAAATCCCTATACATTTTGGTGCTCCCAAGGTGTATAGATAAATTGGAACTATGAGCATCATCCAGAAAATCCCTTATTAGATCAGGTACATCAGGAACAAAAAGTCACTTCCCGAATTTCAAAATTCCATCTTCATAAACAAAGTCTCTCAATCTCCCATCATTCACAGCTTTAATCTTCTTTTGATATTCTACATCATCGGTCTGAGAACTCTTAATCCTTTCTAGTAAATATGGTTTTTCAACCATTTGAAAAAGCATTAATGTTTCACCTTCCCTGGTTATTCCCATGTCCATCTTCACTAGTTCGATCAAAATTGGATCCCTTTCAATTGTCATCATGTTCACAACTCTATGGTCTTTTCTGCTCAAAGCATCTCCCACCTTGTTTGCTTTCCCCGGGTGGTAGTGTATCGTACAATCATAATCCTTGAGTAATTCAAGCCATCTCCTTTGCCTCATGATGAGTTATTTTTGTGAGAAAATATACTTCAAACTCTTGTGATCAGTATAAATCTCACATTTTTCACCATAGAGGTAGTACCTCCATATCTTCAATGAAAATATCACAACTGCTAACTCGAGATCATGAGTAGGATAGTTTTGTTCATGAATTTTCAACTATCGTGATGAATAGGCAATAAACCTATCATTATGCATAAGGACAAAACCAAGTCCTTTCTTCGATGCATCACTATAAATAACAAACCCATAATTCCACGATGGTAGAGTTAATATAGGAGAATTGACTAATCTTCTCTTCAGTTCTTCGAAACATTCTTCACACACATTTTTTCAAACAAATTTAACCCCTTTACGTGTGAGATTCGTTAATGGGTTAGCCAATCGGGCAAAATTATGGATGAAACGTCGATAATAACCTTCTAAACCAATAAAACTAGGTACCTCAGTTATACTCATCGGTGCTGGCCATTCTTGGATTGCCTTTGTCTTAGAAGGATCAACAGATATTCCATCTTTAGAGACAATATGGCCAAAAAAAGTAATCTCCTGAAGCCAAAATTCACACTTGCTAAACTTCCCATATAATTCAAGTCTTCTCCGAGTCTTCAGGATAACGCGCAAGTGATTTTCATGATCTTTGTAGATTTTAGAGTATACCAAGTTATCATCAATAAATACCACAACAAATTCATCGAGATATTCCTTGAAAAATCTTTTCATCAGATCCATGAATATAGAGGGTGCATTAGTCAATCCAAAAGGCATTACAGTAAACTCGTAATGCCCGTACCTGGTTAGAAATATTGTCTTCACAATGTATTCCTTCTTTACACACAACTGATGGTATCCAGATCGAAGGTCAATCTTTGAAAAGTTTTGAGCTCCATGAAGTTGGTCAAATAAATCATCAATTCGAGGTAGGGGATACTTGTTATTTATTGTTATATCATTGATCTCCCTGTAGTCGATACATAATCTAATAGATTTATCTTTCTTTTTAACAAAAATAACAGGGGATCCCCATGGAGAAACACTAGGGCGAATAAATCCGTTATTAATCAATTCCTCTAGTTGTTTCTTTAGTTAAACTAATTCTACATTGGCCATTCTATAAGGGTCTTCGATATAGGCCTTGATCCAGTAATTAAATCAATAGAAAACTCAACTTCTCGTTCTGGGGGATGTCCAGGTAAATCTTCCTGAAATACATCTACATATTCTTTCACAACAGGTACATCCTTTTATTGAACATTCCTTTCCTCACCCACAGTTATTTCATTCTCTTCCTCCACAATAATTGAATTTAGTTGAGCTTCTGGGGGTGGATCTAGATAAGAATTAGGTGGTGACGATTCTACTCTAATGATAAGGTGTTCCTTATCATCATCATCAAGAATCATAACCTCTTTATTCTTACAATAAATCTTTACATCATAGTCCGAAAGCCAGTCCATACCGAGGATTATATCAAACTCAATCATAGGTATGAAGATGAGATCGGTAGATAAAGAACAATTATGTCCTCTAATGGGTACTGATTCAAAAAATATTTTTGCAATGTTACTTCCCTTAGGAGTTTTAACTGACAGCTCCCTTCATAAATCAAATTGGAAATATCTAATTTTCTTAGGAAACTGGGAAGATATGAAACAATACGATGATCCATAATAAAATAATTCATTTTCTAAACTCGAGGAAACCAATAAATTACCTGCCACTACGTCTTTTGGAGCTTCTACCTCAGCAGTAGTGATAGCATAAGCTTGGCCTTGATCCCTTGGACTTTTCTGAGGTATGTTCTCCTGACGCTTAAGACATTATTTTTCATAATGCCCCATCTCCCTGCAATATTAGCAATGAACATTGGTAGCTTCATTCTTCCCCTTGCAAACACGAGATTTGTGGCCTTTTTCACCACACTTGTAACAGACTCTTGTTCCCTTCATGCAAGTACCGGTCTTTTTCTTACCACATTTTCCAAAGGATGGATATTCAGCCTTTCCCTTCATCCCCTTATTTCCATTCCCAGATTGATCAGCAGGTCTCTTATTATCTTGATTTTTTTTAATGTCATAAGACTATGAGAATTCCTTTTTGGTCTTGATAGCACATGAGACAATGTCTTCGTACGATGAAAAGGACTGTGAGACTAATGCTTGACGAAGAAATGGTTTTAACCCATAAATGAAATGATCAATCTTAGTTCTTTGGTTACGTATATAATATCCAACATACCTAGCTATCCTTGTAATGTTAGCCTCATACTTTGCGACATTCTTATCCTCCTTTTGTCTCAGACTTAGAAATTGACTTTCCATATCTGATAGATGGTCGCGAGGAAAGTATTTTTCTAAAAATAGATCTTTGAACTCCCTCCATTCCATATTTGATACTTCATTATCTTCGTTCGTATTATGAATCAATGACCACCATTGATCAGCATCTCCAGTGAGGTGGTAATCTTCCATCATAACTTTTTCTGTTTCACTACTCCCCAAAGCCTGAAATATTTTCTCTAGGGAATTTATCCAATGCTCAACTACTATGGTATTTGTACTCCCGTTGAACTTTGGTGGTTGTTTCCTCATGAATCGATCTAACATTGATCCTCCACGCTGTGGATCAGGGTGCTCCATACGGGTAATGTTTTTATTCATAACCTGAGTGAGTTGTCCCGGTATGGTAATTAGCTGATCGACACCAGTTGCATCACCATCTCCACTATAATTATCTTGAGTATGAAGGAAATCCCTACATTGAGTGAATGCATTGATACGGTTTCCATTTCATCCACTAGGCGCTATTTATAAACAATTTCATAAACTAGATCAGTTTTCGAATCAAAATACATAATCCCATACTTTTAAAACACTTAACATAAATTGAACTATTTATAGATATAATACATAATCATAAAATGTTTTTCTTTGAGGAAGTATATACTCATAATCCCTTCATAATGATTTCAAAATAAAATGAGAGTTATCCTAAGAATATACCTCGGGAGTGTCGTAACCAAGAGTGCGACAAGGCCCGTTGTCGTGCACCAGTTCCCGTTCGATTCTAGCTCAAAGCGGTGCTTTCAGGTTTTACCCCTAGGTACACCTGTGCCAGTGCCACCTCTACCTGCTCGTATCCAGACAGGGATGTATTGCTCGAAAAACTCACAAAATCAATATAATACCAAAATTCTAGGAAGTTATTCTATACTAATCCTCAAATTTTATCTTAGGTCTATGTGCTCTAATCAGAGTTTATCTAAATCTACCTTCCAAGGTTTGTACTAAACTTCCTCTTATACCAACTATAACTCCCCAACCCCAGTTACACAGAGTTAGTGCATTATTACATAATATTGTCATGATCACAAGAAAGATCAAATCTCTAAAGACCGATTGGTTTAGTATCCTTGGAAACACTAGATATATTCATAATGTTTTACTTTACATCATAAAGTGAAATACTACTACAACAACATACTCTCCATATTCCACACTCATATCCCCACTTACTATCCCTGAATGTCATTCATAAATTTTTTCTTCACATCTTGGGAAAAACAAAACATAGAAACGTGGTGAGATCAAATTCCCAATAAGAATAACAATATAGCAGAAACTTTCATAAATAAGAATAAACATTTAAGGAAGTGTATAATTAAAACAAAAGCCTTTTAAACTTGAACTTCAACATTGTATGGAAAAAATAAAATGAAATAATTCCATTTACTTATTCACATGGATATTCTACTAATCGAATAATCACGTGCAATATCAATCACCGCTTTCATAATGATGGAATGCATAATGCCAGACTTTTATAACCACATAGCCAAGGCCTCATGGCAAGACTACACATATGATTTTGTCAAGGCCTGGTGCCAAGACACTAGTTTATCTCATGAGACCTACCGATGGATCGAGGAGCTATAGCAGGCTCCACCCGTCACATATTATGTCTAATGCATTTACAAATGAAAAGGTTTAAAAATAACATAAACATTCGTATTAAAACTAGCATACTAAATGTCAATACTTTCACCAAAAACTATGAATGGTATAAAAATAGCACAAACATAGTCAAACATATCACAAAACCTTCAATACAATATAGAAGTTTTGTATCATAACAAATAAACTTCAAATAAGCATAAAATCCATCAAATTATGTTGACATAGATGAAATCATAACACTTTTTAGAGAAATATCTCTTTCTATTTTGAAATAATTTAAGAGTCATATGTTTATAAAATAAAACATTATCTTTGAAAATATTCTTATAATCTTGTAAAGGAAGCTTCGACGATTTTATAATGCCGTAAAATAACTGCACCCACCGTATAAGTTAAAAAAAACATTCTTACCTTAATTCTATCGAAAAGGTTAAAAACCACCTTGTTTGGAAAACGACGGAAAGATTCCTTTATAAAACATTAATAAAAAGTTAAAAAGGGTATAAATAACATTAACCCATATTCTTTTAAATAGTAAAAATGTTTTGAAATACATTTTGAAGAAAATGGATGTGGATGTTAAATGGATCCCAGTAGATTATTACGTATAAACAACCTCAGATAGTGAAGAGATTGTGAAATAACCCTTACAAATTTGGTAACTTACGAAACATACAGCCTGTGAAAGAGGTATCATATAATGAATATAAAAATACACATAAATTAAACTGTATTACATAAATAATACAATTATGGGAAGTACATACACCACATATAAGGTAATAGTGGCAATATGGCATGAATCTCACGGGAATAAGGAGTGAGAGGAAATCACCTTACCTCGTACTTTTCCTTGGTTGGGGTTGGTTAACCTCCTGTATAATGGTGAAATTATTTTTATTAAATTATACAAGAATCATATACATTAATATGATATCATATATGATCTTTTAACATTTCTATGTTAATAATATCTTAGATTTATCGTTGTTTCGGGTGTTAACTGACTCGTTTTCTTTTATATATTTTGTTACGTAAGCTATGTTTTTCATGGATAGGTTGTATCTTAATCATATCAAGAATTATATCAAGTCCTCAGATACTATTATTAATCATCAATTGAGAATTATACTTGAATGGTTACGATGGAGAATGAATCTCATCGCGTTCGTGGAGACGGTAGTCCGTACGTACGCACGAGCGACAATATCATTCTTTTGATATTAAAATAATATATAATTGGATGGTATTTCAAATATAAAAATTTTTTATGATGTTAAATTTATTATTTATATGAATTACACATCATTATTATACCCATCCAAATAATTATTTATTTAATAACAATTACACCACGACGTGGAGACGGTAAGCCGTACGTACGCACGTATGGTGACATGTTATTCAAAGGATGGATAGAATACTGAATATGGTTGTACCAAATTTATAATTAAATCACAGTATATATATGATACTAGAGTAATTATTTTAGAATGGTAACAACAAAGGAAGAAGAAGTGGAAGAAGAAAGGAACTTGGAAAAGGGTGGTGAAATCATTACATCTTCTTCGGGTTCTTCCTTTTGATTTGATCAAAAGGGATATTTGGTTGGATTTCTGATATAACTAAGGCCTCTAGGTTGTATTGAGGGAAGTTGGGAGAGTATATGTGAAGAGTTTGGGCGAACCAAAAGGCTTGGAAGTTGTGAAGAAAAGAGAAGGAGGAGTGCCCTTTTATAAGAGGGGTGAGGGGCACCTTTGGAAAAGCTAGATTTATTAATTTATAAAAAATTAATAGTCGATTTCTAATGGCTCTAAAGTTTATTATTTATAGGATAAGGTGGGGATGGGTCGAAAACCACTTAACCAATTGAATTTAGACTGGTTTGGGTTACTATATGAACCTTATCTTTAAGTATTAACTCTATGTTAATTAGTTTCACTTTTAAAATGTCTCTTTGTATTTTTATATTATATGGTTAATAAACATACCATATACATACAAGAGACCCCAAAGTGGCCCATTAATGCTACCCCTATCATGATATAAGTCTCTTGGCCAAACCGTAGGTTTTTAGGAATTTAATATTAATTAATATTATAATACATGTTTTAAAAACTCTTTTATATCAATTTTGACACTATTCAATAGTTGATTTTTTTGAAACTCATAACAGAATTAATAGTTCGGAAAAATTCAATTAAATCAATACTAATATGTCATATTATCCTATAAAATTAGTGTAATTCATTAAAAGACTCAAATTATATTTATTTGGGTATTTATAATATCAATTATTTTAATTGTCCAATATTATGGTAATTACGGCATCATCATTGCGTCATAAATCAATTAAATTATTTAATGTCTAAAAATTATAAATAATATATAATTATGTATGAAATCTTATTATATTTCTAATGAATATTAATAATAAAATTTATCTTATGTATAACTCTATATGAAAAATGTTTTAGTAAATAAACGTTGATTTTAACTCTTTTAACTCTTCTTTGAATTAAATAACAATAAATGTCCTAATCTAATCCAAGTGGACCTAAAAGATAATATTTTATTCCTAAGGTTGTTATTAGTCGATAAAAACTTGTCCAATAGAATTAATAGATGTGTTAGGGTAATATTAATATAATTTTTTCCTTAATTACCCTATTTACTTTTAACCGTGGTAAATAAAAGTAAAAAGTTACTATTCACCAAAAATTATTTGCATTTCATTGAACCAAATTTTACTTCCTTATATTAACCGTGTCTCTTGGTTTTTTGAAATTGCAATCACAGATGTCGTAAAATTATGATTTATGAAAAATTCGGTTTTTTAACTACCACTTAGTAGTTTCACTATTCATCAAATATTGAAGTTTTTCAGAACAATGCCAAAATATCCCCCTAAGTTAAAATTGATATTGAAAATTCAAAAATTGTGTCTATTTTACAGAATTCCAAACATATAAGTTGTATTGATTAATTTTATAATTAATTCCCGCTGTCACAACAAATACCGTGTTTTTAAGAAACAAAATATATCAAAAGATTGTCAATTGTTTAGGTCCAATTTCAATGTGAAATTAATTCTAATGGACACCATTTTATAAAATGGTAAAAACCTAATCTAATTATACTTTAAAACCAATAAATAATATAATTTATCACTATAAATTATTTTTATTAAAAAAGATGTTTTTAATTATTTTTCACTATTCATAAAAATTGGAAGTTCTCAGAAAAATACCAAAAATTAATCTGAGGATAATTTCGATATTCCGAATCCAAAAATGAAGTCCATTTGGAAATATAAAATATATATAATTTCAAAAAGTATGTATTACTATTCGTAACAGCTAGTTTGAATGGTTATGGTGTGTTAGAACTCGATGTTGCGTACAACACATGCTATTGCATTATTCAAAGAGAAGCGTACCGTTGAAGTTTGGGGTGTCACAATTTTGGATAAATATTTTTCTATTCTGGATCATTGATTTTTTAAAATTGAGACTTAAGGATTAATTGTTGAGACTTCAATAATTCTAATTTTTTGTTGAACTTATTTTTTAAATCATCCCTAAGATCCCTTTCTCTCTTCAAATTTAATGCAACTAAATCTAACATTCGATTCAGATATATATCATCTTGCGTCCATGCTAGTTTCTCAAGGTTCATCTTCTCTATAAAAAATTTTGAATGGGTTTGGATCCAACTATTTAACATAAAAAAATATTTTTTCACTTAATCTTGGATGTTATCAAAAAAATTCAGTCTTGAATCATTCATTTAGACTACGTTGTTATTTACTTACATGATCTCCAATAACAATCATAACCAATATGAATGGTTTGGAATTATATATAAATATTAATGAACATTATCATAAGAATTATTACATGAACTGACCGGTAATTAAAATAGTGTTGAAGAAACTAAAATATACAATCAATACTTGGAATCAAAGTAACGGTGTTTAATAACTTCTGCAACGACTGGACAACAAAATCCACACCCGTGGAAGATGAATATTCTTAAGAAAATTAAATTAAAGTAGAGAATTATTTTTCTACCACTTAATCTTTCCTATGATATTTCCCACCATTAGACTTGTTTGACTTTTTTACCAAATCTTTATTAGGTGTATCAATAACCACATTTTTTCGTTATCAACTCTAGAAACAACCTTATTTTCCATTGGTGACAAATGCTCACTATCAAAATGTTGGGCTATCATATCTTCATCAACATCTTCTATATCACCATAAATCATAACATAATTATGTTAAAAGAAATCATAGTGGCTACTCTCATCATTAGAAGTATTTTCAACCTACACTCATTCATTATCCACTTTTCCTTGAGAAATTTTTTTTTCACTCAACCTGGGATGTTTGGATAAAAATATTTTACGAGGGACATTCCTTTTCTTGGTATTATTCTACTCGCTTTAACACATAATAACTCTCATATTCTTATTACTATTTTGGTTCTTCTTATTCTTATATATGAACAATCAATTCTTCTACATCAGTTTCCATAATTGAAAATTTCATTCTTAGAGTCTCCACTGGTTCTGATTGTTAAAGAAATTTTTTTGGAACCTACAACTATTCCATGTCATTTTTAGTGTCCTTGAGAAGTTATTGAATATTTTCCTCTTTAGGCATCTGGTTCCTCACCTCCTTCCATTTTTGTTGACTTTAATACTCTTCAACATATTGAATTTTCAATAAATTTTCATCAACAAGATATAATCCAAAAAATGTATCACCTTCTTTATTATTCATATTTTGTTCCTTCCATTTTCCTTCTACTTCATAAAGGAAGGTTTTTTGCTTCTTCGTCTTTGGGGTTACTGACTGACTTTCCAAAAGTGTATGTTTTCCAATGGATTCTGGTTCCTTCTCCTTTCTTTAATGATATTAGTTCATGAATGTTTCTAGTAATTATATTTATTATCTAAATCTTAAATATAACATTAAAAAAGATATTTAACTTCTCCAGACATGGTATTGAAACTGAAACCCATTCTTCTCACGGTGTCATCACTTAGAAACAAGGCCTTGACGTTTTTTGGTTTAGAAATGCAGAAAATTGTTAAGGATGCTAAAAATATCACTATGATCGTATAAAAAATTGTTGGATACATGATAATATGGGATTTTAGAGATATATTATTGATTTTGGTGATTGTAAATATGATTTACATAACATGATTTAGCTTCCACAGGTTAACCAAATAATCCAGAATGATGATATCATTTTTCATTAATGTGTCCATGTCTCCTTTAATCTGAATGAGGAAACCATGTACCCATAATTCTAACATTATAAAATTTGTACAATAGTGTTTAATCATTTTTTATTTTACTCTTTTGTGTCCAAGGAACTTCATGGTGTTTTCCTTATCAAAACTTCTTGACTGATCAAGAATCATTTGAGTATAAACAATTTCTTCACCTTCATACAAAATTCATAGAATATATTCCCCCTTATTAAAATATTAGAAATATGAATTCCCATATATATTTAATGAAAACATATCCCTTCTACCTTCCTCACAAAAACTTAATGACACTTAAAAGTCTATATGCATGTCAAGATATTTTTTGTCTTCAAATCTAGGAGGTTGTTCTACATATACTTCCTCTTGGACAAATCCGTTATGGAAAGAATGATTCACTTCCATTTGAAATAGTATAAAATTAAAAATTGCATCAAAGGCCTGTAAAATATTATTAAATTAAACTGTATATGCCATTACATAAGTCTCTTCAATGTATATTCCTTATTTTTTAGTATAGGGTTTAATAACAAATATAGATTTATTTGATACTATGATTAAATTTTCATCACACTTATTTCTAAATTCCCATTTTAATCCAATTAAATAAGTTACCTTACATCATTCAACAAAGTTCCACACATTGTTCCTATCGAATTCATTTAGCTCATCATCCATGGATTTAATCCAATAATCATCACTTAAAGCTTCATCAGTGAATTATGGTTCTAATCGGTAATGGATTTCTAGAAATTATAATTAATTTATTATGGTATTTATATTCCTTATTGGTTGATTTACATCACTAATGATACCATCACTTGGATGATTCTTAAGAAACAACTGAGGTGGATTTTGTAAAACATGTTCATCAGCATATGGTAGAAAATATTATAGGGTAAATACTTTAGAAACGTTTTCATGAGTATTTTCTAATTATATGTATCTTCTATCAATGGTTGATAAACATTTTTTTTAAACACATTCAAGGAAGTGGGTTGGGATTCTTTAATAACAGAATTATCAATTCCATTGAATTTAATATGCAGTTTTTCTTCAACTATAAATGTATTTTTATTAAAAACTCGATAATCCATAGATGTTGAGGAATAGCTTTAAAAACATCCTTCAACTAATTTGGGTGAACATTTCAGTATATTATCAATATTATAGAGGAATAATAATTTTCTACCAAATATTTTTATGTGATAAAATCTTGGTTTTTGAAAATTCCACAGTTCATAAGGTATTTTTTTATAATATGCCTGATTAAAACATGATTTATAGAATAACAAGCAGTAATAACATATTTAGAAGAAAACAAATTATCAATAAATTATACACTCCACACGGTTCTAGTTATCTCTTGAATAATTTGATTTATTTTTTTAACAATACCATTATATTGACGAGTTCTTATAGAGGATAAGTTATTAGTAATGCATTTCTTACGATAAAAAATTTCGAAATATGAAATTTGAAATTCTCCTCTATGATCACTATGAATAGTTATAAATAGATTATTTTCTCAATTTTCACATGGGAACCAAACATTTTGAAATAAAAAAAAGTATCAAATTTAATTTCTAAAAAATAGTCCCATGTAAATATATTGTAATCATCAACTACCACCAATATGTAATATTTTCCCTCAATATTTACAGTTTGTGTTGGCCCAACAAGATCCATATGCACTAACTGTTATTCATTAGAAGTTGAGACTTCACCAATTTATTTAAAAATCCATTTATGTTTCTTTTCATATTGACAATGATCATAAACTTTTGATGAATCAAATCTATGATCTGATAGACATTTAAAAAGCCTTTTCATTGAGATTATTCATGGTTTCTAAAGTTACAGTGTCTAAGTCTTCTATGCCCTAACAATGATTGACATTCAATTGCACTAAAGAAAGCTAGATCATAGCTCTTAATGAATTATATGTATAGTGTATGTATATTCTCATTCCTTTGGGTAGAGATAATAAAATATTCCTTGGAATCGTGTTCTATGCATTTATCATTCCTAAAATTTAAAATGAATCATTCAACACATAATTGGATTATGCTAATGAGAATATGCATAATACCTTTAAAAAATATCTCATTCATAATCAATTTTTTCCATGAAAAACAATGTTACCTATACCAACAATTTCACCTTGATCATTATCACTGAAATTTACATTCCCTCCTTTAAAATAGATAATATATTAAAAGATATTTTTGTTACCATTCATATTCCAGAAACATGTATTATCTATGTACCATGTATTATTGTTGGCACATTCTTTATTTTCATAAAAATAAAATAGTTTGAGATTCAAAATCTGAAAATTCGTGGTTTCAGATATTTCAGAATGTAATATGTTAAGAATCCACATTTTCATAGAGAAAATAATATTTATAAAAATGTAAATATTGGGTTTTAAATTGAAAAACAATTCTCTCCCAAATCACTACCACATTGACTCATCGTAAAAACGAAGCACTTTTGGGAACAAAATAATTATTACTGAAAATAGGATTCAAATGAGTACAACCAAATATATAACTATTCATTAGAGGAAGAACTTGCGAATTCATTTTATCAAATTATTTCCTTCCCAATGTAAAATTTGATAAATGTTTTTTAGCGATTTTTTTTTGGATTGTAGTATAAGAATTAAAATCCCGTCGTCAATGTTATTTGTTTTAGAACATGATTAACCCTCTAAAATTTTATTTATATTAATAACCTCTTCATGGTCCTTAGAATGTTTATAATTCTCATAATTGACTTCCTTAATATTTTTAGAATCTCTTTAGAAATGAACCTTTTTTTGATCAAGACATTATAATGATCTATTAATTCTTTTGGTAAAACAGAAATTCTAGAATATTCTTTCTCTATATATTTTGTATCTTACAGTTTTTATTTTCATATAGTTTATAAAAACTAAAAAAATATTCCAATGGGGTTAAGGTTTTATATTATAAAAAATAATATTGATTATCAAAAGCTTCATAATATTCAACATTTTTCAAATTGGGATTTGATTAATTATTAGTTACGGAGTCATCATTGTATACCTTAGACATAATAAAATGATTTTCAATAGGTAATTTGTCTAAAAGACCAATATTTTTCTGACCAGAAGATTCATAATATGAAATTTCATCTGAAGCGTAACCACCAATGGCACTCTAGGTTTCATTTTCCATCCAAAAAATCATAACCATAGATTGTTAATAATTTATTATGTTTCTCTTAGAATGATTTCCCTTCCTATCTTTTCTTTTTCGTATAAGACCACCATGTATAATATGTCTAGACCTTTTACATTGATCACATGATACATTAGAATATTTATTGTCATTTCTATCTTTCTTCTTATATCTATAATACAAATATATCTTGCCCATAATCTTGTTCATTTTTCAAGAATGATTGGCTGATTCATTCATTGAATTATCACTGTCACGTTATTCAGATATGAAAACATCTTTATTAGCCTTGGATCTAGTTACCATTTACAGAGTCTTGGATTAATATATAGTAGTGAAATAGAAACATCCATTATCATTGTTTTTGAAGTGCACTGTGTTGCATTTGTTGTCAATGAGGCATGAAGTTGTCTTGGAATGAATGGATGTCAAGGAGTCAAGATGTCAATGTCAAAGGATGTGATGGTGATGGTGATGAAGGAGAATGGCCATGGTACACAGATGCATGTCACTTAGGAGATTCACTAAGTGACATAGGAGATGATGGTTGAAACATTCTCTAAGCAAATCTGACGATTGCTGAGCTGCTCTATAAGTTCTAAGAACTTGTATCAACTGGATACGAAGTCACAACAAAGTTAGAAGACCATGCATTGTATTGACAATGCATGAGAAGAGGAAGATGATCCATCCACACCTCCTAAGTGGATGAAGTGAGCTGAAGAAGTCCATGCACTATTACTTAGTGCATGAGAATTAGAAGAAGCCCCAATTGATCTCTGATTAGATCAATGAAGCACTTTGAATAATTTAAGTGATTCAGGAGTTCGGTTGAAGATGAAGAACCTTCAAGAATTTCCATTCCTAAGTGATGAACATTTGTTTAAGAAGTATGGAGGAATTCTAAGAAGAAGAATAATAGAGATGGGAAGAAGATGGCTTGGAATTTTGGCTTGAACTTATGGAAGAACTTTGTATTTGACAAAGTATCATTCTTTGCCTTTGCCAAAAAAATTGGCCACCAAGGAGGCCAGCCTTAAGGGTTCAACCCAAGGCACATGTGGGACCAGGTCACCACGCCCAAGGGGATCCCATGGGGCCAGCCCCCGAGAGGCAGGGGGGCCGTGTATAAGCCCCGAGCTACGCGGTGGTGAAGTCCGCGCAGCGCGCGCGCCCGAAGGCACGCATAGTGGGCGCCAGTGGCGCGCCCGAGTGGCAGGAGTGGGCGCAGAGCGCGCCCGCAGAAGAACCCGGTGCGGGGCGGCACCGGGAGGGGAGAGAATTCAACTGAGCGCTTTCCCCCAGCGCTTAGTTAATAAGCTGCGGAAAAACCGCGCCCCGTTTCGATGTGGGACGCGGAAAATTTCCCGGGATTGAATCTGAGCCGCTCGATTGATCGCGCGCTTGATCTGCGCCGCACATCTGATCCGTGGCGTCCCGATCTGATCCAGGACGTCCAAAGTCGTTTGATCGGCTGATCCAACGGCCCAGCGACTGTCTTCTTCCCCGAGCTCGCACAAGGCCATCCGACGACCGCCGACGAACCAGAGGCCTCCGAGCACCAGTTTTCGAGCTCCCGGCCATCATTGTTCGATCCAAAGACTCCATTAAGATCGTCTAAGCACACTGAATACATCCATGCAATAAAATGGGCCTGCATGCACGAAATGGAGAACCTGATGTTCGGCTGAGGCAAACCGAAGGTGCCGAGGCTATGTTAGTTTATGGTTTGCATGGATTAGCCCAAAACCGAGGTCGTGCATGCGTTCGAAGTCGCATGCACGAAGAGGAAGAAAATAATAAAGGAACCCGCGTGAAACAGATGAAGAAACGAGATTTGAAAAAATCTTTAAAGATCCGAAGATCTCGGGAGTTTGAGAATTATTGCACGCGGATGATTCGGGCATCTCTCTGCCTATAAAAGAAGAGCCAGAGGCTCTCATTTTGCTTGCTGATCCTCTGAAGAGAGAAGTCCCGTGAGTGTGCCTCTGTGCCTCACGATGTTTGGAGCTCCGCGCAACTCACTTGCGCGACGAAGCAGCCCGAAGCCACCCTTGGCTTCGAGAGTTCCTTTTGCGCACACCTTGCGCGAAAGAAGAAGAAGGGGGACCCCCTGCGCGCCTTCCCTTTGCGCGGCAGGAAGACCCAAGTGCACCCTTGCACTTGCGCGCCCACGGCCGAGGTCCTTTATACCTTGTGCTCTTGCACCCCTGCGCGCTGGCCACAGTCTTGTGCCTTGCGCGGTTGAGAAGAGGAGGAGGCCGCTCACCCAAGCCCTTGTGTTGGTATTCTGGTGTGTGCAAATAAAGAGAAGGCCGTGGCCCTACTGTGTGTGCATTTGAAGAAAAGGCAGTAGCCTTGTGTGGTGGCAAAGAGGAGAAAGGCAAAGCTTGCACTTTGTGTGTGCATTTAAAGAAGGAGGCCGTAGCCCTTATGTGGGTGCACACATTGAAGAACAAATTATAGAATATTATTTGTGTGTGCAAGACAAGTGGAAGTGCTTTTGGCTATGTGTGTGCACAAGAAGTGGGAGGCCGAGACCACACCATTGTGTGTGTGTAAGATAGTGAAGAAATAAGTCGAGGCCATGTGTATGCAAGTGGGTGAAGTGAAGACCACACATTTGTGTTTGTAAGCAAACTTGAAGAACCACCTACGGCCCAAGTATGTGCAAGAAGAAGTGAAGGCCAACTCATGTGTGTGATAAAGTGAAACAATTGTGTGCAAATTAAAAAGTGGCCAAACCTAGTGTGTGCACTAAAAAGTGTATACACATTAGAAGAAGAAGAAGAAGTTCCACACTAAAGTAAAACACACTTCTAAGTGTGTGAACAAATTGCATAAAGAGTGTGAAGTTTGAGAAGTTGGTGTGTGCTGAAAAGAATTACACCCTCTGAGGGTTTACTGCACCAAGAAGAGAAAGAGGAGAGTGCATGTATGCATGCATGCACGTGCACACGGGAACAGTGCTAAATCAGTGGTGTGCATTTGAGTTGACCAAGACCAGGAGGTTCTTGAAGAATTGAGAAGTCCATGCTATCAGTGCATGAGGTTGAAGTGAACTGAGACTGGACCAGACTAAAGTTAAAGATATCATTTTTCTGAGCATTCAGTAATTGGAGAGAAGCCGGGGCATCCTTAGAAGAAGGTGATAAAGCCCGAGCAAGATGAGAAGACCTGTTCACCACAAGTGATCAGAAGAAGAGCAAGGCCAGCAATCTTTATCCCAGACTGCTGAAGATACTTGAAGACCTTAAAGAGAAGAAGAGCTACTCGTGTGACTCGAGGAGCCAGGAGAAGACCCTGTGGGACTCAGGGAGAAGAAGTCTTCAGTGGGATTCTGAAGCAGGCCAGTGGGACTCTGGTAACACTGTGGGACGCAGTATAAAGACCCTCCTGTGGGACTCAGGAGAGATACGGTGGGAAGCTGTATCGACCATTGTAATACTAACAGATTATAATGGGAGAATCCATGCTTGGAGAGCATGGCAAGGATGTAGGCCTTTGGTGCCGAACCTTGTAAATCCTTGTGTCCTGTGCCTTTTCATTACTGCATTATCCGGGAAATGTTGAGAGATACAAGATGAGTGGATCGAGGCTTTAACCAGCCATAGAGGTTTAATTGATTAAGAATCAATTAGTAAAAAGTTTTAAAGGATCACTGATTCACCCCCTCCCCCTCTCAGTGATTCACACTGATCTGGGCACTTCAATTGGTATCAGAGGGAGGTTGCCTCTAAAAGATCCAAGGGAGTCTTTATGAAGTGCAGATTTGAGGAAATGAGTGACCAGCCTCAAATGGAGATATCTGCCAAGACTCAGAAAAATAGAAAGAAGAAACAGGCCAAGAAGATGAAGAAAGCCTGTCCTAGCTGTGATGCTGATGGAACAATTCATGATCTTCAGAATGCACTCAAATATCTTCAGAAGACTGTCCCCATGGAAGTGGCAAAGAGTATAGCTACAGGCATCCATGATCTTCAAGAAGAAAAATCACAGTTAGAAGAAGAAGCCAACGCTATGGAAGATCAGCAGGCTAAAAGGGTTGGCATAACCAACACTCTCAGAAAGCTGGTAAATGCCAAAGATGAAACAGTATCTCTTTGCAATGAAAGATATGAAGACACTGCTGAAGAATTGCAAAGAATCCTTTCTGAGAAAGAAATCTTTAAAGTTATAATCAAAGATGTTTACCATGCACTGGAGAAGAGACATAGAGTATCAATGGTTGTTAAAGATGCTCAACTTGAAGACAAAGTAAAATTGGTGAAGGAGCTGAACAATTCATTGCAAGAATTAAAGAAGGTGCATGAAGACGAGATGAAACAACTGGTGGAGAATTGGGAAGGAAGGCTAAGAAATGTTGAGGATGAGAAGAACTCCCTTAACATGAAATGCTTAGAACTAGAGGTGATATTGACAAATCAGCAATCACCTAAAGCCAAAGCCTCCCAGTCAACTGAAAGAAGAAATGTTGCTACTCAAGTGTGCTTTGAGAAGGATGATTCTAAAAGCAAGACATCCTCTAGTGAAAGTGCAACAACTTCTAGAAAGAAGGTACCATCCATACCATCTTGTACTGATGCTTCTAATTGTGTTTCCACAAAAAGTGCAGGATGGAAAAATAATTCCAAACAAGTATGGATGAAGACAATGAAGAAAGAAAGCTCTCCTGAAGCAGCACAACAATTCAAGACAGGTACCCAACAATCAGAAGGAATCAAGAGGTCAAGATTTGTGGGTCAATGTTGGTGTTGTAACAGGTATGGGCATTGTGCAAAGGATTGTTGGTACAATCCACTGAATGCCAAAGCACAGAGGAAGCCCATGCCAAGGGGGAGCAAGCCAGAAGGAAAGAAGCAGCATCCACAGGTCCAGAGACTTATGTTCACTGCTAACAGATTTGGATTACTTGACAACATCTGGGATGATTGCAAAAGTGGTCAAAAGAATGATACATGTCAATCTCCAACTGTATCTAAAGCTGGAATGAGGATAAGATCACTGAACCTGGCTAAAAGAGATTCCTTGGGAAGCAAGCAGAATAAAGTAGAAAATGCTCCCAAGAAGTGTTTGAAAAAGGAAGAGAAGACCTTGGAGTCTAAGTCCAAGAAGGGTGAGTCATCCAGTAGGACCACCAAGAAGACATGCTTCTACTGTGGAAAGAAAGGACATATCATGGATCTTTGTAAAGAAGCCATGAAATTCAAAAGAAGCCAACTGAACTCAAACAGACAATCAATCCAGAAGAAGCAGAAGGGATTGATTGAAAACAAGTTTCCTAAGAGAGGTAGCTTGATAGCATCAAAAGAACCATGTGGAATTTCCAAAACTGAGGCCACACTTCCAAGTGACTTACTAGTCATATGGCCAAATCAGTTGCAACTTGCCAAAGATCTGAAAAGAGCTGAAGATGACGTTCTGGCAATTGCTAAGGAAAGAGGGAAGAAAAATATTTCACATGAAGATGTTTTGAGAACCACACCAGCACAATCATCAATGAAGATCAAATGTGCAAGTGTGAAGACTGGTGAAAATGGGACATCTCGGTTGAGAGAATCTTCTCAACCTTGTTGTTCACATTGATGAACCAAGGAAGTTCCATCTTATTCCCTTATACATTGGTATTTACATGTGCTAACATTGCAGGGAATTGAAGATGATGATCATTCTCAGCTGGAGGATGAATTGGATTGAATGGAGTGCACCCCTTGAGGGGGAGCCAATCTGGAGAAGATGATGTTCTAAAATTAATATCATCTTGAGAAAGTGAAGGTATTCCAATCATGCTTTCATCCCTTGTTTCTTAATTGAGTTTATCTTGTCAATTAAGGGGGAGTATGGATTGAAGACAAATGATTGAAAGGGGGAGCTTTATCTTTGCACTGAACTTTCTAATGAGTTTTGTGAAGTATGTGCAGGATTTAGAAATTCATTGTTATATCTGAAAAATTTCAACCCCTAAGCATGATCTCACATGTGTAGAGAATTGTGGACAGCTTTGAATTCCTTGGTTATATCACTCTTGTTTTCTACACCGGGTTAGACCAAGTAGACTTAGAGCTGATTTACTAAAGGTTCATTGCTCAAGTGAACATGTGACATCATCCCTCTCTTAGTGCTTTTCAAGAAGATGCTATTCGAAGGGAGGAAGAGATATTTGTGAAAGAATACCACACCACACCTTTGCATTTGATTGCCAATAAGGGGGAGAAAATATTGGCACACATATTGATCCATTCATATGTGCTAAAGGAGTGTATTGACAACAAATACAAAGGGGGAGATTGAAGTGCATTGTGTTGCATTTGTTGTCAATGAGGCATGAAGTTGTCTTGGAATGAATGGATGTCAAGGAGTCAAGATGTCAATGTCAAAGGATGTGATGGTGATGGTGATGAAGGAGAATGGCCATGGTACACAGATGCATGTCACTTAGGAGATTCACTAAGTGACATAGGAGATGATGGTTGAAACATTCTCTAAGCAAATCTAACGATTGCTGAGCTGCTCTATAAGTTCTAAGAACTTGTATCAACTGGATACGAAGTCACAACAAAGTTAGAAGACCATGCATTGTATTGACAATGCATGAGAAGAGGAAGATGATCCATCCACACCTCCTAAGTGGATGAAGTGAGCTGAAGAAGTCCATGCACTATTACTTAGTGCATGAGAATTAGAAGAAGCACCAATTGATCTCTGATTAGATCAATGAAGCACTTTGAATAATTTAAGTGATTCAGGAGTTCGGTTGAAGATGAAGAACCTTCAAGAATTTCCATTCCTAAGTGATGAACATTTGTTTAAGAAGTATGGAGGAATTCTAAGAAGAAGAAGAATAGAGATGGGAAGAAGATGGCTTGGAATTTTGGCTTGAACTTATGGAAGAACTTTGTATTTGACAAAGTATCATTCTTTGCCTTAGCCAAAAAAATTGGCCACCAAGGAGGCCAGCCTTAAGGGTTCAACCCAAGGCACATGTGGGACCAGGTCACCACGCCAAAGGGGATCCCATGGGGCCAGCCCCCGAGAGGCAGGGGGGCCGTGTATAAGCCCCGAGCTACGCGGTGGTGAAGTCCGCGCAGCGCGCGCGCCCGAAGGCATGCATAGTGGGCGCCAGTGGCGCGCCCGAGTGGCAGGAGTGGGCGCAGAGCGCGCCCGCAGAAGAACCCGGTGCGGGGCGGCACCGGGAGGGGAGAGAATTCAACTGAGCGCTTTCCCCCAGCGCTTAGTTAATAAGCTGCGGAAAAACCGCGCCCCGTTTCGATGTGGGACGCGGAAAATTTCCCGGGATTGAATCTGAGCCGCTCGATTGATCGCGCGCTTGATCTGCGCCGCACATCTGATCCGCGGCGTCCCGATCTGATCCAGGCCATCCAAAGTCGTTTGATCGGCTAATCCAACGGCCCAGCGACTGTATTCTTCCCCGAGCTCGCACAAGGCCATCCGACGACCGCCGACGAACCAGAGGCCTCCGAGCACCAGGTTTCGAGCTCCCGGCCATCATTGTTCGATCCAAAGACTCCATTGAGATCGTCTAAGCACACTGAATACATCCATGCAATAAAATGGGCCTGAATGCACGAAATGGAGAACCTGATGTTCGGCCGAGGCAAACCGAAGGTGCCGAGGCTATGTTAGTTTATGGTTTGCATGGATTAGCCCAAAACCGAGGCCGTGCATGCGTTCGAAGTCGCATGCACGAAGAGGAAGAAAATAATAAAGGAACCCGCGTGAAACAGATGAAGAAACGAGATTTGAAAAAATCTTTAAAGATCCGAAGATCTCGGGAGTTTGAGAATTATTGCACGCGGATGATTCGGGCATCTCTCTGCCTATAAAAGAAGAGCCAGAGGCTCTCATTTTGCTTGCTGATCCTCTGAAGAGAGAAGTCCCGTGAGTGTGCCTCTGTGCATCACGAAGTTTGGAGCTCCGCGCAACTCACTTGCGCGACGAAGCAGCCCGAATCCACCCTTGGCTTCGAGAGTTCCTTTTGCGCACACCTTGCACGAAAGAAGAAGAAGGGGGACCCCCTGCGCGCCTTCCCTTTGCGCGGCAGGAAGACCCAAGTGCACCCTTGCACTTGCACGCCCACGGCCGAGGTCCTTTATACCTTGTGCTCTTGCACCCCTGCGCGCTGGCCACAGTCTTGTGCCTTGCGCAGTTGAGAAGAGGAGGAGGCCGCTCACCCAAGCCCTTGTGTTGGTATTCTGGTGTGTGCAAATCAAGAGAAGGCCGTGGCCCTACTGTGTGTGCATTTGAAGAAAAGGCAGTAGCCTTGTGTGGTTGCAAAGAGGAGAAAGGCAAAGCTTGCACTTTGTGTGTGCATTTAAAGAAGGAGGCCGTAGCCCTTATGTGGGTGCACACATTGAAGAACAAATTATAGAATATTATTTGTGTGTGCAAGACAAGTGGAAGTGCTTTTGGCTAAGTGTGTGCACAAAAAGTGGGAGGCCGAGACCACACCATTGTGTGTGTGTAAGATAGTGAAGAAATAAGTCGAGGCCAAGTGTATGAAAGTGGGTGAAGTGAAGACCACACATTTGTGTTTGTAAGAAAACTTGAAGAACCACCTACGGCCCAAGTATGTGCAAGAAGAAGTGAAGGCCAACTCATGTGTGTGCTAAAGTGAAACAATTGTGTGCAAATTAAAAAAGTGGCCGAACCTAGTGTGTGCACTAAAAAGTGTATACACATTAGAAGAAGAAGAAGAAGTTCCACACTAAAGTAAAACACACTTCTAAGTGTGTGAACAAATTGCATAAAGAGTGTGAAGTTTTAGAAGTAGGTGTGTGCTGAAAAGAATTACACCCTCTGAGGGTTTACTGCACCAAGAAGAGAAAGAGGAGAGTGCATGTATGCATGCATGCACGTGCACACGGGAACAGTGCTAAATCAGTGGTGTGCATTTGAGTTGACCAAGACCAGGAGGTTCTTGAAGAATTGAGAAGTCCATGCTATCAGTGCATGAGGTTGAAGTGAACTGAGACTGGACCAGACTAAAGTTAAAGATATCATTTGTCTGAGCATTCAGTAATTGGAGAGAAGCCGGGGCATCCTTAGAAGAAGGTGATAAAGCCCGAGCAAGATGAGAAGACCTGTTCACCACAAGTGATCAGAAGAAGAGCAAGGCCAGCAGTCTTTATCCCAGACTGCTGAAGATACTTGAAGACCTTAAAGAGAAGAAGAGCTACTCGTGTGACTCGGGGAGCCAGGAGAAGACCCTGTGGGACTCAGGGAGAAGAAGTCTTCAGTGGGATTCTGAAGCAGGCCAGTGGGACTCTGGTAACACTGTGGGACGCAGTATAAAGACCCTCCTGTGGGACTCAGGAGAGATACGGTGGGAAGCTGTATCGACCATTGTAATACTAACAGATTATAATGGGAGAATCCATGCTTGGAGAGCATGGCAAGGATGTAGGCCTTTGGTGCCGAACCTTGTAAATCCTTGTGTCCTGTGCCTTTTCATTACTGCATTATCCGGGAAAGGTTGAGAGATACAAGAAGAGTGGATCGAGGCTTTAACCAGCCATAGAGGTTTAATTGATTAAGAATCAATTAGTAAAAAGTTTTAAAGGATCACTGATTCACCCCCTCCCCCTCTCAGTGATTCACACTGATCTGGGCACTTCAGTTTTTTTGTTGAAATCATCATCTCTATACATTCTGTATTAATGTTGAAGAAATGTTCCAAATTACCCATTAAGAGTAATGTTTGACAATATTTTTTTTATTAATAGTTTTCCTTTATGATTCACACTCATTTGGCTTGATACAATTATCTTATCCACAAGAATATCATCCAGAATAGCTTCATATCCAATTGATTTATAATTTTTAAAAATGGTCATAAATCATTTTTCTAAATAAAAAAACATGATCTTTATAATGAAATAAGAATCCAAGATACTTGACTATTAACATAGCTCTTTTATCATATATTTCATTAAAAGTTACAGAATGTGTATCATAATGTTTCTGCCAAAAGTAGTTGGTAGCTTCATAAGAAGGTATTTGACTATATATATTTGTGGTAAAATAACACAATAAACTATTTCATATATTTTAATTTAATTGATATTTATGATTATATTTATTAGTGAAGGTTCTGACCTCCTTATTTTGAATTTTTTAGTCTCAAGTAAGCATAAAAGTTTTTTTGAATCATGTTTTTATAAAAATATATTCATTATATTTCTCTATTACTCATCATCATTACCAAAAAAAATGGAGAGCTGGTAGTGTTTATATTTTCAATGGAACTAACATTTATACCTTTCATTCGATAATGATGAACTTTCCGACAATACATGTAAGTAGTAATTTTTTAACAAAGATAAAAATCATTAAGAAAAACATGAACATAAAGTGTTTGCAGTAAGAATTTAGAAAATGTAAAATTTTATCAAGAAAATTTATACGTTAGTATAAATATTTCAAAGACATCCTCAGATACCAATTGTAGGATGAACATAGTATATGAAGATGCTTAATTACAAATGGTGGTGAATTGTATGTTTAAAAACAATAGTTTTTAACCTTAACGAAAACTATGTTTAACAGTGTTAATCAAGGTAAATTCACAAAAAAAATTTATTTCTTAATTATGAAATTAACTTGCATAGAATCTTGAAATATGTATTTGGGAAAAAAACATCAGAACAAATTTAATAGAGAATGACTTGTCCATAAATATTATTGAATAATATTTATCAAAGTATTTATAGAACAAGAAAGTATAAGATAATTATTCCTTCTTTCTTTAACAAAATACACCTGAAAAAAATTTAAACGAGAACAAGTAACAAGTAAGAAATATTTTAACCCCATGATTATGGTAACCAACAATCATGGATATAGGTCCCATGATTTATATTATCATTAATTTCTATCATACCAACACCAACTTCATCTCTAGATAGAAATATCAGAATCTCTCTTGATATCCCCACAAGACCTCAAACATTATGGTTTTCGGAAACTCTTCCTTCCTATCGCCGGAAGCCATCAATTTTACTCAGCAACAATCAGAGTTTTACTAAGTATGATGAAAAAGATGTTCATGTAACATAAAAATTATGATTGACATTCTATCTCTAGAAATCACATTACTGTGTCATAGAATGTAATCTTTAGGATCATGGAATGATAATGAGCTCATTCAAATGATCTTCTATTTAGATTAAAAACAACAACAACTGTCTCCCTCCTCCAATGATCATATTTTTCCTTGAATTTTATAGGGACCTTTACTCACGTCACTCAACAAATGGTTAATTACATTCAAAATTTCTTATCATCATTTTATACTTATAAGAAACATATTTAGGAAAAATTTGATAGCTCAACCAACTTTTAATATCAGAAATATAATGGAAAATAGAATTCATATTCTTAACAAATAATCATACAAATTCTAGAAACATGGTAATTTTCATTTTATTTTATAATAAACTAGGAATCATAAATCTATAGTTTTTAGAGTCTGAATTATTATAAATTCGGATTCTGAATTCTAATGAATTCGATGTCTACATTCTGAGATATTCTGAGTCTAAATTTTGTAGAATTATAAATATGAATTTCATTCAATTTATTATCCAAGGAACTATAATATTCTATAGTTTTTATATAAGTATCTTAATATTTTACATTGTAATAAAAAATGATTTTGGGAGTACAATTAAAACCAGGGAAAGGATAAAAAATCATTACGGAATGAAATGTTTATTTAAGTTTAAGGATAAAAATTTACATTAGAGAGAGGAAATTTTCCTTAAGGATAAGGATAAAAATTTTCCTTAGTGGAGAGAAATATTCCTTAAAGGTAATAATATATTTTTTTAGAGAAGAGAAATATTTTTTCAGTGTAATGATAAAAATGTTTTTATAGAAAGGAAATTTTTTGTAAGGGTAATGATAAAAATTTTCCTTAGAGAAATTACATTTTCATTAATATAAAATCCTTGTGATTTTCAAAACATAGAGAAATTTAAAAGACATAAGTAATCCTTATAGGCTCAACAAAGATAATGTTACCATCTATAAAACCTATTTACGACCATAAATTTTTAAATGAAAAATGAAATTATTTTTGGATTAATGGGATTGATGTTTTATTAAAACATGTTTTTAATTTAGTGGTCAATATATTATTTAACATTACCATAATAAAATACCTTTTTAATATATTTAAAAATCCCAAAATCATGTTTACCATGAAATATATTTATATTAGGTTTAAATATTTATGAAAATTTTATTCTCCCATCCTAAAAAATATGACTCTCACTAACCACTCTATAACTCTAAAAAAACAATTCTTCTAACAATAAAACATATTTAACTTCTGTATAATCCACTATAACTGTTATAATTTAATCAATTAATTTTATTATTTAATCCCTTCATGATTATAGAATCATCCTTGGAAAATCTAATGTTTTCAAGGTATGTTCAACAAATTGGAGGAAAACATTTCCTATAATCCATCCATTTAAAATTTATTTTTCACTATATTATATCATTATGTTAGACAAAATACTATGTTTAATATATATATATATATATGGGATAAATATTATCCACATCTATACTTCTGCTAAATAAAATATAAAATGTTATTCATGCATTCGTACGAACTACTTCCTCAACGACTTATCATGTTTCATTTTCCATCATATTTGTAAATGAATGGTAATAAAAAAGAAATTTTTATATAGTTATTATATTTATTACATGTTTTATATTAGAAAAATTAAAAAATGTATTATAAATTTCATCATTTTAGTGAAAACGAAATAATAATCAAATTTTACATGCAGACAACCCCTTCTAATGAGTGGATTATTCAATTTTACACTATTACAATCATCTTTTTTTATAAATTATAATTTTTATTATATTTTTCATATAGTATTAATAAATATGATCAGTATTATTTATGATTATAAAAATGTAAACCATAATTATTCTGTAATACACCATGATACCTAAATTATCTGAAAAAAAATTATTTGAAATATTTGTTTCGATATACGTAAAATGCATTCATATAATTGTTTTATAAAACAATAAATATTTGTATGACAAAAAATATTGTAACTTATATAAACTAGTAATAATAAAAATTGCATCTAATAATGGGTAAATGAATCAATATCATAATGAATCTAAAAAACAATTAAATTTACAAAGACGTTTTTTAATAAATATTTATAACAAACTAATATACACTTAATATATATAATTTAATCAAGAATATAAAGTGAAAATTTTTATAAATCATGTAATGATACTTATTATAAAGATATTGATGTTTATTTTATAAGATTTTTCAACAAATTCAACTACATCTTTGTATAGGTAAGGTGTTTTCATGACTGAAAAATAATTCATTAGTCTATAACATTCCACATTATTTTTTATCATTCATTATTGAATTATTACATCCTTTGATAATTTTATGTTTTATATGTATATTACTTTCTATGGAAATAATATTTTTATCTGATTTATAATTCATTTATGAATCTATTGGTTAATTAAAAAAATTATGTTTTCTTATGATCTATTCCAATAACGTTAGGCATCATTTCATTAATTAAATTTTTTATACATCATAAAAATATTCACCATTGAACATTGGAAACTCAAATTGAATTAGACGTAAGTGATTCCTCATAGAGTCTGTAGCCATCATTGCAAGACCACAAGGGAATTGATAGTGAGAGATTCCCAGAGTGTCTGTGCCTTGTATGTTTACTTGACTATAGGGGTCTGCTAGATTGAGCCACCGATAGAGTCTATGCTTTATCTAAACCAGAGGGGTGAGACTGTGCGTGCTTCCCATAAGTTTGATTGTGTTGCTAGGTAGTACCAGAGGGGATATACTGTGAGTTCATCCTATAGGGTTACCTGTTGTGTAATTTTCTTTCTTGTGTTTGTTTGTTTGAACGAGAGGGGATAGGCTGTGAGTAATTCCCATAGGGTTACTTTTTTTTGTTTATTTAGTTTAGAGACATATTTCTGGCATTGGTCGAAGTAGGTACATGTCAATGGGATTACAGACCTATATATAGACTTAATGATACATTTCTTGTGTGGCACAATGTCCTGCTCAATGCCACTGACCAGATGTCTGAAGATCAGGCTTATGGACCAAGGATTGACTGCTGATGTTGTTTTTGTCATTTGAATCACTTCATCATGAATATTCATATTTATGTATATGTGTATAGGTATGGGACTATACATGTATACTTATATAGATAGGGACATCCAGGGTGGTACGTCCCTAGTTGACATGGATTACACACCTTGAGTTCAACTGTGGTTGCACATATTGGTTTACTTCCATTTGTAGTGTTCCAGATTGGCTAGACACATTGTTGTTTCATAAACTTTTAGCAGCACAATTATACGTTTCGTGTCGGGGTTCCCTATTGACATTATTTCTCACCCATGCTTGTGCACCTCGGTGTACGTGTATACCTTATGTCTAATTTTTTAGGTAGAGAACGAGTTTCATGGTGGCTAGGGCTGAGGCCCAATGTTGCATGATCGAGCAGAGCTACTCAAGTGGTTATATTGATCGGGCTACTGCAGTTCGATATTGTATAGAGATCTGGTACATGTATTGGCTCAGAGTTAGTAGAAGAGCCCTGCACTTTTACTTTCAGTTTCTTTGTAGTTGTATCTATATGGTTGGCCCAATGGGTGACCACTGTTGTATTGTATTGCATACTTGTTCATGATTTTACAGCATTTTACTATTAAAGTTTTTTCTGCTTCCGTTGTTTACTGCTTCTGCACTATGATTACTTTCTACTGTTCATGATACATAGTGATTTTTACTGTTTTCTTACTCAGGTATGAGGGTATAGTCTCCCCACTATCACAACCTAGGCCCTCACTGCAAGTCTTTAGCCTCTGGCGTATGGGGAGGAGCACTTGATGCCTTTTGGAGAACCGGGTCGGAGCACCAGTTTAGTGGCTTCTGTGTTGGGACATTACAAAGTGGGATCAGAGGAGTTTTCCTTCATTGTCCTTACTATTTGGGATATGTAATAAATGAGTATTATGAATTTGTCGGAACCTGTGATGGATATCAGACAGGTGCATCATGAACACTTGTTCCGTTAAGAAGTCCTGGTTGCGAGGGTTTGCATTGTTTTTATGATTTTTTGATGTTATGGTTGTATATGATTTTCACCTTAGGTGACTCACATGTTGTGTGGTGTTTTGAATTACTATAGATCTATGGCTCTGAGCCATTGGTATGATGCCAGGGATAGATTTGGACTATTGGCTGGAAAACGAAAGAGGTGTCTCATTTATCATACTAGGAACGTAGGATTCACATCATATAGGCCTGCTAGTGTGTGTTTTTACCGACGACTGAGATCCTTGGGTCTTCTTACACATACTTTTTATTCTGATGGTAGGTTATGTGGATCTATGTTAAGATGTTTTTATGGGGATGATGAATTAGTCCCTTTTCATAGGTCGTGCAGTGACCCTGGTTGGTCTATGTGGCACATGATGCCTTCCTGTTTAACCCCTTATTGAGTGTTGTTTCTCGAGTATATGGTCATCTAGTCAGATCTTTGAGAACTATGTCGATAGATACTATGGATTTTCTTGTGAACTAGACCTCCTTGTGGTATTGACGTATACAGATTCCCAATGGGTGTTATCTCAGCTTGTCTCTTCTATTTTGTTTGTGACCTTATGGAGTCATTCCTTTTGAGGATTCTCTGAGAGAATCAAGGCCCTTGTAGGAAGTGTTTTGGTTTTGATCTTCTTGGGTTATTATGATCTTTACCATCTTCTGAGATGTTCTGTATCTTTTGGTCTAGGTGATTAGACCATGTGACCCAATTGTGAGGATTTTTCTGTAGGGCTAGGTGGATGACCTAGAGACCCTGGGTTTTGAGACGAACCCTTATCGATCGATGTCTGTTCCGTTTCAAGAAAACCTGGATGAGAAGGTTCTCTGGCGTTTTCCATTGCCTTTTTGGTGATGGTTATTTTCGTGACTGGTTTCGACGTGCATGCCTCTTCGGGTGCCTGGCCTGGTCGATCAATGATTTTGATATTGTCTGGTTGGCCTAGTGGGTGACCAGTGTTGTATTGTATTTCATAGCTATTCATGCTTTTACAGCATTTTACTATTACGGCTTGTTCTGTTTTAGTTGTTTACTTTTTACGCACTATGTTTACATTCGGATGTGTTTGATACTTAGTTATTTCCGCTATTTCCTTACACTGTAATGAAGTCATAGTCTCCCCACTATCACACCTTAGGCCCTCGCTGCTAGTCGACAGCCTCTGGCATACGTGGAGGTGCGCTTGAGGCCTTGGGGTGAACCGGCTCGGAGCACCAGTTTAGTGTCTTCCGGGTCGGGAAATTATAATTTTATACTCCACTATTTATTCATGAATTTTTTAATTAATATATTTATTTCCTCAAATTAGTACATAAATTAATAAGAAAATATTTTTTAATAATATTTTTCTTAATTAGTTAGTTTAATGAAAAATCTATTTTCTTCTAAATAAAATATTTCGAAAAAAAATTCAGTGATTTACTAAAATTTATAATTTCATTTTTTACAATAATTATATTTTTTAAATTTATTTAAATGTATCACCCAACTATTTCAATAAAAATTTTATTATTTATTTTTAATAAAAAATTTAACATAAATATTTTAAACAAAATATTTATAAAATGAATATTACAATATCAATATAACTCATGTATTAGATACTTCACATTCAATCTTGAAATGATATTTTTGATGAATTTTTTTCCATTATAGTATATATAAAAGATGTTTTGAATAAAAAATAATATTCAATGGAATAAAATTATGTTCATCATGAAAATTTTTCAAATGAAATTGTATTTCATTTCTATTCATCAATGAAAACAACCATATATTTAACCTATACTAAAATTGAGATTAGTTGTAATTTTACCAACCATATTATTTCTCTAAATGTATTTGGATATTATTCACTGATATTGATATTGAAATTGTATATCTAGATTAATTTTTGTATTTATTTATATTCCACTAATATAATACATTTCATTAGATCATTGGGGATTACATTTACGATAAATATATATATAATTTACTATAGATATTATTATTATGTAAACTATTTATAATTTCTAAAAATAGAATTTTTAATTGAATGTTATGTGATTGATAGTGAAATGGTTCTAATACATATTCTATATTCAATACCAAAACAAGTTGAGAACTCATAATATCCCTGAATTATATCATTAATTTGATATATAAGGTATGCATTAGACATGAAACTATTTGTGGGTTCCAATTATAGACTAAGAATCGATGTATTGATAAACTCATGAGATGAATAATTTAAATTACCTTATTTTAATGGGTTTTTATCATATATCCTCAATTAAATTAAACAGTCATTGAAAATGGTATTTAATGTAATGGTATCATTATTCTTGAGATCTTTATATCCAATATAATAAACATTCTTCATTTATAATTATATAATTATTATCTCTGTGTATATTTCATTTATATTATCTATTATATCATTTTATACATAACTTATTGATTAAATGAGTTGTTTTTTTAGTAATTTACCCTTCTATGTTGATTATTACTTATCTAGTAATAATATTCATGATTTTATTACCATTCCATATTTATTATGAATTATTAATTATTCTTAAGATATTCCTGTCATATTCCACTATCAATAACTTTTTTAGTTATTTGAGATCACCCTTATTTTATTTCTTTCCCCCATGATATGTAAAAAATATAAGTGAATGAGTTTAATTATGCTTCATGTTTTCTTTTATTATAATAATTTTCTATGTTAAAAATTTAATGTGAGATATAGGTATTTATATTTATATTCAAGACTTCTAATGTATTTTGTCTATTGGGGATGAATCACTTATTTATTGTTTCAAATTAATAATGTATCCACTGACAAAAGGCAATTATAGTAATGGTAATTAAAAAATATTCTTTAAAAAAATACATGATTTTCATAAATTTGTATTATTTTTTATTATTGTGTGTTCACCGTTGAGATAGTTTTAGAAGGAGGTAAATTGATTTTTTGAGTTGTTATTGTTTTCCATAAAACAAAACAACCATGGAATGATTAATTTTATGTAACATGACATGAATCATATCTAAATTTTCATAATTCATTTTGGATAGTCTTACATCCCAATGGATTTACATATCAAATGTTATTATTTTTTAAAGACAGGATGCCAAGATGGTTTAGAGGGGTCTCATTCACAATGTAACAATTCACAGAGGCCCCATTCCGGGAGATATAGTTATCTATAATATAGTTTATAGATAACTTTTCATGACTAATTCATCTATTTCATGTAATCCTAACAAAAAATTAGTTTTTATTTTTGTTTCTCCCTTCTTCAGCATGTTAAGGCTTTACAGTACCTATGAATAATGTTATTTTGACATTTGGAACCCTAACACTCATTATTCTCATGGAGCATAATGATATACCCCTATAATCCTGAATCACACACCCTATAAAATCCCCCTATCATGAATTAATTAAGAGGATGATAATCCTCAGAGTTGTGACACCAATCTCTCAGTTCACAAGTCTCAAGAGATTCATCAATTCACGTAATTCATTAACCATGAGCATTGTTATACAATAATCCTCAAATATAATTAGAATTGATAAACCTCATCACAAGGGTTATTTATAGAATACAACCAATGTGGATATTCATTTCACAATGTTCTGTTAATTTCATGGAAGAAGAATTAACTTTTAAGAATTTAATGATTTTTGTTGATTTCAACCACGGTGAAGCTCTCCCCTAAAGAATTTGGAATTCATTCTAAGGTTGTGGAACATTTAGGTCAATAAATCTTGAATGTTTGTGAGACCCATATATATGGGATTCCCCAAACATCTTGATACCTTATTCTTTGTTATAGATTTTCCTTCGCAAGATCGTGAGCTCCATAAAGAACAAACATTCATGAATCCCAATGATTCATGTCGGTTGGTCTATAAGAATAGGAATGCATCTCTGCACGGATACTCAAGATCAATGATATTATACAATCTCAAGCCACCAGCATGACCACATATATATATTCACTAACCCACAATAATATTGTAACATTTCTCCACCAACATTTCTGGTCAGGTTGATGTCCTTATAGTTTATGCCTTTTATGGCTCCAAAATCAGCCCAATAAAATTTATTGAGTCAAATACTCATCTAAAATCCTAAAAACCCTTTAGTCGACCAAATACACTTTTTTATTTTCTATTCAATTATTTTATATTCTGATCAGGGATTCCAAGAGAATATTTCATTTATACACTTATCAACTAACTCATGAGAACCAATCAACTGACTCTCATGTCTAGTAAAACAAGAATGTGTTTCTATTTCCTAATTCATTATACCAACCATATATATATATCATCTAATAAGTATACCACATGATATGTAATTAAAATTTATTAAACAATGTATAAATAACAAAGGATGAATTCTTTGACATACATTAGATTCCATATGGGTAAAACAACATATTAATAATTCCATAATCATAAGACAACCACCAAACAACCACCACAAGACTCCTCAAAATGTTTAATACCCTACCATATACCTCAACATATCATTATTAAATTATTCCCTTCTGGTATAACATGATGACGAAGGATGATAATTTCAATTCATAAACCCCACACAACATATCCATTCATATGATATTAAACTATAATCTAGTCGTATAAAATGGACATGTAATACACTCATGAAAATACATGAGGATGAAATGACTGATGGGAAGCTCAATACATAATCCCTACATTCACCAACCTTCCAAATAAAGATAAATTGTAATATTACCCCATAAAAAAATATGGAATGCCCCCATGGCCTTGCAAGTTGATATAGGTATGGATAAACTAAATTATAAATTAATTCTAATATACATACTTCCAAATGAAGTTAATTTATAATATTACCCAATAAAATGTACATGGGTTCCATATAGACCTGAAATATGGAAGACATGATGGGATGATTCCATGCATAATCCTCATCCACTCAATCACTACCCCACCATAGAACATGGACCACTTATACGTTTAAAAACCAACCTCATAATAAATTATCCTGAAATATCCCATGAATCATCCATGATTTATAACCACATAAATAACAGAAGAGAAATCATCTTTTGATTTGATACTTCTATTAGTAATCCACACAAAATATCTTGTCGACAATCATTCCTTGAAACAGGCATAGTACTGTGTGGCGTAAAACTACATGGATGAGTCCTATTACACATCCTTGAGATATGGAATCATACTACAAGGGTTTTGATCTATGACCTCTAAATAAGATGCATATAATTCCTACCATATCTAAATCATGGAATTCGAAGAAAAAAAATCTAAGAAGAACTTTTTCCATCCTTGGGATTGAAATCCTGAAACCACCTCCATAGGGTGTTTTGAATCAGAAATCCAGATCCTCCTCCATGGGAATTATGATTAATAACCTTTATTTTCATCTATGAGGTGTTTTGAACAATCCATGATATATCTATGTGATTTTAAATTCGTCTCTAATATCCATATACATGTGTTTTTATCCAATGGTAAAAAATATATGTGTTCTCGCTTTGGAAGAAACCTTCTCGGCCGGCCTCTATAGGGCATTATGGTCCTCGATACCATCTCTAGAAGATCTAAACCCTTCCATTGATCTGTCTTACCATGGAATATTGATCCAAAAATTAAAGGGAATAGATCTTATGAAATACTCTATAATACTATACCCATGAATAGATTTTTTAATACCAAGGATAAATGACATGGAATACCTTTCCAAATGGAGTCAAGTACTCCATGATTGACATTCGATTCCTTTGGTTTCTCAAATAATATGTCTTCTATTATATTCCCTTTAATGTATAATAAAATACAGATTCCACAAAAACACAATTTCTAGAGATTTCATTACATTCCTAACATCACCCTTTACTCTACTCGAATTGTTGATTCCATGTCGATACTAATTCATCTTAATTAACTATTGTATACAATAAGATGAGACCATGATTTATTTACATAACAAGACTAAAATATATGAGGGGGATGAGGATTATGTAAAAATATCCAAAGATTAATCCATAGATGGAGAATATAACATCTCATCGGCCTATTAAGAATAAGGATCTGAAATCACTATGTAGAGACCCAAAGCTTGACATACATGGACATTACATTACTTTTGCAGAATAAATAATACATAACAAAAACAGACACACAAGGACCGTAATAGTTTAGTGTATTTGGAAACTCAGAATATAAACTTCTAATCATGTGGAAATATCTTCAACATCTCCCATAATGATCTTCCCCTTTTTGTTACCTTACCTAAACACATTCTTTTTTTCATTGGGGAAATAAAACATAAAAAGGGTGAGATCAAATGCTCAGTAAGGGAAAACATAGATAACATTAAACAATCCATAAACATTTGGAAGCAAAAACTCGAACATGAAATTTAAACATCAAAATCTTGAGAAAATACATAAATCATGGAAGTACGTAAGGAATGTATCATAATAGAACATAAAACATGATAAAATATAATGTGAATAAAACATGTAATTGTGGAAACCATTCAGCACATGTTATGATGTCCATAGTATCCAAGGCATTGCTGCCAAGACCATCTTAGTGGACAAAGTTCCTTTCTGAATCGAGTTCACTCCTCGTTTCAGTCTTGTAACACTGAACCGAATTAACATACCGTTCCAACCATGTCTATCTCATGAGATATAAATCATTACCCAATTAATTGGAGAGTGATATAGGTCCCACCCATCTCATAATGAAATCATTCTTACTTGTTCCACAAAATCATAAATCATACATCATAACATAACCCATGTACTAAATTGGGTTTCTTAAACATCATGCCATTATAACATAGTCCATATAAAAAATGGATATATTTTCATCATATGAAGAATCAAACCATGTAAATAATGGGGAAATTATACAAGAAACATAAACATATTAAATTATGTCATTTTAGATGGAAAATAGTTTTGATAAAAACACTTGAAATGAATTCTTGATGAAAAATATCCTTTCTTCGTCAAAATCATTTTCTTTTCACAAAATGTCATTCAATTTTATAAGAAAAGGGTTTTTTTAAAAATTGTCATGCAATATTGTAGAGTAAGCTTCATGAAAATGAGGCGTTATCAAACTGTAAGATTATGTTCACACCGTATAAGATAAAAATAATATTCTCATCGTACTTTTGTCGAAAAAGTAAAAAAGATCCTTCTATGGTAATCAAAAGAAATATTCCTTCCATAACATGTGGTAAAAGTAAAAAAAGTGTAAAAACGACTTTAAACATACATGAAAACATCTGTATAAAACTTGGACATGGATTATAAATATAACCCCAGTAAATACTTACGAATAAGTAATCTCAGATAAAAATGTGATTTGAAAAATTATCTCTTACCTTAGGTCTGATATGTTTCGTACATTTCCAAACCTCCTGTATAATGATTTAAATAATTTTATTGACATATTACAGAATCATATTCATTGTAAGGATATCAAATATGGTTCACTTATGAGTTTATATTACCCGTTCATTTGTAAGTTCCATGTTAAAGCAGCGTTTTGGGTTAAATCATTTTATTTATCGTACGTGTTTGGACTTGTTGTTTTTGATAGTATTAATTATATCCTGATTTACTTAATTCCATAATTTAAAAAATTATTTATATATAATATTTATTTCAGTATATATATATATATATATGTTATATCGATTAAATGAAATGAAATACACCGTTTATTGAGACGGTAGGCCGTACATACGCATTAACGCTGTTTTCGTTTCCTTATTGAATTGAATGAAATTAAGTAGATGACATACATATATATACACATAAATCCAGTATCATTATTATTTCATATATTTCATGATTACGTAATATATATAATTTATAATCATTTATGAATGGTTAACATGGAGAATGAATCTCACCGCATCGTGGAGACGGTAGTCCGTACGTACGCTCAAGCGATGATATCATTCCCATGATCATGGAATTGTATTGGAGTGTATATATACTATTTCAGAGTCAATATAACTATACAATAATTATATCTAGTTATTATTTACACCAATATACCCACCCAAGTATGGTGGTGGTGGAAAATATATTACACCACGACGTGGAGACGATATTCTGTACGTACGCACACGCGGTGATTTCGTTTTCTCGTAGGATGGATAGATAATGAAATTGGGTTGTTTCATACTTATAATAACATATCAGTATATGAGTGATACTGATGTTATTACTTCATAATGAAACTACTAAATAATAAGAAATGGAAGAAGAAATAATGTTTAAAGAATCGGTAACAGACATTACGTCTTCTTTGAAGCGCCTCTTTGAGACCTCCTCTTGGGGCACCAAATTGGTCTTTGAAGAAGACCAGTACCTCTAGGATGTTTCTAGGGAAGTGGGGAACAAAATTTGGTAGAGGTTGGCCGATATTGAAGGCTCAAAGTGGTGTGAGGAATAGAGGGAGGAGGTGCCCTTTTATAAGGAAGGATAGGGGCACCTTTGAAATAACTAAAAATATTATTTTATTATAAATCATATTAGGTTTATAATAGCTCCAGATTTATTTATTTCGAAGCTAAGGTGGGTATGGGTAGAAAGCCTCTATTTTAATAGAATTTTGAGAAGTTTAGGTTTCTATTTTAACCTTATCATTTAGACTTAACTTTAAGTTAAATAATTTTTCTTTTACTCTGTCTTCTTGTTTTCTTACACTATAACATTAATAAACTGACTATAACAAGCCAAACAAACCCCAAGTTGTTTATTATTAATATATATAACCTTATCTAAGTCAATTGGACGATCAATCGTTTTTTAGGTATAAAATAACAATTAATAATATAATATTTGTTTTAAAAACTATTTTATGTCAATTTTGACACTATTTGGTAATTGATTTTGTGTGAAAATCATAAAAGAAATAATAGTTCTAAAAAAGGTAATTAAATAAATAATATCATTTTATATTAACATAGAAAATTATTTTAATTCATAAAATGTCTCAAATTACATTTATTTTTGTATTAATAACACCAATGATGTCAATATTTCATTAATAATATAATTACTGCATCATTATTGTGTCATAAATTAATAAAATTCTAAAAATTCTAAAAATTACAAATAAAATACAATTATGTAGGAAATCATTTTTTACTTCTAATTAATATTTATAGTCGAATATAACTTAAGTATAACTCTAAAATAAAATTTATTTACTTATTTGACATTGATTTTAACTATTCTAACCCTTCTTTAAATAAATTAATAATAAATGTCCTAATCTAATCCAAGTGGGCCTAAATGGTCATATTTTATTCCAAAGGTTGTTTTTGGTCGAATTACACTTATCCAATTGAATTAGAAAATGTTTTAGGGTAATAATAATATCATTTTTATCCTTAATTGCCCTATTTACTTTTAACAGTGGTAAAAAAAGTAAAAAGTTACTATTCACCTAAAATAATTTTCATCTCATTGAACCACATTTTATTTACTGACATCTACCGTGTCTCTTGGATTTTAGAAATTCCGTTCACAAAAGCGGTAAAATTATTTTTTATGTAAATTTGCAAATTCTCCTAGGAGGTGGGTAAAAGACGGTCAAAAGTTCAATAAAATTTTTATATATCTAAAATTATTATAAAATGACTCCAATGAATTACATTGAACTTATATAGGTATTATGTATCAATTTTGACCTAAAATAAATTTAAATAAAATAAAAAATTATTTAAATAAAAAGTCATTTTTTAAATAGTAACCCAATGTTTTCACTATTCATAAAAAATATAAATTTTTCAGAAAAATACAAAAATTTCACCGTAGGCTAATTTCGATATTCCAAATCCAAAAATGAAGACCATTTTGAATGATGAAATTTAAAAAATTTCAAAAATTGGTTATTACTATTCATAATAGTTAGATTTAATAAAATTTATTAGCATATCATTGTTTAGTGAAACTCAGTATTGCGTACAACACACGCTAGAGAAGAAGGTCGCAATTGCGTGTAATGAAACCAAGATAGGGTTGTGTGTTGTGAAAGACTCCTTTGTTGCAGCGTACAACACAAGACATCAATAAAATTAAAAAGAATATTTTTGAAAAAATCTCGGTGTGTTACATTCTACCCCCCTTAATATGAATTTCGCCCTCGAAATTCGTCGGGGTTATAAATTCTTTACTACTCGAAAGTTTTTTTAATAGAAACCCACATCTTAAAAAGGAATACCAAAACCAATCATTAAAAAATAACGTATGAAACATAACAGTTACCCAAATTTACTAATCTTTGGGTTTCCACATAAGAGAACATAGGTGAAAATACGGATATGGAAGAGAAACCTAACCATAATGTTCTGATGAAGTGTGGTAGAGAACATGGCTATGAAAAAGCCAATAATCACAAAGCCATATATTTGTGATGATCGAAGGTACCATCTGATTCATTGGATATAAGGGAACTAGGAAAACATTTTTGGTTTTCAAGATCATTTCCCTAATGTTGATGAATTAAATGAATTACTTACATGATTTTGGTACAATTTCACTGTTGTCCTTGAATTGAACAATTTCCTCTTCATCCCTTAAATAAATGAAGTTTAATTTGTTATTCGTGATGTGTTAGCAGATCATGTGATAGAATGATGGGTCATTCCATCTGTTTCAAACAAAAGGATAGGAAACGTTATAAGTCCATCTTATGGTTAGATTAATCGTATATGGTTCAAAAAATGAACTTATACTTCATATATAATACCGCTTAATAAAATAAAACTAGTTTCTACTAACCAGGGACTTAATGTAGGCCAGTGGTAGGCGATAAAGGCCAGTCGCATTTTGGTTGTGGGTTCGATTCCCACGGCCTTGTCTGACGCGATGGGATGTCGCCCATCCTGCAGGTTGTCGTTTTTCTAAAACTACATTACTATAACATGTCATCAATAATATTGAAAAAACTTCTATCCTTAAACAATACTAACTTAGGTCCAACAGAATCCATTCCAATCTTTAGGCTTATCCATAATACCTCAGTCCACTATCATAATATAGTGAAAACGATTACTATAGATTTCTTATAACAAGCATGTTAATATCATCGTTGATCCACATATATCATAAGATATGACTTGTTGGTCACATTCTAGACATTCGACGGCCTTAATAATGTATTCTATTGAAAAATGAATACCCATTGAATCATAGTGAAAACATGAGTGTTGTCAAAAGTTAAGTCTTTCCACATACCAAAACCCAAAAATTCTATATACTCAAATCATGATATACATATTACATTATATCAGTCATGAGCCCATGATTACTGTCAAACATTTCATTTTCTCTTTATCCATTCATTATGCACATATAATCTTCTTTCCAAAAATATCTCAGTCAATTTCCATGGTTACATGTACCATAATATTATTGAAAACCACAATATACCTATACATAAATATTCCAATATTCCATGATACTATATACAACAATATTTTGGAATCCCATTACATAAACACTTAGTCATTTCACCACATCATGTTCATATTCAACATCGCCAATAGTGATCGCATGTGACTTACCTTTGTCCTTTTCCATAAGTAGTTTCTCATGTCGATCATCATTAACCCTTTGATTAGGGCATTTATTAGCATAATGATCCATTTCATTGCACTTGAAGCATTTAAGTGTTGGTGGTGCGTTCTCTGCAGTCTTTTCATTATTCACACCATTAGCAACCCTTTTTCCATTACTTCGACACTCAGCTACTCGATAACCTTCTTTTCCACATTTAAAAAATTTTCTTGTCCCATTAATACAATCTCCACCATGCCTCTTTCCACACTATGATCATAATGAAACATTCATCTTCTTTTCACCATTATTCTGAGATTTCTCCTTGAACTCCACCTTTCGTTTCTTGTCAAAACCATGAGATGGATATGTAACACCAACTTTCATTTCTACCTTGATAGCACAATGCACAATTTCGTCATAGCTACTGAAATCTCTTATAGCTAATTTCCTTTGAAGATTTGGTTTTAATACACTAAAAAATCGATCAATTTTACTTTCAGGTTGGATGATAAAGCCAGATTCATACCTTGCAAGCCTTGTAAAATTCGCTTCATATATACCAACAGTTTCATCATCCTTTTGCTTTAGTTCAAGAAACACTTTCTCCATCTTCTTTTGAAGAACACAAGGGAAGTACTTATTGAAAAATAAGTTCTTGAAATCGTCCCATTCCAAGGACTCAATTTCATCTCTTGGCATCATATTCTTGATAAGATTCCACCATTGATCATCCTCACCTTCCAAACTATATACTAATAATATGAATTTATAATGTTCAGAACATTGAAGAACTAAAAATATATTTTCAGTGGTTCTGATCCATTGTTTTGCAACAAGTGGATCATAATACCCACTAAAAGAATGTGGTTGTTGCCTCATGAAGGACTCAATAGAATATTGTTCCCTTCAATGCTCATTTGGAAGTCCAGAATGATTCATAGGTTATGTAAGTATAGAAATAATATTTTTCACTCTATCTCCCATAACATTTGTTTGATTAGGAGGAAAATCATTGCATTGTCCATTACATTTATCAACACGGTTCCTCCGTGTTCCAACCATCGTCTAAAACCCAAAAAGAATAGTCTGAGAGGAAAAAATCATGTTAGGGAAAACAACATAATAAAGGGGGAGTACCATCAATATCTAAAATCATAGGTTCAATTCTAATATCATTACTGTAGTTCTAGGAAAATATCCTATATGTATATTTATCCTTAGGGACATCCCTAGACATACCTTAGAAATATCTCTAGGGATCTCACTAACGTTTTCGCATCCTAGTTTCCAAAGGATGACTAAACCATTCCTATGATAACAAGTTTAGAGACCCAAAGCATGATGTACATGGACATTACATTAATTTTGTGGAATAATTAATACATTACAAAAACAGACACACATGGATCGTAATAGTTTATTGTCTCTGGAATCTCAGAATATAAACTTCTATTCAAGTTGAAATATCTTCAACATCTCCCATAATGATCTTCACCATTTTGTTTCATTACCCAAAACCTTTCTTTTTTTTGTGGGGAAATTTAAACATAAAAATGGTGAGCTCAAATTCTCAGTAAGGGCTAACATAGATAACATAAAACAATCCATATACATTTGGAAGCAAAAACATGAACATGAAATTTAAACATCAAAATCATGAGCAAAGACATAAATAGTGGAAGTACGTAAGCCATATATCATAATAGAATATCAACCATGATAAAATATAATGGGAATAAAACATGTAATTGTGGAAACCATTCATCACATGTTATGATTTCCAAAGTAGCCAAGGCATTGGTTCCAAAACCATCTTAGTGGACAAAGTCCCTTTCTGAATCGAGTTCACTCCTCGTTTCAGTCCTGTAACACTAAATTGGATTAACTTACCATTCCAGCCATGTCTATCTCATGAGATATAAATCTTTACCGAATTAATTGGAGAGATATATAGGTCCCACCCATCTCATAATTAAATCAGTCTTACTTATGCCACAAAATCATAAATCATACATCATAGCATAACCCATGTAATAAATTAGGATTCTTAAACATCATGCCATCAAAACATAATCCGTATAAAAAATGGATATATTTTCTTCATAAGAAGAATCAAACCGTGTAAATAATGGATAAATTATACGTGAAACATAAACATAATAAATAATGTCATTTTAGATGGAAAATAGTTTTGATAAACACACTTGAAATGAATTCTTGGGGAAAATATCCTTTCTTCTTCAAAATCATTTTATTTTCACAAAATGTCATGTAATTTTAAAAGAAAAGGGTTTCGTTGAAAATAATAATTCAATAATGTAGAGGAATATTCATGAAAATTAGGCTTAATGAAACCGTAGAAATCTATTCACGCCATATAAGTTAAAAATAACATTCTCCTCATACTTTTGTCAGAAAAGTCAAAAAAATCCTTGTATGGTAAACAAAAGAAAGATTCCTTCCATAACACGTGGTAAAAGACAAAAAATGGTAAAAAGGAATTTAAAAATACATGAATTTTTTTAATAAAACATGGACATGGATGATAAATAAAACCCCAGTAAATACTTACGAATAAGCATTCTCGGATAAAAATGAGATTTTCAAAATTAACCCTTACCTTAGGTCCGATATGCTTCGTACATTTCCAAACATCCTGTATAATGATTTAAATAATGTCATTGACTAATTAAAAAATCATATTCACTGTTATGATATCATATATGGTTCACTTATGACTTTATATTACCCGTTCTTTTGTAAGTTCCATTTTAATGCAGCGTATTGGGTATAATCGTTTTATTTATCGTACGTGTTTGGACTTGTTGTTCTTGATATTATTACTTGTATTCTGATTTAAATAATTCCAGAATGTAAAACATGATTTAAATATAATATATATTTCATTATATACATATATATATGATAGATCAGTTAAATTAAATGATATACATCGTTCATGGAGACGGTATGTTGTACGTACGCATGAACGCTGTTTTCGATTCCTTATTGAATTGAATGAAATTAAGTAGTTGACATTCATAAATATATACATGAATCCAGTATAATTATTATGTCATATATTTCATGATTACTTATTATATATACTTTATAATCATTCATGAATGGTTAACATGGAGAATGAATGTCATCGCGTCGGGGAGACGGTAGTCCGTACGTACGCACGAGTGATGATATCATTCCCATGATCATGGAATTGTATTGGATTTTATGTATACTATTTCAGAATAAATATCACTTTACTATAATCATATATAGTTATTATTTACACTATTATACCCATCCATGTAAGGTGGTTGTGGAAAATAGATTACACCACGGCGTGGAGACGTTATTCTGTACGTACGCACGCGCGGTGATTTCGTTTTCAATAGGATGGATAGATGATGAAATAGGGTTGTTTCATACTTATAATAACATATCAGTATATGAGTGATAGTGATTTTATTACTTAATAATGAAAATAATAATGATTAATAAGTGGAAAAGAAATAAATTTGAAAGAATCGGTAACAGACATTACCTCTTCTTTGAAGCACCTCTTTGAGAACTCCTCTAATGGCACCGAAATTGGACTTTGAAGAATAACAGAACCTCTAGGATGTTTCTAGGGAAGGGGAGAACCTATTTTGGCAGGGTATGGAGGATCTTGAATGCTCAATGTCGTGTGAGGAAGAGAGGGATGTGGTGCCCTTTTATAAGGAATGAGAGGGGCACCTTTGGAATAACTAAAAATATTATTTCATAATAAAGTCATATAAGGTTTTTAATAGCTCCAAATTGAGTTATTTAGATGCTAAGGTTGGGATGGGTCGAAATCCTCTCATAAAATAGAATTTAGATAAGTTTAGGTTTCTATTTTAACATTATCATATAGATTTAACTTTAAGTTAAATAATTTTTCTTTTACTCTGTCTTCGTGTTTTCTTACACTATAAGGTTTATAAACAAACTGTAACAAGCCAAACGAACCCCAAGTTGTTTATTATTAATATATATAATCTTATCTATGTCATTTGGCCGAACCTTAGATTTTTAGGAATAAAATAACAATTAATAATATAATATTTGTTTTAAAAACTATTTTATGTCAATTTTGACACTATTTGGGAATTGATTTTTGTGAAAATCATAACAGAAAGATTAGTTCGAAAAAAGTAAATTAAATCAATACTAACATGACATATTAACATAAAAAAATTATTTTAATTCATAAAAAGTATCAAATTACATTTATTTGGGTATTTATTACAACAATTATATCAATATTTCATTAATAATATAATTATTGTATCATCATTGTGTCATAAATAAATTAAATTATTTATAGTTTAAAAATTATAAATAAAATACCATTATATAGGAAAGATTTTTATCTTTCTAATTAATATTTATAGTCCAATTTATCTTCTGTATAACCCTACATTAAAAATGATTTACTTATTAATCATTGATTTTAACTATTTTAACCCTTCTTTAAATAAATTGATAATAAATGTCCTAATCTAATCCAAGTGGGCCTAAATGGTCATATTTTATTCCGAAGGTTGTTTTTGGTCGATTTAAACTTATCCAATAGAATTAGGACATGTGTTAGGGTAATAATAATATAACTTTTAACCTTAATTAACCTATTTACTTTTAACTGTGGTTAAAAAAGTAAAAAGTTACTATTCATCAAAAAGTTTTGTCATCTCATTGATCCACATTTTACTTACTAACATCAATCGTGTCTCTTGGATTTTTTAAATTCCATTTAGAAAAGAGGTAAAATTACGTTTTATGTAAATTTTCAAATTCTCTTAGGAGGTGGGTAAAAGACGGTCAAATGTTCAATAAAATTTTTATATATCTAAAATTATTATAAAATGACACCAATGAATTAAATTGAAATTATATAGGTATTATGTGTCAATTTTGACCTAAAATAAATTTAAATAAAAGAAATAAATAGTTAAATAAAAATTCAGTTTTTAAATAGAAACCCAGTGTTTTCACTATTCATCAAAAATTGAATGTTTTCATAAAAATACCAAAATTTCACACTAGGCTAATTTCGATATTCCGAATCCAAAAATGAAGTCCATTTTGAATGATGAAATTTAGAAAATTTCCAAAAGTGGTTATTGCTATTCATAACAGCTAGTTTTGTTAATATTTTAATAGCATATCATTGTTTAGTGAAACTCAATATTGCGTACAACACACGCTATCGAGGAAGGTCGCGATTGTGTGTAATGCATCAATGTTAGGGTTGCGTGTTGTGCAAGACTCCTTAGTTGTAGTGTATAACAAAAGTCATAAATAAAATTAAATAGAATATTTTTCATAAAATCTCGGGTTGTTACACACTATCCATGGTGGAGGAGCCTTCCTACCATTGGAAGGTAAGAATTATTGGATTGAAATGTGAATCGTTGTGATGAAACCCTCTTTGAGAGATAATTAGTGGGAAAAAAGGGTGAACAAGAAATGAATATTTTCTCCGTCAACTACGAGAAGATGACTTTTCTCTCATATCCAAATTGAGGAATCTCCCATGGGAATCCAACATCCATCAACTAAAACATGATGAGTTACATTTATTTTTGAAGACATGGTTGTATTATAACATTACCTCCCTACCAACCATAATGTCAAAATAGGGGAGAAACCGCTCCCCACTCTAATAGAGTTTTAATTCAAGATCCAATCCCTTGAGTTCTCCAACTGCTACATCTATTATATTGAGGATATATGATATGTTTGAGCCACACCAATCATGGGATCCCATCAAAAAAATCTCATGAGAACACCAACATTCATATTTCCACAACACTAATAGATTAAAATTGCTAATGAATTGATTAAAATAAACCTCTCTTTTCAATACGTAGTCTTGAACAGAAAACATTGATTTTGAGGGTAGACAAATACAATTTAATGATTAGAGGAATATTCTATAACTACAGTAGCCCCTTACCTAACATGAGTATCCCATCATATCTCCAAAATAGGTGAATAGAGATAATCCTTCATCTACTAAGGATTGAGATCCCATCCACCTCACATGCTAGATAGATGAGTCCCTCATTCATTGGAACCAACTAAAACCATGATATTACATCTTGTAATGAGGAAAATTATCATAGATATCCTACCCTTCATCATTATTATACAATGTGGTGGTTCTCCCTGCAAATCAATATATTAGTACTAAGGATTTTCTTATTTCCATGAACCTCAATCGTGGTGCTCCTCCGAACACTATCATCAATCAGAACTATGTACCTCCATGTCTCTAGTATAAGCTAGTGATGTGGTCCTCTCAAAGATTTCATAAAAAATCAAGGAGGTCCACCAAATCACCATCCTAATCTTGTGTAGTGATCTCCTTGACATTCATTGAAAACGAATATTTTCCACCCCATATCCATCATCATCCACTACATTGGTCCACTATGAACTTCCACCAATCAACATAGATTAAAACATTGTATCTATCATCAGCCAACATGGTTTTCCTCCTTAAACATCCATCAACCAACACAGTGTTCCTCCCACTATCCGAAATAATCCAATTTTTAGTTCCTTCAAATATTGTGATTCCGTTTTATGGATATCAGATCCATTATATTCAGAAGAGAGTGCATAGGTCCTCCCTACACATTCATAAACTAAAATACAGGTCATACTCATCACCCTCATCATCTAGGGGGGAGGACCTCCTCACAATTATATCAAATGGAATGGATTTCATACCAAATCCCATCATCAACATGTGTGTAGGTCCACCACACATATCCATCAATCAGAATGATGGTCCCCACCATCTTCATCATTAACTAATGAGGAGGTCCTCTAGGTGGCCATCATTTTCTAGTGCAGAGGTCCTCCCCAAACTAACATCAGTCAAAAATGTGGTCTTTCACATATCAAAAACATGCCTTTCATAGAAGAACCATATATTGGTAGTATATTTCCCATACATGCACACAATATACTCTGATTGTTGAAAGTCTAATAATATCACAACTCTAGTATATTTGGTATCAGCGTCATAGAAGAAAAACACGGGGAAGGTAGTAAAGGACAATTTTTTTCCCTTGGGAATGATATTCATCCCTAGAAAAAGGGGGTAGTTTTTCATAAACCCGACCACTTGGATCTATATTGGAATAAGCCAATATGGTTTGCATCCACATAACACCATATCCCTCTCGATTTCAATCAGATGATCCATGAATCATTTCTAACTAAGAACCATTTCCCCTAGTAATGTTGATTGAGGATTCCATGCCTCATTGGATCCATCACCCCTTCAATATGATGATCCAATGTTTTCTACCTCTCAGTTGCCATCACCCCATTGAGGCAATGATACAGGATCCTATTCTTCTAGATAGCAGTCTCCCAATCGAGGCGATGATCAATGATTCGATGCATCCTAATCACTATTTCTCTATCGGACCAATGTTCATTGATTCCCTTCCTCATCACCATCGTCACCTTGATGAGGTAATGATCTATTATTCCAAACCACCCATGTGTCATAACCATGTCAAACCAACGATCTTGGATCTCATGCCTCCAACGCCCCATCACCTCAGTGAACAATATATCATGGAATACACACATCACATGTTCTGTCACCCTAACGAACCAATGATCTGGGATTCCATGCCTCTCAGATACTATCGACATGTAATACTTATGATCAAATCTTCTAAACAATCAGAAGAAATTTCTACATTGATATGATGATCCATGATTTTAATACTCCCTATAACCATTTCATTGTCACACTGACTTTAAAGGATTCCATACCACTTGTGTTTTATTTCCCTAACAAAATAACAATCAATGATTTCATGAATATCAGTTGAAATTTCTCGATTAAATATATTATATAGGATTCTCAACACCTAGACATTATATCCTTATCAAATTGGGGAGGATGTTACATCCTCATTCCACCAACCCAGCAATGGGGGTGGCAAGTTATAATTTTCCCAATCTACCTCTTTCCAAAATCTCATGAGTCCCCTTACACCCATTTTCTTCTCAACATTACCCCAACTACTGCATTGAAATGTGTTCACATCAGAAAATTATTGAAAACCAAACTGGATTTAATGTTTTTAAGGATAGCTCTATGAGCTATCTATGCCTATTGTAACCACATAGTTCCCCCATGTGGCCTTAATTATATCAAAAATTATTTTTCCTATGAAATTAGATATATAATGATTTCAAAAAAATTCATGTACAATAAATTAATTTAGTTTAATACATTGGTCATCTTACTCTATGATCCAATAGAAACATTAGTCACAGTCATGGGGCCAAGAGGATCCAACCTCTTCCATAAGAATATCTATATTAAAATAACCAGAACAATATGGGAAACTCATTATTAACAATTCAAGAAAAGAATGTGGTTGAGGCGTATCTCATCCGAGTGTGACATCAACCATCATGGGGGAATGATGTGTGTGAACCAATTCTCCAAAAAACCAAGATTCACATTGTTAAACTACACAACAACCATAATCTCAACCTCATTATGTTTCCATTTATGAAGAAATAATAGTCACATGATTTTATACTATGGGGAAATATTGTAAAATATTATGGATCATAAACTAAAACAACCCTCATCAAAGAAATGTGGACTTAAACAAAAAAAATAACTCATAATTATACTACCCAATTTTAATCTTTTTTCCATCAGTTGTCTATTCATTATGACATTAAAATGAACACATTTCATATTTTCTTCATGATGATAAACCATTCATCATCTTGTTCAATGGTAAGATAAAAAAACAATAAGCATGCCCTTGGTATTAGAATCTTGACCATTAACACTATGTAGTTAGGTCAATGCTCAATAACCATATCCTAGAGGCATCTACATGGTAAATGTTTTATGAAATTAAACTAAAAATCCCATTATCCTTATCACATAACATTATACATTATAATTATCATATATAGAGAACATAGGATAACTCATGCGACAATTATGAGATGAATCTACAACAATATCCAATGATTGAAAATCATGTGAATTGATGATTACCCACAAGAGAGTGTGATATTCATTCATTAGTATTCTACTACAATGCCTCAAACAACAATTATATAAGGACCCCAATACTTGAAAATAGAATCGACCCAATTTTTTGATACAACCAATTCACATGCTAATATTCACTATGGTGTTGAACCCATAGTGTTGGGTTCCATGTGAAAATTTTCTATATCCATCATCACTCATTATGACTTCCTCAATTTTGATCCTCTTTATCTTTCAAATCTTAATGGGCACCCAATTGTGAAGATTCCTGGAAAAAATGTCTCACCACCCATCCAAGGAAAATTCCATTATAATCATTTGTTAAGAATATTGAATCCCACTATATGAATTGTATAAATAGTGTATTATTCATTTTATTTCTCAATGTATGATATATATTGTTGTGTACTTTTTTCAAACAAATTCAATAGTTATTCCCCAACCAACAATCATGGACCATTATTGGTAAACATCTTGGTAGTCTTGACTTACCAACATCCCATGTAATTATCATAATGGGACCCCAAAAGCCTAGGGGATACCCTCCATGCGTCAATGAACATTTAGTATGTAATTTAGTATTGTGGTTATATTCTCATCATTACCTACCCATTCCCCCACTACAATTCCTTATGCCATGGATACCCTCATCAGTCTTGGTTTCCCTCAGTGAGAAGAACAATTATGGGATAACGAGACTTGGTAGGATGTGAACATGTATGGTTAAGATACAATTATACATTATATGGGAAACATGACATTAAAATATTTTCAAGGGTCCAAAATGTATGACCTTAGACTAGGATCCCATTTTCCAGACTCCTAAAATTCAACTATCCCTCAAACATCTCCAGAATATCTTCTATGGTATTGGGCCTCCTTGTACCACATTTCGCATCATTTTTTAATGTATAATACAGTAATCATATATTATCACTTATGGTAAAAACTCTATGACATGAAAATAGGAAACATATTGGTGTAGACATTACAACTGTAATCTTATTGAACATGGGACAAAAATTAGGACCATCAACAATTATCTTCGTAGAACATGTGAAATGAACATAAAATAATTATAGTATATCTTATAATTATGACCATAAACTATTTTAAACCCCTATTGTTCATATTGTAGGAATTTAATCATCAAAATCCATTTTCTACAACAAAAAAAATTTAATTGTGGTGATACCCTCTCTAAAACATGGCATCCAATTAAATAGAGAGTTTTGTTTACACGGTCTAAAACTGGCATGTCACATGAGATATTTATGGGATGGATAACAAAACTAACATCATTCCACAAACATCGTATGTCCCACTATACTCATGATATTCTTAAATTACATCTCCAAAAATGATTCTCCCACTAATGTTGGTATTCTACATGACACATTCCAGAACAATGTGTATCTTGATTTCCATCATCTTTGGATACATAGTGGGGATCATACATATAATCATCAATATCATCCTCAAAATATTTATCCCTTTATCGTATTTTAATTATTTTTTCCACGAATTATAACATTAAATTGTAAACATATTATCTCAGGTTCGTTATGTGATATTTGAGGCTCTTCTGCTCTATTCACATTGTGTACCACTTCCATGAAACATTGATAACATTGAAAAATAACACTTCTCCAATGAAATCATCATGACATTAAACTATGTTCCATTACACATTGTTTAAAGAAATATACCGTTATATTTATTTACCTTAGTAATGAAAACATATCATCAAACTATTGTTCTTCGTCTAAAATGTATGAGAGTATACTTCATGATACCAGATCAAGGATTGTTTAATGTTTTTAAGGGACTCCTAGGAATAATTCACTAAGGATTTAACTATTTTTTGAAATAAAAGTATCATTGGTGAACTACCACCGATGTAGATAATTTATGACCTAATGTTTTTCTTTTGGTTCAATATATATGACCTCCAACTAGGATCCATGTTCCCTGAGCTATGACCGCAAATAATATTCATTTTCTAGAACATTGAATGTCCTGATTCCCACCCACATGAAAAATATAGTTTGACCTATTATTTATTTCATTGGGATCATCCACTGATTCGAAGAAAATACCACAATTACCTATGTTGTTATGGCCATAAAAAATCATTTTGGGTCCCACTTGAAGATATATGTCCAATTAATTTACCATTCCCCGTCCATAGTCTGAGATTCCCTGATAAAAAATGTAATTTATAAAATAACAGGAAAAATAATGCATGGTATTAACTACTTTTACTAGGATCCTAAAATTCTTGGAGATATTCCTTATTATGGGGGACTAAAATGATGAAGGGTTAACACAATATATATGGTAAAAAAATTTATACCGATGATCTAGTTGAAGAGAACATGGAATCCAAATTTCTTTAATAGGATACCATTTATTAGAGTGACTGAAATTTTGATATTATAGTTGAATATGAACAGAAATAAAAAATACTGGATTAATGAGCTATAGTTGGCCATTTATTTTTTAATTCTTCAAATATTCAAAAGTATATAAAGAAATCTACTATTGAAAAATAAAATTTATAGAAGGATGTTGGAAGGAAGAATTATGTGATGGCTCCCCAACCTGAGAAGGGTGAGGATTTATGTTAGTATCTGTAGGAAATAAATCCGAATACTATGAATATACAATGAAGTTAATTTTTTTTTAAAAATTAAACCATTTATGTAATTACTCATATTTAGAACTCATTTAGAAATATGTAGGTTTCCTTTGGTGAGGGGTATCTGGTGTGGTTGGACATCTTCCATATTTTCATAATACCAATGTAAGGAATGTGATTTTATTCAATTTGAATGGTCATATTGAAGTAGGTGGTTCAAAGGAAAAGTTCATGGTGGTGAGTTATGTCTTGAGTACTAACACTACATCATTAAATCAGCATCATACAACTGATGGTGAAACAATAATTGAATAGAACTACTTCATGAATGTAACTTCATAAAAATCATAATTTCCTATTAATAGTGGTGGTTCAAGGGCTGAGGATAATAAACTTCATCATGCCCTAAGTCTTCCAATTACAGCTTGGAATCAAAATAATCATGTTTATGGTGACTATATAGATTACTTGATGTAATGAAACAAAAAATATTGTGAATATTCCCCCCTATTTACCTCCATTGATAGACATCTTCCCTCAATCATTTTTATAGGGACTCATCCTTTATAAAATACATGGTATGATTTAATGTCTTCAAGAATAGTTTACAAGAATATCCATCCAAATAAAATATGATATGTATTGGTGGAAGGGTATGAAGCAATTTATGTTGATTCTAAAACCACAAAAAGTTCTATTCCATGCCTCTTATATGTAAGTGATAAAATGTTTGGGAGAAATCAACCCATATTGGACACTCCCTCATGAATTAGGTATTGATGAAGTTGATTTCAAAATAATGAAAACTAGGATCCTCTTGAAATGGATTAATTGATCAATTAAATATTTAGTAAATTATAAGGAAAATTGTTTAACAAAAATTCCAAATTTAATTCTATCTCCAGTTCCAAATGAATGTCCTTTATTTGAATTATTAGGGACTTTCCAACTCCATAACTGATAATGATTCTATATGGATATTCCTATTGAAAAACCCTTGTTTCATGGAATTAATTCTCCCAAATAATTATTTTATATTTACTTTTAGGTCAATAAAAATTTTTAATATCTATTTTATATGGCATGGGTTTCCTTTGGTTATATTGAACTTTTATAGAGTTATTCACATTTTACTATGTGAAAAGTTGACGTTATTATCATCAATGGGTGGATGGTTTCATTCTCTTTTTAGATTTATAAAAGGAAGATTATTGGATCATTAATTTATTCCGTAAATAGATACCAATATAAAAGGAGTTTATCGAATGATATTATGAGACACAGGGAAAGTTTATCTTCTTATCAGATTCTCGTTGTGTACATCAGTATAATTATATCTGTCAGTGAGAGAATGGGTTCCCATCACACTCATATTTTACTCCAGGAATTAAAAGAATTCTTTGATAATAATGGTTTTAATGATGTTAGCTTTGTTGGTTCCAAATTACCTAGTACATGGGATATCATAATATAACTGTTTCTAATAAACATGATCATCCTTTTTTTAATGAAGTGGCACTTGGAAAAGGGAATAAATTTCATTTATATCATTCCACAATTTACCATTGGAAAATTATCCAATTCATATCTACTTCAAGGGTAGGTAATTCATAATTCCATGTCTATTTATTTTCAAAAATATATAGGCGGTATATTGTGATTGTGATAGTCTTAGTAATAATTAATGGAATATCTGGTATTTTTGTTTATGGGACTCTCTATTTCGTATTAAATTGAAGCGACTCAATACCAGTCATAATATATATGTAAAGGGAAACTATAGTTTGATATAAAAAAATTACCACTCTTGAATTATCTTTCCACCAATATCAATATGAGTCCACCAATTTTGATTTTAATCTATAATTTCATATGAATTCATTTAATTTTTCCAACATGAATAATGCCATAGTAATAATGAAAATGATCCCAAGGAAAAATTCAGTATTAAGTGTTTTCATGAAGGGGACATGAACCTCATTTTATTTACTCTATTCAATGAATTATGATGGAGAATCCGAATTTATTATTTCGTAATGTTGAAGATTAAATAACTCATAATAAAGAATGTATTTTTGATCACATTCTGGATTATTAATCTTACACATTCAATGGTATAGGTTTGGAGGGGAATTTGATGGATGTTATTATCACATCTATGGTCACATATGAGGAAACCCCTATTCGTTATAGAACCCTTTGAATTTTTAAATAAAAGATTTTGTATTAAGCTTCAGTTATAGTTGTTTTCCTTACCTAAATTTCATCACCGATTTTTTTTTTCAGAAATACTCCGAGGGTATAAATGGGGATGTTTTAAAGTTTGTAAATTTTCATTTATATAGTTCTCTCACAGGTTCTTAATGCTCAGTTAAAACCCTTGATTACTAATATTGATAATTCAACTAAAATTAATTTCATTAGGACCATTTCAATTGTCAAGACAATTTATAAGGTAATTATCAATATTATAGGTAACATGGTTTCATGATATTTTTTCAAAAAATGTCTTTTGGAATAAATTCACCTTTATTAAAAGAAATATTTATCCATGATTTAATTTTTCCTAGTTTAGAATGTATTAATATACTCAGAAAAAATGGAAGAGGAGAATGATTTTCAATAAAGAATGACACAAAGAATTCAGTTTACACCATATATTGTTTTTTGTACAAGTAGATATATTCTTTGGATTCAATAACAACATTTTAATTAGGTTGAATCTCTATTTGGATTTCTTCATGATTATATCCTCATTAATGTATCCACTAATTATTGATTTAATCATTCTTGAGTTGTTCTTCAAGGTGAACCCCTATTATATTTACTATTTTCTCCTTCTGTGGTTTATCTCTGTAAGATCATCACTCATATGGTCACACAAGGGATAATTAATCCAATTTTGGTGAATTATTCTCTCACATCCACTACACACCACTTATTTGCTGATGATATTATTCTTTTCATATATTGAGGTAAATAAATATTTTTTTGGTTCTCTAACAAATTTTACAACAATATATGTTTTTTGGAAATTATTCATTTCAACCAAATATGTCACCATATTTGGGATGATGTGTTCTATTCCAAGAGAAATTATATATATTTGGATATGGTAATTAGATAGGGGGTATAATCTTTAATTATGTTGGAATTCCACTATTTTGGTGGAGGGGGAGAGGAATATATTTTTTCAATAGTGGACATGGTCATTGGGAAACTCACAATATTGAATGGGTAGAGTCTATCCCTTGATGGAAGGATATGTTTTGGAATGTTCTTTATTAATTAAAATTTTATATACTGCTTCTCAATCTATACATGTCTATGTGGGAATATCAAGTGCTTTAATATGTGTAACTATATCTTTATTTGTTGTGGAAATACTATTAATTGAATATGGTTACAATACCTTGAAATAAATTCTCTAACAAATTATCAAAATGAAAAATGGGTATAGTTAATATCAGAATATTCAATGACCATATTCATGTTACAGTCACCTAGATCCAAATTTATGATAGCAAAAAAGATTTGGGGTTCATCATAGCACTTTTATTTGATAAACTAAAATATGGAATTGATGCTTATATAGAATCATCTATTTTTTCAGATATTATTTTTTTAGAGTATCCTAACCTTCTCAAGATTGACTATGAATAAGAGATCTAACCTCAAAATTTATCTTGTTATGTTGATTGTATTTTCTTGCGATTGATTGCATTCATACCTATATATTAGTTCTACAATTCATAATTCAACTAAATTATTTTTTGATTCTCTCCAACCACTCTTTTATAATAATCATTAGGTAATTGTTATGAATTATCATTTTTTTTCATGGCTAGTTTTTATAGTCACATAGCTAATTAGAAATGTAATTATCAATAGTAAACAATATTTTTCAGTATTCCATCAAAGGGATCAAATATGTAATTTAATTGGATTTTGGTTTTAACAATCATTGGATCATACACTCTTAGTTATGTTTTATCTAGAAACATTATAATAAAATGATATCCAATAATGATTTCTTATAGAAAATTGGAATTTATAATTATTCTCAATGTGCCCAATATTATCTATATAGGATGGATACATATAACCTCTTTATTAGTGGTGAAAATTCCATATATATTTGAAAGGATATCCTTGATTTCATCTTATTTCATGGGTTAGGGTTTTTCGGTCTTCATGACCATCTATGATGATGTTCTTAAATAAATAAATTTCATCACGTGCATGAACATTTCATTGTTTCTACTAATTAATGATTTCATAATATTTGGATGTGTCAAAATGTCATGATATATGTTGGGAGGGACATTTTTATGACACTCAGTTTATAGAAAATTAATGCTTCCATAAAAGATACAGGTGTGGTTTTGATGTGATAGTGTGAAAACAAAACACATGAGTTCAAAATTTTGTGAAAATTGACTGTCCCTGGGAGCTTGATACTTTTTATGGTTATAAGTGAGGTATTTAGGTTTCCTTATCTCCCTCAAAATACAAAAATTTAAATAGATGGTTCTATTAATGGAAATATAGTACCATCTATATTTGGTGTTTTTTTAGAGACCTTTTGGATAATTTCATGGGTTGATTTTATGGTTCTGTTGGTGTGAATTGTTCTATTGAATTAGATATTCTTGTAATCATTCATGCTTTATCGTTTAGAATAATGAAAGGCTGGAATAACCTTTCATTGGAAAGTAAATCTTCATCTCATGTGTAGGATATCAAGAATAATAAATTATATATTTCATAGAGACATAGAACTAAATGTATGGAATGTATGAATACACATATGAGTCTCAAATTCATTTTCACACATGACTTTGAGGAGGACAATATGGTTAGAGGTTGGTTTTCTAACATGTGAACTAGTGTGAATCTCACTTTGTCAGACATTCTCCCAGATGATTTGAATTATATTTTTTAAAATGAATTTAATAAACATCTAATCTTTCTACATTTGTAGTTTCCATTCAAAAATAAATACCATGTCCTATTGTTTGAGGGACTCTTTAAAAAAAATTATTGTTGTCATAGTAATGGTTTGTGTGGAGTTGGGTATTTTTTTCCCTCTATTCACATTGTGTTTTTATTCACCACACCAAACATATCCATATGAAAAGGTCATTAGTCCAAGAATTATGACACTAAACTATTATACATGACATGAAGGGTATGTTTTATAGAATTTGTCTAATATAGACCTCATTCACATTGGGATTATACCATTATTGCTACTCATACCCTTTTGGTGTACCCACTATTGGTCCATCATTATGACATTATCCTAAAAAATATTTCCCAAACACAAAAACCTATTATTTTGGGTGATTTTTCTTAATGATTTATTTTTCTTCATTAAAATGACTATAGGTCACCTCAATTAACATTGGGTAACCTTACATTGACATGAAATACATTAATTTAGGGAACACCACCCCATGGTATAATGATTACAAACATAAAATATTTTCCATCAGTCCAAGGACTGTGAAATTAAACTATGTTCAAGCCTCAATAGGATTGTGTTTTGTGAATCATTTCACATTGGTTAGTCATTATTCCACAATACGCATAGAAATTTTTAAAGCTTTAATGAATTCTAATAGCTCTACATCCTCAATCTACGAGTCATTGGTCCATGAAAAAAAACCAAACACTACATGAATACTATTTATATCTAGGATATTCTATGTGGAGGGCCTTCCAAGGATTCATATTAACTGTAGTTCACAAGTCCCTTCACATTTCATTAACCTAAGAACCAATAACATGTAATGGATGTGGGATTCTCTTATATCCTAATATGTGGATTAAATGGTGGGGATATCAGTAAATAATCCATTTATACCACAACTCAATAACATGAAGTTTAATTGTGTGATACATTGTCCTCACTATATGATGTTAAAATTCATGTCTATTTTCCTTACCATATGATGATAAATTTTTCTTAAATAATCCCCATTACATGACATTAAACTGTATGGAATCTTATTCCCTTTATTGATTCTCCCTTTTATCTAGTCCATGTCACCAACAACATTGTTCATTTTCCCAAACCATCACTTGACTTCTGAGACTATATTCCAACTAGAATATTGGTTTTTAATTTCTTTAAAATGTTAATCTTTCAAAATGTACATCAAGTAATATTTTCATAATTATGATATTGTTGGAATACATTATATCATTCCATAAAATCATCATCACACTTATCAGGCCCACTATTTGGATCTGTTTATGCATTCACATTTAAAGGGATCCTATAAAAGTAATGGTTCCCGCAAAAAATGAATCACCTATCATCCTAGTACAACACCCTCGAAATACATTATTTGAAATTCCGATACATATTCCATGTTTCAAAAATAGTTAGTGGTAAAACCTCAGTATATTTTTCCCATTTTAGGATTATGTTATAGAATTTGTGTTTTCAACACTGTCAATGGTCATCCTATATCTCTACACTACAACCCTTGTGTTCTAGATATTATACGTCCTGATTCTTGTTCATAATTCCTTTTTGGGAAGATTTCTATTCCACTAGGGTTACCCGATTCATGAACAATATTCATCCCACTCTAATATAAATATCATCAGGGTACATTGCGACCTATGGTTGGAATTTAACTCATATATATCATTATAAAATAGTCCACATATGCATCCTCATCCTTATTGGACACCATTAAAAGAGGGAATATGTTGCAAACATGAAAAAAATTATAGGATCAGAAAGAAATTATTGAAATTGATCAAAATCAAATCTCATTTATTAGGATTCGATTTTACTACATGTAGATGCCAATTGATGTTATAGATATGAAAGTGTGGATTTTTTTATCAGTCTTCAATGACTATTCATGGAGTCCCCATTCATGGGGGTCCAATTCTTATAGGTATTGTTTATGTATATATAGTTCAAATAGATCTAGTTTGGAGAGCACTCATTGAGACACCAAGAAGGGTTGATGGTGAATTCCATATAGCATCTGATTAGATTAACAAAACTCCCATCATGATCATTTGAAGGGGTTTATATAACTTTTATCAACATCATTCAGACCCACAGAGCCCCTCAAACTATCAATATCATAATACATTATGAAATATTATAATAATTGTGAATCCCAAACCATATAAATAATCCCTCATGAAATAACTAGAAATATGATACTCATATGTGATAAAATGTCATGATATAAATTCGCGAGGCTCCAGAGCATTGTGAATTCACATAACTCTATAATTGTGATTATTGAGACACTCCATGAAAACCCTATGAATTGTGATAACAAATATATTATTTTCATAATATCCTCCACCTAATGTGGATATTCCTTTTGTGATGTATCATCCACTTCATAAAAGAAGAATGACCTCTGATGCACCTGAGGATTCGTTAAGCATTAAAACATCATGAATCACACCACCAAAATTTTTTTAAATCATCATGATGAAGAGGATCCCTAAGATCCATGGTTACCAATCCTACCCAGGACCCAAATAATTATAATTCCCAAATCATAAAGGGAACCTATTATCCATAACCATTTAACTATAAAGATACCATAGTACCCATAAACCTTTATCCTTCATTAGGAACACACATTCAAGATTGATGGTCCAAAAAATGGGGCTATTGACCCTACACCCCCACAAGAGATCAGTATTGAGGATCCCCATGTGCCTTTGGTGTAGTACTTTCATTACCATTATAGAACCCCGTGAAAATGGAGAGTTCCATCATTAATATTTTGGGTCACTTCAATGAGATTTTGTATTTAGAATTATATGGCCCCAAGTTGACCCCATATAATTCAATATGATTAGATAACTCACTACACATTTTAAAACACCGTGAGTCAAATAATCATCTTTGTTAATTCCTTATTCCTTGATTTGAGATTCTACCCATGGATTCCCTATAAAGCATGAGTTGATACACTATATAATGTTGTATAAACCAATCAACTAACTACCATTTTATACCAGTCTAAAAATAGATAATATTACATGATTCCCCAAATAATCCATTTATAGGAATCATCCTTATGCAAGTCCTCACAAAATGAATTCTAAATTTATTTAACCATATATATCATATATTGGATGCCTCATTAAACACAAAAAATATTCTTTATGTATGATATATAAGATGAAACATTTCCTGATCATGATATGACCACAAAACAATAACAATGGGAATCATTATAAGGGGTATACCCCAACCATATCCATTTGTAAGAACCTGATTCTTATTTTGAGGTACAGGATTATTCCATTCTATTTTCACTAAGTGTTTTTGAGAAAATATGGATAAAAGGGGAAAATCCAAAATTTGGAAAGTACACGCTTTGTACTTTGTCCACACGCCATGTACATTTGGCCATGTGAGATGGGTAAACGGGTCATGTGGCCATGTCGGGGATGAAGGGTGTAGGAACCAACTACACACCGTGTAGGCGTCCTTTACACGCTGTGTAGTCAGTCGGCAGGCCAGAACAGAAAGTCGGTGGGGCAGCCGCCAACTGGGTGACAGTACACGCTGGGTAGTCGAGAGTACATGCAATGTACTCATGTTGAAAAGTGAACAGTGTCACGCTGGCGGGAATCCACCAGAGGAACAATATAAAAATGGGAAGTACATATCATGTATTTGGAAGTACACGCCGTGTACATTGTTTTTTTCCGCATAAAATGGGCAGTAGCCTCCCCTGTTCATAGGGAAGGCTTATAACTGGAGGAAGGAGAGGGAGGGGATGACTAGGCATTTGAAGATCTGCTGAGTGTTAATCTGGAATCCATTTCTACCTCGGACGATCTTGTTGGAACCATGCGGGTAAGCCCTCCACTCTCCTTAAGCCGTTCTTAATAGTTATTTCATGAGGGAAATTTATTTTCGTTTAAACAGTGTTTCTTCCTGGTCAGATCTACATCGTTCGTGGGCGTTTCTAGAGCCGACGTTTGTGTATAGTGCTCGTTGGCGTTTGAGGTAGGTGTCTTGGTGTTAATTTTCCAACTGTCGTGTGTTTTTTGCATTTTTTTGCTCCACAAACCCATGTTGGGGTGTCGTGTGGCTGAGGCCATTGCTATATTAAATACCTAAAATTGAATAGGTGAATAATTTTGATATTAAAATTTTAGTTGGGATCATTTCTTGGATCTAGGACCATCCCTAGGGGTGTGTTCCTCTATTTAGCCGTTTGGCCAGGATACCCGAGGGTATGCCAGGTTTAATTTTTCATTATATTTTCCTTGGGAAGAATTGTATGAAAATTGCATGTTTATATGTGGGGAAAGGCCCGATTACTTATACCTGAGGGTGGTGGTTTGTTATTCTTGAGGGTGGTGATTAATTTTAGCCTGTGGGCATGACTGTTTTAGCCTGAGGGCAATGTACTATTTCACCTGAGGGAAACCATTCGTGCCTGAGGGCTTCAATTCTGTGCCCGAGGGAAACAATTCCTACGCCTGAGGGAAAATTATGTTACGCCTGAGGGAAATGCCTGAGGGAATATTCTTGTGTTAGATACTCCTTACCCTAGGGTAGGGGTTTACATGTCAATGTACATGTCTTGTTTAATTAGAAATGAACTGTTCTGATTTCAAATATTTAATGGATTAAATGAATAATAAAATGGATATTGAACTGTTATGTTAGTTATTTTTCAGTACTTATTACATTATTGAATTTTACTACTACAAACTTGTTGCATGTTTTACACGAAGTTGAGAACGTGCCTCTGGTGGGTGCCTAGTGAGATATATTTCTCACACCCTATTTGGTTCATGATTTTCGGCCCAAACAGATTATGTTTCTGCAGGTGTGAATAGGGTCCAGAGTCCCTATATAGGTACTTGACTGTTGCTGAGGAGTAGGAGGGAATGGGACTGAGCCTAGGCTCGCGATGCCACTACTAGCTGTTTTGCTTTGTTTTTCTGTACTCTGCTTTTGTTGTACTATATTGATGTATAAAATGTTATGGCTACTTTATTAGATTTGAGACATGTAGCATCGTTACTTATATATTGTTGGTTTCTTCCACTACAGTTGTTTATTTCAGTTGTGTGTGGTTTACTGCTTCCACTGTTTGTTGTATGTTTTATTTTGTATTCTTATGCGCTACACTTTGAGAAATGAGGGCATTGTTTCCCTACTATCAGACATGGGCCCTCGCTGCTAGTCGGAAGCCTCTAGTGTTTGGGGAAATGCGCTTGATGTCATGTGGTGAACCGGGTTCGGGGCACCTATTGTGTGGTACCCGTAACCGGGACGTTACAAAGTGGTATCGGAGGGTTTCTTTTTTTTGACTTACTATTTGGAGCTGTAGTCGGGGATAGGACCAACGGTAGTTGGTAATAAGCTGTTCTCGGGCGTAGCTAACCCACGTACCGGGAAAATCCAGTCTAGCTCGTATTTTGCAATTTTTTTATTTTGAAAATTTTGCAGTTGATATGTTTTCATTGTTGGGTGACGCACTTGATATTGTTCTGTTATAATTTATCTATGGGTTCTATTTAGTTGTAACTCGATGAGATGAGGTTATTCCATATCATGCATCATTTAGGCACATGCTAGAAATCACATGCCATCCATAGTTCAATGACATGTAGGTGCATTAGAAACTGCATGTTGTTGTGATAAATGATTTTCTAGAAAAGCATGTTTTTGTGAAAGCTTATTGATAATTACCTGGTATGTGGTAGGGTCATTTTTTGTGAGCGTGTTTCTATAATGGACACCAAACGTTAGTTTTTTGGGTAATATGGGCCCCCATTGACCGGAATTCAGTGTATCATTAACTGTTTATTATGTTATAACACAAATAAAATGTTAAACCTTGATTCATGGGTAGTATAGGGCGTCACGGGTTGGAATTTGACACATCGGTGTTGTTTTTATGTATTTTCGGGGTTCCAGTGATGTTTCAGAGGCATACTGTCTATAAACCCAGTATACACGTTGTGTACTATTTTTAGACATGTCGTGTATGTTCTTCTATTTAGAAAGAAAAATGGACTTTTTGAGTACACATTGTGTACATAGAGTACACACCGTGTAGTCTCTTCCAGTGTCACAAACCATGTAGGCAGCGAAACGGGTGAAGGGAAGGCTTGTGTAAAACACGCCGTGTACCGAATGTCCACACCATGTAGTGTTGACCTGGATTCTGGCCGTGTAACGAACAACATAGGTCGGTGAACTCTTATACAGAACAAATCGTTTACATAAAGAACATGCCATGTAGTGTGACCTGGGGACCCAGCCGTGTAACTAACAACATGGGTCGGTGTAAGACTTCGAGTACACGCCGTGTGTATATAAAAGACACCGTGTAGGTTGAGCCGTGTATCCAGCTGTGTAACTAACAACACTGGTCGGCAGAGCTCATTTAGTACACGCCATGTACCCATGAGACACTCCATGTAGCCATGTCCGAGGACATGCCGTGTGGAGTAAGCTCTGTGGCTGGGAAACAGGTTTTTTGACACGCTGTGTGCGGTTGTAACACACCATGTAGTGTCATGCCGAGTAGTCGGCCGTGTCACAAACAACACGTGCAGTAGGAAATTACACCAAACAGGCCGTGTAGAGAATATACATGCCATGTAGTTTTGATCAAAGGGGATCCCTGTGGCTTAGCCGTGTCGAAGGACCTGGGCAGGGGAAGGAATTCCAAGTACATTCCATGTAGTCAGAATTCATGCTGTGTAGTCTTGATTTTCAAATATTGAAATTCCATCTTCCTGTTGTTTCCTTGTGGTTCCTTCATTTTTTGTCATTGAAAATCTTGAATCTGAGGTGTGTTTTTGACCTTGTAGTTTCATGGCGCCTAGACGACTGCTCATTGTTCCCCAGGAGAGCGGAAACGAGAATAGTCCAGATATGGTGGGTTATGGTCATCTAGTTGATCCTCCAATAGAGCCAGATGTAGCACCAGTTGTTATAATGGACACAGGCACGGAGGCACAGTTCCCTGAAGGCATGTTGCGGTTTATGCAAACTATCCAAGGAGCACTGTCGACTGCCACATCTATGGCTGATCTAACACATATCTTCTAGAAGTAGCATCCGCCTATGTTTTCAAGGGATGGAGGACCACAGGATACAGAGTAATCACAAGGATCGATGCAGACTATTTTCGAGCATTTTGAGACGCCGCCAGGGTGGAGGGTCAAGATCATGACATACATGCTGCGTGATTCCTCCAAGAGGTGGTTGGATGTTACGACCTAGCCAGCGCATCATAGAGACATGGTGTGGGAGGATTTTCAGGTTGTCTTCTATCACTTATTCTCCACAGAGATGCTGAGGGCATATAGAGCTTGAGAGTTCAAGAATATGCAGTAGGGCGCTATGTCGGGGATGGACTATTCTGCTCGCTTCATTGATCTTCAGCGCTTTTCACCCGTGTTGGTGGGTGATTAGACAATAAGAGCCAGGCTTTTTGAGGATGGTCTTTGTTATGACATTCGAGCACTGGTGAATGTTTTTAGGTTTCCTACAATACATGCTATTGTGAATCAGGAACTGATTTCTGAGATGAACCTATGTGAATCTAGTGGTGTGGGATAGGTTGGTTCAACACCAGTTACTGGTACTATTTCTACTGGAAAGAGGAAGAGACAAATGGAATTCTCTTAGGGTGGCTGTACCGGCCATGCAGTTTCTTCAGGTGGACCGGTCAGGTGCTACCTGTGTGGTAAAGAGGGGCACAAGAGACATCAGTGTATACAAGACCCAAGGGAGTGCTGATATTGTGTAAAGATGGGTCATCTTCAGTGCTTTTGCATGGCGTTTACACCGATGGCTAGTGATAGGGGTTCTGTGCAGACACCGCGAGTAGGAGCAGGACCAGTGGAATCTTACCAGTCAAGGAACTGGAATACGTCAGGGCGTGCAAGCAGAGCTGGTGGTCGTGGTCATGGTGGCCAGACACTATGATCTCATAGGCAACAGAGCGGGATAACTCAAGGTAGCCAGGCTGTGTCGTAGGGGCGCGACACTGGGCAGGCTTATGCAGTATAATAGACCCAGCAAGAGCAGGATCTTTGCCCTTCGAAAATCAGAGTTACTATTCCTATTAGCTTCTGTTTTTTCTTCAGTACTTTTTGATACAGTTTCACAACATAATTTTATATCTCTGCCCATTGTGGAGAGCCTTGAGATCTGTGTTTCTACCTCTTTTGATATTATCACGCTAGACACTATGTTGGGGACTAGGACGGCTGGTGTGCGTCTGTGCAAAGAGTTCCCCCATGTGATGGGTGGGTGTCACTTACTTTTGGACCTCTATGTCATTGAGATGACAAGATATGATGTCACTCATGGGGTGGAATAGATGGTTCTCGTTCCTGCCTTTGTAGACTGCTATCGTCGCAGGGTGAGTTTCATGTCACTAGAGGGAAGAGAGTTTCTATACAAGGGTGAATGGGATGTTCAGGCGACTCAAGCTAGGCCAGAGCATCATGGGCAAGGTGGAGTCATAGCCCAAATTGTTATCTTATATCTGGATGTCTAGGGGACTTGTTAGAAGGATTTCCATCCAGTTGTAGATCGTTTCAGGGATGTCTTCTTGGAATAATTTTTAGGTATTCCTCCAGAGTGTGAGGTGGATTTCTCTATAGAGCTGGTGCCAGGAGCAGCACTGGTGTCAATTCCCCTTTATAGGATGGCCAAGCCTATGTTTGATGATCTCAAGAGGTAGTTAGAGTAGTTACAAGCAAAGGGGTTAATCTGACCCCGTACATCTCTGTGGGGTTCTTTGGTACTTTTTTTGAAGAAGGCGGACGGTTCCCTCAGACACTGTGTGGATTATCAGAAGATGAACTAGTTGACAGCTAAGAACCAATATCCCTTTCCAAGGATTTATGATCTTTTTGATCATCTTCATGGAGAAAGAGTGTTCTCAAAGATTGAATTGAGATCAAGATATCATCAGTTGTATGTTATACCATCTGATATACCTCTCACAACATTCAGGAGCTGGTATGGTCTATACGAGTATACGGTTATGCCATTCGGACTCACAAACGCGCTAGTAGTTTTCATGGATATAATGAATTGTGTGTTCCATCCATATCATGACTCTTTTGTGATAGTATTCATGGACGACATCTTGGTGTACTCTCATACTCGACATGACCATGCCACCCAAGTTGATATCGTATTGAGTACACTGAGAGAGCATTGGATATATGATAAGCTCTAAAAGTGACAATTTTGGATGGATCCGATTCACTTCATGGGTCATATTATCTCAGAGGTAGGAGTTGCAATAGAACCAGAGAAGGTGAGAGCAGTAGTTTTCTTGCAGCATCCGAAGAATGTGTTTGAGATACGGAGTTTCATAGGAATAGCTGGTTACTTCAGACGCTTCATACAAGACTTCTCCCTAGTAGCGCCGTTGACGGGTCTGACGAAGAAGGGTGTGAAGTTCCTATGGTCAGAAGCTTGCGAGGAAAACTTTTAGGACCTGAAAGAAAAGTTGACATCATCACCGGTCGTGATACTCTCATAGTATAGGAAGATCTATATAGTTTACTGTGATGCATCAGGTATTGGGCCAGGTCTAGTGTTGATGTCATTTGATCGAGTAGTTGCGTACGAGTCTCGACAGTTGAGGCCACATGGGAGGAATTACCTGAAGAAAGATATTGAGTGAGCTGCAGTTGTTCATGCATTACGTTGTTGGAGACATTATATTTTGGGGGAATATTTTTTAGTCTTCACCGATCCCGAAAGTCTCAAGTATATTTTTACTCAGCGTGACATAAATCTAATGTAGAGAAGGTGGGTTGAGTACCTAATGTCTTTAGATTTTGATCATACCTATACACTTGGTAAATGTAATGCAGTAGATGATTCACTAAGTCGGAAGACTCAGATACAGGCAGTGCAGGAGGCCAATGGCGAGTGGCAGCTCAAGGCATTGTTCTCTGAGATGCATCTGGAGGTTCACGATAGTCAGGGGAAGACTTACCATTCCTCTTTAGCTGTGAATTCTACCCTCCTAGATAGAGTGATTATGAGACCAATATCTGATTCAGAAGGACTAGGTCTATGGGAGTCAGTGGCAATTGATGACCCTCCTCCTGGTTTGATGATAGGAGACGATGAGGTATTGCATTTCCATGGACGAGTGTGGGTTCCATGTGATATTTGTGAGAAGCTGATTCGAGAGTTTCATGCTTCATCTTGGGCAGTTCATCCTGGGGTTACCAAGATGTACCATGACTTGAGAATTCAGTACTGGTGGCCGGGTATGAAGAAAGAAGTAGCTAGTTTTGTTAGGAGGTGTTCCACCTGTCAGTAGGTGAAGGCGGAGCATCAGAGACCAGCTGGACTGTTACAGTGGCTACCCATTCCATATTGGAAATGGGATGATGTCACGATGGATTTTATGACAGGTTTTCTGAGGTCATCTAGAGGTAATTATTTCCTGTGGGTTGTTGTAGATAGATTCACAATGGTAGATCAGTTTTTGTCGATCAAAGAGTCCTTCGGTGTTGACGAGCTCGAAATGTTGTATATCCGTGAGATAATAAATCTTCATGGGGTTCCTCGTTCTATTATTTTAGATAGGGATTCCCGTTTTACATCTCATTTCTGGAAGGGTTTTCAAAGGGAACTGGGTGTATAGGTTCTTATGAGCACAACTTACCACCCTCAGACCAATGGCCAGTCAGAGCGTACTATACAGGTGCTAGAGGACATGTTGCGTGAATGCTTTCAAGACTTTGGGGGCTATTGGGAGAAACACATACCCATCGTCGATTTTTCCTTTAATAAAAGTTTTCAGGAAACTATTGAGATGGCACCATATGAAGCTTTATAAAGTTGGTTTTTCTGATCATCTTTGTGCTGTTTTGAGGTAGGTGAAGCGGCTTTGCTGGGACCACGTCTCATGCAAGAGATGTCTGAGAAGGTCCAGTTGATTTAGAAGCAGATGGCTACCGCACAGTCTCGTCAGAAATCTTATGCTGATCGCCGTAGAAAACCTTTGTAGTTCGTGGTCGGGGATCAAGTTTTCTTGCGTGTTTCGCCTAGGCTGGGACACAACAGGATCAGGAGAAAGGGTAAAATTTCACCAAGGTATGTGGGGAAATTGGAGATCCTGGAGAGAGTCGGGCCAGTTTATTATTGGTTTGAGTTACCTCAGAGGCGTTGGACCATGCACGACATCTTCCATGTATCTCAATTGCGCTGCTATCATTTAGACCAGTCTCACGTCTTTCATCCCGAGGATGTTGAACTCGAATTAGATGCATTCTTCGAGGAGAATCCGATATGTATCATTGACAGGAGCATGAATGTTTCTCTGAGGCTGGTCAGTTCCTTCCATACGGGTGCTATGGTAGCATGGCCGAGTGTAGGATGAAACCTGGGAGCGGGAGACCGATGTACGTGCTCATTGAATGGAGTTGTTCACGACTATATCTTCTCCACCCTTGGATGGGAAATTCTGGGACGAATTGCTATAATGGGGGATGTTTTTAAGAACGCGGTTCTTATTTTTGAGGTACGGGTTTCTTCCTTTCTCTTTTCCTTAAGTGTTTTTGAGTAAATATGGAAAATGGGGAAAATCCAAAATTTGGAATGAACACGCAGTGTACTTCTGGCCGTGTGGGATGGGTACACGGGGCGTGTGGCCATTCCGGGGATGAAGGGTGTAGGAACCGACTACATGCCATGTAGTGGTCCTTTACACTCCGTGTAGTCAGTCGGCAGGCCAGAACATTAAGTCGGTGGATCATCCCCCAGCTGGGCGATCATACACTCCATGTAGTTGGGAGTACATGTCGTGTACTCATGTATCCAAGTGAACAGTTTCGCGCTAATGGGAAGCTGCTGGAGGAACATTTTAAAAAATTGGAAGTACATGATATGTTCTTGTAAGTACATGCTGTGTACTTTGTTTTTTTTCACTTAAAATGGGAAATATCCCCCCATGTTCACAGGGAAGGCATAGAACTAGAGGAAGGAGTGGTAGGGGACAACGGAACCTTTGAAGATCCAACGAGTGTTTGTCTGGAATTCGTTTCTTCCTCAGATGATATCGTTGGAACCACACGAGTAAGCCCTCCACTCTCATTAAGCTGTTCTTACCAATTCATTCCTGAGGGAATATTATTTGCGTTTAAACGGTGTTTTTTATTCGTCATATCTACACCGTTCATGGGCGTTTCTTGAACCGGGATTCATGTATAGCGCTCATTGGTGTATAAGGTAGGTGGCTTGGTGTTAATTTTACAAATGTCGTGTGTTTTGTGCATTTTTTTGTGCCACAAACCCATGTTTGGGTGTTTTTTGGCTGAGTCCATTTCTATATTAAACACCTAGAACTGAATAGGTGAATAATTGTGATATTAAAATGTTGTTTGGGATAATTGCTTGGATCCAGGACCATCCCGAGGGGTGCATTCCTCTGTTTATCCATTGGACCAGGATACCCAAGGGTATGCCATGTTTAATTTTTCATTACATTTTCCTTGAGAGGAATTGTATGAAAACTTCATGTTTATATGTTTGGAATTGCCCAGTTACTTATTCCTGAGGGCGGTTCTTTATTATTCCTGAGGGTGGTGCTTAATTGTAGCCTGGGGGCATGACTATGTTAGCCTGAGGAAAACATACAATTAATCCCAAGGGAAACCATTCTTGCCTGAGGTCTTGTCTTCTGTGCCTGAGGGAGACACTTCTTATGACTGAGAGAAAATTTTGTTACGCCTGAGGGAAATGCCTGTGGGCAGATTCTTGTGTTGGATACTCCTTACCTGAGGGTAGGGGTTTACTTGTCTGAGGATGTGGCTTGTTTACATAGAAATCTAATGTCGTGATTTCTAATATTTAATGGATTAAATGAATAATAAAATGGAAATTTTACTGTTAAGTTAGTTACATTTCAATAATGCTTACTTTAATGCATTTTACTACTGCACACTTGGTGAATGTTTTTCACACAGTTGAGCACATGGCATTAGTGGGTGCCTACTAAGATAAATTTCTCACACCCTGTTTGGGTCATGCTTTTCAGCCTAAACAGATTATGTTTTTGCAGGTGTGAATAGTGGAAAGAGTCCCTATACAGGTACTTGACTGTTGCTGAGGAGTAGGATAGCATGGGACCAATCCTAAGCTCGCGATGCCATTGCTAGCTGTTTTTCTTTGTTCTGTTGTACTCTGATTTTGTTGTACTATATATATATATAAAAAGTTCTGGATACTTTCTTAGACATGAGACATATATCATTGTTACTTATATACTTTTGGTTGTTTCCACTGTAGTTGATTATTTCAGTTGTGTATGGTTTACTGCTTCTGCTATTCGTTGTATGTTTTATTCTCTATTCCTCCGCGCTAAAATTTGACAAATGAGGGCATAGTTTCCCCACTATCAGACCTCGTCCCACACGGCTAGTTGGAAACCTATGGTGTTTCGCGAAATGCGCTCGAGGTCATGTGTCGAACTGGGTTCGGGGCCCCTGTTGTGTGGCACCCGGAACCGGGACGTTACACAATCTACCAACAAAAATGAAATTTCTTCCATCATGGTCTAATGTGGGAATGATTTATATGAAGCTCAATGAAAAATCCATGATTACCATGTACTTCCAAATGACATTCAACAATAATAATACCCCATGAAATTGGCATGGTATGCCTTCATGACCTGCAAAGAGGAAGATATGATAGATGAGAAATTCAATGCATATTCCCCACACAGAACATTGTAACACATTTCGTTAAATTATAGTCTTACCCAATAACAACGAAATAGTTTTCCTTCAAAACCCGACATGTGGAAGAAATGATTCGTAGCCTCAATGATTAAGCCCTATATTCCACATCCATCTACATGAGGATTTACAATAATATTGAACCATGCAACCGAACTGGGATTCCCACATGAACTTATAAGAGGAGGTAATGATGAGTAACTACCATGCATAATCCCCATCCATGAAATCACTTCCCCACTAGAGAACATGGTCCACTTCCACACTTAGGCCCCAATAACAACATTTCATATCATATTTAATCCTAGAAGAATCTATGAGTAACCCCCATAACCTTCATTGTGTGAAATATTATGGATTAGGAATGTTTATTTTCATAAGCACCACACCTTACATCATTGATTCTCCTTGGATGACATGATATTCCTTACCACAAGATGCTTCAATGCAAGTATCAGTATTATCACATGACTTTAAATTTAAAAATCATACTACATGGTATTTTTGACATCCATAAAAATAATGAAAAGCAGTATCCCTCCATGAAGATCAATCAAAAAATTGGTAAACTATCTAGTTGAAAGCATTTCCCACATATGGATACACATCCTAGATCCCCATCCATGGAGAATCAAAATCCAGAAATCCTTCCACCAAAAGTTATTAAAATCCTACCCCATTTACACTTTAATGAGTTTTTAGAAGACATTGATAAAATATCAATGTGTTCGAAAATAGTTAAACACAGCATAGAACAAACTATATGAGGAATTCATATCCACCATCACATATTCAAAAAATGTTAAACTCATCCATTGAACTGTCATTTCAATACTTCTCGACTTGTCTCCATATATTGTATATCATGTGGCCAACTCCGTAATATGAAGGCCATGCATATGTGTGGGATTACAAAGGTAATATAATTTAAAGAGTTATTACATTGGATTCCATCACCTGATGATCAAAATCAGATTCTTTGGGGTTCATTCCTAAGATACCTTATAAGATATGACCACCAATTTGGAATAACATATTTGTTACAAACACACCTAACATCCTAGGATTATTGGATATTACCAACATAACTATCTTCTATAAACATATGGTTGCCTCTCTATTGAGATATTATATGAATAACTAACTTGTATCCAAAATGTTGTGACACCAACATCGAGTTTCATCAACCTGACTCAATTATAAGAGGGGGAATTGAATTAGGAATTGACCTCCAAGGAGGATTCCACAGATAGAGTAAGTGATATACCATTATCATTTTTCAATAATGAATCTAATATACCAAATCATGGTGGTTGAGTCTGTAAAAATTTAAAAAGATAGAATGTAAGGAAGGAAATGAGCATCGCTACAATGGTTCATGCTATTGCATTGAAATATTCATAATCAACTATATTTTTAGATTTTATTATTTTATTTTCAATTTTATATACATTAGTTTATTGGGTATGAATTTTTTGCTAATAATATTAATTTTTGTATAACTATTATACTTATTGTTAATGTATGATGAGTAATATAATTGATATTTTGTTTTCATTGAAAATTTATTGAATATAATTTCTTCTAATACATAGTCATACTGGTTCATGATGCATTTAAAAGATGTAATTGTTGGATTGACCCATAATTTTTTAACATATATGATTTATTTATGTGTTTTTAAAATTCTGAATATTTCTGGTTATCTAATGACACATTTTTATAATATATTTGACATCACTTAATATAGTGATCCATTCTATTAATAATATTATTTACATATATAAATATTATAGGAATTTATGTTCAATAAGTGAATGGAAATTCATTATTGAACATTTATTTGGATTACAATACATTGAGTGATCATTTTATTCATAAAATAATTATTATATAGTGAAATATTTGTATCTTCGATGATTATTTACTATAATTTTTTTTTATATAATGATTGTTTAGATTTATTATTGTACCGTAATTTGCAACTGAATCATCTTTTAAATATATAAAAATATCATTCATATTCCCAATGATAGAATGATCTGTCTGAGTTAAATTATTTGAAGTATTTTATCTTATAAAAATGACATACACATAATAATTGTGTTCAAACATGAAATGTATACATGGAATTTAGTTTTTATTAACTTGTAATATATTATCTTACGATGACTAATTATCATACATAGATGTTAACTATAATGTTTACCTAATAATTATTTTGTAAAAATATTTTATCAAGCCTAGTGCTTTCATATATTAATCTTACAATTAGTAATACATCATGAGGATCCACGAGATTATAATTTTCCAAATATAGTAATATCTAAATAATTCTATTCGTTATTCTAAGAGAATCCAAAATGTTCTCTCTATATAATGAATATATTATTTATTTGAATTTTTTTAATCAATAATCAAATGATATTAATAATAATATTTCTTAAATGTCATACATAAAAGTTTTTTCCTATTTGACCAATATTGAAAAAATCATTAGGAACCTACCCTATAAATATTATAGTGTATTATTCACTCAACCTTTATAAATATAAAAATTTCATAAATTCAATTATTTAGGTTAAAGTTATAAATTTAAAATTTTTCTAATACATTAAAAATAGGAATTAATTCATCTCAATGTAGTTATTTAGAATGTTTTTTGGATGAATTAATGTAAATGTTCATTATTTTATATAAAATAACTTATATAGTTGGCCCTATATGTTTATTATCTTTTATAGATACATCTTAAATGATAATTTTCTTTCATTCGCCTATGAGATGCATCATTATTCAAATATGGTTTCCATTTGTTTATTTTTACACTCACTTTGATCATGTGTATTAATGTTTATAATGATTATTGTGAAAATAAATATTGAATAAAAATTCATTGAACAATTTAATTTTTACCAACTTCTTTGACATAGTTGAGATCTTTAAAAAAATCCATAGTGAAAATTAAATAAAAAGAGTGTGTAGTGTGTTGGTGGGTTGAATGATAAATTTTTATCCCAATAAAAATAATGATCTTGTCTCTGATATATTCCTTGTCAAAAAAAATTAACACCTGATTTAATTAAGGAAAGGATTAAAACATGAATTCATTGATTCGATGGTAATAATATAGATAAATTATAATGTAATTATATCACATTCTAATATATATTTTTTTGGCTATTTTCTTGGAAAACTATCGGTATTTGATGTCTTAACTATAATGTTATCAACTATCAAGGGGTAATGTCCAAATATATAAATTTAAATGGATTTTATGGATGATAATGTATAAGTTATTTCAATGGATATATGTAATTGTGTTAATGGTCAAAATTATTATTTCATGATTGCATGAACAACCATTTATAAGATAGATCATTTCCTAGATGATTATGTAAATGATATAAACAATTATTCAATCCTCGTAACAAAACCAGAACCACAGGAGAATTATACTAATGAAATCTATAATCTATTTTTTTGATAGGAATAATATAATATATAGACTATGTATTAATGATTATATCAAATTTTGTCAATAAAAATATGCAATTAAATTTCTAAAATTATTGTTGGACTCAAATATTTTGATAATTCCAAATATTGTTACATTTATGTGATAATCATATTTATACTATAGAATAAGAAGGTTTCATTAATATTAATAGTCTCTATCTAGTGATGCCTATGTATCATTAATCTCATTGTTTTATTGTTTATGCTTACAGTAAAATATGTATCTATGTAAAGGTAACCGGTAGAACGGTCACTGTTAGAATGGTAACATATAGAAAAGTCATGAATAGAAATGTCACCGGTAGAAAGGTCACTGATGAAATGTCACTGATGAAAGTTCACTGATGAAGGTCACTGATGAAGGTCACTAATGAATGTCACCTATGAAGGTTACCATTGAAGGTTACAGTTGAAACAATTATTCCTAAGGCTACCAATTATGGCTACCAATGAAGGATACTACTGAAGGCTACCGTTGAAGGGTACTGATGAAGGATATAGATGCCCACCTACTGTTGAAGCCTACTATTATGAGGTCTATTGTTATCAGTTTACTGATGATTACCCTTCCATATATAGTAAAATTGTTATGATTATTCTAATGTTTATATATTGTAAATTTTATTCTTCTGACAATATTTAATATTGATTTTAGTCATTTCAAGAGACCTTATCTGGGGAGAGTACGAGGTACGAGGATGACTGCACTTGATTTAATTATTATTATTATTGAATCTCAAATATAAAATAGATGACTGAGTAATAATCCATGAAAAGAAAAAGCATGAAGTAAAAGATGAATTCATGAGAATGAACATACTCATAATATCCCAGAGAACAATGAAGAATCATTTGATAACACACATTATGCGACCAAGAATCTTAATAAGATCATTTCGGGAGAAAAAATTCGAGGCTGCCTATTTTTCTTCATCAACACTCGCTCAATACAAGAATCATAACACTCAGTTTCTGAATGTTACAAACTAAAGTTGTGACACTCTATTTTGAATAATAATTCAGGGGAAATAATTTTACTAGAAATTATTTACACCAAGGAGTCAAGAGCTCAATTGAAAACACATAAAGCCTTCTAAACTCAGCATTATAATCATAGATCCAATATGTCAATTTATATTAAATTTCTGAGAAGTTTGTGGGTCTGTTTGTTACACACACTATATTTTGTTCTTGAACTTGATGATACAGAAAGTCCTCATATCAAACACGACTTACAGTTTTTTACCACATACAAATATGGAAGAGATGGTGTGTGGTGTGTATTGTTTTTTATCCCATGATGAAAGGTGGAAAATGTGGTGAGTCCTAAATTGTTTTTGAAAAACTATTGTAAATCCGAATATAGGATATGTATCAAGTTTATCATTTATATAAACATCTTTGTTACAGGTGGTCAAAAAATTGAGAGGGTTAAGTCTCGGTATGAGACTAGACCTCTTGTTTAACTCCACTATGTAATATATTTTGTAATACTCTATTTTTCCTATTTTCCACTAATTATAATTTCAAAAAACAAAAATAAAATTTATCATTGATTTTGATAATTAGCACTGAATAGTGTTTCTATATGTATAACTTAGTAAGAAAATTTCAAAAGTTGAAGAAGTATTTTTAACTGATTCAACTGATTTTTAATAACACTTTGAGAAATCTACTAACCAAAAAAACATTTATATCTGTACTGAATTAATTGACATGTATATTTTAAAATCGTGGGTTCTTAAAAATAATGTTTTTAAAAAAATTATAAGTAGGAACTCAATTCAACCCCCTCTTGATTTTCAACTACGAACAACAAATTTGTATTAGAAGAATTTTTTTTTCTACTATCTAAACTGTGGTTCATGTTGTCAAATTCATTTTAATTGTGATTTTACTTGTATCCTAATGATTGTAAAATTTCTATATATCTAAATTTATATTTATTTAAAATTCTAATAATCAATGGAAAATAGTGTAGGGGTTCTACTATAAAAATTGCACATTTCATTAATGGTAATAACTACGCATAGTGCAAAATAAAAATGAAAATGTATCTAGGAAGAATGGGTCCTCAAATTTGGGACACAACTAAAGAACAACATTCTTTTCCTCTTACTGCCAGGGATACATGGTCTCAGTTGAATAAAAATAAATATAAAAATTAGTTTAATGAAATGAATTAATTGAACTATTTTATATGTGATGAATAATTCAATAGAATATATGTCTGTAATATAGAATATGAAATTAGGGATACTTTGGTTGTTTCCTATGAGGGAACATCCAAGGCTAATGAAATGAGATTAAATACATATAGTATTAAATATGATAATTCAAAAATAAATCCTGAAACATTTATATATGAAATGTATATCTGGTTCAATGATATAGTAAACACCAAGAGTCTAAATACAAAACCAGTCGAAAATAAGTATCATATTATAAGGTTGCTTCAATGCCTGCCTAAGAGATAGAGTGGGACATTGATTTCTATCTGAGAATCCCATGACATAGGCAAGATACATGTGAAGGATATAATTGGAAAAATTATGAGGTACGAATAAGAGCTTAAGGTAAATCAAGAAGAACATGAATATCCAAGAATGAAATATGTAGCATTAAATACTACTACCTCAAAGAACAAATATAATGAAATAGTTCAAGATTCTATAGAAACTTCCAGAAGTGAAGACACAGACACTGATAGTGATGATGAGATGTCTATTCTTTCGAAGAGATTCACGAAGTTCTTCTGTATGAATAAGTTATTTATAATATCAAACTATAAAGTAAGTTATGATAGTAAAGGACAGTGGAAAAAGGAATGAAAATGGAACGACCGACAAAATCAAATTTTCTTCAATGAGTGTAAATAAAAATGTGATGTGATGGTTGATTTCACCAAGATGTAGTTTAAAAATTAAATGAAGACAATGCAAAGGGATATAAAAAGTCTATGAAATCTACATGGAGTTCATAAAGAGATAGATCTAGTTGATTTGACTCTTTGAATATTGATATGAACAAACATTCAAACCTGGGTTATATGACAAAAAAGTATGACGTAACACCCAATTATCCTATTCATAATGCTTAATATTCTCCGAATGAAAGTGAATCAAATAATGATTAGAATATGAATAAGGTTTAACTATTTGAATACTGTGGAATCATGGAGGACGGCTTTAATGAACTCAATGAGATATATAAATTATTAAAACGAAAAAATTGTCAAATTATAATTATAAGTCTAATATGGATATTTACAATAAAAAATTTTCTCAACTATTTAAAGGAATTACTGAACATAAAATATCAAATGAGCAATTAAAAAGGGATCTTGAGAAGATCATTATGGATAGAGATACCTTGAAATAGTTTCTTTGAAATAAAATTGCTCCAATATATAAAACTGGTCTAGGATATCAACCAAGACATAGATGGATTATTAAAAATAAATGTTTTCCAAAATCTAGATAGTTCACTACTAATTCATGTTCTATACCTTATTTTGAAAAAAAATATAAAGAACCTAACAATGTTTTCATCTCTCAAAGAATTTCTGTTAATTATAGGAAACTTGTGTGACATGTATGGGTTCCCAAAATTTTACATGCTAACCTCTCAGGACCCAAGAAAATTTGGGTACCAAATTTACCCAACAATAAATCTATTTTGTAGGAAATTTGTCTTAAGAGATCATGCAAAACAATATGGCACAAGGAAAATGTATTTTAAAGACATATGATAGGAGACTATTCATGCTTTAAGGGCCTAATTAATGTGGATGGTGGATATGTCACATACGTTGATTATATTAAAGTGGAGATTGTCAGCTTAGTCCAGATTGGTATCCCTAATGCTATATTAATAACAATAGTACTTTTGGTTTATGGGTTAAAATAAAATCTACATAGTATATCTCAATTGTGTGATTATGGTTTCAATGTTACGTTTGAAAATTATACATAGATATTTTTAAATTCTAAAAATAATTTAATATTCACTACTCATAAAAATAAAAATGTATCAGTTAGTGATTTAAATTTTTTAGCTAAGTAAAATGATTCTGGTTTAAATTATTTTTATAAATAATCATTGTAATGGAAAGATGATTTGTACAAGGTAATAAGAAATTACTTAGGAAATTAACTAATAATGGTTTAGTAAGAGAATTACCTAAATTATATTTCCTATATCACAATGTTTGTAATCCTTTTCAAAAAGGAAAACAACACAATTTTTATTTCAATCCAATGAATGAAGTTTCTACATCTCAACCTCTTCAGATGATTTACATGGATTTGTTTAGACTATCTAGAGTTTCATGTTTAAATGGGAATCAATATGTTTAAGTTCTTATAGATGAATATTTCTATATATACTTGGGAATTCTTTCTATCTAACAAAAGTGAAGCATGTTCTTATTTAATTAAATACTCCACGTCTGTAGAAGATAAATGTGGATATAAAATTATGTCCTTGAGATGTGATCATGGTCGAGAGTTTGAAAATCAGGAATTTGAATCATTTTTCTCACAATATGTCTATAATATATATTTATATATATATCTACACTCTAATAATACCTCAACAAAATGGATTTGTAGATAGAATAAATAAGACACTTCAAGAGATTTCCTGGACAATGATAAATTAGTATAATCTACGAATCTGTTTTTGGGATGAGGTTTTTCATACAGCTTGTTACAATATCAATATGGTCCTAATGAGAACTATTATTATAAAAACCCATTATGAGATATGGAATAATAGGAATCTTATAGTTAATTATTTTATTTTTTTTGTTTACAAGGACATTATCCTTAACAACAAGGATAATCTTGAAATGTTTGTTTCTATGAGTGATGAATGAATTTACCTAGTTTACTGAATCTCTAGTAAAGCTAATAGATAATTCAATAATTGAACCAAATAAGTGGATGAAATAGTTCATGTCCAATGTGATGAGACCGATCCACAAGAACCCAAAAACATCATTGACCATTTGAAGAATATTTGTTAATTATGAATATTAATGATAAAGACATTGAACCCAGAGTAAAAACAACAATTTCAGTAATTTTTCTAGAATCTGAACATGGTGAATCTGAACCAATAGAAAACCATGAGTAGTATAGTTCGAAACTTCCTAGAGGTATTAAAACTATCAATAATATACCTTTAGATTCCATAGTAGGTGATCTAAATAGAGTAACACAAACTAGAGATTCTCTGAGAAACCAATTTGAACATCAAGCCTTTAATTCATAATGTGAACCAAAAAATATAACTGATGCAATCAGTGGTAAATTTTGGGAGATAGCCATGCATGAAGAATTAAATATTTTTTAATGAAACATGGTCTGGGAATTAGTAGAAATACATATAGACACATTTACCATATGGACCAAATGATAGTTTAAAAATAAGGTTTATGAATTGAGAAACACAGTTAAAAACAAGGCTAGACTAGTTGCACAAGGATATAGTCAAGAATAAGGAATAGACTATGAGGTAATCTTCGAACCACTAGCTACAATAGAAGAAATTAGGATACAACTTCCTTATGTAGATCATATTAATTTCAATCATTATCAAATGTATGTCAAAAGTGTATTTATAAATGGTATATATTTGAGGATTTATTTTTTTAACATCCCCATGGTTTTACCAATCCCTATTTTTTGAATCCTGTATTTAATCATTCTGAAGCCCTATATGGTCTAAAATAAGCTCCATGAGCTATGTTTTGTTGAATTAGTTCATTTATTATTTTAAAAGGTTTTATCAAAGTAATATCAGATCCTAATATTTTTATTAAATCGGATTTCCATATATGTTTTAATAGTATATATTTATGCAGATGACATTATATTTGGATCCTCTAAAAATTCATTATGTACTGATTTCTCACAAATGATGCAACATTAATTTAAAATGAGTATAATGGGGAACATGATATTTTAATTTTTTTTCCAATTTTTTCAACATAAAAATGGTATTATTTTAAATCAGTGTAAATATACTAATGATCTATTAAAAATATTTTTCATGGATGTAAATAAAGGTAGTGATACACCTATGAGATCCTCTTTAATGTTAGATGATGATAAAACTGGTAAACCTGTTGATGAAGACAATTACCTGGGTATGATTGGTTGTTTACTCTAACATAATACCAGTAGAACTGAAATTATGTTCAGTGTATTGATGTGTGCTCACTTTCTAGACAATCCCTAATAGTCTCTTTTAACTGCTGTTAAAATAATTTTTAAATATCTCAAGTATATTCCAATCTTAGGACTGTTTTATCTAGGAGGTCAATCATTTGGATTAACAAGTTATTCAAAATATTACTTATATTATTGAATGTTATATAGAATGAGTACCTTTATAACATTTCACATTTTGGGAATGTCACGAGTATCCTGTTGTTGTATGAAACATAATTTTTTTTCATTATCTATTGTCGAAGATGAATATGTTGCTACTGGAAGTTGTTGTGCTCAAATTCTATCGATGAAACACAATTTAATAGACTATGGATATCAATTCAAACATGTCTAAATATACTGTGATAATACAAGTGCTATTAAAATATCTACAAAACAATTATGTCATGCTAGGATAAAGCACACTGATTTGAGACTTCACTTATTTAGAGGCCAATATCAAAGAGGTTATGTCACTCTTGAATTCATTTGAACTGAACATCCATTAGATAATATATTCACAATGCCTTTGAATTTTGAGAGGTTAAATTATATCAAACAAGAGTTAGTTATGATAAATTGTTATGTAAAGAAGCTCACCGTTGGATGTCACCATTTGGAACCTCACTATTGGACCTCACCATTATGAACCTCACCCTTGGACCTCACTGTTAGGAACCTCAACATTGGACCTCGCTGTTAGGAACCACACCATTGGACCACACCATTAAGAATGTCACTATTAGGCCACACCACTAGGAACATCACCATAGGACCTTACCCTTATGAACCTCATAGTTGACCTCAACCTTAGGTACCTCACTGTTGGACGTCACTGATAGGAACATTACCATTGTCACCTTTCTAATATTCATCATTTCCAAGACTTTTCTATTTTTTGTTGGAATATAAAATATTTTTACTATTACTTATTTGTTTTATTTGATTTTTTTAGATCCCTAAATGATGAAATTGAAGTAAAACCCACATTTTTATCCATTTATACTCTCTCCAAAATGTCTTGCTCCCTAATCATAGAACCTCGCATTCTGTTGAAACCCGCAAACTGCTCAAGTTGAAATGACATGACTGAAGAGTCCTTTGTATAGTGATGATGGAGATAAGATAATCAAATGTGACCATGAGCTGGGTTGAGTAGTGGAATCCAGGTTGTGGAAAAGCTAATCAATCCACATTTGTTGAAGCAGGAAATCGTGGCTGAGAAGGAACTATGCTCAGAATGGCTGATGTCGAGGATGTCTCTAGTACTGAAGGCACTTAAAGCTCAAGACTGGTTTGAATGCTTTACTAATAATAATAGAACCAATTACCCAAACTAGTAAAGGAGTTCTATATGTATCTATGTTTTGAGCTGTCTGAGGATAAGAATAAAATGTGTTCAAAGGTAAATGGGGTGACTGTGATATTTTCCTCTGTTGAATTTGATGGCTGTTTACGAGTGTCACATGAAGGGATTTGTTATTATTACACAAGAGTGGTACCTCCCCCTAATGAGTTATTCTATTATAAAGAATAATTGGCTGAATTGACAGGGAAGGAGATCACAATAAAAAGTGATTGTTGCTAAAATGGATGGAGAAAATAGGTTGTTGTTTATTCTGTTCTGCATGTTTTGAGTCCTAGGAGAGGGGACATTTTTACCTTGAAATATCAACATGTATTTCATTTGAATCTATTGATGAATGGATATGTGATAAATTTGTGTAGAATGATGATGATTAAATTAAAGGATATGAAAATTCCCATTTCTCAGTGCAATGCTTTGTTTCAGGATAGATTGATGTACATAATATTGAAAGTGAAATGAGTTTTTAGAAATAAGGAGGAAACAATTATTGATGAATTCAACCCAGGTATGCATCCTACTTGGTCTAATGATAAGATAGACCCAAGTATGAATCCTAATGAAGAGGAGTCTGCATAATTAGATGAAGAATAAGAGGCTTCTATTCTGCAAGTAAGGGAGGATTCTCCTATAGATGATAGGGGTGATTCCAACCTTCCTGATGAGAATATTTTATCTTTGGGGATCCTTACCCACATAAAAGATGGCCTAGAATAGATATTGTCCTAAGGGACAGTGATGATGAGGAAGAATATGGTGTATAAATAGATCAAAATTCCTTAAGAGACATTAGAGAGCCCTCAGAGGAGGACGATGACACCAAATCTAGTCATTAAGACATTGAGATGGTTTCTTGCGAAAGTAAAGAAGAATTTATATGTCTCGGTACTCCGATTGGACATACATAAATTGTAAAAATTGTAGATGATGAGGTCATTGTTTTGGTTGATTATGGAATTGTATTTGAAGTAGTTGAAGATTCTGTAGAGGAAGTGGCAGTGGACCCTCCAGTTGATGCAGTTGATCGTGGAGGTATGGAAGAAATGAATGTGGTTGATCAGGAGAAAACTGCAAGTGAGGGGGAGGAACCTCTTTCTATAGGTTTAGTTGCTGCTGCTATAGGGATTGAAGATAGGTCAAAATAAATTAGATTTGTGGTGTGGGGCTTATATTATGGAGACTCTGATAATGACCACCATATTATAATTCCTATGATTCCTTCTATTACAGAGCTACTATTGTACAACCTATAGTGATTTTTCATCGAGACTATGTGAAGAAGGATGACTTTGCATCTTTGAAGTCAGACATGAGGAGACTTCGTGATGAGAAATCTACTGAGATAGAGAGAACAGTGGCCCTAAATCAAGAAGTTTCTACATCTACAATAGAGAGAGTTACTTACACCTCTCTCTCTAATATTCTACATGATGGTAAATATTTTATAAATTAGATCAGATCCATAGATGAATCTATGGAATCAGTGAAGAAGTCAATTTCCATATTAGACTCTTATATTTCTTCAAGGGTGCATGTGGACAAAGATATTTGATATTGTAAAAGTGTGGTTCAGAAGATGGTTATTGTGTTTTAATACTTCAATATGTCTGTGGAGACACATGTGATAGGCCATGATGATGATGTTAAGAGGCTAATCAGTGGGAGGACAAAATATTTTAAGGATATAATGGCTTTTACTGTGGAACCTTTGTGTGCATTTGATTCCACTTTAACAACTCATCATGTTGATCTAGAAGCTTTTAGATTCGTTGTTAACGATAAACTGGATAAATTCTTTGGTTCTAGTTCCTCAGATCCTCAGTCTTTGACATAGGTCATTTCAACTATGAGGATAATTCAAAAACTAGTTGGAGATTATATAAGGTAAGATGATCAAGATCAGAATTCCATCAACGATATAGTTTATTTCTACTACAAAAGGTTGTACATTAATCATCATAATGGTGGTCACATTAAGCTCTTGTTAGAGAACATGAGGATCCCACCGGTCACATATGAATTTAAAGATCAATTTAGTGGGAATAGAGAGTTGACTCCTACCATATAAAATTTATGGAAAATTTGTAGAATTTTATATTAGCTATGTAAAGAAGTTGAAGTATTACTAGGGATTTAATAAATATTTTTTTACCTATCCTCTATTTGAATTGCACACCCAAAATTAATCTTCCATCCTTGTCTTCTTCTTCGTCTAATTCAGTATAAAATAGTACTACACCAAAGATGACTATTAAAAAGGCCGTCATAAGATTAAACACTATGATTCCTCATAGATTTTCTCACTATTGGTCTATTTATGCCTATATAATAGCACCTACTACACTACTTACTGACATCCCTCGGCCTATTCCTCAATCTTTTGGACATGACTCTTTAGCTTCCAAAGACAACGCCTCCTTAGAGATATCTGATGTGGATTTAATTTGGAATGTCTTAGATGATAGGGATCTTTGTACACTTTTTGAATCTTATATTATTTCTTCATTAATAATAAAATACACTTTTTACACTTTTTTTCTTCCTTTATTTTTATTAATCACAAAGGGGGTGATGTTTTATGATTTCATTTTATGTTTCCTAAAGGGGGGAGAAGTTTTTAAGTTAACTATAATCTTTTAATATATATACTCTCTACAATAAACATGGTTCAATTGTACTTATACACACCTTTGAAGATATTATCTAATGTGTTTATCCCAGATTCAAAAAATATTGACATAGTTTGTGATTATCAAAAAGTGGAGATTCATGGGCTCGCCTATTTTTATAATCACAAATAATGTTTCATTTCTGAGATAATATCGTTCCTACTATAGAATAATCATGTTTCATTAATATTTATTGTCTCTATCTAGTGGTACCTATGTATATTTAATATCACTCTTCTATTGTTTAAGCATAAACTGAAAAATTTATCAATGTATATGTCACTGATTGAAAGGACACTAATAGAAAGGTCATCAGTAGAAAGGTCATCGATAGAAAGGTCATGATAGAAAGGTCACAATAGAATGTTAACCGATAGATTGGTCACTAAAAGAACAATCATTGATAGAAAGGTCACCGATGAAATGTCACAACTAAAATTTCACCGCTGAAGGTCACTAATGAAGGTTACTACTGAAGGTTACCATTAAAAATTTTACTGCTGAAGTCTACCAATGAAGTCAACTGATGAATGAAACCACTGAAGGCCGCCATGAAAGGCTACCATTGAAGGCTACCAATGAAGGATACTGATACACATATAATATTGAAACCTAGTGTTGTGAATGCTACCGTTATCAGTCTACCAATGCTTACCCTTCCAAACATTGACAAACTCTTAAGATAATTCTAACAGTCATATTTGGTAAATTTAATACTTTTGATATTAATTAATGCTGATTGTAGACATATCAAGAGGCCATATATGGGGACAGTACAGGTTACGGGGAGGACCGCATGTGCTTTACTAATTCCTATTGTCGAATCTCAAATATAAAATAGATGACCGAGTTAGAAACCAAGAAACAAAGAATCCTGAAACAATGGATGAATTCATGGGAAAGATGTTACTCGCTAGATCAAAGTTAACAAGGAAGAAACATTCGAGCACATACACTATGAACACAACTGTCTCAAGAAGATCATTTTGAGAGAACAAATTGAAGGCTCCCTTTTGTTCTTCATCAACTATTGATCAACATAATAATTAGAACACTGAGTTTCTGAAAGCTAGAATGTGGAGTAGGGACACTCTATTTTGAGGACAACCTCAAGAGAATGACTCTTACAGCTAATTCATTATTCCAAAGAGTCATGAAATGAAATGAAAACATGTTGAGATTTCTAAACTCATTCTTATAATCTTACCTCTACTGTGTTATTTTATTTATCATTTATGAGAAGTGTGTGGGTCTATCTATTACACACACTATCATCTGTACAAAAAATGGAATATAATGAAAATATTCACATAAAACTTCACTAACACTTTTTTTCCAACATACAACTGTGGAAGAGACCATCTGTTGTTGGTATTTCCTTTTCCCAAGAAGAACTATGGTAGAGGGTCTAAACCCAGGACAATGTGTGAAAAACTATTGTAAATATTCATACAATCTACATATGAAGTTTATCCCTTATATAAACTACTTGGTGGTAGGTGATCACCGAGTGGAGAGGATTATGTCACGTCTTGAGAATGAACCCCATGTTTATCTCCACTATGTAATATATTTTTTAATACTCCATTTTGTCTATTTTCCATTGATTATAACATCAAAAAAAGAAAATGGATTCGCATTCACTTGGATAGTTAGTTCTGGTTAGTGTGTGTATATGTTTAATTTAGTAAACATGTTTCCAAAATTGAATGTGTGGTTTACACTGATTTAGCTGACGTCTAATCACTCATTGAGAAAACATTTGTCCAGCTAAACATTTAAATCTCTACTACCTATATTAACTGGTCGGTTTAAAAATTGGGATTTCTTAAGCATACTGTTTTTAACATTAATTTTAAGTATGAACTCAATTGAACCACTATTTGGATTCAAATCCGACCAAAAATTATATTGATTTCCCCATAAGTTATGGATAATTTAAAAATCATATATATGATATCATATAACATATGTTTGGAAACATAAAAAATTACGAAGGAGATTGTATTTCTCAATTTAATTTAAGGATCGATGTGATTTGGAATAATGTTTTTTCTTTCTTCAAAAAAATTACAGAGTTAGAGAATGATTTTAACCTCTTAAGTGTTCATCATCTTCTGTGGGGTTTAATATTATATTCATTCCAAAAAATATATAGAGGTCATGAATTTTAAAATAAAATTTCTCATTGGAACACCAGTGTTGTTTGAGGAAAAAATATATGCTGGTTCTAGTTAACATAAATCGGTTAAAATGAAAAATGACGACATAGATATTTATACTACTAATAATAACATAAAAAACATGGTTACATGGATCTCTAAATCCTCTTAATAAGATAATAACTCATTAAATTAATAAATAAATTATTAACATGAACAATTTTCCTGAAATCTATAAATATTATATTAGAAGATAATAAATTTAAAAATACAATTAAATATGTTCAAGACACCTGGTGAAAATATTAATGGCGTTATTTATTATGAATTAATAAAGTTTTTATACCTCATGATAGATAATACTCAACTACAACAAGATAAAATAGATGTAAACAATTATTTTAGGAAGGATGTATACCATATGAAACTTGAGAATTCCATGAATTAATGTGATGTTCTTATGAAGACTCTAGTTATAATAAATCCATAGAATCTATAGATGGTGTAACAAATAATAAGTAAAGTATGTGTTTTACATATATTTATATAGTGTTACAGTCTTGTTATTCATCTAATCAATATCCTAAATTTTGTAATGATACTTTTTTATTTAAATAGTTAAATATATTTTCTACCACAACAGAAGATAAATATGAATTAAGGAAAAAGAAAAAAATCACTCGTAATCTCAAATAACAATATTATTAATGATTATGAGAAAGTAAAAATATATATTTATAAATTTGAACACCCACTAGAAAATTTATACATCATCATCAATCTAATGTAATCATAGAACATAAAGTAAATATTTTTATTTTACGATTGTGGAATTTGTTTTACTATGGAGGAGGATACCATAAATAAATTCTTATTTAAAAAAAATCCAAAATATAAATTTTATTTATTGGATTAAAATATGAAAAAAAATATTCATTAAAATTACCTTATACAATGTTCTAAAAGTAATACTATATGAAATATTATTATTTTTTTAAGGATAAAAGAAATATTATTTCAATATCAACAATCAAAGAAATATGTAAATAAGTATAGTGAGGAAATTTGATTCACTAAAAACATTATTTAATTTCCATATTACAACAAGAAAATAATAATAAATTTTTTCTTACTAAATATTTTTTAGCTAACACTTGGGGACAAAACAGTGTTTCGTTGCTGAAGAATATTGAGGCTCAATTTTTTATTCATGGGAAATAGATATAGAGTCCACAATTAAAAGCGATTCACATATAGTGTATGTTCAAGTAATGTTAGTACATTATTCAATTAATTCCATCATTCTCTATGATTGATGTAGGCTATGTTGTATTTGGTGATCATGAAAAATGATTTGTAGTTAGGAGTGGTTATATGGGATACACACATTATATTCTTGTAACACCCTAAGGATTTTTTTGAGATAGATGTTTCGTAATTTATTTAAAATTTTTTGTTATATCATAAAACCAGATAGTATTTTCCTCTAGGAAACACCATATTATCTTTTGGAATATGCTACACTATTATTGCCTTGTGTTATAGACAATTTTAAGACCATGTTATAGAATTTATATCACAGAAAAAAATGATTAAGTAAAAAAATAATATTTTTATTAAAAACTATAAACTAGGAATTATAAATTTGAGTATGAAAATTATTAAGTAAATTATAAAAATAATTTTTTTCAAATTTACATATCATTAATTATTTACTGAGAAATTAATTACAAATTAAAATAAAACACATTATAAATAAAAATACAATGTTTTTCAAAAAAATATCTAAATGTATTTAAGTGAGAATATCAGTTAATAAAATCATTCGTGATGGGTTTTATTAATGAATTATATATTTCATATGTTCAATAGAATGTTTAAAAATTAACCATATATGTTTTCTAGACATGATATAAGAACAAAATAAATTTTTCAGATAGATGAAGTAATTTTAAAAAAATATAGTTTTCCACCTTTTCATGGAACACATATTATAAATCTATTTTTTAATAAATTATGTTATATATTTAATAACATATATATTTTCATTGGAATTATGATATCAAAATTTACTTGTATGATTTTTTTACATTTTTTTATAACATTTATGGTTTGATAAAAAAATACAGTTATTTTTAAGTTGAAACAACTATTTTCCTTGAAATAATTTATATGTTTAATTTCATTTATTGAATGGTTTTAAAGTATCAATAGAATATATTTTATTTTTAAAATATAATTCAACTCATTTTCAAGTATTTTATGTTGAATTTGGTGTAAACATATTTCAATCTTTCGTAATATTTTATCTTTTAAAACCCATGTTCATTCTGACAATGGGAATAATTATAATTTAATTTCTACAACTTCTGTGTTATAAAATTTTAAAAAATTATAACATATTTCTAATTATTAATGCGAAATTTTGTAAAAAATATTATTTTATTTTTAGGTATTATGAATAGTAACATTAGTAATTTTTATTAATACGGTAAAAAATAAATATATCGTAATTAAAGGTAAAAATAATAATATAAAATAACATTACTAATTTTCTTAATGTTATTGGATGAGTTATATTTGACCTTAACAATACATGGATCAAAATAATACAATTTGGAAGCCATTTTATGAGACAACATCATTTAATATATTTTGTTTCACGAAAAGTATAATATGTCTCACTCAATTTTAAAGAAATAAATACTTTTTTATATAAGGATATATATAAGATAAATTAAATTATAATTAATCATTTTCAATATTATTTTTTTATTTATCATGGTAACTTATTTACAATTTTTATGAAATAATTAATTACACTGAGAACTAATACTTCGATGTAGTAAACGTTAATTAATTGATGAGAAATAAAAAAAGTTATTAAAATGATAAGAAGAACAAGAAGACCAAAAAACATGAACAAATATTATTTATAGAGAATATATCTACCATAAAAATCCAAGGGTTCTTTTAGTGATCATATAGGGAATTATATATGTTTTTGTTACACTTATATAATTTTATATAATGTGATGGTAATGTTTCCACATTAATAATTTCAAACATATAAAATATAAAATAATGGAGTTTTTATATAAATTAAATTTGACTATAAGTATTATTATGAATTAAAATAGATTTATATTATTAGTATTATTTTATTTTCAATTTTAATTTAAAAAATATTTTTAGTAAATAATTACACAAAAAAAATGTTGAAATTATTAAATTAATTGAAATATCAAATTAATGTTAATTAAAATATGAAAATAAATATAATTTATGACAACTAATGTATTAAAATAATTTTATATATAGTGTTTACCCCATTGGGATATAATAAATTATTGTTTTTCGAGGATACATTTTTATGTTGATATTTTTTAAAAACCGATAATTTTATATTTTCAAAATTCACCTCATTATATTCGTGTAAAAATATTGTTTTATTAAATTATTTAAAAAATAGAAAACATTTTTCAAAAATAAAATTAATATTATATGGTCTAAATTGATCTAAATTATTTATTTTTCAATTAATTTAAATCAAATAAGTATATAATTCACCTTTTTAATGTTACAATATTTGATACACTGGTTGAAATGAAATAGAATAACAAAGAGGTAAATTATATAGATAATATTTAAATGGACATAAACCAATCTAAAACATATTGGATGATGATATTACAACCTTATCTCATCTCATATTTTATATTAGGAAATTATTTGTTTTTTGAATATAGTTTTAGTTTATTATAATGTTATTCTTTTTTTGATTCAATTAGTGCCCATCACCTTAATTATAAAAGAGAACCTATTACCTCATCTATTGACTTCATATTAATCCTTCAAGCTTTAATGTACCCTACCCATTTCCATTCTAAATATATTTAGACACATTCTAGTTGTTCTTGTCTTCTCAAAATACACACTATATATCTTTGATGCGGAGATATAGAGGTCGCCTGACGAAGAAGACGTAATACCCTATACCAATTCATTAAAATTATTTCCTCTTCTACTTCAACTTCAGGATTTGTATCATTGTAATGTAATAAATATTTTATCACATAAATATTTATATGCTACTATGATTAAGAAAAAACCATATTCCCCTTCTATCCTTCTTATGTAAAATAAAATAACTAGGAATTTGTACTTATGACTTACCACATTACTTTTATGAATATAATGATGGAAATAATATCAATATATAATCATTATAACATGATGTATATTCTTGGGAAAAAATATATACAATCTAAATTCATACCATTTCATAATTATAGAAATGATATCATTACACGTGCACATGTAAACCCAACCGTCTTCGTGATGTGTTTGATTCATTCTACATGATAATAATTATTGAATGATTTTATAAAGAAATTTACTAAAACAATATGATTCAAATATCATTCTATAATTGATATAACTAAAAAACATGAAGAAGAACTTATTTTACCAAACATGTGAATGAAAATGAAGATGTTAATACCTGATGGGTGAGTAATAGTGTTACTAACAATTGGATGATAATATGATAATACATGATTACTATGATTCTAGAATATTACAGTGACATCCTTTAAATCATTATACAATATGTTCAGACATATTAAAAGGAGATTGGATCTATGTAGAGGGATTATTTTTCCCCCATTTACATTTATGGGACATATGTCTTAGACACCACCTATTTCTTTTGTGCGTTGTTTACGATTCCAATGAAACTTTTATGATTATTATTATATAGGTTATGATATTTAAATATTAACATAAATTTATTTATTTTATATGGAATATGATTCTACGGATTAAAAATTGTTAAGACATAATTGCACAATCTATTTATTATCTAGATTTGTCTATACAAATGTATTTTATGAGGTATATTTATCATCCATTACAATGTTTCGAAAATAAGTATTTCAAAATACTCTTATTATCCTAAAAAAATGATTAATTTTTTCTTTACCCAAATGTTAAATTTTTTAAAGATATCGATGGATTATTTTTTATTTTCCAGTTAGAGGTAATTTTTAGACTTTCTGAAAATTGTATGATATGAATTTGTTTTATCGTATATGACATGATAAACTTTCTATTCCTCCATAAAACCATTTATCCCTGAAGCTTCCATTACAACATATCATGATTATTTTTAATGAAATTATTTTCATTTAAATATATGTTTCATTTTGAAAATAGAAATTGTTTTTGAATAAGAAAGTATATTTTCCTCAAGAATTAATTTCATGTTTTTATCAAAAAAACAATTATATCTAAATAGGGCCAGGATTCTAATCCAGGTTATCACTATTATTTTATTTTCTCATAGTGGGATTATATTTATGAAATACAATTTTTTTATATAGATGAGTATGGAATAATGTAAAAGAATAATATTTTATTATTTAGTCTATTCTATGTTAAAAGATTTTTTTGTGTGGAACAAGTAATACTTATTTAATTATGGGATTGGTGGGACCTATATATATATACAATGCCTTATGTAATGATTAATATTTAATGAGATAGAAAAAATTGGGATAGAATGTTAATATATTTCTGTAATATAAGGATGGAATGGAATGTAAATTTAGTTTAGTAATATAGGGCTGGAATGACAAGTGTACTCATGTCAATATTAGACATTATCACATTTGATGGTCCTAGATGTAATATCTGGATAATTTGAAAATTATTTTCTATACATATGGGTTTTCCACAATTCCATGTTTTAGTCCAATTCTATTTTTTCATGGATATAGTTCTTTTATGATTTATTCCTTCTGAAATACCAGGATTTATTTCAAGACTCATGTTTCAGATAGTTTTTATACATGGTATGATGTTCAATAGTTGTGATCATGTTTTCACATTCTTATGTTGGACTTTTGAATGATATTTCCAATGTTTAACCATTCTGAGAATTTTTCCCACCATTTTGTTTTCTTTTCCCCATTATATGAATTATCATATTATGTATGATTTTTGAAAATGTGAATCTAGTTATGACAGAAAATGTAAGAGATGATGTAGATGTTTTATGAAACACTTATTTATGTTTTCTATTTTCCCGGAACACTAAACTGATACAGTCTATTGTTGTCTACTTATTTCATGTATTGTGTATTCTAAAAAAGCAATGTAATGTACACATACATTAATCTTAGGGTATCCGTTGTTGGCTTCAGATAAATGGTTTAGTATACATTTGGAAACTAGGATGAAAAATAATTTATAATATCCCTAGAGATATTTGTAATGTAAGACTAATAATTTTTTGTCCTAGGATTAAACTAAACAAATTAGAGATTGAATATAATTCCCCTTTAATATGTTTTTTTACTAGTATGATTTTTTACTATCACACTATTAGTAATGGGATTCATACAATATTTGGAACCCGAAGCAACCATGTTATTGATAAATGAAATGGAAAATGAAATTATTTCACTACTAAACAACCAATTGTTATGGTATTTGGAATGAAAAATAATATCTATTTATATACCCAATCATTGGATCATTATGGTCTTCCAAAAGAGCATATTAGGGAACATAATTATTTGGATTCCTTCATTAGACAATGTCTACATTCATTCAATGGGTCTTATGATCCAGTTGTTTCTGAACAATAGATCAGTACCATTGAGAATATATTTTCAATCTTTTTCTATTCAGAAGATGAATTTCATTGGATGTTTATCATTTATAAGGTGAAGAGGACAAGTGGTGGACAATAATCATAAGTATGTGGTGTCATGATTAAATTAATTCCATGGAATGGAATGAGCTCATGATCATATTTTTCAATAAGTACTTTCCTTTTATTCTTCAAATGAAAATGGGAATGGAGTTCATAGATCTTAATGAAAATTATGATGAATAACTTGGGGAATATGAGGAAAATTTTACAATACATTCATGGTATGCTTATGGGTTTATCATCTAACCTAAATGTAAAGTTTATCGATTCATTATTGGATTAAAAAAAATTTCAAAGGGATTAATATATAAGTTACATTAGTAGATATTAAGTGATCTTGTGATGTGAAATAAATGTACAAATAAAATTTGGTGTCACATATAAATCTCATGGATTCAAAAATAAAAAAATGATGGAGTTCAATAGAAAATTTCTAAATAATGGTGAAAAGAATATAACTACTTCTATATGATCAACTTGTAGAACAAATCATATTAGAGATTTTATTAAAGGGAACAGTAAATGTTTTATGTTTGGGTGAGAAGTTCATTGTGTATTTGAGTGGTGTTGTAATTCGAAAAAATTACCTAACGATGTGAATTGTGAAAAGGATGCCTCGAATGCACCTCCTACACGTCAATGATATATGTTAAAGGAAATCAAGAATTATGCTAACCAATCCCCTAATCCATGGTTTATATATGCTGATCGATGTAAAGAACCTATTATTTTAAATGTGAGGGGAAAATCAAAAGTGATCACTGTTGGGGATATTGATTATGATAATGAAGTGATGGAATGATTGATTGTTTTTATAATGGGATCCCAAAATAATATTTTTGAATCTTCTTTATGAAATATTAGTAATTCATGTAATTATAAAAAGAATACATGATGAAAGTGTTCACATTTTTAGAATGTGACCAATAAGATATACCTTATAATGTGTTAGAGGTAAATGTTAAGATGATTTAGTTCATCTATTTCTAGTGTATCATATTTTTAGTATTCTGATGGTTTTAAATTTAATCCATTTATGGAAATTATATGTAAAACCATGGTGAATTTTGTTAGATTAATTTATTATCTTACTATAAGTGTACACATGCATATATAATAAATTATCAAAACAATTTTTTTGTGATAAATATAGAGAGAAGGAACTATTTATATATTTATGGATAACCTGGTCTAACAAAACATGAGGAATGTGAATGTCAACATAACTTCATGGAATAAGATATGTAGCAAAAATTGATCAATTCACATGTAGAGTATGAGATTATTCTTAATCATGAAAATATTTTTTCACATTATACTACTCTAGGGAAACTATCATAAAAGAAAATATATTTCCTTGGTACATTCTTTTAGATGACTAAAATGGCCCCTTAAATCACCATAGATTTATGGATATCTGATTTTAAAAATTTTCTTAACCTCTTTCTCAATCACTCTCAATCAAGAACATGATGTTAAGATTATCATTAAATATCCATGTTTTCACTTCCAACCTCTTTTATCTTATGTGGAAACCAAATGAATAGCTACATTGGTTTACTGTAATTTTTCGATATTTACATTAAAAATGATGTTTTAGTATCACTTTTTATGATTTGGTTTTCTATTAATGAAACATTCTAATATTTAACCTTTTTATAAACATAATGAATTTCAATTTAGAATTTCATTTTAAGGGGGTTGAATATAACAACCCAACATTTTTAGGAGATATATTTAACATAATTTTATTTATGTGTTTTTTGTATGATACACCATGATAATCGTGTTCAATAAAAAAACTACATTATCGGGATTTATAGAAACCGCTATTCATGTGTTGCGTTATATACAATTTCAAGGTGTTTTTATAGAATTAATTTCATGAAAAACCAAATTTAAGAAAAACAATAATTATTATTATGGTACCTCCTAACGTAGAAATTATAATTGCATGAATGAATATTATTTAATGTATTATGATAATATTATTTAAACAAATATATATAATTAATTCATTACTAATCATTATTTTATAAATTAAATTAATTCCCTTTCAAATTAAAAGTACATGATTTTTTGAAAACAACTATTTAAATTCATAAAAGCGAGCGTATAAAATAATAAAATCCCTATTTATAGATTTTTTTAATGAATTATATATGCAATGTATTAAATATAATCTTTAAAAATCATCTAATATTTTTATAATAATTATACAAGACCAAATTCAATTTTTTGGATAAATGATGTAATTTACAATAAATGTAGTTTTTCCTCCTTTTGAATGTGAAAACATTTTAAATCCCAATTTTAAATCATTAATATATTATATTTAATAAAATAAACATTATATTTGGATTTTTAATAATAAAATTTACTTTTAGTACATTTTTGTTATATTTTTAAAAACATTTATGTTTTGATGAATAGTAAAAATACACTGAATTTAATTTTAAATCATATTTTTTATCCAAAAAGTTTATATGGTCGAATTATATTATTGAATTGTTTTAATATACAAATTTAATATAATTTTATCATTAAATATAATGTATCTCATTTTCAGTAATTTGACATTGATGGTTTATTCAAATATATCAATATTTTCTAATGTTTAGACTTTTAAACGCCTTTATTAATACCGAAAGTTGGATTAATTATAAATTAATTACTAAAAAATCTATGTCATTAATTTTTAAAAATGTATTCTATATATTTAATCATTAGGTAATAATAACTAATATTTAATTATTTTAATTTTAGATATTATGAATTCAAACATCAATAAAATTTATTAAGATGGTAAAACATCAAATCAGGTAATTAGGGATAAATATCTTATTATAAAATTACCTTAACAATTGAATTGATGTTATTTTATGAGTTATTTTCACCCTAAAACATTATTTGGTATAAATTATATCCTTTGGAATCCACTAGGATGATATTAGAACAGTTAATATATTTTATTTAAAAAAAGTTAAATATACCTCACTAAATTTTTTATAACAAAATATTTTTTCTAATATAAGGTTATACATATAATAAATTAGATTATAAGTAATCCTTTAAAATAAAAACTTCTTGTATTTATCAAGTTAATTTTTTTATCTTTTATGAACTGAATAATTATGTTAACGACTTTGACAATGATGATTTAAAAATTTATTAATTGATGAGTAATCAAAAAAATATTATAATTAAAATAACCATAAAAAGACCAAAACACCTGACCAAATATTATCAGTTGAGTATATCTCTAACACAAACATCCAAGGTTCTTGTTAGTGACCATTGGGATTTATATATAAGATATTTTGACACATATTTTATTTTATTTTATGTTATTTTAATGTTTTCACATTAATAGTTTAATAAGAATAACATTTTTGTTTTCTTATTTTCAATAAATAAATATTATTTTACCAATATTTCAATAAAATATTTTGAATTTATATTCAACATTCTATTTGAAATTTAAATTTTTTTAAAAAAATATGTTTATTAAATTATTACAGAATACAAATGTTGAAATTATTTTGATAAAATAATCATTGAATTAAATTTATTAAAAATATTTAAATAAAAATAATATGGGATAAATAATATACACTATGAATTTTATATATTACATTGACCCCATAAGTATTTAATAATTTTTTTTGTTAAGTTGACATCTTATCATGATATTTTTAAAAAAATAAATGAATTTATCATTATCAAAATTGACACTATTGTTGTTTTGATAAAAAAGGATTTATTAAATTATATAAAAATAATAAACCAATATTATAATATATAATGATAATTACTGGGTATTAAATTTCTAAATTATTTTTATGTTATCTAATGGATATCAAATAAGTAAATAATTTACCCTCTTAATATTGAAATATTTTTTACGTTAGTTAAAATGAAAAATATTAACTAAGAGATGAATTAAAATTTTAATATTTAAATGTATATAAATTTGTGTCTACAATTTTTTGGATTAGGATATTACTTCCTTACATCTAATAATATTTCAAAATTTAAAATTTTGGTGTTTTTGGACGTGTTATTATTTTAATGGTAATTTGTACTTTTAGAGAATCCAAAAGTTCCCCTAACTTAAATTATAAAAGGGATCCTCATCCTGCACATATTAACATCATTTTTACCCATTAATATAATTCATACCTTTCCCATTTCCCTTATAAACGTTCTCAGTTACATTATAGAGGTTTTTTTCTTCTTAAAAGACACACTCAAATGCCTTTAATAGGTGATTTATAGGGAGCATGTCGAAGAAGATGTAATTTCCTCTACAAATTCATTTATTTTATTTACTCTTAAATATACTATTCATATATTGTTTCAATATAAAATAATAATTCCAGTATAAATTATATACTGAGATGTTATTATGATTATGAAAAACAATAGCCCACATTCAATTCATCACACGATAAATAAAATCTACACACACGAATAGGTATGGATTACAGTCTCCACACCATTGTGTAATATGTTTTTCACCACCAACATAATTGGTTGAATAGAATGATGTAAATAACATCTAAATGATATTATTATTACATGATAGGGATTATATATGAATATATATATGATCCACCGTATTAACATTTCACAATTATGCGGATGATATCGTCATTTGTGTATACATACGACCTACGGTCTCCACGAGGTGATGTGATTCATTCAATATACTAAATATTAAATCATGATTATATAAATGAATCAAATTAATTAATATGATACTAATATCATATTTTAAATAACATAATTATAACTAAATAAGATTAATTTATCCAAAAAAATATGTGTATGAAAATATTGAAATTCAAACTTCATGAAGGAGTGTTAATGTTACTATGAAATTGATGATAATATGATCCTATATGATGATTTTTATTCTTTGTTAAGTCAATTAAGTCATTTAATTCATTATATTAAAAGAACCCATCTTCTAAATCCTTGGAAGAATAATAATACTCAACAAGTATTCCCAAAATGACATCACAACTCACATAATTATGAAATATCATGTTTGAATAATTATATAAAATATTTTATATAAAACCAGTTAAATAATTTATCAATTTATATGAAGCCAAATGAATCCTTACCAAATAACTATTCCCCAATCAACACATTTACATGTAAATAATCTTAAAATTTCATCCAAAATTTTCCCCATTTCACATTCATCTAATCCATTCCATTACAAAATCCCCAGCATATATCTTATCATACCCACAACAAAAAAACCACCAATATTGGTGTTTCCATTAATGGTGGAACTTCACATCCAAACCCATTCATCTTTGTTTTGTGGTACTTCATGCCCAATCACTCTCCTATTTTTGTGGTACTTCACAACCACTAATCAATCATAATTTTAACAAAAAAATTACTATTTGATCCAAAAAATTTATTCCAATTTAACATATATCGAGGAATATTAACTTATTGTACTTAATAAAATTTCCCATAAACAGGAAAAACATCCTTTCAATAAAACAACATTTCCATTGAGAACCATTCTCATGAACCATTTCCATAAATAATACTAAGAAACCGATTAAAAATTACCTTTTTTAAATACAAGATCAAGGAATATTTCACACAAATCCCATTCCCCCAACCATAAATCAACACAAAGGGTCTCCACACAATAATTGCAAGTTAATTTCACATCATTTTATAGAAATTTTTTTTTTAAAATTAATTCCTTCATGTTCTACAAAAATAGACTACAAAGTGATGCTCCTTCCATTATGGTTTTGTTGAAATCTGCCAACCACATAAACTCACACCCAAACCTAATGAAAATTCCACAAATCGTCATTATATCACATCCCATAATACCAAGAAGTCCAAATCAATACATTATTATAAACCATAAAACTACATCTAAATGTGATAGAATTAAATCTATGAAAAAAGGGAAAATGGGTTCTAAATCATAGTAAAATAAAGAAACCACTAAAGAGAGAGACTTTACATATTAGAGTCACCTTTAAATAACGTTTAAAATCCATTAATTTTATTCTAAACCATGTTGGAGAGCCTCCAAAACTTTTTATAAGAATACATATTTTTTGAAATTCATGTTGGGGGATATATTGATGTTTTCAGGAAAATCTTAATCATGATCATATTTAAGAACTCATTTTTTAATATGACAAAGGTTATCTCACACATTTATACACACCATATGTGAACCATGCAACTACTAGTGTCTTGTACAGTGCCACACATAATCGTTCAGCATGGTTATTAAATCATTGTGCGAACTGCACATAAAATCTTTACCTCATGGTGAATGGTTTCCCTAGGGTGCCCACATGGTATAGAAACCCTTCCCCATCACACAATCCTTTTCCTCAATATACATTGTCCCATATAAATTGTTCATGATTTTGACTAACCATTATAAAAATGTGAACCCTTAGATAATCCCCATATCCATCCTAAAAAACCTTCAAAACTCTCCAAAACATTACCAAACCACTTTAGACACATGAAATTCATAAAAAGGGAAACAAACTTAAAATACAGTGTGCTAAATCACTTATTTATGTTTTCCTTCAACGTTTTCAAACTAATTTTATTATTATTTTTAATTATTTGATAATCATTCATTCAGTACCCCATGTGATTTTTTATAATTGTTTCATTAAAAATAATTACAATTCCTCTCTTAGTAGAATAATATTATTCCTCTTACAAATGAAGATTCATTCTTATTAATATCATCCTTCTGTCTCTATGTTAAATATATTATATTAATTAATTGAAACTGTCTAAAAGTCTTGGAATGTATCAAATAAAGTATTATTAAAGTCATATTAATGATGAAATGGAAACATGAACTAATATATTTAATTTTTGGATGATATTTGGATGAGCTATTATCATAAATTAAAGTTGATGAATGTTTATAGGGTATTCATTTCTTGGATATATTATTATTTTTAACATTCATTATACTTTTTTCCATTTAATGTACTAACATCAATTACTATGGATATTTTTCATATTTTCCATAAAAGGATTCATGTTCTCAAAAATTTTAATTCATGATTTTATAATTTAATCATTTATTAATGATTACAAAATCATAATTTTAAAAAACAAAATTTATAATTAAATATTTAATATGCAGAAAAAATGATTTTTCCAAAAAAATAACTTTTATATACATAATGATATTTCACTATACTAAAATATAATGTTTATTAAAAAATTAATTGTATAGAAATTAACTAATTAAATTTTATGAATAATGAAAATTTTAAATTTAGTACATATATTTAGTATGAAAATAATTCTATATAAATAATTATTTATTTTTATTCAATGAAAAACCACAGTTCTCCAGAAATTATTAAATTTTATCCTGAAGATAATTTTTATATGATTATTTAGAAAAATATAACAATTTTTTAAAATATATGTAAAGACCAGGAATTTCCATGAATTTTTTTAAATATATGGGAATTTAATGAGTCCCCAAAAATTGACGGCCTGTGATTCCGAGGCTCGGAGTGCCTGGAATAAATTTCTGATCATTTTTAGGAACTTTCAGAAAATGTGAGAGTGGGTTTTTCTAGATTTTGAACCGGTGCTCGGAATTTAGATCTGAGGGTACTGTTGAACTCACATCGCCATTTTTCTCATAAGGAGACTTTCACCTCGACGACAGCAGTTCGATACTGAAAGATAGTTTTTGGGTTTTTTGTGTAAAAATATAATAAAAATAAATGTGTGTGACCTTTTTATTTTTATTTGCAAAAACCATGTGGTTGTTGGGAGGTGGGGTCCACCGGAACTAAACCACAATGTAAAAGTTAGTGGTGGAGACCCCCAGACATTAACCTCCCATGAGTTGTTATGATAGTGGGGACCACCCAAACCATAACCTCCCATTAGAGGTTATGGTGGTGGGAACCACCCAATCTAAACCCCCCTTTAATTGAGATAAACTCTCAACCACCCTCATTAATGTAGAGGAGCCTATTGAATTCTTCCACATTAATTGTGCCAATGCATATACCTTTAATTGTGCCAACTTATTTAATTGGCTTAACCCCTTCTTAAATTAAGTAATAGTGCCGTTGGAATATAGGAAGGTTCTTAATAAATGAACCATCATATATTCCACGATCATTACCTACCTACCCCTCTCTTATTTATATGGAGCTTTGGAGGAGTATTTGGGATGACTTCACTGAGAGATGAAGCGCTGGTAAAGTGATGTGATGCCCAACACTTGGAGGATTATGCTCTATAATGAAGAAAGCATTATACCACGAAGAATGTGATCCCTAATGAAGAACGTCTACCTCCTTCGACCTTCTTCCTTGGGAGATCTTCCGATGCGGGAATTCCTCATCAACAATGAACAAACACATGATTTCAGAATTGTATGTGTGTGGCGGACATGACGAATGACAAAAACATTACCTTATTCCACTTCATCGACGTCATCAAATGATAATGTAGGGGTATAATGCTATTTTTTATCACTTTCCAGGTACTCCCTTATTCTATTATGTGGATTGGGAATGATTAAATTACAGAAGATCACGGTTGATGTTCAATGATATGTTCCTGTGAACTATATTCTACCTCTCTAAACATGGAGGGTGTGGGCCAAACAATTATGGCTCGACCCCCCATCATTGTTCTTCTTTGTGGTGTTTTTTTTCAATTATGGTGATGAAGGCGACGAAGTAAACGATAACTCAACCCGAGGCCACCACATCCCACGTCGCTGCCACAACACTCTGGCCTCCTGGCTGAACCGGCCCCGCACCGACCGACCAAGCCGGCTCGGGTGCACCACCCACTAGTCGATCCCCCTCGATCGTGCCATCGACCATTCAAGCCACCTCATATCCTTCCATCGGTGGGCCTCTTGAAATGGCATGCGCTGCTTGAGGTGCCCCAGCAAACACAGCCCTTCGGCCTCCTGAACAGCTTGTGCCCCTCGCGGAACCCTGGACGAATAGGTCGTGCCCCTCATGGTTTCCCGACCGTATTTTCCATTCCCTCACGATGCACTGGCTGAACCAGCTCTGCAACCTTGTGGTGCCCCCACGATCAAGCCACCCTACGACACCCACGGTCTTCGCGGCCCCTTGTGGCATGCTGGGCATCCCAGCAAACAAAGCCTCATTACGGGCTGGGCCTAACCCTGGGGGTTGGGCTAGGTCGATCCGAATCAGGTAAACCCATGCCAGGTCAAGCTAGGACAGTCCAACCGGGTCGGACCGGACCCAAGCACACTTCAACCCTTTACATTATTTTGGATATATCATTAGCACCAGACGTTCATTTGATGAACCGTAAATGGTGTTGTAAATACTAGAGCGATATGATACCTTTGAGTATAATACACTAATGTTTTGTTTTGAGATGGGTAATGGTCAGGTTGGATCTATCAAGAACCCAACGCTTCCCCTGAGACTAAATGGCTAATAAATCATAGATCGAGCATCTGATTGATGCACCGTCTATTGTGTTGAGACCCCTAAGATGTGTACGACCATGGATATTCTTCATTGTGGGACTTCGTGATAGTTTTAGTGTAGACCAGTAGCTCATAGAGCGAATCCTCTTGGAGACGAGCGACTGTAGTGCGAAAAACTATTAGCTGGATGAGACCTGACGACTAGTGACCGTTTTGACTTAGAGTGATTCCACTTGCTCATTGGGGAGCGCCTTTGTGTCATTGAATACCCACAATGACGACTTCCTTGGTGTCATGGAAGACCCATGATACTCGACAGGAGGAGTACCCCAGTATGCTATGATGGGGAGTGTGCTTGGTGACACGATAGACCCACGGTGGGGAGCGCACATGGTGATGCGGGAGATCCATAGTTCTCGACCATAGGAGTACCTCAGTAGTCTAAGGTTAGTGGAAAGCACATTTGGTGTCATGTCATTCCCGCTTTACTCGATAAAGGAGGTGTTCTCCAACAGCCGAGATTTCCAAAATGTGACTGGGGATGATACTTTTTACGACCGCTAAAATAAAATCCTATTTTGGTATGAGTCATTACATTTGTGTTTTACTCATTATTGAGATATATCACTTGATAACATAGGTATATGAATGGGAATATACCTATGTAATGTTATCTGTTGATTTCATTCTTTGTGGTTTATCCTTGTTGGATATTGTGAGACCTTGAGGGTCTCAGGGTCTCTACTGAGTATCGTTATACTCACACCTTCCCAGGCTATGCCCACACCTTATTATGTCAGATGAAGATGACAAACAATGATGACTGAGGATGAGAGTATCAGGAATAAACTGTATTTGGAGGTGGCCCATACGATGTGTCAGTACCTGGAATGGACGGATGGACCTGGAGTGCTGGGGAGGCGATCTGTGCCTACCATTCATTTTGGAACCTCAGAGGAAGATCCAACAGCTGTCTTTTCTCTTCCTTCAGTTTTATTTAATTTCAGTTTTACATATACCTTTACTATTGGGCATGTATTTTATCCCTTTTTACGTACTGTCTCTTTTGTTCTACAGATTACGTGGTGTTTCATCCAGCTGTGTGGTTGCTTTTGTGTATGTTTACATGTTATAAAGGCAATGCATTACCATATTTAAGGTATTACGCCTTTGGTGCTAGTCACCAACCCCAATACTAGGGAAGGCGATCTTGGGGTAGTCATGTCACGTGTCCTGAGAGATGTGTCATGAAAAATTGGAATCATAAAAGTCGGTTCTACCGAAGAACATAGGGCTCTGATCTATCTTTTCTATGAATCAATAGTGTTACAGGTAGTGAGTTTTGTTTTTAGATTAGGCAGTCCAGTGTTGGTGCGGCATCTTATGTATCAATACACCAGGACCCTAACATCTGATTTCCAACTCAGTGCCTGAAACACTGATTATATGATTGTTTTCAAAAAAAATTCATTACGTCATCTCCTTATGTCATCTCACAAGGTAAAAATTTTAACCATAGTGAACCTATTTATTTTCAGGATGCCTCCACGTAGTCAGCTAGCTAGAGCTCCGAGAGTTTTACCCACTGATAGACCCCCGAACAACGAGGCCTCGGTGGAGGGACCACTTCCAGTAGGGACATCTGTATAGGAACTAGTGGTACCATTCCCCATTGGACCACCGATTCCACCAACCCCAGTAGTAGACTGTGCACACTACTTGAGCGTGTTTCACGAGTTCTGGTGCTAGAGCCCACCCAAGTTCAGTGGAGATATGGACCCATGGGTAGCTGATGATTGGCTGGAGGCTGTGGGTAGTGTCTTCCAACTCATTGGGACACCAGCCAATCTCAATGGTATCCTTACCACCAGTTTTCTATAGGCATCAGCAAGTAGATTGTGGAGGTTTATGCTCTAGGTCCACAATAAGGTGACGCTTCTCTGGGAAGACTTTGAGATCCTGTTTCGGGAAAAGAATGTTCTAGCGACTCTTCGTGCGGTGCACATACAAGAGCTACTTCATCTGCAGCCGGACATCATGAAAACAACTCAGTAATCATCGAGGTTCATTGACCCATCACATTACTCCACTGATATGATGTGGGAACCATTATTTAGGTCATGGAACTTAGATCAGGGACTTAGGTATGAGATCAATGAATCAGTGATCAGATATAGAATCATGTCGCATGCGAACATGCTAGAGGATATTGTTGTGCAACCGTTGGTGGGCGACGTTTTGAGGTGTTACCGCCACCACCACTAGGATGTCCACCCGAACCTAAGGGAGAAGGTCGACATGGGAGAGATCGTCTCAAAGTATCTGAGGAATATTATCATGGCGCTCTGGAGATGATTCGTGGTATGATATTTGTCTACTCCACCTTAGCTAAAATACTTATATACACTGCTTACATTCATTATTTCATCACCACGAACCTAATTCAGAGCTCGGAGATTCTGATGGAGTTGATGGCTCGATCATTACAGATAGAAATTCATAATGGAGTAGATTTGATGATTACGCACTGGTGCTGGCAGTGCAAGCTTACTCTATGAGGCGAGAGCTTCAGCTGGGATCTTCTAGTAGTGGCTTTGAGGCCTTATGACGTCATCTTGGGTATAAAATGGTTTTCTACAGTCCATGCTCATATTGACTATATTAGGAAAAAATTGTGGCGTGTCCACACGTATGGGACTAGGTTTACCCTCAAAGATGATAAGGGATCCTTTGTAGCACATGATGGACTTTCTCAGAGGAGTGTGAAACTGATCAATTATCAGTTTTCTAGCATTACCATTAGAGCTACTGATGTGCAGAGTCCGAGTTATCCTACAGTGGTGGTCCATTACAATGATTTTTTCTCTGATATTTCCCTGGTCAACCTCCTCACAGCGAGGTGGACTTTTACATTGACATGTACCCCGGGTCAGCACCGATGTCTACACTAATGTATCGGATGGCTCACGCAGAGCTTCGCGAGTTACGGGTTCAGCTAGTGGATTTACAAGGGAATGGATTTATCCTCCCCATATTTTCGCATTGGGAAACCCCGATTTTGTTCGCCAAGAAGGAGGATAGGAGAATGAGGCTTTGTGTTGACTATCAGCACCTAAACTAGGTGATCATGGAGATCAAGTACCCACTCTCAAGGATTGATTACCTCTTTGATCAGATGAAGGGAGAATAGTGGTTGACTATGATAGACCTTAGATCAGGTTATCACCAGCTCAGAGTTCGAGACGAGGATGTGCAGAAGATGAAATTCAGATGTCGTACAACGACTACGATTTCTTTGTTATTCCATTACGTGTGACAAACTCTCCATCAGTGTAAATGAGACTCATTAAAAGGGTCATTCAGTCGTAACATTATCGCTTTGTGGTGGTCTTCATCGACGACATTCTGATCTACTCGACTACTGAGAAAGAGCATGCCTATAATTTTCGGGAAGTACTAGACACACTTTGAGTGCACCATCTTGATTGTAAGATCTCAAAGTGCCAGTTCTAGATCGATGAGGTTCACAATATATCACATTTCATCTTAGATGCTGGTGATGTAGTGGATCCATCAATGATTTAATTGGTACTTTTTTGGGAGACACCATAGAGTGTGATAGAGTTACAAAGATTCCTATGTTTGGCTGGATACCACAAGGGGTTTGGTTCATACGTCTCTAGAGTTGCAGCACCACTTTCAGTCATGATAAATAAGGGGAAACCCATTGTATGGTTGTAGAGATTCCAGTAGATCATTCATGATATGAGGTAGAGGCTAATTATTTCCCCCATATTGAGGCTACCTGAGGAAGACACATGGTTAGTATTTTACTGCAACACATCAGGGACCAGGCTCGGATGTTTCCTAATGTAGGAGCGGGTAGTGATCGAATATGGTTCTTGACAGCTAAGACTACATGAGAAGAACTATGCAACCCATGACCTGGAGTTATCAGCAGTGGTCTTTTCCATGAATACGTGGAATCACTATCTGATTGGTGAGTATTTTACCATGTACTCTGATCAAAAGAGCCTCAGGTATATCTTCTCCCAGAAGGACCTGAACCTGAGATAGTGACGCTGCCTTGAGTTCCTCTAGGACCATGAATTTGAGATAGTCTATACTTCTGTGAAGGGGAATATTGTTTTTAATGCACTCAATAGGAGATCTAGTATACAACTGTTATGTGAGGCGACGAAGCAGCTGGCCACTTTGTAGATATCCTTTGTGGATCGGGATGGATTGGTTTTTCTTCTGTCTCTTATAGTCTCTCCCCCTCTCCATCAGCGATTTAGGGTGACAGATCAAGGGGACACTAACTGCGAGACACGACTTGCTCAGATATCCAAAGGACAAGCACTGAATTGATATTCTAATGGTGGGGAGCACATCATCCTCTTTATAGGACGTACCATGGTACCGGTGACACTACGAAATAAGTGTTGAGGGAGGCCAACAAATCCCCTATAGCGGTACATCTTGGAGTGGCGATGCTATACCAGGATCTCCGATTACAGCACTGGTGGCCGGGAATAAAGAAGGTAGTAGTAGAGTTTGTTTCTCAATACCTCACTTGTCTGCAAGTGAAGGCAGAGAAAGAAGTGCCATCAAGCTTTGTTCAGCCTTTAGAGATCCGATAATGGAAGTGGGATGGGATATCTATGGACTTGGTTATTGTAAATCCACGTACATCTAGGGTACATGACTCTATTTGGGTGATCTTCGACCGACTCAACAAGTTGGACCACTTCCTACCGATCAGAGAGCAGGGTTTAGTAGAGATATCGGGATACCTCTATGTGCATGAAATTGTGTGACTACATTGAGTACATTATACGATTGTCTCTGATTATGACACAAGTTTTACTTCTCAGCTATAAAAGGGGTTTTATGAGGCTTTCAGGACAAATCTTCATTTGAGTACCACCTTCCATCCTCAGACAAATGGCCTGACTGAGTAGACCATTCAGACCCTCGAGGACATGCTTGGTGTTTGTGTCCTCGACTTCGCTTGCTGCTGCGAGTATCAATTACCATTGGAGAAGTTTTCGTACTACAACAGCTATCACACCTCCATAGGGATGACACCTTTTGAGACATTGTAAGGATGACCATGCAGGTCACTTTTGTGCTGGACGGACCTAGGGGAGTCAGCACTAGTGGGACCTAAGATATTATGGGATACCACGGAGAAGGTGAAAATCATCCAGGAGTGGATGAAGTCTACATAGTGCAAGCAGAATCCGCAGTCCAACAAGAAACGGAGACCTATAGAGTTTGATGATGGTGACCCTGTCTTTCTATGGATCTCACCCCAATGAGGTCGACATAGATTTTTCTAAGGCAGAATGTTTTCTTCGAGGCTCATCGAACCTTTTCAGGTCCTCAACAAAGTGGCGAGGTGGCATACCGCTCTTCTACCTCAGTTTTACCAGGTGCACGATGTCATCCACATTTCCCAGCTGAAGAGATATGTGAATGATCCTTCCCACATCATCGACAATGGTGAGCTAGATGTTGACGATGGGGTGGCTTTTATAGAGGTTCCAATAGAGATTGAGTATTGACAATATTGGGTCCTTTGTGGATGACTGATACCTCTGGTGCACGTTTTCTAGCTGTGAGAGAACCTCCAGAAGAGCAAATGGGAGTGGGAGGCACACAATTGTGCTCAATACCCTCACTTTTTCCAATAGTTTGATTTGTATCTTATGGGGATATAAAGCCCTGAGGTGGGTTGAATTTAAAGACCTGTAATTTCCATGTAATTGTTTTTAAATATATGGGAAATTTACAAATCCACGAAAATTGATGGCGCATGATTCTGAGGCCCAGAGTGCCCAGGATGAATTTATGAAATATTTTTGGGTACATTCATTAAATGTTCAAGATAGATTTTTAATATTTTTAACCATTTATTAGAATTGAAATAGGAGGGCACCTTTTAATTCATAGCGCATGTTTTTGCCTAAGGAGACATTCACCTCGATGGCAGTGGGTTGGGAGTGAATGATAGTTTTTAGGTTTTTCGTGTAAGAATAAAATAAAAATAAAAGTGTGTGGAAATTTTATTTTTATTTGCAACACCCATGTGGGTTTTGGGAAGTAGGGTCCACAGAACTAAACCACTATGTTGTAGATGGTGGTGGGGACAACTAGACGTTAACCTCCCTTGAGAGGTTTTGGTGGTGGGGACCACCCAAACCATAACCTCCCATGAGATTTTATGGTGGTGGGGACCACCCAGGACTAAACCCCACTTTTATTGAGAGAAACTCTCAAACCACCTCATTAATGTGGAAGATCCTTTCTACTTCATCAAAATTATTTTTTCCAACACACATACAATTAATTGTGCCAACATAGTTAATTGGGTTTCTCTCTTTTTAAATTATGTAAGAGAATCATTGGAATTTAAGAAGGTTCCTAATAAATGAACCATCATAAATTCCCATATTGTTACCTACCTACCCCCTCTCCTATATATATATATATAGTTTGGGAGGAGGATTTCAGACAAATTCACCAAGCGACGAAATTCTGGTAATGTGACGTGATCCCCAACTCTTGGAGGATTACACTCTATAAGAAGAACACAATCTATAACGAATAATGTCATCCCCAAAGAAGAATTATTACCTCCATAAACCTTATTCCTTGAGACTTATTCTAACGGGGGACATCCTCATCTACAATGAACTGAGGCACGAGCATTGGATTGGAGGTGAGTGGCAGACACGATGAATGATAACAACTTCACCTTTTTAGCTCTTCGTTGACGTCATCAAATGATCAGGTAAGGGTTTAATGTTATTATTTATCGCATTCCAGGAACTCCCTTATCCTCCTGTGTATGATATGGAATGATTAAATTTGGATGATCATGGTTTATGTTCTCTTTTTCATTCTTGTAAACTGTATGCTACAACTCTAATTGAGGAGGGTGCGATCCAAACTAACATGGACCTACACCCCTTTGTTTTTATTCATTATGGTGTTCTTTGGTATGTAGTAAGGTGATGAATGAAATGGCACCTCCACCCATGGAAACCATGACCTGCGCCACCCATATGGTGCCCTGGCCTCCCAAATGAACTGGCCCCGCGCTTGCTGGTCGAGCCACCCCGGCCCCGCGACCCGTCAGACGAGCCTCCCTGACCGCGCTACATACCAGTCGGGCTACCCCGACACACGTCACCAACTGGACTCCCAAAATGGATCACTCCCCTTACAGTCCCCCGGCTCATGCCACCCACCGTCCTCCCAAAATGGCCCATACCCCTTGTAGCGACCCATCCAAACCAGCCCGCACTCCTCGTAGAACCACGACCAAACAATTCGTGCCCCTCACAGTGCTCGGGAAGAATTATCCACCACCCATCGCAGCACCCCGGACAAACTAGCCCGCACCCCTCACGGCACACCGGCCAAACCATCCCCACGACCTCGCGCCACCCCCGCGACCGAGCAACCCATCCACACCCATGTGCTCCACGACCCCTCACAGCCCTCGTGGCCTTCTAGACCTCACATTAAACAAGGATGCATTACAAGCCAGGCCTGACCCTGCAGTGCGGGCCGGGTCGACCTGAACGAGGTCAACCCATGCTAGGTTTGGCCGGGATGGTCCGTCCAGGTCGGACCGAACCCGGGCCCACTACAAACCTTTAATTTATTTTGGCTATATCACTGGCATCAGAGGTCCAATTGATGAAACGTCAGAAGCCCATGAAATTTTGGATCGAGATGGTCCCTTTTAGAATAATCTACTAGATATTTTGTTTGAGATAGAGGATGGTCAGGTTGGATCGAGAATGAATCAAATGGTGCCCCCTAGACTAGAAGGCTAACTACTCATAGATGGGGTGTCCATTGAACCACTATCTATTGCATTGCGACCCATTTGATGTGGCAGACCTTTGAGATACTTTTTTGTTGGACTTTTTGATAGTAGGAGAATCAAAAAGTAGCTCATGGAGATGATCCTCCTAGAGATGAGTGAGCGTAGTGGAGAGACCTAGTAGCTGGCTGAGACCGGATGAATGCTGACAGTTTTGACACGGACTGACTCTACTAACATAATGGGGAGCTCCTTGGTATCACGGTAGACCCACAGTGGGAAGCACCTTCGTGTCGTGGAAGACCCACGGAACTCGACAGGAGGAGTACCTCTGCAGTTTACATGGGGGAGCGTGCATGGTGACATGGTAGACCCACGGTGGGGAGCATGATTGGTGATTCAGAAGATCCACGGTACTCGACAGTAGAAGTACCTCGGCAGTCCAAGGATTTTGGGAAGCGCGCTTGGTGTCGCAGAAGACCCACGATATTCGATAGAGATGTTCTCCAAAGGCTGAGGTTTCGATAATGTGACAGGGGTTGTTTCTTGTTACAACCCCATGAATAAAATTCTTGTTTGAGATGAGTCTGAAATTCTATGTTTTAATCATGATTGAGATGATTTACTTGATAACATAGGTATATGTATGGGCATATACCTATGTAAAGTTATTTTTCGATTTTGTACTTTTTTGTTTACTCTTGTTGAATTTTTTGAGACCTTGAGGGTATTTGGGTCCCTACTGAGTATTGTTATACTCATCCATGCACGGGCTATGCTCGAACCTTGTTGTGTTGGTTGCAGATGACAGATAATGCTGACTGAAGATGAGAGTAATAGGATAGGATGGTATCCAGAGGTGGACCATATGACATGTAGGTACCTGGTGGAGAAAGTTGGATATAGAGTGTAGAGGAGGTGATCTGTACCAACCCTTCACGTAGGAACTTTGGAGGATAATCTAGTATCTACCTTTTCTCTTTCTTTTGTTGTATTTCATTACAATTTTACTTTTACCTTTATTGTTTGATTTGTATTCTAGCCCCTTTATACTTAATGTACATGTTTTATATACAATTTACAAGATGTTTAATCCTGCTGTGTGCTTTTTCGTGTGTGAGTTTACAAGTTATAAATGCAATGCCTTTTCAGTTTTAGGGGATTACACTTTTTGTGCTAGTCACCGGCCCCTGGGCTATGGATGATGGGCTTGGTTTAGTCATGTCACAGGCCCCAGGGGATGGGTTGTGACAATATATTATTTAGATGTTTTCAAAATATATTATTATGTTTTCATCCAAAAAGGGATGAAATAATTTTTAAGGAAAATGTATTTCTAATTCCTAAAATGGATTTTCTATGAATTTAGTTTTAAATTATAAAATGTTAATAAATTATTTTTAATTGATTAAGAACATCTAATAAATCGTATAAATTAGTTAATACTATTAATAAATTCTAGTTTAATGGATATGATATAATAGTCATATGTAAATACTAATATTGACCACTAATTTATTCTCTATGCTGAATATTATGAATGTAATCAAATATTTTTATACTTTTAAAATAATATGAAATTATATTACACCATGTTTGATGAACCAAATCCTTTCCCATTTAAATCCACCTCTATTATCATTGGCATTCCATCTAAAAAAGATTTTTTGAAATATAAGTTAATGAAAAGAGTAATAAAACATTCTAATGAGTAAAAAGAATGATAAATTTGATGGAAATGTGGTATAATTCATAACATTATTCCAAAAAGGAAAATTAGTAGAATGAAAAAATATGGTCATTACAGAAAATAATAATCTTCAAGTAATGATTGACAGTGGAATAGACTATTGATCAGAAAACACTATTGATTACAAGGAATCCTTTAAACACAAAACCATAATTAGAGGATATTTTCAATAAACTATCAATTCATCAGAAATGAATGTAATAAAATTATGTTTTTTTTATTAATAATTTCCCCTGTTTTGGGAATTTGTATTACTATCGAAAATTAGATCTTAAGGAGTTATAATTACTGGAAATTTTTCATTTCATCCAAGATTCAAATTTCAGCACTATCATTTCTTTTAATCCAAACTATGATAAATCACGATGAATATTTTTATTCATAAACCACTAAATTGTACATACATATGAATATATACTACCCCATATGAATAAAACAATATCTATACTATAATTATGTATTATACCAATCCAATGTTTATATCAAAATGTATATTAATTACAAAAATTAATAAACCATTATATTAGGAATTAATATATTCTTTATAAAAATTTATTATTAATAACAAAATATAAAACTAAATCACTCTGTTAACAAATATACATACAATGATTTAATATATTCCTATCAATTATTATAACCCTGTGATTATAATTATTAATGATCTAATTATTTTAATTTTTATGTATATATAAAATAAACAATTCCTCATGTATCATACCCATATTTTATATGCCCAAATATTTTAGTCTCTATTATATAATTACAATTCACCCAAATTACAACATTAACCCCAAAGTAAAATTAAAATCATACATTTATGCAAAATATAGTTCAAAATTTAATAAAAAAATCCCATATGACTCAATTTACATTTGTCATATAATATTTTCAAGAATATTGTGGTATTCTTCAAAACATAAATTCTTCCCAAAGTAAATTACCTATAAAATAGTTATCAACATCTACTCAATCTCTTTCAAATTCTATACTAAAAAGGAAATAATGTGGAATACTTGTTGGAATTTCACCCTTGATTCCATTTGGTGGTGGGTTCATTCTATATACCCTTTTCATATGTGACGACTTATCACCTGACCTACATGATGTATTTTTTAGTAAAAATAATATAATATATTTTAATAATGATCAAAATATCATGATGAATATCATAAAACCTATTATTAATAAAAAAATATCAATTTTAATCTAAATGAATTTCAATACATATCATGTTTCATAAAAATCAAAAAAGTTTAATTGAAATTCAATGATCACATGTACTCAGAATGGATTATTTCCACCTTTATAATATTCAAAAAAATATATATGAATAAAAAAATTCACCTTTTTATCAAAATAATTTTTAATGATATATATTATATTATAAATTTGATTTCAAATATTGAAATCAGAATCTACTACTAAATTATACTTACGTTATTTGTGATACAAATTATATTTTGAATATATAATAAAATATTTAATAAAAATATCATTAAATAAACTTCTCTTAGAAAATATTAACCATGTTTTGTCGTATAAATAAGTTATATGAAATATATATTTACTATTAAACAATAAAAACTCTAATATTATTCATAATTTAAATATATTAATATTATTCATACATTAAATACATACATCAATGACTCCTTTGTTATCTATATTTACCCATTATCATATAACATTATTTTAATATCTCTATAAATGAAATCATAAATTCCATGGTGTTATTTAAAATTTTAAAATAGTTGGATTAATGGATACAATAACACAAAATAAAATAAATTCAATGATCTATGAAAAATTTGGTGGAATGCTTAGTTATTTTATGGATCAAATTGTTTCATACATGATATTGCAATGTTAGAAATGCTATCAATATATATTGAGCATGATTTATTCATTAAAATGATGATTAAATAATAAATTAGGGATAATAAGGATTTTTGATACCACATTACATTAAACTTGATAAAAAATATTTAATCTTTTTTTGTTGAATTTCATTAAAATCTAAAATCAATGATTTCACGTTAAATATAAAAAATTTATTACAAAAATATGTTTGTATAAATTATAAAAATAATTAACCATCAAATCCCCAAATAAAATTAATAACATCAAAATATGATAATTTATGAACTTAAATAATTCTCTTATAATGTTATTGTAAAATCTCAGAAAATTTGACAATTATCATCTAAAATAATCATTCATCACGATCCTTATTTTTACAAATATATCATTCTAATATGTTGTCACCCAAATTATCATTAATCAAAATAAATTAATTTAAATCATCCAAAGTGTTTCGATGAATTTTAATAAATGATAAAAAATGAACAAATAATCCTATGTTGGAATCAAGAACAATTCATTACATTATTGAAAACATCATAATATCCAATGTTGGCTAAACCCTTCTCTAATATCAAAAGTAAGGACTTTGCCAAAAAAACAATTTTATTGTGACATTAAACTATAATTAACTTTCAAATTATCAATAATCATTTATTTTTGTATTATAAAAAATTTATTTCATAAATCATACATACTAATACCATATATTATAATATTGACACATATATTCATTATCCTTTTTCCCATAAAAAATTACAAATAATTTTTTTTTCTAATCAGGGATAATCATAAAAAGATTCAAATTGACCTCATCCTTTGTAACACCCCTTGCTTCCACAGTGTGCTTCTCTTTGAATAATACAGCAGTGTGTGTTGTATGCAACTTCGAGATTATAACACGCCGCAACCAATCAATGCAGCCAATTTGAATAGTAATACCAATTTTTTGAAATTTTATACATTTTATCTCTCAAAATGGAGTTCATTTTTTGATTGGTAATAACAAAATTAGCCTATGGTGATATTTTTGTACATTTCGAATAAATTTTATATTGTGATGAAAAATGAAAATTACTAAATTTTAATTAAAAACATCTTTTTTAATCGAAATAATTATTACTGAAAAATTATAAATTTTAGTGGTTTTAAAGTATATTTAGAATATATTTTTCACATTTATTAAAATTTTATTCATTGGAAAAAATTTCACAATTAAACCGGACATAAACAAGTGTCAATCTTTTGATAGCTATTATGTCATAAAAACCCGCTTTTTGTTTTAACAACGAGAATTAATTTTAAATTAATTTTCGGCACATATGTGTTTTGAATTTGGAAAAATTGATTCCATATTTGGAAATAGAATTTCAAATTGTGTAAGTAGGTAACTTTTATTTATAGACATTTTGAATAATTACTTCGGTAAATATTTTATTTATCATTGTTAAAGGGTAAATATGGTAAATAAGGGTAAACAAATAATATTATAATAATAATAAATTACCTAAAAACGTTTATTAACCTTATTGGTTGATACATTTCTGACCATTGGCCTGTTTGGGTCGATTTTTGGACCCCATGGATCAACATGTAAGTGTTTAGGACACTTTATATTAATTAAGGAAAAATAAATACAAAAATGACATAAGCATATATATTTTAGCAAAAAAATTACATAGGGTCATATATGTTGGAATTTATACTATAAATATTCATTATAAAGAAAAAGATATTTCCTACATAATGTTATTTTATTTAAAATTTTTAATCATTTAATAATTAATATTATTTATGACACAGTAATAATGCAATATTTTCCTTTTTAACGAAAGAATCAAATAATTGGTATTATAAATGATAAAATAAATATTATATGAAATATTTGATGACATACATGAATTTTATTGGTTGATACGAAATAATAGGATTTCTTAAAGGAATTTGGTTCAAATTAATAAAGTTGTTATGAATTTAACAAAAAGTAATTATTGAATAGTGTCAAAATTGACATAAAAGAGTTTTTAAAAGAAATATTATATTATTAATAGATATTCAGTTCCTAAAATTCTAAGTTTTGTCCAAGAGACTTATATCATGATAATTTTATCATTAATGGACCACTTCGGGGTCTCTTGGATGTATATTGTATGTTTATTATCTATATAATATAAAAATACAAAGTGACATGGTAATTTTCAATATAATTAACTAAGAGATAAAACTAAAAGATAAGGTTAATATAATGACCAAAACCAGTCTAAAATATATTTGTTGATGGTTTTTAGACCCATACCCACCTTAAAATTCAAATAATCCACTTTTTAGCCATTATACACAGAATATGAATTTATTATAAAATAATATTTCTAGCTTTTCCAAAGGTGACCCTCACCCCTCTTATAAAAGGGCACTCCACCTTCTCACTAATTCACACATTCAAATCCATTTGGATCAACCTACCACTGACCAAATACTCCTTAAACTTCAATAAATTAGACATAATGTCCTTATTTTGATCAAAACTCCAACCAATTCGGCCCTTATGATCAAATAAAAAGCAAGAACCCGAAGAAGAGGTAATGTTTTCACCACCCTCTTTCAAGTTCCATTCTTCTTTAACTTATTATTTATCTGTTATTCCCATTCTAAAATAATAACTCCAGTATCTCCTATATAATGTGATATTATTATAAATATGGTACAATCATATTCAGTATTCTATCCATCCTTTGAATGACATGTCACCATACGTGCGTACGTACGGCTTACCGTCTCCACGTGGTGGTGAAATTGTTATTCAATATATTATTATTTGGATGGGTATAATAATGATATGTAATTCATGTAAATAATAAATATAACAAGATAATTTTTCTGTATATATGATCTACCATCCAATTATCTATTATTTTAATATCAAATGACTGATATTCTCGCTTGTGCGTACGTACGGACTATCGTCTCCACGAACGCGATGAGATTCATTTCCCATCGTATCCATTCAAGACTAATTCTCATTTGATGATTAAAAGTAATTTCTGAGAACTTTATATCATTCTGGATATTAATAATGTACAACCTATACATAACAAACATGACTTATGTAACAAAACATATAAAAGAAAACGGGTAAGTTATCACCTGAAATGACAATAATACTAAAGAATTATTAACAAAGAATTATTATAAGATCATATATGATAACATAATTATGTATATTATTCCCATATAATATAAGAACAATGTTTTATCTATTATACAGGAGGTTAAAATACCATCAACTAAGGAAAAGTACAAGTTAAGGGTTTATTTCACAATAACTTTATTATCCAGGGTTGTTTATATGTAATTATCTACTAGGACCTCTTTATCATCCACAACCATGTTTCTTAAAAATTTATTTCAAAACATTATTTCTATTTGATAAAATATGGTTTAAATTCATTTATACCGTAGTTTTACTTTTTATAAGAGTTTTATAAAGGAATATTTCCATTGTTTTCCAAACAAGGTCCTTTTTAACATTTTTGACAGAATTAAGGTAAGAATGTCTTTTTTTAACTTATATGGAGGGTGTGGCTATTTTCTGCCATTATGAAATCTAATAAGCTTCCCTTACAATCTTATAAGGATATTTTAAAAGTAAATGTTTTATTTTATAATTATGTGACTTTTAAATGATTTAGAAAATAGATATTTCTGTCAAATAGTTTTTATTTCATCTAAGTCAACATCCTTTGATAGATTTTAAGCTTATTTGAAGTTGATTTGTTATAATAAAAAACATCCATATTGTATTGATGTTTTTGTGATATGTTTGACTACAGATGTGTTATTTTTATACCATTCATTGTTTATGGTGAAAGTATTGACATTTTTTATTCTATTTTTAATGTGAATGTTTATGTTATGTTGAAACCTGTTCATATGAGGAATGCATTGGACACAATACGTGACTTGTAGAGCCCGCTATAGCATCTCGATGCATTGGTAGGTCTCATGAGAGAAAATAGTGGCTTGTAATGAGGCCCTGACAAAATCTTATTTGTAGTCTTGGCACAATGCCTTGGCTACGTGGTTATGATAGTCTGGCATTATGCATTACATCATTATGAAAGTGGTTATTGATATTGCATTTGATTATTCTACTAGTAGAATATCCATGTGAATAATTAAATGGAATTATTTCAATTTATCTTTTCCATATTATGCTGATGTTCAATTTTAAAAAGCTTTTGTTTTAGCTATACATTTCTTTAAATGTTTATGTTTATTTATGAATTTTTCCGCTATATTTTTATCCTTTCTATGCATCTGAGATCACCCCTTTCAATGTTTTATTTTTTCCAGGATGTGAAAAAGTAATTTATGAATGACCTGCAGGGATAATATGAGGGTATATGAAGACAATATTTTGTGTTAGTATTTTTCACTATACGATTTAATGTAAACATTATGAATGTATCTAGTTATTCCAAGGCTACTAAACTAATAGGTCTTTCAAGACATGATCTTACTTGTAATCATGCCAATGTTATGTAATAATGCACCGACTCTAGGAAACTGAGGTTAGGGCATTACAGTTGGTATCTGAGAATGTTTAGTACAAACCTTGGAAGCTAGATTTAGATAAACTCTGATTAGAGTACATAGCTCTAAGATAGACATTGAGGATTAGTATAGAAGAACTTACTAGAATTTTGGTATTATAGAGATTTTGTGAGTTTTCTGAGAAATACATACATATCTGGATATGAGCAGCTAGAGGAGGATCAGGCACAGATAATCCTAGGGGTAAACCCCAAAAACAACGCTTTGAGCTAGACTCAAACGGGAACTAGTGCATGACAACGGGCCTTGCTGCACTATTGGTTACGACACTCACATGGGATATGCTTATGATAATTCTCATTTTCTTTATGAACCATTTTTAAGGGTTTATGTGCATATACTTCCTCAAAGAAAACATTTTAATGATTATGGATTATATCCACAAACTGTTCAATTTATGCTAAGTGTTTTATGAGTATGGAATTTTGTGTTTTGATTCATAAACTGATCTAGATTATACCAATGTTTAGAAATGGCAGCTAGTGGAAAAAATGGAAACCGTATTAATTCACGCACTCCATGTTGGGATTTCTCTCATGCTCAGGAAAATTATAGTGGAGCTGGGGATGTAACTAGTTCTGATCAGCTTATCACCAAACTGGGACAACTCAATCAGGTTATGAATAATAACCTTAGTTGTATATAGTAACCTAATCTACAATGTAAAGGATAAATTTTATATCTCTCCATGAAACAATAACCACCAACATTCAATGGGAGTACAAATCAATTAGTATCTTAGCAGTGGATAAGTTCCATAGAGAAAACAATTTTGGATTTAGGGAGTAGTGAAAGGGAAAAAGTTATCATGGTAGTTTACCGCCTCACTGGAGATGCTGATCAATGGTGGTCATTGATTCAAAACATGATGGAATATGATGAAGTATCAAATATGGAATGGAGGGTGTTCAAAGATCTGTGTTTAGAAAAGTACATTCCTCGTGACCATCGAGCAGATATGGAAAGTCAATTTCTGAGTCTGATGGAAAAGGAGGATGAGAATTTCCCAAAGTATGAGGCTAACATTACAAAGATAACAAGTTATGTTGTTGAATATATATGTAACCCATGAAGTAAGATTGATAGTTTCTTTTTTGGGTTAAAACAGTTTCTCCACTGATCATTAGTCTCACAATCCTTCAATTTGCACGAAGAAATTGACTCATGTGGTATCAAAATAGAAATGGAATTGTCTAAGTATTATGACATTAATGAAAAGAAAGAGAAGAATATATCTTCTGATCAATCTAGAAATGGAAATAACCAGAATAATGGAAAAGTTGAAAATCGATCTTGCAGTAAATATGGGAAGAAACACCCCGGTACATGCTTAAAAAGAATGGGAGTCTGTTACAAGTGTGGTGAAAAAATTCCACCACGATCATGACTGAAAGGGGAAGAGATTTTTTGTCAATGTGGAGTGCTATAATTGTACAGAGATGGGACATTATGAAAATGAATGTTATAAGCGTTTGGGGAACGTGCCTTAGAAAAGGAAAAATGGTCAAGGCCAGGCTTATGCTATTTCTACTAATGAGGTAGAAGCTCCAAAAGACGTAGTGGCAGGTAATTTAATAGTTTCCTCATGTTTAGAAAATGCTTTATCTTATTCTGGATCATCGTATTGTTTCATATCTTCCCAGTTTGTTAAGAATATTTTATACTTCCAATTTGATTTAACAAAGGGGTTGTCAGTTAAAACTCCAAATGAAAGTATCATTGCAACAATGTTTTGGGAATCAATCCCCATTAGAGCACATAAATGTTCTTTATCTGATGATCTCATTGTCATACCTATGATTGTGTTGGATATAATCCTTGGTATGGATTGTCTTTCGGACCATGATGTGATGATTTATTGTAAGAAGGAGGAGGTTACAATTTTTGATGACGATGATAAGGAACACCTTATTTTTAAAGAAGAATTGTCACCACCTAATATATATCTATATCCACCCCCAGTAGCTCAAATAAATTCAATTATCGGGGAGTAATAGAATGAAATAACTATGGGTGAGGAAATGAATGTTCAAATAGAGAATGTACTTATTGGGAGAGAATATGTAGATGTGATTCCGGAATATTTACCTTGACATCCTCCATAATGAGAAGTTGAGTTTTCCATTTATTTAATTCCTGGATCGAGGCCTATATCAAATACCCGTTATAGAATGGCCACTATGGAATTAGTTGAACTAAATAAACAACTAGAGGAATTGAGTAATAAGGGATTTATTCTCCCTAGTTTTTCTCCATGGAGAGCCCCTGTTCTTTTTTGATAAAAAGAATGATGGATCTATGAGGTTATGTATCGACTACAGGGAGATCAATTCTATAACAATAAAGAACAAGTATCCCCATCCTCACATTGATGATTTTGTTTACTAACTACATGGAGCTCAATACTTTTCAAAGATTGACCTTCGATCTGGATACCATCAGTTGTGTGTGAAGAAGGAAGACATTCTGAAGACAGCATTTTGAACCAGGTACGGGAAATAAGAGTTTATAATAATGCCTTTTGGTCTGACTAATGCACCCTCTATATTCATGTATCTAATGAATATAGTTTTCAAAGAATATCTCCATGATATTTTGGTGGTATTTATTGATGATAACCTGGTATACTCCAAAATCTATGAAGATCATGAAAATCACTTGCGCATTATCCTGAAGACTCTGGGAAGACATAAATTATATGGAATTTTAAAAAGTCTGAATTCTGGATTTAGGATATTTCTTTTCATGGCCATATTGTCTCGAACGATGGAATCTCTATAGATCCTTCTATGACAAAGGCATTCCAATAATGGCATGCACCGACGTGTATAATTGAGGTACATAGTTTTTTTGGTATAGAAGGTTATTATCGACGTTTCGTCCAGAATTTCTCCTGATTAGCTAACCCATTAACAAAGGTCACACGTAAAGGGGTTAAATTTGTTTGGACAAAAGAGTGTGAAGAATTTTTTTCAAGAACTAAATACAATACTAGTCAATGCTCTTATATTGACTCTACCATCGGGGAATTAGGGGTTCGTTATTTATAGTGATTCATCAAAGAAAGGATTGGTTGTGTCCTTATGCAGAATGATAGGGTTATTGCCTATGCACCACGATAGTTGAAAATTAATGAGAAATACTATCCTACCCATGATTTCGAGTTAGCAGTTATGATCTTTTTTTTGAAGATATGGAGACACTACCTCTATGGTGAAAAATGTGAGATTTATACCAACCACAAGAGTTTAAAGTACATTTTCTCACATAATGAACTCAACATGAGGCAAAGGAGAAGGCTTGAATTACTCAAGGATTCTGATTGCATCATACACTACCACCTGGTGAAGGAAAACAAGGGGGAAAATACTTTGAGTATAAAAGATCATCGAGTTTTGAAAAATATGAGAATTGAAAGCGATCCAATTTTCATGGATCTAGTGATGAAGGATATGGGAATAATCATGGAAGGAGAAATATCAATGCTTTTTAAAATGGTTTCCAAACCATATTTACTAGAAATAATTAAGAGTTCTCAGACCGAGGATGAAGAATTTCAAAAGAAGATCAATGTTGTGAATGATGGGAGATTGAGTGACTTTGTTTATGAAGATAGAATTTTCAAATTTTGGAAGAGAGTTTGTGTTCCCTATATAAATATTCTAAAAAGGGAATTGCTGGATGATGCTCATAGTTCAAATTTCTCTATACACCCTGGGAGAACCAAAATGTATAGAGATTTGAAGGAACATTTTTTGTGGGACAAAATGAAGAGGGAGATAGCTAATTTTGTTTCAAAATGTATGGTTTGTCAACAAGTGAATGATGGAAGGAAACAGGCTGGAGGATTCATGTAACCTCTTCCCATACTGGAGTGGAAATGGGATAATATTATGATGGACTTTTTCATGGGGCTACCAAAGACTCCTAGAATGAAGAATGCACAATGGGTTATTGTTGATCATCTTACCAAGGAATCACATTTTCATGCTATAAGAGAAGATATACCACTAGAACGTCTAGAAATACTATATATTAATGAATCTGTCAGACTTCATGGAGTACCCCTATCGATTGTTTCGAATCGTGATCCCCGTTTTACTTCAAAATTATGGATGAGTCTTCAAGAGGCCTTGGATACTAAACTACATTAGATAACTGCCTACCACCCTCAAACAGATGGACAATCAGAATGGACTATTCAATTCTTAGAAGACATGTTGAGATCTGGCTCACTTGACATTCATGGTATGTGGGATCAAAATTTACTTCTAGTAGAATTTTCCTATAATAATACCTTACATTTAAGTATTCAGATGGCACCATTTGAAGCATTATACGAAAAGAGATGTCACACACCAACATGTTGGTATGAAGTTGGAGAAAGAAAACTTGTAGGCCCAGAACTGGTGGAGGAAATGATGGAAAAGGTGACAATAATCCAAAACCAAATCAAAGCAGCTCAAAGTAGGGAGAAGAGCTCTGCTTACTGCCGAAGAAAGGATTTGAAATTTCATGTGGGAGATCATGTTTTCATGAATGTATCTCCATGGAAGGGAGTTATACATTTTGGAAAGAAAGGTAAATTTATTCCCAGGTAGATTGGTCATTTTGAAATTCTTGAATGAATTGGGGTTGTAGCTTACCGTTCGGAAATTACGCCAAATCGCTCCAAAGTTCATGATGTCTTCCACGTATCACTGTTGAGAAACTTCATGCCTGAACCAATGAATGTACTCACCTATGAAGAATTAGAACTGGAACCCGATCTATCTTATTGTGATGAGCCTATCAGGATTCTTGATATGAGAGAACAAGTGATGAGAAACCGTACAACTCGTCTGGTAAAAGGTCTATGGAGAAACCATAAAATGGAAGAGGAAATGTGGGAACCCGAGGAACATATGATGAAAAACCACCCGAGTCTTTTTATTCTGAAATATTCTAGAAATTTTGAGGACGAAATTATTTGAAGGAGGGGAGAATGTATCACCCCAAGCTTCCACAACATGCTTCTCTTTGAATAATATAGTAGCATGTGTTGTACGGAACTTCAAAATTCTAACACGCTGCAACCAATCAAAGTTGCCATTATGAATAGTAATACCCACTTTTTGAAATTTTATACATTTTATCTCTTAGAATGGAATTCATTTTTGGATTTGGAATACCGAAATTATCCTCGGGTGAAATTTTGGTAATTTTCGGATAACTTTTATAATTTGATGAATACTGAAAATTAATAAATTTTAATTAAAAACAACTATTTTAATTGAAATAATTAATAGTTATAAATTATGAATTTGAGTGGTTTTAAAGTATATTTAGAATATATTTTTCACATTTAATACAATTTTTATCATTGGACATAATTACTAATTAAACCAGACATAAACAAGTGTCAATCTTATGATATTTATTATCTCTTAAAAACACGATTTTTGTTTTAAGAATGGGAATTAATTTTAAATTAATTTCTTCCACTTATGTGTTTTGAATTTGGGAAAATGGATTCCATATTTGTAATCGGGATGTCCAAATTCTGTAAATACGTATCATTTATTTTTATACATTTTGAATAATTACTTCGGTAAATATTTTATTTACCATGGTTAAAGGGTAAATCCGGTAAATAAGGGTAAAAAAATAATATTATAATAATAATAAATTACCACAAAACGTGTCTTACCCTTATTGGTTGATACATGTCTGACAATGGTCATCTTTGGGTTAATTATGGAACCCCATGGATCCACTTGTATGTGATAAGAACACTTTATATTAATTTAGTTAAAATAAATACAAAAATGGAATAAACATATATCTTTTAGAAAAACAATTTTTACATTGGGGTGTACATGTTGGATTTTTGACTATAAATATTCATTATAAAGAAAATATTCTTTCATACATAATGGTATTTTACTTATAATTTTTATTCGTTTAATAATTAATACTATATATGACACAATAATGATGCATTATTTTTTTTATTAATGAAAGAATCAAATAATTGGTATTATAAATGTAAAAATAAATAAAATTTAAATGTTTTGATAAAATACCTGAATTTTATTGGTTATTTGGACATTACAGGATTTCATAAATGAATTTGGTTCGTACTAATAATTTTTTAATGAATTTAACAAAAATCATTTATTTAATAGTGTCAAAATTGACATAAAACAGTTTTAAAAACCAATATTATATTATTAATTGATATTCAATTCATAAAAATATAAGGTGAGGCCAAACGATCTATATCATGATAAGTGTATCATTAGTGGACCACATGGGGGTCTATTTGATATATATGGTTTGTTTATTAACTATATAATATAAAAATACAAACTGACATGGTAAATGTCAATCTAATTAACTAAGAGTTAAAACTAAAAGATAAAGTTAATATAATGACCAAAACCTGTCTAAAATCTATTGGTTCGGTGGTTTTAGAACTATCCCCACCTTAACCTTTAAATAATCTACTATGGAGCCATTAAAATCTGAATATGAATTTATTATAAAGTAATATTTCTAGATTATCCAAAGGTGCCCCTCACCCCTCTTATAAATGGGAATTCCCCCTTCTCCGTAATTCACACATTCAAAGCCTTTTGGTTCGGCCAAACCCTAACCGAATACTCTAACAACGTCCCTAACATCGACCTAAAGGCCTTAGTTTGATCATTAAGCCATCCTATGGATCCATTTTGATCAAATGAAAAGGAAGAACCCAAACAAAAGGTAATGTTTTCACCAACCTCTTTCAAATTCCTTTCTTCTTCAACTTCTTCATTGTTTGTTATTTCCATTCTAAAATAAAAACTACAGTATCTACTATATACTGCGATATTATTATAAACATGGTACAGCCATATTCAGTATTCTATCCATCCTTTGAATGACATGTCACCAGATGTACTTATGCACGACTTACCGACTCCACGTCGTGGTGTAAATGTTATTAAATATATTATTATTTGTATGGGTTTATTAATGATTTTAAATTCATGTAAATAATAAATATAAAATTATAATTATTCATTATATATGATATACCATCCAATTATATATTATTTTAATATCAAAAGAATTATATTTTTACTCGTGCGTACGTACGGACTACCATCCCCACGAATGCGATGAAATTCATTCCTTATCATATCCATTCAAGACTAATTCTCATTTAATGATTAAAAGTAATGTTTAAGAAAATTATAGAATTCTGTATATGAATAAGGTAAAAACTATCCATAAAAACATGTCTAATGTATCAAAAAATATAAAATAAAACGAGTAAGTTAACACCTGAAACGACGTTAATACTAAAGTATTATTAATAAAGAATTATTAGAAGATCATATTTGTTATCATAATTATGTATATGGTTCATTTACAATTTAATATCAATGTTTTAAATATAATACAGGAGTTTAACATACCATCAAATAAAGAAAAGTACAAGGTAATGGTTTATTTCACATTCTCTTCATTATCCAAGGTTGTTTATACGTAATTTTCTACTGGGACCTCTTTATCACCCACATCCATGTTTTTGAAAAATGTATTTCAAAATATTCTTTATATTATATTGGATATGGATTAAAGTCATTTATACCATTTTTTGACTTTTTATATGAGTTTAATAAAGGAATCATTCCGACATTTTCCAAATAAGGTAAATTTTAACCTTTTCGACATAATTGAGGTAAGAATGTCTTTTTTAACTTATATGGCGGGTGTGGCTATTTTATCACGTTATAAAATCATAGAAACTTCCCTTATAATATTATAAGGATATTTTCAAAGTAAATATTTTATATTATAATTAAGTGACTTTTAAATGATTTCAAAAAATAGATATTTCTCTCAAATAGTTTTGATTTCATCTATGTAAACATCCTTTGATGAATTTTATGCTTATTTGAAGTTGATTTATTATGATACAAAACTACAATATTTTATTGAAGGTTTTGTGATTGTTTCCCTCTAATATCATGGATGACCTCCTTTTAATGGGTGGTTCAAAAATTCTGATCAGTTTCTAATGGTTTTTTTTAGAACCGGAAACATGTAATGATTCCACATCCATTCGGACCTACTTTCCAAAGGTAGGTTATCATTAGTTTATAGACTGATGAGGTTTAGGAATTTTCATTAGTTGAGAGGATGTGAGGTTGGAATCATCAGACCTTTTTTTGGGGAATTATTGTCTACTCCGGGACTCTCTTTATAGATTTAAGTTATGTTCGTGAATCCTTATTATGTTACCAAATATAAAATGAGTTTTCCTTTAGATATGACAATCAATGATTGATATGTAGGAAATTTAGAGAATCATTTATATGTATTCGATGATTTTCACTGATAAAGAATCATCTTTATTTGTTAGAGATTCATAGTCAATGGTATCCTTTGATATATAAAAAGTCTCTTGGTCCTTATGATGGCCATACTAGTTTTAAATCCACTCAGTGGGGAACTTGATGTTTATTATCGTTCAAAAGGACATGAATTATTTCAGAGTTGGGATCGAACCCGCAGATGGGATACCTACATAACGTTTGTTTAAAAAAGCAATCAGAACCCATGTAGTTCGAGTAAGGGAGTATGATGTTCATGATTGATGGCTCAAAGTAGGATATCATAATTACTTTTACACTATAAGCTCATGTGAGTCATGATCGATGTGAGAAACAAGAGGTATTGGTAAAAATTAGAAAATTATTCCATGAATGATGCAATCCTATGAAATAATGTGGGGCTTATGTTTGTATGAATTCCCAGATAAATGAAGTTTAGGATTTACTTTCAGGACGAAATCAAGGAGCAGGGTCCCTAAAGGTGTATGTGATTCTTGGAGATATTGAATAATCTAACTTGGGGATTAATCCATAAAGGAAGGCCCAAATTAGGAGAGGACATATGATTGGGTTTTACTCTTGAAAAGGAATCCTAGATCAAAGGTAAATTAGGACTGGTTAAGAGAAATTAATATTGGGGCTTACTCATGAAAAGGAGGACTCGGTTAAGAGATTTCAAAAATTAAGGGACTTGGGGATTACTTCTGAAGAGGATGCCCATATTTGAGACTGGTGATTACTCCCTAAAAGGATGCCCAGGTTAACAGAATTATGGTTGGGGCTTACTCCTAAGGAGGATGCCCAGATTTGAGAATTATGACTGGGGCTTATTTCTGAAAAGGAGGCACATGTTAAGGGGTTCTCTCATCTTAAAGGATGAGGTTGAATGAATGAAATATCAATTTTTTAGTGACATAAAGATGTGTAAATCACTAGGTTTTGAGAGATATTCCACATAGTTCCTTTCAGATAAGGAATCCAAATCAAGAAATAATGCCATAAATGGCGTTGAAGTGTGTCTTGAAGATTGAATATTGAATAGGAGAGGTGGAATGGATTCAGAGGGGTGAAATGGGAAATAAGGAAACCCAAAAAAGCAAAGGGCGCCCATGTCCTGGAAGGCACGTAGGTATTGTGTGGGCGCACAAGTCCTGGTCACGCAGGTATACCTACGCGACACATGGGTACTTGCGCGACGGTTAACCAGCAGGGTAATACTTGAGCCACTCTTGACTATAGCCTTTAGAATCCTCTTGAGGTTCTTCCTGAAGTGGGGCGCGCAAGTTCTAGTAAAGGAGTAATGCAGCAAGAAAGTGTGGCATTTTCCCTTAAGGTCAGGCCACTCAGGCACAAAAGTGTTGATGAGTTTCAACACTTAGGCCATCCTCCCCCACTTTAGATGTTTCGTTCTATGTAAGAAATTACCTTAGAAGTGTTTTGGAAGATTTGAGAAGAGACTAGGGCGCCGGGAGCTCAAATCTGAGTTTCTGGAAAAAATCCTCCCTCAAATGGGTGGCCCACAGGGTCTATTTATAGGCACGAGAAGACCTCGGGAGGTTATCACTTAGGTCGCACAAGTCACTTGCGCGACCATCATGTGCCGCGCAAGTAGACATGCGCGACTATGAGGGAACCTGCGCGACCTATGGGAAATGTTCTCATTGTTCATCCCTTTATCGATTTTTGATATTTTTTTCAAAGGATGAATCAATTTAAGCTTAGATATTCCCCTTTTCCAATATTTAGATTTTGTGACGAATGGAGTATCAAAAAAATTCCCCCTCATAGTTGGATCCGGAGAGAAAAGAGGATTTGACTCTAAGGTAAAGAACAAAAAGAAACATGGTTTGATTTTTTACTAGGATTAATGTAAATAATCCTACAAACTTCGAACCTTTTAATTTATCAATGTTACCTAAATCATAGAAAATGTATGTTTAGTGAGATAGGAACTTGACTTTTATTCAAAGTTCCCTTGTCTTTTTTTGGCAGTTTAAAGTCATGCACGTCGGACATAAAAAGGCTAATGTTTAAAGTCAAAATAACTTTGACCGGAATGGATTATAATTGACTCAATTCCATGTAAATTCATCTAAAAACATATTACCATACTCATGTATGAGGGAAAATATGTAATCTATCACTTAAGAATATTTGAATCTGAAGAATGAAATGAAAAAGAGATAAAAGGCATTAGAAGAAGTAGTTTCTAAGAATGAAGTTACCATTATTTAACAAACCTGTTAGGGGGTTAAATTATGCACGACCACCAAAGGGCATTGGCTGCATAATTAAATAAAATAGTATCTTTTGGATAACAAGCCTACTATGTAGACTATTTATACAAGGCCTCCTATGGGCATGTGCTGCATAGTCACGAAAAAGAACTCTCAGAAAATTACGTTCCTAGTGCTAAAAGCCAGTGAATGTTTATAGAGATTCAAATCTTCCAATCTATAGAGTTTGATGTATGGATAGAGGTACATGAATGTGGAGAAGATATTTCCAAACAAGATTATCAATGAACTGAATAGATATCACTCCTACAATGGTATGACCCAAACATATGGAAGGAGAATAAAAACCAAAGACTTGAATGCTTTTCAGATCCTGAAAAAGTATATGGGACAAATATGTCAAGGATGGATATTTTTGCGGATCCCTACATACTGTCATTTAAGAAAAATAAGGACAAAAGAGGCATTCTTCCCAAGAATGAAGTTCCCACTATCCGACAAACCTGTTAAGGGGTTGAATTATGTAGGGCCACCGAAGGGCATTGGCTGCATAGTTAAATAATAGTATCTTTTGGCTAACAAGTCTGTTATGTAGACTGTTTATGCAAGGCTGCCTATGGGAACATGCAGCATAGTCAGGAAAAAGAACTCTCGGAAGTATGACATTTTTGTGACTAGAAGTCATGAAAAGGGTTATGAAGATCTGAAAATATTTATGGTTAGGATTATGACACATAAAGATGGGTATTGTTCAATGAATACAAAGATACACAGATCAATGCTAACCATAATCATGTTGTGGATGGGTCCTGAATTGAAATGTTGGACTTCACCACGTATCCCATAAGGATGATAATCAAGCCATACGTAGTTATTAAACTATAGTTTAAGGTCATGTGGGACAAATTATTAGAGATCATAGTTTAGGGTCATAGATCGTGGACCATTTTAAGAAATACACATTGTGTGTTTTCATGCGGACTTTTCAGCCAAGGGACTGAAAGTGGAATATTGGGTTATTCCCAAATAATTGGGGTTGGATTTGATGGACACTCGAACATTCATACGTATCCCATAAGGATGGGATCAAACCGACGTAGTTCTAGAAATACACTTTGTACAAATTTGGTTCGTACATGTGAAGGGTGAAAGGGGACTTTAGTACAATGATGGTTTAACCCAAGATAAAAGGTTTGGGCATTTCCATGTATACACGTAGTCTTTGAAAAGAAATCTGATTGAAAAATCAATGTAAATAATGGTTCCCTCTCAGTTGAGGGTATCAAAGAATATTTTAGTTTATTGTCATACTGGACAAAAGTGTTGTATATTTTAACGTCGTATAACAAGGAAGAAAGTGAACCAATGTAAAGATATTGATTCTAGGGGCGGTTTCATGAATCATCATCATATGATATGGAGGTGAACCGATGTGAAGAGATTGGATTTGGTCTTCAACCATGGGAGGTTTCCTATATACCCAGCCTAGAAGGAAAGGATCAATGTCTGTGTAGTTCAATTAAAGAATGAAAATAATTATCAAGTTGTTCATGGGGACAATGACCTAAAAAATTATCTTTTTGGGACATACCCATGGTTAGAGGCCCAAAGAGAGTTTTATGGTTGAGGTTTTCTCTATGCTCATGTGAGTCATACTCGGTGTGAGAAACAAGAGGTAAAAACAACCTTAACGATGCATAGTCTAATGTCATGTAGGACATATAAAGGGACTATGTAGTTTAAAGTCTTGCAGTTTGGACTATTGGTGCTGCACAGTTTATTGTCATGTAATAGGGAAAAAGTACAGTTTAATGTCATGTAGGACGTATCACGGACGTTCTGCACAGTTTAGCGTCATATAGATTGGACGATGGGAACAATAGAGTTTAACGTCATGTTGGACGAAAGGGGGACTGTTCTGTTTAATGTCATGCAGTGAGGATAAAAGAGTACAACATTTAACGTCATGTTGGAAGAATTGAGGATTTTTTCCATAGTTTAGCGTCATGTTGGACGAAAGTGATAATAGTTTAAGGTCATATGCATGGAACGTGGATGGTGTAGTTTAATGTCATTCTAGAAAAAAGTGTAGTTTAAGGTCATACATGACCTTTGATGATTATGTCGTTTAACGTCTTTCTGAACGTAAGGGACTTTTATATAGTTTTGGATCATGTAGTTAGGACGTCACAGTTTAACGTCTTGCTAGACATAAGGGACTTGAAAATAGATTAGGGTCATATGCATGGACTGTTGATGATGAAGTTGAAGGTCATACAGGACCTAGTTGCAGTTTAAGGTCATACTGGACCATTTAGGGAACATTTTCATAGTTTAACGTCGTGTGGGACGAAATTAATACAAATAGTTTAAGAACATATGTATGGACCGTTGTTGTATATTTTAATGTCATATAGAAAGGACGATGGAGGGACTTTGCAGTTTAATGTCATGCAGTGAGAACAAAATAGGGAAATTTTTTTTCATAGTTTAACGTTGTATGAGACGAAATTAATACAAATAGTTTCAGGTAATATGTATGGATCGTTGTGGTATAGTTTAACGTCATATTGCAAGGACGAAATAGGGACATTGGAGTTTAATGTCATACAGTGAGGAAAAAGTAGGGAATTTGTTTTCCTAGTTTAACATCGTGTTGGAAGAAATTAATACAAATAGTTTGAGGTCATATTTATGGAACGTTTCAGTATAGTTTAACGTCATATAGCAAGTACGAAAGAGGGACATTGTAGTATAATGTCATCTAGTGAGGACAAATTAGGGAATTTTTTTTCACTGTTTAACAGTGTGTGGGACGAAATTTATACAAATAGTTTATGGTAATATGTATGGACTGTTGATGTATAGTTGAACGTCATATAGCAAGGAAAAATTTTCATCCAAGGGACTAAATTTGATATTGGTATAAGTACATGCTTGTTCATGCTGAGCTCGCTGGAGGTCTCCACCATGAGTTTCTACTGCATACACATTTCTAGAAGGGGTAGAATTGGAATAGTGGCCTCTGATAGATCCACGTCTTCCCCTATATCCTGAGCCCCTGAAACATCCTATGATTCCCTTATTTGATTTATGGAGTTCATGCTCATTGAAATCAAAACTGCGACTGGCATATTGATCTGTTAATTGAATCATATTAGCAGAACCGAAGATTAACTCTTCGTCTGATGGAGACTATGCCTGATTAGCCTATTTAGGCTGTGCTTTTTGGTGGGGTGGTGCTCGTGGCATTGAAGTAGATGGCATGATGTCCGCCAAAGTCAAAGACAACTTAGTCTTTGAAACATACTCATCTTCTTCTGATTCATTTTCATTCTTTGAATCATGTCATTTCTTTGAGGACTTTCCCTCTGACGAAGTGGGTTTTGCTGCAACATTCTTGGAAGAAGACACAATTGGTTTCTTTAATTGTGTTTTCAAAATAGCATGCGTTAGATTTATTGTAATTTTGATCATCTAATCATCATACTTCTGTGAATTTTTTCTTTTGACTTGTTTCCATTCGCCTTTCTCCTCTGAAACTGTAGCAGTAACACATTCTACTTGAGCTTAAGAACCTTTCATTTTGACTTGTCCCGAGTTGACCATCTTTTGCAGGAGGTCTATGAAGACAAAACATTCCTGGATGGGATGCCCCGACATTTGATGAAAAGGGAAATAATTGGGACGGTCTTCATCTACTTTCTTATTTGGCCTCTTGGGCATTGGTAATTGAACCAAATTATTTTCCAGAACCAAAATGAAATAACTAGGAACTTGCTCATTTCGGAAAGAGTATGTTTTTATCTTCAGATTCTCGAATTGTTTTCTTCTTTGATCTCTTTGATCGTCTGGACGAAACAGCCTTTGTTGTTGGCACTCAGAAGGTGGAGACCTTCGAAAAGATTACGGTTTTGAGGTAGAAACTGGTACAGGTGCTTGTTTAAGCATAACTGTAGTAGTTTCTGCTTTACCCATTCTCCTTACTCGAGCTGAAAGAATTAGATGAGATTTAGCCTTAGCCTGTATAAGGGAATCTTCAATATGCTGAGTGATTGAAGTAATGTCTCGAAACCCTCCTGTGTATTTCACAAGGATTAACGGCTGCGTAATTCATCACACAGATTTGTCACACATATTGGCAACAATTCTTCTAGAGGGAGTGCTAAACTCAAGGAATATGTTAATCTCTTCCATTGAGCAATGAAATTAGAGACCCTTTCATTCTCCCTTTTCTTACAGTTTGTAAGATCAAAAACTATTGTCTTTGGAAAAGATGATCTGAACTGAAGGAGGAATTTTTTGTGAAGATCCTTCCATCCGTTAATTGACCGGGATTGCAAGATTGTATACCAGACAAAAGCTGGTCCTTGCAAGGTTCGCACGAAGCATCTGAGTTTCACTGCTTCTTGATGCTCTGTAGTTCCCATCATTGGATTGCAACAAGGCATGTAATTCGTCAAATGCTATTCAGGATCGCCTGATCCATTGAAAATAGGGAATACAGGGTTCCCGAAACTAGATGGAGGAGAGAATGAATCTACCCATTCAGGGTAAACCTTCTTTTCTGGTTGAACTTGGGCGCTTTTCCCTTACATAGTTTCTAACAGAGCTTTTAATGACTCAATAGTAGTTATTAAATTTTGAGAAAAATTCTATTGAACTTGGACTTGGGTAGGTGCAATGTCTGGAGCTTGGACAGATGTGGCGATTGGTGCTGCAACATATGGTAGCACTGCCAACTGTAGTTTCACTTGACCCGTAGGATTAGACCTATGAGGGTTTACTGATAGAGTAGGATATTCCTGATCCATCTCAATAGCTGCAAAAAATTCCCTTGGCTGACTGACTCCGGCACGATCACGAAAAATGCTTCCCTGAAGTAGTTCAACATTCAACCTCCTTAATTCCTTCATTTTTTCATCTTGTTGTGAAATCCTTTGTTCTAGTGAGAGAGATTGTCCTTCTCCAGATGAGGGATATTTAACTTGTTTCTTTCCCCTCCCTTTGTTGGATCCTTTTCGGAGATGGGGAAGTGGGTTACGCGAAGCATTTCCTAGGTTCTGAGTAATTCTTTGACTTCGTGTACGCACGCCTTCTATATTTGTGTCGGTGCATACATCTTCTTGAGTACGAACCTCTTCATCTGAGTCCCCTGAGTGAGCCTCATATGGTGGATCAGCAACAATGACATTGATGACATTGATTGATGCATAACTCATCGCATCCCTTCTATCATCATTTCTGTGATATTTTCTTCTTCCATGTCTTTGATGAGACATTTCCTTTTGTTGATTCGATCCCTCAGGAACATCTGGACGAACTGTAAATTGGAGTGAATATCCTAATAATTTGTCTCTTCATTCCTCTTGAGGATTCTTCCCCAATCGAAAAAATTGATTTTCTCTGAGGATGTGATTGATGATTTGAAAAAGTCCCAAGTCCAGTGGACTGGGGATGTTCCTTCTCAACTCCTCGAATCTTATTTGTTGATTCCAAGGGTTGGTTTAAGAGAGACCCCAGTCTGGCGAGCTGGGGTGTCTCTTGACATGATATGTCTGAGACTTTCTTAAAATATCTCCTGATCTTGAGAACCATAGACCGTAAATTAGCTGGATGAATTAACATGTATCCACTTTTATCACCTGGTTCAAAACATCGTTGGATGATTTCTGACACTCCTATCACTTGGGGACGTGCTTTCTCCAAACGAGAGGCATGTACAATATTCTATTTTGCATGATGCATGAGTAATTCAACAACTTGTTCTCTGTATTCATGATTTTGAGAGGAACTAGTTGAAGCCCGTTCTTGGGAAAGCTTTTGATTACAAACAAATTCCATTGACTGTGGCCGACCATGGGAAATAACATTCCATGATACCATTTTTGGCAGGATTTTCTGAATGGGGAGCACCGTGAAATGCAGTGCTCCATGAACACATCATCCTCTAACACGAATACCAGATGGGGCATTGGAAATTAACTGACACAATCTTCTTAATGTTCCAAAGCATGAACGTTGAAGGGCTCTCTACTGCTTTTCAGCCGTGGGATATCGAGAGACGGATAGAGACTCCAAATCAATCTAACGTTTTAACCCTTCTATTATCATAAAATGATTTTCATATTCATCATAAGATAATACTTTCTATTTCAACTGACAAAGAGTTTCCCATATGTTGAGACGAATATCATGAATTTCATCTTCCGCGACATTTCTAGAATGTTATACTGAGAGTCATCCAGAGGTCAAAACATGACTGACACATCACATTTTTCCAGTTTTTTTCTTCGGTTCATCATTTCCTCTTTATCATATGATGAATATTTTCCTACCTGATTTGACTAGATTTGGTGTTTTCTTGTTGCTTCATTGGATTCAATAGGATTGGTAGAGAAATCATTGATCAAACTAAGAGATGCATGACTTAGGGGTGGTTGTAGAATGACATACACCCTATGTTATCTTCTTATTGAGAAAGTATTTCACCTGCTGGCGATGAAGCTTCAGACATGACTGGTTTCGCATTTTCATGTTCCTCAATATAAGTGGGCTTTCTCGGCACTACATTGTCCACTAGAGCATTTTCTGGGAAATGTGCATCACTAATGTGGAGAGGAATTTTGCAGAGAAATTCATCATCAGGGGGAGGACCACCATAATGGGTTACAACAAAAGATGAGATCTCTTGATCCTTCATCTTCTGACCACACAGAGGGTTCCTGTGGCTCTAATCTGAAGCTGAAACTTCGAGATCGACCGAATTTTCCTGAAGTAAGCCTTCATGAGGAAGATTATGTTGAATTCCTTCGGAATTAATGTTCCCACTATTCTGAAATGAGGGAGTAGAATCATAAATTTCAACAGATAATTGTCTGAGGGCCTCAAGAACTCCAGCATCGAGCAAGGCCTGCTTACAGATTGGCTATTGATCTCCTGACTTTGTTGGGTGGGTCTTTTTCTTAGACTCCTTCGTACTCGCCTTGGAAACAATGTGTTGATGAAAGTGGTTGCTTAGAGAAGGTGTATATGCCTGATCAGGAATGATGGTCAGGTTAGGCTAACGATCTCCACTCAAATCAGGTCTCTGTGCCTGACATGGTTGTCCGTGTGATATGGGGGAGTATTCCCACAGCCCTCTTGGACTAGAACACATGTGTGTGTCTGTTCCGGAGTGAATTATTGATGTGTCACTCCACTGGTAGGGATAGATTTATGTGTCCTTCCCAGAGATGATGGTGAATTTGTTATAATATCCTGGCAGACATCCAGAATATGAGTAGGGATTTTCTTCTGCTCTTTCACCATTGATAGAATATGATTGGTGACTTCAGCTGCCGAAACTGGAATATACGTCCATTCCGGGCTTAGAGTAGGTGTATGTGCCTACTCTTATCCTCTTTTTCCTGTCAGTGAATCCTGATAGTACTCAAGTGTGGGGGTAGATAGTTGAGTCTACCTCATATTTGTTGTCGAGGCTTTCCGACTAATTTATCTGAATGATACCAAGTGAGACTATTGGTAGGATTGATTAGTACTAGCAGGTGTATGTGTCTTCTGATTATACTTTGCCAAACTTAGTTGACGAGATCCATCATTTGTATTCAGATGAGCCTGCTGACAAGATAATGATGTAAAAACAGGTGTATGTTCTTGCCTATTAAACTCCCCTGGAATTGCCTGGTGAGATTGGCGTGATGGTGCCAGATGAGTCTGTTGGACAACGGAATTAAAATGATCTGGTGTGTGTGCTGGCTCGTTGCTTGCCACCAAGTTAGGTTGGTTGACTTCTCTGGAGATGGAAGAGATGAGAACCTGCTCACTGTTAAGAGGACATCGCATCTAGCGATTCGTCTTTCTTACTCGGGTTCGAGGAACCTGAGCCGAATGCCAGGAGTCGGTACCCTGATCATGTTGATGGAAAACTGTCGCACGAGTCTTTCAGCAATTGTTGGTGGGAGACCTCAGGAAGGACTACTATCTGTTTGAATTTATGCCTTGAGGGACCTGCTCATTCGCCTCCCTAGAATAAGGGAGCAAATGATGATTTTGTTTCGGGGATAACGACCTGAAACGGTTGTAGATGGTAGTCAGCACCACCTGCTTCTTTATCAATGGTTATCATTGTCTGGAACACCGATGTGAGTTTTTTACTTGGAGGTCTTATCAAGTAGCCTATAGAGTTGGGATGGTACCGTGTTGACGGTACTCTTTAACCAGCGCATATGATACCCAGCGTTGAAGACTCTGAGTAGGTGATATCATCCTTAGAGCGGACGACGATCCATCAGGAGTAGCAGCAGTGGAATTTGATGCAACAGTATTCACAGGTGTGAACATGAGAGCAACCATTCAAGAAATGTAGTAGATCTTGGAAAAGAGTGCCTGTTTGAAATAACAGATGTAATCATGATAAATTCAGACACTACATCATTTGGATGAGCACATATGTCAATTATTGTTTTTGTTGGCTCTCTTATTGAGTTTTAAATAGGGTCCTAACAAAATAGGTAAAAGATCATTTTAACATGGTTAAGGATTCATGTCGGGTTCACCATTTTTGTTTCCCTTGGATTTTGGGGATGACCTCCTTTTGATTGGAGGTTCAAACATTCTGATCGGTTTCTAATAGGTTTGTTTGTAGATCCGGAAACATCCAATGATTCCACATCCATTCGGACCTACTATCCAATAGAAGGTGCTCATTTGATTATGGACTAATGAGGTTTAAGAATTTTCATTGGTCGATAGGATGGGAGGTTGGACTCATCACACCTTTTTAGGGGAATTATTGTCTACTCTGGGAATCTCATTATAGATTTAAGTTATGTTCGTGAATCCTTATTGAATTACCAAATATAAAATGAGTTTTCCTTTAGACTTGACAATAAATGATCGATATGTAGGAAATTTAGAGAATCTTTTATATGTATTCCATGTTCTTCACTGATAAATAATCATCTGTATATGTTAGAGATTTTTAGTCAATGTTATCCTTTGATACATAAAAATTCTCTTGGTCTTTATGATGACCATACTTGTTTTAAATCCACTCAGTGGTGCACTTGAAGTTTATTTTCAATCAGAAGGACATGAATTTAGTATTTCAGAGTTGGGATCGAACCCGCAGATGGGGTACCTACGTATCCTTTGTTTAAAAAAGAAATCAGAACCCATATAGTTCGATTAAGGGAGTATGATTTTTATTATTGATGGCTCAAAGAAGGATTTCATAATTACTTTTACACTCTATGCTCATGTGAATCATGCTTGATGTGATAAACAAGAGGTATTGGTAAAAATTAGACAAATGTTCCATGAAAGATGAAATCATAAGAAATAATGTGGGTCTTATGTATGTATGACTGCCCAGATAAATGAAGGTTAGGATTTAAATTAGAGAAGAAATCCAAGAGCAGGGTTTATAAAGGTATATGTGCTTCATGGAGATTTTGAATACTCTAACTTGGGCTTACTCCTGAACAGGAGGCCCAAATTAGGAGATGAATTATGTATGTGTTTTACTCCTGAAAAGGAATCCCAGATAAAAAGTAAATTAGGACTGGTTAAGTGAAATTAAGACTAGGTCTTACTCTTGAAAAGGAGGCCCATGTTAAGAGATTTGAAAAATTAAGGGACATGGGGATTACTCCTAAAGAGGATCCCTATATTTGAGACTAGGGATTACTCCTGAAAAGGAAGCCCAGGTTAAGAGAATTATGGTTGGCGCTTACTCCTAAAAAGGATGCCTAAATATAAAGAATTATGAATGAGGCTTATTACTGAAAAGGAGGCCCAGGTTAATGGGTTCTCTCATCTTAAATGATGTGGTTGAATGAATTAAATCTCAATTTTTTATTGACATAAAGATGTGTAAATCACTAGGTTTTGAGAGATATTCCACAGAGTTCCTCTTAGATGAGGAATCCAAATCAATAAATCATGTGATAAATGGATTTTAAGAGTTTCTTGAAGATTGAATCTTGAATAGGAGAGGTGGAATGTCTTAAGATGGGTGAAATGGGCAACAAGGGCACCCAAAAAGGAAAGGGCGCGCAAGTCCTGGCAGGTGCGCAGGTACTGCGTGGGCACGCAATTCCTGGTCGCGCAGGTATACCTGCGTGACACATGGGTACTTTCGCAATGGTTAACCAAAAGGGTAATACTTGAGCGACTCATGATTAATGCCTTTAGAATCCTCTTGATGTTCTTCCAGAAGAGGGGCGCACAAGTTCTATTAAAGGAGTAAGGCGGCGTGCAAGTGTGGCCTTTTCCCTTAAGGGCTAACCACTCAGGCGTACAAGTGTTGATGAGTTTCAACACTCAGTCCTTCCTCCCCCTCTTCAGATCTTTCGTTCTAGGTAAGAAATTACCTTATAAGTGTTTCAGAAGCTTTGAAAAGATACTAGGGAATCGGGAGCTCAAATCTGAGTTTCTGGAAAAAATCCTCCCTCAAATGGGGGGCCCACATGGTCTATTTATAGGTAGGAGAAGACCTCGGGCGATTATCACTTAGGTCACCCAAGTCACTTGTGCGACCATCATACGTCATGCAAGTAGACTTGCGTGACTATGAGGGAACCTGCGCGACCTATGGGCAATGTTCTCCTTGTTTATCCCTTTATCGATTTTTGATATTTTCTTCAATGGATGAATCAATTTGAGCTCAGATATTCCCCTTTTCCAATCTTTTGATTCTGTGACGAAAGGAGTATCAATAGTGATATTCTTTACTGAGGATTTGTTATTTTTATACCATTCATGGTTTATGTTGAAAGTATTGATATTTCATATGATAGTTTTAAAAAGAATGTTTATGTTATGTTGAAACATGTTCATATGAGGAATTCATTGGACTAAATAATTGACAGGAGGAGCCCGCTTTAGATCCTCGATGCATCGGTAGGTCTCATGAGACCAACTAGTGTCTTGGCATGAGGCCTTGACAAATTAATATTTGTAGTCTTGGCACGAGGACTTGGCTATGTGGTTATGTTAGTCCGACATTATGAATTCCATCATTATGAAAGTGGGTATTGATATTGCATGTGATTATTTAACTAGTAGAATATTATTGTGAATAATTAAATGGAATTATTTCATTTTATCTCAGACATATTATGATGACGTTCGAGTTTATAAGGCTTTTGTTTTATCTATACAATTCCTTAAATGCTTATTCTTATTTATGAATGTTTCTTCTATATTTTTATCCTTACTAAGCATCTGAGCTCACCCCTTTCAATCTTTTATTTTTCCCATGATGTGAAGAAGTAATTTATGAATGACCTGCATGTATAATATGAGGGGATATGAAGTCAAGATGTCATTGTAGTAGTTTTAAAATTATGATGTAATGTAAACTTTATGAATGTATCTAGTTATTCCAAGTATACTATAACTAATCGGTCCTTCAAGACTTGATCTTTCTTATGATCATGCCAATGTTATGTAATAATGCACCCACTCTGGGCAACTAGGGTCAGGGAGTTACATCGTTGCTCCAAATCAGACTGTGAATTTCATTGAAAATTTATGATTAACCTAAAATATTTCTAAGGGAAATGTAAGAAGGACTAAATCTTTATTCAATGAATAATTATTTTAATAATTATTTTTTAAAACACTATTTGGTTCAAAATATTTATATTATTACCCAATAAAAAATTTAGTCTACTAAAATCATTCTATTAAACATTAAATAAAAATTATTAATGGGAAAATAAAAATATAATAATTTTCCATTAAATCATGATACACTTATGATATCATTTTAAAAATTCAAAACAATTCACCCTTAAAAATAAAAAAACACATCATTTTACACATAAGACCATTATATTAATGTGAGAAATCAAAATATTCCAATAAAACCCCAATGAATAAATACATAAGACATTTATGATACATAAAGAATACATTTTATATTAGTAACACCTTTTTAATAACCATTATGTTCAAATATTTCCTAACGATCGTAGTTACGCTAGGAGTAAGTAATATAGTTACAAATGGAAAAACCATCATGATTAAACAGGGAATAGCCCACATAATGGATTTCCAAAACATAAATATTAGACAATTCATTGGGGGGATTTCATAGACCCACAAATCCTTGGATTATTATAGAACTGCTTTCCATTAAAAAAATATATGAATCATAACAATATCATGATTATAAAATGTATCATTTTATAAAATATACTTTTCACTTAAAAGATAACATTCGATGATATTGATATATCCATACTATTTTAATACACATTAGTAAATTACTATTAATATAGGTAATGTGGGTTTTATTTTAAATATAAAAAAGAAACCTCATTGTTACCCAAATTATAAATAATGGTTATTAATTTTGGAAAATTCATCGTTGTTGTATTTGATATAATAGAATATTATTCAGGTATTTTGTAATGAAAGTATAAATATTCCATAAGAAGGATCTATTTTTAAAAAAAGTTAAAAAATTAAAAGAATCATAAAAATGAATTTATAATTATTTTATAGACATATAAATAATTCAAAAAAATAAATATTAAATAATATAGAATTTAAAAAAATTTATTAGTGGATACAATAAAATAATATTTTTAAATGAATTTCTCTTTCCATGCGTAAAACTCAACAAGTATGATCATTATCATATTGAGTAAAAATAATTTTAAAATTATTTAATTTCGTGATATTAATTATATAGTTTATTATTTTTTTTACTCATACAAAAATAATTTTATTACAAAATAATATATCTTCAAATCAAATGTAATGATAGTATTTGGCCCAAAAGTGAAAGATTATGTGGGTTGGATGACCATGATCAATGTAATAATTGTTTTATTATATACTACTATATAATAAAAACATAATTATCATATGTGTACCAAAATTTTTCATTTAAAACCATTCATGAATGATTAATATGTACATATAAATATTTTACAATCATAGAGACTATATTTCGTAAGTACACATAGGTAACATTTCCATTTTTCAATGATCATTATGGGAAAAATGGATTATTAATTTATCTATTCACTTTTTTAGTTATATAATAATTTTCATATTAAATGTATAAATGTTATTTTATATACGTTTATTGTGATTTGGTGTTTAAAAATGAATCAGATCTCTTCATGGAAGTGCAAGTCCATATGTATGAAAAAAAACATTTCATTTCTTAGTGAAATAGATTTTAAGAAAGTGAATGATTTATTATTTATTATAAATGAAAAATATTCATAAATACCATTTAATGAAATTGAATCCATAAATATTATTATATGTGAGGTGGTTAAAAAATGAACAAAATCAGTTTGTGGGGTAGAATTCCACCATAACTGAAAATGATGGATTCAATTCAAATTTATTTGATTTTTGGGATAGATATAGGTTATTCTTTTAAAATTATAACAATTCATCTTATGAGATAAATTTAATTTATATATTTATCATAGTTATAGATTATTTTGAGGTAGTTTATGATGATATAAATAAATAAACTCTTTTAAGAAATATATATCTTCTTCAGAAAGTGTCTTTTTCATCACACTTATGAACCTCTCAACATGTTATTACACCATAAAAATGATGAATATGATTTGGGTCATATGTAAGGTATTCTGGTTGGTATTTATAAATAAAAAATGATTTTTATGTTTGATGACATTAGAATAAAATCACCACTTTTAAAATAAAGTGGTGCTTCATTGTTGGAATTTCATAAAATATTAAACAAATATATATTGAATTTTTTTCTAAATAGATCAAAATTTAATGTTTCATTATTATTAAAGATTATTTGATGAAATAACGACATAATTGTTTTTGCATGTATAGATCATATTTTTATCCTTGTATTTTTGTATTAATCATTCTTTAGAATGTTAGATAATTATGATGATATCAATGTTTTCATACAATCTAGTTTTTAATATAAATAATATAAAATAAAAAACATCCATAAATGGTGTGAGTAATATTTATTTGGAATTACCACTATAAAATGTACAATCCTAATAATTTTTGGAATTTCATATAATGTATTAAAAAATTTATTTCTAATATAATAAAATTAATGTAAATTTTGTAACTACTTATTCAAGTTTATTTTTAAAGAATAATTATCCAATTTATTTTGAATTAAATTCTTCAGAAGCATTATATTATTTCTTGTTTATCCAAAAAATCATTCAAAAAAACATAAATACAATTAGTTTATGAGTTTTCAAATTCTATTTTTTGATAGTTTAAATAATTTCACAAGCATTGGGTTAACGTTCTATAATCATCAATAGAAACAATATACTCACTGTATTTTTTCAATAAATTATTTAATAATTTATTAATAACTAAAATTGATATTTATAACTAAATATTTAAATTTTTTATCTATTTGATAAAAATATTTTTATATAAAAAAGAGTGTAAATGTTTTGTCTTTATGCAACATAAATATTATAAATTCCGGAAAAACATATAAATTTAAAAATTACATATATTTAAATAATCAATGACCATGGACGATTTATACTCATCCAAAAAATATGACATGATTTTTATCCATTTTTTAGTCCTTATAACATTTTTATAACTAATTAGAATATTTACCAATATCCTTGGTACAGAAAATTTCTAAGGTAACTATGTAAATTGAAAAAATGGAACATTTTTCAAAATTTTTACCTCCTGATAAAAATTAATAAATCCATTTGAAAATATTCAAATTATATAAGTTGCATAATTTCATTTAAAAATAAATTTTAAAATTTTGATTAAAAATTATTTTTCAAAAAAAAATTATAATATTTGTATAATTTGATTTTATACTATATTCAATGATAAAACTATTTAAATAAATTATTTGGTAAAAATAAAAAATTGAAATTTTAGAAATAATAAAAAAAATATAATTTCATATTATAAATACTATAATTTAATGGTAATAATTTAATAAAAATCAATATTATTTTCTATGTAGAGAAAAGTCATATTATTTATAAAAATCCTAAAATAAAAATGTATGAAAATTATGGTATGATGATATATATAAATGTGGTTCATTTAACAATATAATATCTAATTCTTACCTAAATTAAAATTTTTATTTTATTTGAATTATAAATAGATGTAATTTTTGATGAAAATATAATATTGATGTATAAATTGTCATTTCTAAAAATTGATTTAATATTTATAAAGAAATAATATGAAAATTATGATTTATTGTTAAAGATAAATACAATTTATAATTCATTTAATCATGTTCTTATATTCCAATTCATCATATTTGGTATAGATGTCATAATAAAATTACATTATTTTTCAGTTTGTTTACACACAATGTTGTCTATATATTTTGGTGTCAAACATATTTTTTATTTCAAAATATAGGTATACTACCAATCATCAACATAGAACCATTACACGAATTATTATAACTTGAATAACATAGATGTAAAACATCTATCGTCATTCATTAGAGAAAATAATTAAAACCCAATTCATTAGTGGGATTTACCAAGATCATCCATCATTATAAAAAACCTCCAACGACCAAAATGATTATTATTCAACTTCAATCATTATTTTCTTCAATAATATATTGAAAATATTATTATGAACCCATATGTAATTTTTTTTATTTTTAAATCCCATTTCTACATAACGGAATTTCTAAAAGTAAAAGACCCATAACATTAAGAAAGGGGTTATTATTTGAAAAAAATCATAAAGGAGTAAAAATAATATCTATTATAAAAATATGATTAAGCTGTAGTGAAAATCATTAAATGATATAAACATTGAAATAAAACATTCAATTAATCATTTTTAAATGTTCCATATATCATACATTAAAATATTCCATTCAAAAAACACTTGACCAATTTCGAAAGACACATAAATGTCATATATAATTCATTTATGATTTTGTTAATAGATTCACAAAAATATGTGTATTTGAAAAAATATGTATATGTAAATATTTTACGTATTTAAAAATATTATTTTAATGTTACCCTTACAATAGATAAATTTATAACCAATAAATTTTTTTGTAAGTAACGTTAAATGTATTTTTAATAACGACACATTCACCCATAAGTCATTATGAATGAGAATGAAAATTAAAACACTGGTTGAAAATATAATAATTCTCAATGAATGAAAAATGAGACATGGCCTCCATTTAAAATGAATCTATAATCAAGCAATTAATATTTACCAAATATTTTTAAAATAATAGTGTTATGTTTGATTAAGTGTTGTAATCATATTATATTCCTAAAAAATATCCATTTTATATCATTTATATTAATTTTTTATTTAGATATATTATTTTGTAGGTTTCAATAGTATATTTTAGGGCATTTAGTTTATATTCCAAAAATACCATCAATATCATATACATGGCCAATGATGTTGTAACACCCTATCTTTTTATGAAATTGTCACAAAACGAATCTGGTCGTGACTGTAACTGGTTCGAAAATCAGCATGTGACAAGGTCTGAAGAGAATTCCTAATCCCCATGGGCTGTAATAAATGCACAGGTTCATAAAATGAGAATTTGGAACAATATACTAGAGTTTATAAACTTAAAACAACAAATGATTCCAATAAAACAAATCTGTATTCATCCAATGAAACAATATTTTTCAAAAATTAAGACCTGAATTACATATTTTAAATAATGTAACCATGACTATAAAAAAGGTACAAAACAAAAAGGAAACATCCCAATAACCCCCATGGCAAGGGGCCTCACCCTCAAGACACCTCCACAAGAATTCACCACCAAGGACCTGCTAGAAACCTGAACCACAGGCACATATAGAACTGTACCCAACCTACGACAAAAAAACAAGTCTAATTACACCCAAGGGTGTACGTACGGTGTGAGCCAATGACCGGTAGTATACAACCACTAAGATATTCCATGTGGTAAACATTCAATGATGAAAATACTGCATGTTTTCATAAATAGGAAATGCTAGTTACAATTTCTAAAATATGTTACATAAAAATTAAAACAGTTTTCAAGTGGGATATCATTACGAATAAACACAATTAAAAATAATGTCAACACTACAAAATTTTTTATCCAACCATACCGTATTCCAATGATAATCACAATGTAACTAATGAGAACACGCAATAGGAAATAACCCCTAGGCACTAGCTCGTTGTGGGTCCTAGGTACCTCGTATCTCAGTGATGGTTACCATCAAAATATCCATTTTTGTGGATGAGCCACAAGTAGTGAACATAACCATAAAGTAGTGGTCCCTAATCATCATCATCATTGTGTAGTAAGAGTTGTATGCATCAAACTTGCTATGTGAAACTAAGGTCAAACCCCATGGATTCACTAGGGTACTTGTACACGTCCATCCACCTAGATACCCGAGTTTTTTCCTTGTGCTCAGATAAGATCAAGAATTCAATAAATATTCATTTCACTTGAAAATATCATTTTCACATCAAAAATTCACCAACCAGCCCTCATGTATACTTCAAAAGTCTAAAAATTCACTTTTCAATTCAAATGAATTTTGAAATCGTACTCACACCAAAAACAACCCACAACACATTTTTAACATCTTTCAAAATTCAACAAATCCGTTAAAAATTTTCTAAAATATTTCCCAAAATTATAAACATCACATACCAGCCCAATATAATGTTATATAATACCCTTTTGATAATCGAATTCCATTTTTCAAATAACTCTCACTCAAAACAGCCCGAAAACATGTCTCGCACCAATATCACAATTTCATAAATCACCTCGACAAATTACAAAACCTCACCAAAATGTTTTTCCACATAACAGACCACTTTATGTTTAAAAAACTCATTTTTGGAACATACTATCACCAAAAAATTACGTAATCAACCATTTCTCACATTGTTTATCTCATTAAATAATTTAAAATTTTCATAAAACCAACCAAAGAGGTACAACCATGGTTCTCATACAAAACCCAGTGCAGAACCCTAATTAATGACCAAAACAAAACCAATAACAATCCAAAACATATTTTTCAGCCCTAAATACATTTATTATACCACTTTAAAGTTTTATAAAAATATCTCAAACAATACCACAAAAGGTACACATGAAAAACACTAGTTTTTAAAAATCACGTTCAAGAAGTAAAACATGGTATCAGACAATAAAACCATTCAAAAACCCCATTAAAATTCCCACATGACATTAAATAAATAACAAACAAAAATTTTAATCCCCTTTAAACACTAATAAATAACTTTCAAATTTTATAAAATACACCCAAACATTTCCCCAAGAGCCAAGCATGGAAAGCACCCAATTCCAAACAAAAATGAAACTACAAAATTAAACAGTTAACCAAATCCATCAAAAATGGTTTTATCACATCAAAAACATATTTGAAACATACTAAATTATTAAATAATGAAATATTACACATTATAAAATTGTTAAACATGGAATCACCTGCCTTTTGAGTCAAAACACTTGAATCTTTGTGCGAAAACTCCACCACACTTCCGCCGCACCACAAGTTATTGAAGAGGAACCATATACCATAATATTTCACAAAACATACCCCAAATCAAATCCTAGGTATAAACCCAATCTTATGGACACTATAAAAATTCACGAATGAGGGAGATAAATGTTAATGTTAATCTTGGATGACTATGTGATTAAATCCTTCAAATATTTGGGTTTCAATCTTATTTTGGTTTACTTTGAAGAATTTTATGGACAGATTGTTTATCAAATGGTCTTCGTTGAACTTTGGGTTTTGTTGGATAATTTTTGGAGATTAAGAATAGATTTTATTTTTATAAAGGGTTATCCTTTTCTGGATTATCTGATCTTGTTCTAACAATTTTGGTTTTGGTAATGGTCTAATGACATGGGAAATATATAGTTCTATCTTTTGGATTAGGTGGTTCTCTAGAAGTTGATTATAGTACTCTTAATGTGAACCAGTCTTCCTAAATACTCATAATTTGGGAAAAGTATGAGTTTGTGTAATAAATCTAGTAAAAGTTGAAATTCAACATGACAATTAATTATGTCTCCTTAAGATCAAAAATAAATTCCCCAATGAAAATAAACATAAAACAAAAATGTTGTCTATTAACTTTTCCTACTGGGGAATCTAATACTATTTAACGCACGACAAGTTTGTGATTATCTCGTTATTAACATTCTCCTAAACAAGTTTCCTAACACTCTCCCTCAGAACATGATCCCTTGATTTTTCTTCCATATCCATGTTTTCCTACATGGAATCCTATTATGGGTTAACTCGGGTGAAATTTGTACTTCTATTTATTTATTTTAAAGTGATAGTTTTACTGACTCTTGTTCTGATGTGGGATTTTCAATGATGTTTCCATGCCCAATTTTAAAATTGTGAGGACGCAATTCCCAAAAGTGCGAAAGGATGTAACACCCCAAGTAAATAAAGAATATGAAATTTTTATAATAATCCATTTTTTGTGAATAAAATTTAAATATTAATTTAAAGGGATCGCTATGCTCGATGGCTTACCCAATACGCAACAACGAGTTTCCTTGAAATCTTACGTTGCACTCTAATAATAATATAATATTATTTTAAATGGTAGTTAACGCCTAGCCATTGTAATGGTGGGAATGAATAGATCTAACTACAAAATTATTATATATGTTTTTAAAATATTTTTACTTTCTAAAATAAATGTTACAAGATTAAAAATGAGAATGATTCTAATTTTAAGCATAAACATTCTAGTATTCATTAAAATGTCGATTAACTGCCTTTTGATGGTGCACCTCATTTAAATCAACTATTTGACAATTTTATGTGTTATATATGAAAAAATTAAATTCTTCTTTAGAATCGGGACATCAAAATTTAATTTTTGTAAATTTTTTTTATTTTTTCGATAAAGTTCATTTTTTAATGAATAGTGAAAAATGTTGTATTTTAATTCAAAACATATTTTTAATATAATTTATTTATATGATAATATTATCTTTTGAATTGGTTTTAATCTGAAATTATAATATTTTTTTACCATTTAATCTAATAGTTTTCATTGTAATTAATTGCACTTTGAAATTAGACTTAAACTAGTGTCAATCTTTCAAAAGATATTGTTTCTTAAAAACACAGTATTTGTTTTGACATCAAGAATTAATAATTAAATTAATTAATGAAACTTATATGTTTTGAATTCTTTAAAAAAGAAATAATTTTTGAAACTGGAATATCAAAAATAGCTTAGCGTGAATTTTTGGTATTTTTCTGAAAAACATCATTTTTTGGTGAATAGCGAAACCACTAAGTGGTAGTTTAGAAGCATATTTTTTTGTTTAAATGAAACTTTACCACTTATGTGATTTTAATTTCAAGAATCCAATATACATGGTTTTCATTAGGATGTAAAATGTGGTTCTATGGGTTCAAAATAATTTTTTGGGTGAATAGTAACTTTTATGTTTTAATCGCGATTAAAGGTAATTAGTGTAGTTTAAGGTAAAAATAATGTTTTAAATAATTAAATGACCATGACACATGTCCTACATTTATTGGATGAGTCATGGCCGACCAAGACAATCCATGGGTCAACTTGGGGACCCCATGGAGCCACTTTGGTAGGAAAATGTCATTTTTAACTTTTTTATTTAAAGATAAAATTAAAATGTCACAAACATGTGTTATTTTACTAAAACAATTTTTACATGGGGTTATACAAGTCATATTGTTGACTATAATTATTTATTATAAAGATAAAAATATTACCTACATCATGATATCATTTTTATAATTTTTATACACTAAATAAATTAAATTATTTATGACACCATTATGATGCAGCGATTACCTCATTATTTTACGATTTAAATAAAATGAAAAGATAATGTAAAATATAAGACCTAATCATGTCACAAACCTATTGTATGGGTGGATTTATAAACATTATCACCTTATCCTTTAAATATATATTTTTGGGACCTTCAAAATCCGATAATCATTATATAATAAAGTAATATTTTATAACATTCCAAGAGTTCCCCTCCTCTCCTATTATAAAAGGCCCCCACCTCTACCACCTTACACACACTTCTAATGACTTTGCCTCAGACAACCCCTACAAATTTCATCTCTCCACATCCCTCTCTTCATAATTGAATCCTCACTTTGGGAAAAATCCTTTCCAAGGAATCCATTGAGCTCAAATCAAAGAGAGTTACCCCGACTTAAAGGTAATGTCTTCCCTTGTGTTCTTTTGTTTTATTTTTCTTCTCCAAACCCCAAAACTCCTTTTATTAATTTTTTTTGTAAAAAACCAGTATATTAAATATAATAGGATATGTTTATAATAAGTATTCTAGATACACATTCTCACACCTCCATCTAATGGTTAAAGAACATATTGTTTCTGTGGATGGCGAATTACTGCCTCACGAAACGATGATTGGTCAATATTCATTTAACACCATCAAAGGCATACATTAAGATGTAACTATATTTATATATGATATATAATATGTTTATTTCTTCTTTTAGCTTCTTTATTTTTCATTTATGGCATACCTTTATGGTTTCCATTATGGGGAAACGCGATATCTTCAATTTAGGAGGTGCGGACTACCGCCTCCTCAAAGTGATTTGATTCGTTAATTCCATATGCGGGGCATATAAAGGATGGAATTAATAGTATTACATATAATATCATACTGGAATTATAATATACCTTTATATAATTATTATTTCATTCCATTGAATACATAAAAAAAATAAATGAATGGAGTGTTCATGTGTACATGCGGTTTACTGTCTCCATGAACGGTACATTTCATTTGTTATCTCCAAATGTTATGTACTATTATAAGTAAATTTATAAAATGGATATATATTTAATATATTAAATCTAAATTATGGATATCATTTTGTAATTATAATATATATATCTCTCATTTGGTTTTAATTCCATTAATATGACAAAAAATGATATTAGCGTTCATGCGTACGTACGACCTACCGTCTCCATGAACGATGCTTTCAATTTTTTATCTCCAAATGTTATGGAATTTTATAAAATCAATATATACTAAATATATATGATATTTTAAACATAAATACTATTCTAGATATGATGTATCTATTACTACATGGAAAATTATTTTCCAACAAGTTCAATTTTTACTCATGTACCGAACGTCGACAAAAATGTCTAATATGAACTCACCTTAGTAACCAATTATTATAACATTATAATATGTTATAAGAACTGAATAATAATCTTTAATATAGGTACTTATGAAATTATAAATTGACCAAATTTTATTATTCATGAGATTAAAGAACGATCGAGTCATATCGGACAAGAGGTAAAGAAACCTACCACTCTCTTTCATTTTGAGTACACTCTTTTATGTCATTACATTTAAGCTCATATTTCTTATGATTGGATTGTTCGTTTATATTACTATCACTGTACTTTTTTATGTTCATATTATGAGAGACCCTATTTTATCTAATCAATCCATTTTTGAAGTTTTGATTGGCCCCGTTAGGCTGCCAAATTTTCGTAAGAGATCCAACCTCTCTCTTTATTTTAAGTACTCTCATTTATGTCACTTCTTTTAAGCTCCTCTATGTTATGTTGGGGTTGTTATTTTATATTCATATTTATTTACATTTTATGTTAATATTGTGAGAGTCCCTATTTGATCTCATCAATCCATTTTTGGATGTTTTAAGTGGCGTCGTTAGGCTGCCGAGTTTTCGTAAGGGATTTTTCATCTCACTTCTATTCCCATGAGATTTATGCTAAATTTGGAACCATTTCCATTGAGTGGTATATGTACTGCCCATTATTCTACTCTTTTTGTAATATAATTTCTTTTATGAGTATTTAGATCGATGTTGTATTGTCCTTCATTCATGGGGTGTACGTTTCGAAAGATACCCAAGTCGGTAAGGGACTTCGTCTCAATATCCATTCATTGAGGCATATTTTGTTTCATACACAACTTTTTTTATATGCTATATAAACCCATTTTACTTTAAAACTTATTCAAAAGGAATCATTTTTATACGAATAATTTTACTAAATGACAAAATATAATGTTTATTTCGTACGTATGTAGTGACAATGACTTTTCTGCCGCCGTGACCATTATTTGAGTTTCAACTTCCTCTACAAGCCATAACTTTTTTTGAATGAAAAATAAATACCATGTTTTAATTTTCTTTTATTCTGTTAATGAAAATGGTTTTCATAATGTTTTTATATCAATTTTTTGTATTTATATATTGTGATGGAATGTTGAAAATGCTATGTTTTCTTTATGAATGTTTTATGTGATAAGATTATGTTATGGTTCTTGGGCATTGTCATGAAGACGGGTGGTTCCGTGATAAACTAACTGTAGGTGAGCCCGATATAAACCTCAAATGCATTGGGTAAATTGAAGGAGTTAATCATTATGGTTTTCCGAATAGATTTAGGTAATATACTATGATGGGTATTCCAAACGTAACCAAGAGGGTTACTCCAAATGTAAGAATGTTATGAATGCCTAAAGATACCTTTATGCCTTATAATTTCTATATTTTATTCATGATTTGATGAGGTATATTAAAGTGATTATTTCCTATGAGTAAAGTCTTCTTTCATTGATTCTTCTGTATACATGTACTAATGTTTCCTTTCTATATTTTTATATTCCTTACTGAGCTTTTTATGCTCATCCGATGTTTTTGAAATGTTTTACATAGGACGTAAAGATGAATAGGGTCAAGTATGGGATCATGGAAAGACATTCTATCTAAAACATGGAACTAGACATGTTTCTTTTAAAATTTTTATTTATTTATGGAAGCTTAGTAGAAGTATATACTTTTTAATCTTTTGAGATGTAATAGTTATATCCAAATTCTCTAAAACATTAAACCTGAAACTATCCTCAATGTGAATTATTCATTTAATTCAATATTAATTAATTCTTAAGGCCGGGTCCTTATATAAATTTGTGTTCGTTTCTTTGTTTTCTTACATATATCAATAGTATGTTTTATCTCAAGATATCCTGATACTTACCTTTATTTATTTTTCAATGGTGGTATCGTTAATCTGTTTTCTAATGTTAATTTCAATAAATATATTTTTAAAATTCCATATCATATATTTTGTTACCAGTTTTAAATTGCGAGGAAACAATTTATTAAAAATGGGGAGAATGTAACACCCAGATATTTCATGAAACGTTATCTTCAATAGCTTTTATGGCTTGCAACATCGACTTTTCTAGTGTTACAAGCCAGATTGAGTTTCTGAAAAATAACACTTTAGTGTTTTAATTATTTAAATGATATATTTTAAACATATATATTAAATATATTATGATGAATAGAAAAAAAATCAATTTTCAATGTTATTTATATTGTTTTCACAAAAATAAAAAATATTTTTATTTTAATGTATATTTTTCGGTAAAATAGGTTTATGTTTAAAATTGTTATTTTCATGAAAGAAAAAATTGTTATGTTTTTTGAACATTTATAATATTAATTTTTGGCACAAATATAATATTTATTGGGTAATGTATACTTTATGTTTGAATTTGAAATATTAAAATTATCTTAGGGTGAATTGTTTTCTAAAAACATTCAATTTTTGATGAATAGTGAAAACCACTACAATATTATCTTCAAAAATAATTTTTCATTAAATATTTATTTTAATATATTAAAGTTTTCAATTAAAAATAATATATATATTAATCTGATGTAGTAAATTTTAATAATTTTTATAATTTAATTGAATATAAATATTCATTGAACATTGTTTACGCCTTTTAACCCACATAATAGCTACACTAGAAGATTATATGAATATATGATTTTACTGCATTGAGTTGAATTTAAAAAATACGACCTACATAGTGGTAATTATGATTAAAAAAGTGGTCAAACAGGATCATAATAATTTTTTAAACAAGTAACTATTAAATTTTATTTACCACTAGAAAATAATGAAACAATATTATTATAAAAATTTAAAAATACCATAAACATTTCCTATTTTCATTAGATAATTATATTTAGTCCAAAATAAACCTTAGGTTGAAAATATGATACTTTTTTAAGACACTTGTGTTAGATTAAGACATTTATTATATTTTTTTAAAGAAGAGTTACAAGTGTCATATTAAAAGTTTATTAAATAAATTATTTTTAATAAATTTATTAATATTTGATTAATTAGTCTACAAATATTCATTGAAAATATATGATATTTATTTAGTAATTTTATATTATTTATAATTATTAGTAATTCCATATTTAAATTTATTTGTGATACCATGATGATGAAGTAATTGTTTTATTAACAGTAGAACCAAATAAATGTTATGAATAAAAAAAATAAAATATTATTTTATATATTTAATTACATAAAAAAATTATATTGATAACATGGACATGTTATTGAAATATTTGATGTAATGTATGGATTTTATAATGTTGTATTGGTATTTTCATAATTGAAAATATTGATTATTATTAAAATTTTCATAATTTATATTTTAAAATAAATAATAATTTATTAAATAATATTGAAGTAATAAAAATAAAATATTCATCCAAATAACATCTATAATATCAATTCCTTCATCAATGATGCAATTGGTGTCATATTGGAATTTTATATTAAATATAATAACCCTATAGTAAAAAATACTAGAAGACATGGTTATAGTTAATATTTTTAACTGAGTGTTACAACTAAACGATAAGATTAACTATATGACCTAAACATGTCTATAATGTATTTGTTTAGGGTATTTATATCCATATTTATTTTATACTCTATATTAATTAACTTGGAGAGATTTTATAATGAAAATACATTTATAATAAATTAATATTTTAAGTTCATCCAAAGGATCTCATCACCCCTCTTATAAAAGGGATGAATTCCCTGTCAAAAATTCACACCTCCAAAACACATTGGATAGGCCAAACCCTAACCATTTACTATACCAACTCCAATCACCATATCTTATTGTCTAAACATTGGGTATAATGTTAACCTATGGATTTTTTTGTCCAAATAAAAAAGAGACACATAAATAGAGGTAATTGTTTTATCCCATATCTCAACGTTATTTTTTCATCTACTTTCTCATTATCTATTAATTACATACTAAAATAATAATTATATTACCAAAAACATGAATATGTGTAATAATATTAATGGTACATCTATATATCTCCTTTTCCCAATATTAGGAGGAATAAAATCAGAATGTGTGTATACGTACAGAATAATGTCTCCACATATTGGTGTAAACTATTTTTCATGTACACATTATTTCTATGGATATAATGATATATAATAAAGATGTTATAAAATAATTATAACAAGATATTGTTTGTTTAAAATTCAGATTCCATACAATTCCATATCATTTTACCATTAAGGAATAGACAATGTTGCTCGTGTGTACGTACGGTTTACTGTCTCCACGACCTGATTAGATTCATAATCCATGTTAATCATTCAAGAAGGATAATATAAGAATATATATTATAAATTAGTATAAAATAAATGAAATAATAATAATAATGGAATAATATATATATATTTGTTTGTGTGTGTGTGTGTTTGTACATATATGTCATTCACTTATTTCAATTCCAGATGACATGAAAACAAAGACATCTTTTTTGCATACCTACGACCTATTATCACCATGTATGGTGTATTACTTTTCATATATATATATATATATATATTATTTATAATATATATATATATAATATAAATCATGTTATGTACTATGGATGTAATTAAATCAAGACTTCTATAATTGGATCAAGAATAACAAGTCAAAACAGACATGCTATAGAAGTGATTTCTTCCCGATATGTTGCATTAAATTTAAAATTGTTAACAAAATAGTTAATATAAATTTATAAATAAATGATATGTTCTTTCATAATTGTTAATATAATTCTTTTATAAGTTAATTATATGTTTAAAACCATTAAAAATGAGTTTCAAACATGTACTGAGAGTATCCGACCTATGGTATGGGAATTATGCCTCACATTTAATTTCCATGAGAAATAAGTCATGTTCACCACTTATAATTTGTTTGATGCATATGTAATTCACACATTGTATTATATATAATGAATAAATTTATCTTCATGGTATTTAGATATTCATTTGGAGAAATTTGGTTTATTATTTATATTTACATAGTTGTATATGACACTTTGAATGATTAATGAATTAATAATATCTCGATTTCAGTATTCATGGAATTATATTACATAAAATTTATATGTATATAAAAGGATTATAAGATAATATATTTCTATTTTTATGTTCATTAAATATTTTACAATTTTTAATCATTTACTGTAGTTTTATTATGGTTGAGTTTCTAGATATCATTACTATCTGAGTTTGTTTATATGTAAGTTTCTACTGGGGGATATTTATCTTCCATTTCCATGTTTCATAATATTTTTTTCATAATATATCTTATTTTGGTTTTATTTAATTTTATATTTAAATTAATAATAATTTTAAATTTTTATTTATTTATTCATCTAAATACTTATCATTATTTTCTATTATATCAAAATGGTTTTGTGGATTTATTTATTTGTACATGAATGTTTTAAAATGATAATTCCTTTCAAAAGTATAAATGTTGTATGGGACACATTGATTGAAAAGTATGTTTTAAATGTGTTCTTTAATGGATTGATTGATTGTTGATATATTCATTGTAAATAAAGGAATATTTATCTCAATGAGTTTTAATGAATTTATAATATTATTTTTATTCTATGTTACCAACCTCTGCTAGATTTTATACTCACTAATGTTGATTTGTTATGACAAAATATACCAAATTATATAAAATGGTATATGATACAATTAAATGTGGATATACAATTATGATACAATTGTTTTTACATAGTTATTGTATTAACATATTATATTCTAATTTTATTACGAATTTTTATGTTTTTGTGATTTAACTCTTTTATGAGAATAATGAATTGGACTTAGTAAGGATTTCTGGGGCCCACAATATTCCCTCGATGCATAGATAGGTCTCATGAGACAATATAGTTTCTTTACATAAGGACAAGATGGAATGTTAATGATTTTGGATGGACATGATTGTATGGTTATGATTTAGGGAATTATGCCCTTACTCATTATGAGATTAGTTAGTGATTTAAAATTAGATTAACTAACAAGTAAATTTTCCATGTGAATGATTAAATTGAATTATTTGATTTATTTTGGTCATATTATGTTGAATATAATGTTATAAATGGAATCTATTTTACTTTTGTGATCTTCCTTACAATTTTAAACTTATATATGAGATATTATGATATTAAATTTATCCTTACTAAGTATCTAAGCTCAACTGATTCATATGTTCATTTATCCTATGATGGAAAGAAATATATAATGATTGACCTGAAGGGATAGTCTTAGAAATATGAATGGGATGATATGTTGTTTTTCATTTTAATATGTAATGTAATATTTATGTTTGAATCTAGTATTTCCAAGGTACTACACCTATTAGTCATTAGTAATTTTATTCTTTATAATCCAGGCAATGTAATAAAATAATTCACTAGATTTGGGCATCTGAGGTCAGCGCATTACTTTTGGTATCAGTAAAAGATTATAAATAACCATGGAAACTGGATTTAGAAAACATATATTTGGGATTACAACCATAATATAGGATTTGTAGATATTTATAGAATATAACCATATAATTTTCGTAACATAGATATTTTTTGGGTCTTCCAATTAAAACATCTAGGTTTAGATTCCACAACTCAATGTTGTTTTGGATAAATTGAATCAAGGAGTAACAACTTTGAAAATGTGTTTTTGGATTGACTGGGGTTAACCTGATACACAGAAATTGTAATGACCTGGACCCCCTAGCCATTAATTTACCAAAAACATGGCTCCACAATGAATGTGGCACCCTGAGGGTGACACCATGACGGTGGCAGCATGCCCTCATCGATCCTTTCGTTCATTTTTCCAGTACCCGACTTTTCAGGTCCCGTAACATATCTTTCGAAGTAAAGTAATTTTAATACCCTTTTAAAGTTACTTATATCCCATAATTAAAACCTGAAAATCTAGATAAATATCCCTAATGGGGGATATTAAATAACTCTTTAATATCGTCATGTGTAACTACCCACCCATTTTGGAAACCACGATCCATTTTTTCAGGCATTCAAAATTCCATATCGCGTGACAGTAGGATCTACTCTTTATATCTCCCACTAGAGTTCCTCCTTTTCTTCTTGGTTGAATTTCCTTGTTATTCCTGGTGAGCATGGAGTCCTTCTTCTCATGGCATGTGGTGCGCCTCTACTAGAGCCTTGTACACATCTTGGAGTCCACAAATTTCCTCCCCTACAAGCCGTGCAACCCCTATTCCTATAAGGTAGAGAATAACATTGATCTTTGATCAATCAAGTGTATATTATTCCTTTGTCTCTCCATTCTGTGTATCATGCGGGGCAGGTACTCTAATATTTCTATGGGATGGATGAAACCAAACCTTAACAAAGATAATAAACAAAATTTTAATGGATGATGGGGTGCGTTCGACGTTCTACTGTATTCTATTATGTTTTTATATGTTGTGAACTATATGGGTTTACGCATACTGAATATCACGGTTGTTGGTGGCCATTCTTAGTGCACTAACAAACTCTTTTCTCCTATGAAGATTTAGTGGTTACGATAAGGGAATTTGTTAATCACAAAATCTCGGTGGATTAAATGAGTTCCCATTAAACATAAAAACTTGTGTGATCACCCCAGTTAACCAATAGAAAGAGGAAACTAATAAAATATGTTCCTGACCCTATAGGATTCTTAATTCGTTTTGGTATTAGGTGTGTTTTTTGGTTTGATTGCTTATGGGGGGGTTTGGGTGAGGATGGGATCCTCGGTTGTGGCATGGTCACTGGTTGTCAATCTGGAACTGTGTGGTTTCTCTACTTGTGACACAAATTGGGGTGGAATCCTCTTCTGTTGTGAAATATTTTGGGTCATGGTTCTGGTGGGTGAGTGGATGTATCTTGAAGCCTGATTTGGTTCTAATACAAGTCGGGATCCCAATTTGATGTGAATTTAAAAAGATAACTGGGTTTGAATGTTTAAATTTTTGTTGTTTGTCTTTCCACATGGCTTCTGTATATGCTAGTTAGTTGCCTAGTAGTAAAAAATTTACTTAAATGGGATCACTTAAACATGATAACAATAATGGGTTAATTAGGGAACTGGTTCTGGGACTGAGTTGTGACTCGGTTGTGAGAAGTGTGCTTTTTATGAATATTGAGTAGGTTGTTCGTGCCTGGATTGTCCTTGGAAACCCTAGGTTGGGATGAGTTCTTATTTCTTAAATATATATGATTATAGTTCTTGTGTTTCTTATTCATTCCCCACCCATGTTGTTCACATTGATCTGGACACCCCCATTTCATGGGGGGGTGTTTTTCCCAACACTCCTATGAGTGGCTGGTTATTAAATCCTATTCTTCTCCCTTTACTGAATACCCCAAGACTCTTCGGGCAGGATGTAATGGTCTGAAGTCCATTATTTGCCCAAGAATCTTCGTGCATGGTAGTTGTGGTGGTTGGCCTAGGTGTTTGTGGGAGTGGTTACATGTGGTTGTTGTGGCCCAGGTCTCTACGGGCGAGATAGCAGTTGTGGACCAGGTGTCTGCAGGCGGGATAGTGGTTGTGGCCTAGGTGTATGCAGGGGGATGTGGTAGTGGGACTATAGTAAGAATGGCAGGATTGGTTCAATGCATAGGATGTCTTCAATAAACAGAGGGAATGTGGTTCGGGGTAACCAAACATCTATGTGCTATTACTACACATTACATGAGTTGCATTATTTGGGAAGTGTGCCTTGATGATGTTTGGGTGGATTAGTATTCCTTACTAGGTGTTTTGGTTGTCTCTTTTTCAATAGGAATTATAATTCCTGCCACTTGTGCACGAGAGTCTTTGGGTTTCCCTACTAGGTATATTGTATACTCACCCTACGTATATAAAACTATTTTCCGGTTTCTAGGAGGACTACGGTGATCATATAGGGCAGTACTAGCTCGGTTTTTTGGACCTTTGTAGTTTCTTTTTTTCATTTCATTTGGTATTTTACCTTTTATACTATTGTATTTGGTGGATTATAATTTTATATCATGCATATGGGAATGGATATTTTTCATTACTTTTACTCTAGTTTTTGGTGTTGTTGGGGTTTTTCATCTTATCTCCTGATCTTATTAAATAAAAAGTGTAATGCCTTCTATCTAGTGTGTGATTCTATACCCATGGTTCTAGTAACCACGACGGGACCTATTGAAGTTGGGTCTTGGGGGTCATTATCACTTCTTCACCTTGAAGAAGGAAGGGTCTGGCAACATGTTGCCCCTTCCCTCATCATGGTGAAGGCGGGTCATGATTGAATGATATCAAAAAAAGGTTGAGATATAGGATAGAGTCTGGAGTTATGCACAGTGAGGATTTCATGGGATGGTAGGGAAATAGTGTTGTGTGAACTTGTTGCGTGAAATAGGCTAGGGAAAACCGGATAGGAAACGAGATTTTAGGGCCACCCGTGATCTGAAGAAAGGACTCTGGACCTACCGAAAGACCAAGTAAGGTTACACTGATTGCTGGGTAGATACCCTAGGAAATGTATTTGCATCATAATGACTCTTTTTCTCGTTTTTATGGGGGGTTTTGTGTATTTAAAATGAATAAGAAGTCTAAGAAAAATTTAAGAACAATTTTCTACACTACTTGGGCTTAGGAAATCCATGTTTACCATATAGCTATGGAAACTTGGAGATGACCACGAGTGGTCGAGGAGATCAAGGCATAAGAGGTAGACGTGGTCGGTCGGTAGAGGATGGACCGGGAGGAGGAGGATGATCAGTGGCAGAAGATTCTTCATGTCAATCAGTGAAAGACCCTCGGGAAGTATGAGGGAATCATCTCAGACGTGGAGACATTGAGCTAGCTAGAGGAGTTGGTGATATCCTTTAGCTTGATTTGGGCTCCAATGAGGTACTAGGTTCCTCTGGCTGTGAACGATATTCGGGGAGTGGCGCGTCAGTGGTGGACTCTTTATCTTGGAGAGAAGAAAGAGGCTGAGGTTACGTGGGGAGACTTCGAGAATGAGTTTTGGGAAGATATCCTCTCTTCCACCATGATGTCTATAAAGATTCATGAGCTTCTATCCCTCTAGTAGGGGAGTATGTCATTGAGGGAGTTGGGGATCAAGTTCAAGGTTCTCCAACGCTTCGCTCTGGACCTCTTTCCGGATGAGGAGTCTTGGGCGAGATGATTAAAGGAGGTACTCTGACCTTTTTTCTAGTATGATGTTACTCCTTTCACCTTACCGATGTATATAGAGGTACAAAAGAAGTATGAAGTGGTGGAGAGGATGCACGGGGTGCGAGGAGTATCATGAGAGGGAATCCAGTTGGTTTCGTCGAAGGGGAAGGCCTTCAGCAGTAGGCCTCCAGCATCAAGACCCTCTAGGTTATGACCAACAGGGTGCAGGAATCAGTAGTTCCAATTCTGATCCCCTGGCCCTGGCCCTTTCCTTTTGGGCCCAGTACAAAGATTCTTCATCTATGGGAGCTGTGGGCACCTTCGGAATCAGTGCTCGGAATGAGTTCAGTATGGTGGTGGTGGGCAGGTTCAGCACCCACCTCAGCAGCAGCAGTTTCCAGCCTGGCCCTTTCAGCAGCATCAGCAGGGTCAGTGAGCTCCAGCTCCTCTGAGGGTAGACATTGCTGGAGGAGTATTACCTCAGAGCTCTCCTCAGGGACCTCGACCAGGTTATGGTCGGGGAGGCGGCCAATAGCAAAGAGGTAGAGGAGCTGGGTGTGGGCTTTTTTATGTAGTGGAGGTAGCAATTCTAGTAGAACTGAAGGACTTTTGAGGTACGATCAGCTTGTTTAGTACCCTTGTTTATGCCTTGTTCGATACAGGAGCTTCGCACCCCTTTGTTTCACCCAGTCTGGCCCATGCAATGGGTTTAGACGCTAAGATACTTCAAATTCCCCTAGTGTTGAGCACACCATTCGAAGGTGAGGATGACTTGTTTTACATTTTCCGAGGGTGTAGATGGATTACAGGGCCACATTATTCAGTCGTAGATCTTATGATGTTGCAGATATAGCCATACGATCTCATCCTAGGAAATGACTGGTTGTTCTCTGTATAAGCCATCATTGAATGCTTCTAAGGTAGGGTCGTGTTTTCAGATGTGGGCAGCCGATGTGTGACTTTCATCAGTGAGTGATGTTTCTAGAAAGGCAGCAGGCGAAATGAACCCCTCCTCTCCTTGTTAGCTGAGGTATCTATGGAGTCAGTGGATGCAGAAATAGTGGAAGTTCTAAGGGTCGTCATTGTGTTTATAGACGTCTTCCCTGAGGAGGTGGTGACTCGACCCCCTCGATGTGATATTTAGTTTCAAATATACTTGCAGTATGGTGCTCATCCGATATCGATGGCCCCCTATCATATGTCACCTTTTGAGCTACAGATGTTGTGAATTCAGATTCATGATCTGATGAAGAAAGGTTTCATTCTACGGAGTGCGTCACCATAGGGTGCTCCAGCCTTCTTCGTGAAAAAGGCAGCTGGTGGTCTTAGGCTGTTCATAGTCTATAGGAGGTTAAATCAGGTGAATTTAAAGAATCTCAACCCTCTTCTGAGGATTGATGACCTCTTTGACCAATTGAAGGTGGCAGGGTGGTTCTCTAAGATCGGTCTATGGTATGGATATCACTAGTTGATGGTGAAGGAAGGTGATATCTCGGAGATGGCTTCAAGTGTAGATATGGGCACTTTGATTTTGTGTTTATGTCGTTCGGTGTTATGAACACTCCTTCTGTGTTAATGGGACTCATGAAATCTGTCTTATGGGAATATAGGGATTGATTCGTAGTCTTTTTTGTTGACGACATCCCGATATACTCAAGATTAGTGGAGGATCACGCTGAGCACATGAGAACGGTTTTAGAGGTCCTCCGACATCACCAACTCTATGGGAAGTTTCCCAAGTGAATTTTCTGGATGCAAGATGTGAAATTCCATGGGAATGTAGTGTCCGAATAGGGGATAACAGTGGACCCATCGAAGGTCTAGACAGTTGTTTCTTAGGCAGCACCCAAGAATGTGGCAGAGGGTGGTAGTTTCCTCGGGCCGGTAGGTTACTACTGGAGGTTTGTACCCAAATTCTCCTGAGTTACGACACCATTTTTATCTTTGAACTAGAAGGGCCAAGATTTTGTGTGGAGTGGGAAGTGTGAAGCAGCCTTCAGCTATCTGAAGGAAAAGTTTTTTAGTGCCCTCGTACTGACACTTTCGAAAGAAGGGGAAGCATATGAGGTGTTCTGTGATGCTTTAGGATAAGGCCTCAGGTGTGTGCTGATGCAACAGAAAGTGGTGATCTCTTATGGATCTAGACAGTTATTTCCTCATGAGAGTAATTATGCCACCCGTGATCTGGGACTTTTGGCTGTTGTGTTCTCACTAAATTTGTGGTTGCATTACCTCATCAGGAAAAGCTTTGTGGTCTTCACGGATCACAAAAGCTTGAATTATATCATCTCCCAGAAGGACCTACACTTATGACCGCAAATGTTTATGGAGTTCAATCCGGACTACATCTTCAAGATATCCTACATTTTACGAATAGGAAATGTAGTGGCCAATGCCTTGAGCAAAAAGTCGTAGAAGGATGTGGTTCTAGAATCAGTAACTCCTTGGAATGCGATGGAGGAGTTGGCTGCCCTGCACCTGGATGCGAAGATGGATAGTGGTAGAGGTTGCCTATATCAGATGATAGTACAATCTTCTCTGTTACAACATGTGGAGGAGTCCTAGTGGGGAGACTTAGAGAATGCAGTGATGCGTGATCGGGTTACCCAAGGCGATGCTCCGGAAGGGGGGACCGAGGTTGGTCAAAATCAGATGCTTTTTCAAGAGATGTTTTTTGTTTCAGAGGATATGCACAAGATGATTCTGGGTGAGCTCCAAAAAACACCCCTAGAGGTTCACCCATTCGTTTCAAAGATATAACATGGTCTGAGGTGTTAGTTTTGGTGGCCCCGGGTGAAGCGGGCGGTGGCAGAGTTCATGGCCAAGTGCCCGGTGTGTCAGCAGGTGAAGGCTGAACAATATTTTCCAAGCGGTTTGTTGCAACCATTAGACTCCCCGAGTGGAAGTGGGACAAAATCTCGATTGATTTATTCACAGTGCTACCCAAAGTTGAAGGAGGCTGTGACACTATCTGGGTAGTGGTGGACCGGTTGACGAATTCATCTCACATTCTGGCGATCGAGGAGGCAGGTGCTGTGGAAGCCTTAGCATGAAGTTATGTGGATGAGGTGGTGCGAACACATGGAGTTCCAAGGTCCTTAGCCTATGATAGGGATGCATGGTTTACCTCTCTTGTATGGAGGGGATTTCAGCATTATTTCGGCACCGAGTTATGTTTTAGCACTACCTTCCACTCCCAGACAGATGGATAGACAGAGCGCACCATCCAGAACATGGATGCTATGCTACGATCATGTGTCCGGAACATTGGGGGATCGTGGGTGTGGCACTTGACTCTAGTAGAGTTAGCCTACAATAATATCTATCACTCTACCATTAGAATTGATTCATTCAAAGCCTTGTACAGGAGACCGTGTTTCTCACTCGTGTGCTGGACATAGGTCAGAGAAGTAGGTGTTCTTGGCCCGGAGGTGGTGAGGAGCACGAAGGAGAAGTTCCAGCTTATATGTTAGAGAATGAAGGTAGCTCAGGACTGGTAGAAGTCTTATTCCGAGGATAGAAGGAGTCCCTTAGAGTTCGTGGTTTGGGACCACGTGTTTTTGAAGGTCTACCCTCGGCGTGGGCAGCAGAGGTTAAGAAGGGGGAGTAAGATCTCTCCTAAGTTTGTCAGACCATTGGAGGTGTTGCAGTGGGTCGGTGAGGTGGATTATCAGCTTATGTTTCCACCATAGCTACAAAGTGTGCACGACTCCATCCATGTGTCCCAGATCCGACAGTATCTACTCAACGATCCACATGTCCTTGACTGGGTAGAGCTTGATATTGAGGAGGATTCAGTGTTCATAGAGAGACTAGTGATGATCGAGGATCATGAGGAGAAGGTGATTAATGGATGAACCATTCCTATAGATCGTGTGTTGTGGATGCATGTGGGGCTTGAGGTAAGTACCTGGGAAAGGGGAGAACAAATGTGTACCTAGTATCCAGAGATGTTATGAGTTTTTCTCTATTTTTTATACTTGGTTGATAGAACACCTTTACGTTGTCAACTATGGAATGTGTGGTTTCCATTTTCTATGGATGTGTGTGAGGTGTCCTGGAATGTGGGGAAGGGGGGATCTGATCCCCAATTATGATTCATTAAAGAGGATGCACTTAAACATGTGCAGGTGAGTCATTGCCTCATAAAATGGATAGTATCTTAACATGGAGGAAGGGAAACCCGTCACCCACATGACCAGATTGTTTGAATCATTGTTTTGCATGGTTTAATGGGGGAGGGGAGTGGTATGTTTTTTATTACATTGGACATAGGTGAGGAAGGGGGAATTCCTTGGTAACAAGGAGGTCTAATCCTAAGAGGTATCATTCGAGGGGGTTGTTCGGACTCCTCTCCTTTCATCGTGTCTGGTTTTAATTATCGAGTGCATGAATAGTCTTAGATGTATTTGATGTAATGGCCCGGACCCCCTGGACATTAAATTACGAAAAACATGGCTCCAACATGATATTGGAACCGTGATGGTGGAACCATGATATTGGCACCATGAGGGTGACACCATGACGGTGGCACCGTGCCCTCACTAAGCCTTTCGTTCCTTTTTCCTATACCTGGATTTTCTGCTCCCATAACGTATCTATTGACATAAAATAATTTTAATACCAATTTTAAAGTTATTTAATGTCCATAATTGAGTCCTAAAAATCTTGAGTAATATCCACTATGGGTGATATTAAGTAAATCTTTAATATCATCATGTGTAACTGCCCACCCATGTAGGAAATCACGATATGTTTTTCAAGGCGTTCAAAAATCCATATCACATGACAGTAGGATCTCTTCTTCATATCTCCCACTAGAGTAACTCCTTTACTTATCAGTTGAATTTCTATCTTCTTCCTGGAACGTCTGGAGTCCTTCTTCCCATGGATTGTGGTGCGCCTATATTGAATCCTTCTGCATGTCTTAGAGTCCACAGGTTTCCTCCTCTACAAGACGTGCAACCCCTGTTCCTGGGGCTTGGAGATGAAATATGATCTTTGATCAATCAAGTAGGGTTTTTTCCTTCGTTTATCCTTTACATGTATCATGCAGGGATGATACTATATTGTTTCTATTGGATGGATGAAACCAAACCATGATAATGACAATAAATGGACTATTAAAGAATGATGCTGTGTGTTCGATGTTCTGTTGTATTATTTTATTAAGTTATGTATTGTGAACTGCATGGGTTTACGCCTACTGAAAATACTAGCCATTGGTGGTCTTTCTCTATGCAATGATAAACTCTTGTCTCCCGTTATGATTAAATGGCTGAAACATGGGAATTTTTTAATCACATATACTTGGTGGATTAAATGAGTTCCCAGTAAACATAAAACCTTATGTGATCACCCCGATTAAAAAATAGAAAGTGGAAACTAATAAATTGTGTTCTTGAACCTAGAGGTTTCTTGCTTCGTTTTGGTAATAGGTGTGCTGCTCTATTTGATTTCTTATGGGGTGATGTGGATGAGGATGATATCCTCTGTTGTGGCATGGTCGTTGGTTGTGAATATAGAACTGTGTGGTTGCTCTGTTGGTGACACGAATTGGGGTGGAATCTTCTTCTGTTGTGAAATATTTTGGTTCATTGTTCTGGGGGTGAGGGGTTGTATCATGAAGCCTGCTTTGGTTCTAATACATGGAGGGGTCTCAATTTGATTTGAATTTACAAGAGAACTAGCTGTGATTTTTTAAATTTTTGTTGGTTTTCTTTACCCTTGGCTTGTGTTTACACCTATTAGTTTCCCAGTAGTAAAGAATATACTTAAATTGGATCACATGAACATGAAAACAATAATGGGTTAATTGGGAAACTAGTTTTGGGATTGAGTTGTGACTCGGCTGTGAGCAGTGTGCAGCCTATTAATAGTGACTAGGTTGTTCGTGCCTGGATTGGCCTTGGAAACCCTAGGTTGGGCTGAGTGCTTATTGATTAAATATATATGATTGTAGTTCTTTTGAATCTTATTCGCACCCCATCAATGTTGAGAACATAGTACCTAACACCACCATTTCATTGGAGATGAAGTTTTTCCCAACACTCATATGAGTGGCTAGTTATTAGCTCCTTTTCTGATCCCTTTCCCGAATATCTCAAAACTCTTCGGGCATGCTGTTATGGCTTAATGTCCATTATTAGCCCAATAATCTTCATGCATGTTAGTTGTGGTGGTTTCCCTAGGTGTTCGCGGGCATGGTTACATTTGGTTGTTGTGGCCCAGGTGTCTACGGGCGGGATAGTGGTTGTGGACCCGGTGTCTACGGGCGGGATAGTGGTTGTGGCCCATGTGTGTGTGGGAGGTTGTGGTAGTGGGAATGTGGTAATAATGGAGGTATTGGATAGATACATATGATGTCTTAAATAACTAGTGGAAAAGTGGCACGACAGACCCAATCATCGATATAATATTATTATACATTTCATGACTTGTGTTATTTGGGGAGTGTTTATTGGTAAGGTATGGGTGGATTAGATTTTCTTGCTAGGTGTTTTGGTTGTATTCTTTCTCACTGGGAATTATAATGCCTCCCACTTGTGCATTAGAGTATTTGTTTTTCCCTACTGGGTATACTTGTATACTCAACCTATGTGTATAAAAATGTTTTCAGGTTTCTAGGAGGACTTCGGGGATCGTGTAGGGCTGTACTAGCTCACGCGTTGGGACCATTGCAGTTGTTTTTTTCGTTTCTTTTGGTATTTTACCGTGTAGACCCTTGTATTGGGTGGATTCTACTTTTATATCATGCATATGGGAATGGTTCTTTGGCTTTACTTTTACTCCATTTATTGGTGTTGGTTTTTACCAACTTATCTCCTGATCCTATTAATGAAAAAGTGTAATACCTTCCATATTGTTTGTGATTTTATACCCTTGGTGCTAGTCGCCACTCTGGGACCTATTGAAGATGGGTCTCAGGGGTCATTATCTATCCTTAAACATAATGAAGGAAGGGTCTTGCATCCTATTTACCTTTCCCTCATCTTTGTGAAGGCTAGTCGTGAAAAAAATGGCCCTTAATATACACCTCGTTTCTGAAAATCATAGGGAATATTCATTTGGTAATTCAAATTTTCTTTAAAAACAATTATGATGTATTTGTGAGTAAATTTGTCCCATATGATGCCATTTTTTTTATTATGAGAATATATACATGTAAATCATTATGTAATTCATTTTTTATTATTTGTATTATATATTACAATATTACCTAACATAGATTATTTCATAATTTATAAACTCCACCTACTAGAAGGATTGAAAACACCACCAATGCACATGTTCCATAGTGTAAGAGGGATCATATCATTCATTGTCTTAATCCAACATTTATATGTGAACTAGTCTCCCATGTATTATAATCACAAGAAGAAAGATTATCACGTGTTAATAAGACATTTAAATACTAATCTATGTCCAATGGAATTAAATTTAATATAGAGACGAAGCAGATGGTAGAGAAAAATATGGATAAAGGGAATAAGGGAAAAAAATATTTTTTATTATGTGATAACATTGGAAAAATTACCCTGTTAAATTGCTGAAGGGAATTAGAGTTTTTTATAATTGTGGATAAAAACCACAACATGTCCATGATTTATAAGGTAATGAGATGGTTATCAATTTTCAATGATTTAGCTTCAATAAGATAGGACGCTATGCAAATCAATGTCCCGATCATATATGGAATATACCCCATGATGATATTATTGGATAATGATCAGGATATGATACTAACACAGATGAAGTGGAATTATTAACATTTTTATATAAGGAATAAATTTCAATAAATTTCTATATATGAATTGGTTATATGAATTAGAGATTGAATAATGACTATACTGCAATACAATTTCATTATGGATTTGAGATTGTATGGTACCAAATAGAGTGACACTATTGTAAGTATTATTTTTTAGATAATATATGGTTAAGGTAATGATAAACCATCATATGTATAAGATATTTATGTTGGAATAAATATATGATTGATTTGGATAATTTATATTTGATTTTGTTGACTTCTTAATTGATTAACCGTCTATTTATTCCATCATTTATAGAGTTTGAAACATTTTCAGATTTAAAGTGCGTATATTGTATTCTATGGTTTACTTAAGTAATATGTAAGAAAAAATATATTCAAATTAGGTGTTATTGAAATTCAGGGTATTACCATGTATTTTAGAATACATTATGATGTTATTCACATGATGGTTATGTGATAAAAAGAACTGCAATATGTTATGTGATCTCCCTTATAAATTTAGGATTGTGAGTTTGATAGATGTATTTTGGATAAGCCTAAATCATGGAATGGATTAATTTGGACATTTGATACTATTTTTTAATGTTAAAATAATTAATAATTTAATTTTGTGGATGATATAATTTTATGAATATGACATCTTGTATGTCGGGTGGCAACCTATTTCGTCCGTTCAAGTCACAAGACTGAAACCTGCAACCAATGGTTGATAAGGGTACATCACCTACTACTGGATTATGTGATGTCATGGTTGGTATTACATGGTTTTTATGGTATGATATATGAATGATAAATTCAAATTTGGAACCCTATTATAATAAGATAAATATTATATATTTTAGTTTTATTATCTTTTGGAGACAAATATGAGTTTGTGGGAAAATTTAGTTATAGGAAGATTCAGTACTTTTCTATTAGGTTTTTATCCATTTGTATTATTCTATGATATAATAAATACTTAAAATTTAGGGAAAGGATATTCATACCAAAAAAATTCAAGTAATTTTTTTAGATGAATCAAATGTACAGGTGGCTCATCAATATTTTAGAGATTTCTAGTTATTAACGTTCTCCAAATAATGTTTTCTATCACTCTCTATATAATCATGATGGTTAAATTTTTTATTCATTTACATGTTTCCTTACATGGAACCCTAGTATGTTTTAATCATAGTGACCTTGGTTCATTTATTTATTTATTTTATAATGGTGGTCTCATTAATATATTTTCGGATTTGGGTTTTGAATAAAGATATTTTAAAAATTATATCTCTCAGAATTTGTTTCTTTTTTAATTTGTGAAGACACATTTTTTTTGAATGTAGGGAGAATGTGACACCTTAATATATCATGATACTTCATCTTTAATATCTTTTGTTGCCTGAAACACCACCTTATCTAGTGTTACATGTAATATGGTCTTTCGGAAAATGAAAACTTTAGTGTTGTAATTATTTAATTATTTATGTACATCATATCCATTAAATATATTAACATTAATTTTGATAAATAAATTATAAATGTTATTTATAATTTTTTGACGCAAATAAAACATATTTATAACTATAAGAATATGTTTCGGTAAAATATTTATATGTTTAAAAATATTATTTTCCTAAAGAAACAAATTATTTTTCACTTTTTTGAATAATAATAATAATAATTTTTGACACTCATAGAAATTAGATTTTGAAAAAATTATTTTTATTGAATTCATGATATCAATATTATCTTATGGTGAATTTAAATTACTTTTCTATAAACATTTAATTTTTGAGGAAAAGTGAAAAACAATACAATATTGTTTAAAACCCGAATTTTTCATTTAAAAAATTATTTAAATTTCAATTAGTTTTAATGTAAAAATAGATAAATTATACATATATTAACTCAACATTGTTCAATGGAATCATATTTAGAATATAATTATATGAAAAAACTCATTGAAATTTTTTCACGTCTTTGTACCCTTCTTGCAACATTAGAATATTATAATTAAACATAACTTTACTGCTTCTGTATTTTGAATTTTGAAAATGTGGAACACATGGTTATAAAAAGGTTAAATGTGTATCATATTATATTAAAATAGTTTTTTTGAATAGTAACTTTTGAATTTTATTTTACATAGTTAAAGATAAATATGGTAAATAATGGTAAAATTATTTTGAAAATATAAAATTATCCTAATAGTTGTCCTAATATCATTTTATATGTATATTTCAACCCAAAAAAACCTTATACAGAAAAAATAACCATTTGCTGCCACTTTTTATTTATATTAATACATTTATTATTTTTTATTTACATAAGAGTAAAAAGCGTCTTACTAAAATTTTAATAACTAAATCAATTTTAATATATGTTTTTACATAAGATAAAATTGACTATAAATATTATTTAGAAATATTATAAATTTATATAACTCATGAATATTTATTTATATTTTTTAAATGTCATATAATTAAATTTATTTTTGAAGCAATGATGAGTAGTATTGGATTTATTAAAGGAAGAATCAAATAAATAATATTATTAATAATAAAATATATATAATTTTATATAGTTAATGACATAAACATATTTTATAAATAACATAGACATGTTAGTGAATTAATTAATGTATTTTTTTCGACGTTATCATATTGGTTTAATGTATTAAAAATTGAAAATATTGATTAGTATTAAAATTGACATAATATATTTTCTAAAATGAATAATATTTTATTAAATGATATAAAAGTAAATAAAATATAAATTTTGGATAATTAACATTGAAAATTTCAATGATGATATTTATTATAAAATTTTTGTTCTCTTGTCATTTTATAGTAAATATATTTACCATAGTATAAAAATACAAGAAGACACAGTAAGAGTTAAACTATTTAAATAATGGACAAATCTAAAAGATAACGTTCATTTAATGACCTAAAATATATAATTATTATTGGTTGAGTGGGTCTAGACACATACTCATCAATTAATTGAAATATATTACTTTTTATTTTTTCGAAACTGAAACTAAATTTATACTAAATTAATATTTTAAGAACGTCTGAAAGTGCCCCTCACCCATCTTATAAAATGGAACATATCCATCTCTTTAATTCACAACTAGAAATCCCATTCTGTTAGACAATCCCTACACATTTCAACTCAAAAATTACCTCAACTCATCTTATTGGCTACACATTTGTGATAAATCAATCAGATTGATTCCTTTTGAGAAAATAAAATGGAGACACACGAAAAGACGTAATTATTTTATCACCTGTTTTAAAGTTCTTTTCTTCTTCTACATCTACTTTATCTATTTTTTATATAATTAAATAATAACCCCAGTATCTTATACATTTATATTAGTTATTATAATTATATTATAACCATATTTCCCCTTAAAAACCATCTATCAAAAATAAATATCACCATGCATGCGTACGTAAAACTTAGCGTCTCCATTTCATGTTGTATTATTTTTTTCATGTGAAATTTATTTCTATAGTTATAATGATAAATATAAAGGATATAAATAATAAATATAAAATTATATTTTTTATATATAAATCATATTACATCAAATTCCATGCCATTTTTCTACTATGTAAATGATATTTCCACTCGTGCATTCATATGGCTTACCGTCTCCATGATGAGATGAGATTCATTTTCAACGTTCACCATTCCAGACTGATTATATATATATATATATGTATGTATGTATATATATATTATAAATTGGTATGAAATTAATGACATAATAATACTGCTATAATATGTATATATATATTTATATATCTATGAGTGTAGGAATGAACATATATGTCATTCAATTACTTCCATTCAATACTACAATAAAATATAAAGAATGTTCATCTATAAGTACGACCTACCATCTTTATGAATAATGTATCCTATTTCATATATCAATATATTTTATATATTTATATCATTAATATATATTATATATAATTCATGTTATGCATTTTGGAAGAAATTATTTCATGAACTAAGTATTACGATCAAGAAAAAAATGAAAAAACACCCCCAATAAATAAGGCGATTATTACATGAAATAATACATTAACATAGAAATTTTTAATAAATTGGAAATTTTATGTTTTAAATTAATCATATATGATATAATAAACATCATTATAATTCATTTAGATGTTAATAATTTTATTTAAACTATTATATAAGTGTTTCATACAAGAATGGAAAGTACCAGTTCTATGGTAATTGAATTCCATATATCTTTTAATTTCTTGGTGATATAAGAAATTTACTCCACTTATATCTTCTTTGTGGTGTATATACTACCCATATTGTATTCAATATCATGAATAAATTTATATTCATGATATTTTCATACTTCATTAATGATATTGGGATTGTTATTTAAATGATTAATGTGGTATGTGATAGTTTTAATGTTTAACAAATTAATCCTTTTTCCATTTCCATAATGTTTATAATATTTTACATAACTAATTATATGGATATAAAAGGCATATAACAGACATTTTATGTCTATTTTTATGTTCTTCCAAAAAAAATTTAAATGAAATATTTTAAAGGTTATATTAAATTGTATATTTTTAAATCTCATTATTATATGAGGTTATTTATAAATAGGTATCTAAAAGTTAATATTTATCGTCCATGATAATGTTTCATAAAAATTATTACAAAATAAATATTACTATTGTTTTATGTAAGGGGAACTTTTAATAAAACAACATTTTAAGTGTTTAAATGATTTATTCATCTAAATAATTATCATTACTTTCCATTTTTTCGAAATGTATTCAAGGATTTATTTATGTGAAAATGAATGTTTTAAAATGATAATTTGTTTAAAGTGTTTCAAACTGTAATGGGTCACATTGATTCAAAAGTCTCTTTTAATTGTCTTATTTTAAAAATTGCGTAACTTTTTGTGTTTTCAATATAAAAAATGGATATTTCCCTCAATGTGTTTTAAGGATTTTATTATATTATTTTTCATCTATTTCAATATCCATTATTTACTCTAATTATTAACTAAGGTTGATTATTTTTGATAAAATATAACATATTATATTGAAGTGTTAATGATGTTTTTTAATGTGAATGTGATATTTTGATACAATTCATGGTTTATGGTTAATGTATTAACATTTCATATTATATTTTTATATGAAGGTTTATGTGGGTTATGATTTACACCTTTCATAAGTTGAATGCATTAGACTATGTATGTGACAGGCGAGGCCTGATATAGACCCTAAATTGATCCTTCAGTCTTATGAGGCAAACTACTATCTTGGTAAAAGGCCATGACGGAGTGATAATTGTCGTGGAATGTGAACCTGATGGTATGGTTATAATGTATGTAATTATTCATTTACACATTATGAGATTAGTTATTAAAGTTTAATGTCATTATTTGACATGTTTTGTATCCATGTTATTGATTTAATAGAACGATGTCATTTTTTATTTCAATATTATACTGAATATTATATTTTAAATGACTTGTGTTCTATATTTATATCATTCCTTAAAATTTTAGACTTATCATTTATAGATTTATCTATATTGTTTACCATTACATAGAATCATAGCTAAACCCTTTCCGATTTTCATTTTATCCCAGAAGAGATGATGTATATAATGATTGACCAGAAGGGATAGTCTCAAAGATATTAAAAGGATAATATGTTGTTTTTTATTTATTTATGTAATGTAAAAATTATTTTTATATATAGCATTTCCTAGGAAAATAAATTGTTCTATCATTAACAATTTGATTACTTATAATCATGCTAATTTTTAAATATAATGTAGTAGCTATGGGAATCTAGTGATAGGGCACTACAATAGAAGATCTAGATGTTTGTTTAATGGATCAATTTTTTTATAAAAATATTTAATTACATATATATTTTAATTACAAGAGTTGTTTATAATAGGTAGTTGAATTGTAAATAAATTAATGAAGATTAATATTTTATAAAGTATTCATCCATAATTTTTTATAATATAGTATAATTCATCTATAAACTATTAGAGAAAATTTTTCACTATATTATTTTTAAATGTGAGTCATAGCCTAGTTATATCATTCATTTTCTAGTTGTAGAACCTACAAACACGTCACTATTTTATGGGGAATCACAACCCAATTACAACACACACAATTTATTATGGTAGATAGAACCCTAGCAGTCATGAATTTAGAATCTGATTGACAAAACCAAAATATTTTGAATTATTTTTTACGTGAAATCATAAGGATAAAATGAACCAACATGATAGATGGAAATAAGGGTCTCTAACTCAATTGAACATAAAAAAATACATGAAGAATAAAAAATAAGTACTATTTCTTGAGAGAATGATCATATTGATTTCCTTTTTAAGGACATAGATGTCAAAGATTTTTTTCTTCAACCCTTAGGAGAACATCTAGTAGAACTTCTATATTTTAATCACATACATCATATTCAATAAAATAAATTTTAAAAATCAATACTATATTATATATATATATAATGGAAATAAGAAAAATTTCATCTATGATATAATATATCAAAATTCATTCACTTTAACCATTATTTAAAAAATCATTGCTCAAAGACTAATTATGGAAAAATAATGAAAAAACATATCAGAAGTCAATTAATAACTCCAAATTGAAAGAGAAAAATATTAGATTATTAGAAATAAAAAGAAAGGGTTAATATCATTTTATAATAACCACTCAACAGATGACCAATATTTATTGGGATAAATAATAATTCAAAAAATTAAAGTCACCTATAAAATAATTTATAAAGCCTCTCTAATAACATGTCTATAAAAGGACACATTAAAATATAAATATTTATTTGAATACTTTATTTCATTAATTCTCTATTCTAATGAGGATTATGTTTTTAGAGAAATTAATAACATAAACACACAAATAAAAATTATTCAAAAAATAATGAATTATTTTAATATCAGCTAATATTAATATATAAACCATAAAATAGATGAAAACATCATAAAATAATAAGAAAATTCTTATTGTAACATTTTCCATTTCCTTCATGAAATAAAATAATGTCTTTTCTTAATTTTTTTAAAATAATGAAATTATATTTTCAAATTTTTATTTTATTTATTTATAATGTGAAAACTCATTAAAATAATTTATACATGAAACACCCCATAACCTGAATCCCAAAGACGGTGCATTATTTATTTATTTTGAAATTATTAAAAGGAAACAAATCTACAATGAAAGATTAGTTAAGTAGTCATATAATGTATTATTACAAACAAGATAACTATACACATTGTTAAAAAACATGCTACAAAAAAAATTAACGTGCATCTTTGAAGGATTATTCAATGTTTTCTTCATTAACTAGGAATGTAATCATAATAAGGGTGATAAGAAATGCCCAGAAAGGGAAAATAAAATTGAATAAATTAAGAATCAATATATATGTATCGGTTAGAAACATAGCAAAAAATCCATTTACACAACTAGGTAAGTCCTAATCATTATGGAATGATTTGAAACTATAACATGTTCAATAAATCAATAAAACATGAATGAATTAAATACATAGATATATCAATGAAAAATATCATGGATAAATAATAACTAAAAATAAAATATGGAATTCCATTAATAATGGATTTCATGTTTAAGGAACATGAAAACCTATACTTTCAATAACATTCACAAGATCATTTAATCCACATACAGAAACCTGTTTAATTTAGCCAACATATTCAACTCATGAGACCATTTTGATGGTAATGGAGATATATAATATCTAGGACCCACCATCCATTTCAATTCAAAATAATTATTCTTATTTAAAATTCCATATAATTAATAATCCTGATCAAAAACTGTATTGTAGGGGAAATACGGGTTTTCCCCATGATCCTGAAATAATCAAATAATTGTAAAAGTTGACAACATATGTATAATAGAATATTTTTTAAGAAATAATAATATAAGTTTAATGAGAATATGTACATTTTGATAAATTAAAAAATTGAAATGATTACCATAATGTGAATGTTTCATGAAAATTTGAGCAATCAAAAAAAGAAGTGATGAAGTCAAAGATAATCATTATTACCATTAATGAGAATAATATTGTCATTATCATTCCAAAGTCTCCCATACCACAATGAGATATTTAAATAATATTAAACAAGAATGTATGAAATTTAATGAAACATATAATATCATGAGATTAATGATATTCATGATATAATATGAAAAAAATGTAGTGTATACACCATATGAAAGTGAAATGGAATATAATAACAAATAAGCCTAAATGAAATATAAATTGAGATGAAATTCCATTACCTTAACCATAAATTGGTTTTGTGGTCCCTATCCTATAATATAGTGGTTCAAAATATGTTAACAACTTATACCAGAACAATAATTATATTTATAATTTCTTAATACCAATTTGATAACAATATATCATTACTTTTAGTATTTAAGGTATCAATTTCCATGTATTTACAAGTTTGATTTGACTTGGTGATTGTGGTTATTATTATTTTCACAATGGATTAATTATACATATAATGTATACAATGATTTAATTATGATATATATTTAGTACATATGTTTTTATAATAATCCATAATGTTTAAATATAATAAATAAAATGCTCCGTTCATGTAGATGATAGGTCATACGTACACTTGAAAGCTACATTGATTTCTCTAATGTATTAAAAAATGATACATAAATGATACATTTTTATAATATATTTATCATTACATATAAATGTAATATATTTTTATTAATATCATCCTTAACACATTCCATTAATGATGTGAATTATTAACATTGTATTGAGGAAAAAGTAGTCCACACTTCCACAAGGGATGTTATTAAATAATTAAAAACTATTTTTATTAATTATTTTGAATAATGTATAAAACACTCTTTTTTGTATCATCTCTTAATCATTTATTGTTTTTACAAAAATTGGATTTCTTATTTATCTATATATATATGCATTATTTTTAATCCATTGAAAATATTTTTTATATCTTGTTTATTTAAATTAAATCTTTTAATTAAATAGATATTTTATATGGATACATTATATTTTTGTTCATTTTGACCAGGGTTATTTGTATCATGATCAATTTGAGAAATTACCTTTCTATAAAGAGGAATATATCATAAAATATTATTATTTTTTAATTCAATACCACATAAAAGGAATTTCTACATTAATTTTAAGTCACTCTTTAAAATAGCATGGATATCTCACTTGCATCGAGTTCTCATGATACTATGTTTCTTTTTTAGATATATGATTCCTCTAGTAAACAATATCTATTTGGGAAGTCTGGTTATTATTTTTATTATCTCAATCATCTAGTATAGCTATTGGTTATTAATTATAGTTGTGATCATTCCATTTTTATAGCTTCTGTGTGCATTACATGTGAGGAATCTGGTATTTACTTTCTCATTTTAGATATATAGAACACATTACAAACATGAAAGTTGTTTGGTAGAAGTGCACAGTGATAAGCTATCAAACTTAATCAATGAAAAATATTAATTGGGATAATATACTAATGGATAAAAATTACCATATTTTAATATATAAATACATATTTCCATTGAAAATATCAGAAAAATAACATCTCACTATCTTTAAATACCATATTTCAAAGATTATTTTCATTATACCTTATTTTCTATAATGAGCTGGTTTAATGTACTCCTAAATCAACCAAATTTTATCTTCCACTATCTAATGTGGACTTCATCTCAATAGATTAAAATCTCAAACTTCATCACAAAACATTCATGTTCTCAACAAAATTATATTTAGATATATATAAAATAAGACATTTTAATTATCATGTGAATGAAATTGTAGTATAAAAATTCAATAGGACTTGGAATTGACCACAACTGTAAAAACATGAAACCTAGTACCATGGACCTTGTGAATATGTTATTAAACATTTATATATATCACAATATAGAGGATAAAAATGATTAATATCATTATTAAAATAGTTACATAAATTAAATTTAAATTATATTGAATAAAAAATATTATGATCATAATACATGAAAACATTATTATTATCCATGAAATCAATTTTTATACATAGTACACCTCTTGGTTTGCTGTGAAAAATTAAAATAATAATAATTTAAGATCATTGATACATACTTATGGTATACAATATAGTTTATTTGATTATAAGGAAAACATTATGACATGAATTAATTTTCATATATAAGAAAAAATACTTGAAAATAGAGGAATAAATAAATCTATAAAAAAATATAACAAATATTACTAGATATAAAAAAATAATTAAATATTCAAAAAAAATATAATATATTATTGAATTAATATATAAACTATTGTATTAAATATAATCTAAACTATAAGTATAATAAAATTCAAGGAAATAATAATTAAATGATTCTATGATAAAAATATATAATATTAAAGTGATATGAATACATATTTCAATATATCTTATAAAGAACATCATGTCCTTGGTCCCTGGAATATTAAAAAAATACAATTATTCCTTATTCAATGATATCATACAAAATGAGAAATGATTATCACATTATTTAATATTAGTAGTTTGATGAGACCTACTAGTGCACTGATGGGACATATAATTCTAGGCCCCACCTGTCACATAAAAGATCAATGCAGTCCATTACAAATTAAATTGTTCTCTTTATTAATATTAATTTAAAGAATAACATAAAGACAAAAAATGATTTTTTAATAATGATTATATCATAATATTTTATGATATAAAAGATTGAATTATATGGTAGAAAAATAAATTCCCCAATTATCAACCAACAATGATATCTAACTGATATAAAATAATAAATAACATGGTATTTAAAAATAAAATATGCACAAATCATAATAAATGAAATATATGATATTATTATCATCAGGTATTCACTAAGGATATACTTCATAGAATATAGGAATATAGAAACATGTATTTGAAAATATAAGAGACTAACTAAAATATAAAAAAAATCCTCCATAATGATTTTTTAATGACCATTTATATTATCGAATGAATATCCCAATATAGTATCAATCAAAGTGTAATGAAATGCACATTAGCGTGCACCAGGTGATGATTGAGTGAAATCCAAATTCATCTTTTTTACGGATAATACCCCTATGTAAAACTATACTAAATCCATATCAACTTTAAATAACTATATATGTATTTTATTTCATGAAAAAAACACATATTTTTATCTACACAAAAATTTTAGGATTGTTTTAATTCTACAGGTTAATCGGAGTATTATAAACACTTGATAAAGAAAATTATTAGAAGGACAAAATTAAATCACATTAAAACATCTAAAATGGATGAAATGTCTCTAAAATAAAAATCATTCATGTATATGAAAATTAAATTTCGAAATATAATATATCAAATTTAATGAACATAAATGTAAATAGGATTGTTAAATAACCTTAATTTCATAAAATGATTGATTACAAAAATGAAATATTGTGTTTTAATAAATAAAATTTCATTATAAATATTTGAAATGAAAAAGAATTTTAAATATTGACTATAATGGTGGACTAATAAAAGTGATTTAAAAGAATAATATAACCATTATAATGAACTTGAAAATGAAATAGGACAGCTGAGGATCCCTTCCATGGGAGGATTCATCTTAAATTAGTAGAGTGAATTATATTATCTTGATGACCGCCATATAAGGACTACTGAGACTGGTATAAATTAATAATTCTTTATCAATGTATTTCTTCTGTAATGATAGGGGGAATGAGTGGTGTTTATAAATAAGTAGGGGTGGATTTAATGAATTACGTAATTTATATTTGATAATATAATCCTTTCACTGTTAGGTGAAATGAGTTAAAATAAAGTTTTTTAATAAACATGAAAAAACTGGACTAGGATACGCAAATTCTTCCAAAATTAAAAAAATACCGCGCAAATAAACCTTTTAATTCTCAAAAACTAGAAAAAAAATTTATCTCAAAAATCCAATTTTTTGTTCCAAAATTTAGGGATTAAATTTATAAATAAGAATTAACTTCATCATTAAATTTTTTTGTTTACAAAAGAAATATATATTAAATAAAATGAACCATTATTATTTCAATCGTGTTTACAGAACAACGATTTTATAAAATTTTATTACCCATAAAATAAGAAATTATTTCTATTACAGCATAAAATCATTGTTGTTAGAATAAACAAAAAATACACCCAATGAATACTTTAAATGATGATCCAAAAAAATAATATTTTTGATATCAAAATAAATATATAAATATGAAAATTTTAACATTTAAATTAAAATTACAATTTTTTAATAATTAAAAAAATTTTATGATCGAAATATTTCTTCAAAATATTAAATTTAACTAAGGATTTTATAAAATATAAAAAACAAAAAAAAGTGGTTTTGAAGGTTTTTTAAATATAACTTTTATTTAATGCATCAATTTTTATCATAAAAATATTCATTAGTGGAATATAATTATAGAATCTATTAATTATAAAATTATTATTATGTTATTAAATAATCTTTTTAATAACATAATTTAATGCATATATCAAACTTTTATAATGACCAACAATCCTATAATATAATGATCAGAATTTCCATCAGTTAAATTTGATAATAATAATAATAATTAAACAAACATCTTTACAAAAAAAAAGCATAATTCAGACTATGTCATTATTTAATCAATTTAATTTATCTTATACACATGTTGATAATGTCTATCATATTACTAATCATTATCATCCATTTTATTATCTTTATTGAAAAAGAAATATATGAATGGGAAGTAAAGCCCATGTAGTTTGTTTTAGTGAAATTCTTGTTCTTACAATTGTATATCCATTACTACTCAAGGATAAACTATTCAATAATTTCATATCATATATAATGTTATTATGAAATTTAGTAAACTTTTTTTCTGTCTACTTATTATTATTTTTGGTATTTTATTGGATATGATATTAAAATTAATTTTTTCTTATTAGTTTATAAAATAAATCATTACTGAATTTTTGTTATGAATAATATTAGGTACTCATTTAAATAGATGATTTAAAAGTAATGTAGCCTATAAGATGAATCAGATAAAGGAAAAAAATTAACATTTAATGAACTATAATATTAATTAGTAAATCCTATAATCAAATTATTTACATTTTACATTTATTTTATCATATTTACCCAAAAATGTAATATGAATATACATCCAATGATAATATGATTTCATTTTATTATAATGAATACGATATTAATACATTTTCAATTACTGGATTATAAATTCTTAATTAATAGAATTATGTTAAAATTAATCCGTTATGAAAAATATTTTATATAAAAAATTTATTAAAAAAAGGGATTTTAATATAATATGAGGGGTATATGTATATGTATATATAAATAATGGATTATGGATGAATATGTAATGAAATATCCATAAATATTACATATTGTAGTTCTTTTAGTTTTTAATTAAATTTCACTTCCCTATGATTTTATTAGGTTTATAGTTTTAGAGAATTATTTCATAAATTATACATAAAAACCATATATTAAAAGGTGTAAAATAATAAATTCTATCCATATTTCCCTCAATATATAACATTTTCTTAAAAATCATTACATTTCATGAAACATCTTCAAAATCATAGTCATGTAATTTATATTTTCCATCATTGAAACACAATACCGTATTAAATAATTTGAAACATATGGGGTGAGCATGAAATGAACATTTATTGATATAAACTAACATAAAAAATTATTCAATAAACAATAATAAATATATTACCTCTTTAATGTCATATTTTATCTCATAATAAATGTTTTTCATCCAAATATATCAACTTCTATAGCCATATATTTTCATAAAATATTTCATAAGAGAGCATAAAAGGCTATATATAATATATAATTATTTTTCGAAAATGTGAAAAACTCATGAATAAATTCTCTCAAACTTATAAATTCATCCCAAATAATTTAATAAACGTATTCATTTGAAAAAAAAATTATTGATTACATTTTTATTAATCACAATATTACAATTAAAACCCAAAGAAAACATTTGTGAAAAAAATACCTATTATGGGATATCATTTTCTATATCACTAATACAATTGAACAACTGTGTGGGAGAATTTATTACCAATTGGTTTAGTGGTCTATTATTGACCCACTCATCCGTTGTTTATGACATAATCACACATCCATGGTTCATAACATGACCACCCTTCCATCGTTCAATATGAAACCACTCGTTAAGAGATAACAACATTACCATATATCATTGGTTAGAATATAACCAACCATTGATGGTAAATTACACAAACACATATGATTAGTTAATAATATTACTAGCCATTATAGGTTAATTGCATAACAACCCATCATTTGATAATAACATAAGCACCCCTTAATGGGTTATTTCATTACCACCTCTCACAAGTTCATTATGTAAACTCCCATCAGATATTTTTCATGAGACAACCCATTTTAATTAATAATGTTAGAGAACCATAACAGAATAATGGAAAATTAAATCATTCAATTAATAAAATTACACTCTTAATAAATATTTACCCACAAAACAATACATTTTTATTCATTAAAATATCCAATTTATATGAAAACACATTTTCAATCACGAAAAATGTATAAAAATGAAAATTATTGTTTTTTCTTCCAAGAAACAAATAATTTATTATTGGAAACTAGAATGCAAATAATGGTTTCAATATTCAAACAAATTCAATTACACCATATTCGTTAAAATATAATAGTACTATTTTTATTTTTATAGAATATCAAATATTCCATAAAATGATTTCTTTTTAAATCCTTTGAATCAATATATAATGTGGCATAAAATAAAAAATGTAAATTATTTTATTTCCATATAAGTAATCATGTAATAATATTTTTAAATACAAATTTATATTGAATACAATTTATTTTAATGAAAAATAAAAAGGTATTTTTTTAAAACATATCATTATTTAAAAACATAAAAATATTCCAACTTTTTAACACATTTTAATGAATTTATAATTTGTCCAAATTGTTACTTATAATCCTTGGAAACATTAATTATATATTTATTATATGTTTTTAAAAACAATTTTGTATTATTTTGGAAATTTTTCAACTATATTATTCACTTAATATTATCCTTTACTATTATATACACATTAAGAAAATCATTTTCGTTCACTTGAGATGTTTTGATAGTATTATATATAAATGTCAAAAATAACATAGGTTGGTTGAATATGGTTTATGTTGTCATTATTTATACAAATCTATAATATTGATAAAGAAATAAGTTTCATTTTTAAAATTTAATTTTACATTCAAAACCTATTAGAAATTATGGGCCTCAAAATGGGAAATATTACAATCATGATGATGTTAGGTCATATCTACCATTGATTAATATTTCCATTTTTTTCAAAGGTCATTTTAGAAATATGTTATGTAATATTTTTGGATATATAATAAAAATAATGTCATAAATACCATATAAAACCTTCAAATATAAATATATATATTAACCCTATTATTTGGTGATGAAAAATAAATTAAATCACTTTGTAGAAGAGATAGTCCACACATATGTAAGAACTAAATTTTCACTTTTATATGTAAGAAAAAAATTATATATAATATTCCGAGTAAGCTAAATTAAAGGGACTAACTTTTAAAATTAAATATTCAATGGATTTTTAACTATATTCAAATTTATATACTCATAAATATCATTTAGGTTTATAGGATAAAATATTTGATCACAACAATTACATTACAACCCATATATTTACAATGTTGGATCATCTAATTCATATCAATTGTTTCCACAATATAAATTTTTTTATTTTTTTTTCATTTTAGGAAATAACATCTTGATATTCATAATTACTATTTGAATTTTCATACACATCCATTATCCCGATGAAATGAATTTTAAAAAATTGGATGTGAACAAAAAGCTATGTAGGGGACATAAAATTAGAAATATGCTGGCCCCATTAAGAACATTATAACTCATGTAATTTTTACATTTATCATTAATGTTCTATCATAAAATGAAATAATTAAATTACATATGAAAATTTACAATCTTTTTCCTAATAATAAAATTTAAAACCCTTATTACTAAAATAAAAACACTTTTGTAAATATGAAACATCATATTCATAAAACACATTTGAATCCCTAGCAATCAGAATATCTATATAGGGTATATAAAATTTATTTAACTACAAAACATGTTCATTGCCCAATATATTAAAGATCTATAAGGGGTCACCCCCATCAAAAAAAATATATTTGGATCATCCATTTTTTCATGAGATAAATTATAGCTCAACCATTTGTATAAGATATATCAGGAATATGTGAGATATATGATCGGTATAAACAAACCATATAAGCTATATCTCAAACACATATTTCCCATATATAATACATATGTTAAATGTCATAAATTAAAATTTTCATTATCTGACCACTTTACCATACATAAAGTCAAAAATCATATATTCAATATAAATGTAAATTGAAAAACGGAATCTTGATTTTTCATTAAAGTCAAAAATTAATGATTTTAATTTATTATATATTTCAAATTAATGTTATAGTGGTGGGAAAACTCATTGTCGTCATATAAAATAATATATAAGTTTCAATTTTAATTATTACTTAAATGATCCATAAAAAACACATAAAACAAATCATTTTGAAAATAATTCAATAGAAAGAATAACATAAAATTATAAATCATTTTAAACCATAAAAGTAAATTCAATTTTTTTAATATAGACAGAGATGAAAATGGGTGAAATAATAAATCCATAAATAATTATTTTTAAAAGAAGGTATTTTATTAGAGTCTCACTCACTATGATTTTTTCTTATCGTCATGAATATAAAACATATGTTAATAATTATTTTAATAAAAAAATTTATGTTGATTATTCATTTTATTTAAATTATTATTGGTTATATATTATTAGATAATAAATAATATTTTTGTAAATGGTTTCACTACGGGAAAAATTGGTATTTACGACGGGTTATTTGCAACGGGAATAAATCCCGTTGCAAATAGCCCCGTGAAAAACTTATTTGCGACAGGGGTATTTACCCGTCGCAAATAAGTAGGCTTTTGCGACGGGATTGCTTTCCCCGTCGCAAAAGAACTGGCGCGCGTTGCACGCCAAATCGCGAGAAAACTATTTGGGACGGGGAATATTCTCGTCGCAAATAACCGGCGGCGGTAAAAGGTATTTGCGACGGGAATATTCCCTCGTCGCAAATAGTAAGTCGGCAGGTGGTTATTTGCGACGGGTTCTGTCGCAAATAACTATATAACCGTTGACCGTAATAAATGTTGGCTAAGGTATTTGCGACGGGAATCCCGTCGCAAATGGACCCGTCGCAAATAATATAACCTATAAATACCCCCATTCGTTTTTTTCAAATCATTCTCAAACTCCATCTTCTCCTTCTCTCAAAGTTGTATTTCTAAAGTTCAGTTTTTCTCCAGTTTAATTTTTTTCTCCGGAGTTGATATTAACGTTTTGAAGAATGATTAGAGCAGATCAATTTTCAAGGTATTTATGTTTATTTTAATTTAATATTTCTTTTTAATTTTTTATTAGTTTCAATTATTCTTAATTAGTTGTAATTTAATTATGTTTACATTGTTTTGTTACTTAATAAATTTAAATTATTAGTATTGTTCATTTTTAATAGTAATTAGGAATAATTAGTAATAATTTTTAATAATTAAGAATAAATATTAATAATTAATAATAAATACCAATAATTAAGAATAATAACATTATTACATTATTAGTATATTTTATTATTAATATTAAAATAATATAATTTTTTTATATATACAATTCTCTTTTCATCTGTGTGTTTGCTGTTTTCACATGTATTATTTGTATGTGGAGATAGAAAACGCACAGACGAAAGGAGAATTCTATATAAATTATAAAATTATATTATTTTAATATTAATAATAAAATATACTAATAATGTTATTATTTGTAATTATTGGTAATTATTCATAATTATTGGTAATTATTCATTTAATTACTAATAATTAGGAACAATTACAACTAATTATCAATAATTAGGAATAATTACTAATAATTACCAATAATTAGTAATAATTACCAATAATTCGTAATAATTACCAATAATTCGTAATAATTACCAATAATTAGTAATAATTACCAATAATTAGTAATAATTACCAATAATTAGTAATAATTACCAATAATTATTAATAATTACCAATAAGTATTAATAATTATCAATAATTACCAATAATTAGTAATAATTCGTATTAATTACCAATAATTAGCATTAATTACCAATAATTAGTAATAATTACCAATAATTAGTAATAATTACCAATAATTAGTAATAATTACCAATAATTAGGAATAATTACCAATAATTAGTAATAATTACCAATAATTAGTAATAATTAGTAATAATTAGTAATAATTAGTAATAATTACCAATAATTCGTAATAATTAACAATAATTTGTAATAATTAACAATACTTCGTAATAATTACCAATAATTACCAATAATTACCAATAATTAGTAATAATTAGTAATAATTAGTAATAATTACCAATAATTAGTAATAATTAGTAATAATTAGTAATAATTAGTAAAAATTAGGAATAATTACCAATAATTAGTAATAATTAGTAATAATTAGTTTTAATTACCAAAAATTAGTAATAATTACCAATAATTAGTAATAATTACCAATAATTAGGAATAATTACCAATAATTATTAATAATTATCAATAATTAGTAATAATTAGTAATAATTAGTAATAATTAGTAATAATTAGTAATAATTACCAATAATTCGTAATAATTAACAATAATTAGTAATAAATAACAATACATAGTTATAATTACCAATAATTACCAATATTTACCAATAATTAGTAATAATTAGTAATAATTAGTAATAATTACCAATAATTAGTAATAATTAGTAATAATTAGTAATAATTAGTAAAAATTAGGAATAATTACCAATAATTAGTAATAATTAGTAATAATTAGTATTAATTACCAATAATTAGTAATAATTACCAATAATTAGTAATAATTACCAATAATTAGTAATAATTAGTAATAATTACCAATAATTAGTAATAATTAGTAATAATTACCAATAATTAGTAATAATTAACAATACATACCAATAATTACCAATAATTACCAATGATTAGTAATAATTAACAATAATTACCAATAATTGGTAATAATTAATAATAATTACCAATAATTAGTAATAATTGGGAATAATTAATAATAATTACCAATAATTAGTAATAATTATTAATAATTAGTAATAATTTATAATAATTACCAATAATTAGTAATAATTACCAATAGTTAGTAATAATTACCAATAATTAGTAATAATTAACAATAATTACCAATAATTAGTAATAATTAGTAATAATTAGTATTAATTACCAATAATTAGTAATAATTACCAATAATTAGGAATAATTATCAATAATTAGTAATAATTAGTAATAATTAGTATTAATTACCAATAATTAGTAATAATTACCAATAATTAGTAATAATTACCAATAATTAGTAATAATTACCAATAATTAGTAATAATTACCAATAATTGGGAATAATTACCAATAATTAGTAATAATTACCAATAATTAGTAATAATTAGTAATAATTAGTAATAATTAGTAATAATAAGTAATAATTACCAATAATTTGTAATAATTAACAATAATTAGTAATAATTAATAATACTTAGTAATAATTACCAATAATTACCAATAATTACCAATAATTAGTAATAATTAGTAATAATTAGTAATAATTACCAATAATTAGTAATAATTAGTAATAATTAGTAATAATTAGTAATAATTAGTAAAAATTAGCAATAATTACCAATAATTCGTAATAATTAGTAATAATTGGTATTAATTACCAATAATTCGTAATAATTACCAATAATTAGTAATAATTACCAATAATTACCAATAATTTCCAATATTTACCAATATTTACCAATATTTACCAATAATTAGAAATAATTACCAATAATTAGGAATAATTACCAATAATTTGGAATAATTACCAATATTTACGAATAATAACATTAGTACATTATTTTTATATTTTATAATTAATATTAAAATAATATAATTTTCTATATTATATACAATTCTCTTTTCATCTGTGTGTTTTCTGTCTCTACATGTAATATTTGCATTCTTTTTCAAAATTATTAACTTACTCGCCAATGGAGAGGTGAAAGTGATGGACCTCCAAAAATGCTATCAGGTTCGGAGTTAAAATCAGTTGTATTTTCATTACCTCCCATCACTTTTGGTCCCACAATAAACCAACAGAAAATTTCTGGTTTTGGGAAAGAACACAATTGGAATAAACGTACCATATTTTGGGATTTGCCATATTGTTCTGATCTGTTGGTCCGACACATGTTAGATGTCATGCATATTGAGAAGAACTGTTTTGATAATTTGTTTCATACAGTTTTGGATACGCTAGGAAAGAGCAAAGACAATTTAAATGCGCGTTTAGATCTTGCCTAAATTTGCAGGTGTCCAGAATTGGAAATATTTGAGAATGTCAGAACTGAAAGGTTACTGAAACCAAAAGCAGCTTATACACTGTCTATAGAAAACCGTTTATTATTTTGTCAGTGGATTGCAGATTTAAGACTTTCAGATGGCTGTGCTTCTAATTTGGGTAGATGTGTAAAGAATGGTTATATTACTGTATTAAAAAGTCATGATTGTCATGTTATAATGGAGAGACTTCTACCCATTGGATTAAGAGGTCTGTTGAATTCTGTGATTTGGGATTCCATAACAGACATGTCTCATTTTTTTGGGAAATTTGTGCGGCTACGGCATATTATGATTCTCCTGGCAAACTTGAAAAAGATGTTGTTGTAATTATATGTAAACTGGAAAAAATATTTCCGTCGTCTTTTTCGACTCAATAGAACATTTGATGTTACATTTTCCATATGAAGCCAAATTTGGAGGTCCGGTACAGTTTCGATGGATGTACCCATTTGAAAGATGCATGCAAAAATTGAAAAGAAAAGTACGTAACAAAGCATCTGATGAAGGATCTATTGCAGAAGATTATTTGCAAGAGGAAATATCTTTTTTCTACTCCCATTATTTTGAATCTGAGTATCCTTTAAAACACAACCGAATAGGACGGAACGAGAGGAATATTGATGAAATCGACAATCAATTATCTATTTTCAACCAGTCAGAGCTTGGTTTTGGTGGAGTTTATGAACGCTGGCTTTCAGATGATGAACATCAGAGAGCTCATACGTATGTTATGCTCAACTGTGAAAAAATGACATCAGTTGTACTGTAAGTGTTTATATCACTTATTCTATCATTTATGTTACAGTAAATATCTTTGGTTTTTATAGGTTGTATGATAATCATATCAAGAAACAAATTCCACAAATTACAGCAGCTGCTCTCGAAAAACGTCGACTGAAAAATTTCTCTCAGTGGTTTCAAAAACTGGTAACATAAATTCTTTATCTTTTAGCAACTCATTCAATGTATAGTTTACTATATTGATAATTATTTCACAAATTTTCAGGTGTCTCGACATGCTGATAAAATTGACAAACGGCTGTGTGTATTAAGTAACCCACCTTCCAAACTTGTTAAAACTTATAATGCATATGTGGTGAATGGATTTCGATTCCACACACATGCATATGGGGAATCGAAAAAAAATGAACAATGGAGTTAGCTTGAGAGGATCTCATCATTGAGAAAATGAAGTTGACTTTTATGGAATACTTGATGAAATCATTGAACTCTGTTATCTTGGACAACATTACATAACCATGTTCAAATGTCGGTAGTTGGATACAGAGAGAGGCGTGTGTGTTCATCTGACTCATGGAATCATCGATATTAAATGTAAAAGTGTTCTCGCAGTAAATGAACCATTCTTATTGGCTCAACAGGAATATGAAGTTTATTATGAAAAGTACTGTGCAACATCAAGAGAATTGACTGATTGGTGGAGTGTAATAAATGTCAAAATTCGAGAAAATCAGTTTAGTCAAAGTGAATGTGCTTTCACTGATGTGCAAAGAATTGAAGTTTTTCAAGAGAGTACTCAAAATCAATCTTTTTTACAAAGAGACATGAGTATCGATGACGACACCCCACATTTAAGAGTCGGTGATGACGATGATGTTAATGATGTCACATATGAATTTGAAATGGTAAGAGATGAAGCAACTGTAACTCGAATGGATATTGATGATGTTGAGGAGGAATATGAAGATGACATTGACATATATGAAGATGATGATGAAGATGAACACTGATAGCATTCCATGGTATTTATATACAATCATAATATTTATATATGTATATATAATAGTAATTATCAATTATTTGCTAACATTAACATTTTCTGTTTCAGATGGACGACGCCACATTTCGTGAGTTGGCGGATGTTGACCTGACTTTCGATGCGGATGAGTTACTGACAGATGACCCTCAGCCTGCAGGCACTCCAGGGAGTACGCGGAGGGGGCGCGGTCTTGCACGATTTATGATTCCTGACACTGTCTCCGAGCGACGTCCACGTCTTGGGTTTGATCCACGCACACAGAGGTGGGATAACCTGTGTGATAACCTGTGGATTTGACTAAGATTTCATTAATCTATTCACATAATAAATGTTTATTATTTTTTCAGTTTTCCGCATATAGCAGTCGGATAGGGCAGCGCTATTTTGCGCAACTATTTCTCTCAGTCGTGGACCACATGGAACAGATTTCCATTGATGTGCAGCAGGCCATGTTCGGCCATTGGTAGGTACGTACGTAAATAAATAATTTTAATTTTGAATATTATTTCATTTCTAACTTGATATTTTGATTTATTTGTAGGGTTTATGGTATCCGATCGAGGATACCATGCGTGAGGCCATCCACGAGGCATGGGAGGTGGCCATGCGTTATCACCATCGTCATTTTTTGCGCAATTTAAGAAAAGCTGCGATGAAGAAAGCAGGAGTGTCAGATTTTGAGGAGTCATGTAGAGCACACCGACCAGTGTATATTTCATCCCATGTATGAGATGGATTATGTGCGCACTAGTTGAGTGGTGACTTTCAGAGGAGATCATCGGTGGGGAGGCAGAATCGGGGCAGACAGGACGTGACTCATCGAGTTGGGAGTCGTTCTTTCAGTACTCATAGACAGCATCTGGTACGTACATTATTTAAAAATATTTTATATAACTATAAATATTAACAGTTAATTTTTTATTCTTATAGGCTGTCGAGCACCCCGATATTACAGAGTACGACGTATATCGGAGGATGTATAGTGATCCTGCTACTAGGGAGCTCAGAGGTGATCATCAGCATCACATCATGGTCAGTATTATTTTTTTTAATGTTTAAAAATTAACTGCATATAATATATTCACAATTTTAATTTTAAATTGCAACTATATGAGTCATATGAGGCCGCAGCGTCACAGGACCGGCCTGACAGTCAGGCCGAGTCATCAGATCAGACCACTGCCCGTCAGTTTGATGAGGCGGCATGGTTGCAGGCTACCCAGTATGCCTTCGAGAAGGGCCGGGTAGTTGGTATCGACTCTCGACTGACTCCCGCAGATTATTATGGCAGTGCTGCGATGTCGGCGTCCAGCTCGAGAGGAGCTTGTGCATCTTCTTCTACTACACAGTATGAGGATCAGTTGCGATCTCAGACTGCACAGATAGAGAGTCTCCGACAGGAGCAGGAGCAGATGCGTCAGCAGCATGAGGAGGAGCATCGACGCCAACATTAGTTGTACGAGGAGCAGACGAGTCGGTGGCAGCAGTAGCATCAGGAGCAGATGGAGTACATGCGCCGACTCACTCATGCTTTAGGGATGGAGTTTCCTCCACCACCATCTGCAGATCCCCCACCTCCCCCCCTCCTTCAGATTAGAGTTTGCATTTATGTTTTAAAATATGGGAAATCAAAATATTATTTTTTTCTATTCTTAGTTTTTGTCTCATTATAAAATATTAATAATATTATATTTTTAAATAACAATATTAATATGAATAATAATATTATTTATATTTTATAATATTAAATTATATATATATATTAAAATTTTATAATATTATAATTTAATTATATTTTTTGTAATACTTGAATTAATTTAATATTTGAATGTAAAATAATTCTATTTATTTTATATTAATTAAAATAACTTATTAATATTTTTTTTATTTATGAATTATAATTCTAATATTATTATATTAATTAAATCATTTATTAATATTCTATTATTTTTTATTTTTGAATTATAATTCTATTATTATTATATTAATTAAAATAATTTATTATTTTTATTTGTGAATTATAATTCTATTATTAGATTAATTAAAATAATTTATTAATAATTTATTTTTCTTATTTTCTTTATAGTATTTGCGACGGGATACTATGCTCGTCGCAAATACTAGTATTATTATATGCATTAAAATAATTTATTAATAGTTTTTTATTTTTTTTAAAAAATAGTTTTTGCGACAGGTCCCGTCGCATCAGCTATTTGGGACGGGTACCGTTGCAAAAGGTATTTGCGACGGGTCCCGTCGCAAATACTATTTTTAAAGTTTTTTACAAATATACGGAGTACTATTTGCGACGGGGAGAATAACCGTCGCAACAAACGGCTTTAGCGACAGGCCCGTCGCAAATAAGTGTTGTTGCGACGCCGTTTTCAGCAACAGGCCATTTGCGAAGGGCCCTCGTCGCAAAAATCCATTTGCGATGGGATCCCGTCACAAATGACCCGTTGCAAATACCTGTTTTTCTAGTAGTGTTTGATGATACATAGAAAATGTGCAAAAATTTATTTCAATGCATCGACTATGGAAAAAGTGGTCATTATTTCAAGATATAAATAATAATAAACATTGAATACTTATCATTATTATTCATAAATTATAATTCATGAATAATGATTATGAAAATTTATTAATGTTACGACCCTGGAGATTGTAGGTTATACATACTTATGGATAACATTACAATTTTTTCAATAATTCTGGAAAGAATCTATTTACATGAGTCAAATCCATCATGTGGGGCCCACATCATGACTACAATATGGCCTCCTCCAAATGGATAGGGGATGGTGACTATCACTGATGGAATTAACCCACATATGGGACACATTTTTATGATTACCTATACATATGAACACACACAACCACGTCCAAAATAGGTGTAAAAAATGCATGCCACAATAAATACTCTGAGTAAATGTATAAGTTGTACATGAAATGGGCCAGAATATAATTCCAACAATTGAAATATAGATAATAAATAAAGTAAAAAAGATCTATCTAAGACTTTCACATAATACCCCATATAAAGGGTAGGTGAATGGTACCTACATGTAGTTGTAAAAGTATGCATGTTGGACACGTCTCACTGAGCACCACCTGGTTTCGGACAACTAATATCTCCATCAAAGCGTCTGTTTATCCCATATCACTAAGAAACACATGGTCCCAGACCGCCATGGTATTTGTTAAAGTGTCGATCCCCTGAATGGGACACGTCACGTGTCAGAGAAGACATTTTAGGATTGAGTAATTCAATACTAATTAAGGACCCCAACCCCAACGGAATGACCAAAAAAATCCAAACAGAAAACCACTAAGCATGATCTCGAAGAAAGACACCTCACACATTTATAATCTAGTGTATAGAAAGTAATACCATCTGTCACAACAATGAATATCGTGGATAGATGGGGTACTCATCATGGATAAGTTTAATGCATATACTGGGTCACACAGACCCTCTACCAATTTTGGTCTTATTGGGTTCAATAGAACTGCTTCCCATAATAGCCATCTTAATAAGATACTCATCCTAGATATGTAAAGTGGGTCTACCAGGTCACACAGTGTCTCTCCCCACCGTGGTCCTACTGGGTCACACCAAGACACTTCCCACTGATTCATCTGAGCTGTTCCACATAGAGTCACTTGTAGTTGATTGTAATTGTGTCTGTTGTCAGCAGTATTTGGGTCTCAGTTAGCAACATGACTCTCGTACAAAGGGCGCTTGATTCTAGGAGATATCACTCCTTAATCCATTTTTCACATTTCAACTCTAATTCAATCATTGTTATGGTATTCTAAAAAACCCCCATTATCTCAATTGTTCCAACGCATAAAACAAATAATTAATTGAATGTTAGTTCTGAAGGATATTGGCATTTTAGTTATTAGAGATCGGTCGTGCCTCGACCAGGGTATGACCCAATCAGACCGACCTCACCTACCCATATCTAAGGGCACGACATGCCCAGGCATGGTTCCACCAATTCAAATCAACCTAGTTTGGGTTGGGGCCATCTTAGTATAAAATCGACACCAGGAAAAGCCCATTGGAACTTGATGGACCATGCCCTGTTCGATCGGGGGTCCCACCCACCAGGTCTTTCAATGACCTGATTCTATCTGTCCCAGCCTGAAACAGGTGGGCTATTTTGTTCCCATCCTGGGCTGCCGAATATCATAGTTTTATCCTGCGTGCCCCGACCAAAATAGTTGGCCATATTTATTTCTATTCTAGGCATAGCCCATTTTGAATGGCCTGATCTGCCTGCCTGGTAGGTCGGTCTGATTTAGACTAAATTCCATGTGGCATCCTATTTAGTTCCCCATGGTCATAACCGTATGCCTTGCTGATATTCTTCATCCCAGGTGGCTATGTTCCCAATTTTGATGGCACGTGACTGGAAGGAGCCGACTTCCCTTCCTCCCATAATTATTCACATTTAGACTGATTGATAGCACACTTTGGACCATGCAGTGCCAGATGCCCTTCAGCGTGGCCATATGGACTCATCCCACACCCGCAGGATGCCAACTAGATTGTCGGTGGTTCATGCAACTTTTTTGTGGGAACTCCTTCGGCGTTCTGTTTTGTCCCGCTACCAACGGAATGCATCCACCATCGCAAGACACCACTAGAATGCCAGTAGTTCCTTTAAGATACCACCAGGTCCGCTCCAGTGGTCCGTTCTATAAACCAGTTGGGCCTGTAGTCTTCTCAGGTCATCGCCTTCCCTGCTTTGGCCTTATTACGGACTTTCCATCAATTTAGAGTTTCATCCATAAAGAACATTCTATAATGCACCATGTTGAAGGGGCTCGGGCCTCGTTCATTTCAGTCGGAACCCACCTCATTTGGGATTTAGAAACATGGGAATGCTTTAAGTCATTATCATTGTTCTATCATGATGAAAAAACCTAATGAAAATCACCATTCCACTAGAAAAAGTGACCCAAAGAACAACTTATTCATCGGTTGATCCACGTTGGTTGTTTTAGAATGAAAAACAATGAAATAAAAAATAAAAATTGACCCCTACCTAAAGATGATATGTCGTAGGGGTTGATCCATTCGAATTTGTAGTCATTCATCAATCTATGGTCCCATATCCTTTATCAATGTCATTTTTTCCACATCCAGATTTACCAGTTTTCATCATGGAAGGGAAATTAATTCTCTGTTCATCAGATAAATTATAACTATGATTCTCCAAATCATTGTCTTATTAATAGATCAATGTGTTTCATTATTTCGATTATGCTTATTCATCACATCTTTATGAGGTTTAATTATTAAAACAATATATATTTTACAATACAATTATTGAGTCATTTCATTGGAAATTATTGATCCATTAATTGGATTTTTCTAATTAGACTCTTCATCCCATAATCTTCTCACTACAGTGAAGATGATTCATAGTTCAATGGTGAATGAAACAATAAGTTAATTTTTTATGTTATTTTTATATTTTCCCCAAATTGGGTGAAATGAAAAATTTTTGGTCGACACTTTATCATTAATGTATGTTCCGTTAATAAGAATTTTCTCTATTCTAAATGCAACGGTATCCATAAATTTTCTATCCCAGTACCCATTTAGAATATTCCAAATCCACAAATGCTTTCCATAATAATTCACATAATTGTTTTTCTAATTACTATATTTCAAACTCAACCCACCCCGGTCGAGGATAAGATCTTTCTAAGGGAAACACTCCCTCACAAGATCAATGGTACTCTCATATTTCCAATCTTATTAACTATTTATTTGTTATAAGGATATGACAATACAAAATTTATTAGTTAATTAGTTAATTTATGGCAAAAAACTACTATCCAATATTGGATCGCACCGGATAACATTAGTCATTAACTAATGAACGAATACCATCATGAGATTAACTGTGTTCTTTTTATTTTAATCAAAGTCTCCATTTCTGATTTATAATAATTTGAAAAATAAAATAAATTTGTTTAATTGTTTTATTTACGATTATTCCATTTTTGAGTTTTCTCCATGGAGGCACGCACCGACTAAATATCAGCCGCACGTAGGGTTAAACTACCATCCTGAATGAAGCAATGCCTTTCGATTTATGATCTGGGTATCTATTAAATTATTATTTCACTTTTTTTGGAAATTTTCATTGTTGTGATATTTGAAAAATAAATTCTTTCTACAGATCAGTATATGAACATCGCTCCTAGGAATTGTACACCATATTAGTGCCTGGTCTCCAAATATTTCAATATAGTTATAAAATGACTTGGAATTTCTAGGATATTAAGTTACTCCCACATTTAAAAATTTACATCCTCATTAACTAAAACATGTCTAAAAAATGGGGGTACTGATAATGAATCTCACCATCTCGCTTCAACATACTCACTTAGAAATTCTTGTGCTGCTAGCTAGAGTACACGAGAGGAATCGACCATCCAGGATGGTCCCGCTCATATCAATCTTCTATATCTACCAGGAACTCCACAAAATTCATCACATCATCACTGTCTAGCTCAGAATAGTCAATGATGTGCGATGGATCTTGCACGTACCTTCTCTGTTGTGATACGTAAAAAAACATCTTTCATTTGGTGCACCATACCATGTTCGGTGTGGCTGACCTTCCTCAAGCACGAGGTCCCCACTGGAATGAATATAATTTAACTACAGCTCGTACGATGTGGATGCCCATCTCACAGGGCTAGATGGCCACGTCCCTCCCCCGCCAGCTGCCCGCCGAAGCACCGTCGGCAGTTTACACACTATCACGACATGATCAGGCCGCAGAACCTCCTTCACTGACCCATCTTGATGTGCCACCAAAGAGGTCCACTGCTGGCAGTTCCTTTATCAGACCACTGGGTTCGTTTAGCAAACTGGCTATGATGACTGTTCCTTCAGCGGACCACCAGGTCTGCTCCGATGGTCCATTCTGAAAACCGTCTACGTCAGCAGTCTTCTCAGATCGCTGTCTTCCTTGATAAGGCCTTGGTCCTGTATTTTCATCAATTCAGTGTTTTAAATTGGAATAATTCATAATAACTCATAAATGTTGAGGGACTCGGGACTTGTTCGTGTAAACTAGCACCCTCCATGTTAGAGGTTTAGAAACATGGGAATCATTGAAGTCTTTATCAATGTTCTCTCCTAATGTAAAACCCTGATGAAAATCACCCTCCCATATGAACAAGTAAATCGTGGATCAACATGCTTAGGCATTTATCAGTGTTCTACATTATAGAAAGAATAATTGGGAAATCAAAAATCAAATGTAACCTCTTCCTGCAGAAGGTTCGTTATTGGTGTCTATCTGTTTGAATCGGTTGGCATTCGCCGAGATTTCGTCCATGATCCATCATCAGAGGTATGGTTTCCAAATTCTGTTCTACCAGAAATATTCATTTTTTGGAAAATCCTTCATTGTTCACTAGCTAAATAAATTATTTTCTCCATCCATAAATCTTTTTAAAATAGAAAGGTGTTGTAACATTTCTGTTATGATTTATCCTTGCGTCCATACTCTTATTCATTAGTAAAAATGTGTATCTGTTATGATTTGATTAATGATTCATTACACTGTACATTATCCAGAAAATAATGGGATTCATCTGATGTGACTCAGCATCGCTTTATCATTGCATTGTAGTGCAGATGTGTCACCATTCAATGGTGAATAATACAATATAATTAACCTTTTATGTTCTATATATTTATCTCTGGAGAAATCCAAAAACTACACAATCAGGTCGACCATCACTGGTAGAAGTTTGGTACATTATTATAATGTTTCATCATTCTGGATGCAACCGTACCCTCATATTTTCCATCCAGACACCCATTTAGGTGTTATTGAAACTACGCACACGGGCCATTTTAATTCACTTAGAAATAATTCCAAACACAATCTTTCACCATCTACCCGCATAGGTTGAGGTTACACTCCACCTAGAGGAAATACCCACTCATGATCTCAATAGTACTATCATATTTCCAATCCGAGATACCTTTTAGGAGTTATAAGGATATAAAAACAAAATAATTGTTATTAATTATTTTATTTATGCCTAAAACCCAACTTCCATCATTGGCTCATGCTGTCCAACATTAGGATCTACCCAAGGAAAGCATACCCTCAGAAGCTAAATGATGGACTCATATTTTTTATATGAGTCAACGTTCCTGAGTTGTAATCATTTCAAAAATAAAATAAATTTATTTTATAATTTTACTTACGTTAATTCTATTTCCACGTTTTCTCATTAGAGTTGCGTAAACTAAATATAGGTCTCGCCTATCTAAAATATAAAATCCTCAAAGGAATGATGCCTTTAGATTTCTAATCCGGGAACTCGTTTATGAGTCATTACACTTTTTGTGGAAAACAACTCATGTGTACTTATTTAGAACATAATGTTTTTTGAAAGATCATTTTGGGAACTCTGGGACTCTGAATCGGATGTCGTCTTATTGTTTAGTCTCAAAATAATTCTATGTAATTAAAGAAATTCATGGAATTTACATGAAATTTCAATGGTTTATAATTAGATAATCATAGTAATATCATAAAAACAATATTATTTATTTTAATATACTTATTTATATCATCAATGTAATTTTATAATGAAAATAGAATCACTTTTCTTCACAGAGGTGGTAGTAAACTCGTATGTATGAACTATGTTATCATTTTTAATGACTAAAGATGTAATTAATAAAGTGATATATTATATTTAATTAATAAAAAATATCATAAATAATATAATTATTTTAAATATGTCTTTTATATTAAATAACGATTTTCTCATTACCATCTATGAAAATCATTTGTGAAAAATTAATCACTTCTCTTCTTAAGGTGGTAATCTTCCGTAAACTGAAGCAACATTATTGTAAAATCCAATCTTGGGTTCCACATGATGTTTCCCTATGCCGGTTCACCACAAGACCTCTTGTGTGCATCCTCATGTGTAGGAGGTTGCTAACTAGTAATAATGGTCTAGTAATTCATTAATGGTGAGACTATACCCACTCATATTTGTATGAAATGCATGTGTAAATAAACTAACAAATTTGGAATAATATATAACCCAAATTTTACGCATGTTACATTATAAAAAAACAAGAAATAAAATAATAAACTAAAATATATAAACATGATATGCAAATAACATTTACAAGTGATTAGTATAAAACTTAAAATAAAGACATTATGACTCTCCAAGAGGTTTCAAAATCATTTCTGGTTCCCTCCTCTATGCCCTACCCCCAATCTTCCACCAATCATAGAGCCTTTTTCTTACCCAATCCTGCATAAATTTATTCTATTCAGGTATTGACCAGGCTTCCCAAATGGGTTACATGTAAAAATTATATTGACACAACCAATGATATCTAAAAATGGTCAAGTCAAAATGATTATGCATGATGTTACTTGAGGAAATAAGTAAAATTAAATAATAAAACTTTTATAATATTTTTATTTACATTTATTTATGAACATTGACTCCATGATTTAGAAGGATACCCATACCTCATTACTAACTTCATATATTTACAGTTCCTAAAGCATTCCCTAGATAATTCCATATAATAATACCTACTTCTAGTAGGTGCTTGAAGTATTCCATGTACTATGATACCTCAGTTCTTTATTTTAATCAATCCAGAGTTTGAATATTATCATGTGAGGACATGACTCAGGATTCCATTTCATCCTTTGTTAAATTTTACATTTATAAGAAGCATTAGCCAAATTACCAATATCACTAATTAAATTATGATGACCATGTAACTATTGTTAGCATTCATTATATTGAACATGATCAAATTCTCTTTACTGATAATTATAATTACCATGTTACCATGTATAATTCACATTAGAATGACCATGTTATGATTCTCTTACTCGTAATTATGAATTCCATGTTACAATTTGTACTTATCAAATTACAACTACCATGTTACCATTCTCAAACACAATATTAATTTATCAATAAATTATTTACATCAATTCCCATACTAATTAAAAAATTATTTAAATACATCAAATACCTTATTTAACACAGCAATTAACAAAATGCCTCAATCCCAATAATTTATTCATCAGTTAATAATCCAAAATCATAACTGATATACCATAATTAATTTTGGAGAATGACCTATCTCATTCTAAATGTCAAATTTTCAAAATTTACCCCACAATTAATTATCTAGATTATACTCGTAGAGAACATAATTTATTCAGAATTAATTATCTCAAAATAGATAATTAAATATGTCATAATTAATCACTTGTCTAATTATTTATATTACAGCCAGTATATATTTTATCTTATTATCAAAAATCATTTATCGAATAAGTTATCCCCTAAGACTCATGATTAATTTCCCAATTAATCACATATTTCATAAAAAATTAAATAACTTAATATGTATATGAAGTTAACCAAATTGAATGAAATAAATTTATAGTAATCTATAGATATTATATAATCATGCATATACATATCAAATCCCTAAATATGGGAATTATATTTATACCACCCATCCTTATTTATTACCTAAATTTTTCTCAATGGAAATCTCCAAAATCTACGAAGAAACATTATGTTGATAAAAGTTAGGGATCTAAATCCCAAAACCAATATCAAGATTTATTACTTTAAAATCTTATAAATCAAGATCTAGAACTAAAATCCTAGATAAATTTATCCCCCGATATTTTTATATCCAATAAAATAGATGAAATCTTGAATAAAATTATCAAGGATTCATAGTAAATGAATGAGAGAAGCTACAGAACGAAATCCACTTACCAAGAGAAGAGAGGATCTTCAATTCATGATTTTTATCTTGATGAATGGTTTATACGAGGCCTTAGAATCCCTCCAAGTTGATTATGTAACCCTCATTTACCCTTAAGAAATTAAAATCCCATGTTATAGACACATGAGGTGAAACCATTCATTCATCGTTCAAATCAAGTGAGTTTTACAATTATAGGATCTCACTATTAGCCCTTGCCATGTTTAGTCACATTGGTAGAAACAATGTGTGCTATGTTTGTGCTATAAACTGTTTCAAGGGGCCATATTGCATTATCACCTCTCATGGCCTCTTACACCGAGCATAAACTATGATGGAGCTACTTCCTCAAGGATAATATTTCACACAGTTTCTCATAGAAAGCCGCATGGTATGCTCAAACTACACACTAGCAATTCATAGTCTCATTTTCTATAAAATATTCATAAAAATCACCCAAAGAACCCCAATCCATAACTCCCATAAAGGTACTTATGTAAAAATTAAAAATTACTTGAAATGATGCCTAAAACAACTCCATAAAAAGTTGGAATCATATAGTTATCATATCAACCGAGGATTTGAATGTAAGAAGGTATATGTGATATAAAATTTAAATAGAATTATTATGATAAAATAAATAAATATATACTTATAATAAATCATTATATCTTGTAGGATATGATGTTAATGGAAATCTAATTAGATCAGTTTTTGACATTGATAGTCTATCGTGAACACAATCGATAGTTTCATTCCCTTTGATGTAACAATATATGGGTATGGTTTTATCCATGATAATAACAAAATAACAGTATATGGGTTATTATGGTGACATTGTATTTTAGTTAAAAATATAAAATTGTATTTGTATAAGAATAATGAAAAATAAATTTATTTTTTATGATAATTATAATAGCATTCAGAAACTACATGTTTATTAAATAATAATGACAATTGGGTAGGTTCCTTTAAATCAAATGATTCTATATAATGTGCATAAAGGGCCTTGGGATATAAATTTTCCTTTTTTTGTTAGTCCAATGGTCATTAAACATGAAATTAATTGGTGTGAGGTAGTGCTATTTTATAATTGAGGAGGCCTATAATTTAATCAGATACAAAAAAATATCCATTAATGGGTTGTCACTCTTAATTCATGTTCCTTGAGGATTATAAAATATTGGATTAACGGGATAGAATGGTTTTTCCAAAAATCTACCTCATAAAACCAAATCAATGTCCTATACATGTTGTTACATAAAATCCATGTTTCCTTATATTTACCATATTAGGATTCACTATGATATATGTCTATATTTTCTAAGTAATTAATCATTATTGATTAAAATTAAAATGATAATTTTTTGATAATTATAATCTATTGCTTAAAAATATGATGTAAACCTTATAAAATAATGTATATGAGTGATAAAAAAATATTTTTCACATAATGCAATGAAATTTGTAGAGCCCCATTTATCCCTTTTCCATTGTAATAATTTTTTTCCTTTATAGTGGTAAATATATTTCTTATTAAATGGGAATTGGTTCATGAATAAAAAATTATTGATATGTTTATGCTTAAAAAGATAATTTCATACTATGGTATTTTAGGAAGTGATATTCATTTAGTAAAATATTATTTATTATAAAATAACTTTAATTTAAATTTTCTCATTTTCATTTAACATTAACTAAAAAAACATCTTGAATAATATTAAAATTGAAATATATTATTACCAAACCATTATATCGTGTTATATTTTTATAAAATATTAATAGAATATAATAATTGATAAAAACTATAAAACATTTAATTTTTTTAGTATCAATATTATTTTCAATACATTAAATAAATATTATGTTTGTTTTTATTATAAATTTATAATGATTATATAATTATTAAAAACTGTCCCTAAATTACCAGGCTAAAATTAATTTAATTATGATATCAAATACTAACAATAATCATTTTCATATTTAATTTTTCTACATGAAATCAAAAAAGAAATTGAAAATAATTTTGGACGCATTTTTCCTTTTTCTTTTCATAAACTTTAATATTGTAATCATTCATTGAATAAATTTCTATAGGATAAAATGAATAAGGTAAAATAGGTATAAATATGTTTATCCCATATTTATTATAGACATTTTTATATTATTTCAGTGATAAAAATTTTACTCCAACCTCTAAATAAACTCATTTAATATAAACTATAGAAAAATATTTATATTGTTTTCACTAATCAATATCAACCAAAAGTAATATTCTAATATAAAATTATTAAAATTATTACAATTAAAAATTTTAACTCTATTTTACCATATACAAATCAAATATTTTCTTGATCAAAATTTAAAATGAATCATCATGATGTAATGAAAAATCGGGTTTTTATGATTTAAAATTTTCCAAAAAAATATTGTTTTATTTTAAACCTATTACAAGTATGTATAATTATAATATTTTTAATTAATACATATATATAATGAATATTTTTCTAAAATAAATCATATTTACAGATTATTTTAATAAATTAAAGTTGAGATACATTACTCACATTTAAAATGATTTCAGAAAATACTCTATTTTTATCCCCAAAAATACACATATAGAAATAGCCAGTATGTTGATGATTAAAATATAAATAGTATATTAAATTTTACTAAATAATAAAAATATTAACAGCAATAATAATAATTAATTAATTACACCTTTAATTTAATTATATTATTTAAATTAAATAATTTGTTTTCAAAGATCAGTTATTTTCAATTATCCTATTAATGTAAATATTTTCCAAAAATTAATGACATTTCACCCTAAGTATAATTTGATATTATATTTTAAAATTTAATTTCATTATTCCAAATATAATATATAAAATATAAATATATTTTATAATATTTTCTCAAAAATTAAATAAAATAACATATTTGAAAAAATCGTATTTTTTATGAATTAAATTCCTATACAAAATATGTATTGATCATATAATACGAATTTATTAAAAAATTTATATTTACAATGATATATATATATAATATTTTTAAATACTCTATATAAAATTTTTTATAATATGTTATATTTATCATATTTAGAATAATATTATGTCGTGGTTGTTTTATGCATGGAGTTTCATGTCATGTTTGATTTCGAGCGTAGCATCCACTTTTAAAATATCAATGAAATACATTCCAAACAATATTAATATATTATATCTGTGAAATTTTAACATTATCTCTATTATGAACGTATATACATTTGAAATTTCCTTTTTTGGAAGAAAAAATCATAAAATGGTTTAATAAAACAATGTATTGACATGAGAGAAAAAGAAGTATAACGGATAACTAGAAAAAAACAATCTATGTTGTCATATGGCAGAAAATAGTTAGGATGTGATGAATTGGTCATCGATGAAATGTTTAATACCCACATAATTATAGAATGTAACAACATATAATTTATAACTATAATGTAAATGACCATGATAAATTTAATATCCAGAAAAACACAATCCCAATATACATGAATAAAAAAATAATTTCATCATAAAAGAACATAATAAAAAATCATTTTCATAATACTTTTCCTAGGGTTTAGGAATTATTTCCCATTTATAATAAAAATTTATACCTTATTTATATGTCATGTTTTATTAATTAATCAATTTTTGGAAAAATAACATATCTTTATCCAAAAAAATATGTAATTATGATGTAATTTTTTCATCGAATGAACTAAAATAAACATTTAAAAATCAAATAACCACTCAAAAACAAAATACTCTCCCTATTTTGACTTGTTAACAAAAACCAATATTGTTATAAAAAGGTAATTTATAACCCAAAATAAACAACATGTCATATTAAAAAACAAATCAATAACACCAAAGGACTAAACAATAATGCTAAAATCATAAAATAAACCATTAGATAAATAAGTATCATTAAAATTCTCTAAAATATTCTTCATGAATATTGAATCCTAAATATCAGAATGATTTGGTCACATGATCTCCTATTATTTGTGGTATATTTATATGCAAATAAAACTATTCATTTTGAAGTTTTATACCAAAAATAAATTTTACATAATCATATAATCACAATTATAGAATTTGTTTTTCATAAATTACCTGAATTGTTATAAATTAATAGTAAATAAGATCATTCATCTTTGAATAAATAAAAAAAATTCCTTAAAATAATGTTTATATTATTTATATATTGTACTCAAAATCATGTTCTTTTCCAAATATAATATTATTCATCAAACAATCAAATCACTTTTGAATCCCATAATTATTTATACAAAAATACAATATCTCCAAAAAATAATTATTTTTCAAGCCACATCATTAAAACTAATTATATCATACTAAACAACACATTACAGAGGATTGTAGTATCCAATAAACCCTTATCATTCTACAAATGGGGGATTAATTTCCAATGGCATTGCTTGGTATAACAGACTATCATTTTTCTAAAACTGTAAAACTATAATTCTTGTAAATTTCTCATAAATTTGGTGAACATCATAAAAAATCATACCAATCAATGGTCATATAAGACCCAATAGATTAATTACATATAAAAATGTTCCCATAAAATGAAAAAATAATTATTCATCAAATAACATTTTCAAATATGAACATTCAATAAGATAAACTATAAACATTTATCAATACAAAAAAATTCCTCTAGAATTACTCTCATCACATATATCATCAAAAAATTGTTAATTAATTTAAACTTATTATTATCCATAAATCTACCACAAAATCATAAAAAATTATTTACTTGATGTAGACACTTTAATCACTAATAATTTTTCATAATCTATTAATAATTATTATCTAACCACTTCATTAATATATTTTTCCAATTAAAAAATATGATTTTTTTCAATGATTAAAATATTTCAAAACAAAAACTATGAAATGACAAATACATATCATATGTAAATTGATATTGTATCATATTTAACTATAATATAATTTGGAATTTATAGGAATTTATTTATACATAATTATTGACAACATTTTTAATCACACCCCCACACCCGATGACATCGATATTCATAAGTCCATATCTACCCATTTTTAAATTAATGAATTTCAGTATTTGTATAAATTTTATTACCCTCTTGGGATTTATCAAAATTCTTCATTTTTATTTGGAATATTATTTCATTATGCCCCCCTTTTACAATTTAAAAAAACATATTCATGTTTTCCAAAAACATTTTCATTGGTTATTCATAGATCCTTTATAAGACCTTGGTTAATTAGTCTTTTTACCATTGTGAACATTATCAAATTAAAATTTATACAAGTCCATTTTTTCTTTATTAGTGTGTTTAGGAACTAAACATGTTACATGTTTTGAAACATAACTCATTTTCGATGGTGAAGAATAAAAACCATTTTTTAATCCATCACCCAATCCTTTCAGGTTCACCTTCAGAAAACCACCACATCTTTATACACATCAATTAATATTTTCATTCTTGTTTGATCAATCACTTTACTATAAAAATATAGCGTGATCATATGAAACCAAATATAATTTACCATCTTATTTGGGTTCTAAATACTAACTTATCCTAGACCATTACATCTACTAATATATTTATATATATATTTATCCAAAATTTCTATAATTATCCTTATCATACTACTATTTTTGTTTAATATGGCTTTTTTCTTAACCTAAAAATTTTAACCAGGACTATATTATAATCTAAAAGATGTATATTATAAGAAATATAAGTAACATACCCTAAACATTAAATATTATGTTTACTTTGAACTATATATAACTGTCTTGCATTCTTAATGGTTTTTAGTTTTAGAGTACATAAGATCTATGACATAACTCTTATATAAAATAAATATAGACATATTGTAAAATTGTAATTATATTGAAATATTTACATAATTAAATTCAATTAAAACTAAACCAAATTTATTTATGAAAAATGAACTAGATTTTTGACATTACTTATTACGTTTTCTTACACATCCTTAAAAATGTAATGAAAAAATTAAAATATGGGATGATCACAATATAATTTGAATGTGAAATAAAAATATGAAATCATGTAGATTTGTGATTATTATTAACCCTAGACAATGTTTTCAATTTACTAATAATGTTCTTTTATATTTTAAAATAAATCATTTCCACACAAAAAAAAGTCAAATTTTCTCAAATAAATTCATCAAAACCCCAATGTATAAACATGAAGTCACCTTTGGATTTATAGATTATTATCTTCATAAAACATAATCAAAATATAAATAATTAAAATAAATATATTTCACAAATTCATTATAATTACTTGGATAACATAATAAATACACAATAAATTTATAGAAATAATTGGGATCACTATTTGTATATGATTTATTAGGCTCACCAATTGTCATTATCAATAAAGGGGATCAACCATTCATATAATCTACATTGGGAACACATGTGAGATATAATTGGGATTGAACATTAACATAAGCATTTTCAGGCTCACTTATTTAACACATATAATTCTCTCTTACCTTATCATGAAAAAAATCATTATATTCTTTCACAAGTTATCTTAAATCCAATTGAAAAACTCTTTGGATCTCATGCTCAAAATAATTTGGGATGATAAAATTTCATTTCCTTTTAAAAACAGATTATAAATACTAAAATACCAATAAAAATGGACTGTGGGTTTTTTCTTTGATAAAAAAAAGAAAATTTAATAATATAATTTATAAATAAAATAATTCTTATGGAGGTTGAACATAATATGGTCGCTGTATGTGTAATGATATAACATTTTTGTTATCATTTTTCAAAATGTTACATGAAAATCATAAAAAAAATATTTGAATTTTTTTATTAAAAGTACCATTTTCATTTGAAAATAATCTATTTCCGTACGAAACAATTCATATAATAATTTTTAATATATACATATATATTAAATGGTGTTGAATAGTTAATCATTAATAATGGAATTTCTAAAATATAGTTTTATACCTTCATTATGAATCATACATTATATTACATATCATATTTTTAGTAATCATATTTCAATTATTTAATATATTATGATTCATTAATTTTATATTTTTATTTCAGTTATTATAATGTTATATGCAAATATATAATTACTAAAGATAAGATTGGAATTTTTACAGTATACATCTTACAAGTTAAAAATAGCTTCTGTAGTGTGTATTTGGTTATTATGGTCATTTAAGCATCATTTAAAAAATAAAAATCATGAGAGAATTTTTATTTTTATAAATAAATAATACTTAAGAACAATAATGCTGGTTGTAAAAAATAAACTATGATATGATCATGGAGATGGTCTGTTGTATATATGCACCAATCACATTTCTGTTAATCAATGATCAATATAGAAATATGGTATTAATTTTTATAACCTTATATAATTATAATAATGTCAAAAATACCATATTATGTCTTAATATATATATATATATATATATATATATCATCAATGTATTTCAGTGACGAAAAATAATCACATTGCATCCCATATGTGGTAGTGAAAACATAATAGTGAATATATTTATCATTTTTCATGAACTATAATTTTATAAATGAAAATGATATAGTATCATTTTAAAATGATAATTATATCATTAATAACTTTATTTTTCATATGAATAAAAATAATTCTCTATAAATTTCCAAATTACCATCCATAAAAAGTGTTATTTGAAAACAATTCACATAACTTAGTGAGGAGGTAGTTTTCAATACACACATGTGATTTCATTGTAACCCCCATTGAATGAAATTTAAGATGTTATATGTGATATATAAATTTATTAATTATTAAAACAAGTCATATCGGGAGGTGATGGAAACCAAATTACATCTATTCGATTTGTGTTTTTTCATCGTACTGACTATCAAATGGATCATTTCAAGCTGATAGGAGAGTATATGTATGTTAGTTACTACTTATATATAATAACATCTATGTATATAGAATACACAAGTTTTATTATATTGGAATTATTAAGATATAATTGAATGTTTTATATTGAGAAATAAAAATTAGTATATATTTTAAATATGATTATTATATCATAGATAAAACTCTTTAGCATCTCCACTTAATGACAATAGGGATGATATTTTGGAATAGTATAAGCTCATGAATGTTGATAATGGTGTTAGATAGATATTGTATTAGGTTTTCATTGATCCATATATCATAACTGTTGTGGATAATTGAGGCAATTGATTCCCCAAATTTAAAATGAAGGATGAGAAGGTTTTTATACATATCCAAAACAATTAAATAATGGAAGGTCACTTTCAACTCAAGTAAATTCAAGATTGATAAATAATGGATTTTAGAGACTGAAAGTTTGATTCAAACCTCCACCACAAGAAAAACCTTTTTTTGATATATTGTTCATTTCCCTTCATATTTCCTTAGTTTTATAATTGTTTTCACCACAATAGGTAGATTTTTTATTTATGTAGTTTATCAGTTGACAATTAATATAAAATGGAATATTTTATAAAATTTATTCCCACTAAATATATAGTTTAATTAAAATTTATAAAATCAAAAAAATAATTAATAAGAAAATTAATTTCAACATAATTGTTTGAAACATAAACACCCCCATTTTACAATTTTCGTTTGTAAGAATGTTGATTATCATTTACTGATCAATATAATTATTATAAAACAAACATTAAATAATTAATATACTATAATTGATATTTTTAAAATTATTTTTAATAGGGAATATGATAGGTTTTTGTGAAATATAATGCAATGATAAATAATTATTTATTATAAAATAACATTAATATAAATTTCTACAATATTAATATAATTTGACATTAAAAAACATCAATAAAAACGTGGAATAAAAATATGTTATATTAAAACAAATATATAATGTTATATTTATATAAAAAATGAATGGAAAAAAGGTTATTCAATTAATATTTATTTTTAGTTTTATTATTATTATTTATTTCGTTTTTTATTAAGTAAATAATTAATTTTTTTATGTTTCTAAATCATGTAACATAAATATATAAATTATTAACATTTAATAAAACTTCAAAATGAAATTATTATTATTTTTCTATAAAATAAAATAAATATACATTAAAAAGTTTTTTTCCCCTATTTGAACACATAATTGAAATTTTAAAGGATGATGGTGACATTCATACTTTCTCAATACTTAAATTATTATATTATTTTATTTGATTTATAGGGGTGATTGAAAGTAATATAAGTCATATATTAATATGGGTTATAAAATGGACATAAAATTGATTATGGAGTAGTGTTTTGGTTTTTCTAATTTTTTTTCTTTTTAGAATTAGCATAGGTAAACCAATTTTAACCCTAACTATTTTAAAATATTTTAACTATTTCGAGTATTGTTTATGATTAAAAATCACTTTTAACTTATTATGTGATGTAATGTTTTATTTTTCAATATACAGATTATAATTTAAGGAATAAAATTTATATAAGTGTCTGAATTTAAATTATAATAAATATAGTAAATGTGATAAAAAAGTGGGTTTTTATTAATGTTATTTTTTTAGAAAAAGATACTTTTATATTAAATATATTAGTATTAAATATAATTATATAAAATTCAATTAATTTATATAGATATATAATATATAATTTTTATATAAATTATTCCATATTTTTTACTATTTAAATTATCTAAAATGGGGAAACAATATTCACAAAAAAATATTTTTTGGAAAATAAATTTTTATAAACCTATAATATTTTATAATAAATTTTAATTCATATTTGAAAATAATTTATTTCTAGGGATAAAATACAAAAAATGATTAATTATGATACTTTAAAACATATTTAAAAAAAACTTCTACTGCTAAATTACATAATTTGTTAAAAATATTTCATGTTTTTCTGAAATATTTATATTTTAACTATTTATCAAAAAATAAATATACCCTATAAAATAAAAATATATATCCTATTATAAAATTGAATTAATAATTTATATTATGGATTTAATTTTCCTAAATAATTTTCATAATATTTCACTATATTAAATATAATATTTTTTCCCAAAAAGAAACACTCAAAAAAGATGTAATAATTCCTCCACCCTCTTACAAGTTATTTTCATCTTCCACTTACACAGTCTTTGTTGTTTCCATTACAAAATAACAATTCAAATACCTACTATATACCGTGATGTTATTATAAATATGGTACAACCATATTCCTTATTATATTTATCCTATAAATGACCTAGTCACAATATGTGTGTACGTGTGGCTTACTGTCTCCACGTGGTGGTGTACATTGTTATTCAAACTGTTCATTATTTGGATAGGTATAATAATGAGTATAAAATTTGTAAATAATAAATATAAAAGGTTAATGATTCTATATATATGATATAACAAACTATTACATATAATTTCACCATCAATATAATGTTATTGTCGTTCGTGCATACGTACAGATTACCTTATCCATGACGCGATGGATTCATTTCCACATTCACTATTCAACAGTGACTATTAAAATATATATCATTAATAAGTAGGTAATATATTAAATAATAATTTATCTTAATATATATATATATATATATCTGTGTGTGTATGTGTGTTTGTGTGTGTGTATACTTACATATATCTTTTTCACTTACTTCTATTTAATACTATATGAAAGCGGAAACTATGTTTATGCATACATACGACCTATCCTATCCATAAAAAAGGTTTTCCATTTCATATATCTATCATTTATACATATTTATATTCGAAATATGTATAATATATAAATCAAGTGTTATATTCTGGAACTATGTAAATCATGATCAAAATTATACGATAATGAATAACAAATTTAAACACATACGATAAAAAAAGAGGTTATTACACAAAATGTTAATTTAACATGGACATAATTATTACATGTGTTGTATAATTTCATAATAGAATCATGTATGATATAATAAATATGAATATTGTTATGTTATAATTTAATAATATACTATGGTCATTATACAAGTGGATAAATGTACCCCCGGCAATTGGAAAGTTCAAGGTAAGAGATAATTCTAAAATCTCTTCGTTATCCAAGGTTGTTTTTATGTGAGTATCTGCTGGAACTTCTTTATTATCCACATCCATGTTTCATAAAAATGTTTTCAAAGGAATATTTTAAGGTTTTATGGATGTAAATCCTTAAATAGCTCATCATTTTTCATGGTATAAATATTTGTTCTTCTAAATAAATCTCATTAATGTTCATATTTTCAAAATGGTTTTAATGATATATTTATATGGACATGAGTGTTTTTAAAAAGATAATTCTCTTCAAAAGATTCAATGTTGTATGGGAAACATTGATTGGAAAATTTATTTTAATTTATTCCGTTTTAAATGGTATTACTTTTAAATGTTTTCATGAAAAAATGATATTTCTCTCAAAGAGTTTTACAAATAAAATTTATCTATGTGAGAATCCTTAAACTTTTTTGACGTTGATTATTTATGATAAAAATATTCCATATTGAATGCAATGTTTTATGATATATTTTACTGTATATGTGTTATTTTTATACCATTCATGGTATATGTTAAATGAATTGACATTTTTATGCTAGTTTTTATATGAATTTTTACGTTATATTTCAACTTTTTTATATGAGGAATGTATTGGACTTAATAAGTGACAGGTGGATCCCTATATAGCTCCTCAGTGCATTAGAAGGTCATATGAGACAATTAGATATAGAATTGTTCGAGACATTTCCAAATTTTTTATAAGTTTTTGGATGAGGCCTTATTTAGTTTTAGACGTCTTGGTCGAGGTCTTAATAAAATGTCAAGAATGTCTGAAATTATACATTACCTCATTATGAAAATAGTAATGACAGTTCATGTGGTTATTCAACTAGTAGAATACCCATGACTATGTTTTATTATGGAATTATTTACTCGTCTCATATTCATGCCATAAAGTATTAGTGTTTATTATTTGTAAAGGAATGTGTTTTCAGTTATTCATCATGCCTAAAACCATATGAAACATATTTTAACAACATGGTATGAGTACAAATATATCATCATTTTAGATAAAATAAAAGAATTAAACTCATTAGTCTCTGATGACATGCAATAAATTTCCTTTTCAATTTAAAATGTGGTATCAATGTTAACATTTTTACATAAAAAATAACATTATCTTCCAAAGTATTTTTATATACAATTTTATAAGAAAACATAATAGAAAAAAATTTATTTTAAATAAAAACATGGTAAACATAGGAAACCAATTAAAAAATGTAATATTATTCACCTATAAGATGTAAGAAATATATTCAATTTTAAGTGACATTATTTTTGTCCTTTTTATAAATCATATGATTTCCCTAAAAAATAAATGAATTGATAATGCATGTTTATATCTTGGGAAATAATATTTCATGTCACTATTCTTAATGGAAAAACCATATGATTGATGTGCATACCAATTTAATTAGATAGATATCATAGACCCATCAATATGTGGTCTATAATATACCCACTTTTACTTGGTTCATAATATAACCACCCATTAACAGTTGATAATGTAGCCACCCTTTATTAGAAAATAACATAACATCCCATCATTGGTCAATAATTCTTCCAACGTTTATTGGTTAATAATGTTACCACCCCTTATTACTTAATAATAAAATCTCCAAACATTTGTTAAAATCATAACCATCTATCATTGGATAATAATTTTACAATCCTTAAATGTTTAATATCACAATCACAAGGATTGATTCAAAAAGAATCAAAATGTCCATTGTTTATCACAAAAGAAATTGCCATCATCAATAAATTACAAGATCTATAACATATTCATAACTGATAAATAAAATATATTTTAATCATTACACTCATTAATTATTTAGTGAAACTATAATAAAACATTTCTTCATATTAAAATACCATCTCAAATTAAAAACCCAATTTCTATACCAAAATACATAGAAAAATAGAAATCCTATTTTTTTATTTCATAAACATGTATTATTTTAATTCAAGAGAAATATCAAATAATATAAGCACTGTTGGAAATAAAAATTGTCACTTTATATGTAAAAATGATTGATTTATTTCCCTTTTGTATATAATTTCAAATAATTGGTAAAAATATAAATTTTGAAAACAATGGAATTAATGACAAATGTTACTGAAAATGTTAATTATATATTATTTAATGAATGTATAAATAAATCAATATGAAAAATATTATATAATTAAAAATTGTGGAAAAATAATTATATGTGGTCCTTAAAAGACGAATTTTACTTAACTAGGCCCCTTACCCTATGTATGATTCATCATCTCTGTTTTTTATCATCGAGAATAAAAAAATATCATTACTATTTACATAATAATGAAACTTTGATACAATTTTTAAATTTAATTTACATTTTCTCACACCAATATAAACTCAATTAGTTAATCATTTCTATTTATATTATATATTATAGTGATACTCTATTAAAATATAAAAAAATGGCTTCAGTTGGTTGAAAATGGTTCAAGCGGTCATAGTGTCTAAATATCCAGAATAACCATCATGAAATAATTATCATTTTTAAACAAAAATTATCATTTTAAATAAAATCATCATTGATGATTATGAAAAAATAAATGTGTTACGATCATGTAGAATGTAATATATAGGTACCCAAGGGTAATGATTCCATTGTTGAAAACTGAATATGAAAAAAAAGATAAGTAATATTTTATCATTATCAATTTATAATAACAAATTAAGTAACATAATTTTTCTTTAAACATAATTATATATATCATCCATAATATTTGGTGATGAAAAAGGAATCACATTCCAGTGTGGTGGCAGTAGTGGAAACATATTCACGAATGTCATTATCATTTATCAGTGTATGAAATAAAAATATAAATCATATTAATACAATGATAAATATTATGTGAACATAATAGTTACATAATTTAGGTGATATGAATTCGTTAACATTATCCTTATCACCTTCCATGTAAAATATTAGTGAATAATGAATCACATCTCTTTAGAATATATTAGTTCATCACACACATGAGTGATGTTGTCGTATCCCCCACACAGTGAATAGTAAAAATTTATATGTGATATTTTAATTATAATTTTTTTTGATAAATATATAATATTTATATATTATGTCCATAGTTATAACATATCTGGAGATTTGATGATGAAAAATTAGTTTCATTAGTTCACAATGTGGTAATTCACCAAATTGTTTTTGATTATTTCCCCATTATTTGAATGAGGATATAAATTTTGTATTTTGAATTAACATAATATCAGTATAGTATACGGTATAGACTTGTTTTAATATATCATTATAACTAATAAACACTTTAATTTGGTGGAATATGAAATATAATATAAATGCTCAGTTAAGAACAATATTTCTTATTCGGAAAAACTCCTTTGGACATCAACAAAATCCATAATAGGATGGATTATGATAACACATGGAAAATATGTAATAGGGTTGGGTGGGATTACATTATTTTCATTGTGATTGGCCTAATCAAAATGAATTTATTATTTAATGTTTAGGGAAGAGAGGGTGGCTTTTTATATGTGGGGAAGAGGACAGAATTGGAATTTGTGAAAATAAAAATATATCCCATTTTTTTCATTTCATAATTATGAATAGTGGACCATTATGATGACTTATATGATAAATAGTAAATATATAATCATGAAATATAATTTAAATTAGTATTTAATTCATTTTATCCCTTATATTTTTATTTTACCAACTGGTAAACTCGTGTTCAACTTAATGGTTGTAAATATTTTCCATATTATCATTACTAATAATTTACAAAAATAATGTTTAAATTTTAATAAAATATTATTTATTTATTTTAAAATAATTAATCTATTTTATAAAATTACATTAATATATATGAAGAATTAAATTTAATATAAAACATGTAAACACATTGATTAATCTGGATTTCATGAGATTTATTTATCAGGTGTAAGATTATATTATTTTAACTATATAACTTGTAATAATAAATTTTTTGAATTTAAATATATATATATAATCTAAAAAATATATTTAAATAATTTTTCATTAGTGATATAATGAATTAATGAAAATGGAGACAAATCATTAGCAAAAAATAGTTTTTTGGAGAAAACCACTTTTAGACAAAAAAATTAAACATATAGAGAAATAAAATATATTGATGACTAATATGATATTAATTGGATTTATTATATATTGGTTAAAATTTTGTAAAAGTAAATAAAATTCAATTCATAATATTACATTTTAATTAATTTTTTTGGAAAATGGCATCTTCAAAAAATAGTATTTTTCATTATTCACCAAAAAATTCTTATTTTATGAATAATTCCCAAAATTTCTGGAATTTTTTACTCGTATATTAAATTTTCATAAATAATTTTTTAATTTTTTTTTGAATTTCCTAAAAATAATTTATTATATTTTCCCAAAATAATAAATAGAAATAATTTTTTATGAAAATGTGTTTTGATGAAAAAATGACATTACTAAGAAATAAATAATTATTCACATGTGATTTTTCCAAAAAGATATTGAGTTGGAAATTTATAATTATATTTTACAATAAGGTTAAAACTTTTTTAATACTAGAAAAATACATGTTACGTTAAAATTTTCATATATTTCATGAGAATTTTTCATTCTTTTCACTTGTCTTGTGAGCTATATAATTACATCAAAAATATAAAAAAAAATTTAATTCCTTCATGAAAAAAATTAATAAATATAAAATAGGTGAAAATTATTTAATTAAATAAATTAATGAAATTCATTTTGAAATAATTTTCTATTTCTATAAAAAGATAATTTAAAATTTGTATTTTTCCATTCAATTCCATTAAATACAATTCTCCTCACACTTTCACTCACTCTTAAATACTAACTAAATATAAATATTCACATAATTATTATGCATATAAATTTTATATTATAAATTCGTTCAATATTTTTATCATATGAGTTAATTCTAGTTAAACTTAAACTTCTTCTCTTAATAAAAAATATTATCTATTTATATTATATTGCCAAAGTTATACTGAATCCATATTCCAAAAAAAACAAAAATTCATATGATACAAACAATAGTATCATTATTATGCTCTTAGGGGTAAAACTATATTAATTTAATGATTTCCCATGTTTTTAAAATCAATTAAGATAATTTATTTATTGGAATAAAAAATTTTAGTTCATAAATAACACTACGATTTTCATTTCTTAAAATCTATATACACATTTTTGATATCATAATGGTTTATATCATAGTTCATTTATTTCAAATGTTGTTCTTATAAATCCAGTTCAGAAGGAATCTATTATAACATCATTTTATAGAAACTATAGGAATCATACCTATAACATACAACTGCTAACAATTATTTTATTAAATTAGTTTCTAGATAACAATACATCGGATCCATAAATACAGTGCACTTTTTATACAAGAAACAGAAATGAGTTTTACATTACATTGAAAATGATTTTTTTACGATAACAATATATGATATCGTTATTTTTCTACATGAAATAATATTTTCATACTTATTACAGCGTATATATTCCAGGGAATGGAAAACATTAAAAATCGTTGATCTCTAATGTATTGTAAGAAGATAGGGAAAAATGGAAGCTATTATACATGAAATATTATGTATTGAATAAACTGGTAAATACATTAAATAAAAATAAAACTTAAAGAATAAATAATTATATATAAATCATAACAATGACTATATTTTTTGATACAAATAAATTATTATATAAAAAATGGATAGAAAACAAATTATAAAAAACAAAATAAATGAACATATTGAATGATAGTGAAAATGAGTGATTAAATAAATTCATGGACAACATAACAATGAATTGATGGAAGGATATAATTAATTGATCAAACAAATGTTTGAAAGAATAATTTACACCAACTTAAACATACATCCATGACCACTTTCTATGACATCATATGCATACCATGATATAATTTTACCGTTAAATGTTTTATAAAGGGTAAGGATATTTTTATTTCTTTATCATAGTGGTATAATGAGACATACCAAAATACTAAGGTTTAATATAATTATTTTCCACACACATGACATTAAATAAAATAAATATTTATCAAAAAATGATTATATTGTTATTATAATGCGTGATGAATGAACAAAAATAGACACATAGAATAGTTTTACCAATAAATTTTATCTTAAAAATTTTCTCATATTAAACAATGAATTATATGGTACAAAAAATGAATAAAAAATGACTAATTGTTATATATAGTTGAAATCTAAAAATTAATAAATATTTATTTCAAAATGTAAAAAATGAAAAACCATTGATAAGAGAATGATATGAGATTACATGCATCGTGTAAGAAAAAGAACAATTTTTTCATGTTATTTAGTTTTTTGGATAAATACATATTCAATTGTAAGAGACTACTAAATGTATTGATAATTTATGAATATTTATTATATAAAAATAATGTAAATAATACTAATTATTTCCCCATAGAGTGTGAAATATGGTTTACAAAAATTAATGTTGTTTTTCATTTTAACAACCTGATATTTTAGGATAATTATTCTTTTTAATTGATTTCATGTGTTTTATGCTACAATAAGATTATCTTGTGCCATATGCAACACCGTATTAGCTTGCAGTATACACAACACTATTCTTAGATTGTGTTACACACAATTTTATGTTCGTTTTATAATAGTCATTCTACGTAAAATTGAGTGTATAAATATATATATATATATATATATATATATATATATATATATTCAATGTATAAATTAAATATGGTTGGATTATCATACAGGAAACAATGAAGGATTCTTGTACAACACACAACCCTTACTTGGCCTGAATTACAAGCAATCACGACTTTCCTCGATAGCGTGTGTTATATACAATTTCAGGTTTCAATAAACAATAATATATGGTTAAAATATTATTATTAACTATCCATTATGAATAGTATTAACTAAATTTTGAATGTTATAACTTTATTATTTCATCTTACACATTTTATAGAACATGGTATGTGAACAAAATAATGTTTTCGGGTAAAATAAGTATTTTTAAAAAAATGCAGTTTTTTCACCTTTTAAAAGTACACCCATATTAAATCTAGTGTTTGAAATGTTTATAAGTTCAATTTTACAAAATAAAATTCTTCTTTTGAGTCAGGATATAAAAATTTACATTGGATAAAGTTTTGATATTTTTCTGATAACTTTCATATTTTAATGAATAGTAAAAACACGCTATATTTCAATTAAGAACAAATTTTTTCATTGTAATTATTTGTATGGTTAAATTATAATATTTAATGGTTTTAAAGTATAAATAGAATATATTTTTATCATTTAATATAATTTATGTCATTAGGATTTGATTTTACCATGAATTCGCAGGTTAAATCAATTCAATCTTTTTCAATGTTTTAAACAAAAACATGTTTTCTTAACAACGAGATTAATTTTAAATTAATTTCTACAACTTTTTTGTTTTTAATTTAGAAAAATAAATTCCATATTTGGAATCAGTGGGTCCAAATTATATTAATAAGCTACTTTTTATTTTTTGGCATCATGAATAGTAACTACGGTATATTTTATTTACCATAGTAAAAGGTATATCAGATAATTAATGGTAAATATAATATTATAAAATTACCCATAACACTTGTCTTAATGTAATTGAATAATTATATTTATTCATAAGTCATATTTGGGTTGGAATGGAATCCATTAGAACACACTTGGAGGTGATTATGACCTTTAGTTTATTTTATTTAAAGGAAAGTGAAATATGTCTCACTCAAACTTTAATAATTAAAGTATTTTTAATATAAGGATATACAGAATATAAATTCAGTTATAAATACAAATTTTGAAGCTAAATTTTTTTTCTTTATCATGGTAATTTATTTGTAATTTTTATGTGTTATTTAATTACCTTTTTAGTTTATACATTAATGATGCAGAAATTATTTATTTAGTAAAAAATCAATAATATTGTTTTTATTGAAAGTGTAATACATATTAAAGAGCTCTCAAACCTAATTTTTTTGGTACTTTATATATACACCATAATAATTCAATGACCGAATAATGGACCATTTGGAGTCCTATAAAAGTGATTATGACAGTTATATTATTTTATTTTATGATGTCAAAATTGTCACCTTCACGATTTAATAAATATAACATTTTAAAATTTGTTTGTATTAGAAGATAAATCAGACTAAACGTATTACTATGAAATATATAATATTTATCTTCATCCTAGTATTTTATTTTTAATTTTTATGCAGAAAATAAGTATATTTAATTATTATACAAAAATGTTGTAGTAATTATTTTATTAAGATAAATAGAAAATAAATTGTTTTAAAAATAGTAAAATAAATATTATATGAACTATATAACGTTCTCCACTAATTTTTTAGATTAATATGACATGTTATGAACCTATTAAATATTTTATTTTGACTATATCCTTTGTGTGGATTTAATTTAAATTCAAATAAATTAATAGTGTCAAAATTGACACTATTCTTATTTTATAAAAATAACATCTAATTAAATTGATTAAAAATCACAAAATTTTTTAAAAATTATAAATTGAAATTTATATAGTACAAAATGATATAAATTATATAATTATGGATAATTCACAAGAATATATGTAATTATTTATAATAATTTAAAACTTATAATCTTATTACCATAAATAAACTTTAGTAGATTAAATACGGATAAATCAAGTTGATAATGTTAAACATAAATTTCCTGCATGTCTAAATTTTATTGTATGAAGATATTTAAACCCTATATCATCTAATATTCGAATATGAGTCATTTTTGGAGGTTTTTAAGTGGGGTTAGATTTATTATAAATTAATATTTTTAAGATTTCCAATGGTTCCCCTCTCCTCCCTTATAAAAGGGCACCTCCTCCCTCTAAACATTACACAACATTGAGACTTCAAGCTCGGCCAACCCTGGACCATTTCCCTTCTCAACTTCCCTAGAAACATAATAGAGGTCTTGGTCTTCTTCAATGACCAATTTTAGTACCCTAAGAGGAGGTTTGAAAGAGGCGTGTCAAAGAAGAGGTAATATCCATTACCGATTCTTTCAATTTTGTTTCTTCTTAAACTTCTTATTCTTTAGTTGTTTAATTATATATTAATATCATCAGTATCAATAATATACTTATATGTTATCATAAATATGAAGCAACCCCATTTCACCTTCTATCCATCCTACAGAAAACAAAATCATCGTGCGTGCGTACGTACAGAATACCGTCTCCACACCATGGTGTAATCTATTTTTCCACCACCAACTTACATGGATGGGTATAATGGTGTAATGAATAAATAAATATGATTATTATAAAATCATACTGATTCTTAGATATTATATCATTCACTCCAAATCAATTCAATAATATGGCAACGATATCATCGCTTGTGCGTACGTGCAGATTACTGTCTCCACAACGCGATGAGATTCATTTTCCATGTTAACAATTCAAGAATGATTATAAAGTATATATAATAAGTAATAATGAAATATATGACATAATAATGCTTATATATATATATATTTATTTATGTCATATACTTAATTCCATTCAATTCAATAAGGAAAAGAAAACAACGTTCATGCGTACGTACGGCCTACCGTTTCCATGAATGGTGTATTTTATTCCATTTATCGATCTATTATATATATTTATATTCTTAATATATATTATAAATAAATCATTTTTTATATTCTAGAATTAATTAATCCTGAACTAAGTAATCATATGAATAATTACAAGTCAAAACACGGACGAAAAATGAAACGATTTTACCCAAAACGGTCTTTAACATGGAATTTACAAAAGAACGGGTAATATAAAGTCATAATTGAACCATATATGATACCATAAAAAATAATATGATTCTATAATAATTAAATTATATTATTTAAATCATTATAAAGGAGGTTCGAATACATACGAAGCATATCGAACATAATGTAAGGGATAATTTTGAAAATCTCATTTTTTATCCGAGTTTGCTTATTCGTAAGTATTTACTAGGGTTATTTCTATCATCCATGTAGATGTTTTATAAAAGTGTTTTAATGTATGTTTAATGTCCTTTTAACCCTTTTTCACTTTTACTACATGGTATGTAAGGAATCTTTCTTATGTTTACGTTACGAGGTTCTTTTTTACTTTTCCGGCAAAAGTACGAGAAGAATGTTTTTTTAACTTATACAGAATGAAATGATTTTTACTGTTTTATAAAGCCTTATTTTCATGAAGCATCCTCTAAATGATTTCATGAGTATTTTCAACAAAATATCTTCCTTTTAAAATATCATGGAATTTTGAGAAAAGAAAATGATTTTGAAGAAGAAAGGATATTTCCATCAGGAAATCATTTAAAATGTTTTATCAAAACCATTTTCCATATAAGATGACATTATTTCATATGGGTATGTTTCAAGTTTAATGTCTCTATGATTTAAATGGTTTCACTTTTCTTTCAATGAAATGTATATTTGTTTTATATGGATTATGAGATGATGGGATGATGTTTATGAAACCCATTTAATTTTTTGGGTTATGGTGAATGTTTTAAGATTATTTTGTGGCACAAGTAAGAATGATTTCATTATGAGATGGGTGGGACCTATATATCCTTCCAATGAATTGGGTAAAGATTTATATCTCATGATATAGACAAGGCTGGAATGGTATGTTAATCCGGTCCAGTGTTACAGGACTAAAATGAGGAGTTAACTCGATTCAGAAAGGGACATTGTCCACTAAGATAGTCTTGGCATCAATGACATGACTAATATGGAAATCATAACATGTTCTGAATGGTTTCCACAATTTCGTGTTTTGTTCCTATTATATTTTATCATGGTTGATGTTCCATTATGATATATTCCTTACGTACTTCCACAATTTATGTCATTGCTCAAGATTTTGATTTTTAAATTTCATGTTAAATTTTATGATTTCAAATGTTTATGGATTGTATTATGTTCCCTATGTTTTCCATTACTGAGCATTTGATCTCACCCTTTTTAGGTTTTATTTTCCCTAGGAAATAAAGAATGGTTTTATGTAAGGAAACAAAAAGGGGAAGATTGTTATGGGAGCTATTGAAGATCATTCAACATGATTAGAAGTTTATATTCCAAGTTTCCAAAGACACTAAACTATTACGATCGATGTGTGTTTGTTTTTGTTATGTATTACGTATTCCGTAAATGTAATGTAATGTCAATGTATGTCACTCTTCGGGTCTCTACAATTGGTATCAGAGGAAAGGTTTAGTCAACCTTTGGAAACTAGTATGCGAAAAAATTAGTGAGATCCCTACATATATTTCTAAGGTATGTCTATGGATGTCCCTAAGGATAAGAATATGTATAGGATATAGTCCTAGAACTACGGTAATGATCATAGAATTTAACCTAAGATGATCGATATTGAGGGTAATCCCCCTTTACTATGTTGTTTTCACTAGAATTATTTCTACCTCTCACACTATTCTTTTTGTGTTTTAGAAAATGGCTGGAAATAGGAAGATTCACGATAATAGAGGATATAATGGACAATGGAATCATATTCTTCATGAGAAACCAAATGAAACAGTATTTCGAAGTCCAAACATCGTTATTATGCCTAATCAGCACTCTCATAATATGATCAATAATTTTAACTTTGGTAAGTTTCCTGATACAGATTACAAGAGAAAGATGGAGTTTCATGATGATCATAGAGGAATGAAAGTTCTATTTCCCACATGTAAATCATGTGGGAAGAGGCATCGAGGAGATTGTTTCCAAGGAACTGGAAGATTCTTTGGGTGTGGAAAATAAGGACACAAAGACAGTAAGTGCAAAGGAAAAGGTTCATTTAACACCATGGACAAGGATAATGGTATTGATACAACATAAAAAATGGTTAGATGTTTTAAATGTGGAATGTATGGGCATTATACAAACTAATTCCCTAAGGGAAAATCTCATGAAGAAAATCAGCATGGTCATATGAGTAGTATTTATGTGGATGATGACAAAGAGACTACAAATAAAATATGAGATGAAAGAAATGATGAAGCTCAGTTAGTGGTTTAAGAAGTTAGTGGAATGATTGTATGTTTATGAAGAATAATGTATGGTACTGTGGAATAATGATTCATATAAGGATTGTTACACTATTGTTTTTCCTAAAGTATTAGATAGTATAGGTTTAATGGTACCAATAACCATGAAAGGTTATTCAGATATTTTTGGAAAGTAGATGATATGCGCATAATGAAGGGATAAGAAGATAATGAGTTGTTTGATTGTATTCATTAGCTCGTGAATGATATAAGGAATGTGTGATATTATGGTTTGAGTATATAGAATTTTTAGGGATTTTGTTATGTGGAAAGAGTTACCTTTTGATAGTATTCATGTTTTCACTAAGGTTCTATGGTAATTTATGTTTCAAAAGAATATATGGCTATGGTATTCATGTGTTTGGAATACAACCAATATGATATATCTTATGATATATGTGGGATAAATGCTGGTATTCACATTCTTGGTATATAACCTTTCTAGTAATTGTTTTTATACTATGATCTTGGACCTATGTATTTTAGATAAGCCTAATGATTTGAATGGATTATGATGGACATAAGTTATTATTGTTTAAGGATAAAACATTTTTCGATATTATTGATGGGATGCTATAGTAATGTAGTTTTAGAAAAAGGACAACCTGCAGGACGGGTGACTGCCCATCGCGTTAGATAAGACTGTGGGAATTGAACCCACAACCGAAGTGCGACTATCCATTATCGCCTACCTCTATCCTACACGAAGTCCCTGGTTAGTAGAAACTAGTTTTATTTTATTATGTGTTATGATATATGAAGTGTAAGTTGATATTTGAAATCATATATGATTAACCTCACCATAAATGGACTTTTGTATATTTGATAACATTTGCTAACCTTTTGTTTGAAATAGTTGGAATGACCCATCACTCTATCACATGATCTGTTAACACTTCACAAATAACAATTTCAACTTCATTTCTTTAAGAGCTGAAGTGGAAATTTTTTAAAGCATGAATAACAGTGAGATTGTACCAAAATCAAGAAAGTATTTCTTCTAATTCAAATTTTCAACCTTAGGGAAATGATATTGAAAACCAAAAATGTTGTCCAAGGGCTGTTATATCCGATAAATCAGATGGTACCTTAGATCATCACAAATTTATGGATTTGTGATTGTTGGCTTTTTCATAGCCATGTCCTCTACCACTCTCCATCAGAACATGATGGTTATATTTTTCTTCCATATCCATATTTACACCTATGTTCTGTTATATAGAAACCCAGTGATGAGTTACATTGGGTAATCATTATGTTTCATACTTTATTTTTTAAAATTATATTTTAGTATTCCTTTTTACAATGTGGGTTTATATGAATAGTAAACGATTTATAACCCCGATGAATTTTGAGGGAAAAATTCATTTTAAGGGGGGTTGAATGTAACAAACTGATATTTTATGATAATTATTCCTTTTAATTGATGTCATGTGTTTTATTCTACAGTAATATTATCTTATGCTATACGCAACACTGTATTAGCTTGCTGTATACACAACATTATTCTTAGATTGTGTTATACACAATTTCAAGTTCATTTTATAATAGTAATTCTATGCAACATTGAGTGTATATATATATATTCAATGTATAAATGAAATATGGTTGGATTGTCTTATACGAAACAATGAAGGATTCTTGAACAACACGGAACCCTGACTTGGCTTGCATTACACGCAATCCCGAATTTCCTCGATAGCGTGTGTTGTACGCAATATCAGGTTTCACTAAACAATGATAAGTGGTTATAATATTATTATGAACTATCCGTTATGAATTTTTTTAACTAAATTTTTAATTTTATAACTTTATCATTTCATCTTACACATTTTCTAGAAATGGTATGTGAACAAAAGAAATTTTTCCGGTAAAATAAGTATATTTAAAAAAATGCAGTTTTTCCGCCATTTAATGGCGCACCCACATTAAATCTAGTTGTTGACATGTGTATAAGATTAATTTTACAAAATAAACTTTTTCTTTTGAATAAGGACATAAAAATTTACATTGGATAAATTTTTTATATTTTTCTGAAAACTTTCATATTTTAATGAATAGTAAAAGCACGCTATATTTTAAATAAAAACAACTTTTTTCATCGTAATAATTTATAAGGTTAAATTATAATATTTAATGGTTTTAAAGTATAAATAGAATATATTTTTAACATTTAATATAATGTATGTCATTAGCATTGATTTTACTTTGAATTCGTAGATTAAATCAATTCAATCATTTACAATGTTTTAAAAAAACTGTTTTCTTAACAATGAGATTAATTTTAAATTTATTTTTGAAACATTTGTGTTTTTAATTTATATAAATATATTCCATATTTGTAATAAGTGGGTCCATGTTATGTTAATTAGCCACTTTTTATTTTTGGGCATCATGATTAGTAACTACGGTAAATTTTATTTAGCATAGTAAAAGGTAAATCGGGTAATTAAGGGTAATTATAATATTATACATTTACTCTAACACTTGTCTTAATATAATTGGATGCTTATATTTCTTCTTAAGTCATATTTGGGTCTAAATTAAATCCATTAGAACCCACATGGAGGTGATTAAGACCTTTAGTTTATTTTATTTAATGGAAATTGAAATATGTCTCACTCAAACTTTAATAATTAAATTATTTTTAATATAAGGTTATACAGAATATAAATTATGTTATAAATAATCATTTTTAATCTAAAATGTTTTTCTTTATCATGAAAATTTATTTGTAAATTTTAAGAGTTATTTAATTACCTTTTTAGTTTATACATTAATGATGCAGAATTTATTAATTTTGTAAAAAATCAATAATATTGTTTTTATTGAAATAGTAATACATATTAAAGGGCTCTCAAACCTGAAAACAAATTATTGGTAGTGTATATATACACCATAATCATTCATATACAGAATATTGTACCATTTAGAGTCTTATAAAAGTGATTATGACACTTATATTATTTTATTTTATATGATGTCAAAGTTGTCACCTTCATGATTTAATAAATATAACATTTTACAATTTGGGTGTTTTAGATGATAAATCCTAATAAATGTATTATTTTGAAAGATATATAATTTATCTACAACATAGTATTTAATTTTAAATTTTTATGCAAAAAATAAGTATATTTAATAATTAATCAAAAATGTTGTAGTAATTATTTTATTAAAAGAAATATGAAATATATTGTTTTACAATGAGTAAAATAAATATTATATGAACTATTTAATGGAATAAACGAATTCGATAAATTACTATGAGATGTTTGGAACCTATTAAATATTTTATTTTGAATATATCAATTGTGTGGATTTAATTTAAATTCAAATAAATGAATAGTGTCAAAATTGACACTATTGTTATTTTATATAAATAACATATTATTAAATTGTTTAAAAATCACAAAAATATTAAAAAATTATAAATTTAAATTTATATATTAGAAAATGTAATAGTTTATCTAATTATGGATAATTCAAAGCATATATGTAAATATTTATAACAATTCAAAATTTAGAATCTTATTACCATAACTAAAATTTAATAGATTAAATAAGGAAAAATAAAGTTGATAATGTTTAAAATAAATTTCCTACATGTCTAGATTTTATTTTTTGATGCGATTACAACCTTATATCATCTATTATTCGAATATGAGTCATTTTTATAGGTTTTTAAGTTGGGTATGATTTATTATAAATTAATATTTTTAAGATTTCCAATGGTGCCCCTCTCCTCCCTTATAAAAGGAAACCTCCTCCCGCTCATAATTACACAACTTTGAGCCTTCAAGCAAGGCCAAACCCGGCCCATTTCCCCTCTCAACATCCCTAGAAACATACTAGATGTCCTTTTATTTTTCAAAAACCAATTTTAGTACCATAAGAGGAGGTTTCAAAGAGGTGTGTCAAAGAAGAGGTAATATCTGTTACCGATGCTTTCAATTTTCTTTCCTCTTCAACTTCTTCTTCATTAATTGTTTCATTGTATTGTAATAACATCAGTATCAATAATATACTGATATGTTATCATAAATATGAAGCAACATCATTTCACCTTCTATCCATCCTACAGAAAATGAAATCACCGCTCGTGCGTACATAAGGAATACCGTCTCCACGTCGTGGTGTAATCTATTTTTCCACCACCAACATACTTGGATGGGTATAATGGTGTAAAGAAAAAATAAATATTATTATTATAAAATCCTACTGATTATATGATATTATATCATTCACTCCAATTCGATTCAATAATATGGCAATAATATCATCGCTCGTGCGTATGTAAGGATTACCGTCTCCATAATGCGATGAGATTCATTTTCAATGTTAACAATTAAAGAATGATTATAATGTATATATAATAAGTAATAATGAATTATATGACAAAATAATGCTACTTTATTTATGTTTACATATATGTATGTCATATACTAAATTCCATTCAATCCAATATGGAAACGAAAACAGCGTTCATGCGTACGTACGACCTACTGTCTCCATGAACGGTGTATTTCCTTCCATTTATCGATCTATTATATATATGTATATTCTGAATACATATTATATATAAATCATGTTTTATTTTTAGGAATTAAGTAATCATTATCTATTTAATCATATGAATATTTTCAAGTCAAAACACGGATGACAAATAAAACGATTTTACCCAAAACAGTCTTTAACATGGAATTTACAAATGAACGGGTAATATAAAGTCATAAGTAAACCAAATATGATATCATAACAATGAATATGATTCTTTAATAAGACAATGACATTATTTAAATCATTATACAGGAGTTTCGGATACATACAAAGCATATCGAACATATGGTAAGGGATAATTTTTCAAATCTCATTTTTTATCTTAGATTGCTTATTTGTATGTATTTTCTGGGTTTATTTCTATCATTCATGTCCATGTTTTATAAAAGTGTTTTCATGTATGTATAAAGTCCTTTTTACCAATTTTTGACTTTTACGACATGGTATGTAAGGAATCAATATTTTGTTTACATTACGAGGTACTTTTTTTACTTTTCCTGCAAAAGTACGAGAAGAATGTTTTTTTAACTTATTCGGCATGAAAGGATTTTTACGATTTTATAAAGCCTTATTTTCATGAATCTTCCTCCAAAATATTTCATGAATATTTTCAAAAAAATCTATTTCTTTTAAAATTTCATGTCATTTTGTGAAAACAAAATGCTTTTGAAGAAGAAACGATATTTCCCTCAAGAATTAATTTCAAATGTTTTATCAAAACCATTTTCCATATAAGATGACATTATTTCATAAGTGTATGTTTCAAGTTTAATGTCTCTATGATTTATATTTTTTCACTTTTCTTATGATGAAATGTCCATATATTATGTATGGATTATGAGATGATGGGATGATGTTTATGAAAACCATATTATTCATTGTGTTATGATGAATGTTTTAAGATTATTTTGTGGCACAAGTAATGATTATTTCATTATGAGATGGGTGGGACCTATATCTCCCTCCAATACATTGGGTAAAGATTTATATCTCATGAGATAGACATGGATGGAATGGTAAGTTAATCTTGTTTAGTGTAACAGGACTGAAACGAGGAGTGAACTCGATTCAGAAAGGGACTTTGTCCACTAAGATGGTCTTGGCAGCAATGCCTTGGCTACTATGGAAATCATAACATGTGCTGAATGGTTTCCAAAATTACATGTTTTATTCCCATTATATTTTATCATGGTTGATGTTCAATTATGATATATTCCTTACGTACTTCCACAATTTATGTCTTTGCTCAAGATTTTGATGTTTAAATTTCATGTTCATGTTTATGCTTTCAAATATTTATGGATTGTTTTATGTTCTCTTTGTATGCCCTTACTGAGTATTTGAGATCGCCCTTTTAATGTTTTTTCCCCAAAAAATAAAAAAAGGTATTAGGTAAGTAAACAAAAAGGGGGTGACCGTTATGGGAGTTGTTGATGATCTTTCAACATGATTAGAAGTTTATATTCCATGTTTCCAAAGACACTCAACTATTATGATCCGTGGGTGTTTGTTTTTGTTATGTATTAAGTATTCCATAAAAGTAATATAATTTCCATGTACGTCGCGCTTCAGGTCTCTACATTCATTAACTGAAAATCTTGTCAAACCCCAATTTTCAATTTTCTGAGATATTATCCAAATGAAAAACAATGATAAAGACAAATCAAATTATTGTATTGAGGTATGAATTTCATTTCTTGTAAAACCACACATTCATTAAATTAAAAAATATTTATGTTTGATTTATTACTTTAGGATAGTCCTTATAATAAAATTTAAATAAAATTTCGAAAATGTGACAGAGAAAGTAGAACCTGTTCTAAAATATATCAAATGAGTGATAATACCTTGGAATTATAGGCTTGGTAATATATGAAAAAAATATATAATAAGAAAATAAAAAAGGAAATTAATATTAAAATGAAAGAGGTGTATTTTGGAACCTTAAATCAATATTGTACAATATTATAAATGAGCTATAAATTAATGGAATAAAATAAAAAAAAGTAAATATTAAATGAAATATAATTCCATGAAATAATAATATTTTTTTATAAGAGAAAAGTCTGTATAAAATATAAAAATATAATGAATTGTAATGAAATACTATATTATTGAGGACGCGATCATTTAGACGATGCCTCTTACATATTTAATTTAACACCCTAAAATTTCATCGTATGTTATATCATTAAAAAAATTCAATAACATGCGCTACATGAAACACTGAGTTCAAGCACACTACAACATACCAAACAAGCCGTTAAAACAGTAGTTATCATTTTTTTAACATTATATTGAATATTATATACTCTAAATAATTTTAACAACCATATTAAGTATTTATTAGACATGTAATGTGAACAAATTCATTTTTTCAAATAAAAAAATTATTTTTCAAAAAATGAAATTTATTGACATTATAATGGAGAACCCATTTTAAAACCAATATTTGAAAATTTTATATATTAAATTTAGTGAAATTAAATTATTATTTAGAATTATGAATTAAAATTTTAGTTTGGTTAAATTTTTTGTACTTTTTTGAAAATTTTCATATTCTGATGAATACTGAAATATACTATGTTTTAATTGAAAATAAATTTTTTTAATTGATATAATTAATATTGATAAATATTGATTTTCAATTGTTTTGAAGTATAATTTGATTATATTTTTATCATTTAATAAAATTTAGGTCATTATAAGTAATTTCATATTTAAATTTGACATAAACACTTTCCATTCTTTTGATAGTTTTTAGTGTTTTAAAAACCATTTATTAGTTATGACAATGGGAATTAATTTTAAAATAATTAATGAAAATTATATGTTATGAATTTTTTAAAATAGATTTAATTTTTAAATTTGGAAGACCAAAATTTTCTGAAGGTGAATTTTTGTTATTTTTATGAAAACTTACATTTTTTTATGAATAGTAAAAAACATTTTGTTATTGTTAAAAACTCAGATTTTATTTGAATAATTAAATATTTTAATAAAATTTATTTTAAATAAAAATATATATATAATACCTAAATATGTTTAATGAAATATATTGGTGTCATTTTATAATAAAATTAGATATATGAATTTTTATTGAAATTTTTACCCTCTTTCACCCACCTTCTTGGAGCATTTGTAAATTTGAATAAAACATAATTTTACAACATCTGTGAGTTGAATTTCAAAAATCCGATAAAAAAGGTGATTCAGTTAGTAAAATTTTGTTCCATAACAATTAAAATAATTTTTTATGAATTGTAACATTTGAATTCTATTTACCATAGTTAATAGTAAATTGGGTAATTAATTATAAAAATGATATTATATATACATTCAAACATGTCATAATTATATTGGATAAGTGTATTTTGACCAAATACAATATTTGGAAAAAATATTATCCTTTAGGTCCACTTTAATAGATTAGGACATTTATTATTATTTTATTTAAAGAAGGGTGAAAATGTTAAATTCAATGTTTATGAACTAAACCATTTTTAATATAATGTTATACATAAGATTATATTCTACTATAAATATTCATTAGAAAGATAAAATGATTTCATACATCATGGAAGTTTATTTTTAATTTTTTTACATAAAATAATTAAATTTATATATTACACAATGATGATGTGATAATTACATTATTAATGAAAGAATCAAATAAATGCTATTATAAATACTAATGTAAATATAATTTAAATTTATTTTCGACATACAAAATTTTTTTAGATTAATATTACATGATAATATTGATTCAATGTATCTTGATAGAAGTTATAAAGTAACAATGACTTTCACAAAAACCCAATACGAAATAGTGTCAAATTGACATAAATAAGTTTTTAAAACAAATATTATATTATTAAATAACATATTATTCATAAAAATCGAAGGTTCAGCCAAAGGGAATAAAAAATTCTATATATGTCATTCATAAACTACTTGAGTTTATCTTGGAGGTTTTGAGTATGTTTACTAACCATATAGTTTAAGAATACAAAAAGACACGGTAAAAGTTAAACTATTTAACTATGAGTTAAATCTTAATGATAAGGTTAATATGGTGACCTAAACCTATATAAAACCAATTGGTTGAGTGGTTTTTGACCCAACACCACATCATTCTAGAAATAAATCATTTTTGAGCAATTATAAACAGAAAATGTTTTTATTATAAAATAATATTTCAAACATTTCCTAAAATGACTGTAACCTCTCTTATAAAATGGTACTTCCCCTTCTCTCAAAATCACACCTCCAATGCCATTTGAATCCACCAAACAATGCCCAAATATCCTCCATACTTCTATAAAATAAACCTATAGTCCTTAAATTGATCATAATGCCATATTATGGAGTCCGTTTGATCAACTCAAATAAAAAAACCCAAAGAAGAGGTAATAATTTCACCACCCCCTTTAAAGTTATTTTCTTCTTTGACTTACTCTTTCATTGTCGTTTCCATACCAATATAACAACAATAGTACCTCCAAAATAATGTTATGTTATTATGAATATGTTACAATCATATTCATTGTTAAATCCATCCTATAAATTACAATGTCAATATACGTGCGTACACACGGCTTACCGTCTCCACGTCGTGGTGTAGTTTTCTATTCAGACAGTTCATTATTTTGATGGGTTTAATAAAGACTATAACAAATGTAAATAATAAATATATCGTGTTAATTATTCTGTGTATATAATATAACATCCAATTATATATAATTTCACCATCAATATAATGATATTATCATTCATGCATACGTACGGATTGTCGTCTCCATGACGTGATGAGATCCATTTCCACATTCACCATTCCATGATGATTATAAATATATATATTATTAGTAAGTATGTAATATATGAAATAATAATTCAACATAACGTATATATATATATCTATGTGTGTGTGTGTGTGTTTTTACTTCCTTATATCTTATTCACATCAATTTAATACTATATGAAAACGGAAACTGCGTTTCTGCGTACATACGACCCACCATCTCCATAAACAGTGTTTAACATTTCATATATCTATCTATTATACATATTTATATTCTAAATATGTATGATATATAAGTCAAATGTTATATTCTAGAAGTATGTAAATCATGATCTAAATGACACGACCAAGAATTAAAAGTTAAAACGCATACGATAATGAAAGAAATTATTACCTGAAATGTTTATTTAACATGGAAATTATTATTAAATGGATTATATAATGTAATAAATGAATCATGTATGATATAATAAATATTAATATGGTTTTGGTGTAATTAAATTACAATCTATGGTCATTATATATGAGGTAAAACATATACTCGACTAAAGGAAAGTGCAATGTAAAGGTTAATTCAACAGTCTCTTCATTATCCGATGTTGTTATTACGTGATTATCTACTGGGACCTCTTTATCATCCACATCCTTGTTTTATAAAAATATTTTCAAAATATGTATTTTGAGGTTTTATCAAATGGACTCATCAACTAGATCATCATTTTTATTGTTTTAAATATTTATTCATCTAAATAATTCTCATGAATGTACATTTTTTCAAAATGGGTTGTAAGGATTTATTTATATGTACATGAGTTTTTTTAATTTTAATTCCATTCAAAAGTATCAAAGTGTTATTAGACACATTGATTCCAAATTTACTTCAGATTCCTTCCTTTCTATATTTTGTTACTTTTAATGGTTTTCATGAAAAATGTTTATTTCTCTCAAAGATTTTAACAAGTAAATATCATCTATGTAAAAATACATTGATTGATTCTAAAATTTTTTGAAGTTGATTTTTATGATAAAAATCATCCATATATGATGTAAGGTATTATGATATATTTTACTATTGATGTGTTATTTTATACCATTCATGGTTTATGGTAAAATAAATGACATTTCATATGCTAGTATTAATATGAATGTTTATTTTATGTTTCAAACTTTTAATATGAGGAATTTATTTGACTAAGTATGTGACCGGTGGAGCCCACTATTGCTTGTTGGTACAACAGTAGGTCTCATGAGACAACTAGACGTTGAATAGTTCAAGGCCTTTCTAAATTTGATATATGGTTCTAGTCGATGTCTTAATTATTTTTAGACGACTTGGAAGAGGCCTTGAAAAAATGTTCATAATGTATGACATTATACATTCCCTCATTATTAAAAATAGTAATAATGGTTCTTGTGGTTATTCGACTAGAAGAATACCCATGAATATGTTTTATTATGGGATTATTTATGCAGCTCATATTCATGCCATAAAGTATTCATGTTTATTATTTGTAAAGAAATGTGTTTTCAATTATTCACCATGCCTAATGTTCATTTTATCTTTCACTTTATTGCTTACCCTTACTGAGCGTTTGATCTCACCCATTTCTTATGTTTTAATATGCATGGATTCTGAGAAGTGTATTGTGAATGATAAGCAGGGTTAAGCTAGGGAATTAATGGCCTTTTTAAAGGATCATTTATGATGTGTTTTATTTTATAAGGTGTAATGTAACCTTCATTTATGTAATATATTTTGAAATACTGCTAAACTGATTGGTCTTTACAGACATTATTCCTTGTAATCAGAACAATGTTATGTAATGAAGAACTGACTTTGGGTAACTGGGATCTGAGAATCATAGTTGGAATCAGTGGAAGTTTATCAAAAACATTGGAAATATATTTATATAATCTCTGATTAAATAACATTACCATATGATATACTTTAAGTATTTTTATAAAAGAACATCCTATAATTTTTGTAATGTAGATATTTTGTGGATTTTCATTCATGAAATACTTTTTTGGATTTGAGCAGGTAGATGCGATTTAATACACAGATGTACCTAGGAGTGAAATGTTCGACAAAGAGTTTTGGACTTTCCCCGGGGTATCTTGGTACACGAACACTAGAATTGATGCACTCTTAGTTACGAAACTCACATCGGATATGCTTAGGCTAATTTACATTTTCAATACAAGAAATTATGAAAGATTTAAGAGTAAATAATTCCTCAAAGAAAACAATTTATGATTATAGATTTTATGAAAAATATTCCCAAATTACGTTAGGTATTTTATATGTTAAGAATTATTAATTTTGATTCATAAACTAACCTATTGTATGCCATTGTTTATAAATTGATCCTAGTATTAATAATTACAATTCTAGCAGTACGAATAAACAAAAAATTAAGAAGTATCATATCATTCATTGTATTAAGCCAACATTTAAAAGGGAAATAGTCTCCCTCATATTCTCATCATATAAACAAATAGTATCATGTGTGAATAAGACGGGAAAAATAATTCTCTAAGTCATATGGATTTGATGGGAAGCAAGAGTGGAAAATGATTGAAGAGAAAAAGATGGATTTATGGAAAAGGGGAAAGAAGGACTTTCCCATTTGTGATAACTATGGAAAGAATGACATTGATAAGTTCTTGAAGGGATTGTGAGTTTGTTAAAAGTGTGGAGAAGAAGGACACCATGTATGTGATTGCAAGTGTAAGAAAAAAGTTTAAATTGTACAATTATTCATCTACAATGAGTTGGGACACTATGTGAATCAATGTCCAAATCATCAGAGTATTCCTCAAATGATGCAATTGCATAATAATAACTCTATGATACTACCATAAATAAAATGGAAAGATTAGAGTTCTTATTTTGTAATTAAATTATTCTATAATTTTAGTATTTTATTAATGGATTAAATGTTATTTTAATTATATAGTATATAAGGAATCTATATCAGTTCTACTTTATTAGGGATTTGAGATTTAATGGTACAATGTATAGTGACACAGATTCAGGTTAATCTTTTGGAACACAACTTGGTTGAAGGAAATGAAGACAATAATATGGTGCTGATATTGAGGTACTGATTTTGGAATAAGAGATTGTTGATTTGGATAAATTATATTGGATATTCTTGACTACCTTGGAACAAATTAATGATTTTTTATTCCATATTTTTTTGAATATTAAAACTTTTTTGATATAAGGAATATATTTAAAATTCTATAAGTAATAAGAGAGATTGAATGTAATAAATAAGGTTTTATGGTAATTTGGAGTGTTACCGTTTTTTAAAACAATACTTGTTGAAGGTATACATATGTTATTATGTAGAAAAAGAGAACATCATTTTGTTTACATTCCTAAAAAATTGTCGATAGTGAGTTTGGATAGAAGTATTTAGGATAAGTAAAAAGGATGGAATTGATTATGTTTTATGTTTGATAGTATTATTATGTTTAAATTATTTCTTAAAATTATTTTTGTAATGTTTAAAAAAGGGCAACCCATAGGTCAGGTGATAACCTACCGCGTCCAACAAGGGAGAAAGACTTGAACTTACAACCGAAGGGAGAAAATGGTGCATCACCTACCACTATCCTACATGATGTCCTGATTTGTGAAATGTAGTTTTTTAAATAGAATGACAAATGAATTATAAATGCATTATTTTTGTAACCCGATACAAAAAATATAAATATAAATTTTTGATTTCTATTATCTTTTGGATTGAAAATCGTGTTTGTCGTAGGAAATAGTTGATGGTTGAAACAATACATATAAAGTATATTTTTTCCTCTTATTCTATGCATAAATAAATTCTACAACTTTAGGGATAGGTTATTAAAACCAAAAATGTGTTATCTATATACATTATGTTTTGTTGAATAGATGAGATTTTATATCATCTTAGATTGATGATTTTGAGGCCCCTAATTTTAATGATATTTGGGATTGATGGCCTCAATAATTTGATATAAATATTTACATTTCCCCTTCAATTATGTGTCTCTAATTTCACCCTTATGTTCTCCTAATTAGGATAAAAATTTGGTAGTGCCTTTTTTTATATCCCTTTCCCTCTTAATAAGACAAAATGTTATTAACCCAATTTTCAATGTGTCCATCCACAAAAGAATTTTTTTATTAATATTTATTTATTTTCAAAGAACAATTTCAAATTTCAAGGAAACTATTTATTGAAGTAGAGGAGAATGTAAAATCCCATGATTTCATGGTACTTTATCTCATTAAAGTATTTCAATAACATCCACTACCCGAAACACTGAGTTCGAGCACACTACAACTTACCAAACTATCCATTCAAAACGTGGTTATGAATAGTATGAACTGCATTTTTTATTTTACATACTCTAATAAATTTTAACATCCATATTATGTTTTTCATAGTCATAATATGTGAATAGATTCATTTTTTTCCGATAAAAGATGTATTTTTCAAAAAATGAAATTTTACCACCATTTAATGGAGAACCCTTTTTAAAACAAATATTTGTCACTTTTATATATTAAATTTAATTATAATAAAATATTCTTTATAATTGGGAAATAAAAATTTTGTTTGGATAAATTTTTCGTACTTTTCGGATAACTTTAATATTTTGATGAATAGTGAAAAATACTATGTTTTAATTGAAGACCTCATTTTTAATTGAAATAATTTATAGTGTTAAAATTTTTATATGAATTGAGTTGAAATATAGTTAGATTATATTTTTATCATTTAATATAGTGTAGTTCATTTTATGTAATTTTCCTTTTAAATTTAACAAAGACAAATGTCAATCTTTTGATAATTTTTTCTTTTTAAAAACCCGCATTTTTGTTTTGACATCAGAAATTAATTTTATATTCATTAATGAAACATATATGTTTTGAATTGGTAAAATTTAATTCATTTTTTAATTATTATTATCAAAATTAACTTTATATGAATTTTTTGTATTTTTCTGAAAACAGAAAATTTTTTATGAATAGTGACAAACAATACGTTATTTTTTAAAACTATATTATTATCTTACTGAATATTTATTTTAAGTAAATATATATATAATATATACATAATTTCAATGTAATACATCGGAGTCAATCTATAATAAAATTAGATGTACAAATTTTTATTGAACTGTTTACTGTCTTTTGTCCACCTTATAGGAGCATTTGCAAATTTTTATAAAACACATTTTTACCACTTCTGTGAGTTGAATTTCAAAACATTATGAGACATGGTTGATATCAGTAAGTAAAATTTGGTTCAAGAAGATGAAAATAATTTTGGGTGAATAATAGCTTTTGAATTTTATTTACTATAGTTAAAAGTAAATAGGTTAGTTAAAGATAAAAATGATATTATAATTACCCTTACACGTGTCGTAATTTATTTATGATAAGTGAATTTAGACCAAATAAATATTATAAATAAAATTAGATCCTTTAGGTCCACATGGATTAAATGAGGACATTTATTATTATTTTATTTAAAGAAGAGTTGAAAGTGTTAAATTAAAAATTTAATAACTAAACCATTTTTAATATAGGGATATAAATAAGATAAATAAAACTATAAATAATAATTATAGAGATAAAAAGATTTCAGACATCATGGTATTTTACATATAATTTTTATAAATTAAATAATTAAATTTATTTTTGAAACAATGATGATGCAGTAATTACTTTTTTTTTGAAAGAATCAAATAAATGGTATTATAAATATAAAAATAAAAATAATTTCAAGGTTTTTATGACATCCACATATTTTTTAGTTTAATATTACATGTTATGATTGATTCAATGTATCATGTTCGTTATATTCATGATTCGATGACTTTCATAAAAATAAAATAATAATATTTTCAAAATTGACATAAATGGGATTTTAAAAAAAATATTACATTGTTATATTATATAATATTTCTAAAATTCTAAGGTTCAAGAAAAACACATAATCTTATCCAAACAAAATTTTTATGTATATATTATAAATAAGAAGTATATTTAGTAAAATTTAATATATAAAAGTTTCAAATGTTGGATTAAAAAATGGTTCCCCATTAAAAGGTAGAATAATTGCATTTTTAATACATATTTTACCCGAAAATTAGATTTTTTTTATATTTTTTCTAAAAAAACACTTAATATGGATGTTAAAATTTTATGGATTATAAAAAAAATTAAATATTCAGTTAATAATATTCATAACCACAAATTGACGGCTATTTTGGTACGTCGTGGTACACTCGAACTATGGGTTGTGTAAAACATTATTTAGTGATTTAATTTAAAGAGATAACAAACTATGAAAATTTGGAGTGTTACATTCTACCCACTATAAATAAATTGCTTCCTAAAAATTTGAAATAGTTTTTTAGAAAATAAAATGTTTAAAATAGAAAATACCAGTATGGAAAACCCACATCAGAAATTGTGGTAATAAAATTTATTCTCAATAAGAGGGAAAGGGAAATGAAAAAGTCACAACCAAATTTGGTGTTCGAATATGAAAACATTGGTGGAAATTATAGACACTTAATTAGTGAAAAAATATAAATATGTATAAGGAGATATTGAGGTCATCAGCCACAAATATTTGAACAATATATGAAAAATTATGGTTCGTAAAGCTAAAAAATAAATGATGATTTTAAATATCATCGGTTTAACAAAACATAAGGAATTATGATAACACATTTATTGTTTCATGACCCGTTCACTAATTTTTATGATTAATTTCTTTATAGAATAAGAAAAAAGAAATACTTGACAAATAGAGTTTCATCCATTAAATAATATTTACCACAAAATCATATTTCACTAAATAAATAATACAACTCAAATGTGTTCTATTTAACCTAATCGTATAGGGTTTAAAAAGAGAATTTATAATGCATCTATCATATCATTTTAAATAAAACTGCATTATAAAACCACAAAATCACATATACTGGTGGAAGGTGATACACCCTTGTCACCCTTCACCCGTGGGTTCAAGTCTCGTAGCCTTGCCAAATGTGACGGGTAGTCAACCAACCTCTAAGTTATCCATTTTATAACAATCAAAAAATAATCGTATGAAATTTTTTAAGATTAAACAATAGTATCCCATGTCTGACATAACCATTCTATCTTTTATAATTATCCAAAATACATGTTCCCAAATCCATAGTCCAAATTTTTTTTAGGAAGGTCAACATAACAAAATGAAGATATGATTTTTTCCACATAATAACATCTTAATACATTCATAGTATATTCTCTTAAAATATGGTAACACCCAGAATTACCATAAAATTTTATTGATTACATTTGTGCTCCCTTTTTCATTATATAATACTAGATATATTCTTTATATCCAATAATTTTTAATACTGCAACAATGATGGAATAATCAAACCATTAACATGTTATATGGTAGATTAGAATATCTAATATAATTTATCCCAATCAACAATATCCTATTCCAGAATCAGTACCTTAGTATCAAGACCATATTAAGGTTTTTATTTTTCTAAACAATATATTTTCCAAAAATGTTAACATCTTGTTGAGTCAGTTTTCATAGTACCATATAATCTCAAATACTCAATAAAATTGTACTGTCATACAATCCTTAATTATATCTTGTACATCATTGATACAACACTCAAATGACATAAATCATTAATAAAAATATATGAACACTAATTATTCTTCTTCATCTACGGTAGAATCATAACTTAAAAATTATCCAATAACATCACTTGGGGTATACTATAATGATTTGGATATTGATTTTCATAGTGTACCAACTCCTTATAGATGAAGCATTGTAAATTTGAAACCTTTTTCATTCTCATGAAATCACGTACTTGTAATCCTTTTTCTCCAAACATATAACTAACTCCCATTCCATTCAAGAACTTCCCATAGTGAGTAGTTCCACATTTATCACATATAAGATAATCCGTCATTTCCTACTTCATATTATCAAACCTTCTCTCTATAATCCTCTTATTCTCTGGCTACCCATAAAATCTATTTGACCCGGAGAAGTATTTACTTATCTTATTAATCCATGATACCATTTTTTCATATGATGAGAATTAATGAGAGACTATTTCCATTCTAAATGTTGGATTAATACCATGAAATATTTGATCCTTATTACTCATTGGATCATTATTATCGTTATAGTACTCATTTCTTCAATTGGGAACCATTTCTAAATGAAAAAAATACACTAGTTCAGATCATATCATATTGTATAATAAAAAAACTAGATAAATTATTAATATTAATTAAATATTTTTATTGATCTAGTCTCATAATAATAAAAATGGTTTCATTGTAGACATATTTACTCATAAATATTAATAATGGTTTGTAAAGAAAATGTGAATTATCCTATGAATATCCCTATACAGTGTCGTAACCAAGAGTGTAGCATGGCCCGTTGTCAGGCACTAGGATACCTTTGGTATATCCCAAAACTCCTTGTTAGAGTTGTCACTCCCAGGTACATATGTGCGAGAGCTGCCTCTACATGCTCATTTCCTCTTATACCAATTGTAACTCCCCAACCCTAGTTACCCAAAGTCGGTGCATTATTACAAAACATTTTCATGATCACAAGAGATCTATTCTTGAATGAATAATTAGTTTTGTAGACTAGGAAGTAAAAGTTAAAAATAATTTATACATGACATTATGAAATGAATAAAAAACAACATTTTGTCTCCTTTGAACATACTCATAATCCTTAACATATCCCTGCAATTCAGTTATAATATACTTCTTCATATATTAGGTAAAATAAATCATAGAAATGGGTGAGAGTAGATGCTCAGTAAGGATAACAATATAGCAGAAACATTCATAATGAAGAATAACCATTTAAAGAAATTTATAATAATAAAACAAAAGACTATTTAACGTAAAAATCATCATAAAATAGCCACGATAAATAAAATAATTCCATATTGAATATTGAAATGGATATTCTACTATTAAAATAAATACATGTAATATAAATAGCTTGTTTCATAATGATGGAATTCATAATGCAGGATATCAAAACCACATAGTCCAGGCTGTGTTCCAATACTACATATAAATATTTTTTCATGGCCTTGTTCAAAGACACTATTTCGTATCATGAGACCTACATATTCTTTGAGGAGATATATAGGGCTCCACTAGTCACTTATCAAGTCCAATTCATTCCTCATATTAAAAGGGTGAAACATAACATAAATATTCATATTAAAACTAGAATACGACATGTCAATAATTTAACCATAAACCATGAGTCATATAAATATATATAATATACAGTAAAACATATCATTAATCACTAAATACAATATATAAGATATTATTATATTAAATCAATATTAATCAAGAATAATATCTAGTAAAGGATGTTTAAATAGTTTAGAGTGATCCGTTAAATGCTTTGAGAGAAATAAAGAATTGTAATGAATTCATTTAAAAGACTCACAATTTACAAATGAAGTCATTTAAAAGTGATTTTTTAATCAAAATTTCACATACCACTTTGACTCTTTTGAATGGAATTAAACGTTTTAATGAATTATGTTCATTTGGATAAATCATAATAATCATTTTGAAAACATATACATTAATTAAATAGATTTATAAAAATAAATATTTAAAAAATTTAAAATAATGATTTAGTTATAGAATCATTTACATAAAACAATTAAAGATTTCTTTTGAAAAAATTATTATGATACATTGACCTAGTTAATAAATATGTCCTATTAAATACATACATATAAACAATCTCGGCTAAAAATTTGACTGAGAAATTAACCCTTACATTGTACTATTCTTAAGTAGAGGGTAAGATTAACCTTATGTATAATGACTATATTATGATATTAAGTTATACTAGAACCATATTCGTATTTATTATATAGTATATGATTCTTCTATGACTTTATTCTACCAATTAAAAATAGTTTCTATGTTAATGTAACATTTTGGGTAATAATCACTTTCTTTATCATATGTGTTTTAACATGTTATTCTTGATCGCATCACATAGATCTTGATTTACATACATCTAGAATATAAAACAGGATTTATATATCATATATATTCAGAATATTAATATGTAAAATATATAAATATATGAAATGGAAACACCATTCACGGAGATGGTAGTCCCTACATACGAATGGACGTTGTTTTTGTTTTCCTGTCATATTGAATAAAAGTATGTGATTGGGAGATATATAAATACATACATACACATATATATATATTCTTTAGTATTATAATTTCATATATTACATAATTATTAATAATATATATTTTTATAATTATTTTTCATTGCTGAATGTGGAAATGAATCTCATCGAGTCATGGAGACGATAAGTCGTACATACAGATGAGAAACAATATAATTTCCTTAATGAAACAATGGTATGGAATTTGATTGTTTATTAATTATAAATAAACATTAACATGTCATATATAATATTTAAATAAATTATCTTCATTAGTATACCCATCCAAATAATGAAGTATTGAATAAAATACTACTCCACAACGTAGAGATGGTAAGACGTACGTACGCCGGTATGGTGACATTGCCATTCATCGGATGTAGAGAATAGTTAATATGTAGGTACAATATTTATAATAAAATCATATTTTGTAGAATGTACTATAGTTATTATCATGGTATGAAAACAACAAAGAAATATGAAGTGGAAGAAAAAAGAACTTTTAAAGAGGTGCTGCAATTATTACCTCTTCTTCGGGTTCTTCCTTTTGATTTGATCAAAATGTATAATTAAGTTGGATTCTGATCAATGTAAGGACCTTAGGTTGAATAAAGGGAAGTTGGGATAGAATTTGATCAGATGTTGGCCAAACCAAATGACTTTAGAGTAGTTAAATTATGAGAAGCGTATGTACCCTTTTATAAGGGTGGTGAGTGTCACATTAGAAAAAGCGTGAAATGTTATTTTATTAGTCAATGATTTTCCTTAATAATGGATCCAAAAGGACTTATTTAATTGATAAGGTAGGTATGGGTCTAAAACCCTCAAACAATAGGTTTTAGACAAGGTTATGTCACCATATTATCCTTACATTTTAGATTTAACTATTTGGTAAATATTTTAACTTTTACCATATTTTCTTCTATTTTTTTATTTCATGGTTAATAAAAATAGTAGAAAATGAAAAGATAACCACAAGTGGTTCATTAATTAAAAATATTGTATTATATAAATTTTTTGGAAAATGAATAAATTTTTATGATTAATATATCATTTTATAATATATTAATTTTTTTAAATACTCATTTATGTGAATTTTCACACTACATGGTAATTGTTTTTGGAGTCATAATTTTTGTATTAATTGGAAAACAAATACATTATATGAACCATAAAATGTAATATTCAACTATAAAATTTATGAATCTCATTAAAAGTCTCAATTTATAATCAATTTGATATTTATAATATCAATTATTTTAATCTTTCATTAGTAAGGTAATTATTGTATCATCATTATGTCAAAAATTAATTTAATTATTTAATGTCTGAAAATTATATATAAAATTCCAATAAGTATGACATATTTTTATCTTTTAAGAAATATTTAATGTATTATTTATCTTAGGTGTATCCCTATATAAAAAATGGATTATTTATTTAACATTGAATTTATAACTTTTAACTCTTATTTTAATAAAATATAATAAATATCCTTATCTAACCCAAATGGATCTAAAGGATATTGTTTTTTCATAAGGTTATGTTTTGATGAAATAAACTTTTCAAATAGAATTATGACATGGTTTGGGGTAATTTTAATATAATTTTTAACTTTAATTAACCTATTTACTTTTAATCGCGGTAAATAAAAATCAAAAGTAACATTTCAACAAAAAAATCATCTTATTAAACCACATAGTATATAAAAATGTCAATTGTGTCTCTTAGTATTTTAAAATTCAATTCACAAAAGCAGTAAAATTATGTTATATGCAAATTTTCAAAGGTTCCTAGAAGGTTGGTTAAAGACCTCAAAATGTTTAATAAAATTTTATACATCTAATCATATTATAAAATTTCAATAATGAATTAAATTGGGATAATATAAGTATTATGTACATACTTTTACATAAAAAATAAATTTAAATAGAAATCATAATTATTTAAATAAAAATTGAGTTTTAAACAATAACGTTGTGTTTTCACTATTCATCAAATAATGCGATGTTTTGAGAAAAAATACCAAAAAATTCGTCCAAAGGTAATGTTGATTTTAGAAATTCACCAAAGATTTCTATTTTACCAAATTAAAAATATATTTTTTCAATAATTAATTTAAATTTAAATCTCATTGTCAAAACCAGAAAGTGGGTTTTGGAGAAATTAAAACGCCCAAATGATTAATATGTGTTTATGTACAAATTAAATGTAAAATAAAATCCAATGACTATAATTGTATTAAATGATAAATATATAATCTAATTATAATTCATAACCATTCAAATTATTAATTTAACACTATACATTATTTTGATTAAAAAATTAATTTTCAAAATAAATTTATTAATTTTTAGTATTCATTAAAATATGAATGTTATCTTAAAAACACTAAAAATATATCCAAACCCAATTTCGATGTCCCTCTTCTAAATAATTTGTTTATTTGGTCCTATAGAATATGTAAAAGATTTAAACATTGGATTTAAAAAGGTTTCACCATTAAAATTTGGTAAAATTGCATTTTTTGATTAACACTTCTTTTATCTGAAAAAATAATTTTTTATATTTTTTCCAATAAACAAATAATATCTATGTTAAAATTATACAGATTATATAAAATTCAAATTTAATTTAATATAATTCATAACTACTTTTTTAATGGCATGTTGGGTAAGTCGTGGTGTGCTCAAACTCGGTGTTACGTATAACGCCAGTTATGGAATTAATTTAATGAGATAATGTAATATGAAATATTAGTGTGTTACAAACATACTCAACTCATGACATGAAACATATTCCTTAAAATATGATTATGTATTTATTTCTACATGTGATGAGATTGAGATACCCCATATGTTAAACATGGGATAAATCAAATAGTGAGCATCAATTTATTCCATTCATCCGTAGGATAGCTGAAAATAATTACAAGATACAATCAATTTTAGTCTCCACTTCCACAATAAATGTTTCTTTACAACTTGTCATTAAAAATCATTATATAGTATTATTTCATGAATATAAACTATATATCCCTTGTATATGGGATTTTAATTTTATCTATAAGAAATGTGCATAGGAAACATCTTAGAGGATAAATATCATGTTCCGAATAAATCTGTTTTACATACATAAAATAATTACTAATGTAACCATCCCATTATGACAAGAATATATCAAAAAAAATATATACTCATTTCACTCCCTTACCCTTCAATATATAACATCATAACAGACTGTTATTATAGAGTATATCAAAACTACAAAAAGTAGTCTCCATGTTCTGTAGGAATTTATATTACATGGTTCAAAATTTGAATATATATATATTTCTCACTCATACATGATGGGACAATTTCAATGGAAAGCCAGGATGTTGAGAAATTACCATTCTATATACCCTTATATATTGAGTTTATCTGAATTTTTACCAATGATAAAATAATATGTTTCATCCCAAAACATATAATCATTTGGTGGATTTTCCACACTAGTATATAAAAATGAAAATTCTCATAAGTGATTACTGCAAGTGGGATTGTACACAGTTGACATTAGATATTTGACCATCCTAAATTTTCATTTTGTATATGGGAATACCTTCACTCATCATTAATAATTTCATCCAACCTGATTAATTCGAAACCCACAAAATGGAGATAATACATAGGTAGATTATGAATCATGACAATGTGGCCTATTTAATTAGTATATGGTTTATTTTCCCTCAATATATATGATGATCCAAGGATGATACACACTCTTATGAACATTATTCAACTTTTTTGACAAGTGTAATATGAGTATGTTATGTGAAAATAGTATATTATTCATTTCATATAGTGACATGCCAATTTTTAGACCTTATGTTTAAATTAGAATATCTTCTTCTTGTTCGTGACTGTTACAAGAAGATGTTACCCTATGTAAAAATCACCATATCTCTGACCAAAAATCACTTGAATTGCCTTGATTGATGAGAGAATTATGGATAAGATGATGAGCCATGAATTCATTTCATAATGAGAATAAGTTTCCTAGTAGTGCTATTGATATTACATTGATTATTTTATCTGGATGACTTATACCAAGATCATATGCTTCCCTCATCTAAAATGAGGATTATATTAACAAATTTCTAATATTCATAATACAATCATCTTCTACAATTATAAATAGATTCCCTATCAGGCTATTATTTTATGTAATTAAATGATGTTATCTTGATGATAGAGGTGGATTTGAGATTCATGACCGAATCATAGATCCATATGGGATTCCAAAATATTGTTATGAAAAATATAAAGGATTATACATAAGCAATAAATAACATCCCATCATCTCATTATGATCAAGGAGATGGAATCCTCGACCACGATGATGATGGCTTCTAACCATTTTTAAGTGATTTTGATGGGTTATATTATCATAAAATACCAAACGAAAAAATAATCAATGAAATAAATCATGAACCGGTGGAATTCATTAAAAAATCATTGGTGTGCCTAATATGTATCTATGATCATATTATAGTTATAAGATGATGATCTTTGGTTATTTTCTATTACAGAATTAATCATCAGGAACCCCTCCTCTACCATCTATAAGAGGATGAGTAAAGATGTTAACATTGAGAATCCCTTTCAATTGAAATAGATTTATAGTTGGGTCTATATTTCAATCAAGACCCAAACAATGAGACATTATCAAGAAATATCCACACTAAAAATATGATATGGGGGTAGGTGACTCAATCCTAAAGTTATCATCCATACATATACTCTTGGTACAACTAAAACCTATATTATGGATCCCTAGTGTCATTGTATCATTTCTCACTTATAGGTAATCTACTACAGTGTTTTAATTTACCTTATACCATTGTAAAAAGTGGATGCTTTCATCCCCTATTGGGTGATGTCTCATGAACACTTGTATTATATAATTTCATCGTGAATCCTCCTCCTATAATGAGTATTCAAATATATTCACCTTATAATTCCACTAAAATATATATTGATAGTGTCTACATGGGACCCATTGAAATTATCCACCCACTATAAATATGGAGTGTAATTTTTAGTTTTTCATAACCCCGTATGATCCTACAGTGTTAATGAATCATTCTCCAATCAATAAACATCTTTAGAATCACATGGTTCCATTCCCGTAGAGGTACCATTGATATTATCCATTCTCCACCTACTCTAGTTAAAATATTATATTGACCATTATAGTGGTAGGTTTCTAATCCAACTAGATGGAATCCCAAATAAATATCAAACATGAAACTGTCCATCATGTTGGAATGTAAAACTATCATTATGTTATTGAATTTTTTTTTCACAGATTGGATCAATAACCCAATCACCAATCAAGCATGATGGGTCAAGCCTCCATCCATATAAGGCCTTTAAATACTATTATTTATGTCCTCGCAATGATACTGTAAAATGGTATGAGGTTCTTAACTATGATTGTTAATTTTTATACATAAAATGTCCTTCTATTTGATAGATTTATTAGAATCATCCCTTTAATAACCCTCCCTCTTAGACATGGATGATTGTTCCAACCCACAATATTCTATTCATTTGGAAATATCTCTTACTTATAATCCTCATTCTTATCATGGTGAATAGGATATGGATAAATCACTTTCATCAGCTGAGTCAGGTTTATCCACAACTATTGATGATTTTTTATAAGTCACCCTCAACACTTTGGAATATTTGATGATTATGATTATTGATGATTTAATGTTCTTTTATGAATTGATTAAATACAATAAATTACTGAAAAAAATAATTATATATTTTCTTGAAACCATATATTTATTTTATGTACATCAAACCCATGTTAGCTTCCACTATGTGGACTATCCTACCAGACATCACAAATTATAATAAAAAAACTAAGAATCATTATATATCCAATATATAAATTATAATGGTCTAAGATAATTTATTAATTAATTGGGATGTTATTAGGGAAGTCTATTATACCATTAGATGGACAACATCACTCTGATTAAAAATAATAATTGATAGAATGTTGTATATATCACTAACTTATCCATAATTTCCAATAGATGGAGGATGAATTACCCATCATACACATAACGATTCTAATTGAAATAACAACCATCTTGAATTATCTTATCTTTATTTGAATATATTCTTTATAAAAAAAATTAGATAAAGTGTATTAATAAGACATGGACACTACTATCATTTTTATGTATGAATATATTTGTTAACAATTAATTTGGTTTATTTCTTAGAATCCTAGAGAAACCAATCTTCATTTCATACACTTCTTCTTCGGAATGTTCCACGGATTGTTAGTGGAGATATATGTGGATTATTTGGTGGTCAAATAACACATCATCTGTAGAATATAAAATATCATAGAAATTGTTCATCATTCTTCATTACCATTACCTAATTATGATCCCATATAATTATTCATTAATGGTTACTTCTAAGAAGTTAACCAATGGTTTATTGAAAAATAGTCGTATCAGGATTAACATGGTGAATATCAAGGCTACCTATATGATTCCTCCATCACATATTCCCTAATAGTTCTTTTTTGGAAAATGTGTCTGTTTATCCCATATATTGTGTTTTTTCTCAATCCTAGTGGGAAATATATTCCCATTTTAATGATGAAGAAGAAATGAATCTCTTAATAGCGTAATGAGTAATTAGACAATGTATTTGATAAAATAAAGAAATATTTAATGCATCATCCAGGTTTGATGCCACCCATTCAATGAAATCATATCTCCCTCTATGTCACGTAGATGTAATGATCCATTAGTTCCCACTAGATAATAGGAATAGAAAAAAAAATTATATTAGTATATTTTAACATATTTCCATTATTAGGGAAGCAATAGTTTGTCATTTTGTGAATGAAATAGGAGCAGGTGAGGTGCATTCTCCCAATATATTGCTTCAACTAGGACGTATTTCTTGTAATGTTGCTTTAGAAGAATCCTATAATGCTGGGGATATAAAAAATGGATGCTTTAGTGATATTTTTCTTATCACACAATATGGTTCTACGAATGAAGGAGTTGATAATATTAATGATGGTATTTTAGTGGGTAATATAGAACAATAAAGACTATATCCATCTTTTCTTGATGCCAACTGGAAGTTGAGTACATGAGTTGATGTACATAATAGGTTCTTGATGATAGGAGATGAATCCAAGAAAAAAATGATGATGATGGATAATAATAAGTCAAATAAAAAATGAAAAACATGGATACTTTGTTGAAGGGACCAAAAGAGGTTTTTACATACATTGTGCCTAATGTACAACACCACTATATAAAAAATAATGTATGAGTGATATATTGAATTTCCTCTCGTGAACTATAAAACTGAGTGGTTTAAAAAATAAGATTGGATAGTGTAATGAGTAATATATAAGGGGAAAATTAATGATGATGAATATATCTGGACAAGGGACATGATGTCCAATTATTTTTAATATCTTATCATAGAAAATATGGATATGTAGTCAAACATTATTTAATGAGGTTTATACCGGGTGATAAATTCTGATAATATTAGTTTAGTCTACAATGATTATGCCAGTTACCTTTTTGTTTAATAGACTTATTTTTTTAGTTTTTCGGTTTCACAATTTTCCATAAAATATTCTTGGAAGTAATAAATTTTCCAATGAGTTAGGTGACATCAATCATTGTCTGAGATCATTCATTAGATTCGATTATAGTGATTATTTTTTCCACCCAATATTCTCAATTAAATCGAATTAAAAAATAATATTCATGGATGACAGCTTCAAATAAAATTTATTTATCATCAACCATAATATCCTTATGATATGAAATATTCTTATGCATTTTCCATTCAGTGAATGAATTTCATGGGTATCAACTCTCCCAATTTATCTATCCCTTACTTGTTCATCCTTACTGTCAAAAACATGTTCTTAATGTGGGAAGAATATATCCTTATCGTTGAGGTAAAAATATCATTCAACGTCATGTTTTCATATTAACACATCATTAAATTATCAAAAAACCCCATAGAAAGTTTTCATGTAGAACTTTACCAAATTTAAATCAACTAAGATGAAGAAGATTTTCACCAAGTATAGTATAATTCCTAGGTGTACAACACACAAGAACATACTAGTAAATGTAAATATTGTGTCTTTTAATAAAAACCTATGAATTATTATATATAATATGATATAGAATAACAAAATGATATTTTATTTCAATCAATCTAATTCATTATCGGTATATCATTAGAATACATGAAATTATATCTAAGAGACAATGTATGCCCTAGTAAATTTAACATAATAGATTTTACCCATTTTGGATCAACATCAGTGATAGTAGATAGATATATAGAATCATTAGACACCAAAAAGGATTTAATATAGAATAGTGGAATTATATTACATTAATGGGAATATGATCAAACTATCATAAATAATATATTTCTATTAAAATATTATGTCCTTATTATATAATAAGATGGATCACAACAAATATTTCCTCTATGTTGACTATGTGTTTTAATTGAGGTTGACAATGATACGAAATTCAATACATCAAAAGATATAGTAAATGTGAGATGCATCCTATATCATCCATTTATTCTAATATGATTGTTTATATTCATTAATATCCTTGGCTATAGAGATAATAAAACCTCTCACCATTATATGTTTCCTCATGATGTTTTTTATATAAACATAATGTTGGTTTTCATTTTTACTAGCCATAGGATGTTAAACATTACTATTTTTTCCTCATTGTATGAAACTAAACTTCTATTACCCCATTGTAATACATTTAATCATATTTCAATCATCCTAGTAACATTATATTTAATTAAATGAAATTAATAAAAGATACATGATTTTAAACAATATTCCCCACATCCCAATATATAAAAAAATTAACTACATTTAACAATGACCATTGTTACAATCATAATACATTATAACTATCCTCTATCAATAATAGTTGTAAATTATAGACCTATGATTCCATCCACACAAATGTGATAAATATTTCTCTAATCATCAAATACACCACCCATATGGGGATCTGGTCTCCTACGGAACCATTAATCAAAAATAATTGAGACTTCATTCCCATAATGTAGTATATAGGTACGACATGATTTATTATAATAAGCACATCCCCCAATGTTAACTCTATCCAAATATTATATGATAAATAATACACCACCACTGATGTTTTGTGTCCTTACCAAACATTGGGGTGATTTAACATTTGGGGATAGGTTTATATCTCAGTCAACATTAAATGAAATCCATTTTCACAAATGAACAACTATATACCACCCAATGTTTTTAACTATATCCAAACACACTATCAATTCATATCCATGCATTCAGACTTCCTCAATTGAAAGAATTACACCCTACTTTTCCAAATAGAACAATATAATGATACAACACAATGACTTATATTTTCACCACCAATATATGGAACACACCATGGTGGATTATTCAGGAAAAAATGGTTTTTCTTTTTTTTTCAAAAATGGTCAAATATCAATTTGAATTATCTTTACCCCATTAATTATGAAGTGATGGTCGAACCTCTTATCAATGTGAGGTTATGTGTACTGCAATACTCATTTATCACTCAAATAAAGAATTAAACTGAAGTGGTAATGATTCATATTCTATAAATATTTACTTTTGTAGGACTTCCATTGAGTCTTTTTGGATTACCCCCTAAATTTTGATACAATGATAATTATTTTTGGATTCATGTGGATCATTTAGACTAGAAATCCATATCAACTTATCATGTTGACTGATGTGACATGGGCAGTCTTCCACTAAATCATCATTCATAGTCCCCGAATAAATAAAATGGCTATAAGAGACTTAAAGAGTTATTTCAAATATGATAGATGACCATTATTCTATTAAGAAAGGCCAACCATATTTTGTCCATTTAACAACCTAAAATAGTTTTAACCACATATTCCATGATACATGACCATATAATATGTTCAATATTTTTTATTTTTTTTATAATTCAATTTGTCATTGTGACCACTCCAAATAAATCTAATTTTTCTGATATGTTGTGTCACAAAGACACCCATAATACAACATAGAACAAAATACAAGAACATTAAACTAAAAGAAACCTGATGGAAATTGTATCTAAAACTTATTATATTTCACCTATTTTCTGTAGAATTTTTCATGGCACATATCCTTTATATCACATAATTCAGGTTCGGTGTCTACTATCAATCATGCATTAGGAACCCCCGTTAAAAAATAATTTTTCCATTATCTACAACCATAACCAATAAATTGTTCATAGTCAACGCAATATGAAAATAAACTATTAACATTATTATTTTATGAAGATATTTTTTTGATAGGACTCTTTGGAATCTATTTCATGTTAGGTTCATATAACATTTAATGTTTCCCAAATACAATCTCTATAGTTTTATTCCTTTGTTACCTGTGAATTAATATAATTTGGATATTATTCCTTGTTATATGTATATAAAAATATACATCCTTCTAGGATATATGATGTGTAATATAAATTCAATTCTACATTGTCTTACATGCAATACCATGAGATTCCAAATAAAAATGGAAAAGAGGAATCTTAGGTCAAAATCCTTCAAAGGTATTTTAGATAAAAATTATGAAAAATATTTTTCATGTTTCCACACGATGAATTTGAATAACATATGGAAATATAGTATAGGAAAAAATAACATAAGAGTCATCATTTAGCACTAGAATAAATTAGGGATATTTTCATTGAACACTAGGGTTTAGGAAAATGATTGTGTGTATATCTCAATTCATTGTCACCTTCCAGAACATAGAATTCAACGTGTGATCTTCGTTAGAATCTCATTCATAGTTTAACGTCCTCAATCTATATAAAATATATTATTATCCCCATTGAATGATTTTAAACTACATGTTCCTAGTATGAAAATCAATAATTTTAAATATATCCATTAACATAAAAATTTCATACATTAAATTATGTGTTAATATATTTTTTTATCATAATTATTCAATAAAAATCACACTATTATTTTCCTGAAAATCTAAATGTACAGAGATAACAAAATAATTAAAAACATTTAAATAGAAAAATAATTGATATTCCTCATCTATGAGGTTAATACTCATATTTTTGTGGTACTCAACTTCAACACCACCCACCATGAACTAAATATGGTTTAATTTTGAACATACCTGATATATACTAATGCTCACATCTTTGATCCTAGGTCCATCCATTACCACCAGTTACACTAATATCATATCATCCTCACTCTTCCGCAATTACCAATAACCCTTCATTGAGTTTCATTCTTTTTTGATATACCATGATGTTCCACCACCAACGAGAATCTTGTATCCCTTATATATAATAATATTCCTCATCATTATTCCAAAACAACTACCCACATGAAACAAAGTGTGTTTTAATACACTAAAAATTTCTTTTTCCTCACCATCATACGTCATCAACTCGTTGATTTGGATGCCCTGAAACCACAATACATGAATGGGATCCCTGATGAAGATTATAAATTGAAAAATATTCCAACCATACAACATGGAAAATATTCCCTACAGGTGACTTAATGAAAATAATTTTTCATTTAGAATGAAAATTATAAAAAAATGATTCATTTTTTGTTTTCACATTCATTGAAAGTGTTATTTTGGAAACTAAATTTTGATTATTATAAATATTCATCTTAAAATAATTTTCACTCCAATCACAATCGAAGTCCCTTATGTTGCGATTTATATCAATCACATCCTCTCATTAATAGTAAATTTTAAATTCTTATCCAACTACTTTAATAACACCTATCACTTAATGAAGTCATAATTTTAGAATAGTTTTATGGTCAGAAATTCATATTGTTATGAACATTTCAATTTTTGATGTATCGAAAAAACTGAAATCCTTCAACATATATTTTTCATGCTCATGTGTAACAGATAATATTATTCTACCATATCAATCACAAATCAATAATTGATCTTAAGGGATATTATTTTTACTATATTTATTCCCAAAATTTTTGATACACCATAGAATCATGTAGTTTATGAATCATTAATATAAACTATGAAACCCCCTTTACAGACTCTATATTATGGTATTCTTTCCCATCTAATTTCCCTAAGGTTTTTTCTTCACCTAATGAATCATAGTCAATATAACCTCTTGGTCTGATAATAATGAAAATTAATTGTTTTCTCTTACCTATGCATTATAATATATATCTATAATATTAGTTTTATGTGGGACTACATATCCTAGAAATTTTTTTATTGGGGGGCTTCACACTCCATTCACATTATGATGTCAATTTTATACGTAGATATATTTTTACAACACCAACCATCCAATAAAAAAGTAATAAAAACTATTAATCTAAAAATATTCAAAGAAACATGAACTTATACTTTGTGCATTCCCCCACAAGATATCATTGTGGTACTAGGTCCTTTATATCTAAATTCAAATCATGTTTTTCATACCCTTCATGTTCATGGAAATACCTCACCACCGCTTTATCCACCCCTATGATTTTTTACAATAAATCATATTAAATATCATAAGATGATATAATTTATGATACACCTAATCCTCAACTAAAAGGATTGCCACTTTTGAACTTTTTTCTTATAACACTCCACCATATCTAAGTTTGTGTTGATTTATAACCACAATTACTCATATATATTATGTCTCTGCTATTTTCTCAATCAAATTATCATGTATCTAATAATGTTTTACTTTCCACATCATGTGACACTCCTCTTAAATATAGCACAATCTTCTAGTGAAATATACCAATGTAACTATAGGATGGATTTGGTATATGATGAATGAACGTAGATATCATATTCCATAAAATATTGGAATAAAAAATATAAAACATTTCCCTTTTCTCTCCCATTTTAAATTTGGAAATTTATTGTCCCATTTTTTACATTGTGTTTTTTCTTTACCCTGTGAAATATAAGTTATTAATCGCATTTTTGAAAGATCATGGAATGAAAAATCTATAGATCTGGTGACAAATTTTGGATTCCTCCATTCATTATCCAAAATTTAATATTCTAATTAATGTATCTATAAACCATAAAACTTGTGCAGCCTAACAGTGAGATGAACACCTAATAGTGTAAGCATAGTGTGCTCAGAAATCATTTTACTTTCTCACTTTTACTCCAAAATTTTCTCCCCTATGTTTTAATTTATTTTAAAATAATTCTTATAAAAATCGTATCCCTTATGATAATTAAAAAACACCACAATTTTATAAGGCCTCGGCTTTAAAACATACTTAATATTGAATTAAATGAATAATTCACATTGAGGATCTTTTCAGGTTTAGAGTTTTAGAGAATTAGGACATAACTATTACATCTCAAAAGATTACAAAGTAGAAACTTTTACTAAGTTTCCATAAAATAAAAACTCTTAAAATGAAACATGTCCAGTTCCATGTTTTTGGTTGCATGACTTTCCCTTGATCCCATCCTTGACCCTATTCCACGTTATGTCCTGTGAAAAACATTTCAAAAACATGTAATGAGCATAAAAAGCTCAGTAAGGGATTCACAAAGAATGAAAACTGTTAGTTTTTTTCAAAACAACAAGTAAACCATTTATACTTTATCAAAGTAATACTTTTCACCTTTTCGAAGTATTAAAAAACTCTTCGCTAAATAAAAGATTATTACTTACACATCTGTAACCAAAAGAATACCATAAAACCCATATAAAGACCACAAAACATATAAAGGTAACTTGGGACATAAACATACTTAAGTGGAATAACCATAAGGTCGACTTCCACACATATCACTTAATGGAATAACCATTCGGCCGACTTCCATACATACTTAATGGAATAGCCATACGACTGACTTCCCCAATGCATTGGAGGTTATAACGTAACCACTCGTCCTGGTATTCACAGCACCACCTGTCACATGGTTTATCATGTAACCACCCATAAAATGTCCAAGTACCATCATTACACATAAAATATTGAAAATATAAACATTTCAATAACAACATTTCATTTGCAATCACAATAAGTAATTCCCAGATATTGAATTAATCAATCCATTTTCAAAAACCATTTAGAAGGGATTTTTGAATCAAAGTGTCCCATACCACATTGATAAATTTAATGGAATTATAATTTTAAAACAATAATGTCCATATAAATAAATACTGAAAACCATTTTTAAAACATGGACATTAAAGATAAATATTTAGAATAATAAATCTTTAAAACATTTAAAAAGATATTTTTTTAAATAGTTTTTAACAAATTGAGAGACTCTTGAATACAAATAATAGCGGAATAACATTTAATCCGAACATTATTATATCATGAGAATAAAGGGATTCATGATATAATATGTGAAAGGACAGTATACACACCATATAAGAGTGAATTGGTGCATAAAAATAATGAAGTCTCAAAAGAAATGTAAAATGAGTTGAAATCCATTATAAAGAAGGTATCCTTAAATTAAGGAGAAATCAATCTCATAATTATGTGTGACAAATATAAATACAACCAATATAAGTGGATATTAAGTGTAAAACAATAAAATGTCATTCACACATATTCAAAGGATGACATATTCAATAACTACATGTTGAACCCAAAGAAATCGAAATTGGGTTAAAAAGTTCCCTTGGTAAAATTCGATAGCCTAACGGCGTCACTTCAAAATTCCGAAAATGAGTTGATGAGAGATAAAAAGGGTATCTCATCACTTTGACATAAAATTTACATCAATAATGATATAGAAGTACATATCCCAACATAATAGTATGTGAATTTAAAGTCATAACAAAAGAAGTTATTTAAAAAGAGGAGGGTGAAAGGTTCCCTTACCAACATGGGTAACTTTCGAAACATACACCCCGTGAAAGAAGGAAAATACAAAATTGATGTAAATACTCATAAATGAAGGTATATTACACAATGAGTAAAATAATGGGAAGTACATACACCACTCAAAATAAATTGTGGAAAATGTAGCATAAATCTCACGGGAATAAGAGTGAGATGAAAAATCCCTTACAAAAACTCGGCAGCCTAACAGGGCCACTTAAAACATCCAAAATGGATTGATTAGAGAAAATAGGTTCTCTCATCATATTATCATAAAGTTTACAGAAATAAGAATATAAAAGAACATCCCCAAACATAACAAAGATGATATTAAAATAAGTGACAAAAAGGAGATTACTTAAAAAGAAAGAGAGAGGTTAGATCTCTTTACAAAAATTCGGCAGCCTAACGGCACCACCCATAACTTCCAAAATGGGTTGATGAGAGAGAATAGTGTCTCTCATCATATGAACATAAAAATTATAGTAAGAGTAATATAAAAGAACATCCCAATCACAAGAAAGATGATCAAAAAAGTAATTACATAAAAGAGTTTACTTAATAAGAAAGAGAGGAGTATAATCCCTTACCTCGGGTCCGACTTGACTCGATCGTTCTTTAACGTCCTTAAAATCGGGTAACTCCCTTTGGTTTGAGCTCAAAGGCATCCTTGGGAAGACTTATGCCCAAAGCTAGGCTTCAAGGAGTAAGAGAGGGAAGTGGAGAGACAAAATGGGCAGATGATGGCTGAGCCAAAGGCTTTGGGAGTGGGTAAGGATGTAGAGGTGGGGGCCTTTTATAAGAGGAGAGGAGGGGCACTCTTGTAAAGTTAAAAAATGTTACTTTATTTTCAAAAGAGCTTCAGATTTTAAAGGTCCCACATTGATGTACTTCTAGGATAAGGTGATAAGGGTTCTAAATGCACTCATCCAATAGGTTTTGGACATGTGTGGGTCATAGATATTACATTATCTTTCCATTTTGTTTAAATCGTTAAATAATGAGGTCATCGCTGCATCATTATGATGTCATAAATAATTTAATTTATTTAATGTCTAATAATTATAAAAAAATTATCATGTAGGAAATATTTTTATCTTTCCAATGCCTATTTATAGTAAAAATTATGACTTGTATAACCCCGTGTAAAATTTTTTTTATTAAAACATTTCATGTTTGTGTTAATTTTACCTTTAACATTAAATAAAAAGATATTTATTTCATTTTCCAACCAAAGTGGCTCCATGGGGTCCCCAAGTTGACCCATGGATTTTCCTGGTCGGCCATGACACATCTAATGAGGGTAGGACATGTGTCTAGGTCATTTCATTTTATTAAAACATTATTCTTACCTTAAACTACACTAATTACCTCTAATCGCTATTAAAAACATAATAAGTTACTATTCACCAAAAAATTATTGTAATCCCATTGATCCACATATTACTTCTTAATGAAAACCATTAATGTTGGATTTTTTAAATTCAAAACACAATGATGGAAAAATTTCATTTAAATGGAAAATCAGTTTTTATAAGTACCACTTAGTGGTTTCACTATTCATCAAAAATTGACGTTTTTCAGAAAATTACCAAAACATCACCCTAAGCTATATTTGATATTCAAAATTAAAAAATGATTTCTATTTTACAAAATTCAGAACAAATAAGTTGCATTAATTAATTTAATAATTAATTCCCGCTGTCAAAACAAATAGTGTGTTTTTTTGAAACAAAATGTATCAAAAGATTGACACTTGTTTAAGTCCGATTTCAAAGTGAAATTAATTCCAACGACCACTATTGGATTAAAAGGTAAAACTATATTCTAATTTAACTTTAAAACCAATTCAAAAGATAATCTAATCATATAAATAAATTAGATTAAAAGAGGTTTTGAATTAAAATACAACATTTTCACTATTCATTAAAAAATGAACTTTATCAGAAAAATACCAATAATTTACACAAAGTAAATTTTGATGTCCCAATTCTAAATAAGAATTTTATTTTTTCAAATGTATCACATAAAATCGTCAAAAAGTGGATTTAAAAGAGGTTCTCCATCAAAAGGCGGTTAATCGACCTTTTAAAGAATATTAGATTGTCTTTCCTTAAAATTGGATTCATTAGCATTTTTAAACCTCTAACATTTATTGTAAAGAGTAAAAATATTTGACAAAAACATATAGTCATTTTGTAGGTAGTTTTGTTCATTCCCGCCATTATAATGGCTAGGCGTTAACTACTATTTAAAATAATATTATTTTATTATTAGAGTGCAACGTGAGCATCCCACGAAACTCGTTGTTGCGTATTAGGTATGCCATCAAGCATTGCATCCACTTTAAAGTAATATTAATATTTTATTCACAAATACGGATATATATAAATATTTCATATTCTTTATTTACCTTGGGTGTTACATCCTTCCCCTCTTTTGGGAATTGCGTCCTCATAATTTTAAAATTGAGCTTGGAAACATCCTTGAATGTCCCACATCAGAACAAGTGTCGGTAAAACAATCACTTTAAAATAAAGAAAGATAAGTATAGAGGTCACTCGAGTTAACCCATACTAGGATTCCATGTAGGAAAACATGGACATGGAGGAGAAAACATAGGGTCATGTTCTGATGGAGAGTGATAGAATACATGTTTAGGAGAAAGGTAACCACAAGAAAATCACAAACTTGTGATGGGTTAAACTGTATTCGATTCCCCAATAGGAAAAGTTAATAGGAAACATTTTTGTTTTAAGTTACTTTTTTATTGAAGAATTTATTCATAAGAAATCATAATAACTTATCATGTTGACTTTTATATTTTATTAGATTCCTTACACAAACTCATATTCTCTCCAAAAGACGAGTATTTAGGAAGACTTGTTCACATTAAGAGTACTATAATCAACTTCTAGAGAATCACCTAATCCACAAAAGAGAACTATATAATTCCCATATCTTTAGACATTAACCAAAACCAAAACCAAAAAGGTTTGAACAAGATCAGATAATCCATAAAAGGATAACCCTTTATAAAAAGAAAATCTATTCTTAATCTCCACAATTTGTCCAACATAACCCAAAGTTCAACAAGGACCATTTGATAAAAAAAATTTCCATAAAATTCATCAAAGTAATCAAAACTAATATTGAAACCCAAATATTTGAAGGACATAGTCACATAGTCTTCCAAGGTACAAATTAACTTTTATCTCCAAATAAAATCAGTTGCTCTTAAATTCTCATATTGAAAAGTAATTAACTTAATCACATATCCTCGATGATAGGTTAATCATTTCCATAGATAACCCAAAATAAACTTACTATTGATTCCAAAAAATAATCTAACTAAAAAGAATCAGTCAAAATAACCAGGGACTTCACGTAGTCCAGTGGTAGGTGATAAATATCAGTCGCACTTTGGTTGTGGGTTCGATTCCCATAGCTTTTTCCGACATGACAGGTTGTCACATGGTCTGCGTGTTGTCCTTTTTCCAAAACTACATAATTTTTAAGAAATTCCCCAACACGAGATAAAATCTTCAAAAATAATCATAACATATTTTAACATCAAGTTTATCTCATGCCTTTAATTTTCCATCATAACATATAATAACCCATAATTACCTCAAAAGTAAGGATCATATAAACTCTAATGGTTACCATTGTAATTATTACCTGAACTTCCACATCGATTGGTCATCTCTTACATGATGCATTTTAGATCATACCAAGGTTCAAGTGGTTGTTCATGACTCATTGATATTTGGTTTACAACAACCACGTGTTTCCTCATTGAATCCCCCATTTTATCTAGTATCCTCATTAGAGAACCACCACAGTTTCCTTCAAACCTGTTGTCTCTTTGGTTCCTGCTAGATCCATCCATTCACTAAAAACAGAAATGTCAGTGTGAGTATATCAACACAACCATCATGTACTAATGAGGAAGATAAACACTAATATATACTTACTCATTCAATTTATCTAAAACTAGGACTCTTTCTGAAATCCTAACCATTATGGTAATGTCACTTATGCTTAGAGAATAACCTAACCTATAAAGTTATCTAAACCGACCTTTGATACCAACTATAAGGCCCCGGACTTAAACCATTCTTAATATTAAATTTAATGAATAATTCACATTGATGATCTTTTCAGGTTTAGAGTTTTAGAGAATTAGGATATAACTATTACATCTCAAAGGATTACAAAGTAGAAACTTTTACTATGTTTCCATAAAATAAAAACTCTTAAAAAGAAACATGTCCAGTTCCATGTTTTAGGTTGCATGACTTTCCCTTGATCCCATCCTTGACCGTATTCCATGTTAAGTCCTATGAAAAACATTTCAAAAACATGGGATGAACATAAAAAGCTTAGTATGGGATTCACAAATAAGGAAAACTGTTAGTTTTTTTCAAGAAAACAAGTAAACCATGTATACTTTATCAAAGTAATACTTTTCACCTTTTCTAAGTAGTAAAAACTCTTTTCTGAATAAAAGGTCATTACATACCCTTCTATAACCAAAATATTACATTAAACCCATAAAAAGATCACATAAAATATAAAGGTAACTTGGGACATAAACATACTTTAGTGGAATAACCATAATATTGACTTCCACACATATCACTTAATGGAATAGCAATTCAGCCAACTTCCATACATACTTAATGGAATAGCCATACTGTAACACCCCAAGATTTCATAGTGTGTTAGTTCTTCAAAATAATTCAATAACTTTCACTACAGGCAACACAAAGTTAAAGCACACCATGACTTACCAAACAAGCCGTTCAAAAGAGGTTATGAATAGTATTAGATAAATTTTAATGTTTATATAATCCTTATAATTTTAGAATCCATATTATGAGTTTCTTAGATATAATGCAAGAAGAAATTCATTTTCAGTATTGCACTTTTATCAACTTTAAATGTGAACCCTTTTTAAATACAATATTTTAAACTTTTTGACTAAATGGATACATCAAAAAATTTAAAATGAAACATCCCAAGCTTCCACGGTACGCTTTCCTTTGAATAAAACAGTAGCGTGTGTTGTACGCAACGTCGAGTTTTAACACACACCACAACTAATTAAACTAGCCGTTGTGAATAGTAATACCTACTTTTTGAAATCATATATATTTTATATTTCAAAATGGACTTCATTTTTAGATTCGGAATATTGAAATTAGCCTAGGGTGAAATTTTGGTACTTTTCGGATAACTTTTATATTTTGATGAATAGTGAAAATTACTAAATTTTAATTAAAAACAACTTTTTTAATCAAAATAATTAATAGTGATAAATTGTGAATTTGAGTGGTTTTAAAGTATATTTAGAATATATTTTTACCATTTAATATAATTTTGGTCATTGGACATAATTTTAAAATTAAACCGAACATAAACAAGTGTCAATCTTTTGATAGTTATTACCTCTTAAAAACACGCTTTTTGTTTTGACAGCGGGAATTAATTTTAAATTAATTTCTGCCACTTCTATGTTTTGAATTTAGAAAAATGGATTCCATATTTGGAATCAGGATTTCCAAATTGTGTAAATAGGTAACTTTTATTTTTAGACATTTTGAATAATTACTGTGGTAAATATTTTATTTACCATGGTTAAGGGTAAATCAGGTAAATAAGGGTTAAAAAAATAATATTATAATAATACAAAATTACCCTAAAACGTGTCCTAACCTTATTGGTGGACACATACCCGAACATGAGCATCCTTGGGTCAATTTGGGGACCCCTTGGAGCCACTTGTATGTGGTAGGGACACTTTATATTAATAAAGTTAAAATAAAAATAAAAATGGCATAAGCTTTAATCCTTTAGAAGAACAATTTTTACATAGGGTTATACATGTTGGATTTTCGATTATAAATATTCATTAGAAAGATAAAACGATTTCCTACATAATGATATTTTATTTATAATTTTTAGACATTAAATAATTTATTTTATTTATGACACAATGATGATGCAGTAATTACTATAATAGTGAAAAATTAAAATAATTGATATTATAAATACCCAAATAAATATAATATGAAACTTTTAATGAATTAAACTAATTTTATAGGATAATATGATATATTAGGATTGATTTAATTGACTTTGTTCGAAGTAATCAATCTGTTATGAGTTTCACAAAAATCAACTATTGAATAGTGTCAAAATTGACATAAAAGAGTTCTTAAAACAAATATTATATTATTAATTGGTATTAAATTCCTAAAAATCTAATGTTCGGCCAAGAGACTTATATTATGATAGGTTAATCATTAATGGACCACTTGGGGGTCACTTGGATGTATATAGTATGTTTATTGACCATATTATATAAAAATACAAAGAGACATTGTAAAAGTGAAACTAATTAACTTAGAGTTAATACTTAAAGATAAGGTTAATATAAGTACCCAAACCTGTCTAAATTATATTGGATGAGTTGTTTTCGACCTATCCCCACCTCAACCTTTGAATAGTAAACTTTGGTGCCATTGGAAACCGAATATGAATTTATTATAAATTAATATTTCTAGCTTTCCCAAAGGTGCCCCTCACCCCTCTTATAAAAGGGCACTCCTCCTTCTCATTTCCTCACACCTCTCAAGCAACTTGGCTCGTCCAAACTCTGCCCAAATAAGCTCCCAACATCCCTCTCCTCCTCCTTGAAGATTCCCCTTAGGCAGAAAGCATTTCAAGAAGTCCTTTGGTTCCAACCAAAGTGAGTTACCTAAATTAAAGGTAACGATTTCTCTTAAATTATTTTCATTTATTTTGCTTCTTCAACCCCAAAAATCTTTTTATTTCCTTTATTTTGTAACAACACCAGTATCCTCAATATACTAAGATGTTGTTATAAGAAGGATCCAAACTACACATACACACAACTCCATCTAATGGATGATGAACATAATGTTTCTGTGGATGGCAAACTAACGCCTCACGAAACGATGATTGTTCAAAAACATCTTACCGCCTCTCATGGTGGCCATTATGATGGCACTATAATTAAATATGATAGTAATGATATATATTTTATATATAAGCTTCTGTAATTCAATTTTATTTCATTCCATTATTCGTTTCATGTTGTATATACATACGATAATTTCATTTGAGGAAGTGCGGACTACCGCCCCCTTAAAATGATATGACTCGTTCATACCACACATGGAATGTATAAAGGATGGTGTTAATGTACATAAGTAAAATATATAAAATATTATATTATACTGGAATAGTAATATACCTATGTATAATTTGGATTTGATATTTTTAAAATAAAAATTAAATGGAAGTAGCGTTCGTGCGTACGTACGGACTACCGTCTCCACGAACGTGATAAGATTCATTCTCCATCATATCCATTCAAGTATTATTATCATTTTAGAGTTAAAAATAATGTTAATATCATTCTGATTATGAATAAGATATAATCTATCCATTACAAACATGTCTTACGTAACCAAATATTTAAGAAGAACGAATCGATTATCACCCGAAATGACGATAATTCTAAGATATTATTAACAAATCAATTTTAAAAGATCATATATGATATCATATTAATATATATGATTCTTGTATAATTTAATAACAATTATTTCACCATTATACAGGAGGTTAACCTACCCCAACCAAGGAAAAGTACAAGGTAAGGGTTTTTTCACAATCTTTTCATTATCCGAGGTTGTTTATACGTAATAATCTACTGGGATATCATTATCATCCAAATCCATGTTTCTTAAAAATGTATTTCAAAACATTTTTACTATTTACAAGAATATGTGTTAAAGTCATTTATACCCTTGTTTGACTTTTTATAAGAGGTTTATAAAGGAATCTTTCCATCGTTTTCAAAACAAGGTCCTTTTTAACCTTTTCTACAGAATTGAGGTAAGAATGTTTTTTTTAACTTATATGGCGGGTGCGGTTATTTTACACCGTTATAAAATCTTCAAAGCTTTCCTTACAAGATTATAAGAATATTTTCAAAGAAAATGTTTTATTTTATATGGATCTTAAATGATTTCAAAATAAAAGGAGATATTTCTTTAAAAAGAATTTTGATTTCATCTACGTCAACATCCTTTGATGGATTTTAAGATTATTTGAAGTTGATTTATTATGATACAAAACTTCTATATTGTATTGAAGGTTTTGTGATATGTTTGACTATGAATGTGCTATTTTTATACCATTCATAGTTTATGGTGAAATTATTGACATTTCGTATGCTAGTTTTAATACGAATGTTTATGTTATGTTTAAACCTTTTCATATGGGAATGCATTGGACTTAATAAGTGACGGGTGGAGCCCGCTATAGCTCCTCGATGCATCGGTAGGTCTCATGATACAAACTAGTGTCTTGGCACAAGGCCTTGACAAAATCTTATTTGTAGTCTTGGCACGAGGCCTTGACTATGTGGTTATGATAGTCTGGCATTATGCATTCCAACATTATGAAAGTGGTTATTGATTTTTGCATGTGATTATTCGATTAGTAGAATATCCATGTGAATAAGTAAATGGCATTATTTCATTTTACTTTTGCCATACCATGTTGAAGTTCATATTTAAAAGGCTTTTGTTTTAGTAATGCATTGCCTTAAATGTTTATTCTTATTTATGAAAGTTTCCGCTATATTGTTATCCTTACTGGGCATTTGAGCTCACCCCTTTTCTATGTTTTATTTTTCCCAGGATGTGAAGAAGTATGTTATGAATGACCTGCAGGGATTTTATGAGAGGTTAATAGTGTGGATTGTGGAAACATTATGTTGTTGTATTAGTTTTTCATTTTATGATGTAATGTAATACTTATGAATATATCTAGTGTTTCCAAGGCTACTAAACCAATCGGTCTTTAGAGATTTGATCTTTCTTGTGATCATGCCAATGTTATGTAATAATGCACCGACTCTGGGTAGCTGGGGTCAGGGCGTTACAGTTGGTATCAGAGGAAGTTTAGTACAAACCTTGGAAGCTAGATTTAGATAAACTCTGATTAGAGCACGTAGACCTAAGATGAACTTTGAGGATTAGTATAGAAGAACTTCCTAGAATTTTGGTATTGTAGGGATTTTGTGAGTTTTCCGAGCAATACATCCCTGTCTGGATACGAGCAGGTAGAGGCGGCTCTGGCACAGATGTACCTAGGGGTAAAACCCGAAAACACCGCTTTGAGCTAGACTCGAACGAGAACTGGTGCACGACAACGGGCCTTGCTGCACTCTTGGTTACGACACTCCCGGGGGATAGGCTTAGGATAACTCTCATTTTCTTTACAAATCATTTTGAAGGGATTATGAGTATATACTTCCTCAAAGAAAACATTTTTATGATTATGGATTATATCCATAAATAGTTCAATTTATGTTAAGTGTATTATAAGTATGGGATTGTGTAATTTGATTCATAAACTGATCTAGTGTATTCCATTGTTTAGAAATGGCGCCCAGTAGAAGGAATGAGAACTCCATAAATGCACATGATCCAAAGAGAAGGAAGGATCATATCTTTCATGGTCTTAAGCTAGAATTTATAAGAGAAATAGTCTCCCATGTATTATCATCATATGAAGAAATAATATCATGTGTTGATAAGATAAGTAAAGAGTTTACTGAGTCCTATGGCTTTGAAGGGAATCAAGAGAAGAAAAGGATGGATGAAAGAAAGATGGATAAAGGGAAAAGGGAAAAGAAGAATTTTCCCATATGTGGTAACTGTGGAAAGAAACACCCTGGAACTTGCCTGAAAGGAATGGGAGTTTGTTATAAGTGTGGAGGAAAAGGGCACAAAGTACGTGATTGCAAGGGTAAGAAAATGGTTTTAAATGTACAATGCTTCATTTGCAAGGAGTTTGGACACTACGCAAACCGATGTCCCAGTCATCAGACTATGCCGCAAATGATGTTATTGGATAATAATCAAGTTATGATACTACCACAGATGAAGAGGAATGATTAGAGTTCTTATGTTGATTATGTCAATTGAGTGTTGTATCAACAATGTACTTGTTACAATAATCATGGAGTATATAAGGATTGTACTACAGTACTATTTCATTAAGGACTTGAGATTGTGTGGAACAAAGAAAAGTGACTCAATAGCAGGATAAATTTTTGGAAAATATATGGTTGAGAGAATATAGTTCTGATACTGAGGAAGTTATTTTAGAATAATACATGATTGATTTGGATAAATTATATTGGATATTATTGACTACCTTGAAGCTGATTAATGATTTTTATATTCCATCATTGTTGGGTTTTAAAACATTTTTGGATTAATGAAGTATATCCAGCATTCTATATGGAATAAGGGAACATGAATGTAATCAATAATGAATATGGTAATACATGATGAAGGTATTCATATGCTATTACGGGGTAAAAAGGATCTATATTATGTTTAACTTCCTTATAAATGTGGGACTGTGAGTTTGGATAGAAGTATTTTGAATAGTTCTAGTTTGGATTATTTTGGATTTCCATAAAAGGACAACCCGGAGGTCGGGCAGCAACCCGTCGCGTCCGGCAAGGCTGCGAGACTTGAACCCGCAACCGAAGGGCAACAAGGGTGTATCACCTACCACTGGCCCACGAGATGTCCTGGATTAAATAATGTAGTTTTTATTAAAAGATTTTTTAGATGAATTATAATTCGTTTATTTTGGAACCCTATACAAATAGTGTAAATAGAATTTTTTTTACACTCTATTATCTTTTAGAGTGAAAGATGAGTATGTGGTAGAAATTTATTAATGGATAAAACTCTAATTATAAAGTAAGTATATCTCTATATGATCTTAGCCAATCTCATAAAAAATTCCTCAATATTAAGAAAAGCAAATTAGAACAAAAATGTTTTCCTAGATGGTACCTTAAATCATCACTAATTTATGGCTTTGGGATTGTTAGCATTTTCATAGCCATGTTCTCTACCACTCTCCATCAGGTAATTGATGGTTAGATTTTTCTTCCATATCCATATTTTACTACATGGAACCCTAGTATGTGTTATTTTCGGTAATCTTCATACTTTCGACTCTTTATTTTAAATAGAGGCCTCATTAATTCATTTTTCGATGTGGGATTTCAACTAAGATATTTTGAAACATCAAAAATGTGTTATCCTAATAACATATGTTTTGTTGAACCGATGGTATTTCAAATCATCATAGATTGATGAATTTAAGGACCGCAATTTTATACTTGTTTGTAATTGATGACCTCAATTACTACCTATAAATATTTACGTTTTTCCTCCAATTATATGTCTCAAATTGCCACCAATGTTCTCCTAATCGAGATCATAATTTGGTGGTGACCCTTTCATTTCTCTTTTCCTCATATTAAGACTAAATTTTAGTAACCCAATTTCCGATGTGGGGTTTCCCACAAATATATTATATATTTTCAACCTTTTATTTTCGAAGAACAATTTCAAATTGCGAGGACGCAATTTATTGAAGGAGGGGAGAATGTAACACCCCAAGATTTCATAGTGTGTTAGTTCTTCAAAATAATTCAATAACTTTCACTACAGGCAACACAAAGTTCAAGAACACCATGACTTACCAAACAAGCCGTTCAAAAGAGGTTATGAATAGTATTAGATAAATTTTAATGTTTATATAATCCTTATAATTTTAGAATCCATATTATGAGTTTCTTAGATATAATGCAAGAAGAAATTCATTTTCAGTATTGCACTTTTATCAACTTTAATAGTGAACCCTTTTTAAATACAATATTTTAAACTTTTTCACTAAATGGAGACATCAAAAAATTTAAAATGAAACATCCCAAGCTTCCACGGTACGCTTTCCTTTGAATAAAACAGTAGCGTGTGTTGTACGCAACGTCGAGTTTTAACACACACCACAACTAATTAAACTAGCCGTTGTGAATAGTAATACCTACTTTTTGAAATCATATATATTTTATATTTCAAAATGGACTTCATTTTTGGATTCGGAATATTGAAATTAGCCTAGGGTGAAATTTTGGTACTTTTCGGATAACTTTTATATTTTCATGAATAGTGAAAATTACTAAATTTTAATTAAAAACAACTTTTTTAATCAAAATAATTAATAGTGATAAGTTGTGAATTTGAGTGGTTTTAAAGTATATTTAGAATATATTTTTACCATTTAATATAATGTTGGTCATTGGACATAATTTTACAATTAAACCGAACATAAACAAGTGTCAATCTTTTGATAGTTATTACCTCTTAAAAACACGCTTTTTATTTTGACAACGGGAATTAATTTTAAATTAATTTCTTCCACTTCTGTGTTTTGAATTTAGAAAAATGGATTCCATATTTGGAATCAGGATGTCCAAATTGTGTAAATAGGTAACTTTTATTTTTAGACATTTTGAATAATTACTGTGGTAAATATTTTATTTACCATGGTTAAGGGTAAATCAGGTAAATAAGGGTTAAAAAAATAATATTATAATAATACAAAATTACCCTAAAACGTGTCCTAACCTTATTGGTGGACACATAACCGACCATGAGCATCCTTGGGTCAATTTGGGGACCCCTTGGAGCCACTTGTATGTGGTAGGGACACTTTATATTAATAAAGTTAAAATAAAAATAAAAATGGCATAAGCTTACATCTTTTAGAAGAACAATTTTTACATAGGGTTATACATGTTGACATTTCGATTATAAATATTCATTAGAAAGATAAAACGATTTCCTACATAATGATATTTTATTTATAATTTTTAGACATTAAATAATTTATTTTATTTATGACACAATGATGATGCAGTAATTACTATAATAGTGAAAAATTAAAATAATTGATATTATAAATACCCAAATAAATATAATATGAAACTTTTAATGAATTAAACTAATTTTCTAGGATAATATGATATATTAGGATTGATTTAATTGACTTTTTTCGAAGTAATCAATCTGTTATGAGTTTCACAAAAATCAACTATTGAATAGTGTCAAAATTGACATAAAAGAGTTCTTAAAACAAATATTATATTATTAATTGATATTAAATTCCTAAAAATCTAAGGTTCGGCCAAGAGACTTATATTATGATAGGTTAATCATTAATGGAACACTTGGGGGTCACTTGGATGTATATAGTAAGTTTATGGACCATATTATATAAAAATACAAAGAGACATTGTAAAAGTGAAACTAATTAACTTAGAGTTAATACTTAAAGATAAGGTTAATATAAGTACCCAAACCTGTCTAAATTCTATTGGATGAGTTTTTTTCGACCTATCCCCACCTCAACCTTTGAATAGTAAACTTTGGAGCCATTGGAAACCGAATATGAATTTATTATAAATTAATATTTCTAGCTTTCCCAAAGGTGCCCCTCACCCCTCTTATAAAAGGGCACTCCTCCTTCTCATTTCCTCACACCTCTCAAGCCACTTGGCTCGTCCAAACTCTGCCCAACTAAGCTCCCCACATCCCTCTCCTCCTCCTTTAAGCTTCCCCTTAGGAAGAAAGCATTTCAAGAAGTCCTTTGGTTCCAACCAAAGTGAGTTACCTAAATTAAAGGTAACGATTTCTCTTAAATTATTTTCATTTATTTTGCTTCTTCAACCCCCAAAATCTTTTTATTTCCTTTCTTTTGTAACAACACCAGTATCCTCAATATACTAAGATGTTGTTATAAGAAGGATCCAAACTACACATACACACAACTCCATCTAATGGATGATGAACATAATGTTTCTGTGGATGGCAAACTAACGCCTCACGAAACGATGATTGTTCAAAAACATCTTACCGCCTCTCATGGTGGCCATTATGATGGCACTGTAATTAAATATGATATTAATGATATATATTTTATATATAAGCTTCTGTAATTCCATTTTATTTCATACCATTATTCGTTTCATGTTGTATATACATACGATAATTTCATTTGAGGAAGTGCGGACTACCGCCCCCTTAAAATGATATGACTCGTTCATACCACACATGGAACGTATAAAGGATGGTGTTAATGAACATAAGTAACATATATAAAATATTATATTATACTGGAATAGTAATATACCTATGTATCATTTGGATTTGATTCTTTTAAAATAAAAATTAAATGGAAGTAGCGTTCGTGCGTACGTACGGACTACCGTCTCCACGAACGTGATAAGATTCATTCTCCATCATATCCATTCAAGTATTATTATCATTTTAGAGTTAAAAATAATGTTAATATCATTCTGATTATGAATAAGATATAATCTATCCATTACAAACATGTCTTACGTAACCAAATATTTAAGAAGAACGAATCGATTATCACCCGAAATGACGATAATTCTAAGATATTATTAACAAATCAATTTTAAAAGATCATATATGATATCATATTAATATATATGATTCTTGTATAATTTAATAACAATTATTTCACCATTATACAGGAGGTTAACCTACCCCAACCAAGGAAAAGTACAAGGTACGGGTTATTTCACAATCTCTTCATTATCCGAGGTTGTTTATACGTAATAATCTACTGGGATATCTTTATCATCCAAATCCATGTTTCTTAAAAATGTATTTCAAAACATTTTTACTATTTACAAGAATATGTGTTAAAGTCATTTATACCCTTGTTTGACTTTTTATAAGAGGTTTATAAAGGTATCTTTCCATCGTTTTCAAAACAAGGTCCTTTTTAACCTTTTCGACAGAATTGAGGTAAGAATGTTTTTTTTAACTTATATGGCGGGTGCGGTTATTTTACGCCGTTATAAAATCTTCAAAGCTTTCCTTACAAGATTATAAGAATATTTTCAAAGAAAATGTTTTATTTTATATGGATCTTAAATGATTTCAAAATAAAAGGAGATATTTCTTTAAAAAGAATTTTGATTTCATCTACGTCGAAATCCTTTGATGGATTTTAAGATTATTTGAAGTTGATTTATTATGATACAAAACTTCTATATTTTATTGAAGGTTTTGTGATATGTTTGACTATGGATGTGCTATTTTTATACCATTCATAGTTTATGGTGAAATTATTGACATTTCGTATGCTAGTTTTAATACGAATGTTTATGTTATGTTTAAACCTTTTCATATGGGAATGCATTGGACTTAATAAGTGACGGGTGGAGCCCGCTATAGCTCCTCGATGCATCGGTAGGTCTCATGAGACAAACTAGTGTCTTGGCACAAGGCCTTGACAAAATATTATTTGTAGTCTTGGCACGAGGCCTTGACTATGTGGTTATGATAGTCTGGCATTATGCATTCCAACATTATGAAAGTGGTTATTGATTTTTGCATGTGATTATTCGATTAGTAGAATATCCATGTGAATAAGTAAATGGCATTATTTCATTTTACTTTCGCCATACCATGTTGAAGTTCATATTTAAAAGGCTTTTGTTTTAGTAATGCATTGCCTTAAATGTTTATTCTTATTTATGAAAGTTTCCGCTATATTGTTATCCTTACTGGGCATTTGAGCTCACCCCTTTTCTATGTTTTATTTTTCCCAGGATGTGAAGAAGTAAGTTATGAATGACCTGCAGGGATTTTATGAGGGGTTAATAGTGTGGATTGTGGAAACATTATGTTGTTGTATTAGTTTTTCATTTTATGATGTAATGTAAAACGTATGAATATATCTAGTGTTTCCAAGGCTACTAAACCAATCGGTCTTTTGAGATTTGATCTTTCTTGTGATCATGCCAATGTTATGTAATAATGCACCGACTCTGGGTAGCTGGGGTCGGGGCGTTACACATACGGCCGACTTCCATACCCAATTCATTGGAGGTTATAACGTAACCACCCGTCCAAGTATTCACGACACCACCCGTCATATTGTTTATCACGTAACCACCCATAAAATGTCCAAGTACCATAATTACACATAAAATATTGAAAATATAAACATTTCATAACAACATTTCATTTTCAATGACAATAAGTAATTCCAAGATATTGAATTAATCAATCAATTTTCATAAACCATTTAATAGATATTTTTGAATCAAAGTGTCCCATACCACTTTGAAGCTTTTAATGGAATTATAATTTTAAAACATTAATGTCCATATAAATAAATACTGCAAACAATTTTTAAAACATGGACATTAAATATACAGATTTAGAATAATAAATCTTTAAAACATTTAAAACGATATTTTTGTTAAATATGTTTTAACAAAATGAGAGACTCTTGAATACAAATAATAGCAGAATAACATTTAATCTGAACTCTATTATACCATGAGAATAAAGGGATTCATGATATAATATGTCAAAGGACAGTATACACACCATATAAGAGTGTATTTGTGCACAACAGCAATAAAGTCTCAAAAGAAATGTAAAATGAGATGAAATCCATTATAAAGAAGGCATCCATAAATTCAGGTGAAATCAATCTCAGAATTTGTGTGACAAATATAAATGCACCCACAATAAGTGGATATTAAGTGTAAAACAATAAAACTTCATTCACACATATTAAAAGGATGACATATTCAATAACTACATATTTAACCCAAAGAAATCTAAATTGGGTTAAAAAGTTCCCTTGATAAAATTCGACAGCCTAACGACGTCACTTCAAAATTCATAAAATGAGTTGATGAGAGATAAAAAGGGTATCTCATAACTTTTACATAACATTTACATAAATAAGGATATATAAGAACATATCCCAACATAATAGTATGTGAATTTAAAGACATAACAAAATAAGTCTTTTAAAAAGAGGAGGGTGAAAGGTTCCCTTACCGACTTGGGTAACTTTCGAAACATACACCCCGTGAATCAAGGACAATACAACATTGATGTAAATACTCATAAATGAATGTATATTACACAATGAGTAAAATAATGGGAAGTACATACACCACTCAAAGGAAATTGTGGAAAATGTAGAATAAATCTCATGGGAATAAGAGTGAGACGAAAAATCACTTACAAAAACTAGGTAGCCTTACGACGCCACTTAAAACTTACAAAATGGATTGATGAGAGAAAATAGGGTCTCTCATCATATTAACATAAAGTTTACAGAAAGAGGAATATATAATAACATCCCCCAACATAAAAAATAGGATCTTAAAATAAGTGAAAAAAGAAGAGTACTTAAAAAGAAAGAGAGAGATTATATCTCTTTACGAAAATTCGGCAGCCTAACGGTGCCACCCAAAACTTCCAAAATGGATAGATGAGAGTGAATAGGGTCTCTCATCATATGAACATAAAAATTACAGTAAGAGTAATATAAAAGAACATCCCAATCAAAAGAAATATGATCTTAAAAGGAATTACATAAAAGAGTGTACTTAATAAAAAAGAGAGGAGTAGGATCCCTTACCTCGGGTCCGACTTGACTCGGTCGTTCTTTAACGTTCTTAAAATCGGGTAACTCCCTTTGGTTTGAGCTCAAAGGCTTCCTTGGGAAGTCTTCTCCCAAATTTAGGCTTCAAGGAGTAAGAGAGGGAAGTGGAGAGACAAAATGGGAAGAGGTTGGCCGAGCCAAAGGCTTTGGGAGTGTGGGTAAGGAGGTAGAGGTGGGGGCCTTTTATAAGAGGAGAGGAGGGTCACTCTTGTAAAGTTACAAAATGTTACTTTATTTTCAAAAGAGTATCGGATTTTAAAGGTCCCAAATTGATGTATTTCGAGGATAATGTGATAAGGGTTAGAAATAAACTCATCCAATAGGTTTTGGACATGTTTGGGTCTTAGATATTAAATTATCTTTATATTTTTTTTAAATCATTAAATAATGAGGTCATCGCTGCATCATTATGATGTCATGAATAATTTAATTTATTTAATGTCTAAAAATTATAAAACAAATACTATGATGTAGGAAATCGTGTTATATTTACAATGACTATTTATAGTAAAAATTATGACTTGTATAACCCCATGTAAAAATTGTTTTAGTAAAACATCTCATGTTTGTGTCATTTTTACTTTAACATTAAATAAAAAGATATTTAGGTCATTTTGCAAACAAAGTGACACCATGGGGTCCCCAAGTTGACCCATGGATTTTCTTCATCGGCCATGACACATCCAATGAGGGTAGGACATGTGTCTAGGTCATTTATGTTTATTAAAACATTCTTCTTACCTTAAACTACACTAATTACCTCTAATCGCGATTAAAAACATAATAAGTTACTATTCATCAAAAAAATATTTTAATCCCATCAAACCACATTTTAGATCTTAATGACAACCATGTATGTCTGATTTTTGAAATTAAAATCACAATGATGGAAAATTTTTCATTTAAACGGAAAATCATTTTTTATAAGTACCACTTAGTGGTTTCACTATTCATCAAAAATTGATGTTTTTCAGAAAATTACCAAAAGTTCACCCTAAGCTATATTTGATATTCTGAAATCAAAAATGATGTCTATTTTACAAAATTCAGAACATATAAATTTCATTAATTAATTTAATAATTAATTCCCACTGTCAGAACAAATACCATGTTTTTATGAAACAAAATGTACCAAAATATTGACACTAGTTTAAGTTCGATTTCAAAGTGAAATTAATTCCAATGACAACTATTGGATTAAATGGTAAAAATATATTATAATTTCACTTTAAAACCAATTCAAAAGATAATATAATCATATAAATAAATTATATTAAAAGAGTTTTTGATTTAAAATACAACATTTTTTACTATTCATTAAAAAAATGAACTTTTCAGAAAAATACCAATTATTTACACAATGTAAATATTGATGTCCCGATTCTAAATAAGAATTTTATTTTGTCAAATCTAACACATAATTTTTTCAAATAGTGGATTTAAAAGAGGATCGTTATCAAAAGGCGGGTAATCGACCTTTTAAAGAATATTAGACTGTCTACGCTTAAAATTGGATTCATTCGCATTTTTAATCCTCTATAATTTATTTTAAAGGGTAAAAATCTATGACAAACATATATAGTCATTTTTTAGGTAGTTCTGTTCATTCCCGCCATTACAACGGCTAGGCGTTAACTACTATTTAAAATAATATTATTTTATTATTAGAGTGCAACGTAAGCTTCCCAAGTAACTCGTTGTTGCGTATTGGGTACGCCATCGAGCATAGCATCCCCTATAAAGTAATATTAATATTTTATTCACAAATATGGATAAATATAAAAATGTCATATTCTTTATATACCCGGGGTGTTACAAATTTAACCACTTCGATTGATAGAACACATCCATGAACACCTCTATTAGCACATGAATTTTTATTCATTTTAAATATGGTTATGTATTTATCATTTACATTATACAAATAAATTGTTCATGTTATAGAAACTAAATCCATGATTTGAAATATTTCAATAGTCATCCCCAAAACAAATCCCCACCTTAAATTCATTTCATTTTCATGATTGCACAATTTTCCCTTACAGTATCCCCTTTTCTCAATGAAGAATCTTATCACCTTTTGTATATTCCATTTAATACATTTTTTGGTTGTTTCAGTCATTCCAATGGTGTTATTCATAATATACCTTCATATTTTTAGGATTTTTCATAGTGTTTCATGAATCAATTTTAATACTATCCCATGTTTAATAGTAAATATTACATGATAATTGTATCCCTCCATTTCCTATTAATTATCCCATTGATAATGGCTAAAATGGTTTTTGGAATTTATGACCAATTATATAATTGTAATTTTTGGTTGACTTTCATTTTTATCGTCATTATAAAAAAGCAATCAACAAATTTAATGTTTTATTTATCTAACATTAAACAATATGGATTAATCCATATTTCATGTTTTAAAATTAGATGATACCTAAATCCTCACTTGATAAGATGGAAAACATATGTGTCTAATCATCTACCACTACACATCAAATTAATACATGAATCATGAATCTAGTATTAAAGTAAATATTTTGTATTTATATACACACCAACATAGACCGATCCATGATAACAAAATTGTAATATCATAAAAATGAGGGTTCATGATAATATACTATAAGTAACATACAAGGAACAATATCATATTGTTTCTGCATTATCTATGGAGGATATTGATCTACATGTTAGGATTTTTTAGTTATTCTTATTTATTGGTTCATTGACCAATTTCCATAACAATTAAATTCAACATGAAAATACCTCTTATCAAATAAACTAATTTTTAATAATGTGAAATTCCAAATTCAAATATTTCAAAAATAATCTATATAACACCTAATTACTGAGTTTATGTACACCGGTGTCTCTAAATGGCGTCAAAATATGTGATTACATCACAATATGGGAAAATTACAGTGAGGATCAGTTTTCCCCTTCAATAAAAATGATGTTCGACTGTCGTGTACATTTAAGGGTATGCTCTAGAGTTTCTCTATATTCTACCTCAGCATTGACCATTGGGAATACGCATTCAATAACTGATTTGAGGACCTGCCATATCTTCATAGTACCTTTATGTTCAGCACAAAAGGAGTCCATTTTAGCAATCAAACATGCCACTGGACCCTCACATTCTCATATATCTTCGGTTTGGGTGACCTCAAAGTAATGAGCCGTCACCTCCCCATCCATTAGAGGATTGAGTTCTTCAGAAACATCATAAAAGTCATTGTCTAATGATTTAATGAATTGAATCTAGACAGGTTGTCCTCACAATAAGTGAGGTATTCTAGATCTATAAAAATGTGTTAAATAAGAAATTGAAGATTCCAGTAATCAAAGAGACCTTTACCCAATTACAAAAATAATGACGGTAATTTTTCCTTTTTATCGTTAATGTTATGTAGTAGATTTTCATATCAAGTGTGCATAACTGACTCCATGCCTATTTTTGCACCGTTTGATTACTCATAAAAGCATCAAGACCATGTTCCTCTCTCATTGAAACAAGTTTATATGATGGAATCGCCGTTATAATAGTTGGAAGCTATCGAAGATAAGTTACCTAAGTATGGTTTTTCTACCTCCCTAAAGATGTTTCGGCCCCTAGTTTTGGACATAGAGAACTGGAAGTGGCTTCTAGGATATCTAGTGACACTCTACTGGGGCCATCCTCCTTAGGGTCATGAACGGTATCCATAAGAGGGGAGTGGTCTCAATCACTCCCAATAGAGATGGGATGTAGAGATGAATCCCATTCATTACACATCTGAGGTAAGATTGAGCGTCTTCTCACCACTTGGAGAGGAATAAATGTCATGGCCGTAGAGGTCATGATAGGGGGAAAGACGACTATTGGATTTTGTACTAGTCAAATTGGCCCTCCTAGGAAATTATCAGTGTAATAGTCCACCAATATTTGGGCATAGTCTGATGATAGAGATGTGGATCCTGTTGTATTAGGAATGATGACATCCATGCAGAACCTTCTCTCATCATTATAATCTATAATGGGCGAAGAATTATATGATGAGATACATCCCTCGACTAAATAGTGGGAAAAAGCACCATCTGTTTACGGTAACTGAATTTCTTCACAAGACAGTAGTAGATGTGTGGCTCACAAATAGCCACCTGATCTATGTGGGTATTTAGAATCCCATCTTGAAACATTATGACAAATGGGTAATCCTTCATATAAATTCTCAATCACCACTTACTGAACCATAAGGGTTTGGGTACGATGACAATGAAAACTGAGAAGTATCATTCAACAGCCCGACCACATCACTAATGCTTAAATTCATAGGATGAATGAAGGTAATGTTAATATGGTTTTGGTGAATGTTAGAAGGAGAAACCTTCATAGTATGTTGATAATCATAATGGGGGAAATGTTCATCTATTCACCAATATAAAAATTTAATGGTCTAATGAGATGATTCAGAGGTTTATATTCATGTATCTACCCAAATAGCTCATAATGTTGGGAAGAATTTGGAATGTCCAGACTGATCAGTTGAACCACTTCTGTAGTATCTTCCATAATTATAGATAAATTGATGACTATAGTGTATACACCATGATAAGGTAAGAACCATATTTTCAAAAACATGGTGAGGAATCCTACTACAATAAGCTCAAGGTTCACATCTGATTGAATCATGTGTCCACATGTAATATATCGTCCTAGTTCAATGGTGGCACAACATGACCCTATAATTTTCCATGATTGTCATGTTGGATGAGTCTAACTACAACAGACCCTCGGTCTAGCCCCATTCACCGACAAAAATTACCCTAACCAGTCCTCTAATTGGATATTGGAGTGATCCTGAAGGGGATGAATAATAAGTCATTGTTCTCTGACTAGAAGTCTTTGGGACTGTAGGGCACCCAATTGGAATTATCCCAAGAAGTGTCTACTAGAATGAACTCATCATATATATTACCAACAATGGGGTGCCCTTCTGTCTGGAAAATGACCCATAAGCTGATGAATGGATGTTTGAGATACACATGTAGTATTGTATAATCCCACATCTTGTATTTATGTCTAAAATTGTTTGCATCACTTTCGTACCCAGAAAGGCCATCCCTATAAAAAGTTAAATGAGCCCCTACATTGATGTTCCCTATTGGATGGTTGGTCATTTTGTTTGTCTGATGAAACCTTCTAAACAATACTTTGATAACAGTTGGTTGTCTTTTCTATCTTACATTTCACCTCATATAATGTTTAAGGTGCATTGATCAGTAGGGACCCAATGGTGATATCTCTTTTAAAGTATATTACTCTAGAAGAGATAAAGAACTTTGTGATAGAAGTGTTACTTTTCAAGGCACCAGACTAATTAGTTAGAGTTAGTGCTGGAATAGACCTAGAAGACTATAGAACAATCCCAACAGTTGGAAGCATGTAGGAAGAAACAAAATCTATTTTGATTATTTTATGTAGATTTATGAAAGAATGATGCACTATAGTTACTATGGCATTTTCATCCACTGAGTCCGCCAGGTTATTCAACCATTTATCAGTATTAGAAAGAGGGTTAGATGTGGTAGCCATAAGAAGAGTAATGAAATCCAAAATAATCTATGCAAGAGTCAATTCCATCTAAACAAAAATATCCAAAAGTACATAAAAATTATGTTTGATGATAATTTTTTGGATAAAAGCTACAAAAAATTTAAATGGACATAAAAAAAGATCCCCAAGAGGATTGAAATTTTTTTCCAAGAAATGGTACGCGAGAAAAGATTTCTCGTGTACTGCATCCTTACATGGAGTCCTTATCCTGCGTATAGCGTTGATATGATGATGTCCTACAAGGCCTTGGATGATAGTGTATTGTCTATTAAATTAAGTAGTTATTTTAATGAAGTAACCACAAACTATGGCATAAAAATGCAGGTGTTCAATGTTTTTTGATTGAAATTTTATCTTCAATTTAACAAAGTTTAGTGTTCAGTTTTTTGGTATAATGTTTAGTTTCTTGTACATGGAAATAAAGTATAGTTATCCTATACGGATGTCCAGGAATATGTTCTAAATTTTTACAGAGCAGTTCACCTCCATAAATCTAGATCACAAGAAAATGCAGTTGTTATGAATTCAATAATCAGAACCTACAGAGTGGTTCAAAAATATGGATTTTGCAAAAAAGTTGGTATGTGGATATATAGGATGCTGAGGATAACTTGAGATAACTTTTATCCTTGTGAAATTGTAAAATAAAAATAACCCAGACCCCTATAAATAAGTTCCATACCCTCCTACTAAACCTACCTATTCTATGAAAACCAATTTAGTTCCGAACCACATCTACATAAGAATAGACTCCTCTTTCTTCCAATAATACCCCATTAATATGGGGGAATTTGGAAGTCCCTAAAAACATTGTAAACTGAATTAAATCATCGTACAAGAACTTTTCATAAGGAATCAAAAATTCATATAGGTCCAGCAATGATAATTCATGCAAATTAGATTGAAAACCTGATAATAAACATGAAGAAATAAAACTTTTCAAGAGTTATTAGTGTACAACATACCATCACTATGAAAGGTTTGTGGGGTAAATGAACAATGAACCATGGATACATGGAAGGAACAGTGAGGCTCTAGATTGTGCGGTGATGGATAGAAAACCCAGGATGCAGTGATCCACATCATTTGTAAAATAGATAGTAGAAATGATATATACATACTATCCTTTGAATTAACAAGTTCATGAATGAAGAAACATAGTAGGGTTATGCGGACCGGGTCTCATAGACCGAAGCCTCCACAATGTCTAGTTGACAATGTCTTATATAGGTTGAGATATATATTCATTGTATTTCACAAATGGTGTCACTTGCAAATCCATATTTTTTCCCTAGTTCTCTAAAAAAATAGAAAATGTGTAATATAAAAAAGGGGAGGAAATATAGGGGGAAGAAGAAGAGGTCAGGTTTAATGCAGAATGAATGAGGACCTAGGGGATGGATGATATTATTTAGATACAAAGAAAACCTAGACTTCAGTTTTGAATCATCAATGAAGTGTGAACCAAAAATAAATTTTTTTAGAGTACAACCGGACACAAACCAAAACAAGAAGGAAATTATTAATAATTGGTGAACTATTAACCTAAATGATTCCATCACAAACTATAAATCACTCGTAGATCAATTCCTCACAAACCCCTGGCTCTAGTACCCTTCATCAATTCAACTTTCCACATAGCACATCACTATGAAGATGGAATCATGAACCGTGAACTATATTAGTTGGCAGAGGGAACCCAGAGTGGCGTTGTGAACCACATCCCTCACCACATACGACATTGTTATGTATTCATCCATACCTAACACTATGTACTACTTCAGTATGTGGAAAACCCCTCCAATAGCATAGAACTATGCTATACGAGGTTTCCCCTTCTTACATTATGCCCCTCCACCACTGTCCATCCCTCCATAGCTCCTTCGTGAACTAGTTCCCCAGAATTAGGCCAAATCCTCCTCTAAATCATGTGGACCCATATGATCAGTTCATTGGGCACAACTGTGCACCATATTGAATCTACATACACAAGTAAAGAAGATTCACAAAGGTTTTCCCATCAATGGTTTGGACCACCGTAATGTCTCTAAGTTTACATTCTTAGGTTAACATAAAGACTTACATAGGCATGGGAAACTGAACCTCACCATTTAGGGGTTTATGGGAAGCTACTGGCCCTTACCATCATTGAGGGACAACGAACAGTGAAAAATTTCACACGTCCCTTCCCCATTAACCATGAATGATGCCCCTCCCCTTTTCTAAAACCCGTATAAGGGAACTCATCCTAAGGCAATTCCCTATAGTTTTGTGCGAGTTGTAACTCTTCACCCTCTTGGACTGAAGTCATGGTGTGTCCAGATAGATTACCATGATTTGAAAATCCAGGGTATCAATTTGGGTTAGGGTTTCATGAACAAAGACACAATATCTCTCTCCCGTATCTTATACCAACTATCGACATATGATATAGTATATCAAATATTTAGATAAGCCCCCTCCTCTTGTTTCTCACACAAATCATTAACCATTTGGGATTAGAGGTTGATGGTGGTCATGAAATCCTCATAGGATCAAAACACTGGCATCCTCTTTGGTGTAAGACCTATCCAAACCTTTAAATCATCCCATGTTAAGATCCTCTTCAGGGATCCAGATAAATGGACAGCTTCCTCACTCAAGGCCCACATATAAGAATTATTACAACTATAGTTCACATCATAACTCGTATACATAGGAAGGATTTATTATGGCTCATGATCCATATCAACTCATCCTAGAAATTAATGATCACCCACCCTTCAAGTGGGAATCCTTCATGCATAATCTCCACCCCAAACAATCTACGATAAATATGATTCATATTCCAACTAGGAATTGTATGATTCCCACTTGAAGGCCTGATCTCAAAGGATTGACCTTCCAAAAGGTTCACCCAATTATTCCTCTAACAAATGTGCATCTTCTCAAGTGTAATCCCCATGAAAAATTAACTACGAGAACTCGGATTCCCACCATAATTGGGATACGTTAGATGCATGTTCATGGCCCAAGCTCAATGGATATTGTCAGCAGATGTCACTCCTGATAAAATGTTTTCCCCAATTCAAAAGTGCACCCTTCTAGGTTTATGTCTCGATAACCGAACTATTTGGGCTCTGATTCCACTCCCATGGATAAGTTGTATGCCCATCTAATGGGTCATAACACTACTAAAAACCACATTTCACCTCTCCTGGATGACGATAAATTCTATATCTCCTTATTTGTTGGCTTAACTCATTGATTATTCCATATTATAAGATCAGTATATATCCATAATGATCCGATAACCGATGGGTATCCCATGAAAAAACACTTTGAGAGTGAACTGATGATTAATGAACATATGAACATGGATTATGTCTATTAAAGAGTTCCGAAAAAGGCAATAATTCTCCCAAAATATTGTTTGGTTAGTACGACCCCACATCCCCTTGACCAATAGAGTCTGTAAGGGTTTTTGGCCAAATATCCATCCAATGAGGGAAAACTGTTAGAAATATTGTCCATGAATCTGGTATATTATGGTCGTTGGGTGTTTCTGGCTCTACAAATAAACCAATTGGAGATCATATATGGTAATCATATCCTAGGTGGACTGATTGCACAAATACATAACCCCATGAAATCACCCACATGAACCATTTGACCATTTCACCTCCTTCATAATGTGAAAGGGAATAATTTTCAAGTCTCCATGTTGTTAATAAAATTCCCCAGAGTGGATAATGACATGCCACCTAAGGTCAATAAAAATAAATGGCTATGTGAAACTCTCTCTAAAATAAGATTTGAGTGATAATTCTCTTCAATAAATCTTGTTTCCTAAAAATGCTCCCCTCAGGTCGAAATAGTGATTTATCATTCTTAATTGAATAATGATTAATTAGAGTAATTTTTTTTGTATTATGAGTCAAGTATTTTGAATTGTGAAATATATAAGGATTTTATGTTTTATGTTTTTTTTCTATAAGGATTTACATGAATATGTTCAATGATTCTGATGGACTAGATATATGATTCAATAGATAGGTGACATTTTGATTAATGGAAGATAACAGTTCATAGGTTTCAAATTTTGATATAATTATTTTAGGAGAATGATATGTTCGGTATAAATTATTATGTTACATGGTACTGATTACCAAGAAACTAATAATGCATTTATGAAACAATAATTTATGCTATCATGAATGGATTTTATAACACCTTTGGATTTGAATAGTATATCCAATAACTCATAATATAAATAAACACTCATGTTTTCAATAATTAATTATGGTAATTAATATTGTTACAATTATTTAAGAGAATACCAGATAACTATATTAAAAATATTTATGGTGACATCCATTATCTACACTATAATATATGGGTGATCAATGTTAAGCTAGTTTAAAAAATAGCAACCATCATTTTATGGTTTTGGAATTCTATATTTCAGAATGACATTATGGTTAACCATATATAGAATCATCTATGTTGAACATCAGATAAGGTTTTGTATTTTAATGTATTTTCTCAACACATGGGGATTTATAAATATTGGATTACTTCAACTAATAATTTTTTGCGATAAAGATATATGGAATGATATGTCATTCAATTTATGTATCCCAATTTTTGTTTATACACTACCTTAATTTCTTGGATTAATTGACTATGTATAAGTTGATGAAGGCATAAAAATAGTATGAATTTGTAAAAAACATGAAATTATATGATTACTTGAAAATTATTCAACTTCACAAAAAGGAATCTTCAAATAAAATATTTTCATGTTATCATAATGTTTTATGATATAAATGATTTGTAAAATCTATTGGGGTTATGTATTTTTGAGTATTAACTTTATCCAAACCATGATCTCGTTCTCTCTCTATCTGAACATGATAGTTATATTTTTCTTTCATGTACCTATTATATGTTTTCATATATGATCCACTCTTAGGAAACCTATTTTTCATTTACATTGGGTGTCTTTTATGTTTCCAAAATATTTTTAAGGGATACTTTTGTATTAAGTTTTATAATTTGGTTTTATATAAAATGAAAATTAAAATATTAATCCATTTATAACCAAGATGAATTCCTTGGGTGAAATTCATTTTAATGGGGCAGAATGTAATACCTTGAATTTTTTTGATTTTCTTCAAATTAATATAATATTTTTAATATTTTATATTTTATATAACACTAAATAGATATTTTGTTATATGTGAGAACTATATTTGGATTTAATTATATGAAACACTCTTTTATTCTTGAACTTTACTGATAACTATGTTTGGATTCTATTAAACTATATGTCGATTAACCTTGATAACTATCTTGACACCCAATGCCGCGTTTTAACGAACTATAGTAAACTATTAATAATGTTATTAAAATATTATTATTGTCACTAGATATTCATTAAAATCATTGTTATAAATAATAAAAACTAATATGTGAATTTTTTTTTTAAACATTCATATAGAATAATACCTTGGTTTTTCCATAATTTAGAAATGAATTTAGGATGTATTTTCTAAATTATAAAAAAACATTTTTTAAAAAATATTTGTCTGTATAAGAACAATATATTATCACAATAAATTCAAAAAAACCATTCATGAATAATTTTTCAAATAAAATATAATTATTATATTTTAAAATAAGTTTTTTAATAATCATCCAATACATTTCATATGGATAATAAAAGAATATTTCCAATTTTATTAATTAAATTATTTTGTTTTCAAATTGTTAATTTTACCACATTTCAATGGAGAACCCATTTCAAATCTTTTTTTTAATATTTTATATTTCTTATTTGAAAAAATATGATTAATTGTGGAATTATGAATATTAATATTTACTTTGGAAAATTGTTTTTTATTTTTCAGAGATGTTTCATATTTTTATAGATATTGAAAAAACACAGAGTTTTAATTCACAATCATTTTTCATCTACTATATTATTATTATTAGATTGAATTTTACATTGGTATTCATGATTAATTAGATAAAATATTGAAATATATTAATCATAATGAGGTAATTTTAACTAATTTCACAATTATATTTTATATAAAAACATTTCAAACTTCGAATCATTTTCACATAAAACTATGTTATCGTGGAACATCTGAGAAATTTAATTTAAATTAATTTATTCCAATAATTTTATTGGAATTTGAAAATATAGATTCAAAACCTAGAATCATAATTTTATATAATTTATAATAATTTCTTCATTGTTATTAAAAAAATTATTTGTGAAATGAATTAAAATTAATGACATTCTTTAAGATTAAATATTTCTAAATAAAGGACTAAAACATAATTTTAAGGCACAATATGGCATTGTCACTTTACAATAATCCTTTTGTGTTAATATATCTTCAATAAACCAACATATAAAATATTTTTTTCATTATGGGATCTAAATGAAATTTAAAAAATGTGTAATGATTCCCTTTACAAAACACTTCACGATTTCCACTCCGCCTCCACTATAATGCATATTCATCCCTCCCAATTATTCACAACTCTAAATATCTTTTGTTAAACCAAAAAAATACAAAATAAGCTCCAAAATTCATTACCATCATCCATTAATCCTAATATTTTGGAATAAATCCATCCAACGAAGCCTATTAGTGCAAACGGAAGTGAGTTACCCAATGAAGATGTAACATCCTTCCACATAATCATTTTTTTTCATTCTCCACAACCACCCAATTTGTATTATTCCAAAATTATATATAATACATTGTATTGAAAATATACTTATATGTATTTAATATAAGGGTTATAACTATACTTACATCCACTTCGATCTAATTCTAATGAATTGTATGTACTTTTTAACAGTGAACTATCACCATAAGGAACAAATGTTTACATTTTTTTAATTTACTCCAACTAATAATTGAAAATAATAATGGAAAAACTATTTTATATGATATGTGTGATATTAATGATGTATTTATTCTTTGTAAATCACCATATAAAACATATCTTCGTTTTTTTACTTTCTGTGTAAATATGATAACATCGTTTTCGGACATTTGGACTACCACATTCTCATATCGATGTGATTCATTCATACATTACATGGAATGTATTACGAATGATTTTAGAGAATATATATGAAATATATGTCCTGAAAACTATACTATAATTATAATATATATTTATATATACTTTATTTACATTATTTAATTCAATATTATAAGAAAATCACACCAATGTTGATGTGTATGTACGACTTATCATCCTCATGAACACTACATCCAGTTTCATATTTCTATATTCTTTATATTATTATAAGTATTTATATATTAAATATATATGATATATAAATAATGTTGAACATTATGGAAAGAAATAATTTATTGTCTATGTAAGAGGATCAAGAATAAAATTTCAAAACGTATAAGATAAAAAGAGGGGTTATTATGCAAAACGTTACTTTAACAGAGAATTGTTTATAGATATTTAATATAAAGAAATAAGTTATTTATTTATGATTTTATATTTATTAATATTTAAATTTTGTAGATTTAAAATAAAATAAATTTTATTTTATAGTATTTTTAAGCGTGTACAATGAAAGTAAATACATAAGGTTTATGAATTTCGTACAACTTTTTATTTAAGTGAGATACAACACATATTAACCACTTGATTATTTTTTGTGTTGTATATAATTCTATATGAATTTTTTTATCATTAAATTCCATTATTTAATAATATTAAATTCGTTAATTTCTATTATCATTTCATGGAGATCGTGATTATAATGTTACTCACATAGAAAGGGTTTTCTCATTTCACTTATATTTCATTTGTAGTTATGATATGTTCACCAATAATTTTTATGTGGTTTATATACATCTGATTAATTTATTATATGATTCATATAATTATTTTTATTAGAAATTAAATATCCACTTTTTTATATTTTGTTGATGATGATTTTTTTCAAAACGTACAAAATATGTAAATTAATTTTCTATCAATTTTTAATATTTGATTTGCATGTGATTCTACGCTTTTATGTTTTTTATTTGGGTTGTATGTACTGACCATTGAAATTTTATTTCATAAATATCCATTTTTTAGGTTATTTTATTCTTTAGGTACTTTTATTATATCATTGTTATTATGATTCAATGTTACCAATATTGTAACAAGTTGTCACTACAATATCATTCTATTTCATGATTTATTACGATTATGCATCCATTGATGATATATTATGATCAATATCACAGGAGAACTCATAAAGTTTCCCCCTATTATTATCCATTATATATTCTTGTATTATTATTTTTTATCAATACTTGGTAACTTATAATAATTATTAAAATATTTTTACAAAAAATACGACATTATATCTCCTTTCGGTGGGAAATATGTGTTAATTTAAAATCATGTATTCAAAAAAATTATGAAAAGGATTTATATTGTACTATTTTTAAAGGAAATATTTTCCTATGTTTTTTCATTTTAGAAAATAGTTTTAAAATTAATATTCATGTCATTTTCTAATCAAAAATCATTTCATCATAATAGTAATTTCATTTGAGCATAATTTTTATGTTCACTAGGATATTTTTAATGATGTTATTCATACTAATCCTAAATTATTTTTAATATAATGTTGTTTTCAATGTGAATAATTAAAAAAATCTTTCAATGCTTCCATTACATGTTTTCAGAAGCTTTTTTATAGGAAATTATTTTAGTTAAATTATGATTTCATCAAATATTTTCAATGAAATTTTATTGAAATGGTTTTTAAGATGATCTGATTCCTTATTTTTTAGTTTTCATGAAATTTTCAAAAAAAAATTGTTTTTAAAATGTTTTCAATATTTCATTATGAAATTTCATGGTATTATTAATTAAAAATTATTTTATAAAGAGTTTCTATATTCCATTATATGTTCTCAAATATATGTTAAAAAAATATTTTATAAATGGGTAATATTTTGAAAAGGGTTTTTCAAATGCAGAAATATATATTCATTAAAACTTATTTTAAATGAAATTATAAAGCTCTATTTATAAGTAATTTAATTTTAAAATTGTTTATAAAAATATTATCAATGAATGTATATTTTCCTTAATGAATTATCCATGGGTTAGTTGAAAATCCTTATCTGTCAAAGATGAAATATATTTTTTTTGTTAATTTTTGTGTGTGGATGTAATCCAATAATAAAATTCATATTATTTTTAGATGGTTTATGTTTTTATGGAATGATTTTTATGACCCATGTTCACCAACTCATGTTATATTCTATTGAATCCCACATCTTTTCTTGGGTTATGATTTGATGAAAGGATTGTGATAAATCTATATATTATATAGTAAATTACATGTTTTAATGTTTATGATAACCATTTAATTACATTGATTTTTACATGATGTTTATAAAACCCATAATTTTTTATGGGTCCTGATACGATGCAAGTTGTATAATCTTGTAGAACATGTTTGTATTATTTTATTCACTGATGGGTGGGACCTATATCTCCCTCCAATGCATTTGGGTAAAGATTTATATCACTTTAGATTATGATGAGAATATATATGATGGTCATGATCCACTATGGAGAAAGGGGAAACCCAATCCATTATGGAATATGGGGAAACACAATCCAGAACATAATATTGGGAAACTTTATCCACTATGGGATGATGGTAAAACCCAATATACTATGGAAAGATGTGAAAAGGTGATCCTCTATGTGATTATTGTAAAACCCAAGCCTTCATGTGAAAAGGAGTAGGACTAGGGATAGTGGTGTGCCTCACAAAATTGGTGTAGTCCCCATAAAGTTACATGGTATGTTTTAGAAATATGGAATGACATTTAGGGAATGATATTACTAGTTTATGTGTCTTCCCTAATTCATTGTTTTTTAATATTTTATAAATTCATGGATTACTCTCTTGAATCCTATATTATTAATTTATAAATAAATTCCAATATATATTCTATGATTCATTTTTATGAACTATGATATGTATTTCGTGGTCATCTAATATTATGAACATATTCGTATACTTCCCATGGATGTGATTATGTATTTCCAATTTCTTCATTACTGATCATGATCTCTTAGCCATTTATTTTGTTTACTTATATAGTATATGATGATTGGTTTTATGTTGAATTAACAAAAGGTGATATCTTTTTTTGAATCAATGATGATCCTTAACCAAGTTATAATATTTTTAACCCATATTTGAATGATAATAAACTATTTTAGTAAACAATAATGTACCTTTTTAATTTTCTAAATATTCATATATATTAATTTAATATAAATTTATGTTAGTCCCAGGTCAAAAAAAGAATTATTATTTTGTTTTCTGAAATCTATGATTAAAGATCATATTAGTAAGGACACCATTGTTAAACTCTATTTTAGTGAATTTGGTATAGTGAGGGAATTCTTTAATTTCTTGTGAGCACATTATATGGGGTGTGTATTTCCCAAATAGTGGGGATGATATTTTATAAGTAGCCTTTAAATTATCATATCCATAAATATACCCAAATATAATTTCTTATATTCCATTTTTCACTAGATTGGAGTCTATACAGAAATGTAGTGGAGTTTGGAGGATTTGGGAATGAATTACGTGAGATTATTTTAAATATGGGATTCTGTGTTTTGATTATTTCACACTACATCCTACTTAGTTTCTAAATTTGGTGTCTTGGGATCATTATATAGGCAATGGTCATGTGGTAGAATGTAATTTTGGTGTCCTTATAGGTTGGAAAATTAATCTGAATAGGTCATTTAACCTAGACATTGAATGAAATTGAGAAAAATACTAATTTAGTTAAAGAGTTATGATAGATAATATATACCATGACACTAATGAATACAAAAATGTTAGAGTACCACATATATCTATTCATGGGATAATACTGACTCTGAGTTATCCCCCAAAAAGTTGAAAATCTTTTACCATCACAAATAATTGTCAGGACTATACATTTCTTGAATTAATGCATAAAAAAATTCTCCCACTGTCAAAATGAAACAATATCAAAACCAAAATGATCATATTTATAGAAATGAAATTTTACTAAACTAGGACTATCCCACATGATTATATGGAAGGGGTAATCCCACACTCAAATTACACATGCTCTATCCAATGTAAATGTGTTATTTAGAATGATGTGAATAGTGAACTATTATAAATTAAGGATGTTTTAATTTAAAAAAATAACAGGAAACCACCATAATTAAAGTGAACATGTGACTAAATAGAACATTGATGAATTTATCCATTCAATTCAATAAGGTTTCATGCTATTTTATTGATATGTAATAATTTTTACCTCAGTTTTCATTATTAGAAATAGTGATATAAAACATGATAAAGAGACAATAAATAAGTTGTGGATAGATAGAAACATAATGTTACTCCTCAACCCCAGTTACCTAGAATCGTTATATTATTTTAATACATTGACATGATTACAAAGAATCATTTCCCGAAGGATAGATCTACTTATCTGTCTTTTAAAATATATTACATAAATGAAAGTTACATTAAATAATGATAAAGAACAACAACAAAATTGTCTCTATTGACCACATTCATATCCCTTAGACTATCCATGTAGGTCATTCATAATATTATTTTTCTCATCCTGGTAAACATAAAATATATAATGTGGTGAGGTCAAACACATAGTAAGGGTATGAAATACATTTGGAAGATAACATAAACATTAGGCAAGGTGAATAATTGAAAGCACATGCCTTTATAAATAAAAAAACAAGAGAACTTTATTGCTGGAATATAAGAAGTGTAAAAAATTCCATAATAAGAAAAAAGTCATGGGTATTATATTTGTCGAATAACCACATGAACCATCAATAATATTTTCAAAATAAGGGAATGTATAATGTGGGACATTATGAAATAGTTTATCAAGGCCTCGACCATGATGTCAATAAATGATTATGTCCTAAAAAATCATATATATAAATTCGGAAAAGCCTAGTCTAATTCCACTTTTAACTATCACATCATTCCTACCGATGCACCGAGGAGATATATCGGGCCCCACCCATCACTTACTAAGTCTAATACAATCCTCATAAGAAAAGGTTGAATCATAACATAAACATTCGTTTTAAAACTAGCATATAAAATGTCTGTAATTTAACAATAATCCATGAATGGTATAAAAATAACACACCCCCAATCAAACATATCAAAAAATAATCAACAAAATAAGGAATATTTATATCATAATAAATCAACATCGATCAAGAATATATCCCGTAATGGATGTTGACAAAGTTGAAAAAGGTCAGTAATAATCATTGGGAGAAATATCCCTTTTTCAAGAAATCATTTAAAAGTCGGATAATTTATAAAGGAATTAATTTAAAAGATAGTTTTGAATCAATGTCTCCCAAACCAATTTGAAACATTCAGATTGAATTAACAATTTAAAACATAGATTTCCTTGTAAATGAACCCTTAAAACCATTTTGATAACATGGACAATAATAAGAATGATTTAAAAGAATAAATATTTAAACAATTTAAAATGATGTTTTTGTTAAAAAATTCCTTAAAATTATTACATTTAAAAAATATTTTATGAAAAAAGGACATGGATAATAATTATATCCCAGTAAAAACATACACACAAACAATCTCAGATAATAATGAGATTGAGGAATTTCCTCTTACCTTGCACTTTCCTTTGGTCGAGGGCATGTTTAACCTTCTGTATAATGATAATAGTACTTTATTAAACTATACTAGAATCATATTACTATTTATTATATCATAAATTATTCATTTATGACTTTATATTACACATTTAATAATTATTTCCATGTTAAATTAACATTTTGGGTAATAATCAATTTTATTATCATAGGTGATTTAACATATTATTGTTGATCGTATAATTTTAATCATGATTTAAATACATCCAGAATAATAACCATGATTACTATAATATATATATATATATAATATAAATATTATAATATATAGATACATGAAATGGAAGGAACTGTTTATGGAGACAGTAGGCCTGACGTAGGAATAAATGTTGTTTCTGTCTTCATTTCTTATTTAACGGTTGTTGGTGAATAATATATATGTCAGTACATATATAAATATATATATCTCTTGTAGAATTATTATGTCATATTTTACATAATTATTAATAATATATATTTTTATAATCCTCTATGAATGGTGAACACGGAAATGAATCTCATCGCGTCATGTATATGGTAATCAGTACGTACGCACGAGCGACAATATCATTATATTGATGCTGAAACCATATGTAATTGGATGGTATATCATATATACATAATAAATAAAAAGTTATATTTATTATTTACATTAGTTATACTCATTATTATAACCATCCAAATAATCATCTGTTTGAATATCAAACAACACCACGATGTGGAGACGGTAAGTCGTACGTACGCACGTATGGTGATTTGGTCATTTATAGGATGGATAGAATAATGAATATGGTTTGACCATATTAATAATGACATTATTGTATATAGGAGATATTGGAGTTATTATTTTGGTTTGGAAACAACAAATAAAGAGGAAGTGATAGAAGAAAATAACATGAAAAAGGGTGGTGAAATTATTTCTTCTTCATTGTGTGTTTCCACTTGAGTTGGTCAAAAGATCTCCATAGGTTTGTTTTTTGATAAAATTAAGGACACTAGGTTGATTTGCAGGATGTTTGTAGAAATATTTTTTATGGTTTTCCCGAGACAAATTGCTTTGGAGGTGTGATTTTGGGAGAAGTGGAAGATCACTTTTATAAGATTGGGTGAGGGTCACTTTAGGAAAAGAAAAAAATATTAACGTATTATAAAATCATATTTGTTTTATAATGACTCAAAATGGATTTATTTCGAGATATAGGTGTTTATGGGTCGAAATAATCTCAACCAATTGGTTTTAGTAATGTTTAGGTAACCATTTTAGCCATATAATTTATATTTAACTCTTAGTTAAATTGGTTAACTTTTACAGTGTCTTATGGTATTCTTACAGTATATGGTTAATAATTATAATATAACCTTTCAAGAGAACCTAATGTGGTTAATTAATGACATATATAATATTATATAACTTTTATGGATGAACCTAAGATTTTTAGGAATATTATATCATCCAATAATATAGTATTTTTAAAAAAAATTAATTTATGTCAATTTTGAAAATATTTGGTATTTTTTTCTGAAAGTCATAACAACATTATCACGTCGAAATAAATTTATATAAAACCTCAAACATGTCATATTTACCTATAAAATCTGTTTAATTTCTCAAAATCCTCGATTTACATTCATTTAGATATTTATAATATCAATTACTTTAATATTTTACTAAAAAGATAGTTATTGTATCATCATTGTGTCATAAATAAATTAAATTATATAATATCTAAAATTTATAAATAAACACCATTATTTAGAAAATATTTTTATATGTCTATTAAATATTTTTAGTCGAATTTATATTTTGGGAAACCCTATATGAAATATGTTTTAGTTACTAAACTTTGAGTATAATACTTTTATCTTTTATTTAAATAAAATAATAATAAATGACCTAATCTAATCCATGTTGACAAAATGGATAATATTTTATTACAAATTTTGTTTATGGTCGATTTACGCATATCCAATAGAATTAGGACATGTTTTCGGGTAATTATAATATTATTTTTACCCTTAATTACCCTATTTACTTTTAACCGTGGTAAATAAAAGTCAAAAGACAATATTCACAAAAAATTATTCTCATCGTATTAAACCACATTTTACACACTGATGTCAATTGTGACTCTCCAGATTTCTAAAATTCATCCTAAAAAAGTGGAAAATTAATGTTTTATGCATATTTGTTAATGCTCCTAGAATGTGGGAAAAAGACGATAAAAAGTTCAATAAAAATATATATAACTATACTTATTATAAAATTATTTTAATTAATTACATAGAACATATTATCTATTTTGTATATATTTTGACCAAATATAAATTAAAATAAAATAATTAATTATTTAAATAAATAGTTGGTTTTAAATACTAACACAATGTTTTTCACTATTCATCAAAATGTGTATGTTTTCAGAATAGTACCCAAAATTCACCCAAAGATAATTTAGATATATGTAACTTGAAATAAATCATATTTTACTAAATTCAATACATAGAAGTTTATTTTAATAATTTTAAATTAATTCCCACAGTCAAAACTAAAAGGCGGGTTTTTTAAAAAAAATATTTAAAAAATTGTCATGTGTTTATGTCAAATTTAAATGTGAAACTACTTATAATTACCTAAATTTTATTAAATTATAAAAATATAATCTAATTACTCTAACAAACAATTCAAATGTATAATTGAAAAATATAAATTATTTTGTTTAAAAAAGTTTTTTTCAATTAAAATTTTGTAACTTTCATTATTCACCAAAATATAACAATTATCAGAATAATACCAAATATTTTTCATATCTTAATATCAATTAACTGATTATAAATAAGAAGTTTATTGTGACAAATTTAATATACAAAAGTGTAAATTATAGGATAAGAATGTGTTCTTCGTTAATAGGTTGTTAAATTTCATTTTTTTAAATACTTCCATTATATGAAAATTGGAATTTGATCTCATATTATCTTTAAGAAACCCATAATATGGGTGTTGTAATTATATCTCATAAAAAAATTAAAAATATATTTAGTACTATTCATAAAATATTTTGAACGGCTAGTTTGGTAATTCATTGTGCTCTCGAACATGGTGTGGCGTGTAGTGCTTGTTATTGAATTACATTGAAGAGATTATGTACTTTGAAATAATGGGGTGTAAATTCTCCACAACTTCAATAAATTACATCCTCGAAATTTGAAATTTTTCATTGAAAATAAAAGGATAAAAATAGAAAATTACATTTGTAGAGTACCCTCATTGGTAATTTGTTTAAAGAAATTGTGTCTTAATAAGAGGGAAAGTTAAATGAAAAATCCACCCCTATATTTTGATCTCAGTTAGAAGAAAATTTGTGGAAATTAGAGACACATAATTGGAATAAATAACGTAAATATATATCGGGATTGATTAAGATCATCAATCACAAACAAGTGAAAAATTGAGGGCCTCAAAGCCATCAGTCTATGATGATTTAAAATATCAACAGTTCAACAAAACATAATTTAATAGGATATCAAATTTTTGGTTTTACGATCCCTTCACAAAATTATAAGAATTAGTTTTTTCAAAGAATAATAGAAAAAAAATATACATGACAAGTGGAGTTTCATCCTTTAACTACTTCCTTCCACAAAGTCATATTTCACTCCAAAATATAATAGAATTCAAAATTACTCAGTTTATCCTAATCGTAATGGTTTCCAAATATAATGAATTTATAATTCATTTGTCAAAATATTTAGAAAAATAACTATATTATACAAACCAGGACATTACATAGGCCAGTGGTAGGTAATGCACCCTTGTCGACCTTCGGTTGCAGGTTCATGTCTCGCGGCCTTACAGGACATGATGGATTGTCGCCCAACCACCGGGTTGTCCTTATTATAACAATCCAAAAATAATTTTAAAAAATTTATTATCCTTCGACAATAGTTTCAAATTTCCTATGTAATTTAGTCAAACCTTTTGACTTATCCAAAATACTTTTTTCCAAACTGAGAGTCCTTAATTTTTAAGGATGGTAAACATGATGACGTTCTCTTTTTCCATCCAATAATATGTGAATAAATTCAATCATGTATTCTCTTAAATTTTGGTAATACAATGAATTCTTAGATAACCATATTTGAATAGTTATGTACTTTTTTATTCGTTATGTAAATCATAGAATACTGGATATACTCCATAAAACCAAAAATATTGTAGTCACTAACAATGATGGAATAAAAACCTCATTAATTATTTCTAAGGTACTGAATAATATGCAATATAATTTATCCAAATAAATCATATATTGTAACAAAATCAATTCCATAGTATTAGGAATAATGTTTATCTTTCCTTCAAACATGTATTTTCCAAAATGATTAACTTGTTATTAAATCACATTTTATAGTACCACACAATCTCAAATCCTTAATGAAATAGTACTATAGTACAATCCATATATAACCCATAATTATTATAACTAGTATATCGTTGTTACAACACTCAAATGACATGATTCTTTAATATCAACATATGAACACTTGTCATTACTCATCATCTGTGGTAATATCATTACTTGATTATTATTCAATAGCATCATTTGGGTTATACTATGATGACTGGGACATTTATTCGCGTTGTGTCCTAACTCCTTGAAGATGAAGAATTGTACATTTGATCACTTTTTCTTACCATTGCAATAACGTAATTTGGGCCCTTTTTATCCACACTTATAACAAAATCTAATCTCTTCAAGAAATTACGAAGGTGATTCATTCTACAGTTATGACATACGGGAAAATCGTTCTAACGCCTCTTCCATTTATCCACATTTCCCTCTATTATCATTTTCTTCTCATTCCTTCTATCAAATGCATATTACTATAGGAATTATTTAGTTATCTTATTATCAAATGATATTATTTCTTTATATAATGGGAATATGTTGGCGGTTATTTCACTTTTAAATTTTAGCTTAATACCATGAAGGATATCATCATTCATTCTCGTTAGATCATCCATATTGCTGGAGTTCTCATTATATCTATTGGGCATCATTTCTATAAAGTGGGATACACGAGGTTAGTTTATGAATCACAATTCATATTTCCAAATTTTTAAAATACTTAACGTATATTGAAATGATTATTCTTATAATCGAGGATCATAAAAAATGTTTTTCTTTGAGGAATTATTTACCTCCAAATCAATCATAATGACTTCTAAATAAAATTATAATTATCTTAATAATATCACATGAGAGTTTAATAACCTAGAGTGAAGCAAGGCTCATGGTTGTGTACTAGGATACCCTGGGTGAAGCCCGAAATTGTTTTTCAGAATTTTCACTCCAAGGCACATTTGTGCTAGAGCCACCTCTACCTGCTTGTATCTAGACATGGATGTATATCTTGGAAAATTCACAAAATCTCAACATTACCAAAATTTTAGGATGTTATTTTATATTAATCCTCAAATTTAGGGCAAGAATGTTTTTTAACTTATTCAGTGGGTGTGGCTATTTTCCACTATTATAACATTGTCGAATCATTCCTTAGAATATTATAAGAATATTTTCAAAATAAATGTTTTCAATATTATTATGTGGATCTTAAATTATTTTAAAATAGAATGTTATATTTCTCAAAAAAGTTTTTTTATTTTATCTATGTCAATATCCTTTGATGGATTTTAAATTTAATTGATGTAGCTTCTAGATGGATCAATAGGATTCATGAGACAACTAGACATGGAATTGGTCGATCCCTTTCCCAATTTGATATATGGTTTTGGACGAGGCCTTAATTAATTTTAGAAATCATGGCTGAGGCCTTGAAAAAATGATTCAAAATGTCCGACATTATACATTCCCTCATTATGAAAATAATATTGATGGTTCATGTTGTTATTCGACTAGTAAAATACCCATGACTATGTTATATTATGCAATTATTTACTCAGCTCATATTCCTGCAATAATATTATTAATGTTTATTGGTAATGACATGTGGTTTCAATTATTCACCATGATTAATATTTATGTTATCTTTCGCTGTATTTTTACCCTTACTGGGCATTTGACATCTCCCCTTTCTTATGTATTATTTTCCCAGGATATGATTAAGTTAATTATGAGTGACTTCCATGCATAATCAAGGAGGATTCGATGTTTCTAATGGAATAAATTCATATTTTATTTATTTTGGAGTTTTAAACTTGAACTTATGTATGAAACTTGATTGCAATAATACTATATGGTTTGACCTTTCAAGACATGATTCCCTTGTGATCATTCCAATGTTATGTAATAATGCACCAACTCTGGGTAATTAGGGTTAGGGAGTTATAGTTGGTATCAGAGTAAGATTAGTTAAAACCATGGGAACTAGAATTAGATAAACTCTAATTAGAGCACATATCCCTAATATAAACATTGATGATTAGTATAGAAGAACATCCTATAATTTTGGTATTGTAAATATTTATTGATTTTTTCAAACAATACATCCCTGGGTGGATACTAGCATGTAGAGGCGGCTCTGTCACATATGTACCTAGGTGTAAAAGCTGAAAACAACGCATTGATCTAGACTCGAACGGGAACTGGTGCCGGACAACGGGCCTTGCTGAACTCCTGGTTACAACACATCTGAGAGATATGCTTAGGATAATTATCATTTTATTTACAATCCATTATAACGGTTTTATGAGTATAAATTTCTTCAATGAAAACATTTTTATGATTATGGATTATATCCACAAACAGTTCAATTTCTGTTCTGTGTTTTACATGTTTGGATTTATGTATTGTGTTTCATAAACTAATATAGTGTATGTCATTGTATAGAAATGAAACCTAGTGAATGTAATGGAAACTGTATCAATGCACACACTCCATGTAGAGATTTAACTTCTACTCAAGATAATTATAGTGGATCTGGTGATACAACTGGTGCGGATCATCTTATCCCCATATTGGTAAAACTCACACAGGTTATGAATAATATCCTTACCCATATAGAGCACCATGATCCACAACATGGAGGATCAATGATAGACCGCTTCATAAAGTAAAAACCACCAGCAATCAATGGTGATAAAAATCCATTAGTAGCTGAGAAATGAATAAATTCCTTAGAGAAAATATTCCCCGCCTTGGGGAGTAGAGAAAGGGAAAAAGTTTCCATGGTAGTTTACTGCCTCACTGCAGATGCTGATCAACGGTGGTCATTGATTCTAATCACAAAGTATGATGATGAAGTATCAAATATGGAATGGAGGGCATTTAAAGAAGTTTTCATATAAATATACTTTACTCAAGACTATCAAGTGGATATGTAAATTCAACATATGAGTTTGATGAAAAAGGAGGATGAGAATGTCACAAAGTATGAAGAAAAAATTATAAGGTTAGTGAGGCATACTGCAGATTATATATATAAGACAAGAAGTAAGATTGATTGTTTCATTGATGGGTTAAAACTATTTCTCCCTAGAGCAATGGTATCACAATCTTTCTCATCATACGAAGATATTATCTCATGTGCTATAATGACAAAAAATGAAATTTCTATGTCTTTTGACATTAAATCAAATCAAGAGATGAAGTGATCTGATGAACAAACTTGGAAAGAAAATAAGGAAACGAAGAAGAAGTCATTACCTGAATTTCCACCCTATGATAATTGTTGAAAGAATCACCCTAGTGCATGTCTAAAAGGAAATGGAGTAATCTATAAATGTGGACAGAAAGGCCATCTTACTAGTGATTGTAAGGGAAAGAAAGATGCTAACAATGTTCTATTCTATAATTACTGGGATATAAAACATTATGAAAATGAATGTACTAAGTGTTAGGGAAACATATCTCAAAAAGACCAAGGGATGAAGGCCAAGCTATTGCGATCACTACTGCTGAGGTTGAAGCCCCAAAACACTTAGTGGCGGGTAATTTAATGTTTTCCTCTAGTTTAGCCAATGATTAATTTGATTCTTTATCGTCCCATTGTTCCATATCTTCCCAGTTTGCTAATAAAATTTGATATTTCCAATTTGATTAAACAAGGGAGTTTCCAGTCAAAACTCTTAAGGGAATTATCACTACTACCAAGATTTTTGAATCAGTTCCCATTGGGGAATATAAATGTTTTTTATAAACTGTTGTCATCGTCATACCCCTGATTGAATTTGAAATAAACATCGGTATGGATTGGCTATCGCACCATGATGTAAATTTTTTTTATGAAGAATAAGGTTACTATTTTTTATGGAGATGACAAATAACACCTTATCTTTAGAGAAGAATCGTCACCACATAATTTTAATCTAGATCCACCCCCAATAGCTCATCTAAATTCTATTTTTGGGGAGGAATAGAATAAAATAACTATGGGTGACGGAAAGAATGTTCAAATAAGGGATGTACTAATTTTGCAAGAGTATGTAGATGTATTTCTCGAAGATTGACCTGGACATCCTCTGGAACGAGAAATTTATGTTTCCATTAATTTAATTCCTTGTTCAAGGCCCATATTATAGACCCCATATAGAATGGCCATTGTGGAATTAGTGGAATGAAAAAAATAACTAGATAAATTGAGTAATAAGGGATTTATTTTCACATGTTTTTCTCCATGGGGAGCCACTGTCCTTTTATTAAGATGAAAGGTGGATCAATGAGGTTGGGCATTGACTACATTGAGATCAATGCTATAAAAATAATGAACAAGTATCTTTTACCTCTCATTGATGATTTATTCGACCAACTTCATGGATCTCAAAACTTTTCAAATATTAACCATCGATCTGTATATCATCAGTTGTGTGTGAAAAGGAATAAATTTTGAAAACAGAATTTTGAACTAGGTACGGGCATTACGAGTTTACAATAATGCCTTTTGAATTGACTATTGAACCCTCTATCTTCATGGATATAATGAATATAGTTTTCAAGAAATATCTTGATGAATTTGTAGTTGTATTTATTGATGAGATCTTAGTATACTTGAAAAGATATGATGATCAAGAAAATCACATGTGCATTATCATGGAGACTCTAAGAAGACATGAATTTTATGGGATGTTTAGTAGGTGTGAATTCTAGCTTCAGGATATTTCATTTCATGGCCTTATTTTCACCAAGGACAGAATCTATGTTCATCCTTCTATTACCAATGCAATTCAATAATGGATAGCTCTAACGAGAATAGTTAAGGTACACAATTTTATTGGTTTAGCAGGTTATTATTGGTGTTTCATCCAGAATTTTTCTTGATTGGCTGACCCATTAACCAGATCACACATAAAGGTGATTAATTAGTTTGGAAAAAAGAGTGTGATTAATGTTTTGAATAATTTAAGAGAATATTATTCAATGCTTCTATCATGACTCTACCATATAGAAATGGTGGATTTTTTTTATTGTGATGCTTCAATGAAAGGAATTTGATGTGTACTTATGAAGAATGATAGGGTTATTGCCTATGAATCACAACATATAAAAATGTATGAGAAAAACTATCCTAACAATGATCTTGAGTTAGTAGAAATAATATTTTCTTTGAATATTTGGAGACATTATCACTATGATGGAAAATGTGAGATATATACCGATCTCAAGCGTTTGACGTATATTTTCTCATAGAAGGAACTCAACATGAGGAAAAGACGATGGATTTCACTACTCAAGGATTATGATTGAACGAGACACTACCACATGGGGATGGAAAATAACCCGGAAGATGCTTTGACCAGAACGATGTCAGATTTGGTGTCTTAGAACCAAATACTTTTTACTTTATTCATTAATAATAGCAATATCACATCTGGATTATTCTTCTCTATGAAAATTCTTGTGATAATTTCCTAAGGATAACTGTTGCGTTAATGGGTAATAGCGAATCCCTTATATGATGAGAACCCGGATGTTCCATAACACTATTCATGAATATATGTTCTAGGGCCGGATGATGTTATTTGAGGAACACAAATAATATAGACCATTAGGGGTGAGGACTCATAAAACATTGAGGCATCTTCTCATAGTGTGCACCCTTGGTAATATGCAGGAGGATATTATGTGAACAAGACCCGCCAGTAGGAAATCCACATTTCATAATGTCATTGGATGTTTCTATCTGTGGACGTGTGTATTAATCATTAGACATTATGATTATTATTAATGTGTATTACAACTCGCTCAATTAGATGTATTGATGGAGACTATGATGAAACATTGTTCGCAGTGAGGAAAGATATGTTGGGTGCGTCAAAAATAATACTACATTAATAGATAATGCGAGAAAGGATTTGTCCCTTCTGTTCCATAATGGAAGTAGACATCTCAGACCCTTTGATGGAATTGATATAGCCTAAATAAATCGATGGACATGGTAAAGTTTGGGCGAGTTCAATTCCATATTGTCAAAGAAAGAATAATAAATCACATGGGTTGATGGCATAGAATGCAACCCGATTGATTCGAGATATCAAAACAAATGGATTTTATTACACGGAAAGTGTTCATACGACGTGACATGTCATTGCGGCGTTAACTTATTTCTCTATGGGTTCCATGGCCTGTTTCTAGACGATAACCTTGGATTTTTGGCAGGCTCCACCTAATTCCACCGAGAAAGGGGCCTATAGGGTCACACACTAAGTGTGTCCATGTATATTAGTTAAATATTAATTTAACAAGTTAAATAAATATTATTCTAAACTATGGTTTAATAATTATTTAAGGATGTCTGATCGCATTTATTTTGACACTATTTATTCTAGAGAATATATTGTGGGAAAAATAATATATATTTATTAGCGAGTAATGCGGTTACATTTATTTGTGAAATAAATAGCCATTACTCAAGGTCAAATAAATGTAGATGATGAGAAAAAGGAAAAATGGAAAATAAAAGTACATGTCATGTATATTAAATATACACGTCGTGTAGTTTTATGAAAAATGAATACAATCCATGTACTAATGATTACACACTGTGTAGTTTTCCAGTCAGGATTTAGAGGATACAATATTGTTATATTAAATGATATTAATTATAATCAGTGTGGGCGCATGTTAAGGACTTAATAAATCGACATGGGGGTTTTAATAAGAGATAAGGAAATAAATAAAACATGTAACACATTTATTTATATTCATAACTCTATAACCTAAAAACTAATTATAAATATCCTCACAACCCCAACCCATTTCCAATCAATCATTGTGCACAAAAATTATGGAGAATTCTTTCAAGGCTGAAAGAACTCCTTCCTCCATGAATGCTATCAAGGTCGAGAGACCAAGGGGATCGAAGGTGGACATTGCAAGCGATGGTTCTTCCATGCTAGAACCCAAATATCCCTTAGGTGAAATCCGGAGATATGTGGCACATGTGTGGATCACCTCAAGAGAATCCAATACATGGATTCTACGACAAAATGATGGATCACAGGATCGTGACCGGAGACATCAACGAAGAAATAATTCCACCAAGGAAATTCTTCGGAATTAATTTGATTAATTAAAACCAAAATATTATGATCATGTCACTATGGTTCCGGGACTTTGCTTTTCTTTTTCGTTATTCATTCTATTCCAAAGATCCAACATTTCATATCGTGACAGATCTTACATTGAACATTGTTTAATGCTAAAATTAAAGTTGGGAAAACCCACCAACACGCTTCTGCTGCACCCGAAACCTACAAGTGGTATTAGAGTGGTCATATCATTGATTATTATTATTTAGTTTTTCGTTGATGTTTTACACATTAAATAATTTAGTTGTTTTAATTCATGTTAATCGTTCTTTAAATATGAATCTCAACATCTGTTCCCCCTCTATTGTTGCTCGTTCACTATTCAAAATCGATTTTTCATTTTAATTTTTGATTAAAATAAAATATAGGAACTCATCGGATGGAGCCAAACGTTTCTGGCCATGCAAAACCAGAATACCGAATGTGTATTCGGAAGTACACGCCGTGTAGTCTAGGTTCATGCATTGGACTGGTCTACCAAATTAGATCGTGTATTGATAATATCTTTGTCATTTATGACACCATGTGTTGACCAGGAATAGGTGGAACATGGTTTCCAGATTACACGTCGTGTGTTCCAATAGAACGTGGCGTGTAGTCCCTTCAGGTTAGGGTTGGACCGTGTACCTCGTACACGGCATGCCCGGCTAGAAACTGTGTGATGAAAAAACTACATGGAGTGTGTCCCAAAGTACATTCCATGTACTCTGATAATTTTCGAAGTACATTAACACTCCATGTCCATGGGCGTGTACTTCAGATGGATTGTAAAGAAAAGTACCCGCCGTGTAGGAAGAACTACACGCTGTGTACTCAACCAAATTATGCAGATTTATTAAAATTTAATATTATATTATACATAACCTTGAGATATATATAAGGGTGTTGGCATAAAGATGAGGCACAATATGTGATAGGTGTTTTATTTATATGTGTTTAATTTAACATCTACCTAATAAATTGGAATTCACCAGGTTTCCTCTAAGGTACAGGTTACATAAAAAATAATATTAAATGAATTTTTCTTTTAAAAATTATGATGTATGAGAATCACAAGGTAATTCAGAAAAGGATTTAAGATAAAAGGATTGATTAAATAAATGTAATTAATTTATTCGAGCGTGATTTATCTTATGAAATAATGATTGATGAATTGAATGATTGTTTTATTTATGCTTAAATATCGTTGCATTTATGGATGATCATGAGCTAGAGCATGAACATTTTATGTTAATGGATTCTTTTAATTTATTATTTAAATTTGTTGGCATGCGAGCCTTCTCATCATTAATATTTAGGGCCTACACGCCCAAGGATTCTTTTTTGTAAAAAACCCTTTTTTCCCACACCTGCGTGTGATATAAATGCATATAAAATGGTTGGAGATCCCATGTTAGTGGAGATACCACATGTCAGGAGTAAAGAAAAAACCAATCTATGGAGATACAAAGGTGGACAAGTGGAAAGCTGTAAACAAGAACCTAAACGTTTCTAGATGTTTCTCCCATAGGCCTTGGGTTAGTTTATCAACCACTAGATAAACTAACCAATATAAAAATCTCATGATCATACAATTTATTTAATTTTTTTAGTTGCATGGTTTGTTTATTGTGGGTGTGTTTTCAAGATCACACAATTAATTAATAAAACAAGCATGCAAGAAGGAACTAAAATAAAAACCCTTCTTATGCGTAAATATTATCATAGAATTGTTTAACCACATAAGTATATAACACTAAATATTAACAAGAATGTAATCAAAGAAAATACAATGTTAATTTACTTATAAGGATAAAATCCCTCAAAAGATATATTAAGTCGGTATAACCTTCCATAATCTTGGTTAGAATCAAACCATAGTTTAAAGTGCTTGACAAACCCTAGTTGGGGTGATTTCAAATATCAGGTCATTATAATTAATGGTTTTGGGTTGAATTGACTTAGATTGCATCAAGGTTTGATTGCCACAGTAGGACATGGTGTGACGTAGAGGAAAAGGATGAGGAAATCCAAAATAAATGGATTTCCAGATTGGATAGTCCACACAGCGGATCAAGGAGCTGCGAGTTAATGCAGTTGGCATTTGGAATGCCGACCTAAAACCCATCAAGTTGCTTGACTAACCATAGTTGGGGTAATTCAAAGGGTAATATGGATCCTTGCTACTATAATATTCGGGAAATAGAATATTACGACGTAAATGGTGAGGGCTATTTGATTTTGATAAAATAGTGGAAGAATAATAGGTACTAATTTATTTATTTGTCCCAATTTTGTAATAAAGTGCTAAAACTTTGCTTATCTTAATTTGTAGAAACGACAAGAAAATGACTTCAAACATATAATTGGAAACCATACTTTAGAAGGAAAACCTTCTCAACGGCACCAATTTCCAAGAGTGGCAGAGGCATTTACGCATCATCTTTCACCACGAAAGGAAATTGTATGCGCTGGAAGATCCTATTATAGTTGCGCCTAGGAATGATTCTAGTGATGAGGAATTAACTCTCTATATGAAACACATTGATAATTCCATATAAGTCTAGTGTTTCATGCTATCGTCCATGTCCAATGATTTCTTGAAGAAACATGAAAACATGGACGTGCATAGAATGATGTCTCACCTTAAGGATTTTTACTAAGAGAAGGCGAGGCAATAGAGGTATGATATATCCAATGCTTGGTTTATAACTAATATTGGAGGGTCTACACCAGCTGTGCCACATGTAGTCAAGATTATTGGCTATATTGAACGCCTGGACATCTTAGGCATTAAATTCCCAGATGAGTTGCGTAAAGATCTCATCCTATCATCACTTCCAAAGACCTTCTCTAGCTTCATTGTAAATTATAACATGAGAGGCAATGAGAAGAGTCTATCGGAGCATCTTTCTTTGATTCCCCAGGTAGACAAGGACAAGGGGAGTGACAAACTCGTATCCCTTATAGTGAACAAGAAAGGGAAGGACAAGGCAAAGGTGTCAAAGACTTATAAACGGTCTGAAGCCCCTGAGCATTGTCCTTCCAAGAAGGGGATGATGATGAGGCAGGGAAAGGAATATGAGGTAGTGTGATTTTCATGTGGAAAGCAAGGCCACTGGAAGAGGAACTTCACCAAAAATCATGGGGTCGCTAAAGGTTCATTCGCTATCATGTGTAATCTTTCAATTTATTCACATTGGGAATTATATATACCTTGTGGGGATCACATCTGTATTCAAATTAAGTAACCATGTAGATTTAGAAATATTGCAAGAGGACAGGTGGATATTCGTGCAGCCAATGGGGTGAGGCTGGCTATATTGGCTATTGGTGATTACCACCTCTCACTGCTGACTGGGATGATTTTGGTTTTTCATAACTATTATTATAATCCCAGTGTTACCAAAAACACAATTTCTATATCTTTTTTGGATATGGATGGATTGGTTTTAAAATTTGGAAGTAAGGGTTGTCTCTTTTATCAGAACAATGTATGTTATGGTATGCTGCATATAAATAATGGTTTGTATGTATTAAATTAAGAAAACCATGTTTTGTAAATCGATAACAAAACAAACTCACACAACTCATACATCACCCATTTGTGGCATCACCATCTCAAATCTCTATAAAGAACGATATTTAGACTCTACTGAGATAAAAAACTAGATAAATGTCTTGGTTTATTACAAGTAAAAATGTCCAATCCATCTTTTGGTGGATAGTGTGAAAGGTCCATAGAGCATCTAGGATTGGTACACATGGATGTGTGTGGACCATTTCCAGTAGAAGCTAGAGGTGGATGTTATTAATGCTTTACATTTACTGATGATTTGAGTAGATATGGATATATATACTTAATGAGGAATAAGTATGAGGCCTTAGAGAAATTTAAGGAATTCAAGAATGAAGTAGAGAATCATCATGGTATGATGATAAAGAAACTTCGATCAGATTGAGGTGGATATGATCTTAACCAAGTGTTCATCGATCTTCTATGAGAGTATGGGATTCTATCTCAGCACACTCCTCCTTATACACCACAGTGGAACGGTGTTAGTGAATGATGGAACCACACCTTGTTGGACATGGTGAGGACGATGATGAGTCAGGTGGATCATCCATTATCATTTTGGGGATATGCATTACAAACTGCAGCATAAACATTAAACCAAGTACCAACTAAGGAAGTAAATGGAATTACCACCGAGATATGGAATTGAAAGAAACCCATTTTTTCGCACACACATTTATGGGGAGGTGATGTTTTTGTTAAGGCCTTGTCAGGAAACAAACTAGAACCCCGAGGCACGAGGTGAATCTTTATAGGATATCCCAAGGAAATGAAAGGATATTACCTATTAAACCCTTCCGACAAGAAAGTGACTATCTCCAGACAAGTTGTATTTCTTGAAAGGGAGAACATACTCAAGAAGCAGAGAGGAAAAAGATTGACTTTGACGAAGTAGATGATCAAGATACACAAGAGTTAGTACAGTAACATGTTTCACAGGTCCCCGTGGAAGAGGTTCCAGAAACACATGTACTGCGTAGGATCTCAAGAGAGGCAAGGGAACCAGAGAGATTTGGTTTCCTAGTCACCGAGGATGGTGAATAATTAATTTTGGACAATGATGAACCTCTCTCCTATATGAAAGAAGTAGAAAGCTCTAATGCTGCAAGATATCTAGAAGCTATGAAATCGGAGATGGATTCCATGTATCAGAACCATGTCTGGGTTCTAGTCGATGAGCCAGTTATTGTAAAGCATGTTGGATGAAAATGGGTATTCAAGAGGAATCTTGACATGGAAGGTCATGTTAGCATCTATAAAGAAATGCTAGTGGATAATGTGTTCAGATAGCATCAAGGAATTGACATTGATGAAACCTTATCACTAGTTTCCATATCTAAATCCATAAGAGTCATAATTTCAATAGCTACTTACCATGAATACGAGGTTTGGAAGATAGATGTAAAAACAACATTCTATAATGGGAACCTTCAAGAAGATGTCTTTATGAGACAACTAGAAGGTTTTGTGACACCAGGTGAAGCCAAACGGGTTTGAAAGTTGTCGAAATTCATTTATGGATTAAAGAAAGCATCTAGTTCATGAACATTTGATTTGATGATTCCACAATGGAATATGGGTTCATTAAGAACGAATATGAGACTTGTGTTTATAAGAGGTTTAATGGGAATGTGATCATTATCCTAGTAGTATAAGTTGATGATATATTTCTTATTGGAAACGATGTACCATTCATATAGTCAGTTAGGGACTGGTTGAACAAGTGTTTCTACATGAAGGACCTGGGTGAAGTAGCCTATATTATAGGGATCAAGATCATTCGTGATAGATCCAAGAAGCTGCTTGGACTATGTCAGGGTACATACATTGACCAGATACTAAAGAGATTTAGTATGGAACAATCCAAGAGGGGATTAGTTCCAGTGTCACATGGCCTACATCTTTATAAGAAAATGAGTCCTCAGACACAACAAGAGAAAGATATAATGAGTAAGATCCAATATGCTTCGTCTATAAGATACATCTTGTATGCCATGTTATATACTAGGCTTGATGTCGCCTATGCACTGAGCATGGTAGGAACATATCAATCATATCTAGGATAACAACATTAGAATGCTGTAAAGACAATCCTTAATTATCTGATAAGAAATAAGGATATGTTCCTGGTGTATGGAGGAGACAAGGAGATTTTCCTCAGATGGTATGTTGATGCTGGTTTTCAGACAGATCATAAATATCTCAAGTCACAATCTTGAAATGTTTTTTGTCTTAATGGGGGAGCTGAGAGCTAGATGAGGTCAAAGCAGCTAGTTGTCACCGATTCTATAGTGGTGTGTGAATATATAGCTTATTATGATGTAGGCAAGGAATTCTTATGTTTTCATGAACAATTTCCACAATCTTGATGTGGTTCCTAGAAGTAAAAATCCCATTACATTTTATTGTGATAATACTATAATGGTGGATCTTGCGAAAGAACCAATGTCACATCAACAGAAAAATCCTATAATCTTAATGTATCACCTCTTGAGGGATTTATATCAAAGGAGAAACTTTGTAGTGAGCAGAGTGACCCTGGAAGAGAACGCCGCAGACCCCATGACTAAAGGCCTATCTCAGCTGAAGCATGAATATCATGTGACAGCTAGTGTGTTAAAGGTTGATAGCAGTTAGCACTTTTCCATGTTGGAGTCTGTTAGTGTTGGTTCCCTAGAACCAACTACATTGTTATTTATTCATTAATAAAAGCCTTATCACATCTTGATTGTTCTTCTGCGTGATAATTCATTTGATAATGTCCTAAAGATAGTTGTTTCATTAAAGGTTCATAGTGGATCCCTAATATGATAAGAACCTAGAAGTTCCATAACACTGTTTTTGAATTTATGTTATATGTCTGGATGTTGTTATTTATGGGACACAAATAATACAGGCCATTAGGGGTGAGGACTTATAAAACATTGAGTCACCTTCTCATGGTGTGCGCCCTGGGTAATATCTAGGAGGATCTTATGAGAACGAGACTCGCCTGTACGAAATCCACATTTCATAGTGTCTTTGGATACTCTTATCTGCGGACATGTGTATTGGTCCTTAGACATTAAGATTATTATTAATGGGTGTTATAACTCGAGAACATAGATGTTTTGATGAAAACTATGATGACAAAATGTTTTCTAGCGATGTAGGATACATTGGGTGCGTCACGAGTAATACTGCATTAATAGATAATGCTAGAAAGGATTTTTACATTCAGTTATATAAAAAAATTATATATTTTAGGCCCTTTTATGGAATTGATAGAGCCTAAATTACTCCATGTCCATGGGAAGGTATGAGCGAGTTCAATTCCGGGAAGTCAAAGAAATAATAATCGAGCACATGGGTTGATGGCACTAGCATGCAACCCTCTTGATTCGAGATATCGTGACAAAAGGATTATATTACATGGTAAGTGTTCGTCTGTGGTGACACATCATTTCAGCGTTAAATTCTTTCTCTTAGTCCACCTTGGCGTTTTTCTGGACAGTATCCTTGGGCATTAGGCAGGCTTCTCCAAATTCCACTAAGAAAGGGGGCTGGAGGGTCACAGACTAAGTGTGTCCATGTATCTCAGTTATATATTAATTTAACATATTAAATAAATATTATTTCCAACTATGGTTTAATAATTATTTAAGGATGCCTGATCACATTTATTTCGGCACTAGTTCTTCGAGAGAATATAATGTGGGTGAAATTATATATATTTATTAGTGGGTAATACAGTTACAATTATTTAAGAAATAAATATCCATTAATCAAGGTCTAATGAATGTGGAGAAGGAGATAAAAAATCGAAAATAAAAGTACACACCATGTATATTATATATACAGGCCTTATAGATTTAGGGAAAATGAGGACACACCGTGTACTAATATTTACATGCTGTGTAATTTTCCAATCGGGATTTTGAGGATATAATAATTTTTTATTAAATGATATTAATTATAAATAGCATGGGAGCATGTCAAGGTATTTATAATTTGACATGGTAATTTCAATAAGAGTTAATGAAAAAAATAAAATGCGTAACTCGATTATTTATTTTCATAAATCTATAACCTCAATCCCGATTATAAATATCCTCACAACCCCAGCACTTTTCCAATAAACCATTGTGCACAACCATTCTGTATAATTCATTAAAGGTCGAAAGAACTCCTTCCTCCAAGAACTCTCTCAGGACAGAGAGACCAAGTCGATCAAAGGCAGACATCTCAAGAAATGGTTCTTCTGCTCTAGCACCTTGAGATCCCTTCGGCGACGTCCGAAGATACATGTCACACTTGTGGATCACCGCTAGAGGAATCCTACTCTTGAATTCTATGATGAAACGACGGATCACAGGATCATGACCGTAGACATCAACAAAGAATGAATTCCACCTATGTAATTCTTGTGAATTAATTAAATTAATTATAACCAACATTTGATGACCATATCTCTATGGTTCCAGGACTCCTCTTTTATTTTATGTTCTTCGTTCTATTACGAAGATCTGGCATTTTATATCATGACAGACCTTAGAATGAACATTATTTAATGCTAAAATTAACTTTGTGAAAACTCACCAATGCACTTCCGTTGTGCCCGGAAGCCCTCGATTGTGATCACCATCAATCGGAGTCGCATAAAGCTGAGAGTTTATAAGAGCTCCTCTCTCTAGAAATCACATCAATAGCATGATTGAACAATGTCGAAGAAGTTGTTCTCATCATTTTGAGATCATTCAAATGAGCTCCTATTTGTAGGCAAGGTCGGCTCCCTCCACCAACGGTCATATCTTCCATAAAATTTGGAGGGACCTGTACACATGTCACTTAGCCATCTGTTAGTTTAAAACGGAATTGACAACATCGTTTTATAACAAAACAAGTATAACAGAAAGTATGACATCATTTTAAGGTTAGCTAAAACGTTTAGAGTGAAGGTTCAGAGTGTAATCAAAATATCAAAGAGTAGAAAAATTATAAAATTGTATGGAAAATGAATGTTCGGAGTTTAACCAAAAATAATATTCAGAGTCTAAATAAATTCAGAGTGTATAAAGCAAAGATAATCTGTAACACCCCAAGATTTTATAGTGTGTTATTTCTTCAAAATAATTCAATAACTTTCACTACACGCAACAACAAGTTCAATCGCACCATGACATACCAAACATGCTGTTCAAAAGAGGTTATGAATAGTGTTAACTAAATTTTAAACTTTATATAATCCTTATAATTTTAGAATCCATATTATGAGTTTCTTAGATATAATGCAAGAACAAATTCATTTTCAGTATTGCATTTTTATCAACTTTAATAGTGAACCCTTTTTAAATACTATATTTTAAACTTTTTGACTAAATGGAGACATCAAAAATTTAAAATGAAACATCCCAAGCTTCCACGGTATGCTTTCTTTGAATAATACAGTAGCGTGTGTTGTACGCAACCTTGAGTTTTAACACACACCGCAACTAATCAAACTAGCCGTTATGAATAGTAATACATACTTTTTGAAATTATATATATTATATATTTGAAAATGGACTTCATTTTTGGATTCGGAATATCGAATTTAGCCTAGGGTGAAATTTTGGTACTTTTCGGATAACTTTCATATTTTGATGAATAGTGAAAATTACAAAATTTTAATTAAAAACAACTTTTTTAATCAAAATAATTAATAGTGATAAATTATGAATTTGAGTGGTTTTAAAGTATATTTAGAATATATTTTTACCGTTTAATATAATTTTGGTCATTGGACATAATTTTACAATTAAACCGAACATAAACAAGTGTCAATCTTTTGATAGTTATTACCTCTTAAAAACACACTTTTTGTTTTGACATCGGGAATTAATTTTAAATTAATTTCTGCCACTTCTGTGTTTTGAATTTAGAAAAATGGATTCCATATTTGGAATCAGGATGTCCAAATTGTGTAAATAGGTAACTTTTATTTTTAGACATTTTGAATAATTACTGTGGTAAATATTTTATTTACCATGGTTAAGGGTAAATCCAGTAAATAAGGGTTAAAAACAATATTATAATAATACAAAATTAACCTAAAACGTGTCCTAACCTTATTGGTGGACACATACTCGACCATGAGAATCCTTGGGTCAATTTGGGGACCCCTTGGAACCACTTGTATGTGGTAGGGACACATTATATTAATAAAGTTAAAATAAAAATAAAAATTGCATAAGCTTACATCTTTTAGAAGAACAATTTTTACATAGGGTTATACATGTTGGATTTTCGATTATAAAGATTCATTAGAAATCTAAAAAGATTTCCTACATGATCATATTTTATTTATAATTTTTAGACATCAAATAAGTTAAATTATTAAGGACACAATAATGATGCAATGTTTACCTCATTAATAAATCATTGAAATAAATAATATTATAATGATTAACATATTATCTAAAACCTGTCCAATTCTTATTGGTTGATGTTATTTAGAATATGAGTCATCTTATCTTCAACCTCAATGATTTTTGGACCATTATAAACCGAATAGAATTATATTATAAAGTAATACTTTCACTCTTTCCTAAAGAGCCCCTCTTCTCCCTTATAAAAGGAGACCACTTCTACTCATTCCTCACACCTCTCAAGCCACTTGGCTCGTCCAAACTCTGCCAAACTAAGCTCCCCACATCCCTCTACTCCTCCTTGAAGCTTCCCCTTAGGCATAAATCATTTCAAGAAGTCCTTTGGTTCCAACCAAAGTGAGTTACCTAAATTAAAGGTAACGATTTCTCTTAAATTATTTTCCTTTATTTTTCTTCTCCAACCCCCAAACTCTTTTTATTTCCTTTCTTTTGTAACAACACCAGTATCCTCAATATACTAGGATGTTGTTATAAGAAGGATTAAAACTACACATACACACAACTCCATCTAATGGATGATGAACATAATGTTTCTGTGGATGGAAAACTAACGCCTCACGAAACGATGATTGTTCAAATACATCTTACCGCCTCTCATGGTGGCCATTATGATGGCACTGTAATTAAATATGATATTAATGATATATATTTTATATATAATCTTCTGTAATTCAATTTTATTTCATACCATTATTCGTTTCATGTTGTATATACATACGATAATTTCATTTGAGGAAGTGCGGACTACCGCCCCCTTAAAATGATATGACTCGTTCATACCACACATGGAACGTATAAAGGATGGTGTTAATGAACTTAAGTAACATGTATAAAATATTATATTATACTGGAATATTAATATACCTATGTATCATTGGTATTCGATTCTTTTAAAATAAAAATTAAATGGAAGTAGCGTTCGTGCGTACGTACGGACTACCGTCTCCACGAACGCGATGAGATTCATTTTCCATCGTATCCATTCAAGTATAATTATCATTTGATGATTTAAAAATGATGTTTAAAGACTTGATACCATTCTGGATTTGAATAATATACAACTTATCATTTACAAACATGTCTTATGTAACAAAACATATAAAAGAAAATGAGTAAGTTAACACCCGAAACGACGATAATTTTAAGATATTATTATCAAATCAGTATTAAAAGATCATATATGATATCATATTAATGTATATGATTCTTGTATAATTTAGTAACAATTATTTCACTATTATACAGGAGGTTAACCTACCCCAACCAAGGAAAAGTACAAGGTAAGAGTTATTTCACAATCTCTTCATTATCCGAGGTTGTTTATTTGTAATAATCTACTGGGATCTCTTTATCATCCACATCCATGTTTCTTCAAAATGTATTTCAAAACATTTTTATTATTTACAAGAATATGGGTTAAAGTCATTTATACCCTTGTTTGACTTTTTATAAGAGGTTTATAAAGGAATCTTTCCGTCGTTTTCAAAACAAGGTCATTTTAACCTTTTCGACAGAATTAAGGTAAGAACGTTTTTTTTAACTTATACGGAGGGTGCGGCTAATTTCCACCGTTATAAAATCTTCAAAACTTCCCTTACAAGCTTATAAGAATATTTTCAAAGAAAATGTGTTATTTTATATGGATCTTAAATGATTTCAAAATAAAAAGAGATATTTCATTAAAAAGAATTTTGATTTCATCTATGTCAACATCCTTTGATGGATTTTACGCTTATTTGAATTTGATCTATTGTGATACAAAACTTCTAAATTGTATTGAAGGTTTTGTGATATGTTTGACTGTGGATGTGCTATTTTTATACCATTCATAGTTTATGGTGAAATTATAGACATTTCGTATGCTAGTTTTAATACGAATGTTTATGTTATGTTTAAACCTTTTCATATGGGAATGCATTGGACTTAGTAAGTGACGGGTGGTGCCCGCTATAGCTCCTCGATGCATTGGTAGGTCTCATGAGACAAAATAGTGTCTTGGCACAAGGCCTTGACAAAATCTTATTTGTAGTCTTGGCACGAGGCCTTGGCTATGTGGTTATGATAGTCTGGCATTATGCATTCCAACATTATGAAAGTGGTAATTGATTTTTGCATGTGATTATTCGATTAGTAGAATATCCATGTGAATAAGTAAATGGCATTATTTCATTTTATTTATGCCATACCATGTTGAAAGTTCATATTTAAAAGGCTTTTGTTTTAGTTATACATTGCCTTAAATGTTTATTCTTATTTACGAAAGTTTCCGCTATATTGTTATCCTTACTGGGCATTTGAGCTCACCCCTTTTCTATGTTTTATTTTTCCCAGGATGTGAAGAAGTAAGTTATGAATGACCTGCAGGGATTTTATGAGGGGTTAATAGTGTGGATTATTGAAACATTATGTTGTTGTAGTAGTTTTTCATTTTATAATGTAATGTAAAACTTATGAATATATCTAGTGTTTCCAAGGCTACTAAACCAATCGGTCTTTCGAGATTTGATCTTTCTTGTGATCATGACAATGTTATGTAATAATGCACTGACTCTGGGTAACTGGGGTCGGGGCGTTACAGTTGGTATTAGAGGAAGTTTAGTACTAACCTTGGAAACTAGATTTAGATAAACTCTGATTAGAGCACGTAGACCTAAGATGAACTTTGAGGATTAGTATAGAAGAACTTCCTAGAATTTTGGTATTGTAGAGATTTTGTGAGTTTTCCGAGCAATACATCCCTGTCTGGATACGAGCAGGTAGAGGCGGCTCTGGCACAGATGTACCTAGGGGTAAAACCCGAAAACACCGCTTTGAGCTAGACTCGAACGGGAACTGGTGCACGACAACGGGCCTTGCTGCACTCTTGGTTACGACACTCCCGGGGGATATGCTTAGGATAACTCTCATTTTCTTTACAAATCATTATGAAGGGTTTATGAGTATATACTTCCTCAAAGAAAACATTTTTATAATTATGGATTATATCCCTAAATAGTTCAATTTACGTTAAGTGTTTTATAAGTATGAGATTATGTATTTTGATTCATAAACTGATCTAGTGTATGCCATTGTTTAGAAATGGCGCCCAGTAGAAGGAATGAGAGCTCCAGAAATGCACATGATCCAACGAGAAGGAAGGATCATATCCTTCATGGTCTTAAGATAGAATTTATAAGAGAAATAGTCTCTCATGTATTATCATCATATGAAGAAATAATATCATGTGTTGATAAGATAAGTAAAGAGTTTACTGAGTCCTATGTCTTTGAAGGGAAGCAAGAGTAGAAAAGGATGGAAGATAGAACGATGGATAAAGGGAAGAAGGAAAAGAAGAATTTTCCCATATGTGGTAACTGTGGAAAAAAACACCCTGGAACTTGCCTGAAAGGAATGGGAGTTTGTTATAAGTGTGGAGGAAAAGGGCACAAAGTACGTGACTGCAAGGGTAAGAAAATGGTTTTAAATGTACAATGATTCATTTGTAAGGAGTTTGGACACTGCGCGAACCTATGTCCCAGTCATCAGACTATACCGCAAATGATGTTATTGGATAATAATCAAGTTATGATACAACCGCATATGAAGAGGGATGATTAGAGTTCTTATGTTGATTATGTCAATTGAGTGTTGTATCAACAATGTACTTGATATAATAATTATGGAGTATATAAGGATTGTACTGCTGTACTATTTCATTAAGGACTTGAGATGGTGTGGAACAAAGAAAAGTGACTCAGTAGCAGGTTAAATGTTTGGAAAATATATGGTTGAGAGAAAGATAAACCATAATATGGTTCAGATACCGAGGTGGTGATTTTAGAATAATACATGATTGATTTGGATAAATTATATTGGATATTATTGACTACCTTGAAGCTGATTAATGATTTGTATATTCCATCATTGTTGGGGTTTAAAACATTTTTGGATTAATGAAGTATATCCAGCATTCTATATGGAATAAGGGAGCATGAATGTAATCAATAAGGAATATGGTAATACATGATGAAGGTATTCATATGCTATTACGGGGTAAAAAGGATCTATATTATGTTTAACTTCCTTATAAATGTTGGACTGTGAGTTTGGACATAAGTATTTTGGATAGTTCTAGTTTGGATTATTTTGGATTGCCATAAAAGGACAACCCGGAAGTCGGGCGGCAACCCGTCGCGTCCGGCAAGGCTGCGAGACTTGAACCCGCAACCGAAGGGCGACAAGGGTGTATCACCTACCACTGGCCCACGATATTTCCTGGATTAAATAATGTATTTTTTATTAAATGATCATGTAGGTGAATTATAAATTCGGTTATTTTGGAACCCTATACGAATAGTGTAAATAGAATTTTTTTTAAATTCTATTATCTTTTAGAGTGAAAGATGAGTTTGTGGTAGAAATTTATTAGTGGATAAAACTCTAATTATAAAGTAAGTATATCTCCTTATGATATTATCCAATCTCATAAATAAATTCCTCAACATTAATAAAAGGAACTTAGAACAAAAATGTTGTCCTAGATGGTACCTTAAATCATCACTAATTTATGGCTTTGGGATTGTTGGCCTTTTCATAGCCATGTTATCTACCACTCTCCATTATATAATTGATGGTTATATTTTTCTTCCATATCCATATTTTCCTACATGGAACCCTAGTATGTGTTATTTTCGGTAATCTTCATACTTTCCACTCTTTATTTTAAATAGAGGCCTCATTAATTCATTTTTCAATGTGGGATTTCAACTAAGATATTTTGAAACATCAAAAATGTGTTATCCTAATACCCTATGTTTTGTTGAACCGATGGTATTTCAAATCATCATAGATTGATGAATTTAAGGACCTCAATTATACACTTGTTTGTGATTGATGTCCTCAATCACTACCTATAAATATTTACGTTTTCCCTCCGATTTTATGTCTCTAATTGCCACCAATGTTCTCCTAATCGAGATCATAATTTGGTGGTGACCCTTTGATTTCTCTTTTCCTCGTATTAAGACTAAATTTTAGTAACCCAATTTCCGATGTGGGTTTTCCCACAAATATATTTTTTATTTTCAACCTTTTATTTTCTAAGAACAATTTCAAATTGCGAGGACGCAATTTATTGAAGGAGGGGAGAATGTAACACCCCAAAAATTTATAGTGTGTTATTTCTTCAAAATAATTCAATAACTTTCATTACACACAACAACAAGTTCAATCGCACCATGACATATCAAAAAAGCTGTTCATAAGAGGTTATTAATAGTGTTAACTAAATTTTAAACTTTATATAATCCTTATAATTTTAGAATCCATATTATGAGTTTCTTAGATATAATGCAAGAACAAATTCATTTTTAGTATTGCACTTTTATCAACTTTAATAGTGAACCCTTTTTAAATACTATATTTTAAACTTTTTGACTAAATGGAGACATAAAAAATTTAAAATGAAACATCCCAAGCTTCCACGGTACGCTTTCTTTGAATAATACAGTAGCGTGTGTTGTACGCAACCTTGAGTTTTAACACACACCACAACTAATCAAACTAGACGTTATGAATAGTAATACATACTTTTTGAAATTATATATATTTTATATTTGAAAATGGACTTCATTTTTGGATTCGGAATATCGAATTTAGCCTAGGGTGAAATTTTGGTACTTTTCGGATAACTTTCATATTTTGATGAATAGTGAAAATTACAAAATTTTAATTAAAAACAACTTTTTTAATCAAAATAATTAATAGTGATAAATTATGAATTTGAGTGGTTTTAAAGTATATTTAGAATATATTTTTACCGATTAATATAATGTTGGTCATTGGACATAATTTTACAATTAAACCGAACATAAACAAGTGTCAATCTTTTGATAGTTATTACCTCTTAAAAACACGCTTTTTGTTTTGACAACGGGAATTAATTTTAAATTAATTTCTGCCACTTCTGTGTTTTGAATTTAGAAAAATAGATTCCATATTTGGAATCAGGATGTCCAAATTGTGTAAATAGGTAACTTTTATTTTTAGACATTTTGAATAATTACGGTGGTAAATATTTTATTTACCATGGTTAAGGGTAAATCCGGTAAATAAGGGTTAAAATACAATATTATAATAATACAAAATTAACCTAAAACGTGTCCTAACCTTATTGGTGGACACATACCCGACCATGAGAATCCTTGGGTCAATTTGGGGACCCCTTGGAGCCACTTGTATGTGGTAGGGACACATTATATTAATAATGTTAAACTAAAAATAAAAATGGCATAAGCTTACATCTTTTAGAAGAACAATTTTTACATAGGGTTATACATGTTGGATTTTCGATTATAAATATTCATTAGAAATATAAAAAGATTTCCTACATGATGATATTTTATTTATAATTTTTAGACATCAAATAAGTTAAATTATTAATGACACAATAATGATGCAATGTTTACCTCATTAATAAATAATAGAAATAAATAATATTATAATGATTAAAATATTATCTAAAACCTGTCCAATTCTTATTGGTTGATGTTATTTAGAATATGAGTCAACTTATCTTCAACCTCAATGATTCTTGGACCATTATAGAACGAATATAATTATATTATAAAGTAATACTTTCACTCTTTCCTAAAGAGCCCCTCTTCTCCCTTATAAAAGGAGACCACTTCTACTCATTCCTCACACCTCTCAAGCCACTTGGCTCGTCCAAACTCTGCCCAACTAAGCTCCCCACATCCCTCTCCTCCTCCTTGAAGCATCACCTTAGGCAGAAATCATTTCAAGAAGTCCTTTGGTTCCAACCAAAGTGAGTTACCTAAATTAAAGGTCACGATTTCTCTTAAATTATTTTCCTTTATTTTTCTTCTCCAACCCCCAAAATCTTTTTATTTCCTTTCTTTTGTAACAACACCAGTATCCTCAATATACTAGGATGTTGTTATAAGAAGGATTCAAACTACACATACACACAACTCCATCTAATGGATGATGAACATAATGTTTCTGTGGATGGAAAACTAATGCCTCACGAAACGATGATTGTTCAAATACATCTTACCGCCTCTCATGGTGGCCATTATGATGGCACTGTAATTAAATATGATATTAATGATATATATTTTATATATAAGCTTCTGTAATTCCATTTTATTTCATACCATTATTCGTTTCATGTTGTATATACATACGATAATTTCATTTGAGGAAGTGCGGACTACCGCCCCCTTAAAATGATATGACTCGTTCATACCACACATGGAACGTATAAAGGATGGTGTTAATGAACTTAAGTAACATGTATAAAATATTATATTATACTGGAATATTAATATACCTATGTATCATTGGTATTCGATTCTTTTAAAATAAAAATTAAATGGAAGTAGCGTTCGTGCGTACGTACGGACTACCGTCTCCACGAACGCGATGAGATTCATTTTCCATCGTATCCATTCAAATATAATTATCATTTGATGATTTAAAAATGATGTTTAAAGACTTGATACCATTCTGGATTTGAATAATATACAACTTATCCTTTACAAACATGGCTTATGTAACAAAACATATAAAAGAAAATGAGTAAGTTAACACCTGAAACGACGATAATTTTAAGATATTATTATCAAATCAGTATTAAAAGATCATATATGATATCATATTAATGTATATGATTCTTGTATAATTTAGTAACAATTATTTCACTATTATACAAGAGGTTAACCTAACCCAACCAAGGAAAAGTACAAGGTAAGGGTTATTTCACAATCTCTTCATTATCCGAGGTTGTTTATTTGTAATAATCTACTGGGATCACTTTATCATCCACATCCATGTTTCTTTAAAATGTATTTCAAAACGTTTTTATTATTTACATGAATATGGTTTAAAGTCATTTATACCCTTGTTTGACTTTTTATAAGAGGTTTATAAAGGAATCTTTCCGTCGTTTTCAAAACAAGGTCATTTTTAACCTTTTCTACAGAATTAAGGTAAGAACGTTTTTTTAAACTTATACGGCGTGTGCGGCTAATTTCCACCGTTATAAAATCTTCAAAACTTCCCTTACAAGCTTATAAGAATATTTTCAAAGAAAATGTGTTATTTTATATGGATCTTAAATGATTTCAAAATAAAAAGAGATATTTCTTTAAAAAGAATTTTGATTTCATCTATGTCAACATCCTTTGATGGATTTTACGCTTATTTGAATTTGATTTATTGTGATACAAAACTTCTATATTGTATTGAAGGTTTTGTGATATGTTTGACTGTGGATGTGCTATTTTTATACCATTCATAGTTTATGGTGAAATTATTGACATTTCGTATGCTAGTTTTAATACGAATGTTTATGTTATGTTTAAACCTTTTCATATGGGAATGCATTGGACTTAGTAAGTGACGGGTGGAGCCCGCTATAGCTCCTCGATGCATCGGTAGGTCTCATGAGACAAACTAGTGTCTTGGCACAAGGCCTTGACAAAATCTTATTTGTAGTCTTCGCACGAGGCCTTGGCTATGTGGTTATGATAGTCTGGCATTATGCATTCCAACATTATGAAAGTGGTTATTGATTTTTGCATGTGATTATTCGATTAGTAGAATATCCATGTGAATAAGTAAATGGCATTATTTCATTTTATTTATGCCATACCATGTTGAAAGTTCATATTTAAAAGTCTTTTGTTTTAGTTATACATTGCCTTAAATGTTTATTCTTATTTACGAAAGTTTCCGCTCTATTGTTATCCTTACTGGGCATTTGAGCTCACCCCTTTTCTATGTTTTATTTTTCCCAGGATGTGAAGAATTAAGTTATGAATGACCTGCAGGGATTTTATGAGGGGTTAATAGTGTGGATTATGGAAACATTATGTTGTTGTAGTAGTTTTTCATTTTATGATGTAATGTAAAACTTATGAATATATCTAGTGTTTCCAAGGCTACTAAACCAATCGGTCTTTCGAGATTTGATATTTCTTGTGATCATGCCAATGTTATGTAATAATGCACCGACTCTGGGTAACTGCGGTCGGGGCGTTACATAATCAAATTCTGTTTAATAGGATAATTCGGAATGAGAATTCATAGGGATCTCTATTTAATTATTTTCTATAGAATAATTGAAATTATATAGAACATTTTTGTCTTAAAAGGAATACATTTTTCACTTCCAACAATCAAGAGATGGAACACCAGATTGATTCTCCCAAAAGTAGTATGTGCCACTGTTGGTGTGTATGTTTGAGTATGACTAGAGTTTGGGTTAACGAATCCCAATCATTTTTGTTCAGTGGTATGAGATAATGAATTTGTGGTCTTATGTGATGTATATTCATACCATATTTTAATAGTACTCTACTTTCCTAAATTATTTTGTTGACATCTATGGTACTATTGTTTATAAAATATCCCAAATGAGGAAGTGTAAACTATGTAAATTCCATCAGCCTTGTGGGATGGGGTGATGATGAATAATGTCTATATTTTTCCTAATGAATGGAGGGAAAAAATCCCCCATTCAAATTTGATGGGGAAATTCATTTCAATGTATACATTCATAATCGAACAATTGATCATAATCATGATATAGGTCACATAGGAGTATTCCAACCATTATCTCCCATATATTCATATTCTATTATTGGAGTTGAGATTTAATTTTCTGGATGGAAATTTTCATATCATACCCATGGAGTGAGCTGATGAGAGGCAAGAAAATATAATTTCCTCTATCAGTGGAAGGGTGAGTAAACGATGACGGGAGATCTGATGTGGACCCCAGGGACTGAATCCACTATTTCCACTATCCATGGGATCTATTGGTCTCATCCTTTTAAATTCCAACATGGTTGGGAACATGTACAATTGATGAATATTGAATACCACTGAAACATAAATATATTCATTAGATAATCATTAATCAATAATATGACCATAAGAGGGTATGATTGTACCCTTTTGGAGAAAGACCAACCGGATTTGAGGAGGAATTTTTTATCTGACTAATATCATATTAAATTAGAGACAAATATTCTGGTGTTATTCCATAAAAGTGAATATCATTTCATGAGCCGGTTCTTGGTCAAACATTTGAAGGGTCGATGCCCCAGATTCCATTTGGGGAGTATGTTACCATGATAATGTTTGGGGGGGGTGATAGTGCGAATAATACTATTTGGTGGGTTGGTTCCCATGATACCATTTTGGGGGATGGTTTCCATGATACTATTTGGGGGGCTCGGTGTCCTTGAAGAAGAAAATCCTATTGTAAATTATGGTAAAAATACCCAATCCCTATGTGATGGGGTGTTCCATGGAATTCCATTGTCACTACGACTCGTTGAGAAAAAGTTAGCGGCTCATGTAAAATTGATAACTAGTGTTAATAATGGGACAACATTTGGATATATTGTTGTACCTCAGATAGAATGCAAATAGTAGGTATATGAGATTACTATGGAGTAGAATTATTTTAATGCCCCATGTGGGCTCTCCTACTTGGTGACCCATCCTATATAATTTTTTTGGGCATAACCTCCTCTACAACAACTTTTAGAATCATGGATGTATATTTGGAATAATGATTAGAACATATGGGAGAATTATTAAGATTCTCCTGGGTGATATGTTTTCATGTTGACTATCCTCATCCACATCACATACATAGGGAATGAGTAGGTTTCTTCATTATAGCGATAGGTTCCTAAAGTTGTTAAATTTGGTTATATACCTCACTTCCTCTACAACTAAATATCATTGGAATCACGAATAGAAGGAACTCTTCCAATGAAGTATTTCATGAGCTCTTTCCAGAGTTGTAATGGTTCTGTTGATGTGGTATTCTCATTCAAAATCATTTACCAAACAATGACAGAAACAATGTGTTGGAAAAAATTTATGTTGGGTCCTTAGTTTCAATACAGCTTGTATTGTGATATTGGGGTTCACTAGAAAATTTGACGACATAATTTTTATTGCAAGGAGACATGAGAATTATTGAGGAATGATACAAGACACCATATCAGTGTGTCATTATACAAAATAGTACATGTTCATTCAATAACTTTCACTGTTAAATGGTAAAGATGTTGTCCCTTATTTTTACACAAGGTTCAATGCAGTAAGATGAAACATGTTGGGTTCATCATTTTTTATACAGTGCGAACAAAATAAATCGTCATGAAAAGAACTGGACAATATATACTTTATTACATATGGATGGTATGACACATTTAATGGATTTCATGTCGAGTTCACTATTTTATTACCTCAGGTTTTAAGGTGTGGAATGTGTTTCACTCGATGGATTGATTGTGGGATGATTTAAGGAATAATTAAATAAATCAAATTGGGTATTCAATCTATTTAATCTTTCCCCAAAACTCCAAATAGCTCCATAATATATATTTGGGTATGGATTTTCTATCTAATGATTGGTTCTCAACTAGATTTTCAAGACCAACAACTCTTTGGGACTCGCATTGGTCGAGAGGATTTGAGTTCGAGATCATCATGCCCTTTTGGGGGAATTGAGGCATATATTATGATTCTATTATTGAATTAATATATTCTCATTGAATTCTTCACGTACCATATTTAAATTTTCCATACCCTTTTTTTAATGAAAAGAATACGATAACATATCAATTTGGTAAATAATAAGTATATTGCTTGTTTTATATCACACTCTTATTTAATTTTGATGTATTTGGTTTTGGCCATGATCCCTAAATATGGAGTTTATGGATATCTAGGTATATGGATGGCTCCATCTGATAAGATTGAACCAATATGATACATCCTATATATCCCTTGAAAATATAAATCAACATCCATGTAGTTATTTTGACATTATATATGGTCATACAACTAGTCCAGTCCATGCAGTTTAAATTCATATGGTAAGGAAGTGAATATTGAGCTTAGGCCTCAATGAGGCATCCTACATATAATTTTTAATATAGAAAAAATATTCCACATAGTTCATGATATGGGAATATAGGTGTTGAGAGATATGAAACTAGAGGACCTACATGGGACTTATGTATATGACACTTACCTGGATTTATTCATTGGAAATATAACCTAGTGATGTTACATGATATGTAATCACATTTAAATATAAATGTTGAAGATCCTATATTTGGGGAGTTCTCATTATTTTATTTGTACAATCATCAATTTTCATGAAGACTATGTGTGCCATGGTTGGTGTAAAAAACAACAGATATCAGTAGATTGTACACATATCATGTGAACACATATGTATGGGGCCTACACATTAATGTTTCCATTTAATAGACATGATTAACTATCAAATTAATGATAGAGTATGCAGGTCATATCTTACTAAGGAATCCAAAATATCATGGATATGGAGGGAATCAGATTCTTTATATTTATATATCAATCCATAACCCAAAGATGGGTTATAGGTACTCAAGGGAATGATGAGTCCTTATACATAAAATGATTCCGGTGTATGATTCATCTTCTCATCTGCTGATATACAATGAAGAATTTAATACCACTTAGTGGATTAAATCTCATAAGATATGAATTCTTAGGATATAAAAGGAATTACACTGAAGTGGGTTCCCAATGGGGCTTGGTCCATAAGAGGATAAATATTTATCCTGGTTAGGGAAGGAATTGGAGTTCTCATAGATCAATTGTCTACCAATTAATGATATGATATTATAGATGGTCATGCTCTAAGACATTATGACACTCCCTTGGATTTTAGGAATGCAATGGTATTATACTAAAATATATTCTTTATAGTAGGGGACATATTATATTAATTTGGTAGTCGGTTCATATGAAATATGGTTTTTTGATTTGTTAGGGATTACACTATAAGGTTTCCTATTGACATTCTCATTTCATGTCAATTGTTGGGACATACAATCTATGTTATCCTGATGTGTCAGGGTTTATGCTCAAAGGTTTCCAATGGATATAATCATTATTTATGCTCCAAAAGCTTAATGAGATGTGGTGATGACCGTGACGGTTAGTCTTAGCATAAGATATTGGTAAATTTATACTAGAATGTAACCAAATATTTTCTATAACACATCCCTTATAAAAGGGATATGTGGATGAAGATTCTTGATTGGGGGTCCACCTACCATGTGTCCAAGTAGATAATTTTGAACAAGTGAACATTTTATAAGGAATTTTGCAGACATATTTTGTAAATTTACTTGGAATGCCTTGATTGTCTTTATTTTATGTTTTGTAACCAATTTTAAATGTAACATACATCCCATGAAATCTGTATAATAAATTATCAGGCCTTGGTTGCCTTAAAATGGAAAAATAAATCATCCAAGATGATTTTCATAACCAAATAAGGCATATCAGGGGGCTCATGCCGGATAAAAAAACATGAACATGATCTGTACCATGATTATCATCACATTCCCTTGGATTATTGCATTTTAATACGGAAATTTTTATGAAAAATCACGTGATTATGATTACATGTCAATATTGTCGTCACATGATCTATGTGAATTATTTAGGATGCATTTCTGTGGTCATGGTAGACACATAAAAGGTGCATCGAAAGATTGACATGATATGACCTAAGATTGGTTCATGATAATGGTGATATGTCAATGAGTTTTCATGAGGTCCAAACATCTTTTCTGAGGCTCGTCTTACTGTAAACATGTCATTCCCATTGTTTCCCAAGGACATCGAGTAATCATCAATGAGTATCATGATCGAGGGTCCTTGAACCATTATTGTCATGGGGTCTCAAAGATATATTTAGGTTCCTTGCACCAATCCAAATGTTGATGTGGATGTCCAAAGAGATCATGCCTTCACTTTATATGGACACCATCATATGCCAATATGTAGAGATTGAGGTTGTTCGTTGTAGTGATTTCATGGCATAGGGAGGACATATCCCTGATCTTGTATACAAACTTTAGAGAAAATTTTCATGACTTGTGGTGATCTCTAAGAGAAAAAAGGATTTGCATGAAATTATTATATCTTGCGATTATGTGGCCTTCTAGAGATCACATGATGTGTTCTTATTATGACATCTCAGATATGGATCTCATAGGATAGTTATCTTTGATTTACTAGAGATGATCTCTAAGAGAGTGGTTATAGACTCCTATAATACTCAAATATTTAACTTATGTTCCTTGTTTTTTTGATCACCTCACATCCCCATTTTTTTATTAATTTTTCTGGATGGGATTCGGATTTTATAGGTCGAATGATGCTGAGTCTTCTTTCACTTTGCACAGGATGAACGTTGCGTGCACTATATGAATAAGTTGACATCACCTCACAAGATCATCTCAGATAATCATGTGATTACTATATTTCTAAATGTGGTGTAGCGTGATCCATAAAAATATGACACAACTGAGAAAAAATATATGTCAAAGGTAGATGGGGTTCATGCATGTAAACATCTCACAATGCCATGGTGTGTATCTCCTCCTTGGTCACATTATCAAAGGATGATCTTGTGATATATTTGATCATAGTCAAGGGCTCTCCTCGATGGCCACTAGATATCATAGAGTACTTTGTTGGATAGATAATTCTATAGTGACTGTCAGCAAATGAATGGAAGTGGCTATCTTTGTCATCACCACATGTTCATGCGACCATCTTCATGTATCCAGGTCAAACCAGTATTTTTAGGGTGTGGTATCTATTATTGGATGTTGAAAACAAAGTATCAATGTTATTGGGTCTATTTTATTTTAAAATTATACCATATTTTGATAAATTTAGTTTGAACTTAGGATCAACACGGTTGAGATAGAAAACTCCGATCAGAGGGTGGCACAATTGGATGACAGAAATCATTTGAAGACATGATTGGATGGCCCAAGATTGACTACCATGAAAATATCATGCCCCGCATTAAATTTTAGATGCACCTGCCCTCTGAATATATAATTCATTCCATGGATGAAAAATCTATATCCATCAATGAGGCTGGCACCAGTATCATTTTTATTACATCAACTATGGGCATCAGACCACTGAGAACTTTGTTAAAGCTATGTGCACCTTAGGCCTGCCCACAATGGGCCCTATACATGGAACGAACATCATCTTATGGGAGCTATGTCAACTTTCTGGACCACGATGAATATCATTGGGTGTATTTAATATATGGTATATATGGTCATATGGTTGAATTGTTCTTGCAAGCTGTTCTGTATCCATTATTTTTTGGCTAAGGCCGGTGAAAAAAATTCTGATATTCTTATAATAAAATTTTACATGCAATGGTCTGAATTGTATCTCCATAAACAATCTTTCACACATCAATTTTCAAAATATTATCCAATTCATTTGGATTTTCCTTGATTATTCGATAAGAAAAATTGTAAAATTCCCAAATATTGGTGATAAAAAACTCATTTTGAATAATTTACATACACACTATCCTCAGAAAGTAGTGGATTTTTTTCATTAAATATTTATATGGATGTTTTATATTTTATAACATGTGAAATATATTATAACCATAAATTTTCAATAAATATATTCAATAAAAAAGAGTTTTTCCTGAGGTGGAGAATATTTTTTGAACTAATAAAGGATTATGATTCCATGATTCATAGTCATATTAGTTCATAAAACGCCTTAGATAGTGCCCAGAGTTAAAAAAAATAATATATCACTAAAAATGTTATATTGGAACTTGATCCCTAGTTTAATAAAAAGATGTATATTTACTGAGAAATTATACTTATTGGGAGCCCCTCTCTTTTGGATTATGTGATACTCCATTAAAAATGTTTAGAGAAAATATTGAAAAATTACAAGTTTGATCATCATTTTCATGAAATGTTGAAATACGAAAATAGGGTATGTTTTACACATATAAAATCTCAAATGAATGCCTTATGAGATTTGTAATGTGATTTTGTATTCCATAAAATATCCACTGGATGAATGATATATTTAGTAAAGATTATCGGTCTCTATTTTCTATTTATCCATCCAGCATAAAGATCTTTAGAAAACAGAATAATTATTAGAGTGTAGAATAATGAAAAATATTTCAAGTTATACAAAAAATTGAATGACTTTGAAATGGGTTACAAGGAAGATAAAGAAACGTTCGTGGATGATTCATCAATTTAGCATTCCATAAGAGAAATGGATGAATATATCCATGGATATCATTGTGGCATTACTAAATACATCACAAGGATAAAATTATATTTGGTTAATTTACGATTATTTGACTAAATCATTAAATTTTTTTTCTATCTAAGACATGATATCAATGGATATAACTTATATAATCCATGATAATGATATAGTAATATTAAATAGAATAACAATTCCTATTTTATATGATGACGATCCTAGATTTAAATAGATTTTTTTGGAAGGACATTAGGAGTCATGGGGTGCTAAAATAAAATTAAATATTTCTTTTCATCCTTACTATAAAATATTGGAACCATGAAATATTAAAATATAGATTGTTATGAATCACTCATACTCATTATATAATCTCTGATATTTTGGTTAACATATTATATTTGTCAAATTTTCAGCTGAGTATATATTTCATTTATCTATATAGTTGATACCTTTATAGGTATTATATGGATGTAGTGTTAGACAGAAACTATGAAAAAATGTAAATTAATATAATTTTTTAAGAAATGTATTTATATATGTGGGGGTTAAGAACATGAATATTATTCATTAATATATAAGGGAATCCTAGATTTGGAAAAAATGACAGAAAGGTAGCTAACGATTAATTTCATATTTTTGGTAGAAGATATATTTTTCTTAATTTATCTCATGAGAAACGTGATATAAATATATGTAGCAAATGAAATGAATGTTATTGTTTATAATTCCATATGATATTATAGTATTATTATTTTTATTTACATTTCACATTTCCTTAAATAGAATATATCTCTGGAATATGATGTTATTTCATGAATTGTTTTTAATGAAATTATATACCAAATAAATCTAATCATTTTTCCCCATAGAAGTATAGTTTTTATAGAATATATTTTATAAAGATACTATAATAATAATTACCATTAAATAGAGTTGGTAATAAGAAAATTGGTTATACAATGTCTGATGTTTTTATGGAAGAGGAACATGATTGGGGAAGAATAATGGGAATCATAAAAATTTTAGATGGGAGAAGACCCTCACTTGTATAGTTAATTATTAAAATTGTGAGGAAAAAATTTAATATAGGGGGAGTGTAACACCCCAAGATTTCATAGTGTGTTATTTCTTCAAAATAATTCAATAACTTGCACTACACGCAACACCGAGTTCAATCAAAACATGAACTAACAAAAATAAAGCCATTCAAAAAAGGTTATGAACAGTATTAACTAAATTTTAAACATTATATAATCCTAATAATTTTAGAATCCATATTATGAGTTTCTTAGACATAATGCAAGAACAGATTCCTTTTCAGTATTGCACTTTTATCAACTTTTAATAGTGAAACCTTTTTAAATACAATATTTTAAAATTTTTGACTAAATGGGGACATCAAAAAATTTAAAATGAAACATCCCAAGCTTCTACGGTACGCTTTCCTTTGAATAATACAGTAGCGTGTGTTGTACGCAACTTTGAGTTCTAACACACCACAACCAATCAAACTAGCCGTTATGAATAGTAATACCTACCTTTTAAAATTTTAGAAATTTTATCTCTCAAAATGGACTTCATTTTTGGATTCTGAGTATCTAATTTATCCTAAGGTGAAATTTTGGTACTTTTCGGATAACTTTCATATTTTGATGAATAGTGAAAATTACTAAATTTTAATTAAAAACAACATTTTTAATCAAAATAATTAATAGTGATATATTATGAATTTCAGTGGTTTTAAAGTATATTTAGAATATATTTTTACCATTTAATATAATGTTTGTCATTGGACATAATTTTACAATTAAACCGAAATAAACAAGTGTCAATCTTTTGATAGTTATTATCTCTTAAAAACACACTTTTTGTTTTGACAGCGGGAATTAATTTTAAATTAATTTCTGCCACATCTGTGTTTTGAATTTAGAAAAATGGATTCCATATTTTGAATCAGGATGTCCAAATTGTGTAAATAGTTAACTTTTATTTTTAGACATTTTGAATAATTACTGCGGTAAATATTTTATTTACCATGGTTAAGGGTAAATCCGGTAAATAAGGCTTAAAAAATAATATTATAATAATACTAAATTACCCTAGAACGTGTCCTAGCCTTATTGGTTGATACAGGTTTGACCATAGGCATCTTTGGGTCGATTTTGGGACCCCATGGTGCCACTTGTAGGTGATAGGGACACTTTATTTTAATTAAGTTAAAATGAATACAAAAATGACACAAGCATATATATTTTAGAAAAACAACTTTTACATAGATTTATATATGTTGGATTTTAGATTATAAATATTAATTAGAAATATAAAACGATTTCCTACATAATGATATTTTATTTATAATTTTTAGACATTAAACAATTTAATTTATTTTTGACACAATGATGATGAATTAATTACTATAATAGTGAAAAAGTAAAATAATTGATATTATAAATACCAAAATAAATATAATATGAAACTTTTAATGAATTAAACTAATTTAATAGGATAATATGATATATTAGGATTGATTTAATTAACTGTTTTCGAAGTAATCAATCTGTCATGAGTTTCACAAAAATCAACTATTGAATAGTTTCAAAATTGACATAAAAAAGGTCTTAAAACAAATATTATATTATTAATTGATATTTAATTCCTAAAAATATAAGATTCGGACAAAAGACTTATATAATGATAGGTTCATCATTAATGGACCACTTGGGGGTCTCTTGGATTTATATAGTAAGTTTATTAACCATATTATATAAAAATACAAAGAGACATTGTAAAAGTGAAACTAATTAACTTAGAGTTAATACTTAATGATAAGGTTAATATAAGTACCCAAACCTATCTAAATTCTATTGGTTGAGTTGTTTTCGACCCATCCACACCTTAACCATTGAATAATCAACTTTGGAGCCATTGGAAACCGAATTTGAATTTATTATAAACTAATATCTCTAGCTTTTCCAAAGGTGCCCCTCACCCCTCTTATAAAAGGGCACTCCTCCTTCTCACTTCTTCACACCTTCAAAGCCTTTTGGTTCTGCCAAACTCTTCTCAAATACTCTCCCAACTTCCCTCACTTCAACCTTGAGGAATTAGTTTGATCAGAAAGCCAACCTAAGGAGCCCTTTTGATCAAATGAAAAGGAAGAAACCGAAGAAGAGGTAATGATTTCACCACCCTTTTCCAAGTTCCTTTCTACTTCCACTTCTTCTTCCTTTATTGTATCCATTACAAAATAATAACTCTAGTATCATATATATACTGTGATGTTATTATAAATATGGTACAACCATATTCAGTATTCTATCCACCCTTTGAATAACATGTCACCATACGTGCGTACGTACGGCTTACCGTCTCCACGTCGTGGTGTAATTGTTATTCAATATAATATTATTTGGATGGGTATAATAATGATGTGTAACTCATCTAAATAATAAATATAACATATTAATGATTCATTATATATGATATACCATCCATTTATATAATATTTTAATATCCAAAGAATGATATTGTCGCTCGTGCGTACGTACTGACTACCGTCTCCACGAACGCGATGAGATTTATTCTCCATCGTATCCATTCAAGTATAATTATCATTTGATGATTTAAAAAATTATGTTTAAGGACATGATATCATTCTGGATATGAATAATATACAACCTATCCTTTACAAACATGTCTTACGTAACAAAACATATAAAAGAAAACAAGTAATTTAACACCCGAAACAATGATAATACTAAGATATTATTATCAAATCAATATTAAAAGATCATATATGATATCATATTAATGTATATGATTCTTGTATAATTTAATAACAATTATTTCACCATTATACAGGAGTTTATCCTACCCCAACCAAGGAAAAGTACAAGGTAAGGGTTATTCCACAATCTCTTCATTATCCGAGGTTGTTTATATGTAATAATCTACTGGGATCTCTTTATCATCCACATCCATGTTTCTTCAAAATGTATTTCAAAACATTTTTATTATTTACAATAATATGGGTTAAAGTCATTTATACCCATGTTTGACTTTTTATAAGAGGAATCTTTCCGTCGTTTTCAAAACAAGGTCCTTTTTAACCTTTTCGACAGAATTAAGGTGAGAATGTTTTTTTTAACTTATACGGCCGGTGCGGTTATTTTCCGCCATTATAAAATCTTCAAAGCTTTCCTTACAAGCTTATAAGAATATTTTCAAATAAATTTTTTTATTTTATATGGATCTTAAATGATTTCAAAAATAGAAAGAGATATTTCTCTAAAAAGAGTTTTGATTTCATCTATGTCAACATCCTTTGATGGATTTTACGCTTATTTGAAGTTGATTTATTATGATACAACACTTCTATATTGTATTGAAGGTTTTGTGATATGTTTGACTGTGGATGTGCTATTTTTATACCATTCATAGTTTATTGTGAAATTATTGACATTTCGTATGCTAGTTTTAATACGAATGTTTATGTCATGTTTAAACCTTTTCATATGGGAATGCATAGGACTTAATATGTGACGGGTGGAGCCCGCTATAGCTCCTCGATGTATTGGTAGGTCTCATGAGACAAACTATTGTATCGGCACAAGGCCTTGGAAAAATCTTATTTGTAGTCTTGGCACGAGGCCTTGGCTATGTGGTTATGATAGTCTGGCATTATGCATTCCAACATTATGAAAGTGGTTTTTGATTTTTCATGTGATTATTCGATTAGTAGAATATCCATGTGAATGAGTAAATGGAATTATTTCATTTTATTTATGCCATACAATGTTGAAAGTTCAAGTTTGAATGGCTTTTGTTTAAGTTATACATTGCCTTAAATGTTTATTCTTATTTATGAATGTTTCCTCTATATTGTTATCCTTACTGGGCATTTGAGCTCACCCCTTTTCTATGTTTTATTTTTCCCAGGAAGTGAAGAAGTAAATTAAGAATGACCTGCAGGGATATTATGTGGGGATATGAGTGTGGATTATGGAGACATTATGTTGTTGTAGTAGTTTTTCACATTGTGATGTAATGTAAAACTTTATGAATATATCTAGTGTTTCCAAAGCTACTAAATCAATCGGTCTTTCGAGAATTGATCTTTTTTGTGATCATGCCAAGGTTACGAAGTAATGCACCGAATCTGGGTAACTGGGGTCGGGGTGTTCCAGTTGGTATCAGAGAAAGTTTAGTAAAAACCTTGGAAGCTATATTTAGATAAACTCTGATTAGAGAACGTAGACCTAAGATGAACTTTGAGGATTAGTATAGAATAACTTCCTAGATTTTTGGTATTGTAGAGATTTTGTGAGTTTTCCGAGCAATACATCCATGTCTGGATATGAGAAGGTAGAGGCGGCTCTGGCACAGATGTACCTAGGGGTAAAACCCGAAAACACCGCTTTGATCTAGACTCGAACGGGAACTGGTGCACGACAACGGGCCTTGCTGCACTCTTGGTTATGACACTCCCGGGGGATATGCTTAAGATAATTCACATTTTCTTTACAAACCATTATGAAGGGTTTATGAGTATATAGTTCATCAAAGGAGACATTTTTAAGATTATGGATTATATCCATAAACTATTTAATTTATGTCATGTGTTTTACAAGTTTGGGATTAGGTATTGTTATTCATAAACTAATCTAATGTATGCCATTGTTTAGAAATGGCGCCCAGTAGAAGGAATGAGGACTCTAGCAACGCACATGATACAAAGAGAAAGAAGGATCATATATTTTATGGTCTTAAGACAGAATTTACAAGAGAAATAGTCTCGCGTGTATTATCATCCTATGAAGAAATAATATCATGTGTTGATAAGATAAGTAAAGAGTTTACTGAGTCCTATGGCTTTGAAGGGAAGCAAGAGAATAAAAGGATGGAAGAGAGAAAGATGGATAAAGGGAAGAGGGAAAAGAAGAATTTTCCCATATGTGATAACTATGGAAAGAAACACCCTGGAAATTTCCTGAAAGGAATGGGAGTTTGTTATAAGTGTGGAGGAAAAGGGCACAAAGTACGTGACTACAAGGGTAAGAAAATGGTTTCAAATGTACAATGCTTCATTTTCAAGGAGTTTGGACACTACGCGAACATATGTCCCAGTCATCAGACTATGCCGCAAATGATGCTATTGGATAATAATCAAGTTATGATACTACCATAGATGAAGAGTAATGATTAGAGTTCTTATGTTGATTATGTCAATTGAGTGTTGTATCAAAAATGTACTTGTTATAATAATTATGGAGTATATAAGGATTGTACGGCAGTACTATTTCATTAAGGACTTGAGATTGTGTGGAACAAAGAAAAGTGACTCAATAGCAGGTTAAGTTTTTGGAAAATATATGGTTGAGGGAATGATAAACCATAATATGGTTCTGATACCGAGTTAGTGATTTTACAATAATACATGATTGATTTTGATAAATTATATTGGATATTCTTAACTACCTTGAAACTAATTAATGATTTGTATATTCCATCATTTTTGGGGTTTAAATCATTTTTGGATTGATGAAGTATATCCAGCATTCTATATGGAATAAGGGAGCATGAATGTAATCAATAAGGAATATGATAATTCAGGATGTTTCAGTGCTTTAAAAGAACACATGATGAAGGTATTCATATGCTATTACGGGGTAAAAAAGATCTACATTAAGTTTACCTTCCTTATAAATATTGGATTGTTTGTTTGGACAGAAGTATTTTGGATAAATTCTAGTTTGAGATTAATTTTTGATTTCCATAAAAGGACAACCCAGAGGTCGGGCGGCAACCCGTCGCGACCGGCAAGGCCACGAGACTTGAACCCGCAACCGAAGGGAGACAAGGGTGTATCACCTACCACTATCCCACAAGATTTCCTGGATTAAATAATGTATTTTTTTTAAAAAAATCTGGTAGATGAATTATAAATTCATTTATTTTGGAACCCTGTACGAATAGTATAAATAGAAAGGAAAATTTACGTTCTATTATCTTTTAGAGTGAAAGATGAGTTTTTGGTAGAAATTTATTAATGGATAAAACTCTAATTATAATGTAAGTATATCTCCGTATGATCTTAGCCAATCTCATAATTAAATTCCTCAACATTAATAAAAGGAACTAAGAACAAAAATTTTTTCCTAGATGGTACCTTAAATCATCACTAATATATGGCTTTGGGATTGTTGGCCTTTTCATAGCCATGTTCTCTACCACTCTCCATCAGATAATTGATGGTTAGATTTCTCTTCCATATCCATATTTTCCTACATGGAACCCTAGTATGTGTTATTTTCGGTAATCTTCATACTTTCCACTCTTTATTTTAAATAGAGGCCTCATTAATTCATTTTTTGATGTGGGATTTCAACTAGGATATTTTGAAATGTCAATAATGTGTTATCCTAACACCCAATGTTTTGTTGAACCGATGGTATTTCAAATCATCATAGATTGATGAATTTAAGGACCTCAATTTTATACTTGTTTGTGATTGATGACCTCAATCACTACCTATAAATATTTACGTTTTTCCTCCAATTATATGTCTTTATTTGCCACCAATTTTCTAATAATCGAGATCATAATTTGGTGGTGACCCTTTCATTTCTCTTTTCCTCATATTAAGACTAAATTTTAGTAACCCAATTTCCGATGTGAGTTTTCCCACAAATATATTTTCTATTTTCAACATTTTATTTTTGAAGAACAATTTCAAATTGCGAGGACGCAATTTATTGAAGGTGGGGAGAATGTAACACCCCAATATTTCATAGTGTGTTATTTCTTCAAAATAATTCAATAACATGCACTACACGCAACACCGAGTTCAATCAAAACATGACTTAACAAAAATAAAGCCATTCAAAAAAGGTTATGAACAGTATTAACTAAATTTTAAACTTTATATAATCCTTATAATTTTAGAATCCATATTATGAGTTTCTTAGACATAATGCAAGAACAGATTCATTTTCAGTATTGCACTTTTATCAACTTTTAATAGTGAAACCTTTTTAAATACAATATTTTAAACTTTTTGACTAAATGGGGACATCAAAAAATTTAAAATGAAATATCCCAAGCTTCTATGGTATGATTTCCTTTGAATAATACAGTAGCGTGTGTTGTACGCAACTTTGAGTTCTAACACACCACAACCAATCAAACTAGCCGTTATGAATAGTAATACTTAACTTTTAAAATTTTAGAAATTTTATCTCTCAAAATGGACTTCATTTTTGGATTCTGAGTATCGAATTTATCCTAAGGTGAAATTTTGGTACTTTTCGGATAAATTTCATATTTTGATGAATAGTGAAAATTACTAAATTTTAATTAAAAACAACATTTTTAATCAAAATAATTAATAGTGATATATTATGAATTTTAGTGGTTTTAAAGTATATTTAGAATATATTTTTACCATTTAATATAATGTTTGTCATTGGACATAATTTTACAATTAAACCGAACATAAACAAGTGTCAATCTTTTGATAGTTATTATCTCTTAAAAACACGCTTTTTGTTTTGACAGCGGGAATTAATTTTAAATTAATTTCTTCCACTTCTGTGTTTTGAATTTAGAAAAATGGATTCCATATATGGAATCAGGATGTCCAAATTGTGTAAATAGATAACTTTTATTTTTAGACATTTTGAATAATTACTGCGGTAAATATTTTATTTACCATGGTTAAGGGTAAATCCGGTAAATAAGGGTTAAAAAATTAATATTATAATAATACTAAATTACCCTAAAACATGTCCTAGACTTATTGGTTGATACAGGTTCGACCATAGGAATCTTTGGGTCTATTTTGGGACCCCATGGTGCCACTTGTAGGTGATAGGGACACTTTATTTTAATTAAGTTAAAATGAATACAAAAATGACACAAGCATATATATTTTAGAAAAACAATTTTTACATAGGGTTATATATGTTGGATTTTAGATTATAAATATTCATTAGAAATATAAAACGATTTGCTACATAATGATATTTTATTTATAATTTTTAGACATTAAATAATTTAATTTATTTATGACACAATGATGATGAATTAATTACTATAATAGTGAAAAAGTAAAATAATTGATATTATAAATACCAAAATAAATATAATATGAAACTTTTAATGAATTAAACTAATTTTATAGGATAATATGATATATTATTATTGATTTAATTAACTTTTTTCGAAGTAATCAATCTGTTATGAGTTTCAAAAAAATCAACTATTGAAAAGTGTCAAAATTGACATAAAAAAGTTCTTAAAACAAATATTATATTATTAGTTGATATTAAATTCCTAAAAATATAATGTTCGGTCAAAAGACTTATATCATGATAGTTTCATCATTAATGGACCACTTTGGGGTATCTTGGATGTATATAGTATGTTTATTAACCATATTATCTAAAAATACAAAGAGACATTATAAAAGTGAAACTAATTAACTTAGAGTTAATACTTTATGATAAGGTTAATATAAGTACCCAAACCTATCTAAATTCTATTGGTTGAGTTTTTTTCGACCCATACACACCTTAAACTTTTAATAATAAAATTTGGAGCCATTGGAAACCGAATATGAATTTATTATAAACTAATATCTCTAGCTTTTCCAAAGGTGCCCCTCACCCCTCTTATAAAAGGGCACTCCTACTTCTCACTTCTTCACACCTTCAAAGCCTTTTGGTTCTGAAAAACTCTGCCCAAATACTCTCCCAACATCCCTCACTACAACCTAAAGGAATTATTTTGATCAGAAAGCCAACCTAAGGAGCTCTTTTGATCAAATAAAAAGGAAGAAACCGAAGAAGAGGTAATGATTTCACAACCCTTTTCCAAGTTCCTTTCTTCTTCCACTTCTTCTTCCTTTGTTGTTACCATTATAAAATAATAACTCTAGTATCATATATATACTATGATGTTATTATAAATATGGTACAAACATATTCAGTATTCTATCCACCCTTTGAATAACATGTCACCATACATGCGTACGTACGGCTTACTGTCTCCACGTCGTGGTGTAATTGTTATTCAATATAATATTATTTGGATGGGTATAATAATGATGTGTAACTCATGTAAATAATAAATATTACATGTTAATGATTCAGTATATATGATATACCATCCATTTATATATTATTTTAATATCCAAAGAATGATATTGTCGCTCGTGCGTACGTACGGACTACCGTCTCCACGAAAGCGATGAGATTCATTCTCCATCGTATCCATTCAAGTATAATTATCATTTGATGATTTAAAAAATGATGTTTAAGGACTTGATATCATTCTGGATATGAATAATATACAACCTATCTTTTACAAACATGTCTTACGTAACAAATCATATAAAGGAAAACAACTAAGTTAACACCCGAAACAATGATAATATTAAGATATTATTATCAAATCAATATTAAAAGATCATATATGATATCATATTAATGTATATGGTTCTTTTATAATTTAATAACAATTATTTCACCATTATACATGAGGTTAATCTACCCCAACCAAGGAAAAGTACAAGGTAAGGGTTATTCCACAATCTCTTCAATATCCGAGGTTGTTCATATGTAATAATCTACTGGGATCTCTTTATCATCCACATCCATGTTTCTTCAAAATGTATTTCAAAACAGTTTTATAATTTACAGTAATATGGGTTAAAGTCATTTATACCCTTGTTTGACTTTTTATAAGAGGAATCTTTCCGTCGTTTTCAAAACAAGGTCCTTTTTAACCTTTTCGACAGAATTAAGGTAAGAATGTTTTTTAACTTATACGGCCGGTGCGGTTATTTTCCGCCGTTATAAAATCTTCAGTGCTTTCCTTACAATCTTATAAGAATATTATCAAAGAAATTTTTTTATTTTATATGGCTCATAAATGATTTCAAAAATAGAAAGAGATATTTCTCTAAAAATAGTTTTGATTTCATCTATATCAACATCATTTGATGGATTTTACGCTTATTTGAAGTTGATTTATGATGATACAACACATCTATATTGTATTGAAGGTTTTGTGATATGTTTGACTGTGGATGTTCTATTTTTATACCATTCATATTTTATTGTGAAATTATTGACATTTCGTATGCTAGTTTTAATACGAATGTTTATGTCATGTTTAAACCTTTTCATATGGGAATGAATTGGACTTAATATGTGACGGGTGGAGCCCGCTATAGCTCCTCGATGAATTGGTAGGTCTCATGAGACAAACTAGTTTCTTGGAACAAGGCCTTGGAAAAATATTATTTGTAGTCTTGGAACGAGGCGTTGGCTATGTGGTTATGATAGTCTGGCATTATGCTTTCCAACATTATGAAAGTTGTTATTGATTTTGCATGTGATTATTCGATTAGTAGAATATCCATGTGAATGAGTAAATGGAATTATTTCATTTTATTTATTCCATACAATGTTGAAAGTTCAAGTTTGAAAGGCTTTTGTTTTAGTTATACATTGCCTTAAATGTTTATTCTTATTTATGAATGTTTCCGCTATATTGTTATCCTTACTGGGCATTTGAGATCACCCCTTTGATATGTTTTATTTTTCCCAGGAAGTGAAGAAGTAAATTAAGAATGACCTGCAAGGATATTATGTGGGGATATGAGTGTGGATTATGGAGACATTATGTTTTTGTAGTGTTTTTTCACTTTGTGATGTAATGTAAAACTTTATGAATATATCTAGTATTTACAAGGCTACTAAACCAATCGGTCTTTCAAGATTTGATCTTTTTTGTGATCATACCAATGTTACGAAGTAATGCACCGACTCTGGGTAACTGGGGTCGGGGTGTTACAGTTGGTATCAGAGGAAGTTTAGTACAAACCTTGGAAGCTAGATTTAGATAAACTCTGATTAGAGCACGTAGACCTAAGATGAACTTTGAGGATTATTATAGAATAACTTCCTAGAATTTTGGTATTGTAGAGATTTTGTGAGTTTTCCGAGCAATACATCCCTATCTAGATACGAGCAGGTAGAGGCGGCTCTGGCACAGATGTACCTAGGGGTAAAACCCGAAAACACCGCTTTGATCTAGACTCGAACGGGAACTGGTGCACGACAACGGGCCTTGCTGCACTCTTGGTTACGACACTCCCGTGGGATATGCTTAGGATAATTTTCATTTTCTTTACAAACCATTATGAGGGGTTTATGAGTATATAGTTCATCAAAGGAGACATTTTAATGATTATGGATTATATCCATAAACTATTTAATTTATGTAATGTGTTTTACAAGTTTGGGATTAGGTATTGTTATTCATAAACTAATCTAATGTATGCCATTGTTTAGAAATGGCGCCCAGTAGAAGGAATGAGGACTCTAGCAACGCACATGATACAAAGAGAAAGAAGGATCATATATTTTATGGTCTTAAGCCAGAATTTACAAGAGAAATAGTCTCGCGTGTATTATCATCATATGAAAAAATAATATCATGTGTTGATAAGATAAGTAAAGAGTTTACTAAGTCCTATGGCTTTGAAGGGAAGCAAGAGAAGAAAAGGATGGAAGAGAGAAAGATGGATAAAGGGAAGAGGTAAAAGAATAATTTTCCCATATGTGATAACTATGGAAAGAAACACCCTGGAACTTGCTTGAAGGGAATGAGAGTTTGTTATAAGTGTGGAGGAAAAGGGCACAAAGTACGTGACTGCAAGGGTAAGAAAATGGTTTCAAATGTACAATGCTTCATTTGCAAGGAGTTTGGACACTACGCGAACATATGTCCCAGTCATCAGACTATGCCGCAAATGATGCTATTGGATAATAATCAAGTTATGATACTACCATAGATGAAGAGTAATGATTAGAGTTCTTATGTTGATTATGTCAATTGAGTGTTGTATCAACAATGTACTTGTTATAATAATTATGGAGTATATAAGGATTGTACTGCAGTACTATTTCATTAAGGACTTGAGATTGTGTGGAACAAAGAAAAGTGACTCAATAGCAGGTTAAGTTTTTGGAAAATATATGGTTGACGGAACGATAAACCATAATATGGTTCTGATACCGAGTTACTGATTTTAGAATAATACATGATTGATTTGGATAAATTATATTGGAAATTCTTGACTACCTTGAAACTGATTAATGATTTTTATATTCCATCATTTTTGGGGTTTAAAACATTTTTGGATTGATGAAGTATATCCAGCATTCTATATGGAATAAGGGTGCATGAATGTAATCAATAAGGAATATGATAATTCAGGATGTTTCAGTGTTTTAAAAGAACACATGATGAAGGTATGCATATGCTATTACGGGGTAAAAAGGATCTACATTAAGTCTACCTTCCTTATAAATATTGGACTGTGAGTTTGGACAGAAGTATTTTGGATAAATTCTAGTTTGAGATTAATTTTTGATTTCCATAAAAGGACAACCCAGAGGTCGGGCGGCAACCCGTCGCGACCGGCAAGGCCACGAGACTTGAACCCGCAACCGAATGGAGACAAAGGTGTATCACCTACCACTAGCCCACGAGATTTCCTGGATTAAATAATGTAGTTTTTTTAAAAACATCTGGTAGATGAATTATAAATTCATTTATTTTGGAACCCTGTACGAATAGTATAAATAGAAAGAAAAAATTTACGTTCTATTATCTTTTAGAGTGGAAGATGTGTTTGTGGTAGAAATTTATTAATGGATAAAACTCTAATTATAATGTAAGTAGATCTCCGTATGATCATATCCAATCTCATAAATAAATTCCTCAACATTAATAAAAGGAACTTAGAACAAAAATTTTTTCCTAGATGGTACCTTAAATCATCACTAATTTATGGCTTTGGGATTGTTGGCCTTTTCATAGCCATGTTCTCTACCACTCTCCATCAGATAATTGATGGTTAGATTTCTCTTCCATATCCATATTTTCCAACATGGAACCCTAGTATGTTTTATTTTCGGTAATCTTCATACTTTCCACTCTTTATTTTTAAAAGAGGCCTCATTAATTCATTTTTTTATGTGAGATTTCAACTAGGATATTTTGAAATGTCAAAAAAGTGTTATCCTAACAACCAATGTTTTGTTGATCTGATGGTATTTGAAATCATCATAGATTGATGAATTTAAGGACCTCAATTTTATACTTGTTTGTGATTTATGACCTCAATCACTACCTATAAATATTTACGTTTTTCCTCCAATTATATATCTTTAATTGCCACCAATGTTCTCATAATCGTGACCATAATTTGGTGGTGACCCTTTCATTTCTCTTTTCCTCATATTAAGACTAAATTTTAGTAACCCAATTTCCGATGTGGGTTTTCCCACAAATATATTTTCTATTTTCAACATTTTATTTTCGAAGAACAATTTCAAATTCCGAGGACGCAATTTATTGAAGGTGGGGAGAATGTAACACCCCAAGATTTCATAGTGTGTTATTTCTTCAATATAATTCAATAACTTGCACTACACGCAACACCGAGTTCAATCAAACCATGACTAAATCCATTCAAAAAAGGTTATGAACAGTATTAACTAAATTTTAAACTTTATATAATCCTTATAATTTTTGAATCCATATTATGAGTTTCTTAGACATAATGCAAGAACAGATTCATTTTCAGTATTGCACTTTTATCAACTTTTAATAGTGAAACCTTTTTAAGTACAATATTTTAAACTTTTTGACTAAATCGGGACATCAAAAAATTTAAAATGAAACATCCCAAGCTTCTACGGTACGCTTTCCTTTGAATAATACAGTAGTGTGTGTTGTACGCAACTTTGAGTTCTAACACACCACAACCAACCAAACTAGCCGTTATGAATAGTAATACCTACCTTTTAAAATATTAGAAATTTTATCTCTCAAAATGAAATTCATTTTTGGATTCTGAGTATCGAATTTATCCTAATGTGAAATTTTGGTACTTTTCGGATAACTTTCATATTTTGATGAATAGTGAAAATTACTAAATTTTAATTAAAAACAACATTTTTAATCAAAATAATTAATAGTGATATATTATGAATTTTCGTGGTTTTAAAGTATATTTAGAATATATTTTTACCATTTAATATAATTTTTGTCATTTGACATAATTTTACAATTAATCCGAACATAAACAAGTGTCAATCTTTTGATAGTTATTATCTCTTACAAACACGCTTTTTGTTTTGACAACGGGAATTAATTTTAAATTAATTTCTTCCACTTCTGTGTTTTGAATTTAGAAAAATGGATTCCATATTTTGAATCAGGATGTCCAAATTGTGTAAATAGTTAACTTTTATTTTTAGACATTTTGAATAATTACTGCGGTAAATATTTTATTTACCATGGTTAAGGATAAATCCGGTAAATAAGGGTTAAAAAAATAATATTATAATAATATTAAATTACCCTATAACGTGTCCTAGCCTTATTGGTTGATACAGGTTCAACCATAGGCATCTTTGGGTCGATTTTGGGACCCCATGGTGCCACTTGTAGGTGATAGGGACACTTTATTTTAATTAAGTTAAAATGAATACAAAAATGACACAAGCATATATATTTTAGAAAACCAATTTTTACATAGGGTTATATATGTTGGATTTTAGATTATAAATATTCATTAGAAAGATAAAACGATTTCCTACATAATTATATTTTATTTATAATTTTTAGACATTAAATAAGTTAATTTATTTATGACACAATGATGATGAATTAATTACTATAATAGTGAAAAAGTAAAATAATTGATATTATAAATACCAAAATAAATATAATATGAAACTTTTAATTAATTAAACTAATTTTATTGGATAATATGATATATTAGGATTGATTTAATTAACTGTTTTCGAAGTAATCAATCTGTTATGAGTTTCACAAAAATCAACTATTGAATAGTGTCAAAATTGACATAAAAAAGTTCTTAAAACAAATATTATATTATTAATTGATATTAAATTCCAAAAAATATAAGGCTCGGACAAAAGACTTATATAATGATAGGTTCATCATTAATGTACCACTTGGGGGTCTCTTGGATGTATATAGTATGTTTATTAACCATATTATATAAAAATACAAAGAGACATTGTAAAAGTGAAACTAATTAACTTAGAGTTAATACTTAATGATAAGGTTAATATAAGTACCCAAACTTGTCTAAAATAATAACTCTAGTATCATATATATACTGTGATGTTATTATAAATATGGTACAACCATATTCAGTATTCTATCCACCCTTTAAATAACATGTCACCATACGTGCGTACGTACGGCTTACCGTCTCGACGTCGTGGTGTAATTTTTATTCAATATAATATTATTTGGATGGGTATAATAATGATGTGTAACTCATGTAAATAATAAATATAAAATGTTAATGATTCAGTATATATGATATACCATCCATTTATATATTATTTTAATATCCAATGAATGATATTGTCGCTCGTGCGTACGTACGGACTACCGTCTCCACGAACGCGATGAGATTCATTCTCCATTGTATCCATTCAAGTATAATTATCATTTGATGATTTAAAAAACGATGTTTAAAGACTTGATATCATTCTGGATATGAATAATATACAACCTATCCTTTACAAAAATGTCTTACGTAACAAAACATATAAAAGAAAACAAGTAATTTAACACCCGAAACAATGATAATACTAAGATATTATTATCAAATAAATATTAAAGGATCATATATGATATCATATTAATGTATATGATTCTTGTATAATTTAATAACAATTATATCACCATTATACAGGAGGTTAACCTACCCCAACCAAGGAAAAGTACAAGGTAAGGGTTATTCCACAATCTCTTCATTATCCGAGGTTGTTTATATGTAATAATCTACTGGGATCTCTTTATCATCCACATCCATGTTTCTTCAAAAATGTATTTCAAAACATTTTTATTATTTACAATTATATGGGTCAAAGTCATTTATACCCTTTTTTGACTTTTTATAAGAGGAATCTTTCCGTCGTTTTCAAAACAAGGTCCTTTTTAACCTTTTCGACAGAATTAAGGTAAGAATGTTTTTTTTAACTTATACGGCCGGTGCGGTTATTTTCCGCCATTATAAAATCTTCAAAGCTTTCCTTACAAGATTATAAGAATATTTTCAAAGAAATTTTTTTATTTAATATGGCACTTAAATGATTTCAAAAATAGAAAGAGATATTTCTCTAAAAAGAGTTTTGATTTCATCTATGTCAACATCCTTTGATGGATTTTACGCTTATTTGAAGTTGATTTATTATGATACAACACTTCTATATTGTATTGAAGGTTTTGTGATATGTGTGAATGTGGATGTGCTATTTTTATACCATTCATAGTTTATTGTGAAATTATTGACATTTTGTATGCTAGTTTTAATACGAATGTTTATGTCATGTTTAAACCTTTTCATATGGGAATGCATTGGACTTAATATGTGACGGGTGGAGACCGCTATAGCTCCCCGATGCATTGGTAGGTCTAATGAGACAAACTAGTGTCTTGGCACAAGGCCTTGGCAAAATCTTATTTGTAGTCTTGGCACGAGGCCTTGGCTATGTGGTTATGATAGTCTGGCATTATGCATTCCAAAATTATGAAAGTGGTTATTGATTTTGCATTTGATTATTCGATTAGTAGAATATCCATGTGAATGAGTAAATGGAATTATTTCATTTTATTTATGCCATACAATGTTGAAAGTTCATGTTTGAAATGCTTTTGTTTTAGTTATACATTGCTTTAAATGTTTATTCTTATTTGTGAATGTTTCCGCTATATTGTTATCCTTACTGGGCATTTGAGCTCACCCCTTTTCTATGTTTTATTTTTCCCAGGAAGTGAAGAAGTAAATTAAGAATGACCTGTAGGGATATTATCTGGGGATATGAGTGTGGATTATGGATACATTATGTTGTTGTAGTAGATTTTCACTTTGTGATGTAATGTAAAACTTTATGAATATATCTAGTGTTTCCAAGGCTACTAAACCAATCGGTCTTTCGAGATTTGATCTTTTTTGTGATCATGCCAATGTTATGTAATAATGCACCGACTCTGGGTAACTAGGGTCGGGGTGTTATAGAGGGTTTGTGAAAACACATTTAATCAAGAAAATTAATCAATCTTATGATTTAATAGTGTTAATTTTATAAATTAACACACATCATATGATTTTTATTATTTTTAATAATTACGAAAAGATTTTATTTAAATAATATTTAATGTTATTAATTAAATGATGTTATTTTAATAGTACATTAAATGATTTTAGAATATTTTTTTTAAAATAATTTTTTTATTTCATCAGAATGATTTTACCATATAGTTTATATCTTGAAATAATCGGAAAAAATGATATTATTTTTAATAGTGAAAAATATATATTCTTAGGAAATAACAATTTTTATATATATTAATTAAAAATATAAATTAATTTCTGGATTAATTTTCAATTAAATTACAATAATTTTATTATAGATGTCATATTATTCCATATTAATGAGAATTATACATTATTTGGAATAAAATAAATTTAATGCTTAAAAAGTCATATTTCTAAATATGAGTTTGATAATGATTTTTGTATTTATATAAAATTTAATCATTATGTGTAGAAAATAATGTAGAAAAGTAGACTTCATATTTTGAATCTGAATTTTTTAATTTTTTATTAATATGTTTAATATGAATTGAAATAATTAAAATCTATTTTTATTGTAAAAATTTATTACCATAGAAATGATAATATGCATAATTATTGTTACCAAAATGATAAAAAATTATTTGCATAATTATTATTTCATTATTGGGTTTGTTCCCTTATCATGTCAACTATGAAATTTGATATTTTAAGATCCACATGTCTATCTATATGACTTATATTACTTTATATCATTGAATAATTACATGGCTTCCCCTCCCCTCATGAGTAAACATGATCTTCTAATTCTATCTAAATCAACCACATAGTCCTCATAGTCTTGATAATGTCCATTATAATTAACTTCTCATAATCCATAACTAGACATTAGTGGTCTTAGAATCACATAAATTCATACATTATATGGTGTAATGTGGAATAAAAGGGCAGTTTTTCAAAGTTGATTCATAATTCATAACTAAATAATTTAGTTTATTTTTTCATCAAACTCTTTAAAATACAATTATAGTATGATAAAATAATAACCTAAGTATCTACCATATAACGAAATGTATTATTATTATGTTAAAGCTATCTTTATATACTTTTTCAAAAATGGTATAGGAAATCATTGATGGAGATTACACGTGGACTACCACTTCATAAATCAATGTGTATTGTTTTTCACATTAAGAACATATCACAGGTAAAAATGATGTACCAAATGGATATATATATTTTTTATTAATTAATTATGGTTCTTTATATTTAATATTTTACAAACCTTATTAACCTCTATCTTTTTGATATTGATAATGTCTATCAAGTATATGGGTATTCTAATACATCTATTAAGAGGTAATACATTTTCATTAAAAATAAAAAAATAATATAATCATGTTTAAAATAATGAATAAATATTAAATTTGTCGATTTTTTTTTCAAAATAAAAATTTATGTAATTTTAATCTTTTCCACCATGGATATTAATTAAAACATCATTCATTCATATATATATAGACAGACATGTCCATGTAATTATATGATAAATTTATGATGAATACTAGGATTGGTTTTTTAAAATATTATTAATTGTATTAATATTATGGTGAAAAATGGAACAAAACACCTTGAAAATTTTTAAAATATCGATCTTATATTAAGGTCATGAACCCAATGACCCAAAACATATAATGTGATGTTTTCTATTTATTGACATAGTGGAACGAGGTAAAAAACGAAATGAAGGTACTAATTATTTTATAATGAACAATAAAAAGGCAGAATTCATATAAATAACTAATATAATTATATTATTTTCTAGATAGATTGCTGAGAAAATCAATATGGTTTTAGTGGTAACGGTATATCCTTTCAACTTATTTTATTCAATGTTCTGGTTTTCATAAATGATTCAATAATATTCACATATATTGATACTAGTTTCTTAATAGAAAATTTATAATTTCTTTAATTTATTTATATTTTATTTCTATAGATTCTTCTCAGCATATCAATATTTCTTATTTTCATATATTTTAAAAAATTCTAAAATATTATAATGTATACGGGTTGATATAAATTTTTTCCCATCATAATAATTATTAATTTTTAAATGTAGTTTATAAGTTAATATTAAATTTCAAGGATAAATATACACCCTGTTTTTATAAAATTCTAAATAAAAAGGATATTTCTCGTTATAATTGTGTGAAAATGGAATGTGGTATTCTCATTAGTTAAAATGATGTTTTATGATGAAAATTTGATACAAAAATATATATTTTTCATGATTGGATACATGATAATAATATATCATTGTTGGTGGGATTGATATATACCATGACCATGTGGTATTTCAAAATTAATCTCCAATGCATTAGATAGTGATGTAGTATTCAATAGAGAAAATACAAGAGACAATTGGGGTAATTGTTCTTATATAATTAATATATATTTAGTTTCACTTAAACATGTTAATTATATTCGACATGTGTTAGGAAAATGATTCTCCAAGATAACAGTATTATATAAAAATATATTTTTATAGAAATATTATTATTTCATAAGTTAAGGAATATTTTTAAAGTTTTCAATGTGAACGATTTGTCTTTAAATGAAATATTTTCATGGTTTATCAGGTAACTAATAATATCATCCTATTTTTTCCAATAATCATAATGGGATTCAATTACTTTCCTTTCAAAAATATATATATTAACACATGGAAATATTTTATACATGTTCTCAATTTTTATTGTAATATTTGTACACATCATCAAGGATTTTGATGATTTTTACCATATGACTGATGTTTTTTATATATATATTTTTTATATATGTATTAAATATCTCAAATTTGAAATTGATTTAAATATTAAATAAGTTCATGTATCATTTTTATAAATTCAATGGTTTCTATTATGGTGAATCGTATTGAATAGAATATAATGTGTTTTGAAATAATATGGGTTGTAAAGGTAACACCAATTTTTTATAGAGAAATTGTACGTTGTATAGTGGTGTATAATTATTTATTAAATTTTTATTCTATTGCCTTAAAAATCTAAGCATAATGTATCATGGGAATGTATAAAATGTGGAAATATTGAATATAAACTAATATTTTAAATGTAAGGTTTCATTTTAATAAAATAATGAATGGTTTTAGTTATATTTTTTATTAGAATTATATTAATGATTTCATTAAAAGTAAAAAATATAGTGTGATATGTTTAATGGTTTGATGGATGGAGTCATTTCTTTACATGAATCCCTAAATTCATCATCTATGATATTTTTAGGTATTTCAATGTATTGAATTATTATTATTGAATATAATCTTTGTTGAAAAAGATAGTTCTCATGAAATGGGACAAAGTAGTTCAATATATAGTGTTATCGATGAAATATTTAATATATATTTTAGGACTATGTTTAAATATTTTAATTTTAAATAAATGGTGGAATTAATGAAGCTAATATATATCCTAAAAAAATAGGTTATATTCGTATAGTTATATAAAATATATATGAAAAATATTATGATATTGTTGAACATGATATTTTATTATACTATGAATGTGGAAGTGTCAGTAATGAAATAATAATAATATGAAAAACCGGATAATGAATTAGTTCAGCAAATAACCCTCTTAATATAAAAATTATATTTTATATTAGGGTATAATGTGGGTTCACTAGGTCGATGTCTCGAGATATTTTTTTTATCATCAGTTCATGGAAAAAACATCTTAATTATAAACCATAATGATGATACCAATATATTTTATTAGCTCATGTAACTGAAGATATTTTCATGGATTAACATAATTTCTTCTAAAGTGAATATTTTAAAAAAATTATTCTATCTTTTAGGTGTGTACAATAATGTTTATAAGAAAAATACAATCAATAAATTTAATTAGTGATCAAGAATTTTAAAATTTCAGATAGAATAGAGTTGAATTAATTTATTTATCCACCAATTATTTATTTATCTAATAATTATATAGGCCTTTTTAATGTGGTATGGGAGTAAATAGTTTTTCATAAAGGAAATATGTTTTTAAAATTTTAATGATAATGATTTCTACATTGTTTGAAGATATTTTTTTAAATTTTAATTTTTTAATATGAGAAACAAAAATTTATTTAATATCAAGGGGATTATAATTTTAGAAATGAAAATATATTATATTTGGAATGAATAAATTATGGCATAATTTTTTTCATTTTCTATATTTTTTATGTCTGAAACTTATAGATATCTTCCTCAAATTTAATGTAATTCTATGATAGTTGTTGATAAGATAAACTTGTATAATTATAGTCATACTAGGAATTCTATGAACCTATATATCATAGTTAAATATTTTTGTATTATTAAATATGGAAGAAAATAAGCGTTATTTGGAATATATTATAAAATAATTATGAAAACAAATTCAATGTGAAGAATTAAAATATGTATGTTTGGATTGAAAAATATAAATATCTTGAAATGGTTGATTATAAACCAATGGATTAATTCTAAATTCAATTTAATAGTATTTTTTTACACCTAGGGGGGATGTGTGAAATGTTAGTTGATTATATTGTTATTGGGAATATATTTTGAATTATTCAAGAATAGTTCGATTCAAATGTATCAGAAAATTGCTAATATGATCCCAATAGGCTCCCATTTGATGATCCTCATATTATTATAAATTATTTTAGAATATTAAAGGGATATGTCTTCATGTATAAGACTAAAAAGGAAATAAAATTACCAACAAATAAATTAGAAAATTAGTATGAATGAATATATATCCAAATCATAAGATTCTAATGAAGAATAAATTGTGGATGTTAAATTTGAAAAATATTAGTCACTAATTTCAAGAATATTTATATGTGAGAATGAATTATTACGGGGAATATAACATTAATGTGTTTAATGTGAAGGGATATTTAACATTTTTTATTAATTTGTTTAGTGTTGAATGAAGAAGGATATATTATAGATATATATTAATGGATAAGGGTTTTATAAAATAAAAAATTTCAATAAATTTGTGAATTAAAAATATTTTGAAAATTTTATATTTTAAAACATATCCAAAACATATAATCATAGAAAATTATAAATTTTTTTGTATGATGGTAAAATTAAACCTCAAGAGTATGTTTATAAATATATTGATGCCTTTAAAAAAATATTAAACAATTTTTATAATAGAAATATTTGATATTATGAAGAAAAATAAAATCATTTCATGTTATGCAATGAACAATAGTAATTTAATTCAATGATAATGAAACTATAGAAGGAGATAAACAAAATTTAAAAAATAAAATCAATCTTCAAGAAAAAAACTTTTAGTTTAGACTAAATTGTTTTAAAATAAGATAAAATGATTATAAAATTGAAGAAATAAGTTATCAATAAAATCTATTAAAATTAATGATTAAAATAAAGGATTATTAGATGTGTATGTATATTTAATAATAATATTATTTAGAATTATATATCATAAGAGAAATGATATTATTGAGACATGACTTCAAAAATTCAATATAAGATGATATTGATATCATAGAGTTAAAATTTTCAGAAAGATTATTGTATTAAAGTAATAGGGAAAAAAGAATAATTTTTTTTAAAAAATATTATTAAATATTATAAATCTTTATTTGAAAAGTATAATGTGATATTAATGGAGAATAAATTCATGAATGGTAGAAATTTAACCAATTATAAATTATTTGTAAATTCTAATAGTACATATTTGGATGTACAAAAAGAAATAGTAATTATTATTTGAAAAATTAAATAAAATAAATATATTTTATTAGGTGTTTTGAGGGTCTAGTAAAAAAATTCCCAAAAAGTAATCAAAATATATGGTCTAATTTAAATAGAATAACTTGTGTTAATATTTAATTTTCAAGGTTATTTTTGTGAATTTTTTTCTTTTTTATTAATAACTTTAGAACCATGGACACATAAAAACATGTAAATGAGGTTATTGATTAATTACCAATAATAAAATGATATTATATCAAATCAAGGACAATAAATGAGGAGGATTCATTCAACTCATACAATAAATATCACAATAAACATGACATTTTCTGTCGAATATTAAGAATAAGGTTCAATTATTAGAATAGGATTGCGGAAAATATGATAGAATATGTATGTTTTCTTAACATTATCAAAATATTCTTCCAATAAATATATATATGGCATTTATTTATATAATACTTATGGTGAATAAGCTTAAAGGAAAATGTGGTGTAATTATATACTGATGTTGAATGCAAATAATCATAGTATTTATATGTTCAGATTCAAGGTAATGGCAGTAAATTACGCATTTTATGATATTTAATTATCTTTAAGGATATTAATATATTCATGTAAGCATCAGTTACCATTTTAAATTATTCATCACCTAAAATACATGTATTTGGGATAGTAATGATTGGAATGAATTTGTATATGTGAAGGAATATATTATATATAAATAGGGGGAATGAATTATAATATATGTATATATACAATGTATCAAATATTAAAAAAAAATTGTTTCAAAAAAACGATTCCATAATTATTAATTTGAATTTTGGGTTTTCACTGATGAGGGGATGTAGGTTATGAGGAATCATTCTCTAGTTATGTGATCACAAAAACTCATGAAAACATATCCTAATGGAATAATTTTTTTTGGAATCGAATTACTGATCATCTAGGATTATAGAATTTGGGAATGAAAAATTGAAGTGATATTTTTCATTATGTTACCACCAAAAAGGGAAAGAGTAATTGGATGCACTCTATATTCTTAATTTGGAAGATTATCCATTCTTTACAAAACAATGTGGATATTAAAATATCTCATCATTTTTGGTTGATTAATTTATATATTTGTGGTCATATGAGGAACAAATTTATAAATTGTGTTTTCTATGTTATTATACTTATATATGAATTCAATCATATCATAAGGAATATTTGTTAAAACATATGTTAGAGAAGATAAATATGTGTATGGTTTTTGAATTAATGGGTAAGAGTGTTATTTATTCATAATGATAAAACAAGATGATAATGGTTTTAAATATACTAGTAAAATTCATTATTTTTATCATTATAATAATGTTATTAACAATGAAATGAACACATAATACACCCATAATTACATTTTCTCCTTAAATTTAATAACATGTGTATGGTAGGGATTACTCATTTTATATCCTATATAACACCCCAACCCTAGTTACCCAGAGTAGGTTCATTATTACATAATATTTTCCAGATCACAAGGAAAGCATGTCTCGAAAGTCCGATCAGTTTAGTATTATTGGAAACAAGATTCATACATAAGTTCATCTTTACAGCTTGAAGTGAAATACAACACAAATATATTTCATTAGAAACATCCAATCCTCCTAGATAATTCATTGAGGTCACTCATAAATAACTTCTTAATATCCAGGGAAAATGAAACATAGTAAAGGGGTGCGCTCAAATGCTCAGTAGGTGTAAGTAATATTTTGGAAAATGACTTAAATATTAAGCAAGTTAAATAACTGAAACCACATGCCTTTAAAAATAGTAAACTTGAATACTTTTATGGTCGGTATAGGAGCTGATTAAAGAATCCCATAATAAATCATAATCATGGGTATTCAACTAGTCAAATCACCACAGGAACCATCAATATTATTTCCATAATGACGGAATGTATAATGTCGGACATTCTGAAACATTTTGTCAATGCCTTAGCCAAGAAGTCTAAAAATTATTAAGGCCTCAGCCAAAACCATAAATAAAATTGGGAAAGGGACTCAGCCAATTCCATGTCTAGTTGTCTCATGAGACCTAGTGATGCATTGAGGAGCTATAGCGGGCACCACCCATCACTTACTAAGTCCAATACAATCCTCATATGAAAAGGTTTAAACATAACATAAACATTTATATTAAAACTAGCATACGAAATGTCAATGAAATAACCATAAATTATGAATGGTATAAAAATAGCACATCCATAGTCAAACATATAACAAAACCTTCAATACAATATGGATGTTCCGTATCATAATAAATCATCTCCAAATAAAAACTAATATCCATCAAAGGTTGTTGACATATATGAAATCAAAACTTTTATTAGAGAAATATGCCTTTCTAGTTTGAAATCATTTGCGAGTAACATAATTATAAAATAAAACATTTACATTGAAAATATTCTTATAATCTTGTAAGTGAAGCTTCGACGAGTTTATAAATGTAGAAAATAGCTGCACCCTCCATATAAGTTGAAAAGAGACATTCTTACCTTAATTTTGTTGAAATGGTTAAAAATGACGTAGTTTGGAAAACGATGGAATGATTCCTTTATAAAAATATTATAAAAAATCAAACAAGGGTATAAATGACATTAACCCATATTCTGTAAAATAGTAAGAATGTTTTGAAATACATTTGTAAGAAACATGGATGGGGATGATAAAGATGTCTCAATAGATAATTATGTACAAACAACTCAGATAATGAAGAGATTGTAAAATAAAACCTTACCTTGTAATTTTCCTTGGTTGAGGGTTGGTTAACCTCCTATATAATGGTGAAATAATTGTAATTAAATTATATAAGAATCATATACATTAATCTGATATCATATATGATCTTTTAACATTTCATTGTTAATAATATCTTAGTATTATCATGTTTTCGGGTCTTAACTTACTCATTTTCTTATATATGTTTTGTTACATAAGCCATGTTTGTTATGGATAGGCTGTATTTTTTTAATATCTGGAATGATATATAGTCCTTAAAAATATTTTTAATCATCAAATGAGAATTATAAATGAATGGATAAGATGGAGAATGAATCTCATCGCGTTCGTGGAGACGGTAGTCCGTACGTACGCACGAGAGGCAATATCACACTTTTGATATTAAAATAACATATAATTGGATAGTATATAATATATATACATAATAACTATCATGTCATATTTATTATTTACATAAATTACCCATCATTATTATATCCATCCCAATAATAATGTTTTGAATAACAATTACACCACGATGTGGAGACGGTAAGCCGTACGTACCCACCTATGGTGACATTTCTTTCAATTGATATATAAAATATTTAATATGGTTATACCATATTTATAATAACATCCCAATATATATATGATATTGGAGTTGTTATTATATAATGGTAATAACAAAGAATGTAGAAGTTGAAGAACAAAGGAACTTGAAACAGGGTGGTGAAAACATTACATCTTCTTCAGGTTTTTCCTTTTGATTTGATCTAAAGGGATCCTTAAGTTGGATTTATGAATAATGGAAGGACTCTAAGATTAAGGGATTATAGTTTAGAGGTTATTTGGGCAGAGTGTGACCAAACAAAAATGCTTTGAAGGTATGATGACTTTGTTAGAAGTGGTTCCCTTTTATAAGGGCGAGGAGGAGCTCTTTAGGAAAAACATGAAGTATTAATTTATAATAAATTAATATTCAGTTTTTAATGGCTCCAAACTAGATTATTAAAATACTAAGGTTGGTTTGGGTTGAAATCCTTTCATTAAATAGATTTTAGACAGGTTGGGTCACTATATTAACCTTATCATTTATATTTATCTCTTAGTTAAATAGTTTGACATTTAACATGTGTCTTTGTATTTTTATATTATATAGTTAATAAACATACCATATACATCCAAGAGACCCCAATGTGGTCTATTAATGAAACACTTATCATTATATAATTCCTTTGACCGAACCATAGATTTTTAGGAGTACAATATCAATTAATAATATAATACCTATTTTAAAAGCTCTTTTATAACAATTTTGACAGTATTGGGTATTTTGTTATTTATAATTTCGTATCAGCATTATTACTTCGAAAAAAAATTATATAACAAATCCTAATAAGTCATATTAACCTAGAAAAGTATTTTAATTCATAAAACGTCTAAAATTACATTTATTTTGATATTTATAAGATCAATTAATTTAATATTTTATGAATTAGGTAATTACTGCATCACCATAGTGTCATAAATAAATTAAATTATTTAATGTCTAAAAATTATAAATAAAATACAATTATGTATGAAATCATTTTATATTTATAATGAATATTTCTAATCGAATTTATTTTATGTATAACCCTATATTAATAATGTTTTAGTAATTAAACTATGATTTTATCTCTTTTAACTCTTCTTTGAATTAAATAATAATAAATATCCTAATCGAATCCATGTGGATCTAAATGATAATATTTTATTCCTATGGTTTTTTTTGGTCGAGATACACTTCTCCAATATAATAAGGAAAAGTGTTAGGGTAATATTAATTTCATTTTTAACTTTAATTACCCTATTTACTTTTAACTGTGGTAAATAAAAATAAAAAGTTAATATTCACAAAAAATTATTTTTATCTTATTGAACCACATTTTACTCGTTGATATTAACCATGTCTCTCGGATTTTAGAAATTCCACTCACAGAAGTGGTAAAATTAGGTTCTATGTGAATTTCCTAATTCTCTAAGGAGGTGGGTAAAAGACGGTGAAAAGTTCCATAAAATTTTTATATATCAAAAACTATTCTAAACTAACTCCATTGAATTACATTGAACTTATAAAGGTATTATGTATTCATTTTGATTTTAATTAAATTTATATAAAATAAATAATTTTTTAAATAAGAATTCTGTTTTAAACTATAACTCAGTGTTTTTTCATTATTCATCAGAAATTGAATGTTTTCAAAAAGATACCAAAAATTCACCTTAAGCTAATTTCTATATTCCAAATCAAAAAGTGATGTCCATTTTAAAAAATAAAATTTATAAAATTTGAAATAGTCTGTATTACTATTTATAACAGCTAGTTTGATTGGTTTTGGAGTGTGTTAGAACTCGAGGTTGCATACAACACACGCTACTGTATTATTTAAAGAGAAGCATACCATGGAAGCTTAGTGTGTTACATTATCCACTCCTTCAAATTATTACGCCCTCTAAATTTCTAGAAAATTACTATATAACAAGACATGGGTTGTTCTTCATCATAAGTTCCTCGGGTTATCACATTGTCTCTTCCATCTTATGGTTCCTACACATTACTTTAACTAGACGAGTCATCCAGTTTCTCAGCACTTGTTCTCTCATATCAAGAATCATGATTGGCTCTTCGAAATAAGATTGATCGGGTACCGGTTCTAATTCCTTGTATGTCAGTACATGCGTTGGGTCAGGGATGTATTTTCTCAACAGTGATACATGGAACTCTTCGTGAACTTTGGAGAGACTTGGTGGCATTGCCAAATGGTAAGCTATAGCCCCAATTTGTTCCTGAATTTTTAATGGTCTGATGTACCTGGGACTCAATTTACCCTTCTTAGCGAAACGTATAGCTTCCATCCATGGAGATACCTTCTAGAAAAAAAAATCTCCTACATGAAATTTTAATTCCTTCTTTCGATTATCAGGATAGCTCTTCTGCCTACTTTTAGATGCTTTGATGTGGTTTCAGATTACCTTAACCTTTTCCATCATTTCCTCCACCAGTTTGGGGCCTACTATCTTTCTCTCACCAATGTCATCCCAACATGTTGGTGTGCGACATCTCTTTCAGTATAATGCTTCATATGGTTCAATCTGAACACTTGAATGGAATCTATTTTTATAGGAAAATTTCACCAAAGGTAGATATTGATCCAACATACCCTAAAAGTCAAAGGAGAATGATCACAACATGTCTTCTATGTTTGAATAGTCCATTCTGATTGTGCATATGTTTGAGGGTGGTAGGCAGTGCTCAAACGATGTTCAGTATCCAAGGCCTTCTGAAGACTTTTCTAGAATCATGAAGTTAACAGGGATCACGATAAGAAACAATAGATAAGGGTAATCCATGAAGTCTCATAACATCATTAATATATAGTCTTTCTAGATGTTCAAATGGTAGATCTTCTCTTATAGAAATAAAATTTCCTGACTTGGTAAGATGATCAATAATAACCCATATTCCATTGTTCCTTCTAGGTGTATTTGTTAGTCCCATGATAAAGTCCATCGTAATATTATCCCATTTCCACTCTGGTATGGGAAGAGGTTGCATGACTCCACTAGGTTGTTGATTTCCAGCTTTCACTTATTGACAAACCAACCATCATGACACAAATCAGCAATCTCCCTCTTCATGTTGTCCCACCAAAAATGTTCCTTCAAATATATATACAATTTTTTTCTCCCTGGGTGTATAGAGAAATTGGAACAATGAGCATCATTCAACAACTCTCTTTTTAGATCAGGTATATTGGGAACACAAAGACTCTTCCCAAATTTCAAAATTCCATCTTCATACACAAAGTCACTCAATCTCACATTATTAACAGCTTTAATCTTCTTTTAAAACTCTTGATCACCGTTCTGAAAACACTTTATCCTTTCTAGTAACGATGGTTTGACAACCATTTGAAAAAGTATTGCAGTTTCACCTTCCATGGTGATTCCCATATCCATCTTTACTAGATCCACGAAAATAGGATCCCTTTCAATTATTATCATGTTCATAACTCCATGATATTTTCTGCTCAAAGCATCTTCCACCTTATTTTCCTTCCCCGGGAGGTAGTGTATCGTACAATCATAATCCTTGAGTAGTTCAAGACATCTCATAGGCCTTGTGTTGAGTTATTTCTGTGAGAAAATATACATCAATTTTTTGTGATTAGTATAAATCTCACATTTTTAACCACAGAGATAATTTCTCCATATCTTCAAAGCAAGGATTATAGTATCTAACTCAAGATCATGAGTAGGATAGATTTTGTCATGAATTGTCAGCAATCGTGATGCATAGGCAATAATTCTATCATTTTTCATAAGGAAACAACCAAGTCATTTCTTCGATGCATCACTATAAATAACAAACCCATAATTACTTGATGGTAGAGTCAATATAGGAGAATTGAGTAATCTTCTCTTCAGTTCTACAAAACATTTTTCACACTCTTTTTTCAAAACAAATTTAACCCCTTTACGTGTGAGCTTCATTAATGTGTTATCCAATCGGGCAATGTTCTGGACGAAATGACGATAATAACCTTCTAAGACAATAAAACTACGTACCTCAGTTATTCTCATCATTGTAGTTCATTCATGGATTTCTCTTTCCATAGAAGGATCAACACAGATTCCATCATTAGAGACAATTTGGCCAAGAAAAGAAATCTCATCATGCCAAAATTCACACTTGGTAATCTTCCCATATAATTCATCTCTTCTAAGATTATTCAGGATAATGCACAAGTGATTTTCATGATCCTAATAGCTTTTGGAGTATACAAATATATCAATAATAAATACCACCACAAAATCATCGAGATATTCCATGGAAACTTTATTGATTAAATCCATGAATACAAAGGGTGAATTTGTAAATCCAAAAAGGAATTATTGTAAACTTGTAATGCTCATACCAGTTTCGAAATGTTGTCTTCAGAATGTATTATTTCTTCAGACACAACTTATGGTATCCCGATCGAAGGTAAATCATTGAAATTTATTGTGCTCCTTGTAGTTGGTCAAATAAATCATCAATACAAGGTAGGGGATACTTGTTCTTTATTGTTATAGCATTTATCTCCCTGTAGTCAACGCAGAAACTCATAGATACAAAATTATTCATAACAAAAGTGACCGGGGCTCCCCATGGAGAAACACTAGTGAAAATAAATCCTTTATTACTCAATTCCTTCAGTTTTTTCTTTAGTTCAACTAATTCCACAGTGGCCATTCTATAAGGGGTTTTTGATATGGGCCTTGAACCAGGAATTAAATCAATGGAAAACTCAATTTCTCATTCTGGAGGATGTCTAGCTAAATCATCCGAAACCACATCAACATATTCTATCACAATAGGTACATCCACTATTTGTACATTCCTTTCCTCGCCCATAGTTATTTCATTGTCTTCCTCCCCGATAATTGAATTTAGTTGAGCTACTGGTGGTGGATCTATGTAAGAATTAAGGGGTGACCATTCCACTCAAAAAATATCTAGTTCCTTATAATTATCATCAAAAATAGTACCTCCTTATTCTTACAATAAATTTTTGCATCATGGTCTGAAATCCAATCCATACCAAGGATTATATCAAATTCAATCATAGGTTTGATGATGATATCTGAAGATAAAGAACATTTATGTGCTCTAATGGGGACTGATTCACAAAAAAAATTTCAAAGATACTTCCATTAAGAGTTTTGACTAAATACTCCCTTGTTAAATCAAATTGGTAATTTCTAATTTTCATAGAAAATTGGGAAAATAAGAAACGGTGTGATGATCCAGAATCAAATAATGCATTTTATAAACATGAGAAAACCATTAAATAAACTTCCACCACGTCTTTCGGGGCTTCAACCTCAGCAGTAGTGGTTAAATAATCTTGGCCTTGGTCACCGTGCTTCTTCTGAGATATGTTTTTCTGATTCTTAGGACATTGATTTTCATAAGGTCTAATCTCCCTACAATTGTAAAATTAAACATTGGTATCATCTTTCTTTCCTTTACAATCACCAGCTAGATGGCCTTTCTGTCCACACTTGTAGCATACTCCTTTTTCTTTTAGGCAGGCACCAGGGTGCTTCCTTCAAAAATTATCAAAAGGTGGAAATTCAATTCTTCCCTTCTTCCATGTTTCCTTATTTCCTTTCCTAGATTTTTCATTAAATCTCTTCTTCTCTTGCTTTGATTTAAAGTCATATGACATAGATAATTATTTTTTTTCTTGATAGCACACGAGACAATATCTTCGTATGATGAGAAGGATTGTGAGACCAATGCTCGACGAAGTAATGGTTTTAACCCATAAATTAAACAATCATTCTTACTTCATGGGTTACATATATAATCTAAAACATACCTTGCTAACCTTGTAGTGTTAGCCTCATACTTTGTGACATTCTCATCCTCCTTTTGTCTTAGACTCAGAAATTGATTTTCCATATATGCTTGATAGTCACGAGGAAAATATTTTTCTAAAAACAGATCTTTGAAGTCCCCCCCATTCCATATTTGATACTTCATCATCTTCCTTCATGTTTTGAATCAATGACCACCATTGATCAGCATCTCCAGTGAGGCGGTAAACTGCCATGATAACTTTTTCCCTTTCGCTACTCCCCAAGGCATGGAATATTTTCACTAAATAATTTATCCATTTCTTAGCTACTAAGGGATTTTAATTCCCATTTAATGTTCATGGTTATTGCCTCATGAAGAGATATAACATTGATCCCCCATGTTGTGGATCTGGGTGCTTCAAATGGGTAAGGTTATTATTCCTAACCTGAGTGAGTTGTCCTTGTATGGTGATTAGCTGATCAACACCAGTTGCATCACCATCTACACTATAATTATCTTGAGAAGGAGGTAAATCCCTACACGGAGTGCAATCATTGATATGATTTCCATTTCCCCCACTAGGTCCCATTTCTAAAAAATGTAACACACTAGATAAGTTTATGAATCACAATACATAAATCCAAACATGTAAATACCTCATATAAATTGAACAGTTTATGGATATAATCCATAATCATAAATAAATTTTCCTTGAGGAATTATATACTCCTAAACCATTCATAATGGTTTTTAATGAAAATGAGAATTATCCTAAGAATATCCCTTGGGAGTGTCATATCCAAGAGTGCAGAAAGGCCAGTTGTCATGCACCAGTTCCCATTCGAGTCTATCTCAAATCGGTGATTTCAGGTTTTACCCCTCGGTACATCTGTGCCAGAGCCGCCTCTCCCTGCTTGTATCCAGACAGAGATTTATTAATCGAAAAACTCACAAAATCTCTATAATACCAAAATTCTAGGATGTTCTTATATAAAAATCCGCAAAGTCCATCTTAGGTCTGTGTGCTTTAATCAAAGTTTATCTAAATATATTTTCCAAGAATTTTACTAAACCTCCATCTGATACAAACTGTAACGCCCCATCCCTAGTTACCCAGAGTTGGTGCATTATTAAATAATATTGGCATGATCACAAGGAAATCATGTCTGGAATGACCGACTAGTTTAGTATTATTGGAAACAAGATTCATATATAAGTTCAACTTTACAGCTTGAAGAGAAATATAACACAACTATATTTCATTAGAAACATCCATGTCTCCTAGATAAATCCTATTAGTCACTCATAACCAACTTCTTCATATCCTGGGAAAATGAAATATAAGAAATGGGTGAGCCCAAATTCTCAGTAAGGGTATGTAATACAATGGAAAATGACTTAAATATTAAGGATGGTAAATAATTGAAAACGCCTGCCTTTACCAATAATAAACATGAATACCTTTATAACAAGAATAGCAGATGAGTAAATAATGCCATAATAAATCACAGACATGGGTATTCTACTAGTCGAATGACCACATGAAAAATTAATATTATTTCCATAATAAAGGAATGTATAATACCTATCTTTCTAAAACATTGTGTCAACGCCTCGACCAAGACATCTAAAAATGATTAGGGACTCGGCCAAAACCATAAATCAAATTGTGAATGGGCCTCGGCCAATTCCACATCTAGTTATCTCATGAGACTTACAGATGCATTGAGGTGCTATAGCGGGCTCCCCACTTCACATATTAAGTCCAATACAATCATCCTATGAAAAGGTCTAAACATAACATAATCATTAGTATTAAAACAAGCATTCAAAATGTCAATACAATATCCATAAATAATGAATGGTATAAAAATAGCACATCCACAGTCAAACATATCACAAAACTTTCAATACAGTATGGATGTTTAGTATAATAATAAATCAACTCCAAAAGAACCTAAAATCCATCAAAGGAGGTTGACATAGAAGAAATCCAATCTCTTTTAATTGAAGTATATCATTCTATTATGAAATCTTTGATGAGACACATAATTATAAAATAAAAAATTTACATTGAAAATATTCTTATAAGATTGTAAGGAAAGATTCGACAAGTTTATAATGGTAGAAAATTTCCACACCCAATGTATAAGTTAATAAGAGACATTCTGACATTAATTTTGTCGAAAAGGTTAAAAAGGAAATTGATTGGAAAACAACAGAAATATTCCATTATAAACATCTTATAAAAAGTCAAACAATGGTATAAATGACTTTAATCCATATTATATAAAATAGTAAGAATGTTTTGAAATACATTTTTAAGAAACATGGATGTTGATGATAAATAGGTCCCAGTAGATAATTATGTATAAACAACCTTGGATAATGAAGAGATTGTGAAATAAACCCGTACCTTGTACTTTTACATGGTTGAGGGTAGGTTAACATACTGTATAATGGTGAAATAATGGTTATTATATTATATATTAATCATATACATTAATATGATATCATATATGATCATATAAAATTGCATTGTTAATAATATCCAAGTATTATCGCTGTTTCGGGTGTTAACTTACTCATTTTTCATTTATATGTTTCATTACATAAGATGTGTTTGTTATGGATATGTTGTATCTGATTCATATCCAGAATGATATCAAGTCCTTAAATATTTTTTTTAATCATCAAATGATAATTATAAATGAATGGATACGATGGGGAATGAATCTCATCGCGTTGGTGGAGATGGTAGTCTGTACGTACACACGAGCAACAATATCACTCTTTTGATATTAAAATAACAAATAATTGGATATTATATAATATATATACAGAATCATTATCATGTAATATTTATTATTTACATTAATTACATCTCATTATTATACCGATCCAAATAATAATGTTTTGAATAACAATTAAAACACGATGAGGAGACGATATGTCGTACATACGCATGTATGATGACATGTCATTCAAAGGATAAATAAAATACTGAATATGGTTGTACCATATTTATAATAACATCACAGTATATATAAGATACTAGAGTTATTATTTTAGAATGGTAATAACAAAGAAAGAAGAATTTGAAGAAGAAAGGAACTTGAAAGAGGGTTGTGAAAGCATTACCTCTTCATCAGGTTATTCATTTTGATTTGATCAAAAGGGATCATTACGTTAGATTTTGGAATAAATTAAGGCCACAAGGATGAAGGTATGATAGTTTAGAGGGTATTTGGGTAGAGTTTGGAGGAACCAAAAGTCTTTAAAGTTATTAGTAATTGGTTTGAAGTGGTGCCCTTTTATAAGGGGGGTGGGGATCTTTACGAAAAATATAATGTATTAATTTATAATAAATTCATATTCAGTTTCTAATGGCACCAAAGTAGATTATTAAAAGACTAATGTGGGGATGGGTCGAAATACTTTAATACAACATATTGTGGACATGTTTGGGTCAATATATTAACCTTATCATTAATATATAACTCGTAGTTAAATAGTTTGACAATTACCATGTCTCGTTGTATTTTTATATTATATAGTTAATTAACTTATTATATACCCCCAAGAGACAACCAAGTGGTACATTAATGATACACCTATCATTATATAAGTCATTTTGAAGTAATTTAGATTTTTAGGAATAGAATATCAATTAATAATATAATATTTGTTTTAAAAACACTATTATCTCAATTTTCACACTATTGGGTATTTTGATTTTGATAATTTCTTAACAGTATTATTACATCGAAAAAAATTTATATAACCAATCCTAATATGTCATGTTAACCTATAAAATCAGTGTAATTATAAAAAATCACATATTACATTTTTTGATATTTATAATATCAATTATTTTATTATTTCCATAATTAGGTAATTACTACATCACCATTGTGTCATAAATAAATTAAATTAATTCATGTCTAAAAATTATAAATAAAATACCATTATGTAATAAATTATTTTATATTTCAAATGAATTTTTATAATCAAATTTATCTTCTGTATAACCCTATATTAAAAATGTTTTAGTAATTAATCAATTATTTTAACTCTTTTAACTCTTCTTTGAATTAAATATTAATAAATGTCCTAATATAATCCAAGTGGACCTAAAAAATAATACCATTTTTAGAGACAAAATTAAAAAAAATTAAAAAGTAGGAATTACCATTCATAACGGCTAGTTTGATTTGTTGTTGTGTGTGTTAGAACTCGAGGTTGCGTACAACACACCCTACTATATTATTCAAAGAGAAGAATATCGTGGAAGCTTGGGATGTTACATCTTCTACAACCTGGGATCCACAAAACAAGTGCCTTAGGATGGGTGGACCCATGTCCTCATACACGCATCCCCATATGCCAAAGGATTCTAACGAACAGTGAATAATAATAGGTCTTGTGGGGGAGGCAATACACACATTACCTGAGTATTAGATAGAAGATACCAAAATAACGTTTACCATTTATAATCATATAACCATTTTAATCGTTTTAATCATTATAATTTCTTATTTAATTATCAAAATGTGTTCATTGGGTTAGGAATTTTCCTCATTCACTCAAGATCATATGACACTGATCACCCTGAATTATGGAATAAGCCATGTCTAGGCCTCACTAGGTGTATACATAACCATAATAAAAAATTATTGTATCCTCAAAGCCTCTATTTCCAAGGAATCAGACCATTGGGGGAATACAGATCTATGTTTTTTCCTTACACATGAATTGTGGATTGGAAAAATTATCCTCATTCTAACTCAACTTGTAAGTGTAGAACCTTACGGAATACCTTACAATACAAAGCCATGTTCACATTCTTATATATCTATTCACCACATATATCATATAATATAAAATTATCGCATGAAAAACATACAATAAAAATACATCATAATCAATTAGGGAATCAATATAATGCCACAAACCATTAACACCTTACCATTTAAATCACTTAAATCATATGGACCAATTTCCCATTCTCATGCTCAAAACCATTAATAATAATAAAAAATTACCTTATATTTACCCATTAATCATACTCATCAATTCCTTTATGATAAAACTTTTTCGCATATACCTCAATTTATTATTCATTACCAACAATACATGTTTATAATTAAATTTACAGTAATCCTCTTGGTAATTTTGTTAATGCTCAAAATACAGTTGACACATCCTCACATTATCCAATTTATCAAATTTTCATGTTATTCAACTCAACAACGTCAAACATATTAAAAACTAGGGTAAACTATCAGTATTATATTTTCAACTCATCTAAAAATATTAACATATTAATTTTGAGATCATGATTATCATAAATTACTTCCATGTTACACATTACCAATTTCAATGTTCTGTTATTTCATCACACTCTAAGGGTGGACATAAATCCTTATATTCAACTTTGAATCATCCCAAATGGATCATCCGTGGTTCAATTAATGATTGAGAAAACCATTTTAACAAATATCACTTAATCTATAAATCATGCAGCATGTATGAAGAAAGAACAAAACTCTCATGAACAAATACACACAAATATTATAGTATATTACTTGAATACCACCAACGTTGAATAATTTTTTGAATCTAGTCATAAACCTAGTCGTAGATCTAGATTCAATCACCCCTTAATTCATCATGCTCTCATCCACTGGAAAATATTATTTCGGATCATTGTTTTAAAATGTGAGAATCTAAAACCCCTAATCCTGGAAAAGGATGCAAGGGGAAGATTAGACTCACCCAGAACTTCGATTTGTAATCAACGGTTCTCCAATCATCCATGAAATGAGGGAGATTGAAATGTGGCAGGACTTTAGGGTTTGGAATCATCACATAGAAAGGATGTAGAAAATGTTGAGGAAAATGAAAAAATATACATAAAATCCAAATAGGGAAATGGAGAATTCCCACTTTCTAATGGTTTGTATGGTTTATAAGAACTGTTTTCTAAGACGTTCACAAACCATGCTACTATGAATTTCAAAGTGGGTTGAGACACACGGTTACATGGGGAGGACATCATGGTTTGATAGACCACGCACCAACCATGGGGAATGACTCTATCCATGTTTTCATTGTTTATCCTTACCCCTTACACAGTTTTTACTAATTGTGCACCAAACATGCAATAAGTACAGAATGTTCCTTTCCCCATTCCATGCATCCCAAAACCATGAAACACCCTAAAGCATCCCCATACATCAACTAAACACACCATAAAAAAATCTATGAGTCAATAAAATCATTAAATAAGGAAATACCTACACAATGTATGGGATCATACATCCTCCCCATATTATAATGACTCATCCTTTAGTTATACTCCAATGAATCCATGAGTTTATGTGGAAAATTGATGGCCCCCTTGTTCCCTAACATCCAACACACATTCCCCTGTTTCTTGATGAGAATTTCCATTTTTATATATAACTCAAACCAAGGGAATAATACTTCTCTATAATACATTCTCACTATGATCCATAATAAGAACCTGCTAAATTAATTATACCACAAGTTTGATCCTCTCTATGTTCTCAAATGGCCCCATGCAATACGGAAATAACATTACTTGCTTCTAAAATTGATAGTAACCTATCCTTGAAGACACAAAAAACAACATATGACTCATGATAAACTCCCAATGTCTACTATTCCAATTTTTACACAACATATTCTAACATTGAGCCATGTTCAAGCATTTTGGAATAAACTAATCTTATTAAAATGTCACCTGCATGATACTCAGTCCCAAAAACTCAGACTCCTTAGTTTATAACCAACACAATGGAGATCTACATGGTATTTGATAGTGTGTCTCAAACAGTGCCATATGGATCTTCGTTTAGAATCTATTATTGTAGGAAAACTCAATAAGAGACAAGGTATATTTCAATGACCCAAAAAAATCTAGGACACACAACCTCAACATGTACTCATATACATAAAAAGTACACTTGTATTTCCTATTTGTTTGTGGGCTGGAATCCATACATAAGAACACTAGGGTACCAAGAGCCTTCTATAGTCCCTTTTAGAAGAACTATTTAAATCATTGATCCTGATTCAAAACAATATGACCCAGTAATACAAAAAAATGAACTATATCCAAAATATAAAACTCGCCAAACTGATTAACAATGAAATACTCCTAGATCAACAAGAAATATTGAAATTTATTACACCATTCCACAACTACTAAGAATGAATCATTCTATCAGGGCATCCTTGAAAGGCCCACAACAAATTCTAATGAGAAATCATCCCACAAACATTACGGAATGTAAAATGGATATAGTAAACCACATGGGAAATAATAAGTGGCTTTCATATTATAAAAATTTAGGCATAATTCCACAAAATGGAAATCCCCTTTTTCATTCCTAAAAATCAATACTTCCTAAAAAGATCACCTAACATCTTAGTCAATCCATGATGCACTAAAAATTTCATGCATGAAACTCCCACACAAACTCTTACTAAATACATGATATCATGACTACATATCCCAAAACAAAACAAAATCCCATCATCAAAAACATACCAAATTCAGTGTGACTCGCCACCTTAAAGACCTTTCCTCATTTCCATGAACTCTATATCCTCATATAGAATCAATTTGAATAACTCTATAAAGTGGGATCATCTTTAATGTGGTCTAGAATCATATTTATATACCAAACATACACCACAATGTTAACCAAAAAAATACCTCATTATCCTCTCAGAACTGGATTCATGAACCACCTGACATTAATTCTATCAACTTAGAGAATCCTCAAAACTATTCCATTTTCCTTGTGTGTAATCCCACTCAAAGTCAATAGACTGCATATATTCAACCCATATCCACTAATTGAGATTTTAATCAAGCTCATAAAAGGGATATGCAATTATTTTATTGTTGGTAAAAACCATGAACCACTCTGCCAACAATTAATGACTCCAACTCATTGAGGCATAAATGAAAACAGCCAACTCTTATACATTCAGTCTCCCATCATTCACTCCATTTTCGTTATGGTTACTCCATAAAAATAATTTTTTTATTTATAAAACCTTTTTTGGGGTATAAATGTATTCCACTTAATTTCATGATAATCCCAATGTTTTCCAAAGAACTCTTCTTTCAAATTAACAGACTCTCGACATTTTTTTATTCTTCAACCATTGTAGATTTTTCTATGTCTAGAATGTTATTCCATCTATATTTTGGGAACCATATTTTTATGAATGTATTCATTATGAATTAAATCCCATTTATTTCCATGGGTTATATTATATTAATGTTTTTCATATGTTCTATTTATGCTGCAGGAAAATGTATATTTTGTGGTGTGATAGGTGCGTCCGGAATTATATAGCACAATATAAATGTTATGATGTGACAGGTATGCTCAAAATTATGCAGTGCTCCAATGAGTAAGGTAAAGTGGTGAATATCTTGAGTTTATGGGAAATGATTCATGATCATGATTAAATTGTTTTTTAAAACTGCGTGTGGTGGTTAAACACTAATACGTGATGTTAAATGTTTTAGGAATTTCAACATTTCAAATATTTTATTAATGCTTCATCTAATATTCATGACCCTTTTTCTATGTTATTATAATTCTCACCCCTTGTTATATTTTTCATATTAATAATTTTATAGGATTTTATTTATCCCATTGTTGATGTATATACTTTGGTTGGAATGTGTGCTAAAGATTTTTTAAGGGACAATAAGAAGCAGGAGAATGATGGATTAAATAAATATTTGTGTTTTGTGTTGTAATTTTTATGTATGGTCATAGTTTTCCCAAGAAAATAAGACATTGTATTTATTTGTGTATTTTTTATTCTGTTTATTCCTAATATGATTTAAAAAAATGTATGAATATTAGGGGCACTATTGTCATTAATTGAGGAAAATTATAGTTAATTTCGGGATTAGGATTAGTGAACCCTATAGAAAACTTTTAGAACGTGACAATGTATAATAATGGACACAAGAAGATTTTATAAACAAAGTGATCCCATAATATGTTATTGTATTTTCAATTTCGCCAATTAATTTTTTAATCACTTGCTAAATTATGTTTTGTTCTATTATTTTCTATTTTAGAAAATAATGGGAACCAATAGAAACTAGTCCAACAACCCGGGTGAGCCCAATGCAGCAATTAGATTAATGACATACCTAATTCCCTAGGAGTTGGAGATAAAATTATCATGGAAATTCTTACCCATATGTCACAGGTTATGAATAATAATCATAATAGTGGGGAATTTCCACAATCACATATGAGGGATCCGTTATCTATCATGTGTTTTTTGGCACAAACAACCACCAACGTTTTGTAGATCTTCTTGTCCTATAGTTGTAGTATAGTGGTTCTAATCGGTGGAGATGATCATTTTTGTGCTTCACTATTCTGATAAAGAAATGGTGACAATTCAAGTTTATCATCTATAGGGAGTGGCTGATCAACAGTGGTATTTGATTAAGAACACCAATCCACGGGACAAAATTGAAGAGATAGAATGGCAAGACATTAAAATCATGTTTCATAATATATATTTCCAATAAATTCATCATACGACGATAGAGATAGAATTCATAGAGATCATGATAAAGGAATGAGACTATATCAAAAACTACGAAGTGAGTTTCACATGTATTGTAAGGTACCCATCATAATTTGTTATAAAAAATAATAGAAAAATATATTTATTATTTAGTTGACTAAAACCACACTATTGAAATTATATTGAAATTATAGAATGTGGATGTTTTGTAGATGTTTTTCAATTTTCTATAAAAATGGATATGGAGTTTAGTGTATGGTCCCATGGCTCTGTTGATATAAATGAAAGATGGAGTTTCCTACTAGATGATCTAATGATAAAGTCGGAAAAATTACTCAATGGCACATTTTCAAACAATGTGGGTAGATACATCATGGGAACAACCCTAATGGGATTGAAAAATTATTCATGTGTGGGATATAATTCCATAATACACAATATTGTCAAAATGACATGAGAATGAATGGAAATGTTGTGGAAGAATGGAGAGAACCACCCATGTTCCAATTATACAACTGAAGGGATTAAGATATCTACACAATCCAGTGTACTAAACCTATAGTTCTTGTGGTTAATCAACGTTAGTAGCCACCAATGCGTAAGGAACAGGGGAATGATTCAACCATCACTACTTTTTATGTGGATGAAGATAATGGTCATAGTAGGGAACAACATGGAACATTAAAAAAAATAATATTAATCCCTATAATAGGGTTACTAATAATGGTAATTGGGGAACTATACATCCCAGTAATACATTTGGGTTACACCTACAATGATGACATCCGGGAACTCCACTGGCCAACCCTACTGGAGGGCTACCCCTGGAAGGGTCCTAGTGGTCCTGTATGATTATTGTCATCATTATGTGTCACCTCAGTGCATTACAGGAGAATACATTATCAAATCATTTCTCAAAATCTTATACCGATGGAACCATCATGTCCCGCATTGATGAACACTTTAGATTGGTGACTCATAGGCCAATATCTGAGAAAAGGTAAATAAGATATGAAACTTCAGAGTCTCTGGAAAGGTTATAATGGGGTACATTGTTTGTGGTGTGACCCACATGGAATGTGGTCCCTCTTCACGTCTTTCTCATGTCCTTATCTAGCTCATGGATCTATAATATGTAGTAGAAAATTCTATATAGGTGGACTAGAAAACATATCCAACCTATCCATGGAATGGGATGTGTGTCGCTGGCCGAGTCTATTTAAGAAAACTCCATGTATTTGTATTATGTAGAAGGTGTGACAACCAACATGGAATTCAACTTGTTTGGTTAACATGTGTACTAATCCATTTTTCACCCTCCCTATTTCTACTCCAAAAGCTCCTAAATCCAACTGAACTTATCAATGAAGGGTAGTACTCTTCAAGGAATAAGTTCTAGAGGCCATTCCATGAGAGTTTCAACTAATAGTGAAATTGAAAAAAATGGATGCACCAATATCTGACTTGTCTATAGAAATGTATGGGTGCCAGTTCCACCACCAGATTTGACAGATTCTAAATTTTCCTGATGATATGGACCACCAAATCTACCCAATCCTATACTGCATGGGTAACGTGCTCACTACAGAACGTTAATTGTCTATGATGTTAGAACTCATATAAATATACTATGCATGTGCACATCCTCATCTTGATTTTCTAGGATGATCTATTTCTAAATTGGAGGAAGTGCAACTACATTCACACCTAGGTTAAGGGAATCACTAGAACGACATTGAACTGATGAATCATCACTCATAGGGGCATCGTCAGAGATCAATGTTGGTATCCTTGTTGGATTTCATCATGAAGGCATCCTAATAGTTTTCAAGGACAAATACAAGGAGATGATAATATAAATATTAATATCTAGTTATATTAATATTGGGGAGATGACACATGAAGTAAAAAAAAACTCAATCCAATATGGTGCATGTAAAAGTTATTCTATAGAAATACATCCACAACATGATGAGTAGATAGGAAGGTAGTGAAGGTATTGGTGAATTGAAAGGTCACCTACCTATACCATCAATATATTTTTTGTGATATAATAACCACTCGTGATAGTCTGAAATTGTTTCCCTTAAAACATAGCTAAACCATTTTTTAGAGAAAATATGAATAATATCCCATGAAATGAACAACCTTTGATCCAAATCTATCATGAACAAAACCATATCGGGGCTCATGTTACAATTACCCTTATCTATCCACCATTGTCAAAGGGGTAGAGACTTTCACTAAAGATATAACTAATCTCGTGGAGGCATTTTTATAATATCCTACACTCACACATATCCTACTCAATGAAAAAGTGAAATGGTAAAGTATGAATGATGAAACACAACAAAAAAATAAACTAATAATGCATGCATTATAATTTAGTACAAGAGAAAGGTAGTGGAAACAGAATGTAAAAGAGGAATTTTTTTCCCAAATAGAAATTCATACCATCCTTAATTTTTTTGAAAATAGTAAATAGATGAGAGATCCCAGCTTCAGTATCCCAATCTATTTCCATTATACACATTAAAATAACCCATTACTATTAAGATCCATTTTTGAAATGGTTGGCCTTTTCATAATCTAAAAAATAAATGAAATATGTTGGTGAAGTAAATATAGGGGTGAGAATATACATACCTACTAGAATTCCCAGGAAGAGTGATGAGGGAATAGTAAGAGATAAAACTGAATAGGAAATAAGTACATAGAATAAGGTGAAGTTAAATAGTAAAGATCAACCAATAAGTGGTTTACTATAAGATCATCCAATGTCAAGGGATCATCAAGATTATTAGATTGATGAATCATCATGAATTCACCACTTATATATGGAGAGTCAGCCCATCCAACCTTGAGAAACTCGACATAGAAAAAAGGCGGAATACCCCACACGTCGTCAACTCTCATAGAAGGTGAGTATCTCCAACCAAGTATGAGTATCTTTAAGAATGATTATATATATATATATATATATTATTATTCAAAATTTCCCAAATCATAGTATAAGGGGGTATCCATCTCACAGCTCAGCCTAAGAAGAAGAGTTTCCAACAATTCAGGAATAAGACCATCAATGATTCACAACATATCATGCATCATCCATGAACAACCATGTCAAATGGAATTAATTATCACACCTCGATAACATTTTCTTTTGGTGGAAATCACTTGCCCATGTGATTTTAATTTGCATCACAAGAATGTGTCTAAGTGGGAAAGTATCCCTCTTTCTTGTGAGTCTAAAGCTATGCTAGACAATATCTCTTCATTTTTCTTTACATTCAAGGTGCCATAGAAGCCAAATAACGATCCCAGACCATGGTATGATAGGAGAGTTATATTCTAGTAGTCATGTAGAAACTAAATTCCCCATCCCTATGAAAGGTAAACTCTCTAGAATTTCAATAGGGAACTCCACTTCCTATCCGCTTATAGAGGGTAACACCCTATGATATCATTTGGGAACTCCACTACACAACTCTATTGGAGGTTAACAGCCAGAAAAAATCATTGGGGAACTTTATTGCACAAATATACTAGAGGTTAATGCCAGAATAAGGTATTAGGGAACTCCACTCCTAGCCCTTCAATATGGTAATTCATGAAAAAACCTATCATGGATATTCACTACACATCCTTACTGGAGGGTAACACCTATAACATTGTGGAAAAATACTACCCATCCCAATTGGTGGGTAACTCCAAATAATAATTGGGAAACTCCTCTTCCCAAGATTACTATAGAGTTATGGCCAGAAACAAGCTTTTGGGGAACCCCACTACCCATCCCTATATAAGAGTTATGCCTGGAAGGGTCATGGTGATCCTACATGATCACTGCAATCATAGAGTGTCACCGTAGTGTGTTCCACTCACAGAAAGTTTCACATAATATATTAAAAGATTCAAAAGATGGACACATCATGTTCTACATAGATGAACACTATGGTTAGGAAACTCGTGAGCCAAAATACGAGTTGAAAATATAAAGATACAAACATTGGAATTCAATTGAATGGTTAACTATATGTATAGGGCGTAGAGGGGACCCACATAGCATTTGGTCCCTCTTCACTTCATGGTCATGTCCTAGTCCGTACATAGATCCAAAACATGACAGAGAACTTGTGGTCTAGGTGGACTACAAGGCACATCCAACATATCTAGGGATTGGGTCATGTGTCACAATACTTTTTCGTGTACTCGGACCTCATGTATGTGTACAACGTTACACCATGTGTTGGTCCACACATAATGATTCTTGTGTGGTTAAAAAATGGCTGTCAAACTTTACATGGACTCTCACATATTTTGTTCTCCATAAAGATTCCCTAACCAATAGTGGTTATACAGCCTATGTGGAAACAATTTATTCCTTTTAATCATTAACATTACCCAAACCCTAGCCTATGATGTGGGAGGGTTTACCCACCACATGTTTTTATTTATACATGGCATGTTGTTGGTATTTTTCTAGAACACCATATTCTGAATCTGTGCTAAAAATCAAGAACTAGTGCTTATAATCATGAATTTATCATGTCTAAAAATCGTGTATTTATCTGAAAAACATGAATCTAGGATTCCACTTTCCCGAAATCACCATCATTCATCATTGAGTAATTAGATGTTCACAATGCATTCTTACATGTTTGGGTTCTTCTTGATCATGCATATCAAAAACTGATTTGTACATCCCCACCATGAAACGATACTAGATATATTAAATTCCCATCAATATATTGTCATTTCTTTAATTCATTGTGTATCAAGGGGTCCTATTTAGATTAGTAGCTCTTGAAAATGTTGAGTCGGGACCAACGGGTCCAAACGGTGAAGAGTGTTAAGAATAGTGGAGAAAATATTAAATGTTTTAAATGATCATATTCAAAGTGTTATTGGAAAAATATCAATAATATTATCCAATATTTGATAAAAAATTGAAATATATCAATTTCTTGTGTGTTGGTAACTAATTAATAATGTGCGCATAGAATTATTATAATGATCTACTATGTTCATTGGGTCCATATTTGATCTGATATGACATTCTATCGTTTTTCGTATCAATTTGAAAATGGCATAACAGATTATCTCTCTTCGGTGGATTACATAAATTGTAATTCCAACACCTAAAATATCTCTATAATGATTTTTTAATGCACATATCAATTACATTAAATGAATTTAAATAATTAAATAACTGATCGACATAGACATGCCACTAATGATCGATGGTATTAAACATCCCGCACAAACTAAATTTATGTTTCACTTAGGGAAAACACCACGTTCATGACATAATCATGGTATTATATTCTCAATACAATTAGTTGTTTACTATTTATCCCATTATTTTATGTATCATGCACATGTAATTTAAAAAATAAAACTATTTTTTAGAAACTCATTTCAGGGACCCTAGGCCTTTGAATCAAATGTCATATAACTACCTATCTTTCGAAATATATATATAAATATTTAAAAGTTGTAGAATAAACATATGGGCTTAATTAATTTTCATGTGATATCACAAAATATTCATCTATACTTGTATTTTATCTTTTTATTTTTACTATTTAATAAGATAAATTTAATTTAAAATTACCCTTACTTAATTAATTTAAATACTCACATTATTTTCATTATGTCATATTTCATATTCATTGACCCTTTGATTAAATGAATATGTGTGTAAATATTTTTTACAGTATTACGTGGAATTTTAATTTTTAAATTTTAATTCAATTTGAATCATAGAATTGATTCATTGATTAATTTTCACATCATTATTATGATCTTTGATAATTTTTATTTCAAAATGTCGTTTGAATCGGGTTTGTATATAGTTGAATTTAATGAAATTGTTATTATATTAACATTTATTAATTAAACCATATATTTTTATTTTCTTATAGTGATTCAAGATATTTTTGACAAATAATACTATAATACACTATTTCTTAATTAATATAATTCAAAAAATGTTTATAATAAATTGCATTGTGTTTTCTCTCTTCGTCCAATAATCATTTTTATCCAAATCTATTTTTTCAGAAATTTATTTAAAAAATATTCTATAAATTGTTCAAAAATTGTATTCAATAAATTTAAAACCATGTTTTATGTAATACCCCCACCATAGTTACTGAGAGTCAGTGTATTATTTTAAAACATTCCCATGATTAGTTGGAATAATGTTCCGAAAGACCGATCAGTTTAGCAGCCTTGGAAAATATATTACATACATTAATGTTACATTACACATTAGATAATAAAACCCAACATAAATTATCTATTTAGAATTCCATTAATCTCTTAGATTAACACTTCTTATAAATCATAACACACTTCTTTGAATCTTAGGAAAATAAAACGTAAGTAAGTGGTGAGCCCAAATGCTCAGTAAAGGAAAGCAATATAGTGGAAGATAAAATAAACATTAGGCATGTTGAATAATTTAAAACCCAAGACTTTACAAATAATAAACATTAACACTTTATGGCAGAATATGAGATGAGTAAATAATGCCATAATAAAACATAGTCATGGGTATTCTACAAGTCGAATAACAACATGAACCATCATTAATATTTTCAAAATGAGGGAATGTATAATGTAGGACATTTTGAAACACTTTTTCAAGGCCACATCCAAGACTTGTAAAAATAATTAAGGCCTTAGCCAAAAAAATATAAAAAAATTTAAGAAACTCTTCATCCAATTCAACATCTTATTGTCTCATGAGATATACAAATGCACCGAGAATCTATAGAGGGATTCACCTGTTAATTACTAGGTCCAATACATTCCTCATATTAAAAGGTTGAAACATAAGATAAACATTTATATTAGAAATAACAAAGGAAATGTAAATAATTTATTCATAAACCATGAATGGTTTAAAAATAACACATACTGAATCAAATATATCACCAAACCATCAATACAATAAGTTAAATTTTTATCATAATAAATCAACTTCAAACACGATTAAAATCCATCGAAGGATGCTGACATTGATGAAAATGATTTGTAAAAATCTTTGAGTGAAATATCCCTTTTCCAAAAAAACATTATAATTAAACAATCTGGAAATGAAACATTTAACAACATTTATTAAATCATAGTTTCCCATACCACTTTTAAACATTTTAATGGAATTAAAATTTTAAAAACCATTCATGTCTATATAAATTAATCCTTAAAACCCATTTTAAAAACATCGACATTATTGAGAAAGATTTAGAAGAATAAATACAAAAAAAATTTAAAATGATGATCTAGTTAAAGATTAAATTATATATAAACTTAATATATTTCATTGGATTTTTTTATGATACACAGATGTCGATGATAAAGAGGTATCAGTAGATAGTCACTTAAAAAGACCTCAGATAATGATGATATTGTACAATTATCCATTACCTTGCACATTCCTCCTGTCAAGGGAACCATTAACATCATGTATAATGACCATTGAATGTCTATAAATTATACCAAAATGATATTCATATTTTTTATTTCATACATGATATATTTATGACATTATTCTACCCATTTAATAATGATTTCCATGTTAAATTAACATTTTGGGTAATAATCACTTTATTTTTCGTACATTTTTTAACTTGTTAGTCTGGATCGGATCATTTAGATCATGATTTTCATAAATCCATAATATAAACCATGATTTATATGTCATATATATTTAGAATATAAATATGTATAACTGTTTCGTTCTTTGGTTTTCGGGCACAAAACGCCCCACGGCTCCGTATCCAATGATTGATGGACCTGCTTTCCAAAGGCAAGCGTTCGTCGGATGGTCTGACCAGCAACTCATAAGAACTCACATTGGTCAAGAGGATGGGAATTTGGGATCATCACACCCTTTTTTGGGGGGAATTATTGCATGTTCTGGGACTCTCTTATAGATTTAAGATGTATTCATATGTTCATGAATCATTGTTTTACCCAAACATAGTATCCACGAATTCAGCCCTGGTGGGAAACAGCCAACTGGATGTAGGGGTTCAGAATCATTTACGCACGAGGTTTACCATCCCTCACTGGACTAATTACCCCAAAGGGCTGGAACTCGCTTGAGGCGTCATTATGAGTTGTGTAGTGAACTGATGTGGAGATGGTCAGATCGACCGGCTGTTGGGCTTGAGCCTCAGGGAGGCTTCCTACGTACCCTTCTTATAATGTAGGGATCAAATTTCATGTTGTTCGGATATGTGTCGGGGAACCAACGTGATGAGAGACCAGTTGGTCCAATGGGTGGTGGTATTGAACCACATGGAGGCTTCCTACGTACCCTGTCTAGGAGGTAGGGATAAAATTCCCTATAGTTCGCATAAACAGTATAATTTCATGCGGGACAAGGGTGGAACTCGACGTGAAGAAACGACCGAGTGGTGGGTTGAACCTCGTGGAGGCTTCCTACGTACCCTGTCTCGGAGGCAGTTATCAAAGTCCTCATAGTTCTCTTGGCTTGGGGCTTACGCTCTAGGGCAGCCCATAAGTGGTTGTCATGGTCGATGCTTACTCTAAGCCCACGTGAGTCATTCTCAGTGTGAGAAACAAGAGGCAGCATGGACCAGATGATCAGGTTGCGATAGGTACGTCTGTGAGAAGCGGAGTGGGGATTACGCATGAAGGCGGCACAAGGTGATGAATTGGGGATTACAATCTGAGGAGTCCCAGAAGGTCGGGGCTTACTCCGAGATGGATGCTCGGGGTGTCTTTCTCATGTCTTGATAGGAGGGAATCCCAACCCTCTGATGGGTTGAGGAATATAATGGGGTCCAAAGCCTATGCGCATGTGAACAAGTGAGATAACGCCATGGGCATTGGAATCAATCCTAACAAAGGGAGATAAAAACTATAAATATCATTCCCAACATTCAGAACAGAATGAGGTTTGCACGGTGATGGAGAATAACTGTTTAACATGTTCGAAACACAGCATCCATGTCAAGTTAACCTGAAATGGGGACGAACAAATGAGGGTCGACTGGTGACCATGTTCGAAACACATGACCAATCTCGAAGTGTTGTCCAAAGTCTTCCAGGGCATTGGCTTAGTACGGCAGGTGAGCCGATGCAGCATGGGACCAGGCCGTTAGGGGGTCACTTCAGACATGAATGTGGATGAGGATCCGAATGAAGTACATGAAAATCATGGGGGTGATGTGATGGAATGTTTGAATGGATTCCAACGCTCTTGAAATTATGACACTGTAAACATGGAATGAGACATCTTATGATTGGAGCATAAGGCATCTCTTGCTTGGAGCAAGAGAAATACTATGATTGGAACATAGGGTACAATAAAGTTTAGAGTCACGTAGAGAGGACTGTTTCTATACAGTTTAACGTCATGTGGTCAAGATGATGAACATAAAGTTTAATGTCATGTGGTCCGTACGACTAGGTTAGAGGTACCTTGCAATGGTTGGTGTAGGACTTATCCAAGGGAAACCCTTTCTAAATGTACCTAGAAAAAGGAGATAGGAAATGGGGTTTAGGAGATTCATGAGGAGTAGCTCAATTCATGAAATTTATAGGAAGGATGTTGGGGCGGCACAAGGGTGCAATGGAAATTCCTAACATCCCGGCCCGAAAAGCCGGTAGTCCGAGTGTGCATTTTTCATGGTGGTCAGTGACAGTAGCGAAGGGACCGGCCCGGAGGGGTGGGACCGCAGGCCAGCACTGATCCCGAGCAGGGGATCGGTGGCTACGCCCCCGTGGTATAGTCCAGCGGGTGCATGGGGTTTTATGCATGGGGCTGGCCGCGAAGGAGCCAGCCGTGAGGGACTGGCTGCAGCGGAGCAGTCTGCGAAGGACTGGACGAGGAAGACTGGCCGCGAGGGAGCAGGCCGCGAAGGACAGGCCACATGTGGTTCCCGGTTTAGTTCTCCGCGATGGGTGTCCATGGAGGAGTTGTCCGCGGAAGATATGGAAGTCCGCGAAGGATTCTGTCCGCGAAGGATGATTTTCGCGGAGGCGGTTGTCCGCGAAGGAGGTTGTTCGCAGATGATATGGCCATCCACAAAGGATGTTAGCAAAGGGGTTGGTGCCCATCCTACATGTCGCCCGCGGAGGTGATCCGCCTCCATTTCAAGAACGACAGTAGTGCGCGGACGAGATGGCCGTCCGTGAAGGAGATTGTCCGTGAAGGATATGGCCACTAAGGGCTGGACGCGGAGGAGTTGTCTACATGTGGTTTGCAGACTGGTTTGTCCTCTACGCGGAAGAGTTCATCTGCGGATGATATACGGTCTCTGGATGGCTATGGAGCGATTTATCCATCATCTCCCCATGGGTTTTCACCCATCTTTTATCCCTCCTTTTATGGTGCCACTTGATGATTATTTATAGATCTTTGGATAGGATGGGCGCACAAAATTTTCGAAATCCCATGATGGAATCCCCAGCTGCGGACGACTCGGTCAACCAGCGATTTCTCGAACCGAGATCCAGGAAATTGCTCTGCGGCCATGCACCACTCTGCCTTTATTCCGTGAAGGAAGAGATTCGCATCCTCATATGGATTTCGCCTTAATTTTGCGAACGATGAGGTTCATGGAGGGGGGGGGGGCTCGTAACGGTGGACCAGCCTGCCACTCGGAGGACTTCCGGATTCACCCCCGTGAAGGTGCAACTCCTCTGCTTCGCAGAAGATGCTGGTACGCGGAATTGAGGGAGGGCGGTCTTCCAGACTGGCCGCGTGCTGTTTCTGGGAGCCGGCGCGTGGACCGGTTCAGTCCTTTTCCAAGTCTTACCGTAATTGGATTTCCCATTTGCAAAATTTTCAGGACCCTACAACAACAGATAGATATATGAAATGGAAAACACCATTAATGGATACGGTAGGCCATACATACATATAAACGATGTTTTCTTTTTTTCATATCGTCTTGAATAGATATAAGTGAATAAAATTTATATAAGTAAATAAATATATATATATATATATCTACTAAGTAGAGTTATTATTTCATATATTAAATAGATATTAATAATATATATTTTTATAATCATCTTTCATTGGTGAATGTGGAAATGAATTTCATTGCGTCGTGGAGATGGTAATCCGTACGTACACACGAGCGACAATATCATTATATTGATTGTGAAATCGTATGTAATTGGATGTTATATAATATATAAATAATCATTAAAATTTTATATTAATTATTTAAATTAGTAATAATCATTATTATACCATTCAAATAATTAAGTGTTTGAAAAACAAATTACACCACGACGTGGAGACTGTAATTTGTACGTATGCACGTATGGTGGTTTTATCATTTATAGGATGGATAGAGTCACAGAAATGGTGGTACCATATTTATAATAACATAGAAATATGAATACGGTACTGGATTTTTTATTTTGGTATGGAAAAAACAAATTAACAGGAAGTGGAAGAAGAAACGAACTTAAAAGAGGTTGGTGAAATTGTTACCTCTTATTCAGTTATTTACTTTTGAGTTGATCAAAAGGGGTCCTTATCATGGATTTATGATAAATATGAGGACTCGAGGTTTATATTTGGAAGCTTGGGATGATATTTGGCAAGTTTTTGGCTCGTAAAAATTTATTTTCAGGTGTGATTTCGAAAGAAAGAAAGTACCCTTTTATAAGAGAGGTGAGGGTCACTTTAGAAAAAACATGAAATATTATTTTATAATAAAATCATTTTCGGTTTCTAATGTCTCAAAAATGATTTATTTCCTGGATATGTTGGGATGGGGTCGAATCTCTACTCAAAAAAGTTGTTTTATATAGGTCTAAGTTACCATATTATCCTTATCATTTAGATTTAACTCTTAGATAAATAGTTTAACTTTTACTGTGTCTTGTTCTATTCATACAATATATGCATAATAAACATATTCTAAACATCCAAGAGAACATAATGTGGTTCATTAATGAAATATACAATATCTTTGAAGTTTTTTAGAATAAACTTATATTTTTAGGAATATTATATAATTTAATAATACAATATTTGTTTTAAAAACTAAATTATGTCAATTTTGACACTATTTAGTATTTAGTTTTTGTGAAAGTCATAATAAATTGGTTACTTTGAATAAGACACATTGAATCAGTCCTAAAATTCCATAGTATCCTAGAAAATTCGTGTATGTCATAAAATCATTCAAATTAAATTTATTTTAATATTTTTAAAAACATTTATTTGATTCTGAAATTAACTATGTAACTTCTACATCATCCTTGTGTCAAAAATAAATTAAATTATTTAGGTTATAAAAATTATAAATAAAAAACCATGATGTAGGAAATAATTTAATATTTCTAATTAATATATATATTTGAATTTATCTTATGTTTATCCCTATATTAAAAACGGTTTAGTTATTAAACATTGAATTTAACACTTTTAACTCGTCATAAAATAAAATATTAAATAATGTAATAATCTAATCCATGTGGACCTATGTGGATCATATTTTATTCATACGGTTTTTTTGGTCAAATTTCAGTTATCTAATATAATTAGGACTTTTTTAGGAAAATTAAAATATCATTTTTACCCTTAATTACCCAATTTTATTTTAAACCATGGTAAATAAAAGTCAAAAGTTCATATTAACCAACAAATATTTTCAACTTGTTGAACAAAATATTACATACTAATGTCAATTGTGTCTTTTAGATTTTTTAAATTCAACTCATATAAGATGTAAAATTAAATTTTATGTAAATTTGTAAATTCTCATAGAATGTGGGTAAAATACGGTAAAGAGTTCGATGAAAAATTGTACATCTAATTTTATTATATAATGACACAAATGAATTAAATTTAACTTATATAGGAAAAATAAATCTATAGTTACTTAATATAAATTTATATAAAATATAAATTTATTTAAATAAAAATTCGGTTTGAAACAATAACGTTGTGTTTTTCACTATTTATCTAAAATTGGATGTTTTTAGAAAAATACCAAAAATTAATTTTAAGATAATTATGATATCAATAATTCATAAATAAATTCTATTTTACCAAATTCATGACATTGATGTTTCATTAATTAATTAAAATATAATTATCCTCGTCAAAACATAGAAAATGGGTTTTTTTTAAATTAAAAAACTATCAAAAGATTGACATGTGTTTATGTCAAATATAAATTTGAAATAACTTATAGTGACCTAAATTGTATTGAATATTAAAAATATAATATTATTATACTTCAAAACCATTCAAATGAAAAAACCTTTACTATAAATTATTTTGATTAAAAATGTTGTTTTCAATTAAAGTTTAGTATTTTTAAATTTACATAAAAATATGAAAGATATCAGAAAGGTACAAAATATTTTCCAAACTAAATTTTTTATCACTATTATAATAAATATTTAAATATCATTAAATTGAATATATAAATGTGTTAAATAATGATTTAAAAAGGGTTCTCCATTAAAAGATAGTAGAAATGCATTTTTTAAAAAATACTTCTTTTATCTAAAAAACTGACTTTGTTCTCATATTATGTCTTAGAAACACATAATATAGGTTATACAATTATATAGAGTATATAAGATTCAAAATGGTGTTAATACTATTCATAACTTCTTTTTGAACGGTTAGTTTGGTACATTATGGTGTTCTCGAACTCGGTATTGTGTGTAGCACACGTTATTGAATTAAATTAATGAGATAACATACTATAAAATATCATGGTGTTACATTATCCCTCCTTAAATAAATTTTATCCTAGAAAATTGAAATTTTCCTTCAAAAATTAATTGTTAAAAATAAAAAAAAATTAGAAAACCAACATCATCAATTGGGATAATAAAATTTGTTCTTAAAAAAGGCAAATTGAAATGAAAATGTAAAAACCAAATTATGATCCTCATTAGAATAATAGTGGTTGAAATTAGAGACACATAATTTGATAAAATTTGTAAATATTTATAAGGAGTGATTGAGGTCATCAATAATAATCAAGTGTAAAATTAAGGGCCTCAAAGCCATCAATTTATGGTGATTTAAAATATCATCGGTTTAATAAAACATACGGTATAAGGATAACACATTTTTTGTTTAAATATCCCTTCCCTAGAGTTTTAGAATTAATTAATTCATAGAATAAGAGGGAAAAATATAATTATTAATTAGAATTTAATCCTACAACTAATTCCAACCACAAACTCACCTTTCACTCTAAAAGGCAATAGAATAAAAAATATATTCAATATATCGTATTCGTATAGGGTTCCAAAAATAATGAATTTATAATTCATTTTTCTGACTATTTAATGGAATCTACAATACACAAACATGGACATAATGTAGGCTAGTGGAAGGTGATGCACCCTTGTCGCCCTTCGGTTGTGGCATAAAATCTCACGGCCTTGCTGGACGCAACAAGTTGTCGCCCATCCTCTGAGATGTATGTTTAATAAAAATACAAAAATAATAATAATAAATGTATTAACCATAAAAATAGTATCCAATTTCAATCATAATCCATTCTATCCATTAGATATTTCTACAATACTTCTGTTCAAACTCACCGTAAGAAATTCATAAGGAAGGTAAATACAATGAAGATCCTTTTATCCACGTAATAACATGTGAACACCTTCATCATGTATTCTTTTAAAACATAATAACACCATGAATTACCATAAAACCTTATTGATTACATTTATTCTCCATTATTTCTTATTTAATACTAGATATATTACTTAAATCCTAAAATATTGAATACTCCAACAATGATGGAATAATCAAACCATTAATTAGTTTCAATGTAATCAATAATATAAAATATAATTTATTCAAATCATTCAAATATCATTCCAAAATAATTATCATAGTAAAATAACCATATTATGGTTTATCATTCATTCAACCATATGTTTTCCAAAAAAATTTACCTTCTTATTAAATCACTTTTCCTAGAACTATATAATCTCAAATTCTCAATGAAATAGTACTGATGTACAATCCACAATTTTTTCTTTAATTCATATAACTACTACATCATTGATAGAACACTATAATGAATAATTTTTCAATAACAACATAATAACACTAGTAATTCCTATTCATCTGTGGTAGTATTATAAATTGATTATTATCCAATAGCATCACATGAGCCATACTCTAATGATTTGGACATTGATTTGTATAGTGTCCCTACTCCTTATTGATGATGCATTGTAAATTTGAAAATTATATCCTTCCCTTTCAATCTCGTACTTAGTGTCCTTTTTCTCCCCACTTATAAAAAACTCTCATTCCCTTAATGCATTATCTAAGGTGATTCTTTCCACTGTAATCAAATTTGTGAAATTCCTTCTTTCCTCTCAGCCCTTTATCCCTCTTTCTCTCTACCATACTTTTATTCCCTTGCATACATTCAATTTCATGGGACTCATAGAAATCCTTACATATCTTATTAACAAATGATATTGTTTCTTCAAATGATGAGAATATGTGGGTGACTATTTCCCTTCTAAATTTTTGATTAATACCATGAATGATATGACCCACCTTAATCTTTGGATCATTTTTATTGCTGGAGTTATCTTTCCTTCTATTAGGCACTATTTATAAATTATATAATACACTAGGTTCATATATGAATTGCAATGAATAATTACAAACTTCAAAAATAAATAATGTAAATTGGAATGTTTTTTAATATAATGCATTATCATAAAAAACGGTTTTTTTAATATATATTTACTCATAATCCCTTCATAATTCTTTTTAAATAAAATGACAATTATCCTAAGCATATCCAATGGGAGTGTTATAACCAAGCGTGCAGCAAGACCTGTTGTTGTGTACCAGGATATCCTAGGTCAAGCCTGAAAATACTTGTCTGAGTTTTCACTCTAAGGTACATATGTGCCAGAGCCTCCTCTACCTTCTTGTTTATAGACATAGATGAATTTCTTGGAAAATAAAAAAAATCTCTACATTACGAATATTATATAAGTTCTTTTACACTAATCATCAATTTCAATCATATGGTAATGTTCTCCAATCAGAGTTTATCTAACTATTGTTTCCCAAGTTCTTACTAGACTGCCTTTGATATCAAATGTAATGCTCTCAACCCAGTTACCCAGAGTCAGTGCATTATTTTAATACATTGGCATGATTACAAGGAATCATGTCCCGAAAGACGGATCAGTTTTGTATTCTTGGAAAATAGATTACATACATTTACGTTACATTACAACTTTTAAAATAAAACACCACCTAAAATATCCATTGAGAACTCCATTAACCCGTATCATAACCCTCCATATCAATAATTATACACTTCATGGAATCCTGAGAAAAACAAAATAAGAAATGTGTGATCTCAAATGCCTAGTAAGGGTAAGAAATACAGTGGAAGAAAACATAAAAATTAGGAATGATGAATAATTTAAAACACATGACTTCATAAATAATAAACATGAACACATTATTGATGGAATATGATATGTGTAAATAATGCTATAATAAAACATAGTCATGTGTATTCTACTAATCGAATATCCACTTGAACCCTCCATAATATTTTTATAACGATGGAACATATAAGGAGAAGCATTCTGAAACATTTTGTCAAGGCCCCAGCCAAGACGTCTAAAAATGATTAAGGCCTCAGACAAAACCATATACCAAATTTGGGAAGGCCTTAGCTAATTCAATGTCTATTTTTCTCATCAGACCAAACAATATACTATGGAGCTATAGCAGAATCCACAGGTTACATATTATTCCCAATAAATTACACATATGAAAAGGTTAAAACATAACAAAAATATTTGTATTAAAACTATCATAAAAAATTTCAGTACATTAACCTAATCCATGAATGATATGAAAATAAAACATCCACAGTAAAATATAACTCAAAACCATCAATAAAATATGGATGATTTTCATGATAATAAATCTACCACATACAAGTATAAAATCCATCAAAGGGTGTTGACATAGGTGAAAAGGATTTGTAAAAATCTTTGATATAAATATCCCTTTTTCCTAAAAACATTTAAAAGTCACACAATTTATAAAGAAATACATTTAGGGTTTTTTTAATAATTGTGTCCCATAACTCTTTGAATCTTTTTAATTGAATAATAATTTTTAAAACATTGAGGTCCATATAAAAAAGTCCCTAAAAACATTTTTTAAAACATGGACATTAATGAGAATGATTTAGAAGAATATATATTTAAACCAATTAAAATTATTATCCAGGTAATGATTACATTTCATAAAACCATAAAATATTTGTTTTAAAAATATTGTTATGAAACAGGGATGTTGATGATAATGAGGTCCCTGTAGATATACATGTAAAACCATCCTCTGATAATGAATAGATTATATAATTAACCCTTACCGTTCACATTCCTTTGGTTGAGGGTACGTTTAAACTCTTGTATAACGGCCATATTTTGTTTTTAATTTATAACAGAACCATATTCATATTTATTATATCATACATGATTCATTTATGACGTTATATACCAATGTAATAATTATTACTAAGTTAAATTAACATTTTGGGTAATAATCATTTTCTTTATCATAAGTGTTTTAACATGTTATTAATGATTTTAAAATTTAGCTCATGATATATATACTTCCAGAATATTTAACATTATTAACATATCTAGTATATTTAATATATAAATATGTATAATAGATTGGAAAATGAATTGGAAAACACAATTTACGGAGATAGTTGGTTGTACCTACGTATAAATGTTGTTTCCGTTTTCATATCGAGTAGAATGGAAGTAAGTGAATAAGATATATGTAATTATATATATATATATATTAAGTAGAATTATTATGTAATATATTACATACTTTTTAATTATATATATTTTTATATTCATCGTATAATGGTGAATGTGGAAATGAATCTTATTGCATCATGGAGATGGTAATTTGTACGTACGCATGAGCATCAATATCATTATATTGATAGTGGAATATTATGTAATTGGATGTTATATAAATCATAAAAAATCATTAACATGTAATACTTATTATTTAAATTAGTTATCCTCGTTATTATACCCATCCAAATAATGATGTTTTTCATTAAAAACTACACCACAACGTGAAGATGTTAAGCCGTATGTACGCACGTATGGTGACCTATTCATTTAGTGGCTAGATAGAATAATAAATATGGTTCTACCATATTTATAAAAACATCACAGTATGTATAAGGTACTAGATTTATTACTCTGGTATGTATACAACAATTAAAGAGGAAGTGGATGAAGATAAGAACTTGAATGAGGGTGGTGAAATTATTACATCTTCTTTGGGTGTTTCCTTTTGAGTTGATCAAAATGGATACATAAGTCAGATTTAGGATCAATTTAAGGACTCTACATTAATGTGAGGGAATATGTAGGGATATTTGTGCTGGTTTCAGCTAAGCTAAATTGCTATGGAGGTGTGATTTTGATAGAATGGGAAGTACCCTTTTATAAGAGAGGTGAGGATCACATTAGGTAAATATTGAAATATTATTTTATAATAAAATCATTTTCGGTTTCTAATGTCTCAAAAACAATATTATTCTAGGATAAGGTGTGGATGGGTCTAAACCCTCAGAACAAATTGGTTTTAGACATCTTTTGGTCATCATATTAACCATATATTGAATATTTAACCCTTAGATAAATAGTATAACTTTTACAGTGTCTTTTTGTAATCTTGTAATATATGGTTAATAAAATTAATCTAAACTTCTAAAAGAACCTCAAATTGTTAATTAATGAATAATATAATTTTATTTAATACATTTGGAATATAATTATACTTTTAGGAATATTATATAATTTTAATAATATAATATTCGTTTTAAAAAACTCATTTATGTTAATTTTGACAAAAATTATTATTCGGTTTCTGTGAAAGTCATCACCAAATGACTACATCAAATAAGATACATTTAATCAATAATAACTTGTCATATTAAACTCTAAAATTCTTGTATGTCATAAAAACTTTGAAATTATATTTATCTTAATATTTTTATTACAATTTATTTGATTCTTTCATTAATAATGTAATTACAACATCATCATTGTGTCAAGAATAAATTTTATTTTTTAATGTCTGAAAATTATAAATAAAATACCATGATGTATGAAATAAATTTCTCTTTATATTAAATATTAAAATTTGAATTTATCTTATGTATATCCATATATTAAAAATGGATTAGTTTTTAAACATTGAATTGAACACTTTTAACTCTTCTTTAAATAAACTGATAATAAATGTCTTTATCTAATCCATGTGGACCAAAGATAATCATATTTTTCTTCCAAATGTTGATTATGACGAATTTAAATTATCCAATATAATTAAGAAATGTAATAGGGTAGTTATAATATTATTTGATTTAATTGCCCTATTTACTTTTAACCATGGAAAATAAATGTCAAAAGTTACAATTTAAAAAAAAACATCATATTATTGAACCAAATTTTACATAATAAGTTCAAAAATTTCCCTCATATTTTTTTAATTCAACTCACAAAAGTAGTAAAATTACATTCTATGCAAATTTGTACATACTCATAGAAGGTCGATAAAAGATGGTAAAATGTTCAATAAAAATTTATACACATAATTTTATTATAAAATGACAATAATGAATTACATTGAAATTATATAGGTACTATATAAATATTTTGACATCAAATAAATTAAAATAAAATAAATAAATATTTAAATAAAAATATAGTTTTAAACAAAAATTGGGTGTTTTCACTATTAATAAAAAATTGGATTTTTTCAGAAAATTACAAAAAATTCACCTTAAGCTAATTTTGATATTTGGAATTCAAAAATTAATTCTATTTTACCAATTTCAAAACATATAAGATGATTTAATTAATTTAAGAAAAATAAAAAATTGTGAATACCAAAAACAACAAGTGTTTTAAAAGTATAAACTATAAAATTATTGACATGTGTTTATGTCAAATTTAAATGTATAATTACATATAATGAGAAAAAATTTATTAAATGATTAAAATATAATCAAATTATACTTCCAAAATATTAAAACTCATAATTTATCACTATAAATTATTTATATTGAAAACGTTATTTTCAATTAAAATTTATTATTTTACCTATTCATTAAAATATGAAAGTTATCTCAAATGTACAATAAATTAAATGAAACCAAATTTTTTTTCCCAATTCGGAAGAAGAATTTAATTTCATTAAATTGAATATATAAAAGTGTTAGATATTGGTTTTAAAAATGGTTCTCCATTAAAAGGTGGTATAATTTTAATATTTTAAAAATACATATTTTATATAAAAAAATGAATTTTTTCTCATATAATGTCTAATAAAGACATAGTATGGGTGTTAAAATTATATTGAGTATATAAGATTAAAATGTAGTTAATACTACTCAAAATTTTATTTTGAATAGATAGTTTGGTAAATTTTGGTGTGCTCGAACTCAGTGTTTCTTGTAGCACATTTTAATGAATTATATTAATGACATAAAGTACTATGAAATATAGGGGTGTTACATTTTACCTTTTTAAAGAATATTTTTAAAGGATTTTTCATGTCATTTTCTAGACAATACACTTTTGGGTATAAATTTAAATGTGAAATGAATTATTATTTTATCATGTACAAAATGCATGATATTTTTCAATGTAATTCAAAATAAATGATCTAAATAATAATTTATAAAATTAAAAAGTTATTTTCAATGTGATTTATTTATGTTTTTTTAAAAATTTATTTTGAAATTATTTTCAAAGATAAAAGGTTATTTTCATGAAGATTATTTTCAGTGTAATTTTAATGGTATTTTTAATCATCATAAAATTAATCACTTTATTGTAATTATGATCCACAAAGGATATTTTTTATTGAAACCATAATGTTTATTTATATTGATGGTTAAGTATTATTTAAATCATGGAATTATTGACATTATCTTTTTTGGTTTCTTTTTGAAATAATTGACATTCCATTTAAAAAGTTAGTTTCATGTTATCATTAGACCTTAAATTTAAACTGAATATTTATTTTATTTATTATGTATATTATTTTTTAGATAATCATTTATATTTTCTACATAATTATTTTAATTTTTATAGTTATAAAATTCATGATCGAATTTAATTTTAATATATATTCCTGACTATATATAGTAGTTTTTTTGACAAGGCATATTGTTCATGAATTAAAACTATCATTAAATACATGAGTAATGTGTTGGACATGAAAATAAATATGGATCCCAGTTCTAGATAGCCACTTGATGTATATATAGTCTAATATGAAAAATAAATTTTATATACTTAATTAAATTAATTTTTATGGTATATATAAACATCAATTTAAAACATATATAGAATTTTCGGGTAATATAGTATTCCAGAAACTTGAGGTTATGAAATCCAATAATTACTAATTTAATTCATTATGAATTTTTGTTATCATTATCAATGATATTTTTCAAATATATTATCTCAGGAATAATTTTAGTTTTAAATTTATTGATAAAATGATAAAAATCTAATATATACCATTACTTATTTACTATACATTATAATTTAATGATTATAATATTATTGGTTAAATTGAATTTTTTTTCTATTTATCATTCAGATTTGATAATTACTTAATGATTATGCTTTATTTACTCATGATATCTTTTCATGTTCACAACCCTTTTTGAGCATTTTACATGACCCATATGTTTTTCCATCACTGTAAATCTTGAATGTGTAATAAGAATGATATAATATTTTAATCTAGTTGGAATAATTATATTTTATATAAAATATAATTTTTTCAATTGTCTAATAAAACGTAACCTGTGATTCAACCACATATCATGGTTTTCAATACTGGTGAACAGTTTATTCCATTATGATAAGATTCCTTATATCTAATGAAAATGTAAAAAAATTGAGACTAGAATTAGGTTACTAGGTTTGAGATTGTTAAAGTAAGTGGTATTATACAGAAATATAAAGGTTAGTTATTTATTAATCTCCAAAATGTTATTTATAGATTTTATATGATCATTTAATAAAAAAACATGAAATCCCATGGTCTTTTCAATGTATTTTATAAATGTCGAGTGGTATTCATTATTTATCATCTTTGATAACAACACTCATTAAAATAAAACCCTTTTTGGTGTGAAAGTGAATACATTTTATGATTAATTGTTTTCCGAAAAATAATATATAATGTAGTTTTTGAATAAGAAATTACATTGTGATATAATTAATAAATTGTCCCACTAAAAATATTATTTTAGTGTTTAATTATATAATTCAGCATGGGTACAATTTATGGAAAATATTACATAAATTTGGGGGGATAATAATTTCATAATACACACCATATATTTTTTCTACATTTATTTGTTACCCAAAATTATGATGTCTAAAAAGTTAATAAAATCCCAGAATTTCCTAATTTTGTTGTATAGGTATCAAATATAATATTTATTTTTATTATTTAATTAACAATATTTTTTAAGACATTTAATAATAAAAAATTAATTCGTATTAATTATTTTTTCATTCAGAAATTTTAAAAATTATATATAAATAAAATTTCATTTAAAGAAAATTTATTTGAAAATTCAATAATTTATTTAAATAGAGTGTCATTATAGGAAATATATAGTTCCCAAAAATAAAATTACTATTTCACCGTATTAAAATCCAATTTCTATCAAAATCATTATTTAATAGTTTATATTTTAATAGTAATAAATGTTATATTAATCAATATTTAACTAAAATATAATATTTAGTTTGTCACTATCCGAGTATAGATAAAAACCCCTTTATTAAAATAGTGAAATCTATATGTGTATGTTATGTGATGATGATATTTTCTTCTAGTGGTTCAGAAAACATGGTTTATGTCCTCATTCTGATGATCTTGTAATTCTCTTGTAAATGATTTTCTATGTACTTTATTTTTTTAATTTCATATTGGAAATTATCAATGTCAAATCCTACTGATTATTTCTCCCTTTTAAAATCTAATAAATTGGAATCTTATGGTATGATCCTACTAGTTGTGTCCATCACTTCTTTCATATATATTAGTTGTATGTTATCAAAAACCTGAATATACTAGTCATAATAGACAATATAAAATTCTAACAATAACAATGGTAATGATTGAAAATAGTCTTTTAAAATTGATATACAATATAACAATTCAAAATAGCCAATGTAGTGCATGCTTTTTCTAACATTATTATATAATAAGGAACTCATTCATTTAAAAAATTATTATTATTTATGTTTAGATCATTACATTATCACCAAACCCTTCAAAAAATACACCATAAGAATTTTTATTTGTAAAAATAAAATAAATCATGTTAATTTTAGTTTATCACCTCATTTATATCACATGTAACATTATTAGACTTCTTGTTCCACCACATCACTTTTATATTGTGATTTTTCATGTTTTTGTGGAAATTTTTCTACCTGATCAAATATCTTTTTTATATTCTCCTTGTATTAATGATCTTTTTTTAATACTACCACAACTGGAATAAAAAAATTTGAGTTGTGTGATATGTAATTCCTCAAGAGGTGTACTAAGAACATAGTTTGAACATGATGGTGGTTATATGGAGTTCTAGTGGATATTCCACACCTATAATATGATCTAGGTTCTCAATGTGTCATATATATATCATTGAATATTCATTCCATTGTTTTAAAAAATCATTAATATTTTCTATGGTGATATACAAATGAAAACAATACATATGACATCATTCTCTATATCACACCAATTTTTTTCTACATAAATGTCTTTTCAACTTTTGGTGGGATTCATATCATGTAAAATGGTTCAAAATTTCTTTTACATTTATTGGTTTAATTAGGTCCCATCACATTTCTCTCACCAACTCTATCTGATCATGTAAGAGTTTAAAAACTCTTCCCATAAAGCCTCAAATGGTTCTATTTGAATTATTAAATGAAAATTGTTTGTATATGACAACTATACTAAGGAAAAATATTCTTCAAAAAAATGGAAATCCTTTTATCATTGTCTTAGAATGTCATATATTTTTGGGATGGTCCTTTCAGTCAGACAATCCACTTGACTACGATAAGTAGTGTTGCAGCACATTACGTTGTCCAATGTATTCTAAAGGTTTATCTATAACCTCAAGATAATCCTCATATCTCGATAATATAAAATACTGAGTGGATATTAGTGTCTTATTAACGAAAATATTCTACACATAATGGTTAATTTTACAATAGGGAAATCATACTAGATAACATTTATATGTGATGAGTTGGTAAGGCAGTCGACTGCCACCAAGTTAGTGTAATACAAAATTGGTTTACAAGGTTTTACTATGATGAAATCAATGTTTATGTTTCCCAATTTCTACATTGTTATGGAAAATTGCGTCTTCAAAACCTTATACTTCTATGATTTATCCTTTACATGTTGTTATACCATGCAACGAGATGTAAATTCCACAATCTCCTACTTCATGTAATTTCGTGAGAACATTATCAGAAATTCACAATGCATCAAATTTATTGATTGATGAATATATAATTCTTATATATGCGAATGGTCCTAAAGATACATTTAATTTTATTATTGTGGTGGTTCACATATCCATGTTCTAAAATATATAACTCAGATTTTTTCAATGTTTTAGTACATAATATTATATATATTTATCTATTTCACCACACCATATTTCTAGGCCACATTGATCATATCAAGAGTATATGGTTGATATTTTATATTGGAATAATAGATTAAAATAATTTTATTATTTCCATTACCAACCATTTCATTTCCATAATGATTATATCCCATGCAATCCTCAGCATTGATTGGAATTTGAATACCTTTATAATCAGATCATATTATACTTTGTTTTTTTCTTGAGATGACTATTGATTGAAAAACAAATTATCCTTGATTAATGGAAACCACATTACATTTCCATTATTATTATTATTTTGTGTGAATATATACTTGATTCATTTATTTTACATATATATAGATTAATTTAATCTAACAAGGTATGACATCCAAATATTCAATATGAATCTACTATAACAAATTTTTTATCACTAGTTTGGATGTTCGACTTATGGATTATTATTTTTTAGGAGGTATTGGGTATCCGTTTATCATATTCATGAGTATGAATCGCATTCCATTTTTTTATGCATAAAATTATATAAAAAATCATTCCCTACTAGTGGGTAATGTGAAAATAGGCCCATTTATTATCCTCTTATTTTGAAATTTCATTCTATCATATCATTCATCAATCCACAAAACAATTTATATTATATGTAATATTGTTTATTTGGATTTTAAATTATAATTAGTTTCTATTTCATTGATTTTATTACCAAAATACTCAAAAAACTACTAATTTCAATCATAGATTTTGTTTGTATCCATCCTTTAATTGGCATAGTTTTTTAAGTGTCTATAGTTAACATATTACTATTGATAACATGTCATATCAATGTTAATTTCTCTTATATAAACTAAAATTTAATGCTCCTCGGATATAAATTTTCTTTCTTAAATGTATTTAGTAGAGAAATAAAATGATCCGATTATTCCTCCATTCTTTTAGGGGAGAAAATAATATCTTAACAAAAGTGTACCAAAAATATGTCAAGGTAATAACTTAAGACACTATTAATCATGTCCACAATGGAATTTATTTTATTACATAGTCCAAATTGTAACAATATAAACACATTTCACCAAGACATATCATGAGGGTAAATATTTATCAAATTCGTTGATACTCTATTTGGGTTCCCACATAACTATCATTTCATGTGCATATATAATTGTGCTACATATGTGATAATCATAAATATGTATCCAAAACATTTTAATCCAATGATAAAGTAATGTGGGTAAACCAAATGTATGTACCCAACAAATAAAATTTATGTATAAATTGTTTAATAATAACGACAGTGAATAAGGATGTGAATTAATAGAAAAAATGATTGGCATAATAAAAAATGAGTACACTTGATAGAATAATGGTTTTATATAACTGTTTATGATAGTTATTTGAGATATAGTATTGCGTATCTCACCAGTTGGAAAAAAATATTTTAGTACGTGACTTGTGATAAATCATATCCCATCAAGAATAATTGGAAAAAATGTATACTATAAATGGAGATGTTGAATAATAAAGAGAAGGATATGATCCCTTACCTTGAGTGGGTGATTCTAAATGATTATGAGTAGTTTCATGAGGATTGTTGGAACCTTTTGAGGGATATACAGATGAAGGGAAGAGTAATATATTGATACAAGTATTTTAGTAAATTGATATGTGAGTTCTATTGGTTTCGTATATAAAAAGGGAGGAGAGTTCCTTATTAATTTCCACACTTATTATTTGACACTATATGATATAGATATGAAAACCACAAAACCTTTAATTTTTTACCCATGAGTTCAACCAATTGGGTGTGATATTAATTGTTTTACATGTTTGAGTACTAGAAACATTGAAATAATACCCTTTCGATGTTAATGTGAGTCCTTTTTACATAGAATTAATTGTAAACACATATAATATAATACATGTTTTGAAGGATTCATTAATTGTTTAAAAAACAAATCCAATAGCCTAAAAACACATTATTTTAATTATAAATTTTAAATTTGTATGTTTAAACCATTTATGTGATATATTTCATAATTTTTGTGTCATTATGATGTCAATGTATACATAGTATATTTATACCATATTTAATTTGGACAAAAAAAATAAACATTATCCAATATATTAAGAATCAATACCTATTGTGTAATTTTAAAATGATGATTCCAAATAAAATTATTAATTTATACAACTACTTTTCAATGAATATGAATTTTCACATTTAAATAATTGATCTACACTTATGAAAAAAACTAGTAATTTTTACAATAATATATTTTTCACTTGATAATGATTATTTTTTACATCAAAATGATAAATTATCATTTAAATTTTTTAAAATAATTTATTAATTTTTCAATAAAATATAATATATTTCAGATATAATTTATATCAAATGTGATTTATGTCAAAAAATGCTAGTTCCTTGATTGAAACTATACATTATCCAAAATCAAAATTTTTATTTTATCATATAAATATAATTTTCTTACAACTTATTATCTTATAATATAATATGTAAAAAAATCTATAAATATAATCATTGTTTTACTAAAATAAAATAATAATATTCATAAGGTTTATTTTCTATATAAATAAAACATTATTACACCAGTGAAAGCCCAAAGGATATGGTGTGTGATGCTGATATTTTCCTAGGGTGGTTAGGCATATATGTTATTTTTCATGATCTCTATGACCATGAAGTTATTCAGTAAGAGTATTTATTCAATAATTAGATGTTGAATCTCATATTAGTGTTGATCAAGGGAAAATCATTTTGATGATACCTCCCTTGGAATCTATGATATATTTCCTTCCTAGGTGAGGATACTACCTGTCATAGTCATCACTTCATTCTTCTGTTTCAAATAACCATTATCACAACCATTAATATAATTTTTATAGGAGACACAATAAATGTTATATATTAACAATGGTTATGATTTATAAAGATCTCTTAAATTTTTGAGACAATATAACTATTCAAAATAAATAATGTATAGAATGTGTTTCAATAACAGTATAACTTATTTCAAAAATAATTCATTCTAAAATGGGATATTATTTATCATATCTTGTTTCATTATATAAACAATGAAATGAAAAATAAAAATCTTCAAATAATTTAAGAATATTATTTAATGTAAATTTTAATTCTAGGTATTTTTTATGATATAATTCCTATACGGATGGAATTTTCACCCTTACATCCTATGTATTTTTTTTCCATACATAGGATATTAATTAAAATTCACCCCCCAAAATAAAAAAAGAATAATAATTATTCAAATATATAAAATTAAACAATAATTATTCTATCTTATTGTCATATTTATCCTAATAAGAAAGATTCTTATATATTTTATCTTCTTTTTTCAAAAATATTATTGTTCAAAATGTATTTTAATTTGGAATTAAAATCATGTGAATTATTTATAATATATTTTATTATCATTTTTGATTTAATATTGTATTTTTTTATAGAATATTATTCATTTTTTTATTTATGATAAGTAATCAAGTTCAAAATTAGAATTATATTAATATGTACTATATTCAACATTAGTTTCTTTAATGGAAATAAAGTTATATTATAATTATACACATATGCTTTGAAATCATAACATTAGTGACTATTTCTTCCTTTAAGAAATTCAATTTTTAATTCATATATTTATATAATTCGTTTTTATGGTTAATATTTTTAAAACATATCCTATCAGACTTCTAGTATTATAATATTGTGTATTTTTATTTTTATGTATGAGAATAACCCACTCATAACATCTATCCTTTCTAGTATTTTTATCACACATCTTATACATGTTAATAAATTTTATTTAATCATTTTTATTGTGGTATTTCAGTTTCTACTTCCTATGGGAATTTAAAGATCTCATCACATGACAATAATTTTCTCGATGTTTCATCGTGACATGTGTTACACAATGATATAGTGTGATTTATTCCTATTAATTTTTTATTTTTTATTATTTAGGATACAAAAAATAGTTATTTTATGTTGTGATACATGGAACAATGTGTTTGACTTTCTTTTACAGATAATATATAGTATAGTTTATGTTACACATAGAACCATTTTTAATTGAAACATTAAATACTAGTAAATGATTATTATTTACCATAATAGTATTCACCTAGTCACTATAATATTTTATATAAATTGGTTTTACTAAATTAATAAAACATTTTCCACACATTTATATGTATAATTATTTCTATGGTTACCAACTAATTTGAAATGAAAGAATATATATTTCAATATATATAAAATAGGTTTTTAAAAATCTATTTTTGTGAATATAAATGATATGAAACTTAATAATTTAACAAAAATATCATTATGAAATTTTTTTATTGAAATTTATATATTATATATTAAATATTTTTTTCTCTCATCGTAGGTGTTTTACAAAAAAACATATATAATAAAATCTTATTTTGTTGTTAAAAATACACTTCAAAAAGGATTCATCACCTTTGGTGAAATAATTTTAGAAATAATTTTAAATAATTATATAAATATTCATGAATAAATAAAATAAGTTGTTTAAATAAACATATCTTACATATATTATAAAAAACTTATGTAATTTTTAAGAAAAATATTCTTGTTATGATGAAGAGTGAAATATGGTGAATTCTAATGGAGAAAAAATTTCATTTCAATTATATATAATGTTATTTATAATTTTATTTTAATTAAAACTTAAATTAGTTCAATAATACATTCATTGATACAATTAATTGAATTTTATTCATTTTCATATTGAATATTTATATATAAACACTATAAACATTTGAAAATTTTCACATAAAAAGCTTGATTTCTTGTAGTGGTTGTAGGATTAATTTTATATTAAAATTTTCCTATTATTTTAATTGAATTTGGAAATATGAATTAAATTTTTTTTAGTAATAATAATATATATTATCATATAATATAATATTAAATTTATCAAATTTATTAATGAATGCAGTAAAATTTAATTATCATAGTTCAGTTAAAAATGAGTTTACCTAAATGTTTATTTGAGAAGATACAGGTTAAAATGACATACCAAATTATAATATTCATATCTTCAATGAAACCTTCCACAAAATAATTAAAAATTTATAACATATGGTCAATTTTAATATTTTTCTTTGGAACTAAATTATTTTTTTGGATCCTTTTAGTAAATGTTACAGTATTTTTCATGATAGTTACGTTCCACAACATATAAAAAGCCACCCCACCCTTCACATCATAACATTTTCAAATAAAATATTATTGACCAAACACAATATAATTATCTTCTAAAAATCATCATTTACATTCTGGATCTCATTGCACTCCAAAAATTAATTCCATAGGTTCGTTAAGATGTGATATGAAAAGGATTTCTGTTAGAAAAGGTAATTATCATTACAAATAATAACATTATAATTCATATTTTTACACTATAATTTATTCATTAAAATAAAAAATTTAATTACACTATTATGTCACATATAATCATATTTTATTATGATAATGGAATAATAATTTTCCAACTCCACTTCCATTAAATTTATTATGAAATCGATGTTCGTGTGTACGTTTTACTTCCCCTCATGAACCAATGTCATACATTTTTTCATTTCAACCAATCAATGACCTTTGTAATGATGTATTTAGTTTTTATATATTATATCTATGAGGTTATTATTATAATAAAATTATTAAATCACTCATACATTTATATTCTCCATTTTGTAAGAATATGATAACGTCAATTGTGTGTATGATAGACTACTATCTCATGAAGTGATGTGATTTGTTCATTGTTTACATAGAATTTAGTAGGTATGTGTTTAATAATAATATTATCAATATGATATAAATATTATTATATAATTATATTATAACAATTAATTTTATATCATTCAGTATGACATGTGAATGAAAACAGTGCTCAAGCATATATATGACCCATCGTATCCATGAATGGTGTATTACATTTTTTATAGATAAATATTATGAATTACTATAAATAAATATAAAAAAACAATTTATTTGATATTTTTATAATGGGTTAAAATTATATATATGAAAAAAAATAAAAAAATAAAAGGATAAAATAAAAAATCAAAACATATATGAAATCAAAGCCTGAGTTACCTGAAACGGAACATAATCATAGAATTTTTATGAAATTGGTAATAATAATAAACTTGAAAGTAAAGGACATAAAAAATTATTTTATTGTATATTGTACAAATTTATGTTTATTTAGTAGATTTATAAGTAAATTAAATTTATTAAACATTATGTTCTAAAAACAGATAAGGATGTCAATACAAAAGGTAAGAGATTTTAGTCGCACTTGTTACTTATATAAGAGATATTCCGTAATAACCAAAAATATATTTTATTTGGTATATCTAATTCCCATCGATGTAATTTATTATGGTTATCCATAATATTATTTTTATTTAAATTATCATTTCATTATAACTCTCTCATTTGGATTACATTAATTTTTTTACTAATGTTGTAATTGATTTTTTCTTACTTTTTATTCCTTTAGATGTATGTTCTGTTATGCTATTAGATTATTACATTAGGCATATATATAGATGATTCAAATGTAATATAATAAATAAATTTATTCTCATGATATTTATTTTTTTCATTTAATGTTATTCTTTTATATAGATTATGAATGAATGTTACCAATGTGGTAATGGTTTAATGATAAATATATTTATTCATTTTAAATCTATGATGACATCAATTGATGTCACCTTTTACTACAATGACATAGTCCAAGGATGCCATTATTATTCATCTATGAATGGTTAAAGAATGAAAATATATTCATGAAACTTGTTATAATTCCTTGGGTTATATCATGAGGACGTTATTATTAAACTTGTCACTCTTCCATGAGTAATGAAATGATAAAATTGGTTATGAACCATGATTATTTTTATGGGTTATGATATGTTGAATTTTTTTCCTTAAGTCAAACATATATATAATTTTTATTATGTGATTGGGGTGTCTATATCTGCCTCCAATTTATTGGGTAACGAAATTTTTTTATTAGCTAAAAGGGTATATTGGTGGTTTGCCTTGTCGTAAAAACATTGGAACGGAGGTGGTTAGCCTAATACAGGAATTCGGTACACAAGAGGTAATATCAAGCCCAATGTTGGAACATGTGTGTTTAGCCCATGCCAATCATGTTATGAATATATTTTTGGGTATCCATGATATGTTATTTTCTATTAATATGTAAAGGCCATAAATCTATGTCTTATACCAATGTAATGATCTCATTGACATGTTTTTATATTTTCGTGTTATTAATATCATATGAATTGTTAATATCTATTCCCTGAATAAAGAATCTTATTTTTTTAAGTGGTATGTTTTCCATTTGATTTTATCATTGTCTCATAACCTTATGTTGAATTTATACCAGCATTTCTCAGATTTTTACCTCAATGAGAATATTATCTCTCACATTCTTATGATTTCATTTCCCATGTTTTGAATAGGGGATTATTTATGGTATGTTTGAGAATAGTAATATAGGGTAATATTATTCTGATATTAAATTAATATCTCTCAAAAAACTAATAATATTTTGTTCCCAGATTCCAAATTCACTAAAATATTATGGTCTATACGCATGTGTTAGTGTAATATACTGATTATTCATCCCAAATGATATAATAATTTTTTGGGAAATGTTTTGAGTTCTATAGATGTTATTAAAAGAAATATATAGATAACCCTTGGTAAATATGATTAGAAAGAATTAGTTACATCCATATGGATATTTCTAAATATATGTATAGGGATTTCATTAACTACATGTCCAATAACGAGTTAATCTATAAAAAAATGCATTGAAATTTTGGTACAAGTTAGATACAATGGTTTCAAATAAGTTAAATCCTTTCATGGATACTTCTTGTGTACTTTTCTCCATCATAGTAGTACCAACCTATAAGAACTCTAAACAAGAGTGAATTTATCTATACTCTATAAGAACATGGTGCACAACGATTGTCCTTACTACAATAATATTTTGACACTACTAGGGGATAAAGATTGAAAATTCAAAAACTCATTATGAACCATCGTAAATTATTTAAATAGATGATGTATATGATTGACATAAGATAAAACTAGTGTGTCACATATTAAAAATAATGTGTTACTATTTACACATCCTATATATGACTATCTTGATTATTTTTACTTCCAATATGATTAATGATTCTCAAATTATCCTTTTTGTTTTAGTAAATGATAAAATCAATATGGATATTAGTTAACATTAAATTTAATAGACAATAATTTTATCAACATTTAATGGAATGGTGATTGGTGTATTGTATGATTTGATTATGAAAAATTATTTATCATGATATATAATAATAATTTTTATCTTAATGAACTATTGGACTAACCAATGATGAAAAATATAGAGTACGTTGAGTGTTCAGGTATTATATATCATAGAGAAATGAATTTATGGTTTTTATTTGATGATGATGTGGAAATAAATACTCATTGGAATGTATTATAGGAAAACAATGATTATTTGAGTGCTGAAAATTCATACAATGAGAAAATAATTTTAAACGAAAAATTATAATTGTTGTTAACACTAAGGATTCGAATATTGGTATCATTATGTTATTACAAATAGATCAATTAATGAAATTTGGAATGTATATGCATAGTGAAACTCAATTTAATATGGGGAATGTTTTTGAAGTGAATCAGAAAGATAGAATAATTAATGGCAATATTTCGGATGATAAAGTGACCAAAAATGTAATATGAATGTAAAAAGTATAAAATAACAAGAAACCCAAAAATATTAAATTGTTTTAAAATGATATGTTATGATTAATTTATTTTTTATTGGAATTAATGTATTAATATAATTTAATAATGAAATATATAAGGATTTTTTTGAATAAGTTTTTAATGATGTTTTTCTAAAATATGTTGATTGGTATTGATGGAATAAAAATATTATTTTATCCTAAGGAGATGTTATTATTATGAGATGATAACTCTTAATTTTTTCATTAGGATTAGAAAGTTATTTTCTATTTGGATAAATATATTATTTATATGGATAATGTAATTTTTATACTATTGGTGACCTTAGAACTAATAAATGACTTATTAAAATAGTCGTTTATGTTAAAATTAATGGAGTTTAAAAAAATTTATGTTTAAGGAATATCTCAAAATATATGTTTTTTTATATGTAATAATGTTTAATTTTTGTGTTAAATAATGTTTTAATGTAATTCAGGTTATTACCATGTTTTAATATAATTCTTTATCAAGGTATCCTCATGTTTTTATTTAAAAATTAAGATATACTCCTTCCTGTTTGAGGGACTAATGGTAATATCATATTGGAAATTTAGTTTCCTTCTTTCAAATGTTTTGGAATTAAATTTTTTTGGATTAGTTTTACAGATTAAAATTTATGAATTTTTTTGTTTGAAATCATATTAGAATTTATATATTAAAATATTTTTTCACCATTTGATGGTTTGTCAATATTTGATACTATGTTGTTTCATTTTTTTGATAGAAACAATAACTTATCATTCAATTATTTATCTAATTTAGTCTATCAGACATGAAAATCCGTCTCTTAGACTAATAGATGAAGTGGAAATTATAAAAATCACATTGAGAGGATTAAATTATGATTTTATTATAAAAAGAAATCACGTAGGTTCATTTCCATATTTTCTCAAGCTATATAGACATAGAATCCCCCAAAATTGGGAAAATGATCATATTTTATTAAATAATAATAAAATAATATCTAATGAATAAACATATCTAGATCAACAAATTTCATATGATAAATTATCTCTATCATTCTTTATATTTATTTATGTTTGTATTCCATGAAAAAACATTGCTTCCACCCTTTGTTATCCAATGTGGAACCTCATTAAGAGTTAAATTATGTAATAGTTAGTTCTTTAAACGTCTATTTTAATGTGAGTTTTATTATTCATTTGTATGATATGGGTTTATGTGACTTAATTATCAAATGTTAAACTATTTATGATGGAAATAATTTTCAATGGATAAATTTATTTTAATTACAGTAGAATGCAGAACTTTGAGATTTTTTAAAAACAAATTTAAAATGAATTATATCATTTTGATATTTTTTGATTAAAAATAACACTGAGATTATATTTAATTTTAATAAATTCAATTTTTACTTTCATTAGACACAATACTGAGTATATATTGCGATACATGAGACCCTATTTTAAATTATACTTTAATGACTTTAAAAAATAATTTCTTTAATTCAATATTTATCACCTAGACATTGGAATGTAAGATTTATGTAGGGTTAAATAAATTAAGAAAATATGGTTTAAATGCACACAAAGATGAACACACATATATATAATAAATTATTTGGTGACCAATTTCATTAAATAGAAAATAAAAAACATTTGAATATATTAAAAGTTCATCATAAAAAACATTCTGCACTAAAAGGTGTGTTAAGGAAATCAATTTATCAAATAATTTTTTTTTATATTTTTAATTAAATTTATATACTATATATTCAATGAAATGATCTAAAATATTCTCCTATTAGATTCTAGAAAAAGGATAAAAATATTTCCAATTTTACTCTCTTATATATATATTTTTGAGATGGATATATTGCAACACTGTAGGGTCCCAATAATTCCCCCAATGGAAGGAAAATATTATCACTGGTTGGGTAGAGAAAAGATATAATGTTGGATTAAAAATTTGAGGAGAAATGTGATGGAATAAAATAGTTCAAAGGGATTTTTTCCAACTACGTACCATCATTGGAAAAGGTTAGAAAAAGGCATAAAACATGAACCATTGGGAATAGAATGGACTACGGGTCACTAGCATATGTGGAATTGTTCGAAGAATGAATTTTTTTTGTATAAAATTTCCACCAGCGAACCGAATATGTTGCGAACAGTTTCACTGGAGAATATATGATGGATGTTTTCCCTACATACCAGCCTTGAGAACATAGTAATTCATGGATTAGGAGTATTCAGTGATGACCTGCCAATCACTGATCCAAAAATCAAAATTCAATATGTCTTCCTTGGGCCAGAATTCATCCATGGGATTCTAGAGAACGTGTCACACAGACTGCAAATACAGCTTCCTTGGTGGTCTGTAAAAGGATCACCAAGGGAATAGAGAAAAAATGAAGAGGGGAAAGTGGATGTCATAGTGACACTTAGGATGGGTGAAAAGTGGACAAATAATGTATAAGGTGTGGGAGAAATTTCTCCCTCACCCAAAGAAGTTCACGAGACTCCCTCCAACATCGGAAGTAGTTCCTAGATTCCTTTCTTATCAATAAATATTTCGCTAAATCCATCCCATCAACCATATTCCTAAATATGTTCACGATGGTCCTCCCCGCAAACCGTATGTGGAAGAACCTCCATAACCAACAAGTGAACCAATAAAAATATATATTTAAAATTGTTTGTGTATTACCATATATATAAGACGGTTCATAGATACCAATATGAGGAAGATGGTTCAAGGAACCCTGTGGAATGAAATTCATAGCTTTCTCCCCCTCCTACCATTATATGTGGCAAGATCCTCTGCGTTCCAACATACATGGTCATCTCATCTGAGTACAATAAAAAGTTTCCAGCTCTTACATGGGTAGCTCTTTAGTGGATACTCTATTTAATGAACCATTTTCCCGCACGGGTCCATAAAGCGGGCACTGCTCCCCCACACCCCCACTCCCGATCAGTATCGGGCTGTTGTCCCCGACCTCCAAGCCATTCCCTTCGCTTCCATCATAGACCCCCATGAAAAATGAAGATTTACACCATGACCATTTTATTATGGATCGATGAAATTTTCCATTCCTCTTACATGTCTCAAAAAAATATATCCCTTAAATACCATGAGAAGAGAAATTCCTCATACACCTCTTGAAAAGCCCTATAACCTACCTCATATGCCTGGTTGACCTAGAATTATATAGATAATCATAGAATGGGTGTTTCATGAATTCTTGATCACATCCTTTACATCCAAAAAACCACTATGTCTCTAGCGATTCTAGATCCTCATAATCATCCATGGACATGAGAAGTGTCAGGAAGACCCATTGTTTAACTGTACTCATCATGCCACGGTGGCCCTACATATGAAGCCTACAAGACGAACATAAATCAATGGAAAATTATTCATCATTATAGTCCATTCCTACCATTGTATGCCTAAATATCCTCCATGCCCCATAGTATTAATCCTTATCCGAGAATCCCTAGTTTGATAGTTTACACATTCTTTCCCTCTCATGTTCGAGGCATGTCCAATCATCCCAGTCAGATTATCCTACATTTAATAATGTCTCATTCCCTCCACAGTCCCAAATATTTTCCTCAAACTATGAATTATCATAATAACAACATGAAAATATATTATTATGTCATCATCCAAGTTATATGACATTAAACTATAGTATACATGGTGATTTAGGATATTCATAAACATACCCAGCTATAGGAAATGGAAGGCCAGTGTCCTGCTGAAACCTCTGCTTGACTATGCACATCATGCACTGGTGGCTCTGCATGTGTTGCCCCCAAAAATACCCAGTCAAAAGAAGGAAAATTGATCCTCAAGAGATTACCTTCTTACCTTTCGGTTCTTCATTGTCTTAATACCTCATGTCATTTCTCTTGATCTAGGATTCTCTATAAGCATGGTTTACAAATTCTATCGCTCTCATGTTTGAGGAACTTTATTAATATCCAAACACGATTTTCCTTAAGATAATAATGGTTTCTATAACATTTGGTCCTCATCGCACGACCCTGAACTACATGAACCCAAATAGTACTATCCACATGATGTAAACGGTCATACCCTTAGCTGAGATATATGACTTTACACTGTAGTATACATCATAGTACGTGCTCCAGGGTCCTCACACTTAGGTAAGTCCCCAAATTTTTTGTGGTCAGGCCACATGACCTCTAATTCCAACTCACATTGAAAGGTCCACTGCTCCTTGCCCTCTCCCACCACCACCTCAGACTCTTTCGCTGCAGGCACTCCCACTACCACCAACCGGGGAGCCGGCATGTGCATTGTTGAATCATTCAAAACATCTTGTTTCTGACACTGAGCATGACTCACATTGTATTAGTGGTTTGTTAATATTACAACATGAAAACACTATGAACTATGAGAACTCTGATTCCTGATCAAAACAGGATATGTAATATGCCTTCAAGTATGCCCAATCTCAAATGGTTGCTCGTCCAAATAGGGCCTCCCGATCATGTCCCGTCAAATGGGCATCTTCCATGCATAATCGCCACACCATCTGTATTACATGGGTTCTAATTATATCCTTAAGATACATAGGAAACCTTCTTAGTGGGACTAATCCCAACATCTAGTCACCATTCACCCCCCTTGTTAAAGATAAAATCTTGGGAGCCTTATAATACAACTCAAGTTTGCATCACCTCTGTATCATCAAATACATGCATTCTTACGACGATATTTCAAACTATGGGTATCCCTTGGATGCACTCATAATGGATTAACCATGTATTCATGAACATATGAACATGACATTAATTTATAGGAGAGTCCCAGAACATTCCACAATCCTTCCCCAGAAGGGCGTAGTAAGCCTGACCTCCCATCCTCATGAACAATGGAGTCCTTAAGTGTCAATGGATAAATCCTCAGCCGATGAGCACCTCCTTTGAAATTAAGGTCCATGAATCAAGGATAACATGTCCATTTTTCATTCTTGGCTCAAGGAATAATCCCATTAGAGACAACCTGAGGATGTTACATATGAGGAGGACAAATTTCATGAGTTTTTTACCACAATGCAATCAGCAGTTGGGACAAACAATTTTTGCAGGGTAAATTTGACCTTAATTAAAAAATAATGATGACGAATGGGTCGAAATAAAGGAATTTAATATTCGACGAGAATCCATTTCAAGAGAAAAAGGGACAAGTGATGATCTCCATCATTCAATTTTGACACATCCCTCAAAATGCACCACCTCGGAGGCTGAACAGAAATGGTGAACTCAATGCGAATCCTTAACCAAGGTGGTGGTTCAACCCAAAATATAAAATACAAGACAATACTACAGTTCATGGGACTATTTTTACACTAGTACATGAAAAATTCTTAACCATAGAGGCAGAACAAAATGGTGGACTTGATGTGAATCCTTAAAAAATGTGGGGGTCTCACCCCACTTAGTCCCTCTCGCTCTGCAACAAAAGAATGGTGGAAGGGTTCCATGGTGAATCTCCAAATACAAATATGTTTAATGAAATGATACATTCATAATTTTATGTTGTATGTTTAAAACCCAATGAACTTGTGATTCATGTAATGTCAATTTCTATTATTTTCTTTTACCTGAACAAATCTTATCTATTATGGAAAAATAATAATATTATACAATAGAATAAGAACATGAAATTGAAATAAAAAATTTTATTCAAATAAGAACACCCTATTGATTACAACAAACTGAGATTAGGAGGGAATTGAATCTAACCAAATATACCTATTATAAGCCCTATCAGAATTACAAGGAGACAATATAAAACAATGAGATCCCCAAGGAAGTGATATAGATCCTTAGGATTCATCATAATGAACATAATAATGGCTGAGGCCACCACGACAACACTAAGCACCAAGGGTATGACGTGTACCATTCTCTTCAATCAACTTGTGTGTTAGGACACGCTAATTCTTGGATTTATAATACTCTAATGTGACAGTGGCTTAGGAAACCATGAAACTCTAACAGCTGTAAATATAGTTTTTTCCCTCGTTGGAAAATTAATTGAAAACATATGATTATATTTTAGTTCTCCAAATAATTAGATTATGATTTGGAAAAATTATTAAACTACTCCTAACGATGAACATTAAACGGGAATAGGGGAATTTTTTGAGTTATACATTGGTTTTTGTGTAATGTAATAATGAATTCAAAACATGTTTCAATTAATTCAAATGTTTTGTAAACATTTTCATTTAGTGTCTCATTCTATGTTTAATTATAGTTAATTGATTTATATATATACCACTACAACACTAATCTAAGAATTATCATTCTATTTATAATTTTTTATGTTTAAATATAGTGTTTATAGATAACCTTAAGAAATAATTTTAAGAGGATGTTTAATTTGTAAACATTAACCTTATAATGTTTAAAAAAAACCAAGTATAAAAAAAAGATTTTCTATATAGTTTTCTTTTCCCTAAGACTCTTTTTTTAGGTTATATTAAATTTAGGCCTGGTAGGGCCATCCATTTCATGGCTGGGGTGAGGGAGGCGACACACTCTAGGTGGTGGAGCCTAGCCCTCAGCCCAAGCCTGGGCCAGCCCAAGATCAGGCATAGGTCTCTCGAGGAGCGCATAAAAGGAATCTTGGGAGAATGGGAGCACATGTGTGCGCACAGTGTGGGCGCAAGGCCGCATGAGAAAGGAAGGGCCAAAGCCTACGAGGTAGGCGGGGGACCATGTGTAAGGCCCCCTGTGTGTGTCCTGTGTTATTTCTATCATTGTGGGAGGACGAGGCATAAATAATATTCTCGTGTGGCTCCCCATTTTGATGTGGGAAGTGTTTTTCCAAGTTAAACAAGATCTTGGATATCGAATCACCTCACACGTGATCTAGGTCACTGATCTTGATCCCGAGCTTGACCCTCTATGACTGCGGCGCTCCTCAGGGTTTTTGTGGTCTATTTGATCTGGTAAGATCTAATCGAGTTCGTTCGATGTATTTAAAATGATACCTATATCATGTGCTATCCGATGAGACTCGGACCAAATCTGAGTTGTCCATTATCTTCATAATCCACAAAGGTATCTCAACACTTGATTCCTTGTCCAAACTGATCACGTATGTCAGCTTTTGTTTCCTCCCAGTTTTTCTCATGTGGTGCTTTCTTCTTCCCCACGACATGCCCCGAACCAGTGGTCAACTCTTGTCCCGCTCATCTCCCATCTCTTCCAAAGCTATCCAAACCTCTCCCACCAGCCTTGACCTACATTTGTGCACCCCAAGGTTGCATGGTAGGACCATGAGCACATGAAAATGTCATGTTCTTTCCTCTCTATAAGTCTCTCCTCCTCCCCTATTGGTGATCCCTACTATTGCACCATGTTTCTCCCTCCTAAATCCTTCCAAGAGAACCGCATCCCCTTCCCTTCTTCTCCAGCCTCTCCCAATACCACCTATAAAGGTGTTTTCCTTTTTCATTTTACACACAATAGGGTTTTCATAAATATATTGTATACACAATTGATGTATATATATATATATATTTTAATATATACACTTCGAACTATTTTAAAAACCCAAAACTCCTCGGTTGCCTTCTCTTTTGAGGTTAGCATGCATTAGTGAAAGTGTTTTGTTTTCATCTTTTCATGAAAACGATTTTCAAGTTTATATATATATATAAACACACATCCTTTTTGTATATGTCATTTATATACTTATTAATTCGGTTTTCTCATACTCATATCCTCCCTAAAAGATTCATGCTGTAAGTGTTTATAACAGTTTGCATTCTTAAATTTTATACAAAATGGTTTTTATACAATGTACATACAAACTGTGTAAATATATATATATAAGTGTGTAAACATGGTTGTGAAATTTTATTTGAAAGCCTTAACCCCTTTAAAAAGCCATTTGGTTTAGGGGATTTCATGTATATTCAATGAAGATTACCTTAAATTGCATTAAAATGGTTGTTTTATACTATATATACAAAGTATATATGTATATATATTTTATGTGCTCATGTCAAACAGTTTTTAGCCTTGGTCATGTAAAAATTCCTTCGGATTTTTAGATCCCATGCACTTTCACAATGTTCTCCATTGATTTTTGTAAAAATTGGTTTTCCTTTTCTCTTTATATGTATATGTAGATACATATACGTTTTAATTTTACTAACATACAGATATAACATGTATATGGATTTTAAAACCTTTAATTAATGAAAAGACCTCTACCATTAAAGATCACTACATTTTAAAAACTGTAATAAGATTATCACGTCCTAGTTTTAGTGGAAATTATTTTGAAACATAGATTTATTTAAAGAAATTTTTATAGGTGTTTAAGGTTATAACTCCCTATAAGTTTAAGAAATAAATTGAAATGTGTTTGAATTATTCTTAATAGGGTTTTTTATTTAATCAAATAAAATTACATTGTACTTGGTATTAATTTTACTCTTTATGGGTTAAATTAATTGAATAATGTTCCTAGAATTATTATCATAGGTTCATATATTTGAAAAATACACTCCATATCAGCATGGAAATAAATCAAGTAACATTTGGGTAGAATTTTATTATGCACATGCCATGTATGTTTACTATTATTCAATAAATTGTTTAATGCATGTCATAATGTAATGTTTAATGCATATATTTATTTAGTAAATGAAATTTCGTTTTTTATTTGATTGATAAACACCGAATAATAATAATGAATCTATGAACCCGTTATTTAGAGTGGTATAGGACACCTCAAATAATATCACTTTAAAATGGGTACCCAAAGTGGTATGGGATGCCTCGGATACATAGCCCCCTAAGATATAATAGGATTGTATTAGACTATTTATGTGATGGGTGAGGCCCATTATAGCATCTCGATGCATCAGCATGTCATATGAGACAAATAATGGTCATCGCACGAGGCCTGAAAAAAGATATGGTTCAGGTGAAATTCCAAGAAAATGATATGTATAGTCTCGGAATGAGGCCATGACACAGTCTGACATTATACAATCCTCTTAATGTTCAAGTATGTGACCGACCATGGGGTTTTCCAACTAGTAGGATATCCCTGTTACATAGCCTAATGTGTTCACATATGATTTAAAAGCATTGAGATTTTATGTTTCATAAATGTTAGACTCCGTCCATTTATCAACAGTTTTAAGCTACTACATGTTTGAAATTTTGGATATGAATGTAATGTTATGTGCACTCAGATTATGACTTGTTGATGTATAATTTTAATGCCTTGTTATAAGAAATATTCATAACCAGCATAATCGTATTTGTTATGTATTGTTCAAGGTCTTTAGTCCATGTTTATTCATATATACTATTATAATGATTAGATTTTGTATTAGAATCATCCTTTTATTTCATGTAAATTAATTTTCCATAAAAAATTTTTTTATGTTTATTTGTAAGAAAACTACTTTTAGTAAAGAATGATTCTTTTGATGTTGTTTTCAAAACCCATACGAGGAAAAATTTTCATCACACTACATTTTAAATGAAGAAATTTCAGGTATCAGATATTATTTGATGATGATTGAAAATGATGCAAGTTTCCCAGAACCTGAACCTCACGATCCACTGTATCATGGGAAATGATGTGATATTTGAAAATGATTGTTATAATTATGTTACATCATGTCTCATAGGCACTGGCTCTAGGTACTCAGGGGCAGGGGATGTCACAATCTGTATGTCATATATGTATTGTAGGTTCCTGTAGAGTGATGTTTGATCAAAATAACATCCCCACAATCCATGAAGATGCACACATCGGTGATCGCACGGGTGGTCCTGGCATCAATGAAGAGCATGACCCCCTCGCCTACCCAGCGTCTTCAACTCTGGGTATCCAATGCACTGATCAATGAGTATAACCTAAATGGTACTCAACCAATGATGGAGGCCACAAGAAAAGCCATAGAGTCTGAAATGGTCGTCCAACCACCTAATCAGTGGCTCTCAGAACCACAACCCAAGGGGGCCCCGATGGTCATCTTGAACCGTTTCGAGATCATGTCCCCCTAATGTGACAATTACTACCTCACTTAAATTTTTGAGGTAGATGAATTCAATGATTATGGATTCATCTCAATGACATGGGGTTCATTCCCATAGGCCCCTTAAATAGAACATCGTGGCCAACACCCGATGACCAATCCTCCTCCCTTCGAGGAGGAACATATATCGTGGGGACCTTCCAAAGTCCATGAAACTCGGGCCCCTTAGGATATCCACCAAGGGAGGATAATATATATCCTAGATAATTTTATCACCCTATTTCATGAGGATATAATCTTTCATACTAATGTGGTAGTGTTCAACGAGTATACACACAACTATTACCTCTCCACTCAAACTCAAAACAAAAATAGGGTGGCACGATACTAACACATGCACATTTCTACTAGTTCTCACTGGTCCCTTCTTGAAGACAAAGTGAAAAAATACAGGCAGATGTAGGAATCATCCGATGCACAAGAATCCTACCATCCAAATATGGTGGCACTCAACTATTAGTAGGATGAAACACCTAGTGGCTTGTTTCAAGCCTGCCATCCAAATTGGGAGAAAACCAAATATGATCAGATCCAAATTACTATGGATGAATTCAAATCCCGTGAGACATATAAAATGGAAAGTGAGTGGATGAAAATCCCCATTCATGAATATTATTACCATCAGTCAAATATAATGGCAACCTTAGATGATAACTACAGACAGACTCGTTCCTATATCTTGACACAGGGGAACTGCCAGTATCTAAAGTAAATTCATGGAGGACAAGATTATTTAAAATCATTTTACCTGAACTTGGAATGGGCCTTCACACCCATTCATGCCAAATATTTATCTCATCCAATCATATAAATATTGTAAGATTAGACATAGATTCAAGACCATATTCTACAAACGTGCCAATATATCATTTCGTTGGAGGAAAAGATGAGAAATCGGGCCCATGAACCGATTTCCTCAAACGGAATAACTCACTACCAAAATGAGTTTGTCATTCTAGAGTAGTTATGAATCCCTGCACTATTAAAAGATGATTGGAGGTAATATTCAATGACAAAAAAAACATATCGGGAACAAATATCTATTCCAACTAGGGGATTCTAGCCCAACGTGGTTGCTGCTCCTGGGTAGTCACAAATCCATTCCAAAACTCAAGATGCCCGTCGACATATCCTGAAGACATCACGGGACCCAATAGGTGAAGGAACCATATTTTAAGGCCTTTACCAACTGTATATGGCCCCCACTACCTGCATGAGATCACCAATGAATGAAGTGCGCCAACAGAAACTGAAAAATGAAGAGAACATACATGATCCTTCTCTCCTGGAAGCTGGGGTTCTTGAAGTCCTCCAACATATATAGAAATATGATCAATGTCCTATCATTCCATTAGAAAATAATGGATGTGGATGTATCAGTTGTGATGGTCCTTCGCGCAATGTCACTACCTGTAGTACTGAAGGTCCTCCACAGAGCACCCACATGGGCTTTCTCCCTGGTGAAGAATGATCGGTCATAATGGCATATCTCCTGATGTGTGACGGGGTAGCCCTCGACTCAACGCAAATATTAGAAAGCAATAGTGTCCTCCCCTTGCTGTCATCTACCCTGATGGTCCTCCCATGTGAATAAGCTACTAATATACATCTCCCATTAGTCATACATGATGTTGTGATAGTAGTCCTATCCATGATGAATATCACTATGATGGACCCCCTTGCAATAATAGTTGTTTTGAAAGTCCTACCCATAGTAAAATCAAGAAATGAGAAGGTCCTACTCATACTGAAATATATCCTGAAGTCCCTCCCTAAGATGTACACTACAAAAATTCTCCCTGCAACCATGAATCATTTCATGATGGTAGTCCCCACCATGATGACAGTCACTATGAAGCCCCCCCCCTCAACGATAGTTGTTGTGAATGTCTTCCACACAGTGACATTAAGTAGAAATAAGGTCCTACCCATACTATAACATATCCTAAATGTCATCCCCATGGGATAAGACATAAAAAAAGTCATGTAGTCAGGCATAAAGTTGCAATGGTAGTCCTCGCCATCGCTGCACCACATGTGATGGTCCTCCTCACGACAGAAATCTATACTGAAAATAAGGTCCTCCCCTTGACGGAAAAAACATGAGAATGCCCTCATATGCTGAGGCCCTAAAAAAGGTGTCAAAAACATCAGGCACTCCATCTATAACAAGTGACATTCTCTCTCAACTATAGGATGGCCCAGGGCCACACACCTCTTCTGAGCCACCCCTTCACTGTCATCAAATCAATAATGCTCACACCATCCCAATTGATTGGAAAAAAATTATTATGAGTCAGTCGAGAAAGGAATATCTAGTATAAGAGCCTCCAGATGAACGACATAATGATATGATGAGTATGAGAAGATAACTTGCAAGGGAAAATATAATATTGATGTATTGGACAATGACCACTTCTAACATTGACATACCAAGAGTGTTGTCAGGGGAATGAAAACATGATATTTTCATTTTCATATGGACAAATCTTCGAAAGTTGAAAGAAAAATTCCTACCTGTGAAGGGTACGCAGACATTGTCAAAGAAATAGGGGACCTTCTCCGTCTGATCGACTTGGAATATCCCCCATCTACAAGGTAGACACATTCATAAATTCAAATGAAAATACGTGAAATGAATTTCCTCCATGAACTGAATAAATTTCATCACCTCATTGGGACGGATCTAGCTGGATTTCGCATTCGGGGATGGGGAGAACCTGGAGCTTTTCACATTACCCCACGCCCAATTCAGTAGGCCCCATTGGAAATAAAATCCTACATTTCCATCACCCAGAGGTAGAAATAATGTGAAACCATTACACCGATATGATTGGATACTCAAAAAAACTAGCCCCGAGTAAGTCTCAAAAGAGTTAGGACCAAAGGGATCAAGCCATCAAAAAGAATCAAAGTCAGTTGACCAGGATCATCCAAGAGGCTTTCCGCCTCAGGGAATACAACCATAAAGTTGTACCCACATATCCAAAACCCCATAACCATTGTTCAAGATGAATTCCATACTCGGGTCACACCCGTATGGGAGTTCATCAAATTGAAAGGGGGGAAATAGTGGATGTTAATGACGTGATACAGGAAAAACCCCAGGCCCATGGTTTGGGGAAATTGTTTAATCAAAATTAACTCATAAGACTACAAAATCTAAGCTATAGCGCACTATCATGTGAATGGGAACAACCTAATCCCATAGGGCTGGGGGAGTTTTTACCTCAAATCCCCATGTGACGAGCATTTATCTTCCATCGTCAAGGAAGAACTATGGATAGAGGAGTTTCCTACTCAACCTCTGCTCGTGGTTTACACCCTCCCAGACAAAGGTTCATTATGATGTCAGCCCAGGGATCCCTTAAGGTCAATATTTACTAGGAAACCCGAAGAATACTGTATAATGGAAATAGAAAGTACAAAATAAGGTGCAAAATGTCCTCTTTTCATTAGGCACTAGGTATTCCACCCCCAATGTGGTACTCCTTAGTGAACATTGTAATCATCAACCCCACAGATCTCATAGTAAATTAAACAAGATTAGTGGATGAAAATAATATTATTCCCATCCTTATGAATCCCACACTGAGCCCGATAAAAGGCATACCTAGAACCAGAGGGTGGTACTAAATCTAGGTTCCCCTTAGTAAATCCAACATTACCTCTTCTACAAAAATACAACAATGAAATAAATAAATCCAATGTCATTTATGACCAACCCCCTCCTCCCCTGATAATGTATACCTCAAGCATGAGGTAATGTTTTCTAAGAAGGATTTAGAAATGAGAGAGCTCAGATGAATTAATGTCAATCTACATCGAGGAATTTCTCTCACTGGATGTGTTCCCTATATGGAAAATTAGCATATACTCCGATAAAAGGTAACCATATCACATGAACTTATCCCAGTGAATGAATCCAAGCTCGGAGGACCATTAATCCCACCCCTAAAAGTACATTAGTACATCCCCCCGCTTGGAAGGCCCCTGGAATATATCCAGGTAAACTATAAAATGATACCCCAGGCTGGGTATCCACCCCACATTCCAGTTGTGTTTGCTCACCCAATGATGGCCCCTGCTGCACCAAATCAATCTCAAGATAGAAAGGATATGAATCAAGGTCTCATAAACACTATCATGAATCTAATAGCTCAACTAGAAGCTATATAGGGGCAGTGAACTCTGATACTACGAGATAAAAAACTATACCCCGAGAGGGTGAGCAATTTTACACCACCAAAAAACATAGAGAACCCCAAATTCCTAGTATTAAATGGATTGAGGTACCGTGAACCTCATTTAATGCACTATACCTTCTACTGTGACCCCATGATCAGAACTTCAGAGTAGCAAGAAGTTTTAATACATAGGTTCTTTGTACAAACCCTAGAGGGATATTCTTTTGTATTATATACTAGCCCTCCATTTTATTTAATTACAGGATGTGAGGACCTCTTGTGACAACATGTCTTCCAGTTTAGTTTGATGCTACCCAAGACAATGGTATCTGTTCTCATGAACTGAAAGTAACAAGAGAAATAAAGTTTCACAGATTTCATTACTAGATGGAAGGACCTGACATATTCCATGAACCGACCACTCCCCCCGGATGAGATGCTCTCCATGTGCATCGATAACCTTAGTGATGAATTGTGAATGACCATCATCTTGATAAAGTACACCAGTGACTTTAGAGACATCTCTTATATTTCCCAATGGATATAAAACTTATTGAAAAGGGTCAATATTATGTCGTGAGAGGCCCCATCTTCCCCTGGGAATGGAACGAGAAATTACAAAGCGTCTTCTGTAATGCTTAATCCACCACACCAACAGCTCTAGTTTTGAGGCCCCCACTAAATCATGTGGGAGACCTGGATACAGAAAACACCCCTCCTCACCTAATAATGATGAGTTTCTATGTTCTAAAATAAATTTGTTTTATAGAAGAATAAAAAAATTTAATTCTTTCCGAGATGACCAAGTCCAGGGTGAATTCACAGCCACCATGAATGAAATTCTACTCTAACTGTCATAGCCATTGAGAGCAGATGAAGTGGATGTCAATGACTATAAAAATTACTTTTTTTATTACCATATACAAGGACACAACATACATGATTGTTTTTCTCAAGGATCTCATTAAAAAGATGGTGGATTAAGGCCATGTAAAGATGGGCACGTTGCCAGAACAAGTGGCGTATGTTTGCACCTCAAACTCAAGAGTGGAAGAAGACTGGAAACCAGTCACTAGAAAGGAATAAAATTATGGCAATTTTATGAACTAGAAGACTATCAACAAAGTCCATGGAATCCACCAGGCATAGTTTGGACAACCATCTGCACCCCCCAAATCTCCCAATACAACACATCCATCCTCCTCAGCATCGCTTTTCTCTAAAGGCCATAAGGGAGAAAGAAATAGAGAAAAGATGAGTTGACACCAATGTTGAAGTTAGTGATGACACTTTCGGACTTCATGCCAACTGTCTTGGTTCAATGGAAACCAACCCACCAAATATTACAATGGGATCCGCCCGGCCAAACTACACCATTAGAAGAAGACAATAAAACATGAACAATACCACTTCAAGAACTTTTCATAGGCTCCATTAATTCCATTAACATGATGGACCCATTATCTGATGAAGACTATGGCCATGATCCTGAATTTCACATCCCCAACTGGAGAGCAAGAGGTGTAGGATACAATGACCAAAGGATTCCAGGAACACTTGATCATGAATGGTGTCAAATTCCTAGCCATGCCACAAGTAAAAAAGTTAACGACATGGAAACTCATGAAATGAACATTAGACATACACGATAGGAATCAAAATTATCCATCGACCTTGATGGAAGAAACCCCAACCCAATTAAATTATAGTATCCATCAGAGTAAGAACATGTATCTTACCAACCAACGTATACAGTCATACTAGTTAGGGAAACTGTGGAGAGAACTACAACACCATTGGCTACTACTACAGAGGCCAAACCATCTTTGTCCAAAGATCAAAACCCTAATGGGTTTGTAAAATATCAACCTAGAGCTGGTATGTGCCAACCATTATATCATATGAATGAAATTTTAAAGTAGATATTCTCAATACCACAAATGATGTCAATCCTAGATGTGTTGAGCCTATCCGTAGAACTTATAGAGGCACTCATCGAAGCCTTGCTATGTCCCAGGATTATGGGGCAGAAGTAGCAGTAGCTAATGTCTACAAAATGGAGACTAGTATCAAAGAATGTCATGACTTCATCTCTTTCATAGATATGGTTGAATATGACATCATGCAGATGAACATAAAACCCTTATATGTTTTCATTAAGTGAAATGGAATTGATGTTCGTGGGATATTAATCAACAATTACTTCGAGTTAACCACCTCCAACTGAGAATGCTTCGTCAATTGGGGTACGGTGAAGATATATTGACACTGTGCACTACAACCCTGTTGGGATATGATAAAAGTGAGAAGAAACATTTGGGACAAACCAAGATTAAAAATTGGCTTGTAGATTTCATATCAGATTATGAATTCCTGATGATACAGAGAAGTACGACCTTCGTTGTTCTGTTAGGGAGGCCTTGGTTAAACCAGGACACTGCAACTCCATCCTTATACCATCAGTGTATCATGTATTTCACTAATGTGAAACACATGATGTTCCATGATGATAAATCCCCATTTGAATTTTTTTTTGAATCACATTATATCAATGTCAGGATATATGAGTCAGGAGAAAAACATATTTCAATCGACGACATGTATTGGATCAATTCCCTGAATGGATTGAAGATGGCTCCCTCTGACCCCTTCTAGCAGCTTCGATAGGAGTATGTAAAAACCAGAAGCCATGTTGAATGTGTAATTTGATGACTAGATATTGAATCAGTTGTATACATGGTCTCTGTTATAACCACCAAGTCCAAAAAAATAGAAGAGTAGGCTTACTCACATGTTTTCAGGAAAAGCCCTATCAATGATGCTCCTATATCATCCATGGGATATCAAAATACCCTTGAATCAGAAAATAAGGTAAAAGACCATTTCTCGTCCAATATTGGAGAAGTTGTCTAAAAAATCCTTTCTCCATCAGAAGAGGAAGATGAAGAAGACAGAGAAGAAGATGAATATAAGGTAGTTGAACTCAAATATTTCCATCCTGCATTCAAATATGGTGTTTCAACTATAATTAATAATCATTGAAAGATAAATTTGGGAACCGAAAATGACTTAAGCCCCAATATTATCAGTGTGTCCTTTCTTGTTGAGGAACTAGAGGAATACACAAATTTCATAAATAATAATTGCGATGTGTTTTCCATGAATTAAATGGAGATACCATGCTTCGATCATGAGGTTTCCACCCACCACCTAGGATTACCAGATGATCATCGGGTCTATAAGTAGGCATCCAAAAGGACCCACCTAATGCATGCTACCCAAATATAGGCTGATGATGGCTAGGATATAAAATCCAATTTCATACAGGAGGTCCAATATCTGATCTAGCAGTTAAAATAGTCCATGTCAAATAGAAAAATTGACATATTAGAATCATTATTGACTTTAGGGACCTTAATTGGGGTTTCCCAAAAAACTTATCAGAACCGGAAATATAATTATTAATTGATGCAATAGCTGGATATAAAGCCTTCTCCTTCATGGAATCATGTTCTGGATACAATGAAGTCTAGATGGACTGAGGAGACTAATAAGCTACCAATTTTATGGCCCTTCATGCAGTGTTCTGTTATAATGTGATTTCTATTAGTCTAATTAATTTTGGCTTCAGATATCAGCATGCCATGCAACGCATATTCAAGCCCTTTTGAAAACATTTGTCGAGCATTATGTCAATGACCTGGTGGTTAAGTCATGATAGTGTTCAAACCACATGGTTGATATTTAAAATATCTTACAAAAATTGTGACAACACAGTTTACTGATGAATCCCCTTAAATTCACCTTTGTTGTTATGTCATGAAAATTACTCAGTTTTGTCGTATTCCATAGTGGCATCAAATTCGACCATGAGAAGGAAAAATCCATACATGGAATGTCCCCACCTTGCAACCAAAATAATTTGAGAGATCTCTAGGGGCACCATGTATTCATTCAACACTTCATTTCTAGCCTTTTTGGTAAATTTTTACCTTTTACCAAACTAATGATGAAAGGAGATATGAATGAATGGGATAATAATGATCAAGAAGAGTTTGACATCCTCAAAAGATATCGCATATGAACACTGGTTCTCAGGCCACAAATTGAGATGATATCGCTCATTTTATATGTAACTTCCCTGGAATGGTAATTATGCTACTTCTTCATGTAGAAAATTTATTCTAGTGACAATAAGAGCCTCCACTCCCTCAACTGTACAATTATCAATGTTGAAACTAGGTATTCAAAGATTGAAAAGAAATTCCTAGTCCTAATCATCGTAGTTCATATGATTAGGCATTAACTACAACACCATGAGGACTACCTGTTCTCCCACTACAACCTGCTCAAGTATATCCTCAAGCATCCCATTTTAAATGGGTTTTTATCACAATGGGTGATAATCCTACAATCGTTTAAAATAAGTTACATGCCTTAGATGGCAATCAAAGGTCATGAATTAACAAACATCCTGGAAGAGTAACCCTCAGATGAAACAACACCGTTGAATGTTGAAATACTAGATGATGAAGTGTTTTAGTCCAGGAGTACCCCCAGATATCTGAAATTTAAGTCGACAGTGCTTCCCAAAGCTTGAAATGGAAAATGATGGAGGATCACAATATTAGCAAAGTCGGGCTAGGATTCGTACATGTATCTCTCAAAAAAATACACCCTTCCTTACTCAAACACACCTTTAGAAGGATGGATGAACAATGAAGTGGAATATCAGGCCCTCAATTAACGCATGGAATTGGCACTCTTTGTGCTAGAAAAACACTAATGTATAATGGGCGATTCGAAACTAGTGATCAAATAGGTCAACTGTGACTATGCTATCAAGAAAGAATTACTGGTTCCCTTAATGAACCCTGTTCAAGCCCTAATGCCATTATTCCCATCAGAACCAACATTGACTCATGTCCTGGGGTCATAGAATTCTCAACTGATGCTTTAAAAAATGAAGCCACTACCTTGACCGATCCCGAACGGGATGAAACCGACATGATAATCACTCACCGGTAGATGGTATTTCCATTCATTTAGATGAATACGGTGAAAATCGATGAAATTATCCATGTTCTTGAACCTTATGGTCATAAGACGGGTTGGATGACACACATTACACATTTCTTTTGGAACAAGGAACTCCCACTAGTTAGGGATGAAAAATGAGTTTTTTGAAGACCATTAAGAAGTTTTACACTATACAGTGGGGTAAAACTAGATAAGGTTCTCTATAAATGATGCTTGGATAGGTTCCTTCTCAGGTGAATTGATGGAGAAGAGATAGATGCCATCATGAAAGAAGTGAACGCCAGAACATGTAGAGAGCACCAGCCCACAACCAATCACTCTAACCAAATTCTGAGGCGGGGGTATTACTGGCCCACCGTGATACATGATTGCACCATATTCACTAAATATTTTCATTATTTCAATGTTCATCTTCCCCCAATGATTCTTCATTCCTCTAAGTACCCTAGGCAATTCCTCACCTAGGGGATGGATTTTGTGGAACTATATCATGTCGTTATATCCAGACAAATAAAGTTCATTCTCATAGTGACCGACCACTTTTCTAAATGGTCCAAAGCTATACCTCTTAAGGATGTTGAGGAAAAAACATTTTTATCATTGTGAAGGACATCATCATCACCAGATTTGGTGTCCCTCATGAAATACTGACAGACAATGTCAACAAATTCTGTTCTACTGACCATAACAAGATGTACCGGTAATATAGAATCAAGGATATCTCTTATTCCTACTACCATGTGGTGGCCAATGGAAAAACTAGTAGATTTAAACAATAATATGTCCAACATACATGAAAAGATTGTCGATAAGGATAATAAATCGTGGCCAGATATGCTCCTTAATGATCTGTGGGAATACCAGACCACAACCAAAATTGCAACCCAAGCAACCCCGTACTCACTTGTATATATGGCATAAGCGATGTTACATATCAAAATCTACGTTCAATAAATTCATGTGGCCATTTTCGGTCAACATTCCATGGGCATGAATCAGAGAGATAGTTTGATGAATTGGAGAAGTAAGCTGAAAAATTATTACACACTCTATAGCATTTAGAAATCTACCATAATAGGATTCCACAAGACTTCAACAAAAAGGTTCTCCATTGATCTTTTCTCAATGTAGAAATGGTGTATGTCCTCATAACATCGATGATTCTAGGGGAGAATCCCCCAAATCATGAACCAATGTGGGACGGACCATATGTCATACACAGGGTCTAATCCAATGGATAAAACGCCATGATATCAATTGACAAGAAACTCATCACAACTCCTTCTAATTTCATGTTCTTGAATGAATAATTATCCTAACCCAATAAAAGGTCCATGCTCTATTATGTTAAAATATTAGTCTAAAGAATTTTTATATACCAATTTCCATGCTCTGAAAATCTAAAATATGAGTAAATAATGACTCCAATAGCAAGGTCCATGCTCTACAACCCTAAACTATAAGTAAAGAATGTCTCCAATATAAAGTTCCAAGATCTACGACCCAAAACAATGAGTAATAAAATGATTCCCTCCATATCATAGGCAAAACTGTATACCATAAACTATGAGTAAATGAAAAACAACATGAAGATAATGTCTAAGATCTACAACCCTAATCTATGTATAAAAATTCCCCAAATACTAAGATCCAAAATATATGCCTTTAATTAATGAGTCATCATCCTTTCCACAAGACATTAAACTATAATGAACTCCTCCCTGAAAATTTGAATTTAACTGTGACTCTGGTCCCTGCTAGAAGAAAGTAAACTATATAGCATAAAATTTCATAATTTCATGACAATAATATTCATGATCTCCCATAGAACTACCTATGACTTGGTAACTGCCCTCGCAGAATACATAGCAATGCCTCGATCTTCAAACATGGCCCAACCCCCACTAGGAAACAATGAATCTGACATGCCCTCTATCTACCCACATTCATAGAGGAAACCCTTATCACTCCATGTTTCTCAGTTTGAGTAAAAATCCCATGGGTTTATGATTGGTGGTATAGATTCTCTTAAAAAGGTAAAGTATGGGGTAACATGACTTTCTTGGCAACCATGATGGTTAGAATGAATGTTCCCATACCCTCTAGAGCTTGAAATATTGTTATGGGGTACACATAGATCTTAGTACATTGCCAGCAGGTGTTTGGCCCAACCCCATTAGGAAAGAAAATGAAATTGCCCATCATATTCTTTGCCACCTTACACATGCGAAGGTGACTCTGTAACCACTCCTTGTTTTTCCAATTGAGTATTACTCACATGATCTTAAGATCAACAGTAGGTATTCTCTTATGCAAATAAACCATAAGGGAATTTCGTAGGCCTGGAACACATATCAAGTGAATGCAATTTCCCTCGTGTTTCCCTAATACATCAAGAAATCTTTTGTAGTGACCACACATAACTACGTGTGGCTTGACTATTTCCCTCACAAAATATGTACTGATGCTTGAATTCGACATCCTATCCCACCCATAATAAAATAATGTCCCTTTCCCTCATTCATAGGTTAAAATTGTATAGGGCGTCCATGAAAAGGCATATCTCATGACAATAAGGCTGTGTAATTCTTCAAGAGTTATGTGTGGATCAGTCCTCAGTATTATGAAATTCCTCACATTCCTCATAGTCATAAGAGCTCAAAAAATGTTGCTTCCCTCTATACATATGTGTCAAACATATGTGGATACTCCAGCAGTTTTCAGATAATCATGGTCAATATATTCTCACATTCCCAGGCACATCTTCACCATTTTCCACACTCTATACCTCAGGAAAAAATGGATCCCTATAATCCTTCAAGGCCATATAAAATGGAAGGCCAGTTTCTTGCGACCACCTTTGATTAAAAATTCACATCATGCCCTAGTGCCTCAGTATATGTTGCCAAAAAATGGATGTTAAACATAGTAAAATTCACCCACATGCGAGTCGTCTCCTATCTCAATACACCCATTTTATATCAGTCCCCATGTCATCCTTCCTAATTAATGATTCCCCCAGCACTATGGTTTAAACATTCTATCATAATTCATGTGTATGGAATGCCATAGAATATTTATTATGATTAACATAAACCTTTTGAAAACCTTTATAACAACAAAATCATCCCCACCACATGACATTAAACTACAAGGCTGAAATCATCATCTCCACATGATGATAAAATTTATGGCCAAAATCATCCTCATCGAAAACAATTAAGAGAAATTTCCAAAATTGTTCTCACCACACAACATTAAACTGAAAGGCCAAATTCATCCTCATCGCATGACATTAAACTGAAGGTCCAAAATCTTCCATGTTTCACGACATTTAATATCAGAATAATGATTTATGGCCAAAAGTTATCTCTAATGCTGATTTTTGCTATTCCTAAGAAATGAAATGAAAACCTCATAATCCCTTTTTTCCCAAATCGAGAATGGCTCAAATGAGCTTATAAATTACAATAAGATATCCACAGTGGAGTTATAGAAAAACATTGTAGGAATTTTGTACTAGAATCACGACCCAAAATTGCATTTCACAATTCCCTCCCCTAAGAGGATCCCCATGTCCTAAGCATGTGATATTAAGTAACCACGTATCCTAAAGGTGAAAAAATTCCTCACCTAGTTTATGAGTCAGATCAATATAAGGGACACCCATTTCCATGAGTAAAATACCGCTCAAATTCCCCCAATATGTCCGGATTCACTACCTAGATACTTAAAAATCCATTCTCTAAGTGATACTGAATATTTATATACCTTCAAGGCTATCTGATATGGAATCACAATGTCTTGAACACACCTTTTCTTGACTAAACACATCATTCCTCGGTGGCTCTTCATATGTTACACTAAAAAATGGTTGTCATTCAAAGGAAAATTCGTCCCCAGAAGAGTACTATCCTATCCAGGTACGCCCAATGGCTTCCATGACTCATGTCATCCTTTTTAATTCAGGGGACCCCAAGGTCATGGTTTACACTTTCCTCTATACAAATATCCATGATATATTGGAAAATATGGGCCTGACTCATCTATGGTCTCTTTAGAGGATTCTAAAAATATCACATCCATATGCATGAAGTTGATCCACATATAAAAGAAGAGTGTCCCCACTAGTTTCTAGGATTCCTCGAAGAAGGTTAGTTAAAATGCCCCATTTTAATGTTTAGGTACACCCCTCGTTAAAGGTCACATACCTTGTTCAGCAAGGTCACAATATCCATAATGTGTAAAAGCAATTTTAAATGGAATGCTGGTGTCCTCTGGACACTATATCATGACTATGAATATTGTAACACCCCAAGATTTCATAGTGTGTTATTTCTTCAAAATAATTCAATAACTTGCACTACACGCAACACCGAGTTCAATCACACCTTGACTTACAAAAAAAGCCATTAAAAGAGGTCATGAATAGTGTTAACTAAATTTTAAACTTTATATAATCCTTATAATTTTAGAATCCATATTATGAGTTTCTTAGTCATAATGCACGAACAGATTCATTTTCAGTATTGCACTTTTATCAACTTTTAATAGTGAAAACTTTTTAAATACAATATTTTAAACTTTTTGACTAAATGGAGACATCAAAAAAATTTAAAATGAAACATCCCATGCTTCCACGGTATGCTTTCCTTTGAATAAAACAGTAGCGTGTGTTGTACGCAACTTCGAGTTTTAACACACACCACAACCGATCAAACTAACCGTTATGAATAGTAATACCTACTTTTTAAAATTATATATTTTTTATATTTCAAAATGGACTTCATTTTTCTATTCGGAATATCTAATTTAGCCTAAGGTGAAATTTTGGTACTTTTCGGATAACTTTCATATTTTGATAATTGTGAAAATTACTAAATTTTAATTAAAAACAACTTTTTTAATCAAAATAATTAATACTGATAAATTATGAATTTTAGTATTTTTAAAGTATATTTAGAATATAGTTTTACCATTTAATATAATGTTGGTCATTGGACATAATTTTACAATTAAACCGAACATAAACAAGTGTCAATATTTTGATAGTTATTATCTCTTAAAAACACGCTTTCTGTTTTGACAGCGGGAATTAATTTTAAATTAATTTCTTCCAATTCTTTGTTTTGAATTTAGGAAAATGGATTCCATATTTGGAATCAGGATGTTCAAATTGTGTAAATAGGTAACTTTTATTTTTAATCATTTTGAATAATTACTGCGGTAAATATTTTATTTACCATGGTTAAGGGTAAATCCGGTAAATAAGGGTTAAAAAATAATATTATAATAATACTAAATTACCCTAAAACATGTCTTAACCCTATTGGTTGATACATGGTCGACCATGGGAATCTTTGGGTCGATTTTGGGACCCAATAGATCCAATTGTAAGTGATAATGACACTTTATTTTAATTAAGTTAAAATGAATACAAAAATGACACAAGCATATATCTTTTAGAAAAACAATTTTTACATATGGTTATATATGTTGGACTTTCTATTATAAATATTCATTATAAAGATAAAAAGATTTCCTACATAATTATATTTTATTTATAATTTTTAGACATTAAATAATTTATTTTATTTATGACACAATGATGATGCAGTAATTACTATAATAGTGAAAAAATAAAATAATTGATATTATAAATACCCAAATAAATATAATATGAAACTTTTAATTAATTAAACGTATTTTATAGGATAATATGATCTATTAGGAGTGATTTAATTGACCTTTTTTGAAGTAATCAATCTGTTATGAGTTTCACAAAAATCAACTATTGAATAGTGTCAAAATTGACAAAAAAGAGTTTTTAAAACAAATATTATATTATTAATTGATATTAAATTCCTAAAAATCTAAGCTTCGGCCAAGAGACTTATATCATGATAGTTTCATCATTAATGGACCACTTGGGGGTCGCTTGGATGTATATAGTATGTTTATTAACCATATTATATAAAAATACAAAGAGACATTGTAAAAGTGAAACTAATTAACTTAGAGTTAATACTTAATGATAAGGTTAATATAAGTACCCAAACCTATCTAAATTCTATTGGTTGAGTGTTTTTCGACCTATCCCTACCTTAACCTTTGAATATTCAACTTTTGAGCCATTAGAAACTGAATATGAATTTATTATAAATTAATATTTCTAGCTTTTCCAAAGGTGCCCCTCACCCCTCTTATAAAAAGGAACTCCTCCTTCTCATTTCATCACACCTTCAAAGCCTTTTGGTTCTGCCAAAATCTGCCCAAATACTCTCCCAACATCCCTCAATACAACCTAGATGCCTTAGTTTGATCATAAAGCCAACCTAAGGAGCCCTTTTGATCAAATCAAAAGGAAGAACCCGAAGAAGAGGTAATGTTTTCACCACCCCTTTTTAAGTTCCTTTCTTCTTCCACTTCTTCTTTCTTTGTTATTACCATTATAAAATAATAACTCCAGTATCATATAGATACTGTGATTTTATTATAAATATGGTACAACCATATTCAGTATTCTATCCATCCTTTGAATAACATGTCAACATACGTGCGTACGTACGACTTACCGTCTCCACGTCGTGGTGTAATTGTTATTCAATATATTATTATTTGGATGGGTATAATAATGATGTGTAACTCATGTAAATAATAAATATAACATGATAATGATTCTGTATATATGATATAAAATCCAATTATATATTATTTTAATATCAAAAGAATGATATTGTCGCTCGTGCGTATGTACGGACTACCGTCTCCACGAACGCGATGAGATTCATTGTCCATCATATCCATTCAAGTATAATTATAATTTGATGATTTAAAAATAGTATCTAATGACTTGATATCATTATGGAAGTGAATAATATACATCCCATTAATAACGAATATGGCTCACATAACAAATAATATAAAGTAAAATGAACCCGTTAACAAACGAAATAACGATAATTCTAAGATATTATTAAAAAATCAATGATAAAAGATCATATATGATATCATATTAAAGTAAATGATTCTTGTATTATTCAATAACAATTATTTCACCATTATACAGGAGGTAAACCTACCATCTACCAAGGAAAAATTACAAGTAAGGGATTTTCTTATCTCACTTTAAATTCCGTGAGATTTCCATTGTTCGCCACTAAATTATTGAAAGTCGTGTATTGTGTACTGCCATTTGATATATATTTTATCATGATTATCTTTATATTCATGTTATTCTGTAAATAATTTGGTGGTTATTATCTTTTGGCCATACGACTCAGTTGATTAACGTGGTAAGGAGTTTCTTATCTCAATCTTAATTTCGGGAGAATTCCATTGTTCACCACTTAATTATTACATGTGGTGTATGTGTACTACCCATGATTGTATTCATTGTGTAATATACTTTAATTTATGGGTATTTACATAGTCATGGTATGATCCTTATTTCATGGTTGTTTTTTTCGTAAGTTACCAAATCGATAAGGGAATTTGAGATTTCAATTTCCACTCATTCAGCTTTACGAATATTTCATTGATTATGTTACTCCAAGATTATGTGTGGAATCACTATTCATTTTATTATTTCATAATTTCCAATCCCTTTCCTGTGGATATACTTTTGATACACATAATCACTCCATTGATAATTCTCAAGTCATTAATATAAATTTGATAAGAGTAATTTTAACTCTTTCACCATTTGTTGGGTTAAACATCCAATTTATTGGTGTTGTTTCTACAAGAATATGTGTGAATATCCTTTGATTGTTTTACACTGAATATTCAATAATATTTAGTGTATTTAAATTTTTGTCACACATAATTATGTCGTTGATTTATCCTTAACCTAAGGATATGGCCTTTATGAGAGATTTCATCTCAATTTACATTCAACTGAGACTTCTTTGTTGATATACACCAAATCACTTTTATGTGGTGTATATAATGTACTTTGACATAGTATATCATGAATCCATTTATTCTCATGATATTACAAATTTTTGATTACCTCAAATATTTGTATTCAAGTGTCTCTCTTTTGGTTAGAATCTCTAACCAAAATACCATTTTAAAATGTTTTAAAGACTTATTCTTCTATATATTGCTCATTAATGTCCATGTTTTAAAAATGGTTTTAAGGATTTATTTATATGGACATTAAAGTTTTAAAATTAAAACTCCTTTTAAAAGTTTCAAAGTGGTATGGGACACTTTGATTCAAAAAATCTATTTTTAAATGGCTTATTGACAAATAATGTGACTTTTAAATGATTTCAAGAAAAGGGGGATATTTCCCTCAAATAGTTTTGATGATTATTTTCATCTATGTCAACATCCTTCATTATTCATGATTGAGGTTAATGTGATACAATACAATATTCCATATTGTATCAAATGAGTAATGTTTGACTGTGGATGTTCTATTTTTATACCATTCATGGTTTGTGGTTAAAGTATTTACATTTCGTGTGCTAGTTTTAATACGAATGTTTACTTTATGTTTAAACCTTTTCATATGGGAATGCATTGGACTTAATATGTGACGGGTGGATCCCGCTATAGCTCCTCGATGCATCGGTAGGTCTCATGAGACAAACTAGTGTCTTGGCACAAGGCCTTCGCAAAATCTTATTTGTAGTCTTGGCACGAGACCTTGGCTATGTGGTTATGATAGTCTGGCATTATGCATTCCATCCTTATGAAAGTGGTTATTTATATTGCATGTGATCATTCGACTAGTAGAATATCCATGTGAGTAACTAAATGGCATTATTTCATTTTACCTTTGCCATTTTATGCTGAAGTTCAAGTTTAAAAGGCTTTTGTTTTAGTTATAAATTGCCTTAAGTGTTTATGCTTATTTATGAAAGCATCTGCTGTAATGTTATCCTTACTGAGCATCTGAGCTCACCCCTTTCAATGTTTTATTTTTTCCTAGGATTATGAAGAAGTAATTTATGAATGACCTGAAGGGATAGAATGAGGGGATATGAAGACAAGATGTTTTTTTATGATGTAATGTAAAATTTATGGATGTATCTAGTTATTCCAAGGATACTAAACTAATCGGTCTTTCGAGACTTGATCATTCTCGTGATCATGCCAATGTTATGTAATAATGCATCGACTCTAGGTAATTAGGGTCGGGGCGTTACAGTTGGTATTAGAAGAATTTTAGTACAAACCTTGGTAGCTAGATTTAGATAAACTCTGATTAGAGCACGTAGACCTAAGATGAACATTGAGGATTAGTATAAAAGAACTTCCTAGAATTTTGGTATTGTGGATATTTTTTGAGTTTTCTGAGCAATACATCCTTGTCTGGATACGAGCAGGTAGAGGCGGCTCTGGCACAGATGTACCTAGGGGTAAAACCCGAAAATACCACTTTCAGCTAGACTCGAACGGGAACTGGTGCACGACAACGGGCCTTGCTGCACTCTTGGTTACGACACTCCCGGGGGATATGCTTAGGATAATTTACATTTTCTTTACAAACATATTTAAGTAATATATACATAAGATGAGAGTAAATGACCTTGGTTAATCCTAATATGTTTCAAATTGAGAATATGGTGACATTTTAATCTCTAAATGATCTTACGACTACTATTACTCACACAATGCTTTCTGGTTTTAGTCAATGGATGGATTCCAAGGAAGTCATAGTGACTTTGAGAATGATGTACAAGGTGGGAACGGTGGTGGCTATGAGAAACAAAATGGAATGTTGATAGGCGTAAAAGATATCGTCTTTATGCCAAATCAGTTTTCCAAAAATATGATCAACAACATATATATTAATCAACTCCCAGACTCAACAAGGAAGATAAAGGTGATAAATGATAAGATCTCCAGCAATGGAGACCATGGAGAAAAGAAACCTCAATTTTCATCATGCAGGAAATGTGGAAAGAGACACCCAGGAAAGTGTCTCAATGGGACAATGAAATGTTTTACGTGCGGGAAGGAAGGACATAAAGTGAAGAATTGATGAAGAAAAATGAAGAGTACGAGGGAAGAAGATAAAAATGGTCCCAAGAGTCCATTTACAGTCATTTCCCGTAAATGTAGGGGACCTGGCCATTACCCGAATGAATGTCCTATTCTATAGAATATTTTCTTGGTCAAAGAAGAAGCTATGTGGAAATAAATTGTTGGAGAAAAATTTAAAAAGTATTAGCACTCCTTGTTGATGGGTTTACTTTGGAATAATTTTCTCTTATATTTGTAACCCCGCTGTTTTCCATGTGAGAATGATATTTGAGGAAGAATTTTCTCTTCTCTTGTGGATATAGGTATAAATAACCATTTGGTTTTATATGATCATTGGGGTTTGAGAAAATGATAAGTTATTATAATTTGGGATGAAAATGAAAAGTATGATATAACATTTGTGGTTAAATTATGCTAATTTGAGGAATTTTTCTCATTTTGGTAATATTATAAAATATAGTTTTTGAAAAAGGACAACACGTAGACCGTGTGACAACCCGTCGCGTCGGACAAAGCTGTGGGAATCGAACCCACAACCAAAGTGCGATTGGGATTTATCGCCTACCACTGGACTATGTGAAGTCCCTGGTTAATGTGACTTTTTTTTTTGTTAAATGATTTTATTGATCAATAATAAGATGATTTGGGTTCTTATGTCTTATCAAATGAATACCCTTGGTATAGGAAAATGATTTGGTGATTAAGTGATAAATGTTATTTTGGAAGATGTTCGTTTTGTTAGGAACACTATATGCCCAAGGAAAATAGAATACAATGAGGTTTCATTTGTAGAGTAATGGTGGATTTTTATCTACATTTTTATTGTTGATTTATAGTGATTTGGGTTATTTATGGAAATGATTAACCTATAACAGAGAATATGTGATGATGTTAATTACTTTTAAGTATGTGACTTTAAGAGTATTTGATGTCATTTGGAGATACAATGTAACATGGGATACTACATAATCAAATTCTTCTATGTTTTTTGGTTTCAATAATAGTTTGGATTATATTAAAGGATTTTAAGGACAATTGGTTATTGAATGGTATATATTTAACTTTGGGGTATTGTTGGTTTAATTTTAGAAATTAAGATTAGTACATATTTATCTCAATGAATATCCTTTTGGGGGATCATTAGATCATTCACTAACCATTTTGGTTTTGATTAATCTTCAAAGACAATGTAAATATATGGTTTATCCTGCATGGATCATGTGATTCTATAGAAGATTATTCTAGCTCTTCCAGTGTGACCAAGTCTTCTTGAATACTTTTGGTTTAAAAAAAATTGAGTTAGTGGTGGAAATTTATTAAAGAATGAAAATATACTTAAAATGTAAGTATATATTATAATGTTCTTAGTCAATATCATAAATTAATTCCTCTTCCTTATTTAATGTAACTTTTAAAAAAATGTTCTCCTATATGGTACCTTAAATCATCACTAATTTATGGCGTTGGGATTGTTGGCCTTTTCATATCCATGTTCTCTACCACTCTCCATCAGATAATTGATGGTTAGATTTCTCTTCCATATCCATATTTTCCTACATGGAACCATAGTATGTGTTATTTTCGGTAATCTTCATACTTTCCACTCTTTATTTTAAATAGAGGCCTCATTAATTCATTTTTCGATGTGGGATTTCAACTAAGATATTTTGAAACGTAAAAAATGTGTTATCCCAATACTCTATGTTTTGTTGGACCGATGGTATTTCAAATCATCATAGATTGATGAGTTTAAGGACGTCAATTTTATACTTGTTTGTGATTGATGACCTCAATCACTACCTATAAATATTTACGTTTTTCCTCCAATTATATGTCTCTAATTACCACCAATGTTTTCTTAATCGAGATCATAATTCGATGGTGACCCTTTCATTTCTCTTTTCCTCATATTAAGACTAAATTTTAGTAACCCAATTTCCAATGTGGGTTTTCCCACAAATATATTTTCTATTTTCAACCTTATATTTTCGAAGAACAATTTCAAATTGCGAGGATGCAATTTATTGAAGGAGGGGAGAATGTAACACCCCAAGATTTCATAGTGTGTTATTTCTTCAAAATAATTCAATAACTTGCACTACACGCATCACCGAGTTCAATCACACATTGACTTACAAAAAAAAAGCCATTAAAAGAGGTCATGAATAGTATTAACTAAATTTTAAACTTTATATAATCCTTATAATTTTAGAATCCATATTATGAGTTTCTTAGTCATAATGCAAGAACAGATTCATTTTCAGTATTGCACTTTTATCAACTTTTAATAGTGAAAAAATTTTAAATACAATATTTTAAACTTTTTGACTAAATGGAGACATCAAAAAAATTTAAAATGAAACATCCCAAGCTTCCACGGTATGCTTTCCTTTAAATAAAACAGTAGCGTGTGTTGTACGCAACTTCGAGTTTTAACACACACCACAACCGATCAAACTAGCCGTTATGAATAATAATACCTACATTTTAAAATTATATATTATTTATATTTCAAAATGGACTTCATTTTTGGATTCGGAATATATAATTTAGCCTAAGGTGAAATTTTGGTACTTTTCGGATAACTTTCATATTTTGATGAATAGTGAAAATTACTAAATTTTAATTAAAAAAAACTTTTTTAATCAAAATAATTAATAGTGATAAATTATGAATTTTAGTATTTTTAAAGTTTATTTAGAATATATTTTTACCATTTAATATAATTTTGGTCATTGGACATAATTTTACACTCAAACCGTACATAAACAAGTGGCAATCTTTTGATAGTTATTATCTCTTAAAAACACGCTTTTTGTTTTGACAGCGGGAATTAATTTTAAATTAATTTCTGCCACTTCTATGTTTTGAATTTAGGAAAATGGATTCCATATTTGAAATCAGGATGTTCAAATTGTGTAAATAGGTAAATTTTATTTTTAGTCATTTTGAATAATTACTGCGGTAAATATTTTATTTACCATGGTTAAGGGTAAATCCGGTAAATAAGGGTTAAAAAATAATATTATAATAATACTAAATTACCCTAAAACGTGTCTTAACCCAATTGGTTGATACATGGTCTACCACGGGAATCTTTGGGTCGATTTTGGGACCCCATGGATCCACTTGTAAGTGATAATGACACTTTATTTTAATTAAGTTAAAATGAATACAAAAATGACACAAGCATATATCTTTTAGCAAAACAAATTTTACATAGGGTCATATATTTTGGATTTTATATTATAAATATTCATTCGAAAGGTAAAAATATTTCCTACATAATTATATTTTATTTATAATTTTTAGACAGTAAATAATTTATTTTATTTATGACACAATGATGATGCAGTAATTACTACAATAGTGAAAAATTAAATTAATTGATATTATAAATACCCAAATAAATATAATATGAAACTTTTAATGATTTAAACTAATTTTCTAGGATAATATGATATATTAGGATTGATTTAATTGACCTTTTTCGAAGTAATCAATCTGTTATGAGTTTCACAAAAATCAACTATTGAATAGTGTCAAAATTGACATAAAAGAGTTCTTAAAACAAATATTATATTATTAATTGATATTAAATTCCTAAAAATCTAAGGTTCGTACAAGAGACTTATATCATGATAGGTTCATCATTAATGGACCACTTGGGTGTCTCTTGGATGTATATAGTAAGTTTATTAACCATATTATATAAAAATACAAAGAGACATTGTAAAAGTGAAACTAATTAACTTAGAGTTAATACTTAAAGATAAGGTTAATATAAGTACCCAAACCTGTCTAAATTCTATTGGTTGAGTGTTTTTCGACCTATCCCCACCTTAAACTTTTAATAGTCAACTTTGGAGCCATTATAAACTGAAAATGAATTTATTATAAATTAATATTTCTAGCTTTTCCAAAGGTGCCCCTCACCCCTCTTATAAAAAGGCACTCCTCCTTCTCATTTCTTCACACCATCAAAGCCTTTTGGTTCGGCCAAACTCTACCCAAATACTCTCCCAACTTCCCTCACTACGGCTTAGAGGCCTTAGTTTGATCAGAAAGCCAACCTAATAGCCCTTTTGATCAAATCAAAAGGAAGAACCCGAAGAAGAGGTAATGTTTTCACCACCCCATTTTAAGTTTCTTTCTTCTTCCACTTCCTCTTTCATTGTTATTACCATTATAAAATAATAACTCCAGTATCATATAGATACTGTGATGTTATTATAAATATGGTACAACCATATTCAGTATTCTATCCATCCTTTGAATAACATGTCACCATACGTGCGTACGTACGGCTTAGCGTCTCCACGTCGTGGTGTAATTGTTATTCAATATATTATTATTTGGATGGGTATAATAATGATGTGTAACTCATGTAAATAATAAATATAACATGATAATGATTCTGTATATATGATATAAAATTTAATTATATATTTTTTTAATATCAAAAGAATGATATTGTCGCTCGTGCGTACGTACGGACTACCGTCTCCACGAACGCGATGAGATTCATTGTCCATCATATCCATTCAAGTATAATTATAATTTGATGATTTAAAAATAGTATCTAAGGACTTGATATCATTCTGGAAATGAATAATACACATCCCATTAATAACGAATATGTCTCACATAACAAAGAATATAAAGTAAAATGAACCCGTTAACACCCGAAATAACGATAATTCTAAGATATTGTTAACAAATCAATGTTAAAAGATCATATATGATATCATATTAAAGTAAATGATTCTTTTATTATTCAATAACAATTATTTTACCATTATACAGGAGGTAAACCTACCATCGACCAAGGAAAAAGTACAAGTAAGGGATTTTCTTATCTCACTTTCAATTCCGTGAGATTTCCATTGTTCGCCACTAAATTATTGAAAGTGGTGTATTGTGTACTTCCATTTGATATATATTTTATCATGATAATCTTTATATTCATGTTATTCTGTAAATAATTTGGTGGTTATTAACTTTTGGCCATACGACTCAGTTGATTAACGTGGTAAGGAGTTTCTTATCTCGCTCTTAATTTCGTGAGAATTCCATTGTTCACCACTTAATTATTACATGTGGTGTATGTGTACTAACCATGATTCGTATTCATTGTGTAATATACATTAATTTATGGGTATTTACATAGTCATGGTATGATCCTTATTTCATGGTTATTTGTTTCGTAAGTTACCAAATCGATAAGGGAATTTGAGATTTCAATTTCCACTCATTCGGCTTTACACATATTTCATTGATTATGTTACTCCAAGATTATGTGTGGAATCACTATTCATTTGATTATGTCATAATTTCCACTCCCCTTCCTGTGGATATACTTTTGATACACATAATCACTCCATTTATAATTCTCAAGTCATTAATATGAATTTGATAAGAGTAATTTTAACTCTTTCACTATTTGTTGAGTTAAACATCCAATTCGTTGGTGTTGTTTCTACAAGAATATGTGTGAATATCCTTTGATTGTTTTACACTGAATATTCAATCATATTTAGTGTATTTAAAATTTGGTCACACATAATTATGTCGTTGATTTATCCTTAACCTAAGGATATGGCCTTTATGCGAGATTTCATCTCAATTTACATTCAAATGAGACTTCTTTGTTGATATACACCAAATCACTTTTATGTGGTGTATATAATGTACTTTGACATAGTATATCATGAATCCCTTTATTCTCATGATATTAAAAAATTTTGATTACCTCAAATATTTGTATTCAAGTGTCTCTCTTTTGGTTAGAATCTCTAACCAAAATACCATTTTAAAATGTTTTAAAGACTTATTATTCTATATCTTGCTCATTAATGTCCATGTTTTAAAAATGGTTTTAAGGATTTATTTATATGGACATTAATGTTTTAAAATTAAAACTCCTTTTATATGTTTCAAAGTGGTATGGGACACATTGATTCAAAAAATATATTATTGAATGGATTCTTGAAAAATAGTGTGACTTTTAAATGATTTCAAGAAAAGGGGGATATTTCCCTCAAATAGTTTTGATGATTATTTTCATCTATTTCAACATCCTTCATTATTCATGATTGAGGTTAATGTGATACAATACAATTTTCCATATTGTATCAAATGAGTTATGTTTGACTGTGGATGTTCTATTTTTATACCATTCATGGTTTGTGGTTAAAGTATTGACATTTCTTGTGCTAGTTTTAATACGAATGTTTACTTTATGTTTAAACCTTCTCATATGGGAATGCATTGGACTTAATATGTGACGGGTGGATACCGCTATAGCTCCTCGATGCATCGGTAGGTCTCATTAGACAAACTAGTGTCTTGGCACAAGGCCTTGGGAAAATCTTATTTGTAGTCTTGGCACGAGGCCTTGGCTATGTGGTTATGATAGTCTGGAATTATGCATTCCATCATTATGAAAGTGGTTATTGATATTGCATGTGATCATTCTACTAGTAGAATATCCATGTGAGTAAGTAAATGACATTATTTCATTTTACCTTTTCCATTTTATGCTGAAGTTCAAGTTTAAAAGGCTTTTGTTTTAGTTATAAATTGCCTTAAGTGTTTATACTTATTTATGAAAGCTTCTGCTATATTGTTATCCTTACTGAGCATCTGAGATCACCCCTTTCAATGTTTTATTTTTTCCCAGAATTATGAAGAAGTAATTTATGAATGACCTGTAGGGATAGAATGAGGGGATATGAAAACAAGATGTTTTTTATGATGTAATGTAAAATTTATGGATGTATCTAGTTATTCCAAGGCTACTAAACTAATCAGTCTTTCGAGACTTGATCTTTCTCGTGATCATGCCAATGTTATGTAATAATGCACCGACTCTAGGTAATTAGGGTCGGGGCGATACAGTTGGTATCAGAGGAATTTTAGTACAAACCATGGTAGCTAGATTTAGATAAACTCTGATTAGAGCACGTAGACGTAAGATGATCTTTGATAATTAGTATAAAAGAACTTCCTAAAATTTTGGTATTGTGGAGATTTTGTGAGTTTTCCGAGCAATACATCCATGTCTGGATACGAGCAGGTAGAGGCGGCTCTGGCACAGATGTACCTAGGTGTAAAACCCGAAAACACCGCTTTGAGCTAGACTCAAACGGGAACTGGTGCACGACAACGGGCCTTGCTGCACTCTTGGTTACGACACTCCCGGGGGATATGCTTAGGATAATTTACATTTTCTTTACAAACAGATTTAAGTAATATATACATAAGATGAGAGTAAATGACCTTGGTTAATCCTAATATGTTTCAAATTGATAATATGGTGACATTTTAATCTCTAAATGATTTTACGACTACTATTACTCACACAATGCTTTCTGGTTTTAGTCAATGGATGGATTCCAAGGAAGTCATAGTGACTTTGAGAATGATGTACAAGGTGGGAACGGTGGTGGAAATGAGCAAAAAAATGGAATGTTGATAGACGTAAAAGATATCGTCTTTATGCCAAATCAGTTTTCCAAAAATATGATCAACAACATATATATTAACCATCTCCCGGACTCAACAAGGAAGAGAAAGGTGATAAATGATAAGATCTCCAGCAATGGAGACCATGGAGAAAAGAAACCTCAATTTTCATCATGCAGGAAATGTGGAAAGAGACACCCAGGAAAGTGTCTCAATGGGACAACGAAATGTTTTACGTGCGGGAAGGAAGGACATAAAGTGAAGAATTGCCGAAGAAAAATGAAGAGTACGATGGAAGAAGATAAAAATGGTCCCAAGAGTCCATTTACAGTCATTTGCCGTAAATGTAGGGGACCTGGCCATTACCCGAATGAATGTCCTATTCTATAGAATATTTTCTTGGTCAAAGAAGAAGCTATATGGAAATAAATGGTTGGAGAAAAATTTAAAAAGTATTAGCACTCCTTGTTGATGGGTTTACTTTGGAATAATTTTCTCTTATATTTGTAACCCCGCTGTTTTCCATGTGAGAATGATATTTGAGGAAGAATTGTCTCTTCTCTTGTGGATATAGGTATAAATAACCATTTGGTTTTATATGATCATTGGGGTTTGGGAAAATGATAAGTTATTATAATTTGGGATGAAAATGAAAATTATCATATAACATTTGTGGTAAAATTATGTTATTTTGAGGAATTTATCTCATTTTGGTAATATTATAAAATATAGTTTTTGAAAAAGGACAACACGTAGACCGTGTGACAACCCGTCGCGTCGGACACAGCTGTGGGAATCGAACCCACAACCAAAGTGCGATTGGGATTTATCGCCTACCACTGGACTACGTGAAGTCCCTGGTTAGTGTGACTTTTTTTTGTTAAATGATTTTATTGATCAATAATAAGATGAGTTGGGTTCTTATGTCTTATCAAATTAATACCCTTGGTATAGGAAAATGATTTGGTTATTAAGTGATAAATGTTATTTTGGAAGATGTTCGTTTTGTTAGGAACACTATATGCCCAAGGAAAATAGAATACAATGAGGTTTCATTTGTAGAGTAATGGTGGATTTTTATCTACGTTTTTATTGTTGATTTATAGTGATTTGGGTTATTTATGGAAATGATTAACCTATAACAGAGAATATGTGATGATGTTAATTACTTTTAAGTATGTGACTTTAAGAGTATTTGATGTCATTTGGAGATACAATGTATCATGGGAGACTACATAATCAAATTATTCTATGTTTTGGGTTTCAATATTAGTTTGGATTATATTAATGGATTTTAAGGACAATTGGTTATTGAATGGTATCTATTTAACTTTGGGGTATTGTTGGTTTAATTTTAGAAATTAAGATTAGTACATATTTATCTCAATGAATATCCTTTTGGGGGATCATTAGATCATTCACTAACCATTTTGGTTTTGATTAATCTTCAAAGACAATGTAAATATATGGTTTATCCTGCATGGATCATGTGATTCTATAGAAGTTTATTCTAGCTCTTCCAGTGTGACCAAGTCTTCTTGAATACTTATCGTTTAAAAAAATTGAGTTAGTGGTGGAAATTTATTAAAGAATGAAAATATACTTAAAATGTAAGTATATGTCATAATGTTCTTAGTCAATATCATAAATGAATTCCTCTTCCTTATTTAATGTATCTTTAAAAAAAATGTTGTCCTAGATGGTACCTTAAATCATCACTAATTTATGGCTTTGGGATTGTTGGCCTTTTCATAGCCATGTTCTCTACCACTCTCCATCAGATAATTGATGGTTAGATTTCTCTTCCATATCCATATTTTCCTACATGGAACCCTAGTATGTGTTATTTTCGGTAATCTTCATACTTTACACTCTTTATTTTAAATAGAGGCCTCATTAATTCATTTTTTGATGTGGGATTTCAACTAATATATTTCGAAACGTCAAACATGTGTTATCCCAATACCCTATGTTTTGTTGGACCGATGGTATTTCAAATCATCATAGATTGATGAGTTTAAGGACCTCAATTTTATACTTGTTTGTGATTGATGACCTCAATCACTACCTATAAATATTTACGTTTTTCCTCTAATTATATTTCTCTAATTACCACCAATGTTTTCCTAATCGAGATCATAATTCGATGGTGACCCTTTCATTTCTCTTTTCCTCATATTAAGACTAAATTTTAGTAACCCAATTTCTGATGTGGGTTTTCCCACAAATATATTTTCTATTTTCAACCTTTTATTTTCGAAGAATAATTTCAAATTGCGAGGATGAAATTTATTGAAGGAGGGGAGAATGTAACACCCCAAGATTTCATAGTGTGTTATTTCTTCAAAATAATTCAATAACATGCACTACACGCAACACCGAGTTCAATCACACCTTGACATACAAAAAAAATCCATTAAAAGAGGTCATGAATAGTATTAACTAAATTTTAAACTTTATATAATCCTTATAATTTTAGAATCCATATTATGAGTTTCTTAGTCATAATGCAAGAACAGATTCATTTTCAATATTGCACTTTTATCAACTTTTAATAGTGAAAACTTTTTAAATACAATATTTTATAATTTTTGAATAAATGGAGACATCAAAAAAATTTAAAATGAAACATCCCAAGCTTCCACGGTATGATTTCCTTTGAATAAAACAGTAGCGTGTGTTGTACGTAACTTCGAGTTTTAACACACACCACAACCGATCAAACTAGCTGTTATGAATAGTAATACCTACTTTTTAATATTATATATTTTTTATATTTCAAAATGGACTTCATTTTTGGATTCTGAATATCTAATTTAGCCTAAGGTGAAATTTTGGTACTTTTCGGATAACTTTCATATTTTGATGAATAGTGAAAATTACTAAATTTTAATTAAAAACAACTTTTTTAATCAAAATAATTAATAGTGATAAATTATGAATTTTAGTAGTTTTAATGTTTATTTAGAATATATTCTTACCATTTAATATAATGTTGGTCATTGGACATAATTTTACACTTAAACAGAACATAAACAAGTGTCAATCTTTTGATAGTTATTATCTCTTAAAAACACGCTTTTTGTTTTGACAGCGGAAATTAATTTTAAATTATTTTATGCCACTTATGTGTTTTGAATTTAGGAAAATGGATTCCATATTTGGAATCAGGATGTTCCAACTGTGTAAATAGGTAACTTTTATTTTTAGACATTTTGAATAATTACTGCGGTAAATATTTTATTTAACATGGTTAAGGGTAAATCCGGTAAAAAAGGGTTAAAAATAATATTATAATAATACTAAATTACCCTAAAACGTGTCTTAACCCTATTGGTTGATACATGGTCGACCATGGGCATCTTTGGGTCGATTTTGGGACCCCATGGATCCACTTGTAAGTGATAATGACACTTTATTTTAATTAAGTTAAAATGAATACAAAAATGACACAAGCATATATCTTTTAGAAAAACAATTTTTACATAGGGTTATATATGTTGGATTTTAAATTATAAATATTCATTCGAAAGACAAAAGGATTTCATACATAATTATATTTTATTTTTAATTTTTAGACATTAAATAATTTATTTTATTTATGACACAATGATGATGCAGTAATTACTATAATAGTGAAAAATTAAAATAATTGATATTATCAATACCCAAATAAATATTATATGAAACTTTTAATGAATTAAACTAATTTTATTGGATAATATGATATATTAGGATTGATTTAATTGACTTTTTTCGAAGTAATAAATCTATTATGAGTTTCACAAAAATCAACTATTGAATAGTGTCAAAATTGACATCAAAGAGTTCTTAAAACAAATATTATATTATTAATTGATATTAAATTCCTAAAAACCTAAGGTTCGTCCAAGAGGCTTAAATCATGATAGGGTAATCATTAATGGACCACTTGGGGGTCTCTTGGATGTATATAGTATGTTTATTAACCATATTATATAAAAATACAAAGAGACATTGTAAAAGTGAAACTAATTAACTTAGAGTTAAAACTTAAAGATAAGGTTAATATAAGTACCCAAACCTGCCTAAATTCTATTGTTTGAGTGGTTTTCGACCTATCCCCACCTTAACCTTTGAATAGTCGACTTTGGAGACATTAGAAACTAAATGTGAATTTATTATAAATTAATATTTCTAGCTTTTCCAAAGGTGCCCCTCACCCCTCTTATAAAAAGGCACTCCTCCTTCTCATTTCTTCACACCTTCAAAACCTTTTGATTAGGCCAAAATCTACCCAAATACTCTCCCAACTTCCCTCACTACAACCTATAGGCCTTAGTTTGATCAGAAAGCCAACCTAAGGATCCCTTTTGATCAAATCAAAAGGAAGAACCCGAAGAAGAGGTAATGTTTTCACCACCCCTTTTTAAGTTCCTTTCTTCTTCCACATCCTCTTTCTTTGTTATTACCATTATAAAATAATAACTCCAGTATCATATAGATACTGTGATGTTATTATAAATATGGTACAACCATATTCAGTATTCTATCCATCCTTTGAATAACATGTCACCATACGTGCGTACGTACGGCTTACCGTCTCCACGTCGTGGTGTATTTTTTATTCAATATATTATTATTTGGATGGGTATAATAATGATGTGTAACTCATGTAAATTATAAATATAACATGATAATGATTCTGTATATATGATATAAAATCCAATTATATATTATTTTAATATCAAAAGAATGATATTGTCGCTCGTGCGTATGTACGGACTACCGTCTCCACGAACGCGATGAGATTCATTGTCCATCATATCCATTCAAGTATAATTATAATTTGATGATTTAAAAATAGTATCTAAGGACGTGATATCATTCTGGAAATGAATAATATACATCCCATTAATAACGAATATGTCTCACATAACAAAGAATATAAAGTAAAATGAACCCGTTAACACATGAAATAACGATAATTCTAAGATATTATTAACAAATAAATGTTAAAAGATCATATATGATATCATATTAAAGTAAATGATTCTTGTATTATTCAATAACAATTATTTTACCATTATATAGGAGGTAAACCTACCATCGACCAAGGAAAAAGTACATGTAAGGGATTTTCTTATCTCACTTTCAATTCCGTGAGATTTCCATTATTCGCCACTAAATTATTGAAAGTGGTGTATTGTGTACTGCCATTTGATATATATTTTATCATGATTATATTTATATTCATGTTATTCTGTAAATAATTTGGTGGTTATTAACTTTTGGCCATACGACTCAGTTGATTAACGTGGTAAGGAGTTTCTTATCTCGCTCTTAATTTCGTGAGAATTCCATTGTTCACCACTTAATTATTATATGTGGTGTATGTGTAATGCCCATGATTGTATTCATTGTGTAATATACTTTAATTTATGGGTATTTACATAGTCATGGTGTGATACTTATTTCATGGTTGTTTGTTTCGTAAGTTACCAAATCGATATGGGAATTTGAGATTTCAATTTCCACTCATTCGCCTTTACGCATATTTCATTGATTATGTTACTCCAAGATTATGTGTGGAATCACTATTCATTTGATTATGTCATAATTTCCATTCCCCTTCCTGTGGATATACTTTTGATACACATAATCACTCCATTGATAATTCTCAAGTCATTAATATGAATTTGATAAGAGTAATTTTAACTCTTTCACCATTTGTTGAGTTAAACATCCAATTCGTTGGTGTTGTTTCTACAAGAATATGTGTGAATATCCTTTGATTGTTTTACACTGAATATTCAATCATATTTAGTGTATTTATATTTTTTTCACACATAATTATGTCATTGATTTATCCTTAACCTAAGGATACGGCCTTTATGAGAGATTTCATCTCAATTTACATTCAACTGAGACTTATTTGTTGATATACACCAAATCACTTTTATGTGGTGTATATAATGTACTTTGACATAGTATATCATGAATCCCTTTATTCTCATGATATTACAAATTTTTTATTACCTCAAATATTTGTATTCAAGTGTCTCTCTTTTGGTTAGAATCTCTAACCAAAATACCATTTTAAAATGTTTTAAAGACTTATTCTTCTATATCTTGCTCATTAATGTCCATGTTTTAAAAATGGTTTTAAGGATTTATTTATATGGACATTAACGTTTTAAAATTAAAACTCCTTTTAAAAGTTTCAAAGTGGTATGGGACACTTTGATTCAAAAAATCTATTTTTAAATGGCTTCTTGACAAATAGTGTGACTTTTAAATGATTTCAAGAAAATGGGGATATTTCCATCAAATAGTTTTGATGATTATTTTCATCTATGTCAACATCCTTCATTATTCATGATTGAGGTTAATGTGATACAATACAATCTTCCATATTGTATCAAATGAGTTATGTTTGATTGTGGATGTTCTATTTTTATACAATTCATGGTTTGTGGTTAAAGTATTGACATTCCGTGTGCTAGTTTTAATACGAATGTTTACTTTATGTTTAAACCTTTTCATATGGGAATGCATTGGACTTAATATGTGACGGGTGGAGCCCTCTATAGCTCCTCGATGCATCGGTAGGTCTCATGAAACAAACTAGTGTCTTGGCACAAGGCGTTGGAAAAATCTTATTTGTAGTCTTGGCACGAGGCCTTGGCTATGTGGTTATGATAGTCTGGCATTATGCATTCCATCATTATGAAAGTGGTTATTGATATTGCATGTGATCATTCGACTAGTAGAATATCCATGTGAGTAAGTAAATGGCATTATTTCATTTTACCTTTTCCATTTTATGCTGAAGTTCAAGTTTAAAAGGCTTTTGTTTTAGTTATAAATTGCCTTAAGTGTTTATGCTTATTTATGAAAGCTTCTGCTATAATGTTATCCTTACTGAGCATCTGAGCTCACCCCTTTCAATGTTTTAGTTTTTCCCAGGATTATGAAGAAGTAATTTATGAATGACCTGCAGGGATAGTATGAGGGGATATGAAGACAAGATGTTTTTTTATGATGTAATGTAAAATTTATGGATGTATCTAGTTATTCCAAGGCTACTAAACTAATCGGTCTTTCGAGACTTGATCTTTCTCGTGATCATGCCAATGTTATGTAATAATGCACCGACTCTAGGTAATTAGGGTCGGGGCGTTACAAATATCATGCCACTGTGGCTCTGCATACGTCCCCAAAAAAGTAGGTCATCAATCAAAGTAAAATTTGTCCATAGGAGAGTCTTTTCCACCTTCTGTATGCTATAATGACATGAATGTCTTCTCACACCCCAGATTCGGGGAACTACCAGATAACAAATTATGTACCTCTTTCTTACAATGTAATCCTGACCTAAGAAATGCATTGAGTTCGCATTATCATTCACCATCTCTCCCTAACCCAAAAGAGAACTGTATTGGAATAATTACCCACTCAAATATAACATTAATATCCCCAATGTATTCAAACATCATAACATGGGCTTGTTACCCACCCTGGATCCTGGTTTTTTAATAAATTCAAAATGTTTCAATTCACATCAGGACATTGCAAATGGAAGGCCATTATCATGTAGAGAACATTTATTGACTATAAATATCATGCCCCAGTGTCTCTTCATAGGTTTCCCACAAAAATGTTCATCAATCACAAGAAAATTCATCCATGCAACAGTCCATTCCAACCTATGTACACCTAAAGAGTCTCCTTAGAATCATCCCATGAGAGAGGTTTTCTCACATTACCAAACATCGAGGTTCATGAACATCCTATCAAATGAGCATGGAATAAGAAGTATTTCCTTGTATTATAGAATTTTGATGATCCTCTATGTTTTGTAATTTGATAAAACGTCTCTCATCGGGAAACACTAATTCTTTTGGTATAATATGATATTCCTAACCTATAAATAATTAGTTTCAGATGGTGATGAATAGTTGGGGATCCTAACCTCAATTGATATTACATCACAATATCATACACTAAACAAATATGGTATAAACTATATAGAAGAAAGATATATGTTTTGATAAGCCTATAAATGATTTATTAGTTTATATATAAAATAATTAATGTCCTTATTAATCATCTTATAGAGGGTGTTGGGTTAATATTTATTAACAGACTCATTATTTATATTGTATTAATCATGATTCTAAAATGAATAATTTTACTGAATAATATACTAATGGTACAACCCACACAATAATTAAGAAAAAAAATTTCCTTTGTTTTCAATTACAAATATGTGGTGGAATCCCAATTTATTCATTTAATAATATTTCAATAATGTTATAAATAGTTTGGTTATAGATCCCTTGATGGGTATAACCTTTAATTTTTTTTGGATGTAGTTGGTTGTCGTTAAAATGAAATTAAGCATCCCAGATATTCTAATGATGTTATGGAAGAATAACATTTATTTTCCACATGGTAAATGGACATTGTATTTGGAAATATAAAAAAAATCAATGTTTTGGTGGTTTATGTTGTATCTATTTCAAAAGAAGGGATTTTTTTACTATATATAATCATAAATCATTGAGGGATTAAATAATATGAGTCTCATAATTTTGTGGATGATCAGAGTTCCAGCATTATTGGAAAAAATGAGCTGGTAAGGACTTCCTACATTACTATGCTGGCCCTTTCATTGTAGATATAACTATGATGGATCCCATAAATAAATGAAATTCATTGACATTATGATGTTATAATAGAAAAAAATTTCTACCTATTAATGAAATTTTTACTTCATAGCTCAGTTCAATTATATAATTAATTATTATAGGAACTCTTGTATGGGATATATATATAAAATTATGAAATTAGTCATTAGGTGTTATCCTGACCATTCCACTAGGTCCCACATAGATGGTTGCAAGCTATGTATGACACCCCATTATTGACCCTACGAGGAAAATAACTTGATATGGGAATATATATCGAATATCACATGAAGGGGGTTGTATCATATGGTTTATGATCATACAAAAACATAATAAAATAAAAATAAAATAAAAAACTTTTAAACAATACATTGAGATACCATATTTCATGCGTACATCTAAATACCATAATCCAACTAAAAAATTTAATAAATAATTTTGGATAAATAATAGCCTATAAAAATATATATAGGACAAAATTCTTATAAGGAGTAGATTTTTATCATGTGAAATACAAGGTAAAACAATAGTCTGTCTAGACCAATATTTCTGAATGCCACAAGTCCTCTTCAGACAATGTCAAATGGTATGTATTTTTATAAGAAAAACTTTATCTATTAGAACACATAAGTGGGTGAATATTAAAAACCTAGAAGGACAACGTGAAATAATGAAATAGATGTACCTATAGTGTAGTCATCTCACCAAAATGCATGTCATAAGGATATGATACATTGAAATATGGATAATTAAAACCCCAAAAACATATATGAGACACCGTGTTTCAATGTGATATCAATATATCATTCATTCTAATCATTATTCTCATGTGAATAAGGTAACACTTAATTGGGGGAATTCAATCCAAGTTCCAAAATATAACTAATTTCTCTATTCTGTGTGATCATTCATGACTTGACTCAAAAAGACAAAATCAATGTAACTCTAAAGAACATATTATATAGATAGTGGGCCAAATCCAATGATCATAGGGGAAAACTCAATTCCTAAATAAAATTATTATATATATAAGGGATTATAGGGAAACATAATATAGTAATGATATTTCTTAAACCCACACCTAATAGAGATGACATGATAGAGGATCATTCCTTAGGACTCTATATGGATTCATAAAAACTATATTCACAACATACCCAAAAATTAGATATTAATCCTTTGATGTGGGTGAAATTCCACATTGTACCTTCATCGGGATGGTCCGAGGTAACACAATCAACTAATAATGGAAAAAAAATGATGATGAGATGTGCCTCAAACAATATTGGAATTCGGAAACAGCATGTAAGGGGAATACATTGCCAATCTGATTTACCAGTGTCTATCGATTTCACATGGAATAAATTATTTTCTTATACATGATGTTAAATATCCATAGAAAGGATTAAATGTGTTGGGATAGATTTTAACAAGCTTTTATCTTGTTCCCATGTATATGTACTCATGATTGTGTACTTCAGGCCATATCGATGTACTATTATTATGCTTCTGTACCTATCAGTGTGTATGAGTATAGAGTCAGTCCCCTGTATTATTGTTTTTCTTGTGTGCCTATCATTTTCAATGACCTTTTACGCCCAATTTTCATTCCATTTCTATAGCAGAAAGTCACACAATGTGTTCCATGAGTCACACGGCATGTGGTCATTTTTTCATATCTGATACCTAAGTGTAATATAAGAGCTACAATGTATTTGAACATCAAATGAAATTAAATTTAAATTCTATTTTTTTAATTCTATTTTATTTTACATGATTCAATAAAACGGAACCCCTGATACCTCTCAAACCAATCTCATCAACATGTATAATATCTTTTTGGAACTAATAACAAAACATCGCAACTTTTTGAATTCCCACAACTATATCTAATAAGATTATTCATCACCTCTTATTCCTTATGAAAATTCCAAAAAAAAAGTAACTAGTGACCTATAAATACAAACCTAATCATCCACCATCACATGAAATTATAACCATTCCACTGAACTCCATCATGAACCAATATTAATAATTATTTCTACCAATGATCTATTTTGTAAGGATAATTTAATATTAATATTAAAAATATATAACAAACTAAAATATTGATGGTTATCGCATGATGAATGGGTGAAAAAAACATAATATTGGAAAAATTATGCACATCCATTGTTTGGGTTGGGTACATTTTTTGTCATTAGAATGATGTAAAAAGTAAAAAATTAAAATAGTATCATTTCCAAAAAAACCTCATATGATAAATTGAAACCCACAATTATAAAACCAACAAGAATCAAATTAATAGATTATATGGTTCATGTTAATCAGGGGATTGTAAAATATGGATATAAAAAATGGAAATTAAATTCCCCACCCTGATTTTGGACTGATCGATGACAATGAATATATATTCATTTTCATCATTGATGAGATCCATGAACTACATTTGAATTCTATATCATTCTAGTTCTATGATTTTTTATCTCTGATACAAATTTCCTCCAACTATACTACACATTATCCTCACCAGTCATTAGTTTATGCTGCAAACATAATAATTTTTTGACAAACGTGTTTATATTTAAGAAGAAATGTAATGGAAAATAATAAATGAATTTAAATAATAAGTTTACTATTTCAACCGTAACAACATTTTAACCAAATATCTAACACAATAAGAGGGGATGTTTCACCTGTCATAAAACCAACATTTATGATTCAAAAAATGTATCATATTTCTTATATGAGTCTATGTTCTATAATTACATCATATTTACTGAAAAACTATTTTCTTATGATATAATATATTAAATATTTTTAAAATATAAATTCAATGTAACACTATTTCATTGAATGTCATGGAATATTAATACATGGATTTGAAAATATTCATTAATATATTCCCATTTCATACAATGAAAAAATAGGTACATTACATTATCCCCAACTAAGTGCTTTTCTTCTCTAATTGTATAAAATCCTAATAAAAAATTTGATCGTACTTTAATCACATCAGGGTCTCCCACTCACAATTTTTTATACAAGATATTCTCATACAACCACCAGACATTATCCAAAAGAATTTATAACCCAAATTGGATATTCTCCCATCAATCAACTATCTCTACTTGGTTTCCTAAAAATTTATATTCATTCTCATTATTTAGATCCCCATTACTGATAACATTTGATGGGTTTAGTGAATACCTTATGTTATTGTACTGATTCAAACTATGAATATGTTTTCAATTGGTATGGATCATTTTGTAGGTAATAATGTATTTTTAAAGGGACAATGAATCTCATAGACATCACTCATCCCTTGAAAAATGTCAGAAAATCATATCAATGTGAGGCCTTCATGGAAAAATGTTGTCCCTCCGTGATCTATAATTGAAAAAAATTTCTATATGAATATGAATTCCTATGGACCAAGGATAAATTCATATTATATTATATGTATGTCACATTTTCCATCCAATATTTAACATACATCGTACCCATGTCTGTAAAACCACATTGGATAGTTCAACATAGTTTTGAATAGTTGGTTCTCGCATAAAAGTCCTTGAATAGGGGCATTATGATGGTGTAATGGTAGCTACTATTGTAGAAAAACTAAACCATGATTAGATGATCCAATAAAAATTATATGAAATCCTACTTGAAATCCCACATCACGTTCTCCAAAACCGGAATAGTCTTATCAAAAGGTACTTAGTATGAATGTAAAACACTTTTCTAAAACTCATCTTATTCCTAAAGGCCATAAACCATCCACTCCATAAGTGAGATGGGAAATGAGCACAATTTTATGAAAGGGTCCTTAATGGAACATTGTGAAAACAAACAAAACCTATGTTAATGTAAATTCATCCTAATTACCATAATGATTTATTCTCTCAGATATAAATGATGTCATCCAACATGGTGATTAGATCTACGATCACCAGAATTAAATCATTATCATGAATTTCGACGATATCCTCATCCTAAAATTTGAATATATATCATCCCAATTAATCATTGTAACCACAATTAATTGAGAGAACCATGTTGGACCATGGTTATTATACTTCACAAAAACTAAATTTAGGCATCGGGGGACAAATTTTTCAATAAGCATATTCATTCATGAAAATTAGAACAAATGTATACAGTCTTACAAAATTCTCTCCAAAAATTGATGTACCTCCAACAGTGATGTATCAAACTACCTATGAAACTAAAAGTGATGTATCATAGGTTCCATCATCCATCTTCAAAAAAGGATTACATGATCCCTATATTTAGAGAATATTTTAAAAGCCCATATAGTGGATGTCTGAGTATGAAATGTCACGCAATTTTCATCTCCATGTCGAGCCTCCCTAATTGGGTATAATAAAATTGGGGTAATAATCATTGACTAGTTTCTATCTATACATTATTCCACAATGGAATACTATAAAGAGGCTAACTACTTTGAAAACACCACCAACAGTAGAAAACTTGATATCTTGTTGTGAGCATATGTAGCCACATTCCAATTCCCATTATTATATAAAATCAAAACTTCCTATTATTAGAAAAACACTATCTACTACCTTTATCTATTGTTTATAACATTTTTTGTGAATATATACATTAGACTCTTTTGGACAAAATCCCAGGTATAATTAATACCCATATATTATTATTGCTATATATTCAGGGTGATGACTAATACTAACATATCCATATTGTGGGTTGCCTATTAATGATTATGTGGTCTAAAAATTCAAAACCTGGAGTCAATCAATTCCACCCTATGCCTCTGATCACACCCATTTCAATTTCTACAGTCTCCACAACAATATATAGAATGTGGACACTGAAAATTTCAAAATAAGGGAGATCATATACTAATGTTGAACCCCCTGATAAGCCAATTGGATACTTTCCATCCACATGATCAGATTCAAATTATATTTAAAATTAATAAAGGGTTACAATATTCGTGAGGAATCATGAAAAAATATCCTGTCATATCCTACCATTCAAAGGATTCTATGGACCTTCAAAATGATCTTGGGTGAGTCCCTTTGATAACACATAATTAAGCATTATTGGTTCCAACTAAACGCCCACTAATGAGATGAAACTTCCCAGAATTTAGGCCCCTAAAATAATAATAACACCATAATAGATTCACATAAATATATAGGTCATAGAATAGGTATAGGACCATCCCAAGGTTTCTCACATAATCTTCATTCATTGAGTACACGGTAATTTCATTGATGAAGCCCACTACAATTCTATCAATAAATGTATGAATAATACAATTAATTAGATCCAAGATTAATTATAGAGATTTATTTTGTAGATAGGATTCATCATATACTCATAATGTCCATAGAAACATAAATATATCATCTTTTTTATATCCTTGTCTTGTACGTGATGATAGTTATAACATGATTGGAGGATTTTATTTGAGAACTATCCTGACTCAATAGAAAAATCGAAATGTTCATAGATCCTTAGAATTTGTTACTTTTTCTCCATGATCAATTAATCATGGTGACCATAATATTTTCAATTTCATAAATCTCCCATATTCCTTCTCAAATAACCAATCCTGGTCTAATTATGCTGAATCACCAGGAATAACAATGCTTTTACAATGTATGTACTCTTTATGAACATTATTCTCATAATGTATTGTGATATCTATCCAAATATTCCATATTAGATATTGATGATGTCCTAATGTGTAATTTTTTATGTAATTGTATCCATTGGGGGAGGGGTAATTTTGGATCATCCTTACGAAATATATCCTCAGACTCCTGCACCAAAATAATAAGTTGAAATCCAATAACATCCATTAAAGAAATCATTTTACTATACAACTGATGCTTATTATTTTCTATCCTATTATGTATAATCACATCTAATTTTTAATGTGATTCATTATAACCCATTAAGGAAAACATCATCACATTCTCGTGGACACTCTATATCAATTTTATAAAATAGAAAATCCACATTGGAATTATGGATATCATTCCCATATTTAATATGAAATCATAAGACCACATCACTATTATAAATAGTTCTCATTAAAAGATATCTCTTCAATTAACCCGTTGACACTATCAGTAGTATTGTATAACCATTGTATCTTATGTGGTCATATTCTATAATGTAATGATATTATGAATGTATTAAATCAAAATATCCAATTATAGAATAAGATATGTTCCCTAAATATAGTGGTCCCCACAGAAGTATACCGGTACTATATATAATATATAAATATAACACATCACATCTCTAATCATTCCTTGTGACTAAGAGTCATAGGCCTCCTTGGATTAAAACTATTCTTATCTCTATCGACAATATCCATGAGTAAATAACGAACAATCTTATGGTATTGATGGGTTTAAATCAAAAAATTTCTTCTATCTCTAATTACATTTATTTTTTCTCTTCAATATATATTGTCCTGTAGACCTACCAGCTCATACTGCTATATCTTTTTGTGTTGTCTATCCACCATCTCAATTTCAGTTGTATGATGGGTTATCAAATTCCCAGTATGGTTTTCAACACTATTATATGATCTACACATCCACTCTCCTGGATGATTAGATTGATCCTATGAGTACTATAGTACATTCACACATTCCCATGATCATCAAATAAATAATACCATTTTCCACAATCACTGCATTTTTGTGTCAGATAATAATTACCATGGTCTCAGTACCTACAAGCCCATTACCAGCCCCATATTTCTATGCCTTCTCACCTAGAAATATCCCCCCTTCTGAGGCTCTATCAGGAAGTCCAAAATATATTTAATTATAATAATATTATTTTTAATCTCGTATATTTTGGTGTAGGTACTACTAAATTTCATGAGATCAAAAATAAGAGTCTTGACCCATTTATATATTGTATATTGAGTGTATTTTGATACATTTCGAATACTATTCCACAATATTTCGGATATGTTGATGGTTAAGAATATCTTGGATGCACACTCCTCAAAAAATGGATGGATAAATGTTATCTTACAAGAATATCTTGACATAAAGGAATGTTAGAGCTATCTTATTATCTTTCTAAGTCACCTGAATCCACCATCATCCATAATATTGCTAACAATGACTCACCCATATGAAATTCGTTTTATTTTTAGGTGTCAACATAAGGTAGAAAACATAAATAACTCCCCACATCATGTCCATAGATGATTGAGGTGATGGATTAGAGTGAATCATAAGAGTTAAATATATATAAAGATCATTTAATTTAGTAATCCTATCTTCATCCTCATCTGATACATCCAAATAAACATACTACACAATAGGTGGTGAATAAACATGTAAACCTCCAGGAAGTACAATGATTAATATAAGTTACTTCATTTCTTTATCATCACTAGGTAGATCATCATTGTGATCCCACTATCAAATCGTGATTGGATTGAATCCTAGAGGTACACAAAATAAAAAACAAGGTCATACCATGGTCAAAAAGTGTATCTAATTAGATGACTCTAAAAGGATATGTATCCCAAACCCATTTACAACATGATTCATGTTCAATTGTTTTTCATTACAATGAATTACTATATATACCGATTTTGAAAGGAGGTTTTTATAGTCATTGTTAATGGTGATTTAATCCTTCCCACTAGGACTATGTAGCCTCACCTGAGAACTAAAATTTTAAAAAATAAACATGTTTTTCATAAATTCCCAACAAAACACCATATTTATAGAGTCTCTAATATACATTTCTAATATGAACCAATCGAATACAACTCTATCACAATGCAACACACTAGTACCCGCCTAGATTGAAGTGACTTACTATGACACCCCAATACCACCTCCAACAATCCATGTTCTAGAGAAAAGTTCCATGTAAGTATATCACACACATTAGAGACCATAAATTAAGTTACCTATACACATAGAAACATCTCCATAAATTTTTATTATATAGAAATGTAAAATAATACATCTGATGTAGTGATTCTTACATATAGATAAATCCAACATTTATTGTGTGATAATTTTAGGACTCCATAAGGAACAAATACAATCCTACAAAATGTGAAATTTTCTTATCATGCATAGAAGTGTGTGACTGCCATCAATTGAAACTCTATGTATAACAACAATTACTCTAGCTCACTATAAATTTCATACATTGAATATTCAATGGACACTATAAAATTGAATTTTATACACACAATATAAAACATTTTCATGAAAAGACCATGCAATATTGAGTATTTACATAAAATGTTTGAAGCCTCAAAATATAGTTAAATAAGTTTCAAGGAATTAGTTTTCTGACCACTTGGGTTTTCAACAGTATAAAATATGTATCAATACAGATAATATAAAACAATATATAATAATTTCAAACTACTAGTATCAAATAACATTCATCCATACTTCCATTCTAATTATTCTTCTTGAGCATTCAGGTTAATGCACATCCGGGGAAATCTTCTCCATTATACATGCTTACACTGATGGCACTCATACAGGAGGTAGTAATCCTTAGATGTCACCAGTGAATTACTAACTATATCTATGATGATATCCATAAAAATATATGGGATCATACATAAGGATCATGTAGGACACCTCAGACCCTAACATGAAAAATCCTATTGGTTGGTGGTCATATGCCGACATTATTCAGTCTTGAAAATTATTCATACCACAAATAAAATAGTATATACGATAGAGGGACCCACACATAGATTTATGGGTGATTCACAAAAAAATATTTTCACGTTACTAATATTAGGATCCACAATTTTATTTTGCCTATTCCATTAACCATTTTACACTTGTTGGGAAGAAAAAGGGAACACACTCAATCGATACTAATCCAAACTGAATTGATGGAGTGCCTTAACCTATCCATGATAAATTACACCGTGTATAAAAGGTTTACACTTAATGTCTCCTCATACCAGGGTATTTTAGTGTTTTATAAACTTATATGACATTTATTATTCTAAATATATGTGGTTATTTTTTTAATAGATGGTGTGTAGTGTTCGATAGACACAATCAGTGTGCCGCCAGTCCATCTTGATGAACATCATGTCATTCTAGTGTACTTTTATTCATGATTATGTATGGGGTTCATTAAAAATCACCTTACCTTTTCCATTTACAAAGTATATATCATGTTATGATTATATTCCTAAGATATTTTACATAATTATTCACATTCCATGAGAACACATAGTGTAGCTAGCATGGGGTCACATAGCTTGTGCCACATGTCACACTATGTCAGTTTGTTTTATCTTCGTGTAGCCACTAAAATCCTAAAAAACGAATATATAAAATATGTTCATCATACTAGAACACATATAGACTATATGTCTCTATTTATAGTAGGTTATTGTACATTTAACCCCTTCACAATCTCATGCACTTGATCTAAAACCAATCATGCTGTTATATTTTGGATACATGGCCATATAAGCTTGATAATTCATTGCTGGAAAGATTTTAGCCTCTAAACCTAATAGAAATAATCTAATGCCTCATTACCTTGTCGATACATCAAAATCAAAATCCAAGGATCTCAAAATCATTATTCAATAGTCCACCATCTTCATGAAACATAATAGTGTTGTAACTCTCCATCGCAAAACCATGGTAATGATATATTATTTAATACAAAAATTATGAAATGATCATTTACTGGTTATTGGCCAAACAACTAATCAATTAAAAATATAAACAAATTACGTGGTTATATAAGATAGAATAGATAAAAGATAAAAAAAATTATAGTTAATTGTTTGGAATAGCCTTGATTCAGTTACACTATAATGAAAAATGATGTATTGAAATCAACTAAAAATAACTCACTAAAAACAAAATATGTTAAACCCTAAACAAAAACTCATGAAAAGAATATGAATCACTATGCCAGTGAATATGATTCTACATCTTCATTGGAAATTCATATTGGGAAATAAAATAAGCAAAAAAAATCCATCCATTAGTTATGACTGATCACTAATGATGAATAGATTTATGTGATCTTCGTTAGTGAGATCCATAGTATCTATTAGAATTTGTAATTCATGTGGTACTCTAATCATTGAATGAAAATCCTAAAAACCTATAACCCGTATCCACAATATCATATCAAAATGATAGGGTTATATTTAAAACCTAATAATTGGACAATAAAATTTTATTTAGAGGGCTGGGTAGTTCATTGAAAATAATTAATTATTTATTTTATAACTTCTCAAATGAAAAATTTTTAACCAAACATATGATGCTGAAAAGGGTTATGACCTGCATAGTGTAAAAAATTCATTTTTTATTCAACAAATGTTTCAGATTTCATATATGAGATCCCATTATGTAATTACATCATTATTTATTACAGAACTCTGAATGTGAGATATAATATATTTAATATGTTAATTATTTCATACCCAAGGCCCATCGAACCATGAAATCCAAAACTGTCTCAGCACCTGTATTAAAACATTTTCTCTAATATAATCTAAATTCATATATGGGTAAAGGAAAAATAAATTATATATTATAATTGAATGAAATGAGTTTCTCAATATTAGTAAAATTGAATAGAGATACCACAATATGATATAAAATGATATTAAATTTCACATATTTGTCTAAATCCTTTTGGGTCCTCGTTACAATTTCTTGTACACATTCCAAGTAATTCACAGAATAAGTCATGTGAGATTTTCTTGGAACTAAATGGGATCTCAATAATAAACACTCAGGCATATTTATTAAATGATATAAAGTCTTTTTATTGATTTTCTAGTCACTGATCATTTTATTTAGAATAAAATCTATGTCAAATTTGATTTTAAATGAGTCCACTAGTATTTAATGTGCTAAATCCAAACATCTAATGTGTTCTTAGTATTCATAATCAATTTTATTGTACAATTCAAAGAAAATGAATCATATGGGAAGTTCATCATTTTCAAGGGTGGTGATTATAATTTACAAGATAAAATATTTGGGAAACATATTTTCCATCCTCCATCCTACTGTAATTCTAAAATCATCTTCAAAATAAATTGCACATGTTTGAGAATATTATTGGATTATTAATACTTCTTCATTAATTTGATTCATGCAATCATGTAACTAATATTTGAAACTATATAGTATGATAATGTTTAATTATTATTGACCCTTTATAATTGTTGAGGGAAGAAATCATATCAAAATTTGTACTAATAACAACCCATTATGAAAGGAACCTAGTAATCATTTTTGGCATAGTTTCACTCATGGGTACATAATGTCCTGGACAAAATATCGACCAAATTCCCTCTACAATGTTATGACACATCCCAATAATATATGGGATTCACCATATAATTACTTGAACAAATCATCCTCCATGTAAAACTAATACATTGGGTCACTAACATACATCTCATTCAGGTAATGAAATTCTACATGAAACAGATATATAAAAAAATCATGATTTTTTCGGATCAACACTATCAATGGGACTTCAAATGGAGATAAATAATCTAAGAACCACCAATAATAGCTGATGAGACCATGGAAAATATGTTCCCCTACATATTCATGGGTTATTCCCCTGAAACAACTAGTTATTCCTTTGATGAGTCCATTGTAACTCATATATGATGAACTAAGTTTACATGGAAACTCACCCGTCTTGATAGGAACTCACAAATGAAAAACCTTCAATAAATGAGTTGGTTTCAATGGACATGAATAAAAACATTTATTTGATCAATATATCCCCATTTAACATCATTTGGGGTACGATATCATCAACCAATACATTAATGAACCAATCTTGTAAACCATAGAACATGAAGTTCAAAACACCAATAAACATATATAGGGTGTTTAGAGAACTAAATGACATACCCGTAAAATAAAATTCAACATACTTTTATCTAAAGGACATATTATGAATATCCCCATCCTTCCCCATAAAATAATGATATATAAACTACAAATTATTCTTTGAGAAATGACTATCTCATCTTAACTATTATAATAGATCATCAATTTTCATATGGGGGTAATTATTCTTGCAAGAAACCTAATTCAACCTATTGTGGTCTATAGAAAAAATAATTCTTATATCCTACTTATATATGAAGAACTGTAGTGCAGAATATAACCACACACTTGGTCACATGAAACATATCAATACTAGATAACCACCTCAAGACCCAACTCATGTTATTTTATGGGAACAAACTGATCAAGATCTTTTGAAAATAGAGATGATTCTGAATGCATTTCTATCATGAACCAGAAATAAATATGAGTAATTTTTTTTAAAAACCATTTTTGAAAACATCTTTGAACTCCTCCACAACCGTGATAATGTCTCAGACCTGAACATCTTCTGATAGATCCTCCATCTATGATAAAAGAGGCCCACTTTTCTATCACCCAACCGATATAAATTTCTTCCAACATATTGAACTCAAATACACATACATCTAAAAAATATATTATACATTTATTGAGTTGGATGATAAAATTCATTGAATATATACAATATATACCATGTACAAAATCGTATTACTATATCATCATTGAGATGAATACCCCCACTGATGAGTGCCACCAAATCACTAGTATACATTCTGAGCATGAATCTAAAAAAGAATTTTGGCATTCAACTGGTATAAACAAAATTGGGTAACTAGATTCCTTTTTATATAGTCCTAAAATTTAGACCAAAGAAACAAAAATTAGTGTGAGGTTATTGAATAAAAAAGGCCACACTATGGTAGATGATAAATTGATCATACCCCAAACAATTCCAATCTAGGATGATGATGCTTCCTCTTGCATGTTAATATGACTACACCAAGCTCTTATAACATTCTTCTACCAGTATCAATGGATATTTTAGGACCTTTCTCCATATATATGGGTACCATAAATAGGATTCCCTCTTCCTAATCTAAAAAATCATGGTTTCGGAAAAAATAACTAACAATACCTATGGATGGAACAGCCTGGGAGGAAACACTGGCTACAAAAAATAGGCCAGAACACACATCTAAAATTTTTCTCCCCTGAAAGTGGGAAATGACCATGGGGGTTCCCATATATCTAATTGATACGAATCCAAAAAAGATACCCCCAATGTGTTATTAGAACCCACTTGTGTGTGATGATTTGGAAAGAAACTGTTGAGGATGGTTCCCTGTTGAAATGAATCCTAACTACATTGAGATTTGGCCCATTTCCTAATTATTTTCATCTAAAATTTCCCTAGATGAAACTTATATATGGAACAAATACCATTAAAATAACAATGCATATACACCCATCGTTTTTCAACCCCATTATATATTTTAGGAATATATACGGTGTTACTGCATACCTGATCACTTGACACTAAGCCTCCCCCAGATGACGTGATACAGACTCCTCATCTAGGAAATCATCTGGAGAAAAGTATATGGGGTCTTTGAACATGATCCCATGATCACGCATGCTAATAATACCTTATTATAATGATAGATAATCATTCCTATTGGATTACTTAATCATTTATGACTAAAAATCATAAATGAGATCTGTCTTATTGTCCGGAAACAACAAATCTACCAGTTGTTGGTCACCAAGAAATAGTTTCCACCTCTGATTTTTATCTCCCAGAGTCTATCTAACATTTAATGGTACCAAATATTCATCTCATTATAATATCAGACTAGATGTTTTATCGATCTCTTTTATACAACACACTATCTCGATATCATATACACTCCCTTTGTACTTACCCATGCATTGTTGATGAATGATATGTAAATCCCAATACTATTCCTCATTCTCAAAAAATAGTTCAACCATATTTAAGTCAAAAGTATCATCCTTCCCAACTTAATCATTATAAAAACCTTGATGATGAAAAACCAAAATCATTTTTAAAAATGGAGAAAATAATAATCTCATTAGTTAAAAATCGAATCAAATAGTATTTCATTTATTTATATCATTTTCACAATACAAAAAATTATGAACAAGAATTCATGTCATCGTGATGTATGCACCTCTCTTATTACTTTACCATGAAAATTGTTCCACCTCATGTGGATATTTACTAAGCTCAAAGTATATTCACTCGATCATAGGGCCCCTTAAATCTTGTATCATAATATTTATCACTAAACTATGTCATACACCATGGTCAACTGGAAATTATTCCATACCATCCAATGAACACCTTAGTATTCCTACATTCAAACTCTTTCCTATATCTCAACTATAACATATGATTTTTCATATTCACAATAACCGCCCACCAATTACTCCATAGTTATGGGAGAGATATAATGACCCATGTGCCCCACCTCCATTAGGACCTGGTTTGGATACTATCATCGAGGGTATAAATATATGACATTATGGGAGGCATTATCTATTAAAAATAAATGGGATAGTGTTCAAGGATAAAACCCCACAAAAAACCTCCTATATAAATAATAAATGAAAACAAAAACCCCACCCACAGAGCATGAATAAAGTAATATTTGTTCATGTAAATGATTCCAATGTAAATAACCAAAAAGAATTTCTACAAAATCATATAAACTAAACCTCCAACCCAATTAGTAATGTAATAAATGGTATCTAATTACCTCATGAAGACCTATAAAATTGTTATATATGTTGGGTGGGAATAATGAGTATACTCAGTTGGGACATAACCCAATCATCATGTGCACATGTTAAAATAGATATCTCATTTTAGTGTGAACAAATATAAAAAACAATTAACTATAAATTTCATCTAACCAAACCCAACATAGCCATGGATAAATCACAAACTCATGAATCCAATGTAATAATTTAGCTTGAAGAACCTAAGAATGAATCTCACCCCACTACAACTTTACCAATATTTTTTCTTTATCATTACCTAACATTGAGAATATTCGGCTCTCATCTCTAACACACATATCATATATCATGAAAGCTCACCCCACCCCTCGACTCAAGGGCCACTAATAATAGAAAAGTAAGAACTATAGAAGTAGTGTATCATGAAAGTGATTGATATCAACCTCATTCTATCCTACTACAACACATGAACCACACCATGTATCACATATCATTGTATCACGTCTCATCCAAATACACATAGGAAAACACATAACTACTATAAGAATATCAGGAGAGAGTGGGTAGCCTGACATCTATATCACTATCATCCTACATGATTCAGAAAAAGCCCAGAAATCATCACCTCTATGTGCCTGTATGGTCATGCAACTATGCTAGGGTGTGAATAAAATTATATAACGATACATGATAGAGATATAACACAAAATTCACTGCCTATGGGTTCTCATCACCAAAATTTGTTCGCTAACAACACCAGTATTTACCATGCATCAACTGTAAAGACATAATGTTTTATAAATGGAATTAACTTCTCATAAATATTCCTTTATGTATAATAAAATTCGGATACACAGTTCCACCAAATACTAAAATGAACTACTATGGGACCTTTGAATATAAATTTTCCACTTTTGTGTTTTCATTTTTAAAAATCGAACATACATGGTTGCGACCAGTAAGATGTTTGGAGTCCGATAGGGAAAAATTATTATTTTTAAATAGTATCCTACCCTTAGGAATAGTAACCTACACTTATGAATATTACTATGACCCATATGACTATTTAATTTTCCAAAATAATAGAAAATTTACCCCTGTATGATTGAATAAAACATATGCATCTTATAAGTTACATTTTGACCATAGTAAAAGAATTGGTATTTTTTTCATAAAAATTTAATTATAAAAAAATAATTTATAAAAATTTTAATTTACTAAAATGATTTCTTAAATTAAAAATTCTCTGTCTTTTGGTTTTACTAAAACTTTGGAAGACCTTATGTAAATGTTTATATCATTATGAAATAAGTTATAATTTTAATATCTGTATTTTTCAAGTAAATTATTATTTTCATTAAAAATAAAATTATTTATTTTTAGAAATTTATTTTTGAAAAATTTATTTCATTTTAATATTCTATATTTTGAAAAATGGTTAGGGTGCGTTTTTGGGAATGTTCAGAAATACTTGAATTTTTTATTAATAGTGAAATAAGATAATTTACAAAATAAGTTAAATTCATGAATTTTAGAGTCATGGGTGATGTTATTATGATGTTAGAAAATATTTTTCAGATTTAAATGATAAAATTACTTTAATTAGTCATGAAATACTCACTATTTCTTATATTCATTATATGTGATAAATGAATGACTATTATATAGGGAAAACCCTGCTCTCCTCCAATATAAATACCACCTTTCTCATGCTCTTTCCACACACCTCTCATGATTAAATCCTTGTATAAAATCTTCCATGAAATCATCCCTAACCCCTACCCTACTACCATGTGATTATTGTATCATCAAAATTCCAATCCAAGCATCATTATGGAGAATCTCAAGAGGATTATTCAAAAGGAAATTCTAGTCTTTCACTTTTCCTTTAATTTTCATTCCACATCATGTTATTTTATTAATCTCTCCAAACCTATCCTCATAAAAATGGAATTGTAACTCCAGTATCATAAATATAATGTAATTTTATGATACTAATGGGATTATATATCATTAAATCCACTTATCTTCTTTTTTAATTTTAGAAAAGAAAATATTGATTGTGATGTGTTAATTTTCCACCATCAAGAACAACATGTTTTAATTTTTTATTTTACCACATATATATATATATTCATGAAACCAAATTTATGTTTGAAAAAAAATATATTATATTTATTTTACAAAATTTAATTTTCTTTAACTAACTTATTTACATATTGCTAAATGATTAAAAAATAAGTTCTTTTTGGTAGAAAAAACACCTGAATACAACCAAGAATTCGTCATTAAGTTATTATCTTATCATTCTTCCACATATTATATAATATAATTAATTATAAGATCATTAAACTCCTGGAATATAATTTAAAACATTAATGACCAGTTCTGGTTGTTTATCCATGTTCTACAAAAATATCCATTTATTAATACATGTGAACTGCTCAAGAAGACCATAAAAACAAACAATCTTGAACAATTTATTTAAATTATATCACTAATAAAATGGACCATAGAATACTTTTATGAAAACAAAATAAAAAATATTCCTGATAAAAATTTTCATTAATTGATAATTAATGAATGTAATGTGGTTATAAATGAAATTAATGTGAAGAAAGTGTTCTGATGCAAGGTATGGTGAAATTCTCAATCCCAACTTCCTTTCATAAGGTTCTCACTCTTTCACTCCTTGTTTGGTATGGTAACTTTTTAAAAATAATTTTTTCATCATTATATTACCTTTTTGGGGATATACATGATTTACACTGGATTTTATGTCAAACAAATGTTCTCCAAAATAAATCTTCTTAAAAAACACCTTTCACTTCTCACTCAAGGATTATAGTTCTAATATGAAGTTTGATATTCCATCATTATTTTGGAAACCCAATGATTATGAATGTTTTTATATGATATTAAACCCATTCCTTTCCATATAGTATTTATATTCAATTTTTATATATGTTATATGTGGAATGCATGATAATTAGAATTTTATCATTTGACTGGTGCTGCTAGAATTATATAGTGCTCCAATGCAATGGGTTAAGTGATGAATCTCATGAGTTAAAGTGAAATGATGTGCAAACATGATGCCATATTTTTCACAACTATTTATGGTATAATACTAATAATACATGATGTTTCATTTTTAGGAATTTCCACATTTCATGTTTTTCTTAATGTTTCACAAACTATTTTGATGATGATGTATTGGTTAGGATCACCACATGCTATATAATTATAATCTATCCTATTAATTGGAATTTAGATCACCCCTATTGATGTATATCCTTAGGTGAATAAATTTACTTTGTAGAGGTCATGTTCCAATAAAAATCTAGATAAAATGAAATTAAATAAATTTTAATGGTTGATGTTGTATATGGTTTGTTTATTGCTAGTTTTTCCAAAACAATAAACCTTTGAATATTTCAGTGTAATACTATTTTGTTGTCTATCATTATAATGGTGTTATAGTAATTTAAGAATTTTCAGGGTTTCTAAATTTATTATTAGAGGAAATGTTTAGTTAATTTGGGAATTCAGATTATTGAACAATAGATAAAATATCTAGGATGATAATAAGTATAAATATGCACACAAGAAGCATTACATAGTGATCCCATAAGTTATTATTTTTGTGTAAATCTTAACAATTAATAAATTATTCATGACTTGATGAATTTTGTTTTTTCTACCATTTTCTATTTTAGTTAATGGTGGAAACCATGAGAAACTAGTACAAAAACCCATGCAAGGTCTAATTCAACGATTTCCCGAACGACATCCTCAATTTTATGGGAGGTGTAGTTCAAAACATCCTGGAGATGCATACCCAAGTATCATGGGTTATGAACAATAACTAGAATAATAGGGAATGAACACCCTCACCAAAGAGGGGCCAACTGGCTATCGAGTGTTTTATGTAGCAAAAACCACCAACCATTAGAGGATCTTCTGATCCACTTGTTGTGAAATAGTGGGTCCACTATATAGAGAAGATATTTTATGTGCTTCGTTGTTCTCATACATAGATTCTGACATTAGCCATTTATTTTCTAGATCTAGATGCTGATAAATTTTGGTCTTTTATTAAGAACACCTTGCCAAGATACTAAACTGAAGAGATGGAAAGGGAAGACATTAAGATCATGTTTCTTAATAAGTATTTCCTATAAAATTCATCAAAATATGGAGTGATAATTCATTGAGATCAAGAAAACAGAAGGTGAATATATCAAAACCTACAATGATAAATTCAAGAGGCTTGAATATTATGCTTTGGGTTTTTTTAATAACAATGATAGAAATTTTGATAAATTATTTAGTAGATTAAAACCAAAAATTTAAAAAGCTATTGCAATTCAAGACATTGGGTGTTATGAAGAATTTGTTCGATGTGCTCTCAATGTGGAGATGGAGTTTGGAAAATGGTCTCATGGATATTTATATATGTTATGAAAGATTTCTTTTTAATCCATAGGATTTATTGAATAATGTGGAATGAAAACTCACGACCCACATGAAAAAAATGTAGGATGTTTCATCATGGGAACTACTTCAAAAAGATGGGAATGTTATTCAAGTGTTGGAAAAAAAGACACTATGATCAAGGGTGTCGAAAAGACATGATGTGAAGGAGAATATAGTGGAAGAAAGGGGATCCCCACGAATAGTTCAATTCTATATTTATAGGGAGCAAGGGAACTATTCAAGCTAGTGCGCTAAACCTCGAGTCCTTGAGGATAATTTGCTTTAACATCCACCAAATCCAAAAGAACAAGGGATGAATTTTTCCATCGCTAATGCAGAAGTGAAGCGAGATAATGAATTTTTACAATGTACACATCCTATTCAATTATGAGTGGAATAACATTTATTTAATTCTAGTTCTATGAATTTTTGTATATCATTCATGTTTTCCTGAACTTTTGAATTGAATCCCTGAAACCTTGAAGCAGATATATTTTAAAAATACTTAGTGGTGCAATCATTGCAACCCATGAGTTTGATTCTTCTCTTGTGGGCCTATGATGGATGATTATTCCGGTGAATCTAATAATACTTACCTTGGTAGAATTTGATTCTATATGGGAATGAATTGGCTCTATTCCATATTGAGAACTTATCAACTGTTGGGAAAAGAAAACTACTTTTCATATTTTGATCCATCCCATTATTGTCTACATATGCAAAGAATATCATCAATCTTATATGAAAAATGAATCAACAGTTTTGGTGTTGAAACCCTTTGAAGAAGCATACCTCTCCCAAAAGGATGAATAAATGGATTGTGTAAACCTTATGGAAATTCCCATCCAGAGGGAACATAGTGACATATTTCTGGAAGAGTTACCCAAAAATCACCTAGATCATCAGGTAGAGTTCTCCATAGACCACATACCCGGGGATACACATATCTCAAAGTGTCCCTATAGGATGGATCCTCTCGAACTGTAGAGTTAAAGAAACAGTTTCGAGATAATTTGTAGAAATGGTTAATACTCCCAAGAGAATCACCACGGGGTGCACAAATGTTCATCGATAAGAAGGATAAAAAACGAAGTTATGTCTTGATTATTGGTAACTCAACAAGTTCACCATAAAGAAAAATTATAATCTTACAAGGATTGATGACTTGTTTGATCTGTTAAAAGGAAATAAATACTTCTCAAATTTGGGATTTTATTCTAGATATCATCATCTAAAAGGGAAGCTGAATGATATATAGAATACTTCCTTCTGTACAAGGTATGGGAATAATGTGTTTCTGGTGATTCCCTTCAGACATACTAATTACCATGAAATATTCATAGATTTTATGAATAGATTCTTTAGAAATTACTTTTAAAATATTTTGGTAGTTTTTTTTGATTATATTATAAAATATTCAAAGAGAATGGAGGAACATGAAGAACATCTAATACTTATGTTGGAGACATAAAGAATTGTCTATTTTTAAACCATGTTCAAGATGTGTGACTTTTTTTCAACCATGTATGATTCATAGGACATGTAATAAAAAGAGAGGGAATTTCTATGGACCCTATAAAATCAAATGTGATTGTGAAATGGATTTGGCCCTCAAGTGTCACCGATATCCATAATTTGCTTGCATTAGCTGGGTACTACAGACATTTTGTGAGAAATTTATCATGATTTTAAACTCAGATAAATAAGTTAATAAAGAAAGGGGTAATGTATGTATGGATGGAAGAATGTGAGTTTTGATTCGAGGATCTAATGAGAATTTGGATCACTACACCTGTACTCACACTACTGAAAAGTGAAGATTGTTTTTTATATATAGTGATGATTAAAAGAAATTATTGTGTTGTGTACTCATGAAAAATGAAAATTTGATAGCCTAGACCTCACAAATGTTGATGATACATGAGAAGAACTACCTAACACATTATCAAGATATGGCAGCCATGAGTTTTTCATTGAAAATATTTTGGCACTGGCATTATGGTGAGAAGTGTCACATATACACTAACCATACAATCTTAATGTATATATTCAGTCAAAATGGGATCTACATGGGCCAAAATGGATGGGTAGAGCTATTCAAGGACTATTATTTCTTTATTAACTATCATATTATAAAGGTGAACAAGGTATATGAGGCTCTAATTATAAAAAAACCTACTACTCTACCCATGATGTGGATAGAGAAATTCCATAACTTATTGGATATGAAAATGATATATTGGGAGATCATATGGGCAGGGCATACATCCAACCATTACAAAATGATTGTCCAATAATATATCCAATATAATATTAAATACTATCTAGGTCATAATTTGGAGTAATAAAAGAACGTGAATGCACTAAATGTATGTAAACTGCAAGACTTCCATATCAATGATTATGGTGTGATTCAATTTGGAATGCTAATTTTTGTGACTTCATCACCCAAGATAAAGACGGTTATATTAGATAATTCAATTATCTCAAAATTATTTATCAATCATTTTTGTTGCAACATGTATCGAGATCTCTGTGAACACTTCTGGTGGGACAACAGAAAGAATGATATTGTGAAATATATAACAAAGTTCATGTTATTTCATAATGTTAAAGCAGAGAGACAAAAGTACAAATGAATGATGACTCCATTTCCTATACCCATTTGTAAATGAGAGAATGTCACTATGAACATTTCTATAGGTCTCTTGAATATGTCAAGGGAAAATATTATGATATGGGGTGTATTTGAGAAACTGACCAAGACTGCCCATTTTATCGCTATTTGGAAAGACCCATCGCTTAAAAACATGAAATAATATATGTGATGGAAGTGTTGATATGACATGGTGTTCAACTCTCAGTTTTCTCTGATCGTGATCCATGTTTCACATATAAATTCTAGATGATCCTTCAACCCGATTTGAGTACTAAATTAAATATCAGCATAGACTATCACCCCCAAATTGATGCCCAATCTAAAAGGACTATTCATATGCTTTATGACATGATAAGAGACTGACCATTATAATTCATGTTTGGGTGGGATCATCATCTCTTATTGGTTCATTTATCATACAATAATAGCTTACACTCGAGTATTAAACTAGATCTATATGAAGCTCTTTATGTAAAGTGATGTCAAACTCCAACCTTTTGGGATGAAGTTTGATAAAGAAACCTACTTGGAAATGATCTTATACCAAAGATGATAGAGAAGGTTTATGTCATCCCGAAATACATCAATGATGCTCATAGATGGTAAAAGACCTATGTAAACAACTCTCAAAGGGACATGGTGTTCAACATTGGAGATAAATTCTTCTATCAAATATCACCATGGTTGATAGTCATGAGGTTTGGAATGAAAGGGAAGCTAAGACCAAGGTACATTGTCCCATTTGAGATACATGACTTCATAAGAGCTATGTCCTCTAAGGTTTCACATCCACTTAATATGTCTCATGTTCATGATGTTTTTCACATACCACTCTTGAGGAAGTACATACCAGATCCCTTACATGTACTTAACTCAGAGGTGGTACAACTATATGATGATCTCTTTTATGAGGAGCTGCCAATGATGATTTTATACTAAATAGATGTGGTTCTATGCAACATGAGAAACCACCTTTTCAATGTTTTGTGGAGGAACTATATGTTTGAAGAGGAATCATGGGAACATGATGAGACACTGAAGGAAACACAATGCCACATCATTCTAAAATGAACTACTATGTGGCCTTTAATTCTAAATTTTTCCACATTTGTGATCAGAATTTCGAAAATCTAATATACAGAGTTGTGATTAGTAAGATGTTTGGAGTCAGATAGGACAAACATAATTTTCATTTAAGAGTTACCTACTATAATTAATAGTAATCTACCCTTATGAATCGTAATATGATCCTTATGAAAAGTAAATCATCCAAAATATTAGTATCCTTACCCATGAATGATTAAATTAAACGTAGGAAACTTATATGTGACATTTTGACCATAGTAAATGAAGTGGAATGTTTAAGTCACAAATAAATAATTATAATTAATTAAGTAATAAAAAATTCATTTTACTAAAATGTTATAATAAATACATAATTATATGTCTTTTGATTTTATGAAAAATTTATAATACATTATGTATTTTTTTAACACATTATGAGATAAGTTTTAATTTTAAAATAAGAAAATTTCAAGTAAATTTTTATTTTATTATAATTAAATTAATTATATTTGGAAAATTATTTTTGAAATATTGAGTTATGTTTTTTGGATTGTACATGTTGAAAAATTCATAAGGTGATTAATATGGATTTTTCTAATATACTTAAATTTTTTATGAATAGTTAAATATGATAATTTATAAAATAAGTTGAGTTCATGAATTATAGAGTCATGGGTGATTTTCTGCTGATGTAAGCACATATGGTACAAATTCACTTCATAAAAGAAAATTAATTATTCACTAAAGGCAAATTATTAATTTTCATTAGGAGAAATAATAAATTAATGAATATTATAGTGATGAAACCCCTCTCCCCTCCACATTAAAAACCAACCTTCACACCCTAATTTCCTCAAACCTCTCAAGCATTAAGCCTTAACTAAAGTATGGAAAAGAATAATACCTAGAATATACCTCATGTCAATGATCATCAGTTATCATCAAAATACCAATCCTATGTTCTTGAAGGAGGATCTCAAGAGGAGGGTTCAAGATGTAATTTCACACACTCTCTCTCTCGCCATTCAGTTAATTTCCATTAAATATAAGGTTCTTTTCGTAATATCTCTAGAATAATCCTCATCCAAATTGTGTGGTAACTCATGTATCATACATATACTAGAATATTATTACCCTAAATAGATTACATAATATACATTCCCCATATCACATTCTTTTTATTGTCGAAAAGAATAGTTTTTAATGAGGTGTTAATTTCTCTCCTTCAAGAACGACATGATTTATTATTTTACACTACTGACATAAGATATGCTCATTAAAAAAAATTTATTGTGTAATAAATTATATTATATTTATTATATCCTATATAATTTTCATTAACTAACTTATGTACATATTACTAAATGATTTAAAAAACATGTTTGTTTTGGTCAAAAAACCGCCCGAATTAACCCAAACGATCTTCATTAAATTCTTACCTAATGGTTCATCCAAATTGTAAAATAAAATAAATAATTATAATAGAATTTAAACACATGTAATATAATTAATAACATGAGAGATCAGTTATGCATATTTATCCATGTTCTACATGAATTTTCATTTCTGAATATACGTGAATCGCAAAAGAAAACCATAAAAACGAACATTCCGGAACAATGTATTTAAACTATATAACTCTTCCAAAGGACCATGATATAATGAAATGAAACCGTAATGAATCATATTAATGTAAAAAAGGTTCTTAAATTGTTAATTAATGAATATAATGTGGTTATATATGAAACTAAAGGGAATAATGTGTTCAAATACATTGAATGCTGAAATTCTGAATCCCAACTTCCTTTCTTAGTGTTCCCCACATTTTACTCCATGTTATGTATGGTCTCACCATAAATTAATTTGATCCAAATTAGTTTAACTTTTTTGGGAGATACATGTTTTCTATAAGTGTTTCTTTGAAATAAATTTTATCTTAAAGAACTCTTCTTTACATAACACGCATTTTACTGCTTACTCAAGGATGATGGTTATTGTATCATGTTTTTTATTCCGTATTTCTTTTGGGAACCCAATGATTATGAATGTGTTCTTATGAGAAGAAATTTATTCATTTCCATGTTTTATTTATGATTATTTTTTATATATTTTCTATGTGGAATCCATGATAATGGGAAAGCTATGATGTTACAGGTGCGCCGTGAATTATACAGTGCTCCAAGGATTTGGGTAAATTGATGAATCTCATGAGTTAAAGTGAAATGGTTTTTGAAAAGGATGATATATTTTTTCACAACTATGTGTGTTATATGACCACTAATATATTATGTCTCATTTTTATGCATTACCATGGTTAGAGATTTTAATTAATGATTCCTTTCCTAATTTTGGTGATGATATTATGATTATACTCACCCCATTATGTATTTCTCTTATATATCTTCTTAATCTGATTTGTTATTACATTTTTTGATTTATATACTCAAGTGACTATAAATACTAAATTGATGTCGTGTTTCGAAAATAATATAGATAATAAAAAATTAAATAATTCTTTTTTCTTGATGTTTTAAATGTTATGTTTGGTCCATGTTTTCCCCATCCACTAATCCTCTGGATCCTCATGGTGTAATACTATAATGTTGTTTATATTTATAAAAATGTAATAGTAATGTAAGAAAATTTTGGGTCACTATATCAACCTTCAATACAATGTCAACCACTACATACAACACACCATATAACCACCTCAAATCCATACAATATTTCAAACAATCATATTATTTGTTACAACAATTACATTCATTAACCATTAAATTTCACATTATACCACTATTTCGTTCATTAAATTTAATTTCATACATTTATCACACACCAATTTTTACCCAATTATATTAAATTACCATTCTGTTCATTTGTTCATTTTATACAACATCATAATTTGTTCCAATGCTACTTGAGTGACTTCCAAAACAACACTACCCAACTATCACCCTAACAATGCACATCCACCATCTTCTTTATTTCACATCACCCAAGATATATCACAAGACAACAACCAAATATCTTATCCATCACACAACCACAACCACCATGTACCACAACCACTATTTCCCAACCATTATGCCACGACCTCATTGCACTAAATCACACAATTATGCAAAAAAAACATCAATGAAATTCCACCACCATATATGTAAACCATGTATTTCACAATATATACATTAAAAAACATCACTATATTAACATCACAATTCCAACAGAGGATAAAAAAATAACTTCCACAAAAAACAAGAAAACATCCCAACATATCCTTTATTTAGGTCCTTTATCACATTAATTATTTATATTAGTATCAGTATTGGAAAATAAATAATATATCTAGGGAAACCAATTATTATCCAAAAATATAATCTCTAACATTTTATTAGGGTGAAATCAGAGAACAAAATGGTAAGGGTCATGACTGCATAAATATTACATCACAAATAATTTTATAAATAACAATATTTTTCATAATTTTTTATTGGATTGTTTAATAAATTTAAATAAAATAAAAATAAATGAATGTGAATACTCCAAATAAAAATTATATTGAAACATTCAAATTTATTATATGATTATGATGGACCTTACTATCCACCCAATGGTATGAAATAGAATATAGATCTCACACATAGCATGTAAATGTGTGAGAATGGTGATCCCCTACCTCAAAGAAGATTTTAGAATTTTCTTTTCATCAAAAGGTGAAGATGAAATGACTAAAAATCACCACCACACATGAAACTCATAGATCAAGAAACACTTCACGAATGGTTTGTGAAATAAACAACCTATACACATTTCTTAACAAAACAGAACCACCATAGTAGATATCTGAAGAAAAGGAAATGGAAACACATTTAATCAATTTTAGATCTCACCAAAGATAAAATATGGTAATCCTAGAATAAAATCCCGTCAAAATTAATCCCAATAACCTGAAGAAGTACCGACTAGATCACCTGGAATAAGGTATGAGAGCATCAACCATAGGGTTTGAGGAATCCATTGATCACTCCCAACATTATAACCACACTACATAGGGGTTTAACATAAATCGTAATAATCATTCATGGAATGTAACATTAGGATTATATGTTCCACTAAAAAATGTTTATCCCCAAAGGATTAATCTACCAAATTATTATGTTTCTTTAATTTTCCTTACATAGGATATAAACACTACTTCTACATCGTGTAAACATAATACTAAATTTATTTGTTTTACATCATTAGTTTTTTGTCCAAACTCCTCGACGATTACTTTTAGACTTCCTAAGAACATCCAACATCCAAAATAAGAAATATAATGGACTTGTGAGTCACATAACATTTCAAGTACACTTCTATGAAAAATTCACTTTGGTGTAGGAATACGGCATAAATTTTTTTTCTCATCCTTATCCTATCTGTAAAGTATGATTTCATCCCCTAATATGATAATACACGATGAAAAATATTTTCCTAAACATCACTGAGAATATAAGAAAACATTTCCATCAACATCAACACACTAATTACCATCCAAACGATATGTATCTGATTCATATGGATGTTGGTTTTAGTTCCATCATTTCCCTTTCTGGGTGTATTGGAGAGCCCAATGTCAAATAAATGACGATAAAATATCAAAATGTTGTTCTTGTGAATCATATCATAATTTTTGGAATTATATTTGCTAATTGTACTATATTTATAAATAATCAACTCTTATGCCAATAGATATTGACTAAAACAAAAAGAAATTGAAAGAATAATATATTTTATCCTATAATAATGCATATATTAATTCTTCTCAGGATGTATCTACTAGAAGAACCTGTATGCAACCACCCAATCTCCATACATAAGAATTAATCTTATCCTGATTCTGGATTCATCGGAAAATACTATAGAGCTTTTTCCCGGATTTCGTTGAATCATGATCAGTGATGAAGTCAGTATACCTTTTAAATCTTAAATGGTTGTCTCACATTTTTCTATACATAAAAATTAACAACATTCGAAGCCAATCTCATGAGAGGAACTAGTAGTCATGAAGATACAAGAACAAAACTCTTATAATATCCATCCATCACCATGAAACTAAAGTTTTTAATCCCATTTTTTGGCACCAACAAAAAAATACATTTCTCACCATACATTGTAAAACCTATTCTCTATTCTAAGATGATATGAACTCGTAACTGGCCATTATAGATCCGAAAGTGTAATATAGTGATATTAGCATAATTATGCTTTTCCCTAAGTGTATTCATGATGAACATAAAATTGATTGAAATTTCATGTAATGTATGTCAATAAACATTTATTTCATCCCCCAAAACCACCAAAAAATAATATAGAAATAGTCTGAAAAATCAATTTAATTGGGCAATGAAAATTGTTGGTGAATTTGTAAGGATGAATGGAAAAACCAAATAATTGTAAATGTTTTATCTACTCGTAAACATTGTACAAGGTATGTATGATAGTATAACATGAAAAAAATTCTTTACCGACCTCAAATCAGTATTACAGAACAATGTTCCACCTCAGAGCTGGTAAAATATTTCATCTAAATGATGGTCCACGTACCTTTTATAAACTGTAAGATGGTTTAAACACTGTAAATCCAATCAGAATATTTTTCTTACTTTCTTCCTTCATGGATTAAAGAAGACATGAACCCCACATATATGTAATATGTCATGTAAAACCCTTTTCTTCCATTTCCTCTAACTTATTTTCCAATTATTAGATCTTTAATGGTGACATCCTACAAAGAATAGTGCTCATTGGTGCAACTCATAGAAATAAATCAATGGTGATGAACACCTATTTCATAGTAGTTATTCTAGAGAAATAATCATGAAAATATACGTAAAATGATCTACCATGGGAGGTAATACTGAACAAAAACTTCCTTAAAAACTCATAACAATATTACCATTTAGGTTACCACCCCACCCATCCCATGAAGATCATGTGCATTTCAATTGGACTATACATACCATAAAAACATACAAACAATGGAAATGCCATTATATAACAAAAAATATACCATTCGATGATAGAAACCATCATTGTAGTATTATGGAAGAAAAAATCATATCCCTACAACGACACCGAATTATATCATCTCAAAGAAAAAAAATTCCAAAGGAATTGATATCAACGAAAATCAATAGTGAATTCCTTGCACCGACAAATACTCTCTGATCGAACATCTAATGTTGTGACAAACATCATTATTCCATTGAGGTAATGCATTTGTAGGCCATGATATTCCCTAATTACTAATGATATAATAAAATTGAATCCATTATTTAATATTTGGTAGATACTAAGGTAGTGTCTTCTAGAATTCTAATTATAACTCTATACATCCCCAAAATATACTCCTTAGGTGGTCCCTACAATGCATAATTATGGACAGATCCATGGCCCTGATATGAATCCTAGATAACTGAGCATGTTTCACTCTTCTATATTGAATGGTCAAGATCCACAATACCCCTTCAATGACCAAAAATTTATCCTGGTTGGAATATACTAGAGTATCTCCCTTCTTGACATGTATCTACCAGTAATGTACCCAATTTCGGTGTGGGTATAGTTCCCTTCTATGTATGAATTGGTGGGAAAATTTCACATCATTTTAAAGTGGACCCATCTAGCTTCAGGCTCAAAAATTGATTGGGTTCTTTATACACTAATATTTCTTATAGCCTACATTACCACACCATTATAATATCAAATAGGTATTTTTGTATGTGATTCATACTATATTTTCCCAGGGAGAAGTGTCAATATGACATATCCCACTAATAAATGACCCATCCTTTTATCTTAATGCTGAACCACCATGACTGAAACATCCATATTCCCTCAAGATCCAATCATTTATTAAAGAATGTATAACTAACTATAAAACAATGGTTATCCAAAAAATTCACTTACGATATGATATCATATTCACGACCACCCTCTGACCATATCATTGTCAACAAATCAACAATGGTAAATGATAGTGCCAAATTCTAATCCTCTGTGAAATAATATGAATACTACAAAGGGACATGGAACCCTGTTGTTGGTTAATAATAACTCTAATTTTATCCTCGATCATATTATGTGGAATTAATTATTCATATAAAGAAGTATAAATGATATCCCAAACCATAACCTAATGAAGAATATCCTAGGGATGACATCACCCAAATGATTTGTAGAAACACATAGAGAGCATAAAACTCTAATCTAGAGGTGTCTCTATATTCAACAATATTGATAAAATTTTATACCTTCATGACTTAGAAGACTGAGGAACACCTTCACCAAAGAAGGTGGGAGGATATAACTTCTAGAATATATATGTCAACTCAGCCGTAGTAGGGGGAGTATTGTAGAGTTTCCTATAAAAACATCATAAAACCCATGGAGCTATTTCATAGTTAATAATTTGTGCCCAGTGAAGGAATGTCAGTTGTCTCCTTAGGTGGCACTTCAAGAGATTATATTGGTGTCTCAAGACCTACTAACTCCAAATCATGGTCATTATCACCCTCTTGGCATGTTACTTGATGAGACCATGGTGGAATATATCTAAAATATTAAATTTCATGCCTCAAATAAAATTTAGATATAAATATAATCTATGATAACATAAATTGACTATTGAACTAACATCCAATAAATGATTAAAACCACTCATATAGATATCAAATCGTGGAAGATTTCATATTAAATATTCAAAAAAACTATATGAGACAGAACCTTCTAGACACTGGTAAGGTCGGGTGAGGGTTAATTTCTCATATCATGGATAAATGGTTCTTGTATGAAGGTTTTTATTTTCATGGTTCTGAGTAAAAAATATTTATTTTAAATTATCATTCCAATTAAACTATAAAAATGTCATTTTAAATTTTGAATCTATTTATTTTAAAAATATTGATATGTATAAAGATATCAAAATACAGTTACATGTTTCCTCACTCATATTTTGTAATGGCCCATACTCTTTATAAATAGAAATTGGTATATCATTTAATAGTAACCTGACTATTACCTCTGATATTAGGACACAATACGATATATAAATTATTTGATTAAATATTTTTCCATTATTCATTTATATAGGTACATTCTCTAAATGTTTTAATTGGCATTAATATATTCAATTTTTCATGATTTTTAGTCCATATAACTACTTTTTCATGGATCAATCATGGTATATTGGATTGATTAAGGTATCACCATCAATATATATGGACAATAATAATTTTTTTGAGTAGGACATTATAATAATTAAAATATCGTTATCCATGTATAAAGTACTAGGAAGTTTCATTGTGTAATAATCTAGGCACTCAGAAAAATAACAATCAATATAGATGATTCACATGGTAGTATAAATATTTCATTGAATAAGGCATCACATGTGAATAATAGACTGAGTATAGTGTTTTTTGAGGTAATACATACTCTTAATACTACTACATGAATAAATATTTCCATTATAATAATATCAACAAAATTAATGTCACAAAACCTGTGTTCCAACCAATAGTTATATTAGTGTAACTATAAAAAGAATAAACAAGAACAATAAAATAACAACTGAGGTATTTTGGGTTTCCCATATATATGTGTTATATACTCACAGTAAATGGATCTTAAAAAATATCTTGAAAAAATCATTATCTCTTGTCTTATAAACAAAAATTTTGAAAAATAAAAAAGGAACCTTTGGGTCAACATTGTAGTGTTCTATCCTAGAATCCAAAATTTGTACCCCGAGATCATTGACCACATGAACTCAAGTTCTCCTCCTCATATACTATAGTTCACCAAATAGAAGCAATGTTTTATGATTGTATGGTGGGGGATACTATACCCTTTCGATCTAAGTAAACCACAACTCTAAATAACTATGGCATGTAGTGTAAATAGTAATAATAACATGCATATAAATAATCAAAAAATCAAACAATATGACCAATGGATGAATGATGAATCAATATCATATATTGAAATTATTATAATTCTATTATTTTATACAAATAGAGGATTACTTGTTTTTAATCTCTATTTGATTGTAGAACATACAAAAAAATGATAAATTCAAAACTCTAAGTCCCCAACCATCATAAGAATAATCTTAGTCCATAGAAACTCGTACTCCATCCTAGGACATATTTAAAATAAATCATTAGAAGATTGGTGAATAAAATTATCTATAGTACCTTCCATGATGTCTGTTCGAGTAATATAGGTTTCCCAAACTTGTTGTGAGAAACACTTAGTTGGCCACCAATAATTATTTCTATCATATTCTTCTTTATTCAGATAAAATAATCATTATATTGAATGTCTGAAATTTATAAAATGAAAATCTAAAATAATATTATCTGATTAGGTACCCCTTAAGACCCCCATCTAACACTACCTTATTTGGCCTAGGCTAGATATCTATAAACCAATATCAAGCTAACATATATGATATGGTTGTATAAATTGGTCATCAAAAATCAATTATCATGAATATAATTTACCCAAGAATGTTTTTACACATGGGGGGCACATTCCTTGGAAAATTGTTATTCATTCATTGTTTTTTAGATAAATTATAATAATTTAATGAAATAAACTGTTTTTGATAATTTACAAGATGAATCAAAAAAATTAATCCCAAGTTTCACTCCATAGTCTCAATAAATACCCATCACATTAATATTTATTCCTTGGATATTTTTAAAATTGACCAAAGTATCACCCTAAGAATGGTGTTATCTTCATACTCCGAGCCTATCTATGGTTTAAAACACCCGTGATAATGTATCACTCATGGAATGATATATTCATATCATCATTTCAGTCTGTCCACAGTATCTCCCCTTGGGAACTAATATGACTCATCAGTGGATAAGTGATTATGTAGATGATCCCATAAAATGAATACTAAAAATAAAAAAATTATGAGTATTGAGTCATTAAGACTTATTTTCATGTATAATTAGAAAGCATGAGGATCTCGTATGTGGCATTCTTGTTATAGGATCCTAATAGCTCACTTAGAATGAAATTCATGATTTATCTATCATGAACTCCTACCCTTTAACAATGACATTAAATAGTAACAATATTGTAAAGTTATATCATTTATATAATTAATTTAAGGAATGATACTATATAAAGCTCAATGGAGAAAAACATGGCCAATTTTCTCTTTTAGATAAATACAAAATACTAAGAAAAAATAAATTATATTTGATTAGAAGGAATAATTATATACGATTTTAAGAAGGAAACATTGATTTGGGTGGCTCATGTCAAGGTAATTAGCTAATTTAATATTATCATGGATAGAAAGGTTCATTCTATACAAGATAATAAAATTTAATTTAACGAATTAACTATTATGGTTGTGATTCAATAAATTTCCAGTGTGAGACACAATAGTGCATGATTAATAAAACAAGATAATTTGGAAATGGGATAGAACAACATAAATAGATTGGTTGATTAAACATCATACATTTTCAGCCTTTGATTAGATCATTAATGAAATAATCCATCATGATAAAAAAAATCTCTTATTATAGCCCATACGGGCATTAAACAAAATATTTGAAAAGATTGCAGCATGATTGAAAAAACCATGAAAAATATATGAGCCAACTAATATCAATGATCAGTACCTCTCAAATTTTGGGAGATCATTTTGTATAAATTATACATAAAAATTCCTCCCCCTCTACCCAATGGACCCAACCCACATGTGATGAATCACATATTTATACAAACTGTGTGCATCCAATGTCTTCTCCTCTAGAAATCCTAAAAAACCCCTAAACCATTTTTTTCTAACTATGTAGATAGGGGATGTTATATCCTTAACCCTGAAGACAATAAATGGTTCCCTGAGTTGGTTCTATACATGACCTTGTGTGTGCCTCCCTATGTGCCAGAGTATGCTGATAAGCATCTAGGGTATAAATGATTCATTTTGTAAGATTATAGCCAATTTATCATATTAAGCCAGATCAGATTAAAAAAATAAATATCCAAAAAATGTGTAATAAAAAATAAACATGCATAACTAACATATTTCTAAATATGGGACATCCCAAAACCAACAAAAAACTTGGTATATCATGAAAAATAGTTCAAAAGTGAAAAAAACCAAAATAATAACAAAAAACATAATCCATAAAATTGATATTGAATCTATGTCTAGAACCTCATCCATACATGTACAAATCCCATATCAACTCTCTAGAATATGAAATTTTCATTTATTCAAAACCTCATGCATTAAATCTAATTGGGTACCCAATGGCGCATGTGCAGGGCGTGAGTACAAGTCAAGAAGACCACCACCAATGGTGTCTAAAAAATTCCAGTCTTACATATAGTGCATTCAATTAGTAAATTACAAAAAAGTAAACCATATATGAATTATGTTCAATTAGTTTACTATATTTACCTTAATCATTTAATTCCATCATAAATTTTTGAACATATACTCCATCTTCATTACTTAATTTATCAACAAAAATTGTTCAATGGGATTGAAATTAACTTTATTCATGTAGGGGTTAATTCTTTCACCACTATGCAAGGGTGAAAAGTTATGTCCATACCATACTAGGGTTAATAAAATTACAAAAAACATTTTCTTCACCATAAAATACTAGTCTAGGATGAATTAAACCATCAAGGGACTAGAGCTCCATCCCATTCCCTATCCATTGAATTTTGGGTAGAGTTTGCTGCCTCAGTCCAACTCAACCCATGGGTGTAAAACCTCATTCAAAACCACCACACTACCATGCCTTGTAAACATTATTATATATATTTATTCGTAACGCATACCATATCACACCCAAATAAACCAATTATAAATAAAAATTAAAATCCACAACAATCAACATGGGAATACATATTAGCCAACAACCCGTTAATCACTTTTCCAATTAAATTGCATTTCTTTTCTACCCAATTCCAATTTCTTATACCTAACTCATTATGCATATTCATCAATTCTAATGCATTAACCCTTTTAACTTCTTAATCCATTCCAAAATGTTAACTCGGATAATCCGTTAATCATTTTCGATGTATTACCCTTCCCTTGTGAATTTCATGTACACATAAAAATACATTTAAATATTTACACTAATACCCTTTCACTCATTCTAATAACCCATCCCATTTACAATATTCCACAAAAATCAGAATCATTTCAAAAAAAAATGTTGTGCCCAAGTGATGTAATTTCATTTGTTGTCAATAACTTGTCATGGTGTGCCATCTGATGATGTACATCTTTAAAATTGATGATTACAGAAGCATTAAATCCGACGATTGATGAGCTGATCTTTAAGTTCAAAGAACTTGTATCCTGATGATACAATGTCACAACATTGATTGAAGACCATGCATTGTCTTCACAATGCATGGGGAGTTGAAAGGAGTTCCATCCACAACTACTAAGTGGATGATGTGCATTAATGAAGTCCATGCACTATCACTTAGTGCATGTGAATTGAAAAAGTTCCAATTGATCGCTGATTAGATCAATAAAGAACATTGAAGATTATAAGTGATTCAGGAGTTCGGTTGATGAAGATGAACCTTTTGAATTCCATATCCTAAGTGAAGATCATATGAGGAGAAGTAATGGAATTCTTAAGAAGAAGAATAGAAGAAATGGAGAAGAATAATTTGAAGTGGCATTTGGCTTGGAAGAACTTGGGTTGGCATTTATACATTGGGAGAACTTTGTTTTTAACAAAGTGTTTATTCAACACTTGGCCAAAAAGTAGCCACCAAGGAAGGCCAGCCGAGGGTCATCACCCAAGGCTCATGTGGGACTCGAGGTCACCACGCCCATGGGGAACCCTCAGGCCAAGGCACCATGTCCCTGAGGCAGGAAGGTCGGGGCCGTGTATAAGCCCCGAGGCTATGCGGTGGTGAAGCCCGCGCAGCTCGCGCGACCGAGGGCACGCATAGTGGGTGCCAGTGGCACGCCCGCAGGGAGCAGAGTGGGCGCAGAGCGCGCCCGCAGAGAGAACCCGGTGCGGGGCGGCACCGGGAGGGGAGAAGTGCAACTGAAGGGAGGCCTGCAGCGCTTGGGTGATAAGCCGCGGAAAAATCATGGCCCGTTTCGATGTGGGACATGGAATTTTCAACCGGGAGCAATTCTTAGCCGTCCAGGTGATCTCGCGGCAGATCTCGGCCGCCCGATGCATCCGCGGAGCCCTGTTCCAATCCTGGCCATTGATGCTCATTTGATCACTGCATCCAACGTCCCAGCATTCGTCTTCTTCCCCGAGCTCGCACGAGGCCACCCGCGAGTCCACCTTCGATCCAGGGACCTCCCGACGCCGGATTTCGAGTTCTCGTCCACCTCCGATCAAGCTAAAGCCACCATTGTAATCGTCTGGCCATAACGAACACATTTATGCATCAAAATATGCATGCATGCAAAGAGATGATGAATTCGGTCGAGGCCGAGGCAAACGAAGTTGCCGAGGCATCGGGTGTTCGTGCTTTGCATGAATGAGCCTAAACAGAAGTCCATGCATGCGTTCTAAGTCGCATGCACGTGAAGGAAATCAAAAATGGAAAACCCGCATTAAAACAGAGAAGAAGAACGAGATACGCGGAAGATATTTAACACGTTTGAAGTTTTCAAAACGCCAATGATTTCGGGCATTCGAGTATTGGATCCCGCGAACTCCATTCACATTCCTCTGCCTATAAAAGGAGCACCCGAGGCATTGGAGATGCTTGCTGATCCTTTGAGAACTCGAGAGTCCCGCGAAGCCATCCGAGCTACGCGAAGTACCTCTGCGCAGCCTCTTGCGCGACTGAGAATCCCGGAGCCACTCGAGGCCCCAAAGAAGTCCCCTGCGTGTCTCCCTTGCGCGACAGGAAGGAGCTCTCTCTGCCCGCACACTTGCGCGGCAGGAGTAGCTTGCACGCATTGCGGTGTTGCACCTTGCACACCCGAGTGCTTGCGCGGCAGTAGCACATGCGCGCCCGCAGCCAGTGCATCTTGCGCGGCATTTGAAGACAGTAGAGGCCGCACTCTTGCAACCTTTCATGGATAAGAAGTGGAGAAGAACCCGAGGGCATACCTTTGTGAGAGCCAAGTGAAGAGAAGAAATCTATACTGGCAGTAGGTGTTCAAAGTGGAAGGGCAAGGCTTAGCCCTTGTGTGTGCACAAGTGAAGAAGACCAACCTTGAGAAGAAGAGGAGTACACACTTAAGTGTGTGAATGCAAAATAACTGATCACTCTAAGTGATTGGTTTTTGGTGAGCAAGACCAACGAGATCTTTTGAAGACTGTTGAAGCTACTTGAAGTTTTGAACAACACCTTTGAAGAAGTGAAGTGGAGACATGATGAAGATGATGTTGTGGAGTTGGGGGGTTTAACCAACTTATAATTGGGGCGTATAACCAATTACTGTGTAATCATCTTTTGGCATAGTGAAGAATCTGTGTTGGGGGGTGTAACCAACACGGCAAGGAGTAGGTCTTTGTACCGAACCTTGTAAATCTCTGTGTTCTGTGCTCTCATTATTACTGCACCACTAAAAGAGTTGATCTAGGCATTAACCAGCTGCAGAGGTTGAATTGATAATCCAAAGGGAACAATTCATAAAAAGAAAAAGTTATCACTGATTCACCCCTCCCCTCTCAGTGATCACAACCGATCGAGGAATTTAAAGTGGTATCAGAGGCAGGTTCCCTCTGTTAGGATCTACTTATGAGAAAATGGACAATCTAAATTCTGTTAATAGTAGGGGTGTCCCTACATTCGATGGAAAAAATTATCACAGCTGGGAAAATCGGATGTTGCCCTACCTTCTATCTCTTGGCCTTGATGTTAGAAATGCAGCCTTATTTGGATTCCCTCCTCTTTCTAATGAAGCTGCTATGACACTCGATGAGAAAAGACATATGGAAGTTGATGGTAAAGCTCAAAATGCCATTCTTATGTCACTCTCAGAAAAGGTATACACAAAAGTCATGGGACTCAAGAATGCTAAAGAAATTTGGGACAAATTGGAAAGTAGTTATGAAGGCAACATGAAAGTCAAGGAAGCCAAATTACAAATTTGGAGAAGCAAGTTTGAAGATGTCAAGATGGGAGAAGAAGAAAATATTGATGATTATTTCACAAGAGTCAATGAAATTGTCAGTAACATTCGGGGCTTTGGAGAAAAGTTGGAGGACTCCACTATTGTTAAAAAACTAATGAGAAATTTTCCTGACAGGTTTGACCCCAAAGTCTCAGCATTAGAAGACAGAGATGATCTCTCTCTTGATGTACTACACAATATTCTCATTGCATATGAAATGATGAAGATCCCAGTATTCAAGAATAAGATCAAGGATGAGATGGCTTTTGAGGCCATGAGACAACTCAAGATAAAAGATGACGAAGTCCTAGAATCAAGTGATTCTGACAATGAAGAAAAGGATGAAGATCTCAACACGATTATTTCTCTTTTTTCTAAAAGGTTTGGAAAAACTAAATTCAGGGGAAAAGGGAAATCACCATCGAGATGTTTCAATTGCAATAACATCGGACACTTTGCTGTTAACTGTCCTAAGAAAAGATCTAGTACTCTAGATATTGAAGATGATAAGTCACAAAAGAAGAAATGGAGTAGATACCCAAGAGAAGGAAACAGATCTGGTGCAAGAAAGAAAAGGATCGTTCCTGGTGAAAGAAGAAGCTATGTAAGCAAAGAGGAAGAATCAGACTTCACTTCAGCCAGTCAATCCGAAGAAGAAACGAATTTTATGGCTCATGTGGAAAAAGGGTTTGACACCTGTAGCAGTGAAGATGATGAAAGTGAACGAACAGAGCTCGAACACATATTGAAAGATGAACTAGTGGCTTTCCTTGAACAGAACACTGAACTCAAGAAAGAGAAGAGATTGTTACAAAAGGAAACCAAATGGATGACTGAGGAGTTGGAAGAATGTATGAAGAAAGAGACAATGTACATTGATGAAATCAAGAGACACAAACTGAAGGTAGCTGAGCTGGACAAGATAGTAAAAGATCTTGAGGAGAAACTTCACCTCAAAGAAGAAGAGCAATCAGTGTCACATTCCAAGTGGATTGAAGCACAGAATAGCTTGACAAAGATGAGAGAAGACTTCAACAAGGCTGTTGAGGTCAAGGCAGAATCATCTTATGCTGGTGCTCAGAGGCAGGTCAATTTACCACTAAGTAAATCTCTAAATACATATGTTATTTCTAACAATGCAGGTGCAAAGATAAAATTGAGACAAACATGGCATGAACCAACCTGTGTAAAATCATCTTCAATGGAAGAAAGGAAATTCTCAGGAAGGACTACTCAAATCTTGGATAGAAAATTACAACATGACTCTTATCAACAAAGAAGGTCAAGGTTCAGAGGCTACTGCTGGTGTTGTGGTGTGTTTGGACATAAGGCCTATGCATGCTGGTATAACATGTCTCGTCCAAACATGAGGCATGAGTCAAGGGGGAGACATCATGAAACCCAGAGTGTTTTGCAGAAAGCATCAAAACCACCAACTCAGAACACATTTGACTGCCTGAGTGAAGCTTGTGGAAGATGTGACCAACAAGTTCATAGAGCTGATAAATGTATGACAACTCTTCCTAAACAAAAAGTCAAAGACATGAAAGGGAAAGGAATTCAAGAAACCAATGCTGAAATCACATGCTTTGCTGAAGTGGCTCTAAAAGCCAGTAGTAAAACCAAGTCATGGATTCTTGATAGTGGATGCTCATCCCACATGACTGGTGATAAAAAAATTCTAAGCAACATTAAAAGTCATGAGGGAGGAACTGTGGTGTTTGGAAATGATCGTTCTCTGAAAATCAAGGGAGTTGGAAAGGCTATGATTGCAACAACAAATCTAAAATCCAATGATGTGTTGTTTGTTGAAGGATTAAAGCACAACCTACTGAGTGTAAGTCAATTATGTGATGATGGACATGAGGTGTTGTTCTAGAAGAACTCATGCATCATCAAGAGCTCAAAGGATGGAAAAATCATCACTCAAGGAAGAAGAACCACTGGAAATCTATTTCAAATTGGTGATCCCATCAATTCTTGTTTTCTTAGCTCTAATGATGAAAACAACCTCTGGCATATAAGACTTGGCCATCTTGGTCAAAGGAGTATGAGTAAAATTATGAAGTACAATGTTGTACGAGATCTACCCAAATTAAAGAGAGAAAGAGATGAAGTCTGCGACACATGTCAGAAGGGAAAACTGACCCATAGGTCACACAAAGGAGTTGATATCATGTCTACTAGGCCTCTTGAACTCATCCATACAGACATATGTGGACTGATGAGACAGAAGTCTACAAGAGGAGATTTCTATTTTATAACCTTCATTGATGATTACACTCGGATGACCAATGTCATGTTCATGAAACACAAGTCAGAGGCAATCACGATGTTCAAGACTTTCAGAAGGCAGGCTGAGAAGGAACTAGAGCTCTGCATCAAGAATGTAAGATCAGACAACTGAAAAGAATATACCGGTGATGTCTTTGAAAGCTATCTGGCCATGCATGGAATCAAACATCAATATAGTACACCATATACTCCACAACAAAATGGAGTGGCTGAACGAAATAATCGAATCATAGTTGAAATGAGGAGGACTATGTTAGCTGAGCATGATATCTCTAAGTTTTTCTGGAGAGAAGCAGTATGCACTGCTATACACATACAGAACAGATGTCTCCTGAGACCAGAAACACAAACGACAGCCTATGATATGTGGTTTAACAGAAAACCAACTGTTAAATATTTCAAAGTCTTTGGCAGTCCCTGCATCATCAAGATTAAAAACATCAATCTGGGAAAGTTTGAAGAAAAAGCTGAAGAAGGAATCTTTATGGGTTACCTACCTGATGGAAAAGGCTACAGATGCTGGAATAAGAGGTTGAATAAAATGATTGACTGCAGTGATGTAATAATAATTGAAAACAACACCAAGCCATACATTATGGATGATGATGACTCAAAGAATGACACAGCCTTGGAACAGAAGAATGCAGAATTACCTGAGCCAACACCAACTGCTAGTGAGATCAACTCTGAATATACCAGTGATGAAGATGAAGGTAATGAAAATGGAAGAATCAGATACAACAAATTGAAGAAACATGTTGACACAGAAAATGTCCTTGGAGACCTACAGTCCTCAGTAAGAACTAGAAGAAGATTTAGATTGGAAGATCAGACTGCACTGGTTTCTCAAGTTGAACCTCACACAGTGGCTGAAGCAGTTGTACATGAGGAATGGATACAAGCTATGCATGAGGGACTCAATCAAATTGAAAAGAACTCCACTTGGGATCTTGTGCCAAGGCCCAAAAAATAAAAATGTTATTAGGACAAAGTGGGTGTTTAGAAACAAACTCAATGAAAAGGGAGAAGTTTCCAGAAACAAGGCCAGACTTGTATGCAAAGGATATTCACAAATGGAAGGAATCGACTTTGAGGAAACCTTTGCACCAGTTGCAATACTGGAAACTATCAAAATGTTCTTAGCAGTTGCAGCACACAAGCAGTACAAGGTCTATCATATGGATGTGAAATATGCATTTCTGAATGGAGATCTTGAAGAAGAGGTGTATATTGAACAACCAGAGGGATTTTTGCTGGACAAAGATGGTAGTATGGTGTGCAGATTGAGAAAAGCCTTGTATGGATTGAAGCAGGCCCCTAGAGCCTGGTACTCAAAATTGGATGGTTTTCATAAAGACATGAAATTTGTCAAAGGAACAGTTGACAGTAACCTCTATGTTAGAGAAATGGCCAATGGTACCCTCATAGTCATTATCTATGTGGATGATATCATTTTTGCTGGTAACAAGGAAGGACTATGTGAAAAATTTGCTGAGCAGATGAAAAGAACTTTTGAAATGTCAATGCTTGGTCAAATGACATATTTTCTAGGATTTCAGGTGGAACAATGACAAAACTCCATATTTCATTCACAAGAGAAGTACGCAAGGGACTTAGTGAAAAGGTTTGGAAAGGAAAGTTCAAAGGAAGTCTCCACACCCATTTCTGTCGGAACCAAGCTATGCAAGGATGAAGAAGGCAACAATGTTGATCAGAAAGAGTTCAGATGAATTATTGGCAGTCTACTTTATCTCACGGCTTCAAGGCTAGATATAGCATATGCAGTGTCTTTGTGTGCCAGATTCCAAAGTGACCCAAAATAATCTCATTTAACTGCAGCCAAAAGAATCCTGAGATATGTTAAAGGAACCCTCAACTATGGACTCTTATACAAACACAGTGCAAACATACAGTTGTTGGGATTCACAGATGCTGATTGGGCTGGTGATTGCACTGATAGAAGATCCACATCTGGTGGAACCTTCTTTCTGGGAGAAGGATGTGTTAGCTGGTACAGCAAGAAACAAAATTCAGTAACATTGAGCACAGCTGAAGCAGAGTATGTAGCCGCTACACATGCATGTACTCAAATGATTTGGATGCAGGTGCAGCTAGCAGATTTGAGTATTAAAGCTGAAAAACCATTGAGGATCTTATGTGATAATCAAAGTGCAATTGGGTTGTCTAAAAATCCTATCCAACACTCCAGATCCAAGCACATTGATATAAAATATCATTTCATCAGAGAAAGCGTCGCCAGTGGAGACATCAAGCTAGACTACATTCCTACTCAAGATCAGGTGGCAGACATTTTCACCAAAGCTATGCCTACGGAACGATTTGTTGAATTGAGGCTGAAACTTCAAGTTCAGCCTTCTAATCTCACTTGAGGAAGAAGAAGGTCCCTCCTTATTCCATAAATTTTTGTATTCTTGTACTTACATGCAGGGAATTGAAGGAGATGAGTGCATCCCCTGAGGGGGAGCATTGGTAGTTGAAGATGTGCAGGTTCCAGAAGCTCTATACTCTGAGTATGGATTTCATTCATCCTTTTCATTTGTTGGCCAATAAGGGGGAGAAATCATCAGGCACACGACATTCTCTCAGTGTGCTTCAGAGTATTGACAACCAAATACAAATGGGGAGATTGTTTTGCCCAAGTGAAGTAATTGCATTTGTTGTCAATAACTTGTCATGGTGTGCCATCTGATGAAGTACATCTTGAAGATTGATGATTACAGAAGCATTAAATCAGACAATTGATGAGCTGATCTTTAAGTTCAAAGAACTTGTATCCTGATGATACAATGTCACAACATTGATTGAAGACCATGAATTGTCTTCACAATGCATGGGGAGTTGAAAGGAGTTCCATCCACAACTACTAAGTGGATGATGTGCATTAATGAAGTCCATGCACTATCACTTAGTGCATGTGAATTGAAAAAGTTCCAATTGATCTCTGATTAGATCAATAAAGAACATTGAAGATTATAAGTGATTCAAGAGTTCGGTTGATGTAGATGAACCTTTTGAATTCCATATCTTATGTGAAGATCATATGAGGAGAAGTAATGGAATTCTTAAGAAGAAGAATAGAAGAAATGGAGAAGAATAATTTGAAGTGGCATTTGGCTTGGAATAACATGGGTTGGCATTTATACATTGGGAGAACTTTGTTTTTAACAAAGTGTTTATTCAACACTTGGCCAAAAAGTAGCCACCAAGGAAGGCCAGCCGAGGGTCATCACCCAAGGCTCATGTGGGACTCGAGGTCACCACGCCCATGGGGAACCCTCAGGCCAAGGCAGCATGTCCCTGAGGCAGGAAGGTCGGGGCCGTGTATAAGCCCCGAGGCTACGCGGTGGTGAAGCCCGCGCAGCACGCGCGCCCGAGGGCACGCATAGTGGGCGCCAGTGGCGTGCCCGCAGGGAGCAGAGTGGGCACAGAGTGCGCCCGCAGAGAGAACCCGGTGCGGGGCGGCACCGGGAGGGGAGAAGTGCAACTGAAGGGAGGCCGGCAGCGCTTGGGTGATAAGCCGCGGAAAAATCGCCGCCCGTTTCGATGTGGGACGCGGAATTTTCACCCGGGAGCAAATCTCAGCCGTCCAGGCGATCTCGCGGCAGATCTTGGCTTCCCGATGCATCCGCGGAGCCCTGTTCCAATCCTGGCCATTGATGCTCATTTGATCACCGAATCCAACGGCCCAGCATCCGTCTTCTTCCCCGAGCTCGCACGGGGCCACCCGCAAGTCCACCTTCTAACCAGGAACCTCCCGACGCCGGATTTCGAGTTCCCGGCCACCTCCGATCAAGCTAAAGCCACCATTGTAATCGTCTGGCCATAACGAACACATTTATGCATCAAAATATGCATGAATGCAAAGAGATGATGAATTCGGTCGAGGCCGAGGCAAACGAAGTTTCCGAGGCATCGGGTGTTCGTGCTTTGCATGAATGAGCCTAAATAGAAGTCCATGCATGCGTTCTAAGTCGCATGCAGGTGAAGGAAACCGAAAAATGGAAAACCCACATTAAAACAGAGAAGAAGAACGAGATACGTGGAAGATTTTTAACGCATTTGAAGTTTTCAAAATGCCGATGATTTCGGGAATTCGAGTATTGGATCCCGCAGACTCCATTCACATTCCTCTGCCTATAAAAGGAGCACCTGAGGCATTGGAGATGCTTGTTGATCCTTTGAGAACTCGAGAGTCCCGCGAAGCCAACTGAGCTATGCGAAGTACCTCTGTGCAGCCTCTTGCGCGACTGAGAATCCCGGAGCCACTCGAGGCCCCGAAGAAGTCCCCTGCGCGTCTCCCTTGCGTGATAGGAAGGAGCTCTCTCTGCCCGCACACTTGCGCGGCAGGAGTAGCTTGCACGCCTCGCGGTGTTGCACCTTGCACACCCGATTGCTTGAGCGGCAGTAGCACCTGCGCGCCCGCGGCCAGTGCATCTTGCGCGACATTTGAAGACAGTAGAGGCCACACTCTTGCAACCTTGCATGGAGAAGAAGTGGAGAAGAACCCGAGGGCATACCTTTGTATGAGCCAAGTGACGAGAAGAACTCTCTACTAGCAGTAGGTGTTCAAAGTGGAAGGCCAAGGCTTAGCCCTTGTGTGTGCACAAGTGAAGAAGACCAACCTTGAGAAGAAGAGGAGTACACACTTAAGTGTGTGAATGCAAAAGAACTGATCACTCTAAGTTATTGGTTTTTGGTGAGCAAGACCAACGAGATCTTTTGAAGACTGTTGATGCTACTTGAAGTTTTGAACAACACCCTTGAAGAAGTGAAGTGGAGCCATGATGAAGATGATGTTGTGGAGTTGGGGGGTTTAACCAACTTGTAATTGGGGGGTATAACCAATTACTGTGTAATAATCTTTTGGCATAGTGAAGAATCCGTGTTGGGGGGTGTAACCAACACGGCAAGGAGTAGGTCTTTGTACCGAACCTTGTAAATCTCTGTGTTCTGTGCTCTCATTATTACTGCACCACTAAAAGAGTAGATCTAGGCATTAACCAGCTGCAGAGGTTGAATTGATAATCCAAAGGGAACAATTCATAAAAACAAAAAGTTATCACTGATTCACCCCTCCCCTCTCAGTGATCACAACCGATCGAGGCATTTCAAAAATTAATTAATTAAATTTAACCTACAAAAATGCCCATCCAAATAACCCCTTTATCAATTTTCAAATCTGGGAACACAATAAGTGATACATTTACAACTAAAAGTGGCATACTAACACGTTTAAAAAAGGTTCTATAATATCATTCATCAATTTACACTGTACATTTGAAATCCCTATGTTCAGAAAGAGTGGGGCACCCCATTGGTTTCCCAAAAAACATTATTCAACCTCAATGCATCCCCTGGGGGTCGTGAGGGATTTCAATTAATCATTTAGACACCCATTTTACAAACGATCACTAATTGTATCAAATTAACAACAAGGAATATCCTATGACACAAATAAATGTTCACAAATAAACACAATGACTATAGGATTTAACGTGTACACCGCCTACCTAAAATCCATCAACGAATGTTCTCTAATTCGAAGAATTATGTCCTGTTCCTAACAATCCATTATTACATAAAACAAAACCCATTGGAAAAAGAGTTTTTAGTGATTTTGAAGAAGATCACCTAAGATAAAAAGCGTACTACAAAAAAATAAAGAGAAGGAATAGATTAGAATCATCATGATCTTTGATTTATAACCAAATGTGCTTCAATGTTCCAAGAAAAAATGGACATAGATCCATGGAATCCATTAGGGGTCATAGTTAATAAATATGGTTGTAAGGTATGAATTGGTAAGAAAAATGAGGCGAGGGTTTTAAAATCTGTAATGGAAATTTTTTACTTTTTCATTTTTTTTTGGAACACAGTTTACCCACTCGATTATCTAAAACATGCAATAATTGTGCACCAAACACTACCCAAGTGGATTTGGGTCACATAGATGCTTAAATATCTGTACATTATTCGTAAAATCAGGCACCGACAATTCTATATGTCATTATCCAACGTTGAATGGTTTCCATGGAAAATACACACTATTTTCTTAATCGTGCGCCAACTGTGCGTGTTGCATAGTATGTACCATTTTTCCTTCCTTTCTTGATCCCTACCCCTTGAACACCCCTGATGCCCCCATTAAACTATGATACATCTCCCTTACACAAAAAATTATTCCGAAACATTATATTAAAAAATTAAGAACAAACAAAATTTTTGTAATCTTACAACCCCCACAATATATAATGGCACACCCTTGAGCTACATTCCCATGAATAATTAAGCTATTGAAGAAAAAATATTTGTACACTAGGCCCCCATATCCCACACCATCTCCTAATATTCTCCTTGAAATTTTTTATGCTAAAATAGAACCTGAATCAAATGAATAACATTTCCTTGCATACATTCTAGTTATGATCCTAAATATTAACCAGATCCTTCTCCAAGGGCACAACATCTGTTATACAAAATACACACCATTGACTACATGAGATAATTCACAGTGGTAATGATAAATCATTGAAACATGACACAAATTGGTCACACCACTATATTTTGATGGATAATCTTAATAGTGTGCCACTATTTTGATCCTATCAAAAATCTCAAACAATCACACATACATAGGATCCAACATTCCATTCTTCCAAATTCAATAATGAACCCACCATGGAGACATAGAAAGGAACACATTATCATCCACCATTAACTGAAGGGGTTGATGATGCCTATATGAATATAAATTATGACTAAACAATGTTGTTTCCATGCATTTCTGAAACAATTGTTCCATTTTTTGACATCCCCTACATGATATTTGATCAAAAAACACAGACTCTCCAACCTCTAACAAACAAAATGGGTATATACATGATCTACAATTGAACTCAAAAAACAGTGTCCTATGAATTGTATCTTATAAATTATTGTAGTTGGAAAATTCAATAATAGAGATGTGATTTTCCAATGATTACCAAAATACAGAACAAATGATTTCAACTTATCCTCTGATGCATGAAACATATGGTTTGATGGCCCATCCAACATCAAGAGAAAATATTTATTAAAGACTCCTAGAAATAGAAATCATTCTTTAATCCCTATAGATGTGTGATGTGAAATGAGTATTCAGATCTGAAACTATTGTTCTTGGTTATTAATTTAAAAATACTATCTCTTGAACATATAACTCAACAAACTAATCAATTGTGAAAAATTATCTTATTAGAATGATATATCCACGTTAGTAAACCAGTCCATGACTACACAGATTGCATCATTCTTCTAACGCATCCTTAGAAGACCCTTTTCAAAATCAATCATTATATCATCCCACATCCACTATGGAATGGTTAACAACTATATAAAACCTCATGGTCACTGATTCTTGGCCTTCACCTACTATTAAGTGATCCCCCATGCCACACAAAATACATCCTCTTTAATATTCCTTACCACCAATACTGCCTACAATGACCTTGATACATATTACTGATACTAGGATTTTCTTACAATTTTTATGTTTGGAACTCATGCGTAAACTCTTAAAACATAAACACCAACACAACGACATGACCACAAAAAATAAAAATCACACAATAATAAATAGACCAACTAGTTGGTAAATCCTTTCCCATATGACATTGCTTCATTTATAGACACTCTGAATTCTAGAGCCGACTCTACATGAACTATCTCAAAAGTGATGAAGTAATTTTTATAGAAATAATTTCTATCCGCCCATTCCCATATTGAACCTCTTGGTCCATCTCTGCAAATAAGGCTATCACATTCTACTCAAAGTTGGATTCCTGAACCACACATGTCTGTGTCTTCCAACTCAGGCAATCCACAAAACTTTTCCCTTTTACTAGTGTGTAAACTAAAAAAAATTATATGGATTAAATATATTCCACCATTCATCTCTATTGGTGGTTCAAAACACACTGAAATTAAATGTACACGTGAATTTTGACAATTTTATACACCGTGATTTGTTTTCCTGAAATTAATGACTCCAACATATTCGAGAATACACTACTAAAAGCAGATCAAGGTCATGAGTAGGGTAAATTGATTAATTAGGTCTCGCCAATCTAGACCCATATTCCATAACATGGTCACCCCGCATCAAAACTACCCTATGTCCAACATTGATTCATCACAAAACATGTATCAAACATTACCTAGATCATGTATGATCATGATCAATGTGGTTTTCAAAGTCTTATTTTACACATGATAGGAATTATCGTTTGTCTCAGACCACTCAAACAGAACTCCATTCTCGATTATTCCTAAATGAAGAACTTATTATTTAGAGGTATATATGATTAACTTTTAATAATAACAATCCCATCATAGAAACATTTGTATATCAGAATAATTTGTTGGATGGTCTCAAGATACCAATTCATGTACTTTATCCATATCAACTAAAACAACCTCACTTGATAAAATGTGACCTAATAAATGCACCATATAGATCTAGAAATGACATTTGGATAGATTGGTGAATTTATAATGATCTTTAAGTGTACATTAGTTGATTTCAATATGTTTTTAAAGAATGATAAGAGTTTTAGAGTACCCTATGATTTTATTAATAAAAAGATAAAACATGTTCTCGGAATGGGTGAAATATTTGATTAATTAAAGCCAAAGACACTTCTGGTGAATTGAAAAACCTAAATCACGTCACCCAAAAATCATACAACAAACACATTCTCCTAAACGAAATATATGTTATGTTAGAAGTATTCACCCTTAAATAATGATATCTTGATCTCAGGTGGATTTAGGAAAACACTAAATCACCTATCAGCTAGTGAAATAGATCATAAATCATAGGAATCCTATTTTGGTTTCTAACATTCATTTGATTAAACATTTTATAGAAAACACACAACCTCAATGATCTATGATCCTTAATATAAAATAGTACAGGAGGTCCACACTCATATATAGTTAGAACGATAAACCATTAATCCTTTAATTCCTCCAAAAAAGATTTATACTCAATGATTTATTCAAGGAACATCCCTTATAAAGGAATGGAAACTGGTTTTGATACTTAAAAAAAATCTATTTGTAATTCAACATCTCTCAGGAATAGTATATTCATGAATTACACAAGATAAACATCCTGGAACAGATACACCATAGTGGGAAAAACAGCAGGCTTTACTTCTTCTTCCTCAAGAAGTAGAAGAGCCACATGGTTTTTGGGTTCTCCTAACGACAATGTAACCAACCCTACACGACCTTTACAAACATCATACAGAACATGGAGAACATAAGTGTCTCCCTCAATAGACGTGAACGATAACCGAAGAAGGTAAAAGACAAAATGATTCTAATATAATAGTATCCTTTCCATACAAAAAAAAGTGAAAAACTGACATCTTATGAAAGAACAATTCCCATAGAAAATTGTACCCTCCAAACTCAAGAGAAAGTCCCTCACAGTATTTGATACCATAAGATCACATCCCCAAAGGTGTTTAAATCAACATAAACCCACAATCTCATTCTATTGGTAGGACTAAAATAACTACAGACTGAGCGTATATAAAAAATTTCCCAACACCAATGGTGAAAAATGAACAGTACATAATTGATATAATGAGAATTGTACCTCAAACTATATACGGTAATACTTAATCACCTAAAGGTGTATACTAAACTACATGCATTTGACATACCCCTATATAATCAGATCTAGGATTAGTTTTGAGCACATCACTTATCTTATTGCATGGATGCTCTCGCCCAAGAGTATAATGTCAATGACCCCTGCCGGTACAACCCTTGGAGCTCCAACTTCAATCCAAATACAGGGGAACCGTCCCCCAACCTGGAATCATCATATACCTCTGACATCCATTTTTTCCAATCTGTTAGGTGTACTTATAGACCCCATGTATGTTTCCCATAATGTTGCCCGATCAGCACTCAACTATTAGTCTAGGGAACTAAAACCATATGTTCCCCAACCAGACATATTTGTATCAAAATCCTTGATCTCCACTATGGGAGGCCGGTCCTCTCCTCTAGAAAATATGCACACTATTTCTCTAATTGATTATTCCACAATGAGGCTTCTTATTACTAGATGTCTCACCAACCATCTATGAAACAAGATCCACATATCCACTATGTAATGGGCCCATTGGATCCCCTTATGATATAAGGGAATGATCAACAACTTCTAAAAATCTATAAAAATTAATGATATTCTTGGAGGAACTAATATAGTTCCTAAGACCATAATTTTCATGATTCTCTATATTTTCCCTGCCTCCTAACACCTTTAGAAAAAATTAACAGATGTTTGTTAAATTACTAGCATAATATATAAATAAAAACATCTACTAGAACAAACTGATAAACTCAATGGCACTTTCTTTTATTAAAATATTCTTAATAGAAATTATTCTGAAATATTTAGTAGAAATTCATCCATTACATTAACACATATGGCTCTATCTAAAACATGATGTCCCCTTAATGATTTTCTTGTCCTCAAAACATATAGGATGATAACATGAATCACCCCTTGGGAGGACTCAACAAATGACCAATAATCATCTACATGGGAACTATCAATAATTTCGCTACCACTAGCCGAACATCTAGAGTAGTGGTGATAGAGTGATATAGCTGAAACTATTTAGTAAGAACCAATATACTCGGCTGAACATTCCCTAGGTCTCATTCAATCATCTATATGAAGTGAGTAATGTTATCACAGAAGTATTCGTCTCTATTACGATGTATATCCACATTTTTTTCAACTACTGGTGATGTGTTATCAGAAAAATCCTACGGTCTCCCTTATAACATTCATCTTTATGGTGGAATTTCTCAACAATAAAAAACACAAGCATTAGAACACAGAACTGAAAGATTTAATAATTAATACAAAATATTCCTCTATTGTAGCCATAAACAATCCCATTCCAAGACACTATCCAATTTCATCATTACATCACGAATACTACCATCTACCATGCCTATCGTAGGTTATGGATAATGTCGAAACCATTTGTGAATAGTTAAATGTTTTAAAATATGAAATAAAAAATGAATATTTAAATATTTATAACACATACCATTACTCATAATAATTTTCTCTATTTTACATCGTATTGAAAGTAAAACACAGGCTCATTTAAAACCCTTTGTTAGTGAAAATTCCTTAAGAATTATCTTTCAAATCCTATTTTTCTATACCATTTGAATCATTTTATAAAACACAATTTTATTATGACTCCATGGAGGAAAAATTAATTCTGTATTTTTTACCCCGCACACACTTCCCATGTATTCTTATCAGGATGAATTCCACATACATAAATTGTTGCCTATAATGATTCTTGAATGCACTACACCACACAATTATTTTTATGATAAAATTATTATGAAATATCCAAATCACACAACAAGTGAATCACCCAATAGTGAAATATCATTAAATTTAATAATGTACAACAAAAACAAAAATTATATCCATGGGTGACATGGGGTTTACTTCATATATAGGTTAGATGGAACCATGAACGATATCATTACCAAGGTTCGACTAATCCTATTCCCATTATAAAATCCCAAATAATAAAAACCCATAAAACTAACCATCTGATACCACTATTTAATGTACACAGCCTATGAGGCACTATATTGTCCTCCAATTTGAGTCTCTAGATGTTGTAAATCACAACAAAATGTACACAAAAGGAAGAAGAAGAACATATTGTGTCTAGATTATTCATGCACTAGGACTATACCTCCATTAATAGATCAAGGAAAATAATAATAAATATAACTATTGAAATTAATGTGTAGTGACCAATAAACAATCATAAATAACATCACCCAAAACATGGTACAAGACACAACCAACAATAATCCTGGTATGTCATGCTAAAAATTAATAATATGATAAAAATAATGAAATATAGTGAAATACCCAAAATGGACCTACCTCCATGTTTAGAACCTCTTATATTCATTGAAAAATCCTATCTCAACTCCCATGAATTTGGCCTTTGCCCTAATCCTAACCTAAAACTTCAAATCTTCTCTAGTATCTAATGTTTCCTGAGTAGGGTAAGAGTAAAAATTAGTTACACACCACCAATTGTTTGTACAAAATATCTAGTATAACTGATACTGAATGAAATTGCTCAAAAAAATTAAATTTTAAAAAATTCAACTCAGGTTTTATTAGATAACAATATTTAATTTAACCAATTTTTTTAAATAAAATTTTCACCTTATGAATCATCTTTATTAATAAACTCATTACAAATAGGTAATCCATGGGTTAGGTATTGACATTATTAACAAAGGTGTTTAATGAATTCATAAATATGCATGAAAGAAATGTCATGTTCCTATCTCACAATGGGTAATGAAATCATAATAAAAACATTATCTTCACCTCCAAGTATCAGTCTGAGTTGAATGAAACACTTATTGGATTATATATCTAGCCACATTCCTAACCTGTGCATTGTGGGTTGGTGTTTAGAGGCTTATTCCAACTCGACTCATGGTTGAATAACATAAGAAAACACCCCAAAATACCATGCTATGTGAACATTCTTATATATATGCATTCAGCACATATACCATATGACAACCAGATACAACCATTGCAAATAAAAAACATAATCTACAAAATTAAACCAGGGAATTAATATTATTAAACAAAAAATTAAAAATATTTCCATTTAATTGACATTACATTTTATCCCATTTACCATTTTGTATAAAAAAATAATTAAACATATTCACCAATTCCCATGAATTAACCCATTTAACATCTTTAATGATTCCTACATGTTTACTCACATAATCTGTTCATCAATTCCCATGTATGAACCTCCCCTTATAAGTTTCATATTCCAATCAAAATACATTGGTATATATATGATAATTACCTTTGACCCATTTTCATGCCCCATCCCATTTATCATGTTCAACATAATTCATAAGCGCTTTCATACAGTCTCAATTAATTAAATTAAAACCTTTACTATGACATGTCAACCAAACCCTTTAACAATTTTCTTATCATGGACCACTTGAAAGGTTCCATTTCCAACACAACTAGGTGTATTAACATGTTCAACAAGGGATAATGTTTTAAAGTATTAATTATCACTTTTCTTTACAAATCCCAATTTTTTCAAATGATGTCACCCCCAATTGGTTGACCTAAAATTTTTTATTGAACCTCAATGCATCCCATGTCGGTCTAGAGGGGTTTTAATTCATCATTTGGGCACCCATTTATTCAAATACCACTAATGTAATCATATACAGAATAAGGTATAACCGTGAATGCAAATAAAAATTCACAAATAAACAATTGACTAAGGGATATAAAATGTAGACCACCTACATCTGATCTATTGATAAACATACTCTTAATTGAATCCACAAGCCCCGATTAAAAACCATTTGGAAACCATAAGCTTGATTCCAATAGAAAATGTTATTTTTATGGATTTTGATGAATATATCCCATTATACAAACCATAATACGAACATAAATTAGATGTATAATATTCATCTAACATGGATAATTGATTCCCAAAAAAAGTGGTCCCAAAAAGAATTGAAATGAGGGATATCGATCCTTGGAAGCCATTAAGTACCATTTTTTTCACTAGGGTTTCACGGGATGATCTTGGATGAAAATTCAGGTGATGGTTTTGTATCAAAATTTAGAAACATTGTAATTTTTCTCACATTTTTAGTTCCTTATAGTTTACTCACACAATTTTTTAAATCGTGTGCAAGCCACTACAGCGACCTGAAATGTTGAATAAATCGTGTTTCTTAATTTAGTGTGTTATTTTATTTTTCATACTCAACAAAACTATTTCAAATGATAACATGAGTATAATTAAAATGAGACTATTGGGTTTTGACTATTATATGACCGCTTGTCAATATGACCACTGGAAACTAAACGTTTTGATTATTGTCTCTAAATACATGTGATCTTGGTTAATTTATATAGAAATAAGATTCGATGGACTCATCTAGTAGTCTCGGGCCAACGAAGCCCATCTAATGGAACTTGGAAAGAAGGTAGCACCACTGGGCTTTTCTCTAAACCAAACCCAAGCCTAACTTCATCGTATGAAGATATAACGGAATCACAGTCACGAGAAGTTCAAACTAATAGAAATTACTACTTGTGCAATGTTGGTTGTTCCTCCCAAAGATTATATCACCCTGGAACTCCTTACTCTTAGGTCCTATGCTGGGGTTATAAGGGGCTATGTAAGGAGACCATAACTGCTTTGTGTAATCCTTTGAGATAAATAAATTTTTTTTTCTTCTTATGGTGAATTTTGTAAATTTTAAAATGTTCCGATAAATTTAGGATGTATATTAATTATGAATTTGAAAAAGTGGATATGTTAAAATATTTTTGTAAAGCATAAATAATTAATGATGTGTAATGATTTTAAAAAAATGGTCTCCTGCAAATGTGTTCGGTAATAAATTTAGAGTCTAATATGATCAACATGATTTTTGATTAATATTAAATTATGAATAGTGATTTTACGCTTAAGATTAGTAATGTGACCAAATGGATTAGTAATATCACTTAAAGAAAGTATTAATATAATATAGGAACCTTGATTAAGTAATTTGATTCAATAAAATAGGTAAATAACTCTTTCAGAAATTATTAGTGAAGTATTTGGTTTTTCAGGTGAATAGTGTTTTTTAATTAACAATTAAATAAATAATATTTAGAAAATTATTTTTATAAAATTCACTTTATTTTTGAACTCAGAGCATCGATATTATGTTAAGGTAAATTTTGGGGATTTTTATGAAAAAATGAATTTCTCGTGAATAGTTTATTTATTTAAAATTGAGTTAAAATTATTTAGAAAATTATTTTTATAAAATGGAGTTCATTTTAGAAATCTGAGCATCGATATATGATTAAGGTAAATGTATGGGTTTTTTCTGAGAAAGTTGAATTTTTTTGATAAATAGTGAAAATACAGTTTTTAAGTTACGAGTTTTTAATGACATCATTAAATGATGTATTATGTATGTAATAAATATGGTCGACTTTTTAATAGTAATATAAGGTATTAGGTGTACCAATTGGCCAATACCATGGGAAAATACCATGGGAAAGCCCATGGTTTTTCCAATACCACCAATGAGGTGTCCCTTGGCCATTAATGCATTGTCCCCTCACTTTCCCTATAAATACCCAACCGTTCCTCCTTTAGTTTTCACTCACAAATCTCGCCCAATGCAGCTCTGGTCTCATTACCTCCCAAGGAGTCCTCACAAGGTACCCCCCCCCAAGCCCTCAAGGACCCAACCATTGAGTTTTAAGAGTTACATTTTAAGGTAAGGGATCTGACCTCTCTCTTTCTTTTCAAATACTCACTTTTAAGTCATTTCTTTTATGCTCCATGTTCATATATTGGAGGATGTTCTATTATATTCCTATTACTGGCCGTTTCATGTTCATATGATGATATATCACCTCTTACCCTCATCATTTCTTTTTATGAATGTTTAAGTGGTGTCGTTAGGTTGCCGAAATTTTTGTAACAGATTCTTTCACACTTCTCATTTTCAAGTTCTATTTCTTTGTCAAGTATTTCATGTTCCATTTTATTATGTTGGGGTATTATATCTATATCTATCATACATATAGTTTATTTTCATATGATGAGGGACCCTATTTGATCTCGTCAATTCATTTTTTTAACTTTAAGTGACTCTATTAGGCTGCCAAAATTTTAAGGGATTCATTCACCCTTCTAGTTTTAAAGGTCTATTTTCTTGTCATGTCTTTCATTATCCTTTTTATTTTGTTGGGGTATTATCTCCATATAAATCATATTGATATATTATGTCTATATGATGAGGGACTGTATTTGATCGCGTCAATTAATTTTGTTGTAGTTTAAGTGACGCCGTTAGGCTGCCGAATTTTCATAATAGAACTCTTGTCTTTGTCTTCCTTTCATGTTCTTCATTTCCTATGGTATATCGTTCAAATGTCATTACCATGTACTTAATTCATTTATATTATGTTCCTCTACAAATTTATGGGGAATTTATGAGTGGTTTACCCATGTCCCCTCTCTTTTCAATGTTTTCTAAAACCCTTCAACATATCCATTATGTTGCTGAATTTCCGTCTCGAAATGTCTCTCTTTTGTTCAAATTATTTTATTTTATTAATTTAGTACTAAAATCTCCTTATTATAAAGGGTTATTCACATATATACAAAAAAATGTGTTTTAAATTATGGGATTTACACACTTGAGACCCGTTTTCCTTTTTCGTGGGTTTAATGTGACATAAAGATCTTGTCATTAAAGTAGTTTTTAAAACGTTATGATTATGAAATAAAACCCATTCCATTTATTCTATATGGGTTATTTATGAAAATTTTGATGATGATATATGTGGATCACATTATACCAATGGAAAATTTAAGGATGCACCCTTATAGCACTCCAATGCATTGGGTAAAGACTTAATCTCTAGAGATGACCATTTTTAACGACGCCTTAGTGAATAACCTTGGTACTTTTAATGGCACCTTGGGGATGGACCATGGTAAAATAGAAATGATTTTATATGTTAAATTTTTTAGGCACGTCTTCATTTTATGAAATACATTATTTTTATTATGATATGCCTCATGATTTCTTTCTCATTCCTTAATGTTCATTTTCATGACATTATTGATGTATCTCAAGTTCATATGTTAAACGTTTCCCTTGTTTCCCTTACTGGGCCATCTCCTCACCCATTCATTTGATGTATGTCCCCAGGTTATGAGATGTAGTAATGAACCTAGGATGAACATAAGAGAAAGCCTTTCAAGTGTTTAAGAAGAATTTTTTATGTTTTCATGTTTTGAGTTCCTGGTTTCCAAGACACTAAAGCTTAATGATCCTTGTTTTTTTATAATGTAATGAATGTTTATGTGATAAAAAGGTAGGATGTTATAGTTTTTATCAATTGATGGTTTAGTTATTTGTGGAAATTATGATATGAAAACTTTAGGAAGAGTCCTATAGAAATGTTTAAATATAGGATATCTTCCTAGTATTTTGGTGAGTATTGAGTAAGTGATTTATCAAGAAAATACATACATGTCTGGATACGAGCAGGTAGAGGTGGCTTTGGAATAGATGTACATAGGGGTAAAATCCAAAAACACCACTTTTAGCTAGACTTGAACGATAACTGGTACACGAAAATGGGCCTTTCTTCACTCTTGGTTATGAAACTCACAGGGTATATGCTACGGTAAATTCATAAGCTTAGTATGAACCATTACTAAAGGAACAAAGATAAAATAAAATAATGATTCAAATAAGAATATATGCTCAAGGATAACCTAGATTGGAACCTAGGGGATCACAAGTTAGGGTATACTTTTCTTCTACAATTTTTTTCTTCTTTGCTTTATGTTTCCTTTTCATGATTATGGGCTATGTTTTTAAGCCCCATAATTATACATTCTTTTCTTAGTTAATGGTAGAAAATAGAAGAACATGTCCCAACAACCAATGTGATAGGGAATGTGATGATTACCCTATTAATGTGATAGAGATGACAAGAGATCAAGTAGAAAATATTGTGGTTATGACAAACCAGCTATCAGAAATCAAAATTAATAATTGGTACCTAGTTGAATGCCCAAATTCATCAAGGAAGAAGAAGAAAAAGTCTCAAGGATGTTCATATGACGAAGTTGATAATGTAAATAAGACACAATTTACATTGTGAAATAAGTGTGCAAAGAGGCACCAAGGGGAATGTCACAAAATAACCGAGAGATGTTTCAAGTGTGGGGAGATAGGGCATAAAGTATCCAATTTGTTTTAAAAAAATGGATAATGTGATGAATGGATATAAGGTTCAATTTAATGTACCTTGTACTATTCAATGTGGTAAATGTGCATAATTTGGAAATTATCAAAGGAAATTCTCTCTTGGAAGGGATGAGAAGCATGATGATAATCATCAATAATCAAGGACAGGGGAACAATGCAAGTCCAATGCTGAGATGGATCATGATGACTAAAGTACATGAAACTTCTTCACAATAATTGCCTATGTCATGTTGTATTTTAGTTCATGCTCCATGAGCATACATTTAATGTTTTATAAGAACCTCGAGTAACTAACTAAGATGGTTTTATATCATTAAGTAAAAAATATATTGTTATGTACCACGTGTTGATGTAGTGAATCTGGTCTTCATAAAAAAATTTATTAGGGGATTAACAGATGATTATTATTTTGGATAACACTCACTATTTTGTGAACCCTATATGATCGAGGTAAATAGATTACTATAATTTTTTCGTTGAGGAGTAAAGGTTAACTTATATTTTTAAGAATCAAAGAATTTTAGGTAAACTTATAGTAATTTAGGATACTTATGGACATTATTAACCTATAATGGGGAAAATATGTTTAGGTTAGTTACTTTTGTTATAAGATGTTAAGACCGGTTGATTTTGTTTGGAGATGAATGACAATGTTTGTCTTGGAAGACTATGTTATCAAATCCTTATTTTATTTGGGTTTCAATATTAGTTTGGTTTATTTTGAGGAATTTTAAAGATCGTTGTTCATAGAATGGTCTATGATGAATTTTGGGTAGTACTATAGAATTTTGAATATTTAATAATGTCTCCCTTCCTATGGAATTCATTCTTTTTGAGGTGTTGTTTTTTTTAAACTTTCTATTTTTGGGATAATGTTTAAATATAGAAGAAATAAATAGTTAATATTTTGTGGATTATGTGATTCTTTAAAAGATGATTCTTGTGCTTTTTATGAGACCAAGTGTTTTTGAATTCTCATCATTTGGAGAAAAGATTAGTCTTTTTGGAAACTTATTAAGGGATGAAACTCTACTTGAAGGTAAATATATTTCCTTGTGTTTTTATTCTATGAAGTAAATGAATTACTCAAAACATTGAAAAGGAATGTAAAAAAGTTATTTTTGTTAACGTTTCCTACTGGGAAATCAAATACTATTTAACCCATCATATGTTCCTTACTTTCTTGTTGTTAACTTTCACCTAATCATGTTTTCTATCACTCTCCCTCATAATTTGACCCTTTGATTTCTCTAACATGTCCATGTTTTCCTATATGGAATCCTAGTATGGGTTAACTCGGGTGGCCATTGTACATCCTTTTAATTCTTTTATAGTAATAGTATTACTGACTCTTTTTTTGATGTGGGACCTTCAATGAAATTTCCAAGCCCAATTTTAAAAATTTGCATGGACTCAAGGAAGAATGTAATGGCCCGAAATTTTGAATAAATCTTGTTTCCTAATTTTCTATGTTATTTTATTTTTCATACTCAACAAAACTGTTTCATTTGATAACATGAGTATAATTAAAATGAGACTATTGGGTTTTGACTATTATATGATCGTTGGTCAATATAACCACTGGAAACAAAACATTTCGATTATTGTTTATAAATACATGTGATCTTGGTTAATTAATATAGAAAGAAGATTCGATGGCCTCATCCAGTATTCTCGGGCCAATCGAAGCCCATCTAACAGAACTTGGGAAGGAGTTAACACCACTGAGATTTTCTGTAGACCAAACCCAAGCTGAAATTCATCGTGTGAAGCTATAATGGAATCGCCATCGCGAAAAGTTCTAATTGATAGAAACTACTACTTGTGCAATGTTGGTCAAGCCACCCCACAATTCTATCATACTAGTACTCCTTACTCTTGGGTCCAATTCTAGGGTTATAAGGGGCTTTGTAAGGAGACCATAACAATATTTTTTAATCCATTGAGATAAATAAAATTGTGTTTTCTTCTTATGGGGAATTTTTTAAATTTTCAAATGTTCGGATAAATTTAGGATGTATATTATTTATGAATTTGAAAAAAGGATATTTTAAAATATTTTTGTAAACCTTAAATAATTAATGATGTGTAATGATTTTCAAAAAATGGTCTTATGTAAATGTGTTAAGTAATAAATTTAGAGTCTAATAAGATAAACTTGATTTTTGATGAATAGTAAATTATGAATGGTGATTTTACGCTTAGGATTAGTAATGTGAACAAATGGATTAGTAATATCACTTAAAGAAAGTATTAATATAATATAGTCATCTTGATTATGTAATGTGATTCAATAAAATAGGAAAAAAACTGTTTCAGAAATTATTAGTCAAGTATTGGGTTTTTCTGGTCAATAGGGTTTTTTAATTAAAAATTAAATTAAATCTATTTAGTAAATTATTTTTATGAAATTGAATTTATTTTTGAAGTCAGAGCATCGATATTATGTTAAGGTAATTTTTGGGGATTTTTTCTAAAATAAGGAATTTTTGGTGAATAATATATTTTTTTTAAAAAATAAATAAAAAATATTTATAAAAATGTACTTATAAAATGGGGTTAATTTTTAAAATCAGAGAATCAATATTTGGTTAAGGTAATATTATGGGATTTTTCTAAGAAGGTTGATTTTTTGATGAATAGTGAAAATATAGTTTTTAAGTTACGGGTGTTTAATGACATCATTAAATGATGAATTAAGTATGTAATAAATATGGTAGACTTATAAATAGTAAGATAAGGTATTAGGTGTCCCATGTAGCCAATATCATGGGAAAATACCATGGGAAAGCCCATGGGTTTTCCAATACCACAAATGAGGTGTCCTTGGCCATTAATGCCTTGTCCCCTCACTTTCCCTATAAATACCCACCCTTTCCTCCTTTAGTTTTCACTCCCAAATCTCCCCCAATAAAGATATGGTCCCACTACCTTCCAAAAAGTCCTCCCAAGGTGCCCCTAAGTCCTCATGGTCCCAACCATTGTGTTTTAAGAGTTGTGTTTTAAGGTAAGGGAGCTGACCTCTCTCTTTCTTTTCAAATACTCTCTTTTAAGTCATTTCTTTTATGCTACATGTTCTTCTGTTGGAGGATGTTATTTTGTATTCCTCTTACTTAACAGTTAATTTTCATATTATTAGAGATCCCCTCTTACTCTCATCATTTCTTTTTATGAATGTTTAAGTGTCGCTGTTAGGCTGTTGAAATTTTTGTGACGAATTCTTTCACCCGTCTCATTTTCAAGTTCTATTTTCTTGTCAAGTCTTTCAAGTTACTATTTTTATTATTTTGGGGTATGATATCTATATCTATCATACGGATCTTTTATTATCATATGATTAGGGACCCTATTTGATCTCGTCAATTCAATTTTATGATGTTTAAGTGACGCTGTTAGGCTGCCGATTTTTTAAGGGATTCTTTCACCCTTCTTTTTTTCAAGTTCTATTTTCTTGTCAACTCATTAATGATCTTTTATATTATGTTGTTGTATGATATCTATATCTCTAATACTTATCTTTTATGTTCACATGATGATAGACCCTATTTTATCTTGTCAATTCATTTTTTTGATGTTTAAGTGACGACGTTAGGCTGCCGAATTTTCATAAGAGAAATATTATCTTTATCTTCTGTTCATGTTCTTCATTTCATATGGTATATCTTCCAATTTTTATTACCATGTTTTAAATCCTTTATATTCTATCCCCATACTATTTTATGGATCATTTATGAGTGGGTTCCCCATGTACCCTCTGTTTTCAATGTTTTCTAAAACCCTACATCATAGACGTTATGCTGCAGAATTACCGTCTCAAAATGTCTCTCCCTTTATTTAAAATTATATTATTTTATTAATTTAATACTAAAATATCTCTATTATAAAGGGGTATTCACATATATACCAAAATTTTCAGTTATATATTATAGGTTTTACATACATGAGACCCGCTTTCCTTTTCCGTGGGGTTAATGTGACATAATGATCATGTCTTTAAAGTAGTTTTTAAAACATTATGATTATGAAATGAAACCCATTTATTTTATTCTATATTGGTTATTTATGAAATGTTTGATGATTATATATGTGGATCACATAATAACATATGAAAATTTAAGGCTATTCCCTGATAGTTCTCCAATGCATTGGGTAAATAATTAATCTCTAGAGATGACAATTTTTAATGACGCCTTGGTGAATAACCATGGTAATTTTAATGACACCATGGGGATGGACCTCGGTGAAACAAAAATTATTTTCTATGTTAAATGTTGTAGACACATCTTCAAGATATGAAATAATTTATTTTTATTATGATATGACTCATGATTTCTTTCTCATTCCTTAAAGTTCTTTTTCATGACTTTATTGATATATCTCAAGTCACATGTTAAATTTTTCCCTTGTTTCCTGGACCTTCACTCACCCTTTATTTTAATGTATGTCCCCTAGTTATGAGAAGCAGTAATGAACCTATGATGAATATAAGGAGAATCGTTTCATGGGTTTAAGAAGAATTTTTTTATGTTTGCATGTTTTTAGTTCCTGGTTCCAAGACACTAAACCATAAAGATACTCATTTTTGTATAATTCAATGAAAGATTATTTGATAAAAAGGTCGGATGTTATAGCCACAATCCAAAGTGGATTTGGGTCACACAATTCATTGGGGATCCTTTAAAATTTTACAAAACATTCACCCAGTCTGAGATATGTTATATTCCAACATTTCATTGATTTCCAATCAAACACACCTGGTTTACCTAAACATATGCTAACCTTGTGCCTCATACAATTTCTCCTGGGTTTCCATACATTCATGTTTATAACCCCTGGAACACCTCTTGAGGACCCTCGTGCACCTAGAAAACTACTCAATTAACAAAAAAATACCTTGAAACCTGATATTAGAAAACAACATACCTCCACATGTATCAGGATTTGACATTGATCCATGGTTGTTACATACAACATATCTTTTTTGATTCCTCCAAATATCAGGGATTTTGGATCTGACCAAGATGGGGAAACATTAATTTCTAGTTTAACCACATATATTTTAATATCTTCCCACAACCAATGAATAAAACTAATACCTAATGGTTATTTACCACCAAGAATATCTCGGACCTTATAAAATATGGCCTTGTTATTTTTTATATCTCCAATCAATAATGACATTAATAGAAACCTGATATGAATATATATTTTAACATAAAAATATTCATCTAGGAAGTAACAAATAATGAATTCCTAAGAAACAACAAATTTATTATATACATTAACCGAAGAATCGTAACCCTAGAAAAACAATAAGGATTAAAATAGACTAAAAAAGGGATTCCCTAAACACTGTTTAATGGTGAATGTAATCCATGAATGAGATACTATCATTATGTGTATAATGTGCTTTAAAATTTCATAATTCTTTTATATATTACTTATTTCTATCGCTAATACTACTCAATAGATTGAGGATTAAGGACCATATCATGCATATCTATTTATTACATTTCATGACATAAAATAGTGGACACCTTTTTCATCAATGTGTGGTTATAAACTAGACATCCCATGTTTGAAATTTGACATGAATTTTTATATCTACTAGTTGATATTCCAATACAATTTATCTTTAGGAATCATTTATTGATTCTTGATCACATCTATTCTTTTATTGATCTCATTAAAATGGTTTTATTCTAGTTTTTGAAAGATATATTTAAATATATATATATATATATAAATATATATAATATTTCTTGGATGGTAGGGGCCACCACAATTTCATCTTCCTGACCAATATATACTCTTAATTGAATATTAATGTTGGGACATATGTTCATACATGTCCACTTCATTGGTGATGGTTTATTTAATGTGAATTCGATTAAAATATGCAGATTAAAGATTATCGTTTGATGTTAATATTTTTTGGTTGGGAAGTATCAATTATACTAGTGATAAGTGTAATAAATAAAGAAGTTTCTAGACTGTATTATGTATAATATAGGGTCATTATTCAAATTCCTTGGTACAACTGTGATGAAAACATTTATACATGGAGGAATTTTGTTATAATGATTTTTCTTCTACTATTGTGAATGTAATTGGGTTTAGTTTATTTTGATTTTGTATAACCAAGTGTATTTTTTGTATGAATTTATCTTGTTTAATTTTAATAATGTAATAATACCATAATAACCATATGATTTGTACATCATATCAATTTTATATTCCTTTAATAAGATATAAATATGCTTATATCACTTAACCCATGTTTAAAACCATCATTACATACTGAAATTTGACAATCAATAAAGCAATTTCCTTCTGTAGAAAACATTTCATGATTTTTTATCCAAACATCTAGATAAAATGGATGTAGTTTTAGAGTTAATTGAATAAAAACTAATCTGTCCTTCTAAGATCTAGAATCATAACCATGATCTTCCCAATGGAGTTGAGGAATTATCCTTGAAGTTGTTATTTTCATAATGACTGGACACGATTTATCTAGTCCTATTATTTTTAATTTGTTTCTTCGTATTCATATCCAAAGAAGGATGCTGAAATTTTAAATATTATTTGTATGTAAGAGAAAAATGATATGTATCGGTTGTTGGGTATGATTTAGAATAGGTACTAGTTATAGTGTGATGGTTTCAGTTTTCACTCTACCAGGATTCATCCCATGTGTTGATAGTTTTCACTGAATATTAGCATTAAAAACACAATTTAATACTCCAGTCATTACGATACTTCTAAAAAACACTAGAATATTCATTGGAATATGAAGGGATTTATTTTTATGTGAATCCCACCGGGTATTTATTTTACATCTCATTTAACTTCTCTTGATAGGGAACCATATTTATAAAAAGGAAATCCTTTTCAGCAATTTATTATATATGAGAATGTATTTTTTTATATTCTTTTAAATATGATATGTCGTGGAAAATTTCCATTCTCTATATAGTGTAGATTTGGTAGGGAACATCATTTAGAAATATTTCTATAAGTTTTAGTCTGAAATAGTTTAACTATATAGAGGAAAAATGTGGGGTGATTACTGCTTTTTAATTTCATATTCGATTTTCTAACATTAATTTATATAATATATCCATAATACGAACACATTGATATAATAATTTTGTTGGATTCTCCTCAATATATTGAGATCTATTAAATTATATGAATTTAGGATTCCTAAATTTTTATTAAGGATGGGTTAGATCATCTCAATCAAGTTTTTTTTTCAACTTCGATTTCACTTATTTACATAAACCCACCATGGATTCCTTTGGACTAGAATGCAGACCCCCAAAATTCACAATGTTTTTTTGGGACTAACACATTGTCTAGAACTCGATTGGAGGTAGTGAAAATATCCTAATATGTATTCCATTATTATATGTATTCTTTATGTCTATAATTTGATGAATTAGTGAAGATAAAATAAAATAATGATTATTATTGTTTTAGAGACAATTAATCTTGATAGCCTCTAACTATTGGGTATATATATATAATTTATTATATCCTTGGGTTGTTTACATGACTAGATTATGATATCATTATTATAGTAATTTATTTTTATAGGGGTTGTCCAGAGGGTACATATTGGACATGGATTGGAATTTTTACCAAGTAGGTAAATTTACAATATTATATTTAGTATTGATTCTCCTATGATTCACCAACAAAATACAATTTTATTGAATATTATCAAAATGGTTAGTATGGAGGATTCATTATGTTGTGGTTATATTTTGGTTACATAATCATAATTCTATTTAACTTTCAGGGATGAAAATTGTGTAGGATGTTGTATGCTGTTTGTAGGAGCTCGCAAATCTTGTCTGTTTCTATGATTTTGGGAGAAAATTAATTATTTGTGGTCTTATCCTTTCAGGATGTTTTGAATGGATGCATCCTCATCACATTTCACTACATTTATATCTTGCATTGAGATATTTTAATGGTTATCAAAAATGAATATCATAAATTTATAGCATGCATGGTGGATCATATCAAACATTTAATTATAATAAATTGGGAATTTTTTTATCTATTAGATATCATTAATGGGATAGATCAGAATCCCCTTTGACAAATTCATTCATAGTGTGTTATTTTTTCTTAAAACTCATATGATGTTTTCTTTATCTTCCCAAAGATCCCAAATATTTCATTGTTAGAGGCTAATCATAAGATAGTCTATAATGGAATTCAATAAATATAAAATTGGAAAAGGAGATGAATATTTCATTCGATAAAATCGTGAGGGAATATCATATAAACATAGCCTCAGATTAGAAACACAAGAAGTCTTCAATAGAGGGGTGGAAGTAATACACCTAGAACTATTAGATTATTTTTCATTCAATCTATAATCATGAAATCCATTCCGAATTATGGATTTAATAATCACATGGGAAATGATATTGATTTAAATTTTCCTAACCATCTGGGTTGCACTTTCGCCTATAATTCTCTATATGAATATTATTACAATACATCATTGGTATTTAATCCCTTGAAAATATAATATGTTTTATTATCCTAAATAATATCTACTTTTTCCTATCATTATTTAATTATCTATAATGAGTTATTCGATAATGCACTTAGAATGTGTTGAATTATTCAATAATGATGCTTCTAAGTTAAAAATGATAAAATGAATAAAAGGAGTAAAATTTTCCAGTTACTCATCATGAACCCTAAATACACAACTTGTAGTTGACAATACCATCATGATTCCTGTCAGGAATCGACTTATAATGATTGATAAAAAAAGAATCCATTAAACATCGCGAGTGTCTATTACATGTTGCAACCCTTTTGAATGAAAAAACTGCTCAGAAGATATAAAATAAAGGTACAATTTTAGAGTCCCTAATACAAAATATGAATATATTTAAATATTAAAATCTCAGACAATATTTGAATGAGATACGTGTTGATTCATAATCAACATAGCTTTAAACGAATCTAATTTTTTAGGATATGAATACCATTACGAATCAGGTAAGTTCTCTTCTATAATTATAACATCCATGAAATTAATATGAGAGAGATTTGAGAGCAGATACAATTTTTTTTAGTTCCCTTTTTGTTCCCTTTTACTCTCACTCTAATAAATTCAAATTTCTTTATCAATTTTCATAAATTTTTTTATAAAATCATCGGGGTTTTTTCTAGTTCGGCATCATTCCTTTTACCTCTTCTCCTTAATTCATGAACAATCATTGATGATGTAACATGACATTAATTTTTACTCTAATTTAAATTAAGCATAATATAAATTGTGTATTACATTTATTAGTCTATGTTGCATGTTCTTCCATGATAAGAACACAAATAATTTTATGTTTGTAAATTGTTTTAAATTTATTGTTCTTATCATGTTGAGATTACTTTATATTAATTATCAACATACCTTTGATCAAACCATTGGTGGCTAAACCACCCTGGGTAAAGATTGAGAGTAGTGGTATATGAATTTTATAAACCATTAATTATAAACTAGGTAACTATTAAGATTAGTAGTCAGGATAATTAATCTTTTTCAATCCAATTCATTTGAACTTACCTTACCATATGATATATGAGTTTAACACCTTATAATAGTTTGAGTTAATTATGTTATGACTAATAACCAAAAATTCATTCTTCCATAGAATTGATGATGAATTAGTCTAGACTTTCAATATTTTATGATCAAGGAATAGATACCTCTTAGGTATTACTAGTTTATTTGACTATTGTAAACTAGATAACCACAAATTAATTGCATCCAAAAATTTAGGATCCTACCATGTACGAATTAAATTCATCATCTCTATAGATCCCCGAAATTGATTTCAATCCCTCTTTTACTCCTAATAAAAACCATCAACTCTATGGATCATGCATTACCGAACTGAACCAATTTGAAAGGACTCACACCCCAAATGGTCAAAACCCAAAGGATTCTAATTCTAGAGTCTGTTCGTATGTGATTGACTATAGATATCCACTATTCTAATCCCATGTAGAAAGTGTAGTATATGAAAACAATGCAATTCGAAAATGATTATAGATGGTATGAATTTTTTGATGTGTTTGGGTGTGTGAAATTTTTTCATAGTTGACGAGGAAGGAAAATTAGATCTTTACATAGTAAAACCTCCAGAAAAGTCCTCAAACTCAATTTCCCTCAACAATTTATTTTTTTTTAAAAAAATTACACAACGTATCTACTACAATAGCATAGTTAATGTATGAATGCCCTTCGACTTATTGGATGAGTGTGGATACATAAGAACAGTTAAACATTTATCTTGATATTGAATAATATCTATTTATAGGATTCCATTCATTCATGGATGATCAAAACAATCAAGTTAAACCCAACCTTTTGCAGCCAACGAACATAAAAAATATGATTCTTGGAGAGAACCTGATGCAGAAAGAGAGAGCCATCATGTAATATGGTTTTCCATAAATCAATGGTTATATATCTAGCATATTGTTTCATCCCATTAATGATCATACATTTGAAATAAATCGTGGAACCATTACATAATCCTACACACGGGGGATTTAATGGACATTAGAGTGAAGATCCTCATGATCACATATGCTAAATACATAATGTTTGTGGAACCTTTTTATACTAGGGAGTATAATAATATTCTATAAGACATCATTTATTTTCATTTTCTGATTTAGATAGATCCATGGATTGGATTAAGAAACAATTTACTGATTCTATCATGAATTGGGATGATCTAGCCATAAAATTCCTAGATCAATACTTCCCAATAATCTATAATTGGAATCCCTATAATGAAAATTTTAACATATCTTCAACTGATAGAATGTATTCATGGGATTCTTGGGTCCATTTTAAGGAACTAATGAAGAAGTTCACAAACCATGGACTGGACATGGTGATTCAGTATTATATATTCTACAATGGTCTAGAACTAGACACACAAATAGTTTTCTCTATTTATGCTAATGTATGGCTAATGATCAAGACACCTGTAGCCGGAAAGCCCATTTTTTGAGGAATCCAATCACAATTTTAGCCTTAAAAAAGTGATTGTGGACCACCAAGGCATGGAATCCCCCATAAGGATAAGGAGACCAGAATATTGACGCATGTTTATGCACTCCCAATGATTCTTGAATTATTCTAGATGTCTTCTACACAACCCCCTATTGAACATGTAATGAAAAAATGGTCACATGAGATGTGTATTGGCTATAAAATATACTATGAATTTAGGGTAGTAGTTGATGAACCACATGATAAATATTTTATTTATATTATTTAATATCAGAACAACCCACAAATCTAATAACAGTATTGGTATTATCCGTAGATGATGGATCATTAGCCACCTCAAAATAACAAATGATATTATCATCATGGAAGTGTTCTAGAACCATTTCCTAAACATATAACACCAGTGTATTCAGCCCATATAAATTCAAAAAACATCCCATACATAGAAAAAATGATTTTCCCACAAGCTTGACCCAGACCAGAGTAATAACCTGCTCCTCACCCAAGTAAGTTAGAGAACCTCATGGCTACTTTTGATCAAAAATAAGACCAAAAAATTACAAATCAAATGATGGAGATGAAAAAACAATAAGTTACATTACACAATATTTATTTTTAGTTGGGTTAGATCTCAAAAACTATATCTGACATATTAAAAGGTAGCATACCTTGTAATTCAGGGACATAAAAAAGGATAAAAGGTAATGATATTATGCTAAGAAGTGGAAATATTTTGGAATTTGAATAACCTGGTGAAGGAGATGAAATAAAATATTAAGAATTGAAGAAAATTCCACCAGTAGAAAAAGAAAAATTTAACAGGATCTCCCAAGTAACAGCAAATGTGACCTCACTAATTGTTAAAACCCAAATACCATTGAAAAAAAGAACTATTATTTTTCCCTTGTCACCATACAAGCCACCTATTCCTTTTCTATAAAGAGAAATACAAGTAATATAAAAGGTACAATACAAAAATATCATAAAATATTTCAGGAAACTACATATCAATACACCATTTGCGAAGGCCATTGATTAATTTCAAAATTATTCCAAATTTATTTTGGATCTCCTATATAACAAAAATTGAAGATCTTTGTGTCATCTAGCTAAATAAAAAATCTTTTTCAATTTATCTGTAAAAAATACACTAAATATGAGAGAAAAAAGAATTTTTGTCATTACATATTCCATTGGAGAATATAAATTTGGATATGCTATGTGTGATCTTGGTGAAATATTCAACATAATACAAATGATTTTATTTGAAAAAATGGGACTCAAAGAGTTCAAATAAAATTTAGTGGAACAAGGCCATGAATACTTATCAGTGAATTGACCTAGATGAATTATCAAGCATGTGTTAGTCAAAGATTGAAAATTTACTTTTCCACAAGACTTCCTAGTTCTAGATATGGAATAAAAATGTGAAATACCTATAGTATTACAAAGACCATTATTATCCACTGGATATGATCTTATTGATGTGAATCAAGTACTTATAATCTTATTAGTAATAAAATAAATGGTGGGCATCAACCTTGTCAAGGATACTAAACAACTAGAGGATGATATGGATTTAAACACTATATATATTTCCCAAAAGTGAAATTAATACATGTCCATAGAAGTAGGATGTGAAGATTCATTCTCATATACAGATGAAAATTGTGATTTGGAGGAGGTGAGATTAATTTGACCTATTACAAGGGACACATTTCCAAAATTAACACCATAATTCATTCACCTATTAACACTAGTCTTGAAACCTCTACCCAATACCCTTAAATATTCATACTTAGGAACTTCGACCACTCTACAAGTAATCATAATTTCTAAAATGTCTCAGGAACATGATATTTTTTTGGGTGTTGAAAAGAAAATGAAATCAATTTCATGGGGGGTGGAAAACATAAATAAAATCATTCTAACTCTTTAAACCCATCAAATTATAATTTATGAAGATGGAAACCCAGAACAACAACCTCCAAGGTAGATAACAATATCAATAAATGGCCTTTTCAAAAAGGATGTGATTAAACATTTGAATGCTTAACAATCCACTCCAAATATGATAGGGAATGGGAGATCCAACATAAAGTAGTTACTAAGAATATTGGACTTAAAATGCAGAAAGTTGATAAAAATTAATTGTTCTTAACACATAATTTCCCTGGAGATAGAGTTTTCATGAATTACAAAATCTTGAATGCAGAAACAAGAAAAGATCATTTTAATTTACCATTCATGCATAAAATGTTGTAAATAATTGCATGACTTGAATTATACTATTTCCTTCATAGTTATTCAAGATAAAACTAGTTTTCCATTGACCCAACAGATAAATCAAAAGCCACATTCACCTTTCCATTTGTAACAGTCTCTTACATGCTCATATCATTTGGCTTGACTAATCATCCAGCAATGTTTCACATATGCAAGATGATTTTTTTTCATTATATGGAAATTCATTTCTTATAAATCATCATAGATGACTTCTCACTTAATGGAATATTGTTTGAATTTTACCTAAGAAATCTAGACTTAGTCTGATGACATTGTGATGAAAACTGTCTTTTCTTGAATTGTGAGAAGTTTGATTTAATGTTCCATGGAGGCATTACCCTAGGACCTAAAATTTCCAAATAAATTATATAATTTGATCTATAAACGATCATTGTACTATAATATTTTCATAAACCATCAAAAATTAAGTGTATAATAATCATTATAAACCATACTAGATTCAATAGGTGATTTTAAATAGACATTACAAAATATTCCCACCCATTGACACCCCTATTGTTTGTTTCTACTGAATTCATTGAAAATATTTGGAAGACATTCAATAAATTTATAAAAATCTTGATATGTACCCATTAAATCATTTCTCCTAACTAGGATAAGGAATTCAAAATTATGTGTGATGCCAAAGACATTGTTGTTGGAATTGTTTGAGGGAAACGAGTTTGTCATATATTCTATTCCATCTACTACACCAACCACACTCATAATAAAGGGTAATTCAATTAAGAAACTAAAATGTATGGACTATTAGATTTTGTGTTTGGATTCACAAAATACTATTTTTATATAGTATTATCCACGGTGATTTTCAACACTAATCCCACTTCCATATAGTATTTAATGAAAATGAACAATAAAAATCCAAGGAAAATAAGGTTGATCATCCTGATCCATGAAATTTTTATTGTGATCAAATTTTCCAAGGGATCATAAAATGTTATTAGTGATCATTAATCTCGGATTCCTATTCCTATCATCAATGATGATAATGATACAAATATCGATGTTGGTTTTCTAGATGAAACACTTTTCGACATCAATGCTCAACTATAGTTTTTGGATATTTCAAATTATAATTACGTGGGATTTTCCCACCAATAAATCTCATATAAACAATGTAAAAGAATTACGGATGAAGAAAAACATTACTATTGGGATGAACTACTACTACTCAAACATCACACTAATGTCTTGTTGCATCATTTCATTCTTGGAGGTGAAATACCTAATGTGATAGAAATGTTTCATATGTCACCAATTAAAGGAAATCATGGCCTTGAGTGAACTATATCCAAGATTCCAAAAATTGTAATTTTCTGGTCCATGCTACACAAAGATGATATAGAATTCTACCGAAGCTCTGATAAGTTCTAGTGCCTTAGGAACATTGTGAAAATAAACATAATACATCAAAAACCAATCCTAGAAGTTGAAATATCTAACATATGGGAAATAAAATTATTGTGTCCATTTCCAACAAAACATTGATATTCTTACATTCATGTTTTCCTTGAATATGTCTCAAATTGGGTAGATGATGAAGCAACCTCCCATGACAGAAAAAAGTTTCGTGAATTTCCTGAAATGGAATGTGTTCTCAAGATTAGGATTTCCTATATTACTCATTATTGATCTAGGTACACATTTCAAAAACCATTTTTTTAAAGTATTACATGAAAAATATATTTTATAGCACAATACAATAACTCTCTATCATCCACAAGAAAGTGGGCAAGATTAGTTTACAAATAAAAAGATCAATCAAATCTTGTAGAAGACTATGAACACCAACCAAACTGACTGGTGTTTGAATTTGGATGATACAGTTTTGTTGTGCAACACCACATACAAAACACCTATTGGTAGAACACCATTCAGACTAGTTTATGAAAAACCATTTACAACATCCATTTGAAATAGAGAATTAATCATGTTACACTATTAAAAAGATAAATTCTGATTTTGTGAAATCTAGAGATGGTCAGATGAAATAGTTGGATAAATTAGAGGAAATCAGGAACAATGCTTATGGAAATTCTAATATCTAATAGAAAAAAACTATTAAATGTAATAATAAATAAATTTCATGGTGTATCATTGTCCCAATGAATAATTTCCACTTATTCATTTCTATTTTAAAATCATTCCCTATTATGAAAAAATCACAATTATTCATACCTTTTTAAGTCATTACTGTTTTAAATTATAGGAGCATTGAAAATCATTAAGAGGCTGTACCACAATTCAAGGAAAATGGTCAAGGGAAAAAAATATTCCAAAGAAACTCTTATGTGAAGGTTATTTCATCAGCCTCATGTTCATTTTGTCGTTCATTGAGTCAGGAACTCGATGTTAAAAGAAGAAATAACTAGGAGGAAACCCTTGGTAGATTATCATGGATAATATTAGATTAGGAAAACCATAGAAAATCATAATTCCTTACTAAACCATGGAGATATGTATTGAATAATATATAATATAAAACAATAAATTACACATCATGTAACACTATTATATGATGTGTATATTTTTTATCATAACTGCAATAAAAAAAGATTCAAACAACACGAGACATAGTAACATGTCATTTAAAGGAGTGGTTATTTTATTTAAAAAACATTTTGTGAACCCTAGGATCCTAACCTGCTACCTGAACCCCCAGCCTATCACCTCCCTCACATTCATTTTGACATGTACCTCACCCCTCCTTCATCATTTCTCTCATTTGTACTTCCCATTTCCTTCTTATCCACCCTCTGAATAGCACCTGCACACCCCATCCCTTCTATTATCCCATCCTCTCACTACCTCCCTACCTATATTCCCCTCTCACCCTAGGCGGCCACCCTCCCTCTCTGGACGAAATGAACTCACACCCTCCTCTCCATCCACAAAACCACAAATAAAAATCCCATCCTCCTTTAGCCTCCACTAAAATCCACCCTCCCTCATTAGCACCCATACATCCTCCTCCCATGAGGGAAATGAAACAAGGCACATTTCCCCAAACCATTAGAGTTGTTTTCAGATAACGGTGAGAAACCTCAATCCATGCACCCACACGACTCCACACCTTCTCCTACTCCTATAGTATCATTTTCTACGCCAGTTCTCCTGAAAGAATCCTTGTCCTACTATAAGGTCCAATAATGTGAAGAAAACCTACACTAACATATCATCTTATGAATTTAAAAACATTTGCACCATGTCAACCTCACCCGACTATAGTCAAAGACCATGAAAACAAACAAGATCTTGGAAACTAATATTCATTTCTTCCTGAACATTAGTGATTCCATACTCGACCTCCTCAAGAGACTACACAAAGTCTAAAATATTGATGTCTGTGAAGAGATATACAAGGTGCTGTTTCTAGAATTTATATCTACATTTTATGTGGCCATTAATAGCCTACACATCCATTTGTGTGGTTTATGACTTGATCTTTCATTCGTTGAGTTTAGTATTGTCTTGTGAATTTATACAGAGTTGTTTGTCGCATTTGAGGATTTTCTAACACATCAGCAAGAGACACCCCAATCTGATTTTAGGTTCCTATGGGAGATTCTTTCATGGGATCCATAGGTACCATGTGACTAAAAAAACCACCAAATCCACTTATTTCTGTTGCCTATCCTTGTAGATACATCATATAGCTTTGACATATGCATTATTTGCATAGGTAGTCATGTGGTAGTGTAATCTTGATAACTACACGAATTTCCCAGTATATATTTGTTGTCCAACCATCTATATGGATTCATATTTCACCGACTACTAAAAGTCTCTTGCACAGTGGATAATAGGTATCTTTATGGAATGATAATTCATTTCCCACCTTGCATGACACATTTTAGTTTTCGATGAAGCTCATACCCTCACATCTATAGGGACCATTGAGATCATTCATTTAGTGATGCAATATAGGATGAATATTATAAGGCCCCAGCCTTAAACCTTACTTAATCTTCAGTTATTACAAGATTACACATTGAGGATCTTTTCATGTTTAGAGTTTTAGAGAATTAGATAATGAAACTATCATTACATTCCACATTAAAACAATGTGGTTACAAAAAAGACATTATTCATTTTTCCATCAAAGGAAACATATTTAAAATAAAACATGGATTCTTTCTTGACACTTCCTTAACACTATCATCATATCATGTACCATTCCCTTGACCTGTGAAAAACATTTCAAAAAACTTGGGACAAGCATAAAAAGCTTAGTAAGGGTTATAAAAAATATTGAAAGGAAACATGAGTTCATATATACATAAGAATGAAATCATACTTTACCAATAAATCATAGGCACTTTAACATACCTCATCATATCATGAATAAATAATATAAATCATAAGACATAAAAGGTAACCTGAGGCATTCATAACATTCTTTTGTAGGGAGTAACCGTATTGGTTACGTTTGGAATACCCACCACAATATATTCCCTAAATCTCTTCGGAGAAACCTTAACGTTTCACTCTTTCGCATTACCCAATTCATTAGAGGGCTATATCGGGATCACCCGCCCTTAGTTTATCACGGGACCACACGCTTTCATAACAATGCCCAAGAACCATAACATACACGTATCACATAAAACATGCATAAAGGAAACATAACATTTCCACATTTCAATCACAATATAACATTTTATTATATTTAAATAATGAATCCATTCAAAAAGAAACCATTTCCAAAACCAATTAAAACGTTTAATAAAGATATTTTTGAATCAAAGTGTCTCATACCACCTTGAATATTTTAAAATTTTTAACAATTAATATCCACATAAATAAATCCGTAAAACCATTTTGAAAACAATGATATTAATATGAACAAATTATTAAAACATTTAAAGCGATATTTTTGTTAAAGGGGTTTTACCGAAATTAGAGACACTTGAATACAATAATTGAGGAATAACGTTTAGTCAAAACATTATAATATCATGAGAAGAAATGGACTCATGATATAATATTCCAAAGGACAATATATACACCATATAAGAGTGAATTGGTGAATAACAACAATGAAGTCTAAATAGAAATATCAAATGTGATGAAATCCCTTATAAATAAGGTAGCCTTAAATTAAGGATAAATCAATCTCAAAATTATGCGTGACAAATATAAATACACCCAATATAAGTGGATATTAAGTGTAAAACAATATAAGGTAATTAAAACATATTCAAAGGATGACATATTCAATAACAACATGTTGAACCCAAAGAAATCGCAATTGGGTTAAAAAGTTCCCTTGGTAAAATTTGACACCCTAATGGCATCACTTCAAAATTCAGAAAATGAGTTTATGAGAGATAGAAAGGGCATCTCATCACCTGGACGTAAAATTTACATCAATAAGTATATAAAAGAACATATCCCAACATAATAGTATGTGAATTAAAAGACATAACAAAAGATGTCTTTTAAAAAGATGAGGGTGAAAGGTCCCCTTACCGAGTTGGGTAACTTTCGAAACATACACCCCATGGAAGATGGGTCATACAATGAAGATGTGAATACCAATAAATGAAATTATACTACAAAAAGTGTATAATAATGTGAAGTACATACACCACTCAAAGGAAATTGTGGAAAATGTAGCATAAATATCACAGGAATAAAAGTGAGATGAAAAATCTCTTCCGAAAACTCAGCAGCCTAACTACGCCACTTAAAACTTTCAAAAATGGATTGATGAGATCAAATAGGGTCTCTCATCATATTATAATAAAGTTTACAGAATGGAGAATATAAAATAGCATCCCCCGACATAACAAATAGGAGCTTAAAAGAAGTGACATAAAGGAGAGTACTTAAAAAGAAAGAGAGAGGTTAGATCTCTTACGAAAATTTGGCAGCCTAACGACGCCACTCAAAACTTCCAAAATGGATTTATGAGAGAGAATAGGGTCTCTCATAATATGAACATAAAAATTGCAGTAATAGTAATATAAAATAACATCCCAATCACAATAAATATGAGCTTAAAAGGAATGACATAATAGAGTGTACTTAAAATGAAAGAGAGGAGTAGGATCCTTTACCTCAAGTCCAACTTGTCTGGTTCGTTTCTTTATATTCCTGAATAATAAACTTTGGTAAATTTATAATTGCTTAAGGACCTCCTATAAAGATTATTATTCATTTTATATCACATATTTTAATGTTATAATAATTTGTTAACAATATGAGTTCATATGAGACGTTTTTGTCGATGTTTGGTTCATGAGTCAAAAATTGAACTTGTTGGAAAATAATTTTCCATGTAGTTATAGGTACATCATATATAGAATAGTATTGATGTTTTAAATATCATATATATCCATTATATATTCATTTTATTCTATTCCATAGCATTTGGAGATAAAAATTAAAAGCACCGTTCATGGAGACGGTAGGCCGTACGTACGCATGAACGCTACATTGATTTTTTGTCATATTAATAAAATTAAAACAAAATGAGATATATATATATATATATATGATATAATTACAGAATTATATCCATAATTTTGATGTAATATATTACATATATATCCATTATATATTTGTACTTATAATAGTACAAAACATTTTGAGCTAAGAAATGAAATATACCGTTCATGGAGACGGTAAGCCGTACGTACGCATGAACGCTACTTCCATTTCTATTTCATATTTAATGGAATTAAAACATAATGATACATAATAGTATTTTAGTTACAGTATGGTGTCATATATAATATCATTAATTATATCCTTTATACATACCACATATGGTATTAACGAATCAAATCACTTTGAGGGGGCGGTAGTCCGCACTTCCTTAAAAGAAGATATCGCGTTTACTTATAATGGAAACAATAAAGGTATTCCATAAATGAAAAATACAGAAGCTTAATTATAAAATAAACATATTATATATCATATATAAATATAGTTTCATCTTAATGGCCACCTTTGAAAGTGTTAGAAGAATGTTGAACTATCATCGTTTCGTGAGGCATAAATTCACCATCCACAGAAACAGTATCTATATAACCATTAGATGTAGGTGTGTGTAAGTGTATCTAGAATAATTTTTATAAAAATATTATATTTAAGATACTAGATTTTTTACAAAATAAATGAATACAATGAGTTTAGGGGGTTGGAGATGCAAAATAAAACAAAAGGACACAAGTGAAGACATTACCTTAAAATCGGGTAACTCCATTTGGTTTGAGCTCAAAGGATTCCTTGGGAAGAATTCTGCTAAATGTGAGGCTTCAAGGAGTTAGAGAGGGATGTGGAGAGACATAATGGGTAGGGTATGGCCAAGCCAAAGGCTTTGGAAGTGATGGTAAGTAGGTAGAGGTAGGGGCCTTTTATAAGAGGAGAGGAGGGGCACTATTGGAATGTAAAGAAATGTTACATTATGTTAGAATGAGTTTCGGATTTTAATGGTCCCAAATTGATGTGTTTCGAGGATAAGGTGATAAGGGTTCGAAATCCACCCATCCAATAGGTTTTGGACATTTGTAGGTCTTAAATATGTCATTATCTTTCCATTTTATTTAAATCGTTAAATAATAAGTTCATCGTTGCATCATCATGATGTCATAAATAATTTATTTATTTAATGTCTAAAAATTATAAAAAAATACTATGATGTAGGAAATCGTTTTATCCTTATAATTACTATTTATAGTAAAAAAATATGACTTCTATAACCCCATGTAAAAATTGTTTTAGTAAAACATTTCATGTGTGTGTCATTTTTTCTTTAACATTAAATAAAAAGGTATTTATGTCATTTTCCAACCAAAGTGGCTCCATGGAGTCCCCAAGTTCACCCATGGATTTTCTTGGTCGGACATGACACATCCAATGAGGGTAGGACATGTGTCTAGGTCATTTCATTTTATTAAAACATTATTCTTATCTTAAACTACACTAATTTCCTCTAATCGAGATTAAAAACATAATAAGTTACTATTCACAAAAAAATTATTTTAATCTCATTGAACCACATTTTACTTCTTAATAAAAACCATATATGTCGGATATTTGAAATTCAAAACACAAAGGTGGAAAAATTTTCATTTAAATGGAAAATCAGTTTTTATAAGCACCACTTAGTGGTTTCCATATTCATCAACAATTGATGTTTTTCAGAAAATTACCAAAAATTCGCCCTAAGCTAAATTTGATATTCCGAATTCAAAAATGATGTCTATTTTACAAAATTCAAAACATATAAGTTGAATTAATTAATTTAATAATTAATTCCTGTTGTCATAACAAATAGTGTGTTTTTATGAATCAAAATGTATCAAATGATTGACACTAGTTTAAGTCCGATTTCAAAGTAAAATTAATTCCAACGACCACTATTGGATTAGATGGTAAAAATATATTCTAATATCACTTTAAAACAAATTCAAAAGATAATCTAATCATATAAATAAATTACATTAAAAAGAGGTTTTGAATTAAAATACAACATTTTACACTATTCATTATAAAATGAACTTTTCCGGAAAAATACCAAAAATTTACACAAAGTATATTTTGATGACCCGATTATAAAGAAGAATTTTATTTTTTCAAATATAAAAAATAAAATTGTCAAAAAGTGGATTTAAAAGAGGTTCACCATCAAAAGGCGGTTAATCGACCTTTTAAAGAATATTGGAATGTTTACGCTTAAAATTGGAATCATTCGCATTTTTAATACTATAACATTTATTGTAAAGAGTAAAAATATTTGAAAAACATATATAATCATTTTTTAGTTAGTTCTGTTCATTCCCGCCATTACAACGGCTAGGCATTAAATACCATTTAAAATAATATTATTTTATTATTTGAGTGCAACGTAAGATTCCCAAGAAACTCATTGTTGCTTATTGGGTACGCCATCGTGCATAGCATCCCCTTTAAAGTAATATTAATATTTTATTCACAAATACAGATAAATATGAAAATTTCATATTCTTTATTTACCTGGGGTGTTACATCCTTCCCCCCTATTGGGAATTGCGTCCTCCCAATTTTTAAAATTGGGATTGGAAACTTCATTGAAAATCCCACATCGGAACAAGAGTCAGTAAAGCATTCACATTAAAATAAAGAAAGATAAGTACAAAGGTCACCCGAGTTAACCCATACAAGGATTCAAAGTATGAAAATATGGACATGGAGGAAAAAACAAAGGGTCATGTTAAGATGGAGAGTGATAGTAAACATGTCTAGGAGAATGTTAACCATAAGAAAATCACAAACTTATGATGGGTTAAACTGTATTCGATTTCCCAGTAGGAAAAGTTAACCGAAAACATTTTTTTGTTTTAAGTTACTCTTCATTGAGGAATTTATTTTTTATCTTAAGGAAAAATACTTACATGTCATGTTGACTTTCAACTTTTACTAGATTTCTTACACAAACTCATACTTTCCCCAAAATACGAGTATTTAGGAACACTTGTTCACATTAAGAGTACTATAATCAACTTCTAGAGGATCACCAAATCCACAAAAGAGAACTATATATATTACATATCTTTAGACCTTAACCAAAACAAAAACCAAAAAGGTTATTACAAGATCAGATAATACCCAAAAAGGATAATCCTTTAAAAAAACAAATCAATTCTTAATCTCCAAAATTTATCAAACAATACCCAAAGTTCAACAAAGACCATTCAATAAACAAATTCTCCATAAAATACTTCAATGTAAACCAAACTAAGATTGAAACCCAAATACATGAAGGATTTAGTCACATAGTCTTCCAAGATAAACCGTAAAATTTATCTCCAAACAACATCAGTTGCTCCTAAAGTCTCTTATTAAAAAGAAATTAACCTAATAACATATCCTCCATGATAGGTTAATAAATTTCCATAGCTAACCCAAAATCAACTTAGTCTTAATTCATAAAATAATCTAACTAAAAAGAATCAGTCAAACTAACCAGATACTTCACATAGTCTAGTGGTAGGCGATAAATACCAGTCGCACTTTGGTTGTGGGTTCGATTCTCGTAGCTTTGTCCGACGCGACAGGTTTTTACACGGTTTGTGTGTTGAAATTTTTCCAAAACTATATAATTATTAAAACATTCCCCAAAACGAGATAAAATCTTCAAAAATAATCATAACATATTTTAACCGCAAGTTTACCTCATGCCTTTCATTTTCCAGCATATCATATAATAACCCATAATTACCTCAAAAGCAAGGATCATATAAACTGTAATTGTTACCCTTATAATTATTACCTGAACTTCCAAATCGATTAGTCATCTCGTACATGATGCATTACATAACATACCAAGGTTCAAGTGGTTTATCATGACTCATTGATTGTTGGTTTAGAACAACCATGAGTTTCCTCATTGAATCCCCATTTTTATCTAGTATCATAATTTGAGAACCACCATAGTTCTCCTCAAACCTGTTGTCTCTTTGGTTCCTGATAGATCCATCCATTCACTAAAAACAGAAATGTCAGTGTGAGTATATCAACAAAACCATCATGTACTAATGAGGAAGATAAAAACTAATATATACATACTCATTCACTTTATCTAAAACCGGGACTCTTAATGAAATCCTAACCATTATTGTAATGTCACTTATGCTTAGAGAATACACTAACCTCTAATGTTATCTAAACCTACCTTTGATACCAACTATATTGCCACAGCCTTAAACCTTACTTAATCTTGAGTTGTTACAAGATTACACATTGAGGATCTTTTCAGGTTAAGAGTTTTAGAGAATTAGATCATGGAACTTTCATTACATTCCACATTCAAACAAAGTGGTTACATAAAAGATAGTATTCATTTTTCCCATCAACGGAAACATATTTAAAATAAAACATGGACTCTTTCTTGATAATTCCTTGACACTATCATCATATCTTTTACCTTTCCCTTGACCTGTGAAAAACATTTCCAAAAACTTGGGATGAGAATAAAAATCTTAGTAAGGGTTATAAATAATATGGAAAGAAAACATGAGTTCATATATACATAAGAATGGAATTATACTTTACCCATAAAACATATGAACTTTAACATACCTCATCAAATCATGAATAAATTATAGAAATCATAAGACATAAAATGTAATTGAGGCATTCATAACATTCTAAAGTAGGGAGTAACCCTCTTGGTTACGTTTGGAATACCCACAACAGTATATTTCCTAAATCTCTTCGGAGAAACCTTAACGTTTCACTCCTTCACATTACCCAATGCATTGGAGAGCTATATCGGGCACACCCGCCCTTAATTTATCACGGAACCACCCGTTTTCATAACAATTCCCAAGAACAATAACATAAACGTATCACATAAAACATGAATAATGGAAACATAACATTTGTACAATTCAATCACAATATAACATTTTAGTATATTGAAATAATGAATCCATTCAAAAAGAAACCATTTCCAAAACCATTTAAAACATTTAATAAAGAGATTTTTGAATCAAAGTGTCCCATACCAACTTGAAGCTTTTAAATTTTTAAACCATTAATATCCATATAAATAAATCCTTAAAACCATTTTTAGTACATGGATATTAATAAGAACAAATTAATAAAACATTTAAACTGATATTTTGGTTAAAGGGGTTTTACCAAAATTAGAGACACTTGAATACAATAATGGAGGAATAACATTTATTCAGAACTTTATAATATCATGAGAATAAATGTATTCATGATATAATATTCCAAAGGAAAGTATATACACCATATAAGAGTGAATTGGTGCATAACAACAATGAAGTCTCAATAGAAATGTCAAATGTGATGAAATCCCTTATAAAGAAGGTGTCCTTAAATTAAGGATAAATCAATCTCAAAATTATGTGTGAAAAATATAAATACACCAAATATAAGTGGATATTAAGTGTAAAATAATAAAATGTCATTCACACATATTAAAAGGATGAAATATTCAATAACTACATGTTGAACCCAATGAAATCGCAATTGGGTTAAAAAGTTCCCTTGGTAAAATTCGACAGCCTAACGGCATCACTTAAAAATTCAGAAAATGAGTTGATGAGAGATAAAAAGGGCATCTCATCACTTGGAAATAAAATTTACATCAATAATGATATAAAAGAACAAATCCCAGTATAATAGTATGTGAATTAAAAGACATAACAAAAGAAGTATTTTAAAAAGAGGAGGGTGAAAGGTCCCCTTACCGAGTTGGGTAACTTTCAAAACGTACACCCCATGGAAGAAGTGTCATTAAAATGAAGATGTGAATACCCATAAATGAATTTATTCTACAAAAAGTTTATAATAATGGGAAGTACATAAACCACTTAAAGGAAATTGTGGCAAATGTAGCATAAATCTCGCGGGAATAAAAGTGAGATGAAAAATTCCTTACAAAAACTCGGCCGCCTAACTGCGCCACTTAAAACTTCCAAAAATCGATTGATGAGATCAAATAGGGTCTCTCATAATATTATCATAAAGTTTACAGAAATATGAATATAATATAACATCCCCCAACATAAAAAAGAGGAACTTAAAAGAAGTGACATAAAGGAGAGTAGTTAAAAAGAACGAGAGAGGTTAGATTTCTTACTAAAATTCGGCAGCCTAATGGCGCTAGTCAAAACTTCCAAAATGGATTGATGAGAGAGAATAGGGTCTATAATAATATGAACATAAAAATTATAGTAAGATTAATATAAAAGAACATCCCTATCACATTAAAGATGAGCTTAAAAGGAATGACATAAAAGAGTGTACTTAAAAAGAAAGAGAGGAGTAGGATCCCTTACCTCAAGTCCAACTTGTCCTGTTCGTTTCTTTATATTGTTGAATAATAAACATTGGTCAATTTATAATTGCGTAAGTACCTCCTATAAATATTATTATTCATTTCATATCACATATTTTAATGTTATAATAATTGGTTAATAATATGAGTTCATATAAGACGTTTTTGTCGATGTTTGGTACATGAGTCAAAAATTGAACTTGTTGGAAAATAATTTTCCATGTTGTTATATGTACATAATATATAGAATAGTATTGATGTTTTAAATATCACATATATCCATTATATATTGATTTTATACTATTCCATAGCATTTGGAGATAAATATTAAAAGCACCGTTCATGGAGACGGTAGGCCGTACGTACGCATGAACGCTACTTTCACTTTTTGTCATATTAATGGAATTAAAACAAAATGATATATATATATATATATATATATATATGTTATAATTACAGAATGATATCCATCATTTATATCTAATATATTACATATATATCCATTATATATTTGTACTTATAAAAGTACATAACATTTTGAGATAAGTAATGAAATGTACCGTTCATGGGGATGGTAAGTCGTACGTACGCATGAACGCTACTTTCATTTCTATTTCATATTTAATGGAATTAAAACATAATGATACATAATAGTATTTTAATTAAAGTATAGTATCATATTAATATCATTAAATATATCCTTTATACATACCACATATGGTATTAACGAATCAAATCACTTTGAAGGGCGGTAGTCCGCACTTCCTTAAATAAAGATATCGCGTTTACCCATAATGGAAACAATAAAGGTATTCCATAAATGAAAAATACAGAAGATTTAGTATAAAATAAACATATTATATATCATATATAAATATAGTTTCATCTTAATGGCCACCTTTGAAGGTGTTAGAAGAATGTTGAACTATCATCGTTTCGTGAGGCAGAAATTCACCATCCACAGAAACAATATCTCTATAACCATTAGATGTAGGTGTGTGTAAGTGTATCTAGAATACTTCTTATAAAAACATCATATTATATTTAAGATACTATATTTGTTACAAAATAAATTAATTAAAAGAGTTTAGGGGGTTGGAGATGCAAAATAAAACAAAAGAACACAAGTGAAGACATTACCTTAAAATCGGGTAACTCTCATTGGGTTGAGCTCAAAGGATTCCTTGGGAAGACTTCTGCCCAAAGTGAGGCTTCAAGGAGTTAGAGAGGGATGTGGAGAGACAAAATGGGCAGGGTTTGTCCGAGAAAAAGGCTTTGGATGTGTGGGTATGGAGGTAGAGGTGGGGGCCTTTTATAAGAGGAGAGGAGGGGCACTCATGGAAAGTAATGAAATGTTACTTTATTTTAGAATGAGTTTCGGATTTTAACGGTACCACATTGATGTGTTTCGAGGATAAGGTGATAAGGGTTCGAAATAAACCCATCCAATAGGTTTCGTACATGTTTAGGTCTTATATATTACATTGTTGTTCCATTTTATTTAAATCGTTAATTAATGAGTTCATCACTGCTTCATCATGATGTCATAAATAATTTAATTTATTTAATGTCTAAAAATTAAAAAAATAATCCTTTGATGTAGGAAATATTTATAGATTTCCAATTACTATTTATAGTAAAACATCTGACTTCTATAACCCCATGTTAAAATTGTTTTAGTAAAACATCTCATGTGTGTGTCATTTTTACTTTAACATTAAATAAAAAGGTATTTATGTCTTTTTCCAACCAAAGTGGCTCCATGGGGTCCCCAAGTTGACCCAGGGATTTTATTGGTCGGCCATGACACATCCAATTATGGTAGGACATTTTTCTAGGTAATTTATTTTTATTAAAACATTAATATTACCTTAAACTACACTAATTACCTCTAACCGCGATTAAAAACTTAATAAGTTACTATTCAAAAAAAATATTTTATTCCCATTAAACCACATTTTACTTCATAAAGACAACCATGTATTTTGGATTTTTAAAATTCAAAACACAAATTTGGAAAAATTTCAGTTAAACGGAAAATAAGTTTTCATATGTACCACTTAGCGGTTTCACTATTTATCAAAAATTGAAGTTATTCCGAAAATTACCAAAAATTCACCCTAAGCTATATTTGATATTCCGAATTAAAAAATGATGTCTATTTTAAAAAATTCAAAAAATATAAGTTGAATTAATTAATTTAATAATTAATTCCCGCTGTCAAAACAAATAGCGTGTTTTTATGAAACAAAATGTATCAAAAGATTGACACTTGTTTAAGTCCGATTTCAAAGTGAAATTAATTCCAACGATCACTGTTGGATTAAATGATAAATATATATTCTAATTTCACTTTAAATCCAATTCAAAATATAATCTAATCATATAAATAAAATAGATTAAAAAGAGGGTTTGAAGTAAAATACAACATTTTTCACTATTCATTAAAAATTGAACTTTTTCAGAAAAATACCAAAAATTTACACAAAGTAAATTTTGATGTCCCGATTCAAAAGAAGAATTTTATTTTGTCAAATATAACACATAAAATTGTCAATAAGTGGATTTAATAGAGGTTCTCCATCAAAAGGCGGTTAAACGACCTTTTAAAGAATATTGGAATGTTTACGCTTAAAATTGGATTCATTCGCATTTTTAATCCTATAAAATTTATTGTAAAGAGTAAAAATATTTGAAAAACATATATAATAATTTTTTAGATAGTTCTGTTCATTCCCACCATTACAACGGCTAGGCGTTTACTACCATTTAAAATAATATTATTTTATTATTAGAGTGCAATGCAAGATTCCCAAGAAACTCATTGTTGACTATTGGGTACGCCATCGTGCATAGTGACCCATTTAAAGTAACATCATTATTTTATTCACAAATATGGATAAATATGAAAATTTCATATTCTTTATTTACCTAGGGTGTTACAAATATTTTGGTGACAGAGGATGATATTTACCACTAGGAACCATGAATGCATGTGGAAGAAGCATAATATTACACAATACTAATTGAAGAAACTACATATGATCCACTCAACACCACCCAACCCCTCCCCACATAGGCCAACCAACCAAATCCCTACCTATGTAATAACAACATCTACCATTCCTCCACCAATTTATCACATCTCACTAGATATATGAGATATTTTGTAATAAATCATGTAAAAAATATGATGTATTTTGACCCATATATATATTCCCTTCATATAGGTTTCGGATTACACCACTTATCCACCACCCACCTTCGGAACATACCCTCAGACACCACCATCACCATATAGACCCTACTCTTTTATATCACACATACAAACCTCTTAGCCACCTACCCCATCCCAACTGTCTAGCTCCATAACATGACCTTCTATAGATCTTCTATCCACAATAAATTCTACCACTACTAATGATTTAGTTGGATAGGTAGAACCTCCACCAAATATAGAGTTAGCATTGGGGGAAATTTTTTGTCACGATAACTAATTTTATTTGGGATTTTTCCCATTTTTTGTTAGAAAATTTGTGTTATGGAATGAGTTTTTAATTTGTACTATGCCTTTCTGTCATTTTTTTAATTGACTCATATATATGGGAACTAATTTTTTTGACACTTTTACATAGATATATTATCATTTCATTAAATTTTTTAATAGCCATTTCTATATACTATGTGTCATCTATGGTGGACAATGGACCTATACCAAAACCGGTTTAGGTCCAAAGGTTGACTCAACACATGGATGAAATATAAGTTCAACTTCTCGAACTCTAATTTCAAATTCCTTCACACAGAGACCACGTAAATCTATGATAATATTCCTTCACATCTAATTCATCCTCAAATCTCCCCTAATGTCATTAATCTGCTCATGCAACCCCACGAGCTAGAGGACCCTTCCACCATATGTTGTAGATTTATAGGATACATTGAGCCAATGAACATCACTGCATGATATTTTAGTCCATCTATTTGGTTGAATACATTTCTATTAGGGATATATGGAATTAAACCCATAGTTCATCACTTTTCTATATTAAGTCATCATGCTCGGGTTTTTTTCTATTAATTTTTAGTCCCTATTAAACACCATTTTAAAAATATTCAACATTTAAATAATATTAGTTACCCTTTCTCCTCATATTGTGTGATTTCCTATTATTCTAATTATCATTGTTTTAATCATATAAATTTTGTTTCATCTTGTTTGTCAATTGTTTTGTAAACCATTTTTTAGGTGACCTAGAATTAGTATCATGGCATCCTGAGTTCCCCCATGGCTTGCTACTTCTTACTGGGATATCATGATCCCATCAATTTCAAAATTTTCAACTGTTATTTTATTTTTTCTTAGTTTTATTTCTTATAACACTCGGAAAATAATACAATGGGTTGTGCATAAACCGAATCCTTTAAATTGTGGGGGGGGGGTTGTGACATTCAATTTGGATACACATGAATTTTTTCATTGTCCCATCTGTCTAAGAGAAATGTTCAAATAAGAAGAAATATTTATAACTGAAAAACATTATTCCCAATGAATGAAAAGAAAATGTAATGATAGAAATTGTAAAGATCCATGTTTTTTCATTATTCATATTTTTATTATGATTGTTGAGATTAGAAATTTAATTCAAATTCATCATTATTGAAATAATAGTTGTTTGTCTTAATAAACGGTTTTATAATATTTTTAATTGGATGTTTCAATTTTATTCTCAATCCTAATAGGATTATAATCCTTTAGTTTCATATTATTACAGATCATATTTCCCAAGTGATACCTTGTACATGTAAACGTACCATAACATGTATTGGGAAATTATTGTGGTTATGACTGAACAAGTACATTTAAATTATTATTGAGGCAGTCTATGTTGATTTTAATTTTATGATACCCAACATCCATATTTCTTTCATTAGTCCCATAGTTTCCTTTAATGACCTTTTAGTATAAATATTTTTCATGATGATTATCCCTTCTAACACTAATATTTATATAAATCATGACTTTACTATTGAAAAATCATATGGTAGTCATTCAAATATCAAAGGATGATTCTGCTTTAGAAATGTATTATGTTACTCATTTGACTACTTGTTTGTGATCCATGTATATTTTGTATCATTTCACTTCTATTTTGTTCCTTTTAAAAAATCAAAAGAAAATAAAAATTATCTTGGGTTGTGTATTTATAAAGTCAAAAATCACCATTTCTACACCGATAAATCCTATGAATGATCACATCTTGTTAGGGATGGATATGATACTTCTCCAAGACATTAAATCAAAAAAATAAGGAATAAAATGAAAAATAAGAAAACATGAAACCCTCTTTGTCTTACACAACTTATATATGGATCCAACGTATGTTTCTAGGAATGTGGACATTATTAGCTTGGAAGAGTCATTTTATTATACATTTGACGTCATTAATGGATTATACATCAGATCCTACCCTCCATTTCTATTCTAGGTTTTAACTATTCCCCCAATTTCTCATAGCCTCAATGTCATTAGATCACAATTGTTGAATTTTTCATTATTAGTTTTCTGTAGGTCATTACAAAGTAAAGATGATAAAACCAATTAAATATTATAGGTAAGAGCATATAATCAGGGTATGAGAAAAGCTCCAATTTCATTTTACCATGTGAGAAGAGAGAAACATCATTGTGAGGTAAATAAAAAATGGGTATAGAAATAAATGATTTGTTAACATATTTTAATTAAAATACTATAATTTGATTAACGAGCTGAGCTATGAGGCAAGACTGATGTTTCATGTACCAATGTCTCAAAAGAATAATATTTTCTTTTGGAACATAGTTTTATTACACAAAATTGAATGAATGTTTCCTATTTTAATATTTTTATCTTTTTGAAATTCCTTTTGAGACTTTTTTTCTTGGGGACACGAAATATTTCATGTGTTAGGGAATCTAGTAAGATGAAATCATATATGATTTTTTATGAAATTTATATATGGATTTATGGAGATTTAATAGATAATGTGCATTGTAAGTGCTAAATTTGGCAGTAATGATCCTTCCAAAGTTGCTACGGATAAAATGAAAAAAGAGTAGAATATTCCAATTACACATCATGAATCCTCATTACATGGAATGTATTTGACAATCACATCAAGATAAAATTTGTGGAATAGGTTGTGAATCATGTGGTCAAGATTGAAAACAATGAATTCATTACATGTTTTGAGTGTCCAATACTCGTCGTGAGACCTTTGAATGATAAAATGTATCTGAAGATATATCATCATTAAAGTAACACATCATGAGTATATGATACATGATTTGAAAAAAGGTAAAATCTTCAAATCTTAGACAAGATACGTGTTGATTTAGAATCTGAGGGGATTTAAATGGATCTGCTTTACCTAATGTGAATCCAATTACACATTATATATGTTTCTTCCAATAAATTAACTAGGTAGGTATCAGATTTAAAAGGCCTATGAGAGAAAGGTCATTTTTTTGTTTCATTCCATTAATGTTTCCTTTAAATAATTATCTTTTATACTCAAATTTCTTACACCCTTCTAATTATTTTGTCATAATAAAATCAATGTCAATTTTTTTTATTTCACATTCATTACTTTTTAAATTATCCCCTTTGTTCATCACCTATCATCGATGAATTCCTGTGGAATTAATTTTCCATATCATTTAAAGTAGTATTTTAATTGAATTGTGATTAAAATTTCCTTATCATGAATGCATGGTTATCCCTATTATTTATATAATTCATTTAATGTTTTTCAATATTTTAATCTTTATTATTCATAGAAGGTTGAGAATAATGTCGATTCATTATTCACTTACATTCAATCTTACCATGGGTGGATAATCATTATAGGGTATGGATCAATATTTGGGGTATTTCATTTAATAAATATCCAACTCTAAAATGGAAGACCTAAAAGATTAATAATTATGATAATTGATCTTTATCAATCCAAATCATTTATGCATACCTGAACATGGGATATTAGTATAAAGGAACCTATCCTGTTTGTAATAAATATGGTTATGACCAATAAAAAAAATTTATATGACTTATAAGACATTATTAATGCATCTAGGTTGTCACTATTTCTCAATCAAGTAATAGTTATATATTTGGTAAAACTAGTTGATTTTACCATATTTAAATTGTGACCACTAGATTCTTTGATGCCTAAACCATAGTATCCTAAAAAGTTAAAATTAGGATAATCTACTCTACTAATCCATGAAATTGATCCTGATACATCTTTTATTCCAAATGAAAACAATAAATACTCTAGAATTGGCATTGCAAAATAAAACTGAATCGAAAGAACTCCAACAGAAATATATCTGAAACAATAGGTTTTTATTTAATGCTTTGATAAAATATTCAATTACACTATACTACTACCGTGTAGCAAGTGAATTTGGGGAAAACTACAAAATTGTTGTCTAAGTACATCCAAAATGAATTTAACAATGTTTATCGGTCTGTTAGCGGTATATATTTCATATTATTAGAAATATTGATCTGGATGGTGATTTTTATTCAATTATTATTATTTCTGAATTAATTTAATAGGATTCCTACATTACATTCATGGTAACTTTTATAAAAGTCCCTCAATGGGAAACTCCCATTGAGTGTATAATTTTTGAGATTAGGGGATGGTTTTATGTTTATGGACTAATCATCATATATATATATATATCCATTTCATAATAAAAAGGATGATATGATGAATTTGGAATATTCCATCCCCAATATACCATTCTTGTTAGTTAGTGGACATAACGGAAATATTAATACATTCACACCCCCTATAACTCACACAACAATTGGGGTGTTTGTGACTATGTAGAAATGTTATATCATTTGGTAGAGTTATTAATGGTTAATACTCTTAAACCATACCATTGAAATTTGGTTCCAATATGGTTGATTAACATCATACTTTTGACATAGTAATGTTGAATACACTCACACTATATCATTAAAATAGGGTTCCATGACACTTCAATAATTTTCCTATCCATGTGCTAGAAAAAAATCTTTATTTCGAATTATATTTTTATCAAACATACTATATAATTAGTATTTATCCATTATATGAATGATTTATCCCTGTATATTTTGATGATGGTATTATACACATACCTTTTTCCTTTCCCCCGAAATTTTAGACTATGATGTGGGCCTGGCCTTTATTATTTGATTGCCATATATTTCAAAGAAACCATTGATCTCTCCTCATACCTTATGATTGATTATTTTCCATGATCAAACCATAAATTTATTTTCTCATCTACATTATTCATAAGAGTATAATCATTAAAGAAAGTAACTATACATGAAAACATAGATTTTTTACTAAATACACATTATATTGAATAATTGATACCAACTAATGGGTCTAAATTTTTTGATCCATAATTGAATCATCAATAACTATAATTTATTCACATACATAACATAAGGAATTTAGATATAAGGTATTATAGAAATATAATAATATTTTTTCTTAACAAAAAAATTCATCAAATTATAATGGATTTTTTTTCTCGTTAAACAATGAAATTACAATAATCAAAAAGTAAATAAGATCCTCCAAAAAATTATTATCCGATTATAACCTTATATGCATAACATAATTATCCACTTTTATCATTACATAGTGAAAGGGAATAAAAAAATTTGTGATATAATTCAAAGTGTATGGGTACACATAATCAATTACAATAAAAACACAAGTGAGCATAACATGAGTATATGTGATTGAAAAAATAAGCAATGTAGATGAAAATATCACAATAAATTCATAAGTAGTAAATAATTGACAATAATTCTTGTCACCAATAATGACCAAATAAAATTGAGATTATTAAATGGATTTGGTTATATTGGTTAAATAATCGAGTATAATGAAAAAATATGTTTCGACATATTAGATCAATAATTCAAAAAAAATTCACAATAAACCATGGTACAAAAATACTAATCTTGAATAATTCTTTCTATATTAATTACAAAAAATTTTAAAATATATCTATACAATAACCCATATAATGGAATATCATCAATAATAACCTCTATAATAATTTTTTAAGAAAGTAAATCAGTACAAAATTTAGTGAATATGTATATCCTAGGATCAACTGTTATTATATATAATTTTAATGAGTCGTATTTATTAATAAAACAAATAAATGAATATATTTTTTAGATAAGATATTCCCATTCATAATTTTACAAGAATCATGTATCATTCTTTATTCATGACCACATTTATGACCAAAGGAAAGGAAATAAAATTAGAAACAAGAGGTTAAACAAGAGTAGCCATATATTAGAGATTTCCAATAGAAAATAAGAGAGTATATATAAATAAACAAATAAAGGATAATGTATACTCCATGAGAGAAAAGAAAATACCTGATGGGACAGAAAAATAGACAAATATTAATATAGTTCATGAAAAAACACAGGGGATCTTTAATTTTAATTTGATACCTTCGTGTCTAGGAACTGTTTAGGATCAAGATTAATTATACCTCATATAAGGATTAGTGGATCCCACAATGAGTTTGTTTTATAGAAAATCATTGATTCATAACAATATCTATACAATGGAGCCAGTTTAATGATTAATAATACCATATGTATTTGTTAATTATGATTCCCATAAGGAATAAAAAAACAAGAATATGGGGGGGGGGAAATAATGATTTTTGTAAAATGAAGTTTAGGTATGTTTTATTTTGTTTGATATTGGACTCTATATAAATGTAATTTGATAAAATTGAAAATATAATATGAAAATATATTTTTATTCAATGAATCATGTATAGGAATATTATGGCCTCTTCATATAGAGATGAAAAATATTCATCTTTTTAATTTTATACATATAATACGAAACCATTACCAATACAATGAATCATATAAATTCAAGTAGATAATTTTTTGAAGAAAATATCAATTTTGTTTTTAAATATTTCTTTTAGAGGGGGTATTTCAGGAAATAGACTCAATTGGGTGACTGATATAAACTTGGTAAGGGAAATCCATCCTCTGAAAAATAAAAATATTATACAAACCCCATTGTCTTTATGGGATTTATAAAATATAATTAAATAATAGTTGTATTTAATATTTTCAGTGGTGTGTAAAACTTTTTAAAACACCCATCATGGATGATTCTATTTATTTTATCCTAGATTCTACATGATAATTTATGAAAAAATAGTTCATAAGGCACTTTCTATCATTTGGATCAAAATTTCCCCCCAACATAGTATATTGATTAGCTAAACTGTTTATTAAATCCATATTTGGGGAAAACATAATGGTAAAAAATATATATCAAATATCTTGAACCTCCTACAAGATAAAAAAGATGACATTAATTGATTCATTATTTGTATAATGGTGGACACATCTAGATGGATGATGAATATGATATTTTGTTAGATAATATTTTTTTGGAAGAAACATTATTATTTAATCTCATGGATAAAATATAATCTTTTTTTCATATATTATTATTCAATATATAATTTAAAAATTGTGATTATGAGTTTCTTTTACAAATTAAATCATAAAAACCATCATAATGAAATTCAATGAATAGTTCCTTATCCATAAATGATCGTAGGATAAAACATCAAGAAAATGGGTAATGGAAATATATATAGATGGTGGTTTTTTTGACTAATTTGATAATATATCAATCCCCTATGATGTGGTTCATGTTTGTTGAAGCATAAATATCTTATTATATAGATTAATCATGAATTAATTAGTGAGGTAATTGATGATTCTTATTCTAAGAACATTTTATAAGTTATGAATTTTTTTTTCATGAAATCCATTTCATTTAAGGAATAAATAATTTTATATCAATCATATGATGTACATATTTAAATTGGGAATATGTTAAATTTATTAGGGGACAGGTGGGACCAAAATGTTTTATATAATTAGTGGAATAATTATAAAGGTGATTAATTGATGGTTTCTTCATTCATGGAGAAACTATTTCTAACAGGTAGAATTTAGTTATCAAAATAGTCATTCATAGGGAAGAACTATGATTTATTATAACTTAATAATTATTGGTGGAATTTGATATAATTAATGGTTTTATGGGCATGAAACATTCAAAAAAATAGTTTCTTGAAAAGCACCTTACAGTACTAATTTTTCCCCAATGAACATTTTCTTCTAGAATTATAGATGGCACAGATATAATCATATTTAGTATTCAGATGAATAACCATGTGGGACATTAAATATTTTTATTCTAGAAAAATTAAAGTATTAAAATCATCAACATAACCTAGAAGAGTGTAAATGATGTAATTTCTTAGGTATTTAAATGGTACGTGGAATAAATGATTGATGAGATATGATAATCCCCATATGAGGTCTTATAAAATAATAATGGATTTAATGTGGAACATAGTACCCACATATATATCTACCATTATTTTATGAAAAACCCCGATAGGGATTACATTTTAAAACATAGATAACATTTTATTATAAATTATGTTCTTGAAAATATCATTAAAATGGGAGATAATGAAAAATTTAGACTTCTTCTAAAGTATATTTTCAAATGATGGGATATCTACTATTTTTTGGATGTATTTCTATATAATTACGTCAACAAATCTCCTTTTATTATATATAATGTTAATAACATATTAATTAATGGTAATATAATCTTGAAAAAGTGTATTTATGATAAAAAACATGTATTGTTTTTTGAGATGATGAAATCAAGAAAGGGAATATATACGAGATCTGAGACCATGACTAGGATATTTTATAACTAATGTGTAGGGAAAAATAATCCTATACTATTTAAAATTTAGAGGGATTTTTAAGATTTGTAATAAAGTAAATACATTAACTACTCATTGTCAACGAAATGGGTGTTCTTATGATGAAATTGTTAGCTTCGCAGAGAATGTAAATTTTGATAATGTTTTAAATGTTATAAAAAATATAACATACAAACCATTAGGATTTGTGCGTATTATAGAGTTTTATTTCAAGAAAACTTTGATATATTCATCAATGGTTAATGAAGCTATTTTAGGTATATATTCAATTTTATAGAAAATATTATGAAAAACATAAATGATATTATATTACATGAAAACAATATGGGTCATAAATAAATCATAGTAGAATGTAGTGGACATAAGTTTCATGGATATAGTGTCATTGAAGATGATCCCATTGATATTTTAATCTAATATATTGACATAAAATATATTCATATTCCAAATATAATAATACAAAATAAGGGTTTTCAAGTTCACCACATTAAAATATTTATTACATGATTTTTTTCAAATGATGAATTATTTATTTTTATGCTACATGATCATTTTATGAATTTTGTAAATGTTTTGTTAGTTTCAGTTGTTAGGGGAGTATTCATATATCGATATAATACTTTTCATTTCATCTTCAGGTTAATTAAAATATTACAAAATATTTCATAGTTGACATTTATTCCCATGATAAATATTGAACTTGATTCTATTTTTTCTACCCCCAAAGACCTTCATTCCATACCAGTTTGTTAGAGCCCCCCACCATAATTGGGGAATGGACTAAAATCTATCATGGTAAATGAAAATATTATAAAAAATATAAATGTATTAGGGGATATAGAAATAAGAAATATATTAATAAATAATAAATTCAGTTTTGAGGAAGTGCGACATAAAAGTATGACATTATGGTTTGGTCACAGATACCAAAATCATTATAAATCATTAATCTATCTATTTGGGAAAACATCATTCCATTACTACTTTGACAAAAATTATGTAATTATTTATAATTCAATTTAGGTAAATAATATTTTTGGATGTATTGTAATGATTTATGTCTTCGATCATTGATATATTTAGATATTTATAACAGAAACACCAAAAAGTTTTGTCAAAAATATTGAAATTATAACAAGAATACAATTACTTTTAAATGTTCTGTTATACATAGATCAGTTCTTACATATGGGTATTCTATATATTCATAAATATTTTGTATACATAATGATATTGCTATAATACATGTAATTGTTTTGTGAAATTCTCTAACATGGAGAAATTTTGGGTCATCACGTTGAAAAATTGTAAGAATTAAGGTCTCAAAATATTCAATTTTTTATGATTCATTATAGGACTCATTATTTTAAAATAAATTATAAGAAAAATATAATATATTGGACTACAATTAATGGGTTTTAAAATAGAATATTATTTGAGCTTATATTATTTAATCAATAGATTCAATCATCTAGAAATCTGTTGAATACGATGTAAATTCCATAAAAGAGCTTAGAATGTTTTTAAAATCAAATGGAATTTTTTTAAGGAAACTTTAGGGTTTCAAGGATTTATTTTTATGGTGTTTCAAATAATATATTATGTTCTTATTGATCGGGTTTTAGGATTTGATTAGTCATCGTTCAACATTCGTATAAAGCATATATTTTAGGGAATAAAGTGAAACTATCTCCAATTATTCATTTTTTTCTCATATTGATCTTCTATACTGATGTAAGAAAATGTTTTTATTCATTTATCAATGGTAAAGTGGAGAATTATAATCCTATTATATTCCAAATATATCATTTTAAATAAGGTATGTGATAGGATTATGGGCCACGTCAATGAATGTAGATGATGGAACCAAGTGAATGTCAATATATTTTTTTGGATATAGTCGTGGTAAATGGAATTTCAAGATAAAGAATTAAAAATAATTATGAGAAATATTATGAGTAGTAAAATTAGATATACCGGGATGTATAGTCAATAGACGATGGCAAATTAAAAAGAAAATGGGCTAATTAGATGATTACTATAATGAAAGGATCATGGAATTTTTGGAGGGGAAGAACATATTGTCCACATTAATGATATATTTATATTATTTTTTAAAGGAATCAATTAAATATAACATTTAATTTTATATGAGTATGATCATGTTGTTTTCGGATATTGTTATCCCAATAAGTCGATTTATATATATGTAGAGAACAACATAAATAGGTGTAACCATTTTTATTATAAAAATTATATAAATAAGACATTTATTCACAAAATATGTGTTACATGAAACCATTATTAACATGTACTATCCATATTGAGAAAGGAATATTGGGGAAAAACCCACTTCAATGTGTGTCCTAGATATAGATGGATTAAATTCGGTTATATTGGATTCCATTTCATTATTTGGATTTTTGATTGTCCTTATAAATTTTTTTAGATAATCCTCATCTATTAGGGGGGAATCAAAAGTTATGATTCTTTCCAAATAGGCACAATTGGATATTCTTGATCAATAAATAAATCCAGTGACCATTTATGGATTTTCTTTGGATATCCATTGATACTACATGATTTGATCATCCTTGGGTAAATTAATTTTTAGTAAACTCAATAAAACATATTTCATATTAAATAGATTAAAATTACATATTGAAGTGAAATTTAATTATATAACTAATTTTTTTTTTGGAATTGAATAATAATATAAGACTGACAGTTCATAGAAAACATTAATTATATAGTTGTATGAATAATAAACAAATTATAAGTAATTTTTTAAATGTTAATGTTGTATATAACTCATAAAATATATTCAAATATAATGTTTTAAAGAATAAATTGAAAATGTTTTTATTTAAAAATTATTAAATTACAATATAATATTAATAAAAATATATAAAAGTGGAAAAAATTGATTTCATTGAGTAATCATGAAAAATTATATTCCCTTTCTACATTTATAATGGGATTCAAAAAAGACTAATATAGAAAATGATAAAAATATTAATATTTCAGTGTTTTTAAATTAATGAAAATGATAATGTAAATTGACTATAAATAATAATTTAATTATAAATATTTTGGTTCTTGAATATATATAAATTCTATAGATATGTAGGATTATTAGTTAGATTATATTCATCTTAACTATTAGTGTAACATTTGTAATTAAACCCTCTTAAAAATATTTTAGTAAATTTAAATAGAAAAAATAAAAATGAAAAGATACATTAAATTCCATAAATAAATGAGAAACAAGTTCTAATATTTCAAATATAAAATTTATACATCTTAAAAATGAATATATATTACAAATAGAAAACATCTGTTAATAATTTAATGTTGACATGAAAAGCCTTTTACGACTTTTTTAAACATTAAAAAAATATCTAAAAAGGGAAATCATAAAAAGGATTTATTTACCATTGTGAAATAATATATATATATAATAAAAAATATAATTTATATTCACCTTATGAATTATATTATGTTCATATTAAAAATATTTCTCAATGATGGGTATTTTGAGAATATAAAACCTTAAATATTTCATAATAATATAATCAAAATACATTGAAATAAATTAAATTTTAGGTTTTTAAATACTATAAAATATTTGTAATATTAAATATAATTCATTACATGGTGGTTGAGCCAAAATAAAATCATAAAAATTGAAGAAATGTTCATAATATCAAATATGGTCCAAGGAATTGAAATTATGTCTAAAAACTCATACCACATTCATCTGATTAGTCTGATGTGATCTAAAATTATTTTATAATAAATCATTTTTTTTTCATATGAATCAGAAACATGTTAATATTTAAATTACGTTATCATATTCAATTATAACCCCTTATTAAAATTATATTAATTTTGTAACGCCGATATTATTATTTGGATGATATATATTTTTTAACCCATACATTTATTTGTTTTGAGGTTCTAATCAACAATTATTTTTCATTTTATAATAACATAGAAAAATTTAATCATAAATCCATAATTTTTGTTATTATATTTCTATATTAAATTATTAATTAGTTGAATATTTTATTCATAGTTCCCATAAAATTTTTATAAATTTTATTATGAGTGTTTTTTGAATAAAAAAAATTAATTTATTGTTAAATATATTTTTGAATTTTAAAAAACCATTAGTATAAAATAAATTAAAATTATTCTTCATTGGTTATTGTTGTAATTATTTATTTATTATATTTAATTATTAGGATAAACCTTTTTGAAATCTCCATGTTTATTGCAAAACAGAGTAAATCCGGAACACATTAGAGTGATTTAATGTGTATGAACATATATTTGAAAATATCATTTTTTATTTCTATTAATTTTTTACAACAATGATTTTTATTTTATAAATAAAATATATCTATTGTTTGATAATGAAAATATAGAAGAATAATCATGAAAAATATATCAGTTATATTGAAATACTTGATATACCCTAGAATGGTATATTAGAAATGAGATGTTTATGGATGCATTCTAGGAAAATGTACTAAATAACCTGGGATAGGATTATTAGGAATGTAAATGTGTAGCATAATGATATTTATTTTAATTTTTAGTTTTTAATTTATAAGGTATAGGTTTGATCCTTTTACAAAATAAGGGTTTTGATTTTTTTTAAAAATCATAATATAAATGGAAAAGTGATTCTCAGGGTCAGTAGATCCAATATGGATAAAAATTAGCACAGATAGAAGGGCCTGGTATGATAATCCTTTATTCATTAAATAATATTTATGATTTAGTATTATTTTTCAACCGTAGACATTAATATTGCAATTTATTAAAATTTAATTATTAATCAGAAGATTTGTTTTATTATGACATATTTTTTACGATTAAATCATGTGGTATTAATTACCAACTTTCAATATTTTGAATGAAAATGATAAAATGATTTATTTTTTTTATTTATATTAATTAATTATTAATAATATTATTATCTATTCTATAAAATCATTTTTTATATATATGAATTGTAAATGTTATAAATGAATCTACCCAAAAACACATATGATATTTTTTATAATGTTATTTATGAGTATTAGATTAATAAATGTTGGATATGTTGAATAAAATTACAAAAAAAAATAAATAATTGTAAAAATATATTTAACGGCTATTTCTAAAATTAATTTTTTAGAATAAAATTCAAACATGGCTCCTACCCTAAACTATAAATTTATTAATTCTATTAAATTTATTTTATTGAAATATTTAGCTATTTAAATTTAAATTTTGACGATAGAACTGTTAATAATATTTCTAATTCAATCTTGAACCATGATTATTTAATAATACTATTTATTTTTTAAACATTATTGTTCATTATTTATTTAATACCCATAATTTTGAGAAAAAAATAAAAAACCAAGATATATTAATTTTTATATATTGAATAGAAAATTATTTCAATTTTTCATAAAAAGTATAAAATATAAAAAATTCATTTTTAAAGATAATAATAAAATACATAGAAAATCATTTAGAGAGGATATAAACTGCTTCTTATTCAAAATAAAATGTCATATTATTATTCGAAAACATGTTATATATATGTATAAGGATGTATTACTAGATTTTAATGGGAAGAAATTGAATCAATATTAATAAAATTACGAATTTAATTTATTATAGAAAATAATTGGTTCATCAAATTCTAACCCTTATTAAGAAATTTCATCATTATAATTTTATTAATTGTTAAACAGGTGAGGATAATTTATTGAGAAAATTAAAATTTATTTCTTTAGGAACCCAAATCGTAATTCATAATCTAATTTCCCATGATACAATATGATACGTCAATTAGTTGATTGATTTAATCAGAATAATTACTACATATTCCCTTTCTTTTATACAAGTATTTTTATTACAGAATTTAAAAAAAAATTATTAATGGAGATAAATTTTTTATAAATAATAATGTTATTTAATTATAACATTTTAAAACTTCAATTTAGACATGTTTTCTAGAACACCTAATGATACGATTTCACAAGATAATTCATAATAATATATTGAATTTATTATATTCAAGAAATTCATACAAAATATTTTTTTATGTGAATCTCTATGTTAACACTAATTTTTTTACTAATATATGGTTTTAAGTCCATGTTCATATTCATCCAAATTAAAAACATAACATAGATCCCTTTATATGTTTTTAGTAATTATGTTGGGATAATTAATTTTTTTAAAAAACGTAAATTTATCCCACGATCCTTCCTTATATAAAATAATATATGTTTATTTGGATATGTTTTATAATTATTTATATATATCTTATTTTTTTAATACCCTAGGATTTATTGTACGTTATCTTTTTGAAGTAATTCAATATCTTGCGTTACACGTAACACCGAGTTCGAGTGCACCACGACTTACAAAACTAGTCGTCAAAAAGAATTTATGAATATTATTTAATGAATTTTGAATTTGATATACTTCATATAATATTAAAATCCATATTATGTTTTTCCTGAACATAATATCATAACAAATTCAAATTTTCAGATAAAATATGTATCTTTAAAAAAATTTAATTTTACAACATTTTATTGGGGAACCCTTTTTAAAACCAATATTTCAAACTTTTATATGATCAATTTTAAAAAATAAACATCATCTTTAGAATAAGGACATAAAAATATAGTTGGGATAAATATGTTGAGTTCGTATGATAACTTTAATATTTTGATAAATAATGAAATTGGAAAATTTTAATTAAAAAATTAATTTATTAAAAAATTTACATTATTAAATTAAAAATTTTAATGGTTATGAAGTAAAATTATATTATATTTTTATTATTTTATCCTATATTGGTCATTGAAAATAAATTTTCATTTAAATTGTACAAAAACACATATCAATCTTTGGATAGTTTTTACTTCTTAAAAATACAATTATTGTTTTGAAAAGTGGAATTGATTTTAAATTAACCAATAAAACTTATATGTTTTGAATTTGGTAAAATTGACATCATTTATAAATTTGGAATATAAAAATTATATATTGGGAAATTATTTGTATTTTTCTGAAAACATTCAATTTTTTATGAATAATGAAAAAACATTGTGTTATTCTTTGAAGCTGACATTTTATTTAAATAATTATTTTGAATTTAAATTTATTTCAAAGTAAAAATTGATACAAAATACATATATTAATTCAATGTAATTCATTATAGTAATTTTATAATGAGATTAGATGTATAAAATTTTAGTGAATTTTTTAACGTCTTTAACACACCATGTAGGAAAATTTTCAAATTTTCATAAAACGTAATTTCAATGATTGTGTGAATTAAATTTCAGAAATACGAGAGACATGGTTCAAATAAGTATAAACTATATGGTTCAATAGGATGAAAATAATTTTTCAAGAAAAATACCTCTTCAATTTTATTTACCACGGTTAAAAGTAAATAGGGTAATTAAAGGTAAAAATGATATTATAATTACCATAACAGTTGTCTTATTTGTATTGGATAAGTTTATTTTGATCAAAATATAACTTAGGTATAAAATATTAACATTTTGGTGCACTTGGATTAGATTAAGTCATTTATTATTATTTTTTAAAGAATAGTTTAAAGTGCTAAATTCAATGTTTAATAACTAATACTATTTTAATATAGTGTTATATATAAGATAAATTCAGCTAAAAATATTAATTAAAAAGATAAAATAATTTCCCACATCAAGGTATTTTGTTAATAATTTTACATATTATATAATTAAATCTATTTATGACACTATGATGATGTAGTAATTACCTTTTTAATGAAAGATTAAAATAATCTATATTATAAATAAAAACTTAATGTAAATTGATACTATTTTTTAATTACAATAATTTTCATGGTTAATATTACATGTTATGGTTGATTTAATTTATTCTTTTCTATGTAATCATGTTTCATTTACTTTCACAAAAACCAAATACTAAATATTGTCAAAATTTCCATAAATGAGTATTTAGAAGAAATACTATATTATTAAATGATGTAATAATCTTAAAAACCAATGGTTTGGGAAATAGAATTATATCCTTATAGATATGTCATTAATTAAACACTTTAGCTTCTATTGGAAATTTATATTTAATTTATTATACATTTAATATAAAATACAAGAAAATATTATAAAAGATAAACTACTTAACTAAGAGATAAATATAAAAGATAAGAATAATATGGTGACATAATCTTGTCTAAAACCTATTGGTTGAGAGTATTTAGACACATACTCATCTTAGCCTCGATTTAAATTCATTTGGAGCCATTATAATCCGAAAATGATTTTATAATAAATAATATTTCAAGATTTTCCTAAAGTTACCATCACATATCTTATAAAATGGGAATTCCCATTCTCATAATTTCACACCTCCAATGTCATTTAACCTAAACTAACCCTGCTCAAATAACCACCCAACTAATTTAAATTGATCCTAGAGTCCTTAATTTAATCATATTCCAATATAAGGATCCCATTTGATCAAATAAGAAGGAAGAACCCATAAAGAGGTAATTACTTCATCACCTATGTCAATGTTATTTTCATCATCCACACCCTCATTATTTTTTTACAAAAAATATATTTAGTCAATTACCATATACATACTAAGATGTTATTATAAAATTATACAACCATAATAATTATTCTATATAGCATTTTAATGAATCCATCACCATATGCACGTGCATATGACTTACAGTCTCCGCGTCGTGGAGTAGTTTGTTATTCAACACATCATTATTTGGATGGGTATAATAATGAGTAAAATATATGTAAATAATAAATATAACATGTTAATTATTTTTTATATATCTTGAACCATGTAATTTCATATGATTTCAAAATAAATATAATGATATCATCGCTCGACCGTACGTACGGCTTAACGTCTCTGCAACGTGATAAGATTTAATTTCACATTAAGTATTTAACGATAATTGTAAATATATTTCTTATTAATAAGTATGTAATATATGAAATTATAATTCTACGGGATATATAAATATATATCTTCACATATATCTCATTCACTTAATTCCATTCAATATGAAATGAAAACAGAAATAGAGTTTATGTGTATGTATGACCTACCATCTCCAGAAATAGTATTTTCCATTTTGTATATCAATATTCAATACATACCTATATTATGAATATATAAGATAATTAAATAATGTATTATATTCTGAAATAAATTAAATCCTGATATAAGTTATACTATCAAGAATAAAAAATTTATACATGTATGACCCCGAAAGCGATTATGAACAAAAATTATATTTTAAGATAGAAATTATTATTAAACGTGTAGTAAGAATCCAAAAATGAATTAGGGAGGATAGAATAGTTATTAAAATTAATCTTTTATAATTTAATAACATACTATGGTCAATATTCATGTGGTTAACGTACAATCAGCCATGGAAAATTACATGGTAAGGGTAAATTCTTCAATCTTATTATTATCTGAGATTATTTATGTTAAGTATTTACTGGGAGTTTTTTATCATCAATGTCTATGTTTTATAAAAATGTTTTCAAAATGAATATTTTATGGTTTTTTTGGAAGGAACTTTTTTTCAAGATCATAATTTTAAAGGTTTTAATGATTTATTAATATAAATATATTTAATTAATGTCCATATTTTAAAATTTATTTTAAGGATTTATTTATATTGACATGATTATATTAAAATGTATATTTCATTAAAAAAGATTCATTGTTGTATGGGAAATGATGATTCAAAAATCTGGTTTAAATGACTTCCTTTTTAAATGCATTACATTTAAATGATTTCACAGAAGGGATATTTCTCTCAAAGAGTTTTACTGATCATTTTCAACAATGTTAACTTACATTACTAGATATGATTCTTTGTTGAGGTCGATTTATTTTAATACAGTCTTTCATATTGTACTAAATGAGTTATGATATTTTTTTATGTGGATGTCATATTTATTTTCCATTTATGATTTTTGGATAATGTATTGAAATTTCGTTTGCTAGTTTTAATATAAATGTTTATGTTATTGTTCAATATTTTGATATAAGTAATTCATTTGACTTATTAATGGAAAGGTGGATCCCGTTATATCTCCTCGATACATCGGTGGGTCTCACGAGACAAAATAGTATGATGAATAAAGGAATTGAAAACAATTTAAATTGTAGTCTTGGAAGGAGGCCTTGACTATGTGGTTGTGATGTCTGACATTATGCATTCCCTCATTATAAAATTAGTTATTACATGTTATTATTCGATGAGTAGAATGTCCATTTCATGTTTTTATAGTAATGTATGGTTTATTTTTTCCATTTTTTTGTTTTTATGCTTAAAAAGGCTTTTGTTTTTATAACCCATCATTCCTTCATAGGTTATAGTTTTTTTAAAATTATTTACCCTTACTGATCATCTGAGCTCACCCCGTTCTCATGTTAGGTTTTCCCAGGATTCCAAATGTGTATTATATTTAATATATAGGGTTATGCTATTTGAATAATTTCTTTCTCAAAGAATAATTTATGTTGTGTTGTATATTAGAATGTTTAATGTAACATTCATATATGTAATCTATTTTTGAGACTATGAATATGATTGGTCCATTAGGACACGATACTTTGTAATCTGTCAACTGTATTAAAATAATGAACCGACTCCGAGTAACTGAAGTTAGGGCATTACAGTTTGTATTAGAGATGTTTAGAAACATAATTGGTAATATATTTAGATAAACTATGATTTTGAAACATTACCCTAAGATATACTTTCCGGATTTGTATATATGAACGTCCTCAAATTTTGGTAATGTTGAGATTTTGTAATTTTACATGCAATACATCCCTGTCTAGATAAAATATGGTTGAGGTGACTCTGGAACAGATATACCTAGGATTGAAAACACCAAAAAAGTGTTTTCAGCATGACCTAGAGTATCTTGGTACATGACAACGGGCCATGTTGCACTCCTTATTACGACACACCTGTAGATATGCTTATGATAATTTACATTTTTCTTTACAAACCATTATGAATGATTTATCAAAAAATACCTCATCAAAGGAAACGATTTTTTTGGATTATGGATTGTATGAATATTCTATTAAATTTAGGATATTTTTTTTACCAGTTTTGATATATGCGTTTGTATTCATAAACTAACCTAGTGTATGTTATAGTTTAGAAATGGTTCCCAGTAAAAGCATTGAAAACTCCAGCAAGATGCACGATCCAAAGAGTAGTAAAGATCATATCATTCACGGTCTTAAGACATAATTATGAAGGTAACTACTCTCCACCATATTCCTATAATTTCAAAAAATAGTATCATGTGTTAATATTATATCTAAATAATTTTCTGTGAATAATGGCTTTGAAGGGATGTTATATAAGAAAAGGATGGTAGAGAGAAAAATAGATAAAGGGAAGAAGGGAAAGAATGATTTCCCCATATGTGATTACTATGGAAATAAATACATTGGTAAATTCGTTAATGGAATGGGATTTTGTTATTATTATAGGGAAAAAGGGCATAGAGTCGGTGATTTCAAGGGTAATATAAAAGATTAAAATTTACAATTCTTCATTTGTAAGGAGTTGGGACACTACACGAATCAATATCCCAATAATCATAGTATACCCCAAATGATGATACAGGATAATAATCACATTATGATACTACTGTAGATGTAGAGGAATAATTATTTTTCAAATATTTTTATAAATGAATTATGTCATTTGGGTGTCGTGTCAATGATGTACTAGTTATATTAATTATGGAAATAAATAATGATGGTACTGTATTAATATTTAATTGAGGATTTCAAATGCTATGGTACTAAAAAATGTGAATCAATAGAAAGTTATTATTTTTGGAAAATACATGGTTGGAGGAATGATAAACCTTAATATGGTCTTAATAATGAGGTAGTGATTTTGGGAATAAGATATGGTTGATTTGGATAAATTATACAAGATATTTTGGACTACCGTGGAATTTAATAATGGTTAGTTTAGTCCATCATTGTAGGAGTATTAAAAAATTTTGGATATAAGGAATATATCTAGTATTATATAAGGAGTAAGGGAGAATGAATGAAATTAATAAGGTTTTATGGTAATTCAGGGTGTTACCATGTTTTAATAGAATACATGATAAAGGTAATCACATGATATTTTGTGGAAAAAAGAGATAACTTTTATTCTATGTTGACCATCCTTAAAAATATTTGGACAATGAGTTAGGAGACAAGTATTTTGGATAATTCTAAAGGGTGTAATGGATTAAGATGGACATTATATCGTATACATTATGGTTAAATTTTTTTGGAAGATTATATTTGTATTTTTCTTTATAAAAAGAAAACTCAATGGTGGGGAGAGAATTTTTAGGGTCCGGCAAGGCTATGAGACATGGATCAACAACTAAAGGGTGACAAGGGTGCATCACATACCACTGGACTATGTGGTATCCTAGTGTGTATGTTTTTGTATATTAAATGATATGATATATGAATTATATAATAATTTTTTAAAAACCCTATACAATTTGGATAAATGGACTATTTTTGAGTTTTATTTTCATTTGGAATGAATGTTGAGTTTGTGGTAGATATTGGTTAAAGGATGGAACTATACTTTTCAAAAGAAATTTTTTTTTATTCTATGGAGAAATTAATTATTAAACATTATAGAATGTATCATAAAACAAAAAATGTGTTATCTTAATACCTTATATTATAATAACCCAATAATATTTTATGTCATCGTAGATTTATGGCTTTGAACCCTCAAATTTATATTTATTTTTCACTTTTTAGTGACGGATGACCTCAATAACTCAGTATAAATATTTATATTTTCCTCCAATTATGTGTCTATAATTTCCACCAATGTCCTCATAATCGATACACTAATTTGGTGGGGATATTTTTATTTCCCATTCCCTCATATTAAAAATAAATTTAGATACCGTATTTCTAATATAGGTTTAACAAAAACGTATTTTGTATTTTATCCTTTTATTGTTGAAGAAATATTTCAAATTTCATGGAAGATATTTATTGAATACGGTGAGAATGTAACACCCCAGTATTTCATATCACCTTATCTCTTATAAGTAATTAAATAGCATGTGATACAAACAACGCTGAGTTTGAGGGCACCACGACATTCTAAAATAACCGTTCAAAAAGAATTTATGAATAATATTAACTGAATTTTGAATTTTCTATACTCCATATAATTTTAACATCTATATTATGTGTCTAAAATAAAAAAATAAAAGAACGAATTCAATTTTTTAGATAAAATATAAATTTTTAAAAAAATATAATTCTACCCCCTTTTAATGGAGAACATTTTTTAAATCAAATATTTCAAACATTTGTATATTAAATTTGACAGAATAATATTTTTCATTAGAATTAGGAAATAGAATTTTTGGTTGGATAAATATTTGGTGTTTTTCTGATAACATTAATATTTTGATGAATACTGAATAATACAAGATTTTAATTTAATATTTCAAATAATAATAATTTATATTGTTAAATTATATATTTTATTGTGTTTCAAGTATAATTAGATTATATTTTTACCATTTAAACCAATATTGGTCACTGGAAGTAATTTCAAATCACAATTTGTCACAAACACATACAAATCTTTTGATAATTTTTACATTAAAAAACCTACTTTTTGGTTTTGAAAAGAGAAATTAATTTTAAATAAAATAATGAAACATAAATGTTTTGAATTTTTTAAAATTGATATAATTTCTTTATTTGGAATACCAAAATTTACTTTTGGTGATTTTTATGTATTTTTCTAAAATCTTTCAATTTTTGATGAATAATGAAAAAATGTGTTATTGTTTAAAATCGACTATTTATTTAAATAATTACTTTAAATATAAATTTAATATAAATAAAAATAATTACGTAATTACTATATTAGTAAAAATTAATTTAATAGAGTCATTTTATAATAAAATTAGATGTGTAAAATTTTATTGAGTTGTTTAACGCATTTTACCCACATTCAAGGTACTTATGCAAATTTGCATAAATTTTTTTTATCACTTATGTGAATTAAATTTCAATAATCCAAGAGACATGGTTAAAATATGTAAGTAAAATTTTGTTCAATATGATGAATATAATTTTTGGTGAATAATATCTTTGCATTTTATTTACCACGGTTAAAAGTAAATAGGTCAATCGATGGTAAAAATGATATTATAATTACCCTGACACATGACATAATTCTCATGGATAAGTGTATTTAGACCAAAATCAACCTTATTAATAATATATTTTCCCTTTGGTCCTCTTTAAATTGATAGGAAATTTATTATTATTTTATTTATAGAAGAGTTCAAAGTGTTAAATTCAATGTTTAATAACTAAAAAAATATAATATAGGGTTATATATAAGATAAATTCGACAATAAATATTCATTTAGAAGATAAAATCATTTCCCAAATCATGGTAGTTTATTTTTAATTTCAATACATTATAAAATTAAATATATTTAGGACATAATTATTATACAGTAAGTGCCTTATTAATGTAATATTAATATAATTGACACTATATATATCTAAATAAATGTAAATTGTGATTTTGAAGCATTACATGAATTTTCTAGGTTAATATCACATTATATGTTTCATTTAATGTGTTTTTATAATATAATTTTTTTTATTTTCAAAAAAACCGACTACTAAATAGTGTCCTAATTGACATAAATGTGTTTTTAAAACAAATACTATATTATTAAATGATATAATATTCCAAAAAATATAAGGTTTAGAAAAATGAATTATATAATTATTGATATGTCATTAATAAATCAATCTAGATTCTATTTACATTTTATAGTATTTTTATTAAAGATTTTAAATTAAAATACAAGAAGATATTGTTACAGAAACAAAATTTAACAAGTGTCAAATAAAAAAGATAAGGTTAATAGGGGGACCTAAACTTGTATAAATCCTAATGGATGAGAAGATTTCCACTCATACCCACTTCATCTTAGAAAAAAAAATTTTTATCTATTATAAACCAAAAATGATTTTATCATAAAATAATATTTCGTGATTTTCCTAATGTGACCCTCAACTCTCTTTTAAAAGGGTACTTCTCCTTCATTTAATTTCACACCTCCAAATCCATTATTCTCGGGGAAAAACAACTAAAATATCCTCATTTCTAACCTCACATCATCCTATATTCTATAATTTGATCAAAATCCAACCTAATGGTACCTTTTGATCAAATCAAAAAGATGAACCCGATGATTAGGTTATTACGTCATCACCTATATCAAAGTTATTTTCATACTCCGTTTCCTCTTTCATTGTTTTTTCCAAACTATAATAATAACTCCAATACCTTCTACGAACTAGGATGTAATTTTAAATATTTTATAACCATATTCATTATTCTATGTATCCTTTGAATGAAAAAGTCACCATATGTTTGTACGTACAGCTTACCGTCTCTACGTCATGGTGTAATTTTTTATTCAAGACTTCATTGTTTGGATCTGTATAATAATTTGTATAATTGATGTAAATATAAAATATAATATGTTAATGATTCTGTATATATAATATAACATCAAATTCCAAACTATTTCACCATCAATCTAATGATATCATCGCATTTGTACGTCTTACTATCTCCACGACGTGGTGATATTCATTTCCATGTTCACCATTCAACAGTGATTAAATATATATATATATATATATATATTATTAGTAATTATGTAATATATGACATAATAATTATAGTAGATATAAATATATATATATCTATTTACATATATTGTATTCACTTACTTACATCCAATACGATATGAAAACTGAGATGGCATTTATGCATACGTACGACCAACCATCCTCATAAATTGTGTTTTCCATTTCATATATAATAATATTATACATACATATATTCTAAAAATATATTCTACATAAATATGATTTTATATTATGGAATAAATTAAATCATGATTTATGTTATACGTTCAAGAATCACAAGTTATATCCATAAAATAATAAATTTTGATATCATACATTTGAAAATGGTTCTATTATAATTTAATAAAATACTATGGTTATTATACAAGAGGTTAACGTACCCTCTATAAAGGAAAAGTACACGGTAAGGTTTAATTCACCAATCTCATTATAATTCAAGATTATTTATGTGTAAGTATTTACTGGGACATTTATATCATTAATGTACATGATTTATAAAAATGATATCAAAATGAATATTTTATGGTTTTCTTGAAGGGAAACGTTTTCAAGATTAGCATTTGACGTGTATTAATTATTTATTATTCAAAATCATTTTAATTAAATTCAATGTTTTAAAAATGATTTTAAGGACTTAAAAATATATGGACATCATTGTTTTAAAATTTTAATTCATTTAAAAACTTTCATATTTTTATGGGAAACTTTAATTCAAAAATATTTTTTAAATGACTTAATTTATAAATTCCCGACACTTGAATGATTTCTCAAAAAAAGATTTTCTCTCAATGAGTTTAACTGATCATTTTCAACAATTTCAACATCCTTTTTTTGGATTTGATCATGATTGAAGATGATTTATTATAATACATCATTATATATTCTATTGAATGAGTTATGATATGTTTGACTGTGGATGTGCTATTTGTATACCATTCACTTTTTAAAGTTAAGGTATTTTCATTTCGTATGCAAGTTTTAATATGAATGTCTATGTTATGTTTCGACACTTTCATATAAGGAATGGATTGGAATTAGTAAGTGACAGGTGGATCCCTCTATAGCTCCTCGATGCATCAGTAGATATCATGAGGCAAACTACTGGCATTTCTCAAGGCCTTGGAGAAATTTGTATTTGTAGTAATAGCATGTGGTTTTGACAATGTGATTATGATCTTCAATATTTTGTATTCCCTCATTATAAAATTAGTTATTACATGTGATTATTCGACTAGTAGAATTTCAATTTTCCTATTTATATGGTAATGTATGATTTATTTTTTCCATATTATTTTCACGTTTATGTTTGAAAAGTCAGTTTTTTATTACACTTATTTATTTAAAAGTTTATATATTATGCTACATTATTTACCCTAACTAAGCATCTGAGATCTCATATTTCATACGTTTTATTTTCCAATGATTCCAAGAATTGTATAATGATTAATATGCAATGTTATGCTAAGTTAATAATGGAGTTCTAAATGGATTATTTATGTTGTGTTGAATGTATTAATGTGTAATGTAATATTCTTATATGTAATATATTTTTCTAGACTGGTAAATTGATCTGTCCTTTACGAATCAATTCCTTGTAATAATTCCAATGTATTAAAATAATGCACCGGCTCTTGGTAACTAGTGTTTGGGAATTACATTTATAAAATATATCCAAATCACATGTTATATAATTTAAAATTATAATTAAAAATAATTCCTCTATAAAAAATGATGTTTTTTTGAAATCAACAAATCAGTCTCAAGGAATAATTTTACTCTAATAAATAATATTTTAAAATTTTTAATAATGTGAAATATAAAATAATTATAGTGTACAATCAATAAATTTTAAAATTCTATCCCCAAATTTTATTTCTATAACAAACCAAAACATTAAAATAATATTATTATGGTTCAATATTGGTCTCATTATGATAGATTCTCTTGTAAATAATAAAAAAATTAAATTACATAGAATAAATTAAACTTTATTGAAATGAAATTATTACTTTTTCCCTATGGTTATCGAAATTAAAAAAAATTATTATTTTTCTCTAAAATTAACCAATTACTTTTCTTGATTAATAATAATTTCTTTTTTAAAAAAAACATATTAACATAGTTGGTTAACAATTCCCCATTCATTTATACTATTAAAACAATATAAAAATGTATCCAATTAGAACCTATCAAATAAATTGGTCATTCCCACAATGTGGTGTATATTATATTGAAATTAGGGTAACACTTATTCAAAATAAAAAAATAATGGTGTCTATTTCTGTTAAAAAATCCTCTATTAATAATATCAAAACCATTAATAAAATATAAATAATATACATATCCCAATAGGGCCTCCAATGACTGGAACACCTGGATCTGATGAAAAAATATTCTTTAACTAAAAAAATTTACACCAACAAAAGTACCCAAAAAATTTCAATCCACAGTTATCATTAAAATACAAAAAATTAGTCACCAAAAAATTCTAAGAACTTTTTGTCTCAATGATTTAGTAAATTAGTATATATCATATTTGTAATAAAAACTCTGTATTTACCACAAAAATATTATTTATCTATAATAGAGCGAACTTATTATTTATTTAATATCATGCGAAAACTCATCTAAAATATAACAAGCATGGTACCCATCTATAGATATATTATGTAACATAATTATCTGTAACATTTGGAAATGGTATCCTTATAATAGATTGAACAAACACCAATTCAGTGTAAACATAAGTGATAACAACCAACAATTTAACGTGGTAATATGATTTTCATATGTTTATGAGTGAAAAATAAAATTATATATATATATATTTATTTGTAATCAGTCCAAAAACATGTTTTTTATAAATCATGATTTATAACATTAATCTTTTCATATGACCTAAGTAAAAGGATAGTAAAATAATCAGTCAATATTTCATAAACATTAATACATGAATCAAATACATTTTAACATTATAGATCGTTAATTATATAAATATTATTATAAAAAAGATGAAATAAAAATAATAATAATAAATTTTTCAAAGGGAATATTACTAATATAAATTTTATAATTACCTATACAATCACACTTATAATGGAATAATATCATTGAATATTTATAACATAATTTCACTTGAGAAAAAATCATTACCAATTGAATTAGATATTTATACCCATATATTAATCATCATTATATATAACTTCAAAAAAATTAAAATTAACAAAAAAATATATTATACTCCCTATAACGGATCCATACAAAAAAAACCTTTCAACCGAGAAATATATACATTTTTTATTTGTTGTTTTTAAACTGGTTGACAAGAATAAAAATTAAACCAACTATCTATTTGGATGAATATTAATGTGAAACATCTAATGTGATTCAATATAAAAAATATTAATAGAAATTAATTTCCTATATATCATGAAATATATATTTTAGTGTATAACATTGAAACATCATAAGTAACAGTTTAAAATAAATCATGTTATATAATTAATAAATTCTAATATGAAATAATAATTAACATAATAATGGGAATATTATTATATTTAAAAAACTACTGACATTTATCATGGAAAATTTATATTTAATAATTTCGAAAATAGAATTTATAGTTTCCAAATGGGAAAAATTATTATAAAAATATATTAATAGTTTTGTACGGAGAGTCAAAGGGAATTGTTTGAAAAATTTTTAAAAAATTTAACCTTTAAATCCATAGAAAATAAATATAATCATAATAGAAAATAATTCTAAATATTAATTTTATTATATTATTTTTAATCAATATATTTTATACATGTATTGTATTGAATGACTTATGTAACTGAAATCCATAAATTTAGAAGCAATGTTTTTAAGAATCTGTAATATGAATTTTTTTACAAAAATTACTTCAAAAATAAATATGAAATAGAATATTAATAATATTAATAAAAAATACAATGATATAAAATCACAAGGAGTAAATTTATAATCAATATAAATTAATATATTCCTGTAATATGAAACGGTTCCCAATGACTAAAAATTAAGATGAAAATAATTTATGCTATTAGAAACCATTGACTAATAACTCCTTAATAGATAGAACATAAAGTAAAATTTTAAATAATATTTTTACATAGACAATAGAAATAAGAGATTTGATTAGGTATATGATACAACATAAAATATAAAATTAGTTTATACTAGAAAAATGTATTATGAAGGGAAATTTGGATGTAAAAAACCATTATAGATTTTCTATCACAAGATTTAAAATCCACTGAAATAAATAAATTGAACTATATTTTTATATACCATGAATAACTGAAAAAATTTATAATATAAAAATTCAAGGATATTAAATTTAATGTTCACTGTATAAAATTATTATTGGTTTATAATATAAAATATTTATGTTGGAATATATCCAAAAACCCCATTCCTCATATATATTCATTTAATTAGAAACTCTATAACATCAATATAAAATAAGATTTATATATATTATCAATATAAATAAATTATTTATTAGTGGTTATTTTAATTTACACCATAAATTTATAATTCATTATTATCTATATATTAATTTATTATCGATAAAATAAACATTTACATGTAAATGTATTTATTTCCCATAAGTGCTTATATTTGGCTGTTTTATTCTCCTAAAATTGAGAATAAGCTCAAAAAATCCATAAATTTCAATATATAATAATAAATATTTACTATATATAAACTCCGGTAGTCATTTCACAAATATTATGTTGATGGTTCTCAGGGAATGATTAAATTTTCCATTTTATTATGATCATTTATTTAACAAGATATATTAATTTATTATAAAAATTACATTTTATTATTGGCAATACATAATTATATAACACAACTAAATTAATTATTCTTAAGAATAAAAAGCATTATTTACATTTTATATTTCATTTATACGACAAATATTATATCAATGTTAGTGTAGGGGGTAAAACTAACCAAAACATTAACATGTTATAACAGTTGAACGAGTAAGAAGATGTTATAATAGAGTTTTTATATAACTTTTACATTTGACTAGTATTTCGAAAATCATGTATTTAATGTTATATATCATATTAATGATTATATATATATATGAATACTAAATAATAGATTAATCAAGAATAATAAATCTCTTATGTTCGTAGATTGGATCTCATCCTAAAGGGACCTTTAGAAATGTGTGGTTTATGACATTATCTTGGGAATAAAACATCATAAATGTGGGATAAAATTCATAGATAGGGAAATTTAGTTGATAAAAGTGAAAAATTACATTTTATTCTGTATATTATAAAGAATGTATGGTGGATCCATTCATAAGAAAAAATAATTGAATTTTTGGGAGAATAAATTCATTATATAAATTAAGAAACAATTTTCATGGATTTTTTATCGAATATAAGTGAAAATTTTACTAGATTATGTGTTTGTTCTATAAATTTTATATGCACTCTTTTAACATAACTATTTTGTTGTATTGTTTATCAGTATCCCATAATATAACCAGTTGTCCAAATATAACCCATGACATGGTTACTATCATTAACTATGGTAAATGAGTTTTTCTATCAAAAAATGAATTGTGACACATTAAAAAATTTAAAAATTTAAAACAAAAAAAAATATTTTTATAATATTTTAATTATACCGGAGGTAAGTAATATTAGCATTAAAATAATGAATATCTGATTAATAAAAATGTTTCAATGACAATACATTTTTGGAGCTTGAAAATAAATAAACATTAAACTGATGTTTAATATTAATATGAATGATATTAATTATATTTTTTAAAGATTTATTATTATGTGACAATAAAATCCATAAAAAATATAATAGAATGTAATTAAATCCTAAATAATAGAAATTTAGAAAAATAGTTTTTATGAGAATAAAATATAAATTGGATTCCAAAATCATAGCAAAATATTTTTAAATTCACAATTTAGATTTTGAAATAATATTTTTTATTCCATAAATAATATTTCTATTAATTAAATTGTTTTTAAATTTTTTATTCCATTCATATATTATTATGATGAAAAATATTTATATATTTTTTAAATAAATTATTTCTTATTTTATACTCAATAGTAAAAAAAACAAAAAAAACATATAAGATAATTAATTATTAATAATAATATATAAATGATATGTTAAAAAATTTCAAAAATATTTAGTTTCTAAATAACACTTTAATTGAAACCATATGACACGATGAAATTAGATTATTTAGAATAAAAATTGATTTCTTTTCCAAATGAAAAATCACATTATTACCCTAAAATGTATATATGGTAAAAATAATAACAATTAATATGTAACCATAGATTTTATAAAAAATTAAATGAAATATTATTTATTAAAAAAAGATAACACCTATCACATTTTAAGACATCATTAATAGAAGTAGTTATAAACAATCTATGGGAAGCACATATGATAATCGTTGACATCAGATACCTTTTTTCCCATGTGATATAACTGAATGATGAAAAGATTCTATATTTATATATCCATGATTTCTCAGCTGTCTATAGGTTTAAATTAAAATTAAGAATATTTTCACCATTGATATTATACAAGTGTTGACATCATGTATCCATAGAATTAATGACATGGCATTGAGAACTATGGGAATGACCTCCATGGATGGTTATTGGTTCTCCATTATGGGGAGGATACCCGTTCAGTAGTAATGCTCTATGATAGATTTTATACTATTAAAATACACCATAGGGAGGATATCCATTATTATTCGAATAGATTTTTATAGAAGGATATAAATGGTTGGTGAATATAGGGTAATATTATTCAGGATAACCATCACATCAATTGTTAGAAATAGAACACCTTATACTTTTAATATATGGAGATCCTATTAAGTTACCCTATTTGTATTCCCGATATATATTTGTTATTAATCATGTAATTATATGGGTTGGATGATTGGTGAAGAGATACCTGAAGATGATAGAATATGATACCCATGAAAATGGGAATGGAAATTGGTATCCTTATATAATATCATAATTATGATTTTAAGGAAGTATCATCATAATATGTTAGTTTAACTGTGGGAAATTATTGACCTAATAACAACTATAAATGTTTGAAGGAAAAAAATAATAGTATGATTTATAAAAATTGATTTTCTAGATTATTAATTACATGATAGAGTTATTATTAACTAATTTAGAGATATATATAATTTATAGGAATAATATATGTATCATATATCCTGATTTATTAACCTAATTGTAAATTATATTAGCTGGATGAATTTTATAGGGAGGAAATTTGGGGAAGAAATAAATGATCAATTAATTAAAATTTATGAATTCTATGATCAGTAAGTGTATTATTAAAAATAATTTAATTATTTTCATGATTCTTTTATGTAGTATTATATATAATAAATTTATTTAAATTCATTTGATATTTTTAGGTGTGATTGAGAAATACTAAATATTAGTTAAAGAGATTCTGTTTTGATTTTAAAAAATGTTGGATATTTCATATTTGAGGCTGTAAATTTTTTATGTGCGTAGGTTCTCTATATGTATATTCATTTTTAATATAAGGAATACAAATAAAAAAATCATTTCACATGTAAGATATTTTTTTAGCATATAAATATATATATAAATGTTGAATTATCCAAATGTTGAAATAAAACACAAAAAAGATACCTAATGTGTTTATCTGGTAATCAGAGAATAAAAAATTAATGGAATGTGATAATTTTTGTATTTAATTAGTATACTATATTGGTTGATAAATATACCATAACATATAGAACTTATTTTAGGAATAATTATTTCATCATGATACATTGATTTTTGTGTGATTCAATATATTTTCATGATATATAAGTAGTATATAATTCCAATGATTGTATGAATGTTTCTCAATCAATCATCCTATGGAATGGGTATGATACTTGTATCATATATTAATGAATAATGTTTTAAACAAGGAATCCTTATATATTTAGATAAATCAATTAATAAAAACTAAAATGAAAATAGTTTAATTTAATACTATTCAGATGTCATCAAATAAAAACAAATGAATAAGAAATATTTCCTATATGAAATATTTATAATAATTTATTTTATAATTTCAACCTATTTGAAACATGTAAGGGTTTTAAAATGATATTTATGTTGTCTTTAACCTCAAATAATATTTATTTTTAGAATTATGTGAAAATAAGGATGAATGTATTGAATTTTTTTTCCATATATCAAATTTTATAATGCTTTCATATGAAATGATTCATGATGGGTTCCTAAATAGATAAAAAAAGACATCACTACTCAATTAATCTATAACATTCAAATATGGATGTTCCAAAAAAATATGAGTGATCAATCCTAGATGAATTAATTAGAAATTTAATAAGTCGGATTTATTAATTCATTGTTCGTTCTTCATTTAAATCAATGTAACAATAGAGATTATGATTCATGTGATGTGATGATAAAAATAATATTCACATATTAAAGGAGAGTATTTTACATTGATCTATGGAACAATTAATGTCACGAACAACCCCCATATGAACCCTAATAAGACCATGTAGTATTTATAAGAGTTAACCCGGATGCCCTCATCCAATTGGAATGTTATTTAGAGTAGTAACATGGTTAAACAATATTTAAATCGGCGGAAATACCATAATAATCGCTGAATATTATATAAATTACAATAATAAACACAATGAAATAAAAAAATAATCATTTCATATAATTTAACATGAAAACGTAAAATAAAACAAAATTCAATAAATGAAACATAAAATGGATAATAATATGAAGTTACTCATATTTAATCCAAATAATCATATTTAATAATATCTATATACATCCCTAAATAAATCATAATTATTTTTTCATAAAAATTTTAATTTAAATATAGTGATTTATTTCACAGGTAAACACTTTCAAACTAAATTTCCAAGTATCATTTTAAATGTTATTTATTAAGAAATTAATTTGGTCACTAACTCAAAATAAACTCACTCGTGTACTCATACTCCAAAATAAAACTATCATAACTTACATATAATGAAAACCTAACAAACCAAAAAAATCATTATTATTCCATAATCCTAAGAAATATATGAATCATTGGGTCCTAAAAACTCATATTATCCACTACAACTCAACAAAAAAATGTTTTCAAACATTACATAGTAGGATGGGATCTACATAATGGAGAGAAAATCATTAGGCTCCAACATTGTGATAAAGTAATCCTAATTTCCTCTACATAGTGTATGAATTTCAACTCAATAAATGATATTTAGTATTGTTAGAATCATCAATTAGGGTCCTCTTGATCATCAAAATAAAGTCTTATAGTTCTATTATTGAAATTCATTTGTAATCTCATTAAAATAAATCATGTAAATTACTTTAAGGTAGATTCAAAATTATATACCCAATTTTCTTCATGAAAAATATTGTCATGAAACTAGGAAGTAATTCAATAAAAGAGTATATAAATATCGCACTTGGTGGTATACCCTTATAATATATTCAAGATCTCCTCTAAATATCTATTCTTATGCAGCAAGTAAATAATCTCATTTACAACAAAGTTAAAGATTTCTTCACAAGAAATCTCATTTTTTACTATGATTTAAATACACACCCACCCCATATAAGACGTCACATGGAGAAATCCGACTTCTTGGTAAAAATCATTCTGAATTGGAGTCTTCATAAATTTACTGAAATCCCCAACCAATTATAACACCTCCACAACCTTGAGCCCTAGAACTCAACCAATGAACCCTAATACACTCCACCACTTAAACCAGGATAACTCATTTTCTTAATCACTCCTATTGTATTTATATCAAAACACCTAGTTGATGTTTTCAATTATATTATCCGCCAAAACATAAAAATATGTATAGTTAGTTACAAAAATATTTATCACACCCAAATATTTAAGAAAACACAGATACTCTCTGAGGTTCAAAGTAATCTTTGAATAATGAATCCAACTCATCATTTATGAATGAATATCATACCCATTAAATATAATACATACCTTCATTACAAATATTTAGATATATTTCACTCCAATACCACAATCTATCAAATCATTTAATCAATTATACTCCATTTTAATCCCTTTAATAAATCCTATATATCATACATTAATCAATTTAATCATTATTAATGGAATAAACTCAACAAAATGTGTCACTGAAAAAAAAGAAATTTGTGTTTTAGATTCAGTATCTATGTAAACTTGTTCAACATAACTAAAAATAAATCATTTTTCTAAAACATGATAAAATTTAATTGGATCTCAAACAATTATAATTAAATTCAATTTAAAAAATTATTTTATAAATTTTACTTACACTTAAAAAATTCAATTAAATATTTAATTACATATATATTCAACAAAACCATTATGTAAAATAACCCAAACCTGTGTAGTTGGACTGCATTTAAAAGTAATCTAATATTTTGTCAAATAATTTATATATTCTTGGAATAGAATAAATTATCATCACAACACATAATACTACATTACATAGAGTTTTTTATTAAAATCAACAAACTAAAATTTAATTTAATATTTTAAAATTATATCATAATAAATTTTAATAATTTAAATTATCCCTTATTATATCATATTCATATTATAATGATTAATAAGACTTTATCAATTTACCATGTAATTATTTAAAACCATAATCTAATTTATCTAAATCCAACATATTCTGATAAGAAATATAAGGTATCATAAATATGGTAGTTAAAATATCATATTTATCTTGTTCATAAAAATAAATCATATTTATAGTGTAAGGGTACAATAGATAATAAAATTTTACTCATTATTTTTTAACTATTACATCCATATAGTCTTTGTAAAATATATGTCAATGTCATTAAATTGAATAAAGATAAATATTTATTAACAGAAAACATGATTTAGAAAACATGGGTGTGAAAACATGATTAATTAGTGTTATTGGGTCCTTCAGATTATACAAATTCAAGAAAATTACAAATCATTAACCTATGTAAAGACTCAATAAATAAAAAATCTCGAATTTGGATTTAAATTTTTTATCATTTACATAATCCAGTTACACTTGTTTAAAGTCCTTCTCTTAATTGTTAACCAACTAATCATAATGTAAAAATTTTATTTAATCAAATAATATATATAAATGATAGAAACATTTTTTTTAAATATTGAATATATATATTTATAATGAAATAACCAAAATAGGGGACTCTAATTGTCCACCCATCATTCTCATAAACCAAACAAACGGTCACCAATATGAAATAAATTTTAATGCTCTCTTGGATGTAATATTTTATAGATCATTTAATGAGGATCACATTCAATAATTTCTCTGAAATTATCCTCGTAATATTGATAATAACAAAAAAATATTATTTTTTAAACACTCTTATTTCTCTTACACCAATGTAGTACTATATCACCTAGTGTTTTCACTAAGAAAAATGTACTTGAATAATATTACAATCATCCCTAAATTCTCATGTCCTAGTTATACCCCTATTCTACATAACAATATATGTTTGATAATAATCATTTCCATAAGAATCCAAATAATTATTCATTGATATGTCACTCAAAATTAATCTTTATTCCATTAAAAATAATATACACTAATATTTCATTATCCTCCCACAATGGATACACTATATAAGACTTCTGTTGGTTGAGGTAGGTAGGGTTATGGCCTAACTGTCATAGATTGTGAATTGGAAATTTACCCTGGTTACCAAAAGAATGTTATAACCAATGAGGGTTAACATTGGTAGGGATCCAATATGACTTACCTAAGTTGTGACTGAATATATAAGGTTATTAAATTAATATTTAAGAGATGTTCGAAAATGAAATCTTCTGGTTTGGCATGACATCAATAGAAAACAGGGGATGTTTTTGTTAGGTACTCTGATTATTTATATTTTCTATATTAATATATTTTACATGGATGAATTATTTCGTGAGTGATAGTTGATGAGGTTAGGATATGTTTGACCTATTGTTAGTGCATGTTGGTTCTGGTTGGTATAAATTATTAATTTAGATTTATTCATCGACATTTACATGAGAGGATCAGAGGGGATCCCTATTAAAATATATTTATGATCACTAATATATATTAATTATTTTATGGATTATAGTGAATCCTTGAAGTTCTATCTGATCATTCATAGATAGAATAAATGGATTTAATTGACATATTCTATATTAGAAGCATTATTTTTTGTATTTTAAATGTCATCCCTATACTTGAATGATATTACCTTGCATTTGATGTCATACTTTATATTATTTTTTTATGGTTTCGATATTTTCATATTTATTATGATCTATATATTTATTAAGGAAATTAATCCCATTTCTATCTTCATTATTTCCATGTGCTAGTCACTGGAATTGGACCTATTAGATGTAGGAATCGAGTGAAACAATTTTTTTCACTATTATAATATTTTTGGATCATGATTGGAGTAGGTCATGACAATTAAAATACAATTTCAATCATATTATTGATTGTTTGAGATTTATGTAATGAAATGAGATGTACCACTTCAAAATAATTATACTATATTTTTTTATAAATTTTTGGATAATATAAATTTGAGGATATTTTGTGGTAATATATTAAGAAGAATAATGCTAATATTTTTATTAAACTTAAAAGATGATTTAATTCTTCTTGGGATACATAATTTTAAAATGATACAAATAGTATTCTTTATATACCAATTAGGGAAAATATTATTGATAAAGGAATATTTTTGATATCATGAGGCCATACATTTGTGGGTTACTAAAAAATTATATAGGATGATATTTATGCATGAATTATAAGAGTTTATATATTATAAAAATATAATATATATTTTAATGTAATTTATAAATATAAAATGTATTTTTATAGTGAAATATAATGTAGTTTATAAATACGAAGAAATCCTCGTACCACATTCCAAGAAGAAGAAGAACTATTTACTATGTATCGTTGATTCTGAATCAAAAGAAATTGATGATATTATAAGTATTTGGAAAATTTTTAAAAGTATAAGGATTAATAAAAAGGAAAAACAATAATTGATTCCCATACTATAAAAACTAGAAACGAGAAACCATTGATGATTGAGAAGGAAGATGTTGGGAAGAACATTTATATTTTGAGAGTTTATGTTATCAATAATTGCTAATAAAATAAAACTAAAATTATTTTAATTGATTATAATAGTTTTAATAAATTAAATATATGATAGAAGGGATATTTACAAGGAAGGATGTGAATTATTTTCTGAAGAACAAAAAAATAATTTTTCAAACAATACTGAGGAAGTAAATTTTTTTCTTATTGATTTAGTGACATAAAATATAGATTGGGTATCTACTTAAAGTGGTTTGAATGGATTTGTCCGAAATTAGTATGGAAAAGAAAAATAAAAAAAAAATTGGAGATATAATTATCATTGTAATGTGGTGTAAATTTATATTATAGTGATTCGTACTCTTGTTTTTTTGTTAGTTACTTCAATTTGTAACAAAAATGACAAAAGTTGTAACTTTTTTACTCTAACATGGCTTGATATCAAGGAGGAGTCTATTCGTATATTAATGAGAAACAATATAATAATACTTTCTGATTCAATTTATATTAATTTTTCAATATGTCTTGTTTTTTCAATGATTATCATAGTGATTGTCAAATTTTCTTTAACCAATAACATGGATTCAAAAATTAATTAGAGATTTAAAAAGGTATTGTTATATTCATAAACTTTTTTTTAAAATATCACAAAATAATTAATCCTCCCAATTAGGTGACAAAACCAATTCTGTGGATTTGAAATTAGAATCCATAAAAATATACATTCCATTGATAAGAACATGTATTACTTTCCAATTGTTATACATTATATATCAATAATATTTTAATTTGAGTAGAATTATAATAATTCTTGTATTGATATTTTAATTATAAAAATGATTATTAATGATATAGATGTCCCAGCCAACCAACTGCATATAATAAAAAAATATTAGTAAATAAATTGTGAAAATCTCAAAATTTTATTAGGATATCTCACTACAAAATACTGATAACATTTTTTATTTGTTTATATAATTTTTTAGTTGATAATTGAGATGTTGAAATTATCATATTCCTAAATGTACGGATAACTATTCTGTAGAATCAATTTTAAAACTCTACTAAAAGGTTAATGATTACTTGAAAACAAATACTTATAAATTTATTACATACCTAATTATATTGTTTTACAATATTCAGGATTATAAATAACATTTTATAGTAAATGAAATTGCAATGAATAATGAGTTGATAATTATTTTCCAAGAGTGTAAAACTATTACCAATAAGATAAAATATAGTGTATGACATTTGTTAATTATTATTAAATAAATATTCAATGTGAGGATGAATTAAAAAGGCTTATATAAGTATGTTGTGAGTTGAAAAATAATTTAAGAGAATTTTAATGAATTGAATGTGATAATTGATGTTAAAAATTAATAATAAATAATTAATGATGAAAGGGTAATAAATATTAAAAATTATTTAAATTAAGATGTTAATATTTGTAACGATTGGATATGGATAGTATAAAATTAATTAGAAGATATATTGTAGTTATTTAGGGTTTAGAAGGAAAATACATACTTGAATAAGAATTGATATTTATAAATATTGAACCAACTTACGAAGATCCTTCCAATCCTATTTAATGAAATAAATTACACTTTATAAATTATAGAAATATATTTACATATAAAAAGATTAATTTTAATTTTATTAGGTTATTTCAATCATCTATGCATCTATCTAATTAAATATATTGTATAAATTTAAAATATTCATATGATAAATATGTTTATATTAATGTTCTTTTTATGGTTAAAACATGAATAATTTTTTTTAATAAAACATGCTAAAAATGGTTTGATTCCCACTAATGTTTCAAGAGTGAATGAAAATTGTTATATGAAGATAAAATAACAAATCAGATACCATGTATTTTATTCTTATATTATAAAATATTATGGTTTACAATATCCAATTTTAAGCCACAATACTGGTGGAGCCGAATGATGATGATTTATTTTCCCCAGTTGGTTTGTATAAAAGATCTGGTATAATACTATTCAATTTTAGGAAAATATAAACATTGGAAAAAATTGTGGAATTGATGATTTATGTTGAGATTCAAAAATAAGATAATATATACCATACAAATAATGATTTTTTAAGAAAAAATGAATTTTTAAATAAACACTAAATTTACTATATTGAAAATTATTATTATTATTATAAAGAAATGTGTTCATAGTTATCAATGTATTTGGGTTGTAAAAATGAATCAAATTCACATTATAATAATAATATTATATCTTAATAAGAGATTAAAAATTAATAAAGGATTATAAATATTTCATATGATGTATATAGGTGATAAAAAAAGTTTAACCATTAAAATATTAAGAGGAAAACTATAATGGATGTCAAATAAAAATTTAGATTATTATATATTGGTATAAAAGGAACTCCATGGGAAATTATAGACATTATTTTGAAAATATTATTCGATGATGATTAACTAAAAAAATAAAATAATGAATCCCTTGAAGTAATAACAAGATTGGTTATATGGAACACATCACTAATGACAATCTTTAAATATTTAAAATTAATTTTTCACCAATGATTCCAAAAAATCCTTTTAAATGTCGAAATATTATTAGACAAACAACTATTAATGGATGATTGTTCTATTAAGAAAACATGTATTTTTATTGATACATAGGAAAACAATGTAATTTTCTATGACAAATGTGATATTATGATAATAAATTCTACAAACTGAAGTAGATAGATACAGATCCTAACGAGCAATTTTTATAATCCTTGAATAGTTTTAATATTAGATTAATATAGATAAATAAATAAATATGGTTTGTTTTTCCATACTGATTTGAATAATCTTATTCAATATAATAGGACACATAAAAAATGAAACTAATCCATGATTCCCAAATATGTTAATATTTGGAAAATTAATAGTGATTCAATCATGACATTTTTTCTCCAATTATGAATTGACCTGAAAATTACCTATTTTGTGATATCCATATATCATATATGTTTCAAAAATTGATAAATTAATTAGGCCTAACTAAATTCCCAAAAATGATTAATTATTCTTCTACTCGTTTGGAATGAAAATGAAATTTTAAAAATTGAACTGATAATTAATTTAAATAACTCCATTAAAATTAATATCATTTATCATGATGTCTTTCAAATTATATCCTCTTTGAAATACATCAAGTAATATTAGAATAATATATATGAAGATTATTTATAATGAAAATTAATCATGATTTTATTTTTTAGTGAATCCCCTAATAGTACACTATAAATTAAACGAATCCACCCATATTTTATTTTTTCATTATTAAATCTATAATTATTGGTGGATTTTAAAAAACTGAATTTATAGGTATATTGATCACTTTACCATTTCAATTTTAGCATTACATTTTACGTTATTAACAATGGGGACTATTTGTTAGACTATATATGGTTTGAAAAGTGGTAAATTAATCCTATATTTTATTGTTCCAAATATTTTTGTTAATGTATATTACAAGTTATAAATCTGATGTAAGAAACAAAATATCCCTAATAATGAGACTTCATAGATGTGCCACGTTTCTTATGGTTTATTGACATATTGTTAATCCACATTAGTCTCTTTTATTTTTTACATTCGTCACACCACATATAAATTGAGTTTCATAAGTGATATGTCATTACCATATAAATATTTATACCAACATTTTCTAAAGAATATAAGGCAGAATTTTATTTAAAGGTATCTTTTAAGATCTCAGAAGAGTAATAAAACTAGGATAAAAAATGGTAGAAGTATATTTCTCAAATCAATGATCTTAAATAGATATGAATAAATTTTCCCTAAAACATATAATTTTATTTAATTTTAAAAAGGGGTAAATTTTTCAACTACTAAACACAAGTTAAATTTAATATTTATGAAGATATTATATAAATATGAATCATATTCCAAAGGTATATTTGACATTCATATGATTTTTGTTATTTTTTTATAATAAAAATATCTATATGTGTGTTAGTTTGTATAGGATGGTCCCTATAAATATTTGTGAATATGTGTTACATAAAATTAGAAAATAAATTTCAATCTTAAAGAATACAGGAATTTATATTCGATGACATATCATATAATTATTATAAGTTAGGAGCCAATTTTATGGAATTATTTAATTTATATGCTACTCTTGATACACCTATACCTCTAATATATTCCATGATTTCAATGATGTTTCATTTCAACCTCTTTTATTGAGTATTTAATTCTAATATAAAATAATTTTTTGCATTATAGGAACTATCAAATGATTATTCAGAATGAAATCAAATATTATAAGTAGAGAATATCACAGTTATGATTATTTTAGAAGGTTCATTTATTACTTGAATTAAATTTTTAGTGAATATAATTAATGAAAACTGAATTGGGAAATTTAATTTTTTTAATGGATATATTATTCTGTCAAATATCATTAGAAATATTGTAATATATATTTGAAATAATTTATTGTATTTTTAGTTTTCTTGAGTGATCTATAATTTCCCTTGATGAATTAAAATCGTTTCCATACAATTCAAATAAATAATAAATTTCAATTATTTAAGATATAAAAATATTTTTTAAGCTTCTCATATACTACGTATGTTTTTTACACATTGGTTCCTAAATTTTTAAAACAAATTTCATATATAATATAATTTTATTTTTATTATAACTATATAAATGAGTGATAAATTTTCCTTATATGTGTAGAACAATCTCAATATGATTCATTTAATATTATTATGACATGTGTGATGAAGATGTTCAAAAGTAAATTGTTGCATTGGATTTTTTGGAAATTCATAAGATCTATATTGACGTGCCCATTGTTATATGGCCAGAAATATGGTGGATAAGGATTTCATTTTGATGGATACAATTTTTCCTAGTATTTTAAATTTTTTGGTTAAAAATAATATTTTTTCTATATTATATGATATTATAGATTTTTAAATAGTATTATGCAATGTGTAACATGTTTTCTTCCCATAATGATGCAAAAAAATTTATAAATACATGAATAATATATTTTTCAAAGAACATCATGATATAGAAAAAATGGAAATCAAAAATAATATATTTTTAGTAGTTTCAATGTTATATAGTAAAGAAAAATAAATTCCACTATGTATATTAATGTATAAACATATTTAATATTTTTTTTCAATCAATATTATAAATATTTTAATCAAAATATTATATATGATTCATCACATATTTAGAGGTTTCATTTCCATAGGATGATAAAATAAATGTTGATGATTCAGATGTTATTTTTTCTATCTCAAATATAATGATTCGTTATTATGACGTGAAAAAATCTAGACATAGAGATTACAAGAATAATATATCATTGTAATCTTAGTCTCATATTTTCAAATTATAAAATTTAAATTAAAAATTTCTGATCGATGATAATTGAATTTGATATAAATTATATAATTTAGAGATATCAATTATTGGACTATTTTTCATTATATTAAATAACTCATATTATGTTTTGAATCATTTTTCATGATGATAAATATGATCCTCAATATTTGATGTTAAAGATTAAGAAAATAAGAATCCTATGGATTACAATTTGGGGTAATTCTTATTATCAAATGTCTATGATTGTTATAATGTAAAAAATGAATACTTTTTTGTGCGGCCATATGAATTTATTTTTGTATTTGAATCCTTTTATTTTTGGTTTATTTTTAAATGTATTATGAAAATAGAATTCTTGACATAATTATTATATTTTATAAAATATTTTACATTGATAGTGTTAAATGATATTAAAAGGAGAAGATTTTTATTCTCCAAATATGAATAATTGTAGTATATTATGATAAATGAATAATCTTGAGATCATGATGGAATGACTATGTTATTTTGTTGGATATTTTTTCGTGACATTTACAATATTCGAGTGGTTATATATTCAATATTAACAATATAGAGGAAAAACAATTCATTATTATGAAATATAAAATAATTAATAATAAATATATATAAATCAGTTCAATTAAATAGGCCGATAATAGTAATATTTTCTAAAAGAAGAATAACTCACAATGAATTTTGTAATATGAATAAAATGTAGAAGATTATATTATGATTAAAATATCATGTTCTTAAAATTATAGGGAAATATAAGATGAAAAATACAATAAAAAATATTACATCGTGATACCTACAATTATTTAAAATATATAATTTGAAGTAAAAAAGTAATATATGTATAAATGATGACATGAATGGATTTTTACAGATCTCCCATTTGTAGTAAAATTTCATTATTAATATATTCAGATAATATAGAAAACATGTTATTTAAAACATATATGATCTTATCTATTTATATTTATCATGTTTTTTTAAATTGATATATTAATGAGAAATCATCAAAGACTCTAGAGATGATGGTGATAGAGGAACATTGATGCAAATATGTTATGTTTTTGTTAGTTAACATCATTAGATGGTTTTGGTGGATGTATTTTATAATGGAGGGAACTAGGAATATTTGTAACTCATGAACAGAGAAATAATAAAATATATAACATTTTAATGATATAGTTTAATGTGATTCATGGACTTGGGATCATAGTGATTTATATTTTTTGGATCATTATATTTCCAATCCCATTGCAACACTTAAGTGGATTGCTGAAATTTTTTAAAAATGTTGTCGACTTGATAATGGATACGTGTAGGACCCGCAATGGGAGTAGACCATGTAAAATAAGAAATTGAATTATTTGTACCATAATTATTTATTTTCTTTGGTATATTTGTGTTGATTTAACTATTTGAAGATGCACATTTTCATTGACCATTCATATGATGAGTGTTTCTTTAAAAAATTTATGATTAAATTTAATTTTTTTTGTATAAAAAATCACCCAGATTCAAACTTATTCATTAGGGACTGCTTATATTACAATTATCATAAAAAATAAATTTTATTTGAAGCCCTTCTATAGATATTCACTATTTATAACCCTGTTGGGGGGACCTCCCCCTAGGCTATTCAATTATTCAAAAAATAATAATTAAAAAACCATGATACAAGAGAACCTCTGGATTTATTATTTCTATTTACATCATGATTAAATACATTTATATTATTAAAAAGAAGTTTATATGTTGAAGATATCCAATCCTGAAGATCTTTAGGATTTGAGGATGTCCTCGATAATTTATTTCATGAGATGGAGATGTATGATCTAACACCTTCTCTCAAAGGAGAGGACCTTTAATATGTGTACTTATAGGAAAAAATCCATGTGATTGGTCATCGATCAATGTTGAAAACTACTATATGAATAGAATCGTTTTTTTGTAGATTATTATATCTATGATCCTTGATCCACTATCAATATATACATGTTCAACTCATGGAGGATAATTTCCCAAATAGAACTGTGAAACCACAAATCTTAATATTTCATATTGATAGACCATGTTCAGGATGTTTTTTGTTGAGGTATTGGGATTATATCATGGTCATAATTGGGGACTCATCATGTGGGAAACTATATTCATGAGTTAAGGAGTCACCTCCTCCAGCCTTGGGAGTTACAGAGAAATATCAGGACTGCTGATGAAAAAAAGACATTTTTCGTATAAGGTATTAGTTATATAATTACCACTATTCTTCTTTTTGATCAATAGTAATGTTAAACTTGTATCTGAAATATTGTTCCTTTTTAATATATATTTTTATTAAATGAGGAATTTGTTATTATAAATTATTATATTCTCATCTATCATCACCCTTACCCCGTGTATTGGTTTCTACAGATACCCATACATAGATTTCATAACATTTATATGCGTTGTATTGTATATATTATTATTTTTAACTATTTAATCGTATGAGAATGCTTATAAGGGTTGTTTATGTGAATTTCAATGCTGTGTACTGGAATAGTCATGTTTCTGTAACTCCCATAAGGGTAGTGCACCACTGCATCATAGTGAAGGTGAGTAAATATGAATTAAATAAATATAGTTTCTTACCTATATAAACATAACAACCCCCACCATTACTCAAAATAAGTGTAATCTCTTTCAGAACATATTGTTATTTAGAGTATTCTAATTTATTTGTATTGGTATTTCTTTGTATTCTTAGTCATGTAAATATATTTACGAGTTCTCTAAAACTTAATATGGTTATCTATAAATCTATGTAATGGTGATATGATATTTTCAAAACTCATGTAATTATAACCATTCATTTGAGTTTGAACCCATGTAACACTAACATAGTGCATACTTCTTGCGTTATTAGGTATTTTATGGAACAAAATCTTATTTTTCTCATTTATAGACATATAATACATTTATACGATATTTTGGTGATTTAATATGGGAATTAAGTGCTTTTACATTAATAAATATTTTTTTCATTCAATCATTTTACATCCCTTACTTTTTTATATTTTAATAAATAACATGTGAAATAATATTTTAAAACTAAAAATTTAACTATAACTTAAAAGTGAGGTATTAGTGATTCACTACGGAGTAATTTGAGTATAAAATATATTTTCTAGAAAAATTCAGTCATCTCTATTATTCCTTATCCTTTACTCTTCTTGAATTATATAGTATGGGTACCCGAGATCACGGTGCTCCCCTACACTCTCGTGGCAAGGGATTCCCTTTAGTGGTGAATCGGAGAGGGTAGGATTGTACGCTTCTATGGCATCAAATCCCCCTTCCTTATTTCTTCTCCTCATTCTTTGATTGATTTTATTTATGGTTTGGTGCTAAGCTTGGTTTTCCATTCCATGGCATCTCGATTCCTAGTCCTCATGGCTTCCCCCTCTCCCTTCTTTCATTCATTGACCGCGATTTACGCATCTCCCATCAACAATTCATCTGGATCATGTCTAGATATTACGTTCATACCCAAATTGACAGTTCTCATCACTGGTTGGTCCATATATGACAAAAGTGGCTTCCTTCAGTTTTGGTTTTGATACTCCAAGACCAAAGCGACGTTGTATCGTATTCTTTGCTTCGATGGTGATTTGATTGTTGGCGGGTTGGGGGTGTCACTTATAGAGGCGTGAAAGGTATGATGATTTAGAGTTTTTTTTCTCCATCAGGTTGTTCATGTTCCTAGGTCATTTCATGATGTTATTAGTGAAATTTGGTTATTTGATGCATCTTTTTTCCTACAATTGTTTCATTTTGGTTATTTCTGTTCTATTCTATTCTATTACTGGTGTTACTTGCCTCAGTTTTAGCGGTGTTTCTCCACTATAAATAGATGGTTGGATCATGTGTTGGTTCTATTGTGAGTGGATGTTCTTGAAAAGATGGAATTGGTGACGGAATATGGTGATGAGTTGGATGTGCATTGCTCAATGGTGACTTGGGGATGTATTTTTTTGTTGGCATTAATGTTGTGTGTTGATGTATGGCTGTCTCCATGATGATAGCAGTGTATCACAAATCCTTGTTTTATTTTAATTGAAATGTGGAATCATTCGAGCTATTTTTGGATTTTGTATTGAGCATCATGTGAAGAAACCTTTTTGGAAATTGGGTTTATTTTGAATTATGCGTGTGAAATAAGTCAACAAAATACATTGTTTGGCTCCATACGAGGATCAAATGAGAAATCAATCACCATATCATTGTCATTTGGATTTGGAATATTGAGGGGGTATAGCTATGCCATCAATACTGTGCCTGTGAAACACTGTACCAGAAAACTAGCTGAGCGATAATGGAAAGGTGGAGACTTGACATCACATTATAGTTGTAGGGGACGGTTATATCATGTAGTCATGACCTGGATTATCTTATTTTATGTTTTTACGTGGATGCATTGAATGGTATGTCTGGTTTCTCAAATTTTCCTCAAAAAGGGTTTTCATAAAAAAAAATTAAGTCAGCCTATAATTATGGTTATCTAAAAAACATTTATTTTGAGTATTTTCTATCCACACGAAATAATTCAATTCTTCCCCTTCCTCCAGACCAACACACAACACCCTTATATATATATATCGCTTATTATTTTTTATTTGATCATTAAATTTCCATGATAACAGTCTGTAATTTATATTATCTTCTAAATTTCCAATAATATTTGATAATAACAATCTTTTGATTTATTTTGTGTAGATATTAAGACTTATACAAAAAATAATAATTAATAAAAATAATTAAATTAATGGGAATATTGAATTTCTCCTTTTATCTATCTAATTAATTCATTTTGACAAAAATATAATCACTTTAAAATATCACCACTATAAAAAAATTTATTCTTCCTTATGAATAGTTATTATGTTGACTGATATCATTAATTATATTGAAAGGGATTTATTATATATTCTAGATATTTTATTCTATCATGAAATTAAAAATTATTGTGGCATGCATTACGAATTATTTGTAAAATTGTCACTGTTAAAGATAATCCCTATAATATATTTATTTTCAAAGAAGTATAATTTTTTTACCACATAAATATATTTAATTCTTTTATATTCAATTAAAAAAAAGAACATTACATGTGATATTGCAATTTAATGAACTCTAAAATAATGAACTGAAGAGAAATTATATTTTTATGTTGAAATTAATATTTTTTCCATGAAATGAGTTTTTATTTAATGTAATGTTAAATATTATTATTTATAATTTTATTATATTGGGGAATAAAAATTCATATTTTGATGGAAATTAATTTTTTATGTTCAAATTATTAAAAATATTGGCTTAAATTTTTTGATCTAATGCATCTATATTTTTTATTGATAAATTGAACATAGTGAGATTCATATATGTATATCATGATAGTTGTTATTTTTTTATTAGTATCCCTATATATTCCACATTCATAATTGAATTATAAATTAATAATGATAATTTATTTGATTTTATGTCAAAATAATTTATTGTGTTTCTAATTTCATTTTTTGTTTGTTAATGTGTAGTGGAATTGATTTGATGTTTCTTGGATTATATTACCTGAGTGGATGTAGTGATGATTAATTATGATGGGAAAATGAACATTTTATGTTTATTTTTGAAAGCCTTTGGTGTTGTAATGGTAGTCTTCTAGTAGTCATGTAATTATTAAAACGTGTTGAGATCTAACTAAATAAATATAGGTTGGACTAATTTTTTTGAAGCTAAAAATAAGTAAATATTAAATATAATAATGATGTATATAAATAAAATTGGATGTGATTAATTAATGAGAAATTGGAACAAAATAGACGCGGTAAAATGTTACCTATGAAATTGATGTTTGATTGAGTTTTTGGTATGTCATACTGGATGGGTGGTAGTTACAATGAAACCAATATTAGCATGAAATAGCATTGATGTACTTCTCATGGTTGTCAGGATGATTCAGTTTCTTGATTCTGTATAAATATTACATATTTTTATTTCATTCTATCGTATATACTCTCCCTTCTTGAGACTTACGTTTACACCAACACGCAAATGTTTTCAATTCAATGTATTTTCCCTATATATCAATGTTATATAAGAATTATGGGTATTTAACACCTTTTCCCACTCTCTCCTTTCAGTGTATTTTTATGTTTGATATGTGATAGATTTATGATATAGTTCATTGTTCATGATGAAGGATGACTGGATAAAGTCATTCATTATGGTGGTCATATAACGAAATATAGGTTCATGAATATTATTTCCTTATTAATAATGACGTATTACTATTTTAATATATTTATGTTATCTTATAAGGGTGCTACGGTAATGGTTGTGGAATTTAATATTATTACAACATGGGTGTGTTATGGTTAATTTCATGGGTAGATATTTATGGATTTCCCATTAGTATTGGTCATGTAGTGATATGATGCTAATATGTTTTGATGGGATAAGAGTGAAAATAAATGTGATGTGGGGGTCTGAGAATGGGAAAATTTTGATGAATCAGTTAATGGAATCCTTTTATTGATATGTCTCTTCATGTATTTTTTTAAATTTATGCATCATTTGGGGAGAGAGAGAGGCATCGAGAGGCTTTGAACTAGTAAAAAATATATGTTTTTGTTGATTCTATAATTTTTCCACTAGGGACTAATTATAATCATCTTATATTTTCAAGAGAGTACATTGGTGTTATCTAAGTAAGTATAATTTTTTATCACCTAGGTATATGTATTTAGTATTTACATTATTTATGGGGAGTTTTTTAGGAAGTGATATACATTTAAAAATATTTCATGGAGATTTTTTTGAGTTTCTGATATAAGACTATGAATTAGGCATTACATGGATTTTTTATATGATTTTATAATAACTTAAGGATTGATTCATTATTTATTATTTATATGGGATATTTGGTATGATTTATCATCTAAAATATTACATCATAAACCATTATGTGGGTAATGCCTCCCATGTGTCTGATTATATTCTCTTCATTCTTGTCACAAACATGTTTCGTTATAGGTGTCGACATTATGAATCATTAAAAATCTTCCTCCATTTTGTCACCATGTGGTGTACCTTTGGAAGGATGGAGTCATGATAGAGAAGAAAAAATTGTTTATGTTGACTAACATGATTGTATTTTTGGTTTAAAACATGTGAGGAATTAATGGATTAGTAGAGAAATTATATTAGTAGGGATTGAGGGTGTGATATAGTACAAGAGGGCTATTCATGACCCATGATTTTGGATTCTAATTGTGGTCAAGTGAAGAAGAATGTAATCTAAGAAAACAATAATTGTGAGATGTATCTCACGCAGGGTAGATACATAGGAAAGGTACATGTATAATTATTCATTTCATATGGTATTTAATGGAGTTAATTTAATAAATAAAATAATATATGATTAAATAATTATAATATTACACACTATAATGATAAAGATTACATTTTGTATAATAGTTATGGATAATGTGCATAATATGTGTGTTTTCTAAGATTGTGTGATTCAGCAAGATAATATGGTTAAAAAATAATTGGTCGAGCATTCTAAGGATGATGGAATGTGGTTGAGGATGTTTTTATGGAATTCATAACAAATATATGATAAAAAAATTCAGAGTCACTTTTCTACTGACCATGTACTTTTCAAAATATATCGTCATCGCTAACAATTTGCTTCAGGCTGGGGTGATGTATTAAGTTCTACTTGTAGGTAGACATATTGTGGTTTTAGTGTGTCATTGGTGGATGATTTATATCATTGGTTTCTATTATTATAATGTTATAGGTATATATTTCACAATGTTATTAGGGCTGGACTTAATGTAATAAACAATGAAATCCCAACAAATTCATTTCTTATATTCTCCATTGTATGGTAGTATTATGATTTGGGTTATTCAGTTTAATATTGATGAACTTTTTAATTTCTTCCCAAATAATTTTCATAACGAGGATCCTCATTTTCTACATTTTGATGATTCACAAAACTCGTTCTTCTATTATTTACATACACCTATTAAGTCTCTAATGTTTTTCGAGTTAGATAAGAAGGTGTAAGTGAAAAAGTAAATCCACTTGCATAGAGTTATATCACAACACAGAATCTAATATATTTCCTTGAGGAGAAGTTTTGTTTGTGGAAAGACTCATTTTCTAGTGCCATGGAAGTTTGGAATAGTGGTTAGTAACCCTTAGAGGACTCCTATCATGTCTTATGGGTCATGTAACTCATGATCCCACATATTACACATTATTCCAACTTTAATAATTTTTTGATATTCTAGTTATCACTAGTATCCGTACATTAGTGCACTTTGTGCTTATCATAGTGGTGGAAGTCAGCTTCAAAATGTTCGTATGTATTAAAATACATTTAGATTTAACTTTTATTTTAGACAACATGATTATTGTCTACTAATATGTGATGGGGTTCATTTGGGTACAACATTAAGAATTTCATTATCATTAACCACCCCAAAAAGTGCATGTTCATTAAGGTGGTAGATATTAATAAAAATATAATATAATGGTACATTATTTCATGAATGTAAGATTCATTTGTTTTTTACTATAAATCCATTGTTGAATTAATGGAAATTTTCCCTACTACTGAAGGAATGTTCCAAGGAAAATAGGGGCTTTTTAGAGCTTGGTGCTATGGATTTTTGAAAAATTGGGTTGGTCACAACGTTACAACATATTTATTGTTAACTGAGTTGGGTAATCATGTGGGTAACCTTTTAAGCATCATTGGCCACATGGTTTATCTATAGATGTGTGTCCTCTGGCATAGGACCATCCAAATATTTTTAAATCTATGACAGTATATTTTTTTATGATTTGGACACGGTTTGGGAAACTATACACCTTTACCATGTGGGGTCCCTCAATATATTGTTAGTTGAGCACAGTTTTCACATTGTTTTTCAAAAATATCTTCGAAAACAATGTCCCTGGTAGTTTTGATGGTTAATTTATAATTTTCACCTTAATGAAACTTCAAATGTATTTTTTTATTTCATACTCCCATTTCAATAGGATGGATCTCCCTTTTTCTCCCATGGATTCTCCAAATTCCTAATTTAGGCATCTCAATAAATCATTAATTTGTTCTCTGATTCAAATTTAACAAATCATGTTGTATCTACATCAATAAACACTTAAATCCAAATACATACTGTTTTACATTCTATTCATATAATTTCCACTATTTCGGTGCACACTCAATTTCCTAATTCTTAGGGAATGGATCCATTATTCATTGATTAACCAAACAATATCGAATCTGAATCTGATATTGTATTAGGAATCTAGTTTAAACATAAGTCTAGTTTTCTATATTTTATTCTTAAGAAAATGATGTTTTCATAGACATTACATTATTCCATTCTGTGGCAATGGCTTCTCGTTTACTATAATGGGGATTGTTGATTCAAAATAATTTTTTCTTATGCTAATATACTCATGTTGTTGCATTATATATAATTGGAGGATTTCAACATCAATCATGGTAATCCCTTTTATGTTCTACCATGAAATTCCCCATTATATATAAATTATTAAATAACTATAACATATTCTATGTGTTCTTATTAAATGGTAAATTAAAACAATATTATAAGTAATTTCAAAATTGAAAATAGCACATTGTATGTGCATGGATGTTACTTAAAATTGTATTTTCAATGAATTAATTGTTTAATTAGAATATGTATTTTTAATGATATTTAATCATGTTGGTTTTATTTAATTAAATAAAAAGATAGATTAATTATAATGAATGTTAATGGGTGGGAAGGACACAATAATTGGTCTGAAATAAATAAATATTGATTAATTTAATTGAGGAACCCATTGTATATTGGGGTTCAATAATTTATTTCTTCTGAGGTGTCCCCCAATCATTTATTATTAATTGTATTATTATTCTAATATTTCATTTGTAATGAGGGCTAGGGGATATGTTTAGAGGGTTGTATCACACTCTCTTACATCAAGTATCGAGTATAGAATCTCTTACTATTATATTGTAACTTTAACGATGGACATGATGTTCTATGTTTATTAATCTATAGTTTTGGTCATGTTTACTCACCCCACCTATCTCGAGTAATGAGAAATAAGTCATGCCTTCCTTTTGAGATCCATGGAATGTATCATCTGACTTTTTCAATCATCTTATTTTGACAGACTATGGATGACTATGTTATGACCATGTCCAGCAATAACCTAGTATTTAGGTATATTCCTACATATTTCCATGTGCACATAGTTAATAAATGTTTCTATAGTATATAAATACCCTATATATCTTGTTAATATATATATGGTTATTGATTAGACACACATTCTGGCTCTATCAATGATGGTAAATCATGCCACATGTCCTATTTTAACCTCAATTATCTACTATATATTTATTTATAGATTTTATTATTTTGAATTAATATCTATACATTTCTTCGCAATGTACCCAACCTGGTTTACTTTTAGACACTAATTCTGGTGGCCTAATAAAATTTTATCTGAAACCCTACTCAGGTCTCCATTGGTAATTGATTAGATTTCTTATATGTTTGTACGCATAAGTGAAAGTTCCATGCTACAAATTCTTAAAATTATTTTTTTTTATAGACCAATGTGGTAGAGCACCGAGTATATGATAAATATTCTAGTGGATAAGCATGTTTTCCTTTTGTAGTTTTGTATAACATGTTTTATATGTATGCCCTTCTTATTGTTTTTTATACTAGCATTCCATGAAAACATCATTTATCTGACTCATCCTTTTTTGAAATTTTATAACATTATTCAGTTGTATTGTAATTTAGAATTTTTATGTTTATTACTATTTCCATTATACTATCATTTCCACTATGGGGGGTTACTATTCAAGTGGTAATATTTCCTTCCTTAAATATTATTATGCTGTTGTAAATTTATTTATCATGTTTGACATGTCACTTTTAAAAAATGGAATAGTTTTTCCACCATACCACAATATAACGTCTCTTCTATTCAGAAGCCACTAGTATAAAAGGCATAATTCTTGAGTTAATGTGACAAACTTGATTTGAGAACATGTTATGTGGATACTGGGATGGGACATTAAAAAGTGGTATTATAGGGGTTTTTTATGTCCTCCTATTTTGGTATTGGACAAAAAACTAATAGGTTATAAAATTTGTTAATGATACTATTCTTGGGTGTAGCTAACCTGTGTATAGGGAAAAACACAATTTCCTTTGATAAGTGTTGTTATTGATTCTGTATGTTATGGTTGATACGAAATCAACATTAGTTGGAACACATGTCTTGTGATTTCTTTATTATTTTTGATATGGAAATAATGAATTTAATATCAACATACCAATAAAATAATTTTGTTTTTTTAAATATATCATGGTATGAAAAATATAAAAAATATGTGATTCATTATATAATGCTACATTTACTTTTACTATTAATATTCATGTAACTAATTATTAGTTATTTAATTTAATTATATACTAATATGTTCTGACATTCCATGCATGTCTAATGTAATGTAGTTGACATATAAAGTGTTTTCTACTACCTAATATTGTTTTCCTACATAGGATATATCATGCCCCATGATTTTTCAATTATAGAATGTTGATCTATGGTACATTAGTCACATGGGATGTTGATGTTATGAATAGGATTATGTGGATGCCAAATTGGAATTTATAATATGTATGTGCCCTTATAAAATGGAAATGTTGATCCATATATTTCAAATAAATAGGATATTTGAATACATAATGGATATGATCAATGGAAATAAATTTCACTTATAGAATTAAGCAATCATCTTATTTGTGTTATAAAATACCTAGACCTAGACCCAGATTTTCTTTGGGGTAGAAAGATTGTGTCTATGTTCACATTAGAATATTATAGTTTTTATTGTCCCATCAAGACCATTTTTTTGGAGTAGGTAGGGGGTGAAATATTTTCCTCGGAAGGAAATGAGCATTTCATAGTTATTGAACAGAATGAAATTCAATTTTTAGGAATCTATTCTAGGGTGTGTCTTTGGAATTTCATCATCATGACACTGTGTTGTCCTATAGTCATAATCCATGAATTACATGAAGACATTATTCCCATGGTGGTAGGCCATGTGTTACCAATGATCTCTGTTGTAGTTCCAAATATGACACAAAATAATATTCCTGATATGGGCATTGATTCCCAATTCAAATAGGGATTCATTTATATGATGATAAATATGAAATATGTTTGTTGGATAGCCCAGATTGTTGCATAGTTGACTAGGATGTTCTAGAATAAGAATCCACCCATATGTTTGGGGGATGGTGGACCACATAGTCTTGACTAATTGGTTAAATCATATAATTTTATATCAAAGCATCTAAAGACTTCTCCATTATAGAGGATTAAGCATTCGGCTAAATGTTGCGTGATTCTTCCTTGTTATGGTGGGATGCTATTAAAAATGAATATCTTCACAAAGATATGGTTTGGGGATATTTATAGATTAGATTAAACAATAAATTCCTCCATCATTATCTAGAGGACAATTAGGATAGAGATGTTGTTAACATATTGAAAGAGATATGTTTGTCATGGAGTACGTTACTTGATTAACAGAGCATTTTTTCCTCACACTAACTCTATTCTGTGATGATATTTTGAATTCAATGAGATTCGAGGAGGGGATAATATACCACATCTGATCACATGTCATTGAATTTTGGTTGATGACTATTTAAAATATAGTAAACTAGACACTTATTATAGATAGGAATATGAGATATGCAGATAATACATGTATGGGTAGTTTGACACCTATAATAATTAGGGTTTCATATAGATTATGCATATTGTGAATTAAGGATACATCCATGGGTGTAAATATTTTGAATGGTCATACTAATACCTTCTCGATATGTCACAAATGTGTGAAGCTAAGAGATATGAAACCTCAGTGTTTATCTAATCTAGTAGAATTTGGAGGTTGCGGTAGGATTAGATATATTCATAAATTTTTCAGGATCTTTCCTTTGGTCCCAAGTGATCATATAACTACTCATACTAAATGTTCTTAGGATGGACTATTATTATATCATTGGGTAGGAAGCTGGAATATCATCAGACGCTCAGGTCGAGGTGGTGGTAGAGGTAAAAGAAATTAAAATAATAATTATCCTTGTGAGAAGAGAATAAATTCATTGGGAGGCCATGCTATAACATAGGGTTGCGGTGTATAAAATTTACATGTATTGAAACCTATCATAGAGGAGAATAATGATTGAAATTCTATAAATCCAGGTGAAATTAATGTAGCCTCTACTTTAGAGTGTTCTTTATTATACACAGATGTGTCTCACAGATTAATATATAAGATAATTATTGAGTTTCTAGGCATTTTGATTAAAAACATTTAGCGTGTGATGAATCCAAATACACATTTGGTTATCTAATATTTGAGTTTTAAACATTTAATGATTGTACCCTTATTATTGGAAGATATATCTTCATATGGTATCCATTATTCTTCCACATAAATGGAATTTATATAATCATTGGGATGAAATAGTTAGTTCTATAACTATCCGAATTGATTTCAATAATTGGAGGTTTATGTTTACATAACTATAATGTGTTTGGCACCTGAATAAGAGGGACTGGGATGTTCACATGACTCAAGCTAGACTGAAACAACATAGGCTTGGTATGTTGACAATAAACATAACCAAAATTTTCATGTATGATTAGGGATTATGATATTAATATTTCAATCATGTATGGAAGAGTTTTATTGTATTATTCTTGGATTATTTTTCTAGGATACCACCAAGGCGTGACCTAGAATTAACAATTGAGCATGTCATGAGTAAAATGGGTAAAAATTACTCTCTATAGGATGGTAGCTATTGATCATATGAAGATATAAGAATTAGTTGGTTGGACTGTATTCTTAATGATTTATACACTCCATCAATTATCATTGGGGTTCATCAGTACATCATTCTTTGAGGGTGGATGGTTCCCTTAGGCATTGCATGGATTACAATTGATTTAACTAAAAAATGGAAAAGAATCAATATCGACTGCCCCATATAGATGAAATATTATAACAAATACGAAAATATTTTGTGTACTAATATATATATTTTTGTTCATGATTTCATTACATGCATGTCAATTCATTAGACATACATTTCACACCTTTCAAGAGTAGGTATCGTCTATACAAGTACTGTGTCATGTCGTCTAGTATCAAAAACACACTTGATGATATAATGGATTTAATGAATTCGGTCCTCGACACATTTTTGGATTCCATCATGGTATTATTTTTTGATAACGTCATATTTTATTCTCTATCTCGACATGACCATGAAAACCATCATCAGATATATCTGAATACATTATAAGAGGCCAAAAATATATGTAATGTGAAATAAATTACACTTTTGAACCAAATGAATACATTTCATAGTCAAAATATATCATAGTCATGTGTTTCAATATAACAATATAAAATGGGGGATTTAGTGTCTTGGTATAATTCAAATAATATCATTGATAACATAAGTTTCTTCGAGAAATCCTAATATCAAATATGCTAATGCATGCTTTATCAATCCTGGAACATTGCATACGATATTGATTAAAAATGATTTCAAATTAATATTGTTAGAAGATTTTGAACTAGACATTCAAGTGTTTAAAGATGTTTTATTTCAGTAATGACATTGATTCTACTAGATCTAGGATGGTGCAATGCTTTTTACTATGACATATCGAGATTTGTGTAGGAAGATGTTCTGATATGGGAAAAGAAAGTCATTATGTATGGTTATTTTCATTTGAGGCCACACAAGATGAACTTATGGATGCAATGAATAGAGGATATCGTATTATATACACATACCATGACATGTTTTTAATCAAAAATAAAAGTCATGTTAATAGAGAAGGTTTGTAATTTCTAGTCTCATTGAAGATGAGGTAAATAATTAAATATCATACAAACAAATTTTATATATTCTCCAGAATGTTCTCTTAACTACCATTATGATAAAAAAATTGAATTTTGATAACCTAGGGATGACCTGAACAAAGGGTCGAGCCAAAATGAATTGTAAGGGAATAAAAATTAAATTAAATTCTAGCACATGGGATAGGAAACATAACATAATTATATAAAAATACAAGAAACATGACTAAAAATAATGAATCATAACATGTAAAATAAGAGATCATATAATTTTGGAATTATATTAATGTGAAAGGAACATACAACATTTTTTATCATAATTCAAATATTGACTCACATCGAGGACCACAAGTTAAGGATAACCACCAAGACTATTTCACATGGAGCAGAAGTCAAGGCTAACTACTGAGACCGTTGACCATAAAATCTCATGAGACTAATATTTAACAAATTCAATGAAGCTCTATCATGGGAAACACATCATAACATGCCCATGATTATGATTTCCACATAATTAATAATACTTAAGGAATAAATAATAAACATAAAGGTTACCCATGGAATGGGATGGGTATCAAAATCATTTCAAAAAGAAACATGAATGGGAGAAATGTAAAACTATTCCTGAAAGAAAGGAATTAAATAATATATTGAAAAAATTAATTATATCCAGATTATATAATGAATAATGATGTCAAAATTAAGTGATAAAATTTATAAAGAGTATTTTAGAAACATTTCAATTAAAACATTTTACTGTGGTTTATGTAATTTATCAAAGATCATTTAAAACACATAAAAACATAAAATTTAATATAAATCCAGATGTAATCCAGGATTGTTTTTATAATAAAATGAATTTTTCCAAAAAATTAATGTTGTATTAAATGATATTATGTAATGAACATGAAAATGTGTAATAATTCAAGATGTTTTATTAAATCTCCTTTATTATCAAGCTGAATTAAGAAAGGAATCATTTAAAAACATATATACCCCTAAAAAAGTATAACTAGATCCTAAAATAAAATTTTGGAATATATAAACATAATTTAAAAGATGTATATAAAAATAATATAGAATTTCAATTTGGTGATAAGGGATTAATAATAACTCGAATGAATAATTTTGGTTCAGGTAGAATACTTTACCTTAAGTCTGAAAGTGTTCTTCATATGATATTAAGTTCCTACATAATGAAATTAGATTAATTAATTAACAATTCTAAAACCATATTATTCTGGAAATTTATTTATTTATTATTTTATAATGTTTTTATTCCTTTTTTATGAGTTATATTATTCAATTTAATTGTTCATGTGTACTCCTTTTCTTCATTTTCAAGATTTTTTTGATTGAATAAGAGTATGGAAGCTCTTAAAAATGGGAATGGTTTTCTAAAAGTTTAATTATATTATATTAATTTTCATATATAATATAAAATTCCTAAAACATTAAAAATATTGAATGAGATGGGGAAAATCATTAGATTAAATTTTAATGATAAATGCTTGGATAAATTTACCTGTTTTTTATCACAACAAACTCATTTTGTGTTATAAATTAATATCTTTTATAAAAAATAATTCCATAACACTACATACAATATAATAAATATATTATATTTTGGTTCTATAATAATGTTTTCATGGCCATCAAAAAAGAATATAATAAAAATTGAAAACCATTAATCCTAGATGCTAATAAATTAACATATTTCAGTTGATGTTTTCATTTTTATTATAAAAGGAGGCTATAAGAGAGGTGATGATGAATTATTCCATTATAATAATAATATATTAATATTTGTAAGGGACTAGAGTTATCATACATATAATGACCCAATTTTTTGTCAATTGAATTCATTTTATATATTTATTCCTCAATGTATAATCACATTAGGTAACATAATTAAATATCCTGATACTAAATACTATGTGGCTATTATACATAGTTTTTCCACCACTGTGTTGTGAATTTCAAATATCTGACATTAACAGTAGCGTTCAGGGTGAATTTTTTGGTATGATGGAACTAAAATAAATTTTGGTGAATAGTAACCTCCCTTATGAATAATAATATGACCTTTTTGAATACAAAATAACCCAAAATATTAATAACATTATCTATGAATTTATACAAAAATATAGGCTTCTTATAAGTGATAATATGACCACAGTAAAAGTATGTGTAATTTTGTAAGAACTAAATATTTAATTAATATTAATTATTTAATTTAAAAGATAATTAATTTCCCTAAAATCTATTCCTAAATTAACAATTTCCTGTCTTCTGGTTTGAATATTATTTTATAAGACCTTATTGAATTATTTAATTCATAATAAAATGAGTCACAGTTTTAAAATCTATATTATCAAGTAAATTATTATTTTAAATAAAAATTAATTTAATAATATTTTTAAAATTAATTTTAAAAAATGGATTTTATTTTTTGATTCTACACATCGAAAAATGGTTAGGGTGATTTTTTGGGCTTCTTCTGAAATACATGAATTTTTAAGAATAGTGAAATACGATAATTTACAATATAAGATGAATACATTAATTATCAAGTCATGGGTGAGGTTATCATGATGTAGGATCCATTGGTTCGAACTCACATGCACATATGACTATTTCTGTTCATAAATTCATCACTATTTATTGTGTTACCAATGAATAATAAACTTATGAATTAAATATAATGAAAACCCTCCTTACCTCCACTATAAAAACAACCCACACAACACACCTCTCATCAGCCCTCTAAATCCTTGTTTCGTACCTAAATTCTACACAAATCTCTCCCCAATATCCTCCTCCACATCCAGTAGCCCATGGACTCATAAAAGTCAAAACTCTATCCCATTAAGAGGCTCTCTATGATTATAATTTCATAGGTAAATGCCTCTTTTCAATACTTCTACATTCAGTTCAAGTTCATTTGTTTTCTTTTCTATACATACCTCTCATTATCCAAATTTTATGATAACTCCATTAACATATATTTATTTTAATATTATTATGATATCCTAATATGTTATTATCCTCTCTCTTCTACCCTTAATTTTTACTAGTAGTAAAAACACCATTTGAGATGTGTTAATTTACCACATTGAAGAACTTTGGGTTTTCATTTTTTTATTACCATATTAAATTAAAGTCATTAAACTATTAATATGGATGAAAAAGAATATAATATATGTATTATGACTCATATATGTTTTGATATTCTATTCATACACATGTTTTGGATTTATAAAACAATATGTGTTCGTTGTGATCAAAAACTACAACTTAACCTAAAAGTTATTCACTATAGTTTTATATAATGAATCATATTTACTCTCAGAAACCAAATGAAATTTACAACCATGTAACCTTATATATTTTCAATAACATAACTCCAATTATGGACTTCCATTTTCATTTTACATGGTTATCCATTCCTATATATAATTAAACCGCTCATGAATCAAATGAGCCCGGACAACGAAATTGAACCACATAACCAATCAAAAAGGATATGGATAAACCCAAAATGTTATTATAAAACTATTTAAAATAAAATATTTCTTAAATTAATAATTAATGAACAAAATTTTATTATTATGTACATTACTATCAAGTGGATAACACCATCAGACTTAAGGTAAGAGATTCTACACGAACCTCCATTGTTCATTCGGGTAGCACTATCTCTCTTTTTATTCAACTAATGTTATGTTTTATTTTTATGAATATATTATAAATGATATTTACATTATCTGAACTCATGTATAAATCATTATTCAACATTCTATTTGGTTGATATACATTCTTTTATGTGATTTCCCCATAATACTTCTTAATATGAAAACATGTTTTGAGGGATCTTCTAGAATTTTACCCAATTTTTAGTGCATTCTACCATCTGTTTCCAAGCACCATTGTTTTTATAGAATAATTATTTATGTTATGAAAATAATATAGTTTCACATATTCTTTTATATAAATTGTTATGAAATTTTTTATTTTAAAATTTATTAATTATTTCACTTAAAACCACCCAAAAATCTTTTAATTCTAGAATTTCATTAATACTCTTTTTATAAGTTATCAATTTTGTTTGACATAAATTACCATGATATGTTCATATGTATGTAATAATTCCATTGTTTTATGGATACTTGTATTATAATCACATTAAATAAGGCTTTATTATTTTATTATTATACCCATTTATTCCACAAATTCACTTATGTTTATATAAGATTGATTTTGTATAATTCATTGTTTAGAATAAAAATTCATAAAAATTTAAGATGGGTGCTCCCATATAGTTCTACAATGTATTGTGTAATGATGACTCGCATGAGAAATTATGTGTAATGGTCTTGGCAGTTAGCCTCGACTTTTGATACCTTTTGCAATGGTCTGGTCGGTTAGACATGTCTTGTGCTACAATGTGAAACTATCTCCGTGGTTAACCATGAGTTGTGCTCTTCTAAGTGAAAAGAGACTTGAATCATGCTGAATCCCTGTTTTATGTTAGTAGCACATTACTACTATTACATGTTTATAAGTTCCCAAATAATACATGTTATGGTTCCATAAGTTTAATTACATTTTTTTCTATTTATATCATTATGTAATGCTACCTAACCAATGATCTAAAGCACTATTCTAATGCATACTTTTTTACTCGGTATTTTATCTCATCCGGTTGTTTATATTATCCCACTGTTATCATTTTCTAATGTATGAGCACAATTAATTATAAGAAATTAATATGACGATGAAATAATGAAATGTTTCTAGATATTAGTTTAATTTAACTAGTATTCAATGATAATAGAATTTAGGATCCTTTGATTGTATTCTGATTTACAATTTTTCATTAAATCATTTAATGTTATGTGAAAATGCATAGGGTTACTATATATTATATTAGAGGATAGTATGGTTATTTCTAAACATTTATTAGAGATACCATAAGTAAGAACCTTAAATATGCGATGAAGTATAAAAAAATATCCCTATATTTTGGTAAGTATATATTAAGTTGTTTAACAAAAATAATACATCCCTATATGGGTACGAATAAGTGGAGGTGGCTCTGGAAAACTTATATCATGGGTTAAAAATAAGAATCACCACTTTGTGCTAGACTCAAACATGAAATAGTGGAAGACAACAGGTCTTGATGCACTATTGGTTTGACACACTTAAAGGATATGTTCTAATAAATTCATGATCAAAATATGAACCATTATTAAGAAAAAAATACCATAAGAACAAATAATTTGAGAAAGATCCTGAATAACCTAGATTTGACCCTAGGGAATCACAAGTTAGGATACAAATTTTTATTAAGATTTTATCATTTTAGAATTAATGTTTAATTTTTAGTATTATTAGTTATGTATTACAGCTTCCTAATTGTATTTTATTTCTCATAATATTAGTGGTAAATAAGAGAACACATTCCAATAATCATTTTTCTAGGGAATGTGAATATTGCACTAATTATATTCAAAATATGATTGGAAGGGCCAACCAAAACATAATGAACAAATGTATCAAGTTTTGAATAATAACAAAAATCATGTGGAACAACCAACAACACCATAGAAAGAGAATGTTTCCATTGAAACCTTCATGAACCAAAGTAATCCCATGTTTAGTTGACATATTGATTCCCTCCTCACGAAAAATATGACAAAAAAAACTGAAAAGATATTATCTATACTCCAGTGCTCAAAATAATAGAAAGATGTGCTGAGAGTACATTTTTTTGAGGGGGAATCTGATTACTGGTGGACACAAATAAAAATAAGAAGTCACAGTAGGAAATTGATTCCATATATTTGGAGGAATTCAAGTGAATATTTTTAGATAAATATTTTTCTCTAACCCTCTATCTTAATATTGAATCAGAGTACTTTAGACTCAAGAAGAAAGAATATAAGCCCATTACGGTATATGACGCACACATTAAAATGCATGAAAGGAATGCCTATAGAATTTTCATGAACACCAAAATCTAGGTGGATTGCTTAATAAGATGACTAATCCATATTCTATGAAATGTGTTGCTTATTAGAGACTTTTTCAGTTATGAGGATACTGTACATTGTTCCCGCATGATTGAAATGTTGATTGGAGACTCACAGTGGTATCGTGGGCCCAATGACAAGATGTAGAAAAATGAGCCTAATATGTGTGGTTTTGGAAACAAATCCCATGATGGAATGAATATTGAACATCCCTCGTGTCAAAAATGCGTGAAGAAGAATAATGGGAACTGTCTAAATAAACATAGAGTTGATTCAGATGTGGAAGAATAACACATTAGTCTATGAACAACCAAAGGGGTATGAAGAATCTTGCAAATGGGGAAGAATAAAGGAAGGTTCACATATATTCTTATCCAATGGTGATGTTCTACAATTGAATGGAACATGAGAATTATGGAAAAAAATCTATGTCAAGGGTTGTTGGAGGAAATCAACAACAACAACAAAGGTAACAAAGAAGGTCTTATCCTATCACTACATTTCAGCTGGATCTGGAAAATTATGTGGTCATAGGTATTGAAGTTATTCATTCATTAATAGAGAAAATAATATTTTACATTGTTTCTATATATTCATTCAAATCATTCATGTTTAGTAGATTTATTGAAACATCTCCTCAAAATTTGTAGGATAAGTTATATGTGAGAACAAAAAATGGTGAAATTATTTTGTCCTGGGTGTATAACTTCTCCTCGGTTGATGTATGTGTACTAAACCACCTAGAATAACTCATCATACATACTTTATGGTGTTTTATGTTGTCGTGTGTATGAATTGGAAAATTTTATACAAAGCCAACATCAATTTATGGGAAAGGTAGATAACAATTCACATCCCAAAAAATCAAACAAATAATTTCAATTGTATAGTGAAAGACCAATCTCATTTTGAATCAGTATCTCATGGGTGAATATTACTGCATTTTGAGCAAGCATGTCTAGCTCAATTGACTGAGATAAAGGAGATGACACTTCTCGAAGATATTTCCCTCTTGAGGGATTACACAAATGTAGTCCCTAAATATTTGCCTTCTCCTCCTCATAATTGGGAGGTGGAGTTCAAAATTGAACATATTCCTGAATCTCTACCAATATCAAATATACATTATATAATGGCCACTGTAGAGCTAGTAGAGCTTAATAAATAGTTATAAGAGAATATGGAAAGTGGTTTTATACACCTGAATGCTTCACCACGTGGTCTCCATGTCTCCTTCATTATGAAAAATGATGGGTAAATGTGCATATGCATTGATTATCACGATCCTTACTATAATAATGATTAAGAACAAGTATATCATACTCAACATTGTTGACTTGATTGATCATCATTGTTGGGAAATTTATTTTTATAAGGTGGAATTTCAATCAAGATATCACCAATTAAAGAGAGGATGGATGATATTACAAATAATGTATTTCTAATATGGAATAAACACTATGAATTCATAGTTATTCCCATCATAGTAAACAATGATCTATAAATACTCAAGGATTTATGAAATCATACTTTATTGATTAACATAAAATAAATTGGCTTTCTTTTTCGAAGATATTTTGATATACTAATAGAACAAGGAGGATCACGAAGAGTTTTTGAATACTATGATAAAGACTATGAGAAGGGGGAATCTGCATGAAATGTACAGTTAGTCTATGTTTTCGATAGATTATTTATTAGTTATAGGGAATTTTCTCACTAGAAAGTGAATATTTATGAATCCTTCTAAGACAATGGAATTTAATGAGTATCTAGGAAAATATCTGTAATGTAAATATGTAGCTTCTTATTTATAGATGGGTATTAACGATGATTTGTTAATAAACTTTCATTAATTTAAAACCCAATGACCCTGCTTATATAGATGGGGTGATGTTTATTTGTACTCAAGCATGCGAGAAAATATTTAAGATGCTCAAAAATTGGTTTATCACTGTGCTAGTACTCACACATCCAACAAGTGGAGAACTCTATGTGGTGTACAACAATGCTTCAATGAAGGTCCTAGGATGTGTTCTCATGGAAAATGATATCTTGAAAACCTACACTTCAATGTAGCTGAAATTACATTATCAGAACTATCCTATGAATGATATGGAGATGGTGGTTATAATCATTGCATTAAAAATACGATGTTATTATCTCTATTGGGAGAAGTGTGAGATCTATACAGATCACCAAAATATAAAATATATATTCAAAGAGAATTATTTTAATATGAACCTGATAATATGGTTCGATATCATCAAGGATTATGACTGATCAATCCAATACCTTCATGGTAAGGAAAACTTGCGGGCGTATGCTCTATGTTGAAAGAACTTGCAACATTATCAATGATTAGAATTGAAAATGATACAATCTCCTTATATTATCATAGTATATAAATGGTAATCATCAATGGAGGAACATATTCAATCATTTATCAAATTATTTCTCAACCATCCCTCATGGAGAAAATAAATGATTATCAAATATAAGATAAGTAAATTCTAAAAAGGGTGGATGATATTTGAAAAGGAAAATCCTCTGAGTTTAATATTGATTATGAAGGAGTGGTAAGATTTGGGTCCTGATAATGTGTTCCATATAATCCAAATATAAAGAAGGATATTATTATTGAAGCACATATCTCAACCATTTCAATTCACCCAGGGTGCAAAAATATGTGTATAGATATCCGAAAAATATTTTGATGGATAATATGAAGAAGGAGATCACCAAATATACATCAAAATGAATGGAAAGTAAGAAATTGAATGCTAAGAGGAAAAAGTCTAAGTGGATTATGTAACCAATACCCATACCATTAAGGAGGTGGGATAACATTAACATGGACCATGTCACTGGGATTTATAGGATATCCTAAGGAAAAAATCTATATAGGTCGTTGTGTATGGTCTTACAAATAAAAATGAAATTATCACAATTTGAGTGGCCTTCTACATGTATCAAATTTTAGGGAAATATATAAAAGTGTTGGTATGACTGTATTCATTAACATTATATATTGTATCTGATAGAAATAAAAAATTCACATAAATGTTTTGGAAATGTCTCCAACATGCTCTACGGACTGAATTGAACTTCATTATGGCCTATCAACTTCAAATTGATGGCCAATCTGAGCGATATATTCATACAATGAAAGGGATGTTGATATCGTTTTATATGGAAATCAATGGAAGATGGGACAAATATCTTTCCCTAGTCAAACTATCCGACAACAACATTTTCCACTCCATCATCTAAATGGCACCATATGAATCCCTTTATGGGAAAAGGTGTAGAACACTAGAATTTTGGGATGATGTGGTTGAGCATAAGATGTTAAGACCTGAAATGGTCAACTAAATGCTGGAGAAGGTGAAAACTATTCAGAAAAACATCATGGAATCCCAAATAAGACAAAATAAGTTTTATGAAAATTGTTGACAAGACTTTGAGTTCAATGATGGAGACATTGTATTTCTTCAGATATCTCCCTGAAAGAACTTCATGAGGTTTGGGAAGTGTGTAATGCATTGTTTAAGGTATATCAACACTTTTGAGATTTTTGATTGTATTGGAGCTATGGCTTATTGACTGGAACTTCCACCTACTATGTCTAAAGTAATGATTTCTTCCATGTATCCCTCTAAAGAATGTACATACCAAATCATTCAAATGTACTATCTTTAGAGGTTCCACATTTGGTTAATGGTATTTTATATAGGGAGAAAATAGTGAAGATCGTGGTTCATAGAAATAATGTTCTACATAATTATACTACTCACCTGATAATGGAAAAATTGTAAAACCATAAGTATGAAGAGGAAACATGGGAACCGGAGGATGCAACGAAGGAAAAATTCCAGCACCTGTTTTTGTCATCGAATATAAAATGAAATTTCAAGGGTGAAATTTCATAAGGGGGGAAGAATTTAATGACCCAATGTTTTTTCAATGGAATTATATTCTTATAATTATGACTTATAGTATAATTAGGTTAGGTAACATAATAAATTATCATGATACTAAATACTATGTGACCATTAAACATTATATTTCCACTTCTATGTCTTGAATTTTGAAAATATGACAAACACGGTTGTATTTAGGGTGATTCTTTTTTTCTGGTGGAGAAAAAAAAAATTTGGGGAATAGTAAACTACCCTTATAATAGTAATATGACCCATATGAATAGTAATTCACTCAAAATAATAGTGAGTTCATCCATGAATTTTTAAATAAATCCTAGCCATATGTTAAGTAATAAAATGACCAATGTAAAAGTATTAGTATTTTGGTATGTATTAAAATAATTAATTAAAATTTAAATTTAATTTAAAATGTAATGTTTTTTTATAATAGGTGTTCTGAAATTTTAAAAATTATCTATTCTTCTTTTAATATAATTTTATAAAACCTTATGTAGTTTTTGAATGCATTATCAAACCAGTTATAGTTTTAAATTCTGTATTTCTCATGTAAATTATGATTTTAATTAATAATATAATTAATAATATTTAGAAAATTTATTTTGAAACATTTATTTCATATTTCTATTCTACACATTGAAATAGGGTTCGGGTTAATTTTAGGGATTTTTCTGAAATACATGAATTATTTATGAATAGTGAAATATGATAATTTATGAAATAAGCTAAATACATAAATTAATTATTCATGGGTGGTGTTCTACTGATGTAAGAACTACTAGTTCTAACTCACATGAATGCATTAGTAGTTTTTGTTATCAATTAATCACTATTTCTTTTCTTAAGGAAATACATTAAATTGAAGATATATTAGTTATGAAAAACCCTCCTCCCTCCACTATAAAAAATCACCCACAGTCCCCTATTCTCTTCACTATACCCATGCTTTATTCGTTGATTAAATTCTTCACAAATAACATCCTACGATCCTCTTCCACAACAAAAATTCATTTTTCACCTCAAAATACAAAAATCATCTCTCCCTAAGGGTCTCTCATGATAGATTAATAGAAGAGGTAAATTCACTTTTGAATTCATTTACATTCCTTCCATGTTCAATTTTTCTATTTTCTATCCTTACCTCTCCTCATCCAAATGTTATGACAACTCCAGCAACTTATATATACTATATGTTTTTTATGATATTTTGATAGCTTATTACCATCTCCCCTTTACCCTTCTTTTATAATAGTAGTACAAACACCATATGAGATGTGTTAATTTACAATATTCATGGACGATGGGTTCTATATTTCTATTACTATCTTTAAATATGTACTTGAAACCATTTTTATGGTTTATTCCGACTATATTATATTTATTACGTCTCATCTATGGTTCTGTAATTTTTTTAGACGTGATTTTTATTTATAAAACAAAATGTGTTCGTTGTGATAAAAAATGAGAATTAACCAAAAAGTATATCAATCATATTTTATATAATGAATTTCCTTCACTCCAAGTAACAAAATTATATTCACAACCACGTAAACTTCTTGATATTTGATAATATAACACCATTTCTAGTCAACAATATTCATTTAACCTGATTATTTATTCATGTATATAAGTAAACCGATCATGAAACAAACAGACCCGAACCACAAAATTCAACCTCATAACCAATCAAAAATATTATAAATTAACTCAAAATGTTTATAATAAATTAATAACATGTAAATGAGCTTATTGAATAATTAATTAAAGAACATGATTATATTATCTAGGTCATTAATATCAATTTGAGAACTCCATTATACATAATCTAAGGGACTCTACCTCGACCACAATTGTCCCTTTATGTTTCTCTATCTCTATTTTTATCTAAATAATGTTATATATTTTTTATGTTTGATTTATAAATGTTCTGTACATGATCTAATCAGATGTGCCACGATTCATTAATCATTCTCTTTTGGGGATATACATTAATTTAAGTTATTCCCTCCTCAATGTGTAAGGACCCGACCCCAGTTGCCCAGAGTTGGTGCCTTATTTGATTAAGTTAGCATACATACAAGGAATATGAATCCTGAAGTACCAAGTAAGTTAGTATTATTGGAAAAAATAAACATACATAAGTTCAAAATTACATAAGGAAAGTAAAAAACAACACTAATTTATTCCACTAGAGGCATCACATCTCCTAGATTATGCATGAAACTCTTTCATAAAATACTTCTTCATGTCCTGAGAAAATGAAATATAAGAATGGGGTGAGCATAAATACTCTATAAGATTATTCGATATAGCAGAAGAATATATAAACATTAGACATGGTGAATAATTGAAAACACATGCCTTTAATAAAAAAATGAACACGTTATAGGAGGAATGTGAGCTGAGTATGTAATGCTATAACAAAAAATAATCAAAGGTATTCTACTAGTTGAATAACCACATGAAATTTCAATATCTGAACTCATAATGATAGAATACATAATTCGGGACATTCTGTAACATTTTTTCAAGGCCTCGGCCAAGACGTCTAATGATTAAGACCTCGGCCAAAATCCATATCACATTGGGAAAGGCCTTGGCCAATTCCATGTCTAGTGGTCTCATGAGACCTACTGATGTACCGAGGGGCTATAGAGGGCCCCATCCATCACATAATAAGTCCAATGCATTCCTCATATTAACATGGATAAAAATAAACAGCAAATACATTCATATTTAAACTATCATATGAAATGTAACTATATTTCCCCAATCATCAAATATAAAACACTAACCATTCAGAATAATATAGTGAATGGTTTTAGGATAGATCATCCACAATAGAGTTGGTCATATGAATTAAATAAAATATGGTATATGACTTCATAAATGTTTAAACCCAATAATACTATGTAATCAACATGAATTAGATGAAAACACTCTTATAAAACCATTAATCAATTCTGGAGATAAATACTCTTGTACTATGAAAATAAGATTTATTAAGGAAAAATCATCGTATAAAACCAAAATTGAGGTAAGAGAGTATTTTCATAGTAAAATTATTAATTTTATATAGATAATTGTTTCCAAATACAAATCATAGAGTTCCCTTGAAAATAGGAAAGAATTTGAGACATTCCCTTGGATCTGGCTTGTATTTTGGAAACAGCATTGAAAGTTCATTTAAAAATGTGTAAGAGTCCATAAAATAATGAAGGGTTCTAGTTTCTAGACATATATATATGATACTCAAAATATATATTTTATGAGAACATAACAATAAATAATAATTTCATTGAGATAATTAGACAATGAAGGTATCCCTAATGAAAATGGATGTTCGGGTGGAAAAACCCTTACCTTATCTGCAAACGTGTTCCGCTCTGGTACATAGACTCCTATAATATGTAAATATACTTTTTAATAAGTTATTTCAGAACACATTAGACATTTAGTTATTTTACTATAATTCTTGTTAGTTAATTAATGTATTTATTGACAAGTTATTTCATTGAATTTAGTCGTTCTAGAGTGTTCGTTTCATTTATTTTTATATTCGGTTCACTTGTTTTTAAGTAATGAAGTAGAATGGATGTAAATCTCCAAAATTGAAATTAAATATTATTTATGATAATCCAGAAATTTTAATGTCCATTTCTATCATTTGGCTACATTGAATGAGGATGAATCATTAGATGACCACCACTTCAATTATTCAGTGGTATTTGGAATATTATGAACTAGTTTTGTCATATAACATAATTATATGTACATATTCTGGTTATTGAATATTAATTATGTTATAACACATATATCATAGTCTAGATAAACCATGAATAGGATTTCAAGACCGTTAATGAAGAAGAAATTGAATAACGGAACATCTTAATCCATTAAAGTTATAAATCGGAATCTCATGGATGTCGATTTCTTATATAAAAGAAAACGGAGGGAGTAAGATTATTTATGATGGATCTTACATTAACATGATATAAATCCAGTATATATATGTTATTGGAGATATCATGATCATTTGGATAGAGGAGGTGTTGAGAGGATAACAAAAGAAGATAAATTGAAATGAAACCAAATGAAAAAGAAGGCTTCTTTACCTCTTGAAATAACCTCCTTGAAAAACACCTTAAGGGAAGGGGATTTGGTCCCTTGGAAAGACAAAAATCCTCTAGGATGTGAGGAGAGACTACAAAAGGGTAATTGGGTAGAACATTGAGGTGATTCTAGGCTTAGAGGAGTGAAGAGAAGGAGTGGTGATGGGTTTTATTGTGGAGGAGATGAGTAAATTTTGAATATTTAATTAATTATATTATTATTTACCTCAAGACAACCAATAGTATTATTTCATGTGCCCCATAATAGTAATAATTGCATGTTATTTCTAACTAAGTGGCCTAGCATCGCGTATGACATCATAATTAGTGTATTTAACTAATAATTTGTATATAGTGTATTTTATCGTACTTCACTATTCATCAAAAATTCAATAATTTCAGAAAAATCCCAAAATATCAACCATACATTTTTTCAATGTGTAGAATTTAAATGTGAAATCCATTTTTCCAAAATAATTTTATTAATATTATTAATTTTATTTTTAAATAATTTCATAGTTAATTTGAAAAATAATAATCTTGAAGTGCAATTAGTTTTATGTGACATTGAAAATTTACTTAAGATCCCATTATCATATTGCCTTAAGAAAATAAAATAATAATATTATTTACTATTCAATGTGCATATTGTTGTTCATATTACTATTCATGTTACTATTCATAAGGGTATGTTACTATTCACCAAAAATCAAGTTTGTTGTATCAGACTCCAATTGACTTACTGAACACAACTATAGATGACCATTTTTCAAAATTCAAAACATAAAAGAGGGAAAGTTTCATTCTATATTTATTTTCAAAACTTTGGGGTGTTACATTCTCCCCTCCTAACAAAATTTTTGTGCTCGAAATTCACAGTATATTACCTAAAAGGATTCAGGTGTGTCTTTAACATAAGCTCCACAGGATCCCATGTGGCTTCCTCAATCATAGGGTTTCCCCCATAGTACATTCACCAGACGAGTTCTCCGATTTCTCAATACTTGTTCTCTAGTATCAATAATATTGATAGGCACTTCATAGTAAGATAGATTGGGCTCAAGTTCCACTTCTTCATAAGTGAGTACATGTGTTTGTTCTGGCATGTACTTTCTTAACATTGACACATGGAACACATTGTGAACCTTAGAAAGACTTGGAAGGATTTCCAAACAGAAAGATACGGATCCAATTCGGTCCAAAATTTTAAATGGTCCGATGTACCTTGGACTTAATTTTCCCTTCTTACCGAATCTTATAATAACCTTCCATGAAGATACCTTTAAGAAAACGTGATCACCTTATTGAATCTCTAAAACCTTCCTTTGTTTATCTGCATAGCTCTTTTTCTTACATTGAGCTATTTTGATGTGATTCTGGATAATATTCACCTTTTCCATTGTTTCTTCAACATGTTCTAGACCCAAGAGCTTTCTATCACCTACATCATCACAACAAGTTGTTGTACGACATCACCTCCCATATAATGCTTCATAGGGTGCCATATGTATACATGAATGGAATCTATTTTTGTAAGAAAATTCTATAAGTGGTAAATACTGACCCCACATGCCTTTAAATTCATGTGAACAAGACCTCAACATGTCTTCCAATGTTTGAATTGTCTTTTCTGATTGTTCATCAGTTTTTGGTTGGTAGGAAAGGCTCAAACGAAGATTAGTATCTAGGTACTTCTAAATACGTTTCTAGAATATTTATGTAAAATGTGGATCAATATTAGAAACAATCTATAGGGGTACTCTATGAAGTCTCACAACTTCAATAACATATAGTCTTTCTAGATGTTAAAGGTGTAGATCTTCTCTTATAGCAGGAAAATGGGCTGACATGGTAAGATGATCAACAATGACCCATATTGCATCATTCCTTCTAGGATTCTTTGGTATTCCCATGACAGAGTCCATTGTGATATTATCCCATTTCCACACAGGTACAAGAAGTGGTTTAAATAATCCTCCAAGGTGTTGCCTTCCAGCTTTCACTTGTGGAAAAATCATACATCTTGACACAAAACTAGAAATCTCCCTCTTCAAGTTGTCCCATAATAGTGTTCTTTCAAATCTCTATACATCTTAGTGATTCCAGGGTGTATAGAGAAAGTGGAACTATGAGCCTCATACAAAAATTACCTTTTAAGATCATGTATATTGGGAACACAAAGTCTCTTCCAAAAGATCAAAAATTCCATCTTCATATAGAAAGTCACTCAATCTCCCATCATTCACACCTTTAATCATCTTTTAAAACTACCCATCATCAGCTTGAGAATTTTTTATTATTTATAGTAATGATGTATTGGCAACCATTCGAAAAAGAATTGATGTTTCACCTTCAATGGTTATTCCCATATCCATCTTTACTAGATCCATGAAAATTGGATCCATTTCAACAATCATCTTTCTCAAAACTCCATGGTTCTTTCGGCTCAAAGAATCTGCCACCATATTTTCCTTTGACGGGTGGTAGTGTATCATGAAATAATAATACTTGAGTACATAGAGCAACCTCCTTTGACTCATGTTGAGTTCTTTCTGTGAGAAAATATACTTCAAACTATTTTGATCAGTATAAATGTCACATTTTTCAACAATGAGATAATGTCTTCATATCATTAAAGAAAGGACTACAACAGCTAACACATGATCATGAGTATGATAATTTTTCTCATGAATTTTTAGTTGTTGTGAAGCATAAGCAATAACACTATCATTTTTCATAAGGACACAACCAAGTCATTTCTTTTAAGCATCACTATAAATAACAAACTCGTCATTCCCTGATGGTAGAGTTGATATAGGAGAATTGTCTAATCTTCTCTTCAGTTCTTTGAAACATTCATTACAATCTTTTGTCCAAAAAAATTTAGCCCCTTTACTTGTTAGCTTCGTTAGTGGGTTATCCAGTCAGGTAAAATTCTGCATGAAACACATATAATAACCTACTAAGCCAATAAAACTATGTACCTTAGTTTTGTTTTTCGGTATGGGCCAATCTTGGATTGACATTGTCTTCACATGATCAACTAGGATTCTATCCGTAGAGATAATATGCCCATGAAAAGAAATATCCAGAAGCCAGAATTCACACTTGCTAAACATCCCTTATAATCCATTTCTTTTAAGAATCTTCATAATAATGCGCATGTGATTTTCTTAATCTTCGTTGCTTTTGGAGTATACCATGATATATTCAGTAAATACCACTACATAATCATCGAGATATTCCTTGAAAACACTGTTCATTATATCCATGAAGACAAAGGGTGGATTAGTAATTACAAAAGGCATTACTGTAAACTCATAAATCACATACATGGTATGAAATGATGTCATTGGAATATCTTCCTTCCTCACAAAATTCTGATGATATCTGGATCGAAGATCAATCCTCGAAAAATATTGAGCTCCTTGTAGTTGGTCAAATAAATCATCAATTTGAGGGAGATGATACTTGTTCATTATTGTTGTTGCATTGATCTCCATGTAGTCGATACATAACCTCACATATCCATCATTCATCTTTTCAAAAAGGACCGGGGATCCCCATGGAGAAACACTAGGGTGAATAATTCCATTATTACTCAATTCCTTTAGTTGTTTATTTAGTAACAATAATTCCACAGTGTACATTCTATAAGTGGTCTTCGATATGGTATTTGAACTAGTAATTAAATCAATTGAAAACTCAATTTTTTGTTCTAGAGGATGTACAGGTAAATATTCAAGAAACACATCAGCATATTCTCTCACAATAGGTACATCCTCTATTTGAACATTCCTTTCCTCACCCAGAATTATTTTATTCTCCTCCTCCAGAATAATTGAATTTATTTGAGCTGCTGGGGGTGGATCTAGATAAGAATTAGGTGGTGACGATTCTTCTCTAAATATAAGGTGTTCATTATCGTCATCATAAAAAATCGTAAACTCCTTCTTAAAATAAATTTTTGCATCATGGTCTGAAAGCCAATACATACCAATGATTCTATCAAATTCAATAATTGTATAAATATAAGATCACCAGAAAAAGAACATTAATATTCCTTAAAGGGAAATTATTCACAAAACATTATAAAAATTATACTTCCCTTAGTATTTTTGACTGAAAAATCCCTTGTAAAATCAAATTGGAAATATCTAATTTTCGTAGAAAACTAGGAATATATGAAACAATGCGATGATGCAGAATCAAATAAATCATAGGATAAATTTAAGAAACAATTAAAGTACCTGCCACCACGTCATTAAGAACGTCATCCTCTGCAGTTGTGATTGCATAAGCTTGTCCTTGATCCCTTGTCATTTGATGTTGAATATTTCATTGACGTTTTAGACAATCATTAGTATAGTGTCCCATCTCCCGAAAACTATAACATCGAACATCATTAGATTCCTTATTCCCCTTGAAATCACCATCATGATGGAATCTCTAAGCACATTTTTTATCATACTACTTTTCCTTTTATGAACTCACCAGGGTGTTTCCTTCCACAATTATCACATGGTGGAAATCCCACTCTTCCTTTCTTCCCTGTTTCCTTATTTCCTTTACCCGGGTTTTTAGATGCCCTTTTCTTTTCTATCGTTCCCATAATGTCATAAGACAGAGGGGATTATTTTTCTGACTTGATGGAACATGAATCTATATCCTCATATGATGAAAAACATTGGTAGACCAGTGCCCTCCAGAAGAATGGCTTTAGGCCATCAACGAATCGATCAATTTTGCTCCGTGGATTTTGTATGTAGTCTGCATCATGTCTTGCTAATATTGTGAAGTTAGATTCATAAATTGCAACATATTCATCTTTTTTCTGCGTCAGGATCATGAATTGTCTCTCCATATCTTCTCACTTCTCACGAGGGATATATTTTTCTAAGATTATTTCCTCCAAATCACTCCATTCCATCTCTTCTATCTCTTCATCCTACTTTGTGTTTTTGATTAATGACTACCACTGATACACATCTCCCGATATAAAATATAATTCCATGAGAACATACTCTATTTCATTACATCCCATGGTGAGAAATATATTCTCAAGGTAACATATCCACTGCTCTTCTAAAAACGGGTTTGTAGTCCCATTGAATGATGTAGGATGTTGTCGCATAAAGAGATATATCATGGCTCCGCCACATGGTGGATCCGGATGCTCCATATGGATAAGGTTATTATTCAAAACCTAAGTATGTTTTCCAATTATATTTTTTAGTTGTTCAGAACCAGTCACACCACCAGAGCATATATCACAATCATGCATCGGAGGAAAATCCCTATAGGGGACACGTGCATTCGTACGATTTCCATTCCATCCACTTGGCACCATATATATACAATGGAATACACTACTTTAGGTTATGAATCATAATGTATAATCTTAACTCAAAAATATTCAGAAAAATTGAGATCTTACGCATGGATAATCCCATATTCACAAATATGGTTTCCTTGAGGAAAATTTTACATTTCAATCTTTGATAATGGATTGTAAAGAATATGTGAATTTTCCTAAGCATATACCTCTGGAGCGTCACAACAATGTGTGCAGAAAGGCATATTGTTTTTCAATAGTTCCCATTCGAGTCTAGATCAAAGCGGTGTTTTCGGGTTTTACACCTAGATACATCTGTGCCAAATCTGCCTCTACCTGCTTGTATCTAGACATGGATGTATTTCTTGAACAATCCACATAATTTATTCCTTAACAAAATAATAGGACATTATTGTATGTATTTCTTCAAAGACTATCTTAAGGACTCTTCCCTAATTCTACATTTTCTAAATCTAGTTTCCAAGTATTCTAATAAACATCCTCTAATACTAACTATAAGTACCTGACCCCAGTTGCCCAGTGTTGGTGCCTTATTTGATTATGTTGGCACACATACAAGGAATATGAATCCTGAATGACCAAGTAGTTTAGTAATATTAGAAACAAGATACATACCTATGTTCAACATAACATAAGTAATGGAAAAACAATACTAATTTATTCCACTAGAGTCATCACATCTCCAATATTATGCTTGAAAGTCATTCATAAAATATTTCTTCATGTCCTAAGAAAATGAATCATAAGAAAGGGGTGAGATTAAATTCTCATTAAGAGTAAGAAATATAGCTAAAGATAATATGAATAATAGAAATGGTGAATAATTGAAAACACATGACTTTAATAATACACTTGAGCACATTACAGAAGCTATATGAGTTGAGTTTATAATTCCATAATAAAACATAATCATTGGTATTCTACTACTCGAATAACAACATGAAATAAAAAAATCTAAACTCATAAATATGGAATGAATAATTCTTGACATTCTAAAATATGTTGTCAATGCCTCGACAAAGATGACTAATGCTTAAGGCATCAGCCAAAATCCATATAACATTGGGAAAGGCCTCGACCAACTCCACGTCTAGTTGTCTCATGAGACCGACTGATGCATCAAGGGGATATTGTGGGCCCCATCAATCACATAATAAGTCCAATTCATTCCTCATATGAGCGAGGATAAAAATAAGAAATAAATACTTTCATATTGAACCTATCATATGAAATGTAACTATATTTCCCCAATCATCAAACATAAAACACTAACCATTCTGAATAATATGGTGAATGGTTTTAGGATAGATCATCCACAATACATTTAGTCATAAACATTAAATCAAATATGGTAGATGACTTCATAAATGATTAAACCCAATAATACCATGTAATCAACAATAATTAGATGAAAACACTCTCATAAAACCATTATGCAATTCTGGAGATAAGTACTCTTTTATTTTGAAAAGAAGTGTTCATTTCGAAAAATATTTCTATAAAACAAGAAGTGACTTAAGATAGTATTTCACTAATAAAATCAGTTATTTCATAATGATAAAGGTTTCCAAAAATATATCACATAGTGGCCTTGAAAATTGAAAAGAATTTGAGATATTCACTTGGATCAGGCTTGTATTTTGGAAACAACATTGAAAGTTCCTATAACAATGTGTAACAATCCATAAAATATGGAAGGGTTTTGGTTTGTACACATATATATGATACTCAAATATAATATATTATGAGTATAAAATAATACATAATAATTTCATTAAGGTAATTATACAATGAATGTATCCCGAATGAAAATGGAAGTTCGGGTGGAAAAACCCTTACCTTAACTCCAAACCTGTTCGGATCTTGTACCTAAGATCCTATAATATGAAATTATACTTTTTAATAACTTATTTATGAACCTATTAGACTTGAATTTTGTTTACCATAATTCTGGTTAGTTCATTTATGTCTTTATTGGAATGTTATTGTATTGAATTTCATCATTCTGGAGTGTTTGTTTCATTTATTTTCATATTCGGTTCAGTTGTTTTTAAGAAAATAAGTGGAATGGATGTAAATCTCTAGAATTTAAATTAAAAAGTATTTATGAAAATAAAGAATTTTTATTTTTCCTATCTGTTATTTTGTTACACGGAATGAGGATGAATCATTAGATGACCACCACTGTGATTATTTGGCGGTAATTGGAATATTATGAACTAGTTTGGTCATATTACTTAATTATATGTACATATTATTGTTCCTGAATATTAATTAGGTTATAACACATATATTATAGTCTATTTAAATCATGAATATGGTTTCACTACTAGTAATGAAGAATATATTGATCAACAAAACTTCGTCGTCCACGAAGGTTGTAAATCGGAACCTCATGGATGTCGATTTCGTTTATAAAATAAAAGGAAGGGAGTAAAAATATTTATGATGGTTGTTAAATTAAAATGATATAAATACTATATATATATGTTACAAGATTTATCATGATCATTTTTATAGAGGATTTGAGGATAGGATAACAAAATAAGATAAATTGAAATGAAACCAAATGAACAAATAAGGGTACTTTACCTCTTGAAATAACCTCCTTGATAAAGTCCTCAAGGGAAGGGGTATTGGTCTTTTGGGAAGAAAAAAAGATTCTTGGAAGTGGGGAGATACTAGGGAAGGGTAATTGGGCAGAACATTTAGGTGCATCATGGTATAGAAAAGTGAAGAGAAGAGGGAGTGTTGAGGGGGTTTTATAGTGGAGGAGAGGAGTAAATTTTGAATATTTAATTCATTATTTTATTATTTCCCTCAAGACAACCAATATTAATGTTTAATATTTCCTTAAAAATTAAAATATTATTATTTTTTACTATTAAAGGGGCATATTACTCTTCATATTAATATTCATATTACTATTCATAAGGTAATGTTACTATTCACCAAAAACTGATTTTGTTCTATCAGACTCCAAATGACATACTAAACACAACTCTAGATGAAAATTTTACAAAATTCATAATATATAAGAGGAAATGATTCATACTATATTTATTTTCAATACCTTGGGTTGTTACACAAGTCTTCCAGATAAAAAAACTTGTTTTGATAGAACTTCCCACATTTTTACCCAACATCAAGTTAACTATACCACCTGTTTTAAGACACCAATGTTGTTATAAAATCAATATTTAAATTATAATAATTTTTATGTTTCACTTATATTTTTATATAGATGATTAATCCATTTTAAATTTTATATTCTCTATAATATTTTCCTTAAAACCGTACTAAAATATTATTTTGTAAAAATTTCATAAAAATTCATTTTATAAATTATCACTTATCATTGTCATAAAATACCTTGATATATTCTTATTTAGGATCTAATTCCATTATTTCATGTATAATTGTGAGATACTCCAATTAAATTATTCATTCTGACCTGATTATGATACCCATTTCATACCTTGTGTTCCCTTTTGTTTATATATGATTCATTGTCTATGATTTATTACGTGGAATGAATATTCATGAACATCTTAAGATGGGTGAACCTCTATATAACTCTAATTAATTGGATAATATTGAGTCTCATGAAGCAATATCTGAAACAATCTTGGTGGTTAGCCTCAACTTCTGCCATGATGTGCAGTGGCCTTGGCAGATAGCCTTGACCCGTGCAACCATGTGGAACAGTCTTGGTGGTTAACCATGACATCTATTCCTATAAGTGCAATGCACCCTAGATCAGGCTAAATTCATGTTATATGTTGCTACCATATTACTATGATACAATTTTTATATGATCCCATTTTATACATATTATGTTTATATATGCACAATTATGTTATGTACCTTTCTATGTCATTATTTAATGCAACCTAACCAATGCCCTAATGATTTATTCTAATGCTTATTTCCTTAAATGGATTTTTATCTCACCTATTTTTTCTTGTTATCCCCATGTTAAAATATTCCAATGTACGAGGAAAATTAAAATTAGGATCTCAATATGATGATTAAATAATTTAATTTTTTATGTTTTCTATTTTATGTACCAAGTCTTAAAGAACACTTGAATTTCTGATTCTCAGCATGTATTACGATGTATAATTACGCAAAAATCATGTAATAATTTGTGAAAATGTATATGATCAGTATAGTACGACTAGGATGAGGAGATTTTAAGATAGAAACCTAAAATGAAGATCATGAAAGGAAAATAAAAGAAACATAATATGGAATTTACCTCATGAATTTATCCTCCTTGAGAGCCTCTATTAGTGGAGGTTTTGGACTATTAGTGATAGAAATATTTCATAGATGTGGGGGAGGGGATTAGGAATATATTTGAGAATAATTTGGACAGGGAAAATGCTTTAATGGTTTGAGATTTTGTGGTGTTCAGTTGTGGAATATATAGAGGGGGAGAGGGGTGTTTTCTCAATATTTAATTAGTAAGTTTATTATTCGGATCAAAAAAGAAATATTTATGAATCTTGATACTAAATAAAGTAATTAGATCAAGTTATTTATAACCAATGGTTCTTCTATCATCCATGAATCAAAGTATATTGTATTTAACTTATAATGTATTTATATATTAAATTATTATATTTTACTATTTACTAAATATTCTAGTATTTTAGAATAATCCCAAAAAATCACCCTAAACAGTTTTCAATGTGCATTATTAAAATCATTAATCTATTTTATAAAATTAAAATTATATATACAAGACATTTCTTTTATAGTTAAAATAAAAAATTTACATGGAAAGTGAAAATATTAAACATAACACACATTTTCTATCACATTGAAAACATAATTATGGTCTCATAAAATTTTCTTATAACAATACGACATAAAATTTTTAATTTATGAATACATATTATGATAATAAATTTCATTTAAAATTATTAAATTAATAATTAAATTCTAATTAAATATTTCTGACATCAAAAATACCAACACATAAATAATAAATTTATAAATATTTATTTACCTATACAATCATTTATTTATATCATATTTTCATTTATAAGGTGGTTAAATATTATATATAATATAAATTGTTTGGTTACTATTACAATGGATTGATTTCTATTCCCTAGGGTCATGCAATTATTTCGATGGTTATATAATTATTCTTTTGGTATATGTTCCATAACTTCGAAAAACTTTTTTTATTTCATTAATTATTCATTTATAGAGTTGTTATTTTGTTTTTAATGTAATATTATGTGATAATTCTATATAAGATAATTATGAGAATGAAATTTACATTAATAAAACATTGTTTCATTACACATGACCTTGAGCTTCTAGTTGTTGTACATGCATTACCTAATAGAGACACTACATACATAGAGGGATTTATATAGTATTCAGGATTCATACAATCTACATCTACATCATTAAATAGTGATATCTAAATATTAGTTATCATACATTTTCCGCATATCTAAAATCCTTTTGTTTTTATCTTGCCTATATGAATAGAAAAATAAATGATTTAGTTGATTCATTGAGCCAGAAAACGTAGAGAGAGGTAGTTTTGAGAGAAGTGGAAAATGGTATATCATGGAAATTTTTTTTCAAAGAAGAAAAATATTGTTTAAGAGTTTCATGTACAAACTATCCTCTCTGCATCATCAATGACTTATACTCTAATGGAATGTGTGTGAATACATAATCATGTATATATCCAAGGATAAGTCCAAAGATATTGTTTCATAGTTTACAATCAACCTAATATTGGACCATGAATTAGGATGATGACATATATTATCAAGGATAGGTATGGGTCCCAGTTGACATCAAAGAGGAGATGGTGTAGGAATTTTATTCCTTGATTTGGGAAATAAATCCTGGTGTCCCCATGATTTATCAAGCCTTAAATCTCAAATATTTGAGGCATGGTCTTAAATTTGACCTTATCAGATTTATCACTCAGTGTTCCACCTAGCAACAGCTTAAGGTGGAACATCTGAAACATAAAAGACTTTTATAGCTATTGTTAACTCCAGAGTAGAAATGGGATGATGTTTCTATATATTTTTTGATTGGTTTAACCAAATCACCTTAGGGAAACAATATGGTTTGTGTAGTCATTGGTAATTTGATAAAGGTCGCACATCTCTTACATGTGACACATACATTCTCAGTAGATGTGTTATTGATTCTATACATCAGGGGGTTGTATGTAATCATGGAGATCTATACTCTATAAGAACTAAAATGGAGTATCGCATCACGTCATGGTTCTGGATGGGTTTATAGAAATCCTTGGGTACACAAGTTATTATGAGCATGAAATTTTACCCAAAGACCAATAAACATATTGGGAATACAATTTAGGTATTGGAGGACTTTCTCAGTTCATGTATCTTAAAAATTTTGGGTTCTTGGGGGATTCACATTTCCCTTGTTTATTTCACTATTAATAACAACTTTAGTTATACAATTCCAATATTTCCTTACACAGAAATATATGGTTGGTCATGTTATTCAAATTTATGTAGGTTAGAGGTAGGAAATGTATTCGTGATTATACTTTTTCTCATTTAGGATACTATAATGTAGGTCCAGTCGATCGCAAATCTCATGTTGAAATCTATGCCCACACAGTAGTCATATAGAAATATACATCAGGTTAATATTGATATTGAGGTTTGGAATAAAGAATTATTTTGAGTTTTGTATAGTTTGGAAAATCTACACATTCAGAAGAAGGGTAATCTATCACCACAATTTTATTTTCATTTTAATATATTACAAGGGATCAATCCAGTATCTTAATTGATATAACATCATTAGAGTCACCAGTCAATTCATGATGTCTTTTATTCATCGTAGCTTTATCAGTATTATCTCTACTTGTCTAACACATTCAATTAAAATAAAGATGATTTTGAGACAGATTCTTATTTTGAGGATTATCTTGGGAATATTGTGTATTATAGATTTAATACAATCAGAGTAAGGTTATTCTCTTTAGTATGTGTTCTATGGAATCATGGAATATACATGAAAATTCCTTGTATTTAGAGGCTGATAGACGAGCTAAACCGATAAAAGTAATTTCAGATGACAACACATTACCTTTAGAATTCTATCATGGGGAAAAATTTATTTATAGAGAGAAGGTTGTAATGGACCATCTTTTCATGAACGTATGGATCATTTTTTATGTCTAAATACATTTGTTACTGTTTTTAATGTGTGTTATGTCCGATAGAATTTTCATGGAGAATACAGGGCTTGTTTGGAGCCTACAAATCTAGAATTTGGTCTATCTGGGTAGGTTATAGGGTTACCTCCTGTTTTGTAAAAACTATGCTGGGTAACCATGTGGGTCACCATTTTTGAAGCACAGACCAAATTGTTTTTCAATAGCAATGTGACCCATGGTGCATGAACCTCTGACTACTCAAACATCATGCACATTTGGGTTTTTATAGGTTTTTATGGGTTAGGGAACCCATGTTTTGTAACAATTAAGGATCACACCATATATAGTTATTTGAGCATGTTTTGAACATATTTTGGCCAAACCATGTGGCCAAACTGTTCCCCCATCTTTTGAGAGTGAATTTATAGTTTTTCCCTTATTGAAACCTAAAAACATATTCTTTATTTCCATCTCCCATTTCTAGTGGACAAATCTCCCTTATTCTCAAATGGTATCTCTCGTGGAATAATATATGTACCATGTAAACTCTTCAATCCATTGAATGATGTTATTGAATTCAATCTCGTTTCAATCTACATCGATAAGCACTCGAATCCTCCCAATTCAACATTTCAATTTCTTTCATATCTTTTGTATTACATTGTTTCAAGATCAATTTCTCAATTTTCTGGTAATTTTTCTATTCATCATTATTCCCCAAAACTAATTTCAATATGAAGATGATATTGGATGAGGATTAATATATGGCCATAAGGTAGTTGTTATAGTTTTTATTTCTAAAGGTTACGAAATTTTTATAGTTTGGTTGTTATGACTCACACCAGTCATTTTCATGAATTTCATATAAATGAGTTTAATGACTACAAATAAATATTTTTAATGTTAATATTTGATTATTGAGCCTTTATAGGTAACTACAATATTCCAACCTATATTATGTTCAAATATTTGGTGTGACAACACAGAATTACCCTTTATATATAAATGTTTAAATAAACTGAAAAAAGTTACTCATTCGTATTGGATTTTAAATATAATCACCCTTGAAGGTAATATCAAAATTATTAATAGCACCTTCCATGATCTTGGATGAACTCTAGAAATAAAATTTTCATGACTTCATTGATTAAATAGATTATGTTTGTTGAGCTAATTTGAGTCAATAAGTTATATATTAAATAAATGAGTTAATGTGAATAATTATAACTAAAATTAATGGGTGGAAATGCCACTCCTATTTATGCATCATATATATATTGATAACATGAATTGAGACACCAACATGGAAATTGGTCTTGATGAATAATATGCTAAAAAAGATACAACAAATCCTTTTATTATTAACATGACTATGTCATTAGGATTGGTTTTGGAATTATGGTTATAAGACATGTTGAGAAGGACATTTCAAATTCCCTTACATATTGTCTTGAGCATGGAGTCTCTCACAATTTTTCTATTATATGGGTGGAAGGAATGATGTTCTATGTTTTAACTATTATGTTGTTTGGAAACACGACTCACTCCACCAATCTTGAGTGATTTGAATAAAGTCTCAAATTAATTATTTGATCCTTGGTATATACCCTCTCCTTGATTCTCTCAGCTCATTTAGACTGGTTGTGGATTCATGTGTTACGTCTTGGATTATCCAGCACCTAGAATACAAGTATATTTCTACACACTTCTACACATTATTTCTGTATATTGGTGGATGCACTATGGAAATACACTATATATATTTTTTACTATTTATATTGTTTCAAAAAAGACATTGCTTCCATCAATGTCGAAGTATGTAGATTCCTCGACGTGTCATATATGAACCTGGTCTATATGTTATTTATTTGTTTCTGTAATATATCATTGTTTATTTATATTCTCATACTTTATAGAAATTTATATATCTTGAATAACTATTAACCAACATTAGTGGGGGACTACTGTGATTTTGTATCACGCCCTACTCAGAACACATTCGGTACATGAGTATATTTATTATCATTGGGTAGGGATAAAGGAAATATCTCAACTTTGTATTATTAATATGCCTAATTTATAATATGGAACATCGGTGTAATGTACTGATCATATGATTTTGATTCGATTGCATGAATTTTTTTAGCATTTTAGTTTTCTATATAATGTTGTATATAAATATCCCATGATTCCATTTTATTTATAATCATTACATTAAATCATCATATATCAATGTCAAAAAAATTTATTCTGATATTATTATTCATTTATTTATCTATTTTTACATACATAGGTTATCATTATATCTGGTGTAATCTTCTTTTTTCTTTTGTGTTTCTAATATAGTGGTTATAGTGTTTACGATATATATGCTTATATTGTTGTATAATTACTTATCTTGTCTCCTGTGAAACATTGATAAATATTTAGAGTCTACCCAATGCACCACCATAGTCCCTCACTACTAGTCTAAATCCTATAGCCTATGAGAAGTCTTGTTTGAGGCCATATGACCGACTAACTTGGGGAACATGTCTTATGTATCCTGGGTCTGGATGTTACATAAAATAACAGAGATGAATGTTTCATTACATAGATATGTCAACACTAGTGATTCCAAAGATAAACATATGTAAATTTAAAAACTTTTTACTCCCATTATTACATTTATACATTCAGGATCCTCAAACTCGTTTGTTTCACAGTCTTTAGACTATTCTATTAGACTATATTTGGAGGTTTATCCCATTCCCTTGATGTTTACTACTCCAGTCGGACACCATACATGTTATTTTATGTGATATGGTTTTGTAGAACTATGTTGGAGAATCATAATTACTAGAGTTTTATCATTATACTGTATATACAAGCAAATGATGTCATCATCGATATAGAGTAATTCTATTCATTATATGTGGATAATTATTTCAATTAACATAGATATACATTATCTGATATAAATGGACATAGTGAGTTTTTATTCATTTAATATGTATATTGTATAGGAATTTAGACTATATAAACATATTATTACTTCATAGTAGAATTTTCAAAAACATTAGTTTGTGCTTGGATGGTTCAATATTCCAAATTCATTGTGTAGTTTTTTGAATGTTTTACCAAAGGATGTTTGAAGAAAACCCCTTGAATTTGATTGGATGTTTGGGATACAATTACAATATGTTTTCACTCTAATTTCAGTTACCCTTTATTGAATAATTAATTTTGAGTTGTGTGAGTGTAGAACCCAGATTGATGATTGAATATAGAACTGTATCATCAAGCCCATAACATAAATTTGGGGTGACCTAGTTTTTTTGTTCAAAATGAATGTAGATTGTGTTATGAGGATTTTTATAAACTACCAAATCAAGAATCTGTTGATGATCAATAATATTTACAATGATTCAATGAAAGGAAATATTTTTGAATAGTTGAGATGAGATAACTATTCTTCTATGACCAATTTGTAGTCTGGGTATCAGTTTGTGGGGGTAATGGTTGAATAATTCTTAAAACCTATCTTCCCCTAACGATGATGATACTTTATTATTTTTTAATTTCATTAAATGAATTTTTTTAATCTATATTGTTTATGGAAAAAATAAACTCCATATTTCATTATTCATATCACAAACTTATACTCACGCTCATAAATATAAATTCATCTATAATCGAACTCATATGATTCGAACAGAATTCTTCTCAAGGTTATTTTGAAGACTCCTCATTACCACAAAATAATATAGGATTTTTTTAATTTATTTTTATTAGATGTGGGGGGATGAATTATATATTCTTATAGTGTCTCATTTGGTAGTAATAGTTTCTTCATTGATTATTGAGGAATTTTTTCAATAGGTGTAATACATATTTATTGTGGAGCTTATTAGATTTGTTGTCCTTACAAGATTATATTAGATGTTTTTTCTATCTTATCCTAGATTTTGGTCAAAATAATATAACAGAAAAAAATGTAAAATAATTATTTTAGAGAAATCATTGCATTTTATATTTTGACTAACATAAATGGAAAATGGCCACAACCCTAGGTCATTGGTTTCCTCGGGTGGGGGTGATGATAGTCATGTTCAATGAAACATCAAATTAGATTATTTGTTAAATCTTGAAGTAGAAGTAAAAAATTTAATGGTTATGGGTGAGGAATATTTTCTATAATGAGAATAACTATTCCAATATTGATATATAAATAATATAAATAATTTTTTCCCAAAAAATCTAGATATATTTGGAAATAATTTGCCAATTTATGGACTTCACTAATTTTTAATATATTAGTTACAATTTATCTCATTGAGATATCAATATAAAAAAATGGATTTGTTAGTGTTTCTCAAGGTAAATTACATCATGATCACATACACCATAGGGAAACGTGATTTTTTTTATAAATTACTATGTTTTAATCTATAAATTGTTGATGTTATGGTGTTTTTGGGTTCTTAAATAGAAATTGAATATTCAGAATCTATATAGAATTATATATCGGTGGTTTATTATGGAGTATTTATATTCCTATTTTATAATCCATGATAAATTTGGTAGTGGATTATCTATGGTGTCACGAAAAAGTAGAAGGAATGGGAGACCATGTTTTCCTAGGTGATCCCATTTTGTCTGATCAGTGGATAACCTTTCTTAATTAATGATTATGAATAATGATGATAATCCCATTGATGACGTGTGAACGTGTCCTTAGCGAGGTAATTAACTATAATTTATTATATCAACAAGGAATACTCAAAATATACAGTGGTTTTATGATTTATACTTGGATTTCTAGGATGAAATTAGTTTTCAAATAGTTAGTGATGATGTTTCTAGTTTTCTAGTAGGTGAAGGAAGTGAACCTTGTTCCTAGTGGTATTTTATATCCTTTGGATATTATTAGTGGATGTTGGATGTAATATTTATGTAATTCATCAAACAACTAAACATTGATAATGATTTTTAAAATTTTATATGTATTATAATTTTTTATCTATCGATGTTAGATAACATCTTATGAATTTAATATTTTAGCATAATGGTGTTTTGGTCAAGGTAAATCTGGATGATGTAATAAGACTTCATTGGTCTCTGAAGATGGAAATATGTGATCATTATCCTAGTGTTAACACTACGATACGTAGAGGTGTTTTTCTTGATTTCAAATCTTAGTGATCCATGAATATTGATATCCATCTACTGATATAATGTAAAGAAAATAATACTATCTAATTGATAGAGAATATATTGAGGGCATGTTACATGTATTTTGGCAGATCCATATGGAGAATGTGTACTTTTTTCTCTTACACAAAATAACCAATCACACATATATATGGAACCTAATGTTTTATTTTATATGAAACTACTTCATACCCCATTATGTTAGAGTTAGGTCATTGAACTAGTTTCTCTAATATATAAATTGGTGTAAACTGTGACATAAAGTGTTATTGTGATCTATAAGCAAATGATGGTAGAGAAAAATTATCGGAAGTGCTATGTTGAAATTTGATTAGGCCTATAGATTTCAGTCATTGAGATCATGTGTTCTGAAAATGTATCATTGTTATAGACAATGTTGGATCATTTATTAGATTAATATTTCTTCAATTGTTTTGTCCTTAAAGGATGACTTCTCTTATGTGAACCATGGATTATCCATTAACAATACCCTGATGATAAACCAAATTATGTAAATCATCGATGTCTCATTGTTTCTAGACATTATAAATTTTTGTTACATCAATAATTATTTTTGAAAAGATGGATATTGGTGTTTTTGGGACATTCAAGGAAAAAACTATTGATATTTGGTGTCACTATGAGATGGTGTTTCCTGAGTATTTTAATATTTCAGTTCTTATCCTATTGTAGCATGTGGGTTGGAGAATGACACAAGTATGTATAATCCATATATTCATTATAAATTTCATTAATTGATTCATTATTTATCTTCCATATTGTGAATCATTGTTTTTTATTCCAAATATGATTGATAAATTATCTTATTCTGATTCAGGAGTTCGTTTCTATACATTGATTAGCTCATATATGTAACCACACTATTCTTTTAGTGATTGGTTAAATATATCTTATAGAGGGATTTATATAAGGTATCTCTTGGGTTATTTTGTAATATCTTATATTAATCATGGATATTTTTAGAAATTATATAAGATGGGAATAGATTGAGATGCATTGTATGTAATGTCCTAAATTTATAATTATATTCTTTTCATTTCACTCTATTAGAAAGTTATATGGGATCCCAATGTGTTTTTCCATTTTATATTATATGTAATATTTTTGAAAATATTGCCTTTATATTTCTGTAGTTAACATTATTTAACCACACCACTTTATGTTTAGGTATGTTCAGTTACACTTATTCTGATAATTTTTTCCATGTTTTGGGGGTCTCATTGATTAGTAGTTAGTTAACTATGTAATGTTTTGGGTGAGAATCTATGGATCTCATAAAAGTAATGAAACCTTGATTAATTGAGTGTGAGGGTTTTTAAATCTCATGTAAGTGTTTTTCACCACTGTGTAAATGTGGTGTTTTGTTTCTATAGATTTCATATTGTAATTTACTTACTTGCATATATTTATTGACCTTCATCCTTTATCATGAATGATTTTTCCGTTAAAAAATTTAATTCATGTAAGAGTTCTCTAAATAAATTCCTAGGTTATGTTTGAAGTTATCCTTTTATAAGGGTATTTACTATTTATTTAATCCCACATAAGGGACTTCCCATAAAGTTTCTAGTTTTTAATGTGGATTGGGAATAATAAACATTGAAAATGTAAAATTCATTTGTTAAATAAATTATTGATTTAAATATTTATTTTTGGAATCCAATTATAATTATATACTATTTATAATAATAATAGTTATCCATTTTATTTGTTCTATTTAGGTCCTCTAAAATTTGTGTGTCCCCAAATCACGTTGTTAATGCCTTTTAAAACGCATTAAGGGATTCTCCTAAAACATGATTGGCATGAACCACCCCTATCTCAATCTTAATCTCTATCTCTAACTAATATACTTTTGTTAATTTATTATTGTATAAAATTAAATATTATTTCAATTATCTCATTATTTTCCTTGAAAATTTGATAATATAAATATTTTTATTCAATTTAGTTGGACGGTGTGAGCTGTAATTTTAATGAAATTGCATTAGACTATAAGAACATTAAGGGAATGTGTAGTTTCACCGAAAATATCATTGAATTCATTATGTTTCTGATAATTTATAACAAGGAAAATATCATTTCCAAATGATAATATTATTCTTCCTTATAAAGGAATATCACATACTATGAATTAATTATTCATTTAAAATATGTATTATTGTTTGATTAATATATATATATATATTCCTATATTGAAATATAAAATTATTAACACACATGAAAAAAATTATTAATCTTATTAACTCTTGTTGTGTTAATTTAGATAATTGGATTATTATCCTGAAACAAGCAAGTGATTATCACATAAACATAAAAATTATTTTTTATATTTCATTAAAATATTAATATTTAATTACACAGATTATTTTAATATTATGATCTTTAAAATAATCAGTTAATGTGGAATTATTATTTCATGCATAAACATGTTTTTTTAATTAATGGAGTTTTTATAGAATGTAATTTATTATTTGATGGTTTGAAAGTAATCTAACAAAAAGAAAAATAGTCATAAGGTAATGTTGACAAAAATATAATGGAAATGAATATGAAAATATTAGTTATAAAATTATGGAGAAAACATTTTATGGTACCTCATGATATTAACCATATTTGGTTCTATTTACATTGTTGATGTGATGGTTAAGGTTTCAATAACTATGAGGCTTATTTTTAATACCCATAAAAAAATATATCAATAACATGAATATGATAATTGAATTGGTTGTGTGTTTTTATATGTCATTATGTTCACAAATTATTGTTATTCTAATTCGATGTGTGGTGGCTATGATGTGAGGATACTTGTTGTGTTTGACAAGTGCGGAAATGGTTGTTGTTTTTTATTAATATATTTATATTTTATTTGAGAATGGTTTGTATTGTGGGGTTTTGTCTTGGTGGTTTTTTGGTAGTTAGAGAAATTTTCAAATGAGGAGAGTTTTAATTAAATCCACAAAAGATAGAATTTATGGATTGTGTCTATAAATTAATGAAGTGTAAATATGATAATAATGACATTTTTTATTATATAAATATGATAATTGAGTTTAATAATGTCAGGTAATTGATGTTGTTTTATGGGAACCATAAAATTTATGTTTGATTGTGTATATTTTATGTAATCGTAAATGGGATGTTTGTATTATGGTAGCCATTGAAGCATGTTATAGTTTTGATGGGGAGGTTGTGATAGTTGGTTGTTTTTTTAATCAAATATAAAAAGAGTTTGTCTTAAAAACTATTATGTTTTTTTAAATTTCTACAGGCACCCAACTGAGTCACGTATTTATAATGAAGTCAAATGATTTTTGGTTTTTCAGTTTTATGAAAATCATGTTTAGGGAGTATAGATGGATTATTAACCCCACTCCCTTGATTTCCCTTCCATGATTGGTTTCTTATAAAGGCATGTGATGGATTGGTGATATAGATCACTAGAGGGGCTGATTAAAAATTGGATTATGTGGTTCATAGTGGGATTCACACATGGTTGGATTAAAGAATGTGGTTGAATTACAACATATTCATGATAACCTATTATACTAGTTTCATGAAGTGGTTAGGGATTAATAATTAAGAAATTTTTATGAAATTTTATTTGACTATTATAAATATATGATTGGATTATTGGCCAAGTTTGATATTTGTGGATTTATTATATATATGAAGCTTGTGTTCTTATAATTCTAATGAATATGTAATGGATAGGAGATCTAAGACACACAGTAAATTGGATTGAGATATAATAAAAATGTGAAATTAGTTAAATATTCCCCTTTATAAATAAATTTTTTCTATTATTATTGTACATGGATATGTTATTTGGAAAATGAATATTGGTGAGGGAGGATACTAGTTAACCTGAGAAGTTACTATTCATTTAGTATTTTGTTACATGGTACATTATTAAGGTCATTCAAAATTTTCATGATATTTCATTGGTTCCATATAATTGAATATAGATTTTATTATAACCAATTATATATATATATATATATTATTTACATTTATTAAGAGGTATATCTATGTATAATTGTACATTTATAACTTGTATCAATATGTTTTTTATGTTTCTATGATATAACTATACATGTAATAAAACATGGATACTTTTTTTATAACGAAATAAAATTACATGCATTATGGAATTTAAATTTTTTTATTATTGTCACTATACGTTTTGTGGTTGTGATTGTATAATCTCTTTCTTCTCAATCCAATGTTGTGGTAATTTATCCAATTTTTGAGATTATATACACCTGAATCTAATTACCATCTCCTCCCCAATAATAGTTGGTATTTTTCAATAATTATCTAACTATTTTCATTTCTTGCCAAAGAGGGGTTCCTTTGGAAGTATATGTTTAGGAAAATATAAATCATGATATATATTCAAAATATGTTAATGATTCTCATCAGTGTTAACAAGAACATGGATAAGTAATTATTTTTTAATACCTTTATAATAATTTGATAAATATTTTTATCGAAAAAATGTATATGATCCTGGTATTCAAATTTGGTGACATGTATCTCTTCATTGGTCATCCTCCTTAGTATACATGTTATGAAAACAACATAATGAGTCTATGGGGGAAATATCAGATTTATTTTCTCTATGATCTTGGATTTCATGACACAATTGATGGACATAGTTTATAGGATCCATCCATTGAAAACATTAAATTTTTGTGTGGAAATAAATTATTTCCTCATCTACAACCCTAATATATTAGATGTGTGTGTTGTGTTGCTACTAGTAAATACTAACAATAGAGAAGGATGTATCCTCTGGGTCACCATGCATCTCTAAAACTAATAATTTTTAGTATTACCAATGGTGTTTTAACTTAAAATGGAATTTATAATCTACCTTGAGAGTCAATATAAATACAATGAAATTTTTATCATGTATGATTGTGATCACCTCCAAATGTCAGAGGTTCCAGGTCGGTTATATCATCCTTCATTACTATAGGGAGGAAATAGTTGTTTGGTTTGAAGTGTTTGTCTGGTGATTTAGATAGTGAGATGCAGTATATAGAGGTGTCTCATGGGTGAAAATAGTTTGATGATGAATACTTGTATCTGATTATGAATGTAGTGATTTAGTTTTGGATTTTATGATATATCCTATAGAAGAAACCCAATCAAGAATCCTATTAATTCTACATCAATTGAAAAATAATTTCATTTCAATATATTTCATGGGTATAGAAATTATCATTGTGTAATTTTTTTTGTTTTTTCATATGCTATCATGTTTTGAGTCAATGTTGAACTTCTTTAAAAATTATTTTTGTCCTTGGTAATTTATAAAAAAAATTGTTACAAAATAATCAGGATTATGGTTGTTTAATGGATATATTTTCTATCTTTATTTAAATGTTGTTTCTATTTATTTATAAAAGACGTATTGACTGAATCCATCCTTCTAGTAATACTTGTTTCATCAACTAGAAAGATATATTTTTACAATGCATTAATATGAACAACTTTATGTATCATATATTATTTATTTATCATTTCTGGTTTTTATAATAGATATTCATGTTGTATAAAAACAATCACTTTTATTTTTTTATATCTATGGAGTTTGTAACTTTTTTGGAGTTTGTATCAAGAATACGACAATGTATTATTTCATATTCAAATGAATGGTTTTAGAATCATCATTGTTTATGGATGCATAATTGGAAAAAACATAACATTTGTTCTCATGTGAGAAGGTAAATGGTTATTCCATTTATGTTCTAGAACCAATAACCAATTTATTTTCATTTTTTTGATTTCTATTTGTGACATATTATATGAAATTTAGGTTCATTAATCTAATACCACTAATTTATCTTATAGGGACATAAACACTAGGCCACTTGGGAATTGGGATCAATCCTACGAGACGAATCATATGTTTCTATGTTAATTGGAAAAAAATATTATATATACATTATAATCCATTTTGGGATATAAATTAAAAAAAATAGATTCCATTTTTCATTATGTTCTAAACAATCACTGCTGGGCCTTATACAGAATATGAGGCCCAAATATAGATTTCTTGTCATTTTAATGGACCAAAGAGGGAAATATTTTTCCGGAATGATGGTACGATTCATGATATGGAATATGGAAGATGAAAATAATTAACCAAGGGTGTATTCAAATATATTCTAATTATTAAGCCAATCATTATCATGAGAATGCAAGATTTTAAAAATTGTTAGTTTTTTATCATCTTTGGAAAATACATGTAGATATTTCATCATATACAATAGATCCCCACTATCAATGGAATAAATAGTTTACTGGGAGAATGATTATGTTTATTTAGCTATCATGTTCCCTAGTAGTATGAGGTTATTCCCTTAGTTACGCTGTTCTTATATTGGTGACCATGGAGAATGGGGATCATGTATGGGTGACATAGGAGAATGGTGACGATATAATGCGGAGAAGGGTGAATGTGTCACCCATATAAGTGATATAAAGTATTGGGGTAAATATTTAGATGTCCCATGTAAATGATCTATATAGATATGTTTCCTCGAGAAATATGAACTCACATCGTTCTCATAGGGGAAATAGATTTAAGAGTAACTGTGAGTTATTAAAGGTGGTATGAAGAAATTGTATTGTGAAGGAGGGTTCAGTGGTTTTGATAACTTCGTTCACAAAGACCTATGTGAATGGGAAATTGGTTTGGTGGTCACTAATAGATGATAATTTTACTTTAAATAAATACTACACACAACCAAATTTTATTGAATTTTTCACTATGGTTAGAAAATCTCATTTCATTAGTCGACCTAGGTGTTCATTCACCTTATTCATGGGAATGAACTAGGTGAACAGGACCCTAAAATTTTCTATTGACAAAAAAATATAAATACCCCATCCATCCATGATTTTTTCCATAGAAATGAAAAAAACTCAAATTATGTAGATTTTAGAGGATCGTATCACTTATTCATAGCCAATAGGTTCAATTAGGGAGTCTCTTTTATAAATAGTACATACTCCCTCACTTATAGGGTTAAAATGGTGATAATTGAGTCCTATAAAATATTGGTCTAGGTTTAAATGTATTATCGATGGCTGACTTAGGCCTCCCAACTCTTCTTAATAGAGAACAATATTCAGGCATATAGATGGTTGAGTATACTCTGAGTCATAGATTTAAATATCTCATTAAGGAAGTCTAAAAAATACATGGAAAATAAATGTCTCATGGATCCACTAATGAGATGATTTGGGAACAAATATTGATCCCCCTGCCTGAAATATTATTCACCTTTTTCATATAATTTTTGGGACTCGTACATTCCAAACAATCATGTTTCAATGATGATTCATTGATTTTTTCATAAAACTATTTCTTTTCAATCCCATAATAACTTGTGACTACATAACCACAATCATATATTTTCTAAGTGTTACTAGGTCTATGATATAAAAAATGATAAGTAGAGTCTAGAAATAAAAGATGGGTGCAAAAAATCATTTGGGGGGATGGTTATCCCTTATTATTCACACAGTCTATAGGTTATCAATTCATTAAATTTTTATATAGAGTGTCTATTCCTCATACATTACAATGTGGAAGGAAATATTCAACAATGTAAAAGAATAATGACTTATATTTATTTATTTCTGAAAATACGAATTCTTAATTAACTATTAATCATCCTACAAAAAAAAATTGTAACATAATGTATTTGTAACATAGTATTAGATACAATGATACACACCTCAAAATATACTACAATATCTTCCATATGTATCCCCAAAAAATCAATGATTCATTTCACAAAATCGAAATCCTCAACTATAATTTATACTAATATATTTCTTAGAATCCACACTTGTAAAGAAATATTATTTCTCATTTCCAATGTCACAATAATTATAATTTAACTATTCAATGTTATTTTTAATGTTGGTGATTAGAATACCAAGTATAAATTTTTCAATTCACCTCAATTCAAATAATATATATGAAAACATGGAATATAAAATATTTGTCATAACAAATCCCTCAATCAATGAAATTTTTTAATAACTTGCTAAAAGAGGAAAAATTTGCTAAAATATTTAAATATACATTTAAAATATATTTTTATAAAATCTATCTTAAACATGTTCAAAAACTAACCAATATGTAGTGATAGATCCCACCCACAGAAGAAAAAATCATATTATAGTTCTAGGAATGAAATAACAATTATAGAGTTGTGCATCGACAATTCTTAAGAGAGAAAATCAGGTATTCTTTTTCATTTTATAAAACCAAATGTTCCTATACCCATTAATGATCCTCGACAACATCAGTTTAATATTTTTTTAGTTGACCACGCACAACTAAGAGTTTCCACTTCTCATAATTAATCAATAATTTAATAATCTATATCATTAATTAGAAATAATCTACCCAAAATAAAAATATATCATTACAATACATAAAAAACTCAATCCCACCAACATTACATAATATAAATATAAAAACATTAATATCCAATAAAAACATTCCACCCTAAAAACATTAAAAACACTAAAAGGATTATTTTATGAAAAATACTCACTAACCAAGAATATCACTAACATTCAGTTCATTAAAAAACAATCAAACAAGAATGCTTTTAAAAAATTAAATAATTTTTTAAATTAATCATTTTTCAAATAACAAAATATAAAAATCTATGGAATACTAAATAAATAAAAATAAAATTCATATATTGTATAGTAGATATATCCTAACGCATACATGGTGAAACCATGAGATGACAATTGGAATTAAAAACCCATTTTTCATCTATGTTTATTCAACATTTAGAGAAAAATCCATATCCATAATCAATAATTAATCTAAGAAATATCAATACCCATATGGTTTGGGATTTTCAATAAGAGAAAAAAAATGCATCAAATTTGAGAACGAACATATTTTAATTGGTTATCATTATATCCACAAGAAATATTTTCCAATAATTGAATTGTATGAAAAATAGAGGTGGGAGATAATTGAAAATAGCTATAAGTATGGCGAGATATAAGTTAGAGACATAAAATAGTGTTGTAATAATGAATATATTGTTTCGAATTACATTTTATGTGGGGTTTTAATGCATTTTAGTTCAGACTACTATGTCTTATAGAATGTATGTTTCCCCCATGGAATAAGTTATTCACCTACCAACATGATTGGATTTGATATTTCATGGTACTAAATACTTTGAATATCTCCCATGAACATCCAAATTTCCATCAATTTCACTCTAACCACTTCAATAAATAAAAAATTAAACCAAACTTTTATATATATTATTTGAGGGAATATAATAAACTCCCATATACATTCCTTAAATTAGAATGATATTTTTTAATGTTATAAGTCAAAATATATGGATATTATTAAAAAATTAATGCATCCATGCATTGGGGTTTCTTGTTTACAAACCCTTATTTCAAAAGCATGTGTGAAAAAAATTAATATGTACCTAACAACACCATATCATGATATTTGGTGATATGAAAAAAAATAATGAATGTTATATAAAAATTTAAATAAATACGTTTACAACTTATAATATTAACTGATCTAGGAATATACATCATAAACTATGATATGTGAAACAATTTATGCATAGTACTATATCAGGTGAGAATTGGAAGTGTCACACCACATCCATGATATAACCAATCAAATCTAATGTGATAACATTTCTAGTGATCATAATTTCCAACATCTCAATCCTTCTCTGGAATAACATTGGTGAGTTCATTAGGATTTATGGATATTCCATGAATTACTCTAATGATATTTATTAATTATCAACATAATACACCTTCAAAAAAAATTATAATTCATTTTCTCTCCAATAATCTAAAGTTTTTCATGTTTTAGTAAAAAATAATCTGACCTGATTTTCCCAATAGTGTTTTGTTATTTTGTTTCTTCAATTAGATAATCTATGTTATAAATTTAATAAATGAGATCTTTCTATGATTGATTGCGTATCCCTCCAATGTATGTATAATCATTTCATCCCATAAACATTGGATATTGAATAAATATATGTTTAATACCCATTAATAATTACTTGGATAAGTTTTAGTCTATATAACATAATACAGTTGGTGATTTAAAAAATGAACATGATGGTTAATTATTAAAATTTTGGATATGTGGATTAAATCCCTATATACAATATTCTACATTTTTAAAAAGATATAAATATTTAACACAGATTTATTATATCATGGTTGGAATTGAATGGAATGAATTAATAATGTTCAATGAATGGAGATGGTGAAAATTATATAAGGGAACATAACTAGGTAGAGAAGAGTAGGGTACATGAATAAATTTGTTATTATTAACATAATGAAAACGATTTATGTTATTAGATATGAATCAAGATTGATTGATAGAGATCTAAATATTATCATGCATGGATATTAATTGGTATAAACTAAAATGAGTATTATAAATCCTACTCATCCTCATAAATTAATTAAGAGTTTTAAATTCTTAAAAAAATTGAAAAATTCATTTAAATAATATCTATGATGATAAAATGGTGGTTATTAAAGGACGATATCATATAGAGATGATGTGGATGATTCCTAATATATAATTTATTTAAATTTTAAATATATACTATGTAAAAAATTCAATATATTAAAATACATGCATATGAAAATTTCATCATAGCTAAATCATTAAATTAGAAGTCACTATGTATGTAAACAATGTCATGAAGAACCATAGAATAAAATTCAATGGTATTTTAAATTTCCCATAAAAACAAATCTATATGGATAAATTCTAATATATATCATAATTAGACAAAAATTCATCTTAATGGACCTCCACGTAGAAAATTGAATCAACATAGTGAAATTCCTTATACAAGGATTTCTTTTTAATATATGAACAACAAAATTATTGATTCTAATTTATGTCCAAATTTAGATTCAAATTTATATATATAAAGTCTCAATGAGGTGAACCAAAATTTTAGCAACATGAATCAAAATGTTGATATGTGATGTAATGTGTAATGGATATTTTATGAAAATTAATTTATGTAATAGAAACAGAAATTCATATTGTTGATTTTCCCTGACATACAGAATACAAATTAAAATATTTATTATTTTATTAAAATGAAGAAAAAAACAATTGGTATGATGTAAGATACCATCATTCATGGTTTTAAAATCACATATTTAATAATTGGTTATAATCCAGGAATTAAAAGAAGGAGTTTTTCATTATCCATAGTAAATTTACATTTTATGTGAGATTAATAGTGTAGCTTATATAATTAATATTCTAATGATTAATGAAATAATTAAATATTAATTTTGTTCAACTATGAATCATAGAGAATTCATTATTTGAGATATTTTTAGGATTTAAAAATTCAGAGAACAACTATATCTATTTCATAATGAACAAATTTGTTTGGTTTTAAATAATATTGAAATGTGGATTCATTGATCCTAGAGTTCTTATTTATAAATTCCAACTTTATAATGATGTGTAGTAGATCGAGGTTTCACGATTGGCGGATATTGATATTTTGTAATTATATAGAGACATGAAAAATTGTAAAGGAATCTAGATTTAATTATTATAAAAATGGATATGGGTTCAACAATGAATTTTCTTATGCATATTTTAATAAGGATATATTTTTTCTATGTACATAATTTTAGTAGATATATTTTAATGATATGGAATTTTAGGCTTATAATAAATTTTCTAGAGATATTTCTAAATAATATTAAATATTTATATTCATTAAATTAGTATGTTATTAGAATTATAATTTTATTGAAAATGTACCACATGAGATTATATAATAAACAGAAAAGGTGATTTTTTCTGGCTAATTTAGGATTGTATCCAATTTCAATCCTTGAAATAAAATTTATTATCATTTATGTATCATATGATCATTTAATGTATCAACTAATTCAGTAGTGAAAACATGAATATCGATGAATAAGAATTAGAAAAAACAATATGTTGTCAATGTGGATATAATTAAAATATTAATGACAAATTAGAGTTATGCATCTATTAATTATTAAATTACCTCTCAAATAAGAGAATAAAGATCCACTAAATATTTTAGTAAAGAGTACGATGATGAATTTGATGGTAAAGATGAAGTTGGATATTATTCTAATATCACTATCACATTGTCAATGTGATGAGAAGATAAAAATACCATGACATGATATATTATAGAAGTTCTCAATGGCGCATTACTGTATGAATATCACAATATCTCATTGAATTATACAACTATATGAATATATTGGTACGATTAGTGAAGATAAGCATTGAGAAATGTCTGTTTTTATAGGTAATATTTTTTACCCTATAACATATGAGGAGATTCTTGTGGGAAGAAAGTTATCATTATTATAATGAAAAATAAATAATTATATAAAATTACATTTTAATTAAATAAATAATTTTTTATGAAATGTATTTATAGAAAAAAATCCTATATATTTAATTGTTTTAGACCATTATATTTTTGGAAGAAATTATTTTCCTTGACGTAAAATAACATTATCCATTATAACCATTTATAGTATGCTCATTCTACAATTATTGTAATATTAGTATATATTATGGGTAATTATAAAGTAAAATAGACACATATGGAATAACTGATGGCATTAACCAGTAGGTTATTTCCCTATTAGTCCAAATCATATGTTTTTTGTAGGGATATGACATCACTATGATTTACATTTGATCATGCCTTAGATGAGATTCAAAAAATTTATCTATTGTATACAATTTTTTTATCATTATATAGAATACATAGATATCCATACATAGAATATTTTTCTTATTATATGAATATTAATTACATTCTATAATGATATGTGTCGTAATCATATTAGACTATTATCATTAAAAACAATAATAGAAAAACATATAGTTTCTACATAAACCAGGTAATCCATAAAAAATTTTGTCCAACATATAATCCTTTTTAAACAGATCTTATATAAAACCATTCATAAAAAAAGTGAATGGAAGAATAAAAATGGTGAGTTCAAATACTCAGTAAGAGTAAATAAAGGAGGAATTAATGTTTATATATGGATAACATGAAAATAAGTGTATTATAACATGAGATTAACATTTTAATACCATACTGTTCATATAAAATATTGCAATATAGAGTCCTTGAATAATAATTTTCAGTTCATAATATGTTAATCATATAGGAATCAAATGTCAGGATCCATGAGAATATAAAATTTCCAGATGATAATGATTTTTCCATGGAAATAAACATATGATATAATTTAATTTTTAGAAACTGACCACTTATTTATCATCATAGTTGAATTGGTCCACTCTCAAAACCAAAAATATTACACAAGGTATATCACCGATTACAAAATAGTGGAATGTGTTTCAAACTACATTTGGTTCAATACCCAATCATTTCTTTTTTATCTCTGGAGATATCAATCACTACCCAAATCAATAAAGGTGTATATAATTCCTAGCCCACCCTTCACATAATCTTACAAGACTCATATGTAATCCACAAGTCAATGATCAATCATTACATATATTAACCCATGAAAAAAAAATTCATTATAAAATCTCTATAGATTAAACCATTGAAAATAAATGGGTTTTATAAACTTATTATGATCATAAAAATAATCCCTCTAGAAACAGAATTGGCATAGAATCGTTGGATTATATCCCTAATATAGAATATATTACTCCAAAGGTTGTACTAATTGATGATTAGAAATACCATTAAAATATCATTAAATTATTCTTCATAAAAATATTATTTCCATCTCGAAAACAAGTAATTTAAATTAAATAATTCCATAAATTTTGAATAAATTTTTTTCTTTAAAATAAACCTCAAAATAATTTCATGTATTCTTTTTATCATTTACAATTTATTATTTTACGAAATAATAATTATTTCTTATATATATATTAAAATACTCCTATAATTTTTTATAGAGAATAAAAAAAGTACATCATTAATAAAAATTCAAAATATAATAATTTAAACTCAATTATTATGAATCCAAAATGGCTACAATTGACATCAAATAATCTTTAAATAATATATAAACACTCTCTAATAAATTTAAAGAAAACATGGTCATTTATTATAAAATATTTTTTACCACATAACAAACAATGTTGATTTTCCTTAGTAGGTAGTATTTTGGTCATTTTATTTCCTTGACTAATATTGAATGAAAACATTTATTCCATAGAAATTACCATATATTTTAAAAAATAATGAATTTATTGATTTATAGTTTATAACCTTTTAATCATATTAAGAATAATTATGAATAATTTGGATAAGAATGAAATTGTATCTTAAATCACTTATCACATTGCTAAAATACAATTCATAATCCATAAAGAAATAAACAATGATGAAAATTTATATCTCAAATTATTCATTACAATAATAATAATGGAAATTAACTGGAATTATATACACTAAATAAATCATAAATGTTGTAAACATAACATATTTCCTGCAGAAGTAAAATAGAAACTAGAACCCCATACCAATATTGTAATTTTTGAGTTATAATACCAATCAGAAAATACATATTAATTAATAAATAAATATAATAATAATTAATAAGATAATGATAAATCATGTGAAATGGGAAGTAAATACTCCTCACAAAAGAAATAATCAAAGAATTTTTCATATTTCCCACAAAATAGAATCTAAGTTGATTATATCATGCGACATTGGAAGGATTTGAATATTAATAGCCATTATGGAATGAAAATAAATGTAAATTTGAACACAAAAAAGATAAATGTCTTTATGATATTAAATTTCAATAAGGTAGTATATATACCACACAAAAGAAACTTGTGGGGGATATAGAATATACCCTAGAGAATGAGAAGTGAGACTGTAATCTATTATAAGTTTTATTAAGTTGTAATAATAGTTTACATGAAAGAATAACATTAAATAAAAAATTACAAAATATGAAAGTAATTAATTACATGCGATAAAATATTAGAACATTAATATATACACCACAAAAAATAAACATGTTTTGAATATGGCATATGTACAAAAAAGTATATGTTAATTATGAATCTTTTACTCAAGTCTCAAATTCCATCTCACATGTTAGAAAATAATATTTAAAAAATATATTAGTATAAATATTTTTGGGAAATAATTAGATACATATCATATAATATTGGATTACATATAACCCCCTTATCACATGTTTTTTAAAATTTCATTACAAAACATTGTTCAAGGTCACAACTAAAACAATTATCATGTATATTTTGTTGTGATATTTTTTGAATCAATTATGTTTATGATGGTTCCATCATATCCGTAATTTTTATAAATGATATAATTATAATATAAATTTATTATATACATAGTTATTTTCATCCATTAATGTCATTGATGTAAAATGAATTACACTTCTCATGGAGATAATATTTTTTATGCATTAAAATATGATGTTTCATTATTTGAATAATGGATCAAATGAATGGTATATATTAATTAACATTTTGATAATATATATATATAAATATATATCATATATATATATATATATATTATATATAGTAAATTTATTTTATTAGCATCTATGTCAATATAAGTTGAAAAACATAACATATCGCTTGGTGGAGGTTGTTGTAACGCCCCGACCCCAGCTACCCAATGTCGGTGCATTATTACATAACATTGGCATGATCACAAGAAAGATCAAATCTCGAAAGACCGATTGGTTTAGTAGCCTTGGAAACACTAGATATATTCATAAGTTTTACATTACATCATTAAACGAAAAACTACTACAACAACATATTGTCTCCATAATCTACACTCATATCCCCACAAAATATCCCTGCATGTCATTCATAACTTACTTCTTCACTTCCTGGGAAAAATAAAACATAGAAAAGGGGTGAGCTCAAATGCCCAGTAAGGATAACAATAAAGCGGAACATTCAAAATAAGCATAAACATTTAAGGCAATGAATTACTAAAACAAAAGCCTTATAAAATTGAAATTCAACATAGTATGGCAAAAGTAAAATGAAATAATGCCATTTACTTATTCACATGGATATTCTACTAATCGAATAATCACATGAAAAAATCAATAACCATTTTCACAATGTTGGAATGCATAATGTCAGACTGTCATAACCACATAGTCAAGGCCTCGTGCCAAGACTACAAATAAGATTTTGTCAAGGCCTTGTGCCAAGACACTAGTTTGTCTCATGAGACCTACCGATGCATCGAGGAGCTATAGTGGGCTCCACCCGTCACTTATTAAGTCCAATGCATTCCCATATGAAAAGGTTTAAACATAACATAAACATTCGTATTAGAACTAGCATACGAAATGTCAATAATTTCACCATAAACTATGAATGGTATAAAAATAGCACATCCACAGTCAAACATATCACAAAACTTTCAATACAATATAGAAGTTTTGTATCATAATAAATCAACTTCAAATAATCTTAAAATCCATCAAAGGATGTTGACATAGATGAAATCAAAATTCTTTTTAAAGAAGTATCTCCTTTTATTTTGAAATCATTTAAGATCCATATAAAATAAAACATTTTCTTTGAAAATATTCTTATAATCTTGTATGGGAAGCTTCGACGATTTTATAACGGCGGAAAATAACCGCACCCGCCGTATAAGTTAAAAAAAACATTCTTACCTCAATTCTGTCGAAAAGGTTAAAAAGGACCTTGTTTTGAAAACGACGGAAAGATTCCTTTATAAACCTCTTATAAAAAGTCAAACAAGGGTATAAATGACTTTAACCCATATTCTTGTAAATAGTAAAAATGTTTTGAAATACATTTCGAAGAAACATGGATGTGGATGATAAAGAGATCCCAGTAGATTATTACGTATAATACAACCTCGGATAATGAAGAGATTGTGAAATAACCCTTACCTTGTACTTTTCCTTGGTTGGGGTAGGTTAACCTCCTGTATAATAGTGAAATAATTGTTACTAAATTATACAAGAATCATATACATTAATATGATATCATATATGATCTTTTAATACTGATTTGATAATAATATCTTAAAATTATCGTCGTTTCGGGTGTTAACTTACTCATTTTCTTTTATATGTTTTGTTACATAAGCCATGTTTGTAAAGGATAAGTTGTATATTATTCAAATCCAGAATGGTATCAAGTCTTTAAACATCATTTTTAAATCATCAAATGATAATTATACTTGAATGGATACAATGTAAAATGAATCTCATCGCGTTCGTGGAGACGGTAGTCCGTATGTACGCACGAACGCTACTTCCATTTAATTTTTATTTTAAAAGAATCGAATACCAATGATACATAGGTATATTAATATTCCAGTATAATATAATATTTTATACATGTTACTTAAGTTCATTAACACCATCCTTTATACGTTTCATGTGTGGTATGAACGAGTCATATCATTTTAAGGGGGCGGTAGTCCGCACTTCCTCAAATGAAATTATCGTATGTATATACAACATGAAACGAATAATGGTATGAAATAAAATGGAATTACAGAAGCTTATATATAAAATATATATCATTAATATCATATTTAATTATAGTGCCATCATAATGGCCACCATGAGAGGCGGTAAGATGTATTTGAACAATCATCGTTTCGTGAGGCGTTAGTTTTCCATCCACAGAAACATTATGTTCATCATCCATTAGATGTAGTTGTGTGTATGTGTAGTTTGAATCCTTCTTATAACATCATCCTACTATATTGAGGATACTGGTGTTGTTACAAAAGAAAGGAAATAAAAAGAGTTTGCGGGTTGGAGAAGCAAAATAAAGGAAAATAATTTAAGAGAAATCGTTACCTTTAATTTAGGTAACTCACTTTGGTTGGAACCAAAGGACTTCTTGAAATGATTTCTGCCTAATGGGAAGCTTCAAGGAGGAGGAGAGGGATGTGGGGAGCTTATTTGGGCAGAGTTTGGTCGAGCCAAGTGGCTTGAGAGGTGTGAGGAATGAGTATAAGTGGTCTCCTTTTATAAGGGAGAAGAGGGGCTCTTTAGGAAAGAGTGAAAGTATTACTTTATACTATAATTATATTCGGTTTATAATGGTCCAAAAATCATTGAGGTCGAAGATAAGATGACTCATATTCTAAATAACATCAACCAATAAGAATTGGACAGGTTTTAGATAATATTTTAATCATTATAATATTATTTATTTCAATGATTTATTAATGAGGTAAACATTGCATCATTATTGTGTCATTAATAATTTAACTTATTTGATGTCTAAAAATTATAAATAAAATATCATCATGTAGAAAATCTTTTTAGCTTTCTAATGAATATTTATAATCGAAAATACAACATGTATAACCTTATGTAAAAACTGTTCTTCTATAAGATGTAAGCTTATGCCATTTTTATTTTTATTTTATCTTTATTAATATAATGTGTCCCTACCACATAAAAGTTGCTCCAAGGGGTCCCCAAATTGACCCAAGGATTCTCATGGTCGGGTAAGTGTCCACCAATAAGGTTAGGACACGTTTTAGGTTAATTTTGTATTATTATAATATTATTTTTTAACCCTTATATACCGGATTTACCCTTAACCATGGTAAATAAAATATTTACCACAGTAATTATTCAAAATGTCTAAAAATAAAAGTTACCTATTTACACAATTTAGACATCCTGATTCCAAATATGGAATCCATTTTTCTAAATTCAAAACACAGAAGTGGCAGAAATTAATTTAAAATTAATTCCCGCTGTCAAAACAAAAAGCGTGTTTTTAAGAGGTAATAACTATCAAAATATTGACACTTGTTTATGTTCGGTTTAATTGTAAAATTATGTCCAATGACCAACATTATATTAAACGGTAAAAATATATTCTAAATATACTTTAAAACCACTCAAATTCATAATTTATCACTATTAATTATTTTGATTAAAAAAGTTGTTTTTAATTAAAATTTTGTAATTTTCACTATTCATCAAAATATGAAAGTTATCCGAAAAGTACCAAAATTTCACCCTAGGCTAAATTCGATATTACGAATCCAAAAATGAAGTCCATTTTCAAATATAAAATATATATAATTTCAAAAAGTATGTATTACTATTCATAACGGCTAGTTTGATTAGTTGTGGTGTGTGTTAAAACTCAAGGTTGCGTACAACACACGCTACTGTATTATTCAAAGAAAGCGTACCGTGGAAGCTTGGGATGTTTCATTTTAAATTTTTTATGTCACCATTTAGTCAAAAAGTTTAAAATATAGTATTTAAAAAGGGTTCACTATTAAAGTTGATAAAAGTGCAATACTGAAAATGAATTTGTTCTTGCATTATATCTAAGAAACTCATAATATGGATTCTAAAATTATAAGGATTATATAAAGTTTAAAATTTAGTTAACACTATTCATAACCTCTTTTGAACAGCTTGTTTGGTAATTCATGGTGCGATTGAACTTGTTGTTGCGTGTAGTGAAAGTTATTGAATTATTTTGAAGAAATAACACACTATAAAATCTTGGGGTGTTACATTCTCCCCTCCTTCAATAATTTGCGTCCTCGCAATTTGAAATTGTTCTTCGAAAATAAAAGGTTGAAAATAAAAAATATATTTGTGGGAAAACCCACATCGGAAATTGGGTTACTAAAATTTAGTCTTAATACGAGGAAAAGAGAAATCAAAGGGTCACCACCAAATTATGATCTCGATTAGGAGAACATTGGTGGCAATTAGAGACATAAAATCGGAGGAAAAACGTAAATATTTATAGGTAGTGATTGAGGTCATCAATCACAAACAAGTGTATAATTGAGGTCCTTAAATTCATCAATCTATGATGATTTGAAATACCATCGGTTCAACAAAACATAGGGTATTAGGATAACACATTTCTGACGTTTCAAAATATCTTAGTTGAAATCCCACATTGAAAAATGAATTAATGAGGCCTCTATTTAAAATAAAGAGTGGAAAGTATGAAGATTACCGAAAATAACACATACTAGGGTTCCATGTAGGAAAATATGGATATGGAAGAAAAATATAACCATCAATTATATAATGGAGAGTGGTAGAGAACATGGCTATGAAAAGGCCAACAATCCCAAAGCCATAAATTAGTGATGATTTAAGGTACCATCTAGGACAACATTTTTGTTCTATGTTCCTTTTATTAATGTTGAGGAATTTATTTATGAGATTGGATAAGATCATAAGGAGATATACTTACTTTATAATTAGAGTTTTATCCACTAATAAATTTCTACCACAAACTCATCTTTCACTCTAAAAGATAATAGAATTTAAAAAAAATTCTATTTACACTATTCGTATAGGGTTCCAAAATAAACGAATTTATAATTCATCTACAAGATCTTTTAATAAAAACTACATTATTTAATCCAGGACATCTCGTGGGCCAGTGGTAGGTGATACACCCTTGTCGCCCTTCGGTTGCGGGTTCAAGTCTCGCAGCCTTGCCGGACGCGACGGGTTACCGCCCGACTTCCGGGTTGTCCTTTTATGGAAATCCAAAATAATCCAAACTAGAAATATCCAAAATACTTATGTCCAAACTCACAGTCCAACATTTATAAGGAAGTTAAACATAATATAGATCCTTTTTACCCCGTAATAGCATATGAATACCTTCATCATGTATTACCATATTCCTTATTGATTACATTCATGCTCCCTTATTCCTTATAGAATGATGGATATACTTCATTAATCCAAAAATGTTTTAAAACCCAACAATGATGGAATATACAAATCATTAATCAGCTTCAAGGTAGTCAATAATATCCAATATAATTTATCCAAATCCATCATGTATTATTCTAAAATCACCACCTCGGTATCTGAACCATATTATGGTTTATCTTTCTCTCATCCATATATTTTCGAAACATTTAACCTCCTACTGAGTCACTTTTCTTTTTTCCACACCATCTCAAGTCCTTAATGAAATAGTACTGCAGTACAATCCTTATATACTCCATAATTATTATATCAAGTACATTGTTGATACAACACTCAATTGACATAATCAACATAAGAACTCTAATCATCCCTCTTCATCTGCGGTAGTATAATAACTTGATTATTATCCAATAACATCATTTGCGGTATAGTCTGATGACTGGGACATAGGTTCGCGTAGTGTCCAAACTCCTTACAAATGAAGCATTATACATTTAAAACCATTTTCTTACCCTTGCAGTCACGTACTTTTTGCCCTTTTCCTCCACACTTATAACAAACTCCCATTCCTTTCAGGCAAGTTCCAGGGTGTTTCTTTCCACAATTACCACATATGGGAAAATTCTTCTTTTCCTTCTTCCCTTTATCCATCTTTCTATCTTCCATCCTTTTCTTCTCTTGCTTCCCTTCAAAGCCATAAGACTCAGTAAACTCTTTACTTATCTTATCAACACATGATATTATTTCTTCATATGATGATAATACATGAGAGACTATTTCTCTTATAAATTCTATCTTAAGACCATGAAGGATATGATCCTTCCTTCTCTTTGGATCATGTGCATTTCTGGAGCTCTCATTCCTTCTACTGGGCGCCATTTCTAAACAATGGCATACACTAGATCAGTTTATTAATCAAAATACATAATCTCATACTTATAAAACACTTAACGTAAATTGAACTATTTATGGATATAATCCATAATTATAAAAATGTTTTCTTTGAGGAAGTATATACTCATAAACCCTTCATAATGATTTGTAATGAAAATGAGAGTTATCCTAAGCATATCCCCCGGGAGTGTCGTAACCAAGAGTGTAGCAAGGCCCGTTGTCGTGCACCAGTTCCCGTTCGAGTCTAGCTCAAAGCGGTGTTTTCGGGTTTTACACCTAGGTACATCTGTGCCAGAGCCGCCTCTACCTGCTTGTATCCAGATAGGGATGTATTGCTCGGAAAACTCACAAAATATCTACAATACCAAAATTCTAGGAAGTTCTTCTATACTAATCATCAAAGTTCATCTTAGGTCTACGTGCTCTAATCAGAGTTTATCTAAATCTAGTTTCCAAGGTTTGTACTAAACTTCCTCTGATACCAACTGTAACGCCCCGACCCCAGCTACCCAGAGTCGGTGCATTATTACATAACATTGGCATGATCACAAGAAAGATCAAATCTCGAAAGACCGATTGGTTTAGTAGCCTTGGAAACACTAGATATATTCATAAGTTTTACATTACATCATTAAACGAAAAACTACTACAACAACATATTGTCTCCATAATCTACACTCATATCCCCACAAAATATCCCTGAAGGTCATTCATAACTTACTTCTTCACTTCCTGGGAAAAATAAAACATAGAAAAGGGGTGAGCTCAAATGCCCAGTAAGGATAACAATATAGCGGAACATTCAAAATAAACATAAACATTTAAGGCAATGAATTACTAAAACAAAAGCCTTTTAAAATTGAACTTCAACATAGTATGGCAAAAGTAAAATGAAATAATTCCATTTACTTATTCACATGGATATTCTACTAATCGAATAATCACATGCAAAAATCAATAACCATTTTCACAATGTTGGAATGCATAATTCCAGACTGTCATAACCACATAGTCAAGGCCTCGTGCCAAGACTACAAATAACATTTTGTCAAGGCCTTGTGCCAAGACACTAGTTTGTCTCATGAGACCTACCGATGCATCGGGGAGCTATAGAGGGATCCACCCTTCACTTATTAAGTCCAATGCATTCCCATATGAAATTGTTTAAACATAACATAAACATTCCTATTAGAACTAGCATATGAAATGTCAATAATTTCACCATAAACTATGAATGGTATAAAAATAGCACATCCACAGTCAAACATATCACAAAACCTTCAATACAATATAGAAGTTTTGTATCATAATAAATCAACTTCAAATAATCTTAAAATCCATCAAAGGATGTTGACATAGATGAAATCAAAATTCTTTTTAAAGAAGTATCTCCTTTTATTTTGAAATCATTTAAGATCCATATAAAATAAAACATTTTCTTTGAAAATATTCTTATAAGCTTGTATGGGAAGCTTCGACGATTTTATAACGGCGGAAAACAACCGCACCCGCCGTATAAGTTAAAAAAAACATTCTTACCTCAATTCTGTCGAAAAGGTTAAAAAGGACCTTGTTTTGAAAACGACGGAAAGATTCCTTTATAAACCTCTTATAAAAAGTAAAACAAGGGTATAAATGACTTTAACCCATATTCTTCTAAATAGTAAAAATGTTTTGAAATACATTTCGAAGAAACATGGATGTGGATGATAAAGAGATCCCAGTAGATTATTACGTATAATACAACCTCGGATAATGAAGAGATTGTGAAATAACCCTTACCTTGTACTTTTCCTTGGTTGGGGTAGGTTAACCTCCTGTATAATAGTGAAATAATTGTTACTAAATTATACAAGAATCATATACATTAATATGATATCATATATGATCTTTTAATACTGATTTGATAATAATATCTTAAAATTATCGTCGTTTCGGGTGTTAACTTACTCATTTTCTTTTATATGTTTTGTTACATAAGCCATGTTTGTAAAGGATAAGTTGTATATTATTCAAATCCAGAATGGTATCAATTCTTTAAACATCATTTTTAAATCATCAAATGATAATTATACATGAATGGATATGATGGAAAATGAATCTCATCGCGTTCGTGGAGACGGTAGTCCGTACGTACGCACGAACGCTACTTCCATTTAATTTTTATTTTAAAAGAATCGAATACCAATAATACATAGGTATATTAATATTCCAGTATAATATAATATTTTATAAATGTTACTTAAGTTCATTAACACCATCCTTTATACGTTCCATGTGTGGTATGAACGAGTCATATCATTTTAAGGGGGCGGTAGTCCGCATTTCCTCAAATGAAATTATCGTATGTATATACAACATGAAAAGAATAATGGTATGAAAAAAAAATGGAATTACAGAAGCTTATATATAAAATATATATCATTAATATCATATTTAATTACAGTGCCATCATAATGGCCACCATGAGAGGCGGTAAGATATATTTGAACAATCATCGTTTCGTGAGGCGTTAGTTTTCCATCCACAGAAACATTATGTTCATCATCCATTAGATGGAGTTGTGTGTATGTGTAGTTTGAATCCTTCTTATAACAACATCCTAGTATATTTAGGATACTGGTGTTGTTACAAAAGAATGGAAATAAAAAGAGTTTGGGGGTTGGAGAAGCAAAATAAAGGAAAATAATTTAAGAGAAATCGTTACCTTTAATTTAGGTAACTCACTTTGGTTGGAACCAAAGGACTTCTTGAAATGATTTCTGACTAAGGGGAAGATTCAAGGAGGAGGAGAGGGATGTGGGGAGCTTAGTTTGGCAGAGTTTGGACGAGCCAAGTGGCTTGAGAGGTGTGAGGAATGAGTAGAAGTGGTCTCCTTTTATAAGGGAGAAGAGGGGCTCTTTAGGAAAGAGTGAAAGTATTACTTTATAATATAATTATATTCGGTTTATAATGGTCCAAAAATCATTGAGGTCGAAGATAAGATGACTCATATTCTAAATAACATCAACCAATAAGAATTGGAGAGGTTTTAGATAATATTTTAATCATTATAATATTATTTATTTCAATGATTTATTAATGAGGTAAACATTGCATCATTATTGTGTCATTAATAATTTAACTTATTTGATGTCTAAAAATTATAAATAAAATATAATCATGTAGGAACTCTTTTTAGCTTTCTAATGAATTTTTATAATATAAAATCCAACATGTATAACCCTATGTAAAAATTGTTCTTCTAAAAGATGTAAGCTTATGCCATTTTTATTTTTATTTTAACTTTATTAATATAATGTGTCCCTACCACATACAAGTGGCTCCAAGGGGTCCCCAAATTGACCCAAGGATTCTCATGGTCGGGTATGTGTCCACCAATAAGGTTAGGACACGTTTTAGGTTAATTTTGTATTATTATAATATTATTTTTTAACCCTTATTTACCGGATTTACCCTTAACCATGGTAAATAAAATATTTACCACAGTAATTATTCAAAATGTCTAAAAATAAAAGTTACCTATTTACACAATTTGGACATCCTGATTCCAAATATGGAATCCATTTTTCTAAATTCAAAACACAGAAGTGGCAGAAATTAATTTAAAATTAATTCCCGTTGTCAAAACAAAAAGCGTGTTTTTAAGAGGTAATAACTATCAAAAGATTGACACTTGTTTATGTTCGGTTTAATTGTAAAATTATGTCCAATGACCAACATTATATTAAACGGTAAAAATATATTCTAAATATACTTTAAAACCACTCAAATTCATAATTTATCACTATTAATTATTTTGATTAAAAAAGTTGTTTTTAATTAAAATTTTGTAATTTTCACTATTCATCAAAATATGAAAGTTATCCGAAAAGTACCAAAATTTCACCCTAGGATAAATTCGATATTCCGAATCCAAAAATGAAGTCCATTTTCAAATAGAAAATATATATAATTTCAAAAAGTATGTATTACTATTCATAACGGCTAGTTTGATTAGTTGTGGTGTGTGTTAAAACTCAAGGTTGCGTACAACACACGCTACTGTATTATTCAAAGAAAGCGTACCGTGGAAGCTTGGGATGTTTCATTTTAAATTTTTGATGTCTCCATTTAGTCAAAAAGTTTAAAATATAGTATTTAAAAAGGTTTCACTATTAAAGTTGATAAAAGTGCAATACTGAAAATGAATTTGTTCTTGCATTATATCTAAGAAACTCATAATATGGATTCTATAATTATAAGGATTATATAAAGTTTAAAATTTAGTTAACACTATTCATAACCTCTTTTGAACAGCTTGTTTGGTAAGTCATGGTGCGATTGAACTTGTTGTTGCGTGTAGTGAAAGTTATTGAATTATTTTGAAGAAATAACACACTATAAAATCTTGGGGTGTTACAGTTGTAGTCCCTACCTATGCATGATTGATGTTATTATTATCTATTAGATTGGAATGTAATAAGGTAGATATGATATGATAATTTAAAAAGAAAAATTATATCAAAAAATAAAAAATAAATATTTTAAATAAAACATTTTTTCCACTTGAGTGAGGCCGTTATAGAAATCAAATACATCAATTAAAGAGGTAGTAATTTATTGTTTACACGATCTATAGTTTTGATTCCAATTTGATGTAAGATTATATTATTATATGACATGATATTAATATATAAAGAACATATTAAATTTCATGGATTGGTTTTATTCTATAATATTTTTTTGATAACATTTTATGGAGTGATAAGAAGAAATAAAATGAAAATTTAGGTTTATGTCTAGTATACTTTTTTTAGATTACTGTAATTGATTTACACATAACACCTTCCTAGGTGTGGGGGGTTTCTGATCATTACATGAAATCTATTATGTGTTTATGGAATTATTTTAGGTTTTTGGGAGTTTATTTTATTTTACCAATGGCAATGGATGTCTTTATTGGAGAAGAGAGGGGGTGACATTTTATAAGTGAGTGAGAGGAAACATTTTGAATTTTTAAAAACTAATGGTATACCTAAATTGAACATTATACAAGGGGAACCAAAATTATTAATAATATAAACATAGTGGAAACATTTATAAATATATTCTTACAATAGTACATTAAACAATGGGTAAACCTGTCTTTATCTATATAATGGTAATTAATTTTTTATATTTTTACTATACATTATTACAAAAATGTAAATAATTTTATTAAATAAAATTTATGTTTAATTATTAAAAAAATGGAATCCTTTTTTAAACAATCATTTCATTTATGAAGATATATTTAATTAAATAAAACCATCAGATGTGATGAAGAAATGAATTTTTGAAGAAATATATTCAAATTTATAGTGAATATTATAACAAAATTCGAAATGAAATTTATTAAAGTAATAAAATTAGATAATGTATAAACAATTTAACTAATATTACATTTAATCCACTTTAATAAAATATATTACATTATAATGTTATTAAATGAAATTGAATGTTTTAATAATAATTATTTTTTTCAGTGTTTCTTAAAAATTATTATTTTAATAAAAATATAAAAAATTTAATCAATTATAATTTTAACATCATTAATTAAAAATTTAATTTAATTTTTTTCAAATAAAATTTTTCCGTCAAAATTAATATTCACAATTTTATCATAAAATAAAATAAAAAAATATATTTTTTTTGTAATACATCATTTTAGAAAAAATATAACGATATTATAAAAAACTTATTACTCATTTATGAATATAATTTCATTATATAAAACCATAATTGAAAGTTTAAAAAAAATTGTTCTTATTCATATCTCATTTTATCTCTTCTTTAATATATATTTATTTTTAAATAAGAATATTAATTATATATTGTGTCTTTTTAAAACCTACTGTTTTGAGTAACACATGATTTCATTGAAAATAATTTTTCTGGAATGAAGAAAATCTTTCATAAATTCTTGTCTGTTGAATTATAAGTCTATAACAATGAATTTTCTCTAAAAATTAATCATTCCCCCCTAAAACATATAAAGATAATTCTACATTATTATATCTCAAGGTTCCCATACTACTTATTTAAATTGATAGATTCTCCAATAAACTTTTTTTAGAAAAGTCATATTATTTCAAAGAAATTTCACAATACGATCTAGATTCATTGGTATTTATTCATCAAAGGAAACATTTTTATTTTTATTTGTGTTTTATAATTTCAAAACATGTGAAGGATCATGTATGTAGATTCTCATGAAAGATAAAAAGAATAAATAATTTATTTGAGTGTCGTTCATTGAAAGTAGAAAATGGTAGAATGTTTTCTATAATAGATCATGAATATAAATGGGGAAAATATACATTTAGATAATATTTACATTATTTCAAAATACCATAACCATAATCCACAAAATAATTCAAATAAATAACTTCTCTAAAATTATGAATAGGTAACATTCCTAATAAATACAATCTAAACGAGAGGTCATGCCCTAGCCATGCTGTTTCAAACCCACGATTTTACCTTTTTGGTATCCAAGTAGGAAATTTATTATATGGTGATAATTATATATACGATCCATAAGTATGTTTGTGATTAATTAGGAATCCCCAAGGAATCATAGGAAAATAACCTACCTATTTTATAAAAGGAATCGATTAATACTCAAAATCCACAAGATATTGTGTATTTGTAACCTATGAGGAATCCACAATGCATATGGTAACACCTATAATTCATAACGAATCACGTGTTGTATATATAATCATAGTCCACAAATAATTATATACATTCCATGTTACATTTATATCATGCTACGCCATCATTATTGAAACACACAATTCCTACACCAAATAAATAGTAATCATACCATGAATACCTCTTATCAAGTATATAATTACCAATCCTCCAAAATAACAAATCATAGGCCATATCATGATAAAAACCATATGAAATGTCATAGAAATGATTGAATAGTCAAATGCTTAATTGTGTGAATAAAACGTCATCATAGAATAAAGATATCACATTAATCACATAGAATCAATCTATATCATATAATAGGCCAAACACACACACAAACAGACACTAACATGTGATCACAAGTCATGGATGAATTTCAATAAATACACACATAAACCATAATATAGAAATAAAAGTGTAATGAGATTCCATTAAGGTATGAAAAACATATCAAAAAATGAATTTATGTCAAATTAAAGAATAAATCACCCCATGTGTCTTAATTAACATGAGTTTTAACCTCAATAGTCAAGAAAAACTATTCACAAAATTATTATAACAAACATAAAACATCATTGTTTCAGGTTTATCAAGTGATACATGTTCCAAAACCTCTTATTTTATTTGAAAAGTAAATACAATATTTCGTTAGATGATACATTCTATCATGGGTATAATTTTGTAATTACTTTTCTAGTCCAACACATGCACTAACAAGTTATCCATTCATTGTTTTATCTATATAATTTATCATAATTATCCATTTTATAATTTTCTCAATTAATTTATCTTAAATTATCATTTACAAATAACTTTTATAAATTAATTATAAAATAACATCTAAATATATTTTGAGAAATTGTCATAATTTATCCTTGTATAAATTTCCTAAGATTTTTTTTATGAATAATGATTTATTAATTTTCACATAAAAATTTCGAAAACAATTTCCTTCATAAAGAACGTTTTTATAATTTTTCATTAATTATCATTTTTTAATTATTTTATGATAATTTTTCATATCTTAACGTTTGTAATTATATTTTTTAATGTAATGTAAAATATATTTTTTATATCAATTTATTTATAATTCATTATAGATTATCAGTAATATTTATATTTTAAAAACTATTCAAAAACTATCATTGATAATTATGTTTATATAATTTATTATAAATGTACCTTTTAAATTATCCTTAGATAATTTTAATTATTTTATATTTATACTTCAATTTTATTATTATTTCATAAACTTGTATCTTATAAATCGATAAAACCATGTGATAAAATTTTGAATATTTTTATTCTATAAATTATCCTTTTATAATCTAGTAATTATCATTTAATAAGAAAACTTCATTATTTTTTATTATACTATTTAATTATCATCTTAAAATTATAGAAACATCCATCCATAAATCCGTGTGATTATTGTTTGAAATTTTTTATTCTTTAAATAATCTAGTATTAATATAGAAATTATCATCTAATAATTTAATATTTATTCAATGAAAATTTAATAAAATTATCATATAGAAATTATATAAATTATACACTAATAAATCCATATAATTTTCCTTTGATAATTATTATTCTGAAAATTATCATTTGATAATCTATAAATAATCATTTCTAATCAATTGATAATTATATTTTTGATAAATTTGTATTATTTGTCCTCTGAAAATATTAATAAGTTATTCGTTGATAATTTTTCCTAATTAATATATGATTAAAAATTACAGTTTAAGTTGGATAACTTCCCCAAAATTATCATTTGGTTATTTATGTGAATTGTTTTTAAGGACCATGCAGATTCACCATCGAAAATTGTCAGATTGGTAATTTTTTTTATATTAATTGATAATTAAAAGGTATTAACATTTGATAATGCCATGAAATTCTCTCCAATAATTTATCACAAAAAAATAATTTTGTTAATTTATAAAAATTAGTCATCAATAATACAATCTTATTAAGATTTTCTAATGTGTTGGGATTATCCCATGATAATTCAATATATATCATCATTTATTTTTTCCCCACAAGATAATAGTATGTCTGCATGTGAGGATATGGTCTCTAATGTGTAACACTTCTTCAATACATGATCCTTCGTTGCATCCATCATCTAATCATCCAAAAATATCAAAAATCACAACTAATATTGATTTCGTTTTTTATTTGTAACGATATAGAGAAGGATTTTGTGGTTCATATTAGAAAGATTCTCTCATGAAATAGTGCTTCCATTATTTCACTATGTTGACCTACTCTATGAGCATCATGTAATAATTAGTGTAGTTACTCACATGGGGTTATATATTAAAAAACCCATAGGAAATTACCTACTATCTAGGCATTAAAACCACTCACAATGAAATGTATAATGCCTCAAAGTAAACTATATATATAACCCTAGGGTCTAGGTGTTTTAGAAACAATGTTTTAATCAACCTTATATCTAGACCATACATCACATTATATAGACCACAAGATCATCATTGTATTATTATTCAGTAATTTCATGTCTTTAGATAGTTGGGAGAGGTCTAGACTAAACAATCAATAGTATTCTTCTATTCCATGAAATCTCCATATCTCCAACATGTTAAGTGCATTTCTTAGTATATGACAACCCAAAATTTCTCTTGATGTTCATATATACTGGTCAAAATCATTAGATATAAATCGAACATTAGCTCCCAAATACATAAGTCACTCTTTGATAGTTTGTAGTAGAGCCTATGTGCTCAATGTGTTCCTAGAACTACTTCTCGATAACTAGAATGGTTCTCTTGTGTTATAAGATATATGAGGATAACATCGATGAAAATCATGATGAACATGTTCTTGTATTGGTAAATGTACATGTTCTTAAGGTCCATTACCATTTTTGGCTTGTCTGTCAGCCCAGACGGTATTAACAATTACACCCACATTCCTTATATTCTCTAAAGAAATTTCGTGGTAATGTCTTTCACTATTACTGTTAATGATCAATTATAGATTTTATATGACCAATAGTATGCTCGTAGATAATCATAAATATCATCAATCCTAGAAAATAGATATTAATTTTTCAGTATCACGGTGTTCAGATTCTATTAATCTATTAGTTGTAGAAGTCTATTATCACCCTTCTTGGTAAAAAATATTTGTTAATTCCATGGTGAATTTATTAGCCATAGGAATCTATTCTCCTCCAAGTCATCCAGTTAAATCATTATATCATTTATCTGAGTTGGTTCTATATGATTCAAGGAATCCAATTGGGTTGTGCACCTAGTATGATATATTTTTAACATAAATTACTAATCAATAAATTTCTCTACTAGGTCAAATATCCAAAATAATTTTAACTCATTACACAACATCCTAATAACCTGATATGCCTTAAGATGGATGAAAAATTATGGATTTGAAGTAATGGAGTATTTTAATATTGTTTTGGACACTTATACATACTTAATGAACTAAGAAATTTGTTTTATTAATGTTACCCTACATATTAAACCATATAATGGTCACAAGATTACATTGAACTGCATTATCATACATATCTGATGGTAATGAATACACATTCATACTTGAGTTAGTATTTTGAACTACTTCCCATATAGTCCCATAGAACTATGTTGAAGTTACATATTCTGTAATGTGAAGTAATATGCTTCATATATGAAAAAGATTTATTCGGATAAACCCAATCCAATATATCAGAACATTGAACGAGTTTCATAGGACACACATAATCACACACAATTATTCTATGATTCTTGACATTAACCTAGGTATACCACTCAAATTATGAATTTTTTTTACATCAATAAACAATATCCATAGTCATGATATATATAAAAACACAACAATGTGATCAGTTCTGTTATTTAATTTCCATTATGATATATCAAAACAGTATATAAACACAATTTTTTCAAAAACACAAAAACTATCCCAAACATATAGCACAAATTATGACATTTAATTGATGAATTTCTTAGTATCACAAAATTAATATATATTGTATGTGAACCCATGTTCTGATTAATGTTAAATGAATTGCAGAAAATACCAGAAATAACATATGAAAATCATGTAAATCTTTTATAGTGAGATTAATCGATGGTATAAGAAAAAAAATTCCCATTTTATTGTAACTGAAAGTTCCACTATATAGTGCTGGCCAAACACTTTAAAATTTTCCCAGCTCAGGTACCAACTTTATTATATCAAGGACATTTTTTCTTGATCTTTTCTAAGATAAAATAGAGTTAGTAAATCATTATCCTATTATAGAATATTATTATACCCCTACTTGAACCACTGAGTCAATACTAGAGTGAAAATATTTCTTGAATTCTTCTTTGTATAAATGATGATTATGACTAGAATAAAGGGTTTAATTGTGATAGTTTTAAGACTATACCCTCCACATAGATACATAGAATGATAATAAACTGAAAATGATAACAAAAAATAGTCACCATAATCATTATGAAAAAAATATTTTCATATATCTCAGATAATAAATGGGAACCAAATGTAGCAATACTATCAGGTATCCAATGTAGTAGATAATGTCAAAAAATATATAGTGTATCTTATAGAGTTGTTCCTGATATTCTACTATATGTTTGCTCTTCTTCTCTATTATCCACTATAATACCTTTTCCCGTCATCATACCCCTAATTAAAGTGACAAGTGCATTGAATTTCTAAACATGGGAGTGAGTACAAGACTCAGTAGAAAACCACTAATGATCCTGTAAACCCAAGTTACATTGTAGAAAATTTTATTCCATAGTAATTGTCACTTCATAATATGTATAATAATTTAATCCATAACCTACTGGTTCTCTACTAACCAATCCACTAAAACCCACTTAATGTATGTATTTAAAATTAATGTAGAAAATTTATTATACATCAAAAATTATTTATTCATCCCACAAGGATATTGGAGATAAAATTAGAATAATCATGGAATCAAGTGAAAACAACCACTCACAATTTACATGGAATCATTTAATTCTCCAAATACACAAGACATTGAATATTTTTACCCAAACTGTAATCAACAAGGAATCGAGTAACACTTGGAATTCACAAGGCATCAAATTTCGTCCTTCAACTCTAACTCCACAATGCAACCAGTAGATCGTCGGTTAAAGGGATATAATGTTTTTTCATCATCATCATCACTCACCATGAGAACACCCCACAAGGAGAAATCATACCTTGATGGCCACCATTCATGTATACAGATACAAGTCATCTAAAGTCAAATTTGACATGTCCTAAAATGATTACAACCATATCAGACTTCCTGTGAATGATATCATCATCATATACATCAACTTGATAATATACCATCATCATGGAATCTAGCTATCAGAAAAGTCTCATGGAATCAAGAAACAACATATCATGGGCCATACACACAGACTTGAAATAAATAAAAAAACATTAATATCAATCAAGCCATAATTAATTCATATCTAGGAAATATGTGACAAATTAGATTTCATTAAGGTAATGAACATCCATCCACAAATGTAGTCAGTGTAAATGTCAAGGATAAACCATCCAATGTGGTTCAATAGAAGGAGTCGAAATATAAATATCCACAAAAACATTTTCATAACATTAGTATCACAAATTTCAATAGATCAATGACTGGCATTCATTAATATTTCTTCAAAAAAACATCAATGTTATTTCAAAATAAAATACATTATTGTATGTGATGATACATACCACTCATAGATAATTTTATAATTATCTTTCTAGGACAGTACATACACTCAAATATTCTACTTTAGAATAATTATATTTTTCGAATTTATCATAAATTACCCCTTTATAATAATGTAGTTATAATTTTTCCTTAATTACCATTTTATATTTTTCTCTTATAATTTATGCTAAATTATCAATAAAAATTATCATTTCATTATTTATTATAAATTAACCAAATATAAATATTATTATATAATTTTTCTTAAATTATCAATTTATAATTATATTATGATAATTTCTTAAAAATATTAAATTTTCATTTTTATTTTGTTAATTTCAAATAATTTATCCTTCTACAATTATTTTTATATAATTTTACAGCAATTATCATTTTATAATTATTTCACAATAATTAACCCAAAATTATCCATTATAATTAACATTCTATGATTTATTATAAATTATCCATTTTATAATTACCCCTTGTAAATTTATTATAGAATATCCTTTATTATTATCTTCTAATATTTTATCATAAATTATCCTTTTAATTATATTTTGAAAATTTATTATAAACTTGGACTTTTAACAATCCTTTGAGAATTTTTTAATCGTTATTCAATCTTATTTCAATGATTTTATCATTTGAAAATTCTGTAAAATATTCCTCTAAAAATTATGTCAATATCAATTTATAATTGTTTTCCTTAAATTGAACTTTGATAATTTAGAAATATATATATTTCAATTAGATAAATATTTTTTGATAATAGAATGTATTTATTGTCTAAAAAAATATAAATTATTCCTCAATAAATCTACAAATTTTTCCTCTGATAATGTTTCATCTACAAATTATCTTTTGTTATATAGTAATTATAGTGTGATACCATAATTATTATTATTTCATAATTTAATTTAATCATAATCTAGTATGTCTATAAATTATCATTCAATAATTCTATCTGATTACAATTTGATAATTTTTATTCAATAAATTAGCCATTAGTAATATAGAAATTATCATATGATTGAATTTTATAATTCTTTTTTGAAAAATTCTGAATATTAATCTTATAACTATTTTTAGATATTATTTATTGATAATGTTTCGTAACTATACTTTTATAAAACAATATATTTATCTTTTAATAATTGTCATTAAATTATATTTTGGTTAATTAAATGAATTATCATTGATTATCGAGTGGATCACCCCTTGATAACTCTTTGATATATAATATAAATAATTATGTATTTATAATTCAATGTAATTATCATTTTTTAATTATATTCAATTATATTTGATGTTTTCTCACCAATTTATCATTTATATAATTTATATTAATTATCATTTCAAAATTTTGTATTCTTAACATTTTTTATAAAATAATGACTTTCCCATGATAAATCATGGTTTATCAGTAATTAATTTTTACCATAATAAAAAAGATCCATACAAAACAAAATAATAAATATATAACTAACTCGCATGTATAATGGTGTATCATGCATATGAGCGTTAAGAACATTTTAGGTATTTTCATTGTACACTAATTGGTCTGACCATGTTTTCAAAAATCATGTGTAATTGAATCTAAAGTATGATTGAAATGTCATATTTAACCCACAAGAATAAACCAATGAAATAACTATTTTCAAAAACTAGAAAATACGAATAGTTTTAATGAGACCATAACTCCCAATTTAATCCGGGTTTCAACTAAATTTTAATGACGTATTCATTGGATCCAAACTTTTAATGTGTCGCATAATTTATTTGACCAAAACAGAATCCAAACTGTGATTTAGGATCCATGGTGTGTCTAAATATAATGGGATTTTCCTTGTGGGTAAGAAGACATAAAAAAATATTTCAATTCATTTTATTAATATAATAATAATAATAAATATTAATAATTACCTTGATATTATTAGTGATCTAAACAGACAATTGATCCAAAATTTTTTATTCCAACAATAGTTTAAAGTCATTATCATAGACCTAACTATGGTATGTAATTACTCATGTGACACAACATATGTGATGTATTTAATATTTCTTTAAAATTTATAAATATAAATATTAAATAATTTATCCTTGTGTGTGATCTTAACAAACTCCTAACACGTACAGATATAATATCATCCCAATTGTAAACCCCTCTTCACATTCCTAATCATTTTCATAGATTTCCCATAAAACACACAATTTTGGATATATTCAAATATTTTTTTAAAATCATATCCATGTATCATAATATATTTAATGTTTTAATTTTTCATATGTCAAGGCCCTACATGCCTTATAATCTCATTTTACCTCACCAAAATACACCAAAAATATTCCATAGAATATTACAACATGGAAAACGGATTTTTAACCTTTTTCAAAGCCATCTAAATCATTAATTATATTATGTGCATTGAAAAAATACATTTTTACAAAAAAATTGTAATTTTCCTAGAATAAAGGGTTATTATTGTCTAAAAAAATTATGATATTACTTAATATATATATATATATATATTATTTTGAAAATAAAAAATAAACTATATACAATTTCCACTTTGGAAATTGAATAGATTTTGAAGGTTTTACAACAAAATTTAGATAAAATTAGTGTATACCCATGTTTTTCATCGTGGTGTGTGTCTATCTATATCTTCAAAAATAAAGAAGGGTCAATTACCCTAATAATTGATTGTCAGGATTTTGACGTGATCATGAGAGAGAACATGTATCCTAATTCATGGACTGATGGCTTATAATATTAAAAACATGGAGCACCGTACTTTTGTAAAGATTATATTCGGTTGAGTTATTATCAAATATAGTTAATAAAAGAGGATATCCATAAGACTACATTTTTTAATAGTTTCAGGAATAATAAGTTTATAGTTGTCTTTTCTCTATCCTAAAATCAACTAGAATGGTGCTTCGAGTTAGGTTTCCCTCATAACCCCATGTGCATCTTCCCAAATGCCAAAGGCTGTCGACTAGTTACGAGGGCACTTTTAATATGTCTGTGGGGAAGACTATGACTTCAAAGGTAATTAAAAATATATATTGGAATAAAATATTTTTATTATATTAACAGAATCATATAAATGTCCAAATGATAGTAGATACAATATGAGTAATCCCACTAAATAAATGAAAAGTGCAAAAGATAACATATAAACTAGATACCCAATAGTGTCATGCCATGATATCTATTCAAAAAAGAATTTACAGAAACAAGAACAAAATAATGACACCAAACTGAAGTTAAAATACACAATATATAAAAAATACAAAATGATAAATTCTCGGTCCTCTTTTCCAATCTCCATCCTAATAAGAAATAAACAATCAATAATCAGAAGCATAACACTTCAATTTTTCAACAGCTTTGATCATATAACCACCCTAGGTTCCAATGATGTCGTAGTAGGGGTGTGGGATAAAATAATAGTAGAAAAACACCCATGGTGTCTAATACATTACATTTCATGTTTTAAAAAAATAATTTTAATATTATATAATAAATCCAGGTAGTTAAATAGACAAACTATATAAATTTAACTTAGTCCGATCATTTTTGGTACCCCTATCACATCGCTGGCTTTAGCCTAAGCTAGGAGAATGAATAATGAACCTTTAGAAAGAAGGATGTACAAATATATAGAATCATATGATAAGGAAACATTAATAATTGTTGGTTTTTTGACAGATATTTGGGATTATTTATGATTGTTCTTTAACTTGGAGTCAAGATTATGTGTCAACAATTTGTGTTCCAAGACACTAGAAAAACATCATAGTTCTCAAGAGACATAAGGAAACCTTAATAAAAACAATTTTTGGAAAAGTTATTATTATGGTCATGTTGGGTGTTGGAGTATGAGCCCATCCCAAATGTATTATTATGGTACATCCGTCAAATTTCCCAATACCACTGAGCCTCACCAAGTCATTATTTTGAAAGACCAAGTATTGCTCGAAGCATGGTTTGATCACGAATAATCTCTAGAATACCATATATGGGTATGGTATCACCTGAGGAATGTTGTATCCACTGTTCCAATCAGTATATCCTTAAATTTCCATTGGGAATCAGTATCACTCATAAGAATTTTAGAATCTAGGGAAACCCTCATCTGGAAGATAATATGACATCGTCTCCCTCGCATAATGTGTAACCGGTCAGGAATGGGGAGTCCTTGTGTAGTCCTTAATACATAACCCATGTTATATCACCACCCTGATTTTAAATTATTTTATTGGAATCATATATCAAATGATATGAATTTATAATTTAAATAAAATAATAATCGAATCTCAAAGCCACATACTAATGATTATTTTATTCACGCAATTATAACCATGTATATTTATCAGTAACTACATAAAAATATTTTCTTAATAAATAAATAATCACAAATATCTGTCAAAAACCAAAAATTAGTTTTTCATAAATATTTAGATTTTATTAATTAATTAAAAATCAATTAAAATGAATGAAAAATACATGAAATTTAATAAATTATATATTCTTGGATAATATTATTAGTAGTGAATGCAGAAAAACCCTAAGGGTGTCTAAGAATATTGATACTATTTAATCAATTGAATTTTTGATAAATAATGCATTAATGGCTATTCAAAACAATAAATTTGAAAATATTTGGTGAAATTGATCAAAGACGGTAGGTACTGGCGAGTGGCACAAAAATGGGTATTTTTATAAATCGCAATGAAATAGAGGGAAAGTTAGTAAAATCCATACCTTAGGGTTGTTAAAGCTCATATATTCCTTAGTAGTATTTGATTTTACCTAAAATAAAATAAAATAAATGAGTTTAGAATAAAACCCCAATTTTGGTTAAAATCATTCCACATAAGATTGCGCAATGGATTTTGAACAAGATCATATGATTGTTGGTGAGTGGGGTTAGACAAACCAAGATCTTTACTGTGAACCTCACATAGGAGAAAATGGATGACGAAAAAGGTTTCTGTGGTATTATAAAGTTGGAGGAGGGAGTGAGAGGTACACTACATAGGGCTGGGGTGCTACAATAGCGATGCACAAGGAGAGGGGGAGGAGAGGAAAGGGAACAAATAGATGATATAAATTGAAAAAGATTAATAAAACATAATTAAAGAAAAGAGGAAAATAAATTTACAGAATTAATAATAATATAATAACGATTGAAAAATAAAGAATATAAATGTTATAAATATTGTTTTCTTAAATTTTTATTATTATCACTTATTCGGTATCTACCTTTCTATTTTATTTTTTTATTTATTTTTATCCCATCATGTTTTATTTTATTTTCCAATAAATATCTATTTATTTGTTATTAATTATTAATTAATAATTTTTTTCTCTAACCCCATGTTATGGCGCGTTGTAACATTTTTTCATATAGCGCGTGCATCATTTTAATTAAATAAATATATTCCTGTGATCTATAATGACGTGTGAATGTGAACGTCCTGGGTCACTCAATGATTTAGACAAGAATACTTAATGTTATGTTTGTTGATTAATGTTTGGTCATTTCCACATCCCCTCATTAAGACAAATTATCATCGAGTCTTCCTTCAATGGGTTTGGAACATAATCTAATAAATTCCTCATCTATTGAGCACACGCATTAGTCTCCCACTCCCATGATTCATCCTAAACATGTTTAAGATTTCATAACACATAAACCAGTGAAATTGACCCAATTAAAGAACATTCATGCTTTGGTTGATGATACGAATCAGATATTCCTAAAAGTATTCATCCTCTTTGAGGATGATGTATTCAGGATCAAAAGAGTGAATGGATTTATATATGGAATAATAAATATAAAGGATCACTAAAAAGAAGCATATCACCTATTTCTCAGTTAATGTAACAATAACATCTGAAAAACTATCACAAATTTCATTTTAACAAACATGGTCATTAAAAATTTTCAACTTTGCACAATAACACTCACATGAATTTATGAAAAATGCACAGTGAGTGTAGATATGGCGTGGAAATATTGTTTTCATTTTAATCTTATGGTGCCTAATATGATGCATGTAAAGGAATTTCCCTCATATCAATGGGTTTTAATTGAAAAAAAATCATTATCTTGATAATACCAATATAAACAATAGCTTAAAATAATTGTGTCACCTAATAGTGGAATCATATAAACAATAAATGGCATAACATGAAAATACAATCCCATCCTATTAATATTCGTTTCCCCTATATATGTGTTTTCTTTTTCCAATCATCTAGTATGATCAAAATCCCTATATCTTATTCCAATGTTAACTAAATATGAAAAAAAATGGAAAAATGCCTCTCATACCACATTGTAGTGTCCCTGTCCTGGAATCCACTAGAAGGGTTCTATGAGATGGGGTCACTAAATATTCTCAAGCACATCATAATAAATGTCAGAGGTTACCGACTAGAAACAAAGGCCCTTTTAACCTATCCAAGGAATGGAATATTCCATTATAGGTAATAAGTAATTTTTAGTGGATTAAAACAATTTATATTGATAGTGGAAGCATTAAAATAAAAAAACAATAGAAGAGGCAATATGAATAATTAAACTGAATAAATGACTTTTGTAGAAGATGATAGAGAAAATAGATACACAATAATGACATTCCATGATATCAGTTCAAAAATAATCTATATAAAACTGGAACACAAGCATGCTACAAAACTAAAATTAAATGAGACAATGTAAGAAAATTGCATCACGAGCAAGGTTCAATCCTCTAGAACCAGTCTCAATCCTATCCACTAAGAAATAATCAATAATCACAATAACAACTCTAATTTTTTTAATACGCATGATCATATAATCTACTCATGTGCCAACAATTCCAAATTAGGGGTGTGAGGTTAAATCCCAGTAGATCGGCATCCATGGTGTCAGAAACTTTACATTTCATGTAATAAACTATAAGTACTGTAGAATTATAATATAAATTCAAGAATTTAATGGGAAAAAATAATTATGTATAACTAGGTCGGATCTACATCAGTTCCCCTATCACATCACCTAAATTTTCCTATGTCAGGTGTTTAAATAATGTACCCATTGGAATCTGGATGTACACATATATGAAATGATATGATATAAAAAGTAGAAACGGGGAGGAGGCATACCATTATCATTTTCTATAAAATTTAGTCTAAATTATGTGTGAAAAATTCATGTTTAAAGACACCTGAAAAACATCACAATTCTTTGGTGACTCAGGGAATCGTTGGTAAAAACATCCAATGGATCATTACTATTATGTTCTAGTTGAGAGTTGGAGTTCAAACTCATCCAAAATTTAAATCTATGGTACATCCTTCAAATTACCCATTACAACTATTCTTGTCTAACGAATAATTTTGATATACCATGTATCGCTCGTGGGTAGGGTTTTATCATGATTTTGTCCTAATATAACATAGAAGGGGTCATGTATCACTCGAGGCATGTCGTAGCCTCTTTTCCGACATTTCTGTAATTGAATTTACCTTTGGGATCAAGTATCACTCGTGAGTAAAAGATCCTACGAAATATCCCCCTTGTGTAATGAGTAACTAGTAAGGAGTATAGAGTCCATGTGTAGTCCTTAATACAGAACTTGTGTTGTCTCACCACCTGGAATTTAATTCATTTTCAAGGAAGTAGATATCAAATGATATTCAGTTTTAATTAATATTTAAATTGTAAGAGAAATAGAAATCTATATACTGATGATCATTCTTGTAAAATATTTACAACCAAGGAAAATTGTTAGCGAATAATGAAAAACACACATTTGAATTAATAAATAAAATTTTACAAAAAAGTATCAAAATTTAACAATTAATGGTTTATAAATATTCTAAAATAAAATTTTAATTTAAACTAAATTAAAAACGGAAGCAAAACACATGTAATTAAATATTCAAGGCTAACTGTAATTATACCGATCACATCGTCACACCGAAATGTATGTCCCACCTTGTTGAAAAAACTAACCAATTAATTTTCCAATAAATAAGGATAAAATGGTTTAGGTAAAAAATTAATTTGAATACAATGGGTAAAATTGTAAAATATTGGCAGGCATTGAGGAGCAGCACAACCATGCATTATTTTTATATCATAATAAAATAGATGAAAAGAGAGTTGACTCCCTACATAACAGTAAAAAAATTATCATATGATCTATGGTGTGATTTTATTTCATCTACAATAGAAGGAAAATATGATAATTTGAAAAGAACCTTAATTTTAGGTAAAATAAAGAAATGGAAATTCACATGACAGATTTAGAATAATATCGCATAATACCTTGTGCATAGGGATATCCTTACTACGAGGTTTACTTCACTTTTGATGGTAGAAAAACAGGTTGACGAATGGGGGTGATGTGGTCCTCTAATGTAGGAGGAGGGAGGATGACGTGCACCACCAGAGGGGCTACAGGGGCGATGCAAAAGGAGAAGGAGAGGATAGAAAGTGGGAATAATGAAATGAAATAAAAAAGAAAATAAATATAAATATAAAATAAAATAAAAAATTAATAGGGAAATTAATGTAAGGAGAACATAATAATATAATAATTATGAAATAATAAAGAACATTAATATAATAAAAATTGTTATCTTACAATTTTAATTATTATTATGTTTTTAATAACCCCCTTTATAATATTTTTTTAAAAAATTATCTCTTGTTGATTTTATTTTATTTCCATGATATAACTTCTTTTATATATTTAATACTTAATTAATTATTTTTGTCCCAAACATTGTGCTATGGCATAATGTATCATTTTTTTATAAAACATGTCTAGTTATTTAAATTATTTAAATAGATGCAAGAGATCTAGAATGGGGTGCACATGCATGTGCCTTTGGATCAATTAAATATTTGTAGATGAAAAAATAATGGATCATACTTTGATGAAATCTATGATATTCCAAATTTGATTACATGTAGACACACAAATTCAATAGCTATCATACAATATTTAATAAATGGATTCTGTAGGTATTACAATGAAAAGTTTTATGTATCCTTTATATAATTCAATATCGTTACTAAAATGAAAGGGAGAAGATGAAGAGAATTTGAATGTTGTACTAGGGAAAATGAAGAATGAAATTTTCTATGTGATGTACACTAAATGACAGTCATGGAACGAGAATGTAATATTCACGGAGAAAGTTATCTTCTATAAAGGGATATTTGATAATCCTTTGAAAACAAGATTAATAACAGGATGTAACAAACAAATATCTATGATGAATATCAGTTTATCCAATGGATTATCTAGGTACTATTAAATATTTCTGTTAATAGTCTCATCATTTACAAGCCCACTAACCATCTTAATTTGTAAGTGATTTAATTATATCTATACTAATTAATGAAAATATTGAATTAATGAGTTACCAAAGAGGTTATTCATTGACAAATGTCTCACATTATCCACTAGTGTATTTTTATTTATGATGATTCATACAATATTTTATTTTATGTAATCATTTAATATGTTATAGTTACATCATATTACTCCCTCCAAATAATTATCCTTGTGAAGATCTACTGAACCCCTGATTAATAATTGGTGACAATAATCAACATATTTTTTATTTTGTGAAATTAAATATATGGATAGACATGCGACATATATGTCATCAATAAACGGATCGAGTATATATTCACGTAAATGGAGACCAATAATCAGTAAAAAATGTTTTTATTGGTGATGATGGATTAATACAATTCAATCCATTACCATCCTTGGAATGTGAACAATGTGTCTGATTTCTTATGTTGAATGTATCTAGAAACACAATACATGACATGGATTGAAAGGGATCCCATATTATTGAAACTTAATGTGAAGGATAGGGGACTAATTAATTTAATTTCATCATATCATCATCAAATTACAACTCAACAATTTATTTTTTAGTGAATCAAAGAGGCCTAAAGTCATTATGATGAGTTACAGAAAATAATAGAAAATATTTAATAGTCTATATTGTATAAGGATGTAACTATGATGTTTAGAAAATGAAAATGTGTCCCATAACAGCTGTAGAAAAAGAGAGACCATAGGGATGATTCTTATAGATGATCAGACTATATTATTATAAAAATCATTATGTTCTGAAGAGATATAAATAAAAAATTATAGTGGGATAACATGAACTGGGAAATTCTAGAATCATTTTATCAATAGATTTAAATACAATAAGTCGAATATATGAGACAAAACTAAAATGGTATTATTCATCCACTTTCTATAACTATATTGAAAAGTGAACTCATAATAATGAAATCACATCTAAATGAAATAAGATAATTTTGAGGGGCAGAGAATTTCCTTAAAATATATACACACTACATTGAAAGAATGTACTACATGTATCATTACCAAATCACCATGATATATATAATAAATGTATATATACAGCATGGAGTCCAATCACTATTTTCTCTAACCAATATTTTTTTACATAAATGTTAAAGTTAATCATTCACAAGGTATTTGATATATAAATATATTTATATAATGTTAATGACCCTCCGATGAATGGTTACACTAAGAGAAACATCCAAATAATATGTAATATTATTTGGTCTTATTTAATGTATGTCTAATAATATTGTGTTCAAACACATCATCTAATACATTTCTCTTATAAAAATAGTTTCTATTTATATTTTAAATTGCTCATTATTAGAGACTGTATGTGAAGACGTGTTAAACTCACATATGATAGGATAAAATTAGAGACAAGATGATGATAGGACTTGATCTTATCCAAGATATTATTTTTTAGGCTTAATTAAAATTGCACCCTATGAAATCCTTATAAATTCCATAGAAACTATATTCATATAAACATATAAGAATAAAACACATTGAAAACATAGATAATGTTTTCTTATATATTTTACCATTTAATAATGTCATAATGTTGGGAATATGGGAAATATAATTCATATATACAAATAACACTTCAAGATTCTATACAACATTAGTGTTTTGGACAACTAATTGGAACTCCATCCTAACCAAAACCATGTAGTGGATTAGATCTATGTATCTCTCCTAATGAAGTACATATTATATCATTTAAATGTACTGAATAAAAATGTTGTAACTTTTGAGAATGATGTATAATTCTTAAATTACTATACACATATATTATATCATAGAGAAAATGTTATATGATACAATATCACAACCATTTTCAATTTATTATGGTTGATTTACATGTTTTAGGAGGAAATATTGGAAAAAGAATATATGATGTGATTAAAACACCATCGTCTACTTATCAAAATTAGATGATATTTTATTATAAATGTTATGAATGGTTGAATAATGAAATGACTAAAAATTCTACAAGTTAATTTATTGTATGAGTGAATAAATTCCTTATGAAATGTAGTAATTTAAAAAATGAGTTCAACATTTCATTTTGTAACTTTTGACGACAAAAATATATAAACAAAATTTTCCAATCCTTAAAAAAATCCATTTGTCATCATAAATATTTATATTATAATATTTATACAGTGACTATTGAAATAAATATATGTTGGGAGATTTATAAAATTTAATTTACAATGATATATAAAATTATATCCTCAATCTGACGGATAATACCCTATGAAGACATTTTATAACAAATTCTAAAGGAGATTAAATCAATATTCTATATCAATTTCCAAGAAAAATACATGATTCAATAATAATAACCCGGTTGAAACAATTTAGAGGAGATGTTTGAGAATCATTAGATCATGACTTAAATGGTGTCTTTCAAACTACCCAATGATAAAACCAACATTGTACATATTACACTTAGTGTATATGCTGGTGAAATAAGAGGTTATGTCTGTGAATCATAGTAGTGTAATTATATTTTTTTTTAAAAAAATAGTGATTATATATCTAAAATTTTCATTTTTAACATTACACACACACACACATATATATTTGTATATATGAAAAAATATTGACATTGATTAAAATTTTACTCTCATAATAAGAAAATAAAATTTTTTTATATTAGAAGTATAAAGCATCAAATGATCCACAAATATTTTGATAAATTATAATATTTTTAATATTAATGAACATTTTATGAAATATTTTTTATTAAATAATAATTATTAAAATAAAACTGATAATATAATTTACTGATGTTCAATGAAATTTTAATGAGGTTGAGAACATGGTTACTCTTTTAAATAATATTAAATTGTAGTAAATGTGGATTTTATTTAAAAGGGAAAAATTATTACATTATGAAAATGATTTTAGTAAAATAAATAACTTTATTGAATATAATTTTATAAAATAACTAATAGTGATTATTTCATCATTTTTTGAAATAGTGGGAATATTTCATAAACATTAAATACTATATAAATATATGATATGTATTATGAAAACGTTCTGGCCCAAAAATCATCGTAATATATTCTATAATGGGAAACCATGAATGATTATATATTTCTCATAAAAATTTAATTCGTAATAAATTTGTTTTAATGATTTTAATAAACTTTAATGAATCCTTAAAATCATATATTATATATTTTTATTGTAAAATCAATTATTTATAAACATGATTCACATCCACATCAGGAATTTAATTGATTTGGATATTTCAATGTATAACTTATTAAAAATAGAAAACCCAAAAAAAAAATTGAAACAAATTTTAAAAAATAAGGTCATGGTTATTATTATTATTTTTATATCATATATATTCAAAATCTGATGTTTAGAAATTAATAATAAAGTCCCCTCCATTTTTTAATAAATAATAACCGAAACTCAAATTACACACCAATAAAACCCAGTTAGAATTAATTTTCTATCTCAATTTATTTTACTAAAGACTTCCCTTATTTATTCCATCCCCATGATATACTCCTCAAAAAAATATAGATTTTCCCTATCCGGTAAACATATTCACTATAATTTCACTTTAATCTTGAACATTTTTTAAATAATATAAAATTTTCAAATATATTATTATATAATGTCTTTTTAATTAATATTAATATTTTTCTGATTTCTAAATAATGAGATACCAAGGTTTACTCTCATTAAATCCGCCTTGAACTGTTTATGTACTCCATATTTCAGGATTGACATTATAACATGATTTTTCAATCCCAAATTTTGTGTTATTAATTTCAATTCCAATTTTTGCTAAAGGGTATCCCCCAAGATGAACCCACCCTTAATTTTGTGTTGGAAACCAAAATTTTGGGATGAACTCCATAATTATTGGACTAAGGGTCATGATATAAATTCATATGTCAGAATTTATATATGATAGAAAATTAATCTAATTGATTTTAATGTGAAGGTTGGGTATAGAATTATATATCCCTCTAATAAAATTTGTAATATTTTATTCTTAATAATACCATGTATGTTGAATAAACTTTTTGTATTAATTTTCCCACATATATATGGTGTCATAGTTGTTGTCTTGGATATGTGAGTATTATGCTAGGTTCAATATTCTTATACTCCCATAATATCATCATCATATATATTTATTCCGATATCATTTCTATAATTCTCCCACATTTATGTGTCATTAATATTCAACTTCAATCAGGTGTTGTAATTTCAGCTATTTTTACTTGATTATTAAATTAATACACATTATAGATAAACCCCCATTCTTATAGGTTAATTCATTTAATCCTAGGAATTCATAATTTATTAATGGAAACTAATTTATTGTTACAGAGATTAAATTAATTTTATTATATTGATATTCTATTTTATCATGATAATTATCTCATCACACATGTACACTTGACCTCTCAATAATTTTTAATTGTATTATGTGGGTTATTTTGTATTTAATCATGATATAATAATTATAAAATATATGTATCATAATAAGTCTTACTGATGTAGGAAACCTATGTATGTTGATGCTGATCTACTTTAAAATTATAAAATAATTTTATATATTTTATATAGATGGTACAACTCTTTAGAAGCCATGTGAAAAGTGATATATAATGTTAACACCTTGTGAATTGGTGAATCCGGTGGAAAGTTGTCAATGAGGCCCAGTGGGAATCTAGAAATAAAATTCCAATAAGACACAATGAATGCTGCTGGATTGAATTAAGGACACAGATGATATTTGAGACTCTTATATGGACATAATATTTCAATTATGATATACCGCATGTAGTGTTTTGTTATTATAATAGGGAATCCATGATTAGAGAACATAACTAATTAATGAAAGAACAATAATTTTATTCATATCTTTGAAAATACTATGGTTATTGTGACTTCATTTACTATATTATATATGTGTGGATACAAGAGGAAAATTTTTTTTATATAGTCTATATATGTCTACGATAAATAATTTAATATAATATTCTATAAATTTTCTATGTTAATAATGTTTCATCCCTTCCCACATAGTTGTATATCAGCCCCTAATGCATTTTGTTTTTTCTCAGTTGGTGATTGTACCTCAAAAATATACGAATATGGTTGGATTTAAGATTCTTAAAAATAATATTTGATAAAAAAATTTAATATAAACCTAAGGAATCAAAATTTATAATTTATAAAGCTAATGAGAAATTATTTCGAGAATGTTGTAATTATGAAAATAAAAATATTGATAATATGGAAGGATCAACCAATTTTTCATATTAAACAATATTGAAAGTGATAACCTGATGAAGCTATTTATAAATATCCTATTTAATATTCATGTGTTTTCGTAAATTATGATATTGTTAGAATAGTTTAAAGATTACCCTCAAATATTATAGTTTATATGAATAATATATGTAATGATTTTTTTCTAAATATGCTGTGTTTTTAAAGTGACTATTTGAAAAAGTATTCAAGCTAGTGAAAGAATCTTATTATGAGGTGAATTCATTACAAATGGATGTTGGAATATTAAATCCCCTCACAATGATAGTGGCATAAAATGATTTAAATTTCTAATTTTGTTATGAAATACAGTCTCAATATAATTAATAGTTACAAATAGTAGTTTCCAAGAAGGATATGTTTTTTTTCATTAAAATAGAAGTCGATTAATTATGGATGTTATACAAATTCACAATATTTATCATTGATTCATTTCATGATTTGAAATAAAATGGAGTAATTGATCTTGAAGTTTCACTAAGAATTGTTTCATAGGTGGATGAGGATTAAAAAAATTAAATGATGTTTGACTGAGATAGAATGATGAGATCATTATAAGATGATAAATTAACCCTAAACATGATGTTCGATGAGTTGGAATACATGTTTAAAATATAAAATAGGTATAATATAAATCTTATCAGAGAGTAAGAAGAATTTTCTATTCCAAAAAAATGGATGTGTGTCTGATATAAAACAAGGAATACATTTTTGGAAAATAGTGCATCAGATTTGGTTATGGTGTATCCACCTCAGGTTCATTATAAAAAATTATCCCAATTTTTGGTTAAAACAAAAATATTAAAATTAGTAAATTTTTAATGGGGTGAATATGGTTGAAAACCTATAAAAATGAGGCAACCCAAAAATGATAATAAACATACAATTATATTAATGTTGGATGTTGTAATTCCAATAAGATAACCTCTATAATAAAACCTCTATACAATAGGGGTAACTTTCAATAATAGAAACAATATATTTTATGAAAAATTGTTCTAAATAGAAAAAAGATGATTCATTGGACACATTCATAGATGGGGGAGGTTAAAAAATATTTATATAGATTTTCCACCCAATATGTCAAAATATACATGGAAAAATAAGCATATGTAAATTTTAAATATTGTTGAAAAAAGGAAAAAAAATTATGTATATAAATTGAAGAATATATCTCTATGAAGTAAATTTGAACAATTGTATATTTTTTGGGAATATTGTAACAAATAGAGACATAAATATTATGTTTGATTATATTTTATTACCATTCACATAACTAATATTGATTTAGGATTTCATAAAATATGATGAATAAAAAAATAGAATGATGGATATGTATTCCTTATGAAAGGATGGTGTTCTGATAAAGTTAAGGAATGATGAGGAATATATTCAATTCTCTAGGAGAAGAAAACAAGGACACATTCCTAAATCAAAATTTGAAGGAATTAATAGATATAAATTCAAATAGAAGTAATTTATTATATATTAGAATGAGGGGAAAAATATATATTATTACGTATCAACCATGAAATCCCAAATTAGAAGGATAAATATGAATAAAAATAAGTGTTCAATCAAAGAAATACACATGAATATTTTGAGGGTAGAGGATGTAAATGATAGTTAAATTAAGAAGCTAAATAGTATATATAAGTAAAATGTAGAATAAATGAGAATGTGATGTGAGTCTAGGTTAGACACATGGTTTTATGATATATGACTTAACTACCATGATATATGAAATAAATAGGAAGAGAACATGTATAGTAATGTTAATAATCATTCATTGTAAACATGCACTCCACACTGAGGTTAAAAAATATTTATGAGGAAAATTTCATTTTAATCATATAACTTAGAAAGCTGGTGGATGTATATAGTTTGACTGAAAAAATTATCCTAGCAAAAGGAAAGAAGGATTCTCAATAATTGAAAGAAATTTAAGATGAAAAGGATTCATTTACTAAAAAATGACAAAAAATCACTGTTTAAGTGAGTAATTAAAATCTCACATGCTATAAAAATAAAATTCACAAGTTTGGGGACATATTATTACTCCATTATTAATAGATAATGTGCACTAAAACATACACCACCACCTTATTTTAATGATGGTAAATAAAGCATTTATTGCTAATATGATGAAATAATAAGTGTATTCCCTTAAGAGGGAAAAAGTTGAATGAATATAATAAATTATATCTACATCCTTGAATCATGAAATATCCAGAGAGCCATCAAATATGATGAATAAGGTATTATTTTCATCTTCCAATATAATTTTATCATGTCTATAATATGTATTCCAAGACTCATGTTTTCTATAAAATTTCTATATACTTGTATCATCAATTCTTTTGAGTTAATTTTTCTTGTGGGCATATTATTGCAAATTATATAATTAAATTTTAATATTCTTAACCGAAAAACAAGGTTGGAAATAGTTGAATCATAGTTTAAAATATTGGTAGATCTGTTTTTTTTAACTTTTCAGACATCTTTTCGAATCTTGTTTATATAAATAATTATAGTTGATTTGATAATGACATAATGATAAGATAAAATTAATCACTTGTAAATTTTGAAATTGATTTATTGATATTTTATTCCTCTAAAATATTTCACTAGAAATATTTTGATCGTATTGAATTTAATATGTCATATTTTCATCGATAGAATTAGATTTTACGAAAGGATATTACATATTGTATAACTCAAAAGTGGTATGGGTATTTATAGTCCCCAGTTTTTATTATTATTTATTAACACCAACTGGTCTGTTTAATAATTACACTACTTTCTCACGAAGATCATTATAATATCTCAAAAAAATGGATGTTGTTTATTCAATTAACTAGGGAGAGAATCATAAGAAAATATAGAATGATTTTGATTGAACTATACATGATTTACGACATATGTCATTGGATAAAAAAACATATCTCATATTTATCTTAATATAATCTATCATGTGATATCAAAAATTGGGTAAGTTAAAAGATTGATAATTTTTTATGTCTCCTTACATGCCTACCATAATAATTATTCAAAGGGATTTAGATTTAAAATGAGTTTTTATTAATGGGTCCACAAAATCAAGGAGGGATAATGTGGTATAATCCTATGGTATAAATTTTTACAATGGAATTGAAGTCATAGGGAAGATATACAAGATTATAAATAATATTAAAGCTGTTTGTGGGACTCCCCTTAATAGTGATGGAATTAGTGGAAACACTTCCCTCCTTCTAGGTTTTTTGAATTTCTATTTCACAAGGAAGTATGGGGTTTTATTTACTAATGACATACATTAAGTACCATAGAGTCTTGTAATTTTTTAGGAAGATTCTATAAATAAGGTTGGATTCTAATTCAACTATGGAAATAGAGAATTTGTGATCATGGGAGATATAGAGGCCACTAATAAGGGCTCTCGATTAATATTTAATGGCAGAGCCTATACTATAATGACTACGGAATCCTATGAACAAGAATTCCATATTGAATCAAACCATCCCATTGCCTCCCATTATGCATTGAATGCAAGATTTTTCCATGATGATCTTATGATAAAACTTTAGGAAGGTTTCCCAAAACCCAACCCCCTTTCCCATTGCTTTGGCCACTGATAGGCTGATAGAATAATTTTAATCACATTTAATTTAACCGATATCAGGGGTGATAATTTATATGGACCAATAATGAATTGTTATATGTTATTTTAATTATGGATAACACAATGGAGGGGATTACTGTGCATGATGATTTTTATTCCTTTTTTTAATTATATTGTCAACGTAATAAAATAAAATAAGGGAATTTTTTGGTGATGGGTTGAGTATCCACCCAATTCATTATGAATATATACTACCCATACGTTATGGTTTATAAAAAATAACAAATTGATTTCCCATGATTAATTAGCTGAAGAAATTCAAGTGAGAAGCTTATAAAAAATTAAATTTATGAAATATATCTAAATCAGTGAGAAATATTATATATTGTAAATAAATAGTAAAAAATTATTAGGTAAATTTATTGAATAATAAAAGATATATTTTTTCTACAACTATCTTATAGATCATGGATAGCAATATATTATTTTTCTAAATCATATTAAAGTAGTATTGAAGAGATAGTTTTAATGGGGTAACTCGTCGGAGGAGAAAACATGAATATTGGGTGATATAATATATAAGGATATGGCCTTAAAACATTACTTAATCATAAATTAAATGAATAATTCACATAAAGGATCTCTTCAGGTTTATAGTTCAGATAATTAGGACATAACTGTTACATGTCATTTCAATACAATACCAAGTATAAACTTCTAATCACTTTCCATATTTTTCACAAAACAAGATATCTCGAAAAAAGAGTAATGTATAGGTCCATGTTTAAGAAAGCACGACTTTTCATTGATCCCATCCGTGAGCGTATTCCCCATTATTTCCTGTGAAAAATATTAGAGAATATTGGGATGATCATCAAAAGCTAAGTAAGGGATACCCAATGAAGGATAATCTGTTAGTTTTTCAATACAAAATGTAAACTATGAATATTTTAACATAAGTAATAGTTTTCACCTCTATTAAGTAGTAAATAATCATCAATGAATATAATATCACTACATACCCTTTTGTAACCAAAAGATTGCCATAGAACCCATATAATGACCACATAGCATATAATGGAAACATGGGACATAAACATACTTAAATGGAATAACCATACAGTCCACATCCACACATATCACTAAATGAAATATCCATACGACTGACTTCCATACCCAATGAATTAGAGGTTATATTGTAAACAACGTTCCTGGTTTATCATGGAACCACCCATCATTTTGTTAATAATGTAACCACCTGTCAAATGTCCAAGTTCCCTTATAAAATCATATCACATATAATAAAGAAAAAGAAATGAAAACATTTTAACATTTAAATGACAATATATAAAATAAATATATTGACATAAAAAATACATTAACAAAACCATTTTCAATACCAAAATTCATAAAAGTGTATATGGTATTTGTTTTCTTTGAAAAAAAATTACGGGTTGTTAAGGAAGCCAAAGAACAAATAATACTCGCAGTGGCGGAAAGGTCGTTGTCACTACTTACATTAAAAGAATCATTCCATTTTTTCATTAACTAAAACACATCATAGAAAATGATTCCATTTTAAAAGTCAAGGGTTCTTATAAAGAGTATAGAGAAAGTCGTGTATTAAAACCAAATGTTCCTCAATGAAAGAAGATTGAGATGAAGTCCCTTACCTTATGTCTGACATTACGCGTTCCTTCTATAATATCCCGAATAATAAACTAAATTTAATTTCTACATGTATAAGAACCTATTTCTTTTTAATTTTTCTATTTAAATCACATATTACAATGTTATAAACAATATGTAATCATTCAAGTTATTAATTTTAGTTTTCTCAATATTCTGTACTTGGGTAAAAAATGAACAAAATATAGTTACAAGTTGTTCAAATGGTAAAAGGTTCATTATATCCAGAATGATATTCATGATTTATATATCATATAATATATATATATATAGTAAAAAATTGTATTTTTAATTGTACATAACATTTGGATGTTAGAAATGAAATGCACCATTCATGTAGATGCATAGTCGTACGTACCCATGAACGCTACTTCCACATTTATTTCTTATTTTAATGGAATTCAAAAATAATGATAAATAGGTATATTATAATTACATTAAAATATCATATAATATAATCAAATCCATCTTTTAAGTGTCCCACGTATGGAATTAACGAGTCATATCACTTTTAGGGGGCAGTAGTCTGCACTTCCCCAAATGATTTTATCGTGTTTACCCAATGCGGAAACCATAAATGTATGAAATAATAGGAAAATATATAAGAATAAAGAAAACATAAACGTAATATATCATATATAAATATAGTTTCATCTTAATTGATATCATTTTAGGCGGTATTAGATAATCGAACAATCATCATATTGTGAGATGTTAGTTTTCTGTCCATAGTAATAGTATATTTTTCACCCATTATATGGAGTTGTGTGTAAGTTTAGTTCGAATACTTATCATAACAACATCCTAGTATATTTATGATACTTTTTTTGTTATAAAAGAAATTAATAAAAAGATATTAGGGGATGGAGAAGTGAAATAAAACAAAAGAAAACAAAAGAATTTTAGAGAATCCATTACCTTTAATTTGGATAACTTCATTTGGTTTGAACCAAAAAAAATTCATGAAGTTCATTCTGCCTAAGGTAATGCCTCTAGGTGGAGTAGAGGGATGTAGGGATATTAATTGTTCAGAGGTTGTATGATCGAAATGGTTTGATAGGTGTCAGGAATTGGTTAAAAATTGTCTCCTTTTATAAGTGGGAGGATGGGCTCTTTAAGAAAGTGTGAAAATATTATTTTATTATATAATGATACTAAGTTTCTAAAGGTAAAAAATCATTAAAGATTAATATAAGAAGTCACTTAGTCTGAATAATATCATTCAATAAGAATTGTAGAGGTTTGGATAATATTTTATTCCTTATAATCTTATTTATTTAAATCATCTATTAATGAGGTAAATACTACATCATTATTGTGCCATAAATAATTTAATTTATTAGTTTTCTAAAAATAAAAATAAATATTATGATTTATCAAATATTTTTAGCTTCTTAAATAATATTTAAATTCAAAATTATGACTTATATAACCACATGTAAAAATTTATTTACTAAATGATTTATGATTACGTCATTTTTGACTTTACTTTATATTAATTAATCTAATGTGTCATTAGTATTCATAAGTGGCTCTATGTGGTCCCAAAATCGACCCAAGGATGCCCATGATCGGCCATTACATATCCAATAAGGTTATAAAAAGTGTTAAGGTAATTTTTAATTATTATAATATTCTTTTTTTACTTTGAATTTCCCAATTTACTATTTACCGCGGTAAATAAAAGTCATAAGTTACTATTAACCAAGAATTATTTTCATCTTATTGAACCAAATTTTACTTACTAATAACAACCATGTCTGTTTTATTTGTGAAATTAAATTCAAATATGTTGTAAAATTTTATTTAAATGAAAGAACCAGTTGTTTTAACTACTACTATGTTGTTTCAATATTCATAAAAAATGATTTTTTTCAGAAAAAATACCAAACAAATCAGCCTCAGAAATATTTGATATTACTAATTCAAAAATGATTTCTATTTTTCCAAATTATAAACATAGATGTTTCATTACTTAATTTAAAATTAATTCACATTGTTAAAACAAATATAGTGTTTTTATGAAACAATAACTATAAAAACATTGCCAGTTGTTTATGTCCAAATTCCATGTGATATTAATTCCAAAGAACAAAATTGTAATAAATGGTAATAATATAATCCAATTACACATTAAAACCATTTAAAAAGATAATCTAACCATATAAATAAATTATATTAAAACACATTTTCAAACTAAAAGAAAATATTTTCCCATATTCATTAAATAATGAACTTTATCATAAAAATTCAAAATTTTTACACAATGTAAATTTTCATGTCCCCATTTTATAGAAGGATTTTATTTGGTCAAATAGAATATATTAATGAGGCAAAAACTATATTTATAGAGGGTTCTCCATTAAAAGGTGGTAAATCGACCTTTTAATTTAAATTATGGATAATATCAGTTTCATTCACATTTTGAGCATCAAAAAGTTATTGTATTAAAGTAAATACATTTAACAAACATTTATAATCATATTATAGTTAGTTTTTTTCATTCTCTCCAATATAATGGATATATGATAACTTACATTTAAAATAATAAAATTATATTATTAGTGTGCAACATAAGATTTTTAAGAATCCCCTTGTTGCGTATCAAGTATACTATCGAACATTGAAACCATTTTAAAGTAAAATTAACATTTAATTCACAAATGTTAATAAATATAAAAATATGTTATTCTTTATTTACCTTGAATTTTATAGCCTTCCACCATTTTGGAAATTGCGTCCTCATGGTTTCTACTCACTTATCAAAATAAGTGGGGTTATTTATCTCTCATAGAATTTTTAGGTTCCCACGATGCCTCTTCAACCATATGGTTTTGTGCATTACATTTACTTGGTGAATTACCTTATTCCTCAACACTTTCTCTCTTAGGTCAAGAATCTAGACTTGTTGTACATTATAAGAGATATAATCTTCCAGAAGATACCCCTAGGTTCAAAACATGTGATGGATCTGTTATAAACTTAGTCAACATAGAAACATGAAAAACATTGTGTAAATGGGATAAACATGGAGATAAATCCACTCAGAACACAACTAATACAAATTTATCTAGGATTTAATATGATCCAATGAACCTCAGACTAAACATTCCCTTCATACCAAAACACATCACAGTTTTTTATTGAGAAACATTGATAAAGACATCATCTCCAACCTCAAAAAAATATCCTTCCTCTGGTTATTCGCATAAATTTTCTATTTTCTCTGAGCTGTTTTCATGTGCTTCTAAATCAACAAGACTTTATCTACCATATCTTCTACCAATTCAGGTCCCATCAACATCCTTTCACCAACTTCATCACAAAATTCTGGATTTCGACAACACATTCCATTTAATGCTTCAAATAGAGCCATCTATATGCTGGAATGAAAACTGTTATTATATGAAAATTAAAACAAAGAAAGATGTTTGTCCCAACATCCCTGGTAATCTAGTGAAAATGCATGTATCATATCCTCAATGGTCTGAATTCCTCATTCTTTCTTCCCATCTGATTGCAGATGAAAAGCTGTGCTAAAATTTTATTTAGTACCCAATGACTTCTTAAAGCCTTTCCAAAAGATAAAAATAAACCTGATATCATGATCAGATACAATGTTGAGGGGAACTCCATAAAACCTGACTATCTATTTAACATACAACTGAACAAGTTGATCTAGATAAAAAGTATCTCTAATAGTAAGGAAATGAGCAGATTTTGTCAATCGATCAACTATAACCTAGATTTCATTTTTTCCTTGAGATGTCTTCGGTAATCCCACAATAATGTCCATGGAAGTATTTGCCCATTTCCACTCTGGAACCGATAAAGACTGAAGAATCCCTTTTGGTAACTGTCACTCTGCTTTAACTTACTGACAAATCAAACACTTCATAATAAAATCCGCAATATCTTTTTTTATACCATTCTGCAATTAATACTCATTAAGATCTATATACATCTTAGTACTACCAGGATAAAAATAAAAAAGAGTAATACGAGCTTCACATGAACACTCATTCTTAAACTATGAATCACATGCCCAACATAATATCTTCCTAAACTTCAAAACACATTCATTATCAATGTTAAAATAACGCAACATAACCTTATAACCTAACTCTACCTTTTTGTTCAACTCAATGTCTTCTTTCTGTGCTTTCTTTATTCTTTCTGATAGAGATTATTTCACTGACACCTGAAACAATACAGTATAATTTCATGCACCAAAAACTTTTTTCCCAAATTTCATGAAATAAAAAATCAAAGGATCTCATTACAAATGTAGAATGGTTAATGAGACATTACATTTAATACTCAAAGAATCAGCCACTTTATTTTCTTTTCCTGGATGGTAATGGATCGTGCAATCATAATCCTTGATTAATTACATCCATATCCTATGTCTCATGTTCAATAATTTCTGAGTTAATATATTCTTTAAAAATTTTTTGTCATTTTATATTACACATTTTACTCAATAAAAATGATGCCTCCAAATTTTTAAAGTAAAATTTACAGCATCTAATTCCAAATCTGGTGTACGGGAATTTACACATGAGGTTCCAACTTAGATGGAGCATAAGAAATTTCATGATCATTCTGCATATGGACACATCCAATTCCTTTCAATGAAGCATCACTCTGAATAAAATACTCACCATTTCTGGATGGTGGTTCCAAAACTGGAGAATTGAACAATCTTATTTTCAATTCTTGAATACAATCCTCACAGTATTTTTTTCAATTGAACTTAACACCTTTTTGTGTTAACACAGTCATTGGACTAGATATCTGTGAAAACTTCTCAACAGACATCCAGTAATAACCTTCCAAACTAAGAATACTATGGATATCAGTTATATTTATGGTTCTTGAACATTCTTCAGCAACTTCTGTTTTAGCAGGATCATCAGTTTTTCAATTTTTTGGAACAACGTTCCCATGGAGTGAAATTTTTTGTAACCAAAACTCACACTTTCTGAATTTACAAAATAGTTTCTTTTTTTTAATGGTTTCCAGTCAACTTTTAAATGAATTTCATGATCGTCTTAGTTTCAGAATAAACTTAAATATCATCAATGAACACAACCAAAAAATTATCAATGAACTCAAGCATAATTCTATTCATCACATCCATGAATATAGTAGGTGCATTGGATAACCCAAAAGGCATAAAAACTAATTCATAATGGCCATATCTAGTATGAAACATTGTCTTCGGAATGTATGCCTCTTTCACTTTCAACTGATGGTACCCCGATCTCTAGTAAATATTCGAAAAATACTGACCTCCCTAGAGCTGATCAAACAAATCATCAATATAAGGATAAGGGTACTTGTTGGAAATAGTGATATTATTCAATGATATAAAATCAATGAAAAGTATCATTGAACCATCTTTATTTTTAACAATCATGACAGGTTCACCCCATGGTGATGTGCTAGGTCAAATGGAACCATTATCTACATACCCTTGAAATAGCTTCATTAACTCTTAAAGTTCAATTTGAGCCATTCTATAAGGGGGTTCTGAAAATAGATTAGCATCAGGAACTAAGTCAACAATATATTCAACTTCCGGATAAGGTATAATACTAGGCAACTCATCATGAAAAACATCATGTTAATCATTTACCATTGGCACATCAATAATATAAGAAATTAATTTATTTTCAACAATATGTGCATGGTAACATTCATTTCAATATTTTACGGGTTTCTCAGCTTCTTGATATGTTATAAAAAGAAAGGGTTCATTATTGTACAGAAACTGTAAATCATTCTCAAATGAACCTCTTTAGATCTGCAATCAATCTTAGCATGATAAATAGAAAACCAATCCATGACCAAAATAACATCAAACACTACTAGAGGCAAAACAATATGGTTTTCAGGTAGATTCATCCCGCACACAAGGACATGAAGGTTCTTATGTTCTCTTTTTGTCTCAAAATTTATTCTTGATGTTTTTACCATAAGTTATATATTCATATCTTGAGATGGAATTACTAATTTATTAGAAAACTTCTCAGAAATTAAAATGTGTGTAAACCCTAAATCAAAAAACACATTGGCATAATCTAAAAAAATAAACAGTGTGCGTGATACTACTTCGTTTGATGGACCAACATCTGCTGAAGTAGTTGCAAAGGATTTCACTACCCATTTTTGCTTGTAGTCTGGATACTTTCCCTCAGTTTAATTCTCCATTGGACACTCATTTTCATTATGACCCATTTCATTATAATTAAATCATCTTACCTATAGATTATTATGGCATGCTTTATCATCTTCCTTACAGTTATGAGCAATATGACTAGATTTACCACACTGGAAGATCTTTCTATACATTAAAAAACATTCTCCAGGATTCTTTTTAAAACACTTCTCAAATGTTGGATATTTAATTTTCTTACCTTCCGTCTTCTTTGTGGAATTCATTCCCTTTTCCTGCCAACTGGACCTCTTATTTTGTTGTTTGTAAACGAACACCAAATCATCGGTAAACTCCATTTCCACCTTCTCGGCACATAGAAGAAGTTTTTGATAAATTTTAACCCCACCAGAGGATAATACTATTTGATATAATTTCTTCGGTCTTGAATAAAATCAATTTCTCTTACCATTAAGATCTTGAATAAAATTTGGAGCATACCTTGACAGTCAAGTAAAAGTTTCTTTATAATCATACTTTGAGTCATCCTCCCACCATTATTCCAAGATTTTTTTTTCCATTCTAAGACGAAACACCTTAGGAAAATATTTCTCAAGACACATACCTTGGAATTCATCCTAATAAAGAGCATCAATCTCTTCACTATCCCTGATATTTTTCACTATCGACCACAACTGATCAAATTCACCTTCAAAACGGTAAATAGAAAGACTAACCTTATGATGTTCTGAACACCCCATATCATCAAAAATATTTTCTAGTGCTTTAATTTACCATTCTAATCGAACTGGGTCAGATGATCCTCTAAATAATGGGATATGTTGCCTCATGAAATTCTCCACTATTGAATTGTTCTTCTGTGGTTGATCTGAATAATCACGTTCATGGATACCACCACCATTTATATCCTGAGTCAATTGTTCCATCACTGCAACAAACTATTTAGTTCTGATTCAGAGCATCGTAGGTTTTTGATTTGGAGGGATGTCTTCCTCCTGATGACATCCAAACATAGCTGCCCCATTTCCTCGGTGAGAAACCATTATGAGAACATAAATATCTTAGGCAAAGCAACATGGTTATCTATAAATGCTATATCATTTCAATATTACCATAAATTAATTTATGGATATTAATTTAAAAATACCCTAACTCTAAAAGTTTTCGAAACCGACCTCTAATACAAACTCTAAGGTCCAAGCATTAAAACATTGCATAATCATGAGTTAAATGGATAATTCACATTAAGGGTATTTTCAGTTTCACAGTTTTAAATAATTAAGCCATAAATATTAAATTTCATTTCACAAAAAAATATAAAGTAGACACTTCTACTCAGTTTCCATTTTTTTCACATAACAAAAACTCTTGAAAAAAAGGGAAATGTATAGTTCCCTATTTAAGACAACATGAATTTTTCCTGATCTCATCCATGACCCAATTCCACATTTTGTCCTATGAAAAACATTTAAAAAACCTGGGACGTGCATTAAAATCTTAGTAAAGGATACACAAAGAAGAAAAACGGTTCGTTTTAATAAACCAAAAAGTAAACCATGAATACATTAACAAAAGTAATAATTTTCACCTTTATGGAGTAGTAAATACTCTTCACTGAATAATAGATTTCTACATACCCCTTTGTAAACAAAAGATAAGCATAAAACCCATATAGAGAACACATAATATATAAAGGGAACATGGGACATTAACATACTTAAATAGAATAACCATATGATCAACTTCAACACAGATCACTAAATGGAATAGCCATATGACCAACGTCCATAACCAATTATGTAGAGGTTATAACATAACCACCAATCCTGGATTATCATGAGACCAGCTGTCATTTGGTTTATCGTTTAACCACCCATCAAATTTCCATGTACCATTTTAAAATCATAACACATAAAACAAATATAAAATAAAGAAAACAATTCCACATTTCAATCACAACATATCAGTTAAATATATTGACTTGAAAAATCCATTATCAAAACCATTTTATATACCAAAATAAAAAAAAAGAGTATATGGTATTAATTTTCCATGAAAAAAAGACATTATGGCTTGCTAATGAAGTCAAAGAACAAATAATACTCGTAGTGGGGGAAAGGTCGTTGTCATCGCTTACTTTAAAAGAAATATTTCTCTTTTTCATTTAGTAAAAAGGTTCATAGAAAAATATTCCCATTGAATAGTAAATGGTGATTATACAGAGTATAAACTAAATTCGTGTATTAATACATAATATGCCTTAAGGAACAGAGATTAAGATGAGGTTCCTTACCTCATGTTCGGCTTTAAAAGTGCATTCTTTAATAACCTGAATAATAAAATAAAGTTAATTTATACTTTTATAAGAAAATTTGTCTTGTTTATTATTTTTATATCACTTATTACCATGTTATAAACATTATTTAATCATTCAAATTAATAATTCCCATTTTGTCGATATTTGGTACATGAGTCACAAATGAACACCATATAGTTACAAATTGTTCACATGGTCAAATGTTAATTATATCTAAAATGATATTCCTGATTTAGATATCATATATATATAGTTAATGAATGTATTTATAATAATACATAAAATTCGGAGTTAGGAATTGAAATTCACCTTTCATAGAGACGGTAAGCTGTACGTACACATGAAGGTTGCTTCCATTTATATTTCTTACATTAATAGAATTAAAACATAATGATACATACGGTAAATTATAATTTCAGCATAATATCATATAATATAATTAACTAAATCCCTTTTACATCCCAAATAGGGAATTAATGAGTCATATCACTTTGAGGGGGTGGTAGTCCGCACTTCCTCAAATGAAATTATCGCGTTTACCCATTATGGAAACCATAAAGTTACGATATAATTGAAAAATACAAAATCATAAAGAAAACATAAAAAAAATATCATATATAAATATATTGTCTTCTTAATGGAAAACATGTTAAGAGTTAGGAGATAATCAAACAATCATCATTTTGTGAGGCGTTAGTTTTCCATCCACAGAAATCGTATGTTCTTCACGCATCAGATGGAGGTTTGTGTAAGTGTAGTTATAATCCATCTCATAACAACATATTATAATATTTAGGATATTGTTGTTGTTATAAAATATAATAATACAACGAGTTTAGGGGTTGGAGATTTAAAATAAAACAAAATAAAACAAAAGATTTTAATAGAAATCGTTTCCTTTAATTTTGGTAACTTCATTGGGTTTAAACCAAAAGAAATTCTTGACGTGTCTTCTGCCTAAGGTAAGGATTCTTGGTGGAGGAGAGGGATGTAGGAAGAATAATTTGGTAGAGGTTGGATGAGCCAAAAAGATAGAGAGGTGTGAGGAATTGGTTAGAATTGGTCTTCTTTTATAAGGGGAAAGAGGGGCTCTTTAGAAAGTGTAAAAATATTATTTTATTATATAATGATATTTGGTTTATAAAGGCCCAAAAATAATTAAATTCGAAAGTAAGATGAGTCATTGTTGAAATAATATCATCCAATGATAATTGTAAAGGATTTAGATAATATTTTAAGCATTATAAACTTATTTATTTAAATCATATATTAATGAGGTAAATACTGCATCATTATTGTGTTATAAATAATTTAATTTATTCGATGACTAAAAATTATAAAAAAATAATTTGATGTAGGAAATATATTTATATTTTGAATTAATATTTAATGTCTAAAATATGACTTATATAACCACATGTAAATGTTGATTTAATAAAATATTTTTGTTTATGTTATTTTTATCTTTACTTTATGTTAATTAATCTAAAGTGTCATTATCAGTCATAAGTGGCTCCATGGGGTCCCAAAATTGACCCATGGATGACCATGGTCGTCCATTACTCATACAATAATGTTAGAATAAGTGTTAAGGTAATTATGAATTATTATAATATTTTTTTTATTTAACTTCCTTATTTATCTGTAACTGTGGTTAATAAAAGTCAAAAGTAACTATTCACCAAAAATTATTTTCATCTTATTGAACCACATTTTACATACTAATAACTATAATTTATGTAATATTTTTAAAATACAATTCACAGAAGTGGTAAAATATCATTTAAATGAAAAAGTATGTTTTTTAACTACTACTAAGTGGTTTCCTATTCATAAAAAATTGATGTTTTTCAGAAAAACACCATAACTCTAGCATAAGCTATATTTGATCATCCAAATTAAAAAATAAATTATATCTTACAAAATTATAAACATATATGTTCATTAAATAAATTAAAAATAATTCTTGTTGTTAAAACAAATAGCATGTTTTTAAGAAACAATAACTATCAAAACATTGACACTTGTTTATATCCAAATTCAAAGTCAAATTAATTTCAATGACCAAAACATGATTAAGATGTAAATCTATATTCTAATTACACATTTAATTAAATTAAATAAATATTCTAACCATATAAATTTATTATATTAAAATGTAGTTTTGAATTAAAATACAATATTTTTCACTATTCATTAAAAATGATCGTTATCGTAAAATTTCTAAAAATTTACAAAAAGTAAATTTTGATGAACTCATTCTAAAGAAAGATTTTATTGGGTCATATGGAATGAATTAATGTGACCAAAACTAGTTTTAAAGAGGGATCACCATTAAATGGTGATAAATCAACCTTTTAATATAAATTATTCTATAAATTAGATTCATTATCATTTTAATCCTCTAACTTTTATTTTATAAAATTATATACATTTTACAATAATGTATAATCATCTTGTGGTTAGTTATTGTCATTACCAAAAATACCACAAATAGGAGTTAACTTCCATTTTAAATAATAATATTATATTATTAGTGTGAAACGTATGATTTCATAGAAACTAGTTGTTTACTATCAGGTACGCTATCAAAAATTGCAATGCTATTAATGTAATATTAAAATATAATTCACTAATATTAATAAATAATAAAATATCATAATATTCATTTTCCTAGGATGTTACCTAATATGTTTTTACCCAACACTACATGATGGTTTATGTTAATAGATATATCACATGATTGAATATAAAATAGTTTATCCTTATACAAAAGTGGTATTTGAATGTATACTCTACAAGAGTTTTCAATTCTCTATAAAACATATAAATCAATTTAGAATATGGATTAATTATTTAAATTCAAGAAAATAATGATTATATTATCAAAGATGATTTGAATTAGATTTTGAATGGATGAGATCAACTTGATTTTACATAGAGAAGTATTAATATAAAATTTTAAAAAAATTGTTTTTTCTAAGTACCACATACAAAAATTACATCCATTGAGATGTCATATATTTATGAACCCATGAAATTAGGGTAACCAATTATGTAAATTTTTATTAATGTGAAAATATATCTATGATTAAATAGAAACATATATCAATATGTCCCATAAATTTTTTTCGTAGCCACACTTTTCATTGTATATTAATTTATGAACTACTTACATGAATAATGCTCCACAAATCCAAATGATGTGACCTAACTGAATTCCTTATGTAAGGTATTTTTATGGAATCTCCATGCTTTATATAGCCCAATTTTGTTGTGATTCAATAATTTATATTAGCTTATATGAATGGAGACTCATTAAAAAAATTCATAGGAAAAAACATATTTAAAATGTTATATATTAATACCCTTATAAGGTATTTATTAGTAAAAATGAATCTATGTATGAAAAATAGATAATTAAATATCCAAATTTAACTTCTCTACTTAGTGAAAATTACATAATTCCTTATTTTCATAATAAGAAATTAAAATAATATGGGTAGATTAAATAGATCCTCCTTAATGGTTTAAAAGTATCAAAAATCAAGATGGATTCTGATTCATGCAAGAAATGTTTGAAGACCCATCCTTATTCAATAGTAAGGGAATTATTGAGGTGAGATAAATAGTTTATTTTCTAGAATTTTCATTCTAAAGTATAAAATTTAAGTAGATGAATATTTTTTTCTTCAGAAAATTAATGATTCACGAATCTTAAAGAATTTTTTATTAAATATAGTGGTCGAAAGAAAAAATTTGTATATCTATTTATTTTATATTTCATTAATAAATTGATATTATTGATATTTCAAGAAGAAATTTGATAAACATCATTATGTTTTTCATCAAATAATATATCCGGTTTATAGATAACTATTTCAGTATTTTTTATTGATTGAAATTATTGATTTCAAATATTTCTAAGACATGAGAAATGAGAATGGCCTGATTAGGCTGAATCAAGAAATAAAGATGGGTTACACACAAAATTTATTTTCTATTTTTATTAATACCATTTTAGAAATTTTATGTGTCTATTTTCATTTTATATATTTTGAGTAGTAGGAATATGATTTTCAAAATATTTCAATTTGATATTCAAATATGATAAGTAAACAACTACAGTTCTCAAGGAATATATTTTTTGTTGTAAATACCATGATTTGGAATACCTAAAAACCTAAAACATGGATTTGTCTACTGATTTATTGTGATGATTTATGCATTTTCCACTCTTTGTCAAAATAATTGGAATTTTAAAAATAAATTTGTATTAAATGTATCACCCAATGAATTTGAGAAGTAATGTTTATTGAGAAGTATAAAATTATAAAAGAAAATAAAACCATGGTTGTTGGATGAAAAATATATGCGATAACATTGAGTTGTTCTACTGAGTTATATTAGACCAAAATTAGAATATGAGAGGAAATATGTGTTGTATATTATTTTATATATAAATAATGAAATTATTATGACCATAAATAAATTATTACTTTTATATTTGATTAGTTTTTTGATGAATAATATAGAATATCATAGTTTATCATATAATCATTCTGAGTATATAATGGGATTGAATGACATGGGTGTTCATTTTTTGAGATAAATGAGTGAATGATTTATAATTTTTAAGAAGCTAAGTAGTGAGTAGTTACCATGTTTCAATGATTTCGTTAAGACCTAACAAAATTCCAAGCTGATACTTGTGAAAAGACAGAGACCAGTATTATTAATATATAACATCATCTGTAATTATATTCATCCAAAACCAATGTGGGAATTTAATGGAGAACATTAATATATATTTTAGGAAATTATGGAATATATGTGACTCATGTTATTCACAGATACTACCTTGTGACATGATAAATATGGTGTAATGTTGGTAAATAGGTATACTAGGAATGTAGAATGTCATGTGAGACACATTGAATGTGTCTGTTGAGTCTCTTGTCGAGAGAATATCAATAAGAATATCATATAGTTATGGTGTGTCAAGAAAACATAATTTTTTATTATTAAATTTTATTGTAATGGTGTGTCCATGATTAGTATTATATCCAAATTAAAAATGTCTTAGGTATTTGTACTCAACTATATGAATCCAATTTTCCTTGTTCATTTGTTTACATCAATGTATTGGTGAGGTTTTCAGAAAAAGGTGGGGATAGTGTTGTAATAATAATACGAGGATTAATTAATAATAATAATTCATATAAACTTCATGTAACAATTATAATAGACTCATACCCACACACACAAATCTATTTCTATAAACATTACATTTTCATTTAAAATTTTGATAATGATAAATGTCATTAAATTTTTGGATATAAAAATCTTTCAACATCATAAAAAATTATTTGAACACTTAAAAACTCAAAGAACATCTAGTTATATTGTTTTATTGAATTTCTAAAAAACAATTCATCATAATTTACATATATTAAAGTTAATAATAATTCCACTATGCTTGCTTCTCTTATTTCACAGTGATTATTAAATAACTCCCAACAAATATAGTAAATATTAAACAAAATCTAAATATAAATACTTTAACATCATTTTTTATAACAAAATAAAATGAAAAATATTTCAATAGTGTTCTCAAACAATCAATAAAGGGAAAAATTATTATTAAAAATTGAATGACAATAGTGACTATTAGATGAAAATCAAGATATTAAAATACACTAAATGTTCATCATAATATAATAAGATAATTGATAATCATCAATCCATGGGTAATAAATCACAATACATTGACACAAGAATTAACATAAGAACATTGTAATATAAGTCTTCAATCATTTTACCTATAGAATGATTCCTTAAAGAATGATCTGTTACAATTGATTGAAATAATTGAAAAACACTGCATGAATCATGGAACATTATATTATAATTTCCCTAATAAAAACCTATATAATAACCATTTCAAGTATATTATCCAACTCGGTCAATTCCAACATTATTATCTCCGAAACGTAACTATCAATAAATGAATTGGAGTGTTATATCAGGATCACCCCCCACTATTAAAAATTTTAAAAAAACATAAATAATGTATATAGAGAATACAATTTATTGTATAAATCAATGAAATTTGGACTATAAATTCATAAATTATTCAACCCATGTAAAATAAATGGGTCACATTCAAAACCTTGAAAATAAAATAAATCCAATCATGAAATAATAAAAAATTTCTCATTAGAACCTATACCATATAAAGAATAATAATAAAATTATTGTTATAGCCATAAATATAATATAAATGTGAATAATATACTTTATAGAAATAGGGGGAAAATAAAAGTACCATGTAATAGTATATTTTGAAAATCCAAATATTAGAAAAAATATATGATAGTAAAAATTGAATCATAGAGAATAAGTTTCAATAAAATTAATAGTTATAATTTATTGAATATTTGTTCATGTTATATATGTTAAATCTAATCATTCTTCTAAAAATTTGTACACTGAATCCAATATGACCCAAGAAATAAATATTTAGAATAACCGTTTTAAATAGTATGAAATAAATGTTATATATCCCTATAAATAAATTTAGGGAATCATTTATTATGATATAAAATAATTTATATATGATTATAAAAATAGATTAAGAGTCTGATTAAATTTCACAGATAACATTGAATTAACGATTTTAAATAAAAAAAATTGTTTCATTTTAAAATAAAGATAGTTATTAATTAATAATATAAAAAGAAATAAAATAATACTACATTAAAAATATCAATGAAGTTATATGTTAGTATTCAGAAATAATAACATATAAATGAATATATTTTTCTCAATCAAACCAAGTATCAATGAAGGACCTTTTAGATGATGAATACGTGAAATTTTGTTGTAGATTAGTTAAACATTCCATTAAATGAAGGAACGTAACATGATTCTATAATCCAATTTTTTTAGTAATTATGTGAATACCTATTCATGAGTTGAAATTACACTATATAAAATAAAACATGTTGTAAAACAAGAATTTAATTTCTAATAATTAAAATTGTCACCAAGAAAATCATTCCACCATTTATAAATTTTGAATCCATATAATCTTAAAGACACAACAACAGAGGATGATTAAATATCATGATAAAATTTTCATTTTTTATATTTTAACATAATACACATCATGTGCACTTAATAAAAATAACTACATGAACATTATTTTAAATTTTCCAATAAAATCATAATATAAAAATAATCCTTATAAATATAATGTCACTAATGATATAATTAATCAATAAAGTGATTTTTATTTCAATTATTTTTTAAAAAAAACTGAAACACGTCATAATAAAACTAAAGGTCATTTCACAAAAATTCTTGGAATAAAATATTTAGTTAAGTAGAATTACAAACCAAAGAATGAAAATTAATAGATTGGAATGAGTTTGGAGTTAATAACAATGTGGATTTCATGAGTTGGTGGAAAATTATATTAGTTTGTCTTTTTTCATGATATTAGATAGTGAATACATTCCACTAAATTATATTATTAGGACCCCCATTATCTTATATAAAGACATTGATCCTTCGAAATGAGTAGACTACGTATAACAACAATAAGGGTAGAGACCATGGAAATGGAAGTATATAATGATTGTTTATGTTATTTAATGAATTAGGTGGTACCAATAAGTTAATATTTATTATATGAGCGTTATCAAAAAAATAACTTTTACATGATAAAGAAATCCCTGTTTTATATCCATTAATGTCTCCTAAGTGTCATCTACCAATGGTTCTAAAAAACATTTATTATTATATTGAAATGGTTTACCACTGAAGGGTTGTTCCATTCAAGGAGTATGTAAATTGTATGATACAATGTGTACCTTCCACTATAATGATTTTGTGAAACATTAGGGCCTCATCTCTGACTCATGGATTTAAAACTACATAGAGTGTTCTGAGACCAACTTAAATTTGATCAAGGCCCAGTAAAAGTATTGGTTCCCATTTGTAGTCCATCCAATGATGGGTGAATCATGTAATATGTGTTCATAATATATAAAAGGGATAATGTATATGAATTTTTTTATAGGCTTAAATTCATAAGGATTCCAAATTGGTGTTCGTAATATAAACTGTGATATTAGTGAAGTTGTAGGAGATGATCTCTCTTCAGTAGGGAAGTCATCCTATGAAAGAGATTGGGATAAATTATAAAGATATTTTTCATTTCACCCCAAATAATTTTCGTGATAAAGAGAAATATGTGAAATTTATTTAATTGTATAATTATCTATCTATCATGTTCACATTTATGTCTTCAATATTTTGATAGATATAGAGGTATTAAATAGGGAATATGTTACTGAATGTATGAACTAGTTAGTATGATTATTATGTGATGAGAACCAATAGGGTTCCATGAATAGTAGAGTTGTTAGAGTCATAATGGAAGTGTTAGGGCCTTTGAGGTCGTATCCTGTAGATATTTGACCTCACCAACATCAATTCCTTCCTTGTATATTAAAGGACTTCCATTATTATCATGTAGTGGTTTTTCTAGAGTTCAATGATTGTGAGGTGAATAATTATCATCGAAATTAGTTCCCCATGGTTTTTAGTTATTATAATGGTTGGGGTTATTTGGTTCATCCCTAGTATGAGAAGTATCCTCCAATGAATTTTTTTTAGAATCAAGGGTAGTAGGTTTATGAAACAATGATATGAGATTGGATTGTAAGAGGTAGACATTAAGATGATCCTTCATTTTTGATATGTTGATGTAATCATTAAAATTTCGTTGTTCCTACAAATCATGGAATATGATCTGAATTTGGAAATTTTCTTACAGTGGTGGTTCTAGAACTATTGTGGCCAAATATTATTAAAGGTGAAATCCGCTTATTGTCTACCCTTGTTTGTTCCTTGTTTGATTCATGATAATTTCATTCCATTGTTTATCCTGACCTAGATTTTACGTTAGTTCTATAAAATGATTGAATTATCCTTCCCTATGTGATTTATATTCGATTAATCTGTTATACCATCATGTAAAATCTATTTTGGGTTTTAGAATACTTATGGAGAAACTTACTTCATGTAGAGTTAACCTATTAATTTACATGTAGAAATGTGATGTCGTCTTAGACATTGTTTTATTTTATATTATGTGTGTTTGTGTTGAAAAATTATATTTTATTATCATGTTATTATATTCATACATCCATCATGATTTTTATATTTGCAAGAAGGGAATTGATTGTGGTAGTAAATTTTGGAGACCCTTCATTACATTATGTTTGATCTCTCAATAGAATCTGTATATTATAAGATTTTGGTGGTTCATAGGAAAATAATCGATCTAATGTATTTTTTGGTGTGTTTTCATTCATCCTCCACTAAATTATATTTAATTCAGAAAATAATTATTTCATTTTGATTATCCTTTTATTATGACTCTTTATCTAATGGAACTTTATGAGCTGATGGAGGTTAGGATTCAGATATATGATCTTATGTATATGGTTATAATCTAGACAATTTTTTCATCATGGTTTTCTCAAGTTTTATGCATCATTATGGTTATAGATGTTCTTTCCATGTTATGATTACAATTTTTTTGGATGAAATAGTTTATGATCAATAATTTATATCTACTTCAAAGTAAAATGATAATTTTTACTAGTTTAGTGGATCTATTTTAATTTTTATGGTTGTATATTGTATGTATATTACATTTTGATGGTAAATGAGATTGATATTTCAGAGACTGCAGTATGATTCTTGTATTTGATAATAATGTTCTTGTTCGAAATTTTTTGTGTCATGGGTGCTCCAACAATGTTCATGGTACACTGAAACATCTTGTTTATATTTTCATAGACAAGTTTTTTGTTTTCTTCATTGAAGGCATTTTGATCATCTAAGTATCTTAAATAATATTTTTGATTATATTTCCTTTATCATTATGTTAATTTGACACCATCATATCTATAAAAAACAATCAATTTGTGTGTTATGAATTTGGATTACATTTCATTTTTCATGTGGTTTCTTGAAAGGTTGTTATCATTGTCCTATAAAATATTGTAGTTGTTGATTCTTGTTTATTACCCAATAATGTGAAACAGTTTCATTGATTCATGAACCTTTTGATCTGTTACTAGATATTCCTATATTATTTCTCTCATGAATCATCTCCTGTTATAGGTTTGACAAAGAAGCTTCATAATTACATCTTAAAATAATTGTGTTATGTAGAATTCCAGTACATGATGTATAAACTGATTGGTTCTCTAGTTTCAAATAGGAGGGTGATGTTTCTGGTGTAATGGGTTTATTCCCTTTAGGTATTGATATGTCTCCTGATGTGGTAGATGATATAGATCACTTATGGGTATATTAATTAATTCACCCATTACTGTAAATATTCAATAAATGAAATGCTGATAGTAGTTTTTTATTTTCACTAAATCCAAAGTCACATTTCCCTATTGTTGAATTCATTTCCATATTTATAATTATCAAGAAAAATATGTATATCAATTTTTAGTGTGACATGATTCAATGATAGTGTGGTGGATGGATTGTTTCCAGAAATTGACATTGAGATCTACCAAACATCATGAAATTAAAAAATCATGGATTGGGTGTAGAGAATAAAATCATGAAGGGTTTTTTTAGAGTGTGAAGATGCTTTTGAGGAAATGGGTGAGATGGAATCCCTAAACATATATACCTTCAATGTTGGTAAATGATGTTTTTTATTCTGGATTATACAGTAGTGTTCTTTGAAGAAGTAGGTGCAACAGTATAAATTTAAATACACAATGGTGCAATTCTTTTCATACTATAACAGATATTTTGATTCACTAGACGGATGGTTGGTGTATTTTCCAAACCAAATGATGATTCATGGGAGGTAATTTATTCTAGTAGTTATTTGTGTGGGTATCCTATAAAAATTTCATGCATCACATTTAGTGATAAAATAAGAATTTTAGAAGATGTATCTAGGTGTTATTAGACATTTTCCGGACCATGATTATATTGTTTATGTTATATTTTGTAGATCAATGTCTTGTTTTCCTACATGTAAATGTAGGGAACCATGTTTGTAGTGTCATGGATGAGACCTATGATGTTTTTGAGTGGATTTTTGAGGACATATCCATGGCCTTCATCTTGTGATTATCTTGAGCATAGGGCGGATGTTTTGATGACTTTGTAACCATGAATTAGAAGATAAATTTGAGTAACTAATGAATTTTGGAACAATTTTAGTATTTGATATTTTGTGGGTAGATTATTTTTTGTTGATTCATGGTTTTCCAAGGACCACATTAATGGTTTGAAATAATTTATATTTTACCTCTAAATTTTGGAAAGGATTGTAGTATTCACAAGGCACTCACTTGTGCCTCATCACTACATTACATGATCAGATAGATGGAGAGATGGATTATATATTCTATACATTAGAGGACATATTATGTGAGTTTACATTCAATGTTGGTAGATAATTTCATAATAACATTCCATTAGTTGAATTTTCAAATAAAAACATCTCCCACTCAGTAATTATTACGACTGAATTAGTGGATTTGTATGGATGTACTTTCCATTATCTAAAATACATCTTCAGGTTTGGGGAGTCTCTAGATCATAGTCTATATGTGTCGCATAAAAATATAGATTTTATTTTAATTTTTTTGGGGGAATAATATTGTTACTGATTGGATGAAGTGTTGTTTTGATTTGTCGAGGTGGTCGTTGGACTATGTAATGGGAGACCAATTGTTCTTATTATTTGTTTCTCATCATCATAAACAATGGTTTGGTAATGAGAGTAAGATCAGAGATTGAATTTTTTGGGACCCTAATAATGTTGGATCTTGTCACCATAGTAGATTATCGGTCTGAATTTATTCCTAATTTGGTTAGGTTTAGAGACAACATCTATGTCACTAATCCCTTTTTAATATATTCATAAATATTCTCAAGTCATACACTTCAAAGGAAAAAATATCATGGATGATGCCATATTTGTAGAATTAATAGTATAAATAAACTATAATTAGAAAAAGTTTCTATGAGGATGAACCATTTCACTATTTTATGTATTTTCTATCTATGGTTTTGTAGATAACTGTAAAAGCGAGTGTGATGCCCTGATTTTTTTTGTACTTAAAGACGTTTTTAGTTTTAACTATCATTGTTTTCTTAGATGAAACTATTATAGGGAGAATGTTATAATAGGATGAACCATTTCTCTAATATATGTATTTAACATGAATGGTTTTCTAGACAACAGTATATGAGATTGTAATGATCTGATATTTTTTAGAACATAAAGATGTTTTTAGTTTTATATTTACTTGTTTCCATAGATTAAGTGTATTCTAAGTCATTATTGTTTAATATATTTCTATCATTACCTAAATAATGATCTGTTATATAATTTCAATAATATGAAGAGAGTTAAACCATTCCAAACCAGGATGTTTTTTATGCCATGTAATGACAATAATAATGAAATTATGATCCACCAGATATGGATAACATGAAGATATTGAAATTGGATTTAAATTATTTTTACTTGGAGGCTTTTTTTAATTGTTTTTTAGTTTTCTATGGGATCATATAAATTTTGAAATGGTCGTGAAATTTTTTGTGGGGAGAATAAGTTACATATCTTTGGTGAGAAATATCATGGTTGTGTTTGGGTTTTAGAAAAATACTAGAGTGGTATCTCAGGGGTTAGTGGTTGGGACTTCTTAAATTTTTTTATTTCATGTTCTTTTTTATTCTCATGAAGAATAATATTTCAATCTGTATGTAATGTAAGGTTATAGACATCCTAACCCAATTCATTGTTAGAATTGTTGAAATTCAGGTGTCTAGGGGAGGCTTCGCGAATGATTAATAGTAAACAGTAGTTTATTGCTAAAATGGTAACTGATAAGGTATTTGAGGATGGATGGATTGTGATTTTTCAAATATTGTGCAGATATGGTGTTGAGAGGCCTCATGTGGCACAATTTTTTATAAGTGGACATTTGGCGGTTCATCTATTTTTTTGGTATGGCTGTAAAATGGTCAACTATATACAACATGTAGAGTCATAGGGTTGTATTTTGTGGATTATTTTTTTATGGTAGATGAAACATAGATATCATTTGCAACATGTACCTTTAGTTGGTAGTTTATTTTTGTGGTTATTTAGAGTCTATTGAACCATAGTTCCTCTCCCTGATTTATTGGATCAACTAATTATACCATTATATGATTCTCATATGTGTCTATGACCATTTAAAATTTGTAATATCCACTTCCCATGCACAATTATCTTGTCTTTTTTGCATCAATTCATCTATGTGTTGAGGTATGTAATGATTGGGAAAATGGATTATTCTTCTGCCTGTGAGAATGCGATGTACACACAATTAACATTTTCAATTTTTTGTATTGTTGAGATCTTTTTTGATGGGCCACCAGCTGCTTCCCCCATCCGGATAACCTTTGATCCTGGATCCACCTATGACCTCTCTATCCCATGATCTAGAAGATTTGACTATGCTCTCTGTCTGGTCTCGCTATGTTTTGGAACTGATTAGTTTATAGTCTTCTTCCCCTTGTCCCCGTCTCGTCCCCAGTTCTCAGTGCCACCTATGCTCTACAGGTCATAGCTTGATAATCCCCCTCACCCCCTAGATGGGATCCTTCCATGACTTTATTTGTGGCTCCCTAAATTCCTCCCTTCATACATAGTTCCTGGAAATATATGTCATAATCTTGAATGCTTCGAGATATTTTAACTGCCACTTTGTATACATTATTGCATCTACCATTGTGGAGGTGGAGGAATGAATAATGTGGACTCGTGTAGCTCGTTTTGGAACTGCAACACCCTCATATATGTATCACATTAATTCATCCTCTTCGAGGGTCTCTAGTCATCATCTCAATTATCAACTGTTCCTAGGAACTCATAATATCTATTTATTTCCATGGAAGAAGACTTCATTCATATGTTGTGTTGGGCCCCTTCATCCTTTATCCAATGGAACATAAGTTTGTCTCATTGTACACTGTATATAAAAAAGAGGTATGTACAACCCCCTTGCTGTTGTATAGCTTCACATCCTCGGTATCCCACTCCCTTTTCATAACAGAGGCTTCCATAAGTCAAATGGAGATCCCTGGGTGGATATCTATGCACAAATATCATAACTAGTAATTTTTCATATGAATCAATGGCTCACATCATTGTGGAGTTTGATATCTCAATACCCCTACTGAATAAGATTTTTCATCATGGGCGGGAAGCCTTATCCTACAGTAAAGATATCTCTTACCCAGTGTTCCCCAGGGTTTTCTCCAACCGTCTGATTTATGAACATTCCATTAAGGTGTGTAAGAGAAGACAACAGGGGGAGTAGTGTTGCTCCCCCATCCCCAAGGATTTGAGGCATAAGTATAGGTCATTATCATCTACCATTCATCCGCCTTATAATTTATCTCAATTGGAATCCCTGGTATCTATTTACTATTTAGTGGATCTCCCTCCCATTTCCCCTACCCTATAACACATGTTTTCTTCTACCACCTCAGTTGATTGAGTCACGATGATCACCCAAGTCTTAGCCCCCTTCATCCCAAAAATATTTATGTCATACCATGTTGGATTCCCAGTCCCGCCCCCCCATTCTTATTACTATAAAATGTCTTTATAATGGGGGAGGGAATGCATGGATTCATGCATTTCATGTCTGGATTCCTGGAATTACCTCCCCCACCCTCTTCCCTACCCTACTTCTTCTCTGATGTTTCAGGATACACCTCAAATGTGGGGAAATTTCCCTAGGTGAATTTCATTCTTCACATATCCCAGGTCCTCGCTAGAATTCTAGGGTGTTCATACCATTCAATTTATATAAAGATCTAGAGTGTACTCCCTCTCCTCATCCCAAGGATCTATCTAAGACTCAATCTTGCCCCTCTGAATCTGCATCTCCCACCGATATGAGGCTACTCAAAAGAGAGGGATTATGTACCGTTTAAATATCTTAGATAATAAATGAGGGTTCATACTCCCACATCATTAATTTATTAATTATATGGCCAGTGACAGTGGTCTATCCCCCCAATGAATCATTTACTCATATTGAACACATTTGGAATTAGTGTTCAGGTTAAGGCGGATTTCCACTCCCCAAATATCAGTAAACCCAAAGCTGTTGTATTCTCCATCATCATACACAAAAATAACCATTATAAAATCATGTAATTTTTGAAAGATCAATACTCATTCCTACATGCATGACGACCCCTCCAATAAAAATGTTTAAATTTTTTGGAACAAGAACAACTCTTTTGAGTTTGTTTCAGACGACAACCATTTCTTCCCAACCAAGGTGAACAATATTTATATCTCTTTGTTTATGTCCATTTTTTTGGATTATATGATCCTCTCCAAAGGGAATCTAGATGGAGAAACTTAAATTCGTTTGATCCTAATCACAACCCATGGTTTTTTGGAGGTTATTTAATTTTGTTGCAAACCTAGGAAAACTGGAATGGTTGAGGACCCTTTCAGATGAAGTCATATATAGAGATAGTGAAATTCTTGGTGGGGAAAGGACTAAATCATATTAGATTCTTAGGTGACTATTTCAACTGGTGCAACAACCCAATGGGAACTCATAATTTCTAGAGTCACATGGATAAGTGTCTAGCCAATATGAAAGACAACACCTTGTTCTCTAATGCTAAGGTGTGATATTCGGTTTGAGGTTTATCTGATGATTCTCGACATTTTATATCCATATATTAAGGTATGGATAATCAAGAACATTTTATCTTCTATCAGTAGTTTGATAACACCAGGGTATGAGTACATGGATAGATAAATATGGAATAATCCCTCATAGGGACACATGTGGGTTTCCATTAATATCAAACAAAGGTTCTTTAAGACCTGCATCCAAGCATGGGAGAAAGAGAAACACCCCATAGATAAGACATTAATGTATTCATGCATGATTAGGAATGCATTGAGACTAGGATATAATAGGCGTGTGGTGATCTTAAATTTGAAGAGATATCTAGCATAATGGAATTATTGGAAACAAATTATGAAACAAAAACTCATCATAAGTGAAATGCCAAGAATAAATTGGATATGGGATATAGATAAGAACAATACATATTCCCATTCATGTTTCAATGGGAGAAATCAATATATAAAACCTAATATCCTCCTAACAGACAATTCATATCATGATAATAGAGAAGTAGTGGGAGTCTTGGATGAATCCTACATTAATGATATTCTAGTAAGTCCCAATCCTCATATGCCTAATGGGTATACAGGAACAGACTAAGGGATACTGTAGGAAATTCCAAAATGCATATCAAATTGAGACAATGAGGAACTAAGTTCCGTACTAGATGATATGGACTTTAATAACATTGGGCTAAACCTTCACTCACAGTGTTCCCTCAGACAGGATGGCTTCCCAGACTCCTTCTATATGGCCTCTTGGGATGTTTTGAAGGTGGTTATTGTCTTTTAAATACATGGAATCTTACAGAGAGGTAAATTGTTGTGGTTTACATGCTCTAGTACCATGTTTCTTATTCATAAAACTACGAACCCTTCTTCTATCATGAAATATAGGCAGGAGAGTATGTGTAACTTCCCATAATAATTCATACAATGTATCACCAATGCTATAATTTTTCCCTGTCTTCCCCAATTCATCTCTATGGAGCAGCATTGGATTGTTAAGGGTCGCTAAATCCAAGGTTTTATTACTGTTTCAAACAAGATAATTAGATACATTAACTAAAAAATCAGTGGAACTAATGTTTCTATCATGCTCGAAATGAATAAATATTATGAACGTGGGGAGTGGGGATTTATAAAAAATGATCTCAATGGTATGGGTTTTTCATATTATAGCATTGATATTTTATTAAAATTATTCTTCTCTAGAAGGAAGAAATTTTTTTATAGGTATGTCCTTGGGTTTATTCAAATCCAATTGTGGCCTAATGAATAGTTTTAAACATTATTTGATGATCTTTTTCCTTTTTCGAGATGTTCTCAGTCAACTTATACATATGAGAGTAAATAATGAGGATATTATTTACTATTAGAAGAGCATGATGTATCAACATATTTCTTAACTAATAATTTCAGATGATAGCCTCATAATCATCAATGCTGGTAGTAACATGATTAGAGCAATGAATAATATATTTGAGGACTATTGCCACTAGAGTCGACATGTGAATAATAATGACAAGAGCCTATGATGTATTTCCTATAGAACAATGTCTAAGCAGATCTCTATGGTCGAACACACCCTCACCATGAAAATCAAGAATTCCCCCATTGAAATCCTTAGGGGCTTTATTTCTCTAAAATGAATGTAGATTTGTGATCTTTATTTCCCTATCATCAAGATGGTAGACCACATACTCAACTAGAAGAATAGACACCTTTCCCTTAGATGTTGTATATGACTAAATAATATATTTCATTTGGAAACTCCTTTCCACACAATGTCTTTTGTCAAAATCTTGATGGTTTTCATCATCAATATCTACAAGCTAATAGTTGGATTCATTTTAGACCCCATATTAAAAGGGAAATTGAACTTGGTTTCATGGAGGATGATGTAAATGCTGTATAGAAAAGGTGGAATCAAATTATTTACACCCAATGAAACATTCAATTTCATGAAAACCAAACTAGATGGGGATGTCATGGAATAGCGCATGTTTTGGGGTAGATCCATGCACCACTCCAAGAATGGAAATGAATCAACGTTGGAGGGTCGAGATATCCATTCTGATCCATGATCTCACACCACATCTCCGTGATTATCCCACACTATCAATGGGTTTTTGTTAAGCGATAAATTCTTTCTAGCTTGACATCTTGGTTGTGGAGGTGATTGGGTATCTAGGTTTCCCTACCCTTACTTTTTCATTTAGAGAAGAAATATCATATTGTACCCACATCAATGTTGAGTTGTATGAGGACCAGCATGTCACCATAACTCACATTGATCAGACATCGTAACCAGATAGATTCATGCCCACTACTTATTCCTCTAATGCATTCTGCATATGAGACTTCCATTTTAACTAAAATTTTTAGGAGTCAACAAAAATTTGTAATGATAACCAATGGTCAAAATTCATTACCTCAAAATTCAACATCATGTTGTATAGTATCATGATCAAGGATATCTCCAGGGAAATGGATATCAAACTCTTTGGGATTCTGAATGTGCCTCGAGGCCCATGCTGAAAATCATGTACGGAGGAAAGCACATACCACATATTATTTATGGTTGACTGTTCATCCACTATGTGGATTTATTTTTGGGAGATTACAAGTATCCTAGATTATAATTTAGATGAACTATCATTCCTAAATAGGTGGTCCAATGGATAGGGAGAAAGGGGACCGAAGTTGGTGGCCTACATCATTATCCTACATGAAGTCTATTGGTGCATATGGAGGCCAGGAACAAGGAGGGGGATGATGGGTATAGTCCACTAGTAAAAGAATCATGATCAGGACACAAAACCTCCTCATTTTTAAGGACATTATAATCAGCACATCAGGGGAGGCTCCCTCCCTTTAGTGTGTGCATGCACATTCTCTAGGTACCTTTCCTGATAACATCTATTCCAGAGGACAATATGTATGATAAAATCCCCCCTACTAGGTGTATTATGATAAATTCCAATAGATCTTGTAGTATGTATGTCTTAAACGGTGTAGTGGTTGTTTGGTACTCTTATGGCACAATCTTTGTAGCGATATCCTCTCAGTTATGTCACAGTACTTCACATCAGGTCGAGGATAAGACCATCTTATTTTGTTTAATACTATTTTGAAAAAATATCATTTCATTATACATGTTTTAAATAGGATAAAATAATTCTTCATGATGCCTTTTATGGACCCTTCCATACTCAATGGTTGATTAACAACATCCTCAATAAAGTGTCGTCTTATGATCATTTGTAGCAGCAAGTTGATGCATGCCTGGAATGATGAAAACCATGTTTTGGATCACCAACATAAACATGAGGTCCTCATATCTAACCATGTATGTTTCAATAATGTTCACAATATGAAACCCATGTGGGTTAACCTGATTAGTGGGGATGGCCTCAAACATCACCATTTAAGTACACTACAGTTCCCCATCCTATCTTGTGTGGATGGTGTCTTCTGGTTTATTTCTTTTCCTGCATAAAATATGAAATGAAGGATGAATTTATATATTTGTTGAGGTAGTCTATGTAGTGTGTATTATATTCTAAACTACCTATTAAATCCTGATATTCCTTTTACAATACATTTCATCCATACTTACTCATGGGTTTTAGGAAACTCAAGATTATCCCTCATAGTCCCTTTATCCCCCATTATATTTTATTTTGAAATAGTCATTAGGATATCATTTATTGATGGTTATATTTTGGTTTCCATCATTACACATCATAGTATTCTCATTTTTCTTCATCCATATAGAGCATATATAAAGGGAACTATTTCATTTTTTAATGATTTATTATGGGATTCAGGTAGGATGTTGTGTTACCGGATGGTCACATCGATTTTCATTCTATATGGTTCTCAGTTGTTATATTCCCTTTGATCCAAAAATGGTTACTATTTAGGAATTATTTAATGAGTTTGGGGTTCTTTCTTATTTCATCTAGGTTTATATATTGAATGGATCACACTTTTTTTCATTGGCTAGAGATTATTCACAATATTAATGTATATAATTATTTTGATTTATTGTAATTAATGGGTAGAGTAAACAAAACAAATTAATTATAACTTTTAATGTTACTAATATAATACATGAATGATGAATCACCTAAAATCATGGTTGTTTCATTGATTATTTATGCCAAAACTGATATATTTATAGAAACCTTTTTTGTTTCATTGACTCATATCACCTCAAATCATCTATCTAATATATTGGTTTCCCATGGAATAGAATTATTTTGGTGAGAATTCTATTCAAATAAATAAGTGAATTAGATAAATGTAATTTTTTATATTTATCATTAATTATATGAGAAATGTGGTTGTGTTTATTGGTTTTAATTTGTGGTTACAGAAATGGTATATTGTCGTGATGTGGTTGGAGTGATGACGAAGTGTCTCTTATTAAAAATGGACAAAATGTGTTTCTTTTTTGGCATGGGTAGGATTTATTTTTTTAATGTTTTTTATTCATATTTCCAAGCAGTAATTAAATTAATTTTTTATGATGAATCTAAAATTTAAAGGGTTTAAAAAATAATTTTTTTTGGTAAGAGGAAGAGCATAGAATCATAATAACTAGATGTCAGTCCATTGTGTGGGATTGTTCACATGACTACGATATATATATATATATATTAATTTTGAATTATATATTTACCACTACTACTTAGATAACTATGTTCTCACAACTAAATATTTTAGTGGCTCATTTCAAAAAATCCCAATGGATAGGATTGATGGATGTTTTCCCCCACTTCCATTGTCTCTCTCCCATGGGAATATATATTCATGTGATAAATTACCAGAAATAAAAAAGTGCACTAATATTATTATTTAATGAGATGATGAAGTTGTTCATGTTGAGGATATGATTTTTATGATGATAGTATGTGGTTCTTATCCTTTATGTTCATGATACCCTACCACTCTAGATACAATTGTGGTTGATATGTGAAGTTATGGACCATGTTTCATAAAGAGTGATTTGATGAGTCCAAACAAGTGTCTTCTGGAATAATATGATTTGATTTAACAAGTGACTTTAATAATAATTATTATGTGGAAGAGATGTGATCGATATAATGTATGGGATTTGGTTGTTAAAGAAGCACACTAGTGGGAAATTGGTTCAGGTTACAAATTTGTTATTGTGATTCTCACAAATTTATTCAACATGAGGGATTAATTTTGTGAGTGCACCATTATGAGCATGGTATTTGTTAGTCAACCAACATAGTTGTTGTTGGTTATTCTATATCCCCAATGGTGCATTACTATTCTCTATTTACACGATCACGATAGAGTTTGGGTATTATTCTACATGGTATATATGTTATTCTCACCCATAATTTATACTATCTATTTTTAGGTTTGAATGTATAGTTCGGGGAATATAATGGAAATTACTGGTTCCAAAATAAAATCTATTTCTATATATTTATATAAGTATTTTATTTTAGTATTCATATGGGATACACTATTATTGTTTACATTTTAGATGAACTGTGGGATTGTATTGGATTCCATTCCTAACATTATTTCATGTATATTCATGGGGTTGATATGTTATATATTGAACCTAATTACCTCTAATGTTATTAATTATATGTGTGAATTGTAATAACTATCTCTAAAGCTGTACAAATTAGTTCATAATGACAGTAGGAATTAGGGGCCAATATATATTTTCCTTCACATCCAGCCTTAGATGGTTACCTTTCATTGTAGGATATCATGACATATCTTATAACACAAAATCCTTTGTTTGACCATTAAATCTTTTATAACATATGTATATTAATTATTTAATTGATGAAGAACATTTTCCCAATTTTTTATTGATATCGATAAAAATTATTTCATAAATTACTATGACATATTTAATTAATTTTTTGGTTAAGTATATATAGGCATCTATAAGGATGATTGATTCAAAATTTCAAAACAACGTCGACATATTGGCCATGGTCATATTGATCATTTTTTCCTCATCACTTGAATAGTAATCCAAAAATCATATTTTTAATATAATTGTAAATTTACAACTATCTGTGTATGGTGGATATGAAAAATGACCTACGATCCAAAATGGAAATGGTAGTCCATACATACTCTTACGTAAGACTTCAATTTTTCAATGAAAATGAGGGATATAATGAAAGTGTCATTATATATATAATTATTTTGATATCATTATTAACATTGTATATCTTTAAATACATTAATGTAAACTATCCATGTGAGTAAGTGAATAAAAACATGTCGCATCTCTTCATGGAGCTGGAAATCCACATATATGGAAAAACGAAGTTGTAATTTTTAAATAAAATTAAATGTATAAAAATAGATTATATAATATAATTATATAATTATAATAATGTTTTTAATATAATATATATACATTATATATACCATTTTATAAAATTTTGAGAGGTTGTGATAGAAAATCAATTAAATCTGGTACAATATGTAATTCAAAGATACACATGGACATCAATTTTACTAATCATGTGGTTAAAATGGGATGGATAATGTTATTTCATCAGCCTAATAACATATAATTATATGTTAGATACTTATAGTATTAAATTGGAATTATAATGATATTTTTAACATGATAATATAATAAATACAATAAAAACACTTAATTATGTTTCATACGTCATCTTTAGATAACCATTATAGGGCTAGAACATTTGTATTTTCATGTGGCTTTTTCAGATCATGCTTTTGAATCTATAATATAGGATGTGAATTTTTTAATGTATTTTTCTATCTCTTTATCCTGAAAATAGGATAATTTTTTTGTGACGAAAATACGAAACAAGAGAATTTTATATTTTTGGGCAGGATAGACTTGGTATTCATATATTGTTTAATATTATTTTGTAATTTTATTGGAAAATATTTCCCTAAAAATGAAAAATCAACTAAGTTGATATTGGTCGATATTAATTCATAAAATATGAAATAAGATGATATTCTGTTACTTATAATGTATTTTTAATCGAGGTTGTCTTGATGTAGCGTTTTACCACTACGAAACATTTTCAACTATAATTTCCATTCATAATGACTAAATATGATGATTCTATAATCACAAAATTTTGATATTATGAAAAAAATTTATAATTATTTATATAAATTTATACCTTTATATGTAGATGTGATTAATGTCAAATAATTTTTCAATAATCATTGAAATTGTTTTAGCGAAAATAATCTTACATTTCTAAGCTTAAATCAAAGTTATATATTATTATACACCTAGTAATATCGGTAAATAGAATGTTTAAATTATTAATTTTCAAATATAATAGAATGAAATTATTTTAAAATAAATAACATATATTTATTATTTACATTTTTTGGATAAAATACAGTGGTCGCATAATCATGGTCCTTAGAAAAAAATCTATTATTATGATAAAAAATTAACATATACCAAAATCAAGTATAATGAAATGTAATAGTTAATTATTTATAAAATATATAATAACGGGTTTCTTATGTTAAATTAGGAACAAATTTAAATCATAATGTCACTTTTTAATTATTTTATATAATGAAAATTTATGGTAGTTTTAAAAAATTCTCAATATTTAACTTTTCACTGAAAAAAGTAGAAAATTTTTAAAATTAAAAAAATATCTCTAATATTATTTTGATATTTTAAAAATTATATTTATTATAAAATTTAAATTTTCAAAAAATTATTTATATGGATTATAATATTTACTCTTAAACATTATTAACAACAATATATTATTAAAATGTATATTAATGCAAAAAATAACATCACTAAAAATTGATTACTTATTTTCTACGGATTAATATATAATTTTTTATTGAGTAATATCATCATATTTATATAAATAATAATTTTTTAACTCAGATTAAAAACCACTAATTCATTTCCTTGGTTATAAGATACACATTTTAAAAAAATAATATAGTATATTATTTTGTTTATAATCTTGGTTTTGTGTTATGATATCTATCATAAATAATATTCTTCAAATATAAGTTTTTCCCAAGTAACATTTTACCCCATTAAATAAATTTAACCCTTCGATTTATATCTCATTCTCAATGAAAATAAATTAATAAAATTATTTTGAAAACAATATGATGGAGTGTGGGATAAAAAAAATTATCATGGAAGGAAAAATATTATTAATATTTAAAAGAAATACCATTTTTGATACCCCACACTTTAAATGGGATAATAAAACATCATTTTGAAATCAATAAGGGAGAAACATGAATGTCACCAAGAATAACACATATTTTGGTTCCTAGGTAGGAAAATATGTAGGAATTTAAATAAATAAGTAGTGGAGAAAAAATTATGGCTAATGTATAATAGATATCGATAGATTTCACAGTTATTCCAATGTTAATTATGATATACACATAAATCATCGGGGGTAAATAATACTATTTACAATCATTAATCAATGTATTAGGATAATTGTTTTACTTCAATATCATTTTTCATGTTGTTATAGATTATTTGTCTCTCACAATTAAGATCATCGTAAAATCTACGAACATTATTAAATTCAATTTAGCTCGAAAAATTTCATGCTATAGAAATTCCACAATCGATTAAGTTGTCTATTTCATTTGTTATACAATGAAATGAATATTATTGAGGAATTTATCATCCCTGATGAAATACATTTATATAATCAAAAAATAAAAAAATTATATGAAAATAATCAATCTATATTTATATATTAACAAAATCTATATTGGTTACATCAATAAAAGACAATATCAAAAGTGATTAAATAATAATATTCATAAATATAATTTTTTAATTTAGTTATTAATGTATATGACCTAAAGATAAATAGAGTTCACTTCCAATATATTTAAACCTACATCCTAAATTAACTATATAAAATCAACATTTGTGAATGTAATAACCTAATTAGTTATCAAATACCCATTATATTAAATCACTAAAAATATAAAAGTTGTTTTCCCAAAAATCACTTCACGTTAAAACATTGAGTAAAAAATAACTAATTCTAATAAAAGACCTCCCAGAATATAATTAATAAACTTATAATATCATTACATAAATCTCAAAATATGTTTAAATTATATTAAACATATGTTAATCATTAAAAATATTGAACTATTATGGAATGAATAATTATTTTGTTCAATTCACTAGAAAATATCATAATCAATAATTATTTCTAAAGAGGGGTGTGAAATCACCTATAACAGCCCTACACCAGCACACATAAATCTGGTGCTAAAACATATTTTATTCATTTAATGATTGGACAATGATAAATGTGAACCAATTTAACCAATCAATGATATGTGATATCAGATTAAAATATCAGAATTATTAAAAAAAATTCCTTTTCTGGTTTAGTGTTTTAGAAAATTAATGATAAATACATGCATAAAAATACTCGTGGAATCATGTGATAATTAATCCCACTATAGAAAATATTTATTATTATACATTCTTTTAACTCCATATAACATAAAATTATTAAATTATTAATACTTTTTAACTATTATCCAATAAACACCGTTAATCATTACCTTGGAAAATTGATAACATACGAATGGTGATATAAAAAGACCATTAAGGGAAAAAGTAAGAATTACCAATCGAATTCCATCAATGATTATAAGATTCTATTTAGGGTATGATGAAATAAAAAAATTTCATAATCATAATATAAAATCATTCATTCCCATGAAACCAAGGATCATAAATCATGAGTAATGAAACTAATATATCATTTAAGACCATAATAATATAATTAAACAATCATTATTAATGTCAATGAAATCATTATGAAATGGATCTGTTAGAACGCATAACATTCAATAAAAAAAAATTAGTTATCTTAAAATAATAACATCCTTACAACCTTAAAATAATCCTTACATGACCACATACAATTAAAATAACATACTCATTTAATTATAATAAAAATATTTGTAGATCATAATCTTTTCTATATGTATTGGAAATATATATATTGATCTTATACCATCCTAAACTATGTACATCAACCATAACATGACTAAATCATATATAATACTTATTTAATCTAAAATTATTTAATGAACAGTATTTCATTTATCTCTTGATCAACTCTTCTAGGCAAAAGAAGTTCCAAAAAAGTAACATTAAAAAAATATAAATCCCTATATATGAAGAATATTGTAGGTATTATTTGAAAATATCCCTATTTGATTATAAGAAAACAATAAACTACCTTACCATAAATCAAAATACTTTTTCAATAAAATTTTGTATATTTATTTGTAAAAATAAGAAAATATCTTTTTCATTAATTAATATTTGTAAAGAAAAAACCAAAATACTAGAAAAAACAAATTCAATTAAAATTACAATGGAATATTATAAATTAAAATTAAAATCACTTATTGGTTTCTATGGTGTAGAAATCTATCCATGATGTTAACATTAAATATATCATTACTCTCAAACATCTATAATGAAAATCAAAAGGTACCCATATAGAAAAGGTAAATAATTTATCTTTTTAATCCATTAAAATGAATTTCAATTTTTATTGTAAATAAAAGTAATAAACCATTTATTTTTAGAAAATATAAATTTAAATCTAATATTATGATCATAGATAATTTTTTTTTGTAAATTGTATTGAAAAAATTTAATATAAAATATTTTAAATATAAAAAATTCCCTTTATAACCCAATCCATTTGAATGTACAAAAATGAAATGTATATTATATTAAAATGAATAAAAAAATATCTATAATATTATACATCATGATAATGTGTATAATCCATTACAATGAATATGTGTGGATAAATCAAAACATTCCTCAAATAATGAATTTTGTAGTGAGGAACACTTTCAAAATAGACAATGGAAGATTAAGTATTCCACTAAATCAAGGAACATAAATTGATAATTTCAACCACATAATTTATATGATGGCATATGTAAAAAAAATTCCTGGAGTATTAAATATTCTATATAAAATTAATAATGAGGTATAACATTATGTATATCTCAATAAATTAAAATTGAGATCCCAAAACCCCTTAAAACAATCATTATAATTGATTATATTTCCCATGAATGATATAATGGAAAAAACGTCAAATATCACGATTAAAGAGTCATTAATGACATAATAACTCAATCTATTACATATAAACCTAATAATAGATAGAGAAATGTATTATAATACATATCTTAATAAAATCATATTTAGAAGAATAACTTATAAAAATAATAATTGATAATGTTTTAATTAATCAATAAATCATTTTGTGTTATGAATTTAAAACCTCAATTCAATAAGTTCAAATAAAATTAAAAAAAATGAAATTTCCTTTCATATATTATTTTAGAATAACAGAGTCATTGAAATAAAATTATACCCTAATGAATAGAAATAATCTTAAGAAAACCCTTACCCATAGTCTCAAGTTTCTATGTATTATTTTTATCTCTTGTATAATAAACAAATATTATTTATTCAAATATTTTATAGAATTTAATAGTTTTATTTAATTATCATTAAAATTTTTATTTCATTTATATTAATTAAATATTTAATTACATAATTTGGAAAGTCCACATAAGATGTTTTGAGAATGGTCAGTTTATAAATACTAAAAATATTCATTATATTGAACACGGTCAACAAAATCATTATTAAATCATATAAATAATATTATTAAATATTAATTTTTTATTTTTAGATATTAATTATAAATTTATAAACAAATATATAATTTTTTTATGAAAAAGGAGTTGTGTAACAACATGGTGTCAGTAGTCATTAGGTACCCATGAGTAACATTTAAATATTTCAATAAACAACGAGGGAAAAATGTATGTTTAATTATTTATATATATATATATCAAAAATAATTTATTTATTTAACTACCCTTGTATATATCATCTATGTGATATGGTGATGAAATATGAATCCCATATCTCCTTGAAGGTGGTTATCCACACCTATGAATGAATGGTGCTATCAATTTATTCATGTAGTGAAGGGTGGGAAAAGATATGATATGTTAACTACTTAGAATAATAATTGTGTAATGTATATAATATATATAATCTAAATAATTATTTATAAATATATATGATAGGTATTGATTGAAAATGAATTATGATGGTCCGTGAGGCAGTAGTTAGTCATACACATGAACAGAGGTCGCATTTCTCATTTAATAGAAGTGGATATGAATAAAGGATATGAAAACAACATAAAACCATATTAGTATTTGTTATACACTAATTATTTATATTGGAATGGTAATGTTATGTTATATTAATATAAAATAATGAATATAGTTATAATACCTATTTAATTGTTTTACCTCTTATTCTGAAAGCCTCAATTGGATTACACATTTATCCATTTATAGTGGGTATTTAGGTTAAAAAGGGACACTATAACATGATAATGGATGTTGAGAACGAATTTGGGATGTTATTGGGTGACATGCAAGGTTATTTTATTTGTATATAAATATCATATTGTGTTTCCTTCTATATTTTAGGTAAAGGAAACTCTTAAACATTTTTAATGATCTACTTATTAATAATTAATTTTCAATGAAAAGTGTCCCATAATATAATTTTTCTTTTTAATGTGATAAATTTCATCAATAAAACATCCAATTACAATTTAAATGAATGTGTATTTCATTATTACATAGATTAAATGAGGTTAACCAAAGTTACCATTTTTCTATGGTGCAATATTTTTATGCAAAGTTATTATTCATAATGACCCGAAATAAATATTTTCTCCATAAAAATTAAAACATGATTATTAAAAATTTGGAATATATTCTGTAAAATTCCATTTTTTAGGTATTAATTTTTTTAAATATTTATGAAAAAATCAACGACATCCATTTAAAAAAACTATTTTTATCATAAAATAAAATATTTTTCATTTCATGTCTAGTGAAAACCATTAAATTAATGATAAAATAAATTTCCATATACCTAATACTTAACATCAATAAAAAAATTATATATATTATAAAAACAATTTATGAGATAAAACTACATTTCATACAAAAAAATGTTTTCAAAAAATGTTTTTTTTAATTTAAAAAAACTAATGTATAAAAAAATCAACTATAATGATGATTTATATATAATTAAATATAAAACATATCATTAAATGATAATTAATGTTAATTTTATATATTATTAAAAAAAATGAATTTCCCATTAAATTTATTTATTTAATGAAAATAAATGTAAATTTTAATGAAATTTGTATTCTTCTCTACTCCCTGAAATATCATTGTTTTCAATAAAAAATCTTAAAATTTCGCATAATGATAATTTCAGTGTATAAATAAATAAATTCACCTACTCAAATACAATTCCTAAATAATTATGAAATTTAATGTAATATTTGAAACAAAAAATTCATAAATTTTATATATAATGAAAATGTTATTTGAGTTATAAAATGCATTCACTGATAAATAAGTGACATTTCCTATGAAATAAATAATATATTAGAATTGAGTTGGAAAATTACTTATATATATATTTGTGTGCGTGTTTGTTTATGTGTTATATCTATAATACCCATATGTATACCCACAAATTCAAGGGGTATGTTACAACTGTATCTTTTAAAAAATTAATATTTTTATAGTATATCATTTTTTTCTTAAAGAACACTGTGGTCTATTATTAATGATATCTCCCAACCACTTTTACTGTCCAATCATCACCCTATTTATTTTAATCCACAAAAAGGAAACTCCCCCATATTCATCCAAACATAAAAAAAATACATAATCTATTTTAATGAAATTCCAAAATATCCATCTCATTCAATATTGGAAAAATAATATTATATAGAAACACTAGTAAATGGATATGATCGTACCGAGACCGAAAAAATTAAATTTCATATTCTTGATTCATATATTGTCGTGTATATATTATTTTATTATAATAATCATTCATCTCAGTATGATACATCACAATAATATTTGACTAGGTATACATTCCTAATTAAAATTATTATTAAATACATAATGTGAATAGTGGATTCCATTGAGTTTAAAAAATAACAGAACACCATAAAGAAAAACCTAATGCTAAAAAATATCATTATATTATATTATACTTTATCCAACTCATACATTTTAATGAAATAAGATGATTTGGTTATTCCTAAAATAATAACCAAAATTGAATCCTTTTTCTGGGTTTTTATAGAAAATCTACCTTCAAATATCATTAATATAGGACCCCATGTTTGAACTATTTAATGCGAGGATTGAAATTTTCCAACTTTTTTATTATACATGATATTTAAACTCTGATAGGTAATACATTATTTAACATATTTTTCCAAATCATATTTTATAAAAGGGGGAAAATATATAATTTTATATTATTATATATATATTTAAAAGGAAAATGTTCTAACCAATTTAAATTTTGAAATTTATTTAATACTTATTAAACCATTGAATAAACGATAAAAAAAATATCGATGATCATTCCATGACATTTATTGTTCTTCTTAACATTCGTCGATGTTTTCCCACCATTTAGAGAATCCCAAAATAAAACAAAGTGGAAATCAAAAATCATTTCTTCGTTAACCATATTCCACAAGAAGGGAATCACAAATAATTTAAAAATCCATCTAGTCTCCCAACATTGATACCTTGAACCGATAAGACCAGAGTTGACACATTATTCTAACACACTTTAATGATTACACAGAATAAAATTCAGAAAGACTAATCAATTTAGTTGTATCGTAAAACAGATTACATACACAAAATTAATATTACTATTAAAAACATGAAATACAATAAAGATAATAATTTCATAACATTACATTACAAGTAATAAAAAGAAACAAAATATAGATAATACATTGATAATTTCATTATTCGACTAGATTAACCATTCATATCAGTCATAATACACATAATAGAATCCTCGAAAATTGAATCATAAGAAAGGGGTGAGCTCAGATTCCCAGTAAGAGTAATCAATATAGTGTAATCCATCATAAATAAGCATAATATTGAATGGAAATGTAGAAAAATAAAACACAAGACTTTTAAACATAATTTTCAGTATAATATGGTAAGAATAAATTAGATATTTTCCTTCTTTCATTCATATTGATATTATAATAGTTGAATAATAACATACAATATCAAGAAATAATATCATAATAGGTAAACGAATAATTTTAGTCATATGAAACATACCATCAATGTTATATGCAATGAATATATTAAAATCTAGGTTACAGTCTATCAATCAATTTCTGTGATGGAATCATGCCAAGAATCTATTACATTCATCGCTTCCTGCCGAAAATCTATTACTATCAAGCCTTCGTGCTAAGAATATATTACATATAAATCTTCATACAAAGAATATATTTATATCAATGATTCATTTCTAGATTTTTATACTATCAATAAATCATTCCATGAATATATTACTATCATCTCTTCATTCAAATATTCTAATAAATATTTAAGGCGTTGTCCAAAAACCGATTATGTTTTTTCGGATGAGGCCTACTGATTCATCGAGGGGATACTGTGGTCTCCCTTCACTATTTAGTAAGTCCAATTAAATACACACATTAAATGGATAAACATAACTAAAATAAACATTCATATTAATACATAAATACAATGTGCTAATACATTAAGCATAAACCAGGAATTGTATCAAAAATTCAAATCCATGTTCAAACATATCACAATCCACTCAATTATATAGGGTAGATTTTATTCATAATAAGTCAACCTCAATTAATGATTTGATCCACCAAATTCTATAGAAATTTATGAAAATACTCTAATATAATCAATAAAAATATATTTATATAAATACGTTTTTTTAGATTGAAATAATTTATTCAAAAGTGGTGCACTTATAAAAATGGTATTTAAAATATATATTTACATCAAGGTATCCCATTAATTTTTAAACTTTTTATGGATATAAAAATTTTAATATATTTACGTAAATATAAATAAATATTTAAAACCGGTGTGAATACATGGACATTAATGTGACTTATTTAGAAGAATATCTCTTTGACCTATTTAAAAGGATGTTGTAGTTAAATATTACTTTACATAAAAACATAAAAATAATCCATTTCAATTTTTTAATTGAAATTAAAAATGGAAATAAATTTTTTTGTATTCATATATATAGATATGAAAAATATGTATGATAATATCATGAATATTTGAATCGATAAATCATTAATTTTTAAAATATTCAAAGCATCTCACACCACATTAAACATTTAAATCATAATCCCGATATATTAAAATGAATAATTAAAAAACATTAATATAAATGTGTCCATGATATAAAATATATATTTGGTGTTACATATAATAATCACATTAAATACGATGTTAACATTTATTATATCTCATGAAAATAAAATGTTGTAAGAAATTCCCTTACCTTATGTCAGATTCCTTCTGTACATGTCTAGAAATATTGTATAGTTGATTTGAACCTATTATTAAATTCTACTAGAATCATAATATAATTTCAGATATCAAAAATTATTTCGTTATGACATTTCATTACCCATTTTTATTAAATTTTATTTTAATGCAACATTTAGGTAATAACTTCATTGTTTATCATATTTGTTTTGAGTTATTATTATTTATTATACTAAATAGATCACTATTTAATTACTTCCAGAATGTAAAACATGACATATATATAATATATATATATAGTATATTATATATATAATTATTAGATATATGAAATGTAATACACCGTTCATGGAGATGGAAGGTCGTACATACACATGAACGTTGTTTCTATTTACTAATCGTATGGAAGAATAAAAGTACATGACTTTTATTTCTATATATATAATACAATAGAATTATTTTTTCATATATTTCATTCTTATTAATTATATATTTTTTCATAACAATTATTGAATGTTAAACATGGATGATTAATATCATTGCGTCGTAGAGACGGTGGCCACACATCCGCACGTGCGACGATATCATTTCATTAATGGTTAAATTGTATGGAATTTGATTGAATATGATTTATAATGAAACAATATAATTTTTTATTTATTATTTACTTCGTTAATATAAATTTTTATAACTATATAAATAATTTATATATGAATAAACGTTTACACCACGATGTGGATACAGTAAGTTGTATGTATGCATGCATCGTGCTATTGTTTATCACTGGATGGGTACAATGGGGAATATATTTTTACCATAATTATTACAAAATATTTGAATATGTTATATTATAGAGAGATAATCTAATTATGGAATAATCATTTTAAAAGGATGAAGAAGAATAAAATAACATATAAAGAGTTCGTAAAACGATTAATTCTTCTTCAAGGGTATCTTTTTAATTTTCAAAAATGACTCCATAGTTTGGATTTCTGCAAAATGTATGGACTATAGGATGAATTTATGGAAGGTAAGAGGAGAAATGGGTAGGAGTTTTCTATGAATAATGGAATTAATGGTGTGAATAATAGAGATGTATAGGTAGTCTTTTATAAGAGAGGTGAGGGCCACTTCTGGAAGACCTCAAAATATAAAAATATATTAAGACTTTTCTTGATATATATACAAAAAAAAGACCATAATTGAAAATTGGAATATTTTTTTGACCATAACCTACCCCTTGGGATTTTTTTTATTTTTTGTGATTTTTATATAATATATTAATAAATTAATTCAATATGATATCATTATTTCCGAATTTAATACTATTCAATTAATTTGACATAAAATACAACAAGACAACTTTGGAATTAGATTATAATTATTTCAAAAACTATACTATATTATATATTTAGATTAAATTCCTTATAAACATTAAATAATACAATATGTATCAAAATAATATTGTTAAATTCATTTATTCTATTTTTATGTTAATTAAATAAATATTGTATTAAAATTGAAGAGACATTGAAGGTAACTATGTAACTTATAAAAATTCAAAAAAAACTACTAATTATAATTACATTTATATCAAAATATAATATTATATTCATTAATATCTTGATTTTTTCCAATTTGGACACATAAATTATATAAAATAAAGGATAGTTATATTTTGTAACTATAATTGTTGTAAATTATATATAATTTATTTTAATGGAATTTTTTTAATTAAACAACTTGAAATATTTCATAATATGATATGTGTCTAATATTATTTTTGAAATAAATTTTTTACATCTTATTACTATTATTTTTATTCTTAACATTTGGTTTTAACGACTATTTATCCCCTTTAACTATTACTCTGGAAACATTGATTTTTAATTTATATGGTTAATATGGTTACTATCAAATTTCAAAAAAAATCCAATTATATCATTTTTCAAATAAAAAAACTATATTATTTATATTGCTGAAATATATAATTTTAGTATTTTTATAACATTTAATAAAATGTAATTTGTTTTAAAATCTCATTTATGTGAATTTTGACAAGATTTAATCGCTGATTTTTTTAAAAGTCATACAAAATGATTCTCTAAGAAAAATACATTAACTTATATCTAACATGTCAATATAATCCAACTAATTCGGGGATGACATCAAATTTTTAAAATTACATTTATTTTAATATTTTTAATATCATTTAACTAATTCATTCATCAATAAATCAATTACAGCATTATCATTGTGTCATAAATAAATTTAAATTTTAAATAATAAAATTATAAATATATTAACATTCTATATATATACATATTCTATTTATAAATTATTTTTATAAGAGACCATGAAACTCATATAACCCAATATTAAAAATATTATAGTTATTAAAATTTTAATATGATATGGTTATCTCTTCTTTAAATAAAATATAATAAATTTCTTAATCATACATAAGTGGTATAAAAAGAATCAAAATTTTCAAATAAGGTTTATTTTGGCATAAAAATAATTATTTAATGCAATTAAGACATGTTATACGGTAATTTTATATTATTATAATATTACCTTTACCTTTATCTAACATATTTATCTTTAATGGTGGTAAATAAAATCCAAATGTTACTATTCTCCAAAAATTAGTCTAATCCTATTACAACATATATAAAATTATTATAACATCCATATGTTTAATTTTTTTGGAAATTCATTTAATATATTTTTTAAATTTATGTTTACAACTTATCATGTAGATGTGGCTAGAATTTGTGTAAAAAAGTCTTTCACAATTTCAGAAAATATGTATATGTAATTTAATTATAAAAATGATTTGAATAAATTAAATTGGTTTATTATATATATTAATTTTCTATGGTGACATAAAAATTATTTTAAAGAAAAATTCTTTTTTTATCAACAATGTAGTTTTTTTGACTATTTACCAAAAAATTAATGTTTGTAGATAAATTCAAAAAAAAATCACCCAATGATAATTTGATATGAAAAATTAAAAAATGATGTAAATATTTCAAAATTAAATTTATAAGAGTATCTAAAATTAATTTTATTTTTGTTACGAAAATGAAATAAAAAGTTCTTTTATTATGAAAAAAGTATTTCTAAACATATAACCTTCTTACCAAATCAAACATATTTTATTGTAAATATGTTTAATTTATGTGAAAAAATTATGAAAAAAATTTAAAAAATATTTAATAAAATTCATACTATTATGTTTAATGGATATGTTTTAAAAATATAATTCAAACAATTATAATACTAAACTACTGTTTCAATTATACTAAATATTGCATGTAACTCAAGTCGTGTTGGTGTTGTATACAATATAAGCTATCGAATTTCATTAAAAATATATTATACTATGAGTTATTGGGGTGTTACACCATCATTGAAACATCTAGTAATATATCTATATATAAACTCATTATTAATCACTACATTGTTGATTACTTTACAACATCACAATTGGCCTTAAAACTCATTGCATCTGACCCCATATTTCCTTTTCACATTGTAAATGACCACAAGAGATCAAAGTATAAAAAATACTTAATCTATCACTATTTCATTATTTTGATTTCACATTGTGAGAATATATAATTTCATGTCATGAGATCTGTATACCATATAAAATTTTTACTAACAAGGTAAAAAAACATTTTTTATGCATAAATAACCACTACAGTAAATATGTCATATGTCATAAAATTATATTTATTCCCCCATAGTTGGAAAGAGCTATATGTAACAATATGATTATCCTATATCAATACACAAAAAAATATTCATATATTAATCATCAATGTAAATGGAATACCAATTACATTTTATTGGAAATTGAAATCTATGTTCTATTTTCAATTCACTCTTTAATTATTTGACTTCCAGTTTTCTTTTTTGTGAGAAGAAAAATTATTATTTTTTCTAATCAACCCATTTTTTGGTATGTCTAGTTATTAGAAAACATTTACTGAGAAACTTTATTGACCAAGTATTCTCTTAAATATTTACACCTCAATCAATTTCTATGAACTTTTCATCATATCACTTAATCAATCTTTCTCCGATCAACTGATAATACCTTTTTAAGGATAACACGACTAAAGGATTTATCTTATTGTACCCAAAAGTAAAATTTACTAATTTTTCCAAGAACATGTGTTCCAGTAATGTACCAAAATTTTCCTCTATATGTCAATAATTTTTATCCTCAGACCGTGAATATAAAATTATGTTAAGAAGAAACACCATGATAAAATATTTTATATAAACAAAAAATATGTGATCCATAAATGCCACAAAATTTCCTAGAGTTATATTATGATTTAATTACACAACAAAATACAAATGTGGTCATACATTCAATGAGAATACATTTGGGTATATCCAATTTCATTACCCAGCGTCAATATTATATCGACCTAAAGTAAATACTTGGAAACCAATGAGAACTATTAAATTTGTTAAATAAATATATACTCACAACTAGAAGTTATTTTATTATAATAATGAAATAATTCATGTTCAAATTATTAAAAAAAAATTATTTTCCAGCATCATTTTATAAAAATAGTAGTAGAAATTCTCATGGATTGTAACTCAACATCATAAAACATTTTCTCACTAAATCATTAACTACCCCCAAAGTTCCCTCATCGGATATAGTAATTTCCCTAATTATGGAATTAAAAACATATACTAGTTATATAAAATTTCTTACAATACTGAAAACACATTAATTAGTCATTAAAGTTCATACGAGAATAAATCAAAAAATTTAATACTATATTCCACAATTTAATACAATATATTTATTCTATTTTACCCATTATATGAACTATTGAGTGGTGCGAATTGCTATAAACAGTAAAAATTGTTGTAATATGCATAAATATTTCACAAAACATTCACACATTAAAATATAAACACAATAAACTTATTCTATAACCCACTGATTTTGTGAAATATTTTTTGAAATTAATTTAATCTTTTTGATATTTTTCATTTCATGTAACCGTTAAAGTAGTTTATATTAAAGAACAATGTCAACATGGTGTTCTATGAAAGGAAATCTTTTCATGGAATAAATAAAATATAATGACTAACATTCTCTACAGGAAAAACCATGGTAATCTTATATTATGTGAAAGATTTACATTCATTGATGGCTTGTGTAAGATGCAATACTGTGTTTTACTGAACAAAAATACATTATTGAAATGTTATCATTTAATATAATAAGATATAACATAGATGTTAAATTTGTGGTTAGGAATAGTATTGACAAATTTTATAAAAATATGTGGTTTACGGAAATAAAATATGACTTAATATGCTACTAATTAATATGAAATTAATATTGAATTATATTGAATATAAATGGAAATATTATTATTATAAAAAAATTGAAACTAATAAATTAAATTATTTATAAAAATTTTATTTATATTAATATAATATATAAATTTTATATTCAATAAAATATTTTTTATATTCATATAATATATTTCATAGAAAAATGATAAGAACTATCCAAATTAATACCTAAACACATATATATTTTATAATGGCTTTTTTAGAGCCTTTTAATAGAGAAACAATTTCAATTATTTTTTTGGATATTATATAGATATAATATTTAAAAATAAAATTTTTATTTGAATTTTGAAAATATGAATTTGGTTCAGGTAAATATTTAGTATTTTTTGTGATGTTTCATTTTATTAATGAATAGGGAAAATAATGAATTTTAGATCAAAAATACTTTTTTATCTAATATAATTATAAGAATAAATTAAATTTTAATTTCTTTTTATAGTGTAATTAGGTCACATTTTTATCATTGATCCCATATTATGTCATTGTATTCAATTTCATTTTTAAATTATTTATATAAACATACAAATCTTTTGAATTAGTTTACAATAAATTTTGGAATGGTCGACCAAACTGTGGGATTAAATTTAAATATATTTCTTCAACATATATTATTGTAATTTAAATAATATGGATTCCATGTTTTGAATCCACATAATTTCTATTTTATAATCTCAAATGGGGTTTTTACAAAAAACATATTAGTGAAAGTAATTAAAAATAATTACATTGATCGAGCTATTATTAAGCTTAATTAAAGACTAATCATTAAAAATAAGGTTCTAAATTACCTAAAGAGTTGTTAAATATTAATTGAATATATATATTTAGAATATATAATCACATGCATTTACATTTATTGACTATTGTATCGACATTTGATGTGAAAAAGCTTATTTGAATTCCTATTCCCAAAATTTACAAGTGTGACAGTCCTCCTTCAATATAAAATGCCTCCTTTGCTCCATATCATTACATCTATAGATCAATATTGTTTCATAAAATATCTACTCATATATCCTCCAAAAAAACGTCCCTTTCTCCTTTAAAGAAATAATTTTTTCATAAATCGTTCAATGAAATCCCTTTGTTTCAATCCAAAATGAGTTACCTGATAAGATTAACACCCTCCCTCAATCTCTTTTCTTTTATTTTCAATCTCCACACCCACAAAAATTGTTATTACATAATTTTATAAAAAACTCAGAATTATAAATATAGAAGAATATTTTTTATGTAATGTTATTTCCTACACTAACGTATATATCCAACTCATGTGTAATGATCATAATATTTCAATGTACGGTGAATTGTCTCCTCACTAATCGATGCCTATAAATTATTTTATTACCACCTATGGTGGTGGAAATTATGATGGAAAAATATGTTTATAAGTTTTATATATTATATATATTATTTATATATTCTTTTGCAATTTATTTTGAACATATATCATTATACATTCCACATGGTGTGAATATGATAATTTCATTAGAGGAAGAATGGACTACCACCCTTTCAAAGCGATGTGATTCATTCACACAATACATGGAATGTATTAAGTATGGGATTAGTTGAAAAATATTATAAATATTATATATAATAATTTTAACGTGATTATCATATATAAATATATACAAACAAGTGATTTTAGTTCTATCATTTAATATGACATTAAAACTATAGAAATAGTGTTCACGCAGACGTACGCCTACCGTCTCCATGAACACTATTATACATTTCAATTTATATACTATAAATATTACTATAATACCCATATACTAAATATAAATTATATTTTTATCACTTTTTATATTCTTTAGGAAATTATTTTTGTATAAAGACCAAATATATAACAAAATTATTCAGAAGAGAAAAGAAAAGCGAACATTACCTAAAGCATCAACTTAACATGAAATTGTTAAATAGTGGGTTATATGAATCCATAATAAATACATACATTGAAATAAATATAATTATATAATTATTAAAAAATTTATTAAGAAACAAAAATTTTATATATTAGAGGTTTTAACGAGTATAATGATATTTGAAGTGCATTGTGTTGCATTTGTTGTCAATGAGGCATGAAGTTGTCATGGAATGAATGGATGTCAAGGAATGTCAAGATGTGAATGACAAAGGTTGTTATGGTGTTGGTGATGAATGGAGAATGGCCATGGTACTAAGATGTGTGTCACTTAGGAGATTCACTAAGTGGCATAGGAGATGTGGTTGAAACATTCTCTAGTAAAATCAGACGATTGATGAGCTGATCTTTAAGTTTAAAGAACTTGTATCAACTGGATACAATGTCACACCAATGTTTGAAGACCATGCATTGTTAAGACAATGCATGATGAGTTGAAGTGATCCATCCACAATCACTAAGTGGATGAATTGGTGCTAATGAAGTCCATGTACTAATTCTTAGTGCATGATGAATTGAAGTTGATCCAACTTGATCTCTGATTGGATCAATGAAGAACATTGAGGATCTATGTGATTCAGGAGCTTGGTTGATGATGAACCTTTTGAATATCATATCCTAAGTGAAGATCATATGAGGAGAAGTAATTAAATTCCTAAGAAGAAGAAGAATTATGAAGAAGATGGCTTGAAGTGGTATTTTGCATATGGGGATACTTTGTTTTTATACAAAGTCTTTATTCCTATACTTATCAAAAATTAGGCCACCCAAGGCCAGCCCACGGGTTCAACCCCAAGGCACTTGTGGGCCTAAGGCGCCACGCCCATGGGGGATCCCATGGTGTAAGCACAAGGCGGCAGGGGCCGTGTATAAGCTCCCGAGGGCATGCGGTGGTGAAGCCCGCGCACCGGAGGAAGCATAGTGGGCGCCAGTGGCGCACCCGCAGGGAGCAGAGTGGGCGCAAGAGCGCGCCCGCAGAGAGAACCCGGTGCGGGGCGGCACCGGGAGGGGATAAGTTCAACTGAGTTGCCGTGGAGAGCGGCAGGGTGATAAAGCGCAGAAAATCCGCTCGCCGTATCGATGTGGGACGCAGAAAAATTTCCAGGAGCGAATCCTAGCCGCTCGATCGATCGAGCGCCAGATCTCGGCCGCACATCTAATCCACCGCGGCCCATTCTGATCACAGCCGTCCAAAGAGATGATCTGACGGCTCCGAGGCATCTCCTTCCTCGAGCTCAGCCGAAGGCTCCCCGCAAGCTCCGTTCGAACCAGGAGCATCCCGAGAGATGTTTTCGAGCTCCCCGCCATCGCTGATCAAAGTAAAGCCACCATTGTGATCGTCTGGCCTCTACGAACACATTCATGTATAAATATGAGTTTGCATGCAATGAGAAGAAGAATTTTAGATTTGGCCGAAGGCAAACCGAAGGTGCCGAGGCCATGTGGTGTTCGTGTTTTGCATGGGATGTCCAAAACAGAGGTCGTGCATGCGTTCTAAATTGCATGCACGAGGAGGAATGAGGAAATGAAAAATAAATGAGCCCGCGTTGAAACAGAGGAAAGAAATCAAAATTTGGAAAGATTTTTAAGATCTGAAATCTTCGGTGATTCAAGATTTAACACGCGGATGGGCTGAGGCATTCCTTTGCCTATAAAAAGAGAGCACGAGCCCTCTTAGATGCTTGCTGAAACTTTGAGAAGTCCCGTGTGAGCTCTTGTGCCCCGCGAAGAATTACTGCGTGCATCACTTGCGCGGAAGAAGCCCGGAGCTCCCATTAACTCCGTAAGGATCCTTTTGTGCATACCTTGCGCGAAAGAGGTTGGAGAAGAACCCTGCGCGCCTTCCCCTTGCGCGGCAGGAAGAACCCGGGGTCGCAGCACCTTGCGCGCCCACGGTTGAAGCCCGCACTTGCGCGGCTTCCCCTTGCACCGAGACCTTGCGTGCATCCTTTGAAGGACAAGGGAGTTCGTGTGTGTGCAAGAAGATGCCAAGAAGGACGTAGCCACATTTCCCCTTGTGTGTGTGCTAAGTGCAAGGAAGGCTTGCACCTTGTGTGTGTGCAAAGTGAAGACACCCTACGGGTGGTATAAGTGCAAATGAACAAGAGGTCGTAGCCTTGGGTGTGTGCAAGAAGAGAAGGAAGGCCGTAGCCATGTGGAAAGACAAGAGGGCCTTATAACCCAAGTGTGTGTATAAGCACCAAGTGAAGACCACACATTTTGTGTGTGTGCTAAAGTGAAGGTAGTAAGCCGAGGCCAAGTGTGTGCAAGCAAGAAAGTGAAAGGCCAAGTCTCAAGTGTGTGCAAAGTGAAACAATTGTGTGCAAAAAGACAACAAGGCCGAACCTTAGTGTGTGTGCAAACTAAAGTGTACACACTAAGAAGAAAGAGAAGAGGACTCTCACACTATTGTAGAACACACAATCTAAGTGTGTAGACAAATTGAATAAAGTGTGTGAAGTTTGCGAAGTTGGTGTGTGCTTAAAGTGTTACACCCTTTGTGGGTTTACTGAACTAAGAAGAGGAAAGGGGAAGTGCATGCATGCATTCATGAACAAGCGCACGTAATAAAAGTTCAAATCAGTGAGTGTGCATTTGAGTTGACCAAGACCAGAGGATCTTGAAGAATTTGAGAGACCATGCAATCAGTGTATGAGGATGCAGAGATGCCATGCACTCAGTGCATGAAGTTGATTTGAACTGAGACTGGACCAGACTGATGTTAAAGATATCAGTTGTCTGAGTATTCAGTAGTTGAAGAGAGAAGCCAGGTCATCCTTAGAAGAAGGTGATAAATCCTGAGCAAGAAGAGAAGACATGTTCACCACAAGTGAGCAGAGGTACAGAGCAAGGCCAGCAGCCTTTATCCCAGGCTGCTGAAGTTACTTGAAGAAGTTAAAGAGGAGAAGAGCTACTCGTGAGACTCGAGCAGCCAAGAGAAGACCCTGTGGGACTCAGGGAGAAGAAGTCATCAGTGGGATTCTGGAGCAGGCCAGTGGGACTCTGGTAACATTGTGTGAAGCAGTATAAAGACCCTCCTGTGGGACTCAGGAGAGATACGGTGGGAAGCTGTATCGACCATTGTAATACTAACAGATTATAATGGGAGAATCCATGCTGGGAGAGCATGGCAAGGATGTAGGCCTTTGGTGCCGAACCTTGTAAATCCTTGTGTCATGTGCCTTTTCATTACTGCATTATCCGGGAAAGGTTGAGAGACATAAGAAGAGTGGATCGAGGCCTTCACAAGCCATTATGGTTTAATTGATAAGAATCAATTAGTAAAAAGTTTTAAGGGATCACTGATTCACCCCCTCCCCCTCTCAGTGATTCACACTGATATGGGCACTTCAATTGGTATCAAAGGAGGTTACCTCTAAAAGATCCAAGAGAGTCTATATGGAGTGCAGATTTGAGGAAATGAAAGAACAACCTAAAATGGAGATATCTGCCAAGACTCTGAAAAACAGAATGAAGAAACAGGCAAAGAAAATGAAGAAGAAGGTTGTTGCAATCAGAGAAACTCCTTCTATGGAAAGAAATGTAAAAAGTCACATCAGATGACAATTCCTTTTATCATTATTCTGATGAAGCCTGCTCTAGTTGTGATGAAGATGGAAGGAACAATGATCATCTAAATGAAATCAAATATCTTCAGAAGACAGTCCCCAAGGAAGTTGCAATGTGTATAGCTACAGGCCTCCTTGATCTTCAAGAAGAAAAATTACAGCTCGAAGATGAAGCCAATTCTCTGGAAGTCCAATTGGCTAAAAGGGTTGGCATAACCAACACTCTCAGAAAGCTGGTGAAAGCTAAAGATGAAACCGTTTCTCTTTGCAATGAAAGATATGAAGACACTGCTGAAGAATTGAAAAGAAGCCTTTCTGAGAAAGAAATATTTATGATAATGATCAAAGAAGTTTTCCATGCACTGGAAAAGAGGCACAAAGTTTCAATGAATGTCAGAGATGCTCAACTTGAAGACAAAGTAAACAGCGTAAAGGAGCTTGAAAATTCATTACAAGAAATGAAGAAGGTGCATGAAGACCAGTTAGAACAGCTGAATGAAAATTAGGAAGGAAGGATAAGAACTATTGAGGATGAGAAGAACTCCCTTAATATGAAATGCTTCGAACTAGAGGTGATATTGAAAAATCTGCAATCACCCAAAGCTGAATCCTCCGAGTCAGCTGAAAGAAGAAATGTTGCTACTCAAGTAAGCATTGAGAAGGATGATTCTAAGATAAAGACATCCTCTAATAAAAGGGCAACAATTTCTAAAAAGAAGGTACCATCCATACCATCTTGTACTGATGCTTCTAATTGTGTTTCGACAAAATGTGCAGGATGGAAAAATAATTCCAAACAAGTATGGATGACGAAAATGAAGAAGCAGAGCTCTCCTGAAGCAGCACAACAATTCAAGACAAGTACCCAACAATCAGAAGGACTGAAGAGGTCAAGATTTGTGGGTCAGTGTTGGTGTTGTAACAAGTATGGGCACTGTGCAAAGGATTGTTGGTACAATCCACTGAATTCCAAAGCACAGAGGAAGCCCATGCCTAGGGGGAGCAAGCCAGAAGAAAAGAAGCAGCATCCACAGGTTTAGAGACATATGTTTACTGCAAATAGATTTGGATTACTTGACAACATCTAGGATGATTGCAAAAGTGGTCAAATAGATACATGTCAATCTCCAACTGTATCCAGAGCTCAAAAGAAGAAAAGATCACAGAACCTGGCTCAGAAAGAATCCTTGGGAAGCAAACAGAAGAGAGGTGACAATTCTCCCAAGAAGATGTTGAAAAAGGAAGAGAAGACCTTGGAGTCTAAATCCAAGAAGGGTGATGCATCCTGAAGGACCACCAAGAAGAAATGCTTCTACTGTGGAAAGAAATGACATATCATGGATCTTTGTAAAGAAGCCATGAAATTCAATAGAGGCAGACTGAACTCAAACAGACAATCAATCCAGAAGAATCAGAATGGATTGGTTGAAAATAAGTTACCTAAGAAAGGTATCTTAACAGCATCAAAATAACCATTTGGAACTTCCAGAACTGAGGCCACACTTCCAAGTGACTTACTTGTCATATGGCCAAATCAGTTGCAACTTGCCAAAGATCTGCAGAGAGCTGAAGATGATGTTCTGGCAATTGCTAAGGCAAAAGGGAAGAAGAAGATTTTACATGAGGATGTATTGAGATCCACACCAGCACAATCATCAATGAAGAACAAATGTGCAAGTGTGAAGAATGGTGAAAATGGGACATCTCGGTTGAGAGAATATTCTCAACCTTGTTGTTCACATTGATGAACCAAGGAGGTTCCATATTATTCCCTAATCACTTGTATTTACATGTGCTAACATTTCAGGGAATTGAAGATGATGATCATTCTCATCTGGAGAGTGGTTTGGACAGAATGGAGTGCACCCCTTGAGGGGGAGCCAATCTGAAGAAGATGGGATTCTTAGATTAATACCATCTTGAGAAAAGTGAAGTTATTCTAATCATACTTTCATCCCTTGTTTCTTAATTGGATTCATCATGACAATTAAGGGGGAGTATTGATTGAAGTCAAATGGATGAAAGGGGAAGCTTTATCTTTGCACTGAACTTTCTAATGAGTTTTGTGATGTTGTGCAGGATTTAGCAAATTCATTGTTATATCTGAAAAATTTCAAACCCCTAAGCATGATCTCACATGTGTAGAGAATTATGGACAGATTTGAATTCCTTGGTCATATCACTCTTGTTTTCTACACCGGGTTAGCCCAAGTTGACTTAGAGCTGATTTACTAAAGGTTCTTTGCTAAAGAGAACATGTGACATCATCCCTCTCTTGTGATTTTCAAGACAATGCTTTTCAAAGGGAGGAAGTGATTATTTTTGAAGAGAACCACACCACACCTTTGCATTTGATTGCCAATAAGGGGGAGAAAATATTGGCACACATATTGACCCATTCATATGTGCTCGAGTGTATTGACAAAAAATACAAAGGGGGAGATTGAAGTGAATTGTGTTGCATTTGTTGTCAATGAGGCATGAAGTTGTCATGGAATGAATGGATGTCAAGGAATGTCAAGATGTGAATGACAAAGTTTATGATGGTGTTGGTGATTAATGGAGAATGGCCACGATACTAAGATGCGTGTCACATAGGAGATTCACTAAGTGGCATAGGATATGTGGTTGAAACATTCTCTAGTAAAATCAGACGATTGATGAGCTGATCTTTAAGTTCAAAGAACTTGTATCAACTGGATACAATGTCACACCAATGTTTGAAGACCATGCATTGTTTAGACAATAAATGATGAGTTGAATTGATCCATCCACAATCACTAAGTGGATGAATTGGTGCTAATGAAGTCCATGTACTAATTCTTACTGCATGATGAATTTAAGTTGATCCAACTTGATCTCTGATTGGATCAATGAAGAACATTGAATATCTATGTGATTCAGGAGCTTGGTTGATGATGAACCTTTTGAATTTCATATCCTAAGTGAAGATCATATGAGGAGAAGTAATGAAATTCCTAAGAAGAAGAAAAATTATGAAGAAGATGGCTTGAAGTGGCATTTGGCATATGGGGATACTTTGTTTTTATACAAAGTCTTTATTCCTATACTTAGCAAAAATTAGGCCAGCCAAGGCCAGCACACGGGTTCAACCCCAAGGCACTTGTGGGCCTAAGGCGCCACACCCATGGGGGATCCCATGGTGCAAGCACAAGGCGGCAGGGGCCATGTATAAGCCCCCGAGGGCATGTGGTGGTGAAGCCCGCGCACCCGAGGAAGCATAGTGGGCGCCAGTGGAGCACCCGCAGGGAGCAGAGTGGGCGCAAGAGCGCGCCCGCAGAGAGAACCCGGTGCGGGGCAGCACCGGGACGGGAGAAGTTCAAATGAGTTGCGGTGGAGAGCGCCAGGGTGATAAAGTGCGGAAAATCCACTCGCCGTTTCGATTTGGGACGCGGAAAAATTTCCAGGAGCGAATCCTGGCCGCTCGATCGATCGCGCGCCAGATCTCGGCCGCACATCTAATCCGCCGCGGCCCAATCTGATCACATCCGTCCAAAGAGATGATCCGACGGCTCCAAGGCATCTCCTTCCTCGAGCTCAGCCGAAGGCTCCCCGCGAGCTCCGTTCGAACCAGGAGCATCCCGAGAGATGTTTTCGAGCACCCGGCCACCGCTGATCAAAGTAAAGCCACCATTGTGATCGTCTGGCCTCTACGAACACATTCATGTATAAATATGAGTTTTCATGCGATGAGAAGAAGAATTTGAGATTTGGCCGAAGGCAAACCGAAGGTGCCGAGGCCATGTGGTGTTCGTGTTTTGCATGGGATGTCCAAAACAGAGGCCGTGCATGCGTTCTAAATCGCATGCACGAGGAGGAATGAGGAAATGAAAAATAAATGAGCCCGTGTTGAAACAGAGTAAAGAAATCAAAATTTGGAAAGATTTTGAAGATCCGAAATCTTCAGTGATTCAATATTTAACATGCGGATGGGTTGAGGCATTCCATTGCCTATAAAAAGAGAGCACGAGCCTTCTTAGATGCTTGTTGAAACATTGAGAAGTCCCGTGGGAGCTCTTGTGCCCCGCGATGAATTACTGCGCGCATCACTTGCGCGGAAGAAGCCCGGAGCTCCCATTAGCTCCGTAAGGAAACTTTTGTGCATACCTTGCGCGAAAGAGGTTGGATAAGAACCCTGCGCGCTGTCCCCTTGCGCGGCAGGAAGAACCCGGGGCCGCAGCACCTTGCGCGCCCACGGTTGAAGCCCGCACTTGTGCGGCTGCCCCTTGCACCGAGACCTTGCGCGCATCCTTTGAAGGACAAGGGAGTTCGTGTGTGTGCAAGAAGATGCCAAGAAGGCCATAGCCACATTTCCCCTTGTGTGTGTGCTAAGTGCATGGAAGGCTTGCACCTTGTGTGTGTGCAAAGTGAAGACACCCTACGGGTGGTATAAGTGCAAATGAACAAGAGGCCGTAACCTTGGGTGTGTGCAAGAAGAGAAGGAGGGTCGTAGCCAAGTGGGAAGACAAGAGGGCCTTAGAACCCAAGTGTGTGCATAAGCACCAAGTGAAGACCACACATTTTGTGTGTGTTCTAAAGTGAAGGAAGTAAGCCGAGGCCAAGTGTGTGCAAGCAAGAAAGTGAAAGGCCACGTCTCAAGTGTGTGCAAAGTGAAACAAGTGTGTGAAAAAAGACAACAAGGCCGAACCTTAGTGTGTGTGCAAACTAAAGTGTACACACTAAGAAGAAATAGAATAGGACTCTCACACTATTATAGAACACACAATCTAAGTGTGTAGACAAATTGAAAAAAGTGTGTGAAGTTTGCGAAGTTGGTGTGTGCTTAAAGTGTTACACCCTTTGTGGGTTTACTGAACCAAGAAGAGGAAAGGGGAAGTGCATGCATGCATGCATGCACATGCGCACGTAATCAAAGTTCAAATCAGTGAGTGTGCATTTGAGTTGACCAAGACCAGAGGATCTTGAAGAATTTGAGAGACCATGCAATCAGTGTATGAGGATGCAGAGATTCCATGCACTCAGTGCATGAAGTTGATTTGAACTGAGACTGGACCAGACTGAAGTTAAAGATATCAGTTGTCTGAGTATTCAGTGGTTGAAGAGAGAAGCCAGTTCATCCTTAGAAGAAGGTGATAAATCCTGAGCAAGACGAGAAGACCTGTTCACCACAAGTGAGCAGAGGTACAGAGCAAGGCCAGCAGCCTTTATCCCAGGCTGCTGAAGTTACTTGAAGAAGTTAAAGAGGAGAAGAGCTACTCGTGAGACACGAGCAGCCAAGAGAAGACCCTGTGGGACTCAGGGAGAAGAAGTCTTCAGTGGGATTCTGGAGCAGGCCAGTGGGACTCTGGTAACACTGTGTGAAGCAGTATAAAGACCCTCCTGTGGGACTCAGGAGAGATACGGCGGGAAGCGGTATCGACCATTGTAATACTAATAGATTATAATGGGAGAATCCAAGCTAGGAGAGCATGGCAAGGATGTAGGCCTTTGGTGCCGAACCTTGTAAATCCTTGTGTCCTGTTCCTTTTCATTACTGCATTATCCGGGAAAGGTTGAGAGACATAAGAAGAGTAGATCGAGGCCTTAACAAGCCATAGAGGTTTAATTGAGAAGAATCAATTAGTAAAAAGTTTTAAGGGATCACTGATTCACCCCCTCCCCCTCTCAGTGATTCACACTGATCTGGGCACTTCAATATTCAATACACAATGTAAGTAGATTTCATCCAACATTTTATTCCCATGAGATTCATACCTTATCCAACACTAACTTATATTTTGTGGTATTTATACTAACAATGAATGTATTATATGAATATTATAATTAATTTTCTGGGCATTTGAATATCTATATTATGACATTTCTCTCAAGGGGTTTATTTATCAAATATTACCAAATTGGTATGATTATTATTAATCATCTTTCATTATTTGAGACAAAGGTTTTTTGGGTACCTTTATTCGTTTTTATGTTTATTTAAATTTTTATAAAATGAATCCCATTAATTTAATGATATTTTATTCATCATGTATCTCTATTTTTATACATAGATAGTATGATCTCATGTTTCCATATTGTAAGTTATTATTTAAATTGTCACATAATTTATTGTGACTATTTATGATTAGGTTACCATCGGTAAATCTCTCTAGAACACTTATGATTTTTATTCACCTATATTTAATCAATATTTATACTTGTATTATTAAAAATTTTCTAATATTTAGTAAAAATGTTTTTTAGAATGTTTTTTAAAAATTATGACATCAACCAATCTTCTGCTGAAAATATATGTTTCATCAAATCCATGTTTTCTGAAAATTCTTTCCAAGAATTTTATACAATTTTCTTATAATGTTTAAAATATATATTTACCCCATTTTATTTTTTACCAATTTTTTCAACAAATTCGGCACGCCATTTTCCAAAGAAGTAATTTTTCTTACATTTCATCATGTAGAAGGAATATCCTTTTTAGATTGTATATCTTGTATATATTTACCCATCGTCATTTTTACAAAGATTCCTTTTAGGATTAAATGGTTAATTTTGTGAAATTTTTTATAAGATAAATTTTATATGAAAATTTTTTGATGAATTTTTCATGATTTATATATTAGTTTTCAATGAAATTTTCTAGTGAATTATTTTTGAAATGGTTTTTATGATTCCATTTTATGTTTCAAAGGAAAATGGTTTTTAATTTTTTTTCAAGATTATTTTATATGTTTTAAAATAAATTTAATTGGTTTCAAACTTATTTTATATGATTTCAATGAAAATTATTTTCATAGTTTCATGAGATCCTTTTAAATGTTTCTAAATAATTTTTTTTTCCAAAATGTATTCATGTTTATTTTATACATTTTCAAGGATATATATTTTTAATACAATTTCATGAACCATTATTATGAATTCAAGGAATGTGGATTAAAAATGTTTTCAATTTCCTTTTATATGGTTCCAAGGGAAATGGATTTAAATATTTTATAAACATCCTTTTATATGATTTCCTAGAAACTTGTTTTCAAATATTTTTCAAGATCCTTTTTTATGATTTCAAGGGAAATCATTTTCAAAAAATTTCATGATCTCTTTATATATTTAAAAATATAAATGTTTTCCAAATTATTACAAAACATTCTTCATATGATTTAAATTATATTTTCCTGAAAATGGATTTTAAATGGTTATATACTTTGAAAATAATTTTTCAAATTAGAATATATATATTCCCCAAAAATATTTAAATGAAATTTAATATTTATATTCCTTTTAAGATGACATCTATTGGTGTAAATCAAGCATTTATATGGAAATGATTCAATGTTATGGTTCAAATTCTTTCTTGGAATGGTTAATTTTTTGATGGAATTATGTTTATGAAGTCGATTTGTCTTTCAAAAGTTATATTTATTTGATATATGCATATTTTTATAAGTTATCATTTTCGTGAATTGATTATGAAAAATATCATTTTCCATGTGTTAGGATATAATTACTAGTTTGTAAAACACATTTCATTTCATTGTTTATGATATGATTTTTTATTTTTTTGTGTAATATTTTTGTGTGATTTCATTATGAGATGGGTTGGACCTATATATCAATAAAATACATTGGTAAAATATATATAACTTAGGAGACTGACATGTCTGGAATGAGGAGAGAACTCATTTCAGTATTACATTGTAGTAATAACAGTTCACTTAGTTTATTAATATAGGGATGGAACATAGACTGAACCCGGTTCAGTAATGGTCGTCGTTAACTAAAATTTCAATGTTATCAATGCATTGACAACTAATAAAATCATTTTATATGTTTTTTCTTTTCAACAATTACATATTTTATTACTATTTGTAACATTCAATGATTATGTTATTTATTTCATTATGATTTATATCATATGAAATTACAAGAATTAAGTTGTAATTCATGTTTATGGTATTTTTTATGTAGTTTTTTATCTTCTATTTTATTGATTATGTTATCATACCATATGAGCATGATTACTTTTTCATGTGTCTATTTTTTTACCCTTATTGGGAATCGTAGGACACCTTGTTTTATGTTTACTTTTTTAGTTAATGAGTATTTGTACACTTTTTGATCTGTCTAATAAGGGTTCTACTCATGAATAACCTAGTGAGTTATAATAAATCATATTTATGTACTAGTGTTTATGTTTCCATGTTTCAAAAGGAAGTATACTAGTTTGATATTTTTCCATTTATTCGTATAATTTTATAAATATTCTGAAAAAGTAATGTATTTTCTATGAACGTTAAGATCCAATTTCTAAAGTTGGAATCACGTGAATAGATTATTTAACCATTTGAAAATAGGATGAGAAAAAATTTATGAGATCCCTAGGTATATTTATAAGGACAATTATAGATTCTCTATGATTAGTAGACAAATGAGTTAAAATTTTATAAAATTTACTATAATTATAGTAATGGATTGTGTGAATGTATTCTTATTAATATATCCATATCTAGAAACTACTAGTGGATTATGCTCTGGAAAAAAATTACCTCGGGGTAATAACTACGAAAAGATTTCATAGACATGACTTGGAGAAATCTAATATTCTACAATGTACCATGCTTCATACATAGCGTAACTACCCAAAGAGATATTCATTGGGAATTTAAAAACACTCAAAATTCATCATAAATTATATAAATATAAGGTGACTATGAATAACCTTTCGTAAAAATATGGTGTCAGAAAATAATAATTAGGTTCCATTGTTTAGTAACCTTATAAGAAATTTAAATTATTATATTTTATATCTATATGAATAATGTTTCTGAAAGTATGATTTAGAATTTTAGTTAATGGATAAAGATGGAACAAACAGGATTAACATTAAATATTTATAATGTGGATTGTATCAGGGTTATGTGAATAAATTTACCTGGTTGAAATACTATAAATATAATCAGGATGGTGGTACGAGTATTGGTTGGACTCATAAGGATAAGGAGAACAAAAAATAATTGTGAAAGAAATGTGATGTTTTTCAAGTTTTTTTTTACATTAAACATAAGATGCATGATTAATTTATTGTTGAAGAACTATATAACATGATTCATTATTTCTTATTATAGTAATGATGTATTAAATAATATGTTGACGAATAATGCATAATGTTTAATGGAAAATGTTAGATGAATGCAATATTTATGTTTTGGAATTAAGATATTATATGAGATGAATTGTTAAATATATAATATTTTTTATTATTGGTTTTTATTAAGGTTATTAATGGAAATGTTTAATGGTTATTAAGATAGTGAATAATAATTTCATGAAAAAATTGATATTTTGATTATGGGAAGGTAAAAATTAATTAATGTAAAAAATTGACATATTGATGTTTGTATAAATATATTATTGGACATGAATAAGTAATTGGATTGTAAAAATTACCGTATAATGAATTATTGAAAAATTGTTCTATGTCAACAAGGATGAATTTTACAACATCCTTGATTTATGGAATATTTCATATTATCATTGCAAAAAGGAAAAATTCATGTTTTGAAAAGGATTTATGGTTATTAAGGTAATTACCATATTCAAATGGAATATATAATAAGGATATTAAAATTTTTGGAATTTTAAATCCATGTTATTATTTTTTATATATGAGGGAACATTGCTTTTTTTATTACATGATATTCATTCTAATTTTTTTAATCTTCCTATTTTAGAAGAGTTATATGTTTACAAATCAATGGTGACATTATATCAATGTTCGAGTGATGTTTTTGATATTATATTATTATCTCATAGAATGGATATTTATAAATATTAGATAATATATTCTAAAAACATTTTTTTAAGATAATAGATGAAAAATTCGATCGCATATCCATGATCTCAGGATCTTTTAGTACTTCAAGATTGGAAATTAGACCATCTTTTTTTAAGAAAGAGGTGATGTGTATCAAGGAACAAAAAAGTGTATAGATGTACTCAAATAATAAAATTATATCATTTTATTTAATTTCATCCACATTAGTAAAATGGAATCTTGAAACCAAGAAAGAAATCATAGTATATATATTTCAAAGGATTAGATAATCCTTTAGGTCATCATATATTATTATTTCCAAATGATAACATTATACATGTTTTATTCACTATAACTATAAATTCAATCTTTATGTTTATATTTCACTTCCATTACCATTTTTTTACATTATATTTATGATTTAATCTATGGAAACACAACAATGTGTCACTCTATGTAACCAATCTGTATCCAAAATTTAAAAAAAATGTTTTAGTGTTCATTTTTACATTGTGGTTTTATGTAGATTAAATTAAGAGTATTTAACCATTAATAACCCAGATAAAATTATTGGGAGAAATTAATTTTAAGGTAGTTACAATGTAACAGCATGCGATTTTGTGAAATAATGTTTAGAATTAATTTAATCTTTTTTGTGATTTTTTATTTCACACATTATAAAAAACATTTTTTATTAATGAACTATATTTATCATTCATTGTATGTAACACCATGTTATCATAAACAATAAAAATAATAAATTTTCACATTATCTATATGTAACAACACAGATAGACTACATTATAAGAAATAAGGACTTTTCTTGATGGCTTGTGTAACACTCAATATCGAGTTTAACCTAACAATATTATATTATTAAAAAATATTCATTAATTATAACAAGATATAATCTACCTATTAAGTTAATGTTTATGAATAGTATTATATAATTTATAAAAATATATGGTTTACTTGAATATAATATGAATTAATAAAATACCAATTAATTTAAATTGAATATGAAAATTTGTTGGATATAATAGATAACATTCTTATTTTTAATATTTTTACCACAATATTCTAGATAAATTATAATTAATATGTTATATAATTTTAATATATTTTTAATATTTTTAGTCAAATATTTTTTATATTAATCCATTATATTTAAATTTTAAAAGATAAGAAGAAAACCAATTTTATTCGTAAAAACTTATATTATTTATAAATGTGTTTTTACCGACTATTAATAGAGTACTGATATTAAATATATTTTTTTGTAATATTATCTTTTTTATATTTTAAAATAAAATTCATAAATTAAATTTGAACATATTATTAGGCTATGGTAATTTTTATTTTTATGTGATGTTTCATCTTTTAATGAATTTTAAAAAATACCATATTTTTATTGAAAACTAATCTTTCATCTAATTTATTTATAAGGATAAATTTAATTTTTAATTAGTTTAAAATTATAATTGTATCATATTTTTTCCAATAAAAACTATTTATTTCATCAGAAAAAATTTAACTTTCATATTGAATAATGAAATACATAAAAGTATTAAATGTTTTTACCATAAAACTCACCATTTTCGACATGACTGCGGGATTGTATTGAAATTAATATCTACCACTTTTGTGATTTTAATTTATAAAAATGATGTCAATATTTTTAATAAGAATGAATTATATTATATAATAAGTCTATATATGTTTTTACTTGATAAATTAGTGAATGCATTCAAAATTAATTACATCGATAAAGTTAAAATTAAGCTTATGTAAGGACTAAACTGTAATCATAAGGGACTAAATACATCAAAACATTTCCAAAATAAATTGGTTTGAAATATTTAATACCTAAAATAACATTAATTTAATTTAGACCGTTATTGTATCCACTTTCAATAGGAAAAATATTGGTGGAATTTCCATTCATAAAAATTCAAAGAGTGTCACTCCTCCTCCAGTATAAAAGGCCTCAACTCCTCCACATCTTTACAACTCTAAAAAATATTATTATTGGAAAATATATACTCAAATTTCCAACGAAATCTATACATTCATCCATAAAGCATAATTTTTTTTCATAAATCCTTCCATAAAATTCTTTGAGTGGAAACCAAAAGGATTTACCATATTGAAAGCTAACAACCACCCCCAGGATCCTTTATTTTAGTTTCATTCTCCAAGACCTCAACACTTATTATTACATTATTTTATAATAACAGAAGTAAAGTAAAAATAATTTTGTGTTTTTATGATGTTTATTTTACCTATAATCAGATACCCATATATATTATAGGTAAAAACATATTTTTTATGTGTACAAAGAACTACCACCACACTAAATGATTATAGTTCAATATTCCTTTACCAAATATCATTGAAGAAATTATGATGGAAAATATTTTTATCCCTATTATATATAATATTTAATATTATTTTAGTCTTTTTAATTCTTTTTTCAAGACATATCTATATAGATATAATTTTTTTAAATATGACAATTTAAATTGATGATGTCTGAACTAACGCCCTGTTAAAGCATTGTTATTCATTCAAATAATAAAGAGAATGAATTGAGGGTGGGTTTAGTGATGTTATAATATATAATCTTGTTACTGTAGTTATAATATATAACTAAATACATATATTTCATTTTCATTTTTTTATTCAATGTGACAATAAAATACTGAATCAACATTAATGTGTACATACGACCTACTGTCGCCATGAACGATGTATTTAATTTCATTATTATATATTAAATAGATCATTATAATAAAAATAAAAATAATTTAAATGAAATTTTTATCATTTTTAAAATTATGGAAATCATATTGTATATATAAGGGCCAAATATATAACATGTTCAGAGACAAGTGAAAAACAAAGAGAATATTACCTGAAGTGTAGCTTTAACATGGAATTTCTAACTGGAGGGTAATATAAATTCATAATATAAATTTAGGTTATTATATATAATAATATGGTTCAATAATATATTTATAATAATCTCAACATTATTATATATTATGTTGGACAAAGTATGATGAGAGTTAAGGCAGAAGGTAAGGGGATTTCATCTCACTCTGCATTTCCTAAAGATGAATGCCTAATCTACCACTCAATTATTTTGTGCGGTGTATATACTAAACAAAAATGAATTATATGAATATTATATATAAATTTTTTCATATTAAAATTTTCATTTAATTTCTTTTATAACATCTTGATTATTTTTTAATTATTACCAAATCAATAAGATATTGTTTTCCTGAAAATGCCTTCATTGAGACATATGTTATTACAAATAGAATCCTTATTTTTTGAGGTTTACATTACATGTTATACTATGAATATCGATATTTAAATGATATTTTTGGCTTCATATAATTTTATTTTCTTAGATGGAGATTATGGTCCATTTTTTCATTGTGGTAAGTGTTTATTGAATCAATCCCATCTTTTTTCGATATTATTATTGATTATGTTTCAGTTCATGAAATATTTTGATTAATATCACTAAACCACTAATGATTTTTATTCTACTATATTTATTTAATATATATCCATGTATTAGTACCATTTTTTCACACTTTGATACATATGATACTTATGGAATTAATTTTTAAAAAATCATACATTTCAATATCTTCAGTCTGGAATCGACATTTCTTTTTAATTGTGTTGTCCAAAAAGTGGTTACAATATTATTTTACTATAAAGAAATAATAATTAAAAGAATATATTAACCATTTTTTAATTCTAACATTTTTTAAATGAATTTTTTTGTCATTTTCCAAACAAGTTGTTAAAATAACATTTTTACCATGCAAAGGAATTTGTTTACCTTGTTCAACATGTATGGATTTAAAAGTCGTATTTTTTTGTAAAGCTTATGTCGCATGTATATAAGTTTAAATATTCAGAATGTGATATTAATTTTTTTAAATTAAATGGTTTTCAAAATTTCTTCAAATTCAGTATATTTTAATAATTTATTTTTTATGTAAATTATTTCTCAAAAAATAATTAATATTATTTTATAGGTTTTTAAGGAAAATGTTTTTCAAAATTTTTTCATGCATTTTTATATGTTATCATGGAAAATGGTTTTCAGAATTTTTTCAAACATCTTTTATTTGTTTTCATGGGAATGATTTTTCAAAAAAATATGATTAATTTATTAGTTTTCAAGTAATAGGGTTTATAAAATGTATTGAAGCACATATTATATGTTCTCATAACAAATTGTTTTTAGATTACTTTCAATATAGTTTTATATGTTTTAATGTGAAATGGTTTAAACAATAAATTGACAATCATTTAATAAATTTTGAAGGGAAGTTATTTTCAAAATATTTTAAATATCATTTTATATTATTTTAAGTAAAATGGGTTTCAAAATGTTTTCAATCACTATTTATATGATTATAGATATAAATTTTTTTAAATAAAATTTAAACCATTATTTATTAAAATTAAATAGTATTTCCAATAGAAATTTGTTCTATATTATTTATGTTTTAAAATGGGTTTTTCAAATATAAATGGATATTTTCCTGATAAAATTTTATCAAAGGATAATTCAAAGGTATTTCTCTTTTATGATGACATATGACGGTGTTACTCCTTATTTTATTTGGAAGTATTTGATGTTACGGTTTATATCACTTCCATGAATGGTTTAGGTTTTGATGAATTGATGTTTATGATAAATTTTTCCCATTCTTGCGTTATATTATTTTTAAAGACACTTGTTTTTATGGGTTCTGGTTATGATGAAATAATTATGAAACATTTCGTTTTTTATAGGGTAAAATAAGATTACATATTTCTGACACCCATTTAATTTCCTAGGCTATGATATTATTATTTATTATTTTCCTGGTCATATATGTATTGTTTAATTGTGATATGGGTTGGAAAAATATCTCCCTCTAATAAATTGGGCAAATATTTATATCTCATTAATAGTAATGGATAGAATGAGGTGTATACCATGTTGGTTGTTACCGGTCTACAAGGAAGAGTGACCTTAGACCAATAATATAGGGCTAGAATGGGAAGTCATCCCAGTCCAGTAAATAACTTTTACTAGTAATAATTCATTGGAATGATTCCTTGACAAGTATGGAAATCATATTATATTATTAACTATTTTGAAAAATTCCATGTTTTATTCCCTTGTAATCTTTTCATTGATTATTTTCATTATTTACTTATGATTCATTCCATATAACTACCAAGATTTCATCAATGATTCTTGTTTATGATCATCGATATGAATTGTGTGATATCTTATTTCCTAAATCATGTTCTCATACATTATACTCAAGATTAGGCTTATATATCTCCATTGTTTACCCTTTATGAGCATATGATATCATCCCTCATTACATTTCATTTTCCATGTTAAGAATATATGTTTTATGTTTTACATGTCTAAAAATGGTGGTAGTCAAGAGGAAACTAGTGGGAGGAAATGTTGCTCATTTTTTTAATAGTGTTTATGTTTTCACATTTTCATTGGAACATGACTAGTATGGTCATTGAGAGACTATTTATATAATGTTTTATGTATTCTACAAAAGTTATGTAATGTCTATATTTTTCCTGATTAGATCACTACACATATGAAATCAATCAAGACTATATCCTGGTTTGTGGGGTCCAATGAGAATTTCATTTTTCCGTTTAGAATGGTACTTGACACACATAAAAAGACTTTACTATTCTACTCTCTAAATTTAATATTTATACACAAGACATGCACCATATTTTCAATCTACAAACGATTGAGTTCCACTTCCCACAATATAAATCAAGTGAGTGTGTGCCACTGGGTATTCTATTCTCTTCCCCATTAGACATAACAATGCATCATTAATGTAAATTTCCAATATTAAAGTACTTTCATGAATATGGAATATTTTTTCCTTTGTATGTTCAGTATATAGTGATTTATCTTCCGTAAATGGTTTCTCACTAAGGATGGCTGCTATGTCTTTCCCCTTTTCTAATTTCTGAGGAAGAAACTGTATATAAATAAACTATAGTATAACCACCCACTGTGCTATACTTCATGTACACATTTCACTAATAAGGTTAAATTCGATTGGGTTATTTCAAGATACCATGTTCACCTCCTGATGTTGAAGATAATTCCTCAGTTTCAGAACTACAAAAAATTATACCAGAAATCTTATCGAAATATTTGAAAATAGAGTCTCTATATCGATCATTGTTTGACTGTGATACTAATGGTTGTTTCCATTCCAAGAATTTATCCTTTTTGGATGTATTTGGCCTATAGATAATTCCAATGATATCAGACAAATCATGATAGGGTTTCCTTCAACAGTTGGCATCAATAATGGTGTACTCAATAGTAATTTCATGAGGCTATCAAATATATCATGGTGATTGTTGGTCCATGGATGTGTGACCCCCTTATTCAATATTTTGGTGATGGAAAAAAAACTTTCCCAACAAATTACTTATGAAGAGATAGATGTATACCATGATTCCATGATTTCCTCTCAAAAATTTCTAGTTTCTCAGAGGTGACATGCCAATGATATCATTTTTTTCTCCGGATCGACATCGATGACATGATGTCTTAATCTAACAATAATAAATATTCCCTAGGATAACCTAAACAAATAATTCAAGGGATTCAAATTTACACTATGTAGTCGAAGCTGGGTGATTACCATTTCCAAGTCAGTAAGTTGATAAGAACATTTTCTATTTTAACCACTATGTCACCAACATAGAGTTCAATGAATTTCCAAAAGAAATTTTTAAAAATGAGGTGAAATTATCATTAATATGTCTCATTATCATTCTTCAAGAAAAAAGGCATTAACTGATATCAAAATACCCCTTGATGGGCTCTAAAGGCAATAGTTTATTAATATTTTGAGACCACTAGATTTTGTTATTCCTAGAGAATCCATCAAATGATGGATAGAGCATTATAGCTAGTTGTTGAGTCTATAAAGAGTTCTATGATTACGGCTAAGAAATATTATTTTGTGGATTTTTTTTTTGAGATCACATAAATCAATGAAAAAATGTAATTTTTCAGTTATTATTTTTAATAGGAAAGTATTGCATAAAAACGGTGGATATTCCACATCTCATATGAGATTAACATTGATAATCTTTTGGACCTCATCCTCAATCATGGAGGAGTGAGTCATGTTCCTTCTTCATGAAACCTACTTTAATCCATGATTTTATCCTATAAAACCATAATTAAGGGTGGGGACATCATGGTCATGTCTGGGAATATATATATAATTCCAAGAAAACACATCTAGATGTTTCTTTAGAAATGATGAATTCACATCTTTATTTTTTTGAGTCATGTCCTAACTAATCAGAGTGGGGTGTGGATTAACATTTGACCCCATAATTATTCCTCAATGTTCATCGACAATGGTTGAGACACCTTCCGTAAATGATAGAGGTTTGTTTCTTAGGGCATCTTCTTCTTGAACTTCTTCTTTTGTTTCTTATTCATCATATTATTTAAAGGTTGGTGATGAAGTAGGTTTTTCAGAGAAAGGGGATGATTTGGTATTTTGGGAATCCTGAAGAGGAAGAAACCATTTCCAGTCCAACTGATGATGAAGGGAATTTTTGAAGTTTAAAGGGAAGATGATGGGATATAAATCATCATACCTACCTTTTTTCATGATATTAATTACATATTTTATCCATTATAATGAAACAAACACATACTGAAGATCAATGGATGGAATTAATACATATCTATGTATGTTTTCATCATTTTTGATCAGTCAATGATTTATCCTCTATTTCTAATCTCAATTTCCACAATTAAAATAATGAAATCCATTGAACTATTTCTTGTATTTGTTTCTACCCATTCATATTGATTTATAGGTATCATGCAATTTGCACTGTGATTCTTGAATGGGTTAGTTTAGATATTTTACGGACCATTCAAAGAATTGATTCTTGTTATGTCCTTTTTCAGAGACCAATTACACCTTTTGTGATATATCTATTCAAAAATATATTATGATTCACCTGTTTTGAATGGGTCTTGGTCATTATGAAATTTTCCAATTTTACCACAAATGCACTACTTTAGTCATCGGTGGTCTAATGAAGGGATCACTGCATGATTATGTAGCTAAGGCCTACCAAGTAGAATGATGGAAGTTGTGTCCTGCCTAACAACCATTAGCACATAATCATATAAAATATCCCCAAACTATGTTGTGAGAATATTCTCACTGAGATATTCTTTCCCATTCTTTTCATAACCATGTAACATTCTACAGGATGAAGACAAATGTGATTTAGTATGTACTAATTGAAGAAGTGACTATATTAGAATTAAGGGGACCCCTGATCCATTATCTATAAAGGATCATTGGATTTAAATATCAATAATGATGTCAGATATGTACAAGAGAATGAGGTATCTTGTACAACAACATCCTCGTCCTGGTCCGTGAATGATATGACTACATGGAATTATGATATTGCATTATCTATATGGTAAATTTATAAATTATAATCCTCTATTTAAAACTCATATGTGATTGGAAAACCCTAAAACATTTCTTCATAGAGCTCCATTGACAGATTAAGACAATCCAGTATTGATAGCTTGGCCGGTAACTATGCCAATTACTTGAAAACAACATATTTTTGAAGTAATGTTCTACGTTTTCTAGCATGGAAATGTTTTTTGTATGGTAATTGGTAGCTAATGAATAAGAATTGGATAGACCATCCAATGATGTAGGAGTTGGAAGAACTTCTTCTCTTGGTGGATTGTGATGGTGGGTCTTCCCACTAATCGAGAAAGTTGTGGTATAGCCTCTAATTGATCTTCCAATATGATCATTTCAGAAAATACCATTTCAAGTGTTGAAAATTACATTATTATTTCTATGCCTAGTGGAGGGATCTTTCATTATATATTTCTATATAAATAGTTCAAGCTGGGGTTTAATTGAAATTATGTCTTCTAACATACCCATGTCTTCCCCTATATCCACGACCTTGACTAACTATTCCCCTAGATCCTCAATAAAGTATGTGGAACAATGTTATATAATCAAAATAATTATATTCATAGGTATTCATTAAAATAATAACATTAACTGAGATGTAGATAATATTTTCATCTGATGAAGATTCTGTGAAATTTATCAATTCATATTGTGTCGTTTGGTGGGGTGATGCTCGTGCTTTTGAGGTAGTCATCATGAAATCATCCAATTTTAAGGAAATATTTGGCCTTGAAATTTTCCCATAATATTCTGAAATATATTTATCCGTGTGACCATTTCAATTATTTGAGGATTGGTATTTAGTGGATTTATTTTTTAAAGAAGATATCTTGGATGCAATGGAAGTGGCAGGAGGCATAGAAAGTTGAATCAACTATTTTCATAGAATTTCTTATTTTTGATAGATCATTTTTCTTAACAATCCAATCATCATAATAATTCACATTCATTTTATTGAATTAATTACACTCGACTTCTTCATCTAGATTTGTAGTAGTAACACATTCTACCTAGGATGATAATATTTTCAGTGTTACTTCTGCAATTTCTACACAATTTTACTTGAGATTTTTTAAAAAACACTAATGGATGAGGTGTCCCAAAATTTGATGGAAGGGGATGTTGTTTATAATTTCCTCATATTTTAATTTTTTATGTTTCTTTGTACTTGGAAACACAAATAAGATGTTTTTCAACGTTAATATTAAGTTGTTGGGGACATGGTCATTCCGAAATCAATACCACACATTTTTAATTTCCTCAAACTATTTCTACCCCTAATATATTTTATCATCTTGATGTGGCATTTTTTGCTGCTGATGCTCTGGAGGTCAATCACTATGGTATGATGAGGAATTTAATATAGGAGTGGGAATGGGGGCCTACTTATGTGTGATTATAGTGGCATATTTTATAATACTTCTTCCTAGAGAAGATGGGATTTCTCGGTATTTGGATCTAGTATTTTTAATGGACTTTCTTATGTGTTGATAAATCAAAGATATATCTCTAAACCCTTCCATTTTTAATGGTGTGTTAAACTCATTACATGTATTTCAATAACAAATGGGCAGAAATTATTCTTGTGGAAGTGGTATATTAAAATATTATTTAAATATTTTAAATCATGTAATTATATCTTAAACTCTTCCATTATCCCTTTTTTATTAGTTGTTGAGGTCGACAAATTTTGTCTTCAGTAGAATTGAGATGAAGTAAAAAATTAAATTGTGAGGAAGATCTTCTAATCAAGTAATCGATCAAGACAAAAAACATGTGCACCATAAAAATACTATCCACTACAAATATTGAACAAAGCATCTATGTTCCACTACTTTTTATTTATCGGGGGATCCCATCATTGGATCACGGTGTGTGATGAAATTTTTCATGTGATTCTCTAAATATCCTAATCCATTAATGATTAGAAATTTTCGATTCCTAATTTTTGGTAGAGGAGGGGTGAATCCACCCGTTCAGGATTAACCATATTATCTGGTTATAATGGTGAACACCATTCATCAGTATCTTTAATTATTGTATATAGAGACTAAATGGAGATGTTAAGAATTCTGTAATCATCTAGATAATATGGGAGAGAAACAGTTATGAAACATGGAGCATGAAGTAGTGTGGCAACTGGTAGGACCACCAGTGGTGGTGCTACTTCTATTTTTCTTGCATAACCCATGGGGACAATCCTATAAGGATATTCCTGACCCTATTATTCATGTACTTTTATTGGAGGGAATTAATTATCTATATCACTAGCTACAAAAAACACTCATTATTGTATCGATCGTTGTAGAAGTGAAATATGAGTGTTTTCCTCTAGAGCATGTTCGGAATGAGTTATGCTTCAGAGTAAATCTACATTGTGTCTTCTCAAATCCTTCATCTCCACTCTTGATGAGAAAATAATTCATCAAGTGAAAGAGATTGAATTTCAATTTGATAAAGTGATATATTGTATAAAGAAAATTGCTTTTCAGTAGGTGCCTTTCAAAAAGGTGGAAGATTATTATTCAAATAAATAAGTTAATTTTGGGTAAGAAGTTGATTTTTGGTACACACTCCTACTTAAATTGCTTCAGTGTAGACCAAATTATGAACACGAACATTAGCATCTATCTCCCATGAAATTGACTCATTTTCAAGAGGATATTATCTGATGGAATTAATGACATTAACCAACACATAATTAATTAATGGAATTATGTAAATATCTATATGAGATCTCTTTATTTTGTTCCCTTCATTATACTTGGTTCTATTTTTTTCTGATTCCCCATGAATTTTATGGCGAATGGTAACCTAAAGTGAATTCTTTGATAATTCATTTGTGCATTCATTTTGGGTCTTCTTCCCAAATTCAGAGAAAACTTAATTCATTTATGGAGAAAATTGTGTATTTCATAAATTCATATATCCCTATTATCTATATCATTTCATGTTTATTTTCAATCCATATGGCCCAGATTTTGGGCTTTGAAGGTTGAGCTAAAAATCCCCCATCTATGTAGGTTTGGGTGTCTACAGAACATCTATGGAAAATATCAGTGCAATTGCACTTTTAATAATATAGTGTGTGGTCTAAAAATTGGAAAGGTTCTTTATCTGATACCGATTAAATTTTCTAATTTTGGTGGACTGTTGTTCTATTTCGGATTGTTTCACAATTTGATGATAGAAATCCTTTAAGCATGTGGGTTATTTGATATTCTAAAATTTATGATTAAATATTATTTCAATAGATTGCGCTCTTTGGGCCAACCTTATTGGAAAACAGTTGAGGAATATTCTTTTTCATCTTCACTTTAGTAATTAATAGAATTCCATTTTTAGTATACCTGGGGAAATAACATTTCATAACACTACATTTAGAGGGATTTTCTTTTTCTGGGGCGTAGTGATATGAAATGCCCCATGTGCACCCCATCAACTGATATGAACACCAAATGGGATTTCTGAAATTCACATTCACAACAACTTTTTACGCATCGATGCATGCATGTTCATGGGCTCACTATTTCCTCTCAATATTTGGATGTTGGGAATCCTGTAGAGATGTTATGTAAATTTGGCACTGAAACCATTGAGTTACCTTGAAATGACTTTGATATTCATCATATGGTAATACATTATCTTTTATATGATGAAAAGTATACTATATGTTTAAGAGGATATCATGAATACAATCTTCTACCCAGATCACTGTAATGATGTATTTCTTGGTGGAAAAAGTTAACAACATGATTGGTATTTTACCCTTATCCAATAATTCCCTCATATTCAAAATATCATCTTCATATTCTACTAGAGTAGTCTCATCTTGTATGGACCTTAGTGGATGCTTCATGATTGTTTTACCAGAGAAATTAGGGTCATCTGGTGTCATATCTTCTATAGTTGAAGGAAAATGACTTGAGGGAGGTTTAGATAATCGTCATCACCTTGGTATGTCTTTAGAAAGAGAATGTATTTAACATTCCAATAACAATGCATCAGACATGACAATCCTCATGCTTGAAAGTTCCTCATGATATGTTGGATTTCTCATCACTACATTATCAGTTAGTGAATTATCATGATAATGAAAAACACTAATATGATGAAAATATTCATATGTAATTACATTATAAGATGACAACTATAGTGGATTACAGTTGGGGATAAATCCTCATACTCCTTCGTCTTCTATCCACATAGACGGTCGACATGGCTCTAATCCAGATATTGGGTCATCATATTGATCGAATTGTCATGCAGAAGACATCATGAAGAAGTGTTTCATATGGACCATTAGAGGGACTGATAATACTCCCATAATTTTGTAATTATAATATAGGATCTTTAGCTACAATAAATAACACATGAGGGGTTCATGAACTGTAAAATTAAAAGGATATATATCATATATCAAATCCAGATTCTCCAACTATGTGTAGAGAGACTTCTTCTTAGATGCCTTCTAACATGTTGTTTGGTCTACTTTCTATGAAGAGATGACACCATCGGCATCTGTATTTGAATTCCTTGGAGTTCCCTTCAGAATAGTATGATTATCTCCAATTTCATGGTTGTATGTTCCTATTTCTATTTTCTGTAAGATATGGTGAGTGTGGACATAACTATCCTGGACTAGAATAAGGGTATGTATCAGCTCTGAGATGGCTTGTTTGTCTGTCATCCAATGTATGTGGAAATAATTATGTGTCCTACCCCCTAGTAATACTGATGTTTTTTGTTATTATTTTTTAGAAAGATTCCAGGATAATGGTAGTAATTTATTTCATCCCTTTTACCATTTACAAAAATATATTTGGTGAATTATACATCCTGAATAGGAATATATTTACATTATGTATCTAGAGTAGGTGTATGAACCGTCTCCTAACCTCCATTTCAAATTTTTGGATAATAACCATACTAATGTTTGTGGTAAGAGAGATGAGTCTTCTCTAAGTTTTTATTTAGGTAATTTCAAATGAATTTGTTGGGTGCTACCAAACAAAACTATTGACATGCTTGATGGATATTAGAAGGTGTAGATGCATAACGGTAGTTTGTTACCAAGCATGGTCACTGTTCTTATTTATGTTCTTCCATATGATACTTTTGTTAGTCTTGGTGATTACCTGATGATGTATGTTCCTGCTTATATGGTGCGCCAAAATTTGGATGGTCTACTTCATTTAATGCAGGTGTAGGAGTATTATGACTAGCTTATAGATTGTAATCTGGTGTATACGCTGGCTCATGAAACTCCCTCATATTTTAGTGATGAGTTTTTTGTGGTATCTAGAAGAATCTGATGGCTGTTGTGATGGATGAATAATGTTATATGTCCCGGTTTTATATTATCCACAAAACGTGGTTTGTGGACATCTCCAGAAGACTAAAGGTAAGAACCTACTCCCTATTTAAAAAAATTTGTCTTTATTTTTTTATCTCTCTCGGGTTTTAGGGACCTTGTACAGACAGATAATGGTAACACCCTCATCATGTTGATGGTTTACTACCATGTCGCATTAGAAAAGGTATGTTTTTAAAGGATCCCTTAGAAAAGAACCATGTTTCGTCAGGATGGCGTTGTAGGATGAATAGTTGTTAACCTCCCTAGAATATGGGAGGGATTGTTGATTTCATTCCAGGGATAAGATCTCGAAATGAATGAAGACAGTGTTTGACACCTTATGATTCTAGTCCGTGGGTCATCATTGGACAAATGACCTATGTTAATTCATCATTTTGAGGGCCGGTTGAGAACACTCCATGGTCAGTATAATACATCATTGGTGGTACTCTTGGACTAGTGCATTGGAGACCCAGTGTTGAATACAATAATCTATTGGTGGAATCCATTGAGTATATTAGGATATATCTTGAGAATTCTTTGATGTATTCACATGTGGAAACAAGAAGGAATCTATTGGTATTAAATGGAGTTCTTGGAAGAAAGTGCATGTATATTTGAAAAATACAAATAATGAACTCCAAAAATGTAGTATCTATTTGGATAAACACATGAATGACTGACTTCCTTGTTTGGACATGTTTTATCCATTGATAGGGGACCAATAAATGGTTGACACTATCATCTTGGCTAAATATTCACTTTGGGTTCTCCATTTTTCATTCGCTTAAAATGTGTGTACTGTTTTGGAACAACTACTTTCAAACAGTTTCCAATATATTTTTTTATTGGACAAGAAACAACAAACAATTATGTATCCAAAGGGCCCTTATTTCCAAATTCATTCATTTGTTAGGATTATTGACCTATAATACTTAATAACTCAAATTGGTCAAGAGGAAGGGAGGACTGTCTCATTGCACCCTTTTGGGGGGAATTTATTGCTTACTATGAGACTCTCTAATAGAATGGATATATGCACATGAATCATTAATATTTAAATAAGTATAAATTATTGGTTTCTTATGAATTTCAGTCAATTATAAGCATGTGTGGAATTCTGAATCATCTGTATATATTTGAGGATCATCATTAATGGACATATCTGTATGTATTCTTGGTTCTCCATCAATAATTTCCTATTATATACTACATATATATTTTTATATCCAATGTTATGAGGATGATTTATTTTAATATAGTCTATAGGGAACTTTATAATTTATGGTTATATGAGTATATGATTACCACTTTGGAATTTATCATCATCCATATGGATGGAACATTATTCTGGATTATATTTTCATCTTGGTAGATATAGTTTAATATGGAGTTTATCATCATCCATATACATGGTAGATATTTTGATGCAGGTATCATACCAATTGAAAGGATGCCTATGTATTCTCAGGACAAGAATCATAAACCTCATTGTCGTGTGCCACATGATGGTACACATCATTCCTTTTAATTTCATGTGATAAGGACCTATCATTATAGTTTAATGTCATGAGATATGTACATATTAGTGGATGATGTCTAGTGAAATCATTGTGTTGGACTTATGCCCATGCAGACCAAGGAACATGGCAGGGATATGAGCTCTCATGTTTAATAATACCCTACTATGGATATGACCTAAAAATAATAGGTTTCTATTTGGAATGTTTGGCTAGACCATTGGTGGACTTATTATGTATCCCACATGGATGAGAATTGAATCCCATGATGTTCTGTAAGTCTCACAAAGGATTATCGACCATTTAGGGGAATGGGATAGGTCTCAATGCTAATGTGGAGTTCATGAATGAACTTCCATGAGGGATGTATTAACTCTAGGATATTTGGGGGATTAATTCAGGGGTTACTCTTAATAATGATGGACAGATTTTGTGAATTAGGACTGGATATTACATATGAAAATTATTCCCTGATTAAGTGGGTTGGTACTTCTCATTTCATGGATGAAATGGTATACATATCAAGATGTGAATAGGCTTCCTAAGTATCCCACCTAATGGTGAGAAACATATTTATCATAGTTCATTCATCCAAGTTGATTGTGTGGATTTCATGATCTTTACAAAAATCTAATCCCACATGAGTCATGATTGGTATAAAAAATAATTGAATGTAAATTATTAATCAAACCACACACACTTTTCCACCTATAATGATAAAAGAGGCTAAGACTATAGCATAAGAGGTCTTGGTGATGGTTCGAGAGGCCATAAAAAACATTAGAGGAAAAAAGAAACACAACATTCATGCCTTCAATTTACATTAGATGAGGAACCAATGCATGTCAAGAGCGAAGGTGATGTAAGTAGGGAGGAGAGATAATGAAACCCCTTACATGAATGGATATGCACATACACCATGACAAATACCCATGAATTTATGCCACAACCCCCTCCCCCCAATGATGCCCCTCCTGAGCTGGAAATGTTGAAAGGGAGAAAATGACCCATGATTCCCACCTCTAGTAGGCCCCGGAGTGGGGACTAGCCCCAAGGGTATGAGTTTTTACAAATATGGGAAGCATTACCCTTATTATTATTATTATTATTAATGATTGGTAAATAGGATGAGTCAAACACAAAAAGAAAAGGGAACACGTATGTAAAACCAACCCAATCCCACATACATGGTTAAACAGTTTGAATCAAACTAAAAGTACAAGAATGTTCAAAAGTACAATACGAAAAGAAACTAGTGAACCACAAACTGCAAAAACACCAACTGTCCCAACTACTAGGGTTCCTCATGGCCCTGGAAGTCCTCTTGGAAACCTGAATGTAAATGTAGGGTGAGCATAAAAGTATACCCAGAAGGGAAACCTAAAGCTCTCGTGCACAAGTGGGGAGACATCCTAATGTCATTTGAGAACAACAGAAGAAACCATAACCTATCAAGGAATTCTATCCACCCAACCTCCACATCCACGCTCACCAAAACACCAAAAAATAGGTAATAGTATATAAGAAAAAGAGTATTGGGTACCCCGCACCATTTCCCACAAATTAGAATCTCTTCCTAACGGTGAATGTCCTGACTCTACCACACTCTTCCCACACTTACACACATGGGCCTCACAACCACATATCCCGCCCGCACACACTAGGGCCTAATCCCGAAGATTCTTGCGAAAAAGTAAACCTTCCCGAATAGTCATGTGCTAATACTACCCCAATCGAAACATACTTAAAGATTCTTAGGTGTAAGGTCACCTCATGTAATCACAACCTATGTAAGAAGGAGCAGGAAGGATCTTTTAACAAAGGGGAAAACACCCTCTCCCATGAAATGATAGTTTTCGGAACAAAGTTCTCAAAATGGGCGGGGTGCGACAAAACACAATGATACCGGTATATATATGTATACCAAACACACAGCCCAACCTATGGCTTCTAAACAGAGAAACTGAACACGTGCCTCGACACTGCTATGTTTAAGCATGCATACAACAAATAATGCCAACCCCATTTATGTTTTCATGTTTTAATTGAGTTAGTTTATTAGTTCCTTTACTAGTGGGAAATTATCCACCACTGACCATATCAATTATTCATAAAATATATCCCTACCATCCACAAATCATGTTAAGAAAACAAAAGAAACACAATGAAATACCTTCTTATTAACCAACATGTCCCATTGATTATTATTCTCATTCCATTACCATGCCCCACCATTCATTAACTCTTCCACTTTTATTTATTATTCACACCCCATTGTTCGTTCACATTCAACCCTATCCCTGCAGCCCTATAGGTAACCACTATACCCACAAGACACTGAAACCCATACATCATCATCCCTTGATACCATTTATCATAGCCCTGCAATCCATCACCAATATAGCATTCACACCAACCCACAACCAACCCAACCGCAGCCCCACTGCTCACCTAATCTGCAACAACCCACAAAACAACCCCTTCACATAAACAAACCCTTACCAGAACCCACATGTTTATTATTTCAGTTTTGTTCAAACTGGGTGATCACACAAGGGTTCCGGTTATTCATTTAATCATCCAAATTCACATGATTAACCAATTCCCACATTCCACAATGTTTCCATCCATAAACGGTCTAGAATGATAGGGAAGCATTTAATTTCACAAGAAAAGGCCCCCAACGACCGTGATTTTCAGTAGGCACAAGCCAATTCAATTCATAATATAATATCACAGGATATAAATAATGTAACTGCATTCACAAACATCCCATCCCCGTTATATAAGATAGTTATTATCTTTATTAAATCAGTTCAAATGTGTTTCATGTAAACAAGAGGACACCCACCCCACATGATGTACAATCTAGAGAGACGAAGGTATGATCCCTACCTCCACAGGTTCTGATCACAATGCGCCCCTGGGTCAACATTAGAAAATGTTCGTCGGCATTCACCGCTTCTGTCAAATCCCGGAAAAACCTCCTCGGGTGGAATATAGGATGGAAAGGCCGAAGGGAAGTCAACATATACAATCGTAGATGTTCCGCCTCGTCGTTAAAATCTCGTGACCACTAACAGATTGAAAATCGAATATCAGACGAAGAAGTTATGGAAGAATGGAGCATTGGAGACTCTCTCAGGAGAGCTCTTCTCAAGGGAATGGGGAGGAGAGAAGTGATTTGAAAAGGAGGAGAGGCCACTCCTTTTATAGGTGAGAAAAACTAAGGTACACAACATGTACATTCTAGTACACATCGTGTACTCGGCTATTTCACACTGTCGCAACGTAGTGTCCAGCACAGCCTTTAACGCGGAACACTGTAATTGACTAGTCAATACACTGTTTGAGGGTAATGCGTACGTGGGGAGTGACTACACGGAGTGTAGTATCAGATACACAACATGTACTCATTTATTTAACACGGAAAGGACACGAATTCAACACGGCACACAGCCGTTGACTGGTCATCACACGGTTTGAGGGTAACACGTACACAGGGAGACACTACACAATGTGTATGATGGGCTTCACGGCATGTACTCCTTTATATCAAATGATAAGGACATGGCTTCAACATGGGGTACACCTGGTGATATGGTACTTGGAATGTACTCACACTACACGGCGTGTAGTTACAAAATTCTGAAAAGTGTAGGAAAAATTCATTTTACCCTCCATAACACTTCATGATGTTCTTTTTGATAATGGAATGGGCCAGAGAGGTCCGAGCCATTACATCAGATACCTCTTAAAACATTATCATCCCCGAGAATTAAAAATCCAACCCGGAGGAACCCAAAAAGATACCTCTTAGGGCTCTCATTATAATAGGAACCCATCCAGCAACCCTAATCATATGTGTTAGGAATTCCTTCTCCTAGGTCGAAATATTATCTGCATTAGGCAGCACTGACTTTCCTGTAAATGTTTAATCACATCCTCATTAATTCGTCTCAATTAAGAATTGTGTCTTCCCACTTCCATACAATAGGTTTTTTCAGCATGCATTGCCCCTAACACTGTACAACCATAACACTGCCCAAACACGTGGTTTGGGGAAATTCATTATCCTTTTTCGAGATATCATACACTTTTGGAGTTATTGACATTCCCGCACGGGTTCAATCGCATCTGAATTAATGTGTCTCCATTAAGGATTAGGTTTTCCCTATCCCCACACATCCAAACATGGTACACACTTCCAGAGAGCATGGAAACAAAGAGTCTGACAACAGAAAAGACAATCATTCCATATATCAATGATACATAGTATAACATCAAACAAAGATCAGAAGAACAAAGAAAAACACAAGTCAAAACAACTCTGGGTTTTTAGTGTGTATCTGAGCCTCCCGCTCCCAAGTTCTCTCCTTGAGCCTACCATGCCTCCACAACAAATGAACCAAGGCAATGGTTCATCCACATAGTACCTTCTCTTTACGATCCTCAATTCTGACTAGTTGTTCCTCGAAGGTCCCTTCGTCTCCCTCATCTTACTCTCCCCGATAGATAATGTGAGAGTCATTGTGTAAGTACCGACGAAGTTTGGAGATGTGGAAGACGTCATGAACCTTATCCAACTGAGGTGGCAGGGATATCTAATTTTCCACCTCTCCGACTCGCCATAGCACCTTGAAAGGTCCAATGATCCTAAGGGAGAGCTTAATCCCTTTCCCAACCCTCCATTTCCCCTATCGAGGGGAAACCTTCAAGAACAAATAATTTCCCACCTCGAACTCCAAGGACCTCCTCCGATGATCAGCATAAGACTTCTATCTATCCGGATCCGATTTCATCCTCTCACATAGAAGCTGGACTTCCTCTGTGGTGCTCTGTACTACCTCTGGCCCAAGATCACCTGTCTCACCAAACTCTACCCAGAAAATCATTGAACGACATGGTCTTCCATACAAAGCCTCAAACGGTTCCATGCTAATAGTAGAGTGCAGGCTGTTGTTGTAGGAAAATGCTACTAAAGGAATGTGTTATACCCTTGACCCTCTGAAATCCAGAACGCATGCTTTCTGCATGTCCTCCAATTTCTGGATAGTTCACTCTATCTTCCCATCAGTCTGGGGGTGGAAAGTAGTGCTAAGGCGTAGCAGGGTGCCAAAATCATTTTGTAACCCCCTCAAGACTCATGAGGTAACCCGAGTATCCTGATCTGAGATGATAGTCTTCAGAACTCAATGAAAATTCACCACTTCTTCTATGTTCCAATGTGTTAAGGTACTCACCAGACCTGACTTCTTAATTGTTATGAAGTGAGCTGATTTCGTCAGTCGATCCACCACTACCCTGATAGCATCATAACCACCCTGAGCTCTGGTGGTCCAATGACGAATTCCATTGAAATGTCATCCCACTTACACTCGGGGACATCTAAAGGATGCCACAAACCCCTGGAACATGGTGTTTAGACATCACTTGCTGAAACACAAGGCACTTAGCGACAAACTCTGCCACTGCCCATTTCACCCTAGGCCACCAAAACTGTCCCTTCATGACTCATTACATTTTTAAACCCCTAGATGTACCGCCAAGGTTGAGATATGGAACTCACAAAGAACTCCCTCACGCATCGCATCTGGAACAATCATCCTTCCATGAAAAAGCATCTGATGTCGTCTGTCTTCTGACCACCCTTCAAGAGCATTTCCCTAATCGATATGATCTCGCATTAATTCTACCTCGGAGTCTCCCCACTGAGACTCTTGCACCTATTTCAATGAGGAGAACTACACCATCATCTAAAACAAACTACCTCTAACACCCTTTACCCTTGCATACATGTGCATGGATGCCAACTCTCTCATCTCTCTGTAATCATCGGCGGATCCCTGAACTAGTTACTTATTCGACTTCTTGCTCAGGGCATCAGCCACAATGTTTCCCTTACCTTTAGTGAAAGAGATCTTGATGTCATAGTCTTGGAGAAACTCAACCCATATCCACTGCCATAAGTTCAGGTCACAATGGGAGAAGTTATAATGTAAGCTCTTGTGATCTGAGAATACCACAAAGCACTCCCCAAAGAGGTAATGTCTCCAAAATATCAGTACGAACCCTATTGGAGAAAGATCTAGGTCATGGGTGGAATAGTTACACTCGTTACGGAGCAACTGCCTAGACCCATAATAGATCACACCTTTCATCTGCATCAGTACGCACCCCAAACCTAGTCCAGAAGCATCCCAAAACACCTCATACACCAGCCCTTCCTCTGGGAACCAGAGTACTAGAGAACAGACAAACTTATCCTTCATGTAGTCGAATTCTTTCTGTCTTTGCTCACTCAATAGAAAGACCTGGTTTTTCCTAGTCAAAGATATCAATGGAGCAGCAACTCGAGAGAAGTTCGAAACGAACCTCTGATAATAACCTTCCAACCCCAGGAAACTACAAACTTCTGCCATGCTCTTTGGTGCTGCCCATGAAACAACTGCCTCCACCTTCGACAGGTCCACTAACACTCCATGCTATGATACTACGTGCCCAAGGATGTGCACTTCTTGTGTCAAGAACTTACACTTCGATAATTTCCCATAATGCTGGTGGTGTTGAAGGACTTCCAAGACTGCCCTGAGATGCTCAATGTGCACATCTTCTGATCATGAGTAGATCAAGATGTCATAAATAAACACAACGACAAACCAGTCCCAAAAAACATAGATGAAAAGGTTTATAAGACCCTTTAAAACAGTTTGTGCATTCATAACACCAAACGGCATCACTATAAACTCGAAGTGCCAATACCTGCACGTGAAAGCTTTCTTCGAGATGTCACTGTCCTTTACTCTCAGCTGATGATATCTAGATCATAGATAAATCTTATAAAACCAACTTGTTCCCTCAGCTGGTCGAAAAGATCATATATCATTGGAAGGGGGTAAAGGATCTTGAATGTTAATGGATTCAACCTTCGGTAGTCTATGAATAACCTGAGACCAGCATCTGCCATCATTATGAACAAAACTGGAGCACCACATGGCGACACATTGGGTCGAACAAAACGCTTCTCAATTAGATCGCCAATCTAAATCTGTAACTCCCGCAACTCTAATGGTTCCATTCGATAAGGGGCCATCGAAATCGGACAGGCAACAGGCTATAAGTCTATCCCGAACTCAACGTCATGTCGAGGGGGAGGGGGTATAGTCACAAACTCCTTGGGAAAAACATTTAGGAACTCCCCAACATCCTCTGGGACATCAATCATCTTTTTTATCAATTGAAACCATTGATAACCCGCCTAACAAGGAATGGAGAGGCTTTACATGCCGACTTCACACCTGATAGCTCCTCTAGTAAACAAAAGATACATGCTTTCCATCCACATCGATGAACACGACCCTTCTTCGGAAGTAGTCTATAACCACACTAACAGAAAACCACCAGTCGATTCCTAGGATGACATTTTATGGTCGAATCTGTAGAAAAAGAAGGTCCCCACTAGATCGATGTGGTCCCAACGTCATCCCACATCCCCTGCAAACAAAGTATACACTGTTCTGGCTTCCAACTAGTGTACTCAACACCATGGTTTTGGAAAGTCTCTCTATGTCTAGACCCAAATCATGGGCCAGACTGGGTGCGACAAAGGAGTGCGAAGATAAATAATTGAACAATGTAGAAATGAGAGTGCTAAACAAACTAATAGTACCTCGCACCACCTCTGGTGCTACAACAGCTATCAACTCTGGTGCGTGAAACTGTCCATGCCCAGCTCTTATGCCTCTCTGATTTCGACCATCTCCCCGACCACGTCCTGGTCGAGGTCCCTAAGGAGCACCCTGAGGTCATCCACCACCTGCATGGTCTGCCCTCGGAGGAGCAGGGTTTTACTGATGCTGGAAGGGCCTCACTGGCAACTGGTGCTGCTATGGCGGGCGATGAACCTACCCACCTCCCCCGTACTGAGCTCGGGTCAGGCACTGACTCTGAATGTTCACGAAACCTTCACAAGAGAAAAACTTCAGTCCTGGGATCTTGAAAAAGCAGCGATGACCCGAATATCTGTACTGGAACTGCAAGGGCCTGCTCCCTACTAGCCTGAATCTGGAAGGTCCTATCATATGGGACCTACTCCTCACTGCCTTCCACTTCGAAGAACCCTTCTGGATTCCCTCTTGTGCTGCACCTCCCTACGAGTGCATCCTCTCTAAAACCTCTGCCTTCATTAATACCTCCATGTACATTGGAGCAGTGAAGGGGGTGACAACATATTGGAGAGAAGGACGAAGTGCCTCTCCCAAACATCTCGCTCGAGACTCCTCATCTAGAAAGAGATCCAGAGCAAAGGGAATGAGATCCTTGAACTTGATCCCCAACTCACATACTGACATACTCCCCTACTGAAGGGAGAGTAACTCATGCCGCTTCTCCGCATTTATAATTGAACAAAGGAATTCCTCTAAGAATTTCTTCTCATAGTCATCCCATGAAACCTCTATCTCTATCCTCTCTCTGAGGTAGGGCATCCACCACTGACATGCAGCACCTCTCAGCTGATTGACTACTAGGGGAACCCAGTACTCCCTCGGAGCACAGATCAAAGTAAAAGTGATCCCTAGATCCTGAAGAAACCCCTCCATCCCCATATCTTAAGTACTACCCTCGTACTTCTTGAGGATCTACCGCTGGAGAGAACAGAGAGTCTTCTGACAGGCTATCTTCCTCCTCTCCGTCAATCCTCAACTGATCGACTGCCTGAATCAATTGTGGTTCATCTGTCTGAGCCACCCAGGGACGACATCTATGTTCCATAGCAGTACGGTAAACAATGATCTACTAAGACCAAGTATTAATGAAATTTCTCAAGGTTTCATTTTTTAATTTTATTCAATTTCTTTCCCAGAACACCCAAATAATGTAAAACAAAATCATTATGATGTATGTACCTTCCCTAGGGTCTCTACCCTGCAATAAATATAGTCTCACTCTGTCATTTGGTAGGCTCGGAGTCCTTGAATCGGATTATGGGGGCCCTAAAATCTCATGTCCTTTCCGGTCTTCATTGACCTATGTCACGCACCAAGATCAACCAACAATATTTCCCTACCATCCCATGAAATCCTCACTTTTCCTAACTCTAGACTCCATGATATCTCTCAACCATCACCTTTGATACCATTTTTTCATGACCCCCTCCCACCAAAGATTTCCCTCCTAATCTAGAAATGGTGAAAGGAAGATAATGACCCTCGAGTCCCTCCACCAGTAGGCCCCAGAGAGGCGACTAGCACCTAGGGTATGAGTTTTTACAAATATGGGAGGCATTATCATTTTTTTATTATTTAATATTAGGAAATAGGATGAGTCAAACACGAAAAGAAAAAGGAACAAGTAAGTAAACCCAACCCAATCCCACATGCATGTTTAAATAGTTCTGAAACAATGTACATGTACAAGAAAGCTCAAATGTACAATACCAAATGAAACAAGAGTACAACAAACTGGAACAACTCCAACTGTCCCAACTAGTAGGGTCCCGCACGGCCCTGGTTGTCCTCCTGGATACCTAAAAGTAAACGTAGGGTGATCATAAAAGTATACTCCTTAGGGAAACCTCAATCTCTCGTGCTCATGTGGGGAGACATCCTAATGTCCTGTGAGAACAACAGAAGAAACCAAAACCAATCATGGAATTCAATCCACCCAAACACCCCAGCCACAGTCAACAAAACACAAAACAACAGTTAGATGTATATAAGAACAAGAGTATTGGGTACCCCGCACCATTTCCCACTAGTTAGCTACTCTTACTAATGGTGAACTTCCTGATGCTACCACACTCTTCCCGTCCGTACACACCTAGGCCTCACAACCACATATCCCACCCGCACACACATAAGAATCATAACCGCATATCCCACCAGCAAACACCTAGGCCTCATCCCGATGATTCTTGGGAAAAAGTAAACCTGCCCGAAGAGTTGTCGGATAATACCACCCCAATCAAAACCTACCAGAAGAATCTTAGGTGTAAGGTCGCAGCAAGCCATCACAGCTTTTAGAAGAAGGAGCAAGAAGGAGATATTAACTATGGGGAAAACACCCTCTCCCATGAAATGAGAGTTTTCAACACTAAGTGGTAAACATGGGTGGGGTTCTAAAAAACACAAAGATATAGATATATATATATATTAATACCAAACACACAACCCATCCAATGGCTTCAAAATAGAGAAACATAGAATGTGCATCGAAACTTCTATGTTGATGAATGCATAAAACAAATAACCCCAACCCCATTTAGGTTTTCATGTTTCAACAGAATTAGTTTATTAGTTCCTTAAATACTGGGAAATTATCCACCACTAACCATATCAATCGTGCGTAAAATATATCCCTTCCATCCACAAATCAAGATAGGAAATCACAAGCAACACAAACAAGTCCCTTATTATTAACCAACCAGCCCCATTGGTTATTATTCTCGTTCCATTACCATGCATCGCCATTCATTAACTCATCCACTTTTATTTATTATTCACAACCCATAATTAGTTCACATTGAAACCCATCCATGCATCCCCACTGCCAACCACCATAACCACCACACATTGAAACTTGTACATCATCATCCCTTGATAACATTTATCGTAGCCTTGATGCCCATTACCAACATAGCATTCACACCAACCCACAACCATGCCAACCGCAGCCACACTTCTCAACTGATCCGCAAAAACCCAAAATACACCACCTTCACATAAATAATCCCTCATCAGCACCGACATGTTTATTATTTCAGATTTGTTCAACCGGGGTTATCACACAAGGGTTCCGGTTGTTCATTTAATCATCCAACATTACGTGATTAACCAATTCCCACATTCCACAACGTTTCCATCCATAAATGGTCTAGAATGATAGGAAAACCTTTAATTGACATGAAAATTCCCCCAAAGACCCTAGTTATAAGTAGGTATATGTCTATTCAATTAACAATATAATATCACAGGATACAAATAATGTAACTTCATTCCCAAACATCCAATCCATGTTATATAAGCCAGTTATTATCTTTATTTAATCTGTTCAAATGTGTTTCACATAAATAAGAAGTCAACCACCCCCACATGATGCACAATATAGAGATATGAAGGTATGATCCCTACCTCCACAGGTTCTGATCACAATGCTCCCTCAGGTCATCTTTAGAAGACTTTCGTCAGTGTCCGTCGCTTCGATTATATCCCAGAAAAACCTCCTCGGGTGGATGCGAGGAAGGAAATGTTGAATGGAAGACAAAATATCCAAATCAGATGTTCCTACTCATTGTTAGGATCCAGTGGCAGCTAACGGATCGCAAATCGAAGCTCAGATGAAGAAGTTACAGAAGAAGGGAGCTTTTGAGTCTCTCTCGAGAGAGCTCTGCTTGAGGGAATGGGGAGGAGAGGATTGATTTGATATGGAGGAGATCCCCCATCCTTTTATAGGTGTGAAAAACTAATGTACACGACATTTTATTTATAGTACACAGCGTGTACTAATAAATTTGACATGGTCGCCACGTAGCATCCAACATGGCCTTCCACATGGAACACAGTCGTTGACTGGTCAACACACGGTTTGAGGGTAATGCGTATCCGGGGAGGGACTACACAGAGTATAGTATGGGATACACATTGTCTACTATTTTATTTCACACAGCAAGGACACAGATTCAATATGACACACAACCATTGACTGTTCAACACACTATTTGAGGGTAATGCGTATGCGAGGAGACACTACATGACATCTAGGATGTGATACATGGAGTGTAGTCATTTATTTCACACTACCAGGATACAACATCAACAAGGGGTATACCCAACATGGTGTTACACGGCGTGTACTCATACTACACGACATGTAGTTTCAAAATTTAGGAAATTGTGCGAAAAGTCAATTTTACCCTCCAGAAAACTTCATGACCTTATTTATGAAAGATTAATGGGCCGGAGAGGTCTGGGACATTACAATTTATCTTCTAGAAGGTGGAGGATATCAATCCATATGGAATGGAAAATAATATTATATCCTCAGTCAACCAACTACACACAAGTGAATTCAAATTTTAGAGATGTGAAATGGAAGACACATTTTTTCCCTAGATTCCAAGACTGGTATCTCCCCAACAGTATCTCTGTAGTGAGGATCTATGTTACCACCGATATCCAAATCCACCTAATCCATGAATATACCTACCCTCTTGCTGGGAAAGTGTGGAAAAACATTGACCATGGATATAAATATCTTGATAGGAAACATGCTGATGTTTTATTCTCGTATGTTTAATGAAGTAGGTGGTCTTGGTTGAGCATTCAACTAGGTCTTTTTCAGAAAAGTGATACAAATAAGAAGAAACAATTCAATGAGTGGTTTTAAAATAGGGTCCAAATATTAGCTCGTGTATATGGTTTGCATAAGTATTCCACATAGGGATATGGCACATATCCAAGGAGGAACTATAAAATTCTTAACGCATGAAGAATAAGCATGTTAAAGAATGATATTCTATAGTAGATGCACTACAAGGACTATAAATAATGGGTGAGGTTTTAACATAAGAACCTTTGATTCCCCTTTATTTCATTGGAAAAACCCCACACATGAATTTTCATATTTAAATTACCATGCATAGGTGAATTATTCTTATGGAACGAGGGTCCTCAATCAATTATCAGGTATTTTATACTGTGAAATGATTATTTTCTAGGTTATCTCTTTTAGTTATATATTAACTAATGATTTAGAGAGATAAATTAGAAAACATTTTGGACCTGGGAAAATGAGATATACAATGAGAGAATAGATAGGCCTTCCAGCATTTTTAGTTGTTTAAATGGTTATCCTAAGGGTTCTATTTATAGGCAATGAGGGGACATGGTCAAAGGGAGGTTATCTGTGTAGGTATTCAGCGTAGCTCCTCCATGTAGGGGTGTAGATACTAAAATCCATGTAGGAAATAAATATTTTCCTTTAGTTTGATGGATGCACATTAGGTTGCAAAACCAATACATATATTTATCTTCTTATCCACATGTGTGTTGCGTTGGTTGTATGCATAGGTGTATTGTGCAGGGGGAATGGTCAAACAAATTTGAAAAACATTCATATCCCTACCATGTGGGATCTTCCCCCACACCAAAAATCAGAATGATTACTCACATTCACCCCTGGAACATCCAACCAGTTCCTTCTCTACCCTCACAAACCCCCATCAAAAATAGATAGTCGCACCATGAAATATTTTATCTTGGTCGAGAACGTTTTGGGCTACCACAGCTGAAAATCTAATATAGTTTTTCCATTAAGAATTATTTTACTCATTATTAGATTTTTTTTTCTTTGTATGGTTCAAATCATCAATTTTATGGAAAATTTTACATAACACATTTCATGGTGTCTAAAGTAGGTCATGACGATGGATAAACCCAAACACACCGAACATTCATTTTACACCATAAAATATTTAGAAAGGTGGCTCAAAATAAAAACAACACGAATATACCTTATACAATATTAACTTTTTTAAAAAGTAAACACAATGATAAAAATTTCTATTAAATATCATAAGGGATTAATAGTATATTTTTGGGAACCATTTCAAGGAAATGGGTTTGGTTGAAAATATATTTCTGACCGAAGAGGGAAGTGAAGGTGAATATTATTAAAAAAATTATAAATTATATTATATACCAAAGAGTGGAAAATGGTACCAATACATTATTATATCATGAAGAAAAAGAGTAAAATAATATTATTCAGTGTTCTTGAGATATGTATAAAAATTTTCATCAAATAAAGAATAATGATAAACAATCTCAAAAATCAATGAGATTATTTCAATTAACTCTTATAACATGGCCTTTAGACCATGATCTCCATGTAAGAATATTAAATTAAATTAATCTTTAAATATCATCAATTGAATTATATTGCTGATATAACATGTCAATGTTATTATATACACCTCTTATAAAAAATTAGGTACATAACATCACAAGTATCTCAAAAAAGAAAAATTGACACAAAAATTACATTACCGATTTCATAAATATTCAAACATAAAACTCATGGTGGAAATATTATAAAATTTTTATGTACATAAAAATAGATTTAATTAAATGAGTCAAATAATACTTTAATGGACAATATATACACAACTCAAAATAAGTGAGATGTGAATAAGGCATGTATCTCATGAAAATAAAGAGAGAGATAAAATATTCATTACCTACTGTCATTACTCACGATGTACATGTTCAATCACCATGTATAATTTACATAAATTAATTATATACATATATTATAACCATATTAACACTTATAATATCATATATGGTTTCATTATGAATTTAAATTACCCACACTTTAAAAAATTTATATGAATATTTCTTTTTGTGAAAAATCTTCTTTGATCTTTTCATGTGTCTTAATTTTTCATTTTTTTTGTCCTTATATATATATCATGATTTAAAAAATAAAAACAATTATTTAAATATAATTTAAATTATAATTATTATTATTATAATAACTAATAGAATATATATGTATCAAAAAGAATACATAAGTCATATAGATCGTAAGTTGTGAATAGGAATGAACATTATTTTATTTTAATTGATGTGTTGAAAGAACACAAAATATATATATGTATATAAATAATTATTAAATTATATTTTTAATATCATAAATATAATTATTTTTCAGTAAATAAACTTTAATAAATTATATTAAAAGCATGACTAAATCAGAATTCTTTGAGGGGGCGGTAGTACACCCTTCTCCAAATGTAATTATCGTATTAATACAAACTAAAATGTATAATCACTTGTGTTGCAAAAATATTACAGAGTAAAAAAATAAATATTAAATATAATACATAATATATATAAAAAATAGTTCCTATCTTAATTTCAACCATGACATGTAGAAAATAGAAAAACGAACAATAATTATTATGTGAGGTGGGAGTTTTCCATACACATAAACAATATGTTCGTAACCCATTATATGGAAGGGTGTGTATGGTTTTGTATAGTAATAATTATAGAATAATCATAATATATTGATTATAATTGTTTTTTATGAAATATAGGAATATGAATATTTAGGTAGTGGAGAAAGAAAACCACGGAAATGAGATTGTAGGAGGGTGTTAACTCTTATTCAGGTAACTCGTTTTGGTTTGAAACCAATAGATTTATTGAATGGATTTATGACCATAGGGGGACTCAATAAGGTATATAGGTATGTTGGAGAAACATTTGGATATATTATTATCCAGAAAAAGTGGTTTGAGATGTGTGAGGGTTTTGGAGGAGAGGAGGCACTTTATAATGCTAACGGATTGGCACACTTTTAATATTTTAAAAGAATGGATCCTCACCCAATTTTTTTTAATTATGTAAAAATAATAGTATAATTGAGATAAAGGGAAGGATAAAGTCAATATAAGTTCATAATATTTCTTTTGTACTAGTTTATAGGTCATTTTGGGCTTTTTGGTTATCGTTTAGTACAACATTTACCTTAATTTGACCTTAATCGTTAAAATTAATTTTAATTCTTTCACTAATCCATTTTGTTAAAAACAAATATTGCCATATTAAAAATTATAAATTATTATATTTAAAAATATGGAATCCATTTTTATAAATTCCAAACACAGAAGTGGAAAAAAATAATTTAAATTTATTCCTGCAATCAGGTCGATAAGTTTATTTCAAAAGTAAAAACATCCTAATGTTTTCTATGTTTATGTATCTATTTATAAAATGAAATTGATTATAATGAGCTAAATATTCATTATGGATAAAATATTTTCTAATTATAATCGTAGAAAAATTTAACATATAATTATACCTTACACATATATTATATGAAAATGCACTTTTGAGTAAATTTTTTGTATTTTCCACTATTCATTAGTTAATGAAACCTCACAGAAAAATACCAAAATTAACCAAAAAATACATTTATTTATTCTCTATAGAATATTAATTTTATTTCAACATATTTAATATATTAAATTTTAAAAAACTAGATTCAAAATGTATTCTCCATTAAAATTATTTAATAAAACATTATAAAAAAATATGTTTTTAGGCATAAAATTAGGATTATTCTCAAATTATGTATATAAAATCAAGTTAATGAATATAAAAAATATTTTTCGGAATAAATATTATATATATTAAAATTATATTACTTAATAAATTTAATTTATTTAATTTATTTGTACTAAAACATTTTGGTGAGCATAATGATATTTATCAATAAAATTACCCCATCTATATTCAATAGGTTCTTATATTCATTTATATATATATATTAATGAAGTAGTTCCTTATATATATTGTTAAAACTGAATATTTACATGAGTTATAAAATTAAATTTATAAAATATAATTTAATGATCTTGTTATATATTATTATAATTTTTAATACTTTAGGTTTGTTTGGTAACACATGGTCTTACATTTTATGCCAGCAATCGAGGAAAGACTATCTTGAGTGAATTGTAAACATACCTTAGTATCAAATGTAGAAATTTTTTAACATTTATATTGTATTTATTGCATGATTTACTTAGAATTTCATATAACTCATAAGAAACCATGTTCTTGAACATATATAGAATAAAAAAAATTACTGTTGTGTCAAATGAAAAATATCAAAAATATTTAATTTATTCAAAAATATATATTTAATAAAATATAATGGTGTAACACTATATCCCCATAAAAACGAATTTCTCCCTATAAATTACAATGGTTTATTAATTGTTTAATTATTTATATTTTCTTTTAATAGAATCCCACATCATAAAAATGAATGCAAAAAAACTTCCCTTCCAAGGGAATGTTAGAACCATAATGATTATCCAATGTAACACAACAAGATTACCATATAGGATAATATAGATGGGAATTGATGACATATACATGAAAGATAAATCAAACCATAGTGTTCTAATGGAGAATGATATGTTTCGTAAAAAGATAAAAATTAAAACTTCATAAATATATGATGAACTACATGACCATCTAATTCATCTGAAACATAGGTACTTGGAAATAACTTTGGGTTTGAATATCATTTTTTTAAAAGATAAATATTTTTCATTAAAAGATATTCTTTCATGATTTCAGGTAAACCCCACCCATCATTTTTCCATGATCCACATCACCTCTTTTTTCAAAAAGGAATGTGAAATTTTTCATTCTTGACTCACTAAAATATCATGAGATCGATGATATACCATCCCAAATGTCTTAAGGTATCATCAGGAAAAAAAATTTATAATCAATTATCTAATATTTATTAATCTTCTTGTGTATAGATTATAATTTATTCTAAAAAACATTATCCAAAGTATAACATCATCTTTTCATAAACACATAACATTATTACCATTATAATATATGAAAATAAAACATAATATATATATAATGTCATCATATAAGACTAACATTGGAAAAAAACATATCATAATTTCAAGATGGTTTTCACATTAAAAAAATTGGAATACCCTCTTCATAAATCAACTTTAGGCTTGGCAATAACCAAAATTACCTTAACTCCTTTTGGAAATCATCGATGATTCCCTATTATAATTATTATCAGATATGTCATTTAAATCCAAGTATTTATAAACATAATATATTGATAAATATAACAATTTTATCAATAATCAGTTTGAAGATGAATTTGTACAATTCAATTCATTATTTCATATCCAACAAATCATTATACAAAAATCATTATCTACATATTAGTCACTAATTAGTGATTACATTTCCTTAAGGAGAATATCACCTTCCACAAAAATAAATTCTATATGTATTCAAAACTATTAAATTTGTACTTTTCATTATTTAATGAAAACATATACTGATAATTAATATATATTCTGTGATTCATATAATTTGATCCTTAAATTACAAAACAAATACCTCAATCATCCATCCTGATTCATAAATCATTAATAAGGCTTCATCAACTAATTTCTTAATACATCATTCCTCAATACACAATGATGTTATTTTATTGGATTAAGAAGAAAAGAACATAACAAGAACCCTTCAACCCTCAATGAGGAAAAAAATGATGAAGGCCAAGGGAATACCCTTGGAAAATACTCTTGCACTAATTAGGGAGAGAGTCCAGATTATGGTAAAACACAAGATCCTCTTCCGGTCATCCCATGCGAGCCAATGCATCCGCAGAAAAGTTTTCTCCCTCCAGCTGTGATGAATCAACTGACCATGACCGGTTTCCATAATGCATCTGCGATTAATGTTGGTCAACTCCCATAGCATCCAATGTCTCCCTTGAATATCCTTAACAAGAACATCAGAATCCAATTCAATCTATATCACCTAGAATCCCATCCATAGACAAATCCTCATACTTGTAATAAGTGCTTCAGATTTGGCACCGAGGGAGTTACCAGAACCATAAAAGGCACTAAATCCCAGAAAAACAGATCCCCTGAAGTCCCTTAAAACCCTCATGCCCCTCATGATTCCCTCTGAGAAGGAACCGTCCTCATTGAGTTTGAGACCAATGTAATGAGGCTCCAGTATAACACACTGTCCGCATACCCTTTTCTGAGTGCGGGGAGTGCTAATGAGATTGCCGATCGTGATAGAAGTTTGGCCTCCATTAAGAATAGACACCAACTCAACAACATGTGATCGGGACCGCATCTGTATGAATAATAATGAGCGACTGAAGCCGAGCAAAACATGATATCGGGCCTCCCATATAGTGCAGTATATCACGGATAATATAACGATATGCACCTTGTGCTCCATGCTTGACATCCATAAAAGTTACTATCATGGGAAACAAGGAATGAAAATATATTATCCAGTGGAATGATATAAAAAATCTCCCATAATGAACTCCTCCATAAGTATTTCTATATATATCATTTCTTCATAACCTATGGAAGGGAATCGTAACAATGGGATGATCTCAAATGCTCACTAAGGGTAAATATAAGGAAATGTGTAAGAAAATAAAAAACATAATGGTATTAAAACGTGATATTAGTCATTATAATATCATTTTAATTATTTTAAAGATCAGAAAAATGTGTCATGAAATAATTATTAAATGTTAATAATACATGACACATAAGGAAATAAAGAACATAATCCATTAATTCAAAAGGTCGGGATATTCATGGAATTTTGGAAAACTCTTAATCACATAAGACCCTGTAAAAAGGATACCTACAAAGACCATTGTAACGTGGCAGGGTTAGAATAATCATGTGTGTGCCGACATCAGGATTTGGATGACTTCTTATTTGCCCTCCTCTTTCGGGATTGGAATATCTGCACATGTACTCTCTTATTTCATGCTTGGGTTGTCCTCTGGTGTACCCACTTTTTAAAGCTTGGGATACCCTACCATGTACCCTCTTTTTTCTTTCTTGGTATTCCCTCCAATGTAACCTATTACTTCAGACATGGGATACCCTACCTTGTACCAATTGATATCATAAAACATTTATCATTACCCATTTCATTGAAGGATGATATAGGTCCCACCCATATCAGAGTAAAATCATACAAACATGTACCATATGAAAATAAATATTCATATCATAACCCATGATATTAAATGGGTATTATAAACATGTAATCATATCATAACATGTTGAAATAAACTAGTTTTATAATAATTTCATCATAGACATACTCCATTAATGAATGGGGGGGTTCAAACGCATATAATCCATTAAAGAGAAACAGTTTACATAAAAAAATTATATAAAAAATAAAAAGTTTAGATATAAAATATTCATGGAACCATTAGATAATTTACAATAATGGAATTTGTAATATCAAAACAATTAATCTTAGATAGAAAATAATAATGAAATATATTTTAAAAACATTTATTGATTAAAATATATTTTCTTCTATTAAAATGGATTTTTTAATTCATTAAACCTTTTGAGAACTTTTTTCTTTGTAATAAATCTTAATGATAAATATTGAAAATATAATTTGAACCATTTTATAGGAAAAAATGTAAAATATTCTAAAAAAAATTTTGAAACACATTTTCATTGAAAAAATATAAAATAACATCCAAAAGTTATGCAAACATTTTACTTTGATAATAATATAAAAAAATGAATTTCCAGAATTTTAGGATAAAATTATATTTTTTAATAGAAAATAACAATTAAATCTTTTAAAGTAAGCTTCAAGAAAATTTTTCTCATGATGGGAGAAAATCCCAAACATTCCATACATTCCTTTTAGACTGTATAAAGTTTAGATAGGTTCCTGGAGAATAAATTGACAAAAATAATCCTTATTAAAAACCAATTTGATACAAAAAAATTAATAAATGGTTAAATTTGAGTTTTATAGATCAATGGTGATTAATATATCATTTTTGGTAAACATTAAGAATACATTTTTTTGAATGAACACATATTTACAACTGAAGAGAGATGTAAATCTAAACTTTTTAAAAAACAAATTCTTAACTATGTTATATACAAATGATTGGAAAAAATCTAGAAACACATGAATATAAAATGAATACATAGAGGAGAATAAAATTCTTGAGTCTTATTCATATATAGATAATAATATTTCATTATATAATGCTTTATCATTAATAATCTTGAAAGGTGATGAGATTATTTTGATAAACTCTTAAAATATGGAAACTTTGATCTGTACTACCCATGTAAGATAATTAAATTAAATAAATCATTAAATATCATGATTGTAATTATATTCATTAAATAAAATGTCAATTTATGTATATACACCTCATATGAAAATATAGGTGCATAATGATTCATGTGTCTCAGAGATGGAAAATTTAGACAAAAGTTACATTACTGATTTGGTAACATTTTAAATATAAATCCCATGGAAGAAAGTTCATAAAATTGATATTTATAAACCCATATAATTAATTATAAAATGCATATAATACATTTATGTACTTAATATAACCCTCACAAAAGAAGTTATTAGTGAAAAAGGCTGGTATCTCACAAAAATAAAAAGTGAGGTGAAATTTTCCTTACCTTGTGTATTGACTCTAATAGTTCTCATTCAATCTTCCTCTTTAATAAATATAAATTTATTATAAAAATATAATTGATACATATAATTACTTATAAAACCATATATGGTTTTTTTTCGTCATATGGCCCACTTATTAACAATTAGATATTCATGTTTCACTTCAGGTAATATCCTCTCTATTCATTACATTCATCTTAATTTGTCATATCATTGGTCCTTATATGTATTTCATGATTTACAACATATACCATATTATTAAAATATATTTTATATTTATTATATTTTTATTATAATATTCCATAAAATATAGATATATCAAATGGAATACATATTTCATTTTGAATGAAATCCATAGATATGCATGATTGTTATTTCTATGTAATTTTTGTGTTGAAAGAACATAAAATACATATATTTATATATATTATTATTATTAATGTAGATTTATTATACCATATATATAATATATATTCTCTAAATACATCCTTAACGTGTTCTATGTAGTGTATTAATGAATCACATCGCTTTGAAGGTGTTGTAGTCCACACTTCCTCAAAAGAAATTATCATACTAACACAAAGATGAACGTAAAAATATAAGTCCTATAATTTTATTAAACAATCTTAAAGAAATAATAATGTAAATATAAAACCAATATAAACATATTTTCCATCATAATTTCAACAATGAATTGTTGTAATGTAATAAATTAACAATCCACATTTAGTGACATGGTAGTCCACCAAACACATAAACAATATGTTTTTTTCTAATTATGTTGATATCAGTGTAAGTGTAGGTCGAATAGATTGAATAAAAGATACATGTACATTTACGATATGTGTGTTGTTGTATAATGATTTAATAATAAGATTTGAGGGACTAGGTAATGAATATAATGGAAAAGAGTTTGAGGTAGGGTGATACCACTTAACCGGGTAGCTCCTTTTATTTGAACCAAATAGCTTCCTTGGACGGATTTCTGACCAAATTAGGCTTGAAGATATCATTGAGGGATGTTTGGGATATTTTCTTTATGATATTGTTCCTGCCAAAGCGGTTTATAGGAGTGAGGACGTGGGAGGAGAGGATACCATTTTTTATGGGGGAGGAGTGGCAATATTGTAATATTTTAAAAGAAAGTAACCCCACCGACATTTGTTTTATTGAATGTGGTTTAGATAATGATAAAAAGTAGTTATAAGTAAATATATGGTTTATATATTGATAGAAAATGGATTTTTTTAAATTATATTGGTTTTTCGGCCTTAAGGTTAACATATAGTCCCTTATTAAGATTAATCTATCCTTAATAATTGTAATTATTTTTAATTCATTCAATATTATTTTTTTAAATTATATGACATCGTAATAATTTATAAATTACTCTCAATAAATTTGGGAATTAATCTTTGTAAATTATAAACACATTAGTGGCCGAAATTAATTGAAATTTAATCCCATATTCGGGTCGATGTTGCATGTTTTTAAAGAAAAATCAATCAATGGTTGTCTATGTTATTATATTCAATTTCAATGTTAAATTGATTATAATTAAATAAATTGTATTTATTGAAAATATATTATCTATTTAAACATTTTATCTAATATAAAATATTAATTAACCTTATAAACAAATTAGATGGTAAAGTTGTATGGATTGAAATTTTTGTATTTTCAATATTCATTACAAAGTGAAACATCACAGAAAAATACGAAAAATTAACCCATAACTATATATTATTTTTATAACTAAAATAATTCATTTATTTTCTCATATAAAATCATTAAATTTAGTTCAAATTGTATTTTAGACGGGTTCTTCATTTAAATATGGTAAAAAAACCTTTAGAAATTTAGAGCAGTTAAAGAAAAATTTAGGTTGTTTATTTTATTATGTATATAAAATAAATAGGATGATTATCTAAAATATTTTACTGAATATATAATAGATATATTTCAATAATAACACATTTTAATTTTTTTTAATAAAATTAATTGTGGAATAAAAAAACATTTTGAGGGTTATATTGTTTTTCTATAAAAAATACTCACTATATATTCATTTGGTTCATATATTCAATTATAAATAATTTTTAACAAATGTTTTCATTATAATTTTTGTGAAAACAATATATTTACATAATTTAGTAAATAATATTCATAAAATATAATTTAATATAAGTGTCATATTTCATTATAATTTTTAATAATATATTATTTTTTAGTAACACTTTCCCTTGCGTGTTACGCAAGTAATCGATGAATGTCAGTATTGAATGAATCATTATATTTCTTACGTATTACATATAGATAAATCTAATCATTATAAATCATGTATTTCATGATAAAAATGTAATTTCATATAACACAATCCAAATTTAGTGTTGTGATATATATAAAATAACTATTTGATAGTTGTGTGAAATGAAAAAAAAATCAAAAATATTAAATTAATTTAAAAAAATAAATTTCACACAATATCAAGGTGTTACACTCTTACTCAACTCAGAAAAAAATTATATATAAATCAATCAACGAATGCAATATCATGAACAATAAACCCTAAACAAGATACCTCGCCATGACATAAATGTCATGGATTTATCTTTTAATCAATGTGTGGGATCAAATTTAATACATTTTAAATGTTTTCAAGTTAGGGTAACGATATACATGTTCACATATGGGAAAAACCAATTCCATGTTAAGCATTATTTGTTCCTATTAGAGAGTCTATCCTCATTATCTCAACTACAAGAGATCAACACGTGCATAATTCACGTGGAAAAGTTTCAATGATTACGACCCTCATCAATATCTTGTCACATATAATATGTGTACTATTAATGTTATGAATCAATAACATATGAACAATCTGTATGATTAATTTCTAGTGAGTTTAGCTTCACATTTTAGTTTTGTAACATCATTATCAATTATATATGACTTTTAATTTATAGACATTTACATAAATATTGGGGATGGAGAAGAATAAAATATATTATGGTAAGAAAAAAATTTTATATAAGAAAATATATATAAATGTAAATGTAATAAATGTATTTACCCAAATTTGGTCTAGGTAACCCACTTCAAACACTCCTAAATTAAATATAAATTACTACTAACAAGTACAGACTCCCAATCTCATAGATGAGAATCATGGTTATTTTATGATTTGGTATTGTTCATGGGATCTTCCTCGTTATCTTTTGTGGATACTCTATTAACTGTGATTCCAGTTACCTTAGAAAAACAAATTGAGATGAAACATTCTAAGTATCTGATTGTCATAAGGTATGACTTGTGCACTTTAGTAATAATCACCACTTCAGTATAATAAGATTTCATAAGAACAAGCTCTGCAGTACTGGGTACGACAATATTTTCTAAGAAAAAGATGTCTATTGAGACTACTTCCCTAACTTCATCTAAAAAAGCTATATTCTTGGATTCTGATATAGAATTTGTGGCCATGGGATTCTTCAAGAATCTATTCATCACTACCAAATAATTAAGTTCAATGAAGTAGTATAGATGTGATTTTAGAACATAATAATCTATCTGTAAACTAACATTAAGTTATCCTGTAATTATTAGATCCCCATCAACTCAATAAATTGAAAACGTAATATTTATTGGTCTCAATTACATTTTGATCATTTTACTAGCTACTAAATTATATCTGTTGTATTAGATTGATATTATCCAACCATACAGAATGAAATGAAATCGTCACACCTAGTACGTAACATGGAATATATGATAGATTAAACTATCGAGGAATAAGAGATAATATACATTCCTTCATTATTTTACTCTGGTTGTAGTCACATTTTCATAGATAGATAAATACCCCATGACATTGGAAAAAACATATATTGCATTGTTCCATATTTTACTTATTAAATATGTGTTCATTATTGTATCCCAATAAATATATAAGATATATCTCTATAAATCGTGATCCCTAGAATATATTCCATTACAAAAAAAATTATTAATGATGTGGCCTTCATTTACACATGTCTTAACTGACTATAATAATTTAACATAATTTACCAAAATTAATCTATTAGAATTACATAATTCAAATAAGTTAATACAATTATAATTTACCTTTTATAGATACATGAATATCATTCCTTCATGATGAAAATATTATCATCTTCCCTCATCAAGGCAAATATTTCATGAATGTGATGTCTTCTTCTACCCATAATGTTGTCTCTATAGGTTGAAAACACTAATAGTATTATTTGACTTCATAAACCATTATTGTTGGGATATATATATGGATTTAACTGAATTACCACTTATAAAATCATTTTTGACATCCATTTCTAAAATTACATAATCATGAAAGGCCTATCTTACTTGTAATATTCTAATAGATTTTAGGATCACATGAAATGAGAAGAATTCATTATTTTACACTCAATGAGGTTTTATTGAAAAATACTCTAACTATTGTTCCATAATAGTATTGAGCATATCATATATTACCATATTTTTGTTGAAAACCCATTTTCACTGAATTGTATTTACAACAATTAGTTGATATAAAAAAATAAGTACATAATTTTTATAGATTGAATCCATATAAAATATCATGGATTCAATCCATTTTTCCTATACATTAATTTTAATTATTCCTCGAAGGAAAAATAATAGTTATTCAATGAGAGTAATTTTTCACAATGGTTTGTGAAAAAAACTATGATAATCTGGTTATCAAAATTCTCATGTTGACCTACAGAATACATGTTCCACTAGGCGAACTTCATCTACCACAATCCCTTGTGGATATTGTTACCATACCAACTCTTATACATATGGTGTTTTGAAGTTATGGAATTCAATCATGCTACCACTATTTTATTTGAAAATGTGTTCCCATGATTATAACATGGAATTTCCCACTAAAATGTAATTATTTTATAAATTGTTGTATTATAAATGTTTGTTATGTTCCATAGTATATCCTATAACGTTTTACTTCATTCGGTATATTTATAATTATTAACTATGTATAGTATTGAAAAAATAACCTCATCTTTATACACATATATATGGAGGACGTGTAAAATTTTAATATTGAAACTTCTATGGAATCCCATATTTATCATATGTGGATTCTGGGTTAGGGGTTTATAGCACTGTCTATAATGCATATATCCAAATGGATAGCAGAGAGTTGTTAGCCTCATCATTGAACTGACCTTTAGAAGCAATGTATTATTCCACCATTCACTAACACCATTCATCTATTGTGTACAATGAGGATTGTGTTGGAATATTATCCTACTATCCTTTAGGTGATTAATGATTTATTAGTAAATATACCCTCAACATCAGTCTATGGGGAGTTCCATAATCAACCAACCAAGTTATTTTCTCCATCATGATGAGATTCCACAAAAATAAAAAAGTAATATAACTACTATAATTTCATGTATATATATCCATGCATTCTTTAATAGTTGTCAAATATAATAAATTAAGAAAACCAACCCATTTCCTCTACTAGAAATGGACCACATACGTTTGTATGAGTTAATTCCAGTATTTTTTTGACTCTTACTCCCTTCATTGAGAAGAGTTCCTTGGTGATTTTTCCTTGTAAAAAATAATTATATACATAGAGGTGTTTAAACATATATGAGTTTAAATACATTTTTTGATGTAATTTTTGTAAATTCTACATAATTACTTAAAAAAACATGAAGTTCTAGTTGCAGGAATTGTATGATTCCTATTATTTTGTTTTTTCATAGATTTACATTTATGCATTTTTTAGTTCAAGTATATATATGATATTATAATAAATTTTCAAGCCATAACACATTTTTTCCTTATAAAAGTTGAAAATTTATTTCCATACCTGACATAAAATCCCATTATGTCCAAACCTGACTCAGTGATTTTATTTTTGGTAACCAATTTAATATAATAGGAATTACATAATAAAACTTTATAACCACTATGAAATGATGTGTGAAAATATCCCACTTCCAAGGCTTCTAGATACACACCATTCAAGGCTTAGAGATCCACCTATCCCTTTGAAATATTAATGAATATAATTTTTATTGTATATGAATTAAAACGTGTTAGACACACTATATATCAGATACACATATTGTAGACAAGAAAACAATTTATATTCGGGGAAAATAATATAACTGTGAGTGTCAAGTATATTATTTTTTATATCTATTAAATTTTTATTCTCGTTTCCATTATAACAACATAATATATAAAAATCATTCTTATCATTTCCCTCCACCTTTATTTATGTATTTTTTGAAAGGATGGTGCATTGATGTCATTAGATGGAACATAAATTTAGACACCCATTGTCTTTCACATAAATCTCTAATTTACCATAATGTATATATAATTAGTATTCTTTAAATTCTTATCCCCTTGGAAAAATAATTCCAAATGTTCAGGGACTGAAATTTTAATGTTATTCACATTGTAAATAATTATTAATGATGGAAATACATTCTATAAAAAGACTACATTGAGATAAATTTTTGTCTCATAGTTTAGTTTAAAATCAATGGATTAAATTATTTCAATGTACCCAAACATAGTTAGTACATTAGGTCCTATATGATTCTATTATTCTATCCTGCAGCTACATGGTGCAATGAAGATAACATACCTTTCCCTTGATTCTCTCTCCTGATTTAATTCGTAGTGAGGAGTCAACATCATGTAATAATATTCATCCTAAATTATTTTCATCAATTGACTTGACAAATAAGATACTATTACACATTTAATATAGAGTGTATAATTAACATTATTAATATACTAGTCATTATCAACCATAATTTCTATTTGATGAGGCTCAATAAAAATTGATGACTACAACATAGAAAGATTCTTCTATGGGAGTAGTGTATTGTTCTTGTTTCTATTCCACTCTTGATATTTATGGCCAATTAAGAAATTTTATTTATCCAATATTGGTTATATTGATAATGATTTGTATGAATTGGTGATTTCATTTTCTTATCTAAAACAAATAAACAATGTCAGTTAGTACTTTATAATGATTACCTTTTTATATGATATTTAATATTTAATTAAATCATTATATGGGTCACAGTATTTTATGAAACATATTTTTCCCCACTTCTAGATTGTCAATACTATTTTTTTTAATGTTCTAGATGAAATTATCCTTGAAACCACACCTCATAGTCTACAAGTTATGGGTAAACCAACAATCAAATAGTTCAATGGTAAAACTAGGATAACCATTCAAATTAACTCATGATTCAATGATCTATTGAGTAACTAGTACTCACATGTGCATTCATAGGGCACTATCAATCGATTATTATATTTAATGAGAAAATAATGGTTTTCAATGTTATTAATGAACATTAATATTGAATTTATTTGAATCACATAAATATGGTACCCTATATTAGAAAATATGTGTGAAACCTATTGATACATCATTAATATAGTAGGAAAAATTAAGGAAAACCTTAAAAGATTGAGAATTTAATTTGAGAATGAAGAATTCAATAAAATGATTGAAAGTAAATTTCAATTAAGATTCCCCAAAACATTATATGTTGAAGTGAAATAAAATGTGATGAAAAAAATATTGATGTCTCTATTTGTACATGTTTAACAACAATTGACACTAGAATCCAAAGAAGAAACACAACTCATTGATAATGTGGTAGAATATATTAACTAGATCATTGATATGGGTATACACGAATGGTTGTTACTCTGTGAAACCAAAACCAATTTTTATTGATTATAATCCAAAAAACTAACTCCTTAGTTAAAATAATCAATTTAATTTGTTGAGAAAGACATTAAAACAACTGAAACACATAACATGATGTTTTGTCATCGTCATAAATGAAATAGTCAGTGAATGGAGCCCCTTTTCATCCCCCCTACAAAACCCTTGAGTCTCAAAATGAGCTATCATTAGATTCTCTATCAACTCCCTATTCAACTCATATGATATATTATGGAATTCCAAGTCTTCAAGAGTTCTGAATGGCATAAAACCTCCAAAACAAGTTTATCTTTCAAAATAATAAATATGATGTATGGGATCATGTGGTGACATATGACGGAAAAAAACTAATGACAAAATGATTTATTATACTTCATCAGATCATGAACTTGCAATATTATTAATGCACCAACCACTTCAAGTTTCATTCTAGAGAATAGAGTTGTAACTATTTTTTAAAGAAAAGATGTCATAGTAGAAACCATTACAGGTGATAATATACAGTCACATAATATAAAATACATAGGGAAGATTCTCAATAGGATACACATTTCTCATCAAAATCAAAATTAGTAGAATGTAAAAAATGGGATCAGGTGTACCGTATATCATGAAAGTGACCCCATGGTAATCCTATTTTCTATGGATAGTTATTCCTATTCTTTTCTGTATTCACCTTAATGATGAAGAAAAATCACGTTTCAAATGGGAACATTACTTGAGCATAAAATTGCATTCATTTTTATCCATTCAAAACTCCACTTTAGCGTTCAGTTATATGCAAATAGATCAATTAATAGTTTTAGAAGAAACAAAAATTTATTCCATTATTCCTACAAGTGCAACATAAAATATTCAAAAAATGTATTTTAATTTTCCCTCTTGGATGTTCATACCATTGCACCACACATTATCCATGATATTAAAAATTACCTGCAATAATATGGTCAGAAATTTCAAATAAGAATTACCAATCAATTCAAATTTCATAATTTGTTCCACTTTCTGTGTGTGGATCATAACCATAGGGTTGTAAAATTTGTATAGGGAAAAGTTTTCATACTAGAACCCATTTTATATTATTACTTGTAGTCACATAAAACAAACAACATACAAAAACATCCCAATAAGAAAAAAATGTCTCATTAGAATAAAAATATTAGAAACACTAACTATGGTATTAGTGGACTTTTCTTGCATTCACTTGACCCAAACAAATCCTTTTTTAATTGGCCAATGATTCCTCTTATTTTTCTCCATTCATCTCATGGATAAAAAAATGAAGATTGGGGTCATAATATGTATCTGTTATAAAAATAAATCAAACCTTAATATGTATATACAAGATACATATAAGAAACAAAAGTCCATTCAAATTCAGTTAACTAATATCACATTATTGTTGAAAGAATTTCCTTGTGATACTTTATTTTTATAAATATTCAAAAATTGGGAAACAATAAATTTTAAATATGAATCACACAAATATGAAACTAATCATATGTGATCTATTTATAATTCAATATATATATATGTCTATATATATATATATATATTTCATACCATTTTATTTTTTTGTTGTGTTTATAATTCCTATAGCATAACCATGTGTTTTATATTTCCATCTACTTATAAAATCATGTTTTAGACCACTTTTTTTGCACAATCATTAAATTCTTTCAGAATTATTATATTCTTAATACTAAAACGCATTCATGATTATTGTATAGACATTATCATTATTCTTACTGCAACACAGTACTAACAAATCATGGGATTGATAATAAAGGAATCATGATTAATTATTTCCTTTCTATAGTAAAATGAAAACATTAATACACATCATATGAAAAACAATAATTATAAAACAAATCAAAAAATTATGAAAACAATCAACATGTAGTATTACCAATCTATTTTATTAGAAAAATTCGGTAACTTTTTCAGTCATCATGTTTTTTGTTTCTATTCGTTATGGTGTGCAATTCAGTTGAATGGATTGTTGTGGACATGGTGTCTTGAGAAAATTCGAGATTATTTTTCACCAAAACATCACTATCCAAATTTCACAAATGGTTTTTCTATATTGATAATATAGTTATAAGTTTAAGTAGATAATATAGGTTCCAAATAGAATCATATAATTTTAAAATAATATGAACCTGCATATTTATATCCTTTAATAAAGATAAACCTTTAAATTTCAATTCTGAAATAAATATGAAACTGCATATTTCATTTTTGAACCAGCATATTTCAATTCTGAAATAAATATGAACATGTATATTTTAATTCTAAATAAACGAAACTTACACAATTATAATTCAAAAAATAAAATATATAAACATGAAATTAATATGACCCTGTATATTTCAATTCTAAAGTAAATATGATCATGCATATTTCAATTCAAAAATAGTATATTTACATTTTGAAATAAATATGATGCTGAATATTTCAATTCTGAATACATATTACTTTCAGAAATAATATTCAAACATAAATAGTTATAAACCTGATAAATATGAGATAAACAATAATATTGAAAAATTCTTATGAAACAGAATTAACCTTCATGTGCTGGTACACTTCAACTATCTTCACTGCCTTTGATTTTAATGTAGATACAATAGAGGTAGATATAATTCTGGTTAATATATATCAAAAAAATAATTATGTATTAGGTGGAAAATAGTTATAAATGGTATAATATAGGGAAATAATAATACTTAAAAATGATCATCAATTAGGTACTCTGTATACTGGACCTCGCAATGAAACAATTGTAATGCCAGTTACTACAAATCAGCAAGAAAGAATTATTTTCCTCCATAATAAGGGACACAACTACAACAACCATTTACATATACTACATCATAATAAATAATAATAAAGGAATATGTTACAGTAATGGTATGGATTGATGATTTAGACGATAATAGACCAAGAGACTGTAATGGCTGTTGGAGTCTAAATAAAATGAAACACGATGTTGTCTTAGAACAATAATGAAATGAATACATTATATCTATAAGAGTCTCAACCATGAATTCACATCTAAGCAGAGATCCATTGAGATTTACAAAAAATCAATAGCTTGGTTAAATCCATAATGGAAAAAAATAACCAGATTGGACGAGCTTATATAAAAATTAGTCTAGTATTACTAGCTACCAACATCAACTGAACCATCACATTCCCATTCACATATAATATCTTCCTTGTGAACCCATTTCAAAATGATTAAATGAATCAAAAAATCATGTATTTATTTATACATAAAATAATAATGAATAGAGGTGTAGTATAGTAAAATCTTCTGGGAGATGCTCGACAATAGTTCATGGAGGTCTCGTTGGAAAATGAAATTGATCTGATAAAAAAAATAATCACGATGTGTGATGACAATAAAAGCTAAAGTTATCTAAATGATATTAATTCGTACGTAAACATATTTTTATATCAGTGAAGTTTCCATTTATGATGTCGAAGGTGGTATTGATGAATCCTGAATGCGACATTGTTCTTGGGGGAATGTCCCTATGGAGATCATGAACCATGATTCATTTGAAGAGGAAGACCATGAATCACGTAACACAATTTAAACTCTTAGTTACAACAAATATTGGGGAAGATGCTTAAATAATTTAATCTTGAGCTCATGAGATAGGATTGCGAGACCATCATTTGAGTCTTGATATTATTGTCCAAATGAAATCATTGAATGACTAAAATTAAATGAAGATGTCATGGGTAGTTTAAGAGGTAGGGAGAGCCGATAAATGGGATACCAAGCCAAGTCGTTAGCTGAGGCAGAGATCCTCAACCCTGGATTGAGAGAAAATGACAACCATTATTTTGAAAGATCACTCACTCGACACCAACAAAATAGTTGTGAAGAATATTCAAATCCACGTCGATTTATGGTCACCACTATTGATTTGGAGGAGGAAAAGAATATGGAAGTGATGGATCCTGAGACGGAGGAGGTGGAGTAGGCTGATGCGGAGAAAGAAAAGAAGATGAAGCAGGCTGACATGGATAAGGTGGAGATGGAGGTGGAGAATCTTAATGCATCGACGATAGTTGAGGAGGTATATGAATATAAAAATAGTGGTGGGAATAATGGAGGAGTAGATGTAAATGTTTAGGCATAACCGTATGAGCATTGAGAGAAGGAGATTGCGAATGGGATAATAGAGATGGAGGAACTGAAACCCTGATATGTAGTGTTGAATTGGTGTAGTGTTGTAAGATCCCTTTGGGTTTGGAGGTATAATAAGAGGGTTTTGGTAACATATATACACGATAAGGTGACATTTAAGAGAAAAATTGACAAATTTACTAAATATATAGATGTCATAACTTATAAAAATTATAACCTTACATTCGATAATGATTTGACTCCATCATTGAAGAAATGTGGTTGTGGAATATTATTTAAAACCAATATTACTAAATACAACCAATAATTTACATAATAACTCCCCATTACTTGGAGGTACCCTTATCTACGGCTTACGAGAACCTTGTACAGGTGGTTTTGTTAAAGTGTAAAAAATTGAAGGATTTAAAAAAAATAATTCATCAAGGGGTTTTAATATTTTCCGATACTATAACACTTTTCGATTCATTATATACATAAATTGTTCTCATTCTATGAATTTAAAATAGGATAATAAAATACATTCATCACAACATTATACTTTTTTTCTAAATTATTTATTATATTCTTGTAGTAAAAAAATTAATGCATAAAAAACAAATAATGACTAAATGAAATAAATTTCATGACATGTCTTGAGAATAAAATATCAGTATATATAGTTTAATCTTTAAACATCATTTATAACATAAGGTTATTTTACATGAGTTGATCCCTGACTCGTATTGTAGTACACGACCAGTCTAGTGCTTTTATTTTTCATTTGGTGCATCGCATCATCTTGGTGGGGTCTGGGCCTTAATACATCACTGTCAACAATGTGTCTATACCCACACGCTTTTGAGGGTGTCCCAAGAAGGGAAATACAAATAAAGATATAAAGGAATTTTCATAAATTTAAACATATCAACATAAAAGTATTATATTATTATCATTAAATTATTAAATAATTATGACACACTTAACACATATGTAATAAGTAATTAACAAAAATTACCCAGAAATACACATGGTATGTAACTTCTTAATTGTAGTAATTTGGTATAGTAAAATCCAGATAACATTAAAATGAAATAAATTTATCATATCTGGGCATTTATATAAATAAAATTAATTATTTAAATTAACATAATTTATTTTCATTCGGTATAATTAATAATTTATTATCTATTCCAAATACAAACTCTATTAATTAATACAAATTTATAAAAAAATTATATTAATTATTCTAAAATAATAAACTTATTACTATATTTAATCTAAAAATCATTTCTTAATTTTTTGTGGTATTCACATTTTCAAAGGCCTTGAAATGCCACCAATACCCAATGAAGGTTCTTCTGAATCCCTGAAGCACCAATTCACGATAGGTTTACTAAGTTAAATGATATTTTAGGCTTGGTCTACCCGCCCTAACCAATTATAGTTTGGGTAACCCATCCTTGGAACATTGCTCAGTGGCATCGGTCAAATATGACCCATGGGAGCTTGCTGATAACCAGGCTTGGTTGGGGGTCATAGTAGATGGGGACCCAGATAAGGGAGTGTGTGTGCATTGTAAACAGTAATTTACATAATACATGTTTCGTAGAATTAGAGGGTATAATAGTGAACAAGTTGTTGTTGTTCCACTCGATTATGGAAGAAGTATGAGGCGGGTGTATGGTGGGATATCAACCTCCAAGTGGAGGTTAGAAGGATAAGGATTCACTACCAGTTCTAGATGACTAGATGATATTGGTTCACAGAATATGAGTCATAGTAATTGGCTCTACAAAAAGAGAGGATAATAGTGTAGATCGTGTCCCGAATGATGTTCCAGGTGGCAAGTTGCTAAAAAAAATTGAGGTGGATGGGGATCTTCTAAGAGAACATTCTACTTATAAAAAAGTGATAATTATCCATTTGAAAAATATTAAATATATTATTTTATATTTTCATCTAATTTTGATTAACCCCAAAAACTAGAAATATCTCTTACAATCATATTCTAATCAGTGCATGACATGAATTGTAGGGTGAAAAGAATCATCAAAGGAAAAATATTCAGCCACTACATCCGGATAAATGATAATATAGAAGAATATATATTCATCATAATTTAATACTCTATTAGACAAAACATGACCCGTATAAAAAATTTCAAGTTCTCATATCTGGTAAATTTTATATTATATCAATGTGTGGTGTAATTTGTTCAAACCATCTTTAACCTATCTATATAATTCACAGAAAATTAATTTTTTCTTATCATATAAATTTAAAATGACCTTCTGATGACACATCCTCATAGAGAAGATAGAAATGGAAGAATATGTCCCATTAATTTAAAAATTTTATCAATTAAGTGATAAAAAAATTATATCAAATGATCAATGATATCATATATTTCAAAGATCATGAATGAATTTTTAAAGGGGAAATTTTGAACAAAATAAATAATTCCTTCAGTTCAAGGTCATCTATTTATATAGTACATCATCAAAGACCATTACCTAAAAGACATAAATTTGATATCTAATATATCATACACATGAGATTAATGAATACACATTTATGTTATTTTTTTAATTCATTGTTCTATCATGGAGCACTGTGGATTAATTCAAGGTCACGATAATCAACTTGATCTCATGCTTACGATTGGTAATGGAATTTAAATATCTAACAATTACATTGATAATTTATCACCCAATGATAAAGAGGGAGAGTGAATCTGTAATAACCATAACCCTATAATTCATTATTTAGTGGTTTTCTGTTACAATAATATGCATACAAGAGATCACATCACAATGGATCGATTATATTAGTTGTCTTATTGAACATGATTTGATGAGGATTCCTTTATTACAACATATAACATAACAAAATAAAATAAATTTATTTATATGGCCTATTAAAATATTACCTCTTGATAATATAGGGAATAAGAAAAATGTGATTTCAAATTCTTCATAAGGGTTACATAGAATAATGTTAAGTGATGTAAAGTCAATATGGAATTTACATTACAATAAGGTAAATAATCTCTAAAATATTCCATAAATAAACAACGAATGAAAATCCATCCATATATATATTTATAGTAAAAACTATATGGATGTAATAAATTAATAATTATTGTAGAAAAATCCTACTGATTAAGTGCCCTCTAACAAGAACATGGACCGTTATACATCAAAGATGGTATATTTTTTTGGGTAAAAACTAATCTGATTATATATAGAAAAAAACACAATGTGTTTGTTGATAAATATTTTTTCTCATTATACTTTTTTATTAGTCAATGGAATATCTATAACCATGATTAAACATTCACTCCAGGTAAAAATATTTAATAATACATATATCCACTTAATGATCAATATGACTAATCAAAATATTTGTATTGTGTAGAGGATAAAGATATATATATAAAAATGGTTTGCAGATAAAGAGTTAATAATATCAATGGTATACGAAATGTGTATATTTAATAAAATCAACAATAAATGAAGATAAAAAATGAAGTAGAAGTATGAACACACCAAATCCAAAGGAATAAGTAGCGAATAAGGAACAACCAAAGGAATTTTCATACTTTTTTCCATGAGAGAATGGATTTAAATCATACGTGGAAAATATTATTAAAAACTAGTGGTACATCATGAATAATTAATTAAAAATAAATTGAAATCCAGAAAAAGGGGGTGTTTTATAAACATTATAAAGGAGCCTCTTTAGTGGGGTTTAAGGGAAAATACTAAAGAATCATTAAAATAGAAAATAAATTATAGTTTTTATAAAACCATAAATGGAAAAAATATAGTTATTCATGATAAAATGTGTGATTTATTGAAAATATTGAAATAATGTTATTATTAATGGTAGATGAAAATGGGTAGGAAATAGGAAAGTTCCCTTTAATTGGGAAACATAATCAAAAAGAATTTAAATGGATCCTTGTAAAAAATATGTTTTCCATAAAAAAATTATTTATCTACGAAAAAATCATTTGGCCATAAAAATATAATTTTTGTGGTGTATATAATAATAATAGAGAATTTCATTGGGTAAAGAGATAAAATTCTTAACCGAAATGAAAAATCAAGGTTTGGGGATAATCCCTTAACTTATGTCTGAATGTGTTTTGCACTGGTACTTATTTACCTTAATAATGAAATTAGAATAATTAATAATTTAATTCAGAACATATTCAACATGTATTTAATTTATTATAATTTTTATTAATTTCACTTTTACCTTTTTTTGGTGAGTTTTATGATTCAATTTCATCGTTCATTACTGTTTTTTCATAGTTATCATGATTGGTTCCCTGGAATACTTGTATGAAGGAACATGTATAATTGTAATAGTTATCTAGAATTGAAATTATATGTTATTAATGAACTTCTATAATAATAAACATTCTTACATATCGATTTCAATCTATATGTGAGGATGATTCATTACATAAAATGTTAATGATAACTGTTTCGATAAATTTGTTGTGTTATGATCATCATGAACTTGTTTTTTATTAATCAATATCTTGTCTATATACTAGATATATATTATCCAATAACTTATAATGCGTATGATAAATTCTTATTTGACACTAAATATTGTTTTATGACCCACCTTTAAGGAGATAATGAAAAATTAAAACACATCATCCATTAAGGCAGTAAATAGGAATATCATAGACGATGTTTTCATTTTTAGAATAAAAAAGAGATGAGAGATGGTTTGGTAATGGACTTTTCATTAAAAAAGTAAGATTATATTATATATAAAATAAAAAATTTTATTAATCATGTTCAGATAGTAGATTTGAGGGTAGGATATGAAAAGAAATAAAAGTAAATTAAACTAAAAGAGAAGGATTAAGTGTTTTACCTCATGAATTATTCTATTTCAGAACCTCTTTAAGGATCTTGAGTTTGTTATTTTGATTATAAAACGTATCCTTTATGTGGGGAGATAATTTGGACATGGATTGGGAAGAAATCAGAAAGGCTTCATGGGTTGTGAAATGTGAGAAGCCAAGGTGGTGAGGTGGTCTTTATAGTCGAGGAGTGGGGTGTTTTTATATAATTATATTCAATTGTTTCATATTTTAGCCAAAGAATATGGTTATTTTGAACCTTATCACTATATATAATAAAATAATGATTTTTTGAGGTTATATGATTAAATATTCCATACATCTTCAATGAATCTATAATTCATGTATCTAGCTTATACTGTAAATTACAGTATTGCACTATTCACCATAAATTCAACTATTTTAGAAAAATTCTAAAAAATCACGCATACTAGTATTCAATTTTTAGCTTTAAAAATTCAACTATGATTTATTAAAAAATTCCAAATATGATTAATTTAATTTTTTATTGAAACCATCTTTTACTCAAAAATTAAAAATTTTAAAATGATAACTGATTTTATGACACTTTGAAAAATAAATTATGGTCTCATAAATTTATCTCATAATAAATAGAGAAAAAATATTATTTTATTCCTCTATTTTATGAAAATATTTTTAAAAAAATTAGTTTAATACTTATAAATTTATAAATAACCATTTATATTGTACAAAAATACCAACACATAATTTATCGCATTCGAAATATTTATTTAATTATAATATGATATAATTATATAATATTTTAATAAATAAGATAAATAAATTTTATGTATACCTTCATTGGTGAGGATACTATTCTATTGGCCAAATTACTGTTCCTAATAATAGCATTTCTATTCTGAAGGCTAAGTTACTATTTCATTGGTATATGTTCTATAATTTCTGGAACAATGAACTTATTTCATTCAGTAATCATTTTTTATGATAATTTTGTTTTCTATATATGATTCTATATGATATATACTACATTAAATAATTTTTTAGCAATGATTTCTATCGGATGTATTTTATTTATTGAATAAGATACACACCAAAAAATCATGGGTTCTTATATACTTTCATCCCATAGAAATTTCATCCATGGAATTGTTCATGAATATTTCCATATAAAATGATGTGGGTGGTTCTTCTTTATAACCTCCCCATGATACCATGCTGAATCTTCCATTTTATGGTTTCTCAGAAGAACCTATACCTGTTGGGTTGTCTTCTTTTTAAAACAAGACCTGTTTTTTAAGATCCATGATAGGCTCTTCAAAATAATACATATCTGGTTCCATTTTTTTCTTCATAGGTTACTATATGTGTTTCACTACCATGTTCTTATTAATTTATGATATGTCGAAAACAACATTATATTTATAGATAACTATTGTAATTTCTAATCGACATACTACAACTCAAATTCATTCTTGAATTTCAAATAGTATGATATACCGAGGGCTCAATTTCCCTTTCTTATTGAACCTTATGAAACCCTTCCATTGAAATAATTTTTGGATGACATGATATCTAACTTGAAATTCATAATCTTTTCTATGTTTTTTTTATAAAACCCATTTTCCAACATTTGGCATATTTATATGATCCAGAGTAATCTATCCCATTTTCACTATCTCATTAATATGTTCTGAGCCTATAAGTTTCCTCTCACCAACCCCATCCCAACATGATGGTTTATGACGTCACATTTAATATAATGATTCATATAGAGCAATTTTATTACTATAATTAAAATTATTACTATATAAAAAATATACCATAGGTAAATAGTGATCCACTAAACAATGAATCTCTAGTGAGTATGATCTCAAATTTCTTTTAGTCATTAAATAATTCTTTTAGAAAATATATTGGTTTAAAGGTTATATAACTACTCAAATTAAGCTCAGTATATTGAACTATCTAAAGTCTCATCTGTAGTTTTAATGCAATAGGGGACCATGATCAGACACAATTAATAGATGTGCACCATAATTTTTTATAACATAATTAATAAAAAGTCATTCAAGGAACTCTATTTGATATATATTATCTCATAGTGGGGTATATTTAGATTTATTAATTTGATCAAACAATTACCCACACTGGATCCTTCATTCTTCAAGCCTTTGGTTAACCAGTGATAATTTCAATAATAATGTAATCCAATTTACACAATGAAATAGGTAAGGGTTTCATTACTCCTCTATGATATTGTCTCTCTAATATGACTTATTGATAAAATAGGCATCATGCACATACTCAGCAATGTTCAGCTTCATTTTATCCTGCCAAAAATGATCCTTCTGATCTCTATAAATTTTGTCACTACTATAGAGTATATAGATGTTTGAGATGTGAGAATAAACGTATAGTTTTATTTTTTAGATAAGGTATTTATGGTAAATATAACATCTTTTAAATTATATAATTCCATAATTTTACATGTATTAATCAAATCATTCATCCTTGAGGACATTAATTTTTAATTGAAAATACAAATCATTATTTTGAGAAAAGTTTTAGCTTCTATGGTAATGTGGGTTAATAAATCAATTGAAAAATAGTGATTATTCCTCTTTAATAACAAATACCATATACTTAAATACCAAATCCATGATCATGGGATCTTTATAAAACCTCATTTGGGTTAGAATCAAACAAGAGTTCCTTCATAGTGAATCTACTTCATTATTTTCCTTCCCTTGTTGGTAGTGTATTGAGAAATCATAAACTTTATGTTACTCGATCCATCGTATTTTCCTCATGTTTATTTATTTCTACATAATGATGTATTTTAAACTCTTTTGATATATATTTATATATATCTCACATCATTTAAAATAGATAAAGTTTCTCCATATATTTATAAAAATACTATGGTTGATTACCTATGATTTGGAGATGGAATATTTTTTCATGTTTCATCAACTATGTAGATTCATATACAATAAAAATATCATTTTCCAACGACATAACATATTGTATTCTTCAATGAATCATTGTATATAACAACCCAATCATTTCATGATGGACGAGTCAAAATTGGGTCATTTAGAAATCTTTTATCCATTTCTTCACATAATTATGTACTTTAATTTTTCCAGGCGAACTTATCCCATTTACATGTCATTTTAGTTAATGTGTTGACTAATTGGAAAGAATTAAGTAGAAAAAAAATTAGTAAACTGAAAAATGACACAATGCACCTATGTTATGTCTAATGGAGTAATCCATTATTGGATTGAATTTTCTTCTTCGGATCGACTAAGATTCTCTCCAAAGAGATAATATAGTCTAGAAAATAATTTTCATGAAACAATAATTCACACATTCTAAATTTAACATATTAATCTTTCCTTATGATAGTCTCAAAAATAATCATTAAGTGACTGTCATTGTATTCATACCCATTTCATTACACTAGAATATAATTATTGAATACGAAAACAAATCATCATGATATTCATGTAATACTCAATTCAATAGACTCTCAAAAACAAATTGTGCATTAGTCAGTGGAAATGAAATTCATGTGAACACATAATGTCCATACATCTTCCCATAAGTAGACTTCGAGATATCATACTTCTTTACTCCCAACTGATGATACCCAAAACATATTTCATTATCTAAAAATGTCCCAACACAATGTTGTTGTGCAATTAAATCATCAATGAAAGGTAGATGAAACATGTTATTTATTATAATATATCAGATTTCTATATAGCCAATGCAATGTCCCAAGAATCTGTCTTTCTTTATAAAAAATAGAATATGGGATCCCCATGAAAAACATTAGGCGAAATGGATCCCTTATTAATCAAATCATCTTATTGTTTCTTCATCTCTACTAATTCCATTGTTTCTATTATAGAAATAATCTTTTATAATGGTATTTTCATAAATTATTAAAACAATAATAAATTTAAATTCACACTTTATAGGGTGGACAAGTAATTCATCAAGAAATATATCAATTTAATCATGCGAAATAGGTAAAATCTCAATTAAAATATTACATTCCTCATCCTTAGAGATTGTTTCCTATTCATCCACATGAATTTAATTCATTATAGCTATTAGGGGAGGATATAGATAATAATTAGATGATGGTGTTTCTATTCTAAAGATAATGGATACTACATCTCCCTCACAAATTTTAATTTCCTTCTTCATGCAATAAATTTTCCCACCATATTTGGGATGCCATTCCAAAAAAAATTATATCAACTTTTCCATATGTATAAAGATAAGATCATAAAATAAATCATGATTATATTCTATAAATGGAAATTCCCTAAAAATAATTTGTAGCAATGGTACATACCTTATATGGTTTGATAGAAAACACTTTTGCTGAATCCAAAGGTAAATATATAACTTTCATGAAAAATTTAGTAGATATAAAATAGTGCGATGATCTGGAATCAAATAAATAATTGGATTAATGTTCCTTACATGACATCATCAGGTACTTTTACTTTAGCAATGGTGTTCACATAATATTTAACATCTCCCATTAGCCTTTTAGGTTATAAAATCCTTTTACATTAGGAAATAGATTTAACTAATTCCACATTTCATTACTTTTGAATCATTGAAAATAATTTAGTTTTCTCTCACTTACATTCAATTTTCTGAAAACCCATTTGTTTTTTCTTATAAAGAACTACATTTCATTTCAAGCACTTACCTATATGATTCTTTCTACGCTTTTCATAAAATATAAATTGCATTAATCCATTCGAATTCGTTGATACTTAACTTTTTCAATGGTTATAAAGGAAAAATTCATCTCTTGTTTCCCATGGAAAAATAAGATCTATCAAATTCCATCTCCATTTTATGTAACCTTATTCTATATCATCATGTGGTGAAAAATTATAAGTATCTAGTTCCCCTCTAAGTCATGGGTTAAAACCATCAAAGAAATGAACACTCATGTCTTCTGAATCATGTATGTAATATATTTCATATCAAGATATTCTTCTGATGGTATCCTTATACTATATGAAAGTCTCTTATCCCCATTAATTTATGATAAGAAATTGTGTCATTATTTTAGCTGGTTTCTCATATGGGAAATATTTTTCAATGAATGTTCCTTTAAAATTTATCAAATACTTTTTTTTTCAATTTCATCATCCTTTTAATATTTTAAATCAATAAACACCATTAATTAGTACATCACAAGGGAAAATTTAATACCACTACTAACTTTTAGATTTCATTACATCGTAATACTAGAAATATCATTTCTTGGGACTTGATCCACTATTCAACTACCACCAGATTAGTAGTCATATGAGAAGATGGTTGCTTCAGCTGCATAAAAAATTTCAACATAGTGGTAGTATGATTATCCATTAAAACCTAGTTAATCTATCCTAATATAGACATGATCTACTCAACTCTTACACTATCTTTATTGACTTACTCTATGGGAAACCCTTAAATTTTAGAAATTTATTGATTCATTTCCTTCCATTGGGGGGGGACATAATAAAACAATTACACACACTATGTTAGATAAAAATTACCATGTGTATTGAGATAATAATTATATATAAGTAATTGATATAATTAGTATTTTTATTTAACATCTAGTCCCCAAGGATTCTACTAACCTTCCTCTAATACCACCTATAACAACCATTACCCCAATAGTCGAGATTTTGTAGTCGTTTTGTAGCAATGGAATAGATATATGATATCACATCACTAGGGATATATCAAAATAGTAGTATTAAAGAACTAGATATATAAATGGTTCCCATATTACACTACGGAACATTACAAAATAAAATAAAAAACTGTTTTTCACTTATTCAAATATTCCATCTTCACATCCTAGGGATGGAAAACAAGTAAAAGGGTGAGCTACAACACTCATTAAGGGTTATATGAAATAATAATAATTGAAGAAAACTTAATAAGTAATAGAAATTATACAAAGTTAAATAATATGAAAAACAAAACTCATTAATATACTAAGATTGAAAATGAATCCATATATTTTTTCATAGTAAAAACAACACAAAATGTAATATCTAAATAAGGAATGGTGAAAATGATTATTTATTGGAAGTCGTTTATCTGGAACACAAACCATTATACCATAAGTATGGTTTATGTGTATAGGTAAAAATCCATATGATTCTATTTAGAAACATGAAAAATATTTTCTCCAACTATTTTATCTCATGAGTTCTATCATTACATCGAGGGGTTATCTATAGCTATGCCACACCCATCACTAAATGTCCAATGAATTCTTCTTACATATATTAAATTATATAAAAATATTACTTATGGATATATATGTATTGAGTAGAGGATATAAATTCATTAATATATCACTAATTAAAACAACCATCAATGAAAAACCCCCTTTGTAAAAATCATAACGAGATAGTGAAATAATAGTATAACTTATAAAACAAATACGGATATTTTGTTAAATCATTAATTTATTAAGATAACAAATAAAAGGGAAGTATACATATACCACATGTAATGAGTTTTGGGGAATGAAGGCCTAACCTAAGGGACCAACAAAATGGTTTCGAAGAAAGATTGAATTTCAATAATTCATTGACACTAATAGTGGAAAATAATCATAGATCATGATATATGATGTCTCAAAAAATTTAAAACTTGTTAAAAGTGTTATTAATAAATATTAGAAATGATCCTCTTTATGTAGTTTTAAGGAAACATTGTAATGATACATCAAAAAAGAAAAGGAATAATTGTTTTTACAAAACCAAAAAAATAAAATTGAAAGATATTAATGATAAAATGATTGATAATTGAACAAAAATTATATTAAAAAGGATTATAAATGACATTTTTTATGAAAATTGAATGTTCCATTTAATTGGGCTTGATTATCAAGGAGATTTTAAAAGGGATCCTTGTAATAGAACTGATTCCCCTAAAAAATAATTTATAAAATTAAATATATTTAGAACATGAACATATACATTAGTAGTAGAAAATTATAATAATTAATACATATATTGTTATAATGATAGAGAAAGAATAACGGGAATGAAAAATTGATGTTAAGGGAGAATCCCTTTATTTTTTTTCAAAATTATTATGCCATTGTATATAACATCATAGATAATCAAATGGGATGCATTAATAATTTTATAAAGATCCTATTAAATATTTATTTGATATATTATAATTTTATAAAATTATTTTATGCCATTTTTTATGACTTATAAGATTTATTTTTGTCATTTAGGAGTATTCATTTCCTTGGTTTTCTAGATTAGTTCACTAGTATACATGTATAAATGATCATGTATATTAGAAATAATTTTCCAGATTTGAAACTGTTAGTTATTAGAGAAAATATATAATGGTAAAAGGAATTGTAGATAAATTTTTTTAGTTTATAGGTTGATTAATTTCATTAAATGCTAAATATAATCGTTATGATTATTTTGGAATTTTTGGATCATCACAAAATGATTTAGTTTAATTAAATAATATCATTTATATATACCAGTTCTAGAACATTAAATATCTTACAATATGTGTGATAAAATATTTTTTAACAATAATAATGGTTTTTTCACAACCCTTTAAGGTAGTATATGAAAATTAAAAGGCATTGTACACAATGGCTATAAATCGGCACATCATGGATAATGATTCAATTTTTTGAATAAAAGGGTGATGATATGTGGTTTGATGATGGACTCTCCATTAACATAGTAATATCTGGGTATATATAAGAAACTATAGTTTTCATTAATTTTTTGATAGTGGATGTGACAGATGGATTAATAAATAAATTAAATTTAATGAAATTGAAGAAAATGGATTAAGGGTTTTACTTATTGATTTCTTCTCAATTAGAAACATCTTATAGAACTTCTGATTATTATTTTCATGATAAAAATAATCCAGTACATGGGGGAGATACTTGGGAATAGTATTGGGAAAAAATTGGGTGATCATTAAGAAACTGTAAGTGCGAGAATAAGAGGTGGTGAGGGGTGGTATTTGTAGTGTAAGAGAGAGGTGTTTTTTATTATTTTATCCATTTGTTAGTAATATTTTAAAGAGAGTATGATTTTTATTCTAAATTTATGTAAATATACTAAAATATTTATTGTTAGTTAAATATCATGGTGTATCATCATCCATATATCATTTATGACTCTATAATTCATGTATATATCATATATATTAATCATAGAATTTAAATGTTCACTAAAAACCCAACTATTATAGAAAATTCCCTATCATTAACCCTAGTCATTTTTTGATTTGTAGAATTATAAATTGAAGTCTATTATAAGTAAATAGTTTTCTAAACATGATAAATACATCTTTAATTAAAATAAGTATTCACTAAAAAAATAACAATTTTAAAATTATAATTGATTATAAAACACCATGAAAAATTAATTATGGTATAATAAAATTTTTATATAACCACAAGTAAAAAAATATTAAATAATGATTCTATTTCATGAATTTTGTTAATAATTGTATTAATAATAAAATATTAAAAATGCATTTGTGTTTTAGAAAAATACCAAAAATTTCTTTATCAATTTGAAAAAATTTATTAACTATTACTATATTATAATTATAACATATTTTAATTTATATGATGATTAATTTTATTTACACTTTTATAGCTGAGATTGCTATTTTATTTGCCGAATTATTATTCCAAACACTCACATTAATATTTAAAAGGTCATGTTCCAATTTCATTTTTATATATTCCATAATTTCTTTGAATACCTACTTATTTCATTAATTATTCATTGATTATGATTATTTTGTGTTTCACATGTTATTTTTTGTGATTTATACTATTTGAAATATATTTTTTCTGTAATTTATACTATTAAATGAATTGAATTTATTTAAGAGGATGCAAAACATAAAATATTTGTGTGTTTTATAATTTCTCAATTTTGAAAGGAAAATAGTATATAGAATGTGTTTCACTTTTACTTGTATAGTTAATGTCATAAATTATTAGATAGGTTTCGCCAAGCCCAATATATTTAAAACTCATGAAATAGGAAATAATTAATTAATAATGTCGAAATAACATCATCCTTAATAATATTTATTTTTTTCACACACTTTTAATATATATTATATGTATATTACAAGAAAAACTGATTTGTTCAATCATTACATAATTCCTGTTAATATTAAATAAACCTTCAATATTAAAATTTTATTTCCCTATAATATTAATCCCTAAATTTTCATAAATACCTATAAATATTTGTTGAAAAATAATTACAACCAATTATTCTACAATAAAATGATATTTTATTTATTTTTTTCTTAGTGATCATTATTACTTGGACTACTCATCATCTCGTAGTGGGGCCCACCATATCATATTGTCGTATTCCCCAGAATAGGGTACATTTTTTGCATCATCTGTTATGTGTGATCCTCTATGGAAATATCTTACTAGAAGTGAATATTATTTTTAGACAAGGTTCATATACAACAAATCCATCAAGCCCCTAAAGGTATAATAAATAGTCAAGAACAACAAAACACATCTTACAAATACACAATATATAATATAACCACTTTATCTCATGATGTCTTAAAAAGATATTCTCACACTTCTATCAACATACAAGTGTGCTTTATTTTTTATTGACCATACAAAATGTAAATTCTTTCTTCTACCATGACCATTGATATAGTGAAGGTACTACCATCCTAATAAATTTGGCTCGAGATAACACTTCCATAACAGGTACAATAAAAAATCTATCTAAATCAATCAACCAATTACATGTCACTATTGAAAATCCTGACACAAGCTAGATATCCATAAGATCCATTTCATTTTTTCTTCCATGCATCAGTGTACATGATTAAATGGAACACAATGATAATGATCTCAAGTAATGTGACCAATGCACTTGTTCCTATAATGGAATGTCCAATGACCCATGAAACAAGTGTGGTTTCTATTGTTGGGTCCATCCACAAGATCTTATATAATCTAGATCAATATGTGGGAAAATTATGAGAAGATGTATCAATGATTTTTATCCCCCAAAAACTAATGTTTTCAATTTATGTAATTCATGTCGTGATGATGTATATAAACCATATGACATATCTTTATGATTAAACTCATTGTATCTACGAGTTCTCATTTTATCCAAGTATCTAATATTCACTTTTGATATTATATTTATTCTACAAACATTACAATTAATATTGTGAATAAAAAATTATTAACACTATTCTAGAATGATTAACGCATTTAAATATCAATATATATACATGTAATGATAATCAAAGTACATAAACAAGTAAGTTATAGGAGGAAAAATTTCAAAATACCAAAAATTAATAATAATATTTTTCTTCCACCAAATCATGAATGAAAAATATATGGAATAATATTTATATAGACAATTTTAGAATTATATGGAGAAAAAAAATTTATTCATTGTGATTATTAAGATTCTATTGATCTTTAAAGAAAGAATGTACCGCATTTTACGTTAAAGCACGTGGATATTATGTATATTATAAAAAATGATAATGTTACTGATGATTTTTTTTCTTCAAAACATTTTAACAACATATCAAATTGATGATTGTTTTTCAAATCTTATGGTAAGGGAAAGATTTATGGAATTGATACTTCAACTACATGTTGAAAATAAACCAATGAATTCATGAATTATGTAATGATGACACCCAATATTTATTTGGACTTTCTTTTCGAATTAGTAGAGAAAAAATTCTAATAAGTTCCATAACTCTTTATTGTGAGAATCTAAATATGTTTTTACTGGAAATGTTGGAGATATAAAAGATTGGGGGAGAGTTTTTATGATCATGGATAGAATATTTATTTTCAGATGGAGATGAAATTACATCAAAAATATTTCATTATGTAGCAGTTTTGAATAAGTACATTCACTACAAGAGAAGTTGTTGTTTGATTAAAGAAGAATAAAATTGTATTATTTTTAAAATTAAATATTTATTTTTAATGTTACTACAAATACAATTGGGGATATTGATTATCTATTTTGGTGTTTTCTATCTGGTTTTCCATTTTTTTGAAAGAGATTCTAATAATTTTTTTTGTATTTTAGTTTTTAAATTATTATTGTATTTGATAAAAAAATCATATGATGTTTAATATGAGGTTAAGAAATAATCCTTAAATAATATATGAAACTTCACTAGTGCCAGACAATGATATAATGACCTTCAATCTCATAACATCGTAAATATTATCATGGTCCAAGTTGAGTTTATATGAAGCTTCAAATGTTGATGTTCCAAAATTTCACTGATTTGACCAAGAAAAATATTACCAGATAGAGAACAAGAAGAATTCCTATGTACTGATTTTTATTCTTTTGAACAATGTTAATGAAATAATAAAGGGTGTTCATGACAAAGTGTGAAGTCAATAACCAAAGTGAATCAATAAATTCTAACAGAACAATAGAATAGAAATAGGGTTTACATTGTCGATAGTGATAAATATAAAAATTTTATGTTACAATGGTTATTCTATATTGTATATCATATTCAATGACATTATGTTTTATTTATTATTAAGACATAGGTGTCTCTTTTTGGATGAAGAACCATTGGACTGAATTTTTCTTTCAAAAGATAAAACATCCCTCTATCAGGAGGATTGTTTATATAGATACTGAATAATATACCTGAATGAATATATATATATATATATATATGTATCATCAGAATAATATGTACAAGGAAATGAAATGAATAGTGAAGTAAAATGAATTGTAACAAAAATATGTTTTTTAATCAATGTTTAACTAGCCAAATATCTTTCTATTTGATGAAAATTCAAAACAAATATTATTTAATTAGAAAGATGATGTACTAGACTGAATTTTTAAAACAATGAATTATTTTATGTTGACATTATGTAAAAAAATAATAATTGTTTTCAGCAGTTTTATGTTTAATTGGAAAATAACGAATCCTTGCTTGGACCTGTTGATCACAGAATGATAATTTGTCATAGAGAATCATGAATCCATCGTTGAGGGATCAATCATATCACATGTTAGAGAAATATCATGACCTTCAGATAGATATGTTACTATAAATTCATCTGATAAAAATATAATATATGGTGTTCTGATAATGTTTTTAAAATTTTTTGATTTACTTTAAATTGTTTATGTTGATGGAATTAATTTATTTATTTTTCATCTATTCATGGATGAATATGTTTCATGATGTTATTTTACACTGTTGGTAAGGTTGTTTAATGAATTTTTTCAAGTAAAATGATTGTATAATGATTCATGAATATTTTATATGTATTTAGATGAATTAAGTAAAATTGAGTTCATCATGAATAATTAAATTTTGGTTTTTTTGATCTGGAAATGAATATATGCCCATTCCTTTTATCATAGGATAAAATCCATACAAATATTGTGAAATTACATCACATATTTATGAAATAAATAATATTCATACAAAAAAATAGGCAAAGTGTTAAATGTTTCGAAGTAGGGCGAGTTTCGTAACTGGATATGATTCTTTTTAATAAGTATAAATGAACTAGTTATATAGTGAAGTGAAAAAGGAAAAATGAATCTATCAGAGACTCTTGTTATAGATATTAGTAATATACCTCAATCATCGGTTTTAAATTATATAGTTTTATATTATATTATGAGGCATTGTTATTTTGGTCATCAGAGATAGTTTTTAAAATCGGGTAAATATCATGATGTTAACCTTAATTATTTTCAGAAGATATAATTGGTTAAAATTTGTAACATCCCAGGTAAATAAAGAATAAATAATTTTCATATTTATTAATATTTATGAATTAAATATTAATTTTAATTAAAAGGGGTTTCTACGTTCGATAGCGTACTAGGTACGCAACGATGAGTTTCTTTGAATACTTACATTGCACCCAAGTAATAAAATAATATTATTTTAAATGTTAGTTAACGAGTAGCCGTTGTACTAGCGGGAATGGATAGAAATAACTAAAATATGATTATATATGTTTTTAAATGTTTTTACATTTACCCAATAAAAGATAAAGGCTTAAAATACGGAAAGAGTTCAATTTTAGGCATTTATACCCTAATTTTCACGAAAGGTCCACTTATCACCTTTTGACGGAGAACCGTCATTAAATATAGTTTTGATCGAACTTATAAATTCTATTGGACCAAATATAACTCTTCTTTAGAATCGGGACATCAAAATTTACTTTTTTTAAATTTTTGGTACCTTTCTGATAAAGTTCATTTTTTTAATGAATAGTGTAAAATGTTGTATTTTAATTCAAAAACACTTTTTAATCTAATTTATTTATATGATTAGATTATCTTTTGAATTGGTTTTAAAGTGAAATTAGAAAATATTTTTTACCATTAAATCCAATAGTGGTCGTTGGAATTAATTTCACTTTGAAATCGGACTTAAACTAGTGTCAATCTTTTGATACTTAATGCTTCATAAAAACACGCTATTTGCTCTGACAGCCGAAATTAATTATTAAATTAATTAATGTGACTTATATGTTTTGAATTTTATAATATATATTTCATTTTTTAATTCGTAATATCAAGTATAGCTTAGGGTGAATTTTTGGTAATTTTCTGAAAAACTTCAATTTTTAATGAATAGTGAAAACACTAAGTGGTACTTATAAAGACTGATTTTCCGTTTAAAAGAAATTTTTCCATCATTGTGTTTTGAATTTCAAAAATCCAACATACATGGTTGTCATTAAGAAGTAAAATGCGGTTCAATGAGATTAAAATAATTTTTTGGTGAATAGTAACTTATTAAGTTCTTAATCGCGATTAGTGGTAATTAGTGTAGTTTAAGGTAAAAATAATGCTTTACTAAAATAAGATGAGCTTGACACATGTCCTACCCTCATTGGTTGTGTCATGGACGACAAAGACAAGCCATGGGTCAACTTGGGGACCCCATGGGGACACTTTGGTTGGGAAATGACATAAATAACTTTTTATTTAATGTAAAAGTAAAAAATGACACAAACATGATATGTTTTACTAACAACATTTTTAAATGGGGTTATACAAGTCCGATTTTTTATTATAAATATTCATTGGAAATATAAAAAGATTTCCTACATAATAGTATTTGTATTATAATTTTTAGACATTAAATAAATTAAATTATTTATGACATAATAATGATGCACTGATGACATCATTATTTGACGATTTAAATAAAATGGAAGGATAATGTAAAATATATGAACTAAACATGTCCAAAACTTATTTGATGGGTGGATTTCGAAACCTTATCACCTTATCCACGAATTATTTCAATGTGGGACCTTTTAAAACCGAAACACATTTTTCAAATAAAGTAATATTTCTTTACTTTCCAAAAGTGCCCCTCCTCTCCTCTTATAAAAGGCCCCCACCTCTACCTCATTTCACACACTCCTCAAGCCTTTGGCTCGGCCAACCTCTGACAATTTATTCTCTCCACATCCCTATCCTCATCCTAGAGGATTCCCTTTGGGCAGAATCCTTTCAAAGGAAGCCTTTAGGCTCAAATCAAAAGTAGTTACACTTTTAAAGGTAATTCATTCTCTCTTGTTCATTTGTTTTATTTTGCTTTTCCAACCCTCTAAACACATTTTATTTACTTCTTTTGTAACAACACCAGTATCTTCAATATACTAGTATGTTTTTATAAGATTTATTCCAGCTACACTCTCACACAACTACATAAAATGGTTAAAGAACATACGGTTTCTGTGGATGGAGAAATTCTGCCTCCCGAAACGATGATTGTTCAATACTCATTTAACACCTTCAATGGAGGACATTATGATGTCACTATTTTTATATATGATATATAATATGTTTATTTTTTCTTTAATCTTCTGTATTTTTCATTTTGTGCATTCCTTTATGGTTTCCATTATGGGTAAACACGATATCTTCATTTAAGGAAGTGTGCACTACCGCCCCCTCAAAGTGATGTGATTCGTTAATGCCATATGTGGGACGTGTAGAGGATGGATTTAAAGTTATTATATATAATGTTATACTGGAATTATAATATACCTCTATATAATTATTATTTCTTTCCATTAAAGTATGAGATAGAAATGAAAGTAGCGGTCATGCGTACGTACGGCTTACCGTCTCCATGAACGGTGCATTTCATTTCTTATCCCCAAATGTAATGTACAATTAAAAGTATATGTATATAATGGATATATATAACAAATTATATATCTAAATTATTAATATAATTCTGGAATTAAAATATACATACCTCTCATTTAGTTTTAATTCCATTAATATGACAAAGAAATGAAAGTAGCGTTCATGCGTACATACTGCTTACCGTCTCCATGAACGGTGCATTTCATTTCTTACCTCTAAATGATTATGTAATATTATAAATACATGTATATTCTTGGATATATATGATACATATTATCTCCAAATCGGGAATTTCATTCTGGATATAAAGAACCTTTGACCACACGAACAACATGTAATTCTATGAAGTCCACTTTCGACTTAAGAACCAAATATTGACAAAACAAACATTATTAACATAAATGGTTACATAATGTTTATAACATGAAAATAAGTGATATAAAAGGAATAATGAACTTTAAAAAGGTTCTTAATCAAGTATAAATTAACTCAAGTTTATTATTCAGGATATTAAAGAATGATCGAGTCAAGTCAGACCCGAGGTAAGGGACTTCGTCTCAATCTCCTTTCATTGAGGCATATTTAGATTTATACACAACTTTATTTTATACGGTGTATAAAACCCTTTTACTTTTACTTTTATACAAAAGGAATATTTTTCTACGAAGCGTTTTACTAAATGACAAAAATGAATGTTTTTTAACGTACGCGGTGACCACGACCTTGTCCGCCGCCGCGAGTATTATTTGGTCTTTGGCTTTCTCAACAAGCTTTAATGTTTTTAGAATAAAATAAATACCATATTCACTTTTATATATTTTGGTATTGAATATGGTTTTGAAAAAGGATTCTATTATGTCAATATATTTATGATATATTGTGATTGAAATGTGGAAATGTTATCATTCCTTTATATTGGTTTTATGTTTTATGATTTTATATTGGTACTTGGAAATTTTAACGGGTGGTTATGTTATAAACCATTTGACGGGTGGTGCCGTGAATACCAGGACGGGTGGTTACGTTATAACCTCCAATGCATTGGGTATGGAAGTCGGCCGTATGGTTATTCTATTAAGTATGTATGGAAATTGGCCATATGGATATTCCATTAAGTGATATGTGTGGAAGTCGACCGTATGGTTATTCCACTTATGTATGTTTATGCCCCAAGTTACCTTTATAAATTTTATGTGTTCTTTTTATGGATTTTATGGTAATCCTTTGGTTACAAAAAGGTAAGTAATGATACTTTATTCAGTGAATAGTTTTTACAACTTCATGAAGGTGAAGGTATTACTTTGATAGAGTATACATGGTTTACTTGATTTTGAAAAACTAACAGTTTTCATTCTTTGTGTATCCCTTACTGAGCTTTTTATGCTCACCCCATGTTTTTTTGAAATGTTTTTCACAGGACATAATGTGGAATAAGGTCAAGGATGGGATCAAGGGAATGCGATGCTATATAAAACATGGAACTAGACATGTTTATTTTAAGAGTTTTTTATTTATTTATGGAATCTTAGTAGAAGTGACTACTTTGTAATCTTATGAGATGTAATAGTTATGTTCTAATTCTCTAAAACTCTAAAACTGAAAAGATCCTCAATGTGTAATCTTGTGATAACTCAAGATTAAGTAAGGTTTAAGGCTGGGGCCTTATAGTTGGTATCATAGGTCGGTTTAGACAACTTTAGGAGTTAGAAAAGTGTTAAATTATAATATGATTGAAATGATATAGCATTTACGGATTACCATGTTTCTTCGCCTAAGATATTTCTGTGTCCAGAATGGTTTTCCACAGAGGAAACATAGAAGTTATGCTAGGACGACATCAGGAGGAAGATAACCTTCTGAATCAGCATCCCGAGATGGTCGGAATTGGAACTGAACAGTTTGTTGCAGTGATGGCACAGTTGACTCAGGCTATAAATGGTGGTGGTATCCATGCACGAGATCAGCCAGATCAACCGCAGAGGAACATGTCAGTAGTGGAACATTTCATGAGGCAACATCCCCCATCATTCAGAGGATCATCTGACCCTGTGCAAGCTGAAGGGTGGAGTAAAGCACTGTAGAAGATTTTTGTTGTCATGGGGTTTTCAGAACATCAAAAGGTTAGTCTTGCTGTTTACCATTTTGGAGGTGAATCTGATCAGTCGTGGTCGATGGTGAAAAATATAAGGGATAGTGACGAGATTGAGGATCTTCACTGGGACGAATTCAAAGGTATGTTTCTTGAGAAATATTTTCCTAAGGTTGTTCGTCTTAGGATGGAAAAACATTTCCTAGAATTGAGGTAGGAGGATGATTCAGTGGCTTCTTATGAAGAAAAGTTCACTCGATTGGCAAGGTATGCTACAAACTTCATACGAGATCTTGATAGTAAAATAAATCGTTTTTACTCAGGGATAAAGCCAAAGTATCGAAGGGCTTTAGCTTCTCGTGAGTTCAAAAGTTATGAAAAACATGTTTGATGTGCGGAGAAGGTGGAAATGGAGTTTGCCAATGATCAAGTGTTCTATGACAAACAACAGAATTAGAGGTCTAGTTGGCAGGCAAAGGGGAATAATTCATCAAAGAAGCAAGGAGGTAAGAAAACCAAATATCCATCCTATGAGAAGTGTGGTAAAATGCATCCTGTATAATGTTTATCGAAGTCTGGTAAGTGCTTTCGGTGTGGTAAGTATGGTCATATTGTTCGTAACTGTAAGGAAGATGATCAAGCAGGAAATGAAAAGCCAATGGTAAGATGTTTTAAGTGTAATGAAATGGGTCATTATGCAAACGAGTGTCCAACGAAGAACTCAACTGGGGGAATGCAGCCAGACTACAAGCAGAAAGGGGTGGTGAAATCCTTTGAAACAACTTCAGCTGATGTTGGGCCATCGAATGACGTCGTATCAGCTCCAGGGAGCTCAGTATTTCTTAAAGATTGACTTGAGGTCGGGGTACCATCAGTTGAAAGTAAAATAAGCAGACATTCCGAAGACTTCGTTCCATACTAGATATAGCCATTATGAATTTTTAGTTATGCCTTTTGGGTTAACCAATGCACCTGCTGTATTCATGGACCTTATGAATCAAAGTTTCCATGAGTTCTTGGATAAGTTTGTGTTTGTGTTTTGAGGTTTGGGAAGAGGTTATGTGTGCCTTGTGATTCACAGTTGAAGAGAGAGTTGTTATGTGAAGCTCATAGTTCTTCGTTTTCAGTTCATCTGGGCAGTACTAAGATGTAGAGAGATCTGCGGGAGTATTACAGGTGGGATGGAATGAAAAGAGATATTGCTGATTTTACTATGAAGTGTTTGACATGTCAACAGGTTAAAGCAGAGCGGCAGTTACCGAAAGGGATGCTTCAGCCTTTACCAGTGCCAGAGTGGAAATGGAAAAACATATCCATGGACTTTGTTGTGGGATTACCAAGGACATCTTGAGGTAATAATGCAATCTGGGTTATTGTTGATCGCTTGACCAAATCTGCTCATTTCCTTGCTATACGAGATACATTCTCTCTTGATCAACTTTCCCATTTGTATCTTAAAGAAATAGTCAGGTTACATGGAGTTCCTCTCTCCATTATATCGGATCGTGATCCCAGGTTTACTTCTAACTTTTGGAAAGGCCTTCAGAAGTCGTTGGGTACTGAATTAAATTTTAGTACAGCTTTTCATCCTCAATCAGATGGGCAGTCAGAACGAACAATCCAGACATTGGAGGATATGCTACGAGCTTGTTCTATGGATTATCAGGGATGTTGGGACCAACATCTTTCTTTGGTTGAATTTTCTTATAATAACAGTTTTCATTCCAGTATACAGATGGCACCATTTGAGGCATTATATGGGAAGTGGTGTAGAACTATTGAATTTTGGGATGAAGTGGGTGAAAGGAAGCTGATGGGACCAGAATTGGTAGAAGAGATGGCAGAAAAAGTTCAGTTGATTCAGAAGCACATGAGAATAGCTCAGATCCGGCAGAAGAGTTATGCGGATAACCGGAGGAAGGATCTATCGTTCGAGATAGGTGATCATGTTTTTCTCAAAGTCTCACTATGGAATAGTGTGATGAGATTTGGTAAGAAATGAAAGATGAGTCCAAGGTTCATTGGACCATATGAAATTCTGGAGAGAGTTGGATCAGTTTCATACCGAGTGGCTTTACCTCCGAGTTTAACTCAAGTACACAATGTTTTTCATGTTTCAATGTTGAGAAAGTATATGCCAGATCCATCTCATGTTTTGAGTCTAGAGGTAATTTATCTGGAAGAGAACCTATTTTTTGAAGAACAAACAGTCCAGATTCTTTACCACAGGGAGCAGGTGTTACGGAATAAGGTGATTCATCAGGTAAAGGTTTTGTGGAAAAACCTTGTGATTGAAGAGGCAACGTGGGAATCTGAAAATTCTATGAGGGATAAATACCCCCACTTATTCTGATAAGTGAATAAAATTGCGAGGATGCAATTCCCAAAAGGGGGGAAGGATGTAACATCTCAAGTAAATAAAGATTAATGAATTTTCATATTTATTAATATTTACGCATTAAATATTAATTTTAATTAAAAGGGGTTTCTACGTTCGATAGCGTACTCGGTACGCAACGATGAGTTTCTTTGAAAACTTACGTTGCACACAAGTAATAAAATAATATTATTTTAAATGTTAGTTAACGAGTAGCCGTTGTACTAGAGGGAATGGATAGAAATAACTAAAATATGATTATATATGTTTTTAAATGTTTTTACATTTACCCAATAAAAGATAAAGGCTTAAAATACGGAAAGAGTTCAATTTTAGGCATTTATACCCTAATTTTCAGGAAAGGTCCACAAATAACCTTTTGATAGAGAACCGTCATTAAATATAGTTTTGATCGATCTTATAAATTCTATTGGACCAAATATAACTCTTCTTTAGAATCGGGACATCAAAATTTACTTTGTGTAAATTTTTGGTACCTTTTTGATATAGTTCATTTTTTTTAATGAATAGTTTAAAATGTTGTATTTTAATTCAAAACCTCTTTTTAATCTAATTTATTTATATGATTAGATTATCTTTTGAATTGGTTTTAAAGTGAAATTAGAAAATATTTTTACCATTAAATCCAATAGTGGTCGTTGGAATTAATTTCACTTTGAAATCGGACTTAAACTAGTGTCAATCTTTTGATACTTAATGCTTCATAAAAAAAGGCTATTTGCTCTGACAGCGGGAATTAATTATTAAATTAATTAATGTGACTTATATGTTTTGAATTTTATAAAATAGATTTAATTTTTGAATTCGTAATATCAAATATATATTATGGTGAATTTTTTGTAATTTTCTGAAAAACTTCAATTTTTAATGAATAGTGAAAACACTAAGTGGTACTTATAAAGACTGATTTTCCGTTTAAATGAAATTTTGCCATCATTGTGTTTTGAAATTCAAAAATAGGACATACATGGTTGTCATTAAGAAGTAAAATGTGGTTCAATGAGATTATAATAATTTTTTTGGTGAATAGTAACTTATTAAGTTCTTAATCGCGATTAGTGGTAATTAGTGTAGTTTAAGGTAAAAATAATGCTTTAATAAAATAAGATGAGCTTGACACATGTCCTACCCTCATTGGTTGTGTCATGTCCGACCAAGACAAGCCATGGGTCATCTTGGGGACCCCATGGGGACACTTTGGTTGGGAAATGACACAAATAACTTTTTATTTAATGTAAAAGTAAAATATGACACAAACATGATATGTTTTACTAACACAATTTTTAAATTGGGTTATTCAAGTCCGATTTTTTATTATAAATAGTCATTGGAAAGATAAAAAGATTTCATACATCATAGTATTTGTTTTATAATTTTTAGAGATTAAATAAATTAAATTATTTATGACATATTAATGATGCAGTGATGACATCATTATTTGACGATTTAAATAAAATGGAAAGATAATGTAAAATCTATGAACTACACATGTCCAAAACTTATTGGATGGGTGGATTTCTAAACCTTATCACCTTATCCACGAATTATTTCAATGTGGGACCTTTTAAAACCGAAACACATTTTTCAAATAATGTAATATTTCTTTACTTTCCAAAAGTGCCCCTCCTCTCCTCTTATAAAAGGCCCCCACCTCTACCTCATTTCACACACTCCTCAAGCCTTTGGCTCAGCCAACCCCTGACCATTTACTCTCTCCACATCCCTCTACTCATCCTAGAGTATTCCCTTGGGGAATAATCCTTTCAAAGGAAGCCTTTAGGATCAAATCAAAAGTAGTTACACTTTTAAAGGTAATTCATTCTATCTTGTTCATTTGTTTTATTTTGCTTCTCCAACCCTCTAAACTCTTTTTATTTACTTCTTTTGTAACAAAACCAGTATATTAAATATACTACGATGTTTTTATAATATTTATTCGAGCTACACTCTCACACAACTACATAAAATGGTTAAAGAACATATGGTTTCCGTGGATGGAGAAATTCTGCCTCCCGAAACGATGATTGTTCAATACTCATTTAACACTTTCAATGGTGGCCATTATGATGTCACTATTTTTATATATGATATATAATATGTTTATTTTTTCTTTAAGCTTCTGTATTTTTCATTTTGGGCATACCTTTATGGTTTCCATTATGGTTAAACACGATATCTTCATTTAAGGAAGTGTGGACTACCGCCCCCTCAAAGTGATGTGATTCATTAATGCCATATGTGGGACGTGTAGAGGATGGATTTAAAGTTATTATATATAATGTTATACTGGAATTATAATATACCTCTATATCATTATTATTTCTTTCCATTAATGTATGAGATAGAAATGAAAGTAGCGTTCATGCGTACGTACGGCTTACCGTCTCCATGAACGGTGCATTTCATTTCTTATCCCCAAATGTAATGTACTATTAAAAGTACATGTATAAAATGGATATATATAATTAATGATATATCTAAATGATGAATATAATTCTGGAATTAATATATACATACCTCTCATTTAGTTTTAATTCCATTAATATGAAAAAGAAATGAAAGTAGCGTTCATGCGTACGTACGGCTTACCGTCTCCATGAACGATGCATTTCATTTCTTACCTCTAAATTATTATGTAATATTATAAATACATGTATATGCTGGATTTATATGATATATATTATCTCTAAATCGGGAATTTCATTCTGGATATAAAGAACCTTTGACCACACGAACAACATGTAATTGTAAAAAGTCCACTTTCGACTTAAGAACCAAATATTGAAAAAACAAACATTATTAACTTAAATGGTCACATATTGTTTATAACATGGAAATAAGTGATATAAAAGGAATAATGAACTTTAAAAAGGTTCATAATCAAGTATAAATTAACTCAAGTTTATTATTCAGGATGTTAAAGAATGATCGAGTCAAGTCAGACCCGAGGTAAGGGACTTCGTCTCAATCTCCTTTCATTGAGGCATATTTAGTTTTATACACAAATTTCTTTTATACGGTGTATAAAAACCTTTGAATTTTACTTTTATACAAAAGGAATATTTTTCTACGAATCGTTTTACTAAACGACAAAAAGGAATGTTTTTTTAACGTACGCGGTGACAACGACCTTGTCCGCCGCCGCGAGTATTATTTGGACTTTGGATTTCTCAACAAGCTGTAATGTTTTTAGAATAAAATAAATACCATATACTCTTTTTTGTATTTTGGTATTGAAAATGGTTTTGAAAAAGGATTCTATTATGTCAATATATTTATGATATATTGTGATTGAAATGTGGAAATGTTATCATTCCTTTATATTGGTTTTATGTTTTTTTATTTTATATTGGTACTTGGACATTTTAACGGGTGGTTACGTTATAAACCATATGACGGGTGGTGCCGTGAATACTAGGACGGGTGGTTACGTTATAACCTCCAATGAATTGGGTATGGAAGTCGGCTGTATGGTTATTCCATTATGTATGTATGGAAATTGGCCGTATGGCTATTCCATTAAGTGATATGTGTGGAAGTCGACCGTATGGTTATTCCACTTAAGTAAGTTTATGTCCCAAGTTAACTTTATAAATGTTATGTGTTGTTTTTATGGATTTTATGGTAATCCTTTGGTTACATAAAGGTAAGTAATGATACTTTACTCAGTGAAGAGTTTTTACAACTTCATGAAGGTGATGGTATTACTTTGATAGAGTATACATGGTTTACTTGATTTTGAAAAACTAACAGTTTTCATTCTTTGTGTATCCCTTACTGAGCTTTTTATGCTCACCCCAAGTTTATTTGAAATGTTTTTCATAGGACTTAATGTGGAATAAGGACATGGATGGGATCAAGGGAATTCCATGCTATATAAAACATGGAACTAGACATGTTTCTTTTAAGAGTTTTTTATTTATTTATGGAAACTTAGTAGAAGTGACTACTTTGTAATCTTTTGAGATGTAATAGTTATGTTCTAATTCTCTAAAACTCTAAACCTTAAAATATCCTCAATGTGTAATCTTGTTATAACTCATGATTAAGTAAGGTTTAAGGCTGGGGCCTTATAGTTGGTATAAGAGGTCGGTTTAGACAAATATAGGAGTTAGAAAAGTGTTAAATTATAATATGATTGGAATGATATAGCATTTACGGATTACCATGTTGCTTCGCCTAATATATTTCTATGTTCAGAATGGTTTTCCACAGAGGAAACATAGAAGCTATGTTAGGACGACATCAGGAGGAAGATAACCTTCCGAATCAGCATCCCGAGATGGTCGGAATTGGAACTGAACAGTTTGTTGCAGTGATGGCACAGTTGACTCAGGCTATAAATGGTGATGGTATCCATGCACGAGATCAGCCAGATCAACCGCAGAGGAACATGTCATAGTGCAACATTTCATGAGGCAACATCCTCCATCATTCAGAGGATTATCTGAGCCTACGCAAGCTGAAGGGTGGATTAAAGCATTGGAGAAGATTTTTTATGTCATGGTGTGTTCAGAACATCAAAAGGTTAGTCTTGTTGTTTACCGTTTTCAAGGTGAAGCTGATCAGTGGTGGTAGATGGTGAAAAATATAAGGGATAGTGACGAGATTGAGGATATTCACTGGGACAAATTCAAAGGTATGTTTATTGAGAAATATTTTCCTAAGGTGGTTCGTCTTAGGATGGAAAAACAGTTCCTAGAATTGAGGCAGGAGGATGATTCAGTGGCTGCTTATGAAGAAAAGTTCACTCGATTGGCAAGGTATGCTACAAACTTCATACGAGATCTTGATAGTAAAATAAACCGTTTTTACTCAGGGTTAAAGCCAAAGTATCGAAGGGCTTTAGCTTCTCGTGAGTTCAAAAGTTATGAAAAACATGTTCGATGTGCGGAGAAGGTGGAAATGGAGTTTGCCGATGATCAGGTGTTCTATGACAAACAATAGAATAAGAGGTCTAGTTGGCAGGCAAAGGGGAAGAATTCATCAAAGAAGCAAGGAGGTAAGAAAACCAAATATCAATCCTGTGCGAAGTGTGGTAAAATGCATCCTAGAGAATGTTTATCCAAGTCTGGTAAGTGCTTTCGGTGTGGTATGTCTGGTCATATTGTTCGTAACTGTAAGGAAGATGATCAAGCAGGAAATGAAAAGCCAATGGTAAGATGTTTTAAGTGTAATGAAATGGGTCATTATGCAAACGAGTTTCCAACGAAGAACTCAACTGGGGGAATGCAGCCAGACTACAAGCAGAAAGGGGCGGTGAAATCCTTTGCAACAACTTCAGCAGATGTTGGGCCATCGAATGAAGTGGTATCAGCTCCAGGGAGCATATTATTTTTCGAAGATTGACTTGAGGTTGGGTTACCATCAGTTGAAAGTAAAATAAGCAGGCGTTCCGAAGACTGCGTTCCATACAAGATATGGCCATTATGAATTTGTAGTTATGCCTTTTGGGTTAACCAATGCACCTGCTGTATTCATGGACCTTATGAATCAAATTTTCCATGAGTTCTTGGATAAGTTTGTGTTTGTGTTTTGAGTTTTGGGAAGAGGTTATGTGTGCCTTGTGATTCACAGTTGAAGAGAGAGTTGTTATGTGAAGCTCATAGTTCTTTGTTTTCAGTTCATCCGGGCAGTACTAAGATGTACAGAGATCTGCGGGAGTATTACTGGTGGGATGGAATGAAAAGAGATATTGCTGATTTTACTATGAAGTGTTTGACATGTCAACAGGTTAAAGCAGAGCGGCAGTTACCGAAAGGGATGCATCAGCCTTTACCAGTGCCAGAGTGGAAATGGGAAAACATATCCATGGACTTTGTTGTGGGATTACCGAGGAAATCTTGAGGTAATAATGCAATCTGGGTTATTGTTGATCGCTTGACCAAATGTGCTCATTTCCTTGCTATACGAGATACTTTCTCTCTTGATCAACTTTCCCGTTTGTATCTTAATGAAATAGTCAGGTTACATGTAGTTCCTCTCTCCATTGTATCGGATCATGATCCTAAGTTTACTTCTAACTTTTGGAAAGGCCTTCAGAACTCGTTGGGTACTAAATTAAATTTTAGTACAGCTTTTCATCCTCAATTAGATGGGCAGTCAGAACGAACAATCCAGACATTGGAGGATATGCTACGAGCTTGTTCTATGGATTATCAGGGAAGTTGGGACCAACATCTTTCATTGGTTGAATTTTCTTATAATAACATTTTTCATTCCAGTATACAGATGGCACCGTTTGAGGCATTATATGGGAAGCGGTGTCGAACTCTAGAATTTTGGGATGAAGTGGGTGAAAGAAAGCTGATGGGACCAGAATTGGTAGAAGAGATGGCAGAAAATGTTCCGTTGATTCAGAAGCACATGAGAATAGATCAGAGCAGGTAGAAGAGTTATGCAGATAACCAGAGGAAGGATCTATCGTTCGAGATAGGTGATCATGTTTTTCTCAAAGTCTCACTATGGAAATGTGTGATGAGATTTGTTAAGAAAGGAAAGATTAGTCCAAGGTTCATTGGACCATATGAAATTCTGGAGAGAGTTGGATCAGTTTCATACCGAGTGGCTTTACCTCCGAGTTTATCTCAGGTACACAATGTTTTTCATGTTTTAATGTTGAGAAAGTATATTCCAGATCCATCTCATGTTTTGAGTCCAGAGGTAGTTTAGCTGGAAGAGAACCTATCTTTTGAAGAACAACCAGTCCAGATTCTTGACCACAGGGAGCAGGTGTTAAGGAATAAGGTGATTCATCAGGTAAAGGTTTTGTGGAAAAACCATGTGATTGAAGAGGCAACGTGGGAATCTGAAAATGCTATGAGGGATAAATACCCCCACTTATTTTGATAAGTAAATAAAATTGCGAGGACGCAATTACCAAAAGGGGGGAAGGATGTAATATCCCAGGTAAATAAAGAATAAAGAATTTTCATATTTATTAATATTTACGAATTAAATATTAATTTCAATTAAAAGGGGTTTCTACGTTCGATAGCGTTCTCGGTACGCAACGATGAGTTTCTTTGAAAACTTACGTTGCACACAAGTAATAAAATAATATTATTTTAAATGTTAGTTAACGAGTAGTCGTTGTACTAGCGGGAATGGATAGAAATAACTAAAATATGATTATATATGTTTTTAAATGTTTTTACATTTACCCAATAAAAGATAAAGGCTTAAAATACGGAAAGAGTTCAATTTTAGGCATTTATACCCTAATTTTCACGAAAGGTCCACTTATTACCTTTTGACGGAGAACCGTCATTAAATATAGTTTTGATCGATCTTATAAATTCTGTTGGACCAAATATAACTCTTCTTTAGAATCAGGACGTCAAAATTTTTACTTTGTGTAAATTTTTTGTACCTTTTTGATAAAGTTCATTTTTTTAATGAATAGTGTAAAATGTTGTATTTTAATTCAAAACCTATTTTTAATCTAATTTATTTATATGAATAGATTATCTTTTGAATTGTTTTTAAAGTGAAATTTCAAAATATTTTTACCATTAAATCCAATAGTGGTCGTTGGAATTAATTTCACTTTGAAATCAGACTTAAACAAGTGTCAATCTTTTGATACTTAATGCTTCATAAAAACACGCTATTTGCTCTGACAGCGGGAATTAATTATTAAATTAATTAATGTGACTTATATGTTTTGAATTTTATAAAATAGACTTCATTTTTGAATTCGTAATATAAAATATATCTTAGGGTGAATTTTTGGCAATTTTCTGAAAAACATAAATTTTTAATGAATAGTGAAACCACTAAGTGGTACTTATAAAGACTGATTTTCCGTTTAAATTAAATTGTTCCATCATTCTGTTTTGAATTTCAAAAACCCGACATACATGGTTGTCATTAAAAAGTAAAATGCGGTTCAATGAGATTATAATAATTTTTTGGTGAATAGTAACTTATTAAGTTCTTAATCGTGATTAGTGGTAATTAGTGTAGTTTAAGGTAAAAATAATGATTTAATAAAATAAGATGAGCTTGACACATGACCTACCCTCATTGGTTGTGTCATGGCCGACCAAGACAAGCCATGGGTCAACTTGGGGACCCCATGGGGACACTTTGGTTGGGAAATGACATAAATAACTTTTTATTTAATGTAAATGTAAAAAATGACACAAACATGATATGTTTTACTAACACAAATTTTTAATGGGGTTATACAAGTCAGATTTTTTATTATAAATAGTCATTGGAAAGATAAAAAGATTTACTACATAATAGTATTTGTTTTATAATTTTTAGACATTAAATAAATTAAATTATTTATGACATAATAATGATGCAGCGATGACATCATTATTTGTTGATTTAAATAAAATGGAAAGATAATGTAAAATCTATGAACTACACATGTCCAATACTTATTGGATGGGTGGATTTAGAAACCTTATCACCTTATACACTATGTATTTCAATGTGGGACCTTTTAAAACCGAAACACATTTTTCAAATAAAGTAATATTTCTTTACTTTCCAAAAGTGCCCCTCCTCTCCTCTTATAAAAGGCCCCCACCTCTACCTCATTTCACACACTCCTCAAGCCATTGGCTCGGCCAACCCCTGACCATTTACTCTCTCCACATCCCTCTCCTAATCCTAGAGGATTCCCTTTGGGCAGAATCCTTTCAAAGGAAGCCTTTAGGCTCAAATCAAAAGTAGTTACACTTTTAAAGGTAATTCATTCTCTCTTTTTCATTTGTTTTATTTTGCTTCTCCAACCCTCTAAACTCTTTTTATTTACTTATTTTGTAACAACACCGGTATCTACAATAATCTAGGATGTTTTTATAAGATTTATTCGAGCTACACTCTCACACAACTACATCAAATGGTTAAAGAACATACGGTTTCCGTGGATGGCGAAATTCTGCCTCCCGAAACGATGATTGTTCAATACTCATTTAACACCTTCAAAGGTGGCCATTATGATGTCACTATTTTTATATATGATATATAATATCTTAATTTTTTCTTTAAGCTTCTGTATTTTTCATTTTGGGCATACCTTTATGGTTTCCATTATGGGTAAACACGATATCTTCATTTAAGGAAGTGCGGACTACCGCCCCCTCAAAGTGATGTGATTCGTTAATTACATATGTGGGACGTGTAGAGGATGTATTTAAAGTTATTATATATAATTTTATACTGTAATTATAATATACCTCTATATCATTATTATTTCTTTCCATTAAAGTATGAGATAGAAATGAAAGTAGCGTTCATGCCTACATACGGCTTACCGTCTCCATGAACGGTGCATTTCATTTCTTATCCCCAAATCTAATGTACTATTAAAAGTACATGTATATAATGGATATATATAATTAATGATATATCTAAATGATGAATATAATTTTGGAATTAAAATATACATACCTCTCATTTAGTTTTAATTCCTTTAATATGACAAAGAAATGAAAGTAGCGTTCATGCGTACGTACGGCTTACCGTCTCCATGAACGGTGCATTTCATTTCTTACCTCTAAATGATTATGTAATTTTATAAATACATGTATATGCTGGATATATATGATAAATATTATCTCCAAATCGGGAATTTCATTCTGGATATAAAGAACCTTTGACCACAAGAACAACATTTAATTGTAAGAAGTCCACTTTCGACTTAAGTACCAAATATTGACAAAACAAACATTATTAACTTAAATGGTTACATAATGTTTATAACATGGTAATAAGTGATATAAAATGAATAATGAGCTTTAAAAAGGTTCTTAATCAAGTATAAATTAACTCAAGTTTATTATTCAGGACGTTAAAAAACGATCGAGTCAAGTCAGACCCGAGGTAAGGGACTTGTCTCAATCTCCTTTAATTGAGGCATATTTAGTTTTATACACAACTTTATTTTATACGGTGTATAAAACCCTTTGACTTTTATTTTATACAAAAGGAATCTTTTTCTACGTAGCGTTTTACTAAACGAAAAAAAGGAATGTTTTTTTAACGTACGCGGTGACAACGACCTTGTCCGCCGCCGCGAGTAATACTTGGTCTTTGGCTTTCGCAACAAGCTGTAATGTTTTTAGAATAAAATAAATACCATATACTCTTTTATATATTTTGGAATTGAAAATGGTTTTGAAAAAGGATTCTATTATGTCAATATATTTATGATATATTGTGATTGAAATGTGGAAATGTTATCATTCCTTTATATTGGTTTTATGTTTTATGAGTTTATATTAGTACTTGGACATTTTAACGGGTGGTTACGTTATAAACCATATGACGGGTGGTGCCGTGAATACCAGGACGAGTGGTTACATTATAACCTCCAATGCATTGGGTATGGAAGTCGGCCGTATGGCTATTCCATTAAGTATGTATGGAAATTGGCCGTATGGCTATTCCATTAAGTGATATGTGTGGAAGTCAACCGTATGGTTATTCCACTTAAGTATGTTTATGTCCCAAGTTACCTTTATAAATGTTATGTGTTCTTTTTATGGATTTTATGGTAATCCTTTGGTTACAAAAAGGTAAGTAATGATACTTTATTCAGTTAAGAGTTTTTACAACTTCATGAAGGTGAAGGTATTACTTTGATAGAGTATACATGGTTTACTTTATTTTGAAAAACTAACAGTTTTCATTCATTATGTATCCCTTACTGAGCTTTTTATGCTCACCCCAAGTTTTTTTGAAATGTTTTTCACAGGACTTAATTTGGAATAAGGTCAATGATGGGATAAAGGGAATTTCATGCTATATAAAACATTGAACTAGAAATGTTTCTTTTAAGAGTTTTTTATTTATTTATGGAAACTTAGTAGAAGTGACTACTTTGTAATCTTTTGAGATGTAATAGTTATGTTCTAATTCTCTATAACTCTAAACCTGAAAAGATCCTCAATGTGTAATCTTGTGATAACTCAAGATTAAGTAAGGATTAAGGATGGGGCCTTATAAAATTGGAAGGACTTGTACCATATAGAATTAATTATTTAAACAACCACATGATGATATTTTTTTGAGACAATTTATAAAGGGGAACATTATTTTATTCACAAAATGTCAGAAGTATACATAATAACCAATGAGACTTATTAAAATTTCATATACAAAGATAAGGGATCTTAAAAATAGTTATATTTGTTTTGTTCACATTCTATCCTTTCAAAATCTCAAACATGTTTTTGGGGTTAATTTCATGACAATTGTAATTTAAAATTTTAAGAAACAATGCATCCCTCAGGTGGTTGTCATGATACAAAGGAACATTTCTAATTGTTATATAATAATAATTTCAATTTAAGGGTCAAATGGTATATTTTATTTCAAACAGATTCATTTTTTGATATCAAATAAAAGAATGGTACTTCGAAAATATATGAAGGCCACATATCATGACCAAATTGAAATAATCTGAAATTCAGAAGGATATATAGATTGGTGATATATTTATATATGAAATAATTATTAATTCTATGTTACTGGATTTTCCACGGTTAATTTAATAAAGTAACTATTAAAAAATTGGAATGATATATCCCCATTAAATATACTGAATGAAAAATATATTATTTATAAATAAATAGAATACAATTTGGATGATCTATTATTAATTTTTACATGTGATAATATTATAATATAATTTTATTTTTCTATATCAGATGATATTAATATATTATATTTTTATATTTTTATAACTTCTAAATACACAGGGAAAACAATTAAATATCAAATTGATATAATAAATTGAACACATTTATCCAATCCACTATATTTATGTACATTAACATGTTAGTGTATATAATCCTTTTTTAAGGATTAAATTTATTGGAATGTAAAATGAGATATCCCAATAGATGATAACTAAATTTGAGGTAATGGTTATTTTGGTAATAAAAATTATGGTCAATTTTAAAACTTCCAGAGATTTACATACATTCTAGTGTATGTGTTTGTGTGTCTTTGTGTGAGAGAGTTTGTGTGAATCACATGTATATATTTTTTAAATTAATGGAAAATCAATAACAAATGTATTGGATTCCATGAAATACATATCTATATATTTATTTAGTTCATTTTATTTTCAATAATTTTTAATTATTCAATAGGGGTCCTACAACAAAAAAAAATTATAAGGGGATATCGTGGAAGATTTAATGTTTTTTATGAAAATAAAATTCCAAATGACCCAAAATAGAGTGAGAATGTGGATGTAATAAACCAAAATAATCCAAGATTTTATGGATAATATAGTGAGCTTATAATAGCGTTATTTTCATATAAGGTTTCATTATACAATTTCTGGGTAAGTGATTGAATTTAATATAATATGTTCTGTGTCACATTAATTTTAATTATATCAAAAAAATTAAAATAAATCAGTTAATTTATAAAATAAATTATGATAGGTTTTCATCATTAAAAATATTTATTTTCATAATTATTTAGGGATTCAATTTCTAATTATGGATAACATTTAAGAAGTATAGATAAATTTCTTAACAAAATAAATTTATTATAAAATGATAATTTTATTAAATGGATTATGAATCACCGCATGATCTTTAATATCTAGAAATATTTTACTTTTATTTAACACCCATCTAGTCTACATTATAATGAAAATTATTTCGTGTTTATCAAAATACATTATTATAAATTATAGCCTCCTTATGCTAATAATATCTTATAAGATTATAATGATTTCAAAAATGTAAATTGTTGTTGTCAAAATTACTTCCGGAATAGTTCATATATTTAGCATTTAATTTCTCTCTTTACTGACTAAGTGAAAAATATAAATATATTTTTAGAATATATAGAAATAATTATAGTTATGAACCCAATGTAGGTCATTCGATGCCCATAAATAACTTCTTTATGATTTGATATGCATGCTAAAAAAATTACATTAATTGTATATGAATTTTTATAAAAAATATATAAATAAATGGAATTGAAAACATATTAAAACACTCAAAAGTTTTTATTTTTATAATAACTTGGTGAGAATGAATTTAATATATGATTGGATTCATATTTATTTGTAAATAACTATATATTATTTGAGGTCTAATACTAAGATATGGTGTCCATTAGACACACCTATGGTTTTCTATATCCGTGACACACTGTAAACATCCTACAAAAAATTCCCATAAACGAAATTAATTACCTAGTCATTTTATTTTCTTACAAAATTTCCAAAAACCAACTCTTGATGAAATAACATTCCCAATTAGGGATGGGAAAAATCAACCCTGAATTAACTATTCAAATGTCACATTATTTGTTTTTCCAAAAATGTTTTATAGACCAATAAAAATACATTACAAGGGTTACAAGTCCAATCCATGGTGATGTTATACATTTAATAAATAACTAATAGAAAAACATGATCAATCCATTTAACCAGTGTCATCATAATTTTATGAAATTTAATTTAATTTGAAGAAAAAATTATATATTTACCCTTTTTGAAAACACATTGTTACCATACTTATATTTGAGGAAGTCATACCTGAAAAAAAATACTACACCCTGACTAACCATAATGTATTTTTTTAACCCTCATATATTATTTCAATGCAATTATCAAAAAATCCATTCCACCTTGTCATAAAACCCAGTATGATGATTTAACTTCTTATTTTGAATATAGAAAAGTTAAATAATTATATTTCGACATGTATTATTTCTTAGTATGGTTAACAAACTAATTTTTATCAGAGCACTACCAAATTAATATAAGGAAATTTTATCTATTATGGAATTTTAAACCCCTCATTAAATTTTTTCTAGTACCTCATTATGATTAATGGAACCATTACATGGTTAAATAAACTTTAGTGTGTAATATTTTCTAATGAATAATTATAAAAATTGATATTCCATACAATATAAATCACTTAATCATATTATGATGACATCATCGTCATGAATTCCCATTGTTTCATTTATCTAAACATAATCACAAAAATATTCATTACGTTTCATTATTCACCATGACTTGAGTTTTTATTTATTATATAAATATAATAAATACATGTTCCTGGTATTAATATTTGATGTTTTTCCTAAAAAAATTTAGTTTCCTATCATTTCATTTGACCAAAATATACAATCCATGAAATTGAACCACATTTGTCATTAATTTAAATATTACATTATAATTCATTAAATATTACTATTTTTCCAATGGATGTATTTGATTTTTGGAACATTAAATCCCTTCGCTGACCTAAACAAATTCTCAGGAAGTCCTTTTTATGATAAAACTAACCCATATTGGGCTAAAAAATGGTCGGAATTATGCCCTATTATGGGTATTAATTAGAAATTTATCATTTATTTATAATATTTAATGGATCTCATTAACATACTGAAAAGAACTCAGCAAATTTTTCAATCTCAAGAACACATTCAAAATATCAAAAATAATTTAATGAAGAAACCAAATGGATTTACATAATTAACCAAATAGATATTCAATAAATATGGTAAAATTTTATTTATTAAAATGCAAGAAAAATATTTGTATACTATTTTGTTTATAAATGATTCTGATGTACATAAAAACAATATGATAGAAAATCCATCATATTTTATCTTCATATACTACATATATAAAGTAATATATTAAAAATCAAGATATAGATGTTATAAAAATCCACTTGGTTAATTTTTGGGATTTGTATTCACAAAACTAAAATTCATGGAATTCTAATTGGATGTGAAAGATTAATATAAATCTAAAATATTGTTACATGGATCTTCAGAGGTTTCTATATCTAACTCTTTAGTTTCCATGTCCATACAAATCATAAAGGGTAACATTTTATATTTACAATAGTATTAGAAAATAGAAAATAATTGAAATTTCACCATTAATCATATTGTTTGGTTAATAACCATGGGTTGAATCTCAAAATATGTAATAATGATTTATATCAGTTATCAAATATACTATTAATAACATATATATTTTTCTAATACATAACATCATTGAATTTTTTTCCCTGATAAATAATCCACATATAAGAAATTGGGTCCCACATTTGTATCTATAGTCATGGATAAATGCAAGGGGTGTTGTATTATTTGTTCTCCTTTTAGGTATTTAAATGATGCATTATTGTAGTGACATTTAAATTAATAAATTAATAAATTATTGGAAAGAAAAATATAGAATTACATTTATGTAATCCATGTAATTTTTTATCATTAGGGTGAGAGGATTTTCATTGACATTAAACTTAAAGAGGGTAAGACATTGGAGAGAATTTTTTTTAAATGATAGTACATCTTGGAACAAGACATGATTATACAAGAAAAGTAATTGACGCGTTTTTTTTGAAAATAAATTGTAGAAACATTCATTGTTCTAAGAAATTGTGCATTATCCTTATGTTTATTCCACTATCTTTTTTATCTATATATTTAATTTTATGGTTTAATATTACATTCATCATTTTCATTATGATTGAACAAATATCTTCTATTGATTTTATTTTTCATTTGAAATCATCCCCCAAAACATATAATTTCATCATATAGAGAATCTAAATGGTTTTAATATTTGGTTCTCACTAGGTTCCTCCTTTTTTATAGTTTTCAATTTCTCTTAAATGCCTTCCATTATGTCAGTAATAATTATCTGGTTGTGAGTATTTGTTTTAGCCACCATACATTACATTGTGCCATTATTGTAATGAATGGTCATCACTAAGCATTTCAAGGGAAAATGGTTTATCCTTTGGGTAATTTTAACATAATGAGGGGGTGGTAGTGTCAGGGATATAATAATTTATTAAGGTGGTGACAGTAAATGTGGTTAATAGTCTAAGAGATGGTGGTGATGTTTGATTGGAGGGAAAAAATTATAGTTTGAGGTTTATTAAGGGATAAAATGGATAAAATCACATGGGTCAATGATATCAATAGAGGTAAGATTGAGTGGTGATGTCATGAAATATTGAGGACTACACAAGATGGGACAATATCAATAGGGGACACATGTCAGGAAATGAAATGAAATAATGTAAAATAATATAGTGGTGGTGATGGTTGACACTCTAGCACACAGTTCGTAGCTTCTTTGTCACCATGGAGATGTATTGGTTGTAAATATGTTGTAATATTTTTCAAATATGGAAGAGGGATATAATATTCCAGGTTTTTCTCACCAATTTTATAATAGATTTGTTTTCAACGGAACCATATCCACTTCATGTAAGGTGGGGTTATGTGAGATATAACATCCATGATTTACTTGGCACAATAGTATTGGAAGACGTATTATGGGGATAAAACATTCAATTCTAGGAACAAAGTTGGTACTGTGTGATATTTCATTCCGAACCATACATAACTTATAATGGAGGGAATCTTGTTATTCATGTGGTCTCTACAGTGTCATGAACTACGTCTCTCTTGCTGTACACCAACATTACATGTGCGTGTTTGTATGCCAAAGTGCATGATGTGGTATGATTTTATGCTACAATGTGGAATGTTGTTCATAAATGTATTGTTTTTCACATTTTTATATCTAGTTATTTATTTTTACCAATTAAATATAATTTATAATTTATTTAACCACTTTAATCAGAATGGTAGGATCTTTTTATCAATTAAAATAAATTTTTAGGTGATATAGTTTATAAAAATATTTCTCTATATGGATGATGTATATGTTTGATCATAATGATTGGAGACCTATTGGGATTGGAAAATCCCACTATATGTATTATTATGATCAAGTGTGGATCCCCCACCATTTACAAGAATGTTCACTATCCCATCTTATAAAATAGATTTATCGTGGAATTAGATCAATTTTTTTTAACATATAAGGTTATTTTTCCTTATATATTCTCAATGTATAACATCCTATATCAATGGATTTAGAATCCGATCCATATTAGATCTCCATGGGGCACATGATCTTCCACTAAAAAAAATATTAGTTATACTTACATGGGGCACCTTATCCTACAAAAAAAATTCTATTATTTTACACTTGTGTCACGAAATTAGTAGTTGCGACACACAATTAGTAATTATAGAATTGTTAAGGGTCAGTTTTGATACTCAATCAACAAACATTTATACTTGAATTAGTATTTAGTTTCCCAATATATATTTTTTTTACTTTTTAGAGAAGGGTGGGAATATTGGATTCTTGACGATAGTTGGCTCTTTGGGATCCTCATGAATCATTCATGATAAGGCATACAGTTGGGATTTCATCATTAATCATCATATAATTTTTAGAACAATGATCATTCTAATTTTATCATGATATTCAGACCTTTGAGTTTTTTCACTAATTTGATGAAGTCATTTATGAATCTTTAACTCATCATGTGGGAGACAATATAATCATATTTTTCCATCATACTCCTGGAGACTGTATCATATAATCTGTATAATATTCAGGAAAATAAATTTCATATTGTTTTGGTTTCATGGTGTCATGAAAAGTATTTTTATAAATACCAAAAAATTGGATTCGTGTGGACATGTGTTTTGTACGAGTGGATTGAACGTGGAAAGACATGGATTAGGAATATCTAGAGTTTGTGTGTCCAGTTTATATGTGATTCATGGTTTATGGAATAGATTCATGATTGATCATATTTGTTCATGATGGTGAATATAATGACTCAAATACTATATATCTTATTAATTTTAATAATTTATATATTGTTTTGAGACCAGCTATTGAGAGGAAACGTTATTTTGACGCCCTGTGTTTCCATAGTAATTTTCTAAAACAAATTATGTATATTAATTAAAATGAACAAACAATTTCTATTATAAATTGAAAAAACTACAGAATGTTGGCCTAGGTCAAAAAATTTATGGCATTAATGAGTTCAAAATGTTGTTTTTACCATATGCACGACATAATCATTGTCAGTTCAGGGTGATTATCAAAAATTCATCAGAGTCATAGAATTAATAAAATTAATAAACTAATTTGAGTTTATTTATTTTATTTGATGTAGTGATATAGTCTCCTCTAAATAGACTTTTATAATATGATCATATGGGTCTTCTTCTAAATCCCTAGAAATTTAGATGACAATTGTAGCGAATTCTTGGTGACTGATAGATGATTCATACCATAGCAAAGATATTTTAACGAATGAAGTTCATAGATATCATCAATGATTGATACACATTACCTTTATTATCAAATGATCTATCCTAATTAATTGTATATGTTGATTAGTGTTATTTATAAATTTTATTAATCTCATATGAATGTGGTGAAATTCCCTCAACTGAATTGATATGTTCTTATTCAGTATATTTAAATTGGATGATTTTTGTTCATTGTTTATTTATCCGATTCATATATCCATATTTTTTAAAAATAGATCAAGTAAAAAAGAATAAATGATGAGTTTTATTCCTCACATAATGTGTCTTGTGGTTTTCTCTCAAATTTTATCACACATTCTTCATTGCTAATTTCATTGTTCTTTGGTTAGAAAAATATCTAATATTCAATCAATGTCTTACTATTCATTAGCACAAGTGGTTGATACAAGGGGTACAAATCATGATGGATGGTGTGAATGATGTGTGGTGACTATAGCAGAATATTGATGCCACATTGAATGGATTTTTAGTTTGTAGTCTTCTTAGTTTTTAAGAAACAAGGTGAATGGCTCATCACATTATATTATGTAATGATTGAGGACCCAATCATATCTATAGATGAGTTTAGGTGTTGTTCAACCATGAATATATGAATATTGTGATGCAAAACATGGGCTGGAGTGAGATATGACATCATCATTATACTATAGGTGGGGTTTGTTTTATTGTAATGAAATCCTTGATCATTGTATTGATTATCCTTCTAGTATGATGTATCGGTTGTTTTTGATGTATTAAAAATGTAATATTCCTTATTTATATGGTTTATAAATTATGGGTTGTTTGTCTCCTACAATGGTTCTCAATGTGGCCCCCTATCAGGGTATTATGGTAGTATGATTCCAGTGAGATTTCATGGGTGTGGGGAAGTTACCTAGACAACTTTGATAAGAGTATTTGTGGATGGCATGGCTCGTTGAGTAGTTTCTCACAGAATGAGCTATTTTTTTTGAAAATAATCATATAGATGTTAGTTGGTTTCGACTTCCTATTGGAAATGGGTCCTACCATAAAATATTTGAGTTATTTCTATTCTATTTTATCATTCTATGTTTTTTAGTTAACTATACCTGAAAATTTATGTTTAGTATTTTTTTGGGTTTCCATCTATGTATTGTGATACTCACCCATTCATGGGATCTTCCCACACATGTCATGTTTTTTGTATACACTAGCTCTATTGAAAACACTTCTGGAGGACATGGTGAAGGTGGAGCATTGTATGAGATAGAAAACCTAAGGTTTTTGCAAAGATCATTCATTTGATCAAATTCCTCCCCCTTTGAGTTGGTTTGAATATTTATTGTTTTTGGTTTGGAATATATTTGGTCAATTTTTTTCTTTTATAAATTCATTTTTATACTCTAGTGTTGGTATTATATACATATTCATGATTTCTTTTAGTTTTTGTCATCTCATCATTATATGGGAATAGAGATATTTGAGAGTGTAAATGTACATTTGGCCAATAACCACCATTTATGGGGTATACCAAATTGGATCTAGTCTCTAGCCCCTAACCTATTGGAGGAGATCTTAGGGTAGTAACAAGTTGGACAACAGTTGGTCATTTCATGACACAGTGGTGTCATAGGTTTCAGTTCTAACCAAGTGCTACATTTGGTGAGTTTGGTTAGAGGAAATTGTGTTTAGTGTTTCGAGTTTGGATTTCAGGTCAGGGACACCAGTATTAGTTCAATAACTGACGTATGGATATACAATGTCAATAATAACATTCCACTGACTCAATATAATTAAAAAATGGATTTATGGTAAAAATTGGTACATATCTCATTTAAGATTTGGATTTTTTTCATGTACTTCTTGAGTTATCTCCCCAGATATACTCTTGGACCATGGTACATCATGTTTTATATTAGGATGCCTCTATGACGAAAGCTAATTTGGATTCCACTAAATGATAATGAGGTTTATTCTCCATGTAATGAAGCTTTAGTACAATGGAAGATAACATAAATAGAACATATGGGTGGTTTACCAAATATAAGACCACCAACACAGTATTAGCTCGCTCTAGAAGTTCTAGTGGATGATACACCAAGGTAGAGAACATTCCATGAGTTCCAAAGGTAGTATCCTCCCATATTTTAAGGGGATCCAGACCCCACTGTGTCTAAGGGGTGGATAGAGAATGTCAGGGAAATTCCATGCCTCACATGGGAACCTATATATCAAATATTGTTCCCCATATAGAGTCTTCATCTGTTATTTATTGGGAGATAGTGTAACATAGTGATTCATTCAAATGACAGGGAATATGTCTCACAATTAGACAATGATATTATTTAAAAAATGATTTTTATTCATCCATGTTCTCATTAGTGTGAATTCAGGAGCTTTTACATCTATTGATGACCAGTTTTACCACTTCTAAGTACACATAATGGTATATTGATCTCTCATGTTACTCCCTAGTTATAGTTGGGGATATGATCCATGGAGCACGGACCTTAGATTCATAATTACACTGAGGAATAAATACCTTTGTGGCATCCCTTTACATTCCATCCTTTTATATGGTGAAATAGTGGGCACTAGTAGTGGACGTATTCTTTTAAGAGTAGGAACCATTAGTGTATGACAGTTGAGAGAACCTAGTAGATGAGAACCTGGAAAAAAAATAGATGGTCGTAGTCATAGGAATAAAATAATTCTATATTCATTATAAGATGATACCAACACACATTTTCATTGGTTAAGGTATCTCAGGATGGATGAAATCAAATGATGGGGAGGTAATGTTTCTCATATGATTTTCGGGGCCATTGGGCCTCTGGTAGTTCCACCATGCATTCAGCTAATTGAGCGATAGTCGATGGATCGTTGAGGCAATGATATTGACAGTAAAAGGGTTTTCTAAAGGTATCTAGACAACTAAGGGGGTCCAAAAGAGTATTAATAGGTGGGAATATGATTTACCTATTACCCTCCAAACCCCATGTGTTCCACGTCTGGTTGGGGGAGCTGGTGGTCACGGACAATATCAGATGTAAACAATAAAGAGATATAACCATAAGGATCCTTAGATGATATGAGGTATAAAATATTCCATTTCATATTTACAGGCAGTATTGATAATGATAAGTGCTAGTAATACCTTCCTTTAATCTTATTTGGGTTGGGACGTAGATATTCTGGTTGATCCATTGGCTCTACCCTTATGGTCGAAGACATAGACAAGAAAATACTCAGTTAATGAGAAAATTTGAAGGCAATGTGATATGATTCTTAGAGTATAGTGTTTTTATTAAATCTATTTATTTAATTGATAAGGCCTTACAACATTATTCCTGGAATGGATTTTCTATACATAGTTAAATCCCAAATTGGTTCTTTTGTGTGATGGATTTGGTGTGTAGGTAGTGACAGAATCACATATTCATTTTGGGTGAAATGGAATCCTAGGAATAATATTATGGGATCATTCATAAAATATTATTGATGATTTCGAACCTATTTTCTATAATTACTCATGTATTATAAGATGATATGATATTTTAGTTTAATACTATGATAGTGTATTACATGACATCATTATTAAATAATGTCATAGACTTAACTTTCCATTTATAGATACACTTATACATTGAATTGTACCACATAATCTCTATGATATCTACTCCAGCATATCATATGTCACCATTAGTGGTCCATGGACATAGGTTGTTGTTTTATGACCTCGATGAATATGGATATCTGAGACCAAGTGTTTCTCCATTGGAATCCAAAATGATATTCATCAAGATGGTGTATAGGAGAATGAGGATATTTTTGAACTACTATTGATTGATCCATATGATACTGATTAATAATTATTCAATACTATGGACTAAGAATCACATTAAATTGTTTATAGGTAAGTGATGTTTCTGGTAGATTTGACAGAATATAAGTCTATAATCTTCTGTGAGTATAGGATGAGGATATATCAAATATGACATTCAAACGTTTCTATAGTCAATTTTAGTACATGTAAATGTCATACAAAATGAAAAATTAACTTGATGTGTTCATGGGAATCATGAACTATATATCTGATCCATTCATAAACCATTTGGGAGGGGAATTCATAGATTAATTTTTTATGTACTCACAAACAGAGGAGGATCATGCGAGACACTTAAATATGGTCATGGAAACACTCGAATGTCACCATATTTATTAGATGCTCAAAAAGTGTTAGTATTAGATTAGAGTGGTCCACATCCAAGGTAGCATCATCTTATCTTCACATGAACCAGTTGGGCCAGTGAAGGTTGTGGTAGTTCTTTCTTGGTAGCCTTTCAAGAATTTTATTGAGGATCATGGTTTACAGGGATAAGAATGGTAATATTGAAGATTTTTATGTAATGTATCAAGAGAGGAAATAGTCTTGAATGCTTTGACCTTGTAGGGGAATCAATTCATAAAAAAAGGATCCAATAGTGCATTTACGAGACGAGGAAGAGATTTAAATGAGATCTCATCATGATATTTCTAGAGGATGGTGCCATGTATATAGTATTTTGTGACACATTAGGTATTGTTCATGGTTGTGTAATGATACATAGGAAGGAAAATATTTCATATGGTTAACATTAAAGTAGACAACATAAGAATAACAACTTCATCCCTGATCTTGATCTACCATTTGTAGTGATAACACTAAAGATAAGGTGACACTAACTGTTGGTAGAGTAGTTTATAGTCTTTTCTAAACAAAATATTCTCCTATATATCTTATCACAAAATTAACTTAACTTGAGACTATATAAATGAATAGAGATATTATAGTAATTTTAATTTGAGATTGTATATAATCCTAGGAAAGGGAATTTTGTGAAAGAGTCTATAATAATTTATTGTGTTATCAGATGTTGTTTGATGCCTTAGAGTACTTACCCTCATTGGAGATGTCCTTCCTAGAAAAGGATAGTGCATCATGTCTTCAATTGATGGTTTTTTGCCCCACATCTTTTATAGTTTTTTTGGGATGATATTCATAGAGATACCTACATTGATAACATACGAATTCCTATATTAAGTAGACATGCTCAAGATGGATATTCAGATGGTGGGCATGATGCTATAATTTTTAGAGGACAAAGAATGATTCCATGGATGTTGAAGGAGAAGTAAATGTAGAATCATTATGCATCAAATTCGGTGGAACATCCATGTATGTAAAATATACACCAGGACCAATGATGATATTCTTAGCTTCCATGCAAGAATAATGGAGTTGTAGAGTCTTCCCATAGATGCCTAACTTATCAGTAAGAGAAGGTTGTGCACCAGGTTCTAGTGGGTATATCTCAACCCCTTGAGGTGACATAGTTGAAGTCAGGTATGATATCCATCGACAACGTGAAATTTTTTACCACACTCATCCCCGAAAAATGATACAAAATGAGTGATCATAGACTGACTCACCTAGTCATCCCACTTCCTAGCCATTGATAGAAGAGTTTAGAAGAGTGAATTGGATTCTTCAACATGTTTGATATTTTCCAACTCCATGGAGTTACATTAATGATCATTTCAAACCTAAACACTTTCTTCACTTAATGATTTTTAAGGGGATTATAATAGTATTTTTGGTTTCAGTTACACATGAGCACAACATTTCACCCCCATAAAACCATTCATTCGGAGATGACCATTTAGGTATTAGAGGAAATACTACGGGTTTACAAGTTGTAAATTGTCCATATATGGCAGGATCATCTACCACTGGTAATGTTTACATAGAAAACCCACCATTAAACCATTGGTATTGTTCAACTAGGGGATTTGTATGACTGAAACAACATGACATCACTTTTTTGGATTGGTCCATTTTAGTTTTCAGTAATGGCCTTAGAGATTTTGAGAGATACTACATAGATGATTTAGATCGTCCATGAATGGATTTAGACTACACTTAGCGATAAAAAGTATTATGTGGACAGACGGTTGAGATCTATAGAGTTCAAGGATGGAGACCATGTTCTCCTGATGGTCACCACCCAACGTGGATAGTTAAAATCTGATATGGGTGGATGTTTATCACTATTTATAGTTTAATTTTCAATATACTATTGTAGTTTTAGAGATAGCATATTTTTTATCACTACCACTATAGTTGTACTGCTAAAAAAATTATTCCATGTGTCACAACTGATGGGGTACCTACATGACCTTTAAAAATGTTATCGACTTGGGAGACCTGAACAACATGGATGGAGATAACATTCAGGCGTACCCAATAAAGATCATGTATCATAATGTGAGGATCCTGCATGGGAAACTGATTCTACTAGTGTGTGTCTAGTGGAAGTAATGTAATCTTACGAATAGCACATCGATGAATTAAACCAAGATGGAATCCTAGTACTATAATCTTTTTAGTAACTTTTTTACATATTTCTGATGATAAACACTATGTTGGGTTGAATTTAATGACTCATATATTCAATGTTTTATTTTTAATATTATATAGGTAATATTAATGCCTATTTCATGAGATAGAATGTTATTCCTTCACCTTGGGTGCCTAGAATAAATTCATGAATCATATTAGATATATTCAATAACATGCATGAATGTTTATTCTGGAAAAGTTGATTGAATCCAAAATGGGGGCATCGATCTAAAATTTAAGTGAACTATTGGGGTTAGAATGCATTTTTACCCTAAAAATGATATAATAATTTTGTGATGGATTTTTTGTGAAAAACATGTGTTCGGTAATAAATAAACAAAATAAAATAACTAAATTTATATTATTTATTTTATTCAACACATCAATCATCCCCCCTTTATGTATATAGTTATTATACATCCCTCCAGTATTTCTACCCAATCCCTAGAGATCAAGATGTCCATTTGATAGAATTTATGGAAAATGATGATGGATTGGAACTAGATCTGGGGTCATCACATTGACATATTTTGGGGATATCATCAATTATGGAATCATAGATTCTTTATTCAACAAAAAATGATCCAAATTCCATATAAGATGTGGATTAGTGTTTTCCATCATGTTATTTAATACCAGAAAAATGTAGATCAATTACATGAACATAATTAATGCATGCATCATTAGAATATTCAAATTGATAGATAATTACAATTTTTTATTATAATATTCATAAATATTTATCTATAAAAATTGATTTATTCTGTATGAACAATGTATTAGTTAAATTCTTAATATCTATTAGCTTCTGTTTTTATCCAATTTATCATTTCAAATTGATTGCGTGAAATTTATATGGCCTATTGTTCAATGAAAACCTTATATTTGATCATTGTTTGACCCTTCTTAGGACCATAGATTAATAACATAGGTGGGGTTTGAAATTGAGAATGTGATCAAGGAGTGACAATGGTGGTGGATGACCAGAGGTGGATTGGATAAATTTCAAATGATCATGGCTCTTAATCTTTATGCATGGGGATGGATGTAGCATCATATGGTTTTATGATCAGATTAATGACCAGAATCAGAACGATAAATGAATGAAAGGGTTGTCCAACCAGGTGTCTATGTCATTTTTCATGAATGATGGCTCCATTACTGTTCTAGATGGTTTTGAAAAACATCCTTAAAAATCATGAAAATCCCAATAAATATGTTGAGTATTCTAGTATGACATGAAATTTGGGCCCCCAGGGATTTGGCGCATGGGTTTTATATAAAGATAAATATCATACAACTTGTGACATGGTCACATTCCATGCAACCCCTATTTGATAACTCAACATGTACTTTAGAATTTACTCATAGATATTTAGAAGTACAAAGGAATTGAAACATCGTGTAATCAGATAGGGGAATAGACAGTCAATGTGGCTATGGTGATTAGATACCTCTAATTGATGTGTATTATAATCATACATTGTGTGTGATGTGGTCTACATGAAGTGTTAGGTCGAACAATAAGGTCATATCTAGGTTAGGCAACGAACATAGTCCACTCTACTTACATGGAATGTACTCTCATAGAGAAATAATGGGGCTCTCCATCTATTTAGCTCAGTAAAATATCTATTGAATGGTTTTACCATTGGTAATTTCCCACATGGTACACTTAAGTATTATTTATTAATCATAGGAATCGGATCCCCTCTAGGAGATGATTCCTAGATTGTTTTTTTGGAATCCCTCAACGAGAATAGAGTGAGATATTTTTTCATCATTATAACTTAGTTGGGGAATGTGTAATTTGAATGAACTCCATGATTAGGGGATTAATCCTAAAAGTAGAAGTAATAATTAGTTGGGTTTGTGTTTTCATAGGTCTACAATACCCTATGTAGTTGATTGATCTAGATTCGGCTTCTGGTGTACCAAAATATTGTCAGAGACATATTTAGTGGGATACTGATCAATGGGTACATGGAGTAAGGATATTATTTCTCTATTTTTGGCTCATCTTATATTTAGGGAATGTATGGATTTATAGTTCCATTGGTATTTTCTTAATTTCAATTTAATGTATATTTTATGACTCGTCAATGCCGAATATAGAGTTTTGATTAATTATATACATATTAATGGTGTAGTAAATTATTTTTATGGATTGGTTATATCATTATATTATAGTTAAATATAGAAAATTTTGTCACATATTGTGTGATATGAATACATTGTGATTTTCACATTTCCATATCTAATTTCATGTGGTATTTTTATTGCACTCTTTACCTTCTATAAGAATATTCCAGAAAATGGGGTTAAGGTTGTGTAAAATTAATAATAAGTGTGGTTTCCCTAGGAATGCAGTTTGGAGATACAAACAGTGTGAGGAATACTTTTGGAATTTTGAGTTTGGATGTTAAGTAGTTTTTTGTTTGTATTTCAGGAAAAGGAACCCAATGTTGGTGTAGTACCAAAAATATCCATTCACCAAGAACTATATAACTTACTTTTAATAATATTATCGTAAGGAAAATAATATGTTGAAAAATGATACTACGGGATTTATATAGTGGTAAATTATGATATTTAATGATCTATATAAGTTAAATAAGTTAGATATTATCAATTTCTTCTAGGATCATCCAATAATGTGAATTTGTTTATCCACTAATAATCATATTTTTCAGAGGAAGGGTTTCGATGATCCCTTGTCTATAGAAGAGCCAATAATAACCTAGAAGTTAGTAACAAAGTATTTCATTAATTTAATGATTAATAGATGTAATTAACATATTATCTAAGGATACTACTACACCTTTTTTTATTACGGAATATATTTGTAAGAGATAGGATGCTCTTTCCCACCATGTTTCATGAGACTACCCATGGGATGGGTATGGAGTGTATGTTTTAATGACATATTCCTTGATAATTTACAAGGAAAAGATGATACTTACATAATTGATGTTTGGATAGATTATGGGATTCAATTTTAAATCCATATTATTATTTTATGTTTAGATATTGATTCTTGAATATGGTTTCACATATGAAAATGTGAGACATTATTGGATGATGTTTTCCAAATCTAAAATGGGAATTCACTATTGTGGCTAGAATTGGATCAGTTTTCCAATATCCAGTTTTATCAAGGGATGGTGTACCATTTTTTTAGTTCAATATGGTATAATAATATTTCTTCTCCCATGGCCTTATGATAGAATGTCCAATAGAAATTCCATCATATAATTTTTCAAGATCAATAGTACATTTACTGGATCTAGATGATTATATTTTTATGTGACTATATTTGAAGGAAATATCATCTATTACAAACTCCCCAAAGTGATAATTAATATATAATGAATTGTTTTAGGACATGAAAAGTGTCTATTTTTTTAGATTGTATTTTCACATTTCTATAGCTACAATGGATCCATGGATTGACCTCAATGTTGGAGATAATGTTTTTGATTTGGGATATACCTATATTATTCTTTGTTTTCTATCTAGATTATCATTATATGAAGGGACATAATTTTTTGAATATTTGATGATGGATGATTCACCAACCCACTCCCATAGTATCCAACCTTGGTTAGTTGTAGTCATTCCTGGGGTACTCAATGTTAGATCTTTTGGAAGATATTCATGATGGAACAACATACATCGGAACCAACATATTTAATTCAATGTATGACTCATTCCCCCTAATTAATAATACTCAAACACTATGGTGAATTAATGAGTTATTCATTATCATTAATTTGATTGGGAGTGATGTATTATAGTGTAAACCCTATCAATTCTCCTTTAATCAAGAAAGATTTAGCTGATGGAGACTATATTTCACTCACACCATCTAATAATGTGATCATACTCTTAGTTGATAATGTTGTTCTTGTTAAGAATATTAAATGGTTTATAAGATATCTTATTTTATATTTCTGAGTTTGGATCATGTCCTACTAGTTTTATAATATGATGTTGTTTACATGAGTATGATAGGTGGGACCTACACATAATATATTATGTATACCCATTAGTTTGGTGATAAAATCAGATAATTTTGAAGATAATTCAAGATACCGATCATAGGTTATGTTTGGATTTATAAAAAATGTTTATTAATGAGTGTTAACATCTTGGGAACATCGAAAAATATTAATACCTAATAATTTGAACCTATTATTTTTCCTTATTGGGAGACATATTTATCTGTCAACATGAATTACTATTAAAATTTGGGAGATTTATTCTCTTGAATAATTAACACCCTTATAGTGTTTATGAAATTACAATACCAAACCCTCCCATGTAATAGTTTTAAACATATCATGTTAGGTTTCAATTTAAATTCCAATTGCTTTACTATCTTTTTACCTGATGTGTTATAAACATTTGATGTATGAAAACTACATTATTATAGAAGAATATGATTTAAATTAAATTATTTATTTCATGTTAGATTTGATTTTGAGTTTTATAGCTGGGGGATGGTTTTTGGAACATCCAATATTGGTATTTTTAACCATATGTTGGATGAGGAATACGAGTATGTGACAAAAGGATAGTGATTATTATGTGGAGAGAAAAGTTTTTCACATTGTATATAGATGGTTCCCCACCCCCACAATCTTCACTTGTGTTTGAGAGGACCTTGATTTTGATGATTTTCTAGTTCCCCTAATTGGATATGTGAAATTATGTGAATGTCCATTATTATTTTTGTGGAGGTAGAGAGCATGCATACTAATTTAGGAAGCCAATGGTGGTTTTATCAGGGTGTTTTTCTATAAATATATAGGGTCATCCAAATAAGTAGTCCCATTTGTAAAGCATGATCCTCCTTGTTGTATTTCTGGTAGAACCATGTGGTCGTAAATATAATATAACATCTATTTCTATATTTTGGTGGGATGATGTTGTTCATGGTTGTGGTTTTTAATTTATATTGTTTAAGGGTTGTCATCTGGGGTTTTTACACCAATATTGAATGGTTATCTGAATGATAAAGAGTATCCTTTCTGGATTTATTGTGTATGTGGAATCCAATTGGTCATATAATGATTCTAAATAATATGATTATCGTTTTATTAATATTGAGGTACTTATTAGGAATTCTATGTAAGGGGGATAAAAAATAGATTTCATTGATTTTGGATGAGAACCTATTTGAGTTAAGTGATTTTTATAGAGGTTTCTCACTATTATATTTTAGAATGTTAATGGGGAAGGTACATGTTATAAATAGACCAAAACCTAAAATCCATAGTTGATAGTCATTATACGAATGAGATAAAAGAGTAACTATAATTGGTCTATGAGATCATGTTATATTGTAAATAATATGGTATTAGTGTGAAGTATTTATGGGAAGTTATTGTAATAATATATAATATAATGATTTTTATAAATAAATTAAAATCTATAGTGATCATAAAAGTTAATTATCTCGACGATTCTACATAATTGAACCCTTATAAAAATAATTTTAGATAGTTTTTTTGTGTGGTTGGGGGTCTATTTTCAACCCTTGTGTTAAATATGAATTTAAAGTTGGTTATGATTTGTGTGTATTGGATTTGAAATATTATCCTAGAGTGGAGTGATTTTTCATTATATGGATTTCATTAGGATAGGATAGAGCATATATAATTGTTGATGAAAGATGATGTTTTCATTATAAACATTTTTAACATGGTTTTTAGGGATTAGTGGTTCAAATTTGATATATTTATTATTGAATGTGGGTTATAAAAAGAATGGATATGTTTCCTAATATTTCATGTTTATTAGGACATATATTTTCCATTTTTAGGAATAATGGGTTGTAATGGTGCATAGGATATATCAAAAAAAAATTCTAGTTGAAACATAGCATAATTTTTAGTATTTATGTCGCAAGAAGATTTTCTAAGAAAAAAAAATTTACTATATAAATGGTGTTGGGAAAAATATAGTGGTTCCATTGTTGGTCCATGAATTGATAACATGTAATAGTAGGAATCTATTGTGAATTTGGGAATTCATAAATCATGACATCGTGTAGTTGAAAATTGTTAATCTATTTAAAATTAAAGATAAATAAGCACGTTTTAAATAGAACATTAGTATAGTTGACCACTACATCACATCATGTCCCATAAAATGAAATTTTATGGATTGTTGATGTGGATAAATAGGTCCCCCAATACAACTTATTCTTTTTTAGCATAATGAATCTTTTCCAAGACCCAAATTTTCTATTTTCATTTGCAGGGTAAGGCATCATTTCAAAGACCCCTAGAAATGGATTTTCATTTCAATTATGAAATGCCAATTCAATGCCCCATGAAAATGAATTTTTAAATTTTTTAATGAGAAATATTTTTCACACCACACACAAACAAAAAGAATTTATTATTTAAGTTGATATACCAACCACACTACAAAATTAAATCCTCCCATGGGGAAAATTTTATTACCCACAAAATATCATAGGTATTATCTTTTGCTAGAAGGGAATTTCTATAAATAATTTATTTATTATTACCTATAAACACCAAACCTTCACTCTAGAATAAACAAATTGATTGGAATTACCAATATCATATAAATCCATACAATACTTAGTTGGATAATTTCAACACGTAATTCGATTAACACACAAACAGAATGAAAGAAGAAACCATTAAATGGTTCTATGGCCTAGATCTCGACTATAAAACAGATTAATTTTTAGAAGACTATATCATGTACAAGGGGGAACCACTCTCACTCATGAAGTAATCCATCATTTATGGAATATATTCTTCAAATTTTCCATATCCTGGATACCTCTAATAGTATAAAGAATTTGGTGTACATAATATATATTCTCACTCTCAAAAACTTCCATCTCTGTAATCATTGACCCCATATTGGATCACTAATGAACTATCAAAATATAGCCCACTAAAAAAATTGAAATAATGGAATTGTATCAAATGAGACCTCTCCCATGGCCACCAGATCCATTCAATCAATAAAAGATATGCATTATCATGGCCCTCCCACAATTGTGTAATACCTTATTTAATGATGTCTCACACTTAAACAATCAAATAGGTAGGGACACTAAAATGATTAGATTTTTAAATCCCATTTATAATGAGGACAATGTCCGTAGAGGTAGTATTAGGGGACTCCTTATTTTTTATAGTGAGGGGAAGCACTTTCCTTTCCATTCAATAATGTTTAGTGAACTATACTCATCTATTCCTCTCTACATCCATGAACACATCCCTCCTTGAATAATACCCTATTAACATTTTCATGTTATCATATTAATCATGATTACCAAATCTATACTCGCATACATAATCAAATAGTTAAAATAATGTTATGATCAAAATCATTCAATTCATCCGGACTTATACAAATATAAAGACTAACATATTCATAGATATTAGGGGTGATTACATCATAATAAAAATCGAACATACATTTGGGCCACCAATTAGAGTTATGGTTGAAGTCATATTTCTATTATATTAAATGGGGATATTCCATATGAGATAATATTTTCGAGGTTCATATTCACAATGTACTATATATGGTCTTCTTATAAAGGTGTAAGCATAAAAATTAAATAAATTGTTGATGATTATTTATCTATTCAAATGAAACATAAGAATCCTCACTGAGCATCGATCATAAATTCTACAGTCCACCATAATTCTTAATGGTACATATTCCCATTAATATCCAAATCCCATGTGATTATATATTTATTCCCTACCCTATTCACATTTCACCCATTTTTTTATGTCCCCATCGAAACATCTCATTACAAGGGCATATTTTTCATAAGAACAAATCCATATATATAGGTCATATTTTTAATGGGATAATACTTCAATGGAGGCTATTTCTTTCAAAACCTATCCTTTTTTTGTAGTCATTCAACCAAATATCCTAAACACAAGACATTAAAGTGCATGGCATGGTATTTATCTCATGTCATTAAATGGTAAAGCATGTCCCCTTATGTGAAACTGAACTATTTTTTTCTATTCATTAAGATGAATAATAATCCCTTCTCATTAGTGTATTCTAGATAACATTCTCCCATCACCTCCATAAAACAGAATTAGGTATCATGCTTTCAAATAGGGGGATTTGAACCCTGAGGAATTAATATAATATAAGAAACATTAAATAAGATTATATAATAGAGAAAATATATTTCATATAGGTGGATGTCCCAATGTAAAATCTCATATACATTCAAAGAAACCCCATGATACCAAGATACAGAAAATACTTTTTGTCATAATAGTTTATTTAAAAAAGAAATGGAAACTTGATTTATATAATGTTATACGATGGATTAATGAAAATGAATTATATGTAAAAGAATGTATTTTTGTACGAAATAATCCCCCCTCAGATAGGGTATGGTGACCATGTAATAACAAACTCTTGAAAAATGTGTGTCCCTAAGAATCTCTTTAAAAGCATCTGGTGATCACCTAACTTTTGAATAATTTCTTATATCAAAGATATGTGAATCCTTCTATGTTTTTGTTTTAATGAATAAAACACGGTTGTAAACCACCTAAAATGTTACATGAAATGAATGTTATGATCCGACATGAAATATTTTTCAACCATTTTAACCCTTTCAAATTTTTTATTATTCCAAACACAAATTTTCATTAGAAACAAAAATTATGACCCTCACATTAATCCATTCATTAACTTAAATAGTTTTTTCACTCATTTGATGTACCATTTTATCTCTAAAATTTAGAAATATGTAAATGTTTTCATTTGGGGTCTCTCAAATTAATTAATCATCATGAGATAATCATATTTTGATTCTATAGTGATGAGGTTTTTTTAATATCTATTGGAAAATTCACCATAACAAAATTAAATACTAAATTGAATCATTTCATTAACAAACTGTGAACACATCATATTTTGTACACACGGAATCCTCGCCCAACAAGAGGATTTCATCACTCACCAAGTGTCTCCGGTATCTTGTGTCCAATATGGTGATTAGATTAAATCACACCAATGGTAAATTCCTAACATTAAAGACCGCATGAAAATACATCTAGAATATGAAGCCCAAAAAACCATCCACAAAAAAACATCTGGTACAAATTATATAAACTCCACACATCATTATGTCAAAACCTTTTATGACATCCCATGCTCGGATTCCACTTAATATGTTCCCCGATGCAAGTGGGCCACATGGTCTCAAGAACATCTCACCAAATGAAAGAGGCTACCAAATACCAGTGAGGTACTAGGGTGAGTCCATGGAGAAACTATTGAATCTATACCAAAGTGTATCATTGTGTCTAAATATAGACTATGGAAAATAGATGAATCAATTCAAGTGAATAGAAGGAACGTCATGAAATAGAGACAAAAATAACAATTACTAAAATATCTAGAATAACAATAAAAAATAAAACAACTAAGGAGGATATTTTATGTCACTATTAAACTAGAAAACACAGATACAATATATTAGGAATACCATATTTCACAAAATTATAAAAGAAAATAAATGAATATCCTAAGCATCCTGAGCTATGGATCAGTCATCTTCTTTCTAGATCCATTCAAAATAGTATGAAATCAAGTCTTTGAAGCAGTATGATTCCCTTTTTAACACATTATTTAATGTAATATACTTAGGGTACAAAAAATAACAGGGATAATGTGTGAGATAAATATCAGTGGGTCACCACCAAAGGTGTCTATAATATTTGGTTCGTTTAATTGAAATGTAACAGCTTGAAATCATGCATAATGTGACTAAATACACAAGTAAATTTGTCATCCATAGAATGGAATATAAATTTAACCACCCTATTAATTGATTGTTACCAGTATATAAATTATTCAGATGTCAATAATAGTGATAGTTCTAATGTATGATATGTCAACCAGCAATGAATTTTAATAAAAAAAAGTATTGTTGTAATAACCAAGGAAATGTATACCTAAAGGGTAACTAAATCAGTAATAACTATATCTTGGATAAGGATAAGTTAGTGATCCAAATAGAATAGTCCATGTCCTTGCACAATGATATTCCTACGAAGTCCATGGAGTTAATCAAATGTAAAACATGACTAGGCAATGACTAGGCCAGATGGGTGTTAACCGTGGCACCTACATATCAATGGTGGATCCAAGCAGTGTATCCAAGCAATCCTTTAATAATATATGAGGTTTACAATAATGTCATACTATGAAAACAAGAATAGAAGAGGATTATGATCAAGGTCGGTCTCAACTTATGCAATCTATATCCTTGAATTAAAATGGGGTTCTAATCTGCACAAGGAATTCCCTGATAAGAATCTCGGGAAAGCTCGAGTTAGGCCGCTCTTACTTAAATATTAATTCATTCAATGTTTTATTCGGTACACGCATTTATTTTTATTAGATTGATAAATTCAATTAATATCCAACCTTTTAATAAAATTATAATTAATCAGCATGTCAATTTGGTTCCAGCCTTTCCTTTACATAGGGAGATAAGTCCATGGAGCATGAAACCATTATTAATTTCATTTAATAAATATTTAATAATTATTGTTCATTCCTCTTCCTTCCAGTAACATAGAATGTGGTGCTACATACATGCATCCTATTCATCATCCACATTTAATCTGGTTAATAATATACTTGGTATAAATGAAAATTTACTATTAACATTTAATTATTAATTTGAATCACTTACCATAGGTAGGTCATGTGGATGTGGCATAGTGTTTTACATTCACCATTACATGATGTAAATATAATTTATGATAAGTAGGTATACTCATAATGTTGTCAATCTTAAGCTCATCATAACGCTAGCTCAAAAGATTCAAAACACTAAAAACAACACTTATGGAATGTAATCCTACATGGGATTGATGGAATTGGGCATGTAACCACCAAAAACTAATAATATATATGGATTGATCATAATTTTATAGTTATAATTATTATAATTATTACATATAAACAAAATAAATGTCACATGAAGAAATCAGTGGGCTCCACACAATAATTTTAAAATCAATGTACATGATGGATGACATATAGACAACCTACAATAGTGTTTTATGATATTTATCCTATTATATCTATAATTACCCGGCCATAAACATTACTTAATCATGAGTTATTACAAGATTACAGATTGAGGATCTTTTCAAGTTTAGAGTTTTAGAAAATTAGATCATAAATCATTCATTACATTCCACATTTAAAAAAGAAGTTACATAAAAGATAGTACTCTTTTTTCCCATCAATGGAAACATATTTAAAATAAAACATGGATTCCTTCTTGACACTTCCTTGACACTATCATCACATCATGTACCTTTCCCTTGACATGTGAAAAAACATTTCAAAAACAGGGGATGAGCATAAAAAGCTTATTAAGGGATATAAGAGTACAAAATGAAAACATTAGTCCATGTATGAAATCATACGTTTCTCATAAAACATAAGCATTTTAACATACTTCATCAAATAATGAATAAATCATAGAAATCATAATACATAATGGTAACCTGAGGCATTCATAACATTCTTAAGTATGGAGTAACCCTCATGGTTACGTTTAGAATACCCATCATAGTATATTCACTAAATCTCTTCGTAGAAACCTTAACTTTTAACACCTTCACGTTACCCAATGCAATGGAGAGATATATCGGGCTCACCTGTCCTTAGTTTATCACGGAACCACCTGTCTTCATAAACAATGCCCAAGAACCATAACATAATCATATCACATAAAACATTCATAAAGGAAACATAATATTTCCAGATTTCAATCACTAGAAATCAATAACACATTGATATAATAAAAACATTTTCAAAACCATTTTCAATAACAAAATAAATGAAAAGTGAAACACGATATTTATTTTTCATTTAAAATAATGTTATGGCTTGTAGAGGAAGCTAAAACTCGATAATGGAAATAGCGGTGGAGAAGTTGTTGTCACCGCATACGTACTAAAAACATTCCCTTTTGAAATTTAGTATAATGCTTCGTATAAAAAAGATTCCTTTTGAATAAATGTAAATGTCAATGGGGTTTATACACCATATAAAACAAGGTTGTGTATAAAAGAAAATATGCCTCAATGAAAGGAGATTGTGATGAAGTCCCATAAAAGATCATTTTTTAAATAAAATAGATCTTTTATGTGTATTCACTATATGTACACATTAATAAATTACAAATACAATATAGGACATAATAATATCATGACATATTTTTAATGTAGGAGCTTAAAAACTGAATAATAAACTGTAGTTAATTTATACTTTCTTAAGAACCTTTCTCAATTTCATTATTCCTTTTATATCACTTATAACCATGTTATGAACACTATGTAATTATTAATGGTAATAATGTTCATTTTGTCGAACATTGGTACTTGAGTCAAAAATAAACTCTATATAATTACATGTTGTTCATGTGGTAAAATATCCATTATATCCAGAATTATATTCATGATGTAGATAATCATATTTTTGAAAAAATGCTTAGGCATTTTTGTTAATGTATATTTTGTTTATGTATATTTTGTTAATCATATCAAGAATTATATTCCATTTGGTTTATGTATATTTTGTTAATCATATTTTTGAAAAAATGCTTAGGCATTTACACGGTATCATTCATTCCTACCAATTTCTAATTTTATTTCTCATCTTCACCACCTTGATCATCATGGTAAATAATAAAATGAATAAATTGGGTTCTATCAATTGGTTAAAACTATAAATCATTGTGTATATAACACTAGTCATAGAGAAAAAAATGTATAATAATTAAAATAATATCGTAACCCATGATGTCAATATATAACAACCTAGGTTAGACAAAGGTTATTCATTATTATTATATATTCAAATATTTCATAATGTTTTGAAAATTATATGTGAATTTTCTTAAGCATATCCAATGTGAGTGTCAATATATGTGTCAAATAATGACCATTTTCATTTACGAGGTTACCCCGATTCAGGCCCTAGACACCATACCTGATTTTTTACACCTAGGTACATATATTCCATAACCTCATCTCTTTATAATATATAATTAGGGATATATTTCATTGAATGAACAAATAATATATACCATTCCATAATACTATGATGGAATTCTATAATTATCCTCAACTTGAATATTAGTAATATGTTCCCTAATTCATTTTATCTAAATCTAGTTTCCAAGGTATCCGTTAATATTACACTGATACCAACTATAAGGACCTAACCCCAGTAGCCCAGATATGATGCCTTACTTTCTTTTATTGGAATAAATAAAAGATTTAAAACCCAAAGTATTTATTATTTAAGTATTTTTGGAACAATATTACAAAATTTATCTTCCCAATAGATTCTAAAACAACAAATATACAAAGAATTTTCATCAAGGATTCAAATAATAGACATAGTTTATCCATTTATGTTAGTCGTAATATAAATCATGCAGTCTTGGGGAAAGATGAACCATATGAACTAGTGTGATTAAATCCTCAGTAAGGTTATATATTTTATGTAATCTATCACACAAAAATATAAATGATTATGGGAAGGTGATAAACTGATACCTATCCCATTAATATAAATACCCCTTGAACAATATAACATAAATGAATAATGATCAAATAATTCCATATAAATAATCCCATAAAAATTTAAATTAACCATAGATATTCTACTAGTTGAATAATCATATAGAATATCAATAATTAATCGCATAATGTGAGAAATCATACTTTTGGACAACAAAAACATATTATCAAGGTTTTGACCAAGATACCATACTTAAATAGTAAAAACCCAAACCTGGTTGTCTCATTAGACAAAACGAAGCATCAATGTTTTATATCAGGCCTCACCCATAACATACATTGTCCAATTTATTCCCTATATTAAATGTTTAAAACATATCCATCATAATCATCCATATTAAAATTATCATTTGAAATGTAAATATTTCAACAATAAACAATGAATGGTATCAATATTCCACATCATTTATCAAAATAATCATAAAAAATTCCATAAATATGAAATATGGTATCATAAGTCATAAAAATCAATCAAGAATAAGATCCAACAATTTATCTTCACATAGATGGCAATACTGATATAACATCATTAGAAATATCATGAAAAAATTCCCCTTTTCATTCAAGTAATTTTTCTTAAAATCTGTTAAATTATTAATGAAAATATTTTCTTAAATAAACTTTTCAACATTAAATGTAATCTCTAAAACATCATGGTTTCATGAAAGAGGTAAAATATCTCAAGACAAATAAGTTTAAAATAAACATTCATTCCGTATTTGTGTCAAAATAGTCCTAAAGTACCTATTTTAAAAAATTATTAATGAATCCATTAAGAAGTTTTATAAAAACTCAACTGTGGGTAAAAACAAATTCAAAAAATTATAAAATAGTATTATTAATATTTTAAATAAATTTTTTAAGAAAAATTTTTATGGATGACCAATATGTCCCATTAAATGCTAATCTATTAACAATCCCGAAAAAATTGAGATAGCAATCTAAGACTATAAAATTTTTATCATTGACGAGATAATTAATCACTTGGAAAATTATGATTAAAAATACTATATCAAAAGTAAGATAAGTGGTAATATAACAAATGGAAATAGATGTTGGATTCAACATATAATCATTTTATAAAATTTTCAATGAACTATACATGTAATAAATTGAATGAAATTGGATTTAAAAACCCCTTAACACATGTAATAAATTAAGTTCTATTACCAATAATTGTAATGATCATAAAAATAAATAATTAATACCATTAAGTTTTTCATAGTCATATTATATAAACGAATAGTTCATAAACCACATACAAGGAATAATTTATGAAAATTAATATATTTCAATGAGGTAAATAGTGACATTGGAAAAACATTCATCAAGCATAACACTGATCATATATGTTTTAACATCCTATATATTAGTTTTAAAAACTATTTAACTTGTAACCGAATAATAATAATATTTATTATATCATATATGATTCATCTTTGACTTTATATTACCTATTTTATAATAATGTTTTGTTTTACCCTTGTTTTTGGTGTTATCTTCTTCATTTTCATTTTTTATCATGCAAGCCTATATATTATAAATAGGATATAATTTATTCATATCAATAATTATTTTAGGTTAATTATTATTATCTTCACTCATCATTTAAAATTATATAACAATTCATGAATGGTTAAAATATATAATGAATCTCATTGCATTATAGAGACAGTGGGTCGTATGTACTCATGAGTGATTTTATCATTCCATTAATGTTAATGTGTTAATAAACTTGATTGTGGATTAATTATATTAAATCAATATCATATCGCATTTATTATTTATATTCATTTTAATAATTATAATTCTTAAAAAAATAATGTGGCTATGAAAAATAAATTACACTGCAATGTGGATATTGTATGTCATACATACACCTGTGTGGTGATATTTTTTTCATATGAGGTTGAAAAGGACGAATATATTGTCCCATAATACTAATAAATTGTAATAATTTCATTATACTATTGTTTTGTTTTTATAATTGTAAAAACATGTTAATAGATAATATATAAATTAGAAATTAGGAAGGATTCGTTAAATATGATTACCTCTTCTTTAGAGAACATCCATTGGATCACATCTCAGGGAAACAATTGTAGGTAATTGGGAAGACCCAAAAATATAGTATTTCACTATAGATGTTTTTATGTGAGTTTTTTTACAATAAATAAGGCTCAATTGTGAGTGAGAACATGAGAGAGGAGGTTCATTTTTAGAAGATAGGTGAGGGGCACTCTTATAAATTTTTAAAATATTAAAATAATATAAATTTATTATCGATTTAAAATATCTCAATGTGAGTTATTTATAATATAATATTTTTATATTTTGAAATAATTTCAACCATTAATTTTTAAATAGATTTAGGATATATTTTTACCCATATCTGTTAGCTTTAACAATAAATTAATTCGTTTAACTCTTACTGAGGAATCATGAGTTTTTATTTCTTAAGGATAAAAAGGATTATATAAAATTAAAAAAACCCTAAATGTATCATTGTGATATATTTATCCTTATTATAAATATTTTTATAAAAATTATATTTTCAATAATTCTATATCATTTAATAAAATATTCGTTATTTTAGTGTATCATTTATGTCAATTTTGATACTATTCATTTTTTTCATTATAAAAACATCATAAATATATTATTACTTATATTAAAAAATAAAATGTATCCATAAAATGTATGAGTTATGTATAAATTTTTTGGAATTCATCAAATATGTCAAATTATAATTTTTTGTTTTGTTAATATAATTTTTTTTTATATTTCTATTAATTAAACAATAATTTATTCATTATTTTTAAATATTTCTGTAAAATTATTTCATTTAAAAAAATTAAAAATAAATAAAAATGAAAAAATTTATTAGCTTTTAAATGAAAATTTTGTAATCATATTTATCATATTTATATAATTATATAAAATGATACATTTATGAAAAATTGAGTGTTACATCTTTAACTCTTATATAAATAAAATATATTAATATTAATAATCATAAAAAAGTGTCTTATAAAGGATAATAATTTCTTCCAAAGGATGATTCTTGTTGAAATACATTAATACAATCATACTAGGAAATGTTTTAGTTTAATTTGTAATGAAAAAATTATTATTTTTGTACTTAATTGCGTGATTTACCCTCAACTATGGTAAATTAAATAATAAAGTCAGTATTTACCAATAATGAAGTTGAAAATTTTAGAAAAATACATCATGCATATTATAATTCTATATTTATATTTTAAAAAATTCCATTCACATAAATAGAAACATTAATATTAACTTTAATCTTGCAGATGTGGTGTAAAGGTGGGTAAAAGAGATGTTCAATTGTTCAACAAGTATTAATATGTAATTTTAGCTTTAAAATGATTCCAATAACCTAAATTGGATTAATATATTTATTTTCTATCAATAATTAATATGAAAAATTAAATTAATAATTTAAATTGAAAATATATTTTTTAACTATACTATTGTATTTTTCATTATTTATCAAAAAATGAAACTTCTCAAGAAAAAAGAAAAAATAAACCTTTGATAATTTTCATATTATGAACTAATTTATGAACTCTATCTGAAAAATAAATTTATAAAATTTTAAATTTTTTTTTTAATATGTTCTCCATTAAAAGGTTCTAAAACTTATTTTATTAAAATGTAGATTTTTATGTCAAATTTTGGGTTTTTTCTTATCTTATGCTTATCAAATCTAGTAAATGAATATAAATAATATTTTATTGAATATATATAACATATATATTTCATTAATATTTTTCTCTAATACTAATTAATTTAATTTATATGAATAAAATGACTTGCCGATCATTGAAATAGTTCTTTATAAAAAAATTCATATATATTCAATTTATTTATATATTCATTAATAATGAATTTTTTACCAATGAAATAAAACATGTATTTTCATAAGTATGTTAATAATATTAATTACATCATTAATAAAAGCTATGTTTTAATTTTCATATAAATAATAATATTAATCTTGGTTTTTGTAAGCTGGGTGTTGCGTACAATGTATGTTATCGAAAAAAATGTATTTATTTAAAAAGGGACAAACGGAAAAATATTGGGGGTGTTACAGTGTGGAAATAGTGGAGGAATAAACATCCAATTTTGTGATGATACTAAATAAAAAGGTCTATATAATACTACTAAGATTATTATAATAATGGAATATGAATTTAATAATAAATCCCTAATGGATTTTGGTGTGTACATAATGATGGTTCTTTATAAAAAGGTGTGACAGGAGGAATGATCCATAGAACACCTACCCAGAACATATAACACTCTCCTATTATATTAGTATTCATTAGATTGTCTTGAATTGGATGACCACTGAAAATTAATCACCTCAAATAATATAGGTCATGTGGAACTGTATCAAAATAACATCATTGGGGAGAAGACAAGTGAGAAACTCCTCCAGATGAAAAGGGTACTTATTGATGCCTCTCCACTAAGAAAAACTAAGATCAAATAAGACAATGGATAATAAAATGGGATAAAAACATATCAATATGATTCTTCGGTACTCATTATTATAGAATATATTTCATTTATCATCTTGAATGAGAAACGAATAACAAAGGTTATGATATTAGATCATTATGGTTATTTTTTCAATATTTCCCTCAAAAAATATGGGTGCATGGATTGGAATCGCGTTTTTCTAAACAATATGCCTACCATTATTGGATCATGAATAAAGTATGTAACCCACATATTTATATAAACTATACACCAACCATTTAATATATCTTTGATAAGAAAGGAATATTTTTAAATGGGTGTGCACCTAATGTGGGAAGGTTCCCCCAAAATGTATGACCATGTTCACCCAATTTTAATAACCACACAACAAGGGGTAACCATGCTTCCTCTTCCACACTATTTATACTAACTGTGTTGGGTCTATGGGCTTCAGAAAATCCACACACATCACTGACGCTCTCTTTAACTCAATATGAATCCATGTTTGGTCAAAAAAAAAATTAGATCGAACATTAAAAGGATATATACATAAGTGAATAAACAAGTTCCTCTAGGAAAAAGAGAGACCCCTAAAAAGTGGAGATATATATTTATATTCAATAAAGCAGAATATAAATTATATATCTTTTATAATTTGATAAAGAGAAATAATTAAATACATTAATTGAAAAATATAAATATTGGTCTAATAGGTTACTTCATTGGTTATTCATGTACTTTATCAAACTGTATTAATAAAAATTTAATTAAAAACCCACTATTAAAAAAATCATATATATTATTCATGAATATGATAGATATAATTCCTGGAGAAGTAGTAAGTTTTTTTAGTGGTTAATAGTAGTCATTTCCATCATCTGTTGTGGCTATACCACAATATGGTTAGCGTGACTAATATAGACTATAAAATCTAATATTTTTCTTTATAATTAATATTTATGAACACATATCCATACCATAATCTATATATTATAATTTTTGGGTAACCATTTTGTAATTTTAATGTTCATTTATTATTTACATTTTCACATTGTATCAATTTTCTTGGTGAGGATTTTTATTAAAAAAACATTCAAATAATAATTGGTGATTTAATATTGAATATGACTAACATAACCAAAGTTATACCCCTCTCATATTATATTCCATTCATGTAAACAACAAATTTTATAATGGAAATAGAAAATTGGTGGATTTTAAAATTTCTCAAATAGTAGAAGAAACTATTAAACATAATGTTATTTGATCATTGAATATAATATTTTTTAATTACGAAATAATTGGATTAAAAAATATTTTAATTCATTTGTAATGTATTTCTATATGTATTCCATGGAAGGGATCTTGGTAAATTGGAAATTTCAGGAACTATCCATGAATGATCTAATGTATCATTATATTGACAAAAAAGGAGTAAATGAAATGGTATGATCTTTATCCACTTTTATATATAGAGAGATGATGTAAACGAAATACTCACCAACTTTTGATAAATTAATCTCAACATTTATTAAGGATATTAAAACATATGTTATGTAATATTTTATATTCTATGGAAATTGAATGACGAATTGGGGAATCACTTGATTGAGTTTTTTGATGTATTCATTGATAAATAAAACATCATTGTGATGGGAATGAATTGAATGAATGAAATAATCAATGATATCAAGATAATTTACCAGATTCTATGAATATTATCACAATATTACAAATTTTTTGTGATAGTTTTAAAATAAAAATATCAAAATCAATTTCCCCTGATAATCATCAGGACCAACTTATTTCCAATGAAAATAGGGATAAGTAAATGTGTACTAAAAATTATTATTCATTACAATGGTCATTCATGTTTGTTATGAACAATATAGTGGAGGAATATCCTAATTAAATAAATTTTTATTAGGTGAAATCCATACATCCCTAAAATATGAAAATTGGAAAAACAAACATGAAAATGTAATATTACACATTATTACTTTCTATGTAGAAATGTATTTAACCTCAATACATGGTTCCAAAATAAATTTCAATTAAATGATGAAGACCAAAAACTAATGAAAAATTCATTTATGGGTGTGAAATAAAATAAAATTTCATAATAGAAAAATTCATTCAAGAAGACCCTAATTTCATAAGATGAAGTCATCTTAGAAAAAATGAAAGTGGAAGATGTTTAGAACCAATAAATCCTAATGGAATATTATTTATTATAAAAAAAATATTCTAGTGGAAATAAACAATTATATTTAATATTAATAGGGAACATTATTCCTCATGTTGGAACTATATGCTACTTTTGAGGAATTTGACATTTTTATGGAAAAATTAATAAAAAAAGGTAGTTTTATGTGATTCAACTATTTATATTCTATAAAAATAGGATGAAAAAAATATGTTGGAGGATTAAATTTAATTACTCAAATTTTAGAAAACATGAAATTCAGTGGACTAAACAAATATCATGATCAAAATCAAATATCATACCCAGATTATTAATAAATTAAATGAATATATAAAATATCATGTAATTTAGATTGAGATGATCGATGATGGAGGTTAATATTTTAAATAGATGTCCAATTGTCAAGGGAGATTCTATGTTTTGAATAACATCGAGAAGTTGTAGTTTACGACCTATTTTAATATTCATAATAGAGTATATGGTGTCAAAATAAAATATTTTCTACATATAAAAAGGGTTTCTATTCAGAGATAAACTAAAATATAATTTAGGAATTGATAAAAAAAAATTGTGGTGGTAGTTGTGAGACCACAATATATCACACCAATGTTAGAGGTTTGTCTGGGTGAGTATATTAATACCAAAAAATTCATATAATATAATTGATTATGTTAAATACTTCATACAGAAATAGATATCGTTTTTCATTAAAATTATCGTTATAAAAATTATTTTTATCGCATTGAAGAAATTATTTTACTACCCTATAGAAAAAATATTCATTCTAAAATCCATACCGATATTATGATTTTAGAAGAAACTATTTTTTATGAGAATGATATGGAAAAAATATGAATATCTCATTAAGGGTAAAAATAATTGAATCAATGGATAATTCAAAACAGATAACATATTAGCCAATTCTTAATCATTTATGATGAAAAATAATAATAATTTCGCTACCATTATAGATAAGGATGATTCAAAAATGTCGATGGTGGAATAATCTCAATTTTCACCACGGAAAAAATTGTTTCTATGATACATAAAGAAATAAAAATGCGTAGTTTGATAATATCATGTTGACTGATTTTAAAACTTAGGAATTGTGTTGGAGTGTGGCACCATGATATGGGATTCACTTCACATGTGATGGGGAGTAAAATGTATTCTATGGAGATAATTTATGACAAAAGTGTGAGTTATACTATAATAGAGATAAGAGTTTAAAAATAATTTTACCTAAAAAATCTAAAATATTGAGGCAAATAATAAAGGTAAATAAATTTATCTATGGTGTAAGTAATTGATTATTATTTTTTATATTTAATCTAATTATGTTAAAAATCAAGATATTAAATTTCTACTTGTAGTGAATCATAAATGAAATATTATATATAACATTGATGAAAGGGAAGCTGAAAAGTGTGTCTCTACCTCAATGGTATAGAAGAAGAAAACTATCATTCATTCAGTTAAGATGGGAATATTGTTTTTCAATAAAACAATCACTGCTGTACTTTTTCCAAAATGGATTCTTGTTATATAAATTAACATTCATTATATCACACTAAAAAATTTATTACTTGTCAAAAAGCTAAAATATTTTATAATAAAATGATATTGAAGTGTTATAAGTCAAAAATATTTCCCAATTTATAATACATAGTAACATGTAGGACAATATCACCCAAATATATTAATGTAAAAAGGTATTATTTTCATTTTTTTACAAAATTATGTCCGGAAAATTGTTATTTTATTACAAATTCAAGGTGTTCATGTGTAATTGATAATGATGGAATTTGGTTGAAAATATTATTATATAGAAAATTTCAAATTTCCAAAAAATTTTAATATAAATTAATTAATAATTATTAATTAGTTAGATATCAGGTGATAATGAAAAAAATTTCATTGGTGAGGACTACCTAGAATATTTTTTAATCTATAGGATAAATTGGGACATTAAAAGATTAATTCTCATTGGAAAAAATATACAAATTTATTATTCGATTTAAGTGTTTCATGCATCAAAAAATATCTATATTAGGTCCTTTTATGTTTGAATGAATAAAATACAGCCTATAGGGTGTAGTATGATAGAAAACATGCATTAATGTGAACTCAACATTTGAGAAGTAAATTCATTATTCCCCAGATTTAATAGAACCATAATTTTCAATACCATGAGGATAATAGTATTTTACCGAGATATTCATCAAAAAATGGCATAAAAATTAACAACTAATTTTTTTAAAAATCATTTAGAATAATGAAACAATATTTATGAAAATTGAGAATATTCCAGAAAATAAAGATTCAATTTCATATAAAAATATAACAAAAACAAATTGGAATGTGTTGTTAATATGAGAATACTTGGGGGAATATGGGGATGTATAAGAAACAAAATGAAAAAAAAAATTATGATGAAAACATTTTTGGTTCCACAACAAAATTACTCTGTAAATTTAGAGAAAGAATTATATTTTATTTATATAAATATACTTTGGAAACTGATTGGATTAATATTCTATTAAAACATATATCATATCCCATTTGGATTATATATATCTTGATGGGAAACAAAATATACTCACTATGTCAATGTGATGGATTAAGAGTATGAAGACATAGAATATAATAAAACATGGATTATTTTTCCATGTGTGCAAGATAAAAATATTGTCAAAATTGAAAAAATTTTCCATTACATACATATTGAATATGAATATGTTACTCAGAAAAATGATTTCTTTGTCAATGAGGGAAATTCCCAAATTATAGGAAAATATGTTGATGAGCCAACTTCCCCCATATCCAAATTCTAAACAGTAGAGTTTTTATTTTTGGTAATAGTGATAAAGAAGATTCAATGTGTACCAAATGGACTTCAAATCATCATTACATAATGAATTCCTAGAGTGGTAATTGTATATAGAGTAACTATATGTCTTCATTTTCAATTAAGGTCAATTATAAAAAACTGGATAATGATGGAGTTGTAAGGATTGATGCAACCCCTATGTATGTTTTATTCTTGGATTCAATAATATTTCAAAAAAAATTATATTATCATGAGGTTGAGTATATCACAATCTCTACATAAAATTTTTGGATCACTATAGTTTAGTTCTCAATTTTTTGGATGATATAATTGTTTAGGAATCAAACCGAAAATATTGGAATCTATTAAAATAATTTATGATATGTGATTCTGTTATGACAAAGATTTATAAATTTAAAATTTTAATTTATTTATAAGTGACTTAATTATAACATGTAAAATTAATTTCTAAATAAAAATATGTAAAACAATCACTCATGATTTTTCATTTTGAGTATTGTAGCCCTATTATAAAAATTGCTGGTGACCTAGATGATGATTTTAACAGATGCTAATGGAGTGATGTTTGATCCTATGTAAAAAATAAAATAAATTTTAATATTATTGTACCAAACCATGAGATAAACTATCATTATGTTTTCCACATGTTGGGATACATTGTACAAATAATTTACCAAAAAATATAATTTCTACCAATGAAATGAATTATATATTTTTTCAATATCACCAAATATTTTAGTATTTTTTATCATGAAATACCATAGTATGAATTTATAAAATATACTATTATAAATTATCATGGTTCATTAGATGATCACATGACTTCATTATACTATGAATTTTATCTCCCAGGTTTCCATACCTCTTTAATGGGTATAAGGAATGATTTAATTTCTCTAATCATTGTAGAAAGAGATATTGTAATTTCTCATGAATATGTGAAATTTCATTAGATAATGGAGAAATATTGGGAATATGGAGTGAATTTGAAATATCTAATTATACTATGATGTAATAAATCAAGTTATATTTATTGTATAGAAAAAATTAACATTATTGATAGAAAATACACATTATGAAAAAATAACATTTCATTGAGAACAATTTTTTCAGATGTTATATTTTTTTAATAAAAAATCTAGTTGAATAGAATATGATGAAGACACTACCAAATGCATAGTTTGATAGTTATAATTATTTTTTTTTGTATTCTCATAATCTCCTTCCAAACATATTTTTAAACATAGGATCCTCAACCCCAAAGTGGAATTTTATTTCTGTAGAAAATATTTTTGAACGTCCTGAAAGAAATTTTTTTATTTATAGTCCTTTGATATAAAAATTTAGTGGAGTGATATTTTGGTTCATTGACATAGTGTAATAATTTTTCTACTAGTTTCATAGTATAATTACTCCATAATGTTTTTCATTTCATGGTATTAAATATCTCATTATTCTGTCATTGGAAGTGAATCATGACCACATGTGTGCCTTGTAAGATGTGAGAGGCTACTGACTAGCTTTGAGGACTTATTATAAACATTATAGAGACTATGAAAAAAATATGTGAATAAAATAGAATTAACATAAAACAATTTTCATAAAAATTAATAAATGTATGTGGAATGAATAAACAATATCCACATTACAATAGATGAAAACTTTATATTCAAGTAAACATCCCAATAATCTCTTAAAGGGTTTGTCCTATATAGAAATAAATTGATGAGATAATATTGTACTTGCATATTCTACTATAATATTTGTTCCACGGTCCAATACTTTATATCCTAGACTTCAATAATCCCCAACCAAACCAATTACACAACCTATAATCTAACCTCAACATTATAAATAATTTTTACACATATACCAGATTTCACATATAAGGTATATGAAATAAATCCCTTTAGGATCTCAATTTGTTTAATTAAAAACAACATAAGATTAGTGTATATGCAAGGGGAAAATAGGTAACATTAATATAATAAAACGTGAATGCAGTTTAGGCCATCTTTTATAAACTAGGGCAAAATGTCACACAATTTTATCCCTATCCGAAAAAGATGATACTTGATTCCATAAATATGATAATGTCCCCATCATCATGAGGTAGGGTTTCATAACTGGACATGAACTCTACACTTTTCCACAAAGAAGTGTCCTTACTTAGTACCCATGTTACCCCCTCTTAGGGTTAGTAATACATAGAGTACATATAACATCCCATATCAGGAGATATGAGTCTTCATGTTTCTACTCAATCCCTTCTCAAGGAAGGTAGTCCCGGAAGACCTTATCACTACCCCTCTATACATGGTAGGTATCACATAATGACCTTATTACTACCCTCTAATACTGGTTAGTGATCTCATGAAGTACCAAAACTATTTGTTCATAATAAAAGGTGATTGCAAATTATGTATTCAAAAAAACTTGTCTAGATCTGGGGAATAAACAACCCTTCCCAAAACTGACCCCTTTAACATAAAGGAAATTGAAAATAATTTCTCAATTCAATAAATATTAGATTTTTTCATGCATAAAGGATATGAAAACCCCATAATCTGTAGTTAATACCATCCTTCATAATGAATTCACAACACAAACCATATTCTAATAACTCAAATCAGACACAATATTTTATATATCAAACAAGTATCATCATTCAATTTATATACTATTGGGAATACACATGAAATAAGAACCAAGAAATTTTATTTTGTCCCACTACTTCACCATTTCATCACAATTCTTTATGTTTCTTGATACCTTTACATATGTTTGAAAACTCATTTCGTCATCCATTTTTACTCACATGATGATTCTCTCATGACCATATTTATATAGATACTCAACATATTGATCCTATTAGCATTCTCATCTCACCATTAATGGTATCTACAAGGTTGTTCAGACCTATCTCTATTTTTCAATCAGTTATACTAGGTAGTGTTTTTCACATTGTGGTTTTATATCATTAAATATTAACTTTGTCTCCCCATCCCGAGTAGATTAATCAAATCTTATAAGAATTATACATCACAACATGGTCCCACAACCTTGGGACATTCTAAGATACTCACAACAAGACAATCACCAATACAATTCCATGTCATTCAATTTACTCCCTCAACAAATTTATAGGACTAAAATAACACCTAGAAATTGATATATCTTATTCCTATAAATAAGATTAAACCCACCATGTAATATAAAATCTATTCCGGAAGGTCATATCATGATATTTCTGACGCTCCTTTCTATCACAGAGTCCAGTAAATGGAAAAAGAGAACAACTTTAGCCCAAAGAGGGTCACCCATTGATGAACATAAACAATTGACAATGTCATGGACTAGGTACCCATTTGGAGGGAGTCACAAAAGTTTCATGTGTGCCTCGCAAGTCACATGTTCACCTTATTCTTTTTTTAGCCCAAGGTTCCAGGTGTCCTATAAATAGAACCCGTGGGCCCCCCCTTTCAGGAGGATTTTTTCCGAAACACAGATTCAAGCTCTAGTCACCCAATTCTTCAACTCGACTCTTCTGAAAGCTTATAAGGTAACTTTTTACCTAGAATGGAAGACTTGAAGGAGTAGGATAAGGCCAATGTTTTTAGGTTTCATCAATACATGCAAACCAATGTGCCCACACCTCCATAAAAGTGTAAACACTTGTTCTCCATCCATCCCATTCAATGAAACATGAGCCCATCCCTTTTGGAAAATACATAGGATGATACTAAATGATTTAGTTATGTCTCACCCATGTATTAACCTATAGATTTTTTATCGCCCAGTTGAACCCATGTCGCATAAGTACACATGAGTGACCAAGACTTGTGTGCCAAATTATTTTCATGGACATAATTACGAGCCCAATTTATTTGTATTTATATCTCCCACTCACCTCTATACTTCATGATATTATTCCTCAAACACCTTCTAAAAATCCATTTATGTCATGGTTCCTTTGTTGGATTCTTTATATGAAAGAAAAACTATGAGAACCTCTCCCAAAACCTCACGTCTTATAAGCTTTATGTCACTATGGTTAGAGGTTTCTTACATATCCTCATCATTTAAAATGAGAAGATTTTTTATCCTGGGCTTCCTTTTTAAGAGTAAACCTCGAGTTAAAACTCTTGGGCCTCCTTATTAGGAGTAGGCCCCAATCATGGTTTCCTTAAACATTGGAATCCTCCTCAAGTGTAACCCCCATTCATAATTTCATTTCATTTGAGCCTCCGTCTCATGAATAAGCCCCAATAATAAGTCTCCTTTAAATTGGGTATCCTCCTTAAGAGTAAGCCCCTTGTTAAAACTACACATCTCCGTAAATTACAAATACCTTTTTGGACCCTTCTCCTGGGCTTCATTCTTGATGTATGTCCTCTTCCTCATTTCCTTGGGCAGTCATACATATGTAATCACCACATCATTTCTTGTGACTGCCTCTTTTGTGGCTCAATCGTCTGGTTTTCTGATACCTCTTGTTTCTTACACCAAGAATGACTCAAGTGATCTTAGTGTGTAAAGGTAATCATGAAATCTCTTTTGGGACTTTAACCATGCATAAGTCCCATATTTCCTTACCCGAGCTATATGGACTTTGATCTCTACATTAATAGTAGAGTATGTAGGATGCCTTTCTAAGATTCAATCTCATCATTCATTAATTATTTTCTAACCCATATGAAGTTAAACTATATCCTTCTTGTTGAACTATGTGGGTTATTATTTACTTTTAATGAGGATACGTAGGTAACTCATCTACGAGTACGATCCCAACACAGAAATAATCCATGTCTTTCTGAAGGACAATAAACTACAACTTCCCAACTGAGTGGCTTTAAAACCAGTATGGTCATCATGATGACCAATAGATTTCTATATAATGTATTGAAGGTTACCATTGAATAAGAATCTCTAATACATATAGATTATACTATATCAAATGAAGAACCTCAAAGACATATAATTGATTCTCTAAATCCCATGCATATTATTCATTGAATGCCAAATCTCATCAGAATATTATAAAAACTTCTGCGACATTACATGGAAAGAACCATAAATATATACCTATTAGTATAGTGAATCATCAAAATGTCACCCCAGAGCAGATACACACCTCTGTTCCAGTCCAGGAGGTTCGTGGGGAATACTCCCCCATGTCATATGGACAATCAAGTTGGGCACATACACCTGATTCAAATGAAGATAGTCAGCCAAACCTGACCATTTCACCTAAGCAGGAACATAAACCTTTCCATAATAACCAATTTAATCAATAAGTTGATTCCAAAGTGAGTAAGAAGGCATCCACGAAAAAGAACCATCTTACACAGTTAAAAAATCAAGAGCCAGTCTACAATAATTCCTTGCTCAATGCTGGAGTTCCTGAAGTCCTCAGATAATTATCAGTTGAAACTCAAGATTCTACTCTATCATTTCCAAATTCTAGAAATAATAGCAATATTTTCGAAAGACTTCATAAGAAAATTCTTCAAAAAGGCTTGCTTAATGACAATTCGGTCAATATCGAAGCGTCATCATCAGATGACAGCCACGATAACCCTTTGTGTGGCCAGAATACCAAGGAGAAAAAGTTTTCATCTTTTGTGGTAACCCACCATGGAGGTCCTCCCCATGATAATGAACTTAGCTGAGAAATTCTTCTCCAAAGTAGTAATTTACATAGCCTTGAAAATTATTCAATGCACAATGCATTAATGAAAAATCCCTCTTATCATAAGGCACTTGAAAATGCGAATCCAGTCATGTCTGAGGCCTTACCACTAGCAGGTGAAATACATTCTCAATCAGAAAGAATGTTTGAGGTGTAGGTCATTATCCAAACCACCCCTGGGTCATTAATCTTATAATTTAACAAATTAATTCTATAACAACCTTGTTCAATCTGATGAAGCAACAAAAAATCAATTTCATTGGTTCAATCAGTTAGAAGAATGTTCATAAAATGACAAATAGGAAGTAATGAATATGAGTAAACAATAGGAAAATGGAGAAGTACAAGTCATTTTTTGGCCTTTGGATGACTCTTAATATGATATTCCAGAAATATTGACAGAAGACTGTATTCACGATATTCATTTCAACATATGGAAAACCCTTTATCACTTAAAAGTGAAAATATTATCTTATGAAGACTAAAAAATATTTTTAAGGTAATATAAGGGTTGAAATGCCAAATTGACTTGGCATCTATCTCAGTTTCCCGACATCCAAATGTTGAAAATCAGTAGAGATCCCTTCATCATACATTCCTTGGAGCATTATAATGGTTTCACCAGTTAATTACCAATGCACCTTCTGGTATTCATTTCAAGGGATGGGGTGTTCATGGAGCATTGAATTTTACTGTTCCCTGCATCCAATAAAGCATGCCAAAAGTGGTCTCAGTAAGTGTTATTTCCCATGGCTATCAACATCTAACTAGTTTTCTCTGTAATCAAATCCTTACTCAAGAACAGACCTCAACTAGTTCTTCTCAAAATCCGGCATATAAAGATATAGTTTTCGATTGGGGAATGAACTGGGAAACTAGTTCATGTCACCACATTTCTCAGAATAAAAAGAGATCAAGATGTTGAATTACTCTTGCATCAATTAAATGAGAATATCGAATAGGCTTCTCATTTAGAGAATTCACATCATAAGGTGACAAAAGTGTTGGAAATAATGCAACAGTCATATGAGATTGGTGATTTGAGTGGATGTCGGATGATGCATCCGGCCAATTTCTAAACTAAAATTCGCAAAATCATAAGATATTTTATGAATATTTCAGATGTAGTAGCTCAAGAACCACCTAGTATTGCTAAGATGGGGACTCATTGAATCCAACCCTCGGGATCAACAGACAGGATTTGAGGAGGTTAGCAGGAAAAACAAGAATAGTTGTAGTCCACCGGACTAGGTACTATTTCAAATTCACAATCTCTTACACATCGAAAGATAGTCTACTCTCGACTAGGGAAGAATCCACAAGAGAAATGCAGAACCTAATTATCATGAAATTCTGTCCAAATTACAGTTCATCAAGAAGTTCCTGATGGATCATCAAAACAAAAGGTAATATCTCATAATGAACATGGAAGAAGACAGTATTGTTAAAACGCTTACAAAAGGGCTGCAATGCATTATGCGTTGGTAAATGTCATCAATTATGTTGTCACTCATCCCATAGAACAATAGGCTAACTTAGAGGAATCAGATGAAAAATTTCATGTTCATTATATTGTATACACTGAAAGAAATTAAGAAGTTGTACGTACCCAAAATCAATGTCTTACCCAGAATATATGTATTCTATTAAATAACCAACTCCCCCTCTCTGAAAGGTTTCCAAAAGGGGAAAGGAAAAAAGTCAGGTTTTATTCCAGCCTACCTCTGGAGAAGGACAATCACTCTCATTAGATAAATGGTTCTCACAAAAAGAATAAGAAATGAAGGAGTTAAGGAGATTAAATACAGAACTACTTCAAGGTAGTATTACTCCTAAGCATGCTAGAATTAATCAATCAAGGTAATTTTTCACATCTACTAGGATTGATCAAGAATATCTCCCTTTAATAGTACACCCTCACAGGTCATAAGAGACAACAACTGTCAATACTACCATCAGTGACAATACTGTTCACCACACCCATCCAAACTCTAGTTATTACACTAGCACATATTCCGTCTCAACCAGATGTTTCTTAAACATTAATGACTATCATTGTGTCCATAATATCTTGGATGGAAATTATGGAAGAAAAACATGAACCAGTTCAACTGGAGAAGAGAGCTTACCCTAAATGGGTTGATGCAATTCCTCCCCCCTCAAATTTCGCGAGTTCCATATTCCCAATTTTTAATGTTTTGGGATATCCAAAACAAAAATTAACACATTTTTTTCTCATTCTGATCCTTTTCTGGGAACTCCACAACAACAAGAATTATTTAATCTCAAGTGTTTTGTGTAGTTATTACAAGGACCTTCTTTTGTCTGGTATACAAGTTTTCATTCTTAATCAATTACTGGGTGGGAAGATCTCCATAAAAAAATTTCTTCAATTTAGTTCAACATTATCAAAGGCCATAGTTTTTGTCTTAATAATTGTAAAAAAATGGAGAATGAAATAGTTTCATATTTCATTGCTCACTGGAAGGGATTAACTAATTCCTTATGTTTAGAAATCCCTTAAAAAAATTTTCTGGCAATTTGTGTTGTAAATCTGCATGATGAATTATGCACACCATTGATCCCTATGCAATGCAGAGTAGGGTTTCGAGACCTTGCTTCAATCGCTTAGCAGATAGAAGAATCCATTATAAAGACTAAGGATAAAACTCCTATAATTCCATCTATTCTAAGAAGGAGAATATTGAAAGCTAAGACTGCTACATTTACACATAAATAAGCACCTGAACCTGCTTCCACTTCAAAACCTTCATTATATCGAAGGGCTCTACCTCCTCAGCATCAAAAACAATGGTCACCTTGTCAATATGATCAAAAATATCAAAGGTAGAAGCAGTTTTTGGATTTTAAGAACAATGTTTATTCGTTCCAGAATAAAAAAGTTCATGCTTACATCATATCAACTCTAGAAAACAATCTAGTTTATTTTCCAAGGCCTAAATGGCCGAATAAGGATGTAGATGAAGACCTCCCAAACTATTTCATGCTTCATCAGATGTTGGAGAATCCCATTCAAGAGTGTTTTATATTCAAATACCTCCTTCTAAAGATGGTGGACTCTGTACAATTAAAACTAAAAGGGTTTTCAGCCCAGGTAGCATGTCTTACTGCTACTGATCCAGATAAAGAAGGAAAGTGGCACAATGTCAAAAGTAAAAATGTACCGAAATATGATGATTGGATGGTTAGAAAAATTATCAACCCAAATCATGCCATTTTACGAACGCATTTGAATCAACCAATTGTATCTTCTGCTATTTCTTCCACTGTAAAACCCCCTTCATCAAACGTAAAATCCTTAAGAAAGTGGCATAATTTGAAGAAATAAGAGAAGTCAAAAGAAGATGAGCTCATATCAAATCCCATTTTGTCATTGACTCTGGCAGCTTTTGTGCCATCTACTTCAAAATCAGGGGAACCACCCCACCAAACGGAACATCCTTAATGGGTTCCTCTAGAAGAATCTTGATCAGATGAAGAAATGATATTTTGTTCCATTAACATGATTCATTTAACAAATCCATTAGCCAATGAAAGTTTCAATTATTATGGGCCTAATTTCCCTGTAACTAATAGAGGAGTTAGAAGAAGAGGTAGATGTTTAGGATATAGAGGAAGACGTGGATTTTCCAAAAGCCACTATTTCAACCCTACCCCTTCTAGATTCGTATATGTGGTAGAAACTCATGGAATGTCCCTTCAACGTGATCAACATGAAAAAGTATGTTATTCCACAAATTGAATATTTAGTCCTGATGCAGTTATTTTGGAAGACCAATTATAGGTCTCACCATCTTCCTCTCACCATATAGATAGACCACGTTAGTCTAATATAACAAATCCAGGAGTGTGTCAAATTCCTACCTCGATATGGGAAGCATCTACTGCCAAAGAATCAACATCCTTGACACCTACAAAACCACATATTCATAATGGGAAACATAGTCCTTTGCTGAAAAAGTATGATGTCTTGAAACATTTGGCCCACGTACCGGCCAAGTTACAAAAATATAGATGCCATGAATCTATCAAAAGATCTTTGGGAGGCACTTTTTCAGGTTTTTTCATGTCCTCAAGAATTCGAAATTGAAATTGTTATGGCTGAGGTCTACATATAGAGAATTATCCTATAACATTACATGCACTGAAATCTTTTATAGATGAAGTTGATGATAATGTTGTACATGGACATATCAAAACATTGTATCTATCTTGAAAAGTCAATTATATAGACCGCTGATGATCATTCATTGATAATGTCTCAGGAGTCAACCTCATTAATATTCATACACTTCGTCGATTGGGCCTCAATGAATATGATTTATCTATTTCTAATTTGATGTTTAAAGGATATGATAATAATGAACACGAACCTCTGGGTGAGATTACACTCAGAATTCAGTTTGGAGACCTTGTTTCTAATTTACATTTCATGTTTGTTCGTCAGGACACAACCTTCAACATTTTTCTTGTAAGTCTTTGGCTTCTTCAACATGTGGTCGTACCTTCATCATACCATCAATATCTCAAATATTGTTTCAGTGGTCATATTGGGACATTGTATGGTGACAAGGCCCCATTCAAAACATGTGAGTCTCAATACATTGAGGAAGAATTTTATCACATGGGGGGAATGGAAAAATCCATCGTAAAGAACTTCACCAAAATTAATGCTCCAAATGGTGTGGAAAAGAATTAAATATAACCATTCATACATGTGAGTACAAATTATATGTGTCCTATCAGTCAGATTGACAAGATAGACCTAAATCCAAACACTCTTATGGAAACTTCCATAGTGTCAATTACGGCTACAAAGACAGATAACATGGGAGAAATTGTTGATTCACCTAGCAGTGATGAATGATAAATGGATATGTCTTCATTTCATCCACCAAAATCCAACAATTCTATTCTTCATCAACCAGGCCAAAAATAAACATATATCAAATCTAGAGGAAAAAAATGATGTTCATTCTCAATCCATCATCTCATCTCTTTTACCCCAGGAAGGCCCTTCTACATTAATAGGGTCAGAAATGGTAGCCTCATCTCCAAGATGATCAAATTTTAACTTCTCCCCTGACCATTGAAATTCTTCTTTTTCATCTACTATGCAAGTAAAAACATAAGAGGTAACACATATTGAAGAAGAAGAGGATGATCTTAGGGATGATCCTCCAACATTAGAAGAGGGTATCTCTACCACTAGGGATGAACTCATAGAAATAAATCTAGGTAAAAAATAAGATCCACGACCCACTTTAATTAGAGTATACATGACTCTGGAAGAGAAAGAAATGTATACATCATTTATAAAGAAAAATCGAGTTGTATTTTGTTGGAATTATACATAAATGGCTGGCCTTGATCCCAATGTTTCCGCCCATCATTTGAGTTTTCTAGAAGAACATCGAGGATTCAAGAAAGCAACAAGAATAACACACCCAACTTATGCCTCCAAAATTGAAGCTGAAGATGATAAGCTTATCAAGGATAACATCATCAAAGAAGTTCAATATCCATAATGGCATGAATATATGGTCCCTGTGAAAAAAATAATGGTCAAATTATAGTTTTCATTGACTTTATAGATCCTAATCGGCATTCTCCCCATTATGATTTTACAATTCTGAGCACAGAACTCTTAATAGATGAAAAATATAGCTACAAATCCCTTTCCTTCACGGATGGTTATTCTGGGTACAATCAAATATGAATGGCCCCAACTGATGTGGAGTTTAGAGCCGTCAGATCTCCTAATGTATTTTTTCTATTGAGTAATTCCCATTGGCCTCAATAATTTAGGTGTGACGTATCAAAGTTCCATGAACCATATCTTCAAACCCTTTTTGGGAAATGTTTTGAATGTAATCTGTTTGATTTGGTGGTTAAATCCATACAACGTTCTGATTACTTGGCCAATCTGGAAATCAAATTCAACAAACATCAGTAACACAATTTGAAGATGAATCCCTTGAAATGTCCTTTTGGGGTAACCTCAGGAAAATTTCATGCCTTTTTTGTAAGCCATAAAGGTATCGAAGTTGATCCTAAGAAGACAAAATAAATCCTTGATATGTCACCTCCATGAAATTTGAATGAGTTAAGTGGAATTCAAGGACACTTGGCCTATATTTTGCGTTTCACAGCCAATTTTTCAGGCAAGTGTTTTCCCTTAACCGGATTAATGAAGAAGGGAGTTACCTACTAGTGGACTGAATAATATCAAGAAGAATCTGATATCATTAAGAAATATCTCATGATTTCACTGGTAATAATGCCCCCTGTTTAAGGAAGACCACTTATTCTATATGAGACAGCTTTATAGAAGTCATTGGGAGGCTTCCTTGCCCAAAATAATGATGCTAGGATTGAAAGAAGACTTTCCTCTCTTATCAAGACTATGCTTGAGGTAGAAACTCGCTATTAAATTATTGAAATGTGCTTCCGGAAATTAATCTTTTTACTTCAGATGTTGAGGAATTATCTGCAACATTATGAGGTCCAATTGGTACCTCGTAATAACCCACTCAAATTTATCTGTAGTCATCCTACGATTACAGGACGTCTAGAAACGTTGGCGGTTATTTTGTAGTAGTTTGATATACAGATTGTGAATTAAAAGGAAATAAAAGGGTCATGCCCTGGATGATATATTTGATGAACCTCCATCCATAGAAGATACATCAGTTAATACTTAACTTCTTTATAAAGAGGTCTTCTCTATTCAAGATAATTCCTAGACATGGGAAATGTATTTTGATGGTTCCTGCATAAGTCCCACTAGGAAGGAAATGGAAGATCCTAAATTCAACAATGTTGGTACTTTAATTGTTCTTATTTCCCCAGAAAAGGTAGTGATACCCTATACCTTCATATTTTTGGAAGGCGGTACAAACAATGAAATAGAATATCAAGATCTCATAGTAGGCTTGGAATTGGCGCTTCAGGCACATCTGAATCATTTGAAGGTAAAAGATGATTCATATTTGGTAATCAAAAAAATCAATGGGGATTATTCCATCAAAGAGGAAGATTTAATCCATTTGTATGATAATATCAGAGAGTTAATGAAAAAATTTCATTCAGAACCGACATTTTCTTATGTCCCGCGATCACAAAATCCCTAAGATGATGCACTGGCTAATGTGTCCATAGCCCTGGAACTTTCAAATTAGGATGAAACAATCATTAGTATTTCCCACCATCGTGTAGTTTCTCCTTTTGTTCAAATCAGAACAATGGAAATGAATGAAATCAGTCCCATTTCTAAACCATATGATCATACTACACGATGGATGACACTTATCAGGGAATACCTTCAAAATGGAATACTCAAACCTGACAGAGCTGGGAAAGAACAATTCTGGAAACATGTGGTCAATTTTACTTTTTATGATAGCCCAGATCACCAAACAAATTTATACAAGAATGGTTTTGATGGAATTCTCTTCAGATCTATTGATTGAGAAGAGACAGTGGTTGTCATAAATGAAGTACATGCACAAGTTTGTTGTGCCAAACAGTCTGAACCTAGACTTTCTGGTCAAATTCAAAGGCTTGGATACTTCTGGCCTTCAATGATTCAAGATTGTGTTTATTTCACAAAGAAGTTTCATTCTTTCCAACTATGTGCCAACTTCAATAATCAATCCCCAAAGTTAACTTCATAAGGATAAAGACACTGTTCCATTTTCTACATGGAGAATGGATGTTGTAGGACCTTATACTCCAGCTACAACTAACCAGTTTAAGTATATTCTTACTACTAATAACTTCTTTTACAAATGGGAATAGGAAATACCTCTCAATGGAGTCGTTAATAAAAGCATTTTTATCATTGTCATGTATAACATCATTACTAGATTTGTTGTTCCTCATACGATATTAACAGAAAATGGCACCAAATTTTGTTCATCCGAAGTAAGAAAATTGTATCAAGAATAAACTATCAGATCCAACCATTCATCTTGGTATTATGCAGCGTTCAATGGTCAATTAGGGGTTTTCATTAAGATTATTTCAAACCTACTTCAAAAGATGGGGGATAAAGATTATAAGTCATGGCCTGATAAACTTTTTCATGCTCTACGGGCTTATCGGACTACCACATGAACTACAACACAATCAACTCCAAATTCATTGGTATATGGAACAGAAGATGTCTTGCCTCTTGAAGATCAATTACCTTCACTTAGAGTCTCCATTTGTGATTAGTTATTTATAGATGAGAAATATCAAAATAATTGGATGAATTAGAATGACTAGATGAAAAATGATTTCGCACACAACACCATTTAAAAGTCTATCAGTATCAAATAGCATGATATTTCAATAAAAAAGTGCAACTTCATTCATTCATTCAAGGAGAATTGGTATTGGTCCACAAGATCCCAATGATATCGAGAAAGAAGCCTCTAAAGCATGAGCCAAAGTGGGAATGACCTTACCCAATACATAGGATCTACCCAAATGAAGCTAATTCTTTAATCTCAATGGATGGAGAACTCATTTTAACTCCAACCAATGCCCGATTTTTGAAGTAGTACTTTTTATGACACAAATACTTCCATTGTCCTTGTTTTAAGACATTAAACTGCATATCCAACTCTATCGTCCATCATTACAATAAACGATGTCCCCTATATCATCCTACACGACGTTAAACTGTGCATCGTCTCAGCAACATGATGTTAAACTAATAAGAACCCCATGTCTGTGACACATGACATTAAACTGTGATCACCGCATGCGCAATTGTCTTTTCAACTCTGTTGACATGCATTCTTAGGGATGCTAACCATGCATAATCACCAAATCATCCTTATTGGTCTCATCTTTCATGACATGACTGTCAGGTTTGTTGCTGCAATTTGTTTCTCACACCGAGCATGACTCACATGATCCTAGAATAAGCTTCGACCATGAAATTTTCTCTGGGCTGCTGACCATGCTTAAGTCCCAACATCATCTTCGTGTATTTTTCCTCACGTACACCACAATCGCTGAATCCCTATCAATTTGACTATGTGGACATTGATTCTTGCCTCCTAGGCCTGCTACGTAGGCAACCTCCTGAGGTTCAATCAAAAAAAAACTTTCTTCACATCGATTCACCTCTATTTCATACGGAGTCGATCCATGAAGCCCCAATGAACTATCTTAATAATATTTGTTCAATTTATTATTACATGACATTAAAATATGTATATCCCAAATTCCTATCTATATGATATTAAACTATACAGTTCCCCATTATCCTTGCTGCAAGACATTAAACTATATAGCACGGGTCCATGCATATGACTTTAAACTATTTGAACTTTTATCCAGTATGACAATAAACTGCCACAATCCATGATACCATCACTCGATATGAATAATCATTTACATGGTATCCAACCATGTCATGTTTCAAGAACTACTTGTGGTTTGATTCTCACTCTTATGAGATACGTAGTGACACCCAAGTCTTTAATCATGGGTCCAACCACAACTGCAATAAGGTTCTCTTTACCCCACATATGTACGAACCAAATCTGTACAAAGGGTATTTCAAGAACTATATATGGATTGATTATCATCTATATGAGATACGTAGGAATGATCTATAATTCCATGAGGTCATCCTTGAGCCTTTGGGCCTATCCCTAAACTCAACTTTAGGTCCCTTTGCTAAAACATCCCCCTTAGAGCACATGGTCTGATGTGAAACATCATACTCTTTATTCGCATCAGATATATAATGAATGCACAATTTTCCCCCTCATTATGATCCTAGATCTAGAACCCTAAACTAATATCTTCCATGCTCTCGTCCTGCATGATGTTAATCTGTATTCCAAGAACTACGTGTGGCTTGATTCTCTTCCAAATTAGATATGTCGTGACATCTAGAATCTCAATTTAGGACAATGATGAAAAAGTCTACATATAATATACTTGGTATCCATAATCCTTTACTTGACTTCCGGTCACAAAATTTCTGATACATGAGAGTTCATTTTCTTGACTATGCAGCACGTGCACATAGGTGGCCTTGAATAAGTTCTCTACATAACAGATCTATCAACCTAAAAGATGGTACTATTTGACAATGCAACTTATTCCATAATTGCCCCTGTATAATTCGACCTCTATAATAGGTTTGTCAAGTACTGGTAACTTTATTCACTGTAGATGTCTCTTTTTTCCCTTTTAGTCTTAACGACGATATGTAGGGATCTAAAAAAAACATCCATCCTCAACATATTTGTTCCATACTCTTTTCAATTATATAAAAATATAATGTTGTATAATTTTTTTATCTCTAGTTTTAATCATATGATTTAAAACCACATATTCCTTTTTTCCTACATTTGGGTCAGACCTTCGTAGAAGTCACAATCCTCCAATTCATTGATAATTCTGATTGGAAATATCCTCTCCATGTTCATGTACCATTCTCCATAAATTAAACTCCGTGCTTTGAAAATTTTGAATCCCTATAAAACATTCTTCGACTTATAGCAATAGAAAGTCAAATTTCTGAGAGTTCTTTTTCCCAAATATGTTGCACGTGCCCTTAGGTGTCCATGCATAAGTTGTCTCTATAACGGGCTTGTCAGCCAAACGATGCTACTATTTGACAATGCAGTTAATTCCCTAGTTGGGCCTGCATAATATTTCCCCTATATGGGTTTGTCAAATAGTGGTAACTTCATTATTAGTAAATACTTCCTATACTGACTTTTAAGTCTCTTTTCCCGTGTTATTCCCGAGATTCAATATTTCTCAAGTCATAGTTTACAATTTTCCCCCTCAATACATTAATATGGTAATAGGTTTCCAATAAAATTATCATGAATTGAGTCAATATCTTCAATTCAGTAAAAGCTATTTTACATTAAATATTATCCATTTTATAGTCCAACATACATGATATTAAACTTACAATAACAAAATACATGGTACTCATTAAATTGGGAACATATAAGGGTTACTCTGAACAAAATTTGAGTCCCAGCTCACAAGACATACATTTTGTTTGATTTGGGCAATATTGAGCAATTAAAGGATGCAATGTTTTTTGGGGTTGTTTATATAAGCCTAGTAAAATGAACACTATGTTTACCAGGCCCATTGTATTAAGAAAATATAAAGAGAAATTATAATGATTGTAGATGAATTGTTTTTTATTTAATGAACAAGATTAGAAGAACATCCACATACTGTAGACTCTTCTCTTTTCATTCAGAAATTACAAAAGACATTCAACATTAGTTTTCATCTATTTCACAACATCCTGAGCTTCGTTAGCAGCCACATGATGTTTATTTACCCGACCAGCTTCATTCTCTTTATCTCGATGAAGTGCTTATTTGGAATATTTGATGGATTTTATACCATATTCTTGGACTTCTTCGAACGAATTATGAAGCTGGTCAAGCTCCCATGTTAAAAAATCTTAACTCTTGATGAAAGTGAAAATGATGAACAATCTTCTCCTTGATCTTTTTTTCAGTTCCTTCAGATTTACAGCATGATCAGCCTCGTCTCAGGACACTGCAACCTGAAATTCACTGATGATGATAAAAAATCTAGCTCTGATCCGGTCTTGACGACACCTTTTCTCTTTCTCCCTCTATTAATTTACTTATTTCACTCCAACAATGATTTATTGATATAAAAAAACATCCATGTCCTAGCATAATGAACAGGGATGAACATCGTGGAATTTTTTAAGGCATATCTTCAAGAGGAACCTCAAATATTATCTTCTATATATTATTACATGCCTTGCGCCATGGGAATTAGAGCGCCTTTAGCACCTTTGTGTATGATTCAACATCACTATCATAGGGAGGAATTTAGTTTGGTATTAATTCACATAAAGAATTACAATGTTATGCTCCTTCCCTGACCCTGGTTGCTTCACCGTCTACTACTGTTTGGGCTGAGGCTGAGGCTTCACCTCATGATCTATCCATTGAAGTTGAAAACCCTATTTGGTCAATTGAAAATATGGTTAGTTTTAAAGGACAATAAAATTTCATGGATTTTCATACAGATTAAGTAAGCCAAAAATATCATCATATTTTTCCGAACAACAGATCAAAAACATGTGAAAACAACTCCCCATCTTTCCAAGTTTCAACAAGTTTTTCAAGAAGGGTTTTAGGTGGGTATGTCGTGTTATATTCCACCTCATCCAATGTTTCTGCAATAATAGGGTTGACATCAATGTCTACAATCCTTTCAATGAATTTTCAGAACAAAATTCTATTTTGATACAACTATACATTTTTAACCAAACATGGTTTGAAGTTTAACCATTAGAATATTAAAAGAACAAATGATGAAACTCAAGTATAGTTGATTCTATAACTAGATCTCCAAAATCTTCTAAATCGCATGGTAATTCAACATGATCTAAAATATAAACAATGTACAAGCCATATCTCATCATTTTATCCAACTATGTCCCAAATCCCATGTTAGTATCACCAGCGGTTGCGCTCGATATGTCTTCTTCATGACATTTATTTTGAAATCTCTGACCCCGGATATCTTATTTAAAAAAAGTTTTGGGGTCAGCTGTGGGGGTTTCCAAATGTTCTGGTGAATGTGTTAAACCTAAAACATCACATAATGGAAGTTATTTGTTGTCTCATGTGAGGTTCTATGATGTATTGTTAATTTATAAGATGTCTTTTCCCTCCTGGCATCAGAAATATGAGCAGTGTTGGAAACTAATGCCAGCTCATCTTCTCTCAGTATTTCATCAGGAACTACCGTTAGAGCAGGAACATGTGGCTATTATCCAATATACTCAGTTGTACTATGAGGATGATCAGTCCTTTCACTTAAAGTGTGAAGCTAAATAATCCCCTACAATCCCAATAATTTTGAGAACTTTTTCTTAAGTTAAGATTGATGACAACTAGAAATAATTACCACTACTGATAAAGCATTTGACTGTGTTCTTCTTTATTCGATTCCTTTTCATATTGGCCTTTTTGGGAGGACTGGAATCCTCATCTCTAAAGACATGTTTTAGAGAAAAAAATGTCATTTCTATCTCTTCATCCATGGCTTGTTGAACTGGAGATACTTCACCAGGCTCCCGAGGAGATTGAGTGGCTCCAAGAGCGGTGCCACATGGGATATATAGCGGAAAAGGGATTTCAGTTGTTCTTTCTAATAGAAGCTACAAGATAAAGAATATTATTTTCATTAAATATCAAATATTTGATTAAATTTAAATTGAAATAAAATAGAATTATGGGAAAAAGGAAAAATTACATCTTCAGGAGAAACATAATCATGCCACTCTTCATCTAATGAAAGACCAATCCCCTCAGTGGTACCACGGTCCATCATTTCCTTCACCCATTTGGTGATAGGAACTGACTAATCAGTGGCATATATGAGCTTTCACAACTCTTTGAAGTAATCCCTCACTTAATTGAGGTTTTTCATAAAACATATGTCAGTGGATGCTCAGAGATTCCCCACTCTAGGGATATGCATCCCTTTCCATAAGTCCATCAAGGAAGTTTCAGCATTATAATATAAACTAAAGCATGTCTAGATATCCTCTGGTCATAAATATTCAGAATTTTCATAAGAAGACCATGAAGAGGGTCCTACAATCTGGGACATTAACATCTTCCCAGCTCCTGCAATCATATATAATAAATAAGTCAGGGAAACTTTTTACTCTATAAAAAAATTGAAATTTAATTGCGTCAATGATATTACTCACCATGAGTCGATGCAGTAGGTCTCTTTACTCTAGTAGGTGGATTATCTCTGCCACAAGTCCGCTTAGACACATATCGTGCCTCATCATCCCCATCTTAAGAATCCGGTGAATCTGCCTCCGGTGAGGAACCTGGTGAATCAGCTCAGGGTGAGGAAGAATCACCTTCCAAATAAAAGATCATTCCCTAAAAGTTCTTTTATTTCTCCCCACACGAGGGATCAGATGATTTAGTACCCCTTCAGGGTATGATTCTACCCAGCTCTCGGCATACCATGTAGTCAATTGACATTCTGCTCCAACAGCTGGTAGATCAAACACCCCCCCAGTCTTCTCCATAATTGTCAGCAACCATATTTGACGAGAAACTATCAGATTCTACTCTATCCTAACATGAACTGGAATATATATGGTAATCTTCTGCAGATATTTGAGTTGATGAGCAAATATGTATGGATCATAGGCCTCGCATATAATATATTCGTCAATCCACGTGGCCAATTTAACATCTCTACATTCCAACATATATTCCCTTAACTCTCGTATGGCTATTCCATTATCAAAACATATCCCTGTTGTAAGATTTCTGTAATGAAAGAGGTGAAACCCCTAGAACATTCCCACCCTTATTTTGATTCCATATGCATTGAGGGATAAGGGAGAAATTATGGAAATGGCGTGAACAGACAGCCGAAAATAACTTCCAAGAACCTGCACCCCACATTGAACAACATATGCCCTAAAGTGAGTGGCGCTCCATCCCCATAAAATTTGGAACGGTCCCACTATTCATAGAGGAGACTTACACATATAAACATGAAGTACACTCCTATGAATATTTTCCAAAAATGTGGTGTCCAGCCCAACCATCTTCCTTTCCACTAGCTTGGCTACAGCGACAAAGGTCCCCAGCCTCACACCTACATTCAACTCATGAACCGGTAAAAGGTAAACACTGAACCAAAATGCCATAAATCCTTCCAAACCGGTCTTTGCTAGAATTTTCTTATTCACTTCATACCCCCACCTATCAAACTCTCCTTCTTCCAAAATTTGAAAAAATGTGCCAAGAACACCCCCCTTTGCTGCTCTTGGAAAACTAGTAGGATGAGCGCATGAAGGTCCCTCTTTTTTCTTATTAATAATAAACATGTTTGTCCACTACACTAGATGGATATATTTTCTAGAGTGGGTTTTCATGGTGTTGGTATTCTTAAACATCCGGAAAATTTTCATTAACTCTTGAGCAAAATATGGAGTCTTCTCCGAATCATTCCAAGTCACCTTGGGGTGGATGAATTCATCATACATATCTCCGAAAATTGGATCCCCTGAAATCTTGTAGACCTCCCACAAACTGACACCAAATTCTCCATGAGTCAGATGGGAAAAATTTGTTTTCGGGATCTATCTACTGATTAACTCTGACATGAAATTGTCATTCCTATAGACATATGTCTGCCCACCCTAGACAAAATCATATATTAAAGCTCCATTCATATCATCAACAAAATCTACATAGGTTTGTCGCACCCAATATGACAACATCCAAATAATCTTCACACATCTTCCCGGATGGAAATCCCAACTCTTTTTCAATCCATTGGATTGGTCCACATGAGAATTTAGAAAGATAGAGGTATAGCAATGCGGCAGCAGCTCAGGTTTGTGAGGCATCAGATCTAGAGCACATGGGCTATGATGCATTATGAATACCTTCTCCACTGTTCCAGCATTAGAAAATGATCTTGTAACTGAGACATTTTCCAAAGAGAAATTGGTGTTTGTCTGAAACCAGGAATGAGGAATATAATTATTTGTCTTTGGAACAATGACTCCTTGCAGATGACCATGACCATATAAAAGTAATTATATGATCTGTGGGAAATTTTCATGATATTTCTTTAAGTACATAACCATATCAGAGAGAGTGCTATCATAGATAACATAATAACACTGGCTGAAAAATTTCATCATGTCATCTATTCTCTTTCTGGACAACTCAGCAACTGATCTAATTCTTCTCGGAGCCATTGAATATGCACAAATATGAAACAAGAAAACCTTAAGTATGTTTTATTTGTGATATCTTATTGAAGAAATCAAAAAAATGGAAAAGGAATCAAGCACACAAGTCCCAAGATGGCACACAAGTCAATCAAGTTGCACATGTTTTTCCACCCTAGTCATGATACGTAAGTCAAATACCTTTTGCAGAAGCACGTCAAAAAAATAGTGAAGACTGAAAACCGGTGCACCTGTGTGACGAGAGCTCGAGCTGCAGGAAATTGAATGACTTCATTAAGGAATGAGACTATATATATAAGCGAACAAGACCACCTGCGTGCCATACATGGACATCCCATCATCTGTGTGTTGTACTTGCGTGCCACAGACCCTTGGTTTTCCAAAATTACCTCAGAGCCAGATCCTCTTTCCTTTACAGATCCCACTCTAAGGGGGACTTTTTTTATGATCTTTTTTTCACACAGTCCATTGAATGGAAAAGGAGAATACCGTAAGAAAAAAGATGGCCACTCATTGAAGAAAATCCAAAATTGTCAATGGCATGGACTAGGAACCCATTTGGAGGGAGTCGTGAAAATTTCATGTGCACCGCGCAAGTCACTTTCTCTCCACCTATGGTTCGCGCAAGTCACATGTGCTCCCTATTCTTTTTTAGCCCAAGGTTACAGGTGGCCTATAAATACCCCATGTGGGCCCCCCATTTTAGTAGAAATTTCCCCAACTCAGATTCAATCTCTGGTCGCCCAAGTCTTTAACTCAACTCTTCTGAAAGAATCTATGGTAACTTATTACCAAGAATGGAAAACTTGAGAGAGTAGGATAAGGCTTAATTGTTTAGGACTGATCAACACTTGTACGGCAATGTTTCCAGACCTCTTTAAAATTGGAAACACTTGCGCGCCGCCTTACCCTTTCAATGAAACATGAGTGCCTCCCTTTTGGAAACATCTTAGAACAATACTAAAGTACTGAGTTACGTCTCACCCAAGTTTTACCCTATATATTCTTCATTGACCAGTTAAACCCATGCCATGAAATTAAACTTCTGCGGCCAAGACATGCACACCAAATGATTTGTGCTGCCATACTTCCACACCAACGTTATTTTTGTGCCTCTCTCCCGTTCACCTCTCCTCATCAAGATATTAATCCTCAAAACCTTTTCAAAATACATTTATGGAATGGTTCCTTTGAAGGATTATTTATCTGAATGTAATTATGTGAGATCTTCTCCCAAAACCCCTTAACTTATAAGCTTTATGTCACTACGGTTAATGGTTTACTATATAAACTCATCCTTTAAAATGAGAATATATTTGTATTATGGGATTCCTTTTCAGGTTTATACCCATGGTTAAAACTCCTGGGCATCCTTCTCAGGAGTGAGCCCCAGTGATGGTTTTATTAAACACTGGGAATCCTGCTCATAAGTAATTCCCATTCTTAATTTCATTTGATTTGGGCTTGCTTCTCATGAATAATACTCAATCAGAAGTCCCATTTAATTTGGGAATCCTAATTAGGAGTAAGCCCGAGGATAAAAATCCAAATCTCCATAAAGTACAAATACCTTTATGGAACTTGTTCCATGGAATCTTTCTTGATGTAAGTCTTGGTCATCATTTACATGGGTAGTCATACATATGTATGCCCCACATCATTTCTTGTGACTGCCCCTTTTGTGGAACAATCGTCAGGTTTACTGATATCTCTTGTTTCTCACACCGCGCATGACTCATGTGATCTTAGAGTGTAAAGGTAATCACAACATCTATTTTGGGCCGGTAACCATGCATAAGTCCCATATTTCCACCCCTGAACTTTGTGAACGTTGATCTATTCCTTAAAAGAAGTGTACATTGGAATCCTTTCTAAGGTTCAAGACCATCATTAAATAATTATTTTCCATCCCATATTACGTTAAAATATATCCTTCTTATTGATCTATGTGGGTTACGATTCCCTTTTAATGAGGATACGTAGGTAGCTCATTTGCAGGTATGATTCCATCTCTGAAATAATCCATTTATGTCTAATGAACGATAAACATCAAGTTCCCCAATGAGTGTATTTCAAACCAGTATGGTCATCATGATAAAGAAGTGATTTCTATATAATGTATTGAAGGATACCATTAACTATGAATCTAAAATACATTTGGATGATTCTCTATCAAATGAAGTACCTCAAATATACATAAAATATTATATAAATCTTATACATATAAATCATCGATTTCCAAATCAAAAGGAAAACTCATTTTTATGAAAGGTAAATTAATTTGGATTCAAGAAAATAACCTAAATATATAAGAGTCCCAGATTATGCAACAATTCCCCACAAAAGGTTTGATGAGCCTAACCATCCATCCTCTTTAGCAATAAAAATTCTTAAGCCTCATCGGTCTACAACTAATGAGAACCTACCTTTGGAAAGTACGTCAAAATGGATATAGAATCATTAGGTGTTTCCAGTTCTACGAATAAACCCATTATGAAACCGATTAGAAATTTTGGACCTTAAACAAACAAGGTCATCCCCACATCTAGATGACACAATATTATAACATTGGAAATATTTAGTCTACCTTAAATGGATGATTATAATCATCCATGATACGTAAAATCTCTTCCACTATAATTTTAAAATAAAATTACCTCACACTTTACAAGATAGTCTTAGAAAACCAATAAATGATATAATACTCTCATGTCATAAATAATAACAAGTTTCATTGAAATCATAACCACAATTGACATGATTACTCAATGAAGGAACAATATTTTGGAGGTCCCAAAATACCAAAAATATCTATGGTTTTTTCATTCCATGTGAATAATGCTTTATTACATCATATCCCATTTATATAGGGCTCTGTTGATTCTTATTCCTTTCTCAGTACTAATGAAATCATGTAGTAATGAAAAATCATGGATAAAAAAGAATTTTGATTTTTAATAAAGGGTCCACCTACCTAAACCCAAAAGTATCCATCTTTGTTAAGATCCACTAATTACTAACCAATCCCATAAATTAGAATTTCAATATGAATATATTATTTATGATCCTATATCATGCTATATAAAATTAATTATTAATTATAAATAAGAATAAATATAGTTCTTTTTTATTATAAAGTGGCATAATTTATGAAAAACACATTTTAAAATTCCACACCATAAAACCACAAAAAACCTAGGATTTCATCCCACTAGAATTGCTTTTATCCATTCCATAGAAAATTCATATAGAATAAGAGGAATAATAGAGTGATCTGTTGATGATTTCAATGAAATGGGAATATAACACACTAAAATATGCATCTAAAAAGAGAATATATATAAATGAAGATAGAGTGGTATATATATGCACATATACAAATCAAACCCTTAATTACTAGATTTATTGTAAGGATTACATTTAAAAACATCAAAAAAAAACTATTATGTTTAATGTTTTATATAACATATAATAACATTACAATAAAAGTTGGATCTTTAAATAGTGTGGTTATTTTATATAAAAATTATCCCCTGAATTGACACACATATGTCATTTTTGAAAAAACATCCTTGATCAAGATGAGGACCTATACATAAAGATTGAAATTTTTATATATTTTTTATATGGTTAAATCCAAAAAAATAATTATAATTTTTTGATTAGAACCTAATGATTTGTAAGGGAGATAAAAATAAATTAAACTCATTAGTCGATTAAAATAAATGAAAATTCTTGAAAAACATTTCGCTTATAACATAATAAATTGTGATCTCAAAATCACTTCTTAAATATTCCAATTAATAAAATATATAAATCTTTTAGAAATTATAAGAAAACAATGAAGGTATCCAGGTAGATCATATTCATCTCCTTTTTCAAATAAACCATTTATATAATCCTTTGAACGAGAATAATTTATTTAGTTGCATGCATCAATTAACCTCTAGAGACTAAATCATTACTAAATGGATAATAGCGTAATATACTGATCTCAAGGATAATCATCTATAATAAAAAATAACTATAACATGATCAAAACCATTGTAATGTGGAATATTAATCATTAAAATCATAATCAATGAAATATGATTATGAAAAATAATTAAATCAATATGTCAAATAAAGTTACGTAGGAATATCAGTTTTGTTTTCTGACTCTTTAAAAATGAGAAATTTTTTAAAATAAAGAGAATATGATCTCTAAAAACTATATAAATTGGAAAAAGTGATCATAATAATGATGAAAATAAAAAATTCCCAGAAAAGGTGATAACTTTTACATAGTAAAAAAATATTCATTTCACACTTTTGAAAATATTGTTAAAACACCCCAAATTAAAGGAAAATTATTTGGCTTGAATATTAAAAAACAATTAAAAATATGTTTTAAAGCAAAATTCATTTCTTCGAGTATGGATATTAGTTTTATGACCTCTATACTCATAAATAAAAAAATTTATATTATTATATACATTATTCTACATCCTTTTTAATTTTATTTCCTTTTTATGAGTATTTCATTTAATTTATTACCTGTTTACTATACTAGTATGGGTTATGTATTTCCTTTTATGACCATTGAGGTCAAAATCTAGAAAATAGTGTTATAAAATTATTAAGGGTAAAAATTTCATTTATAATGGTTACATATGTTAATGATAATTTATGTAATTGGTGTTATATTATACTAAAAACACTATGGAAAAATAAGGTTGAATGTAGTTTCTTTTCTATCAATCTTCATTGATTCTCTTGTTTTTTAAAATTTAAAAAACTAGGATTGTTCATTTTTATTAGACTTCTTATGATGTTTTTATAACAATTCCATATCTCTTAAAAAATTATTTAAAATTTAATATTTATATAATACTTATTTTATTTTATTTTTTAATCATCTATGACATGAATATTATAGCAACATTTATGATGGTTTTGAAACTAACCAAAACAAGAACATGTTATAATGACTAAATGATTATAAATATATTATTAAATAAAAATAATATCACTTTTTTTAATCAAATGTAATTACAATAAATGTTATTAAAGTGATAAATTTAATTCAATAATATAGATATGGATAAGATAAATTAAGAATAATTGTATGATTTTATTACTTTAAATGTGTATTTGTGTTCCAATTTTAGTTGGGTAAAGCATAAAAATACAATTTAATATTAACATTTTAAAATAATTAATAATTTAGAATCCCTATAAAATAATATTATATAATTTTATTAATTTTAACTACTAGCCATGTATTGATTATATGAAAAATGAAATACATTGTTCATAGATATGTTGTACTTCATGTAGCTAGATTTGTGTGTTAATTATCCCAAGGATAATTAGAATGTATCTAATGGTTTTTTCTAACCTGTCGTTAACTACTAGAGAATTCATATATGGATGTATGTGTGATGGTGACTAGAATTGAGTGGGAATATGATAAATTTTGGAAGATTAATCTTAATGCACATGTGCACATGCACACACCTCTCCAAACACACCAAAGTAATGTGAAAGTGTATAAAACTATAATAACAAATGCATTAACATACTATAACATCAAGAAATAGAGACAATATATAAATTACTGAATTAAAATAGGTAAAACACTTTCCCAAATACTAAATGGTAGTTCTGACCTTGTAATATGGGTTGAAATAGTCTCAATATGCTACCGCAAGTTAAAAAATAAAAATACTACCGTAACATCCAAATTAAATAATGTTCCACTCGCACTATGTCCATCTAAATCTCTATTACACTCTATATCATCTCTAATGGAAAAGAAATGTTCTAGAAAACACAATATAGAGGTGATTGTAAACATACCTATAAGGAAACTAAAAATCACCACGATATAATACCTCAAAAAATATTTAGCTCAAGCCATAAATAAGATCGAATGTAATGGATATAGTAGTAGATATACCTAAAGAATTAAATAAATGGAGCGAGTTTTTTATTCTTTATAGTCATCTCGTTGATTCTGAATTTTTACCATGAAATCAAAATCATCTCTTCCTTCCATCCACATATCCTCTCTATACCATTATAGATGATCATCAAAAACCAAGTACTTTTAGTAGAATAATCAACAATAATGGTTGATTTCATACACTTATATGTCTCGTTAGGAAGGGGACGTAACTAATGTTGATGACATAGTATCACACATCCAATAATATAGGGAGAATAATATACCCAATATTATCAATAGTTCATAAATCCTATATATAATACAACTGGGAGAATTACACACCACACCTAAGGATTCTAAGAGGATACTCCACCATGACTCTCCTTTCATTATTGGTTTCCAATAAATAAGAGTTTCTATAAGTTAATCTCATTACATAAGGAAATTATTTTGTCATTCATGATCACTTCCAATTTATAATCATTTGTACCTTCTGATGGAAATTGACTATCCCATTTTATATTGAAAATTCTACTCATAGTGGTAATCATATTGGTTCCAATCTGTGAAAAATATGTATTAAATAGTTTACCAAGGGTTACATGATGTGTAACCCATAAGTATTTTTTTAATCACAAACTATATCCCCACATTGAATGCAGATGTTCAACTACATGGTGTGTTTGATCTACCACATGCTGTCTCAGTCCATATTTCCTGATCTATGTCACGTTAACCCATTTTTCTATCATAAATAATGAACATTATGTAGTCCAAAAAAAAAATTTTGTGGACATGTGGTATCTAGGGATCTATTCTATATACAAATCAGTACAGTTTGCATGGAACCACATTGAATGATTCGTATTAACACAACTCAATGTTATTTAATCACCATGTAATTCAATTATATTTTTTAGATTAGAAACATGGATTATTTTATTCTCAAGTAAACAGTATGTATTCATTAGATTCCTAGACTCTTGCACTGATGACGAGTCTCTAGATTATTTAATAGATAAATGACTAAAACAATCAATATTCACATGTTACATTATCAATTTCATTCTAGATATCATCTTCCATTTAATTATTATCAAATTAATTTATCCCCTTCAGCTAATATAAAATTTCCAACAATATTACACATAGAACAAACTCCACATAAATATACATTTGATTTATGTATTAATCAAAATAACAATATAAATTAAAAATATTCAATAAATTTTTTTTTAATATTGTTCTGTTGGAAAAATCATTGATCACTTAAAAATTTGGTCTTTCAAATTTGGTTGAACCATTAGTAAAAAAGGTCACCAGTTTTGAATGCTCCAAAAATTGAAGATAAAACCCATAAAACATAATAGTGAGGAACTAATATTGCAATTTCATTATTATATTCCATTCCATGATGGATTTTTTATATATAGGGATTAAATTACATTACGAAAATGGAATTAAATCATACTTCCAAATTTTACAAAAATTAATAATTTTATGTCCATATAGAATTCAAAGTATGGATTGAATGGTGAAGGATTTGAACCATATTTTTTTTTAAAAAATAATTTTTAATGAAAAAATTATAATAAAGATAATAATAAAGGATTACCTCAATGAATAATTGATTTTTGGAGAATAAAATGTCCATTGGGTTTGTTTTATAAGACTCTATAATTATAATTGTTTATTATTAATTCTGGGATCATTTGTCAATGAGTTCACAGTGAAATCTTTCCTCTGGCACTAAATAAATTCTCTATATTTTTGCGGTTAAACATAATGAATATTTATATAGGTTTTTATATTTTATAATTTATAGAATAATGGTAATTAAAATTAATTTAATTGATAAAAATTAATTTTTGTATTCCACATTTGATGGAGTTTTATCTAAAAACCCTAATTGAATAATCATTATGTCAATCCTATTGTATAACATGTGTTCTTGATAAAATAGTGGTCTCAGTTTCCACTTGAAATACACTATCAATAAGATAAACCATTATTTCCAATAGTATGAATATGTGTGAGTTATTATATTTAATATATATAATATATAATATTTTTTATGTATTTTTCAGAAAACACCATGCCAACTCCATGTCTAGTTATGAAAATATTATTTAAAATATCTAAATGGTCTAGGGATAAATACTAGATATATTAAACTCAACCCACCCTCAAGGCCTTTCATCTCATAAAGAAAAAAATACTTGAACATGAAATTCTATTAATCTTTAATCTATTTTTACCCTTCCAAAGGTATATCTTTAAGTATCTCATGATTCGATGTAAAATTCACATAGGGAAATTTCCTCCCACAATGGATATTCAAATGTAAATTCTCAATAGGTAAAGGGTATTATGGAAATATAGATCAGTCTTAAATGTCACTATCTCCTAAAATTAAAACATGAAATGTATCATTGATTTATTTCCTTACCATCCATGTATGAAATAAATCCGAAAATTGATATAACCATGGAAGTTATTTATGGTGGTGGACATACCTAATGAACCAAAAAAAGATTCTAAAATTGATCCATGACCCATCGAGAGATCCTTCAGGCTCAACTAAATCTATGTAAACCATGGTGAGGTGAGAGCATCAAGATGATGTGGTCTCCATCATTGAAATCCAATGTCTTGATGATTGGTCATTATAGGACTACTGATGGAATTTTGATCCAAAAGATCTCTTTTGGATGATATTCACTTTCTATTTCACTTATTTCTCCAAAAATGGAAACATAAATAGGCATTTTTACATATATAACTAGCACAGTTATGACCTATGTCTTCTCCTAAAGAGAGAATCAATTAGAACTATAAGAGTAATATAGTGGTAATAAAAGTTGTAATAATACTCAAGAAGTGTTTATTGATCCACTTACCATTGAATGAAGTTTATCATGATACCCCACAATATATCCCCCATGAGAATGATATTTTGAATTTGTTGGATATCATTTTGGTGCTGTAACTCCATTCTCATCCATAATTGGTTCTAAAAACCATCAATAAAACAAATTTTTTTGATATAAGAAATGATCGTTAGAGTATAAGATAATAATCCTGCGAAAACCATGAAGCTGGTCGATCTTTTTCACCTACAAGGGTCCTCGAATTTCCACTAAAATGTTCTCTATGAAAGAAAGGATGTGGGATAATTTCATTATTTGATCTATAATATTACATGTAGGTACGTGAAATGTCACCATCCATGGAAATCATAAAATGAGCTCCACATATATACCATCCCAGTTATATTCTAGTAACATAAAAGGTTATTCCAGACATATAGGAAGAAAATGGTCCACCTTCACACACTAATTAGTGATTCATAAAGAGGGTAACTCTTCCACAATCCTCCTATTACCAATCTACCAAAAAATATTCAATTCATCCTGAAACATCTTTTCAACATCAGAATATACTTTTAAGGGTATGTAGGTATTTCTCTTAGAACCTATTATTGAAGAATTACTTCCTCCCTAGTATATCCCCAAAAGTGAATGATATACTCCCCAGTTATAGAAAATTTATAAGTGGAATACCCTATTAGGTTTTTGTCACCCATGATCTCATTGTCAGTATCTCCAATACATTATTCCTTCACATGATACAACATTGTTCGGATTACAACCATTGATCAAATATATACTACTAGTCCGTCCTTTACTATGGATAACTAGAGAGTGGGTGAATTCATTAATACCTTACCTAGAACGATGTAATATAATTTATATATGATATGATCTTAAACAATACTCTACTTCCTATGAACAGAGACTATCCTGATGATATATTCATGTAGTAACCCCATCAACAATTTATTTATTAGGTTACGCTGTCTTTAAATGAAGATATATCAGAGGTAATTATGGTCAGAATAACTTTCAAATTTCCAACCATGAAGGTGTTGTAGATATGTTTTTACAATAAATATAACAATTACCTACTTAAGGAAAATTGGGGATTAGTTTTTCATATGGAGTTGAAGATGAACACATTCATATGAGTCACTACTTATGCATGCTTTAAAACAGCATATACTAGCTCAATAATCGTCATAGAACACTACAATGTCAGCCCCACTTCAAGAAACAACAATATTTTATTGCCTTATGATGCCAATATAACTACATAATGTCCTTATCTAACACCAACTTATATATAAAACGATAAAATTATTAGGTCAAGGTAGTCATTGGATTCTCAAAACATGGGAATCTGGGAATGAATAGTCAGTAGTAGCTAACTAAACTGAGGAATCTATGAAGATATTTTAGTCTTTCTTATATATCTTAATATAAAATTAAATAAATATTTAATTATTATATTTCTACTCCATCATTATTGATAACATATTCATGAAATATGTCCTCCTTAATGAAAAAATAACTCTTTGAAATTTTTATGTATAGCTAATGATGGTTATGTACATCCATATTCATCCACAAATACTTTGTGTTATTAGTATAAAATATTGATAACATGATTATTTATTTCTTAAAGACCACAATGAACATGTTTTATAATTGATGGATTATCTAGAAAATGTTCCTCATAAACAATTATGGTTTTTATCATTCCAAAGGGATTAACTAGTTACTAATATTAACATTAGCGGAATCTAAATGGTTTATTTAGTATGTCCTCCTCATGAAACCATAGATATCTATTACCTAGCAATAATATGACCCTTAAAAAAGAATGTTACCCTTTCAACTGATTATAAAGTTTTTTGATTCACGGTAATCAATACCTATTCTAAATATTCTCCTATTTTAGATTATGATAATCTATACACAACATCAACATTCAATTTTTCATCATAGTGAATAATATCAAAGCTATATACGGGGACATAATTGGTAAAATAAATCATTTATTATAATGGAATCCATAAAAAAATTCAACTAAAAAATTATAGTAATATACGTATGATATGATAATAATTATTTAATAGTGCGCCCTATATTGAATACAATACAGATTTCGACCAACCGAAATGGTGGTTAACTATGAATATCCTTGAAGAATACGTTTAGGTATACCATTATTGATACATTGAACCAAACATCAATCAATTTTTATACACCAAGATTTATTGTACTAAACTACTGAACATTTATTGAAACCACCTACTCGTTATTCCAACAACATCTAAATGGAATTCCTTCTCAATGGTTTTGGGAAATATTGAACTAGTATCTTCAGTACAATGAATCCTTCGTAAACAAACATTCAATCTTGGAAATATTTTAAAAATCTTGTACATACCAACAATGATATCATACATTCTCATTAATGATATGAATATGTTCATGAAAAAATCTACCTATCCAGAACCAAGTCACAATAATAATTGAAGTACATGATCACAAAATCCCCTACAGAAAGTTTCTTCATCCATAAATGTTATGCTAGAGGTTACACTATAATTTCTATTTCATTAAAATGGGTAAAGGACATAAAGGAAGTCCTTCAGTAATTCTTATTAATACTAAATCATTCCTAGAGTTATAATTTATCATATATCGAAGCATGTTGATTTTCATATGGTAAAAAACCTTTATTGACTGAACTCAAAACATCCATGTCCACTAGCACCGTGTGACAAATCTAGAACCCATGGTGAATTTTCTAATAATAAAATTATCCACCGCTTACATCTTTACAGACATGAATTCCATATCTACCCCACATCAGATCACCATACTTATTTAACATCCTCTACCATGGGGACCCATATAATGTCTTCTTATCTTCTATGGAATATAGTTTTAGGATTTCCCCTGAGATATAATCCCAACCATCAAATTTGTATCATACAATAACCCTGGTATGACTAAATCCTATATAGGATCGATGCATCCCTCATCCCTATATCTGATCTAGAGAACACATAGTTATCTTATTTAAGAATATTTCATACTGCCATCTTCTAGTCAACAGTATCAAATCATCCACATGTAAACTACTAAATTATCATGCAATTGGTGGGATTTCAACCAGAATCTAATATATGACTTTAACTCACCCCTGTACCCTGGAATTTTTGGGGATGTGTAGGGGAACTATTCCGACATGATCATCTCATTGAAGTATATACTGGAAAATTTTCTCATATATGTGACCATCAAGATCTATGTCAATAGTTTATCTTGTGGTATAGCTATTCTGTGACATATATTTTTGCATTGATAATCTACACCACTATATCTAAGAAATATATTGGATCCACACTTATTATTTTGTCACAATGAAATACACCACCCTATTGAGTCACTCAAACTTACTCCACGGTATATTTTCCTCATCTATCATTAGTGTCACTGAGCACCTTCATCTCCCTACTAAGCCGTAGATAAGGATATCGAAAAGAACATAAATTTAATTTTGAGGGTACCCAAAAATGAGAAACATCCTAGTCATCATTGATATCTTTTCATTTTCTATCTATGTTTCTATATTTCCTAGAAATAAAGGTAGTTTATATCTTCAGAACTCATAATGAACGTTTAGCCTATGTGCATCATCATAATGATCTTGTAAAATGGTACTCATCCAAGCATGGTTATGAAAACTTCCATTGCCACTAGAGGGTGGACTATTAACTATATAAATGTTGGAAGTACAACTAATTTTATACCTATTGGAAACATCACTTTTAAATGCCTATACACTATGAATTCATTTCTAAGATAATAAATATAAAAATATTGATTTATATCTCTAAATAGAAATAAATGTTGAGGAATCATAATATATTCAATATAAACTATGATAAAAAAAGAATATTTGTGGATCAAACTCAATATGAACATTAAAACCATAACCCATTATTTTTTACTTCATTTACCACTATTTTACTGATTAAAACTGACTTAGTGTACTAATATAATAATTCATCTATCCTTCCTAGTGAATAGAGATTTCCTATTCCACACCATCCTTATATTTATTGGTTACTTATACAAACTCAATAGAAATCAACATTGTTTACAAAAATCTTTATAAAATAATCAACATAACATTATCCCAAAATTCCTTCCTACGAATAACATAGGCTCTAATTCCATATTGATACGACCCATACAATTGATTCTCGTATTGTCACATGTAATCCTTGTATTTAACCCCTAGACCAACTCAAATAGGATAGGGGACAATGAGATTAACTTACATGGAATACCACACATATGGTTGGAATTAACCAAATTCATAAGTACACATTAGCACACATGTAAAACCCGGAATGAGTAATGCAGAATCGTAAACAATTTTAATAATAAAATATTTAAAAAACAAAAAATCTGTGTAATAGAAAAAAATGAATATAAGTGGGGTAATGTAGGAAACATAAAAGGGTAATAATATAAACATATGTTTATTCTAAAAAAGTGTAGAAATATTCAAATTATTTCACCAGAATTATGAAAATATTCTCGATGCAAACATTCGTTATATATTCCCAAGGAAAAATTCATTTTTTAGATTCCAGGGTGATATTATATTCCTCACTGGAGACACCATTTATGGGATCCAAATTTATTTTTTATGTTATAATATCTTGTGAGTTAATATATTTAATATTTATAAAAAATCAACATCTGTGTTATATAACACATGAATCTGGAAACCTACACCACGACGAGTTCTGAAACAATTAATTAAAATATCTATGAAGTGTATATGTAATAAAAATTCAAGATAAATTTGTATATAAATAATAAAAGTTTTGTAAATTAATCATATATATATATATGATTATATTAGCAATGATAATAATACTTTGGATGGAGGTGGAAGAATAAATAATATTGATGTAACTCAGTTAAGAATATTAACTATTCCTGGGATATCCTCTATTAAGCCAGACATTGGGTATTCCTATGTTAGTCTTATTGAATTTCCATAACATATAGGATATGTGAAATAATTTTTTTGGATGGATTTTATTATCATGTGATTTAGATAAGATTCTTAGTGTCCATGTAGATGTAATTTTAGTGAAGTGGTATTTCTATAACAAATGGGAGTAACAATATTGTAAATATTTGACATCTTAAAATATCAAAAATGGTAAACTTATGAAATGTCGAAAAAGAAAAATAATAATTTAAATTACATGATAAGTATTTTTTATTTTTCCACTATAACAATTTAATCATTTATCATATTCACTATCATTTTACCTAAGTATCATTTTTTTTATTTCTAATGATGATGTGGACCTCATTATGTACTTTTAATATTATGACTCCAACTATGAAGTATTTTTTAAAAATTAAATTTTTAGATGTTAAATAAATCAGTTGTAACTTAATCAAATATAATCCAACGAAATTTTTCATTTACAATCATTCCTTGTTATGTATAAAAATGAATTTCTACCAAAATCACCCATAGTATTGAATGGCATGAAATTATTTATTTTATGAATTAAAAATAGAAATCATTTAATTTCAAAATACATTATGAATGAAATTTTAAATTTTAATACTTATTCATAAAAAATATTATTATATTTTAAAAAAAATCTACTCTTCCAAAAAATCATCAATTCCATAAAAATCAATAAAATTTTAAAAAGATACTTTTTATATGATGAGCCAAAAATGATTTACAATTTCTCAAAGTTACAATCATTTATTTAATTTTTTTTTATAAATTTAAAAAATAATACATGTAATACAATTTATATAGAATAAAAAGTAATCTATTTTTCAATATGAAAAATCAAATTCTAGTTAATTATCATAATAAAAATGATTATTATATAATATCTGTAAATATAAATCAATTGAATTAATCAGAATGAAATATAAAATTTTTATATTATATAAAACCACGGGTTGTAAATATTATAATAACCTTCAGTTTTCCATTAAAACCCATATAAAACAACCCTTGCTATGGGGGATCGAAGAGAGAAATGATGAGGGAAGGTTTTAACAAAAATATCATACACTAAATAACCATTTTAATTAAAATTTGAAGTATAAAAAATGGAAATGATGAGTGTATCATTATTTTTAAAATTGGGAAATGGGAAATTCCTGGAATGATTAGCAAGGTTAATGGCATGATAGACACTTGAGGCCAATCATCTTTGCATTCCCTATTGGTTAATGTCATGAGGGAAATTTCTATTCTGTAATCAAAATCATAATTTACCAATAATGGATACCTAGACTTCGTCCATTGAATTTCAAGGAATAGTTAGTCTTTACCAATGAAATATCATAAGGGAATACATAATATTTTCTAAATAATATATTTTTTCCTCCTTTACAACATGTTTCCCTATTCCATGACATGTCCACACATTATGTTTATTTATGAGCCAAAGGTCACACAAACACCTGTGAAACTCTAGAAATAAAATTTTATTGTGGTACCCTCCACCTTCATACAGTGGTACCTACATAAGAAAGTCATGGTTCATTATCCATACACTCATAATGTCATTATATCCACCTATCAAATTGTGATGAGGCTTCTCTATTAAAAATAAATTATGGGGTTGCTACAAAAGCCACTCGAACATTTATTCAATCACATTAAATACACATGATGCCTTCAAACATGTATAAAAAATACATTTGGTTTATGTACCCTCAAAATACTAGTCTTAATCATGATTCTTGATATATCCCATTCCTTTACATTATAAATTTACAATTCTATGCTATTTAAAAACCTGTAATGACATGGTTCTATCATAACACAAAAAATTATATATTATCTTCCTTGAAAAGCCATTGTTTTCTTTAACAATAATTATTTGACCACATCATTTTTGAATTCATTTATAATACTCAATGTCCTATCCCAAATCAAGGAACACTAAACCACTATGAAACTACCAATATTTAACTATGATATTCCGTATATTTTGAGCTACCAACTCATATGAATATCTAATATTGATAAAATTTCCATCAATACTCATATTTATCAAAACACTTAAGAATCGAAAACCAATTATATGCCATTAATAAGTCCTTCCCAATAATAATAATATACTAATAATGGATGATTATAGGACATAATGATCCCAAAAGAAGGATACTACATTGGTAAATACACTTAATGTGTCCCCTTGGTGTGAAAGATATTGTTTCAATTTCAAATAACTCAATTTAATTTGAAAAAATATTTAGTCATGAACCAGATGAGAATTCCAAAAATTTATCTATTACTATAACTAACACAATATAACATGTCAAGATCATCATGAAATAATTCCATAGAGGAATCATTAAATAATTTACATTTACAAAATGATATCCAAACATGAAAATAATTATAATTTGTTGGTTTTTATATTAAATCCTCATTCCGGCTATCAAACGATATTCAAAAGAATCAATTTGTATCTAATTTAACTCACTCTTAAATCAAAACAAAACCATTACTATATTAATTCCAACACATGGTCTCCATCTAAATTAAAACTATAATACTGTCAAAACAAACTAAGAAAACAAAATCCAGTTGCACTCTAGAATACAATTTCATTCTCACTATCCACTAATAGGTTTCACTACATCTATAATGCTAAAAATATGAAGTTTTTTGTTCCATAATAGATACGATAGTCACCTCCATAGGATATCACATCTCATCACTATATTGAACAATAATTTCCAATCATTATAAGGAATCCTTTAGTTTACAAAAAATAATGATTGGAATAAAATATCCCACACCCACCAATGATCAAATAAACATAATAATAAATAAAATTTCATATCTTTATAGAATAATCACCCTTGAAATTCACAAAAAATCATATGAAATAACGGTCACCCCATACAAAATCCATTTTGTGAGATGCACACCCTATATAATCACTTACATTACTCCTCAATCCATGTTATGATTGCTTCATACATATCAATTATTTTATCTTCTAGATACACACTCATTCCATCCTTAACCACACCTATTATGACTTAATCGTGGACTGATCATACCATGATACTCTACTTCAAACCTGATGTATCCAATTACTAAACATGTAAGTCATCCATCCTTAACAAAACCCTAATCCCTATTTTTTGAAGATATCACATTGAATCTAATGGTTTTCAACCTACACATGGAATCTCAACGATCATTAACTCTAATGGTTGCTACACATTACCAGTAAGAACGTATGCGCACACATAGAAATATTCTCCATAATTCCCTCCAATCACCTCCCTCCTCTTCAAAGGCAGAGTTATACTCTATGTAACATTCTCAAATGTTCCTACAGACAACCCCAATTGATCTCATCTAGGCATAATAGGAATAAGTATTCTTATAACCAAATCACACAAGTCAGTCATGCTCTAAGGTGTCATATATTATAATACATTGCCTCATATTCCCATAAAAATTATATTACCTTAATTTAATTTCAAAAATATCTAGAAAAAAATTGTCATTGATTAATTTTCAAAATGTAATGATCATATAATTCAAGAACAGTCATGTCCCATGATCACCCACTATATTAAAAATATTCATAAATAAATAATCATTCATCCATGCATCTACAATAATGTAAGAAGGTGTAACTGAATTAATATGGTCTAGAAATTTAATAAATCAAACCCTAAAAATGTGTCCTTACTTATAAGATAACCCCCAAGTGAATTTATTCACAATTAACTAAGAAATTATAGCTGAATTTATTTTACCTAACAATAATATTACCATTCTCTATCTAAACAGTGTCCTTCTCAAATAGTGTCAAAAAATAAAATATTATCTAGTAAAACAGTATGGTGACCCAAGCGAAGACCACACATCAATCTCATTTTCAGAATGACACGAAACCTTATTCCCACTACACAATATAAAATAGTCTACTTATAAGAGTATAGAGAATAAATAATTTATTAAGGATACTATAAATTTCATACCATAACAATAAATGCAAATAATAATATCATATCATCATCAATAATAATTTTCAATGTACAATGAGTCAATAAAACAAATCTATGATAAAAAATGAAATTCAGTCATAAATTAATATATCGTACCAATACCCTAATAGAAAGATAACTTATACAAAATAAAAAATTAGGAAATTATTTAAAAGTATGATCTACATAAATTTCCAATCATCCCCATCATGACATCTCTAATTCTCATCAATTATCCATTACCAGATTAAGAACCTAACATGTTCTCTAACCGATATAAAAAACATAATTTTTATAGGTGCATCAAAGTTCCTGTGCGGAGTATGAAAATATTCATCATAACTGATTTTTATCATGTTCCCCAAATATATTCCATCATATATATGATTAGTCATGATAAATAATAAATATCATAAACATAAAAAATAGAATTTGTATCAAGTGATCAGGATATCAAAAAAATCATACATTAATTATCACATGAATGAAATCATACTACCTCACCCCAAAGATCATGGTGTTTACTTAGAGGATCTATGTTGGATCTATATTATGTATTTAACACTAACCTCATTCATTTTTTTAATTAACGTCTACACACACAAAGTTTATCCATTTTTAAGAAGTTAGCACAATGATTACCCTCATCATCCCCTCACTAGTGTGGTGTCTCGTCATGTACACACAATAACCATTCTAAGGGATAATGTCCCATCAAGACCAAAACACTTTTAAATAATATAGGGGAGTGCATAAATCATTTAATGGTGACTACCCATTGATGTAGGGTAGGTAAAACAATGATAATCCTAAACATTTATTCTCAATAAATATAGGATACACTTAATGTACTCACACATACCCATATAACTTATTTTTTGTGGTTAGTCTTTTTTTAAACTATCCCATATCACTTTCTTGAGATCCCATATTAATTCACATTCGAACGCCTCTAAGGGGAGGTTAAACCACAATTCCATGACAATTCCTTATTCAGTAGGGGAGGTATTCCCTCTTCATCCAACTGAATCCTTGAACAAATCCTAACCACTACCTTATGAAACAATATATTTTTCATCCATATCATTTCATAATCATGAATACACATAACTAGGATCATAGATTCTATAATATCTAAGATATTGTATAATTTCCCACTTTCACACAACCTCATCACATGGGTACTTGTCCATAACGGCCGAGCCATATATCTAAAAACCTTTATCAGATTCATTTTGGAAACATAATACAATCTCTAAAATAATTTATTGTTCAAGATAAAAAAATATTACAGTATTCTAATCATTCTCATATCATTAATAAAGTAATCCAAATTTAATTCTTATATACTATTCAATCATTACATGTTTGGACCCATAAAAGTTTGAAAAACCAAATTTTTTACTCTTCCCATGGGCCCTATCCAACCCATGAATAAAGTGGTTGGTCATACTATCCTATTAAAAAAATAAAAAATCATGCCCCTCTAACTATGTGCCATCCGGAGAAACATTCACTATGAACCATCTCAATTTAAATTTATTGCACCGAAATAAAACCCTTGATCTATGTCTAGGATATATCAAAAACCTTCATATTGGTATTTATTATTCCGATCATTCATAGTGAACCACACAAATCCAACCTTATCAAGTAATAATTGAATTTTTCAACTATAGGACACAATAAACCAAAAATAGACACTCAATATTGTGTTAATCATTAGTAATGAGTCCTATTTCTATCATTCCAATTATATATAATCCTAAACCTCTCTCACCCTCCAAGTTATCAATAAGATATCTACCAAGCCTATTTTTTCTTATATAAACCCCAGAGACCTATTTTATTTCTTCCATATCCTGAAATCCCATCATTAACTCCATGGAAATGAAATTTTGGAGATAAAGAAACACCCAATGTGGTATAGAGTAGTTATTCCTAATATAATAGGCTCATTGCCAACCTATCACCTTCCTTATGGAACTCTAACACAATAATAATTTATATTACCCTATTAATTCATATTGGATCTCAAAATAAGTTAATAAGAAAGATGTTGTGTTTTCATATAGGTATAAAATATCTCAATTATGGTGTTAAAATGATCATAATTCTTCTCTGATACTCACAAAATCCCATACATGCCTTTTTAAAGCTCTTATTAACTCCTACGATCACTACTCAATAGAAAGAATTTAATTATACCTCTTTATAATTTATTATTAAATTTTATCCATTGCGTAATAATTTCATTATAACTATGTAAGAAATTATACACCATACAAAACCCAGAAAGGTATGTGTTTCATCCTAACATGTTCTCTTCAAGCCATTCCAATTAAAAGACACATTATTCAGAATGATTTTCAATGTTCTATATTGAAATTATCATTGAAACCCAATATTGAAGGCACCAAAATAATTTGATAATTAATATGAAAAATTAAAATAGATAAGGGAAAAATTAAATAACATTGAATATACTTTGGATACAGCTAAAAAATCATCCTTATCATGGAGGATTTAAGTGAGGAAGAAAGAGTGGTAGGCCTATCTACAATATTGCTCTCATGGTGACTTTTATAATTAAATTCATAAAATGGAAAACCAGAAATGTTTTACATAACTCAATTTATTAAAACTAGGAAAGGACCTCATCATGGTGTGAACTATATTAGTTAGTGTGTGACACCCAATAAAGGTCACCAGTCATGGAAGGGATAAATATAATTTTTTGTAATATAGATCCAGCCACAAAAACCCAAATAATGAGGCACATGACTTTATAGGATTTCAACTATTTCGTATGATGTGACCCTCCCCTTCAGGTGAATAATTTCTGACATTCCAAAATGGTTTCTTAAGTGTCAAACCATTTATATGGGTAACTAGAATCCTCATGGAATGGTATTCACTGTGTGGTCTCAAGGGAATATTTCCTGAACATCTCCTTTTATATTATGGACCTATCCATTGTCGCACAACACGTCACCATTACGCATCACAAATAAATCCATCATTGGCCATCACCATTATGGACCTATCATTGATTATTTTTTTAGGAACAAGAATCTAGGTCTCATGGATCCCCAATTACACTCCCATATATATCTCTAGAAACCTATCACTATCAATTTGATATATATAATGACATAATCTTTTTGAAGTTAAAAAGAGATACTTTTCAGAATATAGTTTTTAAATTCATAATTTAATTCTATTTTTAGTAAAAAAATTAATATTTAACGATAAAATATATAAACTAAATATATAAATTTTATATCTAAAAATATTCTCTAAAATCTATATTAGGATGATTACATATCTTAATAAAATTTTAATAGCACATTATGCATGAAATATGATTTTTTAAAACCTTTTTAAATGAAATTTGAGAGTTTATTTTGAAATTAAATTAAACCACATATTTTAATAGACATTTATAAAATTGATTAAATAATTGGTATCAATTTTTTAAAAAAAATTAGTTATTATAGTAAACATAATTTTTTTTCATAATGAATAGTAAAATAATAGAAAATTAGTTACTGTGATTAAGGATAGAAAGAGTGTACCGAGAGTTTATCTATAATAATAAGAGTTAAAATGAATTAAACAATTTATGAAACCATATTTGTTAGTTTAATTTGGAAACTATTTTATATACATAAAAAAATAACCATTATTGGGGATGTTTTCAATGAAAGTTACATGAAATTATGTTAAAATGATAAAATATTAAAATTTTGTAACACACATAAAATGTTAAAGGGAGCCTCATCCCCTCACAGGTTCACACATCATGAGTCATTTTCCCTGACAAAACACTACCAATGTCTCTCCAAAATATTCTTTTTTAGGTTCAAAAGATACTATTCATTTTAAAATAACAACCATCGGGTTATTAGAAAGAAAAACAATGTGGGTTTTTTTGTTACGATAATCATCTTCACTGTGTAATTTATTTATTACTTCTTCTTTTACGACCTTAAGTTATTATAAATTATTTATAATATAATAAAACCAGTCTGAAAAAAATATTTATATGTTATTATGTTTATATAATACTTTATATCTTCCTCATATTCCATCTAAAGGGTAATGAATCCATCAATTGTGTGTACGGTAGACTGCCATCTCATGAACAGATGTAGTTTATTTTCCATCAGTAAATATCACAACTTTATATAACAAATGATTTAATGTATACATATTTTATATATTAAATAACTTTTCTAAGGGAATAATAATATCACCTCTACCTTATTACCTTCCAATCTATTGGAAAATGACAATATCACTCATGCGTACATGTAGACAACAACCAACACGGAATGATTTAATTTTTTCTATTTTTATATTGTTGATAATAAGGATACATATAAGAAATATATATGAAACATATAATATATTAGATTCAATATTATTTTTATTCACTGTTTTCCTTTCCTTCATTCCATTCTTTTAAGATTGAGTACATTGCTCATGTGTACATACAACCTACCACCTCCATCAATATTATAATTAAATTTTATACATATAACATTTATATATGTCTATAATGGTATTGAATGATAATTTATATAATCTGTTATAAAATATTCTTAAATCTCATACAATACAAGTCGGACCTAAGGTATGGGTTTATTTCATTATCTCATCATTATTAGGGATTTTTTATGTTATAATTATCTACATGAGGATTAATTTGAAATAAATATAATAAAATAAATCTATTTTATTCTACTATAGTTATTTTTCTAAATTAGAACATCCCCCTTTATTTTCCTTCCACTATGATATCAATTTACCAAAAAAATGTTCTCAGAAAAATATACATTTTATTTAATCCCGGTCAAGAATCATTCCCTACATTTGACAAATTTTATTTTAAATATATAAAAGAATAAATGAAACATTCTAAAATTATTTATTAGATTCATTTTTATCAATGTTATAATTTTAGAGATAACTAAAATAAATATTCATCCCATTTTTTAGAACGACTTTCTTTTATCCTTTTTCAAAAACATTAAATGTAATTTTTCTAATATATATAATTAATTAAATATCCCACCATCAAGATTTATCAAAAATTTGATAAATATTTTAAATTTTTATAAAATTAATTTTTACAAAAAAATTCCATATTATGATGGAAATGATTATATATTAAATAATATTTTTTTAAATGAAAAGGTTATTTCCTTCAATAAGTAATCTAGAGTCCTTTTTAAAGGTCATTCATTTTTTCCATCTTTATTTGGTAAATATTATTATTTTATTGGTAGGTAATATACCAATACCATTAACTGTTTTATATTAAATATATTATTATTATGTTCACTTATTCACTAATTATGAGCATTTTACATCGAATGTTTCCAATAAAAATTAATAAATTGATTATTTCCACCCTTTTCATAAGATAAATGCATTTGAATATTTATAAGAATGATGGGACATTCTATATCCCCTGTATTAATTTGTAGTTCTCATGAGAAATTGTTTTTTTTGGGTTTTTGTCATATTCCTTACATTTTTATGTTCTTTTCTTTACCTAATCTGTTGATCAAATGATTATGATTCCAATATTTTTCATTCTATATTTATGAAACATGTTATAATAATCCATGTAATTATTTATATTGGTATTTTGTCAAAGTATTTTTTTTTCAATTTTATTGTATTATATATATCACATATTTATTTATACTTTATCTCATCCACAAGAATATGTTTCTATTTTCGTTTTAATAAATTTTATTTAATGATTTCCATTACTTATCATCTTATCTCGCATTTGTTTACGTTTTATTTTCCCATGAATACAATGATGGTAATTGTTAATTAAATAAGGTATCTTCTATCTGAAATAACTAATTTATCCTAAAAATTTTTATATTATAGTTTATTTCTTCTTATTTATTGTGAGAATCATCTATATATCATGTATCACATTATGATTAAACGATTTATTTTTTTGAGATTTGATCCCTTGTTCATTTACCAATTTTGTAAATTTACCAACATATTTAAGAAACTATATTCTATTTTCTAAATTTGGTATGAAAAATTATCGACCCCCTAAGAACTAAATTTATAAACCAATTTGAATGATTGAAAATTATTATGAATATTCTTAGTGATACTATGATTATGATTCTTAAATAAATTATGAATATTTTTTCTTTCCATTTCATGGGTTTCATATAAAAAATCATATTTTTATGAAATATTATATTTAAAAAAATTATTTTCTTCGATATTTTTTCTAACCAGAAACAATTAGTTTTAATGAACCGTTGTATACTTTAAATATAATTATTTAAACATAGAAGTTATAAATGAGTATTTAAACATTTAGTTATTAATTGAAATGCCCAAATTTTAAAAATCACTTATTATTATTCTTATAAATAAAAAATACTGATAAAAGATTAATAAAGGTTTAGTTGTCTTTAACTGTTCTAAAAAACATTTTTCTCATAAAACAAATAATTTTTTTTAAATTTTTTTTTAAACTAAATTCTTAAATTAATTTTTTCCATTATAAAGAATATTATTTTCAAAAATAATATTTTTTTAAATCAACGTGTAAAAAATATCATTTATTAAATTTTTGATAATTTTATAAAAATATTAACTTTTTGATAAATTGAAAAAATATTTATTTTTAAAAAAATTCAATTTTATTATGAATTTTGAAGAACTTATTTATTTTTAGATGGTGTAAAATGTAAAATTAGTTAAAATATATATTTATTAATCATATTTAGGTCATTGGAAGAACTGTTATTGTGAATTTTTCTATTAAAAAATTTTACACATATAAAAACTATTTCATTGTAAAATCATGTTTTTATCGCATCGAGGGATAAATTTTAAATTATGTTATTTTATATTTTTAAATATAATTTCTGAAAAAATTATCCATATTTAGATTAATCCATAATAATATTATATAACAATCTATATTAAATTTATGAGCATAATTATTAGTAAAAACAATAAAAAATAATTAATGTGGTTAATGTTAAAACGGGTTTACCGTGATGTTAAACAAAACATATAATATTTAAACTAACAAAAACAATTGAATTCCTATTTTGTGGGAATATTTGAAACTAATCACATTTAGGATTCAATAATGAGGAATTTTGGATCCTTAATTCATGGGTAAAACATTGGTATTCAATTTTTTATTCAAATATTCAATGTGTCTCCTCTCACACACATCTTAAAAGTAACCCCTATACTATCCTATTAATGAATAAAAATACACATTGATCATCTAAAAAATAAAAATATATCTTTATTAAATTCAAAAACTCTTCTTAGAGGATTTATTTTTATTATTAATCCCACTTCTGAAGACTTCTTCTGAAAAAATATAGTATTCATGAGGAAGGGGTATTGTTATTGACTAGTTGTTTTCAAATTTTTACTAATTAATCCTCCATAAATACCATCCAATTATGATGATACCATAAAAATATAGTATCCCTTATAAAGATATGTTATTAATTTAATTTCATAACAGATATATATCTCCTCTCCCAAAAAATGGGAAAACAAAACTGTCAATCTATTGTATGGAGGACTACAACCTCACAACCCGATGTAATTCATTTTAAACACTTTATCAAAAGGATGGATATAATTATGTATTTATCATATGTGTATTATATTTATTTAATAATTAATCTTTGTAATTATAATATCACATTTTCTATTATACAATCCAATCTTTTAGGAAATGAAAACATCGCTTATGTGTATGTGTGGACTACCGCCTCCCTAAAGCGATGTGATAAAATTTTCATTGAATTTTGAAAGGAATGGTAATAAGTATGTAAATAAATAAAATATATGAAATATAAAAATCAAAATTATTATTTTATAGTGAATTAATTTTTACCTTTCTTTTGTACCATTCATCATGAAATTTGAAATAGAGTTCATGCATACGTTGGGCCAACCATCACTGTGAATGGAGTTATTCATTTTTTGTCTATAAATTTTTTTGTAAAAATAAATATGAATAAAAATAGTTTATAAAAAATTTACATAATTTTTATCATTATTTATTTGATTGAACCATTGTAAAAATAAATGGACTAAAGATAATTAGAAATTCATACATAAAAAATAATGTAGTTAATACCCAAAAATTGAATTTATAAATAAATTATTAATTAATAGGTAATAAATACTCATAATTAAATAATATATAGTGTGATATATTTGATTTTTGTTATAAGATATATTAATAAAATGGTATTTTTAATATTTTATGTAGAAATTTGAATTAAAATTTTATGATGTTTATAAAGTGATTTATAATCTATATATTATATTCATGATATATATTCCATATTCACTCCTCCTTTATTTTTGTGTTGAATAGAATACCATTTTTAAATGAAATAACATGAATCTTCAACATTTATTTACAATTATATTTATTTTTAATTTAATCCTCTGAAAGATATTATCATGAATATATTTCCAATGTTTTCCTTTAATTTATTCTCACTTTTACTTGTCTGAGATTCAAACCATATTCCCAAAATGTTTCTTTTCAAAGGTGTATATTATAACCATTAATGAATCATAAAAGTATTATTTGTAAATTTATTTTTGTTTCAATATTTATCTATGTTTATTTCATTTATAGTGCTTATGATTGAAATGTTATCAATGTTGTTAGTATTTTATGTTATAATATTATTAATTTTAGGATTTTTTGTCATTATGTTTTCGATGATGGATTATTATGGTATAACACTCACTTTACACAAATATATTATTATAATATGTTTATTTATTTAGAATATAGGATTTCCGTTCATTTTCTTCTCTTTGAGAACAAAATTGGAAAATAGAATTTTTGAAAGAAAAAAATGTCTTAAATTCTCTTGTTGGTCAAAAATATTTTTCATCCATATCTTGGTTTATTATATTTGTTTTAATGTATGTTTTTTATACTTTCTAAAGGATTTTTAATGACATTCATACTTATTCATGATGTTTTTTCAATTTAGTTTTAGATTAATCTTTTTTATAAATTTTAGAATGAGTTTCTTTAAAATTTTCTATAAAATTTTAAAATGAAATATTATTTTAACATGTAGGGAAATCCTGAATTGTCCACCATCATGACCAATAAATTATTTGACGTTTCAATTACATTTTTTCATGTTTCATTTTAACGATAACTATTTCCATATAATTTTGTAAATTATTATATTTTAATGAATTTATATCAAAATAAAAATTGATTTTTTCTACAATAATGTTATTATGATCTTATAAAAGATTTTTTATTCACTAATAACAACAAACATTTGTAATTATTATGTTTTAATGGGTATATTATCCAATGGTTCCATCCTTAAACATTATCTGGATTGATTATGACTGTATTTATGATGAATAGACGAATATAAAACCTATTTCATTAAAATGGGTTTTACTATGATTAAATGTTAATGAAAACGATTTCTATTCTTTGGGTTATGTTATAAGAATGTTTAATAATATTGTGAAACATAAATGTATGGATTAGGTGATGGTTAAGACCTATATCACCCTCCAATAAACTAGGTAATGATTCTTATACCATGAGATAATTATGTGAAACAACATTATTTCCCTGATAAGATGTTATAAATAAGGTGATATCCTTGATTCAATATGGGAAATAATCTAGTGATCATAACACATTAAGGGAAATACGTGATGGTTTATGATCTTTTATGTAATATAAAAATGTTAGTCATTCTTGATAGACTATTATATGATGGTCTTGGTAGTTATCCTTGATATATGAAATGGATTCAATGAATAATTAGATTCTAAATTTATTCTACATGAACATATGGTTAATGAATAATCTAAGATAACTTATCAATATATTGATGATTTATCAATATTATTATGATTTCCTTTGAAATGATAATTTTTAATTCCTTTAATCGTGTTTATGATCCTGAATAGATTTTTAATGAACCTTGTATGTTATGTTAAAGATATTATACCATTACTATTATGTTTTGAATTATTATAACGATCAACCAAGGACGACCATGTCTACCCATTCTGAGTATCTAAGATTTTCCTATCTTATGTTTTCTTTCCCATATTTATTATTAATGACTTATGAATGGTATCTTTAAAAAGTGAACTAAATTTGAATGTCATTATGGGAGGCACTGATGATTATTCATTAAATAATTATATTTTTTATCTTGTCTCTAAATAAACTAACACATTAATTTCCTCATATATATAATTATGGAATATTTTTAATGTTTATATATAAATATTTCATATTTTGGTATAAAAGGAATTGGTTGCTATATTTTATATCATAGGAATGCCTTAGTTAACTAATAAAACTATAATTTGAACCTTGTGGGTAATTCTATGGATTGGTATAACTATTGAAAATGTCCTAAAATTTTATATTATAATAGATCTATTGGATTCAAATATATTAATCGATATTAGAACACTACATGATGGTTTGGTTATAGAATTTATTACCTAGGGTTAATAAATACAAAATTGGTCCATATGGATTTGACTCTGTCATCAAATGTTGCACGATAAGGGGTGATGATTCCTATTTTTTTGAAAATGAGGTAAAATATGTTTTTTAATTCACAATTTCATTATAAAACATCATGAATTATTTGAATAGATATGTATTAAGAACGAATTATTAAAAAAATTATGTTTTCATTGATTGAAAATAATTTTTATTCACAGAGAAATAATATGAATTATTTATCACGATTGATCACTCTGGTCATTAATTTGAAATGGTTATGAAAACCATTTTGGTTTTACCTAGAGTTTGAATATAATATGATGAAGTGGTGGTGGTAACAAGAGTCCTTAGATATTGTATTACACTATTTGAACATATTCATAAGAATTACCTTATATAAATTTAATTATCAAGGAATGTTAATTGCCATCCTCAATGATAATGTGTTGAATTACCATTGTCAAACCGTAAAAGTAAAATGATCTCATCTCATGTATAATATTATTCATTATTTTTTGTTTGGGGGAATTTCCATCTTAAAAATCATATTATCATTCCTATGGGTTTTTTATCAAATATTAACCATGTATTTAATTTATCTTCATAAATCCTATATCATTATTAATGGAATAGATTTCACGTTACATCATCCTAACAAACCTATGCATGTTTATATATGTGAAAATTGATATGAACATATGATGGATATTGAATCCATTATTTTTTTCTTAATTTCTATTAAAAAGATGTGTTCATCATTGATGGTTGGGGAGGAAAATAAAAATGATGATATCGATATTTTGGGGGATTGTTTCGATGTATTTCAAAATTATTTTTTTATCATTCCACAAAATCATGAAGTTTATTTTTTGTTAGATATCATACCTGGTTCTACACCTACATCAGTGAAACCATATAGAATTGAACCAATTTTGTTACAAGAATAGATAATGTTACTCTATGTGAACCATAACATGTGATTCATTCAAAAAGTATGTCAGCTTTTGGGAATCTATTCTTTTTTATAAGAAGATATATTGATCAATCTGGATTTTTAGTTATTATCAGGAACTAAACAAGATCACAATCCATACAAAGTACATTCTACACTATATTATTGGTTTGATTTTTAAAATGTACATAGATCAATTATTATCAATGATTTTCCATCATTATGGATAACATCAATTTTTTTATTGAAATATGATATACGCTAGAAAACATTTATTTCATTGTATGAACTCTATTAATATATAGTGACTCTAGTTTGATTAACTAACAACCGTAATAACCACTTGGATTTAATTAATAGAGTCTTTAGATATAACGTTAATCAGTTTGTGGTAGTATGTTAATATGGTATTATTATTTATTAAATGAGAAAGGAAGGTTATGTTGACCCCTTGTAAATTATACTAATGTCCCTAAGTATGAAGTTATTATATTTATGTTTAAAAAATGGGAGTTTTGGCTAAAAATGATAAATTTTTTTGTAATATAATCTCAAGTGTGGGAATATCAGTGGATCCGTAAACAAAAGAGGATATTTTTACATTGGATATGACAATCCACAGTGACAAAGACCCATAATTTTCTTATTTTATCAATATGTTACATATTATTTCTAGAAAATTTCTCATAGTTTTTCAATCCACATATGAGGTTCACTCTGATGGTAGTCAACCTCCATTGTAAAGAGGAATGTGAAAAACCAATTGCAAGTAACTAAATATAACATCAGTCATCACAACTGGGATTTCATTACACTATAGAGGATATGGATATTTAATCTATAGTGACACATCTAATAAATTATATGGATTCATTCTCATTAAAAATAATATTTTGATATATTATTCCTCACAACACCTTAATGTCTTTGAGAAAACATACCCACATTATGATTTGGTGTTATATATTGTGAATTTATCATTATAGATATAGAGTAATTAACATACTGAAGATATATGGGATATATATATATATATGGATAATAAAATATTAAATAATATATACACATAGAAAGAGTTAAATATGATCCAGAAAAGATGGTTCAATATGATTAATGATTCTGATTTCTAAATATTATCCAAACCAATGAAAAAGAACATAGTGGTCTAGGCATTGAGTTGGAAGGATCATGTTAGTCTATAAATATTTTGGTTCTCGAAAAATAGAATATTTCTTGATATTTTAATGTTTTATATAGAAATAGTGAAGGGTGGGGAGAAATAATACATTTATTAAATGGGTTTTCTACCATCTATCTAAGTAACGATTAAATAGGAACAAAAATATAATATAGAGATATAGTATAATGTTAGAAGTTTTCATGAATGTTTACTTCATCATTATGGAATGATACAGACTAGGAAGCATAAGTGTTTTCCATATATACATGATTATATGAAATAAAATTTAGGGGAAGGACATAGTTATTAGTTTTATAATCTTCTTACATGTAAAAAATATAAATTGAGACATGAAAGATTATTTCTGATTGGATAGAAAGTTCAGATATATTATAGAGCTTTTATCTCAATTATTTATATGTTAGCATGTTAATTTTTATAGATGAATTCTTAAGGGTATGTAACAACCATTACCCATAACATAATTTAGATGGTTACATCACTAGGGATTTTGTCATTTGACTCCCCAAAATATATAACGGGAATAGTTATATATGGATTGTGGTCTATAAAATTAAAATTTCTCAATACTTCACTACAATCAAGGAATATTAAACTTGATATTTTATTTATTGATTAAATATTAAGGATGTGGTATGGTTTTATGGAATAATACCATCCATTATATCTGATCATGGTCCAATGTCCATGTTGGTGTTTTGGTGAAGTTCTAACCAAGCACATGATATTAAGTAGTGTTTTATTATAATGTATAATCTTCAGATAGATAGTCCATCTAATAGAAAAATTAAAAAATATATTATATTATTAGATTATATTGTAAATATTTCATATGTTGTTGGGATAAACATCATCCCTTAGTTATGTTTTCCTACAATAGCATGCTTCTAATGAGAATTCAGATGGCACCTTTTGATGGAATCTATATAAATAATTGTCAAAATCCAAAGTGTTCATATGAAGTTGAGGAATGAATTCTATTGGGATCATATCTAGGAAATTTAATTCCTAATTAAGTTATATACATTTAGAATCACATAATGCATCACAAATTTGATAGAAATGATTTCTCATAAATATCAACATAATCTTGAACTTGTAGTTGGTGAAATGGTGTTTCTATTAAATTTTTCACAAAATAATATTATGAAATTTATAAATGATGGAATGATGAGACATAGACATTTTGGGTTTTTTTATATTCTCGGTTGAGTATGGATGGTTTCTTGTTACTTAGTGCTTCCATCGAACCTCACTCAATTCCCAGATGTGGTTTGTGTATCAAACCTAAGGAATTACATACCTCATCATCCACATTAAATAAAATTATATTTTCTATGAAAATATAAATAGATCCTTAATTAATAGAAACTTTTGGATATTATGAATTGTAGAGTGTAATTTTTACACAAAAACACACTCACATGGTAAATTCTTTATGAAAAAACAACCAACATCAAGAAGATACAAGGGAAATAGAGGATATGATAAGTAAAATGTATCATCAAATTATTCTATATAACTGAATATTTCATATGAATAAATTATGTTTAATTGGTGTATTATATAACAAACATATTTTTTATTATTGTTTTTGAAATAAATTTAATTTCATCAACATATTTTGTTACACTCATCATTCTGTTATAACGATTATTGTTGTACAATTAATATTATTATTTTTACATGATTATTAAAAACTAGCCATTAAACATTTTATTATTAATTAGAATAATAAAAATTTAAAAATAAATAATAATGATTTTATATAAACAAAACATATTCATAAAAAGGTACTGATTTGTTTGTAAAATATTTATATGTTCCGAAGTTAAATTTTTCCTCAATATATTTCTATTTCATTCCATTAAAAATATATAAGTAATTATTTACAAATTAATATATTTTTTATGAAAACCCAAAAATATTTTTATAAATACTTTGATAACAAATATATGTGATTGATTTTTTTGGACAGTTTTTTGGAAAAACAATTCATTGTATATTGGAAAAATATTAATCCTTATTTATAAATTAAATTTAATATAAAATATTTAAAATAGTAATTTTATTTTTATAGGCATAAAAGGTCATTTTTATTAAAATATATTATTATTAATTCAATTTGGATCGTTTTAAATAATTTCATATTGAGTTTTGATAACAAAACATTCTATAATTATGAAAACATTTCTATAGAAAACGAATTTTCATCATGTGTGAGTGATTGATTTAAAATTAAATTCTACATGTATTATTTAATAAATTGGTAAAAATATATTCCATATTTTATCTAAGAATAATTAATATTATTTAATATGGTAAAAATAATTTTTTCTATAATGTAAATTCAAAAAGTGTAAAAATTAATTACCGCTTTTCTGGTAAAAATGTGTTTACAGAGATGTTACACTGAATGATAAGTGATAAAATTACTTATAAACTTATAATATTAATATTTTATAGCCATATTTATATCATAAATCATCTATTTATAGTTAATTGGACATTTAGAGCCTTATGGAATGTGTGAAACATAGTTATGGAATTTTCATTTAAAAAATACCAAATGTGTCCTCTCCCACGCTAATAAAAAGAAACAAACTATCATCCCCTATTAACAATTCCATATAATTTATAATCTATAAATCAATCTCTATGGAATACAGTCCTTATTTTTTATTAATTACTATTATAAATTTCATTGCTACAAACACAAGAAGTTTGTCTGAATAAGAATTGTAATTATTAAATGAGTAATTTTGTTTAATTTATTATTCTACCTCATTAAAATATAGTGGAAATATACTAATATAATAACCGATGTATCTTCCATGTTTAAATATGTTATTATTTTAATGAAATAACCCATATCAACCACCTCTTCCATCAAATGGGAAATAAAACTGTCGACCTTGTGTATAACAGACTAGCATCTTTAGAAACTATGTTATACATTATCCATAGCCACATATATTTTCTTGATATAATTATGGAATAACCATATTTATATTATATTTGAGAAATTATTATACTTATTTAATTATTATGTCACATTTATTCTCTTTAATTGTGTTATGATATAAAATGATAATGCCGCTCATTCAAATAAGTGGACCACCACATCCGCAAATAGATGTAATAATATATTCATGTAATTTCTGAATGGATGAAAAAGTGGACATAATTTTTTAATATATACTTTTTAAATTAATGATAAATTAATCTATAGTTTTTAATTTTTATTTAACATTGTTTTATTCAATCCTTTGTGATATTGGAAACAACTTTAACGCATTTATACAGAAAATCGTCTCCATGAATGATGTGTTTTATTTTTTATGTATAACATTTGTGCATTACAATAAATATATATATAATGAAAATATGTAATATTAATATAAAATATAAATAATTTTATTAGATTAAATCATTATCATAGTAAATGATTGATTAGTCAAGCCAAAACAAACATAAAAATTGAGTTATTGTCCAAAATTTTATTTTATGAAGGAATTATCAATTATTGAATAATAAGATGTCATAAATTAATAATATATTCTATGATAAATATTATTATGTTTCTATAATTCAATTTTAATAAAATTATATTTATTAAATAAGAGTTATGAAAGTTGTGATGAAATTTTATAATAAGTGTAAATGTGTTCTATTAACTATTTAATGTATGGGTACATATGTCATATTTCCCTTTAATTTATTATTTTTGGTGTATATAATTCCTCATTGACTTTTTATATCATGAATATCAATATTTTAATTTTATTGAATCTGTTATTTTATTTTATTGTATAATTGAGCTTGTGAGCCCATTTTTTTAAAGTGGTAATATAAGTTGAACTAACAAATACTCTGGTGAGATTAAATTCTTATTCCCCACTAGTTCAAAATTGGTGGTGTATAATACATACATGATTTTCTATTTTGATCATTCTTATGAATATTCTGTGGATTTACATATCATTCTATTTTTATTTTTTATTGGGTATAAAATTTAATATTTACCAAAGATGTTAAATATTATGTTATAATATCAATGATTATCAGAAATTTTTAATTATAATATTACAATGACACAGATAATACTATGTAACTCTAATAAAACTAAATTATTTCTATATAATTTTTATATTTTTGATAATTCATGATTCCATTAATATTTTAATCTTTAATATAAATGTAGTTAAAATATATATATTTATATAAAAAAGACATTATTCCACACTATGGTCAAATATATTATTTCTTCCTTGTCCAGGTTTAATTAAAATGTTTTCATGGTTTATATTAATATTATCCATTTATTTTAAAAATATAACTTTAACCACGTTTTTAATATTTAAAATTTATTTAAAATTAATATACTTGTAATTTTTTGAATGAGGTTGTTTCTATATTAAATAATATTATAAGCATAATCATTTTTTTGAGGAATATGAAATGAACATAATATTCCAACATTTTGACCACACAATTATTTGAAAAATATTTTATAATTTTTCACGGTTATTTTAAATAAAAATAATAATTAATATTTGGGACATTTTTGGTTTTATAGAAGTTATTTCAATATGGAAAAGATATCTTCTGCATGAATTTTTATAGAATAATTTTTTTCAATTTATATTCATCATAATCAATAGACATTGAAGTCAGTTGTGTTTCATTGGGGTTATAATATAATTATAGAATCCATATTTTTCCATTTATGGTTAATGTTTATGATTTCTGTGCGTTTCTGATTTTGAATAACACAACATTTCCATGTGAAATTATAATATGAAGTATTTATGAAACCTTTTTAATTAAGAAGAGCTATAATATAATGAATATTTTATTATCTTGTGTCTCAAAATTGTAAAAATTAAGTGATGGGTGGTAACAATATCTTCCTCTAATGAATTGGTAAGTGATTTATATCTCATAAAATAATTACGAGGGACAACATTCTATGATTGACCTTCTATATGAAACATGTCAATGTTCATTACCCACTATGGGAAACAACTCATGGGACATCATACAACATGTAAAATATATTATAATGTATAATAAATTATGTTAGGGGAAACTGGTATTAATTCATAATACTATCGTATTTGAATGTCTTAATAATTAACCATAAAATTTGAAATGGTTTCTATAATTATGGGGTATATATACTTTCATAACATGAATGCACTGCTCCTAATTTATTCGTGATGATTTATACTTTTTTTATTCATGTCTATGATATCATAATGATTAATTTAATGACTCATGTATATGATCATTGGTTGATTGGTTATGAACCTTGTTTATTACATTCTTGATACCCTCAATATTATATTATTACTTCTTATGATATCAGTTGATATATCAGATGTGTACCTTAACTAATCATTTCACCTCACCCTTTCTTATAATTCCATTTCCTATGTTATAATGAATGTTTTATATTGTGTATAAATATTGATTTTATTAAATGAAAATATAATTAATGGAGTTTTCAATGATTATTCATGAAAATTTATGATTTTATACCATGTCTATACAGACATGTATACATTACTATCCTTAGGTATGGATTCAGGAAATGTTATGAATATTAATATATACATATGAATTATTTTTGTAAAAAATTCATGGGATTCTATATTATTTTTCTAAATTTTACAATATGTTTCACAATACTACAATCAAATCTAGTGTGTTCCATTTTTATAGAAATGGATCCTAGCATAAGGAATTGTAACTATTTCAATGAATTTAAAAATGTTAGGATTGACCTATTAGGAAAGACAATGGATCTAGACATGAAGCTACTATTACAGTTAAAGAATTTATACAAATATTGGGGAATCTAACTGAGGTTATAACCAAATACCATACCTATATAGAGCATCCATATAATCTACAACATGGTGAAACAATTTTTTCTATTTTATTTATCAGAATCATAAAAAATTAAATAGTACTATATTGACATTAGTTGATTAGAAATGGATATTCTCTCTATAGAAGATTCATCTTACCTATGGATGTAATGAAATATAAAATTTTTTCATGTAGTTCCATTATCTAAATAGGTGATAAAAATCATTGGTGATCATCAATTCAAAATCATAAGCATATGGATAAATATAAAATATAGGGGATGTATTTTAATTTAAATTTCAACGAAAAAAATTCCTAAGAAAAAATGAAAAAATATAGAGATATTAATCATGTTTCTTTGTATAATTTAATGGGAAATTATTGATATGTAAAATTACATTACCTGTGTTGAAAGGGATTTTTTAAATTATGTATATAATCCTATAAATATGATCAATAATTTAATTGATTTGATAATGAAATTCCTTCATATTGTACTTGTATAGAAACCCATAAATATATATGAGGACAAAGTATCATGTTTTATTTAAATAGAGAAATAGTTCTCCAAGTCATAGAAATTTTAATGATATCATGAAATTAAGAGGTGGGATGAGCACTATAGAAAATGATATAAGGAATAAAATAATCATTAAAGCATTATATATCAACCTTTTAATAAATTTAAAGGAAAAACTACTGAAAATTCATACCGGGAATGTGAGTTTGCTTTAAGTGTTGAGATAAGGTCCAGAAAGCTTGTGATTAAAAGGAAAATAATAAATATGGAAAGATTAATTGTTTGAATATTTTTTTGGTGGGACACAATGGAAATGGTTTTCATATGCATCAAATTAGTTATAATTATAAAAGTATAATTTAAGAAGTATAATCATATGAGATCATAATATCTTTTCATTAATTCACCAAATATGTTATTTTGGGAATATTATTTATAGCCTTAAACTAATATAATGAATAACTACCCTCTTCATCTTCATAATGTATTATATCTTCTTCGATTACAAATTAAATGTAAAATTTCCCTAGAACCATATTGAATGGTTTAATCAGTAAATATTCTTTTCGGAATTATCCCTACAATTATGATATTTATTTTAATTCCTATTAAGACACATAAACATTCCTTATTTTTGGAAGTGTTTATCATACCTATGGTCCATTTCTATATAATACTTGTTATAGAATATATTTCAAAAAAATTGAAAAAAAAATTATTATAATGGGAATGAAATTATGATTCATGATGAAGATCTGTAATTATATATCACTATATACGAGACGTCATTATCAGATTTATTCTCAGGTACGCACACAAATATCTTATAAAAGATATTCTTGGGGTAGAAGGGAGGAGACAGTAACTCCCTGACCCTAGTTACCCAAATTCATTGCATTATTACATAAAATTGGCATTATTACAAGGAAATCATGTCTCAAAAGACGAATCGGTTTAGTAATATTGGAAACGAGATTCATATATAAGTTCAAATTTACAACTTGAAATGAAATACAACAAGAATTTATTCCAATAGAAACATACATGACTCCTAGATTATGCCTAAAAGTCACTCATAACTAATTTCTTCATATCCTGGGAAATTGAAACATTAGAACGGGGTGAGCTCAAATGCTTGTTAAGGGTACGAAATAAAACGTATGATAACATAAATATCATGTATGGTGAATAATTAAACCAACATGCCTTTAACAATAATAAAAATGAATAATTTTATGTAAGGAATATGAGATAAGTAAATATTTCCATAATAAAACCTATTCTTAGGTATTCTACTAGTATAGTAACACCATGAACCATAAATATTAATTTCATAATGAGGGATTTCATAAGGTCAGATATTCTAAAACATTTTGTCAAGGCCTCAGCCAAGATGTCTAAAAATGATTAAGTCCTTGTCCAAAACTATATATCCAAACGAGAAAGGTGTTAGCCAATTCCACGTCTAGTTGTCTCATGAGACCTACGGATGCATCGAGGAGCTATAGCGGGCTTCAACATTCACTTACTAATTATAATACATTCCTCATATGAAAAGGATGAAATATAACATAAAAATTCCTATTAAAAATATAAAACTAAATGTAAATTCATTAACCATAAATCGTGAATGGTATAAAAATATCACATCGACATTCAAACATATAACAAAACCTTAAATACAATATGGATGTTTTTTATCATAATCAATCAACTTCAAGAAAACGTAAAATACATCAAAAGATGTTGACTAATAATAAATCAAAACCATTTTTAAATAAATATCTCTTTCTATTTTGAAATCATTTAATAGTCAAAAAATTAAAAAAAAAACTATTTTTAAAATATTAATATAAGCTTTTAAGGGAATATTTTAAGATGTTATAACGATGGAAGATATCAACACCTGCCGTATAAGTTAAAAAACCATTATTACCTTAATTTTATTGAAAAGGTCAAAAAAGTGCCTTTTATGGAAAACGACAGAAAGATTCCTTTATAAAAATATTATAAAAGCCAAAAAGATCATAAATTACTTTACAACATAGTCTATAAAATATTAATAATTTTTTGAAATACATTTTTAAGAAACATGGATGTGGATGATAAAGTGGTCCCATTAGATAATTCTTTATAAACAACTTTAGATAATGGAGAGATTTTAGAATTAACCCTTAACTTTAACTTTTCCTTGTTTGTGGGTAATTTAACCTCTTTTATAACTATGAAATAATTGTTATTAAATTATACAAGAATCATATACATAAATATGACATCATATATGATATTTTAACATTGTTGTGTTTTTAATATATTAGTATTATCGTCATTTCACGTGTTAACAAATTCATTTTCCTTTATATTATTTCTAATGTGAGACGTATTGGTTGTGGATGGAATGTATACTATTCATATCCAAAATGATATTTAGTCTTTAAACATTATTTTTAACCTTAAAATGAATATTATTCTTTAATGTATTTTAAGGGCAATTAATCTCATCGTGTTCATGGAGATGGTAATCCGTACGTACGCACGAGCGACAAAATCATTATTTTGATAATAAAATAATATATAATTGGATGTTATATAATCTGAACGAATTATTATCATTTTATATTTAATATTTAATAAATTACACATAATTATTATACCCTTCCAAATAGTAATGTATTGAATAACAATTACACCACGACGTGGATACAGTAAGCAGTACGTACGCACGTATGGTGACATGTCATTTAAAGGATGGATTGAATAATGAATATGGTTATACCATATTTATAATAACATCATAGTATATAGAATATTCTTGAGTTACTATTATATAATGGAAATAACAATGAATGAGTATGTGGAAGAAGAAAGAAACTTGAAAGAGGTGATAAAATATTTACCTCTTCTTTGGGTTCCTCTTTTTAATTTGATAAAAAGGACTTCTTAAGATGGATTTCTGACAAAATTAAGGCCTCTAGAATGAAGTTAGGATAGTTGAGATGGTATTTAGGTAGAGTTTGTCTGGTCCAAATGTATTTGATGGTGTGAATTTGATGGAATGGGTAGTTCCCTTTTATAAGAGGGGTGAGGGGCACCTTAGGAAAAGCTACAAATTTTATTTTGTAATAAAATAATTTTCCGTTTAAAATAGCTCCAAGGAGGATTATTTAAATTCTATTATGGGGATAGGGTGAAAAAAACTCAACAAACGGTTTTATATAGGCTTGGGTCACTATATTAACCTAATATTTTAGATTTAACTCTTAGTTAAATAGTTTGACATTTACCATGTCTCATTGTATTTTAATATTATATGGTTAATAAACATACTATATAATTCCAAGAGAATCCCAATTGTTTCATTAATTATAAATATTTCATTATATAAGCCTTTTGGATTAACATTAGATTTCTAGGAATATAATATATATTAATAATATAATATTTGTTTTAAAAACTCTTTTATTTCAATTTTAACACTATTTTGTATTTTGTATTTAATAAAATAATATAAGAATTATTACATAAAAAAAATTCATCTAAACAACACTAATATTTCATATTAAATTAAAAAATTATTTTAATTCATAATAAGTATCAAATGACATTTATTCGGATATTTATAATATCAATAAATATAATATTTCATTAATTTGGTAATTACTGCACCATCACTGTGTCATAAAGAAATTTTATTTTTTTAATGTCTAAATCGTATAAGTAAAATACACTTATGTAGGGAATCCTTTTAGATTTTTAATTAATACTTATAGTCTAATTTATCTTATGTGTAACCCTATATTAAAAAAAATTTATTAAACAATGATTTTAACACTTTTTACTCTTCTTTAAATAAAATAATAATAAATGTCCTAATCTAATCCAAGTGGACCAATAGGATCATATTTTATTACTAAGGCTATTTTTGGTCGAATTAAACTTATCCAATTGAATTAGTACTTGTGTTAGGGGAATAATAATATCATTTTTACCTTTAATTACCCTATTTACATTTAACTATAGTAAATAAATAGAAAAAGTTACTATTCACCAAAAAAATTAATTTTATTCTTATTCAACCACATTTTACATACTAATATCAACCATGTATCTCGGATTTTTAAAATTCAACTCACAGAAGTGGTAAAATTATGTTTTATCTAAATTTTCAAATGCACCTATGAGGTGGGTAAAAGACCGTAAAAAGATCAATTAAATTTGTATATATCTTAAATTATTATAAACTAACTCCAATGAATTACATTAAAAATATATAGGTATTATATATCAATTTTGGCCAAAAATAAACATAATTAAAATAAATAATTATTTAAGTAAAATTCATTTTTAAACTATAATTCAGATTTTGTCACTATTCATCAATAATATAAGGTTTTGAGAAAAATACCAAAAAATTCACCCTAAGCTAATTTCGATATTCCAAATCCAAAAATAATTTGCTTTTTGAATGATAAAATTTATAAAATTTCAAAAAGTGGGAAGTACTATTCATATCTGAATGTTTGATGGGTTGTGGTGTGTTAGAACACGAACTTGCATACAACACACTCTATTTTATTATTTAAAGAGTAGTGTACTGTAGAAGCATGGGGTGTTACATTATCCCCTCCAAATAATTTCATCCTTGAAATTTCTAGAGTATTTATATGTTAAGTGGCTTGGGTGTTTATTCATCATTAGTTCCTCTGGTTCCCACGTTGCCTCTTCCATCTTATGGTTTCTCTAAAAAAAATTCCAGACGAGTCATCTTGTTTCTCAACACTTGTTCTCTTGTATCATTAACCACGACATGCTCTTAGTAATAAGACAGATCAGGTTCTAGTTCTAATTCTTCGTAGGTGAGTTCATGTGTTGGGTGAGTCTTGTATTCTCTCAATAGTGACGCATGGAACACATCGTGATATTTTCAAAGACATGGCAGAATTTCTAAATGGTAAGCTACATCCCCAATTCATTCTAGAATTTCGTATGTTTCGATGTACATGGGGCTCAATTTTCCCTTCTTACCGAAATGTATAACACACTTTCATATAGATACCATCAAGAAAACATGATCTCATACCTGAAATTCCAAATCCCTCCTTTGGTTATCAACATAGCACTTCTTCCTACTTTGAGATGTTTTGTTGTGGTTTTGGATTACCTTCACCTTTTATATAGTTTCCTTCACATGTTCAGGGACTATAAGTTTTCTTTCACCAACACCAGTCCAACAGGTTGGTGTGCAACATCTCTTTTCATATAACGCTTCATATAGTGCCATCTGAATACATGAATGAAACCTATTGTTATAGGAAAATTCTACCAGAGTTAAATATTGATACCACATACCTTAAAAGACAAGTTATCATGATCTCAACATGTCTTATAAGGTTTCAATAGTCTGTTCAGATTGTTCATCAATTTGGTGGGGGTAGGCAGTGCTCAAATGATGTTCTGTATCAATGTATTTCTAAAGACTTTTCTGAAATCTGGATGTAAAATGGGGATCACGATCAGACATACTCGATATGGGTACTACATGAAGTCTTGTAACATCATTAATATATAGTCCGAATATATGTTCAAGTGGTAAATCTTCCCTTATAGAAAGAAATTTTGATGACTTGGTAAGATGATAAAAAATGACCGATATTGCATTGTTCCTTCTAAGACACTTCGGTAGTCCCATGAAAAATTATATCGTGACATTATCCCATTTACACTCAGGTATAGGAAGAGGTTTCATTTCTTCTCCAGGGTGTTTCCATCTAGATTTTACTTATTGAAAAACCATACATCTTGAAACATAATCATCAATCTCCCTCTTCATGTTTTACCACAAAAAATGATCCTTCAAATCCCTATCCATCGTGGTGCTAAAACGGTGTATAGAGGAATTGAAACTATGAGAATGAATCCAAAATTCCCTTTTTAGATCACGTAAATAGGGAACACAAATTCTCTTCCCAAATTTCAAAATTCCATCTTCATTTACCAAGTCACTCAATATCTTATTATTCACAACATTAATATTCTTTTAAAACTCTTCATCATTAGCCTGAGAACTCTTTATCCTTTAATGTGAAGATGGTTTGGCAACATTTTGAAAAAGTTGTGAGGTTTCACCTTCCATGGTGATCCCCATATACATCTTTTCTAGATCCAAGTATATAAGATCCTTTTTAACATTTATCTTGTTCGAAACAGCATGATCCTTTCTTCTCAGAGAATCTTCCACCTTATTTTCCTTCCCCGAGTGGTAGTGTATATTGAAATAATAATCCATTAATAGTTCAAGCCATCTCCTTTTCCTCATGTTGAGTTCTTTCTATGAGAAACTATACATCAAACTCTTTTTATCAATATAAAACTCTCATTTTTCACTATAGAGATAATGTCTCCATATCATCAAAAGATATATTACAGCTGGTAACTCAAGATCATGAGTAGGATATTTTTTCTCATGAATTTTTAGATATCATGATGTGTAGGAAATAACCATATAATTTTTCATAAGGACACATCCAAGTCCTTACTTTGATGCATCACTATAAATAACAAACCCATTATTCCCCGTTTTTATAGTCAATATAGGAGTATTGGCTAATCTTCTCTTCAGTTATTCAAAACATTTTTCACATAAATTTTCCAAACTAATATCTACCCTTTTTATGTGAGCTTTGTTAATGGGTTAGTCAACCGGGAAAAATTCTGGGTGAAATGTCGATAATAACCTACTAAACCAATAAAATTGCATACCTCTGTTATACTTGTAGGTGTTGTCCATTACTAGATTTCCATTGTCTTAGAAAGGTCAATAATGATTCCATCCTTGGAGACAGTATTCCCAAAAAATGAAATCTCCTAAAGCTAAAATTCAAAATTGCTAAATTTCCGATACAATTCATGTATCTTAAGAGTCTTCATGAAAATTCCCAAGTGATTTTCATGATCTTCATAGCATTGGGAGTATACCAAGATATCATTAATAAATACCACTACAAAGTAATCAAGATATTCTATGAAAACTCTATTCGATGGATCCATGAGGATAGAGGGTGAATTTGTCAATCCAAAAGGCATTACTGTAAACTCGTAATGCTTGTACCTTGTTCTAAATGTTGTTTTCGGAATTTATTCCTTATTCACACACAACTGATGATATCCAGATCGAAGTTCAATCTTTGAAAAGTATTTATCTCAATGAATTTGGTCGAATAAATCATCAATGCAAGGTAGGGGATACTTGTTCTTTTTTTATAACATTTATCTCCCTGTAGTCAATGCACAACGTCATAGATCCATATTTCTTATTTACCAAAAGGACATGGTCTCCCCATGGAGAAACTGTAGGGAAAATTAATCCCTTATTACTCAATTACTCTAGTTGTTTCTTTAGTTCCACTAATTCCACAGTGGCCATTATATAAGGGGTCTTCAATATGGGCCTCGATCAGATAATTAAATCAATGGAATACTTAATTTCTTATTCTGGAGGATGTCTAGGTAAATATTCTGGAAACACATCAACAAATTCTTTCACAATATGTAAATTCTATATTTGAAAATTCTTTTCCTCACCCAAAGATATTTCATTCTCTTCCTCCCCAATAATTGAATTTTTTTTAAGCTAATGGTGGTGGATCTAGATAAAAATTAGGTGGTGAAAATTCTACTCTAATGATAAGGTGATCTTTATCATCATTATCAAAAATTGTAACCTCATTATTCATACAATAAATTTTTGCATCATGGTTTGATTTCAAATCCATATCAAGGATTATATCAAATTTAACCGTGGGTATGATGATGAGATCAGCATATAAAGAACATTTATATGCTCTAATGGGAACTGATTCACAAAACATTGTAGTAACGATACTTCCCTTAAGAGTTTTGACTGACAACACTCTTGTTAAATCAAATTGGAAATATCAAATTTTTTTAGCAAAATAGGATGATATGAAACAATGAAATGATCTAGAATCAACTAAATCATCAGCTAAACTTGAGGAAACCATTAAATTACCTTCCACCATGCCTTTTGGGGCTTCAACCTCAGCAGTAGTGATCGCATATTATTGTCCTTGATCCCTTGTAATTTTTTGAGGTATTTTACCCTGAAGCTTAGGAAATTCATTTTCCTAATGTCCCATATCCCTTTAATTATAGTATTAAACATTAGTAGTGTATTTCATTCAGTTATAATCACCATTAAGATGGCCTTTCTATCCACATTTGTAGCATACATCTTTTACTTTTTGATAGGCACCAGGGTTCTTCCTTCCACAATTATCACATGGTGGAAATTAATTTATTCCCTTCATCCATATTTCTTTATTTCCTTTCCAAGAGTGTTTAGAATATATCTTCCTATCTTGCATTGTTTTAAGGTCATAAGACATAGAGAATTCATTTTCTATCCTGATAGTAGACGAGACAATATCTTTGTATGATGAGAAGGTTTGTGATACTAATGCTTGATGAAGAAATGGTTTTAACCCATCAACTAAATTGTCAATATTACATCTTGGGTTATGTATATAATCTACATCATTCCTCGCTGACCATGTAAATTAAGCTTAATACTTTGTGACATTCTTATCCCCATTTTGCGAGAGACTCAGAAATTTTCCTTCCATATCAGCTTGATGGTCATGAGGAATGTAGTTTTCTGAGAAAATTTCTTTAAACTCCAACTATTAAATATTTGATACTTCATCATCTTCCTTTCTGTTTCGAATCATTGACCACCATTGATCAACATCTTCAGTGAGGCGATAAATTACCATGACAACTTTCTCCCTTTTTCTACTCCCTAAGGCATTGAATATTTTCTCTAAGGAATTTTTCCATTGCTCATCCGCTAATGGATTTGTACTCCCACTGACTGTTGGCGGTTGTTTCCTCATGATGTGGTCTAACAATGATCATCCACGTTCTGGATCATGGTTCTCTATACAGTTAAGGATATTATTCATAACCTGAGTGAGTTTTCCTAATATAGTGATAAGCATATTAGCACCAGTTGTATCACCATCTATACTACAATTATCTTGAGTAGTAGGTAAATCCATACATGGTGTGAATGCATTGATATAGTTTATGTTCCTTCAACTAGGTTCCATTTCTAAACATTGGAAAACACTAGATTAGTTTATGAATCAAAGTACATAAATCCAAGCCTGTAAAACACATAACATAAATTTAATAGATTATGAATATAATCCATAGTGATAAAATTGTTTTCATTGAAGAATTATATACTCATAAACACTTAATAATGGTTTTTAAATAAAATGATAAGTATCCTAACCATATCCCATGGGAGTTTCATAACCAAGAGGGCAGGAAAACACATTGTCGTGCACCAGTTTTCGTTCGAGTCTAGCTCAAATCAGTTTCTTTAGGTTTCACCACAAGGTACTTCTCTTCCAAATATAACTATACCTGCTCGTATCTAGATAGGGATGTATTTCATGGAAAACTCACAAAATCAATACAATACAAAAATTATATGATGTTCATCTATACTAATCCTCATTTTATATCTTAGGGAAATGTTCTCTAATCAGATTATAAAACAATATAGTTTCCAAGGTTTGTATTATATTTCCTCTGATATCAACGGTAACTCTCCGACCCTAATTTACTAGAGTTGGTGCATTATTACATAACATTAGCATGATCACAATAAAATCATGTCTCGAAAGATCGATGAGTTTAGTAATTTTGGAAACAAGATTCATACATATGTTAAACTTTACAACATGAAAATAAATACTATGTGAATGTATTCCATTAGAAACATACAATCCTCATAGATTTTGCATGTAAGCCACTCATAAATAACTTATTCATATTTTGGGAAAATGAAACAGATGAACAAGGTGATATCAAGTGCTAAGTAAGGGTGAGAAATAAAGTAGAAGATAATATAAATATTATTTATGGTGAATAATTGAAACCACATGCCTTTACCAATAGTAAACATGAATAATTTTATCAAAGAAATATGAGCTAAGTAAATAATGTCATAATAAAACATTATCATGGGTAGTATACAAGTAGAATGAAAACATGAACCATAAATATTATTTTCATAATGAGGGAATGTATAATATCGGACATTCTGAAACATTTTGTCAAGGCCTCCGCTAAGATGTCGAAAAATTATTATGGCCTCAGCCAAAACCATATATCAAAATGGGAATGTCCTCAGCCAATTCCTCATCTAGTTGTCTCATGAGACTTACTAATTCATCGAGGAGTTATAGCGGGCTACCCGTCACTTACTAAGTTCAATACATTCCTTATATGAAAGGGTTGAAATATAACATAAACATTTTTATTAAAACTATCATATGAAATGTTAATAATTTATCTATAAACCATGAATGGATTAAAAATAGAAAATACATTGTCCAACCTATCACAAAACCTTCAATACAATATAGAATTTTTGTATCATAATAAATCTACATCAAATAGACTTAAAATCTATCAAAGGATGTTAACATATTAGAAATAAAAACCTTTTTAAGAGAAATGTCTCTTTATATTTTGAAATCATTTAACAGTTACAAAATTATAGAGAAAAAATTTAATTTAAAAAAATTAATATAATCTTATAAGAGTAACATTAAATTTGTTATAACAATAGAAAATAGCTGCACAAGCCGTATAAGTTAAAAAAACCTTCTTACCTTAATTATGTCAAAAGGTCAAAAAGTAGCTTGTTCGGGAAAAATGGAAAGATTACTTTATAAACATATTATAAAAGTCAAAAAAGGGAATAAATGACTTTAAACGATAGTCTATAAAATATTAAGAATGTTTTAAAAGCCATTTTTACGAAACATAGTTGTACATGATAAAGAGGTCCCAGTAAATTACTACGTATAAACAACCTTCGATAATGAAGAGATTGTAGAATTATCCCTTACATTGTACAATTCTTTGGTTGAGGGTAGGTTAACCTCTTATATAATAATGAAATTATTTTTATTAAATTATACATGAATAATATACATTAATATGATATCTTATATGATCTTTAAACCTTACCTTGTTAATAATATCTTAGTATTATTGTCATTTCGGGTGTTAAAAGATTCGTTTTCCATTTTATTCATTATTATGTGAGTCATATTTGTCATGGATTGGATGTATATTATTCATATCCAAAATGATATTAATTCTTTGAAAATTATTTTTAACCATCAAATGGAAATTATACTTGAATGTATACGACGGGGAACGAATATCATTGCGTTTGTAGAGACAGTAATCCTTACGTACACACGAGAGACAATATCATTCATTTAATATTAAAATAATATATAATTGGATTGTATATCATATATATACATAATCATTATCATGTTATATTTATTATTTACATCAATTACACATCATTATTATACAAATCCAAATAATAATATATTGAATAAAAATTACACCACGGTGTGGAGACGGTAAGCCTTACGTACACAAGTATGGTGACATGTCAATCAAAGGATGAATATAATAATGAATATAGTTGTACCATATTTATAATAACATCACAATATATAGAAAATAATGGAGTTATTATTTTATAATGGAAATAACAAAGAAATAGGATGGCGAAGAAGAAATAAACTTGAAATAGGTGATGAAATATTTACATCTTCTTCGGGTTCTTCCTTTTGATTTTATCAAAAGGTATCCATAGATTGGCTTTCTGACTAAGGTAAGGCATCTAGGATGAAGGGAAGACAATTTATTTGGTATTTGGATATAGTTTGGCAAAGAAAAATTTCTTTGAATGTGTGAATTTGAGGGAAGGTTGAGTGCCCATTTATAAGAGGGGTGAGGGGAACATTAAGAAAAGATAGAAATATTATTTTATTATAAAATAATATTTGGTTTCTAATGGCTTAAATGTATATTATTTATAGAATATGGTGGGTATAGGTCTAAACCCACAAAACAAATAGGTTTTCTACAGGTTTGGGAAACTATATTAATTATATCCTTTAGATTTAATTCTTAGTTAAATAGTTTGAAAATTACCACGTCTCTTTGTATTTATATATTATATGGTTAATAAACTTACTATATACTTAAAATTTAACCCCAACTGGTTCAGAAATGATACACCTATCATTATATACATCTTTGTCCCGATCATTATATTTAATGGAAAAAATATCAACTAATATTATAATAAATGTTTTAAAAATTATTTTATGTCCATTTTGACACTAATTTGTATTTTGTCTTTTCTAAAATCATAACAAAATTATTAATTCAAAATAAATTCATCTAACCAACCATAATATGTCATATTAACCTAAATAATTAGTTTAATTCATAAAAAGTATCAAATTACATTTATTTTGATATTTATAATATCAATTATTTGAATATTTCTTTATTTAGGTCATTAATTCATCATCATTGTGTCATGAATAAATAAAATTATTTAATATCTAAAAAATATAAATAAAATAATATTATATAGTAAATATGTTTATCTTTCCAATTAATATTTATTATTGAATTTATCTTATGTGTATCCCTATGTTAAAAAAAATTAGTTATTAAACATTTATTTTAATTGTTTTAACACTTCTTTAAATAAAATAATAAGAAATGTCCTATTCTAATTCAGTGGATCTAAAGGATCATATTTTATTCCTAAGGTTTTTTTTGGTTGAATTACACTTATCCAATAGAATTAATACATGTTTTTGGGTAATAATAATATAATTGTTACCCCTAATTTCAAAATTTACTTTTAACAGTGGTAAATAAAGGTAAAATGGTAATATTCACCATGAATTATTTTTATCATGCTAAAAAAAAAATTACTTACTGATGTCAACTTTTTCTCTCAGATTACTGAAATTCAACTCACAGAGGCTGTAAAATTATGATTCCTGTAAATTAGCAAATGCTCCTTGGAGGTGGTAAAAAGTTCAATAAAATTTTTATATATCTATAATTATTATGAACTGACTCTAATGAATTAAATTGAACTTATATTTGTATTATGTATCTATTTTAGCCTCATATAAACTTGAATAGAAATTAGCTTTTAAAATATAACTCGAAATTTTTCACTATTCATTAAAAAATGGAGGTTTTTAGAAAATTACCAAAAATTCACCCCAAGCTAATTTCGATATTCCGAATCTAACAATAAAGACCATTTTGAATGATAAAACATATAAATTTTCAAAAAGTGGGTATTACTATTCATAACGGTTAGTTCGATTAGTTTTGGTGTTATGAATCTTGAAGTTGTGTGAACACACGCTCTTGTGTTATACAAAGAGATGCGTCATGTGGAAGATTAGGGTGTTAAATAGACAATTTTTTGATGCAAAGGTTGATCATTAAATTGATCATGAACCTATTATAAAAGAATAAATTAATTTATTTCATGATAATATAAATTAACCTAATTTATATTGTAAATTTATGTTTTCAATTGATTTAATCATTGATGTGATCCCTATAACAAATAATCTATATATTAAGGATAGTATAGAATTAGTCGAACTGAAAAGAAAAATATTAAGGAATTTATGTAATAATAGATTTATAATCACTATTGTTTCACCTAGTGTATCCCCAATTAATTTTCATAGGACTAAAAATGGTTTTACATGTTTTAAAATTGATTATAGGGAATTATAATATATTGTCATAACGAACGAGTATCATCAACCTCAATTTGATGAAATGTTCTGTAAACACCATTGAGCTCGTTATTTTTTAAATATTGAACTTCATTCTATGTATCAATAATTATTATTAACGAATAAATATATTTCATAGAAATAGTTTTGAAATATATGTGTATATTTTGGGTTTATATTAATTCTATTTGGATTGAAAAATAGATTGTTTTTTGTGATTTAATGAACATATTATTTAATGAATGTCATGATTTTTTTTCTGTTATATTTATTGATTGAATATTTATGTAGTCCAAAACAAATGTGAACTATGATTATCAATTTTGAATCATTATTGTTTCTCTTAGATGAATAACGTTGTATGGAAAATTTGGAAAGTGTTAATTATGGCTTCCAAAATATTATTTTCATTGAAATATTTTCCCCAATGATGGAATCTCCATTGATCATGTAAAGAAAAAGGTAGTCAAAAATGTCTTACACCAATAATCATTATCATGATATGTAATATAATTTTTTTTCTTGTAAAAATTGGACATTTTTTTAAATCAAAATTCTTTATTGGTTATAGATTTACCAAGATTACTCATAATGAGGATATATATATCTGTATAATAGAATGTGAAGAATTGTTTTAAAAATTTAATAGTAAATTGGTAAATTATATGATTTTGAATCTACCATTAGAAATGATAGTTTTTTTATATATTAATCTCGAAAAAATTTACACTATTTTCACTTATGAGTAATTTTAATTTTGTTTCAAATGAATCATTTTAGTTAAATTCTCTTCACCAAAATATTCTAACTCATTATCATGATTTTGTAACTATAGTATTTTCCTTAAATATATTGGGCCATTATCTTTGTATATAATGATTTTATATTTCTAAAAACCATAAAAGTATTAAATAAAGATTTTCATATTAATAACTAAACATGAGTAAAATATTATGGAATGAACTACCTATATATTATGATTTATCAATAAAATATCTTCTAGAAAAGGAAATTTCATTAGTGGATGCACTTAGAAATAAATATAATAGAGTTATATAGAAAATAAGGATTAAAACGGATCTTATTTTCATATATTTACAAAACATAGATATGTTAATTAATAAAGTTGGGAAATATAACATTGTTTTAAATGATTTCAAACACATCATTATTGGAAAATATTAAAAGCTCCTAGGCTGATGATCATTATTTTAAAAAGAAAATGTTGTTCATGATTAATGGGATGTTGGTGTATATATTTTATGAATGTGGAATTATGAAATTTAGAATTATATTTTGGGTTATATATGTAAATGATGTTAAAATTGAATTATTATATGATGATCATATATTGAATTTCTATATACACCATAAAGTCACTAAGATGTGTTAAGATTTGAAGTAAAAAAAATTATTGGATAAAATGATGTGGGAAATTATTTATTATATATCAAAGTGTTTTTTTGTCATCAGATTATGGATAAGAGACAACGTCCTAGATGTTCCTGCTAACTAAATATATTCATATGTTGAAATGTGATGAAATTACAATGGTTGGTGTCAACATATTACAAAATACTCCAATAAAAAATAATGAAAATGGTTTTTTATCCCCTTATAAAATATGAACATTTCATTACTTTAAGAGATTATTTACCTCCAAAGATCCTTCAAATAGTCTATATAAATTAAATAGTAATTCTTTGTGGGAAAAATATTTTAATTTTCTATGAATATGACCCAATATTTACATCAAAAGTTTTTAAATGTAATTAGATAGATCTTGATATCTGATTTATGTGTTCACCTATGGTAGAGTCTACCGTTAATAATAATATTCATCCAAGTATTCAATTATCTTTATATGATGCATTATATTGAATGAGATTTTATTGTCGAACTCATGGGTAAAAACATGGTGACTAAAAAATTATATGCCCATAACTTGTTTTGGATATAATGATAATGATCACGACTATTTAGAAAAATACAAAAAATAATAATGTTGGAAAAGGAGTTATTTTGATAAATAGTTGATTGATTCTGAATTTCATATGGAAGATCATTTCTCATGACATAATCAACATTGAATGGTATTATAAGGTATGGTAAGAATGAAAAATTGATCCCTAGGTAAATAAATCCATTTCTTAATTCATTAAAGAATTATTTTTTTCTTATCGACTAGAAATTCTAACAATCTCACCTAAAAATTGATGTATTTCGTATCTCATTGTTAAGGAAGATAAAACATTACCTAATGCGTGTACTCACATCATTTGATGTAGAATCAAAACATTGATATTGAAACTATTAATACCCTATATAGACTAATGAAACTGGATAATTAATATTGAGAAATATAATGAGTTTTCAAGTAAATGAACTCTACAAAAATCAAATAATGTAAGAGCAAACAAGGAAATAAGATGATATAATGAAGAATAATAACCCTAATTTTTTAGTTAGTAATACCTATGAATATTATGTCGATGAACTATTTTTAGAGGGAAGAACTTCAAACTATATGTTAAATTATTTTAGGTGAACATTCTATTTTCATAAATATACAATTTAATGAAAATTGAAAAATATCAAGGTATAAAAAAGATAATATGATATTATGAATATTATTTTCAATATTATTAATTATAAATAATCCTTCACTGTCTTGTTGATATTTTCCCGTATAAATAAGTATATAATTAACTAAAAATGTATAATTCAATTTTTTATTATTTTGTTTAAAATAAAGTGTTATTATTTTTTGAATTAACCATATGTTGACTATAAAATTAAATAGATATTAAGATAATATAATTTGGAGGAAAAGGGAATGTATTTAGAAAACTATTTTTTAATTCATAACATATTTCTACGTTAATTAATTGAAATAAAATATAATGATAAAATATTTAAATCAAATGTATTGATTGTATATCTAATTTGACAAATTTAAAGCAATATAATAAATATTACTAGTCATATAGTTAATGTAAGATATCCTTATGTTTGTAAAAAAATTTGAAAAAAAGATTCTCGATAAGATTTGTGGGGATTTTATAAAATAAATTCAATATCTTCAAAGAATTGAATCTGATAAAATAAATTAAAAATTAATATTTATATTAATAAATATTAATTACTAATGAGAAATATAATTTTTTGTTATACTAAATCAAAAAAATATTAAAATATTAACTACCATCGTTATGGATAAAACTGCTTTATCAGAGTTATCGAAACAATTATATATAAAATGAACATAAAACCTTATTAAACTCCATTGGTTTTTTATATCAACCCCAATCTTATCAACTTATAATAGGGTATATTTTCAAGCCATTATTCAAGTAATTTAACTTGATAAAATTTTTAAACGTTAATAAATTAAAAATATACCTCTCAAAATAATTAAATATGGGTTCTCAATCCTCTCAATAATTCTCACCTCTTGAGGAATTTGTCTCAATAAAAACCAACCAAAAAATATCCCTTACATCATTATAAATATTCTGTGTCTTTTAGTCTTCCGAAAAGAGAAACCCTGGGGTTTTTAAAGTTATCCAAATGTGGTTTTTCTATGAGGAGGTAATCATTTAACCAAAATTTTATTTTTTATCTATTCAATTACCTCCATTTAGGTTTTAATAATTACAAAAAAAAACAATTACTCGAATACTAATATATTATTATTATATTGATATAATGTTGATCAATCTATTCTTTCTTAAAATGGGAAATGAAAAATTCATTTTATAGCATTACCTCTCATGGGTAGATACAATGATTTCATTAATGTATAAGTATACTATTTATTAAATTATTACACTTTTGAAATTATAATAACACATATAACATAAAACTATATAAATATTTGGAAAATGATAATGTAGCTCATGAGTAAGTGTATACTGAAACACCCTAGGTTTTTATAAAATTTTATTTGAATAAATTAATTTTATTTAATGTCATTTTTTACATAATATACTGTGGTTTTTTTCCTATACACATCACAATTATAAGCTTCTATAAGTGAAAAATGTACTTGAATTTCGTTAGACACACCGTTGAGTTTTTATGAAACACCTTTTTAATATGAGAACTATCTTAACGAGATAGTTATGACATAAAAGCCAAAAAAATTAAAATAAATATTAAAAACTAGTGCATAAATATTATTTTTAATGGTTTTATATAAATAAAACATATTTATAAATTAAAAATATAGTTTATATATAATGTCTTTATATGTTTGAGAATTATATTATCTTAAAATAATTAATTTCTATGTCATTCTGTGAACAATAGTAAAATTTAAATTAAAAATTATACTAATTTGATATGATAAAATAAAATTAATTTTCAAATAAAAATTGTTAAAAATTTCTAATATTTATTTTTCGGTATTATTCTTAAAGAATTAATTATTTAATAAATATGGAAAAATGAGGAATGTTACATTAAAACTCTATTTTCCAATAATTTATTTATATAGTAAACTTATATTTTAGTATTGTTTTAAAGTATAATTATTTCACCAATAAATCAATAAATTTAATTTATAATAGTATATTCAATTTCACAATAACATTGGATATTGAAACATTTCAATTTTTTGAACATTTCTCATTAAAAACTAGATGTCTCGCAATAACTGCGGGATTAATTTTATCCAAATATGTGAATTGAGTTTGAAAAAATGGATATAATTATTTCATATATAAATCAATATTTTTTTAATCATAATAAAATTTTTTTCCAAAAAAAATACTAAATGTTATTTAAAATAAATTACAGTTACAACGGTCAAACAAGATCACGTAATGATTAAACATTGAATATTAGATGAATAATTTATCCAAAACATGTAACACACCCTATATATAGACAAAATTCTACCCTCACTGACCTATTCTAGTTTTTTTATTTATGGGGATTTTAATCAATGAATTTGTCTTATATAATATGATAAGGACGGAAAAAAGAAAAAGCAACCTACTATTCCTTTAACACTTATAAGGATTTGAAGTATGCCAAAAGAAACATAGGTATGGTTTTGTAAGTACAATTTTGGGATATAAAATAGTTAATTTTGTTATAATAATTTATAATAAACATTTAGATATGATATAACTACAACAGATGCTAAAGAAACACAACCATATGGAATACTTAGATAAAAATTAAATAAAACCAAATATATTTTATTAAATGATTTAAAATTACTAACAATCATATCTTATAACAAGTAATTTTTTAATTTTTAAAAGATATAAAATATATTCCATTTAGTGGATAATTTAAATTTTATAATGAATATATTGACTAATAAATAGTAAAAACTATGTTAGGAAAATTATGGTTAAAACACTATTTTTGTATGTTACATGCATTTAGGTTAATATTATTTTCCAAAAAAAAATATTTATATTTTATAAATATTGTTTAATATTTTCAGAATAATATGTTATAAGTTTTAAAATTTTTATAACATTAATTTCATCATAATTGAATAATTATATAGGTTAGAAATCTAGTTACCAAAATGAAAAACGAAAATAGAAAAATTATGAATCTTACTGACTATGGAACAAGTGATAAAAATGATTTTATATTATTTATTATGAGTGTTCCTCAATGATTAAACCCCTTATACTATTATTTGTCTTTACATAAATAACTTAGGATGTGAAGACATTTTAATAGTGTTTACCTTTTTATATTCATATGAATTCCACTCTACATCCCCTATAAAATGACATTCAACCTTTTGATTTCATTACAATGATAAATCCATTTGAATAGTATGAAAACCCAATAAAATATACTCGAAATATTCATCCCCCCATCCTATATTCCTCCATTTTCTAAATAATCCAATCAAAGAAGCCCTTTGATGAAAAATAAAATGAGTTACCTAAATTAGAGATAACATTCTTCAAAATCTATTTATGCTTTATTTGTTTCTCCACCAACTCAATTATTATGATATGATGATTATATAAAAAATAATTATCCTAAATTTATTTTTTAGTTTTTATATGAATATTTTGAATGATACCTACACACACATCCATCAACTGGGTAATGAAATTGCGGTTTGTTTATGTAGAACTACAACTTTGTGAAAAGATGTCGTTTGTTTTTTCCCTTTACCAACTCTCATGGTTAGGAATTAGGATGTAAATACTATTTTAATTTGGTATATAATATATTAATTATTTAATTATTCCTATTTAATTATTATATATAACATAACATTACACATTCCATTTTGTGTAAATACCATAACATTGTCTGTGGATGTATGGGCTAAAACCTCCTAAAAGCATTATGATTCATTCACACTTCTCATGAAATTTATTAAGAATGGGTTTATATAATTTATATGATATCTATGAAATAAAAATTATAATATAATTACATAATATATATATATATATACATTTATTTCATTGGAATTTATTCATTCAATATGACAAGAAAATAGGAACAACGTTCATGCATGCGTACATCCCATCATCCCCATTAATGGTGTATTTCAATTCATAATTATATAATTAATATAATATTAAAAATATTTAGATAATATATATATATATATATATATATATGAAATTTATATCAGGTTTTATAAATTTATAATTAGTAAATCATCATCTAATCATTTGTATAAATAATAAAAATTCATAACATTTATGAAAAACAGAGAAAATATTACCCGAAATGTAACATTACCCTAGAATTGTTAATAAACATGAAAAATAAAAAATCAAAATAAAATCATATATGATATAATATATAATAATACGGTAAATTAATTAATATATTATAAACATAAATTTTTTATAGATTTTTTTTAAATGTGTTTAATTAACGTCAAGAATTATGGTATGGGTTTTCTCATCTCAGTTTTATTTATTTAAGAATTATTCCATATTCCCAACTCATTTATATTGTGTGGTTTATATACATCCGATGAATGTATTATATTAATATTGTAATTAAATTTTTGGGTATTTCCAAATCCATTTTCTGATATATCTTTTATGAGGTCTATGTTTCAAAAGTTACTAATTCGGTAATGTGAATTTTTCTAATTTTTCTTCTTTTTGTCACTTGATATGTTCTAAACATATATTATTTTATTATTTTATACACTTAACCTTTTATCTTTTTATCATGAAACTCATTATTTTTATGAAATTATATGATTCAAGTAAGGTTATTTTCAAACATTATATTTATCATTAAAAGTTACAGTGTGGTAGGCGTTTATTGCAACAATCTCATCGTTTATTGCGATTGATTATGAATATGATTTCATTGATGAAATAATAGTATCAATATATAATTAGCAATAATTACTTTTTTTTAATTTTTAGGTTATTCATTTTAATTTTATGTATTAGTTCCATTGCTCACTATTTGGTACTTTAGATAATTAAGAAAATGATTTTATGAAAATATGAACTCATTTTCTCCCTTCAGTCATAAATTAGTTTTATTCAAAAAAATCATGTATTAAAAAAAATCCAAAATTTTATTTATTGACCTTTATTATAATTTTTATGGAAATGTGAATTTATTTTTTATCAATTTTTTAAACATCCATTATATATTCTCAATGATTTTTTTAAATCAAAATGTTTTAAAAATTATTTGATGTTTAAAAAAGTTTTAAATAATTTCGAAAAATTTCTTTAATTATTTTCAAAAGGTAATAATCCATTAAAATTATTAAAAAATTCAATAGTTATTTATAATTTTACATATTCCTTTTCTATAAAAAGGATTTATAAATGATTTGATGCATTTTTTTTATGTTTTTAGAGTATTTTAAATAAAATTAATTTTCAAGATTGTTTATGCTATAAAAAATGTTATTTGATATTATTTATGTTATAAAATAGGGTTTTCAAAGAGGAAATGTTATTTTCCTCCAGATATTTTAATATTAAATTATGAAGATATATTTATAAGAAAAAAAATTTATAAATAGTTTTATAAAAATTATTTCAAAAGAATGGATATTTTCCTTTCCATATTTTTATTGTGATATGTCAAAATCCTTCTCCATATAATATGACATACTTTTTTATAGTTTAGGCTTTAATACAGATATGATTTAAGAACTACATTCTTATTATTTCTTATTCTTTGGAAAATCGTATTAATTGGATTCCCAATTAATGCCCAATGAAATTTAATAAATAAAATGGTTTTTAATAGATAGTATGAGGTGGATTGAACTTACTCCCTTATAATTTTATAGAATCATCATCCGGAAATTAAGACTCAAATAGAAAATAAAATCCACCAACATAATTAACCTTTAATTTAGATGGTCATATGAAAAATCCTCTTTCAATGTTGTTAACTTGCAAGAATCTAAATCGATAGTGGTTCCCCTAAACATCATGTCTACAACCATGCTGGATCATGTCATTCAGTAAATAAAACCAGCTAAACTATTTGGGTTTAATAGATCTAGATGAATAAGAACCTACACCTGAAATAATTATAGAGCACGGAGAATTTCAATCATCAATTAGCCTAAATAAAAAATGAGATTTAAATAAAAAAGGATAGAGTATACTTATAGAAGAAAAAATAAATAAGTGGAAGAAGATGAATGATATCCAAAATATGAAATGAAAAGAAACCCACTAGACTACAACCAATGAAAGCATCCTGATAACACTACAATGATTCACTACCAGGGGATCTCACTAAAATTTAATGATGGATTCTTTTTAAATTTATCGACAACATTGATGATCATCCTCTCTATAATGAATGTTTAATTATCATGTATAACATGTATATATGATTTTATTATGTTATGGGTGGGACGTATATCTCCCTTTTAATGCATTGGGTAAATAATTACATCTTAAGATATAATTATTGGAAACACGTTGACATGCTTATTAGACAATGGAAAAAAGTGTGTCTTTATCAAAAAGAGATAATATGCGTGTCCTGATACACTATAAGGATTTTTAGAAACCCAATCAACAATGAGAGTATGGGGAAAATTTATCATGTATGGGAATTTGGGGAAACCCACTCCACATTTGGAATAAGGGGAAACTTAACACCTTATAACGAAATCACAATGAATGGGGATGATGGTTTATCCCTCTAAATTAGTGTAGTCCCCATTAAGTGACCTAATAAGTATCAGCAATGAGTTGTGCCTTATATGGAATGATGTTTATTACTAAAACATCTTACATTTTCACAATGTTATGTGTGGACCTAATATCATTTTAAATAGTTTATGAGATGGATTGATTTAATATCTTTAACTAAATGAGTGAACCTATTTCTATTTACATGATTAAAATTTTGTAAGTTTATGTTCCTTCTATAGGATAATGTATCATTCCCATGTTATGATTTCATGAATTTGAATCATTGGATTCCTTATGACTCATGGATTTTGAACAACCATTCATTATTCCACGAATCACGATTATGATATTAGATATAATATGTATGGACTTCTAATATTATGATCATTAATTATAACCTTATTCTCATATTATTCTTAGAAATCCTCATTAATTCCCCATATGATGCATTTTTGGTCACCACACTCTTATGTTTCCATTATGTAGGTTACGAATAAAGGTTTTATGAAGGAATACCAAAATGGAACAATATTTATGGGATATATTGAATATATTTGATCAAATTAAAAGAATGTGTTATGATTTTATAAAGTCACTAACCTCTTTTGGTCCTCAGGCATGTACATTTTCAATGTGTCGAATATACATAAAAAATTATGTAATATTCATGCATGTTAAGACTATGACATTATATTTGGTATGAAAGGAGAAGTTTAGTTGAAATTTAGAAACTAGTCTATGAAAACTTTTGAGAGATTTGTAGATATATTTTTGAGGATTTGTATAGGGATTTCTATTGGAATAATTCAAATAATTTAATTAATAAATGAAAATTTTCTCAGAATTTTTTTAATGTATTGTGATAGTGTTTTCCAATAAATTATATCCATGCCTAGAAACTACACGTTCATGTGACTATAGTACAGATGTACATAGAGTTAATAACCATGGAAATACATTATTTAGCTAGACTTGATAAGGAAAAAGTGCACGACAAATGGTCTTATTTCAGAATTTGTTTGGAACTCTCGGGGGATATGGCTTGGAAATTCATAAAATCATCATGAAATATCTTGATGGATTTAAATAAAATATGACTATGAATAAACTATATTAAAATTATGGTTTCATCTATTAATGAATGTTTTATGACATAAACATAAAATACGTAATATTTCCAAATGATATGTTTTTTTCACCATGATAGGTATTGCTAATACAATGATTTATAGATTTAGTAAATGATATGGAATATAATTAAATGGGGTAACATTTAATGATTCATATGTGGAAAAATGTTATTATGAAAATATATTTCTTATGTGGAAATATCAAGAAGATGTTATGAGTATTGGTTATATTACTAAGGCTAAAGATGTTAAGAGAAACACGTGAAAGGAATATGATATTCTCATTGTATTTTTAAATTAAACCAAAGAAGAATAATTAAATTTAGTTTGATTAAATTTAATACATGTTTCACATAACCTAATTTAGAAATGGGTGTATTAAGGAATAATATGATATAGATTAATTAATAATTTGAGTAGGATTTGAGATGAGTTAAGTGTTTATATTTAAGAATTTAAATACTTTTTTATTTTAATAATAAAATATATCAAAATATTCAATATAAGTTTCTCATTAAGGATTAAAAATGATATTTGGAGTAGTTATGAATACATAGAATGGTGATTTAATTTAAATTTGATCTTTTGAATCAATGTAAGGTAACACAAAATATGATCAATGTGTATAGACAATTATGTTTAACATGTATTAAGAGTTTATTGATTTAGATAATGTAATTTAGATGGTATTCATGTCCATATAACTAATTATGGATTTGTGAAAAAATGTAGTTTATGATTTCATGGATGGAATTTACATAAATTATAGATCTAATGAATATCTCTAATAAATATTTTAATAAGGAAACACACATATTTTGAATAAGGATTTATGGTAATTCAGGTTATTACCATGTTTTGTAAGAATAAATGATGTAGGTATTCAATATTGTTTTGTATGAAAAGAATGAGATACACAATGATATAAGGGGGCTATGATTTTATTCAGAAATTTAGTGAACTTGTATTTAATTTTTTAGATATCATATTTCGAAATGGTTATATTTTTAATCTTTTATGGAATTGTTAAATTAATGTGTCAGATGAGGTTTTAATGATTATGGTATTGTCTCAACAAATGAATATTTATTCATATCAGATTACTTGTTCTAACATTTGGTTGTGATGTTAAATAAATAAAAATGTAATGACTTATAATTACTCCTCAGGATCTGTTAGTACCTCGTAAATAAAAAATTAACCTACATTTCTAGGGGTAAGAGATGATGTGAAAATCAGAGCAAGTAACAACCATTGGGTTATGTTTTGCACATGAAAATGAATGAAACCAAGTATTTTTATTTTCATATCGTCTTAAATAATAAAAAAATCCATCATATATTGGAAACACATATTTGAAAATATTTATCCTAACACATTTTTTTCTTTTGAATTAATAGTAATATAAATCACTATTGATTTATGGTTTTTAAGCCATTAACATATCATTTTTCATTCCATTATTTGTGATCACATACCTCAATCACACCCTATCGTTACTTACGCTTTTCATCCATTTCCAGTATTACCTTCCCACCTAGGTTATCCTATATGGGATCACAATAATTATTTATATTGGGTAGCTATTATGATTCAATATTTCTTTTTAATAAAAATGATTTTAGTAGTCATTTTTATTATGTGGGCTTATATGAATGAAATAATGAAGTATTAAATCATTCATAACCCATAAAAATATTGTGGGTGAAATTCATTTTAAGGGGGGTAATATTTAGATCCTTGAGTTTTTATGAAATTTATTTGAATAAATTAATTTTCTCTTATTTCATAAATTTTACACTTCACCATAATATTATTTATCTATATTTTTCTCCCAGATAATCTTGTGTTACATGAAATACTTATTTTTCATTCCTTACACACAACACTAATTTTATATGAAACATCATTTTATTATTATAAGTATTTATATGAGAAAGTAAAAACATATCTGTTTAAAATATTAATATGAAAAGAAATAACTTGGTTTTGAATATTATTTATAATGGATTTACATAAATAAAATATATTTATAAACATAAAAAATAATTTGTTTAATGTTTTTATATGTTTGAAAGTACTAAAAAATATTTATTGTTCATTAGTGAAAAATTATAAAATTAAAATTAAAAAAATATATAAATTCAATTTGATAAAATAAAATTGATTTTTTTAATAATAATTTAAAAATTACAATAGTTTATATTTTATATATTTTTTAAAAATATTTTTTTTTGGGATGAATCGTAAAAAATAATGAATAATTTTTAAAAACATCATTTTCAAATAAATTATTTATAGTGTTAAATAAAATTTTATTTTTATTAAATATATGAAGATTAATTATACATTAATATTTCAAATATAAGACATTTCTAATAATTTGATATTATAATTTCATATAGGAAAATTCATCCTTTTGAAATTTTCTCCTAAAAAACATGACGTCTAGCTGCGTCTGTGGGATTAATTTTAAATTATATTTAGATAGTTATGTGAGATGAATTTAGAAAAACATATATAATTAATTCAAATATGTATGGATTTTTTTTTTAAAATAATACTAAAAAATCAACCAAAAATATTAGTGAAAATTATTATAATTATTTAAAATGATTAATGTAATCAAATCTTGTTTAATGATTAAATATAGAATATAAGGTGTATAAATTACCAAACACTTTTCTATCACTAATATTTTGTATTTATTTATACCCTTTCCACATTATTATCTATTTAAGTGATAATTTGGGATAATGTTCAATTAAAGTGGCATATATAATGTGTAAATTAAGGAAAACGTCAAAAAAATCCCATTATTTAACACTTATAAGGAATCCGCGTATGGAAGAATCTATATAGGTTTGGTTATAAATATTATTTTTTATTAATAAAGATAATTTTTTATTTTTTTTATTTTATATATTCGTGAGAGGTGATATAGTTATATTATAATTTAAAAAATTAACTTCACATAGAATATTTAGATCATAATTAAATAAAAGTACTAATATTTTAATAAAATATTTAAAATTATTAAAACCAGTATTTATTCCATGTTATTTTAATGTGTTCATAGATAAAAAACTATTTTCCATTGAGGTGGAAATGGAACTTTTATAATGAACATATTGATCCAAAAATAGTAGTAAATCTTGTAAATATAGTTAGGGTTAATGTAGTGTTCTTGTGTGTTACATGAGTTTCTATTAAATTTATTTTCAAACACATTATGTATTTTAATTTTATAAATTAGATGTAATATTTTAGAATAATTTATTATAAATTTTATAAAATTTATAAATTTTATTTGGTCATTATGGATTAAATGCATAGGTATGAAAATTACCTACCTAAATGAAAAAATAAATAAATGTAACTTAATGACTAAATAATAAATGATACAAATAAATTTATTCATTTTGGGTGTGAGTTTTTACTAACCCTAAACAACATGCACTACATTATTTTTCAATTTTAAGAACATCGGGTAGGGAAGAAAGCTCAATTTTTTATACATTTTAATATTCACAATAATGATACTCCCCCTCCACTATAAAAAGAAATTAATGATTCCCATTCCTTAACACCCCTAAATCCCCATGTCTCCACCCATAAATACCCAAATAAACTACCAAATTTGCTAATCTAATCCTAGAGTCCTCACTTTTGTGAAAAATTGAACCATGTAATCCCTTTGGTGTAAACCAAAATGAGTTAACTAGGAAATATAGAACATTCTTCAACATCAATTTATGTTATATTTATTTATCAACCAATTAAAATTTTCTTATTATTAAAAGTATTTAAAATAATATAAACATACCCAATGTACTATTATTTTGTTATTTTATGGGTTTTACATACACTTAAACACACATCTATCAAATGGGTAATGATATTATTATTCGTGTGCGGTGAGTTACCGCATCATGAACTTTTGTCATTCATTTTCCATTACCTGCTATCATGGTTGGAAATTCTGATGGAAATACTGTTTTTATAAGATATATATTATGTTTATGAGTCCCTTATGGCTTTATAATTATAATATAAATCATACCTTTATTCATTCCATTTTTTTAAGCATGATAACATTGTTTGTCAAGGTGTGGACTACCGTCTCCTCAAAGCGATTTGATTAATTCACACTTTTCAGGAATTGTATCATGGACGGGTTTAGAAAATTTATATTATATTTATGAAATAATAAATATATTATAATGATAAGATATATAAAACATATATTTCATTTACATTCTTTCTTTTAATATAAAAAATGGAAACAACGTCGATGCATACATACAACCTACAATCTCCATGAAGGGTGTATTCCATTTCATATTTAAATATTTAATATATTATAATATATATTAATTTAATTAATACATATGATATTTATTTCAAGATTTAAATTCTAGAAATAAGTAAATAATTATCTATGTAAGATAATCATCAATAAAATGATAAAACATATTTTAAAAACAATGATGATATTACACAAAACATATCATTAACATGGAATTATTAATAAATGAAAATATAAATTCATAATTAAATAATATATGGGATTTGATATAATTATATGGATATGTATTAGATTTATAATGTACATATATTTATTATATAAGAGTTTCTAACATGAATGAATAATGTCAAGAATTACAGTAAGGCTTTTTTATCTCACTTTTATTTTTGTGACACTTATGGATTATTCACCAATAACATTTTTCTGTGTGGAAGTAAATTCCATGAATGTATTTTATTATTTTTATATATTTATTTATGGGTATTTACATTTCTATTTTATGTTCTGTCTTTCTAAATGATTATGTTTCAAATGTTTTGAAATCCGTAAATAATTTTTTTCTCTATTTTCATTAATTGATCAACATAACTTGTTACAAACCTATATTATTCTAAGATGAGTATACCCTGAGCTTTGAAATGATATATTTTGAACATAATTAATTTAATGATATTTCAATCTTCACGTAATTTTATTTTCTTACGTAGAGAGTATGATTCAATGTTACTAAGTGGTAAGAGTTTATTGCAACATTCTCATCATTTAAAAGGATTTATTATGACTATTCTCTAATAGATTAAATCTAATGATATATCATTAAAAAAACTCATGAGTTATCATATAAAATATTTAATAATTAAATATTCATTTATTAGTACAAATTTCACACTCTATGGTAATTACGATAAGAAATATTTTTTTATAAATTCTGACTTCAAAAATTGTCTTCCAAATGATACTATGACATCAATTTGAATGAACAAATATTTTATCAATGTTTTATGGTTTTCAAATCCACTTTATTGTTTAAAAAAAATATAAAATAAATATTTTAGAAAAAAATTTATTTTTAAATGTGTTTTAAATTATTTACAAAGAAAATTTTATATGATTTAAAAAGGACATGTTAATGAAATAGATTTTAATTATTTCATTATTTCCTTAAATATTTTTAAATCCATTTTATATAAAAAGGTTTAAATATGATTTGAAGCCTTGTTTTAATGATTTTAATGTATTTTAATGAAAAATTATTTCATGGGGAATTATGTAATAATATGTGTTTTTATAATGGAAAATTTATTTTCCTTTAAATTGTTTTAAATGATATTGTAAATATTTATCTATAAAAAAATTATTTTTCAAATAGATTTATAAATATATTTTTTTGAAGAATGGATATTTATATTAAAAAATCTTTCATGTGAAAACTAAAAATTATTACCTATCTATAATGACATACTTTTTTGTATTTTATTCTTTACTGGGGATATGATCCATGAATACCATTCATATTCTTTCGAAAATTATTTCTGTTTTGATAGAATTATGTTTATGAAACCAATTCCTCTATCATGGGTTATATACTTTTAAAAAATAATTCTTTTTAATGGATTATGATTTAATGAAATGATTATCACACATATCTATTTTCCAAAGGTAATGATATGATGAAATTTTTATGATACCCATTTCATGTCATGGTTTATGATATGGTGTTTTCGAAACATATCTATTTTTATGGTTCTTGTTATAAAAATTATTTTTTTACCACATGGAACATGTATGAATGATTTTATTATATAAAGGGTGGGACATATATCATTCTCTAATGAATATGGTAAATAATTATATCTCATTAAATTATGATTTGAAAGAAGTCAACAGGCTTGATCCACAATGTGAAATAGGTGTTTCCTGATCTAAAATGGGAAACATGTGTATCCTGATCCAATATGGGAGGATGCAGAAACTAGATCCACTATCGGGATATTGGGAATCCCGATCGCCTATGGGAATAAAGGGAAACTCGATCCCTTGTAAGGAAAGGATTGTGATGGCGGATGGTGAGGTGTCCCACCCAATTGGTTTAGTCCCCATAAATTTCCTTAATATGATTCAGTAAAGGTCCACAGCTTTTAGGGAGTCATTTTTTATGCTTGAATATAATTACATGTTCAATATGGTATATCTAGATGTTTTTTAAACCCATAAATTTATGAAGAGGAATAATTTCATGTCCTTAAATATTTTAGGGAACATGTTTCTATTTCCACACAATGTGAAGGCTATAAGTATATGTTTACACAAAATTTCTATGTCTTATGCTTATTTTATGATGTCTTAACATATGTTCTTTGACATAATTATGTATCATGATTTTTGAACTACCAAAAATTATTCCATGAATCTTGATTATGATCTTTGATATATAGGTTTTAATCATAAAATGTTCTGATAATTTTCTCACGACCTTATTCTCTTGTTATTCATTCATATTCCCCTTGACTAACCATACTATGAATCTGAGCTCAATATATTCATATGTTTCATTTTCCTAGGTTATTAATAAAGGTTATAAGAATGAGTATAAAAATTAATGAAAATATTGTGAGATATTGAATATTCATCACCAAATTATAATACCGTGTTGTTAGTTTCCCAAAACAATAAACAATTACAGTCCTTAGGCATTAAGTATTTTAATGTTCTAAATATTCATAAAAAATGGTGTGATATCCATGTTTTTTAAGCCTGGGTCACTCGATGGAAAACCTCCTACATAATTTTATTTAATTTGTTTTGTAATTTATATAGAAATGATTTATAGTAAAGATTTATTTTATGAATTTATATGATGTATATGATATAATAATTATTTTGTAAAGGTGTATTAAAATTTACCATTCTTTTGTTTCATTCTTCTTGAAGTGACAATAGAATTCATGCATGTGTAAGGCCAACAGTTTCCATGATTGGTGTGATTCTCTTTTATTCCTCAAAATTTGTAGAAAAATATATATATCTTCATATATCCATAATATGTAATAACGATATTATTTTTATCATTTTTTATATGATTAAACCATGATCAACATAATGTTACTGAACAAAATAGAACAAAACATATATGAAATACTAAATAGTTGAAATTTTAATTCTATAAATTGAATAAACAACTATTGATAAATTGTTAATGAAATGTAAAAATATGATCGTATATGATATTAAAAGTATTTATAAGACTCTCGTATAGAAGATTAATAAATTTAAATTATTATTCTATAGTACAAACGTTCATATAACTTATATTTGGCCTATGGTAGGTGTTTGTTTCATAATCCATTTATATTTCAATATTGTTTATGTTTACATCACCACTAGGGAAATTATTTTATAATTATATATTAAAACCATTGTATTTAGTTATTTTCTTTTTATTTTGTTAAATTAAAACCTTTCATTTCATTTTCCTCTCGTTAAAACTCAAGATATGTAAACAATAATTTTATAACAAAGTGTCATTATTTTCTACTAAGATTTGAATTATAATCTTCCATTCCATATCCCCTAAAGAATTCGTAATAATTATTTTCATATTTTTAATTGATTTATTAATGAAATAATTATTGAGTTTTTACTATTTATAAAAAATTAAAAAATTAATATTTTCATTTAATGAATGTGGTACTATATATATTCTTAACAAACTATATAAATAATGAATATTCAATATATAAATCATGAAAATAATATCCCCCCCCCTCGTGACCTCTCATTATATTAAACAAAAAATTAAAAAGTTTCTAGATTTCATTCAGATAATATGTCTTTTATTATATTTAAAAAATTAAAATTTTAATATGTTTTATCAATGTAAAATGTCAATTTCCCCCATGAAATCATCCAGTTATATTTATAAATTATATTCATACTTTTCATCATTATTTAGAGAATATAATTATTTATTGGGGATACAATCCAATAATACAATTCTCTATGTCTGTTTACATTGATAATAAATAGTTTTATTAGTTGGGAGATCATTAACCTTTAATACAATATTATTCTAATATAAAGTGTTATGTTGATAATGTTACAACCACTCTAATATGATGAATTCATTGTACATTGTAAATGTTGGTTGGGTCCTGATATAGTCGATCATTTCAATAGAAGGTATCAAGAGTGGATCTTGTCTGGGTATTTTTCATAAACCTTCATTTCTTATGTATCTTGTATAGGGACAAGGATATGATAATAGTATTTTGATATCTGGAATTATTTATTCAATTCATATGACAATATGTTTTGTAATAAATGTGATAATTTGGGATGTTATGTTTCCCTTAAAATTAGTCTTATTTAAGAGTATTAGTTATATAGAATATTTTAGTGTTGGTTATCTAGTTCTTATTATTTATATTTTACATACTTTTTTATAGATTCTATTGTACACTTTCCCTTAGTGGGCATATGATCTCACACTTTATTTTTTTTCACATTCCCAAGGTTGTAAGTAAGGAATCGTTGAATGAAATTAAATATATAGTAAAGCAAATAATATTGTTTTCAACAAAATATTTTGATGTATTCCATGTTTTCTCTTTGTAATATGATAACAAAATATATATCTAGTCCCCCAAAACTATTTTATCATTTGATCCTATTAGATGTGATCCATTATTTTTGTTCTATTGAATGATATCAATGAGGCATAATTAAATATTTTCAAATACTCTATTCGTTAAATACTAAATTATAACTGTTTCATTCCATAATTTAAAATATTACATAACTAAACAAATTCCAAATATTAATTATTCACGAGAAAATGTAATTTCATTGTTTTCACTTAAGTTATTCAATAAATTAAGAAATAATCACATTTCAATTTGAACCAAAAAAATTATAAAATCACATAAAAAATTTAACAATTAAAATCATTTGAAAATATTAAAAATATTAAAAATAATAACATAAAAATATTGCTTCTTATTTAAGAATATATTAAATAAATGGACATCATACATTTATATATATATAATTCAAATGTTAATGAAATAATGTAGTTAATTACAATTTAATCTCTAAAAATATTGACATCAATTATTTTTCATTTTAATAATATATTAATAATTAAATCATCAAAAACATTATAACATGTAATATAAAATAAACATAAAAAATATACCGCATCAAACTACCACAGACATTAAATTTTTTTATCCTATAAAAATAAATTTATTTAATTTTTTTGGGAAGAAATTATTTTAAAATATTAAATGGTGAAGTTCCAATACGAATCAGTGTTCAAAAATATTCATCACCATGGATTAATTAAACCATAAAAAGTGATTCCTCTCATAAAATATGTGTCTTATAAAAAAATTATTAATGTTTGTAAAAATAAAATTGAAATTGAAAATTTTAAATAGGTAAAAAAACATCACTTTTCATTTCACTATGTCATATAAACCTATCATTATATATATGTTAATTGGAAAACATATTTTGAATCAATAAAAGTTAGAAACTCTATTTAAATGATTAAAATTAATAATTAGTAATGTAAATAAATAACACATCCATTATAATAAATAAAAATATAATAAAAAATAATGTGTTGATTCTCCACATATATTATGATTTTCATATCATTTTGAAATTAAATGATTAAATTACATGAATTAATCTAAATTAAAATATCAAAAACCAATAATGAATTTTAATCTATTTCCTATATTTTGACAAAAAATAAATAGAGGGAAAAAATGATTAATCATATAATATCCTTGGGAAACCATAATAGTATATACTCATTAAAGTGGTAAAACCTATTTGATTCTTCACAAATAAAATTGATCCAAAAAATATGATATTTGATGCATGAAAATAATTCAATATATAATTTTTTTTTGAATTTTTTTTTACTACGTTAACCAATATTTTAGAACGAATAAGACCACTCCCACGCACATTAAACTCATAAATTTCCAAATTATTGGACCATAAACATGGAAAACATGATGAAATATTTATTTTTAAAAACTATAAGCAATCCAAATAAATTATTGGATGAAATTATATTCAATATTATTAAAAGTAAAAAATTATTAAAAATTCAAAGATTTGAATAAATTATTTCAGCAAAATATTTTCATAGAAAATAAAAAATAAAACCCCTAAAAGTTGTTTCTTTGATTCCATTCCTCATCTCATTGATCTCCATATTAAAATTTCAAATTTCATTTAATTTTCCCACATAGTACCTCAAAAATTTAAATATATGAATCATCAAATCCAAATAATTAAAATAAAAAATATAACACAAAGATAATAATGAAATGGTAGTATAGAATATTCATGACTGTTAAAACAAACATACCAAATATTAATCTAGGTATATTTTAGAATATATTATTTTGGGAATGAAAAATAAAATAATATGAATTTTTTTAATGAAACAAAACAAAAAAATAGAATTCAAAACATGGTTTTCCACTCAAGTAGTTATAATTTTTAATTCTTCACTTATAATTCTCCAAAAATAAATCATTGAACTATAAGTAAGTGTTTTATCATCCATTATCCATGAAATATAATTCTCCATGTTTTTTTAATTATATAATTAATATTTATAGGAACCATTAGTTATAAATATACCACCAAATTTTATTAAAACATCATTAATCCATTATAATCACGTATTATCATCATTGTACTACACACTGATTTTCTCTATTGAGGAAAAAGATTCATTATGAAGAGCCACTTATTCAATGATTTCAAATCATTTTAATACATATATAAGAGTAGTGAATTCTATAATATCATTTAATAAATCATATTGTATAGAAATACTATAATATTTGTCAAATTTTATCTTGTAAGGAGGGATTTACATATCATGACTGAACTCTTTTTTTAAAGAACTAGAGTTTTCATAAGTGATCATTAATGAATTATGTATTACTAATGTTTTTTCCTAATAATCAGATCATCTGACTCATTTATAATTTAATCATAAAAAATGTGTTTAATTATTTATTTTTATACAAATAGTATAATGAATATGGTTATCTTATTCAATTGGAAATTATTATGTGTTATTCAAAATTATTTTTGAATTATATTCAATTAATATCTTAGCTGAGACCATAATATCAAACTCACTAGTTTTGTATTAAACAAGTAAATTATTACATAAAAAATCAATTATTTCTCTCTCATCCAACATCAAAACATCCTCCAATAGGATAATGTTATACAAATAATTTATAACTATAGGAGTTGGAAACCATCATCCATTATTTGTAAATCTGAATGAAACATAAGAATTTAAATAGAGTTATTGTAATCTCATTTATATACGTCCATTAATTTATTCCCTATGTGTCTTTAATATGAATATAAATAAATCCAATATCTAGAAATGTTGGTGATAAGGTCACTTTTCTTATATTTTCTTGGTAATACAAAATACCTAGAATAAATCCACTAAACATACATTACATCTACCATCTAAAAATACTTTTAAATTTTTTCCCCTTAGAGGATCCTCAAAACATTATTTAAACCATCATATTTTATTTATTCACATTTTATAATGATTTTTAAATTTTGTTTACCAATAAATAAAAAAATAAATATTAATTTTATAATTCATTATTATTTTTTATTTATTTTCATTTAATGTGTTCTTTAATTTTAAAATTTTTTAATATATATTTTTTATATTTTATAAACCCTATACACATCGTGTATCCATTCCATAGAAACAATGATACATTTTTATAATTTTGAATGCCATTATTTCATTAGAAATAAATTTTAGAGACCCACAATGATTTAACAGTGAATGGAAAAACCTAAAGGAATTCAGATGCGAAATATAAATGGTTTTTTCATTCTATAAAATAAAAATATTAAGAAATATAATGATAGGTAATCAGGTGTTTTATTTAAGAAGAAATAATTGAGATTTTAATTTTATTAGTGTTGAAAGAATCTATATCAGGGATCCAAGACATTCAATTAAAATTATCCAATTAATACAACACTGAATAAAATCAAAATTTATTCTTGTTAAAAAATACATTATTATCTAAATAAGCATATGTAATATTTAAAATTATTAAAATTCCCCCATGAATTACAATCACCTAAATTTTTCTCATGTCCATCATTAATAATTCAGAAAAAGTAATGATTTAAATATAAAGATAAAATACAAACATGTTGAAATGGAATTCAAATTGGAAGAATTACTTTCCCACAATTCTATTAAAAACTCATCATATTTTTAAATTTAAATTAATCAAAAGCAAATGTAATTTTAATATAGTGAATTAAATTATAAGGAGAAAATAGTTTTTTTACTCTCGTTAAGGTCAATCTCTCCCCTCTTCCTTCACCTAAATCATCCATGTCAATTCTAGCATCTTATTTTTTCTTGAAATTCCATTCTCCAAAATGCTTCGTACCTCAATGGACTTTTAGAGGATTGTTTATATGAAATGTTATTCTGATGTATCTATCCTAGCATTGAATATCCAATTTTGTTAATTATTATTCTTATTTGATGAGATGATTCCAATGATTAAAATATCATCTTTTACTACTAACTGATCAAATTTCCTTAGTCAAAGTGTATAATCACAAGAACAATTTTCAAGATGAACCATTAAAATAGTATTAACCAAACACATCTATTTTCTATATAAAAATAATATAGAAGTAGGAAAAAAACACTTTTCATACTCGTTGTTGATTAATTTTGATAATAACTATAAAAATATATTCACTCTATGATTCAAAACATCGAACTCTCTGTAATATTCCATATCCATAAACAACTTTTTTAGACATTTTTTCTAACATGTACAATGAAACAACATAAAAAAAAGATACTCGATTGATTTGGAAACTAAAATCCCAATCACCACCATCCTTGAAAATAAAATTTCTCAAAAAAACATTATCATTAACATTAATTTGTTATATAGAGTATATAAATTTCATTTATATTCTTAGGTTCATCTTCATCATCCAACAGGTTGACACAACATCGTTGTATTTCTTTCCTCTTGAGATCCATTGGAAGAAGGATGAATTATTTCCAAAATGCAGTTTTCCAATAATTTAACTAAACTCAATCGAATTGCTCTATATTTAAATTTTTGTAGTGGATTTAGACTTCAATGAACATCTTGTTATATAATCCATCGACCTGAATACCCTACATTCTTTTTCATATATGGTCTATTATTCTTCTCATTCTTAGATTGGATAGTTCATGGTTTTGACATCTTCATGGATGGATTATTTGATATTCTCAAGGTCATCTCCCCTTAAAATCCATTTTCTAAATATTAAATCAATTTTTTGAGACTAATGTTTCCTTTATGAGTCTTCGAAGTATTTATATATATATTTCTTGAGTTAGGCACTATGACAGAATGGGATTCTAAGGCATTGTGTTCCTGAAAGTAATTTTATAAAAGCAATATATTTATTAAATATTTAATGCATGTAGTTCTTTAAAAAATTAGGATAACTCTTTAATGGAATATGGGATCATAATTCCTACACATTTATTTAGTTTGTAATGCAATGTAACTAAGGAGGGAACTGAAATAGGTAGGCGTGGGGCATTAGACTCATTTTTCATTGGTGGTATGTTATGTGTATTAATTAATTGTTATATTAATGAATTAATTCATATTGACGCAGAGAAAAATTCAATATTAATATCAGATTGTAAAAACTTATATATTCAATATCATAAACCCTAAGAGGATTCTAGATCTCTTTTTTCTTCTAACATTAGCGAATCGAATTCGCCGATGACGAAACACCCGATCAAAGTAGATCGGGGCATGTTGAATTCAATTATCACTCTTATTTTTTTGAGATCACATTATTCATTATTTAATGATCAAATATATAGGTACGAATTGTCAATATGTTATTTATTCCCTTTTATTAAATAAATTGTGTATATTTTTCATTATTCTTGGATTTGTGTGAATATTGTCAAATTTTATGCACCGGTGTATTGAAATCAAAAGTCATTTCATTGGTTTCTATCTTCGGATCACTATTCTATATTTTTGGATAAGAAAACGTGGACAAAAATTTTCAAAACCTTTTTGGGAGGGTTTTCTCTAATTTCTTCTTCAAGATCATCAACGGTTGGAACTTCAGGTCCTTATTAGACCTTTTTGTGCAGAACTGACCTGATCTGACCACCAAAACTGTGATAGATTGATAAAAAATAAAAAATCTATGATGTATGGATAGTTATGGATTGTTTCTGATTCATGAGAGGTAATTATGAAAATAATAGTATGAATCCATGGTGGTGGAAGGAATAATGGTGTGTTCGATGTGTGTTAGATTTCTAGCATATGAATAGAGACCATTTTTTGTGAGTGGTAGTCTATGATGATATATCTGATCCAAAGCAATATGTTTTCAGTGGATTTTAATCCAAAAATTATAGGATATATCAGATTTTATGCATGGATCAAGGATAATACATTCCCATAAAAAACATGACTATATCATATGTATAATGATGAACACACATTGTGTATCCCTTTAGTACTAGTGGCTAGTGTTTTAGAAGAAGTTAAGAGTGACATTGTCTGTATCTCTCATACACAATGTGTAACTCTTCCCCAGTTGGGATACTCAGGTAGTGGATCACATTTGTAGGATCCTATAAAGAATTAAACATCTTTATACATGAGTACACAAACATGGATTAAACAATATTGACACAATCAGAAGGCCATGGCCTAGTCAATGATGGCTTAAATAGGTTTTGTAGTTCATCTGCACTGTGCGTATGGTTACTTGTTTTGCTTTCCTTATACCCCAAGGGACATGACCAGTAGGTGGAGCGGGACCACATGTAATGTGGGTCACCTCACACGTCATGTACAACTAGGATACTTTTAAGGAAACAACAATCGCTTATATATGCTTCATTTGATCTCTGATCTTGGTCCATGTGTATCTTATCCAATGTTTTTTATTCGTGAAGAAAACATTAGTTCACATCATAGTTTTTTTTGAGATATGATCTGAAATGATAGGGGATGAACACATTTCTAGGAGTAGGTCGATGGTAGTAGTTATCACACAAGATCACCAAGAACTCCCTGAGTTGTATCCTCCATCATAGATGGACATTTTAGTTTCACAATGACCATTCTGAGAGAAACCCTTCATTATGTCCAGTCCATGGAGTTACTTGACAACCTTTATGGGAATTAACCTCCATTAGGGAAAGGTAATGGAGATCCTCAATGTCCATTCCAAGAGGTACCCCTAGCAGGGATACGTATTAGAATTACTAAATTACCATTCCGGCCACTATCAATCAAAAGTTTTGGGGGTTGTAATACCCTGAGAACTATCGAGTAATACACTCCTACAGAGCTTGGATTTGTAGTTAAGCCATTAAAATTGAGTTTTTACATCTAGTAGGGATAAGTAGTGGATTACTTTGATGACTATTGAGTGTTACCCTCTTTCAAGGTTGGGAATCATATTTCCTTAATGACATTCTGAGTTCTACCATCCAGCAAGGTTAGGAATTATAGTACCTCAAAGACTACTGAGTTGACACTATAGTAGAGTTGGGATGTGTTTTCCTGAATGATTACTTATTTGGAAAGACAAATCGACATTGGTTTCAGTCCTCAAGGGATTTTATCATATGGTGAACTCCAGTACGTTAGGGCAGTGGAGTTCCTCAATGAATATCGAATTATACCCTCCAATAGGTTTTGCAGTGTATTTTCTCAATAGATACTATCATGTGGTCCCCTCTAGTAGGGATGGGAAATAAATTTCATCAATGAATATCATTTTGGGACCCCCTTTTTTACTTGTTCATGGGTTCCCTACCTAATTTTTTTAGCCCCTTAAATATACAACACAATGAAGAGGAATGGATGGACATGGACAATTACATCTGGACTAACACGTGAGATTTTGGGTATCATTGACCGACATATGGAACTATTGAAGAATCTTGTTCAATAGCAATGATATGATATATATATATATATATATGTTCCCTTAATATCTCATTTGGGTTCATTCTAACTGAGTATATATATATTTTTCAACATATACTCAGTGTATTGAACCCCTTGTGATAGGATGACTATACATTAACTCTTGGTTAGGGTTAAGCTTTTCCCCTTTATTGTTTCATTTATCTACACTATTACTTATATATTTTTTAACATATTACTCCACCATCATCATTTGGGGATTCCTAAAAGGTATATATAAACTCACCTACATGTGGTATTTTCCCACATGCATCGTGCCTTTTTTAGATGACAGATAGGTAGACCATGTCTATATAAGAGATAAGGGATACCAAGTACTTTAAACCGCAAACAGTGGATTTATCTTGGTATTCAGAAGCTAAGATATATCTCTTTGTAGTTTACATTTATAGTTCATTCTGGTTGGCACATATTTATTGGTGGGAATGTATTTTCGTCAAACCCTGCAATACTCATGAACTATGTAAGGGTTTTCATTCATGGATTTCCCTTAGCTTTCTAATTATTTTACTTTTACATGCCCTTCACATTTTTATATCGATGTATTTGTTTGTGTGTGTATATATAGATACATAAGAAAAGTACTCCCCATTTAGGTTATATTTTTGGTACTGGTCTCTAGCCCCTGGCCTATTGAGATGGGCTTTTGGTAGTTGTATCATGACACCGATATTGGATCATGTCATGAAATTTTATTAAATGTGTTATGTTCTATTCATGGGACATTTTTCAGACTAGTCCCCCAAGAAGGATTTATTTGGATTTATGGGACTAAAGTTAAAGTGTATCAATTTCATCTCTCTGAACAATGGCTCCAATGATAGTGTGGGTTGTCATAATATCCATTCACCAGGACCATGACTACCTACTAGTCGACTCAGTATATTGGGGAATTTGTTGAAGATAAAATGGTAAATGTATCATATAGGAATGAGTCATTTACTATCCATCTTGAGATTTCAACCCATTGTTGTCAAATATATATATATATATATATATATATTCATATAACCATGGTAAATCTTGATAGATCATAGTATTCTTCTGTAGTGAAAGCCTGTCATGATACCAATTTTGGATCATGACAATGATCTGATGGGCGATGAGTGCTAATTTCAAGGTTCATCCCATAACACCTTCCTACATGTGGGAAATATCCAGTTTCTCCACCTATCTAGTAATAGATATTTCTAGTGGTTATGGCTGAGGAAATTTGTAGGCATAGAACACTTCATCATTCCATGCACTATAGTCGGTTTTGGATCTATGGTGAGCCAAATCCTCAGGTAGCAGAGGATAGGTTAGTGTCAGTGCCCCATATAATTCATCTTGTTCGGACCCAAATGGATAATTTGGTTGCAGTGGAAGCTATAATTTTCAATCATCAAGTTAGGCATTCATATAGCATTGTTACGCATAGGTACCATGAGTAGATACACTCATGGTATGAATTACAATAGTTTGTTTGTTATGAGTACATCCCTCTTTCATTAACATCATCTTAAACCAAGATCATCTAGAGTTATAGATGGGAGGGTTGATGGGGAATGAGCATTCCAAAAGTTTTATAGACCATACCTCATACTCCCCTGACATGATTAGTGAGAGATTCTACTAAGCACGTAACATTGAGCAGAGACTCTATAGATAGATTGGTTCTATAGTAGTACTATTGTGCATCCCCACCTCATCCAGGTTGATTAAATGAGCACTAGTTATAGAGTTATTTCTGTTAGAGTGACACTAGGATGTTGGGTATGGATGTGGGATTCAATGTTCTGAGTAATCTATGATAGTTTGCAGGCACCCGTTGATGGGATCTCAGAAAATGAAACCAGTTCACAAGAAGACTCATGTCTTTGGTCATATAGTAATGAGGAATAATATAATGCTATTGACTCCTATCTAGGGGAGGTTATTTCTATTTTTTGGGAGATATAATGTGTTGTGTGATTTCATGAACATACATACAATGTTGTGTTTGCTGGTAGTTGATGGATCATTAGGGTAGTGGAAGCGCAATGATAAAGGGTCTCCCAGGAAAGGATAGGGTGTTCCCCTAAGAATAAGAACTTCCAATAAAGTAGGAGGAGCTATGGGTGGTGTAAGAGGCTATGAGATCCATCCACCAAAAAAAAGAAGTGCACTTTACACTCAGATAGATTTTGATCAATGCTGTAAATAACTAAATACATTAGAGGATTATGACCATACAACACATTTGATGATTGTAGTTACAGACTATGTCTATTATACTCATTATTCACTATTACTATACAAAGGTTATATTCATTACTTCAGCACTATACACCTAGTATGAGATCTCGATCATCCAGTTGAGGTGGTAGCTCAAATGCTCTTTCTCCAAGTTCTTATATAGGCAACTTCTTCTGTGTGTTATAGCCACCTTCAATTCGTGTTATCAATTTTTGGAGAGTGGATCATGTGGGACATTTTGATAATCACAAGGTAACACTACAACATATTCATGGTTATGGATAGACATTTCATGGTCTAGGTGAAGATATACTATCATTAGAGTCAAGTCAGATGAATATGGAATCATGGGATGAGATTATAATTTTCCAGTGAGAGATATCTCTTGAATAATCATACAGTTTTTTCAAGTTGGAGGATCCATGAGATCACTAATTTTTTAGCGAGTATAGATTTTGTTGGAGAGGGATATTTACACATATAGATTACTTCCGTTGTGGAGGATTAAAGGGACATATTTCCCTAAATAATTTCAGTACAACCTCCAAGGTGGGATATGGAGTTTCCCAACAAATTACAAACCAGTACCACTATTATATCTTCTAAGGTATATTAGATAACACATATTGTGCTCCATGATCTATGATTATAGTCGGAGGACCTATGAGGGAATGATTTCACTAGGCCCGATGCGTACCCCTAGGAATCTTGTATATTTTTGTTGAAAAAGACTAAAGAGAGCTTGCTATTTTTTGAATATTAACATCTACTGAACTAGGCTGTGATAATGAAAAAGTGACACTTCATAAGGATGAATGACACATTTTACTAGTTTTGAGGCATTACAAGGATCATGATGATAGATCTCATTTCCAGCCACCACCATTTGAGGGTTCTCAAGGTTGATATTGAAAATTTGTAATTCTAAGGTTGCTATAGAGACTATGAGTTCCTAGTGATTACCATTGGTGTGATGAATTCCCCTACTCTATTTATGGATTTGATGTACCAGGTTTTCCAACCATACATCGACCTATTTGTTTCATCATCTTTGGTGACATACTCATCTACTCGACATCATAAGAGGATTATGAAGAGCACTGGAAGATGGTTCTATATTTTCTTTTATATATCCATCTTTATAGAATGCTCTAAAATATTCAGTTCATGATACATGAGGTTCACTTCTTGGGGAATTTATTCTTAGTGCATGGTTTATCAATAGACTGAGTGATGTTGGGTACAGTGATGTTTTAGTATCTATAGATATATAAGGAAATTTTACAGATCTTTTTTTTTGTGGGGTACTATATTTTGTTTTTTGTATATTTCTCAAGATTTTAAGCCCATATAAAATCCCTATAATTGAAAGGGAATCTATTTATCTTATTTAAGTAATTCCAGAAGGAATTTGAGGAGTTGAGGATGATGATGATGAGTTCTCTAGTATTAAGAGTACTATTAAGGTGTACATTATGTATTGTGTAGATATGCCTTGGGAGCTGGTATCATCTTCGAATTGATGCATCGTCATCTCGTTATCACATAAAGGTTGAGGATGTTGATTCATCTTGAGAAAAGCTATAGAAATCATGACTTAGATCTAGTAGAATTAGTATTTTCCTAGGGGATGAGAATACACCAGCTTTTGGGGAAGTGGTTTGTGGATTACTCATACCATCGGAATCTTAGGTATGTCTTCATATACATATTCTTAAACTAGAGACAACTGCTCTAGATGGAATTACTACAGTAATATAAAATTAAGATATTTTATACTCTATGGAAGGGAAACAATGTATCATATTCCCTTACTCAGAAGTCCAATGCTCACTTGTTGCTTGAGTCTTCATAGTAGATATCTTCCCTACACCTGACACTGATAGAGAATGAGGGTACAAATTTTTTACAGTCAATGGTGTGGAAACCTTCATGTATTTAGAATTTTAGAGAGCCCTAGTTGAGAGAATATATCTTTGAGGTCTTACATGACCAGATTTTTAATGAATACCCTCTAGATGTATTTTCTGAATGAGGGAATCATGTTATTTTTTTCAAGGAAAAACTATGGTTCGAATTAGGATGTTGGAGGAGGTTATGCGAGTGTTAATTGATTCTCCCATAGTTATACAACATGTTGTAGGGATGATGTAGAGAGTACATAACTGGTAGTTTTAAAAACCTGTTATGAGATGAAGAATATCTGAGTTCATCTCTCGGTTCCATACATGTCATCAGGTGATGGCTTAGCACCATGTCCAAATGGGTTGTTGCAGCCCTTTCAGATCCCGAGGTGGAAGTGGGATGACATGTCCATAGAAATTGAGACAAAACATATGATCATATATAAGATCCATGATTCCATTTGGGATGTATTTTAATGACTCACGATGTCGGAAAACCTTTTTTATATCACTGAGTACAGCTATGTGGAGTGTTGTGGGTAGTTATATGTACAAGATAACATTTTTATTCATGGGTTTCCCTTGATGACTGTCTATAATAGTGATATGTGGTTTACATACTGATTATTGAGAGGACTTTGTGAGGAATTAGGGACCCAAATGAGGATTTTTATGTCATATCACCCCTAGACTCATTGGAAACACAGGTAAACAATCCATATTTTTTAGGATATGCTGAAGGATTACATGCTAGACATTGTTCAGAGGAGGCAGGATCACATGAAAATTGAAGATTATAAGTACAACAATAGTAACCACTCTACTATCAGCATGACCCATTTTGAGTACCTATATGGGAGACCCTATAGGTCAATCTTTTATAAGATATAGATTTTTTATATATCTATTATGTGCCTATATATGGTGCATGTGATGGTGTATAAGGTATAGGTTCTCTATGTGTCGATGAGGACAGCCTATAATAGAAATAACTATTTTGTAGATCACCAACATAGTCCCTTGTAATTAAATTAGAGATACCACATTTTCCTAAGAGTCTACCCATGATGAAGATTTTATAGGATTATCTAGGGTTTAAATCAATACATGTAGTTCATCATGCCATATGAGGTCATTTAGATGGTTGGAAAGGATTCATAAAACATATCCTTAACCCCATAGCTAGAGTGGGTGAACAAAATCAATAACGACACATAATTTACAGAAATTGTTATTACTTTAAAATTAAATCACACTTATTACATCATATAACAAAACCATGAAAGGATCATATAGGAATAGTGTCTTTAGAAACTGGGAAATATAAACAACTGGTTCATAAATCATCTATGTTGTCTCCCATTTATTTCATCATATCTAGAGTCTCTTTTGGCATATTCTAATTAATAACATTTATCCAGAACTGTGGAAAATAAAAAAAATACAAAAGGGTGAGCTCAAATGCTCAGTAATTGTAAACAAAATAAATATCAATCATATCATATAAGAACATAACATATTTAATATCTTATGATGCAAAAGAGATCATAATATCATAACATTGGATTAATAATTTTGGTGAAATGTAATACAAAATAATCATATCATAAAACGTTATACTTTGTGTAATACACACATAATCCTAGATAATCATTTCATTTTAGTCAAGACTCATTTTCCAGACTTTTATAGCCGACAAAGTCCATTACTGAACCGAGTTCACTCCTTGTTTGAGTACTGTATCACTGACCCTGATTAACTTGTAATTCCAGCCATGTCAATCTCATGATATATAAATCATTACCCAATACATTGGAGGGAGATATAGGTCCAACCCATATAATAATGAAACCATTATTATGTGTTCCATAAAATCATAAATCATAAATCCTAGCATAACCCATGTAATTAAAATGGGATTCTTATACATCATGTCATCATAAAAAATTCCATATAAGATGAAATGAAATTATAAAAATAATTCCATCATAACATAATAAAATCATTGCAAAAATATGGATTGAAAAAGAACCCTATATTATCTTAGATAGGAAATAATTTTGATAAAACACTTGAACATCATTCTTGAGGAAAATTACCTTTATACTTCAAAATCATTTTTCCATTCTTAACATGTCAAAAAATTTTAAACTAAAAGACGCTGATTAAAAAAAACATAAAATCTTGTAGAGGAAGCTTCATGGAAATAAAATTCTATGAATCCATTCATTCTGTAGAAGTTAAAAAAACTTTCTTCTTGTACTTTGTCCAAAAAGTCAAAAGGTATCTCATACTTAAAATGACAAAAGATTACTTTCATATCATTTACTAAAAATACACCAATAGGTAAAATTGGATTTAAAAAATTGTAGGATGATAGATAAAAATATTACATATTGAGTAAACATGGATGTGGATGATAAATATGCGCCAATAAATACCGAAGTATAAACAATCTCAGATAAAAATTGAGATTGCGAGGTTTTCCCTTACCTTAGGTCTGATATGCTTTGTACGTGTCTGAACCTCATGTATAATGATTTAAATAATTTTATTGACTTATTACAGAATCATAATCATTGTTATTATATAATATATGGTCATATTCTTAGCTTCTTATTAGTAATATTTCATTTTTACTTGTTATTCAGGTGTTTATTGCTTTATGTTCTTATGTGTGTTTTGTCGAATAAATTCATATTCATCTTTTTAAGTTATAGATATCTCGTTTACAGAATGGTATTAGTGTAATATATATCATATATACTCATTAAATTCATTTATATAATCATTATTCAATGAAAATCATGTATAACGATTCACATCACATCGTGGAGACGGTAGGCCGTACGAACGCACGAGCGATGATATCGTTCCCGTGATTGTGGAATTGTACTGAAGTGTATGGACTTTTTTGAGAATAAATATCATTTAACAATAATCATATATATTTATTATTTACACCATTATACCCATCCATGTAAGGTGGTGGTTGAAAACAGATTACACCACGACGTGGAGACGGTATTCATTACGTACGCACGCACGGTGATTTTATTTTTCGTAGGATGGATAGAAGGTGAAATAGGGTTGTTTCATATTTATAATAACATATCAGTATATGAGTGATACAGATTTTATTACTTAATAATGAAACAACTAAAGAATAGAAGTAGAAGAAGAAATAAATTTGATAGGATTGGTAACAGATATTATCTCTTCTTATAGACGCCTCTTTGAAACCTCTTATTAGGGCACTACGATTGGTCTTTAAAGAAGACAAGGACCTATAAGATGTTTCTAGGGAAGTGGAGAAGAGATATTTGCAGTGTTTGGCCGAGCTTGTAATATCAATGTTTTCTGAGGAGGAGAGGGAGGAGGTTCCCTTTTAGAAGGGAGGATAGGGGCACCATAGGAATTATAAAAAACATTAATTTATAATAAATTTCAACACCACTTAAAAACCTCCGAAAATGACTCAAATACGAATATTAGATGGGATAGGGTTGTAATATCATCATCCTATAAAATTTAGACAAGTTGGGAATTTATTTTAAACATTATCCACATGATTTATCCTAATATAATCTATTTAATTTTATTTGTTGTAATAATATTCTAAATTTTAAATCATTATAAATAAATACTTATAAGTTTTAAATTTTACATAATCGTATAATTTATTTCATTTTAGACCATTTAAAATTTAATTTATAATTTTTAAATATTTTTGTGACTTGTAAACAATTTTATAATATTAATTTTTATAAATTAACAACAGTGTCAATTTTGACACTATTAATTTATTTGAGAATAAATAAAATATATACAGAAGACATTTTAGAACTAAAATATTTAATTGATTCATAAAATGTCATTTTTATATATAAAATTAGTGGAAAACATTAAATAGTTCATATAATATATATTTTAATACTTTTAAAATATTTTATTTGAAATTGCAATCAATAAAATAATTTCAAAATCACTATTGTATCATAATTAATGATACTTATTGAATCACTAAAAATTATAAATAAATTTTTATGATGTAGATAATTTTATTAGATATCTTGGAGAATATTCGTGATCTATGTTTCATGATGTTTATCACTAAATTAAAATTATTATACTTATAAGATTTAAGAGAGTGACATGTTGTCAGTTTCTTTGGTTTTAATAATAATTTTATTATTTCATGGTTAAAAGTCCATGAAATGAATCCAGTACGACCCTTAGGTGATATGGGTCTACTTTTATTCATCAAATAGGATTTTTAAAGTGTTAGGTTAGTTTTATTATCTTATATTTACCCCTAATTACCCGATTTAACTACAGTAAATAAAAATTAGCGTTGTTACTAATCATAATCTCTAAAAAATAAAAGTAATATTTTAACATAATTAAGACCCACTGAATCCAAATATGTAATCCTTTTTCAAAAATTCAAAACACATAATTTTCAGTAATTAATTTATAATTAATCTTGTTGTTAAGAATATAGGTTTTTAAAAGTTAAAACATTTCCAAAGATTGAAATGTTATTATTTATGAATTCAATGTAAAATTTTTGCTAATGACATAAATTATATTAAATGATAAAAATATATTATATTTATACTTTAAAAATATTCAATATTATCATTTGACCATATAAATTATTGAGATGAAAAGAATTTGTTTTTAATTAAAATATAGTGTTTTTATACTATTCAACAAAATATGAATGTTACCAGAATAATATGAAAAATTTATGCCAAATAAATTTTTATATCCTGATTCCAAAGAAAAATTTTATTTTTTCAAATTGAACTTATAAACATGTCAAAAACTATATTTAATGTGGGTGCACCATCAAAAGGCTGCAAAACTACATTTTTTGAAAAATAATTATTTTACCCAAAAAATATATTTTGTTCTCATACCATGTTCTAGAAAATATGTAAGATGAATAATAATGTTATAAAATTCATTTAATACTATTCATAATGGCTAGTTTAAAATATTATAATAATATATCATTGTTTAGTGAAACTCAATATTGCGTACTACACATGCTATCGAGGCAAGTCGTGATTTTGTATAACTCAAGCCAAGATAGTGTTGTGTGTAGTGAAAGATTCCATTGATGTTGTGTATAACATAAGATATAAAAAAATATACTTCACATAAAATATCATGTTGTTATATTCTACCCCCCCCCCCCCCCGCTTAAAATGAATTTCACCCTCGAAATTCGTCACATCGTAACAAACATATGAGGATACCTCTCCCTCATCATATCCAAAATCTCCCATGTAGCTTCTTCTAATTGGTGGTTACTCCAATAAAACATTCACCAAGATTTTTTTCTTTTTCCATAGAAATTTTTCGCTATGATATAGAATCTCTATCGGTTGTTATTCATAAGAAAGATCTTGCTCCTGAAGTACAACTTCTGAGCTGAGTACATGTGAAGGATCGGGTATGTACTTTCTCAGGAGAGATACATGGAACACATAGTTAACTTGAGAGATATTTGGTGGAAGCGCCAATCGGTTTTCTTCCATCCCAACACGATCTAGTATTTAAAAATTCCAATATACCTATGGATCAGCTTGCCCTTCCTTACTATTTCCATTACTCTCTTCCAAGGAGATATTCATAAGAACACTTTATCACCCACATCAAACTCTATGTCTTTTCTTTGGTTGTCGGTATAACTTTATTGTTGACTCTGAGATGCTCTTATGTTCTTTTGAATAGATCTGACCTTTTATGCCATCTCATCAACAAGATCAGGTCCAAATAGATTTCATTCCCCAACTACATCCCAGTAAGTAGGAGTTCGAAATTTAATTCCATAGAGAGAATCATAAGGATATATCTGAATTCTAGAGTGAAAGCTATTATTATAACAAAATTCAACCAAATGTAGGTGTTGATCCCAACCACCTTTTAAATCCTTAAAGAAAGCTGTTAACATATCTTCTAGAGTTTGAATAGTTCTCTCAGACTGACTGTATGTGTGAGGATGATAAGCAGTGCTGAAACTCAACTCTTTATCTAGAGTATGATGAGGACTTCTCAAGAACATCGAGGTAATCCTCGTATCCTGATCAGATATAATGTAAAGTGGTACTCCATGGAGTCCTACCACTTCTTTTACATATATCCTGGAAAGTTGATTCCGAGAGAAATCTTTCCTAATATAAATGAAGTGTGATGACTTCGTAAGATGATCAACTATGACCCAAATAGCATTATTGCATTAGGATGTTTTAGTATGTCTGGTGACAAAGTCCATTGTGATGTTTTCCCATTTCCATTCGGTTATGGGTAATGTTTGTAACATCCCCTTAGGCTTCTATCTCTCAACTTTAAGTTGCTGAAAAACCAAGCATCGAGAGACATATTCAACAGCATCTCTTTTCATGTTATCCCATCAAAAGTACTCTTTTAGGTCCCTATACATCTTTGTGCTTCCAGGATGAATAAAGAATGAAGAACTATGAGCCTCATCCAGAAGCTCCTTCTTTAATTCTAGGATGGGAGGAACACACACCCGATTCTTGAACCTTATTATCCCATCACAATCTAGGGTGAATTCAAGAACATTTCTCACCTTCTTTTGTAACTCTACATCTTCTCTTGGTGCCTCTTTAATCATCACATGTATATATGGTTGAACATTCATTTTAGAAAGATAATATTTTTCCCCTTAAATTATAATTCCAAGATCAATCCTTTTTAAATCAACAAATATTGGATCCTTTGAGATCCTCATCATGGATATGCAAGCATGGTCTTGTCGACTTAATGCATCTTCCACCTTGTTTGCTTTCTCAGGGTGATAATGAATTGAGCAGTCTTAATCCTTAATAATCTCCAACATTATTCTTTGGATCATATTCATCTCCTTTTGTGAGAAAATATACTTTAATATTTTATGATCTGTATAAATATCACACCTTTAACCATAATGATAATGCCTCCAAGCCTTTAATGCAATGATTACCACAGCTAACTCCAAATCATGAGTTGGGTAATTTTTCTCATGTATTTTCATCTTTCGTGATGAATAAGCCATCACTATATCATTTTTCATGAGAATACACCCAACTCCCGTCATGGATGCATCACTGTAGATCACAAACCTTTCTCCAATACAAGGCAGTGTGAGCACAGGTGCACTGGATAACCTTCTTTTCAAGTCCATGAAATTTTCTTCACACTCTTCCGTCCACAAAAACATAACTACTTTTCGAGTTAACCTAGTTAGTGGATTAGATAACCCTCAAAAATCATTCACAAAACGTCGATAATATCCAGCCAGGCCAAGAAAACTTCGGATCTTAGTTACTGTTGTTGGTCTCGACCATCTTTCGATAACCTCTTTTTACACTGGATCCCCAGATATCCCCTCTTTTGAGATTATGTGACCCAAAAATGAATCTTTTTGAAACAAAAGTCACACATGGTAAATTTGAAATAAATTTAATCCTCTCTTAGAGTATTTAATACAATTATCAAGTGATCTTCATGTTCTTCCTTTATCATTGAATAGACATGAATATATTCTATAAAGACTACCAAAAACTGATCAAGATAGTCTCTAAAGACACTATTCATCAGATCCATGAAGATAATAGGGGAATTAGTAATTCTATATGGCATCACTATAAATTCATAGTGTCCACACCTTGTACGAAAAGTCGTCTTTGTTATATCCTCCCTTTTGACCCTTAATTGATGATACCCTGAATGAAGATCAATCTTGAAAACGTATTGAGCTCTGCGTAGTTGGTCAAATAAGTCATCAATGTGTGGGAGAGGATATTTGTTCTTGATAGTGATCTTTTTATGTTCCCGGTAATCTATTCAGAGTCTCATTGATCCATATTTCTTCTTAACAAATAGAAAAGGTTCTCCACAAGGTGACACAATAGGGCGTATGAATCCTTTATCAAGATTCTCTTGGAGTTGCTTCTTTAATTCCTGCAACTCAATTGGGGCCATTCTATAAGGTGTCTTTGAAATGGGAATAGCACCCGGTATGAGTTATATTGAAAACTCAACTTCATGATTTGGTGGAAGACCTGCAACTTCATCCGAAAAGCCATCATCAAACTCCCGTACAATGAGTGTATTCTTAAACATGAGTTTCTCTCTGACCATTTGAGATAATTAACCTCCATTTAGTGGAATCAAGACCCATAATATGGTAGAAATTTCCACTGGAAGGTTATATTCATCCTTTCATCGATATATGATAGTATATTGATCTGGAATATTAAATGCGATTTCCATTATTTGGAAATTGATATGATCTCCATATAATGAAATCCAATCCATACCATGAATCACATCAAATTACACTATAGGAAGGATCATACGATTTGAAGGAAACACATTACCACAAACTTCAATAGGAGAAGAATTATAAACTTTTGGAGCGACCATTGTCCCATTAGGAGTTGTCACAGCTAACTCAACATATAATGGTTGAGGTAATACGGTGATTCCCTTATAAAATTATTCAGAAATAAAAGAGTGGGTGGATCCAGAAACAAATAAAACATTTTCTACATTAGATTGGAATGTAAGTGTACCTTTCACCACTTCGTTATCATACTCCACATAGACGATAGTAATTTCATTTGACATTCCTATGTATTTGACCTTAAGAGTTTGTTGACGTCTATCATCATCAAAAACCCTTGTATTTGGGCATTGATTTGCATAATTCCCCCTCTCCTTGCACTTGAAAAATTGATGTTTAGGAGGTTCATTCTGGGTATCCCTTTCTTTGATCATATTATTAGACATGTTCTTCCCATTATTTCGAAATTCAACTGCCCGATGACCATCTTTTCCACACATAAAACATTTTCTTTCCCCTTTAAGAAAATTAGCTCCATGTTTCTTTCCACAATTTGAGAATAAAGGAAAACTCATATTCATTTCAGTGTGGTCTTTCGATTTTCCTTTGAATTCCATTTTCCTCTTCTTATCAAACCCATATGACTGATGGGTTACTCCAATCACCATCACAGACTTGAGAGGACATCGAACAATTTCCTCATAGCTATTGAAGTCACTTATGGAAAATTCCTTTCGAATACGTGGCTTTAAGACACTAAATAATCGATCGATATTACTCTCATGTTGGATAATGATTTCGGAAGTGTACCTTGCTATTCTTGAAAAATTTTCTTCGTAGGTACCAAGAGACTTTTCATCCTTTTGCTTTAGTTCAAGAAACTCATTCTCTATCTTTTTTCATTTAATACGAGGGTTGTACTTATTGAAAAATAAGTTCTAGAACTCTTCCCATTCCATGGACTCAATTTCATATCTTCGCCTTGTATTCTTGATAAGATTCCACCATTGATCAGTATCACCTTCCAAACGATACACTACTAAGATGAATTTTCCATGTTCAGAACATTGTAGAACTGAAAATATCTTTTCATTGGTACTAATACATTGTTTAGCCACTAATGGATCAGAAGACCCGCTGAAAGAAGGTGGATGCTACCTCATTAAGGATTCAACATAATGTTTCTCCTTCCATTGCTCATTCGGTAGTCCTTCATGGTTCGTAGATTGAGAAAGTTGTGTGAGCATGGATACAAGAATTTTCATTCCAGCTCCCATAACGATTTGTTACTTAGGGGGACATTCATTTCATTGCCCGTTGCATTCAGCATCAACACGATTCCTTCGAGTTCCAGCCATTGACTAAAACCAATAAGAATAGTGTGTGAAACACTAATCATAATAAGAAACCCAAATAATCAAGAATAAAATTTTACACTTATGGTCTTATCATAGGATATTCATGGCCATTTCTAAAAAACTAATATTGTGTTTTATGATTAGAAATATCCTTAGGGTTCTTACTAAGGCTTTCATATCCTAGTTTCTAAAGGTTGACTATACCTTTACTATGATACCAACTATAAAGACCCATACATTGTTATTACTTCGAAATTGAATCACACTTATTACAACATATAAAAAAACCATGAAAGGACCGTATAGGTATAGTGTCTTTTGAAACTGGGAAACATAAACAACTGGTTCATAAATCATCTACTTTGTCTCCCATTTATTTCATCATATCTAGAGTCCTTTTTGTAATATTCTACTTAATACCCTTCATCCAGACCTCTGGAAGGTAGACATACAAAAGGGTGAGCTCAAATTCTCAGTAAGGGTAAACAAAAGAAATATCAATCATATCATATAATAACATAACATTTTTAATATCTTATCCTGCAAAAGAGATCATAATATCATAACATGGGATAAATCATAGTGGTGAAATGTAATCCCAAATATTCCTATCATAAAACATGATAATTTGTGGCATACACACATAATCATAGATAATAATTTCATTTTAGTCAAGACCCATTTCCAATACTATCTTAGTGGACAAAGTCCATTACTGAACCGATTTCACTCCTCGTTCAAGTCCGGTATCACTGAACCATATTACCTTGCCATTCCAACCATTTCTATCTCATGAGATATAAATCTTTACCCAATGCATTGGAGGGAGATATAGGTCCCACCCATTTCATAATGAAACCATTCTTATGTGTTCCACAAAATCATATATCATACATAATATCATAACCCATGTAATAAAAATGGGATTCTTAAACATAATGTCATCATAACATAATCCATATAAGAAAAAATGACATAATGAAAATAATTCCATCATAACATAATCAAATCATTATAAAAATAGGGATAGAAACATAACCCTATATTATCATAGATGGAAAATAATTTTGATAAAACACTTGAACTTCATTCTGGGGGAAAATATCATTTCTACATCAAAAGAATTTTCCCTTTCATAACATGTCATATAATTTTAAACTAAAAAAAGTTGATTAAAAATAAACTTGAAAAATTGTAAAGTAATATTCATGGAATAATGTTCAATGAATCCATTCATGCCTTATAAGATAAAAAAATTCTTCTCACACTTTGGCCCAAAAAGTCAAAAAGTATCCCATACTTAAAATGACCAAAGATTCCTTTCATATCTTTTACTAAAAATCCACCAACATGTAAAATTGAATTTACACAATTGTAGGAGGATAGAAGACAAATATTACATAGTTTTTTAACATGGATGTGGATGATAAATATTCCCCAGTAAATATCGAAGTATAAACAATCTCGGATAAAAATTGGGATTGTGAGGTTTTCCCTTACCTTAGTTCTGATATGCTTTGTATGTGTCTGAAAATCCTATATAATTATTTAAATAAAGTTATGGAATTATTATAGAAACATAATAATTGTTATGATATCATATATGGTCAAATTATTAGCTTCTTATTAGAAATATTTCATTTCTACTTATTATTCGGGTGTTTATTGCTTTATGTTCTTGTGTGTGTTTTGTCAAATAAATTTTTATTATTATTTTTAGGGTATAGATACCTTATTTAAAGAATGGTATTAGTATAATATATAACATTTTTACTCATTAAATTCATTTATATAATCATTATTCAATGAAGATCATGTAGAACAAGTCGCATCACATGATGTAGTCGGTAGGCCGTACGTACGCACGAGCGATGATATCATTCCCATGATCGTGCAATTGTATTGAATTGTATGTATAATATTTCATAATAAATATAATTTTACAATAATAATATATAGTTATTCTTTAGTCCATTATACCCATCCAAGAAAGGTGGTTGTGGAAAACAGATTACACCACGACGTGGAGACGGTATTCCGTACGTACGCACGCGGGGTGATTTCATTTTCTTTAGGATGGATAGAAGGTGAAATAGGGATGTTTCATATTTATAATAACATATCAGTATATTAGTGATACTTATGTTATTACTTCATAATGAAACAACTAAATATTAATAGGTATAAGAAGAAATAAATTTAAAATGAATTGGTATCAGTTATTACCTCTTCTTCGACACGCCTCTTTGAAACCTCCTCTTAGGGCACTATGATTGGTCATAAAAGAATACCATGACCTCTAGGATGTTTATAGGGAAGTGAAAAAGAGAACTTTGTAGTGTTTGTAAGAGTGTTAAGGCTCAATGTGGTGTGAGTATGAGAGGGAGGAGGTGCCCTTTTAGAATGGAGGAGAGGGGCACCTTTGAAATTATAAGAAATATTAATTTATAATAAATTCCAAACCCACATAAAAACCTCTCAAAATGACTAAAATATTAATCTTAGATGATATAGTGTTGTAATATCATAATCCAATAAAATTTAGACAAGTCGGGAATTTATTTTAAACATTATAATAAATATTTATCCTTATATAATCTATTTAATTTTATTTGTGGTAATAATATTCTAAATTTTAAATCATTATAAATAATTACTTATATGTTTATAATTGTCTATAATTATATACATTATTTCATTTTAGACCATATATATTTTAATATACAATTTTTTAATATTTTTTTTGATTTTTAAACAATTTTATAATATGTAATTTTTATAAATTTACAACAGTGTCAATTTTGACACTATTCATTTATTTCTTTTTAATTATAATATATACCAAAGATATGTTCGAAATAAAATATTAAATATATTCATAACATGTCATTTTTATCTAGAAAATTAGTTTATAACATTAAATAGTTCATATAATATTTATTTTAATATTTTTAAAATCATTTATTTGATATTTTAATCAATAAAATAATTTCAACATCACTATTGTGTCATTCATAATGATAATTATTTAAAACCTATTTTTTATAAATAATTTAATATGATGTGGATATTTTTATTATATTTCTTGAGACTATTCATGTTCGATGTTTCATGAATTTTATCACTAAATTAAAATTATTATATTTCTATGATTTAAGAGAGTGACATGTTGTCACTTTCTTTGGTTTTGTTAATAATTGTAAAATTTCTTGGTCAAAAGTCCATGAAATTAATATAGTCTGACCCTTAGGTGATATGGGTCGACTTTTATTCATCTAATAAAATTTTGGCAAGTGTTAGGATAATTTGATAATCTTTTATTTACCCTTAATTACCCAATTTACCTTTAACTGCATTAAATACAAATTATCGTAGTAACTATTAATAATCTCAAAAAAATTAAATTAACCTATTAAAATAATTAGGAACCACTGAATTGAAAATATGGAATCCATTTTTCAAAATTCAAAACATAGAAATTGCAGTAACTAATTTAAAATTAATCACATTGTTAAGAAAATGGGTTTTTAAAAGGTAAAACATTGTCAAAGATTTAAATGTTTTTACATATAAATTCAATGTAAAATTAATGATAATGACATAAATTATATTAAATTGTAAAAATATATTATATTTATAATTTTAAAACATTCAATATTATAATTTAACAATATAAATTATTGCGATGAAAAAAAGTTGTTTTTAATTAAAATATTGTGTTTTTTCACTATTCAACAAAATATCAAAGTTACAAGAATTATATAAAAAATTTATCCAAAGTAAATTTGTATATCCTGATTCCAATGAAAAATATTATTTTTTCAAATTTAACATATAATCATGTCAAAAACTAGATTTAATGTGGGTACGCCATCAAAAGGCGGCAAAACTGTATTTTTTTAAAAATACTTATTTTACCTGAAAAATTTATTTTTTTCTCATACCATGTTTTATAATATATGTAATATGTATAATAATGTTATAAAATTAAAATTTCAGTTAATAATATTCATAACATATAGTTTATAATATTATAATAATATATCATTGTTTAGTGAAACTCTGTATTACGTACTACACTCGCTATCGAGACAGGTCGTGATTATGTATAATGCAAGCCAGGCTACTGTTGTGTGCCGTGGAAGATTCCATTGATGTTTCATATAACATAAGACATAAAAAATACACATCTCATAAAATATCAGGGTGTTACATTCTACCCCCCTTAAAATGAATTTCTCCGTCGAAATTGGTCACTCCATAACAAACAGATGAGGATACCTCTCCCTCATCATATCCTCAAGATCCCATGTAGCTTCTTCTAATTTGTGGATCCTCCATAAATTATTCACCAACAAAGTGGTCTTGTTCCTTATAACGTTTTCATTATGATCCAGAATCTCTATATGTTGTTCTTCATAAGAATGATCTTGCTCCAGCAGTACAACATCTGAGCTGAGTACATGTGAATGATCTGGTATGTACATTCTCAGGAGGGATTCATGGAACACATCATGAACATGAGAGATATTTGGTGGATGCACCAATCAGTAAGATACCTTCCCAACATGGTCTAGTATTTCAAAAGGAGCTATGTACCGAGGGCTCAACTTTCCCTTCTTTCCAAAACACATTACTCTCTTCCAATGATATATTTGTAAGAACACTTTATCACCCACTTCAAACTCTAGGTCTTTTTTACGGTTGTCGGCATAACTTTTGTGTCGACTCTGAGCTGGTCTTTTGTTATTTTGAATAGATCTGACCTTTTCTGTCATCTCATCAACAAGACCAGGTCCTAATAGCTTTCAATCTGCAACATCATCCCAGCAAGTTCGAGTTCGACATTTCTTTTTATATACTGCTTCATAAGGAGACATCTGAATGCTGGAGTGAAAGATATTATTATAAGAAAATTTCTCCAAAGGTAGGTGTTGATCCCAAACACTTTTTAAATCCATAGACCAAGCTCTTAACATATCTTCTAGAGTTTGAATAGTTCTCTCAAAATGAATGTCTGTCTGAGGATGATAAGCAGTGCTGAAAGTCAACTCTGTATCTAGAGTATGTTGAAGAATTCCCGAGAACATCGAGGTAAACTTCAGATCCCGATCAGATATAATGGAAAGTGGAACTCCAAGCAATCTCACCACTTCTTTACATATAACCTGGAAGGCTGATCCATAGAGAAATATTCCATAATAGCAATGAAGTGTGACGACTTCGTTAGACGATCAACTATAACCCAAATAGCATTATTTCCTTTGGATGTTTTAGGATGTCCAGTGGAAAATTCCATTTTGATGTTTTCCCATATCCATTTGGGTACGGGTAATGGTGGTAACATCCCCTTAGACTTTTGTCTCTCATGTTTAACTTGCTGACAAACCAAGAATCGAGAGACATATTCCGCAACATCTCTTTTCATTCCATTCCACCAGATGTACTCTTTCAGGTCCCTACACATCTTTGTGCTTCCAGGATGAATAGGGAATGAAGAACTATGAGCCTCATCCAGAAGCTCCTTCTTTAATTCTGGGAAGGGAGGAACACAAACCTGATTCCTGAACCTTATTATCCCATCACAATCAAGGTTGAATTCAGGGACATTTCTCTCCTTGTTTTGTAACTCTACATCTTCTTTTTGTTCCACTTTAATCATCACATGTATATATGGTTGAACATTAATTTTAGAATGATAAGATTTTTCCCTTCCATTATAATTCCATGATCCATCCATTGTAAATCCATAAATATTGGATCCTTTGAGATCCCCATCATGGATAACCTAGCATGGTCTTTCGACTTAATGCATCCACCACCTTGTTTGATTTCCCAGGGTGATAATGAATTGAGGAGTCATAATCCTTAATCAGCTCCAAAAATCTTCTTTGGCTCATATTCAGCTCCTTTTGTGTGAAAATATACTTTAAAAATTTATGATATGTATAAATATCACACCTTTAACCATAAATATAATTCATCCAAATCATTAAAGAAAAAATTACCACAACTGACTCCAAATCATGAGTTGGGTAATTTTCCTCATGGATTTTCAACTGTCGTGAGGAATAAGCTATAACCATATCATTTTTCATGAGAACACACACAAATACCTTCTTGGATGCATCACTACAGATCACAAATCTTTTTCCACTACAAGGTAGTGTGAGCACAGGTGCACTGGATAACCTTCTTTTGAAATCCTTGAAATTTTCTTCACACTCCTCCGTCCACAAAAACTGAACTCCTTTTCAAGTCAACCTGGTGAGTGGATTAGATAACCTTGAAAAATCATTCAAAAATCGTCAATAATATCTAGCCAAACCATGAAAAATTTGGAGCTCAGTTACTTTTGTTGGTCACGACCATCTTTCGATAGCCTCTGTTTTCGCTGGATCCACATATATCCATTCTTTTGAGATTATGTGACCCAGAAATGAAACTTTTTGAACCCAAAATTCACACTTGGTAAAATTGGCATAAATATTCTCCTTTCTTAGAGACTTTAATACTATTCTCAGGTGATCTTCATGTTCTTCCTTTCTCTTTGAATAGATAAGAATATCGTCTATAAAGACTACCACAGACGTATCATGATATTCCCTATAAACTCTATTCATCAGATCCATGAACATAGCAGGGGAATTAGTAAGACCAAATGGCATCACTATAAATTCATAGTGTCCATAACATGAACTATAATACGACTTTGGTATATCCTCCCTTTTAACCTTTATTTGATGATACCCTAAAAAAAGATCAATCATGGAAAAGTATTTAGCTCTGCATAGTTGGTCAAATTAGTCATCAATGTGTGGGAGAGGATATTTGTTCTTGATAGTGATCTTGTTAAGCTCTAAATAAACAATGCAGAGTCTCATTGATCCATATTTCGTCTTAACAAATAGAATATGTGCTCCCCTAGGTGATGCAATAGGGTGTAAGAATCCATTATCAAGATTATCTTGTAATTTCTTCTTTAATTCATGCAAATCAGTTGGGGACATTCTATAAGGTGTCTTTGAAATGGGCATAACACCCGGTATGAGTTCTATTGAAAAAACCACATCACGATTTGGTGGAAGACCTGAAAATTCCTCCAGAAAGTCATCATCAAACTCTCGTACAATGGGTGTATTCTTAATTGAGATTTTCACTCAAACAATTTGAGATAAATAACCTATATTTATTGGAATCAAGTCCCATAATATGGACGAAATTTCCACTGGAAGGTTATATTCATCCTTGCATCGATAGATGATAGTAGATTGATCGGGAATATTAAATGTGGTATCCATTCTTTGGCAATTGATATGAGCTCCGTATATAGAAAGACCATCCAGACCAAGAATCGCATCCAATTCCACTATTGGAAGAATCACAAGATTTGTAGGAATCATGTTCCCACAAACTTAAATTAGAGAAGAATTATAAACTTCTGATGTGACCGTTGTTCCATTTGGAGTTTTCACAGCAAACAAAACATCTTATTGTTGAGGTAATATGATGATACCCATAGAAAATTCTTTAGAAATAAAATTTTGGGTGGATCCGGAAACAATTAAAAAATTTGATACTTTAGAGTGGATAATATGTGTACCTTTTACCACTTCGTTATCGTACTCCACATCGCCGATATTAATTTCATGTGAGTTTCCTTTATCATTGGCCTTATTATTTTGTTGACATTGATCATCTTCAGAAACCCTTGGATTTGGGAATTGATTGGCATAATTCCCCATCTCCTTGTACTTAAAACATTCATGTGTAGGAGGTGCATTTGTGTATCCCTTTCTTTTTACACATCATTTGAAATATTTTTCACATTATTTTGACATGCAGCTGCCCAATGACCTTTTTTCCATACTTAAAACATTTTCTTGTCTGTTTAAGACAATTCCCTCCATGTTTCTTCCAGAAATTTGTGCACAAAAGAAAACTCATCTTCTTTTTAGTGTGGTCTTTAGATTTTCATTTGAATTCCATTTTCCTCTTCTTATCAAACGCATATGACTGATGGGTTACTCTAATCTCCATCTCAACCTCGAGAGCACATCTAACAATTTCCTTGTAGCAATTGACGTCCCTTATGGATATCGCCCTTTGAAGACATGGTTTCAAGCCACTAAAGAATCAATCGATTTTACTGTCAGGTTGGATAATAATTCGGGAAGCGTACTTTGAAATTCTTGAAAAAATTTCTTCAAAGGTACCAACAGATTCATCATCCTTTTTCTTCAGTTCAAGAAACTACTTCTCCATCTTTGTTTGAATAATACGAGGGAAGTACTTATTGAAAAATAAGTTCTTGAACTCGTCCCATTCCATGGACTCAAATTCATATATTTTCCTTTTATTCTTGATAATATTCCGCAATTTTCAGCATCACCTTCCAAACGATACACTGTTTACCTGAATTTGTCATGTTCAGAAAATTGTAGAACTGAAAATATCTTTTTAGTGGTACCAATCCATTTTTCAGCCACTAATGGATCAGAAGTCCCGCTGAATGACGGTGGATTCTACCTCATGAAGGATTCAACAGAATGTTTCTCCTTCCTTTGTTCATTTGGATGTTCTTCATGGTTCATAGCTTTTGAATGTTGTGTGAGAATGGAAAGAACATTTTTTATTCCAACTCCCATAACGTTTGGTTGCTTAGGGGGACAGTCATTGCATTGCCCGTCACATTAAACATTAACACGGTTCCTTCAGGTTCCATCCATTTAATAAAACCAATAATTATAGTGTGAGAAACACTAATCATAATAGTATTACCACATAATCAAGAATAAAATTTTACTATTATGGTATTATTATAGGTTATTCAAGTCCATTTCTAAAAAACTAATATTTTGTTCTATTCTTAGGCATATCCTTAGGGTTCTTACTAAGGCTTTCACATCCTAGTTTCCAAAGGTTCACTGTAAATTTTCTCTAATACCAACTTTAACGACCCATACATTACATAAATTATTATTACGTCAAAATTAACGCACACTTATTAAACATATAACAAAACCATGAAGGAATCGTATAGTTATAGTGTCTTTAGAAACTGGGAAACATAAACAACTGGTTAATAAATCCTCTACGTTCTCTCCCATTTATTTCATCATAAATAGAGTCCCTTTTTTCATATTCTACTTAATACCCTTAATACAGACCTGGGGAAAACAAAACATACAAAATGGTGAGCCCAAATACTTAGTAAGGTTAAACAAAAGAAATTTCAATCATATCATATAAGAACATAACATTTTGAATATCTTATCCTGCAAAAGAGATCATAATATAATAACATTGGATAAATCATAGTGGTGAAATGTAATCCCAAATAATCATAACATAAAACATGTTAATTTTTGGAATACACACATAAGTATAGAAATTCATTTCATTTTAGTCAAGACTCATTTCCAAGACTATAATAGCAGACAATGTCCATTACTAAACCGAGTTCACTCCTCGTTCCAGTCCTGTATCACTAAACTAGATTAATTTTTTGTTCCATCCATGTCTATCTGGTGAGATATAAATCTTTTCCCAATGCGTTGGAGGGAGATATATGTCCCACCCATCTCATAATGAAACCATTCTTATGTGTGCCACAAAATCATATATCATACATCATAGCATAACCCATGTAATAAAAATGGGATTCTTAAACATCTTTTCATCATAGCATAATCCATATAAGATGAAATGACATCATAAAAATAATTCCATCATAACATAATCATATAATTGTTAAAATGGGGACAGAAACGTAACCCCATATTATCTTAGATGGAATTTTTTTTGATAAAACACTTGAACTTCATTCTTGACGAAAATATCATTTCTACTTCAAAATCATTTTTCTTTATTAACGTGCCAAACAATTTTAAACTAAAAGAAGTTGATTAAAAATAAACATGAAAAATTTTAAAGGAAGATTCATGGAAATAATGTTCTATAAATCCATTCATGCATTATAAGTTAGAAAATCATTCTTCTCGTACTTTGGTCAAAAAAGTCAAAAAGTATCTCATACTAAAAACGACAAAAGATTCCTTTCATATCTTTTACTAAAAATCCACCAATATGTAAAATCGGATTTAAACAATAGTATGAGGATATAAAAAAATATTACATTTTTCTTAAACATTTATGTGGATGATAAATATTCCCCAGTAAATACCGAAGTATAAACGATCTCGGATTAAAATTGAGATTGCAAGGTTTTCCCTTACCTTAGGTCCAATATAGTTTGTATGTGTCCTAAAATCCTGTATAATGATTTAAATAATGTTATTTACTTATTACAAAGTCATAAAATTTTTTATGATATTATATATGGTCATATACTTAGCTTCTTATTAGTAATATTTCATTGCTACTTATTATTCGAGTGTTTATTTCTTTATGTTCTTATGTGTGTTTTGCCGAATAAATTCTTATTGTTCTTTTTAGGTTATAGATACCTCATTTACAGAATGGTATTTGTATAATATATATCATATTTACTCATTAAATTCATTTATATAATCATTGTTCAATTTAGATCATGTATAATGAGTCACATCACATCGTGGAGACGGTAGGTCGTATGTACGCACGAGCGATGATATCATTCCCATGGTTGTGGAATTTTATTGAAGTGTAGGTATACTATTTCCGAATAAATATCATTTTACAATAATAATATATAGTTATTCTTTAAACCATTAAAATCATCCATGTATTGTGGTGGTGGAAAAAGAATCACACCATGGTGTGGAGACGGTATTTCGTACGTACGCACGCATGGTGATTTCATTTTCTGTAGGATGAATAGAAGGTGAAATAGGGTTGTTTCATATTTATAATAAAATATCAATGAAGGAGTGATACTAATGTTATTACTTCATAATGACACAACTAATTATGAAGAGGTAGAAGAATAAAGAAATTTGAAATAATTGGTAACAGATATTACCTCTTCTTCGACACGCCACTTTGAAACCTCCTATTTTCACACTATAATTGGTATTTAAAGAAGACTAGGACTACTAGTATGTTTCTAGGGAAGTGTAGAAGAGAAATTGGCAGGTTTTGGCAGATCTTGATGGCTCAATGTGGTGTGAGGAAGAGAGGGAGGAGGTGCCCTTTTAGAAGGGAGGAGAGGGGTACCTTTGGAATTATAAGAAATATTGATTTATAATAAATTCCAACCCCACATACAAACCTCCAGAAATGACTCAAATACAATTCTTAGATGAGATAGGGTCGTAATATCATCATCCAATAAAATTTATACATGTTTTAAATTTATTTTAAACATTATAAACATGATTTATCCTTATATAATCTATTTAATTTTATCTGTGGTAATAATTTTCTAAATATTAAATCATTATAAATTATTATGTATATGTTGTGAATTGTCTATAATTGTATACATTATTGCATTTTCTACCATATAAATTTTAATTTACAATTTTTAAATATTTTTCTTATTTTTTTAAAAATATTATAATATATAATTTATATAAATTAACAATAGTGTCAATTTTGACAGTATTCATTTATTTGATTTTAAATAAAATGTATACAGAACTTATATTCTAAATAAAATATTCAGTAGATTAATAACATGTCATTTTTATCTAGAAAATTAGTGGATAATATTAAATAGTTCATATAATATTTATTTTAATACTTTTAAAATAATTTATTCGATATATCAATCAATAAAATAATTTCAACATCACTATTCTGTCATAATTAATGATAATTATTTAATCTCTAAAAATTATAAATAAATTTACCTGTTGTAGATAATTTTATTTGATTTCTGGAGACTATTCATGTTCTATGTTTAATGAAGTTTATTACAAAATTAAAAATATTATACTTCTAATATTTAAGAGAATGACATGTTGTCACTTTCTTTGGTTTTAATACTAATTATATTATTTCTTGGTCAAAAGTCCATGAAAGGAATCTAGTCCGACCCTTAGGTTAAATGGGATGACTTTTATTCATCCAAAAGGATTTTGGAAATTGTTAGTGTAATTTTATAATCCTATATTTACCCTTAATTACGTGATTTACCTTTAACTGTTGTAAATAAAAATTATCGTAGTTACTATTCATAATCTCAAAAAAATAAAATTAACATATTAACATATTTAAGACCCACAGAATCCAAATATGGAATCCATTTTCGAAAATTCAAAACACATAATTTGCAGTAATTAATTTAAAATTAATCTCATTGTTAGGAAAACTGGTTTTAAAAAGTTAAAACATTGCCAAAGATTGAAATGTTTTTACCTATGAAATAAATGTAAAATTAATTCTTATGACATAAATTATATTAAATGGTAAAAATATATTCAATTTATACTTTAAAACCATTCAATATTATAATTTAACCGTATAAATTATTTCAATGTAAAAAAGATGTTTTTAATTAAAATATAGTGTGTTTTTACTATTCATCAAAATATGAAAGTTACCAGAATAATATGAAAAATTTATCCAAAGTAATTTTATTTATCATGATTCCAAATAAAATTTTTATTTTTTCAAATTGAACTTATAAAAATGTAAATAACTTGAATTAATGTGGGTGCACCATCAAAAGGTGGAAATACTGCATTTTTTAAAAAATACTTATTTTACCCGAAAAATTAATTTTGTTCTCATAACATGATCTAGAAAATATGTAAATTGAATAATAATTTTATAAAATTAATAATTCAGTTAATACTATTCATAATGGCTAGTTTATAATATTATAATAATATATTTTTGTTTAGTGAAACTCGGTATTGCGTACTAGACATGCTATCAAGACGGGTCGCGATTGTGTGTAACGCAAGACAAGCTAGTGTTGTGTGCTGTGAAAGATTCCTATGCTATTACATATAAGATAAGACATAAAAAAATATACCTCTCATAAAATATCAGGGTGTTATTAAATCTTTTACTTGTTGAAGATGAGGACATATTTGCATGACCATATGCACATCATCGACTGGGGTGATCTGTACATCGGGGATGGAATCACCTTTTTGGAGGACCCTATCATGATCATGGATCAATATGAGGAGAGCTTACGTGGAAAAACAATGTCCTTGATCTATATGTTGTGGCATCAAGATAACATACATGAGTGTGTTAGGGAGTGGTAGAGCCTTGTTTCCTCTTAGTATCCCAATTTTGTTTTATTTTTTTATCATTATATGATTAAAATAATTATGGATGGAATGATATAAAGAGCCAGATTTAGTCATAAGACTTTGATATATATATATATATATATATTCAAAGCTATTCGTTGATATATAATGAGATTACACGGCCCGGTGTTCTAGGAATTAATTTATTAAAAATATTTGTTATATTTAATATTACATTCATGTGGATATTTAATGAGAATGGGATAAATATTAAACGAAGTCTTGGATCAAAAGTTGAGACATCAATTCAATCTGGAACACGGTGCTTACCCTATGCACTACCCAAAATAGCATGGTCTGGGGCATTCAGACTCCCCACTCATTAGTGGTACGTTATATAGATTATTTAATTTTTAAATAAATTAACGAATACATTTTAATAAATAGTAATATTATATTGGAATATATCCATGGAAAATATGCAAGGGTTATCCACATAAACCATAGGAGGATTCCAAATATCCTACATCCTCTATCATTGGGGAATCTCATCCAATGATGACAAATCATTGGATCACAGTAGACCAAGACATGATGAATGAAATGATCCAAATTCTTTATTGGAGATCATTTTCATCACTAATAAAAGATTAAATATCCATGTATTATTTTTCAATATATGATTTAAAACCTTTCATTAATTTAATTGTGTTGATCCATCATAGTTCTAGGATTAACACAAATTATGGAAAATTTCATGTTCCTGAGTATTTAAATCGTAATTCATTTAATTGGTTTCTAGCATTGGATCACTAAACATGATTTCTCTCTGAGAATTATTAGGAAAAAATCATATAAAACATTGTGATGGTTCCTTATCCCATTTAATCATTTTGTTCTTCATAGGTGTGACCCCACAGTACATGTTTTTTATTTTTTGGTGATATCGAGCCCGATCCGACCCCTAGAAGAATGACATAACAAGAAAATAAGCACAAAAATATAATGTATGTTTAGAAAAAAGATGTTATCATGGAATGGGAAATTTTTTTACAATTAGAGTACAAATACATGATAGTGGAGGGAATATTAGTGTGTGAGATTTTTGGTAAGCCATTAACATAAAAATAGTGACTATTATCTAGTGGGTGGTGGTCGGAGGTGATTGATCCAGCCATATACGTATTTTTCAAGTAGATTTGATGACAGAATAAAAGGGAATGTCATATTTGAATTATCTATCACAGATATATACTTCAATGAAAATCTAGACTACGCATCGTGTACAAGGGCGTGTAGTCCTTCATTGGTGGAAGATAGGGTTTTTTTAAATTTTTAAGGATGAACAAGAATTTATCCCTCTTACATTCCAGGTACCCCATACCGGGAAATGAATCCATGTGTTGGATCACACGGGTTATGATGTTTTTGTAATTACATATTTGTGTATCCGAGTACACAAAAATGGAGTGAACTACATAGAGTTTTCCTGAAGGACATGGCCGGATCCCTATTGGCTTCAACATTCCATGATGTCTATTTGAGCATCATGTACTGTTACAAGGCATAAGATTAGTGTATCCCTAGGTATACTTATATGATTTGAATCAGGACTCTATATCATGTGGTTCCCCTCAATGTCAAGTACACCTTGGCCAATTTTAAGAAATCATCAGTCATCTATATCATCTTTGTTTGAACACAAATATTGGCATGTGAGTAGTATATCAATATATTTTCACATAAAACATGATTGTTTTCTCCATTGTGGATTTATAACTATGATGTGGAATTTTATGTGCATGATTATTTTATATGAGATTCTCGATTATACCAATGATCATATTGGGTCACAAAGAACATTTCCAGTGGAACCCTCGAACAGGGAAGTGTAGTGAAGTTCATAAACACTTTCTATGTGGTATCCTCAAATTGTCTTGGAATGTGTGTTTCCTCGAAGAACTTTTTATGAGCAAATCTCCAAAAGTACTTGGAATTGGATTTCCTATATGACCTTCTACAATAGCACAGTCTAAAAGGGGTAGAAAGTGGAGTTACTTGATGACCATTATATGTGGTACCCTCTCATTAAGCTGGGTAGTGGATTTATATGATGACTATCATGAGGTACCCTCTAGCATGGCTGGGTAGTGGATTTCCTCGATGAATATGTTATGGTAACATCTATCATGGAACGGTAGAGGAGTTCATTGATGACTATTAATTAGTACCCAACCAAAGAGATTTGTAGTGGTGTTCCTCTATATAATTATGAGTGGTACCCTCCGGTTGGGCTAGGCATTTGAATTATTCAATTACTACTTGGTTAACCCTCCAATAGAGTTAGTAAGTGAATTTATCTAACATTAGGAGAGTGGGAACCCCTTCATCAATTTTTGGTTCATATACAAATATTATCGTGTGAAACCCTCCAGCATCACTGGGCAATGTAGTTCTTTAACGACTATAGATTAGTACCCCAAGAAGTGATGTACTGTGAAGTTCCAATACAAATACTATCAGTAGATACCCTTAAAAATTTCTAGGAAATGTACTCATGGATGCCAATCAAAGTGGGACACTCCTATTATGATGGGGAATTGGTTACCTATATAGTGTTTATTGCCCCATGATGGTGAAAATGAGTGATGAGTCATGTCTAGATATAGATGGTTACTACTAAGAAGATTCATGAGATATTGGGAAACATTGATGGAATTTATGAACTATTTTAACCTCATCTCTTTAGGATGATCTGTGAGATGTATATACCCTTACTCTATTATTTGGGTTTATTTTGAATGAGCATATATATATTATTTTATAGACAGACCTTTTGATTTGGTTACTCTACATCCTAGTGAGGAGAAGTTGTGTAGGGTATTACATGTGATTACCATGTTTGGATTCGAATGGTTGGATGAGTAAACTCTTCTATAATAGGTGGTGAAGAGTTGTTGTGAAGTATATCTACTAATTGTTTTGATCCCCTTGTGTTTGGGTGAGGTTACTCACATATTTGGTTTTGGTTTAAAACATATCCTAAAATGTATCTTTCTTCTACTATCATAAATTGTTATTTTATCTCTAACTATGCCTCCTTGTGCTTTTGATAAATCATACAATGTATTTATATACTCTCCCCTAAATCATATTTCACCACACATGTTGTCTCTTAAGATGATTTTGGAGAGGTCGACCATGGATATTGTTGGGCTATGGGATACTTTGTTTTTTTGTACGGAGTATGATGGCCATAACTTATGATTTAAGAGTTTCACACTCTCCCAAAATCTTACTTTTGCAGTTTTATAATGTTGGGAAATATTTATATATTGGAATTAATTTCCCATCTTACACTACCATAATATTGTACATCCTATAATTTTTTCATTCATGGATGTTCCCTTAACCTTTTTATTATTTTACTCTTATTTTTTTTTCATGTTTTCATTGCGATAGTTGTCTGTATGTGTACATGTACATACACAATGTTATACCTATGTTAGTTATTCATTCAGTTGAATTCACTTCCCTCTTGCCTATGGAGCTAGGGTTGGTGTATTTTTTGATCGAGACCCATCATCAGTTGAGTATTGAATCATTTTTTAAATCATGGTTGAGCTTCAATTTTTATTGATAAAAATAATTTTTAATGAGACTCTGTATTCTCAGTTGATGTTCTCCCTATAACATTTTCAGTCGATCATGATTCTAAATCTCTATAAAAATGTTTGTAATGATCTCCGGGAATATATTTATAGTCAATATCTTAGTTTCTATCTATAAATAGGTTTTAATAACATGGTCAAAGGGAAGTGTCTAGAAAGATAGTGTTCTTCCTGGTTGATGACTCATTAAAATGTTATAGGAACACATTTAATAAATTGTATAAAAATAGTGTTCATTGTGGAATATAAATAATTTTCACAGTAGTAGATCCACAAAACCACCAACTTTGATGCACATGTCACGGTAGGAGGTTTACAACCAATTGTGTAAAGGAATCAAAAATAAATGGATTCTTTGAAGGAATAGTCACATGACTACCTACCCTCTAATGGCAGTAGGCTTCTTCCTCAGCATAGAAGTCTGAAAAATAATCAAATTCACCAATTAACCAACATTTAAAATTATTAATTATAATTTAACAAAAATATAGAAAATAATACTTTAATCCACCGATTAAAAATTTATTACAGTGAAATTTACATATGTGTCGGTTAAAATATTCCCTTACCAACAAATGAGTGAAAATATAATTTTATCAAAAAATATTATCTTACTTCCTAATCATTATAAAAATTTATATTATTCCAAAAAAATAATGTATTTCCACAATAATGATTAATATTTATTTCATAAAACCAAGTGAATATTGAAAATAATGACACAAATCAATTTTATACCTAAAATTCCCATTTTCATAATATAATTAAATTAATTGATAAATCATCTCATGAAAATAAAAAATAATTTATTTAATAGTTTTAGAATATTTTAGAAATTATAAAAAAATTATTATTAATATGATGTTAAAATAATAGATCAAAACGAGGGTACATCATTATCATTCAAAAATAATTACTGACCAACATCAATAAAAAGTTCCCTTTAACACAAAACTTCTTATCACGGAAGGAAGAATCAATTTACTAATAGAAACTACCAAAACCATCTAGTGCAATTAAATAAAATTGAGCTAGATAGTCATCACCATTTCCAAAATAGTGAATTAACTCAACCACACCCATTTATCCTATGATACCAAATCCGTGATAACATATTATCTCCAAATATTATAGTTCATCCCACTAAAGGCCACTAGTAAAAAATGCCAATTGTGTATTTGGTACCTTCAACCATATATATAGTCTTCTATAAATTACCTTAATAAGGTATATCATCATGATCGGTGTGGATTATATCTAAACCTAACCAATTTTCTAAGAAATCATTGTCCAATTCTCATCTAGATAACATTTCAAAGAATTCCTGGATGGAATAAATTAACCCCCTCCCTCTAAATTCAAAACTCCTGTAATTATATTGATTGACGAAAGATAGAAAACCATTATTAATTGCTTTAGTATAACCAATGATGGTTAATATAACCACTAGAATAATAATCAAATGTATGGAAGGAATTACAGTGAATATTAAATATAAAATCAGGAGATTAGATGTCTATCACAAAAAATAAATATAATTATAATATAACATTAGAAACCAACCGATTACACAATTGATGAAAATTACCAAAATATAAAACCAAAATATCCATAAGAAAATACAAGGAATGTCTTTTGGTAGTGAATCTAAATCACCACTAATACCCAATCTAGTAATACCCTTCTCGGTTCTTGAATTCTTCAAAAAATATATATTATTGTTAATAAATACTATGGGTGGGTATAACTAATATATAAGGTATGATCATGCACATGGTCTTTTCTTATTCACAAAGACATTTCCACTAGCCAACCACAACCTCAAAATGTATATCTCACTAATTGATACATCCATGTTTAATAACATATATGAAACATATACATGAATGGAAACCCATCTCTACATCGTCATGGATTTTCCACTATCACAGCCCAACGTTGTAAGCCCTGACAACCACAACACATTTTTATTCATTAACAACATAAAATCACATGTTGAATCAAAATGGTAATTCTCTAACTATTATCCCATGCTAACCACTACATCATAGTCTCATCATAATAGGAAGGAAAAATGTATCTACCCATTCCACAATCCTAAATATAAAATCATACCAAAACCACAACCATAAACAATAATAGTAGTTTGTTGTGAATACAATAGGCATACACCTAAATCCCCCCCACTAACAATTCATGAATCCCTCCATTAACCGCCTCATAATCTCTTCAATGACTAATATGCAGTGTAATATTACATCAAGACATAACTAATATGTGTAAAAACTCATCCTATGAAGGGGAAATTGGATGATGTGGTATCTATCCTTTCATTATTCACTATCTAGATGTTAGGGAAAATAGCCCCAAACATTCTTGTGTATGTATATAGTATTTTATGTGGGTTGGTTTTGTATAAATTTAAAAGGAATATAAAATATATATAGATAAAAAATCCCAACATTTGTTATCATGACAAGTTCTCTAACAAATTTGATGAAATCACTATAATTTCTTATAACATACTCCACCAAACGAAGCCACCATTAATTTATAGAATCACCAAACATACACACAGACAAAAAAAAATCACACAATAAATTATATGGTCTTCAATTTCAATATTTATTATTTTTCAACTAACTCAAATTTTATGTTTCATTCCATTAACATTAACACATTAAATTGATTTATAATTGAATTAAATCAATCAATTTACCACATAAATATCAATACACAATATTTTAGTTTTAACATTTGTAATTCCTTCCATGAATATCCGAGAAATCAATATAAACACACCTCAATGTATCTCAATAACCCAATATCAACTAATGTTAAAACACAAAGTAGTATATGTCCTGAACATAACCCAACTATCCAGATCTAATAAAAAACAACCCAAATACCGAACAAAACATGTCATTGCATCCCATATAAACCATGCATGGTTTCCCTATCCAAAACCTTATTTCTCAAATCCTTCCAAAAAATACCCAGTAACAGACCCACAAAATTCCTATTCATTAACAATATAAAACAATAACCACATATACAAATTTCATTATACATTTTCTTCTATGTTCTTTAATTATACGTCATGTTATTTCATGAAATCACATCATCTTTCACTTCTGTATCATAACAAAATCAGATATTTCAATTAGAAATTAATCCATTAACTACATATATGTGATTATTATTATCATTCATGACGAGATAAGTCAAACAATAAATAATATGGTGTCATAAAAAACAAAACAAATACTTCAAATATGGCTACCAAAAACAATGATTTTCAATTTCAAAACAAACATGGTTTATATAATATACCATATCACACATATTTACAAGATTTATGATAACTCACATCCCCATTAATTTCATAATAAAAATTTTCCTTATCATCTTTTCTATTATCCTTATTACCCACCCTTTAGATGTGAAAATAATGAAATTCCCACATATAAAAATAAAACTATTTGGAATAAGGATCCCCAAAATTAATTAAATATCCGAGGAGGACCACTCTAAAAGTTGAAGAACCATGTGATAAACCCTGACAATCATTGGGGGGAAAACCACTACAACCAAAATATAACATCCCATCACCAGACCATTAATAGAAATAATTGAATAATATAATGGTATAGAATAATGAAAATCAATAAAGAAGAAGATAATGAGGGAGATATATTGAAATTAGTGAACAACATAACTTGAATCTAGGAAACATGATTCTCCATAAACTGAGAGGTTATATTTCACAAAAGAGATATTAAATGGTCATCAAGGGTTTGTGGGGTATCCAATAATTGATAGTATAACAATTATAAGTTAAATTACCTAGATATTATGTCTACATTATTACATTTATATAAGAATGAGTGGATCATTTAACAATAGAAATAACATTTTTTCAGTCTTCAATTACTTTATACATATATGATTCCCATATTAAATTTGAAATTTAAAGAACATATCATAAGAAATATTGTCATATACAATATATTATTAATAATATCATTCTTTATATCATAGGGAGAGGGAGAAATAGTGATCTAATATTATAATTATTGGTTACATATAGTGGTATATACCATGAATAAATATGGAAAAATAATATTTCTTGGTAAATAACTAAGAATCCTTCCATTTAACAAATAACTCGAGAAAGAAATTAATCCATGGATAATATAATGAAGTAATATTATGGAAAATAATTACTAGATTCACATTGAAGGGAGTTATTAATGATAAATATCATGATTTTTTTATCCTAGTATCTTACTATAGGGCCTTATTTATAGACAAAATTAACTTATGTGTAGGTAAACACCAAGAACACTTTTAAAAATTTTGGTAAAATCATTTGTCTCTTATTTCTTATCGATCCATCAAAATTCCTTTTAATTCTGGGACCCTCCAAAAACTATATATCTAATGAATTAGATATATATTGAATGACCAATGTAGTAATCCTTATCAACAAATGCCTTTTTTAATAAAATTATATGGTGTATTAATATTTCCCTAATAAATAAAATATCACATATAGTAAAACAACATATATTTAATTGAAAATGTTTTACACAATTATCTTATCCATGAAAAAAATAATATGCATATTTAATATAAATGTATTTTTTAATTTAAATTATAACAGAAAAGTTAATTTCCAAGTGATATTTGATGACCACAACAATACTAAGATATAAAAATGAACATCTATTTATCAGAACTATAATTTGTATAATAAAATAATTCAATTTAAAGAAAAAAACAAAAGTGGGAAAATTAAATAATATTTCATTATTAATATTTTATTATAAAACCAATATCTATAAAGTTGAATTTTTATATTTATGTAAGTAGGAGAGGACAAGTACAAGGAATGAACGAAGGCAAGGAAAAATTCATAGGGAATTACGGAGGCTGAAAATAATGGAGGCCAATGGAATAACCTTGAATAATATTGGCCCTATAAAATGGAATTGAACCAATGCACAAAAATATTGTTCATTTCATATCGAGCAATGGAAAATAGGCAATAAAGTCAGCAACATTATTACCCACATTCCAATCATGAATATTCTTAAAATTTCTATTAAAAATAACATTGATTGATTAAAGATAAAAAGTTATAAAATGATGTAATAAAGCATCAAAATCCCCTAAAAATTTAGTCAATATGAAAATATATAGAGTTTATGAAGTATATTTTAAAGGATTTCTTTAATTAAAATATGACCAATCTGAAAAAATGAAACATAAAATTAAAATCGGTCCTATTTTTTATGTTTTATTTGTTAACCCATTAAAAGATTAAAATAAATTTATGAAATAATAATCATTAATAAACTTAATATAATGTTAAATAAATCTATGTAGTATTATATAAAAAAAATAAAAAATATTTTCATAATATAAAATACTTATCAGTATAGTGGAAATTGTGATGAAATTCCAAACCGAATGTTTTACTAACCATGTATTTGATGTTTCACCCTATACATCTATTTTTGATTTATTATTAATATATTACATAAAATAATACATAATTTTATTTTTCTATATGATTAATTTAGAACATATTACCACATTTTCGTTAAAAATGCATTTATTATTACCATTTTTTCTTATGATAATAGTTTCATTTTTCATGTACACTTATATTCAATAGTTATAGTACATATATCTTGATCATGGAAATTTAAACTATATAATTTTAAAAATTTTATAGAAATCATAAATATTCATTAAATACATATTGAAAATCATTCATGAAAACTGTACAAGAAAAATGAGTCACATCGTTCGTCGATATGGTAGGTTGTATGTATGCACGAGTGACGTAAGAATTTCTTTAAGAGGATAATAAAAAATATAGTAGATGATATATTATTTTAATAGAAAAATAAATTTTCAGCAATTATAAAATATATTCATTAGTTCCATTATTATCAAATTATAATTTTTGTGGTAATGAAAAATAAATTACATCATATTGCAAGGAGATGCTCTGGAAAATACATGAGGGTAGTTTTCTTTATAATTTTGATGGTGATGGAGGTGGATAAATATTTTTTAATTATCATTATCGCAAATAATTATATATTATTTATTTTATTAATAATATTTTAATTTTATTGATATAATTTAATGTGGTAGAAGTGAAAGAAAGATGAAATTTCTCAGTGAATATGATTACCTATTCATTAAAATATTCCCTTTAGATATCTACATTGTTGATCTATGGATGGTTTTTTTAGGTGAATAGAACCTCTATTAAATAAACGAGGATGTTTGGAAGAGTTTTTGGTATGGTATGGAATTGATAAGAATATTATGGTTTTTTATAGACGATATTGTAAGTGGTAGCTTCTTATATTGTATGAAAGGATACACATGGAATTAATAAAAAATTCAAATAAAATATATTCATTTTCATTTTGATAGTCGCATAGTATTTCCATAATTTAATATATAACATAGGATATGATTTACATATACTTCAATAAGTAAAATTATATAGGTTTAAAATTTATTTTAAACCTTATATTTTCATTTTACCCATTCGATAAATAGTACTCACCATAACCACAACAATGACATTTTCAATTCGAATGGGTTATTATTTTACCGATAGGTTAATAAATATCTCATTAATTGAAAATGGATTAATATTTAATCCATTTAACATCCTACTTCTCAATTTTAATAATATTCTTCTTATAATTTAGTAATATATCATTTTTCAAAAACTGTAATTAATGTCATTTTTTACACTATCTATTTATTTTGATTTTAGATACATCAAAAAAGTGATAGAATTAAAATAAAATATTTTCACCATTAATATGAATTTTTTAAATTTTAAAAAAAAATTGGAAAAATAATTACTAAAAAACAGAAGTTTTGATATTATTAAAATTATTTTTTCATATTATTCCACTATCTGAATATAAAATTTGTCAGCATTGTATAAGAGTTAAAGGTAACAATATAGTCACTGTCTATTAGAAAGATATTATCATTATATATTTAATTTCCTTAATATAAATATAACATTAATGATTCAATATCAATATTCTTTTATCTATATATAATAATATAAGATAAATTTAAAAGCCAAGAGAATTACATTATGTGTTTTGCCTTACATAATATAAAATAAATTTCAACATCAAAATATAATCACACCAAAATAAATTATATTTAATTTTGAGATGGATATGGTGGAATTTATTTCATATAATGAAATAAATTTTTTTTTGGACAGTTTTTTATTTCCTTATCACATTATTTGTCACCTTTAATACAAGATTCACCATTAAACGAAATGATAAAATTTAATACGATTAAAATTCATAATTAATCAAAAACAAAGTGTTCTATTTTACAAATATAAACATCTTAAAAATAAATATATAATCCATTTTAGGAAATTAAAATTCAAGATGTTTCCAAAATTAATTTTAAAATAAAATGTGGAAATTTTTTTTATAAACCTGTTTTATTTAGAATTAAAAATGATATAAATAAAATCATATAAAATTGTGATCCTTATGAAAATAATTGGAATATTCTTAATAAATATTCACTTATATCACAATAATACCATATTAAAAATATAATGGGACAATAAAAATATATGTTTTAATTAAATGAAATTATTTTTTTACAGTCATATGTAATTTTAATATTCATTGGAAAATAAATATTTTTTAAAAAATCCCAATAATTCAGCCTAAATGATATTTAAATGATGATTTATAAAATGATATAATTACATAGTAAAAATATTTCAACTATTTCTAATTGTTCATTTGTACTTACTCTTGTGTGTAATAAAAACTATCAAAGAAGATAGATTTATTTAATGTTAAATATATCATAAAATCTGATGGTGTTATATTCATCCACAATATAATAATTTCACACTCAATATTTCTCCATTCAAATAAAAAACTATGGATAATTCTTCCACATCACATCATTAAGTTCCCACATTGCTTCCTTAAATTTATGGTTTCACCACAAATCATTAACCATTTTGTGGACTTATTTTAAATATCATTCACTCTATGATCTAGAATCTTCTGTGATTGTTCCTCATAATATTGATCATCATCCAATGGTATTTACTCAATGTTTATTATATATTAATTGTTATGTATTTAAATTATCATTAAATATACATGGAAGATATCATAAAAATGATACAGATTTTTTGGAAGGTCCAAGCGATAAGTTATCACCATATATGATCATAAATTTTTATGTTATCCATATATCTTGTGTATTAAATTTCCTTATATAAAAGTCTTATAGAATCATTACATGCAGATATTTAATGGAAAACCATATAATTAACATAAAACTCTAGATCTTTCTATAGATTGTATTGTTACTTTTTTTATCATCATAGAGATTCTATTTTGTGTTATTGAATATAGCTAATATTATATATCAATTCCTCATCCTGATCTTGTCCCAAAAGATTTCATTCTCCACTATTACCCCAACCTGTTGGTTTCTTTTCATCCATCCATAGATAGATTTGTAATGATCCATCTGAATTCATGAGTGAAGTCAATTAATTTATTAAAATTCTACCAAATAATGATTTTTACACTAACCTCCAAAGTAATTCATAGATAAATATCTTACCATTTATTCTATAGTTTGAGTTGCCATTTTAGATCACCCATGTATCTAATGATGATAAGTTGTACTAAAAATAATCTCTATATCCATATCATGATGATGGAATCAATAGAATGTTATGTTAGACTTTTGATCCTAGTCATGTGTGATTAGGAAAGTTATTCCATGAAATCAGAAAACATTTTTAATCTATAAGTGAGTAATATATTCAAGAGAGAAATAGTCACTAATAGTGTTTGAATTCATGGATTTCATATAATGAATGACTAAAACCGAAATATAATTATTAAAATTATAATTTTTATGGAGTTTATCTATGAAATCCAAGTTAATGTTATTCTATTTCCTTTATATTATGGTTACTAGTTTTATCATCCCCTTATAAATATTTCCCTCAACAATAAAATAATGACAAACTAGAAAATAGGTAACATACTCAATAGTATCCAATTTCATGATATCTATCATGAATAAATCAATATTATCCCCAAATTATTTTTAAATCCATGATAGATAATGAATGGTCTATTATGATATTTATAAAATTTCTACTTATTCAGGTCTAGTTTTGGAGGAACACATATAATTCAAATAGTATCATGGTTGAACTAAACAATATTCCTCGTAATATTTCGTAATTCCACATATTTCATATATTTTTTAATCATATAATGGATTGATGGTTGAATATTCATCATAGAAATATAATATTTTTCCCATCCTCTCAATATTTTGTGTTCCAAAATATCCAAATAGAATAATATTGGATCCATTTCCCTCCTAATAATAAAAATTATTTAATGCTCTTTCTATATTGAAGCATAATCCACCTTATTTTCCTTCTCATGGTGGTAACATATAAAGCAATAATTAACATTGAACAAATCCAACAATATAAAATAGAACATATTAATCTATTTCTATATAAATTTATACCTCTATCTTTTATGATCATTTTATATCTCATACCTTTCATGATATATAAAATTCATCTATATCTTCAATGAAAAATTTCTACAGCCAGTTCCAAATCCCGAGTCATTTAATTTATCTAATCAATAATAAAATTGTGATTGGCATAATATATCAACATAAAGATCTTTATACAGGTGCATATGGAAACCCAATCTTTTTAAACACATTATTAAAAAATATTTTAATCATAAATATTTAATATATACATTACAAAGTTCATGATTCCTAGTGTATTTAGAATAAAAATTTGTTAATATATAAAAAAATAAAATAAAAATAATGTAAGAACCAAGGTATTTGTATAATGTACAGTTCAATTTTTTTAATTTTATTATTTAAATGTGGCTTAGTCTGATGTCCATTGAGGTCATGAAGGTATAGAAAGATTTAAGGGTCTGTTCGGAGCCCCAAACTCATGTCTTTTGGTGAAATAATCATGGTGCATGGTTAGTTATAACCATTTTGTACAAGACCCAAGCACAGATAAAATTGTTCAATGATACAGTGTGACCAAGGTACTGTAGCATTGTAAGACCAAACTGTGTGATTTGTACAGCATGACCATGATACAATTTTTTTAATTTCCATAATGGGGTTTTGTACAGTTTATACATGGTTAGTCAGACTGTGTAAAGAATCCATGTGGTATCCTCGTCTAAAAAGAATATTATGCATGTTTGGTGAACATTTTTTTCAAACCATACAATCTGGCTGTGATGTCCTTGTATTTTGGATATTTTAAAATTTTAAATCAAATCAATTTATTTTATAAATATAAATAACACATTTATTCATACGGACCGAAAACTCAAATTTTAAAAGATCCCTTGATACTATAAAGTATTATTTTATCTCAAATCTTTATCTGATCTGTGTTTCAAGAATAGAATGTCACCTTGGATATGTATCTATGAGTAATCAATTTCTTTTTAGACATTCTACATTTTTCATAGTATCAAAGATGCTATTTAGGTGAAACCTTATTTTACCTAATTTCATTTTCTATATTTGTTCATTATTTTTATCCTGATCTATGTTGAATCAACAGTTTATATAGGTTTAACACTCTACTACTAGGCTACGATAGATAGTATATACCATTTCCTAGGGTTTTGGTGCTTTATAGGTATAGTTATTGTCATACCACCCACCGGCCATTCCAGTGCGGCACTGAATATGAAATATTAAATTCAATTAATTGAGATTTGACCTATAAGGGATAACCATAGGTATTCTAGTGATGTATTGGTTGTTTTTCCCCAACCAAAGGCCACACATGGGTTGTTCATTGTATTCACCTTATTTTCCTTTTGATGAGCTATCCAAGGGGTGTGTTCATGAGATTTTCTAGTAATAGGAATCCATTAAGTAAATAGAATGAATCAAATATATTCTAAAGAGAGGGTTTTCCTACTATTTCATGATATTCATGATGAAATGGTTTATATTGAACATTAATTTCATTAATGGATTATTTGGAAAATGTGGAGATGAGTGGGTAAACTCATGTTATATTTTTAAATGTTAATTATAAAGAATGATTTTTTATACTATTTAGATTCTATTAAATTGAATTGTAATATATGAGTGGGTATGCTCACGATATGAAACTAAATATGAAGGGTTATATGAGTAGGTAGACTCATACGGTATGAATTGATAAATGGTTTAAAAATTTTATTGATTGAATAGATTCCTTAGATGATGCTCGTTAGATATTGACAGTAGTAGTGGACACCTTCGATTGAATATGATCCTTGTGTATTGATTCTAGGAGATTCTTTAGGCCTTGATAACCCTTGGATCCATTCTATTTGGACTCATATGGGACATGTTTGGTAGACATGCTCAAATGACTCCAACCAGTACATAATCATGTTTCCATCAAGATGATCCTGGTACTCAATGAGGATGCATTTTCCTTCCACGCCTTGGATCTGGCCCATCATAGTATGAAACATTGATTATATGGAACAATTGTTTGAAATAAAAAGTTTTTTGTTTTAAGGATCAGTCTTGGATTTTCAAATTCATCTAGTTATACAGATATTTTTTCAGGGATATAGTTCTATGGTTTTATGGTGTAGTTGTGGATCGTACTCATTTTTTATTATATCTTCCTTGTATCTGAGCCTATCACTTTTTCTGTATGGAACCTTAATTTGATCTTTAGTATTAATGGTTTATTACATAACATTATATATGTATCTTTTCATTCATTTTTTTTACATGTTTATATTCACACTACTTAGCTTATTTTATTACACAATAAGGATTGGATAGATCATTCGGTCGTTATCTACTATGATTGTATATCACACCATTTTTGGGATTCCATCAAGTAATTGAACATAAAATTTTGATACATGTTGATATAGGGACATGAACCCGTAGTTCTAGGGATGATTCTATAAATTTCATAGGATTATGGGACCAAAGGAAAAAGGTCAGGATCATAATTTTATTTATAGATAGATTAATTTTGACTTTTTGGAATTTTGGATACATGTATTGTATTATAATGCTATGAACCTATTTTGTATTCTTTTTAGAGATATGTATCATCTTAATTTTTAATATGACACATACTTCATTATAAAACATTTTGGTCTAGTTTGTTTATTGGTTTTATGCTTGTGATGTTTGTTTATTCTACTTGTTTACTATTGAGACTACACTATGTCAGACATTGGTTATGAGGCATAGTCTCCCCAATTATACACCTGGGTACACACTACTAGTTGAAATGCTTTTTCATTTTGGGAGATATTCTTGAGGCTATATAGCCAACCTTGATTAGGGATCTTTTGAGTGGAAACCAGGTCTCAGACATTAGAAATATGTATCAATAAATTTTAAATTTTCTTGTTTATTATATGGAGACAATAAAAAATAAGGAAAACGTAATGTAATTTGGAAATCAGTTTTTCCTCGAAAGAGCTGATCCTCATGTACTAAAAGTCTATATTTTTTAATAATTTTATATTTTCTAGATTCTGAATATTAATGTTGATTTAATTCCACTATAGGGTGATTCACTTGACTTGTGATGCTATTATTGATATTTTTGGGGGTTCTATAATGTTGAAACATGATGTTATAAGTTCATGTCATTACATGAATCATACTATGAACTTATTATACTTTCCAATGCCTAAATTATGCATTTCTATTTAGGATGTATTTCCTATTACCTGATTTTTTGATAGGTTTCATGATAGATATAGTTGTTGTTGTGATATATTTTTATAATTAGTCTAATAAATTAATTTGGAAGATTACATTATTTGGTTCATGAGTATTGTGGTCCCTTATGGATTGGAATTTTTTGCACCATCTTCTTTAGAATTTAAATTAATTTTTGATATACGTGGAATGGGTATTTAATGAAAAATTATACATGGTGACAGAGACCTAGCCTATACCTGGAATTTCATTTGGGAAGAGTTAGTGTATCTGGTGGTTTTTGGTGACTTTTGTTTTTACTGTCATGGTTTAAGAAGAAGGCTAGGTGGTATTACCACGAATGAGGAGGTTTATGACCTCTTCTTTGCTTTAGAGGTGTGAAGTTTTGTATCATTCATTTATATGGTTTTTTATGATAGTGTAGTGGCATTCCACCATGAAAACCTTTAGTAGTTAAACATGATAGTGGGGAATACCACGCTGGGGAGGCAGTGGTCCATGTGATACATGTGAATCCTATTATCACACAAAATATTGTATCAGCAGAACATCAAGACACAGATTCTAAGGCACGGTTCTATGAGGGAATCCATTGCTTCATAAGTGCTTTTTAGGGAGCACTGCAACATCCCTTCTCTATGGATGAACTAACACATGTTCTCTAAAAGAAACATCCACCCACATCCACAATGGGTGTAAATCTACATGGTGTTGAGTTTTATCTAGAGACTATGATGTCGAGCTCTAATAATGTTGGGACAATTCATGAGAGGAGAGTGAATCTCACATCTTACATTATACATTAAGCAGAATAGCCATGGTGTGATGTTATCAAATCGGATGAAAGGATGTAGGAAATGGTTTGAGGTGATTTACAAACAATGTTTTTTGACTATTTATACCCAAGTCTCTATGGGACGACTAGGCCAGTGAATTCATGCATGTAGATCAAGTTGAAATGATGACAATGGATTACTCGACACACTTAACAGAGTTCCAGAATTTTTCACTGATGTAACTTACAGTTGAACTATTGAAAGAATGTCACATTGAATAATTTATCCAATTAGCTATCAAATTGTTGGTAAATCTGTTTATATTGACATAAATTACTGAAATTGTGAATCGTGCACTGATTTTAGAGATAAACCTATGGAATTATGGGGGATTAGTGTAAGAATGTACTATTTTGTGACCTAGTAGTTTGAATTCATATAAAAAGAAGCCCTACTTTGTGTTTCCCCATGGGATTATTACTAGTCGATCTATGTTTAATGATAGCTCAAAGTCATGTCATCGGTGTGGTATATGGGGTCACATGAAGAATCAGTGCGACTATGATCCAATCAAGTGCCGAGATTATGGCATGACGGGTCACATGAAATGTTTCAGTAGGACCTTATCTCTAGCTATATCCGGTAGGGTTTCATCTCTAAAACCTAGTTCAAGTGTAGGTTTTTAACTCCCCATCGGGAGGATGCTAGAGTAGTTCAAATAAATCAAGCTAAGGTAGCTGTCTTCATGGATGAGGTGCCTAGAATCTAATTACACTGAGATATTAGTGTGGGCTTACTCTGGTATGTGAGGATGTATCAACGGGTCATGGTTTAGGAATGATATAATCTATGCATCTTTCCCCCGAGGAGAAGGTTGGAAGATCATATACTATTAGAGGTACGATGTTAGTTCCATATATTATTGCATCTTCTCTTTTTCAATACTGGTTCATAACATTATTTCATTTATACACATGTTGTGGGAATCCCTATTATTGTTCTTGAGATTTATGAGGGCAATATGATGCTAGAAAATCTATGGGGGATACAAATGGATGGTTTACAAAAGTACAGGGAGTTCCACATTGAGGTTAGTGGCTGTCACTTCTTTTGGATTCTTTATTTCATTAAGATGAAATTATTTAACGTCTTATATAAGATAGAGTGGCTAGAATCTTATCGAAATTACCCTGACTACTATCTCCATAGGTTGACATACAAAACACAAGTGGGTGCAATTTATACCCACAAGGGTGAATGGGATTTCCTGACGAGTTGAGCTAGACAAAAGTATCCATTGCTAGGCTGAATGACAACCGAGATCACTAGTTTGTTTCAGGATGATAAGGGAACATTTCTGATAGACATTTCTCTAATGGTTTAATGTTTCAATGATGTGTTCCCCAATGAATTTTTTTGGTTTACCTCAAGATAGAGTGGTGGATTTCTCAATTGATCTTGTGAAAGGAGTTTCACTATTATCCATCCCTTTTTACTCGATGACTACAACATATTTTTAGAATCTCAATAAGAAACTCCAGGATTTTAAATAATCACATTAGACCTAGTACATATCCATGGGATTCAATTTTAATTTTAAAGAAATGTATAATAGTGCCCCCAATCTATATGTAGATTATCTAATGGTAAACCAGATGACGGTTAAGAATGAATATTCCTTATAAATGAAAAATGATCTGTTGGATTATCTTTATGAAGAACATGTGTTCTAGAAAAATTATTTAATGTTTGGATTTCAATAGGCATGTGTTCAAACTATATAAATACCTATTATAACCATTTATAGAAGGTATAGTCTATATGATTATGTGGTTAGTTCATTTGGTCTCACATAAGAGGAAATGTTTTTTATTTCAATGAGGAACTGAGTTTTCCATCCTTATATCAATTAGTTTGTGGTTGTTTTTTTGATGATAAATTGGTGTATTATCAAAATAAACATGACAATGTTAAATATCCTGATATCATTTTGAGTACCCTAAGAGAGCCTCAGTTATATGCTCATCTCACAAAATGACACTTCTGGATGGATCATATTCAAATCAAGGGTCACATAATCTAACATATATGATTAATAATTGACCTAGTTAATGATAAAGTTTTAGTATCCTAGAATAATCCTATGAATTTATATGATATAAAATATTTCATAAGGCTACCTAGTTATTATAAGTGTTTCCTACAAGTCATATAAATGTTAGCGGTACCATTGATGAGGTTGACTAATAGGGGTGTGATGTTTTTGTGGTTTGATACCTATGAGACAGGCTTTCAAGAGCTGAAAGGGAGATGGGAATCAGCAATGGTATCCATACATCCATATAAGTGTAGAAGCTACACTATGTATCGTGACACATTAAGTACAAGGATTGGAGTTTTGTAGATGATGGGGTATATATTCATGGTGTACGGGTCTCATGAGTTGAGTCCACATGAGAGGAATTACCTTATGAGAGATATCGAGTTAGCTATGATTTTCTGTAATTTTGGATGATGGAGGAATTATTTAATGGGAGACCATTCAGTGGAATTCACAGACCAAAAAATCCTCATGTATATATTTTTACAGCATGATTTGAATCTGACATAGTGAAGGTGGTTAAAGTAGCTAATGTATTTTGATATCATGATTTCCAACATTCTTGGTAAAGGAAATGCAGTGGTTTATGAACTGGGTAAGAGGACATATATATAGGTAGTCTGGTAGGCCAAAATTATGTGGATTATTATTGATATATTATAACATATTTACATATTGGTCCATGGTAGTTATTGAAAAACATACCTATTATCCTTATATGTGACCACCACCCTATTGGATAGAGTGAGTATAAGATATTTCTCAGATTCTAATGTCCTGGACCATTAGGATTGTGTGGAAGGAAAGGAACAACCTCATTGTTAGACTATATATAAGGAATAATACATGTCAATGTAGGGTCTTGTTTGGGTACATTTGGAAATACATGAGTAGAAGAAGTGGGAGATTCATCCCACATTAGGGATAGTGTATCTTAGTGTCACCAAAGTGTATTGTGACTTCCGTTGTTAGTACTGTTGTATGGTTATGGTGTGAGTGGTTGATGGGATTTTTATGAGTTGTTCCACCTATCAATGGGTGAATCAAAAACATCAAAAAACAGCCTAAATTATATAGTAGTTACATATTTATTATTGAAAATGAGATGATGTCATAATGGATTTCTTGAACAGCTTATTGAGGTTGCCTCATTGTAGGAATGTGTTATGGGATGTTTTTTCCTAGATCGTGTAGGTTTATCAATTATTTTCAATCAATGAGACCTTGATTCTAGATGAGAATGGTTGGTTTTATTTCTATATGATAGTATGACGTCACAGGGTCCAACACATTATTGTTTCATATAGGGACACCCACTTTACATATCCTTTATGAAAGAGTTTGTAGATGGATCTAGGTTCAATGGTTCATCTGAGAAGATCATACCATCCTCATAATGATGTTTTTTCAGTGAATATGATAATGGTAATTGAGTACATGTAGTGAAATTTAATCGTAGATTATAGGGGATCTTGGGAGAATCATATACCCCTTGTTGACTTCACTTACAATAACCGTAAAAAGTCGATGGTACAGATGAAACCTTATAAAAATTTTACGATAGGCCATACCATTTACATTAATTCTAGTTAGATTAAGGTGAGGTAACATTACATGGACCCTGTCTCATGTAGGATACATCTGAGTTTCTCTAGTTTATTCATAGGGTGATGGATACTACACAATATTATCATAAATCTAACATAGATCATAATTCATGACCTATAGAGTTTTCATTCGGGGATCAGGTATCTCTACATGTCTAACAGATACTGGGAAATAAAAATATCATGAGATAGGGTAATGTTTCACTGAGATATGTCAGGACATTCAAGATTCTAGAGAGAATCAGGTCAGTATTCTATATGTTGTAGTTACCTCATAGGAAATAATCTACGCACGATGCCTTCTATGTGTCACAGCTACGCCGTTATCATTAATATTTTTCACATGTTTTTGATCCCATGGAGTTTGTTTTATATGATGATGTTTTCTCTAAGGAGTAACTTATTCGTATAGTTTTTAGGATCACAAATTTTCACAAAGACTAATTATTTCCTCTAGTACGAGTGTTATTTCAGCAAGTCCATTTAGAGTATGAAACATGGGAGTGAGAATACAATTTACATTTTTAGTGGATGGAGTTGTTTTCATTCAAATTTTTACAACTATAGAAAGGGAAATTTGAGGGAAAATTGATCTCATGGGGGATATTGTTAGATTTCAGGTTCTTCTTATGAGTAATTGATTCCATATTTATCAGTTTGAATGATTAAATATGGCCTAATGTGAATTTAATTTTTGGTAATGGTGGTATCATGGTTTTATGATGCCGGTTCGAAGATCGGAACCCATGTTTTGGGTGAAATAATCATGGAGAATAGTTATTTCTAACTATGCAATGTAGCCCATGAGGTTATATAAAACTATATGAGGCTACACATTGAATAGGGGAAGGCCTTATCGTTAGATAAAGTAATTCAATTTGGGGAAAACATCCATGAGTTTATGTATTAAATTTTCATACTGGGGTTTTCCATGTTTTGTGCATAGTTTGTCAAACTATGTGAGTAAACCATTTGGGTGCCCCTTCCCTATAGAATACCATGCACGATTAGTGAATAGTTATTCTAATAGTGTGATCAATCCATGTTATACTTTTAGTTTTGGTGATTTTATAATTTTAAATCAAATTATGTTCTCTTTAAAACCTAAATACCTTATTTATTTATATAGATAGAAAAATCACATTTTGAGGGCTCTTTTGAAGATCCAACATATAATTTGATCCTGACCATCCATCAGATATCTGATTAATGAAAGGAACGTCTCGTTTGATTTTCATCGATTAGTACATGATAACTTTTTATCAATTTGTCATTTTTATTTGTATCAGCAAATCTATTTAGGTGAATACTCATTTTCCCTTATTTCAGGTTCATCATTCGTTTTTCATTTTTCTCCCAATCTGAGTCAAATTAGAAGTTGATATTGGACGATCACTACACTATAGAGTGATGGTAGGTGTTCCATACATTTGTTTTGGGTTTTGGTGCATTATATAATTAGTTATCATTGTGCCACCCACTAGCATATCTGGAATAGAACTAAAACTGAAATATTATATTAAATAAATTGAGCTTAGAATTATTATAGATTCCATTAGGATCAATATTCATCTAATAGAGGATATTTCCCTAACTATATGCCACCCATGGGTTGTTCCATGTATTTGCATTGATTTCCCTTTAGTAAACAACCTTAGGGATTTTTTCATTAGTTTTATAGTAAGGGAAATCCAATATCTAAATGAAATGAATCAAATGCATTATTATAAGATCTTTTCCAATCTTTTCATGTGATACTTGATTAAATGGTTTATCTTAAACTGGAATTGCATTAATGGATTATTGGGAGAATGATAAAATGGTTCATAAACTCATGTGATATGTTTAAAAGTGATTTTTGACCAATTATTTTGTATACTAATAAGTTTCTTTTAAATTTAATTGTAATATATGAGTGGATATACTCATGAGAATAAAATTAATGTGAATGGATATAAGAGTGAGTAGAATCATATGGTATGAACTGATAAATTTCGTTAAATGGTGAATGAATGAATATATATCATGGATGATTCTATATTGATATTGAATGTAATACTGAATGGTGGGGATATAATATGAACCTTGATTTAGGATTCTATGTGATATTTTAGGCCGTTGTAAAACATTGATCTAAATTTACTAGACCTTCAAATGTCATGTTTTTTAGACATGCACTGAGTACTCCAACCAATGCAAAATTTATTTTCCATTGAGATTCTCCTAGGAATCAATGAGGATTACTTGCTTTATTATACCTTTTATCCAGCCATTTTATGTCTAACCCTTCGATTATATTGATAAAACCATGTAAAATGTGACATGTTTGGTTATACGGATCAACCATGGGTGGTTTCGATCTTATGGCTATCTGGAATGTCACTGGGTGATATGGTTCATTGGTTTGTATGGTGAGGTTATCGAGCCTACTATATTTTGCTTTTATTTTTGTTGTATAAACTATTGAACTTTTTTATAGGGATTATTGAGAGTATATTTGTTATTACTGGTTCAGTATATTTTATTCCATGGGAAATTTAATTTCATTTACACTGTATATATTTACATGCACATTTCTTAGCTTATTATATTGCATGTGCTATATTTTAAATTTCTTTGGGTGGTTACCTATATTGATTGTATCTCACATCCTATTCGAGCAACTATTGGGTACTGTAATATACTATTTGGATGTAGGTAGAGATAGATGAAATCTTCTATATGCCATTGGTTGATTTTCTATCATGATTATGTGTAACGGAGCATGGGATCGAGTTATGGATTGTGATTATATTCATGGATAACACCTTTTGTTCATATTGGTATTTTGGATACATGTATTTTACTATATTGTTATGTAACTATTTTGGATTCTTTGTAGAGAGAAGTATCATCATCGTTGTTTATGCGACACTTCGTTATTTTTTATATATTCAATTCTTATTTATTTATGATTTTTCATCTTGTTATATCTATTTCCCCAATTTTTATTCTATTGAAATTCGACATTGATGAACTCATCTGTGGAAGGCATGTTCTCCCCCACTGATATACCTTTGCCATAACATCTAGCCGACAGCCTCTGGAAGTTGGAGAGATGTTGTTGATGCCTTATAGCCAACCAGGCTCGAGGAACTGTTGAGTGGAAATATCATCTAGGACATTAAAAAATCTTCATTTTATTCTGTATAATGATCTCTTAAATGTCTATGATTTGATAAAATTGCATTGGATAACTTGTGGGAAATTTATAAAAATATCATCCATAAATCCTAGTAGGGGAACAATCGTGATAATGAGGAATAACTTATGAGTAAAATGGCGAACGTGATATAATAAAATAGAAGGCTCATGAATAATCACATAAGAGAATAATATAAATTAAATGGTATCATAATATAAATAAAACATGGGAAATTGAAATAAATATTTAGCCTGACTTATGTATAATTCAAGGCTAACGTCAAGGGAATCATCACATTGTGTGTACAATCTCGTCATGGATTTGGTTTACTCCCTAATCCCAAACATAACATACCATGATACAAATACATTACTCCATTAATTGGAATTATATATGGTTTCACCCATCATTTTTTTTACATTTTTATGTGTTCCATAAAACTAAATAATGTATAAGAAATCATCATAATAATATCCCATGGAATGAAATGTGTTTCATAACAATATCATAAAGAAAAAACACATTAAATATAAAAATGGTTTCCATGAAATAATGGATTAACTTATTTTGAAAATTCATTGGAAATGATTATTATAATGGTTTTTATGTTGAATTTAGAAAATGAAAATTACTAAAAAAATAACATTAGAAAAGTACCTCTTATGATGGAGTTTATGAATAAATGGTAAAAATAATTTATAGAAGGAATGGGCATAATAAATTACATAATACAATAAATTGACTCTATAAAATAATTGATAAGTTAACAATTATAGAAATAAGGTGTCATTTAAAAAATTTTAGGGTGTGGTACATGTAATAGGTAATATTTAAATAATTTTCCTTTTAATAAGGTCTTCTTATTCTGTAGAATTTATAAGGGAACATGTTAAAAAATATATTAACCCATTAAGAAAATATGATGTTAGTAAGGAATATATGGGTGGGAAATATCTAAAGAATATATAAGAATTTAATAATAATATTAGAGTAATAAATTAAGGTACACTATAAAAATAATAATAAAATGAATAGATTTTTTATTAGATATATCTCTTACATTATGTTCCATAACCATTCTACAGTTCCACTTATTATCCATGACAATACAATTATATTCATTATTAACTAAACTTAGAACATTTTCCCTTATCTCTGATAAATTATTGATTCACTATGTCGAAATATTAATCGTATCTGGTTAGATTATTTATTTTTTGTTACAAAACATTGTGAACTATATTCATTTTATTTAATTATGTTATTATTATAACAATATATAACTTTATATTAAATGTGAAATATATTTTGTAAATATATTTAATGATGAAAATATATATATAACCATCCTTGTAAGTGGTGGATAAAAATTAAGTATGTTTATCATTAAGGTGGTAAATAAACCATATTATAAATATAATTTTTTTATAATCAATGAGGTGTGTAAAACTGTTTGGATAGTAAATATTCCACTAAAACAACAAAATTAAACTATATAGATGATAACATAATAATAAAACCATGTTATATTGAATTTTTTGAGAATGAGGAGGATGAAAAATTGAATTAATTTAATGAGGTAATTATCTTATCCTTTAGATGTATCCTCTGGGGCATCCAATTAAGTGACATTGGAATGACAATTTAGTGATACTAGTATTAGTATGTGAGGGAGAGGATTGGTAAATTATTTTGTCATAAATATAGGTATATAGGATGATCTAGTTCTTTATAATAACTTAGGATCCCTTCTCTTGGAGTGTTTGTCTTTTTTCCAGGGAGATGCCCTTGGTTTACACCACTTCCTCCCTCTTGGAAGGATTTGGGAAGGGGGGTGATTTGTGTCCTCCTTTATGCCTATAATAAAAAAACAATTTTCATCATTCTGTGATTCCGAGGCTTAGTCAGAACAGAACAAATTTTATAAAAATATTTAATATATTTTATTTTACACATGTAGTTTTTTTTTCAAAATATTGTAATATCTCCTAAATAGTGTCTCAGATGACATCTCTAAGACTGTTGTTCAATATGAAGTGTAGGGTTTACCATACGTGTGACCTATAGTTGGTTGAAGATGAATGTTTGGATGAGGTAGTCACTCACAGGATCATTATGTGAATTAATTAATTAATTAATTAAATTCATTTAATAATCATAACCTACATACCGCTATAAATGTAATGATATTAAAATTTCAATGGTTATTCACATTACCCAAGGATTTTGGAGAGGAGTATTAAACCTAACTTTATTTGCGAATCAAGAATTGACGATGAATGATAGCCTCATTGTAGCAGCCTGAAATTTTATGAGAAATATTATTTTTAATTTCAGTGATGTCTTTTGTTTTACACTACACAAACATTAGAATTTTCTATATTCAACACTGTATTAGCTTTTAATATACGCAAACACTATTCTTGGCTTCTGTTGCACGTAAGAGCGACCTTCCTCAATAGCATGTGTTGTATGCAATACATAGTTCCTCTAAACAATGATATATTGTTATAATATTATTATGAAGTAGGCATTATGAATAGTATTAACAGAATTTTGAATTTTATAACATTATAATTCATTTTATTAATTTTTTCGAATAAGTTATGAGAACAAAATCTATTTTTCGTATAATGTAAATATGTTTCCAACAATAAACTTTTTCCACATTTTGATGGTGCACCAACATTAAATCTAGTTTTAAATAAGTTTATGAGTTTAATTTGACAAAATAATGTTATTAATTTAAATAAGTATATAAAAATTTTCTTTGGATACTTTTTTAATATTATTCTGTTAACATTCAAATTTTGATGAATAGTAAAAATACGCTATATTTTAATAAAAAACAAATTTTCACATCAAGATAATTTTTATGGTTAACTTATGATATTGAATTGGTTTAATGTATAAATAAAATATATTTTTACCATTTAATATAATGTAAGATATTATCATTAATTTTACATTAAATTCATAGGTAAAAACATTTCAATCTTTTGCAATGTTTTAACATCTAAAACTCGTTTTCTCAAAAGCATGATTAATTTAAAATTAAATACTACAAATTCTTGGGTTTTTAATTTTAAAAATAGATTCCATATTTGGAATCGGTAGGTCAAAATTATGTAAATAGGCTATTTCTTATTTTTATACATTATGAAAAGTAACTACGATAAATTTTATTTACCGCAGATAAAGGTAAATTGGGTAATTAAGGGTAATAATAAGATTATTAAATTACTCTAATAGCTTTAAGAATTCTATTTTATGAATAAAAGTATACCCATATCATTTAAGGGTTGTAATATATTTATTTCATCGACTTTTGACCATGAAAATGATGTAATTATTTTTAAAACCAAAGAAAGTTACAACATGTCACTCTCTTATATCTTATAAGTGTAATAATTTTAATTTAGTGATAATAATAATAAAACATCATTGATTAATAATCACTAGAAATCTAATAAAATTATCTAAATCATGGGAATTAATTTATAATTTTTAGGTGTTAAATAATTATAATTAATGGTGACACAATAGGGATGTAGAAATTATTTTTTTTATTGAAATATCTAACAAATGATTTTAAAAATATTTAAATAAATATTATATGAACTATTTAATGTGATCCATGAAATTTTAAGATAAATATGAAATGTTATTAATCTATTAATTTTTTTTAATATATCCTTTGTGTGGATTTTATTCAAATTTAAATAAATGAATTGTGTCAAAATTCACACTATTGTTATTTTATAAAAATATCATGTTATTAAATTGAAACAAAATCACAATAATATTTAACATTTATTAATTGAAATTTACATGGTCTAAAATTTGATAACGTATCCAATTATAGACAATTCACAACACAAAATTAATTATTTATAACAATTTAAATTATTGAAAATTATTACAACAAATAAAATTAAATAGATTAAATAAGGATAAATCAAGTTGATAAGGTTTAAAATAAATTCCCAGCATGTATAAATTTTATTGGTTGATGATATTACAACCCTATATAATCTAATATTTTAATTTCAGTCATATTGTAGGTTTTTAGTAGGGGTTTTTGTTTATTGTAAATTAATATTTTAGAGGTTTCCAAAAAGTGTCCCTCTCCTCTCTTATAAAAGGGCACCTTCCCCCTCTCCACTTCACTACATTTTGAGCATTCCAGCTCATATAAACTCTATCCAATATACTTTTACACTTCCATAGAAACATAATAGAGGTATTTTTTCTTCAAATACAATCTTTAGTTCCCTAAAAGTATGTTTAGAAGAGGCACGTCGAAGAAGAGGTAATATCCTTTACCGATTATTTCAAATTTATTTTTTCTTATACATACTATTAATTATTTGATTCATTATAAAGTAACAGAATAAGTATCAATCATATACTAATATGTTATTATAAATATGAAACAACCTTATTCACCTTCTATCCATCCTACTAAAAATGAAATCATCGCACGTGCGTACGTACAACTTACCGTCTCCACGTCGTGGTGTAATCTATTTTTCCACCACCAACTTACTTGGATTGGTATAATGGTAGAAATAATAATTATATATGATTATTATAACATGATACTAATTCTTATATATTATATAATCATCTCTAATTCCATTTAATAATTATGGGATTTATATCACCACTCGTGCGTAAGTACGGATTACCATCTCCATGATGCGAGGAGATTCATTCTCCCTGTTAACCATTAAAGAATGATTATAATGTATATATAATAATTAAGCATGAAATATATGACATAATAACTATAATGGAATTATGTATATATATATATATCATTTACTTCAATTCAATTTAATAATGAATCGAAAACATCATTCATGCGTACGTACGGCCTACCATCTCCCTGAATGGTGTATTTCATTCCATTTAACGATCTATTATATATATGTATTCCAAATATATATTATATATAAATCATTTTTTACGTTTTGGAAGTATGTAGTCATGGTAGAAGTAATGATATGAATAATTACAATTCAAAACATGTATGATAAATAAAAAAAATTATCCAAAACACTACTTAAACATAGAATTGACAAATGAAAGGGTAATATAATGTCGTAAGTGAATCATATATGATATAATAAATTTTAATATGGTTCTGTTATAAGTTAATAATATGTTTAAACCCACTATAAAGGATTCTTGGACACATACTGACAAAATTAGACATAAGGTAAGGGATAATTATTCCAATCTCATTCTTAACCGAGATTGTTTATTCGTACGTATTTAATAGGGTTATATTTATCATCCCTAACCATCATTTATAAAAAAAATTAAGTATTTTTAATGTCCTTTTAACAAATTTTTGACTTTTACTATATGGTTTTTAAGGAATCATTATTTTGACTTCCATATGATGTATATTTTTTCTTTTTCGGTAAAATTATGAGGAGAAGGTTTTTTTAACATATATGGAAAGAATGGATTTTTTTTGTTTCATAAAAACATAATTACATGAATATCCCTATAAAATATTTCATGATTATTTTCTACAGAAATTAATTTCATTTAAAATTGAATTTCATTTTGACTAAAAAATATTATTTTCCTCAAGAATTGTTTTCAAGTTTTTTATCAAAATTATTTTCCATATAAGATGATTGGTGGATAGGATTATATCCCTATTATTACATTGATTTGATTATTTTATGATGGAATTATTTTTATGATGTCCTTATCTTATATGGATTATGTTATGATGGTGTGATATTTAAGAATCCCATTTTTTTACATGGGTTATGTTATAATGTATGATTTATGACTTTGTGTCACACATAAGAATGGTTTCATTATGAGATGGGTGGGACCTGTATCTCCATCCAATAAATTGGTTAATGATTTATATCTAATTATATAGACATGGTTGGAATGGCATGTTAATCTGGTTCAGTGATACTGGACTGGAACGAAGAATGAACTCGGTTCAGTAATGGAAGTAGTATGCAATGATGGTCATGGCAATGTGTATTGACTAATATGAAATGATTTTCTATGATTATGTGTGTATGCCACAATGTTTCATGTCTTCTGTTATTATTATTGGGATTACATTTTAGTACTATGACTTATCCCATGACATGATATTATAATATCTTTTGCTCGATAAGATTTTCAAAATGATAAGTTCTTATTAATATGATATGATTGATATTTTATTTGTTTCCCATAATGAGAATGTGAGCTCATCCATTGCATGTTTTCTTTTCCCCAGCTCTGGAAGAAGGGTATTAAGTAGGATATGAAAAAAGGGACTCATGATATGATGAAATAAATGGGATACAATGTAGATGATTTATGAAGCTATTTTTTATGTTTCCCAGTTTCTATAGAAACTATACATATATAGTCATATCATGGTTCTGTTATATGTTGTGATACATATGATTCATGTCTGATGTAATAATAATGTTTGTAAAGTATGGGTCATTATACTGATCAATGGGAATCATGGAGAATAAAATCAAACATGTCCTCTACATCGTTGGAAAACATGTTCATCACCAATGATAAATCCAAACCGAGTCAGGGTTTTTCAATTTTGGATTTCCATTAAATTTTATTAAATATTAATAGAAACTATTGTATCTACTTATAATTATATGTTTCTCACCTATTTATTGAGCCTCATTGATGAATTAATTATATAGATTAGTTTTTTTCAGGCCACGGTCTCACCCCACTTATCTGGATTAATGGTTTTTTCCCACAGAACACTTTGAAATTGATTCATTCACCTTCATGCATGAGAATACCCCCCCATAATATTACACATTCATGACCATTGTAATATATGGTCAAAATTTATCTTTTCATTGTAGGTTCATGTTTTAAAAAAACCCTTGGTTTTTGGGACATTAATGAGGGATGAATGTATTCGTGATTTGAACATGGATTTGGATAGATTGTAGGATTCAGTTGACGAGTGGTGAAGATCTATAATTTAGGACTAAGAATCAGCAATGGGTGGTATGTCATTTGGCATGATGGATTTTTATGGGATGAAATAATTATAGTTTACAGTCAATGGAGGGATATAATCAAAGGACAAAGGTTTCCACCATAGTTTTTTGTTGTCTGTTGTTGTATTTGGAGGCAAGAGATTAGTATCTGTAGATACATGGAGAAACATTTTATTCTATGAAAAACATGACTACACAAAGTGTATGTCGATTAAATCATGTTTTGGATCCACACTCGTCTGTGGTAGATAAGGTATTGTGGGAGATAAGTATCACATACCATGTGTAAATTTCACACATTTGGGACTCTCCCTTGGTATCCAGTCCATTTACCAGCTGCATAAGCCTAGGACCACATGTGTGAGGACATTTCATTTCTTATGCGTGTACAATTTTCATGTTCCAGTACATGAGAATAGCTAGGTACTTGATCAAATACAAGGTCATGGATTTGGGACACATGCATATCCAAGATAACATTGGTGGGCCCCGGTTGGCTGATAAACATCATATAGTACCTTATAAACTATGAATTATAATATGGTCAATAATCCATTTCCTATGGAGGAAATTGAAAAGTATAGAATTTGGGTCACATAATGTGTATAACCCTTTTATTTCTTGTACATATTTCAAATCATTTATCTCCAATATGTCCTTTTTTTTCTTCAAATGTTTTAATGAGAGTATATTGTACTATGTTTTACCATATATAATAGGATGGTATCCCTAGTTGTGGTTTTTATGATACAATGTGAGATGATACTAGCCGAGAACTTTTTTAGGCGATTCTCATCAAAGACTATTACCGAGTATGATCACAAAATTAATACTCATCACTCAATTGTCGCACAAGGGTGTGGGATTTCAATCCATAAATATTGTAATTCCCTATCATTTCAAGATGTGAATCCAACAAAATAGTTTTGTATATGCTTAGGCAGAACTCCCATGTCACATCAAGTCATAAATCCTTTATCCATGTAGATAGTACTCACCTATCACACCAAGGTGTGGTTTCTCCATCGATGAAGATAGTATTACCCTATCGTACACCGTTTCAAGTCATCCATTCTCATTTTAAAGATACAGAAGTGGAAATCCATTTTCATACAAGGGCATGGGTCTGCTACCTTTTTTAGATTTTGTTCCATTGAGCTGTGGACTAGGAGGCGATGTGTGATGCCAGCTTATGACTTTATTGAGAAGACACATTAGATGTTGGGCCTCGGGGATGGACCATTGGAATTGTTGAAAGCCTTTTTTCTTGAGATTTTATATGGTATTGGAATCCTATTTCTCTCTCGTATAGTATTTTATTATGAGAATATATATATATATATATTTGTTGTAATATTTGTTCAACCTTTCATTGGGTTGAGTTGATTACTTGTATTGTATCATGTATTTCACCGCTCCATATTTTGGGGCATCCTACTGGTTATGAAAATACTCCCCCTTTCATGTTATTTTCCTAAATTTTTTGTGTCTTATGAACAATTTGAATTGTTCAAGTGTGATTTCAGAGGAGTATTGGGATTTATTGGTGTATCTGAATTCTTACAGTAGTTGGGTCTTAGATATCTAAAGTACAGATCTCTCAATAATTATTTTTTTGTTTCTTTCAACTTGGTACATATCTTCTATTTGGGTGTATATTATTAACATTTAGTATTCATATTTCTCTATTTCACTCGTTTCTATTTTCTCAAGGTTATTACATTCATGGGTTTTCAAGTCTAGATGTTACTTTCTTTTATTTTTACTCTTCTTCTATTATTTAAGGATATGCTTTGGTTTCTTCAAATAGAGACATTAGATACAGGAATTTCATTTTCTTATGTTTTATGGTGCATGTCGACATCCCATTTCCAACAGAAGTGGTATTGGGTAAGTTACGACTCAGTATTCCGTATACTAGTTGGTCCCCAATGGGTCGGGTCCTGATACATTGGTAACAATGGTTGTTCAAACTCAAGATGTATTTTCGAAAAATTTCAACATATGAGGTTTCGTTGGGAACATAGGGAAATGGAATCACATTGTATCATGTTTATTTTCTGGCAAAAAAACTTGTTTTGGTGCAGCAACTAACATATCCATTCACAAGGACATTTACTACATGCTTCTCGTATGGGAATCCCAAGACATTAGTTTTGGGGAAAATTAGTATATCCATCATAATGGATTGAGTCCTTTGACTTTCCTTCAGGAGTTAGATCCACATATATATTTATGTCCATCTTACTATCTCATGTTTTGGTAAACATTTAATGATTCCTCCATCAAGAGTGACATACAGATTTCTGTTTTAGAATAGTTACAACAATATAATAAGTGATATGACCTCACTTCAGGGGAAACCTCAGAAAACAAATAATCTAGAATGGAATGTCCTAGTATCTCCATGTGATGAGTATATGATTATAATATTTTAGTAGACTAATGATATGGCAATGCTTAGTTAACTTTGTGTGTTTCGACACTAGAGTTTATTCTTGTTCCAGGGTGGGTCAGATCCCTAGGCAGTTTTGGTTGGGATTTAGTAGGTTATATAGACATTCATTCTTGTATATTTTTGATACCTAAGCATAACAGACATCTATAATACATCATTTAAGATGAATATTTAATATAATGAAAAAGTATATGCCTGAGGACCGTCATGGTTTTGTGTATTTGGATAACTGGAAACAAAAACTTCTATCATGGTGAATGATCTTTAACATCTCCCATAAAGATATACACCATTATCACTTCATCCAGAATCCATTCTTTATAATATATAAAATGAAACATAACAGAGGGGTGAGATAAAATTCTTAGTAAGGGTAAAGAAGGGAGACATGTAAGAATAAACATGAACATAGTAGTATGATATCTAGATCATATCATTGTGAGATATTACGCTATATATAAAAGGACAAAACATTAGCTATGGGATAAATCATGACAGTTCATAATAAATGAATCATAATGAAATAAAAATCATGATCCATGAAATAATAACTAAGGAATAAGGCATATGATTTGTGTCAGACATATAAGAATAGAAAATTTAATGTCAGGGAAACCTACCCAGACCTTTTTTAGATATATTTCTTGTTCTACCACCTGTGTGCCTACATTAGTCATGGGATAGTAACCTATGTACCTAAATTATTTTCTATTTCTTCTAAAACACAGGTACCTTATTGTTTTTAGGCATGGGATACAACCCACATACCCTCATTCTTTACGGATTGGGCTTCAACCTGTATACCATCTTTTTTTCAGGCTTAGTATACTACTCATGTATCCTATTTCTTTTATAATTGGACTACAACCCATGTAACTTCTGTTTTATTTCTTGGGACACTACACATGTATCTTGTTTCATTTTGGCTAGGTCTACAACCTATACACCTCTTTCATTTCGGGCTTGGGCTACAACCCATACACCACCTTTTTCCTCTGGCTTAGGTGACAACCCATGTACCTTTTCAACTCATATAAAACTTATAATTTTCCAATGTATTCAACATAGATATAGTTCCCATCATTTTTAAACTAAAATCATTAACACGTGGGTGACATTATAATAAAAAATTAATCATATCAAAAACCATAAAAAATATTAGTCTTATAAACATCGAATCATGACCCATAAAATGAAATGGGTACCATTGAAATTTCCTCACATCATAACCTATGGTAAAGAGATAGGTTTCATAACCATTTCATCAACGAATAAACCGATAAAAAGAAATGTATCTAAAAAACATATAACTCGTGATAGAGAAACAAGTTTCCTAAAGACAATGACATTAAGAATAACCCATTCATATAAAGGTTATGAATATAAGATTTAGAGGTTTAAAAAAGGGCATGATTAACATCATGTAATGTCATATTTTATGGATAATAGTTTTGAAATGTCCTTAAAAATAATTTCTTGTGGAAATTATTTTATCTTTTTTGAAAAAAACATGTTAATACATAATACCATTTAAAAATAATTTTCACATAAAATACCATGAAAATATATAAATAATACATGAATCCATCTAAAAATCCCTCTTCCATGATAATTATATTTTAAAAAAAATCTTAAATATCAAAATTTTAAAAGTGAAAATGAATCCTCAATTGAACGGCGGTGGGTATATAAGTACATGTCATATGTAGGTAAAAAAGGAACATTCTTTTTGCACGAAAAAAATGTTAAAAAGGATTCCTTATCTTAAAACTGAAAAGAATATTCCCTTGAAGAGATCAGTAAAAGAAAAAAGGTGTAAAAATTTATTTAAAAAAATATATTATAATTGTATAATATTCTTGGAAACCATTTTTATAAAATATAGATATTAGACCTATGAAAGGGTAATGTCGGGATTTCCTAAAAACACTTTCCTAACTATCACATATTTCTAAGAGTGAATGATTGTACCAATACATTAGTATTCTCAAATTAATATTGGATAATTAAAAACATTATTTTTAATTAATTATGTATCACATGATATCATCAATGGAGGCATAAACATAAAAAGTCTTGAAAACCAATGAGATTGTCTCAATAGACTCTTATAACTTGTCATCTTAGGATCATGCTCCCCAAATAATGAGTAGAAATATTATGAAGCATATAATGTCATGAAAATATTTAGATTTATTATATAACAACTAAAATGGATTTATGTACACCTCGATAAATGGTTTAGGAGGATTTGAAAACCTATGTCTCAAAAAAGGTGAATTGAGACAAAACATTTTTACCGATTTGGTAACTTTTTAAACATTAGACTCATAAAAAAATAATCATTAAAAAGGAATTCTAATACCCGTAAATTTAATTACAGAATACATAGAATAAAATCATGTTCAGTACATACTCCACAAAACATGAATTAGTGTCGAACATAACATTTATCTCTTGAAAATTAAAAGTGAGATGAAATCCCCTTATCACATGTCTTGACTCTCTCTGTACTCGTACATGATTCATTAATAATAAATATATTATTATTATAAAAAAATTACAGACAAATATTATTATATATATTACATTATAATGATTAATTGAAATAATATATTAAACACTTGGTTAATGAACAAATATTAATGTTTCACTTTGGGGAATTTTCAAAATGTTCTTCACATGTGTCTTAATTTGTTATATCATTGGTCCATATACATATATATTGATTACAGAAAGAATATAAAAATACAAATAGAATTTATATCTATTATATTATAATTATAATTATTTATATCATATATGTGTATAAAGTTGAAGAAACCATTCATTGAGACGATAATCCATACATAAGCATAAACGTTATTTCCATTTTATTATCGCATTTAAAGAAATAATGACAATGAAAGATGTTTATATATGTAGGTGTACATACATATTATTATATTATTATCTTTAATATATCATATATATCTTATAATTTCATTAAACCTATCCTTAATACATTCAATGTGGTGTGTGAATGAATCACATCACATTGAGGGGGTGGTAGTCCATACTTCTTCAGACACGATTATCGTATTAACACCAAATGTAAGGTAAAATGATTTGTTTTTTAAAAAATAATGAATATTAAATACATAATAAATATAATATATTACATATATAAAAATATAAAAATATTTTCCATAATAATTTCTACCATGATTGGGTGTAAAGGAGAAATTAATAATCAGCGCTTCGTGTGGTCGTAGTTCGTCACACATAGAAATAGTATGGTCAACATTTATTGTATGTATATGTGTGTATGTTTATGTAAAATAATTTAATATCAACATCCAAGTATATAGACGATACATTCCTAGTCATTAAAGAATATAATTAATAGAGTGTAGGAGTTGGAGAAGGAAAATATATCAAAGGAGCCTAAGAGAAGATGTTACCTTTTAATCAGGAAACTCTTTTTGTTTTATGGCAAAAGGATTAATTTATAGGTCTTCATCTCAAATGGTGGATTCAAGGTCTAAGAGTGGATTTTTGGGTGGATATGTGGTTAGATATTGGAAGAATATAACTGTTTTAAGAGTTGTGGGGAATGGGTAGATGTTGTAGCCTTTTATTGGGACGGAAAATGACTCATATAGAATTTTTAGAAACAAATTAGGTGTGAACATGCTATTACCTAACCAAATGTCTTACCAAACCATCCCAAATAAATAATTGAAGTTTTTGGGCTAAAATATTGATATAAATTTGGTTTTGGACATGTTTCTAGGTTGTTTGGGACATTAATTTTATGGCTTTGTTCATAATTATGCTAAATTTGGCATTAACTATTTGGATTAAATTTAATCACTTATAATAATCACTTTGGGAAAAAATTAACATGGCCTTATTAGACACTAAATATTATAAAAAATAAAATGTTTAATGTTAGATTTTTTAAATTCACTTCATAGAAGCTAAAAAATTAACATTATTGTTAATCTCATATATGGGACAAAATAACTGTTTTCTAGAGTAGAAAAAATGTTCAAAATTTATTTAAGATTTTATATTCAATTTCAATGTGTAATTTATTCAAATGAATTAAATTGTATTAATTTATGTAATATGTTTCTAATTTTACATAAAAAATTATAATACCATATAAAATTAATAATTTATAATGCCACAATGTATTTTTTAACTAAAAAAGTAATATTTATCATTATTCATAAAAAATGAATTTTCTCAAAAAAATCCCAAAAATTCACCATAGGATAATTTATATATTTGTAATTAAAAAATATTTTATTATAAAAATCAATTTCATAATCTTTGTAAAATTAATTTCATTTTTATAGGTTGTTTATTTGAGAAAATAGTATTTAAAACATAAAAGGGCTTTAAGAAAAAAATTATCTTTCATTAACAATATGCTTCACATAAATAAAATTATTTTAAAAATTATTTTAAAATTATTAATTAATATTAATATAATGATTTTTAATGTCTAGGTTATAATTATATTATTGAAATAATCAAAATAAATAAAAGAGAGGTTTCGTAGAAGCTCACTATTGTTTGTATCGCATGCCAACTATGTGTTGCATGTAGTGCAAACCATGTTGGTATTGCATATAGCACAAGACAACTCAGTATTATGTGTGAATATAGTACTTGAATTTTTTTTCAATATATATATATATATACATATATATATGTATAACTATTTCATGTGTCATGTGAAATGAAAATTATTGAAAACATAAATTAATTTGAAAAAAACCAAAAAATCTCTTGGTGTTACATGTAATCCATGGATGAATAGATGGATGAGATTATATAGAATAAATTAAATTGGGAAGCGAAGAATCTGTGGATTCAATTCCCATAGATGCATGATTATTCAACAATCTCATTGTCTGAAGTATGTAATATGTTTTGTGAAGAGTACTACCCATCATGATTGTTCTTAGTTGGGATCCAAGATTTGTTTCTGATGCAACATGAATGAATAACATTTAATGATTAATTTTTGTGTGTCAATGTCCTTATGTGGTACTCCCTCAAAAAAAATTGTATGGTTACTTCAATGTAGGGATGTTAGAGTAGGATCTCTATATAGACATCCATTCTAGTGTGGTACCGTGTGCACTCCGCATATAGTGGAGTGTTTGAGAAGGTGCTAGGTATGGAGAGAATTCTATCTGAGGGATGACATGTAGTTATAGCCATGAGTAGAAATCCCAGTGCTATGTCCTCTGCAGCGACTGACCTAAGACATGAATCCACGAACCGAAGGCATACCCATTCCCAGACATTATCACATGGTCATGCAGTTCAATGGAAATATAAATGACTAGGGAATATGGTAGAGGGATGATGTTATGAATGCGATGTGTGAGGTGACATGTAATGTGATTGACCGACCTGACGTGCTAATAAGGGAAGAAAGGCAGCATATAGTCCACCATGGAAGAGACAACACCATTATCATTGTTCTCGTAATCATGACCATGACGGCCCCCATGGAGGAAAAGATGGATGGTAGTTTTTCAGGATCCTAGAGGATGATATTTGGGGGAGGATGATTTTATGTGATCCTTCCACCACTACCACCAAGAGTCCCAAGTCATACTTTTGTTGTTGGTGGTCATTGTCATGAGTTACTATAGTCTATGGAATTGTATGACCTGAATGATCACTAGATAATTAGAGGTATGATTTTTTTATTCTAATTAGTATTCAGTACTACTAAAGAGATGTATTATTAACTCATGAATCTCCATACTGATTTTGAGGGACATACGTTTCCTTATAGAGAAATTAGCTATACACATTTTATATGAAGTTCCTATATGGGTTTCTCTATCGATATCATTTATCAATCATCAATGAATGTTATGTCTTTCTATAGATAGATTCTCATAGAACATCATGGTCATTATGATGAGACCTTTTTACTTTATTTTTGGTATGGAATGGTTTTACATGGTTCAATCCAATATTTTATTTCACCTCATTTGAGTCAGATTCCTTAGTAATTATGGGAGGATATACTTTTTTTATGGAATATATAGATCTCACGGTGGAGGGAGAGGGTCTTGGGAGAAGTAATATATAATCATTACTAATTTTTTTGAATGCCTGTCTCTTCACATAGTGTTCTTTTTAGGTATCTGGGTACCTTTATTCATGGAGGATTATTACAACATCTTTCTTGAGGCTGTTCTAGGACTTCCACTATGAAGGGATATGGAGATTTACACTACCTGCAATTTAAGACCACTCTAAAATATTTTTATTTATTTTGGAAGGCCCCTATCATGAAAAAGGAGATGAGTATGTAACTAAGAGGACCTTTTATAGAATGGTTTATCATACCTATTTTTCACACCCTTTGAAAAATTGGTGATGTTTTTGAAAAATGTATATTTGACCACATTGATTTTTTTATTATCATTTCATAAACTAGGCCATAATAAATAACTTGTACACATTTTTAATGATTTATGACATCTTTTAAAAATTGCGATGAGAAATATGGTATGCGATAATCAGTCATAGGACCATTTACCACCATATAATAGTTTTCGTAGATTTTATTCTAAAGAGGACATTCTAGAGTCACTACAAACATTATGAGTTCTGAGTTATTCATTTTTTGGTGATGAATTGCCCTACAGTTTTTATGGATATGAAAAACCCTATTTTCAAAAAAAAATAATTGAACTAATTTGTTGATATCTTCATAGCTGAAAAATCATCAACATTGAATCAGTGAAAGAGCATTTAGAGCATTTAAGGATTGTCCTAGTCTTACATCAAGTGTGAGTTGTTTATTATAAGATCTCCATGTTATAGTTATTGAACTATGAGGTTGACATTATATTGAATATCATTTCTTAACATGCATTACCAATAGAACAAGTTATTATTGATGATTCTCATTTTTGGGAGCTACCCGATTATTTTTCAAACCTATATAGTTTTCTTATCTTAGATGGGTGCTATAAGATATTTTTGGATGAATTATCCATGATTTAATACCCATTGACCTTCCTTCCTTGTAAATGGATATTGAATATCTAGACTAGCTGATAACAGAGACCCTTTGTGGAGTTTAAAATGAGGCTAATGAGATCTCTTATTTTGAGAATATTAGAGGAATTCATTGAGTAATTAGTGTATTTTGAAGCATATTGAGATAATAAATATGATGTTAGTGATCATATATGGATCAAGGTATTCGAGAACCCATGATAATAACTTTGTGACATAGGAATTGGAGTTAAAATCGGAATTATTTTCCCTGAGGAAAAGGATTCATGGTATTGTAGGAGGGAAGATTGTTTATTACTCTTAACATAAGAGTCTCAATTACGTATTCACATTGATAGATCCAAACCTGAGATAGTTGTGATGGTTATAATTCATTCATGACCATGATTCTATGATATTATATACTTTTGGGAAGGGAAACTAGGTAGCAGATGCCCTCAATAAGAAATCATTGGATATTATGTTAGGGGAATAATCTATGATGTTTTATTCTTTGTAACATGAACTTGTGGAGTATGGGGTGCTTATTCAACAGTGTTTACTCCTTATATTCTCTAGTGTATGAGTAAGGCTTCATTGGTACATCAAATTTGAGGACCAAGATGAACATATATCCTCTTATGATTCACAAGAAGGATTTTATAAGGGAGGTAATCATGACAACTTTTTATACTGATGTATTGATATTTATATAGTGATTTGGGAGGTAGTGATGAGGGTGTATCAGACATATAATTTTTTTGTGAACCCTTATATAGGGATTAGCTGCATAGTAATTTTTTTGTAGTTTTAGTGTGTTGTTATGAGGTGCAGCATAGCCAATTTCGTCTCTCAGTGCCTCGCATTTTAGCATGTTAATGCGGAACAATAGGTTCTAATTGGATTTGGGTAACTACTTGTGATATGATGGTATAAATGGGATAGATTATCCATAGACTTTTTATAGGGCTTCCATTAACAATGAGACTCCATAATTCAATATCAATTATCAGTGATTTAATTACAACAGATATTCACTTCATTACAATATTAGAGTATATATTAGTAGATAATTTGGTGTAGTTGTATGTGTGGGAGATCATATACCTCCATGGGGTTCACTCAATTATTTTCTCTGACAATGTTGTTCAACATACATAAAAATTTTAGATAGGACAACATGAGGTATTTGAGAGGTAGTATATGATGATTATAGTTTTCCACCCATGGAATAATGGTAATACAGATGACACTATACATTTAATGGAGTATATGTTGTGGACTTTTGTGTTGGACATTTCCATGAGATTTTAGGATCACATAAATTTGGTGTAGTTCGATTATAATAATATGTATCACTCTTATACCATAATGGAATGTTTTAAGGCATTGTACAAGTGACCCAAAAGGATTCCCTTCTTTGCAATTGAGATTGGTTTGGAATATATTGTGGGTACATATATGTTCCTGGGGATGATAGAGATGGTCCAGTTGATCTATGATCAGATTAATACGGACCAATGTATGCTAAAATATTATTTTCATCGATGTTATATGTCCTTGGTGTGAAATATGGGAGACCATGTTATCCTAAGAGTCTCTCCATGATGAGTATTTCATATATTCATCAAATATAGAAGTAGATCCCCAAGATACATTAAATAATTCAAGATAAAACATAGGGATTTTGAGGTTACAAACTACCTCACCCTACCCCCAAAATTGGTGTGGGTTAATTATGTCTTCCATGTTTCTTATATGAGGATATACATGCATGATCCTATGGATTTATTGACAAGGGAAATATGGAAATCCAATATGAATCCACCATAACAAAGAAATAAATGGTGATTGAGGATCGATGGTAGATGATCTTTTTTATATAGATCATTCCCTTATTTCTGTAGTGTGGCCTCATGAGAGCATACCTGAGAGATCCTTTGAGCGGGAGTGCCATATTTAGGCTCATTATACCTATCTTTCATAATTCTTTGTTTCTTATGGGAAAAAATATTGAGAGAGGGGATATTTTAATTACTCTATTACTTCCATTTAATACATTGATATATATAAAGAAATAATTATTTGTCCGGATGCTTAGATGGTGTATATTTTTGAGGCCCGACGAACCCATATTTAATTTTATATATATATCAAGCATATTTTTTATAATACTTGAAAATTTATAATAAATTGTTGAATATTTCCTAGATATATTCTAAGATAAAATATATATGAAAACAGTAGAATCCAAATCAGGATTTTTACCCTAGGACTAACCTTATTTTGGTCAGCAGCAAATGTTATAATGAGGAAACCATTGGCGAGTAATAATTTGAATTTTTTGAATTTATTCATTAATTTATTACCTATAACATAATTAAATATTTTATGTACTACTTTGGTAAATTTGTAGTGTTAGACACATAACCATAGGATAGTTTATATAAGGGTTCCACAAACCTTCATTAGTGAATTGAGATCAGTCCACGAACAATAACAGAAAAGGTTAATTGAGGCACAACAAACACAATAGGTCATATACATCATCTGAAATTGTTTTATTCATAAAAAAATTGAATCGAGTTTGGGATCATAGATTATGTTTCTTCATCCATTTTTTGAAATAATAGAATCATGAATTTTATATAGTTATACTTATGTGTTTTCACACCCATCCCATGAACCAGGTTGATAAAAAATTATTATTCAATTGGTTTTCTTAAATGCCATGGTATTATAGAAATTATCATAGTTTATGAAATATTTATGTCATTAACAGTTGTACAATAATTAATGAACCTCAATTCACGTACTTTCCCCCATGTTTCTTCATGTTCCTCATCGTTGGATTATATTCCCATGGTTTAACTTTTCTAGGCTGGATAGAGAAAAAAATAAACCTCTGGATTCATGTATGATTCTCATTTGATTAATATATTGATGATTTGGGGGTATATTGGGATAAATCACTAGATTCATGTGATTAATAGTGTCGATATGGGACTATGTGGTATCAAAGGATTCTATGTTCGGTGGAATTCAACATTTTTTTTGGGAGCGTCGAATTCTGATTTTTAGCTAATAGACAACTGGACTCAATGGGAGAATGTGGTGAAAACCATTTAAGGGGGGTACAATGAAGTATTTAGGGGCTAAAGATATAGATATAGAGGTACGTGAAAAACATCCATTTCTATGAAAAATGTGATTACACGGGGATAATTTTGGTAAACACACACTGTACAGCCCCACCCACCTAGGAAAACTAGTTTTTTGGGGTATATAAGGATCACATGTTTTATGGTTGTGACACACACCCTGTGACCATCCCTGGGTAACCAAAAAAAGTTATATATACACATTCTAAGGACCGCATGTGGGAGGACATCCCATTTAATCTTAGAGTATATGGCCTTGGCCATTATATAGACATCGCCATGTATAAATACAAATACAGAGGAAAATGATGACAGACTTAGGAAATTCCTGGAGTATATATGTTGGACCTAGGTGGTCGAGATACACTATAATGTACCCTTACATGTTGTCTATTATGAAATGGAAATAAATATGTGTTCTGGATATGAAATTGTTGGGAAGTAGAACTAGGCCACACACTGTCGGAAACCATTATATATTTTGAACTTCTTGGGTATCTTCAGTCTCTTGTTTCTCAATCCTTTCGACTCATAAATTATCAATTGAGTAGCTTCCCCATAGTTTATTTAATTTTAAAAACTTATATATCACATAATGAGGCTTTTTTAGATTATGTGTGAGATTTTATGAGAATAATTATTCTTTAGGGGATGAATATAAATGGATCTAATCAGACAAGATAACCAGATATAGAGGTGGAATTCCCATTTTACCACATCCTATGATCCCTTTATACACAAATATAGTACTCCTATATCATCTCAGGGTTAAGGAATTCCTTAATAATTATAAAATTTTAGGGACATAACTACCATGTCTCACCAAGTCACCAATACTCTATCCACAAAGAAGGAACTCCACTATCACATTAGGGAGATGATCCTCTATCCATGAAGTCAATACTCGTGTCATACCATAGTGTTCTTCCACTATACTCAATATACTAACATAGATGTTGTATTCCTATTTCATACTAGGGAAGATGTCCTCTATATTTTAGAGATTAGTTTCCATCAATTTGTTGAGCATGATGAGACATGTGGACCCTCTATAAAACATCATTGGAGAAACACATGAGATGTTGGGCACTGATGATGGGCCATTGGAACTATATTAAAAGTATATTACTAGTATCAGATTGGAGAATGATATTCCCTTATTCATTTTTCTAGGTTTCTTTTGTGATCATATATAAATGTGTATATATATATATATTCATTGTTCTGTATTTTTTCATATTTCATTGGTTTGAGATGATTACATAATTCATGTTTGTTATTCCTCCCCTCTGGTTTTTGGAGCATCCTAATGGGTAGGTATATACGTACCCTCTATGGAATTACCCCTCGTGTCTATTGTCATAGAAAATTATAGACATGTGAATGGTGGATTCATTGAAAAATTTGGATACCCAGGTGTATTTGATCGTACATAGTGGACGGGGGTAGGGATTTACAGATAGGCCCTCTAAATATTTATTTTCCAATTATTGATGCGATGGGACATTACTTTGTGTTGGGATATTTTTTTTACAATAACAATTCATATTTCAATACCTTTCTCTTTCTAATTTACTATATGTTATTAAATTCATGGTTATTTTAATCAAGATGATATAGTGTTTTATTTTCATCTTCCTCCCCACTTCTCTATGGAGATGTTTAGGTGAGTCCGTGAATATAATTTATTCAATGTCCTCCCATTTTTGTTATTTATATAATTTATTTTCACATACCCCTAGACTTTGGATATGGGGAGGGGGTATTTGTGGCTTGGTCTTATGCCATTCAAGCGGGATCCATTGGCTATAGTTCTGTCATCCAAGGCTTAAATGTGTTGTGGATAATGGGTTCTGAGGGTAGGTATTTAAAATGATAACCTAGGGGTTATTTTTAATATTATATTAATTCGATTAATATATTGGATCATTTATTCCAATAGTGTTGATTCATGCAACTATATTATTTAAATTGTGGATTATAATTGGACCAAATGTATTCTTACATCAAGAATGTCTCAAAAAAATTATGGATTTAGCTTATAATGTTAAATATATTATTTTGTTATATTCCACTATTTACAAAAAAAATCTACATTATAAATATACAAAAAGATTAACCTACTAATTTTTATATAAATATTTTAAAACATTAGAAAATTATTTACTAAATATGAAAAATTAATATTTTAGAGTGAATCCTCATATCAATTTGAAGACCTTCTTATTTAGTATTATGATTAAATTTTTTCCAAATAGAACATTTAATTAGGGGATAATGAAATTATATTAAAACTATAATAATAAATAGTAATAATTTATATATATATTTTAATAAAATATTATTTCTTTTAAATTATTATCTTTAATATAAAATTTCAATTAAAACATTTATGTTTTACATAAAATACAGACACAAAAATTATAATTTTTAAAATATTTATCATTTTTTAGGATATAAATATTTAATATTATTATTTCATTACAATCCAAAATGTTATTTTATATTTCCATTGATGATGTTACTAATGTAATACCAATGTATCTATTTCTAATGATCCCATTACAATTCCAAATGATAGACTACTAGTCTAATAGTGATATTATTATTTCAATGGTCTGATTTTTTATCGTTATATGGGTCCCATACATTATATAAATACCTCACAATTAATGCATTCTTCATTAACTCATATTTTATGGAAATGTTATATTTTTATAATTTTCAAAATGAGTACTGAATTTCTAAAATTTACTTCATTTCAAGGGTGTTTTTTTATTTAAATTGTTATGGGGGTTCATGAGAATCAAAATCATTATATTTTTTATCTTATTTTCAATTTTTTATCCATTTATAAAACAATAAATTTATGTGACTATAGTTAATCATTAAATGTATTGTTTATATTAATATAATAAAATAACTCTAGTTTTTTCATGTGGTGCGGATGGATTATATTACATTAGGTCATTAAATATGATAAATTTATGTATTCATAGGGAAAATTAAATTTATTAAATTATAGGTAATTAAATAATTCCTACGTTAAGAACATTATATATAGAAATTTCCTTTTACACTATTAGGTGGAAAAAGATTAGTGTCCTTTTTCATTATGTATTCATATGGTTTCATGGATTATCTCTAATTCTTATGGTTTCACTATAGTTAAATCACTAGGTTAGTTGTATTAATTAATAGATCATTACCTCTATGGTTCAAGAAATTTATCGGATTATCCTCATATGATAGATCATTTTTTATTTGTATCACATTAAAATTAAGTATAGATGTCAGACATGGTATGAACGTTCCCAGTTGGAATATATGGAATAGATCATATTCATAAAACAGGGTTGTTGGGAGGTCTATTTGATAGGCCACATCTATATTGAAATAAATAATCTCAAAGAGGACAATTTAACTGTGATATAGTTTTACCATCTTCATAGATATCATAATTATATTATACAGTGATATGTATTGGAATAATTTGTCTCCAAACATAAACCCTATGTTCAATTATAAGTTATATCATATCTATTATATCAAATAAAAGTATCCTTTCTGTTTTATTTAATCGTATTAAAATTTACACTATTTTCATTATCATTTCATGGTTGAGAAGCTTGTTTTATCCAACTCATTCCATGATGTATGTATTTTATACATATTCCCATTAAGGGATTCATATGGGGCCATTTTGATTCTTTAGTGAAAACTATTTTTCCATGGGATCATGTCTAGGGGAAGATTTTAATCTCATCATCCATTGATTCGAATCGAACAGGATATCAACATATATTCAATTTTTTATATAATATTCACATTTTTCCGTCAGTATGGGCCTGATAATCCATAATTTGGATCTTCATAGTGTTTATATCATGTTAAAGACTCCTCTAGAACATAGAGGTACACCTGACATCATGGTGGAATTTAATCGATAAGGGTGTTCCATGAATCCTCACCAAATATATCATGTATATCATTATAGGATCATTAAGTTATAATTATTATAATATATATATATATATATATATGAAATGATCATTTTTTTTATAATGGTCCCCTAGAACCCATATGACATTATTTCCTCTTTATGGGTTCATAATACTAGTCAAAAATTCAATGGTAATGTTTCCCAATTTTTAAATATGTATTGTTAATTGTTTCATCATTCTTATGGAAATTTCCTATTTATTATTAACCTGATGAAATACCAATCTATTTGATGTATATTCTATGATCCTTAACTTCGTATTTTCTTATAAATAGTGTACTGACATACCTCAATACATCTCACTTCTCCCTAGGGGGTGGATTTTTTATCTTTGTGCATTATTCAAGAACTAATTAATCTCAGGATTTAATGGTACAAATTTTCATGGAAAAAATATCATATATCTTATATCAATTTATATCTTTTATTATTTTCCTTTTCTTATTTCTTCCACCTTCTTCAATATTTCCACATCATTTCATTTAGGATACTTTTTCTTTTATTTGTATGTTTTTGTTTTAAAAATCATTTGACAAAATTATGATGATGTTTAATCCTTTCTAATTCTCATGTCAATACCTTCCATGTATACAAAAAATGGATCTATATTTGTTATCATGAGTGATATGGCTTCTAGATTTTTTCTCCATAATCTTTTACATTATTTTACTTCCTATGATGGTTTTAGATTAAAAAATCATTTTCCATGATTATAACTTACCAATTCACTGGTATATATTAATCTCATTATTATTAAATAGATATTTTTGGAACTTATTATCAATATATATTTCACAAATCACCACATATATATAATTATGCCTAATTTTCATTACATTGATTAGTTAGAAAAACTATGGATCATTATTTTGATCATTATACTCATGAAATTTTAACTTCCTTGAGGTGTTAGCTATCAATTTATGATTTTGAATTATAACATAGCATAATACATTCATTGAGGAATAAATATATACCATGAAATGTTCCACACATTGGGTAGAGTAAGTATTGGTGTAGTGATCTAACACATTCTCAATTCCATAAAGCTCTCTTCACATTCTTTGGTATGAAAATAAAACATTACATCCTACCATGTTAGATAGGTAATCTTGATTGAAGGTAATGAGATGTTTCCCAATATTTCTCCATCCAATGATCAAATTAACTAAACTTTTTATATAACATGTCCTTTAACTGTGTATTTCTCACCATATAGAAATTGTATCATTTGGAAATTCTTTATTTTAGAGTATATCAGAATATAATATATATAAACAATAAAAAAATAAATCAATGAAATATATAAAACTATATTCAATAATTCTATAATCATAGTTTTATGTACAGAAACATTGGGGGGAATCACTATGAACTCAATGTTTTTGTACCTTTTTTCAATGGGAGTATTGTGAATATTATCCTTCATTAACATTAATGGGATATATCCCAATGCAAGGTGCACCTTTGTGAAATACTAGGACCCTCTAAGTTAAACAAAAAATTCATCTTTCCATGGAAGGGGATAGTTGTTTTTTATCACAAGTTTGGTGATTTCATGATAATCAATATATAGGAACATTGATCCATCATTTTTCATGATGAAGTGGATGATCACAAGATATGGTGGTTCACATGGTTATAAAAACCCCTTGTCAAGATTCCCTTGTAACTGCTTCTTCTCTTATTCCAATTGAATAGTGTTTATTATTTATGGGTTCATTGATATAGTAAAATATCCCTGTATAATTTCAATCAGGAACTCAGACTTAGTTTTAGGTGGACTACCATTCATTTCATTAGGAAATACATTTTTATAATACCTCATAATGGGCATGTCGGTGGGAAGTATTCTCTACTTTTTATCAATCATTAGCGATGCATATTTTTCTCATAAAGAAATAACATCCACTCAGGAGAAGAATATTAGAAAAAATATTCAACCTCCTCCTCACACATATATAGATTCAGTGAATGAATCAAGATTTGCTGAGTGATATCCCTATCCTGATAGATGATATTTGATTTATAAAATTATATCAAATCAATGTTGAATATAGCTTCAAATTTCAATAATTGAATTAAAAAAATATTTCATTGGATGTTTTCCCCAAAAACATTGAACTTGGAGGGGTTATAAAATTGGGATTCATTGATCTCATTAATTAAAGTTCTCATGTGTATCTCGACCCCCTTATTTATTTATAGCGATTCAAAAGATCAAAAAAATAAAAATATGAAATAACTATAAGAAATATATTTATAGAAGGTATTTAAACCCCATGAATGTATAGTAAAATCAACTTAAACTAATTCATTCTCATTCTAATCAATTATGATAATCAATTTAATCATATTTATTAGAATAATTTACTTATATTAATATAAAGCTGAAACAATTATCGTTGAAGAAATATCTTATAAAAGAGACATATGTGTACGAGTGTATCAGCAAACATTAACAATGGTAATGTTTTATACTAGTCTTACAAACCAACTAATTTATCATATTTCATTATAAATATTTTCAATGAGTTTGTGAATTATCCAAAGAATAACACAATGTATTTTCAAACATTTTGTGGAGCAAGTTGAATTTTCCACGCACTAGGTGGAGATCGAGATAATACCCCACAAACCCATTTTACGGTTGTTATCACTAGGTACAACTATGCCAGAGCCACATAAACATGTGATATTAATATGTGTAAGAAATTTCTTTAAACATACTCGCTCTATACTTCATAAGGATTTCAGGATAATTTACTATATGTAATGTTTTCTTGAAGGATATTATAATTTATCTTACCATAATATCCAAGATTCAGTTTTTAATTTAATACCTTATTACTAGATATTAGAAATAACATCCGAAAGGGTGAAATTTTTTTAGAAGTATTAGTAAACTATAAACATACATAATTTCCACATTAATTTTTTAAACATAAAATATCATTTTGTTTTCGTTGAGTTAACCATTATTCCCATTATCATATCCTTGAATACCAATCATAATACACTTCCATGAATCTAAGGGGAAACATCAGAAATGTATGGTATATGATACATAGTAGGATATGAATATAGTAGAAGATAATAAGAAAAATTAAGAATAAATAATATATAATGAAAAATATATGATATCACATAAAACTTATTAAATCAAACAAGAATGGAGAATAATATGGATGTAATAAATGATGTTAAAATACGTCCATATAATTAATAACATGATTTGAGAATTATCCAAGAACTTGTTAACTAGTCAAATAATGAAATGGAATCAAATAAAAATACAATAATAAGAAAATTCATAATTCTTACCATCATACACATACCATAAACTCCTCATAAAAAATAAATCATATATAAATGGGTTCGTCCATATCCACTACCAAAACAATTTTTTCTCGTGAGACCTACTGTGGAATCAATGGGATATAATGGACCCTCCAATCGCATAACAATTCCAATGGATTACACATATGGAATAGTTTAAGAACAGTCAATATAATCATTTTTATTGGCATGATCATATGAAATTTAAATTATTACCTCAATCAATAAACATAATCAGAACCCATCCAGATTAATATTGAGAATGGAATAAAATAGTACATCTCCACCCGAAATGATCATCAACCATCCAATAAAATATGATAGATGGTATCATAAGAGAATTAAATTAATAAATGATAAAATTTAAAAATTAATGTTGATATAGATAAAATAATTTAAAATTACTGTTGGTAATTTGTTTTGGTAAATAGGCATTCTCACTTTAGCATCACTGGTTTTTAAAACATTAAAAATTTTAAGGGAAAGAATTATCCTTAAAAAAATTCATATAAACATATACAGAAATATTTATTGTTATGATTAAACTTTATGGAAGGAAAATATTTCCAGGTTCTATAATAAATAAATTTTTTTAAAATATTGTTAAAGGGTAAAGAGTTCATCATATAGAAATAAACAAGAAGATTCTATTCAAATAATATTTTAAAAATTAAATAATGGGTAAAATGACATAAATAAATTACTGTAGAGAAAAATTAATATTATTTATAGATTTTTATAGAAAACATGTGTATTGAAAGAAATATTCCCAACTGGGTACTTGAACATAAATAATACTTAATAATGATTAGATTATAAATTATATATTTACCTAATATTCGATTTCTTTTATAAATGTTCAAACATCATGTATTAGAAAATTATATTAATAGTATATATATTCCAAAAACATCAAAATATATGTTAAATTACATATATCATACTTATAATCTTTTATTACCCATTTATCGACAATTGTGTATTAAAATCATTATTTCTATATTATCAAAATCATTATTCATGTTTTTTTATTTTTATAGTTTTGTTCCTTTTTATTTAATATTATTTCTAATCATATAAAAAATTTAAAAAATAAAATTAATATCATTTATATTCTTTATAATAAGCCATAAAATTTGGAGATAGAAAAATTAGCTAAACAGTTCATGGGGATGGTAGGCCATACGTACGCATGAACGTTTTTTCCAATTTTAGATGGATGGATACCGAGAAATGTTAATAATTTTAAATTTTAAATAATAATTACATTATAATATATATAAAATATATTCATCAATTTCTCCCTCATTAACATCATAGTAAAATTAAAATGAAATATGAATTACATAGATTCATAGAGGTTGTAGTCCACACATAAGCTCAAGAAACATTATCAATTCACAATAGTTTGGAAGGTATGACTGTAGATATTATATCCTCATTATATAATTATAATTATTTAATAAATATATTATATTACTATTAAACACATAGTAAATCCTTTACATTAAATATGGTGAAAAATGAATTATAACACTTTGTGGAGATGTTAGGTCATACATATGCACATGTTATACATTCACTTTTACTTTAAAGAGGAAGAGTGTAGATAATAGATGGATCATAATCATGACAGAATTTTAGAAAATTTGGAGAACATATCTTACAATATTATTTTAAATAAATTTTTTTTCAATGTGGTAAAAGAAGAAGTATACAATTAGTTTATCGATTACGTTGATTACCTCTCATTTGAAAGAAATCTATTAAATATTCTATTAAGGATCCTAGTTTTAACATATCAAATGAGTGACCCCTCTAGAATGTGTATAATGAAGTTTAGATGAGATTATTTTATGGTTTCTCTGATATATAATGCTCTATGTGGTGTAAATAAGTGAGTGAGTATGTTCTTTTTTATAATTGATGTGAGGGGAACTTTGGAAATTTATTAAATAATAAAATAAAATAAAGTTATTCTCATAAAAAATGCATCACAATTCGTAGTTATTTGAACATAACATGGTAAATTTTTAATATATCAGCATCCTAAAAACGTTTGATAGGTTAATGTGGTGTTTTAGAACTTATCATGTTGTTAATTCCCATAATTAACGTATTTTATCATTACAACTGGTAACGTCTTTTCCACTATTCAAAATGTACATTTTAATATATAAGGTCAAAATTGGTTCACAAATAGCCAAGGAATAATATTATAAAAAATATATAATCGAACTAATACTATTTCAATGTTTTAATTACTTATTAACAAGTTAATAGAGTATTATTTTTATAAATCATCATTAATGTCAATTTTGAAATAATTCAATTATTTTGTCATCAAATACAACAATAAAAAGTTAAATATCAAATATAATTATTTTAAACAACAATAATATGTCATAATAAACTATAAAATTCGTATAACATGATAAATTTCTATAATTATATCTATTATAATGTTTTTAATATCATTAATTAAATTTTTCTGTTAATTCAGTAATTACGGTATTATCGTTCTGTGAGTATTTTAGGTAATTATATAATACCTAAATATTTTAAATAAAAATTCAATAATAAAATAAGTTTTTTATTAGCAATATGTATATATATACATTCACCAGATATTTTTGTCTCTATGTGGACACATAATATTCATTTAAAACTAAAAGTGTGACATTTTCTTACTTTCATTTATTGGAATATTATATTTTCTTTATAAATGTAAAATGTCAATTAAACATATATATTTTTAGCCTAAGTTGGAAGAGATATAATTTCCATTACCCAAAAAAGAATTATTATTAAAATTGTCATTCTACAACTTATTTCTAACCTAGGATAACATTATTTATGTATTTCTAAGGTGATAAATTTTACTATGATTACTATTTGTATTGGGAAAATAAAAAGGGTCCTATTTACGAAATATTAACCTTTTTAATCAAAATATATAAAACGGTATTAAATTAAATACCAATAAGCAAAGTAATTTATTTTCAAAAAGAAATTCAAAATTTAATGGAAATTATTTTCTCAAAAAAACCTTTTATGTATAAAAATGTATGTATTCCAAATCCAATCATAAAATTAGTTATAATGAACTTAATTAAATTATCAATAATATATTACAAGTAATTTTAATTTGAAACCAAAATAAAAATAAAATTTTATATTAATGAAATGAAAATATTTTCTCGATAAGTATAGTTATTTTTCATTATTACGTAGAAAATCAATCTATTAAAAAAATTAATAAAAATCTAACCCTTACATAATTTGGATTTTGTAATTTAATAAATGATATTATTTTATTAAAAAATAAAATATATAAATGTTCTGTTAATTATTTTGAATCTTTTCTAACAAATAAAAATAATAATTATTTTTCTAAAAAACGTATTTTTGAAGCCTAATTTTACAACACATAGCATTGAGGATTTATTTTAAAATAATTAATCAATTCAATATAATTGAGTTAGTCCACAATATATATATATATATTACAATTAATATAATATTATTAATAACATTCTATTTGACAACTAACATAAAACATTCATATTTTTATAACTATATTTTTTGGTTTATTTTGGCATCGGTGTTGCATGATATATATACAGTAGAAGGTTTTGTTCTTTTTAAAAAATTATGGTGTGAAATTATTCCACCTTGAATAAATAGTTACCTACATATTTGAATTTTTTTAATAAATAATTTGAAATTATAAAATACCATTTTTGGGAAACCCATGTTATAGAAAGAGTTAATAAAACATCCTATTGAAAATGGGGAACATGGAATATAAATGAAATCATAGAATTGGGTTTTTTAATAGGAAATAGTACATTAGAATTGAAAATATTTACATGGATGAGAAAGGCAGTGTTTTATTCCAAATATAGATTGATAGAGAACACGTTCATGGAATTGATAACCATCACAAAACTATAAATCCACAGCGGGTTAAGAGACTATTGATCCCTATGTAAAAAAATTAAATAAGTGACATTTATATTTTATTTCCCTTTTCCAAATGTAGTGGGATTGTTTTTCCATCCACATAAAGCACACTATAAAATAAAATCACCTTATTTATTTCAATTTTACAAGAAAAAAATAATTATATTTATGTGCATAGATCAATCTCCACATCATATCTTATTATATGAAATAGATATTCAAAATGAGATTTTTATACATAAGGGACATTAATAATTAGTTATTGAATAATACGATTTTTAATTCATTCCATTAACCCCTTATTATTTACCAATGAAATAATTCCAAATAAAATTTATCCAATATGATAAATCACACATCATCCTTAGATAATAATATCCAATACTCAACTAAATCTAATCCATATGAAGTTAACCATAAGGGTACTCTAATATATGTCTAACCATAAAAAAATATAAATATCCAAGAAATATTAGATTATTAATTTACTAAAAAACCATTTATCATTAATCCATGATAATGAAGATATTAAGGTCACATGATAATACCTTCATAATATATTCTTCTAAATCATGGTAACAACATAAAAAACTATAAAAACATAATAAAAACATATATAATTACTAGAAATTACACTCTACATATCTCATATTATCAAATTAAAATCCATAAATGTAGTAATCATTATCATGAATTATGTCATAATTAAATCAATAACCATTTCTATAGTTACCTATATCATAACATTTTCTTCATACATGTCAATCATCTCTTTATCCATAAAAAATTGTAAAATCCATATCAAAAACAAATTAAGTGGATAATTTTCCTTGTTCATGTATTTTATAAAAATACATTCATGAAACGATGTCACTTTTCTTGGTTTCCACTACAATTCAAAATATTCTAATAATCCTTAAAAGTGAACAATTATAGTTATATATCTATTAGAATCATCATTCTTATGAGAACATACCAATGATAAAGTACTTATAAAATATTATTCATGATTTAAAATACACAATTAATTTAATCATTCCTCTAAGGTGGTATTAAGGTCACAAGGATGTAATTAATACTATAGTATCTTTAATAAAATTTCCCTTAATACTTGAGGAATTTAGTTTTATATTTCCTGATCATTATATAGATGAAACAAAAAATGTTGGAGGTTACTTTCTAATCCTTTAAATCATGTTCCATGTATGATTTATCTACAAACATGTTGTAAGATCACATTACATTTTTTTTATGTACAAGGGAGTTTCTTTCCACAACTATCAATATACAAAAATCGTTATTTCTATTCATCCCTTTATCAATTTGATTCTCTTCAACCATTTTATATTCATTCATTCCTTAAAATACATAATATATATAGAATTATTCATCTATATTGATATTTTAGGATAAAATATCCTCATATGTTGTGATTTTTTAGGATATTACTTCCCTTTGTATAATTTTCTTAATAACATCAATGAAATGGTAAATATTACTCATTTTGATAGTGTATGAATTTTAAAATATGGCATTGTAACCTTCTAATGATATCTTCATTCATATAAAGATTTTCCTTTTCCTTTTGACTCAGCCACATTTATTATCATCAAATATCCTTTAATTTTTTCAAGAGGAAAGTATATTTCTAATCAATGTTCTATAAAATTTCTCCTTTCCATTCCCATGGTTTACTCCATATCCATGTTGTTTTTTATTAATCTTAACAATTGATATGTATCCCTTGAGAAATGATAAATGGCATCGAAAATTGTATCCCTTATATTAATTTCCAATGTGATAAATATATTATAATAGAACTTACCTACTGGTCAGATTCAAATTTGTACAAAGTCCCATTGAATAATGGAGGTTTATAATGAAAAAGTAGTCAAACATTTTTCCACTATATTACCTATCAAAAATCCACTCTATATGGGGATGGTCATTTCTAGGAAATAATTTAAACTGCACCAATATTGTTATAATTTTTTTCTCTAGCTAAAATATAATTATATTTCCAAGAGGGATGTTTATATATAAATTACATTCATTGTTATGACTATCATTCCTTAATAGAGGTGACATTTATAAATAATGGAATTAAATAATCTATATTAATAGTAATAATGTTTAATTTTGAAATTATTAAACCAATAAAAATAAATTAAAGGTTTGTCTATAATTTATATCAAAATCATAAGTATTTATTTTTTTAATACTATCAATTTCTACAAAGGGTTTATGTTACCTAATATATAATCTCTTTAAAACAATTTTCAATCTTTCTATTAATCTTTTTCTAATACTAAATGTAAATACACTCACACTAATATCCTAGATCTTGTGGATAATTTAATATATTGTCACTATATATAAGAGATTATTTCTGAATGGAGAAAATAGTTTATTAGTCTTGGTAAACTATATTAACACATATTTTCCACATATAATTTAAAAAAATAACCTAGCATTTTATATGAGTACACCATTATTACCATTTGTATATCCCTGCATATCAATCATAGTCACATTGTAGAATTATATTGAAAAGTCAACATAAAAAAGCGGTGATATTTGATGCCCAGTAATGATATGTTCATAGTGAAAGCTAATGTGATTAATTAATTAATATGAAATATGGATAGTTAAATATCTAAATCATATTCCATTTATTAAAAATAGTAATCATGAAAATTAATATGGTAGTAATAGATGATGATTAAAAAATTCCATATAAATAGTTACATTGTCGTGGAACATATCTATCGATATCATATCTAATCTAACAAACACATGGAAATAAAATAACTAATCTCAAGATGGTGAAATTCATAATGTTTGAAATCATAAACATTCTAACATGGCCTCATTATAGGTTACCCAATATATATTGTTAAGGCCTAATCATATACCTAATATATTATGTTTAATGAGACGTACTGATGAAATGAGGGGATATTGTGGGCCTTTCCCATTAAATATAATTTCTATTACATTCCTAATATAAAATTGGATAAACATAACAAACATAAAAATTAATCATAAATCTATCATATAAAATGATAATTAATTCCCCAATCAATAATAATAACAAAAAACCATCCAGAATAATATTGATAATGGCATCAAAACAGTCCATCACTAATCAAACTAGTCATTAGCAATCCAATAAAATATTTAATATGGTATCATAATAAAATAACATTATTAATTAATAAAAATAATAAATTTATGTTACCATATTTTAAAATAATTCAAATATTTCATTAGAAAATTCTTTAGAAAAATAATATTTTTCACTTTGAAGTCACTTATTTTTAAAACATATCAAATATGACTCAAACAAATTTCATAAAATATACCATTTTGATCTTTTAAATGCTGAACTAAACAAAATATAATTCATGATGGAGAGAAAATTCATTCATAAGATATATATTACATAAAACATTCCTTTAAAAATATTATAAAGTGATTAAAAGGAATTTGATTTTGAAAATGGAAAGACAGTTCATTTAATTCTAATATTAAAAAATGACAAAGATGTGTAAAAATTTCATTAATAAATCATTTGTGAGTAATATAAATATTATTAATAGGATAATATAGAAAAAATGGTTATGGATTTCAAAATTCCCCAAGTGGGGACATATTTATAAAAAATATTGAAAGATGATGAGATTGTAAAATATAACATTAACTATGGCCTAATTTCCATTATACATATTTTAAGTGATTTATAACAATATATAATTATTAATAAAATATTTTAGAACCACAATTATATTTTCCATATAATTTATGCATTACTTATAAATTTTATTTCATTTTTATTAACAATACAATGTTAAAATGAATGTTTTGGGTAATAAATACATCATCATCAATGTGTGTTTTAGTTTGGTAGCTTCAGTACTTTTAATTTTATACATGGTTAAATCATACATAGTTTTTTTAATAGTGATGTAAATATCATTAATATTATTTACATATGTATTTATAGTATTCCATAACTATTGATATATCTAACTGAACATCATGGTTAATGGATATGGTAGGTTATACGTATGCTTGAACGTTGTTTCCATTTTATGAAAAAATTGAATGATATAAAGGTATATAATTATTCACCATTAAATAATTAATATCATATCATCTAAGTCTTATATATTCCTAAAATACCTCCTCATTACCAACAAAGTAAAATTGAAATTTGAAACGAGTCACATTGCTTCGCGGAGGTGGTTGTCCACACATAAACATGATTCTTGTTTCCAATTCCTAACAGTATTAAAGTTATGAAGAGAGATATTGTAGTATAATTAACATATTTTAATTGTTTTATAAATATAATATATTAACATTGATCCCATAATAATTCATATGCATAAAATTCATTAATTAAAAATGATTTCTATCATTACATGGATACAGTAGGAATTATATATGCATAGGTGATACTATCACATCCCATTTACTGGAAAAAATGGATTATAATGGAGATTTCATCATCATTATAGAAATTATTTCTATATTATAAACTAATGGTACCATACTATGATAAATACCATCGATTTAAAAGAGTTAAATGATGTATTATAAAAATAAACTGATCAGGAAAAGTGAAAATTCGTCCTTTAAAATTTCAATTAAATATAATCTTATGGGTTATAATTATTGTAAATATATATAAAAATAACTTCTATATGGTATATAAGTAAATTTTAATGTCCTTCTTTATGTTATTTGGATATATAAGAATCAATGTTGAGTAAATAAGTGAGGGTTGAGGTGCACTTTTATAATTGAGGTGAGGGGAACTATTGAAATATACTAAATGATTAAATTGTATTGAATCCATTATTAATAAAAATAAATCAAAATGTACAGGTAATAAAAAATAAAGATTTATATGGTTGAAATATAGTCACAAAATAAATACTTTCCATTTTAATGTATTGTTTCAAAACCATTAGTATAGTTTAACCTTATAATTAACTTAATTTAAAACTAATAGTTTTATTGTAATTTTAGTATTTAAAAATATTTATTTTACATATAAGGTAAAACATTCTCACAAATGGAAAAGGGATAATATATTTTAACATATCATATACAAATTTTCTTCTTTCATGATTTTAATGACTCTAAAATAAATATAATAAATTATTATTTTGAAAAAATATCCCTAATGTCAATCATGACACAATTCATTTAATTATATCAAAACTAAATCATGAAATTTTTGATTTAGAATTTAATTCATTTACACAACCTTAATATATCATATTAATATAAAAAATTCATATAACACTATAAATTACCGAAATTATATCACTGTTAATATTTTTAATGTCATTTGTTGTATTATTCTATTAACTGAATAAATATTTTTTATTGTACTCAAGGTATTAAAAGCAATTGTGTATCAAAAAAATTCTAAATAAATTACCAAAATTAAAATAAGTTTTTTATCATCAAATAACCAGAGATATTCATCATAATAGTTCATATTTTTAGTTACATTATTTTGTGGTTTCTATCACGTTTGAGCCTTTATAAAATAAAATGACCAAAATATTAGGGATGTATTCTTATAGGAATTAACAGAGACCATTTAAATATGGGTTATGTGTTAAAAAATAGTTTTGTGGTGATTTGAGTGGATTTGAATGGAAATGTGATAAAAACAAATCTGTCGAACATTTACAAGTCATGTAAGGGGATTAAAAGTCTTGTAATTTTTTGTGGGTTTTAATAAAATAAATATGAGATGAAATATTTTTCATAGTAAATCAATAAAAAAGAATGAGAAATTTTTAATTGAATTACTCACCATATAGATTCTTGACCAATAGTTTTAATATGTCTGTGCTACTGATTTCTGTTGGAACCCACTGTATCGCTTGTCCTCTCTAGCTCGAGTGGCCCTCCTGACGATTTTAGAGTTCCGAACAAGCTTCTAGAAATCCCTCTTATGCGGTCAATCTCTGGTAAGTATTCTTGGCAGGATTTATTTTTTCTATACTTCTTTCCAACCCATTGTGATGTACTCCCCTAGAAAATTATGTTATTGGTTTTGATCATGGTCAATCTTGATCTAGGAACCTATTTTTGACCATCATCATCCTTCCAAATGGGAGTTTGGTATTTGGTTAGATGTAGGTGGTCTAACAATCAAATACTATAGTTTTGATCTTTATTATATATATAAAAGTAGTAAAATTGCAAGACGAGTTTAGAAATTGAAATCCCAAAATTTAATTATTGAGTTTGGTCAATAAGTTAATTATGAAATTGTGATATTTATTAAATCGATAATTAGATTATTAATTCCATAATTAATTATGAGATATTTGGATTGTGAATTAGATAATTATTTAATTTCCTTGTAATTCCATGTTTTTTAAATTATATGGGTTTATTTCTGACCAGTCTCTCTGACGACATGTAATTCTAAGGCCTAGAGTGGCCAGAATGGATTGTTGAACATTTGAAAATATTTTAAAATAATTTGGCATGAATGTTTTTCTATATTTTAAACCAGTTCCCATATCAAAACATTGAGGGTACCATTGAACTCAGAGTGATTGGATTCTCCAAGAAAGTGTATAATGATGGCCTTCGTGGTATAATAGTGGATGTTAGTTATTCGCCATAGGTAAAACAACTACGTAACAAATATTTTATTTTCATATCATTATAACTCCTAACCAGTAACATATATTGGGAATATGAGAGTACGGCTGAACTCATGATGTTGTGTTTCCCTTTGGTGGAGCTTAACCTCAACTCGCGCGGGATGAGGATGAAGGTTAGTTTTTTATATTTATTTTAAGAATATTATAATGGAGCATGTGTGCGGTTTTTGGATACATCCAAACTAGTGCCTAAAGTTAATATATGAGATCATGATTGCATCCATAATGATGAATTTACCTATGAATGGACCTAAAATTGACTGGTTCATGTTGAGGGAAAAAGATAATTTTAGGACGTTTTAAGAAAATTAAAGTAAACACAAAAATTTATTTTCTTTTCTTTTCTTCACCATTGACTTGTGGCGTTCCAGCACTGTTGTGTGGTAATGAGGTGGAGATGATTCACTTTAATGATTATACTAAATGAATAGTGTAACGACTCATTAATCGAAGCATAAAAGATATGTTATTTCAATAATGAAACAACGAAATGACGTGATAATTCAACATAACAAAAACACTGCATTGTGTTTCTATTTTAATAGAATAATATGTTGTTGAATTCGAGGGGGAATTTATCTGAAGAAATGAAAATGAATTCTCTCCAACTAAGAGAACAGATAGACCAAAAAGTGGAAAGGATGCCTTTTTTGAAGGATCGGGGACTGGGGATTGATGAATTCCAATGGCTTCGAATAGATAGACACTAACGAAGAACCTTCTCTAGGTAGGGGTTTTATGCATTCTCTGTGAATTAGATTCCCTGTTATTTCTTTAAATAAAGAAATTGGGTTAACTCAAATAAAAGTTAACCCACGAATAGATCGCTAATATGGTATGGTTAATGAAGTGGGATATAAAAAAGATATATTTATCTCAGTTATTATTCCACCCTTTTATTGTTTCCTTGTAATCCTGAAATAACACAAAAAATCACAGAAAAGGACAAACAAAATCTGGATATTCTTTTTAGTTTTCTTCTGTTTCCCTCCACCTCTTTTTCTCTCTCTCCCCCCATTCTACATGGAACAATAAAGGTGATGAATCGTTCAAGGAAGCACTCGGGGAAAGGATAGTGCGCAGGTAGGTTGTGGCACTGGTGACACGAGGCCGTGTAGTCCAACCATAGAGGCATCCATGTTCGCGGAACCCTGGACGTGGGGGCATTAGAGAGGATACAAAAGCGTTCATTGGGACCCAGGCTGACGACCTGCAGTGGAAGGGGAAGAAAACCCAAGATGAGGCAGAGGAAGATCCTACGGAACCAAGTCCAGGGGGCATCAGTGTTGGGCACCGGAACCAAGCCGCGACCAATGGGGGTGGACCCACGACAATTTCATGGGTCATTAATGGCCAAGTGGACTGGCCTCATAGGATGTGGCTAGCTGCATTCATCTTTCGGATGAAATCCCCACTACAAACGTCCATGTGGGGGAGGCTAACACGACTTATGACAAGTTGACTGAGAGATGGGCAGTGCGGTCACAAACCACATCCACCCATCTGGAGGAATTCGACCGCTCAAGAGGTCATGTTAGGGCATGAAATGGCCACCAGGGTGGCCCAAGATATAAATGAATTTGTCTCTCCTCGGCAGTCTAAGCCAGAAAATTAACATTGGGCCGGCGAGTATCCCTAGCTGTGAAAAGACATGTGTTCTAGTTACAGCTAGGGCTAGATGAGTCCGGGTCGCTAGGAGACCTGGTGGTCTAGACCCCCAACAGAACTAGGATAGGTCCACCAATGCCCACAAGGACAATCCCACTCGCTAGGCTGTACCAGGTTAGGTTTGGTCAATTGATACATACTAGGGCATGTGAAGCCTCTAGGCCTAGTTGGTGAGGTCGGTCCAACCGGGTCAGACTGGGCACAGAATCAACGGGCCCTTGTTAATGAAAATTCCAATATCTCTCAAACCAGGCATCCTATAAATAATTCCTTCCCGCTTTGGAACCCACACGGAAAAGTAGATCATTTGGAATACTCCAAAAAAGATTTCATGGAAGCTGTAATTTGAATAATTTCATTATGGCTGTTTCTCCCAGAATCAAGCACATTATTTGGAGAGATCCTATGGTGGAATGAGACTTGATGACTGTTGAAAAGAGACCATGTGTATATCAGCTATTTTGACCAAGTGGAAAGTGTCTTTATGTGATCTGGTAGGCCCACTGTGGGGAACAGATCTGTGTGACCCAGAAGCCCCATGGTACTCGAACAGGAGGAATACCTCAGCATGTTTGGCCCTGGTGGGATGCGGCTTTGTGTCACTCGTCATCCCAAGGTGGATAGAGGCTCTTTGTTACTGAACTTATCAATGGTACTCCTCTAGCATTAATACCACAAAATTCTATGGTTAAGGGTTGACGCTCTATGTGACTCAGTTGGCACACGGTGGGGAGAAGCCTTGTGTGGCCCAACATACCCACGATAATCATTATGGACGACAACTCCGGCAGCCCAAGGTGTTTGGTGATACGAATGAAAGTCTTACTACCCATATGTGAGACTATACATGAGTACTATACCACTTTTGTAACCCGAGTGAGGGTCCTCATGTACAGAGTGGTACTCCACCATCTCCTATAAGTGACGAGTAGTGATTCCACCATAGGAGTTGGATCTCCCTCAACTGTAAAACATAGCTATGAGGAGTGGGCCCTTCCACTTGATAACAATCAATACCTATGTAGGATGGCTTTCCCCCTCGACAAGACTAAGGTGCGGGATACTCCTTACCAGAGTGACTACGATATCATAGATTTGTCTGGATCTATGATCCCCAAAATTTGCGTAGTGGAGGGGGGATCTTAATATGGTATTCTTTATTCATGTATTGGGTGTAAGACTATAATGCAAGACCTCTAGTTTTAGGAATAAGAGTTGAACCTAGTAAAATGTTCCTGATTGAGTGTTTCTCTCAGACAGGTGCCACCAATGATTGTGGAGTTTGTGAATCATTATCTCATGGTTTCTGCATTAAGAATTCTACATTCAGTGAGAATCTTGAGGTTGGATATAAGGTAGGGACCTCATGATTCATTGTGGATGAGTCGAGTGTATCTGGATGTTCATGGTATATTTATGGGTATATACGTGAGTATGGATGAATGGGAATTTTTTCAGCGATTTTTCCATGTGATTTACCTTTGTTGTTTCACAATCCCCTATTTAGTATTCTTTTACTCACCCACTCATGGGCATCACCCACATATGTTGTGTTTGGTGTAGTTGATAGGCACTTCGATAAGGACCTCAGCAGCCGAGGGCCTGGGGTGCCCAATGAGACACAACAGCCATGACGTACTTCCACAGTTTCAGACATCCACTCTATGCCTGCCCTTTAGGTGGGTTCATCTAGGATGTCTTATAGAGATCTTTTATACTCTGTTACTTTAATTTTTTCTTTTTTGGGTTTTTTTCTTGCCAATTCGACTAACAACTTTTACCTTTGCACAACGATTGTATAGTTGCATGTATTTCTTCTTTTGTAGCTAATTGGGATGTGGTTGTGTTTTTTTGTATTTACAAAGGTACTCAGTAAAATCCGTCCCACTCATGGGATAATGCCTTCGATTCAAGACCCATTCCCCTAGTCGTTGGGAGGTTGTTTTGGGGTAGTCACAACACATGCCTCATGGGGTAGGTTGTGACTAATTGGTATCAGAGGAGGTCAGTTCTACCTAAAAATCAGGTTTCTATGGTTTTTTTTTTTGTAAATAGAGCAATGTGTTTTGAGTTCATAATTTAGGCTAGGTACTCCAGTGTTGGTGCGGCAGCTGACGTATCCATACACCAGGACTATAGACACCCACTTATCAGCTTGTTACATGGAAACACTACTTGTTTGAAATAAATTGCACATTCAACAAATATGAATGGTTTGTGATATCTATGTCCTTATTGGTTCATCTTTCCAGATATACACTAGTAATTATAATTCATCTTGATTAATTTCATGATACCTCCAAAACAAAAGGCATATAGGATGATATGGTGTGATTTTAATGATGATCTTCCCAGAGATGAGGCTTCAGTTCTGGGAAATGATCCTGAGGAGTTACGTCTAAGTGGTTCACCAATGATACCACCACCCATCGATCAGTATTTCTCCCCAGCACTACAAGTAGAGGATGCGCATAGGAAGAGTGTGTGACATGAGTTCCAGAGACAGATACCTCCTAGGTTTTGCGGTGAGACAGATCCTCAGTTAGTTGAGGATCTCCTTGAGGTAGTTACGCAAGTCTTCCGACTAGTGAGGATGCCTCTAAACTAGATGGTGATATTATTTGTCAGACTTCTTCTTGGATTAGCAGAAAGATGGTGGAGATTCATGATCCAAAATCATGATGAGGTGACCCTCACCTAGTTATACATTTAGCACCTCCTTAGAGAAGAGTTCTTTCTAGATCCTTTATTCTCTGTGTGTTTTCAGGGGCTGTTGCACCTATGACATCCCAACATGATGGTAGAAAAATAATCAATGATATTCAAATATCTATCATGATACTCTACAGGCATGGTTTTTGACCCATACTTTAGGGAGCAGACCTTCAAGAAGGGACTAATTAGGGAGATCCTGGAAATAGTGATGCCCCTTAGAACTCCGACATATGTTTTGTTGCTGGAGCGAGCCCTGGTGGTTGAGAGTTTACTTGTGGAGGATCTGATGGATGTGAGCTAAAATAGAAGTTATGCGGTAGAGGTATCTTCTAGAGATAGTAAAATAAATTGAACAGGATCACTGATTATGAGGAATATCCATGCATGAACATAGGTACATGGATCTATGGTTCAGAAGTAGCATCAAGGAGAATATCACCCATAGGAGATGTGGTGATACAGATCAAATAGTTGGGGACATCTTTAAAGATAATTTCCTACCCGATGTGCTGATGAGAGGGAGTTAGATGTCTAATTTCCTTAGTTGAGATTGTTTTTGGGTCAAGGAGTTACAAAAAAAGAAGCGAGTGGTAAAGGAGGTGGGTGAGTAGCAGGAGGTGGCATACAATTTTCATATTTTCCACCCCCACCCCCATATGGTCCACGCTAGGCTCAGGGAGCCAAAGTATGTAGATGAAGACAGCTGCATCTGTCATGGATTATGATGAAGATGCTCCCAGAGAGATCTAAGTTAAAATTTGTGTCTTTTCTTTTCGACATAATTTTAAATAGATACAGGTGCAGGTTATTCTCATTTTCCTGTGAGTTCTTTTGAGACTTCAAGGTTTCATTTGGATGGTGGAATTGACCCTCACACTTAGAGACTCCTACTGGAGGACACAAGTTGGTCACACACTAGTGCTAGTTGTGTGACCTGACTCTTAGAGGTGAGATTTGTAGTCGGGAACTCTTATTCATTGTGTCAACACCTTACAACGACATTCATGGAATGGACAACTACTATTCATACTTGATTTGACAGTATTACAAAAAGGATGTCATGTGCCCATGATGGTGAAAATGAGTTTTTCATTATAGTGAGAGGAAATCCTGGGAAGCACAATGTAGATTCTCACAAATAGTCATACTGGGAATTGTTTTTAGTTTATAGAGTTATACCCCATGATGTTTTTGCAATATGGAATTGTTTTTTACTATCCATACTCAGTTCCAATAATACTAGTGAGTGTGGAAGTATTCCTGTTTCGGAATTTTTTTTGGCCGTAGGAAGATGTAGAATAAGGGCTTAGTAAGACCCAACATTCACTCTTGGTAAAGCCTATTTCATTCCAAAATACCCCTATCTGTTCATCATAAACCTGAACATATAACACTTTTTATGGCTTTAGAAGAGTATATACAAGGGTGAATGTGAACTCTGGGGTTCTATCTATATCTGTGTAAGGTTGACGTGGAGTTGAGACACTAGACCCCATGACTACATATTGAATGTAGTGACTTTTTCATTCCCACTTGTATGAAATAATGAAACTCATTCCCATTATTGAAAAAATTGGACTTTCAGAAGCTATACATGAGAGTGGTTGATCTTAGTGGTTCCTAGAGGTGCGTTCTTGTATGTAGCACATGGTCCCTTGATGAACTCAGTTCATTCCCTTGAGTGTAGGAATATTTTTTTTGTAGATGAAAAGTCTTATGGTGGTGAGAATGTAAAGTACCATAAATTACATATAATGTTTTTTAAATTATATGTGATTATTTCAAGATAAGGATCTATGAAAGAACATAATACTGAGGCTAGAGTGGCTGTAATTATCATTTGATCTTTTTTAATGATTATTAAATAATTGTGATAGTGGGATTTACTGTATATTAAGCCAGTGCTGGGATCAGAAATATGAGGTCATTTTTCGACTCATAGCATCAGGATGTTCCTATAATGTGTCTAATGTTGGTCAGTGTGGGCCAATAGTGGAAGTTCATTTTTGGCCATAATTAAAATAATTATTTAAAAAAAAATATTTTAAAATTCTTATAAATCCTAAATGGTAACTCATATTGGAAATACAGTTTTATTTTTTAGCTCATTAAGGAGTTTTTTCCTTATATTGAGCTTAACCTAGACCGCTGTTATTGAGGAAGAAAGATAGTTTTTCAGCATTATTTTAAGATAATTAAATTGAAAAGGTTAATTTTCGGTCATTTTATGAAAAATAAAATAAACATAAAAAAGTTATTTTATTTTCATTTCCTCACCGTTGAGTGGTGGAATGCTTATAATACAGTGTGGATATGAGGTGAAGAAGCACCCCTTTAACAAGTGTCATAAATGGAATGTTTAATGAATTATTAATCAAAGTGCAACAGATGCACTGTTTCACTAATGAAACAACATAATGGTGCAACGGCGTGGTGTAAAAGAAACACAAAAACACGTCTCTCTTTTAATGGAATAATAGGATGTTGAATCAGGGGGTAATGTTTCTAACGAATAGTGATGGGCGTCACTCCAATGAAGAATGCTGGAGGATAACAAATTGGAAATGACACATTGGAGGAAGGATCCGGGACCGGGGATCGAAAAAAGATAATGACTTCGAATAGATTGACACTAACGATGATCCTTCTCTATGAAGGGGTTTTAGGATTTCTGTGTGAATTAATTTCCCTAGTATTTCATTATATGATGAACACGGGTTAACTCACAAACAATATAACATGTGAATTGATCATGTATGTGGGATTCAAAATGATGTGGGATGAAAAAAGTATATATAATAATAGTGATTATTCAAACCTTTTATCGGTTCTTTGTAATATAAAAGTAGAATGAAAAAAGGACAGTCGTTATTTTGGGTGTTATTCTGTTTCCCTCGACCTCACTCTCTCTCTCTCTCCCCCTCTCTTTGTTCATTGCGCTGCAACGACGAAGATGAAATAGACAAGGAAGAGCCATTTGAAAGAAGAAAGGTGGGTTTTTGCGACCAACTGTAGTGTCAATAGAAGGATTCTGCAACCCAAATATGGTGGTAGGAGGGAGGAATCCACAAGGGCAACCTACACCTAGGATGACTGCTAGTGGTAGTAGGGTTGCTGCACCGAGGATATGGTAAAAGAGGAGCCTGCAACACCCCGGCCGTAGGTGGCAGTGATGGGCCATAATAATAAGTTTTGGTAGATGGGGTCGTGACCCACAATATCTCCATGGAATGGCTGTGTTTCTACGGCTGACAAACTCTGGAAAAAACTAGCTACTGGGAGTAGGTCAACGTGGCTGCTCTCATATTTACTGTGTAACACCCCGAGATTTTATGAAAAATATTCTTTTTAATTTCATTAATGTCTTGTGTTGTACGATACAGCAAAAGGAGCTTGCACAAAACGCATCCTTGACTTGCCTTTCATTACACGCAATCGTTACGTTCCTCGATAGCGTGTGTAGTACGCAATACCGAGTTTCTCTAAACAACGATATGCTATTAAAATATTATTAAAACTCGACGTAATGAATAGTAAAAAACACTTTTTGAAATTTTGTAAAATTTTATTTCTTAAAATTGACTTCATTTTTGGATTCGGAATATCAAAATGAGATTAGGGTGAAATTTTGGAACTTTTCGGATAACTTTCATTTTCTCATGAATTGTGAAAATTACTAAATTTTAATTAAAAACAACCTTTTTAATCGAAATAATTAATAGTTATAAATTATTAATTTTAGTGGTTCTAAATTATATTTAGAATATATTTTTACAATTTAATACAATTTTGGACATTGGATGTAATTTCACATTTATACCAGACATAAACAAGTGTCAATCTTTTGATAGTTATTATCTCTTAGGAACACAATATTTGTTTTGACGACGGGAATTAATTTTTAAATTAATTAATGCAACTGATATGTTTTTAATTTGGTAAAATAGACATCATTTTTTAGTTCATAATATCATATATATCTTAAGCCTAATTTTTGGTATTTTTCTGGAAACATTCATTTTTTGATGAATAGTGAAACCACTAAGTGGTAGTTAAAAAATTGAATTTTTCATAAAACTTATTTTTACTGCTTCTGTGAGTGGAATTTCGAAAATCTGAGAGACACGATTAATATGAAGGACTAAAATGTGGGTGAATGAGATGAAAATAATTTTTGGTGAATAGTAACTTTTTACTTTTATTTACCACGGTTAAAAGTAAATAGGATAATTAAGGGTAAAAATGATATTATTATTACCCTAACACATGCCCTAATTCAATTTGATAAGTGTAATTCGACCTAAGACAACCTTAGGAATAACATATGACCATTTAGGCCCACTTAGATTAGATTGGGACATTTATTATTATTTTATTTAAAGAAGGGTTAACATAGTTAAAATCAATGTTTAATAAGTAGATAATTTTTAATATAGGGTTATACATAAGATAAATTCGACTATAAATATTAATTAAAAAGATATCAATATTTCCTACATAATGGTATTTTATTTTAAATTTTTAGACATTAAATAATATAATTTATTTATGACACAACGATGATGCAGTAATTATCTAATTAATGGAATATTGACATAATTCACGTTATAAATACCCAAATAAATGTAATTTGAGACTTTTAATGAATTAAACTAATTTTATAGGTTAATATGACTTTTTAGTATTGATTTAAGTAACTTTGTTCGAATTAATAATTCTGTTATGATTTTCACAAAAATCAATTACTAAATAGTGTCAAAATTGACATAAAATAGTTTTTAAAACAAATATTATATTATTAATTTTTATTTTATTCCTAAAAATATATGTTTCGGACAAATGACTTAGATACATTTATATATATTAATAATAAACAACTTGGGGTTTGTTTGGATTGTTATAATATGTTTATTAATCTTATAGTGTAAGAACACATTAAGACACGGTAAAAGTAAAAATATCTTAATTAATGTTAAATCTAAATGATATGGTTAAAATAGGAACCATAACATTCTTAAATTGTATTTGATGAGTGTATTTCGTCCCATCCCCACCTTAGCTTCTAAATAAATCAATTTTGAGCTATTTAAAACCGAATTTGGCTTTATAATAAAATAATAGTTTTAGTTTTTCCATAGGTGCCCCTCTCCTCCTTTATAAAAGGGCACCTCCTCCCTCTCTTCAACACACCACTTTGAGCCTTCATGTTCGGCCAAACCCTTCCGAATTCTCCTCTCCCCTTCCCTAGAAACATCCTAGAGGTCTTGGTCTTCTTCAAACACCAATTTTAGTGCCCTAAGAGAAGGACTCAAAGTGGTTCTTCAAAGAAGAGGTAATGTCTGTTATCGGTTCTTTCAACTTTATTTCTTATTCCACTTCTTCTTCTTAGGTTGTTTCATTATGAAGTAATAATATAAGTATAACTTATATACTGATATTTTATTATAAGTATTAAACAACCCTATTTCACCATCTATCCATCCAGTGGAAAATGAAATCACCACGCGTGCGTACGTACGGAATACCGTCTCCACGCCGTGGTGTAATCTATTTTCCATCACCATCATACTTGGATGGGTATAATGGTTCAAATAAATAACTATATATGACTATGTTAAATTAATATTTATTATGAAAGAGTATACATACACTCCAATAAAATTCCACGATCTTGGGAATGATATCATCGCTTGTGCGTACGTACGGACTACCGTCTCCACGACGCGATGAGATTCACTCTCCATGTTAAACATTCATGAATGATAACAAAGTATATATAATGAATAATAATGAAATATATTACAGAATAATGATACTTTATTTATATATATATATATATATATTTATGTCATTTACTTAATTCCATTCAATTAAAAAGTGAAACGAAAACAGCGTTCATGCGTACGTACGGCCTACCATCTCCATGAAGGGTGTATTTCATTCCTTTTATCGATCTATAATATATATGTATATGATGAATATATATTATATATAAATCATGTTTTACATTATGGAATTATGTAAATAAGGATATAAGTAATAATATCAAGAATGAAAAGTCGAAACACATACGATAAATAAAATGATTTTACCCAAAACGCTGCTTTAACATTGAATTTACCAAAGAACAGGTAAAATAAAGTCATAAGTGAAACATATATGATATCATAAAAATTAATATGATTCTTTAATAAGTCAATGACATTATTTAAATCATTATACAGGAGGTTCGGATACGTACGAAGCATATCGGACCAAAGGTAAGGGAAATATCACAATCTCATTTTTATCCGAGATTGTTTATACTTTGGTATTTACTGGGGTGTATTTTATCATCCACATCCATGTTTCCTCAATATGTAATATTATTTCCATCCACCTACAGTTGTTTAAATCCCTTTTTACCCTTTGGTGAGTTTATATTAAATGATATGAAAGGAATCTTTTGTCATTTTTCGTACGAGGTACTTTTTGACTTTTCCGACAAAAGTACGAGAAGAATGTTTTTTTAACTTATACGGCATGATAGGATTTTTATGGTTTTATAAAGCCTCATTTTAATGAATAATACTCCAAAATATTTCATGACTATTTTCAACAAAATCATTTTCTTTTAAAATTGCATGACGTTTTGTGAAAAGAAATTGATTTTGAAGAAGAAAGGATATTTTCCTCATGAATTCATTTCAAGTATTTTATCAAAACCATTTTTCTATCTAAGATGACATTATTTTTTATTTGTATGATTCAAGTATAATGTCTCTATGATTTAAATTGTTTAACTTTTATTATTATGAAATTATATCCATTTATTTTATATAAATTATGTGATGATGGGATGATGTTTTTGAAACCCATTTCATTCGTTGGGTTATTATGAATGATGTATGTTTATTTTGTGGCACATGTAAGAATGATTTCATTATGAGATGGGTGAGACCTATATCTACCTCCAATTCATTGGGTAATGATTTTATATCTCATGAGATAGACATGGCTGGAACGGTAAGTTAATCCGGTTCAGTGTTATAGGACTGAAACGAGGAGTGAACTCGATTCAGAATGGGACTTTGTCCACTAAGATGGTCTTGGAAGCAATGCCTTGGCTACTATGGAAATTATTACATGTGCTTAATGGATTCCACAATTAAATGTTTTATTCCCATGCTATTTTATCATGGTTTATGTTCTATTATGATCTATGCCTTATGTACTTCCATGTTTTATGTCGTTGATCAAGATTTTGATGTTTAAACATTATGTTCATATTTTTATGTTCAAATGTATATGGTATGTTTTATTTTATCCATGATTACCCTTACTGAGAATTTGTGCTCACCCTTTTTATGTTTTATTTTCCCCCAGGATCAAAAGAAAGGTTTTAGGTAAGGAAAAAAAGTGGAAGATCTATATGGGAGATGTTGAAGATCATTCACCACGATTAGAAAATTACGTTCCAAGTTTCCAAAGACACTAAACTATTACGGTCCGTGTGTGTCTGTTTTTGATATTTATTAAGTATTCCGTAAAAATAATGTAATGTCCATGTACGTTAGGCTTCGGGTCTCTTGAGTTTGTATTAGAGGAAAGGTTTATTCAACCATTGGAAACTAGGATGTGAGAACTTTAGTGAGATCCCTAGAGATATTTCTAAGGTATGTCTAGGGATGTCCCTAAGGTTATCTATACGTATAGGATATAGTCCTAGAACTACGGTAACGATCTAAGAATTTAACCTAAGATGTTAGATATTGAAGGTACTCCCCCTTTATTATGTTGTTTACCCTAGTATGATTTTTCCCTATCACACTATTCTTTTTGGGTTTTAGACGATGGATGGAACCCGATGGAACCTTGTAGATCAATGTAATGGACAATGCAATGATTTTCCTCCTGAACAATCAAATGTTATGGTAGATGGAGTGCAAAATATTATTGCTATACTTACACAAGTAATGAATCATTCTGGACTTCCAAATGAGTAGAGAAGGGAATAATATTCTATTGAGTCCTTCATGAGGAAACATCCACCTTCTTTTAGTGGGTCTTATGATCCACTTGTTGTTGAACAATGGATCAGTACTACTGAAAAGATATTTTCAGTTTTGGAATGCTCGGAAAATGATAAATTCATCTTAGCAGTGTATCTTTTGGAAGGTGATGCTGATCAATAGTGGAATCGTATCAAGAATACGATGCCAAGAGATGAAATTGAGTCCATGGAATGGGGCGAGTTCATGAACTTATTTTTCAATAAGTACTTCCCTCGTATTCCTAGAACAAAGACGGAGGAGTTTCTTGAACTAAAGAAAAAGGATGATGAATCTGTTGGTATATATGAAGCGAATTTTACAAGGCTTTCAAGGTATGCATCCAGATTTCTCATCCAGCCCGAAAGTAAAGTTGATCGATTCTTTAGTGGCTTAAAACCAAATATTCCAAGGGAATTAGCTATAAGATACATTAGTAGCTATGAAGAAATTTTGCGTTGTGCTATCAAGGTAGAAATGGAAGTTGGTGTTACTTATCCATCTCATAGTTTTGACAAGAAACAAAAGATGGAGTTCAAGGATAAATCTCAGAATAATGGTGAAAAGAAGATGAATGTTTCCTTATGCTCAAAGTGTGTAGAGAAGCATGGTGGAGATTGTCTTAAAGGGACTAGAAAATGTTTTAAGTGTAGAAAATAAGTTCATCGAGTAGCTGAGTGTCTAAGTAATGGAAAAAGGGTTTCTAATGATGTGAATAAAGAAAAGATTGTAGAGAATGCACCACCAACACTTCAATGCTTCAAGTGCAAGGAAATGTGGCATTATGCTAATAAATTCCCTAATCCAAGGGTTAGTGATGATCGACATGAGCTACCAAATAAGGCAAAGCACAAAGGGAAGTCACATGCGATCACTATTGGTGATGTTGAATATGAAAACGATGTGGTGGAATGATTAAGTTTTTATGTAATGGGATTCCAAAATAATGTTTTATATAGTATCGTGGAATATTGGAATATTTATGTATTGGTCTATCGTGGTTTTCAATAGTACAGGTAACCATGGAATGCGATTGAGATATTTTTGGAAAAAAAGATGATATGCGCATAATGAAGGGAAAATGAGAAAATGAAATGTTAGGAAGTATTAATGAGATCATGATTGATTTAAGGACTAAGTCATATAATGGTTTGAGTATATAGAATTTTGAGGATTTTGATATGTGGAAAGAGTGAACTTTTAACATCACTCATGTTTTCAATAAGGTTTAATGGGTATTCATTTTTTTTCAAGACAATACATGATTAAGGTATTATAATGTTTGGAATGTGACCAAAAAGACATATCTCATCATATATGGGGATCATCAATGGTATTAACATGCTAGTTGTATGAACTCTTTGGTAATCGTTTTCACTATAATATGATATTAGACACTATTATTTTGGATAAGCCTAAAGATTGGAATGGATTATGTTGGACATAAGTTAGTATTGTTTAAGGATAGATGTTTTTTCGATACTATTTCTGGGATGTTATAGTATTGTAGTTTTAGAAAAAGGACAACCTGCAGGATGGGCGACAACCCATCGCGTCGGACAAGGCTATGAGAATCGAACCCACAACCGAAGTGTGACTGGCCTTTATCGCCTACCACTGGCCTACAGGAAGTCCTTGTTTAGTGTAAACTAGTTTTATTATATTAAGCAGTATGATATAAGAATTATAAGTACATTTTAAGAACCATATACGATTAATATCACTATAGATGGGCTTATGTATTTTTTGATAACATTTCTAACCTTTTGTTTGAGACAGATGGAATGACCCATCATTCTATCCCATGATATGCTAACACATCATGAATGACAAATTCAACTTAATTTATTTAATAGATGAAGTTGAAATTGTCTATAGAATGACCAACAGTGAGACTATACCAAAATCACGAAAGAATTTCTTCTAATTCAAATTTCATCAACTTTAGGGAAATGATCTTGAAATCCAAAAATGTTATCCAAGTGATCTTATATCTGATGAATCAGATGGTACCTTAGATCGTCACAAATTTATGGCTTTGTGATTGCTGGATTTTCTATAGCCATGTTCTCTACCACCATCCATCAGAACATGATGGTTAGATTTCTCTTCCATATCCATATTTTCACCTATGTGGAAACCCATTGATTAGTTTATTTGGGTAACCGTTTCGTATCATACTTTTGTTTCTAAAGATTGGTTTTGGTATTCCTTTTTACGATGTGGTTTTCTATTAATGATACTTTCGAGTAGTAAACCAATTATTACCCCAACGAATTTCGAGAGCGAAATTCATTTTAAGGGGGGTAGAATGAAACACCACGAGATTTTATGAAAAATATTCTTTTTAATTTCCTTAATGTCTTGTGTTTAATGCTGCACCAAAAGGAGCTTGCACAACACGCATCCTTGACTTGCCTAGCATTACACGCAATCACGACCTTCCTCGATAGCATGTGTAGTACTCAATACCGAGTTTCACTAAACAACGATACGCTATTAAAATATTATTAAAACTAGTCGTTATGATTAGTAATAACCATTTTTTGAAATTTTGTAAAATTTTATTTTTCAAAATGGACTTCATTTTTGGATTCGGAATATCGAAATTATATTACGGTGAAATTTTGGTACATTTCGGATAACTTTCATTTTTTGATGAATAGTGAAAATTACTAAATTTTAATTAAAAACAACATTTTTAATCGAAATAATTAATAGTGATAAATTATTAATTTGAGTGGTTTTAAAGTATATTTATAATATATTTTTACGATTTAATACAATTTTGGTCATTGGATGTAATTTCACATTTAAACCAGACATAAACAAGTGTCAATCTTTTGATAGTTATTGTCTCTTAAGAACACGCTATTTGTTTTGACGATGGGAATTAATTTTTAAATTAATTAATGAAACTAATATGTTTTGAATTTGGTAAAATAGACATCATTTTTGAGTTCATAATATCAAATATAGCTTAGGCCTAATTTTTGGTATTTTTCTGGAAACTTTAATTTTGTGATGAATAGTGAAATCACTAAATGGTAGTTAAAAAATAGAATTTTTCATAAAACTTATTTTTACTGCTTCTGTGAGTGGAATTTCGAAAATCTGAGAGACACGATTAATATGAAGGACTAAAATGTGGTTCAATGAGATGAAAATAATTTTGTGTGAATAGTAACTTTTTACTTTCATTTACCACGGTTAAAAGTAAATAAGATAATTAAGGGTAAAAATGATATTATTATTACCCTAACACATGTCCTAATTCTATTTGATAAGTTTAATTCGACCAAAAACAACCTTAGGAAATAAATATGACCATTTAGGCCCACTTGGATTAGATTAATAGATTTATTATTAATTTATTTAAAGAAAGGTTAAAATAGTAAAAAATCAAAGTTTAATAAGTAGATAATTTTTAATATAGGGTTATACATAATATAAATTCGAATATAAATATTCATTAGAATGAGAAAAATATTTACTACATAATTGTATTTTATTTGTAATTTTTAGACCTTAAATAATTTAATTTCATTATGACACAACGATGATGCAGTAATTATCTTATTAATGAAATATTCACATAATTGATGTTATAAATACCCAAATAAATGTAATTTTAGACTTTTTATGAATTCCACTAATTTTCAAGGTTAATATGAAATGTTATTATTGATTTAAGTAACTTTTTCGAACTAATAATTCTGTTATGAGTTTCACAAAAATCAATTACTACATAGTGTCAAAATTGACATAAAATAGTTTTTAAAACAAATATTATATTATTAATTGTTATTTTATTCCTAAAAATCCAAGGTTCGGCCAAATCGCTTAGATAAGGTTATATATATTAATAATAAACAACTTTGGGTTCGTTTGTATTGTTATAGTATGTTTATTAACCTTATAGTCTAAGAACACAAAAAGACACGGTAAGAGTAAAATTATCTTACATAATGTTAAATCTAAATGATAAGGTTAATGTAGGAACCTAGACTTGTATAAATTATATTGGATGAGATTATTTAGACCCCTCCCCACCTTAGCTTAGAAATAAATCAATTTGGAGCTATTTAAAACCGAATTTGGCTTTACAATAAAATAATATTTTTAGTTTTTCCAAAGGTGCCCCTCTCCTCCCTTATAAAAGGGCACCTCCTCCCTCTCTTCCTCACACCACATTGAGCCAACAAGCTCACCCAAACCCTGGAAAATTACCTTTTCCCGATCCCTAGAAACATTCTAGAGGTCTCGGTCTTCTTCAAAGACCAATTTTAGTTCCCTAAGAGGAGGACTCAAAGAGGCGCTTCAAAGAAGAGGTAATGTCCGTTACCGATTCTTTCAACTTTACTTCTTCTTCCACTACTTCTTCATAGGTTGTTTCATTATGAAGTAATAACATCAGTATCACTAATATACTTATATGTTATTATAAGTATGAAACAACCCTATTTCACCATCTATCCATCCTATGGAAAATGAAATCACCACGCGTGCATACGTACGGAATACCGTCTCCACACCGTGGTGTAATCTATTTCCCATCACCACCTTACTTGGATGGGTATAATGGTTCAAATAAATAACTATATATTATTATTGTAAATTGATATTGATTATGAATGAGTATACATACACACCAATACAATTCCACGATCTTGGGAATGATATCATCGTTTGTGCGTACGTACGGACTACCGTCTCCACGACGCGATGAGATTCACTCTCCATGTTAACCATTCATTAATGATTATAAAGTATATATAACAAATAATAATTAAATATATGACATAAGAATGATACTGGATTTATGTATATATATATATATATATGTATTTCATTTACTTAATTCCATTCAATTCAAAAGGGAAACGAAAACGGCATTCATGCGTACGTACGGCCTACCGTCTCCATGAACGGTTTATTTCATTCCTTTTATCGATCTATAATATATATGTTTATGATGAATATATATTATATATAAATCATGTCTTACATTATGGAATTATGTAAATCAGGATATATGTAATAATATCAAGAACGACAAGTCGAAACACATACGATAAATAAAATGATTTTACGAAAAACTCTGCTTTAACATGGAATTTACCAAAGAACGGGTAATATAATGTCATAAGTGAAACATATATGATATCATAACAATGAATATGATTCTATAATAAGTCAATGACATTATTTAAATCATTATACAGGAGTTTCGGATACGTACGAAGCATATCGGACCTAAGGTAAGGGAAATACCACAATCTCATTTTTATCTGAGATTGTTTATACTTTGGTATTTACTGGGATGTATTTTATCATCCACATCCATGTTTCCTCAATATGTAATATTATTTCTATCCACCTACAATTTTATAATTCCATTTTTACCCTTTTTCTGATTTTATATTAAAATGTATGAAAGGAATCTTTTGTCGTTTTTCATTCGAGGTACTTTTTGACTTTTCCGACAAAAGTACGAGAAGAATGATTTTTTAACTTATACAGCATGAAAGGATTTTTACGGTTTTATAAAGCCTCATTTTCATGAAGCTTCCTCCAAAATATTTCATGACTATTTTCAACAAAATCTGTTTCTTTTAAAATTGCATGACATTTTGTGAAAAGAAATTGATTTTGAAGAAGAAAGAATATTTTCCTCAAGAATTCATTTCAAGTATTTTATCAAAACCTTTTTCCATCTAAGATGACATTATTTCATATGTGTATGTTTCAAGTATAATGTCTCTATGATTTACATGGTTTCACTTTTCTTATTATGAAATTATATCCAATTATTTTATATGGATTATGTGATGATGGGATGGTGTTTTTGAAACCCATTTCATTCGTTGGGTTATTATGAATGATGTATGTTTATTTTGTGGAACAAGTAAGAATGATTTCATTATGAGATGGGTGGGACCTATATCTCTCTCCAATGCATTGGGTAAAGATTTTATATCTCATGAGATAGACATGGCTGGAACGGTATGTTAATCCGGTTCAGTGTTACATGACTGAAACGAGGAGTGAACTCGATTCAGAATGGGACTTTGTCCACTAAGATGGTCTTGGAAGAAATGCCTTGGCTACTATGGTAATCATTACATGTGCTTAATGGATGCCACAATTACATGTTTTTTTACCATGCTATTTTATCATGGTTTATGTTCCATTATGATCTATGCCTTATGTAATTCCATGTTTTATGTCATTGCTCAGTATTTTGATGTTTAAACATTATGTTCATGTTTTTAAGTTCAAATGTATATGGTATGTTTTATTTTATCCATGATTATCCTTACTGAGCATTTGATATCACCCTTTTTATGTTTTATTTTACCCCAGGATCAAAAGAAAGGTTTTAGGTAAGGAAACAAAAAGTGGAAGATCTTTATGGGAGATGTTGAAGATCTTTCACCACGATTAGAAGATTACGTTCCAAGTTTCCAAAGACACTAAACTATTACAGTCCTTGTGTGTCTGTTTTTGTTATGTATTAAGTATTACACAAAAGTAATGTAATGTCCATGTACGTCAGGCTTCGGGTCTCTTCATACTGGGAGAAGGGCGACATGGAAGATGACCTCGTCTACCCAGATGGAGGTAGTCGGATGCTCAGATTGATAGGTAGGGCATGAACCGGACCACAAAGATGCCCAGGATGGGAACAACCCAAGCTGCTTTTCGTGGATCGTGCTAAATTAGACCAGGTTGACGGGAGACCTGGCAGGCTGGACCCCCGACCGAACTGAGCACTGTCCAGCAATGCGAGATGGGCCTTTCCTACATGCCATTCCTTAATGGGTCATGTCAAGTTAGTCAAACCATATCGAGGCATGTGGGCCCCATATTTTGGGTTGTTCTAGTCGGTTAGACTGGTTCTGCAAGACACCAACCCCATATTACTAAAACACCAATGTTGCTCAAACTGGGTGTCTTATTGAAGATCCTTTTACAGTATTGGAACACTCATGGTGAGGTATATAATTATTCATACTCTATAAAAGTTTTCATGGATGTTGTAATAGGATGAATGGATTAAAGAGGCATTCTTATGAAATTAGCATCACTATGTGCGGATATCCTATGGATTACTGAGACATGAAGACTACTGAAAATATACCATGTGAATATTAGCTATGATGGCCCTGTGGGAAGCTGGTTTGTGTGACCCTATAGTACCAATGTGGCGAGTGGATTTGTGTGACCTTGTAGACCCCCGAAACATGATGTGGAGTACCTTAGTATGATGGCCAGGGTGGGAGGTGGATTTGTGTGAACCGGTATGCCCATTATTGGGAGCAGCTCTACATTACCCAACATACATATGGTACTCATTATGAATGACTACAACATTAGTCCAATGTTAAGGAGATGCAACTCAATATAACATGGCAAGATCACGGTGGGGAACAACTTTGTGTGACCCAGCACACCCGCCACACTCATTGGGAAGGAGTTCTCTAGCATCCCAAGGTGTTTGGTGATACGATTGATGGTATTATTTTTTCAAACATTAGATTATACCTAAGTAGCACACCCCGATTATAACTTGGGAGTGGGTACTTGTGTACAGTATGGTACTCCCCCATCTCCGAGTTGCAATGAGGTGTGGGCCCCTAATAGGAGATGGAACACTGCAACGTATGGCCTATTGTCGCCTATCGACCGGTCAAAGTTCCGGTGCTCTGCTAATGTTTATAGTAGCATTTGGGTCGAATCCTCGTCGATGATACTTTGAAATAGTCATTTGTTTTTAGTTGATTGTATTCTGATTGGGGGGTTTTGATTTCAGAGCATAATTAAAATGACTAATTGATTATGATTGATTTAAGAAATTGATAATGATTGGAGTGAGTTCATTTTTAGGGAGTTAAGCTTGTGAAATCCTTGAGCTTTACTTTATATTTTATTTAAATTAACACCCACTTCACAAGTTGACGTCAATTAGAATTCCTAAGTGTTAAAGATTTAATCCAAGCCTTAACTTAATTAGGATTTGAAAATCAATCAGTAATTGTTTATGGTAGTATATTTATGGTTCCAATAATCCATGGAAACCACATGCTAAATAGAAGATTTCATTAATCCATGACATATTAAGTCCAACATACACAATGTTAAATTAATGAACACTCATCAAGAAAATACTCTCAATCACTTTACAACACTAAATTCTGACTCACCCCAATGAGATATTTACTCACCCATTTTGGTGTTTAATATTCTGGTTATAATAATTATGATGATAAATTAAGAATAGAAGAAAAAGAAATGGATTAGAAAAGAGTGGTACGTCGAACACACACACACGAACAATGATGATAATTAAAAACAGATTTTTGATTGAATGTGGAAGAAAAATAAAGGAAGTATATTTAACTGAACTTAAACTATTTTAATAACATTAATATTAAAATACAGAATTTGGAGGAGAATAAGAGATATTGAAGAAGAAACTTTCATTAAAACAGAATTACAAAATAATGGAATTACAAAATTACAAAAATGAAGAACACAAAAGTAAGTGAAAACAATGAGAGGAGGAAAGGTCTCTCAAGTGAAAACAAGAGTATGGAAGGTCCTCCCAAGCCTTTGGAAAGGCTTTGGTCGTGCCAATATGTTCTCCTCTCTTCTGAAATTCCAACCCCTTTTGAAGGAGAGGAGGGGATGTATTTATAGCCCAAGGTGGTGGAATTTTTACATTCTAGAAATAACCCTCAACTTGGCTCGCCGATATGTATATCCAGACAACCGAATATTGAGAAAAATGATTCTTCAAAGTTGTAGATAACAATTTCTTATGTCTATTGTGAAACGTTGGTGTCCATTGGACTTATTTCTTCAAATTTATAGCAGTTTTACTAAACAATCACGATCAGTCCATTTAAATACAGACTTTTTCAAATTCCATAATGTGAACGGGTTTTTGAATAGGAATATGCCCTCAAATAAATATAATTAATTCAAAAAAGTTGGTCGTCCAAATACCCTCTTTCACACATAAAATGCTCAGCTCGAATGGATGATTACCTCAGGAGAAATTGCAAAATTAGTGTGTTGTTTATAATTCCCGGCCAGAATGGTGGACTGGACTTTAATTCATCATTCGGGCCCTCTTTTATTTGTTATTGGGTTCTGTAATTTTTATCATGGACTCCGGTAAATTTCCTCCGAACTTGGGAGGAGTATTAAGGTATTTGGACTTCTGGATTGATCCCAGTAATTCAATTTTCATATATGGTCTAGTTTCTTCACAATTTCCTTGGCACTTGTTGTGGGGTCCATATGACCCTTTAAATAGACGAATTTTCCAAAGGTGAATTCTAATGAAATGTTTTAATTGCAATTGGGAACCGTACAAAACATGAATCATGAAATTTTCATAATTAGGGTGATAATTATTGTTAAAACATTAAACAAACTTGAATCAGGATAAATTCAAATAGTGCTCAAAAATTATATTTAATATTTAAACATTAATATTTCATAACAATTATCCACATTTCATATAAAATCAGTAAAGGGAGTATGTAAAAAGATATGAAAATATTAATAACATAAACTCACCCACAATTTGTTTTGTGCATGTCCTCATGTGCGACAAACTGAAACACAAGACAAAAACATTTTCACTCAACAACAAATATTAAAAAAAAAATTCTCCAATCAGGGGAGGTTTAGACTATTTCACTCATCCATTTTGAAATCCACCACAAGTTTTTACAGAAAACATGTTCCAAAACTAATTCATTTTATCATGTTGAAATTTAGAAATGGAAAATGTGGACACTCAAAACACACACCTCTCAAGATAATAAAATTCATTTCTGGAGGTTAACTCTTTCACCAACCAAAAGTGAAAATAATAGAGTTTGTAAGAGATATCAACTTCCACTCCCTATCCAAAGTTCTCAAAAATCAATAGGTCATTTGGAGGGGTTTGTTTGTGGCTATTGGACGGTAGGAATATAAAGTCCAAGAGAGAGAATAATAGGGTTAAAATACCAACATAGAAAAACAATGCACATTTTTTTGAAATAAATCATGGAAGGAAATGAAAACACATATTTACAAGGTAATGATTGTGTTAATAAAGACACAATAGAGGAATAAAATATGAAGCGGATGAGAAGGTGAAATATTTACAAACCACCAAACATCTCCCAATGATGTAATAATATAATGCAAGTGTTCTTTTATTCATTTTTTTCTTTTTTTTCGAAAGATTATCTTGGAAATGATCTGACACTCATAACCCAACCCATGATTGATCTCATCACGACACTAATTGTAATATTTATATCTAGATCAAAGTTTGAGGAAGAGATATTTTTGACCCACCCAAGACACAACCCATTCTTTCATCATTTTTTTTATTTTTTTTGATATTTTATTCATCATCCTTTTTTTTGAACACTTTTCAATAACATTTAAAAAATTACATAAATGGATGTTCATTATATTACCCAAAAAAACAGAATGACAACCTCCCCCCACATTGAAATGGATGCTTTCCCACAAGAGTATGATAACATGGTGAAATCAAAAAAGGGTACCCAAAATGAAATCCATCCCCCCCACACTTAAAATTTTGAAAAATAATGCAATGAAAATCTATGTGGATATTGGGTGGGAAAAAGGTATTGGTCTTGTAATGTGGATATCAAAGAAAAGGTTTTCATATGCTCGATGGGGCTTTCAAAAGGAGGATTGATGTATGGTTAATGGGAGGCTATTTGGATATTATAATTCTCATGTGGTTCATAATAATGCCCATATCAAATTAATGCACACTAAGGTAGGAAATTCAGCTCAAATGTCCACAAACATAAGACTCACAAATGGGGGTGAAAACACACATTTTAAAAATATGGCCATAGGTGGCCTTGGCATGAATGAAAATGTTGATCCTCATGGTTTGGGAAAAGAATTTTCCAAATAAGAAATTGAGCATTCAAATTTTGTTAATTTTGACAGAAAATTATTTATCCAAAGTCTTGATGAAAATAAAAAAAAATTGAGATGAAAACATGTCTGTTAACTCCCCAAAATGGTTGGACAAAATTTCAAAACTTGATGGTGAGTAAGCCTGACTATTTTTATTTGTATTTTTTAAGTGATTGTGTTTTTTTTGTTTTTTTAGTTATTATGGTTCTTTTTAAATACACACCCACACAAGAAAGATAAAAATAAAGGGTTTGATGAAGAAAGTGGTAAAAAAAATTATAGAGATAGGAAGAAGAAGAATGACATAGAGAGGGATAGATAGAGAAGAAGAGTTAATGGAAGAGAGGTGCCACCTTGTTTGGATTTCGTTGGTTGCGATATCCATCCAGTAGTGGGTCAGCTAGAGAAGTTGGGGATCCAGTGGAAGTCGATGTTGATCCAGGATTGTGCATCCTCTCATGGTGATGCTTTAACTGATGCCCATTAACTGTGAATGTCATTTTGGAAGAGGGGTCTTGGACTTGCACTACACCAAATGGGTAAACATTAGTAATAACAAAAGTTCCTTACCAATGAGAATTAAGCTTACCTGGGTGAAGTCGAAATCTATAATTGAAGAACATTACCTTTTCACCTTCATGAAATACCTTTCTCAGGATGTGTTTTTCATGGAGTACCATAGCCTTCTCTTTGTACATATTGGAATTCTCATAGGATTCATGTCGAAGCTCCTCCAGTTCAGCCAATTGCATCAATCTTTCTTCACCTGATTTTTTACAATCAAAAGTATAGGTTTTCAAAGCCCAAAAAGACTTATGTTGGATTTTAACTGGTAATTGACACTCTTTACCAAAAACTAGCCTAAAAGGATACATCCCAATGGGTGTTGTATAGGCAGTTTGATAAGCCCAAAGGCCTTCACCAAGTTTCTTAGGCCAGTCTTTTCTGGTGGGCTTAACAATTCTTTCAAGTACCCTTTTCACTTCTCTATTAGAGAGTTCAGCCATGCCATTTGTTTGGGGGTGATATGTAGTTGATGTTTGATGTACGACCCCATTCTTTTTCAGAAGAGCTTCCATGGTTCTATTACAAAAAATGGGTTCCTAAGTCACTGATCAAGGCACGTGGTGTGCCAAATCTTTGGAAGTTGTGGGTCTTTAGGAACTCACTAACAGTATGATCATCATCCTTCCAAGTGTGTTTGGCCTCAACCCACCTTGAAACATAATCGACCGCATAAGAATGTATGAGAATCCATTGGAAATGGGAAATGGTCCCATGAAATCGATGCCCCAAACATCGAAGCTTTCACAAAAGATTAAAGGCTTTTGGGGCATTTCATTTATTTTGGAGATTGTGCCGAACTTTTGGAAAGTGGGACGTGATTGACAGAACTCATGTGAGTCCTTGAAGAGTGAACGCTAGAAGAATCCGGAGTCTAGGACCTTTCGGGAGGTCCTTTGTGGTCCAAAGTGACCACCTTCGGGAAGTGAGTGACAAAATTATAAGATGGAAGAATGCTCAATCTCTTCAAGACATCTTCTAATTACCATGTCTGCCCCAGTTTTCCAAAGTTTATTTTCTTCGCAAAAATAGTATTTTGAATCACTTTTCATCTTCATTTTTTGTTCTTTTGAAAACTTTTCAGGAAAAACACCAGAATCCAAATAATTTAAAATTGGGGCATATCATGGTAACTTTGGAGTGAGAGACGAAAGGTTCTCAATGGGGAATTTAGGATCAATGATTTCTGAATGAGAATAATTATAAATTCTACTCATGTGATCAGCCACAGGGTTTTCTTTTCCAGGTCTGTCTTTGATTTCAACGTCAAACTCTTGGAGCATTAGGATCCATCTCATTAGCCTCGGTTTGGAATCTCTTTTCTTGAGTAAGAACATAATAGTAGAATGATCTATGAAGATGATGATTTTTGGCACCTAAGAGATAGGACCAGAATGTATCTAAGGCAAAAACCACTGCTAGAAGTTCCTTTTCAGTCACTGTGTAGTGATATTGAGTTTCATCCAATGTTTTTGAGGCATAATAGATGACATGAGTAATTTTTTCTCTTCTTTGACCAAGAACAGCCCCAATGGATCAATCAGAAGAATCACAAATTAACTCAAAGGGTAAGGACCAATCTGGGGGTTGTATTATTTGGGCAGATGTTAGAGTAGTTTTGATTTCAACAAAGGCTCTTTGTAAACCTCATCAAAATTGAAAGTGAGATCATTTTGGAGCAAATGAGTGAGTGGGAGGAAAATTTTACTGAAGTTATGGATGAATCTCCGATAGAAACCAGCATGACCAACAAATGAACGGATGTCTCGAATAGAGTTGGGTTTAGGAAGTTATTGGATTACTTTAATTTTGGCAGGATCGACTTCAATACCATCTTTTGAAACTATGTTCCCTAGAACAATCCCATTTGCAACCACAAAGTGACATTTTTCAAAATTTAACATAAGATTACAGTTGACACACTTTTGAAGGACTAGAGAGATTGAATGCAAACAAGATTCAAATGACTCACCATAAAAGGAGAATTCATCCGTGAAGATTTCCATGCAGTGTTCAATGAATTCCGAAAAGATACTCATCATACACCTCGGGAATGTTGCAGGATCATTGAAAAGTCCAAAAGGCATTCGTCTATATGCATATGATCCAAAGGGGGATGTGAAAGTAGTCTTTTCTTGGTCATGAGGTGAGATTGGGATTTGAAAATAGCCGGTGTATCCATCAAGAAAGCAATAGTGTGACATTCCATCCAAACTTTCTAGCATTTGATCAAGGAATGGAAGTGGGTAGTGATCTTTTGATGTTTCAACATTCAATTTCCTATAGTCATTGCACACACGCCATTTTTTCTTCACTCGAGTTGTGACTACCTCTCCATGTTCATTTGTGACAACAGTTATCCCACCCTTCTTATGTACAACTTGAATTGGAATAACCCATTCACTATTAGAAATTGGGTAGATAATACCAGCTTCAAGAAGCTTGGTGTTCTCTTCCCTAACTACCTCAAGGATGAGTGGATTGAGTCTTCTTTGTGGTTGTCTAATTGGTTTGGATTACTCCTCAAGAGGGATGTGATGCATGAAAAGGGCAGGGCTGATTCCTGGTATGTCGTCTAAGGTCCAAACTAAGGCCTTTTTGTTTTACTCTAATACTTGAACAAGTTTGGACTCCTCGGTTTCAGTATGTGTGGTAGAGATAATGACAGGATATGAGTGATCATGGACGAGGAATGCATATTTCAGGTGTGCAGGAAGTGGTTTCAGATCAGTCTCATCTTTCACTTTTAGGCTCGAGAACTCAGGAATGGAAGAAGGGACTTCAGTTTCTTCAGGTTCATTTTCCTTAATACTGTCCATGGTGGAGCAGTAGAGATCAGAGTTGAGATGGGATTCAAGAGAGTTTTCAAGATCCTCTAAATTGATGGAGTCTATGAATGAAAGGTCCACATAAACTTCGCCATTTATGACTTTGTTAATCATGGTGCATATTTCACTAGGTCATTTATCATTAGAACATGAAGATCTTGTTGGATTGAGGTTCGATTGACTATTAGAAGTGTCCTAGGAAACATGGATTGAGAATGCAGAGTGATCCTCCGATGGGTATCACATGGCTTGGAAAATGTTGATCTTGACCAGTTGGTCACCGAATTCCTTGGATATGATGCCTGAATGGACATCAATCTTGGTTCTTGCAGTCATGAGGAATGGTCTTCCTCGAATTAGGGGATATTGAGAAAAGGTCATCTCACCTTCCATGTCTAGGACATAGAAATTAGAAGCGAATACAATATCATTAAATCGGACAAGGACATCCTCAATTATTCCCTCGGGACAAGCTGTGCTTCGATTGGCTAACTGAATGACAACACATATTGGATGTAAGGGACCTAGACCAAGGTTGGAGAAGATGTATTTGGGCATGCCATTAATTGAGGCTCCTAGGTCTATGAGTGCATCATCAAAGTTGGAACATCCAATTCGGCATGGGACTGTAAAGGTACCAAGATCATTGCACTTAATGGGTATGGACTGCTAGGTGGATAAATTTTCAAAGGTCCTAAGTTTCCTCTTGTGGGTGCACAATTCCTTAAGAAACTTGGCATACTAAAGAATTTGTTTTATGACATCTAATAGGTGAATGTTGACTTCAACACGTCTAAAAATGCCGAGCATTTCAGGATCAGGTTCAAAGGACTTCCTTGGTTTAGAAACGTCTTGAGGAAAATGAATTGGGTTCCTAAGTGGAATTGAAGTAGGTGAGGGAATGGTTTCATGTTCATTTTCATGTTTATTTTTCTTTTCATTTTCTAGTTCAACATTCAAAGGAGGGCTAGAGGACTTATCTGGAAGCATAGAAATGTTCTTTCTCGATCTAAGTGCAATTGCACTTACATTACCCTTGGGGTTGGGTAATGTTTGAGCTGGGTGTTGGGACGAATTTGATTGTTATTGCTGGCTCAGGTGTGATTCATGTTGACCTATTTGAGTTTCAATAGTTTTAAGGAAAGAACGGGTGAATGAGGCAAGATCTTCCACTGCACTTTCCCATGGTTTCTTGGAAGAAGAGGCTTGTCCCAGATTGGGATTCCCTTGATTTTGGTTCTTGAGAAATTGATTGTATTGGTTTTGGAATTGGGAGGGATCACTAGGACAATGGAATCTAGGAGAAGGATTGTTCTTTTGAGGTTGAGTAATAATAGGATATGGTTGATGGAAGTTACCACCACCTTGACCATATGGGAATTGGTTTGGGTTTTGAGGATGGAATTGAGTGGGGTGCGATATGGGATTACCATACCTAAGGACATGGTTATTGGAAGAAGATAAGGGCTTGGAGTGAGGTTGGTTAATGTTTCTGACAAACTGACCGGATAGTTGAGGATTGGTGTTCTGCTGAGAATATGCTACATTGAGCTACATTGGTCCAGATGAATCGGATTTATCCTCTTGAAGTTGTGGACTTGTGTCAGTTGGATGAGAAGGAGAGTTGCAGATTCCACAGTTTTTGATAGGTCCAGGAAACATTGATTGTGGATAAGACGAGGATGGGGATTTGGTAGTTACTGCTAGTTGTCTCACAAGACCTGTAAGTTCACTCATCCACTAGGTCATTTTGTTCGGTTCAATTGATTTATTATCATGGGCTTGTTTGACTTGAACATGTGATCGAGTATAGAATTGTTGTGTGTTTTCAGACATGTTACTTAGGAGATCTCTTGCAGCTGCAGAAGTTTTATCAACAAGAGCACTGCCACTTCCAGCATCTATGAGAGGTATCTCCATAGCCAATAACCCCTCATAGAATTATTGGATCAAGAGTTGGTCAAGAATTTGTTGGTGTGGGCATGTTTCAACAAGCTTTTTGAACATCTCCCAGTACTCATGGAGTGATTCACATGGGAATTGGTGAATACCACTTATTTCCTTTCAGATAGAAGAAGTATGAGTAGCAGGAAAGAATATCTCTAAGAAGAGTCGCTTCATGTCATTCCATTTAGATATGGAACCAATAGGTAGGTAGTAGAGCCATGACTTAGTAGTGTCAGCTAGGGAGAAAGGTAATTTTCTATGTTTGATTTGTTCTTCAGAAACCCCTTGAGGCTTCATGGTAGAGCACACCACCTGGAACTCTTTAAGGTGGAGATGTGGATCCTCACCAGCTAGCCAGTGGAAATGAGGAAGAAGATGTATCAAACTCGATTTGATTTCGAAGTCAGCCTCTATGTTTGGATATTTAATACCAAGAGGTTGGTAATTCATATCAAGGGTAGCATGTTCTTTAAGTGTTCGTTCCATAGGATTGGCCATATCTAATTCAATTGGTTGGACAAGGATTGGTTCTTGAATTATTTTATTATCTCTTTTGTTCCTCCTAAGTTGGCGAAGTGTTAGCTCAATTTCAGGGTAAAAAAAATCAAATGGATTGTTTGGATGGCTACAAGGAATTCAGAGAGATGTTGGAATAAAGAGGAAGTAGAGTTTTTCTTTGTATTTATTTCTATTTATGATTTTTATGAGAAGACGGGTTTTTCTTTGTGTGTTTTTTTTAATTTTTTTTAAATGTTTTTTTTTGTATTTTTTTTTACAAAAACCAGAAATTAATGACTACTTAAAGCACCATACCCGGCAACGGTGCCATTTGAAACGCACGGCTGATTGTCTCCTATCGACGGGTGTAACACCCCCTGCTTCTATGGTACGTTTCCCTTTGAATAATGCGATAGTGTGTGTTGTACGCAACGTCGAGTTTTAACACACACCACAACTAATTAAACTAGCCGTTGTGAATAGTAATACCTACTTTTTGAAATCATATATATTTTATATTTCAAAATGGACTTCATTTTTGGATTCGGAATATTGAAATTAGCTTAGGGTGAAATTTTGGTACTTTTCGGATAACTTTTATATTTTGATGAATAGTGAAAATTACTAAATTTTAATTAAAAACAACTTTTTTAATCAAAATAATTAATAGTGATAAATTGTGAATTTGAGTGGTTTTAAAGTATATTTAAAATATATTTTTACCATTTAATATAATTTTGGTCATTGGACATAATTTTACAATTAAACCGAACATAAACAAGTGTCAATCTTTTGATAGTTATTACCTCTTAAAAACACGCTTTTTGTTTTGACAGCGGGAATTAATTTTAAATTAATTTCTGCCACTTCTGTGTTTTGAATTTAGAAAAATGGATTCCATATTTGGAATCAGGATGTCCAAATTGTGTAAATAGGTAACTTTTATTTTTAGACATTTTGAATAATTACTGTGTTAAATATTTTATTTACCATGGTTAAGGGTAAATCAGGTAAATAAGGGTTAAAACAAATAATATTATAATAATACAAAATTACCCTAAAACGTGTCCTAACCTTATTGGTGGAAATATACCCGACCCTGAGCATCCTTGGGTCAATTTGGGGACCCCTTGGAGCCACTTGTATGTGGTAGGGACACTTTATATTAATAAAGTTAAAATAAAAATAAAAATGGCATAAGCTTACATCCTTTAGAAGAACAATTTTTACATAGGGTTATGCATGTTGGATTTTCGATTATAAATATTCATTGGAAAGATAATAAGATTTCATACATAATGATATTTTATTTATAATTTTTAGACATTATATAATTTATTTTATTTATGACACAATGATGATGCAGTAATTACTATAATAGTGAAAAATTAAAATAATTGATATTATAAATACCCAAATAAATATAATATGAAAATTTTAATGAATTAAACTAATTTTCTAGGATAATATGATATATTAGGATTGATTTAATTGACTTTGTTCGAAGTAATCAATCTGTTATGAGTTTCACAAAAATCAACTATTGAATAGTGTCAAAATTGACAAAAAAGAGTTCTTAAAACAAATATTATATTATTAATTGATATTAAATTCCTAAAAATCTAAGGTTCGGCCAAGAGACTTATATTATGATAGGTTAATCATTACTGGACCACTTGGGGGTCACTTGGATGTATATAGTAAGTTTAGTGACCATATTATATAAAAATACAAAGAGACATTGTAAAAGTGAAACTAATTAACTTAGAGTTAATACTTAAAGATAAGGTTAATATAAGTACCCAAACCTGTATAAATTCTATTGGATGAGTTGTTTTCGACCTATCCCCACCTCAACCTTTTAATAGTAAACTTTGGAGCCATTGGAAACCGAATATGAATTTATTATAAATTAATATTTCTATCTTTCCCAAAGGTGCCCCTCACCCCTCTTATAAAAGGGCACTCCTCCTTCTCATTTCCTCACACCTCTCAAGCCACTTGGCTCGTCCAAACTCTTCCCAACTAAGCTCCCCACATCCCTATCCTCCTCCTTGAAGCTTCCCCTTAGGCAGAAAGCATTTCAAGAAGTCCTTTGGTTCCAACCAAAGTGAGTTACCTAAATTAAAGGTAACGATTTCTCTTAAATTATTTTCATTTATTTTGCTTCTTCAACCCCCAAAATCTTTTTATTTCCTTTCTTTTGTAACAACACCAGTATCCTCAATATACTAATATGTTGTTATAAGAAGGATCCAAACTACACATACACACAACTCCATCTAATGGATGATGAACATAATGTTTCTGTGGATGGCAAACTAACGCCTCACGAAACGATGATTGTTCAAAAACATCTTACCGCCTCTCATGGTGGCCATTATGATGGCACTGTAATTAAATATGATATTAATGATATATATTTTATATATAAGCTTCTGTAATTCCATTTTATTTCATACCATTATTCGTTTCATGTTGTATATACATACGATAATTTCATTTGAGGAAGTGCGGACTACCGCCCCCTTAAAATGATATGACTCGTTCATACCACACATGGAACGTATAAAGGATGGTGTTAATGAACATAAGTAACATATATAAAATATTATATTATACTGGAATAGTAATATACCTATGTATCATTTGGATTTGATTCTTTTAAAATAAAAATTAAATGGAAGTAGCGTTCGTGCGTACGTACGGACTACCGTCTCCACGAACGTGATAAGATTCATTCTCCATCATATCCATTCAAGTATTATTATCATTTTAGAGTTAAAAATAATGTTAATATCATTCTGATTATGAATAAGATATAATCTATCCATTACAAACATGTCTTACGTAACCAAATATTTAAGAAGAACGAATCGATTATCACCCGAAATGACGATAATTCTAAGATATTATTAACAAATCAATTTTAAAAGATCATATATGATATCATATTAATATATATGATTCTTGTATAATTTAATAACAATTATTTCACCATTATACAGGAGGTTAAACTACCCCAACCAAGGTAAAGTACAAGGTAAGGGTTATTTCACAATCTCTTCATTATCCGAGGTTGTTTATACGTAATAATCTACTGGGATATCTTTATTATCCACATCCATGTTTCTTAAAAATGTATTTCAAAACATTTTTACTATTTACAAGAATATGTGTTAAAGTCATTTATACCCTTGTTTTACTTTTTATAAGAGGTTTATAAAGGAATCTTTCCGTCGTTTTCAAAACAAGGTCCTTTTTAACCTTTTCGACAGAATTGAGGTAAGAATGTTTTTTTTAACTTATATGGCGGGTGCGGTAATATTACGCCGTTATAAAATCTTCAAAGCTTTCCTTACAAGCTTATAAGAATATTTTCAAAGAAAATGTTTTATTTTATATGGATCTTAAATTATTTCAAAATAAAAGGAGATATTTCTTTAAAAAGAATTTTGATTTCATCTACGTCAACATCCTTTGATGGATTTTAAGATTATTTGAAGTTGATTTATTATGATACAAAACTTCTATATTGTATTGAAGGTTTTGTGATATGTTTGACTATGGATGTGCTATTTTTATACCATTCATAGTTTATGGTGAAATTATTGACATTTCGTATGCTAGTTTTAATACGAATGTTTATGTTATGTTTAAACCTTTTCATATGGGAATGCATTGGACTTAATAAGTGACGGGTGGAGCCCGCTATAGCTCCTCGATGCATCGGTAGGTCTCATGAGACAAACTAGTGTCTTGGCACAAGGCCTTGACAAAATCTTATTTGTAGTCTTGGCACGAGGCCTTGGCAATGTGGTTATGATAGTCTGGCATTATGCATTCCAACATTATGAAAGTGGTTATTGATTTTTGCATGTGATTATTCATTTAGTAGAATATCCATGTGAATAAGTAAATGGCATTATTTCATTTTATTTATGCCATACCATGTTGAAAGTTCATATTTAAAAGGCTTTTGTTTTAGTTATACATTGCCTTAAATGTTTATTCTTATTTATGAAAGTTTCCACTTTATTGTTATCCTTACTGGGCATTTGAGCTCACCCCTTTTTTTTATGTTTTATTTTTCCCAGGATGTGAAGAAGTAAGTTATGAATGACCTACAGGGGTTTTATGAGGGGTTAATAGTGTGGATTGTGGAAACATTATGTTGTTGTATTAGTTTTTCATTTTATGATGTAATGTAAAACTTATGAATATATCTAGTGTTTCCAAGGCTACTAAACCAATCGGTCTTTCGAGATTTGATCTTTCTTGTGATCATGCCAATGTTATGTAATTAATGCACCGACTCTGGGTAGCTGGGGTCGGGGCGTTACAGTTGGTATCAGAGGAAGTTTAGTACAAACCTTGGAAACTAGATTTAGATAAACTCTGATTAGAGCACGTAGACCTAAGATGAACTTTGAGGATTAGTATAGAAGAACTTCCTAGAATTTTGGTATTGTAGAGATTTTGTGAGTTTTCCGAGCAATACATCCCTGTCTGGATACGAGCAGGTAGAGGCGGCTCTGGCACAGATGTACCTAGGGGTAAAACCCGAAAACACCGCTTTGAGCTAGACTCGAACGGGAACTGGTGCACGACAACGGGCCTTGCTGCACTCTTGGTTACGACACTCCCGGGGGATATGCTTAGGATAACTCTCATTATCTTTACAAATCATTATGAAGGGTTTATGAGTATATACTTCCTCAAAGAAAACATTTTTATGATTATGGATTATATCCATAAATAGTTCAATTTATGTTAAGTGTTTTATAAGTATGGGATTATGTATTTTGATTCATAAACTGATCTAGTTTATGCCATTGTTTAGAAATGGCGCCTAGTGGAAGAAATGGAAACCGTATCAATGCACGCACTCCATGTAGGGATTTCCCTCCTGCTCAAGATAATTATAGTGGGGCTGGTGATGCAACTGGTGCTGATCAGCTAATCACCATACTGGGACAACTTACTCAGGTTATGAATAATAACCTTACCCGTATGGAGGACCCTGATATGCAGCGTGGAGGATCAATGTTAGATCGATTCATGAGGCAACAACCACCAACGTTCAATGGGAATACAAATCCCTTAGTAGCTGAGCAATGGATATTTTCCCTAGAGAAAATATTTCAGGCTTTGGGGAGCAGTGAAAGGGAAAAAGTTATCATGGCAGTTTACCGCCTCACTGGAGATGCTGATCAATGGTGGTCATTGATTCAAAATACGAAGGAAGATGATGAAGTATCAAATATGGAATGGAGGGAATTCAAAGATCTGTTTTTAGAAAAATACTTCCCTCGCGACCATCGAGCGGATATGGAAAGACAATTTCTGAGTCTGAGACAAAAGGAGGATGAGAATGTCACAAAGTATGAGGCTAACTTTACAAGGTTAGCGAGGTATGCTGGAGATTATATTCGCAACCCAAGAAGTAAGATTGATCGTTTCTTTGATGGGTTAAAACCATTTCTCCATCGAGCATTAGTCTCACAATCCTTTTCATCGTACGAAGACATTGTCTCATGTGCTATAAAGACCGAAAAGGAATTCTCTAAGTCTTATGACTTTAAATCAAAGCAAGAGAAGAAGAGACCTGCTGATCAATCTGGGAATGGAAATAAGGGGAAGAAGGGAAAGGTTGAATATCCATCTTGTGGTAAATGCGGGAAGAAACATCCTGGTACTTGCTTGAAGGGAATGGGAGTCTGTTACAAGTGTGGTGAAAAAGGCCACCAAGCTCATGATTGCAAGGGGAAGAAGGAAGCTACCAACGTTCTGTGCTACAATTGCAGGGAGATGGGGCATTATGCAAATGCATGTCCTAAGCGTCAGGAGAACTTACCTCAGAAAAGGCCAAGGGATCAAGGCCAGGCTTATGCTATCACTACTGATGAGGTAGAAGCTCCGAAAGACGTGGTGGCAGGTAATCTAATGGTTTCCTCAAGTTTAGAAAATTCATTATTTGATTCTGGATCATCGCATTGTTTCATAGCTTCCCAGTTTGCTAAGAAAATTAGATATTTCCAATTTGATTTAATAAGGGAGTTGTCAGTTAAAACTCCTAAGGGAAGTATCGTTGCAACAAAGTTTTGTGAATCAGTCCCCATTAGAGCACATAAATTTTCTTTATCTGCTGATCTCATCGTCATACCTATGATTGAGTTTGATATAATCCTCGGTATGGACTGGCTTTCGGACTATGATGCGAAGATTTATTGTAAGAAGAAAGAGGTTATGATTCTTGATGATAATGATAAGGAACACCTTATTTTTAGAGCAGAATCGTCACCACCTAATTCTTATTTAGATCCACCCTCAATAGCTCAACTAAATTCAATTATTGGGGAGGAAGAGAATGAAATAACTGTGGGTGAGGAAAGGAATGTTCAAATAGAGGATGTACCTGTTGTGAAAGAATTTGTAGATGTATTTCCAAAAGATTTACCTGGACATCCTCCAGAATGAGAAGTTGAGTTTTCTATTGATTTGATTCCTGGATCAAGGCCTATATCGAAGACCCCTTATAGAATGGACACTGTAGAGTTAGTCGAACTAAAGAAACAACTAGAGGAATTGAGTAATAAGGGATTTATTCTCCCTAGTGTTTCTCCGTGGGGAGCCCCTGTTCTTTTTGTTAAAAAGAAAGATGGATCTATGAGGTTATGTATCGACTACAGGGAGATCAATGCTATAACGATAAAGAACAAGTATCCCCTACCTCGTATTGATGATTTATTTGACCAACTGCATGGAGCTCAATACTTTTCAAAGATTGACCTTTGATCTGGATACCATCAGTTGTGTGTGAAGAAGGAAGACATTCCGAAAACAGCATTTCGAACCAGGTACGGGCATTACGAGTTTACTGTAATGCCGTTTGGATTGACTAATGCACCCTCTGTATTCACGGATCTGATGAATAGAGTCTTCAAGGAGTATCTCGATGAATTTGTGGTGGTATTTATTGATGATATCTTGGTATACTCCAAAACCTACGAAGATCATGAAAATCACTTGCGCATTATCTTGAAGACTCTAAGGAGGCATGAATTATATGGGAAGTTTAGCAAGTGTGAATTCTGGCTTCAGGAGATTTCTTTTCTTGGCCATATTGTCTCTAAAGATGGAATCTCTGTTGATCCTTCTAAGACCAAGGAAATCCAAGAATGGCCAGCACCTACGAGTATAACTGAGGTACGTAGTTTTATTGGTTTGGCAGGTTATTATCGACGTTTCGTCCAGAATTTTGCCCGATTGGCTAACCCATTAACGAAGCTCACACGTAAAGGGGTTAAATTTGTTTGGACAAAAGAGTGGGAAGAATGTTTCGAAGAACTGAAGAGAAGATTAGTCAATGCTCCTATATTGACTCTACCACCGGGGAATGATGGGTTCGTTATTTATAGTGATGCATCGAAGAAAGGAATTGGCTGTGTCCTTATGCAGAATGATAGAGTTATTGCCTATGAATCACGACAGTTGAAAATTCATGAACAAAACTATCCTACTCATGATCTTGAGTTAGCAGCTGTGATCTTTGCTTTGAAGATATGGAGGCATTACCTCTATGGTGAAAAATGTGAGATTTGTACTGATCACAAGAGTTTGAAGTATATTTTCTCACAAAAAGAACTCAACATGAGGCAAAAGAGATGGCTTTAATTACTCAAGGATTATGATTGTACGATACACTACCACCCGGGGAAGGCAAACAAGGTGGCAGATGCTTTGAGTAGAAAAGACCATGGAGTTTTGAACAATATGAGAATTGAAAGGGATCCAATTTTCATGGATCTAGTGAAAATGGACATGGGAATAACCAGGGAAGGTGAAACATCAATGCTTTTTCAAATGGTTGCCAAACCATCTTTACTAGAAAGGATTAAGAGTTCTCAGACCGATGATGACGAATTCCAAAAGAAGATTAAAGCTGTGAATGATGGGAGATTGAGAGACTTTGCGTATAAAGGTGGAATTTTGAAATTCGGGAAGAGACGTTGTGTTCCCAATATACCTGATCTAAAAAGGGAATTGCTGGATGATGCTCATAGTTCCAATTTCTCTATACACCCTGGGAGAACCAAAATGTATAGAGATTTGAAGGAACATTTTTGGTGGGACAACATGAAGAGGGAGATTGCTGATTTTGTGTCAAGATGTATGGTTTGTCAACAAGTGAAAGCTGGAAGGCAACAGCCTGGAGGAGTCATGCAACCTCTTCCCATACCGGAGTGGAAATGGGACAATATTACAATGGACTTTGTCATGGGGCTACCAAAGACTCCTAGAAGGAACGATGCAATATGGGTTATTGTTGATCGTCTTACCAAGTCAGCACATTTTCTTGCTATAAGAGAAGATCTACCCCTGGAACGTCTAGCAAGACTATACATTAATGAAGTTGTGAGACTTCATGGAGTACCCCTATCGATTGTTTCTGATCGTGATCCCCGTTTTACTTCAAGATTTTGTAAAAGTCTTCAGAAATCCCTGGATACTGAACTTCATTTGAGCACTGCTTACCACCCTCAGACAGACGGACAATCAGAACAGACTATTCAGACCTTAGAAGACATGTTGAGATCTTGCTCACTTGATTTTCAGGATATGTGGGATCAATATTTACCACTAGTAGAATTTTCCTATAACAATAGCTTCCATTCGAGTATTCAGATGGCACCATATGAAGCGTTATACGGAAAGAGATGTCGTACACCAACCTGTTGGGATGACGTTGGTGAAAGAAAACTTGTAGGCCCAGAACTGGTGGAGGAAACGGTGGAAAAGGTGAAAGTAATCCAAAATCACATCAAAGCAGCTCAAAGTAGGCAGAAGAGCTATGTCGATAATCGAAGGAAGGATTTGGAATTTCAAGTCGGTGATCATGTTTTTCTGAAGGTATCTCCGTGGAAGGGAGTCATACGTTTTGGTAAGAAAGGTAAATTGAGTCCCAGGTACATCGGACCTTTCGAAATTCTAGAACGAATTGGGGTTGTAGCTTATCGATTGGCAATGCCGCCAAGTCTCTCCAAAGTTCACGATGTGTTCCACGTATCTCTGTTGAGAAAATACATGCCTGACCCAACGCATGTACTCATCTATGAGGAATTAGAACTGGAACCCGATCTGTCTTATTGCGAAGAGCCCGTCAGGATTCTTGATACAAGAGAACAAGTACTGATAAACCGGACGACGCGTCTGGTAAAAGTTTTGTGGAGAAACCATAAGATGGAAGAGGCAACGTGGGAACCCGAGGAACTTATGATAAAGAACCACCCGAGTCTTTTTATGCAGTAATACCCTAGAAATTGCGAGGACGCAATTATTTGAAGGAGGGGAGAATGTAACACCCCATGCTTCTATGGTACGTTTCCCTTTGAATAATGCGATAGCGTGTGTTGTACGCAACGTCGAGTTTTAACACACACCACAACTAATTAAACTAGCCGTTGTGAATAGTAATACCTAATTTTTTAAATCATATATATTTTATATTTCAAAATGGACTTCATTTTTGGATTCGGAATATTGAAATTAGCCTAGGGTGAAATTTTGGTACTTTTCGGATAACTTTTATATTTTGATGAATAGTGAAAATTACTAAATTTTAATTAAAAACAACTTTTTTAATCAAAATAATTAATAGTGATAAATTGTGAATTTGAGTGGTTTTAAAGTATATTTAGAATACATTTTTACCATTTAATATAATGTTGGTCATTGGACATAATTTTACAATTAAACCAAACATAAACAAGTGTCAATCTTTTGATAGTTATTACCTCTTAAAAACACGCTTTTTGTTTTGACAGCGGGAATTAATTTTAAATTAATTTCTGCCACTTCTGTGTTTTGAATTTAGAAAAATGGATTCCATATTTGGAATCAGGATGTCCAAATTGTGTAAATAGTTAACTTTTATTTTTAGACATTTTGAATAATTACTGTGGTAAATATTTTATTTACCATGGTTAAGGGTAAATCAGGTAAATAAGGGTTAAAACAAATAATATTATAATAATACAAAATTACCCTAAAACGTGTCCTAACCTTATTGGTGGACACATACCCGACCATGAGCATCCTTGGGTCAATTTGGGGACCCCTTGGAGCCACTTGTTTGTGGTAGGGACACTTTATATTAATAAAGTTAAAATAAAAATAAAAATGGCATAAGCTTACATCCTTTAGAAGAACAATTTTTACATAGGGTTATACATGTTGGATTTTCGATTATAAATATTCATTAGAAAGATAAAACTATTTCCTACATAATGATATTTTATTTATAATTTTTAGACATTAAATAATTTATTTTATTTATGACACAATGATGATGTAGTAATTACTATAATAGTGAAAAATTAAAATAATTGATATTATAAATACCCAAATAAATATAATATGAAACTTTTAATGAATTAAACTAATTTTCTAGGATAATATGATATATTAGGATTGATTTAATTAACTTTGTTTGAAGTAATCAATCTGTTATGAGTTTCAAAAAAATCAACTATTGAATAGTGTCAAAATTGACATAAAAGAGTTCTTAAAACAAATATTATATTATTAATTGATATTAAATTCTTAAAAATCTAAGGTTCGGCCAAGAGACTTATATTATGATAGTTTAATCATTAATGGACCACTTGGGGGTCACTTGGATGTATATAGTAAGTTTATTGACCATATTATATAAAAATACAAAGAGACATTGTAAAAGTGAAACTAATTAACTTAGAGTTAATACTTAAAGATAAGGTTAATATAAGTACCCAAAACTGTCTAAATTCTATTGGATGAGTTGTTTTCGACCTATCCCCACCTCAACCTTTGAATAGTAAACTTTGGAGCCATTGGAAACCGAATATGAATTTATTATAAATTAATATTTCTAGCTTTCCCAAAGGTGCCCCTCACCCCTCTTATAAAAGGGCACTCCTCCTTCTCATTTCCTCACACCTCTCAAGCCACTTGGCTCGTCCACACTCTGCCCAACTAAGCTCCCCACATCCCTCTCCTCCTCCTTGAAGCTTCCCCTTAGGCAGAAAGCATTTCAAGAAGTCCTTTGGTTCCAACCAAAGTGAGTTACCTAAATTAAAGGTAACGATTTCTCTTAAATTATTTTCATTTATTTTGCTTCTTCAACCCCCAAAATCTTTTTATTTCCTTTCTTTTGTAACAACACCAGTATCCTCAATATACTAAGATGTTGTTATAAGAAGGATCCAAACTACACATACACACAACTCCATCTAATGGATGATGAACATAATGTTTCTGTGGATGGCAAACTAACGCCTCACGAAACGATGATTGTTCAAAAACATCTTACCGCCTCTCATGGTGGCCATTATGATGGCACTGTAATTAAATATGATATTAATGACATATATTTTATATATAAGCTTCTGTAATTCCATTTTATTTCATACCATTATTCGTTTCATGTTGTATATACATACGATAATTTCATTTGAGGAAGTGCGGACTACCGCCCCCTTAAAATGATATGACTCATTCATACCACACATGGAACGTATAAAGGATGGTGTTAATGAACATAAGTAACATATATAAAATATTATATTATACTGGAATAGTAATATACCTATGTATCATTTGGATTTGATTCTTTTAAAATAAAAATTAAATGGAAGTAGCGTTCGTGCGTACGTACGGACTACCGTCTCCACGAACGTGATAAGATTCATTCTCCATCATATCCATTCATGTATTATTATCATTTTAGAGTTAAAAATAATTTTAATATCATTCTGATTATGAATAAGATATAATCTATCCATTACAAACATGTCTTACGTAACCAAATATTTAAGAAGAACGAATCGATTATCACCCGAAATGACGATAATTCTAAGATATTATTAACAAATCAATTTTAAAAGATCATATATGATATCATATTAATATATATGATTCTTGTATAATTTAATAACTATTATTTCACCATTATACAGGAGGTTAACCTACCCCAACCAAGGAAAAGTACAAGGTAAGGGTTATTTCACAATCTCTTCATTATCCGAGGTTGTTTATACATAATAATCTACTGGGATATCTTTATCATCCACATCCATGTTTCTTAAAAATGTATTTCAAAACATTTTTACTATTTACAAGAATATGTGTTAAAGTCATTTATACCCATGTTTGACTTTTTAGAAGAGGTTTATAAAGGAATCTTTCCGTCGTTTTCAAAACAAGGTCCTTTTTAACCTTTTCGACAGAATTGAGGTAAGAATGTTTTTTTTAACTTATATGGCGGGCGCAGTTATTTTACGCCGTTATAAAATCTTCAAATCTTTCCTTACAGGATTATAAGAATATTTTCAAAGAAAATGTTTTATTTTATATGGATCTTAAATTATTTCAAAATAAAAGGAGATATTTCTTTAAAAAGAATTTTGATTTCATCTACGTCAACATCCTTTGATGGATTTTAAGATTATTTGAAGTTGATTTATTATGATACAAAACTTCTATATTGTATTGAAGGTTTTGTGATATGTTTGACTATGGATGTGCTATTTTTATACCATTCATAGTTTATGGTGAAATTATTGACATTTCGTATGCTAGTTTTAATACGAATGTTTATGTTATGTTTAAACCTTTTCATATGGGAATGCATTGGACTTAATAAGTGACGGGTGGAGCCCGCTATAGCTCCTCGATGCATCGGTAGGTCTAATGAGACAAACTAGTGTCTTGGCACAAGGCCTTGACAAAATCTTATTTGTAGTCTTGGCACGAGGCCTTGGCTATGTGGTTATGATAGTCTGGCATTATGCATTCCAACATTATGAAAGTGGTTATTGATTTTTGCATGTGATTATTAATTTATTAGAATATCCATGTGAATAAGTAAATGGAATTATTTCATTTTATTTATGCCATACCATGTTGAAAGTTCGTATTTAAAAGGCTTTTGTTTTAGTTATACATTGCCTTAAATGTTTATTCTTATTTATGAAAGTTTCCACTTTATTGTTATCCTTACTGGGCATTTGAGCTCACCCCTTTTTTTTATGTTTTATTTTTCCCAGGATGTGAAGAAGTAAGTTATGAATGACCTGCAGGGGTTTTATGAGGGGTTAATAGTGTGGATTGTGGAAACATTATGTTGTTGTATTAGTTTTTCATTTTATGATGTAATGTAAAACTTATGAATATATCTAGTGTTTCCAAGGCTACTAAACCAATCGGTCTTTCGAGATTTGATCTTTCTTGTGATCATGCCAATGTTATGTAATTAATGCACCGACTCTGGGTAGCTGGGGTCGGGGCGTTACAACGGGTCAATGTTCGGGTGCTCTGCTAATGTGTATAACATCACTCGGGTCGAATCCTCAATGATGATACTTTGAAATAGTTGTTTGTTTTTAGTTGATTGTATTCTGATTGGGGGGTTTTGATTGAAGAGCTTAATTGAAATGACTAATTGATTATGATTGATTTATGAAATTGATAATTATTGGGGTGAGTTCATTATTAGGGAGTTAATCTTGTGAAATACTTGAGCATTGCTTTATATTGCATTTAAATTAACTCCCACTTCACAAGTTAACGTCGATTAGAATTACTAAGTGTTAAAGAATTAATCCAAGCCTTAAATTAACTAGGATTATAAAATCAGTTATTACTTGTTTATGGTAGTGTATTTATGGTACCAATAATCCATGGAAGCCACATGCTAAACAAAATATGTAATTAATACATGACATATTAAGTCCAACATACACAATGTTAAATTAACAAATACTCATCGAGCAAATACTCTCAATCACTTAACATCCCTAAATTTTGACTCACCCCAATGAGATATTTACTCAGCCATTTGGGTGCTTAATATTATGGTTATAGTAATTATGATGATAAATTAAGAATAGAATAAAATGAAAGGGATTAGAAAAGAGTGTTACATCGAACACACACACACAAACAATGATGATAATTAAAAACATATTTTTTAGTGAATGTGGAATCAAAATAAGGGAAGAAGATTTAACTGAATTTAAACTATTTTAACAACATTAATATTAAAATACAGAAGGTGGAGGATAATTAGATATATTGAAGAAGAAACATTCATTAAAACAGAATTACAAAAGAAAGGACTTACAAAATTAAAAAATTGAAGAACACAAAAGTAAGTGAAAACAAAGAAATGAGGAAAGGTCTCTCAAGTGAAAACATGATTATGGAAGGTCCTCCCAAGCCTTTGGAGAGTCTTTGGCCATGCCAATATGTTCTCCTATCATCTGAAATGCCAACCCCTTTTGAAAGGAGATGAGGGGATGTATTTATAGCCCAAGGTGGTGGACTTTTTACATTCCAGAAATACCTCTCAACTTGGATCCTTGATATGTTTATCCATACTGCAAAATCATGGAAAATATCCTTCTTAAAAGTTGTAGACAAATATGTCGTATGTCTACTGTGAGTATTTGGCGGCCATTGGACTTATGGATCCAATGTTATGGAGGTTTTAGTAAACAATTCTAATCTATCCATTTCAATATAGGATTTTTCAATGTCAATAATGTGAATGGGTTTTGAATAGGATGATGCCCCCCAAATAAATATCATTTCTTCAACATATCTGGCCCCCCGAATATCCTCTTTCACACTGAAAAAGGTTAGAATGAATCGATGTCTACATTTGGAGAAATTGCAAATGTATTTTCTGTTATTAATTCCCGGACAGAAGGGTGGGTTGGACTTCAATGCATCAGTTCGGCCCCTTGTATTTGTGATTGGGTTCTTAAATTTTTATCATGGACTCCTTTATAAGTCCTCTGAACATGGGAGGAGAAATAAGGTATTTGGACATATGGATTGAGCCCAGTAATTCAACCTTCATATATGGTCCAGTTTCTTCATAGTTTCGATGTCCCTTCTTGTGGGGTCCATATGACCCTTTAAAAGGATGAATTTTCCAAAGGTGACTTCTAATGAAATGTTGGAATTGGAATTGGGAACCCTAAAAACCCTAATCATGCAATTTGGATATGTTGGGTGATAATTATTGTTAAAACATTAATCTGACATGAATCTGGATACATTCAAATAGAGCCCAAAAATTATATTTAATTTTTAAACATTAACATTTCACAAAAATTATGCACATTTCATATAAAATCAGTAAAGGGGGTATGTAAAAAGATATGAAAATATTAATAACATCAAGCACCATCGAGTGTCAAACACATCTACGAGGAGTGGGCCCCTCCCCTTGAGGAGAATGGATACCTTTGTCAGATCATGCGCTCCCACGATGAGACTCATATGTGGGATACTCATTACTAGAGCGATTTAGCTGTCACAGTTTAGTTTGGAGAAGTGATCCCTCAACATTGCACAGCGGTGTTGGGTGAGCCTCTTCACTTGGGTTTCCTTAGTCATTCATTCTGCGCAATACTATAATGACTAGACCTCTTGTATCGTGCAGTAGAGTTTGACCCATTAGAAGTTTCACGATGGAGTGTATCCCTCAGATGGGTGCCACCAAAGATGGGGGATCTCGTGGAGTGTGATCAACTGGTATGAGTGTTACGACATTATCCTTATATAAGAATCTTATTGTGGGCTATGAGATTGTGAACTCATGTTTCATAGTGGCTGAGACGAGTTTATCTATATGTTCCTGTTATATGTATTGGAATATACCTATGTATATCCCACTGCGCATTTCTTCATGGTTTTTATCTTGTGATTTATCATTGTGGTTTTAGTGTCCCCAACTAAGTATTGATTTACTCACCCATATATACAATTCACGCTCATAGGTTGTGTCTAGTGCAGATGACTTGTTCTTTGATAGGGAAATCTACAGCTTCGGACCACGTAGTTCACAGTGAAACGAAATTGGAAGGATGTACATCCACAACTTCTGACAGCCACTCCTTACCTATCCTTTAGGTGGGGTCCTCTGCAGACATTTTAGAAAGATAATTTTTTTAATTTCTTTCTTTCAGATTGTCTTTTTTTGGGTTTTATTCACGCCCATTTGACATATAACCTGTACCTTTACATAGTCGCAGTTTAGTGGGATGCATGTATTACCTTCCAGCTATTTAGGACGTGGTTATGTGTGCTTATGTCCATACAGGTACTCTAGATAATGCTTCCCACTCGTGGGATAATTCCTTCTGTTATAGTTTCCATCCCCTGGCCTTTGGGAGGCGTGATAGGGGTGGTCATGGCACAGGCCCCATGGGACGGTCATGATAAATTAATTGTTGAAATGGTAATGGCATCTTGAGATTTTTTATTTTAATAAATTCTTTATTGAATTATGTTCTGAGAAATGCTGAATCAGGAATTGGGGGTAATTAATTGGTGAATAAATTATTGGATGTTGAGGTTGTGGAATGATTAATTAATTTTTTTATTTAATTAATTAAAATTAAATGGTTGAATACTTATATAATTAATTACATTAATTTTATGTGATTAATTCATTGATTTTATTATTTAACTGAATCAGATTAATTAATTTGTGAAGAAATTAATGGCAGATTCTGATGGTTAATTATGATTAGAGGATTAATATGGATTAATCATGATATGTGTGATATATTTGATATATATGATAGTGTGAAAGATTTGTATGAGATTTTTTATTCTTCTTCCAATTACCTTAATAATAAATTGGCTGATAAATATTTCAAGAACATGGTCTGCTAATTCCAATGCTTGTAGGGATTAGTTTTTTAAAAAATATGTGTGGAACATGGTCTGGTTTTTTCCCAAATACATGTTGTTTGGTACATAGTCTGTTTCATCCCAATGTCATCATTATATATATATATATATATATATATATATATATATATTTGTGTCTATGTGGATGCATGTGAGGAACGTGGTAAGATACTTTTGAATGCCATAGTGATATATATATATATCTGTGTGTGTAGGGGCGATTTGGTAGTTACTTAAAAAAACATGGGGTCATAGACATGAAATTTTGGACCTAAATTGTTTCCATTTGACAGTGGTTCCAATTATCCTTTTTAATAATTTAAAATGAATGGATAATGAAATAGAATTTAGTTAAGAAATTGTGTTTTGATAATATAGAATTGATCATACTTCGACACATTTCAAAGAAGGTAATGAGTTTCAAGGTTCCATGAGAACTCAGGGATTTATGTACATAGATAAAAATTTATTGATAATTTGATAATGGTTTAATTATTAATTTTTCCATTTCTTTATGAATCTTTATACACTTTGTTAAGATTGGAATTATTTTAGACACCATTTTTGGTGGAATACTGAGTTGTACTCAAACCCTACTTCAGATGTGTAATTGGTACCATAATAGACTTTGTATTTTCAAAATAGGATAATGAGAAATTATCGGAGATAGATTGATAAATTCCGATAGATTGTGGATGAAGGAAACCGACATGGTTCAGGTCCTGCTTTCTAGTCATCAGTGACTATATCTTTATCCCATTTTCCTTTTAATTCCTCTCAATTTACCACAAAACTAATTTTTAAAACATGAATCATTTATACCAAGTCTCTTATAATTAAAAAAATCTGACATTCCCAAACTTAAGTAATTATTACTAAGAAAGGATAAAATAAAAAAAGAACTATAGAGATAAGTACCTTAAATGGATGGGATATTTATATCTCTCAACCCTATAACAGCTCATCTTCGAGATGCATTTCCAAGGATCTCTATTATTCTAAGTAAAAAAGATAATTACACTATGCTTCCATATCATCTTCTCTTTACCATGCTTCATCTTGTATACTTACATGTTTCCACAATACACAAACTATCCACATAGTCTTTACCCATAAGACTTTCTCACTATGATCCAACACATTCATTAGATGTTCCTCAAAGGAAAAATCTATGTCAAGGAAAACCTCATCCACATCAATCATATGATATGGATTGATTTGATACTAATGTAGTTTTTATACAAGGAAAACACAGTTCAGAGATATATATTTATTTGGCTGTGCCAATTTCTATGCAACCAACTCGATTCTCACCAAAAAACCAAAAGTTATAACAAACCATGGTGCCAAATTTATCTGTCTTCATATCATTTTGTGACCCAAACTACTATACATCCAAAGAAATAAACAACCAACATCTATAAACTCTTGGATTCATCTCCTTCTATCATTATATGACTTTTTCCTACTCTAAGACATATCAATACATTTCTAAATCATCTAATCCATCTCTGACGACTAATTCATGAGACTCAATAACAACAACATTGAATCGCATTTCGTGATCCAAGATAGAGTTTATATGTATTTCCAACCTTATAGAGACATGTATCATTCAATATTTATATTTTACTATTAATTTTTTTTATACGAAAGCTATGATAAATCCAGGTGTCATTCCCCAGACACACTGAAGTAAAGAACACACACAAATTGAATATACTCATGAACTTGTATTGTACACTCTAACATCCCATTTGTCTATGGGTGGAATTTAATAATAAACATTACCTGTGTACCTTGCTCTTTATTCATTCCCTTCTATAATTATTACGTAAAGTGAAAATCATGGTCTAAAAAATATTTTATGTCACCCAATATAGACGGAAGATCCCTTGAACATTCAAATATACCTATAGCTCCACTAAGAAAGTATCCCAAATAGGAAATAGAAACACTAATTTTTTCAATTGATCTACAACAAGGTATAAATTTTCATTCTTTCGAAACATTTTTAGAAGAAACAACATACAATTAATGGTCACATCATCCAAATTCTATTCTGGAATGGGGAAAGACTATCGAAAACCTCATGGTAATTTTTGTTTTTCCTTCACCTAAAAAATGTATAACATTATGTCATTAACACTGATATCTATTTTTAATTACTATCCAACAAAACTATCATCATAGGTCATGGTGCATTTTTTTCACACATGGATGTAACTTCCACTTCAAGGCATGAAATTATTACATCAATACCTCTCGCATACTAGTTGGAATAACAACGTAATTACTGACCTAGATGATCTCATCATCATGTATGATCAAATTTGAATAGGACTCCCCAACATCAAGGATTACCCATAAGTTCAATATTTCTAGATACTCATACTACCTATCTCTAAATAGGCTAAAACATATGGGACATCACTAAAACTAATTTGATATTCATCTGCTTATGACATTCCCGAACCAAAACATGCATCTCTTCAAGTGAGGTCATCATCTTTAACTAAACACTATAATCCTAAACTGAATGAGTATTGGTTTTTCTACCACATGAGTCTTCCAAAATATTTTCCTTTTCGATTTTATATGCTATCTCAAAAAAATTACTTCATATAATCAAACCATCTCAACTTCTTAATATTCAACACTCACTGTGAGAGTATATAATTCATTCTCTTATGATATGTAAACACAATAAACATCACTTATGATAGATAGTTCCACCAACACATAATTGAATATACCACTATTGTCGAGATGAGATCAGGTGTCGGGTATTTTTTGTTCATGTGTCCTCAAATACCAAGACCCCTATACGACAACTCGATATTTCAACAAAAACACAACTACATGTCTGATTCCAGAAGCATCACAAGAAACCATGCACTACTCACTTGGCATAGGTAGGATCAATATTGGTACTGAAATAAAATTCTTCTTCAACTCGTGGAATGATTTCATTCATTCTCTTGAACATTCAAAAGTTATCCCTTTTTTGGTCTATCATGAAAGTGGCACTACTAAATATGAAAATTCATGGATGAATCTATGATAATACATAAATAACCCTAGAAGGATGCATATATCGAATATGTTTTCTGGATGTTCCCAAAATAACATTTCCCAAATATTCTCTTGGTCCAATGAAACTCCTTACTCTGATACGATGTTATATAATTAGTGTACATGATCAACCGAAAACTAACACTTATATATCTTGGCGTATAGTCGATGCTCTCTCAGTTTAATCAGCATGATTTCAAGTTATTAGGCATGATTTTCATGAGTCTTGGACTACTAAATGTTATATTCCAGAACAAATATTTTTAGTAAATTTACATTAAATTTTAATATTCTTCAATCCCAATTTTTTTTATTTCAAGGTAAACTATAACATTTTATGATTTTAGCTATATTTTGTGTTTAGTTGATAAAATTCCCTAATTTATATTTTAACTGTTTTAAATTATTTATCTATTAATTTTATATAATTATCTAATTTTGAAATTGTATCATTTTAGGATTATATAAATCCTGAGATTTGTTTCATTATCCGGGACACAAATTTTAATCCACCATCTCGAACCTCAAAACAAGGTCAGAGTTTTGGCCTTGAAAAATGTTTGCTGATCTTACAATTTTTTATGTTGGGTTCATATATCAGGATTGGATGGCCAAAATACACTAAACATATAAGTGTATATTCTCATGAAATTTAGTAACAACATTAATGAATGTTTCCATGTGTTAATAGGTCTTTTTCATGGCTATTAAGGCATATGAAACCAGATATATGAAATATGGAGAGTCTTCCTATAAAAAATAAATTTTTTGAGTTAAAAAGAAAATAAAACACTCAAAACATGAAAACATATTCTTACATTTAGAGTGTAAATGATAAATATATTTATGAACAACTGTTGAGAAAGATACCATATATGAATCAAACATTTAACTGGGCTAACATGTGGTAACATTACAATGTAAATTTTGTACTAAAAAGGTGGTGAACTATTCAATCGCAAAACATTCAAATCCATCACACTCAATCCAGTTGAATGGAAAGTGAATCATTTGATGATGTCCTCCTATAGATTTATTTATCTTCTTCCATTTTATTTTATTTTCTTTAATCTGTAGTATCTAGCCTAACTTGCATCCTCTCGACTTCCCCATATATGGTGGGGTAGTTTAATTGAGTGATCAGGAAAAGGGTTGTTGAATCAATGTTCCTTGCTTTAGTTATTGTGATATAATTTAATAATATACATTCCTAATTCTAAATACAATTTCAATTCATAATTAATTTTTAAATTCGAAATGTGAGTGTGTTCGGTTTTGATTCTATTATTTTTATTTTCATTGTTCAATGATTCATAATTACATACTCCTAATAATTTTCTATATATAGTGGAATGGATTGGGGTTAGGTGTTGATTACTTAATGTTCGTTAAAGAATTTGTAATATTTTATGTTCTAATATTTGTAACATAAATGAAAAACATTATTTGTTCAAGGATTATCCAACTTATTCAAAAAAACATACTATAATTCTATTCACTCGAGAACGATGGTAGGGCTACCCTATGATTCATATAGGAATATTCTCATCATAATCATTTATAAAATGGATAAAACGGACTCATTAGATTAATATATCTTTTACCATTTAGTGGAATTAAATGGAAAAATCATGGAAACCATGATATCACAACATTAGGTCCATCGAAACCAACTCTGATTAGTGTCATTCTCATTTGTTAAAAAAACTTATTATTTCTCTCACATTATTCAAAATTAATTTAAACAAAATATTTTTAGAAAACTAATAAAAATTGACAAAATTGTTTTTAATGCACTCCTCTTCAATAGATAACCTTTAGTTAAGTACTACTCCAAAATTAGTAAATTTTAAAAATGATTTTCTACACCCCATGAAACTAATTCATCAAAAAATAGAACCGTTGTTTGGGAGGAAAGGCCAAAAAAAACAATTTTTTTAAAAAATTTGAATTATCAATAGTTAGAATTACTATATTATTTAATATTATCTTCAAATTTAAAAAATAATAACCAAATTAATAAGTAAAAATTTTCCAATTGGAGCTTGATGAAATACAAGTCACATAATCATGTAAAACATTGAATGATCATGTGAACCTAATATAATGGCTGGAGTTCACAATCAAACTCTATGAAATCTCTTAAAACACTGGTCCTTAACCAATATAATCAACTAGTTATCCCCACCCAAGAGTATGATTTTTAAATGTACATTAACATTATTCAAATTCTACTGAAATTCAACAGTCTTTCATGAAAAGAACCTAACATACATATTCATAAATTTAAAAATGTATCCTCTAGATGCAGACCACGAAGAGTTTCATAAGAAAAGGAAAGTTTGTAGAGCCACTGACATTTTCTTCTAGATCTGGTAAAATAATGTTGTATATTTTTTTAAAGTATCCAAAAAATATACATACATTTACAAATGAAGATCTTTTCCAGATTATGTTTTGGATGAAAAACATGACTTTCTAATGTTATAAGTGTTAATAAATTATTATAAAAGGTAACGATGAAATAGTGTTAGCACTTGCTCACTATCAAGATAAACATCATGAATGATCTATATGAACCTAAAAACATTTTATAAAAACAGAAGATGAGAAAGTTTTCCCAATAAGGGGTATTTCAAAAGTAAGTGAAAACCCATTCTGAAAAACATATACATTTTGAAAATTACTTTTGAAAAAATATTTTTAAAATAAAATTGTTAATTACTTTTAAAAATACATTATTTTGGAAAAAACATTATAAATCCCTTCGAAAATACATATAATTTTGGGAAAAAAACTCTTTAAAATGATTTTCTAAATTAACTATTTTTTAAAAAAAAATTTCAAAATACAATGAATACATGGTTTTAAAAACACATTAGAAAATAATTATGCCATTAAAAATTTATAAATATACTCTATTGAAATATACTTACGATTTTTTAAAAGCATAAAAGCCTTTGAAAATTTCTACACTTTTGGAAACACTATAATTATTTTTAAAAAATATTATTCTTGTAAAAACATTAAAATAAACTAATGGGGTTTCATAAAATAATAATCAATATTTTGAAAACAAAACATTTTGGGATACTTAAACATTGAAGGTTGTATTGGTCCAACCCAAATGTATTAGGAATGGGTACCCCCACTACCCTTTGGGTTACAATGTCTATGTGCCACGTTTATTATAAAATCAATTTAGTATGATTTACATATATACATTTTCATCTGGGGTTTTTATTTGAAAAACAATTCTTTGAATACACCTGATAATTCAAAAATATGTAAATATTTAGATTCATTGAAAAAAATCACATGTTAGATTTGGAACTACAATATATTTTTCATGGCCTGTTAATAAAATTATTATCATCCATGTAATTAAAATTCTTGATAAATCACATTCCATTTAAACAATAAACATTATCTTTTAAAACGCAGCCCTAAACAAATGTATTAAATAATCATTTTCTTAAAACACAATTTGATTCTTTGACACAACATATAAACCTTTTACATGAAATGGTAGTTATTTTAAATTAAAATCCACATGATATAATATCCATTTAATTTTTTGTACATATAATTTTCATGAGCTCATAAATATAATAATTTAAAATAACGGTGTGAAAAATAGTAATTATATAATTAATATTTTTCCAAAATAATACCCTTAAATATATATATATATATATTACTAACATGAAAAATTATTACTAGAAGAAAAGAAAGCCTAAACTTATATCCTTAAATGCAATACTATATGACCTATACGAAAGATCAAATTTATATTTATAAAATATAAAATTCTCTATTAATTAATTTAAAATATTAAGTTGGATGACTCTATTGTTTTAAAATAATTATATATTCATTTTGAAACATGAAATGAAAGAAAATATATATATATATATGTATATATATACATACATATATATACATATGTTTATATATTTATATCTGTATATATATATGTATTTATAATGAGGGAAACCTCAAATTTAATTTCTGTAACTTTTATTACAAATTACAATATTTAAAGAAGAATTAATATTTATAAAACATGAATTTTAGATTTAAAAATGCAATGAATTGCATGTATATACATATTTATATGTCATAGAATTAATTTCTAAAATATAAAAACTGAAGAAATTGAAAATAATATGAATTAATAATATATATATATATATATATATATATTTGAAATCATGAAATTAAAACAATATATATACTTATATAATTTGAAAAAATCAAATTTTGAATGATAACATAATAGAACATCACATGATAATAAATATGAAACTAGAACTCATGAATAAATGAGTGATACTGGAATTGATCAATATAGATGTGTTTAATATAAACCTAATATTCATAGAATACAAACATATATATTAAGAGTATATAAATGATAGTTTAAATATACAAATTCCACCTTACATTATTGAGAACTGATTGAATAAGCTAAGGGATATAGTGTGTTCTTCTTCTCAGTGAGTGAAGGTTTCTCCTTATGAATATGTTTGTTAGAACTAGTGGGGTAAAATGAGTATGGCAAGAAAAATGATTCAAAATTGGGGTGGGTTTTCTAATGAGGAGTTCTTCATTTTCTCAAAATGATGTATATATATATATAACTCCCAATATATGCTACAAATATGACTGAACAAAAAATATTTGGTTCTTGATACTTATTTTTTAAGGAGTAGATGAAGAGAAATTGAAAAAAAATATGACAAGGTCCACATGTCTTTTTATGCGAGACATGTAGGTGAGGCTGATGAGTAGTGGCAGATCTAGTGGTAAGAAGATGGGAAAATCCATAGTAGAAATACAATGATGTAAGCTTTTTCCACATCAGCATATCTTGCAAAGGAAATTTTGGTATCATTATGGGATAGGGATATATGTTGGACTGTATGGTCATCATCAAATATTCCATATGTTTTAAGAATTAGGGATCTTCTGGTGGGGGATTGAAGAAAGTAGTGTTGACATCAGTGTTTTTGTGGTGGTCGTCATGGAGCAGGCTCCAGTGGTGGGGAGATCTATGGTCGACGGTGGATGATAATAGATTTGATGATGTTGGCCAATGTCAGTGAAGTTCATTCAAATGGGGAGGAGGTTGATGGTTATAATGGAGGACGGCGGCTAAGTGATAGATCGAGGAAGAAGACATTTGATTTTCATTCTTTTCATTTCAATTCATTTATTTTGTTATCATTTTTAATACTTTTTTTAGATAATCGGTTCTATATATATATTAATATATATATATATATATATGAATTATGATTATTAATCTATTAAATACTAAAAATAACATTATTCATATTATAATCCCAATTACATAGTTATTAACATTGAAAAATAATTTTAATAATTTTCTATTTTACAATTAATAATTTAATCATTCTCTTAATATAACCAACCATTGTTTTTATTATTACAATTTATTATTATTTTATTTTATTTTATGAATTGAATTTATGTATATATTAATTTGATTAATTTTTATTTCTAGGTAACAAAATCATTGCTAAAATAATATTTCACAATAACGATTACATTGTTTATAAGGTATATATACTATTATTTAAGTAATAATATCATAAATTATTAAAAAATGTTATAAAATTTGATATCTAAAATGATATGTAAATTAAAATAAAAAAATAAATCAATATTATATTAGTTCAAAATGAGGTTATATAAAAATTAAATAAATATAACATTAAATCATTAGATTTTGAAAAAAAATTCATTATCTAAATAATTTTATGAAAATACATTTACATATTGATCATAAATTAATATATCATCATGGAGCTACACTAAAAATATTTCATGGAAATAAATTGTATATATTATTTTTCATCATACTTTATTAACAAAATCTAAAATTGAATACGAAAATATTCTTATGTTTATGTTTGATTATACTTTTTTTATTATATAATATAAAAAAATTAAATTAATTAATCATTAATAAAAAGAACTAACTTTGGAATTTTTGGGGCAATACATTCTACAACCGTCATAATAATTTTGAACTCGAAAATTGTTTATGTTATTTATGGAATAATTTTTTTATTCCACAATCCTAATTTAAGGAACTACAATTTCTATAATTCTATATTCTTAAGGGTTACTCAACTTCCTATGATTTAAAATTTGGATTGTAACTCTTAGTTTTTTCCCCATTATGAATGGTTAGAAAAAATAGGTCTTCTTAAAAGTGTATACGTATAATCTAACCTTTTTTTAACAAAAAACCCAAATCTCTAAAGTTATTTTAACTATTCCCTTGATACCAACTACTGATCCCAAGACCCGTGCTACTAGAACCATTAAAAAAATTATCATTCAAATTTTTATTTACAATTAATTGATAAATATTATGATATTTCCAAATGATAACCTTTTCTAGATTATGTTTTTGGGGAAAAGTTATCTTTTACATGTTATAAAAGTTGAAAATATAAAAAAACAATTTAGTGATTAAACTATGTTAGTGAAATCCCCTATCGAGATAAACTCCATGGAGTATCTGTATGAACCTGAATTTTTTTTTATAAAAACATCGGGTGAGACAAATATCCTAGTAAGGGGTTTTTAAAATTCAGTGAAAATCCTTTCAAAATATACTTATACCATTTGAAAATATCTTTTCAAAATTCCTTTGAAAATCAAATTTAATAGTAAATAGTTTTCGAAAGTTCTTTATAAATCCTTTTGAAAATAAATATAATTTTGAAAACATAATTTTCTAAAATACATTTCAAAATATAATAGTTTTTTAAAAAAATTAAATCATTTAAAAGCAGTATTTTGAAAAAAGATTTGAAAATAAATATGTCTTTGAAAATATATAAGTATATACTTTTGAAAACTACTTATTAATGTTTATATACTTTAAATCCTGGGAAAATAGTAACACTTTTGAAAATATTATAATACATTTCAAAAATACATTCCTTTGAAAATGAATTAAAATGAACTAGTGGTTTCTCCAAAAACACTATGTAATATTTTAAAAACAATATATTTTCATCATCCTAAACATTTAATGTTGTATTAGGTGTTAGGGAAAAATACGTCAAGGTAACATTGCAATATTTTTGGGTTGATTGTGTTTGTTGAAAAAGTAGGATTTCATGTTGAATTGTCAAGTTCTTGAGATGTTTTTGACAATAAATAGGACTCATGGTTTGGATTTCGCGAAGACCAGAAGAATGTTGACGCTGATGCTTTGCGATTACGACGGGCTTCATGAACAACAGATTCAAAGAACATTATGGTGTGGAAGGGAATTCCTAGTGGAGCATCATGGAGAAGGTGCGATGTAATTGACAGGATGATTCACAATTATGATGGGCTCCGCGATCAAAAAATATTTGTGGTGATTCAAAATTTAGTGAGAATTTCGGATAGAACATCGAAGCTTCCCAATTTGAGCTGATGTGGCGTTGACTTCGCGGGAAAGGTTTGAGGGTCAATGGAATCGCTTATAAATATGCCTTACCCCCTCAAGATATGTAGAGAGTTTTTAGAGAAAATATTTTTCTCCCATTTGGTGAAGGTAGTTCGCCAAGGTAGGGTGCTTTACCAAATAAGAGCTTTGTGGCGGCTAATCAAGCTCCGTGAATGTTTTAAGCTCCAAGTTGGAATAGTCAGCTTCATGAGGGATGTCACTCTGTGACAACTTGAGCATCGGGAGGGTGCTTCAAAAGATTACTTCTTGAAAAATTAGGGGCTTCCATAATGCTTGATTGAGCTTCGGGAAATTGGGAGCTTCGCCAATTAAGGTAGTTTGTGAAGGTGTATCCAAAGTGAGTTTCCCAATGTTTTGGAGAAAAAGGTTATTCATAAGTGGATGAACATTGAACCTTAATAGAAAATCTAAATACATTAGAGGATTCATTCAGTAGTTGTAATAAAGAGATCTAAATATCTATAAACTGTGAGTGGATCTTCTGAAGAAGCAGTGAGCTAACTTCAGTTGAGAGAGCAGTGAGTTCTCAAATTGTGAGTGGTTGTAAACCTAGAGGGACAATGTGTCACAAACCGTCCTCGGTGCCTATGTCGTGGCTACCCCAAACCCGCCTTCCATAGGCCAGGGGCTGGCGACTAGCACCAAAGGCATAAATCCCGATAACTGGGAAGGCATTGCCTTTATAAAAGTAAACAAAACACCACAGAGTACAAGCGGATGTAAAAAACTAAGTACAAAGAAAGTGCTGAAAAGTAAATGGGCCAGAATACAAACACAACGGAAAGTATAACTACAACTGAAAGAAAGTACCATAGAAAAAGACAAACAGCTGGAAGGAAGGAAGCAGCTCCTGGGTCGTCCTCCTCGGATCCTACCCGAAGGGTCGGTACAGATGGCACAACTCCTGGATCGTCCACCACGGATCCTACCTGAAGGGTACATACAGATAGCCTCCACTACACTCTCACTCGTCAACCTCCTCAGAGTGTCGTCTCGTCGTGAAGTCCACCTCCGGATACTGACTCATCGTGTAGTCCACATCCGGGTACTGACTCGTCGTGTAGTCCACCTCTGGGTACCGTCCAGTCCTCGAACACTCGGCCTCCGTTAGCACTGTCCGTCGTCTGCAACCAACACAAAGAGGTTCGGGCAAATCCCGGGCATGGGTGAGTATAATGATACTCAGTAGGGACCCCGAGACCCTCAAGGTATCACTAAAACCAACATGTATAACCACAAAGAAGATCTCAACAGATAACCTCTACTTAGGTATATTCCCATGCATATACCTAAGTTATCAAGTAACTCATCCCAATAATGAGGAAAACACCAAGATCATGAAATCAATGGATAACCACCACCTAGTTATATGCCCATACATGTACCTAAGTTATCAAGTGGCCCATCTCAATAAAGAGGTAAACACAAAGGTCATAGACTCAGCTCAAACACCGATTTTCATTATCGAAAACATAAAAGCTGAAGAGCCCCATCTCTGGAGTGTACAGTGGTCCTGTCACAACTCCGAGGTACTGCTCACTAACCTAAGACTGCTGAGGTACTCCTCCTCTCGAGTACTGTGGGCCTGCTACTACAACCAAGCACTTCCCACCATTGGTCTGCCGCTACAACCAAGCGCTCCCCCTCATAGCCTCACGAGGTACTCCTTCTGTTGAGTACCGCAGGTCTGCCGCTACAACCAAGAACTCCTCCACCGTGGGTCTGCCGCTACAACCAAGCTCTCCCCACTGGGCTATCTGAAACACATCGAGTCGATCGGTCAAATAGTCTTCAGGTCTCAGCCGGCTACACAGTCTCCATACTCCGCACACTCGTCTCCTGGAGGGTCCTCTCCAAGAGCTACAGTTCGATACTCCAAGTATCTCAATGTCCCACGAAGAAGTATCTCAAAGGACCGCCTCGTCATAGGGGTCTCTACGCAAAAGACACCACGTCAATCGGACGCCCGTTCTGTGAGTTATTAGCCTTTTCGTCCCAGGGGCCCGGTTCGTTTCGTGAGCGAACCAACCCGGCCGTATCTCAACTGTACCTCAAACACTCATAGGGTATACTCATAAGGACCGTTTCTCAACATGATCACCAACACCGCTGACGGTTCGTCAAACAGACGTCTGGTCTGAAAGATATCAGCTTTCCCGCTCTAGGGGCCCAGTTGGATTTCAGGTACAATCCAAATCGGACATACTCCAACTGCGTCTAAGCATCGAGAGGGGAATTCCAAATGTTCCATCTCATCAAGAGGATTCCAATAAAGTTGACGGCACATCAATCAGGCATCTGGTGCTCAAGATATACTCGTTTCCGCTCTGAGTGCCCGGTTGGTTTCGTGTACGAACCAACCCGGCCAAACCCAATATTCTTCAAAACCTTCAGTGTAATATACCGAAACGACCGTCTCGATCCACGGATCACATCACCACTGACGGAGCATCGATCGGAGGCACGTAGCTCATGTTACGGGCAAAAGTCCGAAAAGGTCCGAACACGGGGGTTCTGGGCCCGGACCGACCCGGCCCAACCCCCCTGGGTCGGCCCGAACCAGGTCGACGCATCCCAGGTGAGGTTCTGACCCGGTTGGGTGCGACCCGGCCCGGCGGGTCATCTCGTCTCGGTCGACCGGACGAGTGAGGGAACCCCCCCCCCACCCCCCCACCCCCCCCGCGAGGGGGCCGCTCCACGGCACCCGGACGCGGCATGCCGGTCGCATTCTACCCCTCGTTTCCACGGGGGCGCAGAACTGACCTCGCTGTCGCGGCTTCAGTCGTGGCGGGATTTTCCGGCGGCGCGCCAGGTGCCGCCGCTGCCTCAAGCCGCCGGCAGGAGCTTCCGCGAACCACCGGACGTGCTCCGTTTGTCCGTTTTGCGTGTGGTCTTCGCCAATGGTCCTCCCGGGACCCGATCTTCATTACAAGGCCCTCAAACTCCATGGTGTCCTGCTTTGTCATCGTCCGTCGGTCCACACATCGATAAAGTTGTGGAGGGTTGTCAGGTCGTGTTTGTTCAGCATGCGCCCTCCGCGTTAGGTGTTATCAATTGGAAAATAATAACACATGATTTTAATCATTGACGAGGGTATAATTTATCCAAAAAAATTATACGAACACCTTGGAATCAAAATACCCACGCACGAGAGTTTAAAATTTGAATGCGCGGCGTGACGACGTTGCACATTCTTGCCGCTCGATCCCGCGCGGTGCGGCGACACCGCATCAATTCATTCGATCCGCAACAACAAGAAAAACAAAAAGGGAGGGGGTGACCATGTTTGTGCGGTCCGACCTCCTCCCGTCAACTGATATCATGTGGTCCAAATATCGCGGGTAAAAGACGTAAGAGAATCAAGTAAGGAAAATCACGTAAACCCCCTACCTGAAGTTGTCGATCGAAGATTGTCGTGGGGATGGATCGTCGTGGAAGAAGCATCGTAGAGGGAGAACTGTCGGCATCACATCGTCGATCTCCGAGGGATTGGCGTTCTTTGTTGCCCTTCATCAGAGATCGGTGTTTTTCGCGTTCTTCTCGTTCATCACGAAGGAGGATGAAGATCTTCAAGCTTCTCCCAATTCTCTCAACAAGCAACCCTTAAGATAAAACAAGTATTGGTCTTATTTTATTCTCATGCCAATATTTAGAAAATTCTATGTTAAGTAACGAAACAGTAATTCGATGAATTAATTGTACGACTTGACTGCCCAATTAATAGGGGCATTTAGAATTTTAAGAAAACGCATCGGTTGACCTTATCTAAAAAGGGTATTCACGGGTGCGTTATTTAGAGGGAATGAAACGGTGGGGCTCGTGCATGCCCCACCTCAAAAATATCCTACCAAGAGGGTAGGATATTTTGGGTTCCACCCTATCCGCTTCAACTCAGTTTAAGAAGCTTAAAGTGGATTTAAGCGGCTTTAAGTGAATTAAAATAATGTTTGTCATACCACATTATTTTATTTCTGAACTTAAAGCCCAAAAATTATAAACCACAGCCGAGCAAACACAACTCCGGAAGAGGTGTTTCTAAGCAATTATCGGCGCTGCGATTCCACCGGTGCCCTCAGAATTTGATTCCGAGCACCGGTTCAATACTTAGAAATATCCACTCGTTCGTTCACTGAACGTACCTGAGCCTAAACATCGGAAAATTGATTCCCGGCACACCGGGCCTCTGAATCAGGCGTCGTCAGAAACTGAGTTCTTGTAAAATTCCAAATAAAATTAAGAAAAAAAGTTCCCTTGAAATTTCTGGGTCTTTACATTACTCCCACCTCAGGGCTTTACATCCTCTTATAGCTTCAATACAATCCAGGGTCACAAAAATGGTATCGAGCACGCATCTGAGCCTTCCACTCCCATGTGCACACTTACAGGTTCCCGTACTTCCACAAAAGTACACCCGAGGAATCAATCGTCCTCGTAGGATCCGCTCCGGTCGATCCTAGATCCCTACTAGAACCTCCGTGAAAGTCACCCCATCGCCATCGTCCAGCTCCCCATAGTCGATGATATGCGAAGGGTCGAGCACGTATCTCCTCAGTAGAGATACGTGGAAGTCATCATGCACCTGGTGAAACTGAGGTGGATGGGTCATGTGGTAAACCACCCTGCCTACCCAGCTGAGAACCTAAGAAGGTCCACTGAACCTCGGAGATAACTTGCCGCCTTGGCCACATCTCTATAAACCTCATCGAGGTGTGACCCATATAAGGACATGATCATCATCCTCGAACTCCCGAGGTCTCCAACTCCTGTTTAGAAGTGGAACTCAAAATGACTGCTGCCACGAGGGTAAGGTTGACCGACTCAAGAATGATCGGTCGCACCCTCATGTGCATGAGTTACCCTGAGCTGCCTGGGGTTTCCTTTTTCTTCGACCAAGGAAAACCCATTGCGATTTCGTAGTTAAACCACAACATTTTTGCCTAATACCGTCAATATGTGTATGAACTGTGATTGCCCAGTCCATACTCAAACCATCGTTGTAAGGCCTCGACGCTGCCACCAAGAGATTCTAACTTAAACTCTCGCCTCGAGGGTCTGACCACACTGTCCGCGTAAGTGTGATTATCGAGTCTTTTACCAATGTATCTCCAGACGTGAGGGTCATGTCCACAGCTTACTGGAAACTCTAGTTCTGGGACAATATTTTTGAAAGCGAGGAATTATTCACATCGACGTATGTTACTACAGCAGCTAGTAGTGGACACAGACTATCCCTTGAATCATTTTTATAGCCATTGGGTCACACTCCTTGACCGCATGCAGCCGCACTCTTCCTCCACCCTCCAGCTCCCTGAGCCTGGCAGGGATAGATAAGGCGTGTGGTTGTAGCATGTTAAGATGTACACCACCTCATGATGATCTCCTAGATCTGCCTCCACGTCTGCTGCTTCGCATACTCATCTCTCTTTAAAGATTCCTATTCTTGGAACATTTAACACGCCTGAGTCTCTAAGACAAGCACCAGTTTCTTGTTTCTTACTGCACTGTGTAGTCTTCATCCGCTCCTGGATAAACCATGCCCATTTCCTAATACAGTCAATCCTGACACGAATGATGTATCCATGCCATGGATGACGCCGTAATGCCTCGACGTAACTACCAAGAGATCCAACTGTCACTCTCACCTCAAAAGGTCGAGTCAAACTGTCGGCATCAGTGTGAGGTCATTGGGTCTCCTCTAGTAGAAATCTCAAAAGTGAGGGTCAAGACAACAGTTTTAACCAGGACCACTCAGTATCAACCAAAAAAATGACAGGAAATCAAACAAAGATAAGTGTCTTTTTATTATTGCAGCTCATAGTACAAAGACACGAATACAACAGTAACATGGAACTTGAAGTACAAGGGACGTATCCACTTGTTCTGCTCCTGTCCACATGTTCCCGGAGCTCTACCGCCTTTTCCATTGCTCGGCTTTTTCTCAAGCACTTGTCGCTTCTTCTGCCACGGTGGATCCTCCAACGCCCGCGGATCAACTGTACGGGGAGTCGGACAGTCACGTGCCAGGTGACCATTCCTGCCGCATTCATAACACTTCCTGCTCCTCGTACGGCTGGATATGGTCCTCTTGGACCTCTGTATCATCTGTCTACTACCCACAGATGACTCGACTACTGATTGAAAACCCTACGGCAAAGGCAGAAGCTCCTGAACACGCTCGGGGTGCAGAGATACTGGTACAAACTCCACCCTGAAGAAGGTATCGATGTCTTCCCATTTGAAATTCATCCCGTCGCAAAACTGGAACAAGTGGATCCACCACCTGCCTGCTACTGCCTGAAGAAGGCTAGTAGGAAATATCACCATGAAGTCGGCTGGCATCCCCACTAGCCTGAAGACTCTCATCACAGCCTCCATCCAATCCTCAGCCGCCTGCGTGTTCGTCTCTCCCCGGAACCTGGGTGGTCTCTGGCGCTAGAACTCATGCAGCGCGCTCAAGTGGCGTGCATCGCCTACTGCTGGGGATGGTGGCATTGGTGGCCCAATGTATGGTAGTACCACTGGTACCTCAACTGCAATAGGGCCATGTACTGAAGCCTTGTCGCTCGACAGGTAGTCAGTACACACATCCCTTTAGGATCTAGCTGGTCGTCTGTGAAAAAGCATCCTGAAAGAAACAACGTGACACGGTCAAACGATTATACCTGGTTAGCTGACCTGGTTTGAGCTACCATTTAAATACTTCTGGAAACACACACGCAATCAGTGTTTTCGTGCACAGAGTCAGAAATCGGTTGTCAGGGTCCTGGAGTACGGATACGTCGCCCGACCGCACCAACACTGGACTCCCTGAACTGAAAACCACACTCGGTACTCTTAACACTATTTCTTCACAGAAAGGAAAAAAATCGGAGTCCCATGTTATGCGGTAGAACAGAACTCCTTTGATACCAATTTGTCACGACCCGTCCTCGGGCCCATGCCGTGACTACCCCAAGCCCGCCTTCTATAGCCCAGGGGCTGCGGACTAGAACCAAAGGCACAAATCCCGATAATTGGGAAGGCATTGCCTTTATAAATGTAAACAAAACACCACATCGTACAAGCGGAAGTAAAACACTAAGTACAAAGAAAGTGCTGAAAAGTAAATGAGCCAGTATACAAACCCAACTGAAAGTACAGCTAAAACTAAATGAAAGTACAATAGAAAAGACAAACAGCTGGAAGGAAGGAAGCAAATCATGGGTCGTCCTAATCAGATCCTACCTGAAGGGTTGGTATAGATGACACAGCTCCTAGATTTTCCTCCATGGATCCTACCTGAAGGGTAGGTACAGATATCCTCCACAACGCCCTCACCCGTCAACCTCCTCCGAGTGTCGTCTCGCCATGATGTCCAACTCCAGATACTGACTCGTCATGTAGTACACATCCCGGTACTGACTCGTTGTGTAGTCCACCTCCGGGTACCGTCCAGTCCTCGAACACTCGGCCTCCGTTAGCACTGTCTGTCATCTGCAACCAACACAACGAGGTGCGGGGAAAGCCCAGGCAGGGGTGAGTATAACGATACTCAGTAGGGACCCTGAGATGCTCAAGGTCTCACTAAAACCAACATGGATAACCACAAATAAGATCTCAACAGATAACCACTACTTATGTATATGCCCATGCATATACATAAGTTATCAAGTAACCCATCTCAGTCATGAAGAAAACACCAAGATCATGAAATCAACGGATAACCACCACCCAGGTATATGCCCATACATATACCTAAGTTATCAAGTGACCCATCTCAATCAAGAGGTAAACACAAAGGTCATAGACTCATCTTAAACCAGGATTTTCATTATCGAAACTGTAATAGCTGAAGAGCCCCGTCTCTGGAGTGTACAGTGGTCCTGTCACGACTCTGAGATACTGCTCACTAACCTAAGACTGCTGAGGTACTCCTCCTGTCGAGTACTGTTGGCCTGCTACTACAACCAAGTGCTTCCCACCATGGGTCTGCCGCTACAACCAAGCGCTCCCCCTCAAAGCCTCAAGAGTTACTCCTTCTGTTGAGTACCGCGGGTCTGCCGCTACAACCAAGCGCTCCTCCGTCGTGGGTCTTCTGCTACAACCATGCGATCCCCACTGGGCTATCCGAAACACATCGACTCGATCGGTCAAGCAGTCGTCAGGTCTCAGCCGGCTACACGGTCTCCGTTCTCCACACGCTTATCTCTAGGAGGGTCCGCTCCACGAGCTACAAGTCGATACTCCAAGTATCTCAAAGTCCCACGAAGAATTATCTCAAGGGACCGCCTCTTCATTGGGGTCTCAACGCAACAGACGGCGCATCAATCAGACGCCCTGTCTATGAGTTATTAGCCTTTTCGTCCCAGGGGCCCGGTTGGTTTCGTGAGAAAACCTACCCGGCCGTATCTCAACTATACCTTGAACTCTCATAGGGTATACTCATAGGGACTGTTTCTCAATGTGATCCGCAACATCGCTGACGGTTCGTCAAACAGACTTCTGGTCTGAAAGATATCAGCTTTCCCGCTCTAGGGGCCCGGTTGGATTTCAGGTACAATCCAACCCGGCCATACTCCAACTGCGTCTAAGCCTCGGGTGGGGCATTCCAAAAGATTCGTCTCATCATGAGGATTCCATTAAAGTCTATGACACGTCAATCGGACGTCCGGTGCTCAAGATATACATGTTTCCACTCCGAGGGCCCGGTTGGATTCATGAACGAACCAACCAAGCCGAACCCAATGTTCTTAGAAACCTTGAGTGTAATATACAAAAACGGCTGTCTCGATCAAAGGATCGCATTGCCACTGACGGTGCGTCGAATGGAGGCTCGTAGCTCAAGATAAAGGAAAAAAGTTCGAAAAGTCCGAAAATGGGGGGGTCTGGGCCCGGCCCGACCCGGCCCGGCCTGGGCGCGACCCGGCCCAGTGGGTCGGCTCATCTCAATCGACCGGACGAGCGAGGGAACCCCCCCCCCCCCCCCCCGCGCAGGGGCCACTCCGCGGCACCCAGACGCGATATGCCGGCCGCGTCCTGCGCCTCGGTTCTGCGCGGCCGCGGAACCGACCTCGCCGTTGCGTCTTCATCCACGGCGGGTTTTGCCGGAGGCACGCCGGGCGCCGCCGTCGCCTCCGGCCGTCGGCGGGGTGCCTCGGCGGGAGCTTCCGCAGACCACCGGACGCGCTCTGGTGGTCCGTTTTGCGTGCGGTCTTCGCCAGTGGTCCTCCCGGGACACGATCTTCACTGCAAGGCCCTCAAACGCCATGGCAGCCTGCTTCTTCATCGTCCGTTGGTCTGCACATCGATAAAAATGCTATGTAGGGTTGTCAGACCGTGTTTGTTCGGCCCGCGCCCTCCGCGTTATGTGTTATCAATTGGCAAATAATAACACATGATCTTAATCATTGACGAGGATATAATTTATCCAAAATTAATTATACGAACACCTTTCAATCAAAATACCCACGCACGATAGTTTTAAATTTTAATGGGTGGCGTGACGATGTCGCGCATTCTTGCCGCTCGATCCCGCGCGGTGTGATGACACCACATCAATTCATTCGATCCGCAACAACAAGAAAAAAAAAAGGGAGGGGCAGCTGTGTTTGTGCGGTCTGACCTCCTCTCATCAACTAATATCATGCGGTCCAAATATCGCGGATAAAAGACGGAAGAGAATCACGTAAGGAAAATCACGAAACCCCCTACCTCAAGTTGTCGATCGAAGATTGTCGCGGGGATGGATCATCGTGGAAGAAGCGTCACAGAGGGAGAACTATAGGCGTCATGTCGTCGATCTCCAAGGGTTTGGCGTTCTTCGTCGCCCTTCGTCGGAGGCTGGCTTTCTTTCTGTTCTTCGCGTTCTTCGCGTTCTTCACGAAGGAGGATGAAGATCTTCAAGCTTCTCCCAATTCTCTCAACAAGCAACCCTGAAGAGAAAACAAGTATTGGTCTTTTTTTATTCTCATGCCAATATTTAGATAATTCTATGTTAAGTAACGAACCATTAATTCGATGAATTAATGGTACGACTTGACTGCCCAATTAATAGGGGTGTTTAGAATTTTAAGAAAATGTGTCGGTTGACCTTATTTAAAAAGGGTTTTCGCGGGTGTGTTATTTAGAGGGAAAGAAATGGTGGTGCTCGTGCAGGCCCCACCTCACAAATATCGTACCAATATGGTATGATATTTTGGGTTCCACCTTATTCACTTCAACTCAGCTTAATCAGCGTAAAGTGGATTTAAGCGGCTTTAAGTGAAATAAAATAATGTTTGTCATACCACATTATTTTATTTTTTTAACTTAAAGCCCAAAAATTAAAATCCACAACCAAGAAAACGCAACTCTGAAGAGGCGTTTCTATGTAATTACCGGTGCTGGGATTCCATCGGTGCCCTGAGAATTCGATTCCGAGCACCGGTTCAAAAGTTAGAAAAACCCACTCGTTCGTTCATTGAACGTACCCGAGCCAAAAATTTGGAAATTGATTCCGGGTACACCGGGCCACGGAATCATGCGCCGTTAGAAACTGCATTCTTGTGCAATTCCAAAGAAAATTAAGAAAAAAATTTCCCTTGAAATTTCTGGGTCTTTACACAGTGAGTCCACTTCGAACATGTAGACAAGAGTGCACATATTGTGGAATTAGTACATCAGCTCACTGTCATTGTATGCTCTTTGGACATAGCTTAGTGAGGGTGAAACAAGTAAAAATCATTGTGTCATGTGTATTATTTAAGGTTTATTCATACTCTGCATCAAGAAAGAGAGAGAAGAGGGGTTTTTCTAATAGCAAAACAAGATCAAAAGGTGGAGTCGTTTTATTCTGTCATACCATGATTCACCCCCCTCTCCGGGTATCTAACATAGTGGACTTAACATTGGGCCTATCGACATATTTCAGGAAATGGTACCTCAACTCCCCTACATGTTTAAAATTTCTAAGTGAATGTTTTTTATAAAAACTTTTTATCATCATGATTTAAATTTTATTAGATTTCTTTGAATTCATGCGAACATTTAAAAATATTTAAATATTTATATTCTTTTTTTAAAATTATATTGTTTTATTTAGAACAACCAAATCATTTTAATTATCTATAAATAAACTTAGTAACATTTATCTAATAAACATTCCGATAAATCACTTTCCTATAAAACATTAAACATTATTTTTTAAAACTCATCCCTAAATAAATGTAATCAGTAATAATTTGCTAAAAATATAGTTTTATTCCTTGAAAATCAATAATATCCTTTCACATTAAATTTTAGATATTGTAAATTTATTGTCACATGAAATAATAGATATTAAATTTCCCTTTCATAGAATTATCCTGAGAGCATAAAAATAAGAATTAAAAAAATGGCATGAGTAATAGTAATTTTAGAATTACTATTTTCAAAAAATAATTCCATTAATAGTACATGTATTAATATAATTTTTCTATCATGAAAATTTATTAAAAAAGTTAATATAAAATTAACATATAACTTTAAAATAATATGTATATCACCTATATTAAAGATAATTGTAAAATTTTCCAAATAAAAAATTATTCATTGGTTTATATAAAAATATTAAATTAGATGATTCAATAGTGTGAAATGAATTATATATTCATTTAGAAACATTATATTGAGGGAATGAAATATATATACATATATATATATACATATATATACGCATATATATATACATATATATATGCATATATATATATATATATATTGAAATAAAACCATTACATTAATTTAAATAACTTTTATTAATGATTATAACATTTTAAGACGATGTAATACTTATTTAAATTGAATTTTATAATAAAAAATGAAATGAAATGCATCTATATACATATTTATATATCATAGATTAAATTTCTAAAAAAATAACATTATTAAATTGAAAATCAGAAAACATGCATAATATATATTTATATATGTTTGAAATCATGAAATTATAAACAATATATATGTGTGTGTGTGTGTGTACTTATATACATAGATGAAATGTAAATTGGGAATGGCAACATAATAGACCATCACATGATAATAAATATGTAACTAAGATGAATGAATAAATTTCTGATCCTGCAATTGATCAAAATAGATTCATATAATATAAACTACCAATTCATAGCATATAAATATATAAGCTGAGAATTTAGAAATAATTGTTTTAAAATATAATTTTACCCTAATATTAGTGTCAAACAAATGAAGAAGTAATGGGAAATTATGGGTTATTCTTCTCCCTGATTGAAGGTGTTTCCTTCTATATAGTAGTGTTGGAACTAGTGGGGTGAAAATAGGATAGAAAAAAAATTTACATTGGGGTGGGTTGTCCAAGGAAGAGTCTTTCCGTTGTGAAAAAATGGTGTTTATATATAGATATAGCTTTCAAGTGAGCATATAAAAATGAATGAACATAAAAAATAGTTGGTTTTTGATAGATAAAAGTAAAGTATTTGATGAAGAAAAATGAGAAAATAAGACAAAAAGGTACCCATGTCTTCGTCTGCGTGACTTACGGGTGTGGCAGATGAGCATTGGCTAGATCTAGTGGACATAAGGATGGTAACACCTCATGGGTAGGGAAATGAGTATGGTTTTTTTTTTCATCGTCGTAGCATGAGAATGAATTCTTGAATGGATTATTGGAGAGGATACCATGTTGGAATGTATTCTCAGGATCAAATGGATCAGATAGTTGAGGGATTATTGTTTTGATTGTGCGGGTTCGAATAAAGTAGTATCAACATCCGGGGTTTCATAGCGGTCGTCGGATATGTCAAATCTAGTGGTGGTATGATCTACGATCGATGGAGGGTGAGGATAGATCATATGATGTTGGACAATAACATTGAAATGGATTTTGATAGGCAAGAGGTCAACAACTATAGGGGATTATTGCAGTCATGAAATGTCCTGAGGAAGATGATGTTGGTTTTTCTTTTTTTTCATTTCATTTTACTTTTTTATCATTTCATTTATCCTTTTTTGTACATAATCAGTAATATATATATATATATATATAAATATTAATTTTTATTATGAATCAGTCAAAAAGAAGAAATTCCATCATTAATATTATATTCCCTATTAAGTTTGTATTACATTTTTCAAATAATGATGATATATTTTTGTTTTATAATTATTAATTTATTCAATATCTTAATATAATCATCCATTATTTTTATTATTACAATTTATTATTATTTTATTTTATTATATGAATTTTTATTTATGTAAAACTAAATTTTACTACCTTTTATGTCATGGTAACATGCATCATTGTTAAAATAATATATTATAAGAAGGGTCCTAATATTTATTATAAAAATATATACTATTAATAAATTAAGAATAACATAATTAAATAAAAAATATTCTTCATTTTGATATCTAATATTATATGTATCTTAGAATAATGAAAATAAATAAATTTAATATAATCTCAAGATCATCATTTAAAAACAAATTACCCACTTCTAATATTAAAAAATGAGATTTTGGAAATTTTCTCTCTATCTAAACAATTTCATGAATAAACATTTATTTATTGATTAGAAATTAATATAGCATCATGAAACTAAACGAACATTATTTCATGGAAATAAAATGTATATATCATATGTCATCATAATTTATTAACAAGATCTGAAAATTATTAATGAAGTTTGTTTATGGTTGTGTTCGATTATACGTTAGCTGGTATTGAATATAAAACAATTCTATTAAATAAAAATTTATTAAAACAATTTCTATTTTCAATTTTGGTGAATTATAAAAGTGTAGAATATTACCCTTATCACTTGTGGTAGTAGAAAAGGAATGGTTCTAAATACTACATCCAATAGAATTCCATGACTGTGAAGATCTTCAATGATGCTTCATGGAAAGGTTTTTTACCACATCCTAGAGCATGACTATCCTAATAGTGATCATTTATATTTTTCAATCAATCCTTGAGACACATTATGTTAACTAGGAGAGATACAGAAAGCTATTCAACCAGATTACTATATCGGAATTTGGAAGAAAACCATTTCCATGATTTAATTTATCAGGTACTTCTCGCCAATGATCACAACATGATAGATGCTTCATCTGTCAGAGCCATGATTGAAAAGGCAATAAAAGATACAATTGTTCAGATGGAAGAAGTTTCACAGACCTTATTGAATTTTGAAACTAGTGGTACAAACACCAGAGACATCCATTAAGTATGAAATTCAGATTCAACCACATCCTTACCTGAAGAAACACATAATGAAGAGACTAGTGTGATGAGACAACATTTTCTGAACTAAGAAAAGGAACAATAAGGCATGAATCATGTAACAGGTTTACAATATTTTACTAATAATTACACTGATCAATGTCCATAATTTTTAGGGACCAAATATTGTGTTGTGGCCTATCAGTAAAGGATATTATAGTCAAATCATTCACATTAACTCCATAACCAAGAAAAATATTTATTTCAATAGAACCATTCTAATATCACTTTCTTTGAAAAATGTATAAATAGTAACCATTTCAACAATCATATAAGTGTCCCTTCTAGAAATAACATACATTTCAATATTCACTTTTCTAGTGATTGAATTTTGAGAAACCATACACCAGTGAACCAAAAACCGAATTGATGTAGCTAAAGACCAAATTTATGGTAATAGATTAAAAAATTAACAATCTAACTGATCAGTTTTATATCTTTAGGGACATTCTAAACAAAAAACAAGAAAAAATCCCAGTAAAGATAGTTCCAAATAAAATGGAAAATGTCAGTGAAATAAAAAATTAAAGTGGCAAGTAGCTCACAACACCTATAAAAGTGAGGATGATGATTCTGAGAAACCATCTAAAGTACAATGCATACATCCAATAATGGATAAAAAATAAAATTCTAAATAACTAGGTTTAAGAAAGATGTTTGAGAAACATATTTTAAAAAATGAAAAATGTAGAAAAATGATTTTCAATGACTAATATCATCTACAATTGATGAGTAGAAGAATAGTGAGTAAGAAACAATTCAATTGGAAATTCAAGAAACCATCTAAAAAGAGGATATCAACATCCAACTAGTAAAGTCAATCCCAAAGTCCTTACTTATAAAAATTTCTGAAGGAAATGTGTACTAAAAGAAGGTGGCTAGATGGAAAACAGATAATCAGCATAAGAATAAGTTTCTCAACATAGATTATGCCACTAATACCATAAAAATTTTGAAATCTATGTGGATTCTATATTTCTTGAATGATTGGGTCTTTAAATTTTCATGAGGAACTATGTGATCTTGTATCTTCAATAAATGATATGCTTCAATCCTAATTTCTATCAATGTTTATGGGAGAACATAAAAAATGTAACTTTTTGTATAAATACAAAATAGATCCAATATTTTCATAGATGGATTTGTAGGATATTTACTCATTGGAGAAAGATTATTGATCTTTCTAGCAGGCTATTATTTCCCTACTATGGATGAAGACCGAGAATTGGGCCTCTCTTCCATCATCCTATAGAGAACCTTCCTAAAAACATCAAGGGATATAATCAATTTCCATGATGAAAACCTCATAATGGTACATGGGGATATTACAATACACATTCATATTCTTGATGAAATGAAACTTCTTCATAGTAATAACTCAATTTATGTGATCTTATGCCATAAATTCATATAATTAATTGTTGTATTAGTTATTCTTTGTGGCTTATTAACCTTGAAATAACATTTTTAATTTGATTGACCATATACTATAGAACCTAAAATTCCCGATATCATGTTATAGGAATATGTAAAAAATTATGTTTTTTATGGTTTGTAAAATGAGAGTTAGATTATACTATAGATTCCATCCTTATATGTAGTAAACCATAATTATATATCATCCATTTAACATCCCCCGTGTTTGGAATATAATCCATTAGATAATTCTTTGATCTATTCTTAACTAATGGATGGAGGGAAATTTTATGTAATATTTGGAAATAACATATCACATTAACAAGAACAAACTCTGATTGACCTTGTCAAAATATATGTCCAAGAAACAGGATGGTGTTGACGATATATAACTGAAATTAATCACAAGGTATTATCTCATATAATATTTTTAGAAATTGATTCCCAAAAATTATTACAACCTCAATGAATATGCAACAACACCATCATAGAGTTTGTTAGAATGAAATAGATAATGTTCTCACATGTGACATAATTTATGAAATATTTAATTCTATATAGGTTATCCCCATTCATGTATTCCCAAATAAAACCATAAATACCACTGTATTTATTTGATTAATGTGAGATCAAAGGCTCTTAGATAAAAGCAATGAATGTCTGCAAGAGTTTGAAAGAAGGTATTTTATATTTTTCCCATTTAAAATTGGGATGAAAAACACATGTTTTGGGATTTTGAGTGATAATAAACCTTTGAAGTAACTCCCATGTTTGAAAGACAATTCAAAAGGTAGTTCCCTTCACAATCGTGGTGTGTGATAATTTAGTTCAAGGAAGAAAATATATCCAGACAGTTGGCTCATCCCATCATCATCTTCCATTAGTGGTGGACCACTCCCATCCTAATCACTATCACAGTGATAGTAGAATCAGACTCAATCCTTACATTTTTTCCATTTCTATTTCCTCATATTGAAAATAGCTTTGATGAAACCATCCATTTATACTTTGAAAACATTAGAATGTCCACTTGGATAATAAAGTGCATCAACCACATCTCTATTTTGATATGTAAAAAATCTTATTTTATCATTCATTTCTATTGATCAAATCCTATAAAGGATGGCTTTAAAAACATATCACTATTTATTAGATGGAATTTTAAGATGCTTGAAGGTACTGATTACACCAGAATACTAAGAGAACACTACCTTCACCTGCTCACTTGGAAGATTCTCCTACAAAAGGATTCCATATGGCTTATCCAAAACCCATATATATTTCAAAAGTCTATGTTTGGTATTTTCACAAATCACATTGAGAACATCATGGAGGTATTTATCTAGTATTTCATAGTTTTCATAATCTCATTTGATAATTCAATATAATGTTTTTAAAAGTTTGTGAAAAAATTCATTGAAAAGAACGTTGTCTAAAATTTTGAAAAACTTCTTTTTATCTTAGTGAATTTAATAGTGCTGGGAAAATAATTTCAGAAAAAGGGATTCAGTTTGATAAATAAAAATTTATATTAATAAATTCCATTCTATATCAAACTACTATAAAACATGATTTTTCATTTTTTGGGGAATGAATATTTTTATAGAAGATTCATAATGAATTTCAGTAATATTTATCTCTCTATCTCTTGATTACTTTTAAAGGATGTTGAATTTAATATTGAATATGGATGCAGGAAAAAATTTTATTAATTGAAAAAAATAATTATCACAACAGAAATAATGTTACCACCCAACTGGGAGTACCATTTCATGTTACATTATGATAAATCCAACCATCAAGTAGAAGTCGATCAATGATAATGAATTGACATCAATCCATAATTAATCTCCAAAGAATCAAGGACCTTGGATTCCACAGAAATGAATTACCTAACCACCCAAAAAGATCAATTTATATTAATCTTTTAACTCGATATTTTTTTAGCATATCACCTCATTGCTAATGTTATTGTTTTTTATTCACACAACACTCAGGTATTTGAACAAAAAATTTGTACAAACACAAGGATGGTGAGATGGATGATAATCATACAAGAGTTCAGTTAGAAAATTAAAGATAAATAAAGAAACAAAAATCATCTGTTCCATCATCTAATTATACTATAATACACTACTGAAGAATAAATTCTAATCACTAACCCATTTAATGATGAGCTCTCTTAATAAAATCTCTACATCAGCAATGGTGAAGTAACACAGTATGCCAACATTGTAAATTATATGGATACATATCAAGCACACTTTCATATTTTATCTCATAAAAAATATAACCTTATATAAAAATCATTAATTTATATTTGGGAAGACCCATTTCTATGGATAATATTTTTATGATAAAAGCCTACTAATATTAATTCCATTATGTGAAATTGAATTAGTGATTGAATTTTGTCATAAATTTTCATGTGGATTAATCATTAGAAATCATAAACCATTCTGGAATATTATAGTATCTTGAATTTATTGGCCCACCATCTTCAAATTTTTGTATTTATTTTGTAAAAGATGTGAAAATTGACAGTTTTTTGGTAATATCACAAAATGAAATGATTTTTTTTAGAAAAATATTGGTTTTTTTTCAAATTCTTGTTGTACATGGAATCAAATTCATGGGACCATTCCCAAAGTCATTTGGTAATTAATTTATTATTTTACATGAAGTATATATTTAAAAATGGATGCAGTTAAACGAAATTAGGACTGAAATCTCACAAGTAGTTTATGATTTTGTAAGGGCTTGCATATTATGTAGGTTTAGAGTGCCATTATAAATCTTGAATGAATTGGGAACTTATTTCAACAATAGTAAAATGGAATAATTTATGAAACATTATGGGTTATGTCCTAACATGTCAACACCATACCAACCATAAGTAAATCGCCATGTAGAAGTCTCTAATACCAACATCAAAGAAATTCATGAAAAGAATGATAAACGCAACCTAATGGACTATAGCCAAATCTATGATGATACATTTTGGGAATATAAAATAACTTAAAATACATCCATGTGGATGATCCCCCATATATTTATTTATGGGATATGTTCCCACATTCTTATAGAATTGGAGCGAAAAAGCCAGATGGGAGGTAATAAGGATGAATATAAACCATGATAAATCTTGGAAAGAAAGAATATAACAATTACAGCAGGCAGAAGAAATCTAGAGAGAATATTTAAAAATTTAAATAATCGATTAAGAAGAAAAATGGAGTGACCATGATTGGATGATTCGACCAAGAACATTCAAACCAATTGATCAGGTGATATTATACCAATATAGACTTAATCTAATGATAGGTAAATTTATATTTAGAAGGGAAGGTACCTTTACTATAAATTAGGTATACCACATTTGAGTTGTGAATATCTAAGAATAAATAGGATAAACCCTTTTAATTATAAATATGATGATCCTAAAGATGTTCTATGGGACCATACCTCAAGAACCATTGGAGGAAACCATAATCTATAACCATTATTACAAATGAAGATATTTTAGGTTGAATCATTCTTTTACATGAGATGAAAATAATTAAGTAAATTATTTAATATAAATATATGGAAAAATAAATTTACATTCATTGAGAACATTGTATTAATTAAGAGCATGGTAGGGAATCATGTATTGTAAGAATTTTCAAACAAAAATTAATTTTTGAGCTGAGCCTATGATAATAAAAAGGCATATTCAAGAGGAAAACCACATTTTTCCCCTTATTTAACTCTTCCCGATGGCAATATTCTATCATGATTGTACAGGAACACAATATCATTTTTGTTATTATTATATTTTTGGTTCATTAATGTTGACATTACAAGGCCGAAAATAGAGATACATAACAAAACACATATCATGAAAGTGCAGCAAAACTGAACTGATGGAACATGAAACCCACAACACAACTGAAGCCTCATTACTAGATAGAGATTTATTTTACATTCAATATCAGATAAATTCCCTGTATATTTTTCAAAAACAATTTTTTATCTTTAAAATAAAATATCTTACCATTCTAGAATTCATTATTCACTTTCCAAATCTAAGAGACATGAATTATTAGAAATATAATGAATCCTTGTTTTATATTTCAATGTTAATAATATAGAATGACTAAAATGTATAATTTTATTATTAAAGTGAAGAATTTTTATTGATAAGAGGATTCATTATTCGAGGGAATTAATTAAGGTAAAATAAGATTCCCTTCAATTTTTCATGCTTTGAATTTATGAAATTAATGTAAATTGATTTATTATTATTATTTATTCCTTGAGTGATTTGAAAACATTACATTCCCATTCAGAATATGACTTCTAGACCAAGTACTTCATATTTCATCATGAGAATATATCCTTTTTGATCTGGGAACATGTCCCCTACTAGTACTTGAATCTGAACATTTCAAAGATATGACATTACAAAAGTAAATTTAATATGACTGGGGAATATTTTAATAAGCGATTTATCCTTAAAATAATACCTTTATAAAAATAATTCTTTCACTCATATGTAATATGAATGACCTTTATATATATGATCCATGTTTCTAACCATTTTTAACCAATCCTACCTAACTCTTGGAATTCCATGATATTATAAAGTTGAAGTGTGGGGGTAAAGGTAATCATGGTGGAGGGGATGATATGATATTTAAGGAATATGTATGGGGAATTTATTTTGGGTAATGATAGATATCATTTGATTCCTTCTTTATAATTGTAATTTTTTCCCCTGTTGAATAAATAAAATAGAAAAAAACAAAAAAACGAAATAAAAGCTGGTCGGGATTTGGAGAAACAAAAAATCACTATTACTAGACCAAAGATTTTTATCGTATTTGGTAAGGTGATGTATGTTGTTTTTGTTTCAAGAATGACATTTAAAAAACTAGGAAAAATTATAAAATAAATTAATTTTGAATAAAATAAATAGGGTGTATAGATCATTCATTATGTAAAATTTGATCATGACCATACTTTGAGTTTTGGGGATGTGGGAGTCTCTACATTGATGGTAGAATTTAATTACACTTTTTGAAATCATTCATTTTACTCAATATATAAAACTCCCCCTTAAGACATAATTTTAAACAATCAAATCCTACCAATCATGATCATATTATTCATTTGATCCTTTATTGAAAATTCCTCATGATTTTAGGTTTGTTTTACATTTACAATATGGATAAAGTGGTGCATTTACAATACTATGGTTAAAGAGAATGTTCTAATGATATGAACATAACTCTACAAGAATTATATCATTAGTGACGAGATAAAATAATCCATTCTGAGGTATAACATGATATTTCATGTTTAGTAATAATGAATTAAGGATCCTGAATGAATTAGAGGATGAGTTCAATATTTGTTCAAATGGGAAAATAAAAATATATGAATTTACTATTTCTTTGAAAAATGGTAAAATGAATTGATATTTTAATGACTTAAACTTGGGGTACATGTACATTACATTACTATAGTGGAGTACTTAATACATGACACAAAAAGATGCCCAAAGACCATGAAAGCTTACGGATTTTGGAAACTCAAAATGCATTCTTCTTGCTTGGTGAAATATCTTCAATAAATACAAAAATATCCTCACTAATAGTATTCAAACCGAAAACATTTTTTTATATCCATGAGAAAAAAACATAAACAGATTGAGCTCAAATACTCAATAATGATAAATATTGAGAACATGAAACAATCCATAAACATTAGAATGTAAAAAACAATAAAATAATATTTAAATATCAAAGTCTTGTGTCCTGAAATAAATCATGAATGTTCATAAGGCATTGATCATAAAAGAATAAGAACCACGATAACATAGAATTGATATAAGACATGTATTGTGAAAAAAAATACATATTATGATTTATATAGTAGCCCAGAAATTGCTTCCAAAATCATTATAGAGGAGGAAGTCAATTATTGAACAAGTTTTACATGCAGTTCCATCCATGTATTACTGAACTAGATTTACTTTTCATTGCATATGTCTATTACTGATCCAAATTTACTTCTCATTTCATCCATGTATTACTGATCCTGATTCTTATGTCATCATTTCATGTCAATCTCATGAAATATAAATCATTCCCCAATGAATTTGATGGAGATATAGGTCCCACCCATCTCATTATGAAATAATTCATTCATATTCCATAAAAACAAAACCATTCATCATAGAATAACCCATGAAATAAAATGGGTTTCTTAAAAATCATTCTATCATAACATAATCCATATAACATATTATTCCATCATTAATAGAATCGAATCCTAGTAATAATATGAATAGAAACATAACCCAATTTAATGACTTTCATCTTATATGGAAAATAATTTTGGTAAAACACTTGTTGTTAATTCTTGAGAAATATGCATTTCATTCTACATAATTGTTTTGTTTTTTCAAAATGTAGTTAAATTTTAAAATAAAATAATTAAATTTAAAATAAATGTGATACCTTGTATAGAAATATTCATAGAAATAAGGTGATATGAATATGTAAAAAACTCTTCATGCCATATTAGTTAAAAAATATATTCCTCTCGAACTCGTGCCTGAAATTTCCAAACGAACCTTATAAAGAAAATGAAAGAAATATTTATTCAATATTGTTTTATAAAAATTCAACAATGGGAAAAATTTACTATAAAAAATTGTTGAAGAATATATATAGTATTATATATTTAGGAAACATCGGTTTGGATTTTAACTATACTGTAGTATAAACTTATGTATAAATAATATCAAAAAACTATGACATCGCAAAATTGACCCATACTGTAGATTAGATTTACTCCTTTCACAAACTCTTGTATAGTGGGTTTAAAAATATTTTTAACTTTTAAAAAAACTGTAATAATATTTATGATATCATATATTATTAACTTATGACTTTATATTAGGCGTTCATTTATCAATTCATGTTAAAACAACATTTTGGGTAACCATATTATTTTTATCATATGTGTTTTAACATGTTATTATTTATATTATTACTTATATTGTGATTTAAGTACTTAAATAATGTAAAATTGATTTATCTATAATATATATTTATTATAAAAATATATATATTAGATATATAAATCAAAAGGAATAGACCATTCTTGGAGACGGTAGGTCATACGTACCCATGAACATTTTTTCTGTTTCCTTGTTGAGTTGAATGGAATCAAGTTAAGGACACAAATAAAGAAATATATAAATATATAAATATATAAATATATATACACATAGTAGAAATATTATTTAATATATTTCATTATTATTTATTATATATATTTTACTATTATTCTTGAATGATTAATGTGGAGAATGAATCTCATTACATCATGGATACGGTAAGTCGTACGTGCGCACGAACGATGATATAGTTCACTTAATGGTTAAATGGTATATTAATTATAAAAAATAATTAGCATCTTATATTTATTATTTATATCCATTATGCTCATCATTATACCCATCCAAATTATGTGTTGTTGAATAAAAAATTACACCACAGTGTGGAGATGTTAAGTTGTGCGTACACATGCGTAGTGATATTGTTATTCGTTGGGTGGATAAATGGAGGTATAAGGTTGTATCATAATTTTAATAAAATATATTAATTAATAATATAATAAATTTATTACATTAGTATGGAAAAAACATAATCATACGATGTAGTATAAGAAAATAATTGTGAATGAGGGGATAAAATAATTAATATTTTTCAACTATCTCCTTTTTGTATGCACAAACGGACTATTTATGATTGCTTTCTTCCAAAATGGTGGATTATAGAAAGAATTTATGGAAGTTGCAAGGATATTTGGGAAGGGTTTGGCAGAGACAAAGGGATTTAGAGGTGTGATTAAAATATAATGAGAGGTTTAATTATATAAGAGAGGGGAGGGGCACCATTGGAAAATCGTGAAACATATATTTATTATAAATTCAATTTTTATTTATAATGCTCCAAAACTCATTTATTTAAAACATAAGATGATTTTGGGTCGTAATAATCTCATCCCACAAATTTTATACTTGTTTTTATTTTATTTCATCCCTTGTCATTTTGAATTATCTTTATTTATTATATTAAAATATATATTTTGTAATAAAATTTAAAATATTAAATGTCTATAAATATTTACATATTTTTTGTTAATTGTTCATAATAGGATACATTTTAAATATTGTAGCTTATAATTTTCACTTTCTAATTTTAAAATATTATTGTTATTTTTAACTATTTTAATAATAATTTATGTTTATAAAATACCAATATTGTCAAATTTTGAACTATTCATTTATTTGACATTAAATAAAATCCAAACATAATGTAAATTTGAAAAAAAAATATTTTATACACTCATAAAATTTCATAGTGACATAGAAAATTTTTGGAACACATTAATTAGTTTATATGTCATTTATTCTAATATTTTAAAAACCATTTATTTGATATTTCTATCAATAAAATAATTTCTACATCACCATTATGTCATCATTAATGGTAATTTTATTACCTATAAAATTTATAAATAAATTAAAATGAAGTATATAATTTCATTATAGTTGTGAAGACTATTTATTGCGATGTTTTATCATTATTATCACTATATTAAAATTATTATAATTATAAGATATATGACAGTGACATGTTGTCACTTTCTCTAGTTTTAATTATCATTACATCACTTACATTGAAAAAACTAAATAAATCAAATCTGAACCATAGGTGATCTAGGTAGAATTTAATTCACACAATATAATGTTGGATGAATTTAGTGTAATTTTATTATCTTTATCATATTGTTTGTTACCCGAAATTTTCAAGATTACCTTTAACTATGTTAAATAAAAATTGATGTGTTTACTAATTATAATATCAAAAAAAGGTAACCTATTAACATATTTCAGACCCACTAATATCAAATATGGAATCCTTTTTTCATAATTAAAAACACATAATTTTAAGAAATTATTTTAAAATTAACTCTTGTTTTCATAAACCAAAAAGTGTGATTCTATGACGTAAAAACTTATAAAAATATTATCATGTGTTTATGACCAATTTAAATTTGAAATTACTTCCAATGAACAAAATGTATTAAATTATAAAAATATAATACAATTACATTTTAAAACCAATTAAAATTACAATCTATCAATATAAATATATTAGATTAAAATGTAGTTTTGAATTAAAATGGAGTATTTTCACAATTCAATAAAATGTGAATTTTATTAGAAAATTACCATAAATTTAATAAAAGTCAATTTTGATATCAAAATTAAAAATGAAGAGTTTATTTTGTCAAATAGAATATACTAAATTGTTAAAAACTATATTCAAAATTGGTGCTCCATCAAAAGGTGGAAAAAATACATTGTTTTAAAAATAATGTTTTTCTCTAAAAAATTAAATTTAATCTCATATAATTTATAGAAAATACATAAGATGAAAGTTAATATTATATAATATTAAAAATGTTGTTAATACTATTCATAAAATCATGTTTACATCCATTAAAAAATAATATTATAATAACATACCGTTTTTAGTGAAACTTGCTATTGTGTACAATTCAAGCTATCGAGGAAGGTTGCCTTTGTTTGTAATGAAGTACATGTCAGTGTTGCATATATAATATGATAATATGGTGTTTCATATAGTTTAAGATACTATTGTTAATTATTACAACACAATATATAAGATAAATTAAAAATAATATATCTAGTAAAATATCATGGTTTTATATTATCTCTCCTCAAAATGAACTTTTCCCTCGAAATTCGTCGAGGTTATAAAAGGTTTTGGTACATGAAAGATTCTTCCATAGATACCAAAATCATTAAAAAAATACTAAAACTTAATTTTAAAATTGAATGTTTGAAACATATCGGTCATCCAAAGTAACACTTCATTGGGTTTCCACATAGAAGAACATAGTTTGAACATTAAAACATTGATATGGAAGAGAAATATAATCCTCATTTTCTGATTAATAGTGATAGAGAACAAGATTGGAGAATGTTAAAAACCCGAAATCCATAATTTTGTGACGATTTATGGGAACATTTGAATCATCATATAAGAAGGTACAAGGACAGTAATTTTATTTCAAGATCTTTTTCTTTAAGTAGAGGAATTTTTCATGAGAAGAAATTCATACTTGATTTTAGTACAATTTCACCGTTGTTCATTCCCAAAAATATTTACACATCATCTCTTACTTGAAGAACTGATGTTTAATTTTTCTTTCTTGAAGTGTTAGCAGATCATGTGATAGAATGATTGGTCAATCTATTTGTCATTATAACAGAAAATAGAAAATGTTATCAAATATACATAAATCCATTTATGGAATGATTAATTGTATATGGTTCCAAAATGGAATTATACATCATCTATCATACTTATTAAACAAAATAATACTTATTTATTATAACAAGGGAGTTCCCATAGGCTAGTGGTAGGTGATAAAGGCTTTTTGAACATTGTTTGTTGGTTCGATTCCAGCAGCCTTGTTTGACGTGATGAGTTTTTCCAATCCTATGGAATTTCTATATTTCAAAAACTATACTATTACATTATTCCAAAAATAATATTTATAAAATGTTTTATCCTTAATCGATACTATGTGGTCTCCATCTTAATCCATTCCATTGTTTAGGCTCATCCAAAATACTTCTGTCCAAATACTAAGTACCCAAATTCAATTAAAATAAATGTCATATAACTAGCATATGAATTCCTTAATTTTTAACCCATATATCATAGGATATATCTTTTTTTTCACATTCATACATTTTAATTACTTCATCATGTAATATATTGATTGATGGTAATAAATCAAATTACCATATATCATTATTGAAAACATGAATCTTTCCTAATTAATTTTTTATGATATATTACTTTTGTCCCAAAAACATGTATATACTTCATCCATGATAGCATAAACAACTTTTAAATAATTCCATTATTAGTTCACAAGAAAGAGGTCTCATCCAATTTACTTCATAAAATATAACATATCTTTATCTAAACGTCAATATTTGAACATATGGGATGTAATAACAGTTATATTCCTTATAATCTTGTGTTGTCCCAATATATCCCATTAACATTAAATCACTTTATTATCTCCATAGAACTATTCGATATTTCATTTAAAATCATAAATTAAATACTTATTCTAAAAATAGTTATATATTTCATGATTCATATAACATAATCTTTGAAATCTAAAATATATTTCCCTCAAAAATCTAACATTATTCTTCAACCATTAATCATAATCCATCATCTATTTCCTTCCTAAAATATGAATCATGTAATGTGGTTTTTGGAACTAAAGCTTCATAGGATTAATGTATACAATACTGGAAGAACATCACATACTTTTTACATGTCATTTACAATCTTTTTATACTCAAATGTTTGACAAATACTTCTACCAACTTCATGACACTCTCTTTGATATTTCCACATAGGAAATCTATCTTCATCATTCCCAAAATTTCAAAATCTATGATATTCAATGGTCAACCATGTTCTATGTAGTTTTAGATATGTAATAAAATAAATGAAGTGTTAGAAATACATATCATATATTAAAAACACATAAGAAAGGTAAATTACTTATAATATTTCAATCTATGATATATTAAGGATAATCCTTGGTTATTATAATATTATCACAAAAAACTAGAGGATTTTAACCTATAATTGACATATCCATAGGAAATCCCAAGACATATCCATAGAAATATCTCTAAGAATCTCACTTAAGGTTTTAAATCCTAGTTTCCAATGGTTTACTAAAGCATCTTCCTGATACCAACTGCAAAGAATAAAGCATAATGTACATATACATTAAATTACTTTTGAGGAATACATAATAAATGGCATAAATAGATGCCCAAAGACTGTGTTTGGTTATGGTCATTAGAGACTCAGAAAAAATTATTCTAGGTTGGTGAAAGATCTTAAACATGACCCATAAAGATCTTCCCCAATATTTTACCCACCCAAAACCATTATTTATATCTTGGGGAAAAGAAAACATAAAAATATTGAGCTCAAATTAATAGTAAGGGTAAAAATTGAGAACATATAACAAAACACAAACATTATAATATAAAAACATGGAAAATGATTAAATATCAAAATCATGATTCATGAAATAATTCTTTTTATTTTATAAGGAATAAAAAAAATGAACACAAACCATGATAACATAGCATTTACATAAAACATAGAATTGTTGAAATCAAATAAAAACATAATATGATATCTATAGAAGCCAAGGAATTTCACCCAAGACCATCATAGTGGTCAAATTCCATTACTAAACTGGGTTTACTTGTCGTTCTAGACATGAATTACAGAACCAAATTTTCTTATCATCCCAGCCCCTATTACTGAATAGGATTTACATTCTGTTTCATCCCTATATTTCTGAACCATATTTACTTTTCATTATAGTAATGTCTATATCATGAGATTTTAAATAATTACCTAGTTAATAAGATGGAGATATAGGTCTCACCCATCTCATAATGAATTCATTCATACATGTTCCATAAAAACATAATTCATTCATCATAGCGTAACCCATGAAATAAAATGGGTTTCTTAAACATAATTCTATCATTATATAATCTATATAATATATTAGTCCATCATTAAAATAATAAAATCATAGTAATAATAGGGATATAAACATATCCACATTTACAGAGTATCACCTTTGATGAAAAATAATTTTGATTAAATACATGAACTTAATTCTTGGAGAAAATATCGTTTCCTCATAAAAATGTATTATTTTCTCAAAATGCTGCAAAATTTTAAAAGAAATTAATTTAGTTGAAAATAAACATGAAACTGTGTAGTTTTAAGCTTCATGTAAAAATGTTGATATGAAGATGTATAAATCCATTCATTCCATATAAGATAAAAAATACATTGTTCTTTTACTTTATCCAGAAAAGTCAAAAAATACCTCGTTTGGAAAAGGAAAGAATGATTCCTTCCATAATTTTTAATTTAAATTCACCAATGGGTAAAATTGAATTTCAAAAAAATATCAAAAGAGTGGAATAATATTAAATATTTAGTAATCATGGATGTGGATGATAAATTTACCCCTGTAAATACTTACGTATAAACAATCTTGAAAAACAATGATATTGCGAAATTATCCATTACATTTGATACTATTTCTTTTTTATGTGTCTAAAACTCCTATATAGTGGATTTAAATAAAATATTAACTATTAAAAGAATAAAAATAATATTTATTATATCATATATGGTACACTTATGACTTTATATTACCTATTCATTTTTCAATTAATTTTAATGCAATATTTTGGGTAATAATCGTTTTATATATCGTACATTTTATAACTATTTATTCAAAAATATTATTAATAAAATCATGATTTACATACATACAAAATGTAAAAAGTGATTTATATATCATATATTTTCTGTATAAAAATATACATAATAGATATTTAATAGAAATTGATTACACCGTTCAAGGAGACGATATGTCGCAGGTACACGCTATTTATATTTCATTATTGAGTTGAATGGAAGTAAGTAAATGACATATATATTTATAAAATGTATAATTATTATGACATATAATTCATGCTTATTTATTATATATAATTTATAATTACTCTTTAATGATCAACGTGGAGAATTAATCTATTTGCGTCGTTGAGATGGTAAGCCGTATGTACGCACGAGCGGCGATATCATTCACTTAATGGTTAAATAGTATGGAATTGTATTGTATATTAATTATATATAATAATTATAATTTTTTATTAATTATTTACATTCATTATACTCATCATTATATGCATTAAAATTAATTATTTTTTGATTAAAAATTACATTATGACGTGGAGATGGTAAGTCGTATGTACTCATGTGTTGTGACATTGTTATTAAAAGGGTGGATAAAAAGAGGAATAAGATTGTCTCATTATTATAATAACATATCAGAATTTATAAAATACTATATTTATTACTCTAGTGTTGGGAAAATATATGATGATTATGTAGAAGAAGAGATCAATTTTGAAACAGGTGATAAAACAATTACCTCTTTTTCCAGTATCTTCTTTTGGTATGCACAAAAAAAAAGCGTTGAGATGGAATTATTATGAAATGGATTCCTTTAGTAATATATGAGGGAAGATGGGAGGACATTATTATAGGTTTTGGATGATCTAGAGGGCTGTGGAGGTGTGATTAAAAAAGAAGGATATGTTCCCATTTAAAAGTCAGTTGAAGGACACCTTTGGGATGTCTTGAACTATTAATTTAATATAAAATCATTTACAGTTTATAATGATCAATAACTCTTTAATTTGAAATATAATATGATTATGGGTATAAATCCTCTATACCAATAAAATTTAGACATTTTAGGATTTAATTTTACAAAATAACATTTCAATTTATCCTTATTTAATATATTTAATTTTTTTTTTGGTAATAATACTCCAAAATAATAAATGCTTATAAATATTTACTTATGTGATATAAATTATCAATAATTGGATACGTTTTGATATTTTAGAACATATATTTTTTACTTTATAATTTTTAAATATTAAGGTGATTTTTAAATATTTTAATACTATTTTATTTTTATAAAATATCAATAGTGTCCATTTTGACACTATTCATTTATTTGACATTAAATAAATTCTACAAAAAAGATAAATTCAAACCAATGTATTTTATAGACTCAAAACCTATCATAGTAACCTATAAAATTATTATATCACATGAATTAGTTTATATTATATTTATTTTAATATTTTTAGAGACCATTTATTTGATATTTATATTAATTAAAGAACTTCTCCATCACTATTGTGTCATCCCTAATGGTGATTATTTAATGTCTAAGAAATCTAAATAAATTTACATGATTTATATAATTTGAATATATTTCTATAGACTATTTTGTTAATGTTTTATCATGTTTCTCATTATATTCAAATTATTATACCTACAAGATATATGGTTGTGACATGTTGTCACTTTCTTTTGTTTTAATTACAATTACATCACATTATTAACAAAAGCCAATTAGATGAATCAATTATGACCATTAGATGATATTAATCTAATTTAATTCATCCAATATGAGTTTTGTAGGTGTTAGGGCAATATTATTTTCTTTTTCATATTTTTTACCCTAATTTACACGATTTACCTTTAAGTGTTAAATAAAGATTACCATATTTACTTTTCATAATATAAAAAAAATTAACATATTAAAAAAAATTTGATGCACTGATTAAAAATATAGAATCCATTTTTTATAATTAAAAACACATAATTAACAAAGATCAATTTAAAATAAATTCATGTTTTCAAAAACCGAAAAATGGGTTTTTAAAAGGTAAAACATTTTCAAAAGATTGCAATGTGTCTATGTCCAATTCAACTGTGAAATTACTTCCAATGACCAACATTGGATTAAATTATAAAACAATTTATCCAAATTCACTTTCAAACCAGTTAAAAATTTAATCTAACTATATAAATAAATTATATTAGAAGGGTGTTTGGAATTAACTTTCAAAATTATTCTTTATTCAATAAAAATGAATTTTATAAGAAAAATGAAAAAATTCAACATAAATTAATTTTAATGTCTCGATTCCAATGAATATGTTTAGTTTTTCAAAGAAATTATATAAAAGTGTTAAATACTGTATTTAAAATGGGTGTACCATCAAAAGGAAACAAAATTTCATCCTTTTAAAATACATCTTTAATCTATAAAAATGAATTTGTTCTTATATCATTTCTAGAAAATACAAAATATGTATATTAATTTTAACAAATATTCAAAATGGGTTTAATAATATTTATAATAGCTAGTTAATATTTTATTAAATGAAAATAATTTAATAATATATCATTGATTAGTGAAACATGGTATTGTGTGCAATGCAAAATATCGAGGAAGGTCGATTTTGCGTGTAATGCAAGCCAATTAATTGTTGTGTATACATAAAGATAATATAGTGTTCTGTATAGTGAAAACTAATATTTGAGTAGTGTATAACAGAAGACATAAAATAAATTAAAAGGAATCTACCTGATAAAATCCTGGGATGTTACATATATTTAATTTAACATTTTATCATTCGATTTTACATTGATAGTCATTTAATTTTATTATCTTTTAATTTGAGTATTGGTAACATTGGTTCCCTTTGATTTTCAATCATGGGATTTTGTTTCTTATAGAAAATTATGGTTTATGTTAGCGTTAGTTAACATAAAAAAAATTTTCTATAATTTTACATTAAATTTAAATATTTTTAATCCCCCAAAATGTCTTATTTGAAGGGAAACTAGAAAATTTAATGATTTTAGTTGTATTTTGAGCTTCATTGAAAAAAATTCATAATTTTTATATTAACTATTTTATATTATTTTAGTATTTAGGAAATAATTTTTTTCCTAATTTTATATATAATGAATCTTTTTAGGATTATATTCATCCTAATCATTGTTTAATTATTCTAGATCCAATGCTAAAGACACCATCTCGAAGCTAAAAACTATCTAAAAAATTTGTACTTGAATATTGATCATAGATATGGTGATATCTGATGTTGGTATCATATATCTTGAGTGGAATTCCCAAATACTCTACAATTTAGAGTGTACAGATGCAGAAAGTTTTTCAAAAAACATTCAAGAAAGATTCCAGATGTTAATTTTCATTTTACATGGGAATTACTTATCTAGAGACTGTAGATATAAGATATAGAGAGTCTTCAAGGGAAGAATAAATTCTTAGAGTAAAATAGACATAAATCTATTTACATATTTCCAAATACTACATAATTTGGGGGGGGTATGTGATAGACATTTTTGCACACCGCTCATAAGGGAGTTCATTCATGAATTGACCAATTAATGGGGCTAATATATAATAAATTTTTAAGGTAATTTATGACCTATAAAAGGAAGTGAGATCATCCTTCCCAGATCATTCCAACCCATCCAACAACATCCAATAAACCCGTGATAAAAGAATTGTATGATGGCCTCCAAAAAAATTTATTTATCCTTTTTATTTTTGTTTCATTTTATTCACTCTAAAATGTACACCCACTCTCACATCATCATGAATTCCCACATTAATGAATGGGAATTTTCTATGAGTGTTAATCAATGGGGGTGGGGGGAGTTGACTATGTCCTTTTCTTCAGTTCTCGTTATACATTTTAAAACTATCACTTATGCTTTTAAAATAGAGTCTCAATTCATAATTCCCTTTTGAATTCCTAATGTGGTTGTGTTAGGTTTTGATTATTTTATTTTTAATTTATTTGGTCGATGATCCATATCTCCATCCACCTAATTCTTGTCTATATATATTTGAACATATTTGGGTTGTCTGGTGAGTGATTTATGGCCATTATAAAATGAATAATATTTTATGTTAGAATATTGGTTACTTAAGGGAATAACAATATTTTTTCAAAGATTTTCCTAATTAATCAATTAAACGTACTCCAATGATATAAACAAGGGAAAGAGGGTAGAGCTACCTGAAGTTTCATATTGGAATATTCTCATAAGAAACTTCTATCCAAGGGATAGAAATGACTCGTTTACCAAACCTCTCCCTTTACCGTTAGTGGAAGAAAAGGGGAGAAAACTGGATATCAAGAAATCCTAGAACTAGGTCTAGCCAAAACTTCTCTGATCACCATGTTTCTCATTTTATTTTAAAATACAATCAAATAAAATGTCTTATTTCTCCTATATTATTCAAAATTAACTAAAACGTACTATTTTTAGAAATATAATATAATGTGACACCATTGTTTAGTGTTCAATCCTGCTTAGGATACTACCTTGAGTAAACTACTGTACTATGCTTAGGAAATTTAAATTGTTGTTTTTGTATTCCCGTGATAGGTGTGTGTTAATGTCATTCATATACACTAAAAAAACTAACCCATATATGAATGAATGATCATATTTATCTTTTCCATACACTCTTTTGGTGTTTTTATCAACTCAAAAGGAATTTACAAAAACAAATATAGGACATACCTAACCCAAAAAGAAATCCTCAGTTTATCAGAAGTCAAAACTCTCACCTGATGATACTGTGATCTCAATTTGATCTTCGGGAACACAAAAACAACATTCAGTTGGTCAAATAAATCATCGATACACTAAAGGGGATATAATATAATTATAGTCACATTGTTCATGTTTCTGTAATCGACACACAAGAGAAGACTCCAATCATCCTTTATTCTAAATAACACAAGAGATCCCCAAGTCAATATACTCATATAGATAACCAATTTATACTTTAACTCATCCATCATTGTCTAGATATCTTAAATATCTATCAGTTACATCCTCTAATATGTAATATATATTGGATCATCCCACAACATGATCTCAATAGGGAATTCTATATCTCTCTCTCACGTGGATGCCCTGAGAAGACTTCTAGATAAACATCCTAAAATTGTTCCACCAATGATGGAATGATATCATTCATTATTCTTCTATCATACAGTAACAAAATAGTAACTTGAGTTGTGAGCTCCCATAGTTTGTCAATGATTAGACCTTATTTTCTTGTCTGGATATGCCACTCTCAATGTTCATCGTAATTTTCAACCTTAGAATATTTGAATGTCCCTCTCAAATTGTAATAATTTATGTCGTCTTGGTATGATCTTAATCCTTCCATACCCATAACATGGTTGAAGTCTGTTATATCATGTGTATAGAGATACCATAAAATTGATACTCCCCAAATTCAAGAGAATATACCTTTCCCAAAAAGTTATCTCTATACAATACTCTTAATGGTGTATCTATATTCATAAAACCTATCGCAAACTCCACTACCATATTCAAAAACATTAACAGGTTTTTCAAATATAATGTCATGATAGTACGATTATCAAACAAGGACCTAGATAATCTAAATGAAACAAAAATAGTACCTATACCTATTGATAGACCATCCTTTCTATCCACAGCTTTATGTTTCAACACATCAAATTATCCTTCCCCTCTTCCTTATGATTCTATCAGACTCCTCTATATTGCATCACTCAATAGACATGGTTTCTCTTTCCCAGAAGAACCATTCCCACAACATCTTCAACCATGACCAGATGAACTCTAGCTACCAAAATAATATGGTGTATAACATCCCCTTCCTTCACACTAGTTTGATATATATCCTCTATTAAAATTTTTTTAAATTGTGTTCCTAGAAAACCTTTTTATATGTCTGATCATATCGCAAACTCCGCACTCAAATGGTGGTCCTATATAATGTTTCCAAATGTTTCACGTTATCCCACACTAGTTGAAAAAAAAATCATCTATAAGGATCTGTGTATGTGACCCTTCCCTCTAGGTACACTTCTCAACATTACACTGAGAAATTATCATAATTACATTTTTCCACATTCAGAAGTAACTTCTGTAGAATATGCTGAAGAAACAAACTTTCCACCACTAGAAGCTACATTCGAGTTTCTCTACAAGGTGAGAGAATGATTTACCACTTTTAAAAACTTATTAATCCTAAATATGTACATCTTGGAATTAAATTCTCACTTAATTCCATCATTAAACAAATTTCCACATTACCATCATATCATTCCCACTATGAAGTAAAGTGTTGTAAATCTATAAAGGGTCTAACATAGTCCAACAATGACATGTTCCCCTTAGTCTACCTCATGAACTCAACTACTATCTCCGGCATGAGTGTATCTATATAAATGTTATCAAAAGAACATCTCTTGAAATTCCTTCTATTTCATATTTACTAGCTACCAATCCATTGAATGAATGTCTAACAAATTCTCCGCTTGCCACATAACATATAGGTATCCAACTGGACTCTCTTCATAGATATGATTCCACGTGTCCATGTATGGTTTAGTGGAAATGAACCAAAATATATCTCCCTTACGTCCACCCTATCCAATAAAATTTGGAGGAGGTTGTATCTGAAACTCTCTTGTCATATTAGATATATCATTCACAAATTTCCCTATATCACTTTCTATGAATTACATGAAGCGGATGAAATTTGTTCCAAACTGATCCCAAGCTTCCCCACCACCATTATCAGTTCCTCATGTTATACCACTAGAGGATCATTCCTAGCCATATACTATAGTCATCCTCTCAATAAGCATCATCATATAATAATATCTCTATATTTCGAACATTCACCTTGGAACCGAGTTCACAAAACAAACAAGTTTACTTAAGAGATAATCACAACAGGTTACAATAAGTACTTTCCCAAAACATCATCACATGGTCAAAACTGAGATAATATTTCTACTATAAGCATCCTACACCTAGTTCTTAGTTTAAAATTGTTAATAAATTCTAATTTATGATATTTCTCTTTTATATACCCATTTAATAATGTTTGTAATCATTTACTATTCTCAAATTCATATTAGGAATTATTTTAAAATTAATTTCACAAGGGAAGAAAATAGTATAAGTTCATCAACTTACCAAAAACTCATTTTCTAGTGCATTCCTAAAACGATGAATTTCATAATAACCCTATGTTCCTAAAATAATATATGTAGACATAAATCTCATGCAATACCAAGACCTGGTTAAATTATCATTAATTTCCGGAGATAGTAACTAAATCCCATACCACGTGTGTCGCCCAATTTGAAATACTATTCATTTATAACCGAAAACAACAATAAAAAACATCCTACTCTGAGTACTTGGGTTATCCCTCAAACATGGGTTTAATACTCCCAAGATTGATCTCATTACCAAGCCCTTGACTCTTCCTTCTCTCAGGTATTACATTCCCAAATAGTAATACAAAATATGATGAAAACAAAAGTGGTCATGTAATACCACATTATAATGACCCAAAACGGGTTCCATACATCGATGCCCTTAGTCGGTCGATCGCATGACTGCATTAGTGCCTCACCATATTCAAGAGGTTTCCTATTAGTAGTGAGGGTCTCGTAAGTAACTAATGGGGATACTATACCTACTTTTATTAGAGTAAACACTAGTGTAAATATTCAACAATATTGGATGAATATATTATCACAATTAGTACCAATATATCCTGATAAACTATGTATGAAAAAAATATCCAACAAAAATAGAAATCATTACATTATAATGTGTGAAGTGTCTAAAAGGAATACCTCTAAATTAACTTTTTTATTTTCAATCAATTTTAATAGAAAATTGAAAACCCTCACATTTAAAACAGATCAAGTATCAAAAGAGATAACTAACATAATAAAGGAAATTCTATTGTAGTTCGAATCACATTACTGAAACAATTTCAAAGGAAAGGAATATACCTAGCTATTTAGATCATACTTTAAGATAACATCATTATGATATGCTAGAAAGTCCCAAGATTGTATGTACTCTTCATTATAAATCTTCTATACATTGAATCGTCTAACAAATATGTTATATTTATTGTCAACCCACTCACATTTCTCCCTAGTAGTGTCCACATGGGGTAATGTTCCCATCATTTGATCAACAACATCCATTGTCACCTTAATCATCAGAACAACCTCCACCATCCTTCGCCAGATTGCATGATTAGATCCATCTTATATTCTAGATCCATGGACTTCTATCTCTGCATGATGTCGGGATTCCCTACCTCACAATGTTGTCCAGGTTGCATAATATACTCCTTCACCATCATCATCCAAGCCCCATCCTATGTCATTCATCTAACTCAAGAGCATTACATTTAGACTATTTAGAAAACATAAAGTCAATCGGGGTAACGATGAGGCAGTCTAACATGTTTTTGACTATTAGTATTTAGGTCACAAAAATTGAACCTAAAATAAATAATGTCATATAATAGTGAAAGTAATTGTATAATGAAATAATTAGAATTCAAAAGAAAACTGATCATCCTATTGGAGACTTCATAGTAGGTTCATGTTATTTGAAAACGTATTGTTATAGCATTGAGTAAGCTGAATTCATATGATGATAGACATAGATTCCATTTAGATATTAAATATTGTGATAATGAAATCCTATGAGTGTGTCCTAGGTTGGGTAACCATAGGATATGAAGTCGGGGAATGTTGGAACCCATGTTTGTTGGACCTTTATGTGTTATGCAGATAGTCAAGCTAGTGGTGTACCGATTGGCTCTCCCACATAAATATGGAGATATTCATGATGTATTCCATGTATAAAATCTATGGAGGTATCACCCTGACCCATCTCACATGATTTATGTGGATGATTTGGACCTTGGGAAAGATGTTTCCATTGAGGAGCATCTGATACATGTGTTAGATCGGAGTGAGAAAAGCGTTGCTGGGAACGACCATGCTAGTAGTTTGTGAATTGTAGAAACATGGACGTATCCAGAAAGAATAATGTGAAATGGAAGAATATATGTGGGAATAGGAACCCAAAAAATTTGAAACAAAATATTAGATATTCAAATATGTGAATCTCGAGGATGAGCTATTATAATGTAGGAATATTGTATGATCTCGTCTTTTTCATGTACCTTTATCAGTAAGTTCTTTTTCATTAGAGGAGTTGATTAATAAAATGACTTAAAATTTAGGGATCTATTATTATTTTAATTAATGGAGTCTCTCTATAAATAGTTTCAGTGTCGAAAATTGGTTTTCAAGAATGTTGAAACAATTTAAAAGGAAATGGTTTGAAATAACACATTTTTTAATCGTTCTCGGGTTTTAATAAAGTAAATATGAGGTGATTAATTTTTCATCAAACCATTAAAAAATAATTAACCGACATGTAACTGAATTTCAGACTGCGTAAATTCCTGAAAAGATTTTTTAAAGTGACTATGAATCTTATTTTAATTAGAACCCAATTAAGATCTTCTCATCTAAACCTTGGGTAACCCTCCATGTGATTTTTTTGTTTCACACCTTATTTCAGATAACCCTTTCATGTGATCAATCCATTGTATGTTTTCTTACTTGGATTTCTAATTTCTCTAAATTATTTTGCAACCTTTTTTGTAGAAATACCTTGGGAAATTCCGTTGGTTGGTTTGATCATGAAGAATCCTGATCTAGGAGCCTATTTGAAATGATATACATATTTTCTCATAGGTGTTGGAAATTGGAAACAATGTTGGATCTTTGGTTGAATGTAGGTGGTCTAACATACAAATCCTAGAGTAATGATCTTGATTACGTATGTGAAAGTTTTAAAATTTTGAGAGTTTTTTAGATATTGGTTTTCATAAATTTAATTAATTTATGTGGTCAATTAATTTATTTGGAAATATTAATATTTAAGAATTTGTGAATTAGATAATTACATTGGGAATTAATTATGAGATATAGGGATTGAAATATAGATAATTTATTTTTGAATTTATTATTTTGTATTAAGATGGTTAAATTGTAAATTACTTTTTGAAATAATTTAAGAGAATTTCTGAATTATGAATTTGGGATAATTAAATAGTGAATGAATTATTATATTTCCATAGAGTTTAATGATTAATCAATTGTTGAAATATAAATGAAATTTATATGGTTAATTAATCGTTGAATTAATTACAGAAAATTGATGTGATTAATTAATTAATTAAATTAATTAATTAAAGTGGTTAATTAATTTGTGTATTAATTAATGGAAAATTAATATGGCTAATTTTTATAAAAGTATTGGTTTTTATTAATCATTATTGATGTCCTATTGTGATATATGTGATATATGTGATATATATGATTGTGTGAAAAATATTTCTTGGATATGGTCTGCTTCATCCAATGCCTATAGTGATAAACTATTTAATAATTATGTACGAAATATAGTCTACTACTTCCAAAACTTTTAGTGATAAATATTTGGATAAATGTGTGTCGAACATGGTCTGATGCTTCCAAAATCCCACATGTGTTTGACATGGTATGTTGCTTCTGACGACCATCGTTATATATGTGTGTCTGGGGGAAATGGTTTTATCCACCGAAAAGTGCACAGTGTCATATACATGATGATTTCAGGGAAATGTTTTTCCATTTGAATATTGTATAAGTTAACTATTTTAATAGTTTAATTAGATTTGATAATGAAAGTCAATTTATTTAATGAATTATAAATTGATATTGTAGAATGGATAAGAATTCCTCATGGGACAAAGAACTTATTGAGTATTAAGGGTCCACAATAACCTAAGGGTTTATGTATTTGAATAAGAATTAATTGAGAATGTTGTAATGTTTTCTTTATTTATTTTAGTTATTTATTTATAACACTATGTACATGATTATTTGATTGGATTTGTTTTATACATTGTTGGTGGTATCCTACTAAGTTATACTCACACCCAACATTTGGTGCATGATCATTACAACAATATAATTTTTATTTTATAGATAGTTTAAAGGAAAATACATGAGTTAGATGGGATTTTTGATTGGTGAAAAAAATGTGGTTCGGGACCCAATTAGGAGTCATCATTATATTTATTTTCAGTTTATATTTTAGAAACATGACACACACTTTATCATTTCTTGTTTTCTATTTTAGTTGGATTTTTTATTTCTTACCCTGTTTATCATGAGAGATTAATATTATTTATTATTATTTATTATTTATCTATTTTTATTAATTGAGATGGTTTTTACAATAATAAAAGATAGTATTGTCTCCCCATGACTGACATAACTAGCCATTATTGCTAGTGGGTAGCCTCTGGTGTACATGGAGGTGCACCTACGGTCGTGTGACCAACAAGCTTAGGGAACCAGTGTGTGGGACACAAAACTAGGCGTTACATTCACTAAATATGATTTTTTTCTTATATATACACATAATATATATTTAAAACATAGAGAGTTAATTTTTTTTAGCTTTAATTAATTTCAATATTATATTGTTCATTTTTAGGGAGTAATTATCCTTAAAATTATAAATCACAATACTAAGGTATTAAGGGTGAAATAAACATCATCCAAAAATAATTATTATGAAAAATTATGTCATTACTACTTTATTCTAACATAGGTTTCCAAATTTACAATTTACAGAGGAGATAAAATTCATATTGCCCAAAAATCAAAGTGTCTTATTTACCATATTTGATATTATTCAAAATGTGTAATATATGTTATCAAATTAAATATCTATAATTGGAAAATTTTAATTAAAAATAAAGATGAAAAATCAAAATAAAAGAAGTTTCTTAGAAAAATGATTTTCTATATAAATTGTTTTTCATAAATATTTCAATTATAAAATTGACACCAATGAAAATAATTAAATTAATAATAATAAAATAGAAAACTTTTTATACTTAAAATTAATTTGAAACTTTTAATATTCTAGAAAATTAAATATTTTCCATAAATATCAGTATATTTCATTATTCAATAGAAGATCAATATTTTCAAAATAATCTGAAAATATCACCCATATATAGTATTTATATGATGATGTGAAAATTGATTTTTTATTATAAAATAAAATTTATAGATTTTATACTACTTTTTTATAACATTTTCTCAAAAAATGAAATAAAATAAATATATTAAGAAATATTATTTCTGAAGAATAAAATAAATTTAATGAAAGTGGAGAACATTCTTAAAAATAATTAATCAAATATTTTGTCTTGAGAAGTTATATTAAATATATATTTTATAATTTTATTAATAATATTCATTTCCAAAAATTTGTGAATAAATTATTATTGGAAATATTTATATATTAATATTTTTCAATTCATTTTGGACGAGTGATTGAGGTCATATATGCTATTTATCATAATTTTCATTTAAAATCTCTTGGTGTTATAGTTCTCTCTCAATTACTCTATTCCTAATACCCAAATATTACATGGAATATATCAGCTACAAAATATAGAGACCCACTCATATTATATATATTATTATATGATTTTTCAACCTAAATAAAAAATAAATAAAACCCAATGGTTGTGAGTCCCAGTGTCTCTAGAAAACTAGTTTCATAAAATATCATTAAAAATAAAAAATAAAATCATTATATTGTACTCTATTATGTTGTAGTATATCCCCTTGAGATCCAAATAATGTGTAGGTTAACATGGATAATATATAAAACAATATGGTGATCAGTGAAACCCAGTATGTTAATAAAAAATAAAAATGGGGCATAACATATGTGACGAATAACATAAAATGATAACATAAAAGGATATAGTAATTAATAATAACATGGGATCATAACATAATGATCTTGGTGGAATAAAATCATGAAATCATATGAAAATTTCAGCAAATTATAACATAACATAAGTATAAGTCATGTCATTCTCTTTAGAAAAAATCACATGGTCGATAGATTCACATCATGGATTGGGTTTACTACATATTCCCATTAAAACATCTAATTAGATAAAAAATTACCCAATTAATTGGATATTTTTCCATGTTCACCCTTTATAATATGTTCATTCTTGTTTGTGCCATAATATAAAATCAATTGTTATATATAAATAGAAGAATTACCCCAGGAATAAAAATGGGTTCATTTACATGTCCTAATGTATAGCCAAAAATCATAATTGTTCAATAAAAGAAGTGATTTAAAAATTGTGTAACATCTATATGAATATTTCATGAGAAAGGATGTCTAAGGGAAGTGATGAATGAAAAAATAGCAATGAACTCATAATGAAAATGTACCACATAATCCAGTAATTAAAAAAAGGTCATGATTTATTAATGTGAGTAAGGGAATAATTTTTTTTATAAAATCCTAAATGGAATAATTAAATCATGATAAATTATTAATTTTATAAAAATATATAGATTTAGATGAAATTAATAATTGGCATATGCAATGGGGTAATAAACAGAGAAGTTACGATTAATAAGTTTTGTTTATTGATAGTAATTTAGAAGGGAACATTTTTGAACATGATTATCCCAATCAGGTAATGAATAATTAATCTAGTAAATATTTTTGGAACATTATAGATAATATAAAATAATTCCATAGGAATATAAGGGTGAGAAGGTGATGTATTAGAGATTAATTATAACCCATATAAAATATGGACGATTTGAGAGATAATTTACACTATTTTATAGAGTCATTCTACACTTGAAAATAATATCATAGATAATTATATTGTGTTAATTAATTTTTAAATTTTTAAACATTTTCATCTATAATTTATTTTCTATAATTTTATAATGTTCATTTATAACCATTTTAATGAGATATAATGATTATTTTCAATATTTTAAAGGAATTCATTTCATGGGAAACTCAATATATTGTTAAAATGAAATTTTATTTTGTTACATATAGATATTTAAAAGGTCCTATATAACCATATGTGTTATCACATAGAGATAATTAACATATAAAAAAATTAATATTGGGTGGATAGTTCGTTAGGAAAATATTATAGTCTCTCATGAACTACAATAATTTAATTTTATTAAATTATTTTTTAAACATTAATATATATATATGAATTATAAAATAATTTTTATAATTATTCTATTCAATAATAATTATATCATCCTAAGAATTAATTTTATATATCTTTTGGAATGAATTTATTATCTTTGATAGCTTGCAATATAGGGAAGCCCGAGAATATATGAAATGTAATATATTTTACTTTCATAACCTATCTATTAAATTAGAAGGTATAAATATGAATTACTAAATTGTTAAATTTTAATTTTTTAAACATGAATAAAATATATTTATTAGATTCCATGTATTTGAAATTAAAATAAAAATCATTTGATAATATCAGAAATGTTACACTCAAAAGTTGTTTTCATAAGTATAAGGTTCTTTTATCAGATTAAATGAAATTAATTATTATAGTTGAATTAAATTAATTAAAAAATTTATATTACATAAACATTAAACTATTTTATCATTCATAAAAAATTTTTTTATATGCATGATACAAGAATAAATCTATTATTTTCTTAAAAGCTATAATTTTCTGAAAAAACTTTTTTGTCTGGTTTTGTGCACATATTGTAAAATTAATCTATCCCAATTTTATAAAATTTATTTTATAAAAATTAATATTTTTAATAATCAACATATCAATATTATATATTTTTTAATTTCTAATAATGTTATGAAAAATTATTTTTTTAATGAATAATGAAAAAAATTATTTTTTTAACAAATCACTTTTTTTAAAGAAATTACTGTCACATTTTGTTTTAAAATTGTTTTAAAATGAAAATTACTAAAATTATAAAATTATAAATCAAATTTATGCCATTTTAAAAAAATTCATGGTAAATTTTAATGTGTAAACCTTATATACTAAATAAAAAATTCATTTTGCATCCTGTATTTTTACACCATTTGTGGGTTTATTTTTAATTAAAAATTATAAATATATTAATTTATTTATTTAAAATTTACTAAATATTATTAATTATAATATTTTATATTTCATAATATGTTCAAATTAATTTTTGGTCACGATTAATAGTAAAACTTGTAATGAACTAATTACTATTGTTACGGTTATAATGACTTTATAATGAGCTAGAAAAATAAATAAGTGTGAATCTGACCTAAAAACATTTTGAAACCCCAATGGGCGGTTGAATTATATACCTTTAAAATATCACAATCACATATGATGCATTTTGGAGCCATTTTATTAAAAAATGTGACGTGGAATTATTTTAAAACATTGAAGCATTATAGACATTCCACTCACCATAATTATAATTATACACCTCTCCTCACTACTTCACATGTATTTATTCATTTTTTTCAACCAAACCATTACATTACCTATCTAAAACATTCTAAAACATTTTATATATTTTTTTTGGATTCCCAATATACTCATAATTGGGTTTTTTAATATAACATCCCATGGGGTTTTCATTATAAATGTTTAACCATCTTCACAAAGCATGTTATTTCTAATTATTTAACCACTATCATTTATGTATTAATAATTTGAATACTATAAAAAAATATATATATAAATAATTACTTGTTATTAAATTTAATTCATGTTAAAAATATTTCACCTCTTCCATCAAAAGTGAACAGAAACTATTGATCATGTGTAAGGTGTATTATCGCCTCGTGAACCAGTGTAATTCAATTTCAATCCCCATCTCTCAAGGTTTGATATAATTATATATTTAATTTATAAATATAAAATTTAAAACATAATTATACCAATATAAAAATAATGTCACACCTACCATATTACCTTCAAATCTATTGGAAAATGGAAACATCGCTTGTACGTACATGTGGACTAGCACCTCCAAGAAGATATTAGATTTATTTTATGGTTTACACTGATATTGATGGTAATAATGAAATATTTGATGACTATATTTGATATATTAAATTATTATATAACATATATGTAATATTTTACTATATTTTATTTCGTGCTTAAAAAGAGAAAATAATATTCAAGCATGAACTCGATCTAACTACTCTATGCAAAATGCATTTCATTTTATACATATTCTATTTATCTATTAATATATATATATATATATAATGAATAAATTATGCATTTATATTATTATTAAACTTTTGGATATGAATGAACCAAGATCAAATAATGAGGACCGAGACTATCAAAACAAAACATACATGAAAAACTAAATAGTTAACAATAAAAAAAATTACGCAATTAAAATATAATTGATTATAAATAAGTATGTAAATGATATAATTTTAAATTATTTGATATTATATTGTTTATAGTTTCCAATTATAGAGTTATAATAATTATAAATCATTATAAATGAGTATTAAATCACATAAAATACAATTAAGACCTCAAGAATAGATTTATTTCAAAATCTCATCCTTATTTAGGATTATTTATGTTTAAGAATTCAATGGGAATATTGTTTAATATTTATATATTAAAAACAATATATATTAATCTTTTGTGTTTATTTTTAAATATTACCATTTTCCCATTAATTTTTATCCATTTAATTACTCATGATAGCAAAAAAAATATAACGTAAAGCAAGTCTATTGTTTTACCTAATTAAGCGTCTTTATCATTTATGTCCATATTTACCATGAAATATTGCAAAGAATGACTTTAAAATTATAAAATGATTTATTGAATACAATTTTCCCATGTTTAAAATTATTTATAAAACAATTATAAAGAAACATTCTTGGGGTTTTCAAATGAAGTACTTATGAAAATTTAACTAAAGTGTGAAATTAAATAATTTTATCTTATATGGAATAAATAGAATTTATCAATAATATTACCACTCATTTAATGTATTTTTAGATTAATTTTAACAAGATTAATTTTAAGGAAACTATTATCCATAATTTTTGTTAACTTTTAGACAAGGAATAAATTATTTATAAATAAAAATGTTATATCCCCCAAGATATCATCAGGGGGTCTATATAACATATATTCATATATATCAAAAATATTGTGCATATTTTACTTTACTATGGATTTAATATTCTCATACCATTATCTACATTAATATGAATGTTTTATAGTTATGTTTACTAATTGCGTAATTATAAATATTTCATATTATTTTTTCCAATAAAAAGTATACAATGAATATGATTGACAAAATTTTTATTATTAATGAATTAGAAATAGAATGTACTGGTCATGACCCAAAATGTCACCTTGATAAATCAATACAACCCATGACAAAAACTAGTTTTGGAATTTGGCATTCACCTTATCTATTTTTTATTGATGTATTGCTACAAGGCATTATCAGAATGAATTTCACATACAACATTATTTGTCTAATCATTATGAAATTTTCATTATTTAACAGGTGTTTAATTATGTTGTTATGTTATTCATGGACTTAGTCCTCTATTATGGTACTAGATATGTGAATATATTATTATATTTCTTATCCTGGGTAAATTTTCCTTGTATTATTTATATATTGATAGGTTTTTGTTGTATTCTTTCCCTTAATCATCATTTGAGCTAACCCTTTTGTTGACCTCATCTGTTTTGAAAATCTTTATTATGCATTAATATGGGTTTATAATTATATATACGTTAAATTATGTTGAAAAGAATATCAAAATAATCATTGAAATATGTTAATCAATGTTTATCTATGTTTATACATTCTTTGAAATAATTCTAACTCAATCTGGATATGTTTTCATAGAACAGATATGTGTTAAACTTGTAAGTCACTGATACAAACAGCTACTGATAAGTCTAAGTATGCCGGTATAGATGTCTACTGTTATCCATAAGTCTAATATCAATGACCTATCAATACATAGTCTACTGATAAGTAAAATTCACTGATAGACCATGCTTCCTGTGACACATGTTCACTGGTACATAGTTACTCATACAAGCAACCGATACAAACAGACAGAGAGCAACGGATACAAACAAACATATATCTACCAATACAAACAGACAGAAAGCTATCGATACAAACAAAACGACATCTACCGAAACAAACAGACAGACAGCTACTGATACAAGCAAACAGACTTAACGATATAAAGTCTCCCGATACAGATAGATACCGGCAGACAACTACCGATATAAGTCTACTGATACAGATAGACGACTACCACTAAAAAATATCTACTGATAAAAGGATATACACATGGAAAGTGCAACTGATAAATAGAGATACTATTATAAAGAGTAACAGCTACTGACACAAGTCTTACTGACTCAAGTCCACCGAAACAAGCTCACTAATATTAAGAGCTACTGATGTAAAGTAGTCAATATTTCTCTAAACACTATTTCTAATTTTTTACCAATGGTCATATTTGATGTTTTAAATGAAACTGCAATTATTTAATTAATGTATGTTGAATTTCATCAAACCATACCTCGTACCTGTAGAAGTAATCATACTTTTTGATGAACCACATGAGCAATAAAAGGGAACCTTTAACTACTAACGAAAGTGACAAGGAATTTGTCAGTTTTTCAATGAATATACAAAACAATATTCTGGAGATACATAAGGAGATACATGCATATAAGAAGAAGGATGAATAAATTCTGAGAATGTAGAACCTGATCATTCAATGATCAAAGATCTTCAATAATTTCACTCACACACAATCAGATCAGACTGATCAACTTGGACCTGGAAGTCAAATACAAAAATGACACTCTGTTTTTGTTGAAAAAAACCAGATAAGGACTCAATGCATCATCTAAATCAATCCACGGAGTACCGAGCATTACTCAAAACACATAGATCATTCTTATGTCATCTCTATATGTTTATCTCTATTGTGTTTCATTTATTTACATTTTGAGAAGAGTGTGTCCACTGTATTTTTTTGGCACACACAGTCTCATGTGCTGAACTAAAGGACTTATAAATCCTCACTCAATCTTTCCCTTACTATCTTGTATCCAAATATGGATAGTGGTAGAGGTCAAGTGTGATCTGGATAGCATATGTGCTATTGTTTTTTGTTTTCCCATGTAGAACTGTGGTAGAGGTCTTAGTACCTAAACAGTCTTTGTACTATTGTTTGCCCCGATCTAGGGTGTGGATCCAAGTTTATATAAACTGTTTGAGAGGAATAAGTCTCAACCTGAGACTAAACCTCTTAGTTATATCTATTGTGCAACATATTTTTAGTTTAAGTTATTTTCTATTCTGCTGATAAGTTCTATGAAATTCAAATCTATTTTAAAATAACTCTGATAGTTAAACTAGAAAGTGTTTATCACTTTTTTTATCCAGTATGTTAGTTTCTAAAGTTATTTAATCCTCAGATTGAGTTATCTGAGAAATAATCAATCTCTTGGGAAACTAATTGAAAAATTACTATCTTTATAAATTCACTACAGTTTAATTTTTATTTAATTTGGGGGATTTTAAATCATAATGTTTTTAACTAAAATTTTATTTGGAACTCAATTCACCCCCCTATTGAGTGTCCACTCTGACTAACATTTGGTATCCAAGGTTGTTATTAATAAAGGATTTCTAAACAAACTGTTTTTTTACTATGATTTTATTTTCATCTTAAAGAACATAAATTTTTGTTAGTTCTAAATTTGATCTCTTTAAATATATTTTCTCAAATCTAAATATGGACAATATATTAGAAGGTGTGGCTACTAATAGGCCATCCTTCTTTAATGGTGTTAATTATGCCCAATGAAAATTGAATATGAAAATTCATTTATAATGTATGGTTTTTTTATATGGACTACAATAGAGACACAATATAAGATCCCAGAAAATGAATGAACTACATGGGATGATCCTATGAAAACTGGATACAATAATAATTGTAATAGAATTAATTCTTGGTAATATGATTTAGGAGATGAGGAATATAATCTAATATATTCTTGTAATACTACTTATGAAATTTGGGATACTTTTTCTATTTCCCATGAAGGGACATACAATGTTATGAAAATGATATTGAATACCTACACGATTATGCATGATAATTTTAAAATGAATCCTAATGTACCTATTTCTGACATGTATCTCTGGTTCTACGAAATTATAAATACAATGAGCTAACTTATAAAATTTGTTCCTGCAAAATAATATATCGTGAAGATACTAATATGTATGCCAGAGAGATGGAGAGGCACATCAATCTCAATAAGAGAATCATGTGACATACGTTCACTACCTGTTAGGGAGTTAATTGGAAAGTTGATGATGTATGATGAAGAGTTAAAGGTAAATAAAGATAAAGGTGATGAACCAAAGAGGATAGTAGTGGAATTTAAGTCAACTTCCTCACATAGAATGGAAAAGGTGAAATTTCACAAACCTACTGAAAGCTCAACATGTGGAGGTTCAGTTTATGATAGTGATGAAGAGATGCCTCAAATAGCTAGTAGATTCAAGAAATTCTATAGGAAGAAGAAATTTTTCAGAAAACCTAATTATAAAAGTACGTATGACCAACAAGGTAATTGGAAGAAAAATTGGAAGAAAATGGATAAGGATGATGAGTTAGTGTGTTATGAATGAAAAAGGAAAGGACACATTAAGGCTAACATCCCAAAATTTAATTTCATGAAGAAATATGATTATAATGACAAAAAATATATGAAAGAGTTTGTATTTTCTAGAAATATTATTATAATGACAAAAAATAACCTGCATTGGGGGAATGGTTTGGTAACCTTAGATAAAACAATACGTGTAAGAGTTTTTGGATCGATGTTTCATATTCTAGAATAAAACATTGAGAATTTTTTTCATATTTATTTGTTATATATATTTTATATATGTGAGTGGAATTTGTATGAAATATAAATTCACTTATTCTTCAATTTATCATATAATACAGTGGTTATGATGTTTTCTATTTGATAATGGATCAGTTGTTCAAATCAATGTAGTTAATTGAAATAAAGGACTATAGAACTATGGTTGTTTTTGAAACAACATAAGTGGATGAGTCTACAAAGCTACAAGGAGTTTCATGGTCCATAGACAAATATTGGGATTCTTGTTATACCATTCGTATCAATATTTAATTTAATAATATTTTTAGCGTAGTTATACTATAGAATTTTTTTCCCCTTGGATGGATTGACAATTAGAGGAGATTATCTAGATGTTAGATGATATTTATCCACCATTAATCTTTGATATTTATGGAACATGCATAATGAAAATTCCAATAGTTGTGTTTTCATACTATAAAAATATAAAACATCAATTAAAATGTCCAGGTTCGAGGATTTTAATGGGTAAAAGTATTATTCTTTGTTGTGTTTGTCTGAGGTTGGGGAATCCTTAAATTTTTCTCCTAATGTTGTGTATATAACGATAGAATGTACAATGGATTAGAAATCTTGTTTAAGTATGGATACATTAGTTTCTCACCTAGCGTATCATATGAGTTGGGTTATGCTTTCTTTTACCCTTGGGAGGATGGTTTGAATCTATAATAATGATGATAATAAACTATTTCAATTTGAGTAAAGGTGGTGGTGAATGAAATCATATGTTTACCTATTTATCGTATTGTTGTTGATATTATTTATTGTATGGGATAAATTCCCATCCAATAATCATTATCATTGGGGATATATTATTTTATTATAGATTTGATTGTTAATTCCATGTTCTGTGATTGTTTTTTTCATCATTATTATTTGAAAGAGCTAATTACATATCCCTGGTAAATGAAATGAATGTAATTGGAAATATATCACTTGAAAGAATTCCCAAGAATGAAAAAGTGAATGTGTTGAAAATACCTAATTAGAAATCTACATACTTTGATATGTTTAATTTGTAATGTGATTGAAAAAGTGAATGTGTGGTAAGGGTCATTTTTTTATTTGATTCATGAGAAATTATTATGTTCTAGATGATGCTTGGTGAGGTTTGGAAGTTGTGATCTGGTCTAGTGATATTATGTGGTGGTTTTGGCATTGAAAAAGGTTATTATGTGAGGTTTTATGAAATAAAAATGGTGGATGAGGATGAAGATTATGTTTTCCATGAGATATTAATTTATTCCTGTTCTGTTGTGGTTAGTTTCTTTCTATATTCTTCATTTTTAATGTTTTAAATTAGTTAATGATTATAATGTACCAGACCTCTCTAGTCCTTTCCTTTGAGAAAATATGGTGTTTCAGTTGTTCCGGGAGGACAAAGTAACTTATCCCCAACACATTTTCAAATTTTCCCTTTATATGAACAGTATCATCGGTGACCCTCGGTGAATAGTTCCAAAGGTAGAGAGTTCTGAAAAGTGCATCGATAATCTTCTATGAACAGTGCCAACGTTGAGGTCCAACGGTAACCTCTATTTCCTTTTCCAAATTTCCATTTATATAAATAGTTCCATCGGTGAACAGTTCTATCAGTAACCTCTAATGATAATCTGTCTTTCCTTTTCCAAATTTCTAATTCTATCAACAGTTCTATCGGTAAAAAGTTATATCGGTACCCTCTAACAGTATCCTCTCTTTCCTTTACCAAATTTTTTATTCTGGGTATAGTTCTATCATGGAGAAGTTCTATCGGTAACCTTAAATGGTATTATCTCTTTCCTTTTCCATATTACAAATTCTGTGAACAGTTCTATCATGAATAGTTCTATCAACAACCTCTAACAGTAACCACTCCTTCCAATTCCAAATTACTAATTCTATGAACAGTTTTATCGGTGAATAGTTCTATCTGTAATGTCTAACAGTAACTTCTATTTCCTTTTCCAAATTTTGAGTTTATTAATAGTGTTTCTAGAATGGTAAGGTATATTGGTAACCTCTATTTCCTTGGCCAAATTTGGAGTTTGTCAATAGTGTTTCTAGAATGGTGAGGTCTATCGGTATCCTCTATCTTTTTCCAAATATTGAGTTCATGAACAGTGTTCTATCGGTGGGGTTCCTGAAAAGTGTTCTATCGGTGAGGTTCTATCAGTGAGGTTCATGAACAATGTTCTATCAGTGATGTTCTAATGGGGAGGTTCACAAATAGTGTTTTTTCTTTGCCAAATTATGAGTTCGTGAAAAATGTTTCCAACTTCCTATAGTTTCTTCCCTTTAGCATTTTCCTTTCACATAAAATTCATGTAATGCCACGTTTTAAGGTCTCTAAGGCCGATTCAAAGTCCATAAGTCCTATATTAATTATTCCTAAAGCTCAGAATATTTTTACTTCATCAACCCACGTGGTTTATTGTGATCTGCTTTTAACAGGAAATTAAGCATATCATAAACCGTCGCTTCGTTAAATATTCAAAAGGGACAAGATATATTCCTTCCTTATTATTCCTCTTTGTTCTTGGATATGAGATTCTAGAACCATTCATTCAATTATGTAGGAGTTTCATAAATAAACTTACTCCTCGGATTAGTTCCTCTCTGTTTTTCATGAAACCATGAAGTATCAAACATTCTTCGATATAATGTATGTTTTAGTGTTGTTCTTTTGGGGTTCATCTTCTCTTGTTTCTCTTTTCCATTTTTATAGTAGGAAATCTGCATGATTCTAACAGAGTTTTCATGGGGTTCAGTTGGTGCAGTCGTACTGTGGCATCATCGGGTGGATGCAGTTGTCGTGAGAGGAGGATAATGACATGTTGTGTGGATAAAGAACCTCAAGAACTTTTTGAGGTAGGAGATTCGTTGCATTTTTTTCTTTTACATTCAATAGTATTATTAGAATGTTTTATCCCATTTGATGACAATGGAATTGACATAATAAATTTTTGAACCAGATAAATAAATTAATATTAATCATATGTTATTTCCTCTTTTTTACTAGATAGTGTGATATAAATGATTTCTTCATATACATGTTCGTTCTTGACAGAAATTGGTATAGAAAATAAACATGAATTAATTGATAATTGTTTTTCTAATGAAAAATAGGAATAATAATGATTCTGGTCGTCATTTTTTTAATTTGATGTTAATCAAGTTGGCGCAGTAATCATGTTTAATTATTTTTTATAGCTTACTGATTAGGTTTTCCAAATTTGGGAACATATGAATAATGAATTGGGAAATTCAAGCTGTATTAAGGAACTAATTATTTGATAATTCGTTAAAGGGTTTTGAGTTACCCTCTTGATTGACAAAGGGCTAATATCCCAATTGTTAAGATGTTTGTTTTATTACTTCTTGTGTTATGATGTGATCCTGGAAGGCTGTTGTGATATATGGAATCATGAAGGCATATTGGTTTTGGAAGTAGTTGACGCCTTGTGTGGAGAGATGCATCAGTTTATGGATGTGCGTGTCAGGGACTACCCTGGGGATAATAGAATGGGATAGATGTGATTATTGGACACGTTCCGTTTCTTATTAGTTGATTATCTGCTTCACTTTTCCCCACTTCTCAAGGCAGCTGGTCTTGGTTACCCTTCTTCAGAAATAGGTGATGACACATGGGGTATGCCACCTTCTTTTCATGTATAGATTCTCAAGGAAGGTTGATTCAACGCTCTTGCTATAGGTGCAAAGACTTGGTGGGTAGTACATCTACTCACCGTGATGATCCCCCTCGTGTTTAGTTGTATAGAAAAATTGAATAAATGATGATAACCCTTGAGGTTGAAGATTGCTGGAATGAAATGCTTAGGTTACAATTTTGAAATGACAGCATACATTGGGTGTAATGCTAATGATATTCAAGGAAAAATTGTTATTAGATAATTAATGTTTAAATAAATAATTAACATAAAGTGAAACTGAAAAAAGGGATAAAATATTGTATTAAGGCTCGTTAAATGGTTTTGTGCTTATAGGATACATATTCATAGAAGTAGTAGCCCAAATTCTGAGAGACTTATGCTACAGTTGCTTTTAAATCTAGGTTATTCCCATAGTGTGATTTTGAGATATATTATATTCGGAACTTTTTATGTTTCTATAGGCTAATCCACCATGTCAGTTAGGGTAATTGACACATCAAGGATTCTGAGACTGGGGGGTGTTTTCCCCAACATTCCAGTGGGAGTATGGATGGCTAACTACCCCCTTTGGGCCTGCTCTCTTCTCTTGGTAGAAACTTGTGCTCATAGGCACAATGGTTATTTTTCTCCATATATCTGTGTAGAGAGATGTAATGGCTTGTGGTTATTCACATGCATATATTTTAGATATATTATCCAATATAATACTATATGTGAAATGTGTATAGGTTGTGATGGCTTGAGGATCCATACTCAGGGTATGGGCAGTAATGTCTTGATGTATAATACCCAAGGTTTGATAAATTTTAGGCGAGATATGGTGCCTACCAAAAACTAACTTGTTACTTTCTTGCGTGGACATGGTGATTTTGTTTCATGAGGTGCATGTTATGGTGCTTTGCCCAGGTGTCTGTGGACAAGCCCTTTTTGAGAGAGATTCCTAGGACGTGCGACATTGGGGAAAAGCGGAAAAATAGTGAGAAAGTAGTTGCCAGGTACCCTTGATATTCTATATTATATTATATACTCTTGTATGCATTACATGGTGAGAGTATCCATGGTGAGGCTGGGAACATAGTGTACTTTTTTATATGATGAATTAGTTTCACTTGTTATTGACTGTTATTTAGCAAGCTTTCATTACCTTTCCACGAGAGGCTTCAGGGAGTATCATACTAAGTATACTTTTATACTCACCCTATTTATATATAAACAGTTTTTCAGGTGACTTGGAGCAGGTTGGAGATCAGGCTGGCTTCTACTAGCTTGTGGTTGTAGGAGCTGTTTGAGGTTTTGGTTGATGTTGCTTTACTTTCTTTTGTGTACTTGGAGTTTTTACCCTTTCAGTTGTAGTAGTTTTTTATGACAATTCATATCTTTACTTGAGATTTCTTTTATCTTACTAGTTGATTTGGAGTTGGTGGATGTGAATCTTATCTCTCTCTTCTGCATGAGTTCTAATAGAGGGTAATGCCTCCAATTTGTGTGTTTTCTATACCCTCAGTTCTAGTCGCCAACTTGGGGCCTTCTGGAGGCGGGACTCGTGGGTCATTATCTCTATTCTCACATTTTCGGACCAAGAGGGGCATGATTTATGGGGAGGTGGTTGTGATAGTGTGGTATTAGAAGTCTTGTAGAGGGATAGGATGGAGTATGGAGTTAGTCATAGGTGAGGTTTCATGGGTTGGTAGGTAAATAGTGTCATTAATTTTTAGATAGTAATGTAAACACTAGAGGCTGGCAGAGACATAGGCATTTAGGGCCACATATGATCTGATGTACAAAATATTTAGTTTACAGTGGCTACTAAACAAGGTTATACTAGTTACAGGGTAGATACCTAGGAATGGATCATGCATCATTCTTCATTGTGCCTGTGTTTGAATGGGTAGACCATGGGAAAGGATAACCTAACATTAATGAAAGAAAAAAAAATTAATTAATTAATGTTGAATCATCCATATTTTAGGTTAATGAGCTCCAACAGTTTGTTATTTTACAGGTATAGCACCAGGTCGATGTCCTCATTAGGTTTGCGCAAGAAATGTCCAGCATGAGATACCAGCAGATCACCATAGGGGAGAGATTGACGATGATGAAACATGGAGGAAGACACTTTGAGGGTTTCAGTGACAGAGTCTGTAGAAGTAGGATGGTTTTGTTTCAGATGCAGTCACAAATGACTGGTCGGAGGATGTTGAGAGAGGCTTCAGTTCGATCCGTGCTAGGAAAGAGCACTGGGTGTCCTTGAATGTTACGATGATGTGTGGAGTAGGAAGGCAGTGGTGTTTCTTGTTCCTCGGGGATCGTTAGGAGTTAGAGATCACATTGGAGGAGTTCTGAGACATGTTTAGATTCGAGTTTCTTTCTTCGACTATGAAGTCGCCCAGTTTCCTGGATCTTCTTTACCATTCAATAGGGGAGATCCATTGTTCGAGAGTTTGGAATATGTTTCAGGAACATTTTATGATATGCATCGGAACTTCTGCCAGATGAGGAGCCTAGGGTGAGGAATTTCGAGCAGTATTTGCGTCCAGAGATCCAGCGACAGGTCACCCAATTTTTTATGAAAACATATATTGATATGCTACCAAGGGAAGAGGTTGTTGAGAGGACTTTGTCCCAGACCGGATCACCACGAGAGGGAAATCTTCAGGATTCTTCAAGAAGTAGGGTTGTGGTCTAGAGTTCCTGGTTTTCAGGGAAAAAGAGTTTTTATTTAGCCAGTGGTAGGTCCTATCCCATCCCATCTCGTTTATCCAGAGGCAGAATCTCTAAGGTATATGCCGAGGGATCAAGCACTTTCTTTTCTTGTGGTGGTCGTGGTCATCAGTAGTGGGAGTTCTCGAAATTTCAGAGCAGTCATCGTGCACCTGGTTCTATGCTCCAGGTTCCTTAGTTGAGGTAGTTCTAGCAGGGGAATCAGCAGCAGGTTACACTAGCTTTATATAAATAGAGGGAAGATGGGGCAGGTAGAGGACAGCCCCATGATGCTTCTCGTCCTCAGTGAGCAGAGCGCGTCCATGTTGGTGGTCGTCATCAGGGTTATAGAGGTCGTGGAGGAGGACATGGTCAGCTTCATGCTCTACTGTTTCCACCTCCAGTAGTGCCATATGTCGTTTGAGGTGCCCTTTACTTTTTTTCTACAATGGTGTATGCCTTGTTTGATTCAATATCCACACACTCTTTCATATCACCTACCCTTCTCCATTCATTGGGACTTGAGTTATAGATGCTTCCAGTTCCCTTGGTGTTGATACACCAGTTGGTGGTCAAGATGACTTGTTTGAAGAATGTAGAAACTGTGAGCTTGTGTTGGGGCAACACCACTCTTTGTAGGATTTCCTATGTTTATAAATACAACTATATGATGTAATCCTCAGCATGGATTGGTTGTATTCAGTGCAGGATATAATTGATTGATTCAAGAAGAAGGTTGTTTTCAGTGGTGTGGATGGAGAGCTGGTGGTGTTTGTTGGCGAGCGAGATCCTCAGATGGGTCATAGGTGTGTTCCATCCTTATCATCAATAATGGATGATATGATGTTCTATTTATTATAGGTTCAATAGTTGGTGTTTCCTAGGGTTGTAGAAGAGTACACAGATGTCTTTCCAGAAGAGTTTGTAGCATTACCCCCTCGATGAGAGATGGAGTTTGGGATCGAGCTACAACCAAGAGTGTAACCAATCTCTATATCTTCATATAGGATGGAAATTTCTGAGTTACAGTAGATACGTATATAGCTTGATGGCCTGTTATAGTGTGGTTTTATTCAGCCATGTGTGTCACTGAGGGGTGCACTAGTTTTGTTCGCGAAGAAGGATAATGATAGTTTGCAGTTGTGTTTCGATTATTGTCACTTGGACAAAGTATAAATAAAGAATTCATATCCTCTTCCACAAATTGATGATTTACTCGATAAACTGAAGTGTGACGGTTTGTTCTCAAAGATCAACCTGTGGTCAGGATATCATCAGATGTGTGTAAAGGATGAGGATATCCCCAAGACTGATTTCCGTTATCATCGTGGGAATTATGAGTTCATTATAATGTCGTTCGATGTGAAGAATACTCCAGATGTGTTCATGGGATTGATGAATGATGTGTTTCATTATTTTCTGGACAGTTTCATGGTATATTTCATCGATGACATCCTTGTGTACTTCACGTCTGAGGAGGATCGTGTAAAAAACCTACACGATATTTTTAGAGTTCCTTGTCAACATCAAATAATTGGGAAGTTGTCTATGTTTGATTTTTGATCTCGAGAAGTCGGTTTCATTGGTAATTTTTGGTTCCAATAGGGAGTAGTTCTGGATCCATCGAAGATAGAAGCAGTTGTGTCTTGGACAACCCCCATGAGAGTGTTATATGTGCAAAGTTTCCTTGGTCTAACAGGCAACTACAAGAGGTTCATAGCTGATTTCTCACGAGTTGTGACTCCTCTGATAGCTTTGACCAGGAAGGATAAAGAGTTCATATAGAATGATCAGTGTCAGGAAACTTTTGATTATCTAAATAAGAAGTTTGTAAGTGCTCCATTTCTTTGTCTTCCAGATGAGGGAGTTTAGTTTGATGTTTTTTGTGATGCCTCTCATCTGGGGATAGGCTGTGTTCTGATGTAGTAGAGATCAGTTCTTTCTTATGGGTATCAGAATTTGCATCCCCATGAGTGTAACTAGGCCACCCATGATCATGAGTTGGTAGCTGTAGTGTTTTCTCTGATGTCGTGGAGACATTACCTCATTGGCGAGCGCTTTGTTGTTTTCACTGATCATAATAGTTTTAAGTATGTTTTCTCCCAACATGACTTGAAAATATGAAAATGTTGGTGGATAGAGATCATACAGAAATATGACATCGAAATTTCATATACACCTATAAAGGGGAATATTGAAGCTGCTGTGCTAAGTCGAAATTCACATAGTGATGCTAGGTGTGAATCCTGTGATTCATGGAGAGTAATGGAAGAACTGTCAACATTGCATCTTGATATGGGAGATGTTGGAGGTAAATGTTGTCTTTTTAAGATGATGGTACAGTCATCCCTAGTGTAGATGGTGGAAGAGTCCTAGTTTGTGGATCTATAGGTGGAGGTCTAGAACGATCGAGTTGTTTGCGGCGAGGCCCCTGATAGGTGGTCTAACGATGAAAAACACTGAGTGTTGTATCATACAATTATTCTTTTTTCCTTTTACAATGCATGAGTTTTATCTCAAAGAGTTTCATAGTTCGCCATTAGCAGTGCATCCTGGCACAAAAAAGACGTACTATGCCTTGATGAGCCATTTTTGGTGGCTTGTGCTGAAGCATTCGGTTGCGTATTGTGTGTCAAGATGTTTGGTCTACCAGATGGTGAACGTATAACACCATGTTCCTGGTGGTCTTTTCCATCCATTTTTGATTCTTTAGTGGAAGTGGGAGGATGTCTCAATAGAATTTTCTACGGTTTTACCTCGAGATCTGGGGGGACATGATGTTATTTGGGTGTTAGTGTATCATTTAAAAAAATTTACCAACTTCATAGCGATCGAGGAGTCAAGCTCGGTGGATGTTTTGTCAATGAAGTATCTAGAAGAGGTGGTCAGACTTCCTCGAGTCCCATGGATGATCATTTATGATCGAGTCACTTTTTTTACCTCCCGGGTGTGGAGAGGACTCCAAGATGCTTTCAGTTCTCAACTATTCCTTAGCACGACTTTTCATCCACAAACGGATTGTCAAACAGAGCCAACCATCCAGAATCGTGAAGACATGTTATGCTCTTGTGTCCTGGATTTTGGAGGTTCGTGTATTAGGATCTTATCCTTGGTGGTGTTCGCTAACAATATTAGTTTTCACTCCACCATCGGTATGGCTTCATTTGAAACCTTTAATGGCTGACCTTTCTGTTGTCCGTTGTGCTGTACTGGGGTTGGAAAATCACCAATTCTTGGACCAGAACTAGTGCAGAATAAAAAATAGATTGTTCAGGTGATTCACGAGATGGTGAAGACTGCGAAAGATCATTACAAATCATATGTTGATCAAAGGAGGAGACCCTTAGAGTTTAATGTTGAGGATAATGTGTTTCTAAAGGTGACTCCCTATCATGGGTAGTGAAGGGATGGTCATAGGAGTAAGCTTTCTTCTTGCTTTGTTGGTCCTTTCGATGTGTTAGCTCATATTGGTGTTTTGTCATATCAAGTAGCACTTCCCCCGCGGATGAGTTGGATACATGACGTGTTCCATGTATTACAAATTTTTTGTTATCTTCATGATGAAACTCATGTTATATATTGGGGAGAGAAAGATGTTGATGATGATGCACCCTTTGAAGAGCAACCTATGTAAATCCAAGACCGCAAGGAGAAGGTGTTGTGTGCGTGTTCTATCCCCTTGGATCATGTCTTCTGGAGACTCGGTGGCATGGAGGAGAGTTCCTGGAAATGCGAGTCACATATACATGCTCAGTACCCTATGTTTTTTGATGATTAACTCTTTTAATATATCAATATTTCCTTTTTGGTAATAAACATATCATCTTTATATTATGAATTTTTTTTCTTCTTGTGGCTTTCTCTCTTTTGAGAGGTATGTCGACGAGTGGTCGTTTGGTAACGGTTTAATTTTCCCGTTAGGTGGGCTCTGAAATCTCGATGACAAGAATGTTTTGAGAGGTATATGATGCAATGGATTGGACCTATGTGGTCCATTTCTTTGTGAAAATATGGTGTTTAATGAGTTATGGGAGGTTAAGGTCACTTATCCCCAACACTTCTCCAATTTTCCTGTTCTGTGAACAGTGGCATCGGTGACCCTCGTTGAACAGTTCCAATGGTAGATAGTTGCAAATAGTACATTGGTGACCTTTTATGAATAGTTCCAATGGTGAGGTCTAATTGTAACCTCTCTTTAATTTTAAAATTTCCAATTATATGAATAGTTCCATAGGTGAACAGTTCTACTGGTAACCTCTAATGGGAAACGCACATTCCTTTTCCAAATTTCCAATTCAATGAACAATTCCATCAGTGAATTGTTCTATCTATAACCTCTAATGGTAACCTCTCCTTCCTTTTCCAAATTTCCAATTCTATGAATAGTTCCATTGGTGAACAGTTCTATCGGTAACCTCTAACAGTAACCTCTATTTCCTTTGCTAAATTTCCAGTCCAATAAATAGTTCCATCAGTGAACAGTTCTATCGGTAACCTTTAAAGGTAACCTCTATTTCCTTTTCCAAATTTCCAATTCTATTTACAGTTCCATCAGTGAATAGTTCTTTCGGTAACCTCTAGTGGTAACCTCTATTTCCTTTTCCAAATATTGAGTTCATGAATAGTGTTTCCAAAATGGTGAGGTCTATCAGTAACATCTATTTCCTTTGAAAAATTTTGAGATTCTAAACCGTGTTTTCAGAATTATGAGGTCTATCGGTATCCTCTACTTCCTTTTCTAAATTTGGAGTTCATGAACAGTGTTCTATAAATGAGGTTCTAACGGGGAGGATCATGAACAATGTTCTATCGGTGAGGTTAATGAATAATGTTCTATCGCTGAGGTTCTAACGGTGAGGTTCATGAACAATGTTCTGTCGTTGAGGTTCATGACTAGTGTTGTATCGGCAAGGTTCTATCGGTGAGGTTCTTATGGTGAGGTTCACGAATAGTGTTTTTCCTTCGCCAAATTTTGATTTCGTGAACATTGTTTCCAGTTTCCTATAGTTTCACACCTTTAGTGTTTTCCATTGATGTAAAATGAATTTAAAGCCTCATTTTCAGGTCTCTAAGGCTAATTCAAAGTCCATAAATCATATATTAATTCTTCCTAAGGCTTGGGATGTTTCTAAATTTTCAAACTGCGCAGTTTAATGTGATCCGGTTTTAATTGGGAAATTAAGAATATCTTATATCGTCGCTCTGTTAAATCTTCAAAAGGGAAAAGATATCTTCCTCCCTTATTCTACCTCTTTGTTCATGGATACGATATGCACGAACAATTAATTATATTTTGAAGGAGAATCATAATCAAACATACTCCTAGGATAAATTTCACTCTATTTTTGATTAATCCAAGTAGTATCGATCAATATTCGCTGTATGGTATGTTTTATCATCATTCCTTGGGGGTTAATCTTATCCTATTTCTCCATTTCATTTTTATATCATGTAATATCCCTGATTCTAATAGACTTTTCTTGGGGTTAGGATGGTGCGGTCGTACCGTGGCATCCTCGGGTGGATGCAGTTGTCACGAGAGGAGGATCGTGACCCATTGTATGGATAAAGAACATCATGAACTGTTTGAGGTAGGGGATTCGTTGCTTATTTTTTTCTTTTACATGCAACTATATTATTAGCATGTTTAATCCCACTGGATGAAAATGGAATAGAGATAATAAATATTTGAGCTGAATAAATAAGTTTATATCAATCGTATATTATTACGTAATGTTTTTCTTGATAGTGTGATATTTATGCATGCTTCTTATATCTCCTCATTCTTGACGAAAATTGGTAAAAACATAAACCGAAATTAATTGATAATTGTTTGGATATAGGAAAAGATGCATGTAAATGAATATGGTTCTCATTGTTTTAAATTTATGTTAAACAAGTTAGTGCAGTAAGAATGTTTAATTATTTTTGATAGCTTACTGATTAGTTTTCATGAATTTAGAACCTATGAATAATAAATCTGTTAATTGAAGATATATTAATGAACTGATTATTTGATAATTCCTTGAAGGGTTCTTAGTTACCCTCTTCATTTTTAAAGGTCCAAAATCCCAATTGTAAAGATGTTTGTTTTACTACTTTTTGTTTTGTGATGTTATCCTGGATGGTTGTGGAGATATGTGGAGGCATGTAGGCCTATTGGTTGTGGCAGTAATTGACTCCCAGGGTTTTGATATGCATCCATTTATGCATGTGGGTGTTGGGTAGGTCACCATGGATGATGGAATGGGATGGATGTGATTATAAGATTCTTGTTGTTTCTTATTTTTTAATTATTTTCCTTACTATTCGCCAATGGTCATGGTAGCTGGTCTTGCTTACCCTTTTTCTGAAAGAGGTGAAGACATGTGGTGTACACCAAATGATTTATGTGTTTATCTTTTGAAGGGAGGTTGGGTCTATGCTCTTACTATAGGCAGCAAATACTTGACGGGTTGTACATCTTCTTAAAATGTTGAGCCTCCATGTGTTTAGTAGCATAGAATATTTTTCTAGAATGATTGGGAATATGGGAATGTAATTCAATAATGATCAATTGAATAAATTATATTATCCCATGGGGTTGGAGTTTTCTCGAATGAAATTGTCATGTTACAATTTTAAAGGGACAGTGGACAATCAGTGTGATGCTACTGAAATTTATTGACGATTTTTTTGGTTAATTAATGTTTAAATAATTAATTAACGTAATGTGAAACTCATAACAAGGGGATGATATAATGTATTAAATCTCTTTAAATGGTTGTGTGCTTATAAGATTCCTAGTCTTAGAAGTAGAATCCCGAAGTCCGGGAAACGTTAGTTGTAGTTGAGTCTAAAACTAGGTAATTCTAGTAGTGTGATTGTTAGATATAGTATATTCTGTACTTTTTGTGATTCTATACGCTACTCCACCTAGTTAGTAATGGAAAATGAAACCCCGGGGATTCTGATCCATGGGGGTGTTTTCTCTAACATTCTGGTGGGAGGATGGATGTCTGACTACCCCCTTTGTCCCCACTCTTTTCTCTTGGTAGATACTTGTCTTGGTCATCACAGTGGTTAGTTTTCCCCATATATGTGTGTAGAGGGCTATAATGTCCTATAGTTATTCGCACACATATATTATGGATATATTATACTATGGACTATTATAGGTGTAATGAGTATAGGCTATGATGGCTTGATGATCCTTACATAGGGTATTAGCTGTAATGGCTTTAGATATAAAACCTGACGTATGATACATGTTATGCATGTTGTGGTGGCTCCCAAAAACTACTTGGTTACATTTATTCATGGACGTGGTGGTTTTTTTGCATGAGGTGCATGTTGTGGTGCTTCACCCTGGTGTCTGCGAGTAAGACTTTTTGGAGAGAGATGCTTAGGATGTGCAACATTTGGGAAAAGTGAAAAACTAGTGGGGAAGTAGAAGCAGGGTAACCTTGATATTATTTATTATATTATATAGTCTTGTACGTGTTACTTGGTGAGAGTAGCCATGGTGAGGATGGGAACATAGTATACCTATTTAGATGACGAGTTAGTTTCACTCGTTCTTCATTATGCTTTAGCATGCTTTCCTTACCATTGAACGAGAGGCTTCGAGGAGGATCCTAATTATTGTACTATTATACTCACCCTATGTATATATAAACTATTTTTCACGTCGCATGAAGTGGGATGGAGATCATGCTTGTTACTACTAGCTTGTGGTTGTCGGAGTAGTTCGGGCTTGTGGTTGTTTTTGTATTACTTTCTTTTGGGTACTTGCAGTTTTCCCCTTTCATTTTTAAAAGTTTTTCTTGACATTTCATATGTGTACATGGGATTTCTTTTATCTTACTCATTGAGTTGGTGTTGGTTGTTTTCTACCTTATCACTCTCTTCCACAAGTGTTATCTTAGAGTGTAATAGCACCAATTTGTGTGTTTTCTATACCCTCGGTGCTAGTCGCCAACCCAGGTCCTACTGGAGGCGGGACTCGGGAGTCATTATCTCCTTTCTCACCTTTCCATCTCAGGAGGTGTACTCTATGTGGGGAAGGTATTGTTACAAATATTAATTAAAATGTTGTGTGTTGAATGGTTAATGAATGAATAGTTAATAAATAGTTCTATTGTTCGATTTGGTTGATATTTAATTTTTTATAACTTAATTTCAAATCAATTGGTTAAAACAATGCAATTTTTTGGAAATATGAATATATAACTTTCATTAACTGAATAATAAGTTGAAATTTGGCTTCTATTTTTTGGGATGGTGTTATGAATTTACATGTGGAAAAATTTGTGGAATATTTTGAGTTAGTTAGTGCCTTTTTAGGAACCCATAGTATGGTATTTTGTATTGGAATTTGTAAATATAGAACATATATATACCGTGTGATTTTATATATAAACCCCAACTTTGTTAAGAAACTTGTGTTAGAAACCATATATTAATATTGGGTTTTCTTTCCCAATATCTGGGAAGTGAGGATGAATAGCAGAATAACCTCTTTTTCCTACTCTCTCCTCTAAAGGGTATTGAAATGAATGAGTTGTGATGGTAGGAATTAAAATGTAAATAATTAATATTTCATATAATGTGACATGATAACATGGGATTCTTCAGGATAGGTTGGATGAGTTGGAATATGGTTTGTGTCATTCATGGTAGGAGGATGTAACGAAGTTTATTAACATCATTTTAATGATTTCATAGTGCCCCAGTTATTGAAATTGTATGAGGTCACCAACTACATATTTTTGGGCAAGAAGTGATGTGATGTCCAACGTGTCTTCAAGAGAGATGTTATAAAATATTCCAACAGTATTGAACCAATATGGGATTTGATGGGTCTTTTTACTTCAAAAAATATGTAATGTGATGTTATACAAAAGGCATAAGAATGTTTGGATGTATGACATTTTTGTTTAAGAGTGGAGCCCGAGAAAGAATGTTGTGTGGGGTACCCCTTATCTATATTATTCTTATCAAGTTAATATAATTTGATTCATTATTTTGTGATAATTCCATGGTGACGATGGGTTTAGTTAGGTTTTTTCTTTTGAACGGGCTGGTTCATTGATTTTCTCATGGGTGGATTAGTAATCTTCTTCCACATGTGAAAAATAGGCATTGGATACCATAATGTGTATACTTGTTCAGTCAATCAATATATAAAAACTGATTGTCAGGTTTCTAACATGATTACTCAAATTGTTATAGACATTACCGTATCATAACTTTAGAAAATTTTCATTTTTCTACCATATATTTTATGTTATGTATTCACTTTTGGAATCTTTTATCATAATTTCATTACTTTATAAATGCATTGTGAGATGGTATTGATTTTTTTTATATTTTTTTCTATAATTAATTATGATTTATTTTTGTTATATATAATTCCTATTTTCATTATATATGGTAATGCCTCGCATTTTTTAAATTTTTTACCCAATGTTGTTGTCACCAACTTGGGGCCTACAGGAGGATGGACTCTGTTGGGTCTTTATCTCTCATCCATCACTGTTGGTGAGAATATGAATATTTAGAAGGATGGGTAAGGATATTTAACCTCATTAATGAATAGTAATTCTATAAAGTAATTAAAATAATTATTTAATATATATTAATTATAAATACATAATAAGGGAATTATATAATCCACATAATAATAAATATGTACATAACACCAAATATGTCTTAACAGAGTAGAATTTTAGATGAACTCCCTTATGTAAAGTTCATCAAATCATAAGATATTTTATCCTATGTCATAATACATTTGTATTTAATATATATACAAATAATAACCATGTAAATATTGATAATATCATATATGATATTATTATGACATCATATCACCCAATTGTAAAACATATATTATTATTATCATTATTTCGAGTGTTAACTACTTTGTTTTTTAATTGTGTTTTCATTAAGTTGTTTTAGTACATGTATCACTATCATTATTATATCATCTCTATAATTTTAACTGACAATCAAAAAACATACATATTTATTATATACATATTTATAATTATCTTTCAGAATCAGAAAAGAAAAAATGAATCACACTGCTATGTGGATGCAGTTTTTCATTTGTACACTTGAGGGATGTGGCCATTGTTTAACTAGTTGAAGGGTAAAGAAGTGTATTATATAATTTAATATAATAAAAGAAATATAAATATAAAATAATTATATATATATATATATATTTGTTACATCATCATTAACTTCCATATTCGACGTCAATAAATAATAAATTACATCAGTTTTTGTGGTAGATGTTTATCGCACACATGAGCAGTAGTTTTTAAAATTTTATTGGATAAGTATATGAAAAAATAATATTCCATACAAATAATGGCATATAAGATTATTTTATATTATAGAGTAATTATAATTAATTTTTTATGACTGTATTTAATGTGGTAAAACATGAAAAAAATTCAAAGTTCCCTTCTATAGGGACTACCTCTTCTTTGAAAGGGATGATTTGGAACTCCTCTTAGAGGATATAGAATTTGACTTTTAGGAAGACATAAATATATATAACCTATATTATAATTCATATAATAGTTTTTTACTTCTTTTGTACATCTATTTGGATCTAATTTTTTTTGAAGATATGATAGGTGGTGCCCTTATATAGTGAAAAAAATTACACAGACGGAATTCATAAAAATATTTAAATATATGAAATTTATTTTCTGTTGAATGTGGATCCATGTGTCCTGATTTTCTATGATCTGTTAGGATATGGTATAAATTCATTTATCCTATAAAAATTGAAATTTTTCACCATTTTAAACCCTATATTTTACATTAACACCTTCGTTAGACAAATTTATCCTTCATTAAGGTAAAACAATATTCAATATAAAAGAGTTATAATTTTTCTTATAAGTTAACAATTTAGACATAAATGTCCAAGGAATTATCATTTAGACCATTTCAAATCATAATGGAAACTATAAATATTTTTTTGAATTGTAAATTAATTAAAAAATTGCATATTATTGTTGTATTAATTTTGGAAACTACTCATTTAATTTGACATTAAAAACATAAATAAATATATATATTTAAAATATAATAGTTTTAGCCTTCATTAATACTTTATTATTCAATATAAAATACATCATAATCCATAATTATTCACTAAATTTATTTTATATTAAAATACATATTACCTTTTATTATCATTCAAGATACACAGTTATCCCCCTATGGATATATAAGTGAAATTTGAAGGCATGATAGTGAAATTTTCTGTTTTACGCTACTTAAAAGTAAAAAAATGTAACTATCAAAAGAAAATGATATCAAAATTACTTATATTAGATTTTATGAGGGATATTTTAAAATTGATAAAATCCAATTAAATATATATAAGCATGTCAACATTTTATAAGGTGTTAAAACATTATTTTTAACATTAATTGCTAGATTCTCCCATTATCGTGGTCATATAATTTAGCATTATTACTATTAATGAGGCATAAAAATAAAAGTGTAATACATAAATATTTTGAACCAAGTTATTAAAAATATATACCAAATTCATAAAATTAAAATACTATAGGTTTTATAAATTTATTTCAAAATAATCTTGTAAAATGATACTAAAATGTGTTTTGTAGAAAACTCTCTTTTTAACCAAAAAATTATCCTATTTTGATATCATTTAATATTATTATTCTAATAAAATTAATTAAAATTTTCTACAACAAATTGATATTATATAAATTTATTTGTTGATTAAAAATATAATGAGTCTTTTAAATGACATTATTTAATGAAATTTTATGAATGTTTTCAAAAATAAGTGTTTTAAATATTAAATAAAAAATAATTATTTATAGGAAATTTCACAAATAAAAAAACTATAATAATAATTTTTAGTCCATAATATAAATTTAAAATAAAAAATATTGGTTTTAATTTTGTCACATAAAAAATACTAACACTATTAATACTGCCCTCTTGAAAGGAAGCGATCTTTTCCTTCTCCCTTAATGTCGAGCAAGCATCAGAAATAAATAATGAAAAAGAACAGAAGGATGCATAGTGTTTTGGGGAATATAAATCCCCTAGTATAAACTGTAAATTATCTACTCCATGATCTAGATTATTTTCACTAGTGGTTCCTCTTATCACAAGACTTCCATAACTTTTTACAGGAAGTTGACTCCTTACAAGGCTTTCATAGGGCCTTCTTGTTCTTTTATCGGTAATTGAAACATCCATAGCTTAGTCTGAGAAATTGAAACTCCACCATGAAATAGTCTAAGAAGAAGATAATAAAAATAAAATATATGAGATAATGTTTTTTCTTGAAATTGGTTTTACCTCATAGTTACAACATTAACTAACAAATGAAATAAGTTCTTCAATATAAAACAACTGTAGCGGAAAAATAATCATTGATGTCAAGTAGGCTTCTACTTATTAAAATAAAATCAAATAGATAAAACATTGTTTGTGCAGTATTTTATTATCTTTACACTATGTTATAATAAGAATGAACAAATAATTTCAATTCTCTCTTCAAAATCATGGATATTCAATATGAATATTTTCATCACCATTATTTTAATAGAGTATTAACATCTCTACTTTATTCATTATGCATATTATTTTCCTACATGATAGGGATATATATGGAATATAAATATCTATTAGTTTTAATATCATTTATCTTTCTAAAGATACCCAAAATAAATATATTCAATAGACTTCATAAATATACCAAATAATAACGTATCAATGTTTCCTCTTTATTAATATGAAATAAATCTCAAATAAATGGATTCAGAATAATTTGAATTACTCCTCAAATAATATATGAATAATAATAGAATCATTGTAAAATTTAATTATTTTATTTAAATAAATTAATATCTCTTTACATATAGTCATAACAATTCATGATTACTAGTGGCATAAATAATCAGGAATATTTGAAATAAAAAATTTTAATGTGATTTATAATGTCTGTTATAAATAGGAATTATTTAATCCATTACATGTATGAAATTGAAATGGTGGAAAAATATTTATAACAATATTTAATTCAATGAAGGTCACTATAGGAATAAATCAAAATATCATTGATTTAAAATAGCATATTTCATAAGTCCATCTTGTGTTTCCTTTATGTAATGACCAAATATAAAAAGTAGGGTTCAACTATGTAGTGTGTGGTTCATTATCATATTTTAGGGTTCCTATATATTCTGCAGAATTTATTTCCATAGCATAGGGTTGCTACCAATTTATGGTTCCTAAAACATACTTTCACCTCCATGTAACATAGGAAACAAAAGTAACATAGGTAAGATGATCCATATATTATTCATTTTCGGCATAATAATCCAATAATATCTTTAATTATCCATACATTAAAATTCCCAAATATAGGGTATGAATGGTGATTCCTGACATTAACGTAGGTTATAAATTACATATGTTCATTCTCTGGACAACATGCATTTAGATATGTCAATGATTTATCAGATCCCTTAAATAAAATATTTAGCCTTCATCCAAGCAGACTTATATTTAGGAAATATCATGATAATTATAATAGATCAATAATAGAATCAATGTTACTTATTTAACTCCCGGTATCTTATAACAAACTAAATCTATAGAATTATAGAAAACTCTTGCTATGAAACTTCATACCCAGTCTTCGATGAATTTATTGACTATCCAAAACACCACTTCTGATTTTTATGTAAAATAGCAAAATCGAGATAAAATTATTTGATTTATATCACCCTAGGTCTTGATAAATTCTAATATATGAAAATCTAACTATAAAATAAATACTATAGATTTTCAAATATGATCAATTTAGTTTTTTAAAATTTCTTTTCCAAACATGTTGATTTTTTACAATATCTAAAACTACTTTTTAGACATGCACATAAACTAAGGATGTGTAGATAAACTCCTTATATATACAATGTTATAATGCGTCCATGAATCCGTTCAATGTATCTTGAGATATTAATATAATTAAAATTAAAATTTATGATGAAAACGACAATTTCACTTTAATAGCATGCACTATCTTCAGTGAATTTTTCACTAATAGAAACAATTGATTTTGATGTTGATATATACAGATAAAATTAAGATAATATTATTATCATTCTGAATAAGTAAACAATATAAGAATCAGTTCTCTATTTCATTATATATAAAATGAAAACCTTTACATACTAAATTTGAAATAGTTAACAAATTATTAGAAACCAATAATTGAAGGTTTGATGTAAATATAAAATCTAAATAAAAATGAGAATGAAAGGGAGAAACATCACAATCTCACCCTTTCTGATAATTACAAATCCCTAACATATTATCAACTTCATATCTCCCTTTTTTTAAGGATAAAAAAGATGAGTTCTGTAGTATATTAAATAATACAATATACTTACCTCTTTTATAAAGAATGGAAATTTGAAATTTTATGTAGTAAAGAAAAAATTAAAATTTCAAAAAAAATATTTTCTTCCCCATTTAAAAATTATGTGGGAATAAATATTTCACCTTTAAAAATATTAAATTTTAAAAATCAAATTTTCTTCCATAAAAATTTTAAAATCTGAAAAAAAAATTAATTTTATTTTTAAACAAAAAATTTGAAATGTAAATTTTTTAATTAAAAATATGAGCTATTTCAAATAAAATTAAATACATACTGTAAGATAAAATCCCTTTAAATTCATGATTTCCTAAAAGGGATGAAATTATACAATCAAGGTGCCATGAGAACATATGAAATGTTATTCAGTGAACAATATGGGATTCCAATGATGGTGTTAATCTATTTAATCCATGCCATAATAATGAAAAAGTTGAACACTTTTTAAATATATAATATTACCCCCTTGAAAAAAGGAATAAATATTTTGGATATTCAACAAATTTAAATAAAATACTTCTAAGTAATTTAAATAAAAAATATTTTTAAAAAAATGAAAAACAAATTAATTAATTAATTAATTAATTATTATAATAAATGATCTTCATTGAATTTAATTAATATTTTACTTATGTAAAAAATTACTAAAAAAATTAAATATTATAATTGAATAATGTATCACGAACAACAATATATTAATTTTGAACATGAAATTAATTTATATATTCAATCATTATTCACATACTTACACACAAGATAACCATTTATATAAAATCAGAAATAAAATTTTGATGGTAATTGATTAATAAAATAAATCAACGAATTAATTCATTTGATAAATTAATAGTACGAAAATATTAAATAGTTTCAGCATAGAAATAATAAAATTTAAAGGAATAAAAGATAAAATAAAAAAATATTCCCTTATATAAAATAATTAGTTCATTTATATTGAACATAAAAATTGAAAATAAAATACATTGGGTCTGGCAGTTTCAATGATTAATGATTTAGGTAACCCAATAAGTTAATTTTGATAAACTAATTTATAATTATATATAGATGTTGATTTTGAATAATGAACATGGATGTCAACAAAAAATTCATTTTTTCTTAAATAATAGTCATATTCATATGGTCTAATAATACCATAATAAAAAAAATACCAATGGACATGTTTTTTCTGTTTGAACTAGGAACCAATTTTTTTATATAATTTTTTTGTTTTTATCAATTACTACTAACAACGATTTTCCTTTCTGAATATTATTTTTCCCAAGATTTTGATTCAAATAATTCTTCCCCTTGATATGAATTCTTGAGTATTTATTTAAATTTTAAACATTATCCAACAATTCTATCATTTATGTTTCATACTGAGAATCAAAATATTTGGAAGAATTTGATCTGAATCAGTAATATGTTCTGAAAAACATACTTTATTAATTATAATAGAATGAAAAGATTATTGAAGATATTTAATATCTTTCATTAATAGTTCAAATTAATCATTAAACATTATTATTTTCATCAGAGGAAAAAAAATTTGAATTAGAGCTATCTGAGTAAGAAGATAGTACCCTATTAGCATGATCCATAAGACATTGATTAACCTTTTAATTTTAATGATTACCTTCTGATTTTGTAGTAGATTAATAAATTGAATCTTCATATGAATTAATAGTATACTTAATGACTTTATATTCATTTTTTAATTCATATTTTCTTTTCATTTTATGAAAAGTTCAGTTGGGCCCAAAATGACTTTTTTTACATTCATATCATCATACCTATTTCTCTTTATTCAAATTCATCTTCTATTTTCCCCTTTTATAAAGCTTTCCAAATTTTATATATATATATATAGTGGTTCATAACATAAACATAGATGAAAAAATATGAATCATTGAATTCTTTCTTCCAATCATTGAGTAAATTTGATTCATTTTTTATCGAAATTTGATTTTAATCTTATTCTTGCTTATTTACTTCATCCATCGGCAAGGATGTGATCAATTATTTAATATCTAATTATTTATCTATTATATATTGTTGAATAGAAAATTATATTACATTACGCTAAGAAGGTAAACCACTATGTACATTTAAATCCTGATTTGGTTGTGGAATTTGAGTTTCTAGGGGATTAAGATCATTGAAACCTTTAGTTAATATTTGATTAATCTGAGTGAGGCTCTCATATTTCCGGATCATAAAAGTTTAAAATTTATTCTTTGTAATATTATAACTTCGTTTTATGAAATTTTCAGTTCCTACGTATAGATCTATGATAATCTACCACATCTCATAGGTAATATCACATTGATAAAAATAATTATATTCACCAAGACGAAGACCTTATATAATTAAATTCTTGGATTTCAAATTAATATCATACTCAACTTCATTAGAAAAATCCAATTTTTCATGTTCTACAGGGACATCATATTTTTTACAATATTCATATAATATTTTAATCCATGATGCCTCAAATGTATATTCATTCTATCTTTCCATCTTGTATAATTATCACCATTAAAATAAAGAGCATGAAATATAGACATACATTCTCTGAAAATTTCCATTTGATATTTTTATTCATATAAATATTTTACCTAGGATTGTTATATCCAAAAGGAATAATCAATATTCAGAATGATTTCACCCTATGATACCAATTTTTATGTCGGAATAGATATTAATATGACATAAGAGGGGTTGGATTGGGTCCTTTTAAAATTCATGACAATATTAAAACAGACCTCTTGAAATGATGGTATACTTTCCTTCTCTCTTAATGTTGAGTGAAAAGTGTAAATAAATAATGGAAAAGTACACAAGGATGTATATTTATTTGGGTGTAATAAATAATCTAGTCTAATCCACCAATTATATACTTCATTAGATTGGTGATTTTAACTGGATTTTCCTTTTATCACAAGACCATCTATAACTGAGTACAAGTAGACCATCTATACAGGGACTTCTTATTATTTTTTAGGGAACTGAAATATTAAAATATTAGTCTGAGAACCTAAAACTCCACCTTGAGTGAGTTTGATAATCCGATACTCAAAATATAATATATGATATGAGGTTTGTTATGAAATAGGTTTGAGATCACAGTTATAGCAACGACATAAAGATGAAATCAGATCTTCAATATAGTACAACAGTATTAAAAAAGAAATTTTCAATGTTCAACAAGATTATTCTTTTTCAAAAAATATCACCAAATATATAAAACAATTTTTTTATAGGATCCTGTCATCTTTACACCTTGAAGGAATAATAATGAAGAAATAATTTCAATTCTCTCCTCAAAGGATCCAGGAATTAATACGAATATTTTCAACACCTTCTTTTTAATATTGTATTCACGTCTCCACATTTTGTCATTGTGAATATTATTTTCCTATCATAGAGATATTTATATATAAAGAATAAATATCTATAATTTCTAACATAATTTCACTTCCTTAGGATACCCAAAATAAATAGACTCAATAGCATTCATAGATATCACAAATAATAGAATATATCCATTGTCTCTTTATTCCTGTATAATAAATTTCTAATAAACAAATTCAAAATAATTTGAATAACTCCTCCCACTATATATCCAAAATACTAAAAGTGTTTAAAAATTTAAAACACTTGTTTAAATCCATTCGTACCTATTTACATTTATTCAATATAGTTCGTCAAAACTAACAGCACAATTAATCATGAACATTTGAAATCAATTCATTAAATGAGATTTATAACGTCCCATATAAATAAGAATTCTTTAATCTATTTCATGAAATCCATTGAATCGGTCACAAAAAAATTTAATTTTTTTTTAATGTTATGATGACCATCATTGAAATAAATAAAATTACCATGCATTAAAAAATGGGTCATTGAAATGTCCAACATATGGTTCCTTCATGTAAGGACAAAATATCAAACATTTTGTTCAACTATGTAGAATATGGTTTCATTTCATAGTGTATGGTTCCTCTACATAGCCTTGGGTTCCATTTTACATCATAGGGTTCTTAACAAGATATTTCTCCTAAACCATACTTTCATCTTCGTGTAATGTATGGAAAAAACTAACATAGGGATGATGATGTATACATTCATACTTTTCAGCATAATAACCTAGATGTTACATTTATTTACAATATGTTAAAATTCCTAAATATAGGTTCTGAAATTTCATTCCATACATTAATATATGGTAGATATTACATACTTTAATTTTCCATGTTTACGTTTTTTGATCCATACATTTACTATTACAGACATAGTGTATAAATAATCATTTAGAAAACTAGGGAACTTGCATTTAGATATTTTATTGATTTTTCATATCCCATGAAAAGTAGATTTAGCCTTAAACCTATAAGACTTATATTAATAAAATATAAATATCATTCTAACATATGAAGAATAAAATTAATCCAACATTCATAACACCCGATATCATTGAAGAAACTAAATAAATAACATTCAGGAAATCTATAGATTGGAAATTGTATTCCCTATCTTTAGTGAATTTATTGACCATCCAAAACACTTTTTCATCCTTTAATGTAAACTTATGATTTCCAGATAAACATTTAATCCTTTTATCACCTTAGTTATCTTTCAATTATGAACTCTTAAAAACTTTAATTAAAAATAATACTATAGGTTTCCAAATCTATTCACCGTATAGTTGAATAATTTCCTTAGAAAATCCATTGATTTTTTAGAGTATCTAAAAATCCTTTTAAAACATCCACATTTAATAATTATGTTTAGATAAAATCTATGTCTATCCAAAGTTACAATGGAACTGTGAATCCATTAAATGTCACTTGAGATATTAATATTATTACGAATTGACATTAAGCTGAAAACAGGAATATCACTTCAATATCATGTAACTGCTTCGGTGAATTTCTGAACCATCAAAACAATTGAATTAGTTTTATAAATAAAGATATGAAATGAATAGAATATTTTTAAGTTTCAAATGGAATATATTTCATATGTATCTGATATCTCCTATTTCATATATAAAATAGAATAATTGATGTACTAAATACGAAATACTAAACAAATGTTTTAGAAAACAAAGATTGATTGGTTGAAGTAATTATCAATTTTGAATGAAAATTTAAATTAAAATGAGGCACAAACCAATATTAATGTTCTATTTTAAAATACAATATAACAATCACATAATAAGCATTAATTATATTCTTTTATTTCATTAAAAATCAAAGAAATGTGTATAAAAAGCTATAAATGAAGATAAATTTCCTTAACGTGATATATATTACAAAATATAAAGGTGTTATTTGGATTATTAACAGAAATTTCAACGACAGAATACCCAAATATAACTATATGGACGATTATTAGAATTCCTCTATAATGTTTATGTGTTGTGATACTATGTTTTAATTCACTTCTTAAATGGGATTTATGAATCTCCCATCCCTGACCACCAAAACTCTCCCATTTCAAAATCACATTTAATATTTTTTGAACCTCATCACGACATTAGACACAATAGTCTCTAAGGATTGTTTTCTCATTAAAAATCATACAAGGTAAGACAGTATGACATATATCAAGTCACCTAGCTATTCTATTATTACTATTCCTAGGACCACAATATGGTATTATCTAGTTAATCCTTTTATCTATGTGACCTCCTAAAGCTCCATTTCTAACATCACACACACCCATTGAATTATAACATATCCTTTGATACAAGGTGTGAAAAAACAAATTCCATTCTAAAAAACATGGCCAAATAAGATATGTCATTCATTATAGTTCATCCAAAAACTACACTACCAGCTCAATTACCGACATTCATGCTTACAAGGCCAAAATAGACAGCAACACGCCCACCACAATAGTTTAGTGAACTTCTTAATGTATATAACTATACTTTGTCCTCCTAAACACATTTTATATACCCCATAATGAATCAATAAACCCAAAATATAATTGTAATAGGAAATAATGGCTTATAATCTCAAATTAGATATGTCGGAAATTATTCTTGTCCCCTACAATAAAAATAAAACACCTAGGACAAATGAATATCACCAAACACACTCTCGGAAGATGAAAATTAAATAGGACCAAACTACTATGAACAAACGCAATGATATATAAACCATTATCCTCCCAAAAAATCACTTAAGATGCCCCATGTCCATGTTCGATGCCACTCAAATAGAACTCCGCCTCTGAATTAAGAAAAATGGCACTATCCTCTTCACCATCAACCAATAATTCCAAACTAATTATTCCACATTGTTTATGCTTTCAAGATAACCACAGCTTGATATATAATTTCATCATCATGATTAATAAAATATAAATTATATTAAATGATACATTCAGTAAATTTTAATAAAAAAAATTGTCCATAAATTTCAAAACTATTCAACATAATTATAAAAAAATAGAAAATAGTATAAAAGTTTTAGTGATCAAATTAGAAATGAACCAGGAGATGACTCCATTACTAACACTACATTGAATACTAAATAATATTTTGAATAATTGGTAATTCACACTCACTATGACACACAGTAACATACATGAAATTTATAATCTCACATGACATAAGACACCTCAAACCACTCATTCCCAGAGCTCTTAGCCATGTCCTAGTCATAGAAGACCACCTCACTAAATTTCTCCATGGATATTGAGAAACAAAAAACAGGAAATTCAAATCCAACTTCTTAAATGATTAGGATATATCTTCTCTTAACTATCATACAAATTATCAAACATCATTATTTAAGAATAGTAAATTTAAAGGATTTTTTCATGAAATATTTACCAAGAATTATCTCTTAGAGAACCACACTTCGTCTCCCACCACATTTGAACATTATAATAATACAATACATCTTTCAATGAATATTATAATACATATGTATTCTTCACCACACCAAAGGAAACTTCATCCTTCCCTAACCAATCCTCTACATCAAGAAAATGGAGCCACGTATGAACTTCAACACCTCCCTCTTCTTGAATTTCAACAACTGTCAATCCCAATATCGTTAATTTCCCTTACTACATCCCAAACCTTAATGTAATTATAATTACATACATAATCAGAATAAATGATTATTAAAAAACAAACATGATCTACAATCCAGTCATTAGAAGCATCAGTGAATCATAAGAAAAACCTCAAGATATGGAAACTCTCTTCAAAGTCACCAAACACAACCACAGAAACATATTTCATCAAAAAAATACTAATTATTCTCAAATAATAAAAAACACACCGATATTAAATATAACCAATCATTCCACTATGTCAACCTCCACATATATTAATTCAAAAACTACCAAAAAAACATACTACACCTCTTCAAGAACAAAATAATGTAGACCCACCTACTAATTAATGATATTATCCACTTTAGTTGGAACAAAATCAACGACATGGTTATATAAATTATAATTAATATAATTAATTTTTACGGGGAAGAGGTTTTTATATATTTATAGGATTAAATCCATAGTTCATTCCCTTAGAATAAAATTAGTGAAAGAATCCAATCAATAAAATATAACAATGGATAAATTATTTTTAATAATATAAGTGTGGAAATATTGTTCATCATCATCAACATAACTATTTTCCAATCATACTTTTTTACTACTGAATTTATGTGGATATCATTCTATGGGAGGTCTGTAATTCCATTTATAAACCAATTACAAAACCCCAAATCACATCAATAGTTTATGATGATAATAGAAAGAAATAATATCTCAATGTTCATCTAGTTTTATATGTTTAGAAATAGGTGTGGTTCATGGATTATTATTATTTATGGAACATATTCTTCATAGAGATAATTCAAAAAAATATTCTTGAAATTAAAAAATATGTTTTTTAGGAAGTCACATCAGTACTTCAATGTATAAATTAATAAATATTGAAACCATAAATAAAACACAACATTAAAAATTCATAATTAGATGTGAAATTATTCCTTTTATTTTAATATATCTATCATGTAGCCTAATTAAATAAAAAATGAACTTTTTATTGAACTTAAAATCAAGCACCACTAAATTATGTTAACCACTTTATCTCAAGGAGACTTTCTTTTCATGAAAATAGAAAACATCACATGAATTATATTGTGAATAATTATTTACATTATTAATCAAAACATTACGTGATTCTATTATTCTAGTAGAAACACATATCTAACTACGTATGAAAATTTATACATGATAGGCCATCATGATCAATTTAAATACCATGTTACATATAAAATATTCTTAATAAATTTTCAAAATAAATGTTTCTCTTAGATAATTTTTTTTAAATTAACATGTTTTATTACTATATTTCTATATTTACATTCTAAAACTCAACATTAATTAATCATAAAAGAATATACACATTAATAAAGGTAATATAAAATTTTATAAATATTTACATATAATATGATCAATATAAATTTTTTTTACTTATTATACTTATTAATTATAAACAGGGCACATGATTGAGTTCTATATTAGTTGAATTTCAAAATAGGTTATACAAATTTTAAAACATTTATACATTCCCTCATACTACATTAAATGAAATTATTTTATTCCAATTCTCAAATATGACAAGATAATATATATTTTCTTATAAACTTATTTTCTGATACTTAGAAAAAAAATATATGGAATAATATCTTCACAATTATAAATTTTTATAGCTTGGTTTAATATTTAAAATCTTGTAAAATTGATTCATGTATCAAAATGTATCTTTAATATTGCTCATCATATTCCTATAATTTAAAATAAATAATAAAAATGCCTCCATTAAATTAATTTCTAACATATTAAAGCTACAAACAAATAGGAAAAGGAAGAACATGAAAATAAATTTATATTTATATTTTTAATAACAAGAATGAGATATAATAATAATTTTTTTTCCATATGTTTTAAATGAGACATACTTCATTATTTTGGAAAGATTCAATTTTCTTATAGTTATCACTATTCATTCTTATCATTTTTCAGGAAATCAATGTTAAAATAAAATAATTCTTAAGACATTATAAGAATATATAACATTATAATGAAAATTTTAAATTGGATAATACTAAAAATATATAGTAATCTCTAAATAGAGTGCAATCATTTTCAAGTGAAGCTTTTCAAGTTTAAACAGATAATCAAAAAACATGATAGTATTTTTATGATTATTACTGTATTTCAATTACATAAAAATAATGAAATTACCCTAAACATGATAATGATATATCATATTGTAAATATATATAGGGAATAACAACAAGAAATGAAATAAAAATACACTAAATCATGGATATAAAAAATTTATGTCAGAATGGTAGCAAGAAATATATTCAATGAGATATTATTTATAATTGTTTTAAAAATTTGGTATCTATTCAAAAAATACACTAACCATGTTTTAGTGAAAATTTTAAGCATTTCATAGACATGTTATCATATTATATATTTAATAATGGAAACAAAATTCAATTCCTGAAAATCCAAGTTTTTATAGGAAATGGAATAGAAAAATCCACTATAAAAATGGTTTTAAATTAACATTTCATGCTAGTTAATTATAATTTTTATCATTACATTCATTTTATATAACTAATTTAGAAAAAATAATCATTCATTACAAACTAATACATTGGAAATGTAATAAGAACACACATAAAAGTTTAATATTTAATTAATAATATCCATTTTTACATTCATAAAATTGTATATTTCAATCAAAAACACAACAAGATTATAGAATGTACCTCACAAAAGACTCTACCATTTATGCGTCACCACTTCACTTGGTGATTTGAAAAGTTTTATATCCATACATAGTACTATAAGTGTATCCCTGAATACCTTGTCATAACTGGTCTCTAAGGTCTATACCTAAAACAGGATCCATTGCAATGTTTCCCTACCAACCCATGTAGTCCTCACAAGTGCCTAACATAAATATCAAAGCTATATCTCATCCAATACCATTGATAACACTCTTTAATATCCCCATTCTCCTAAAGGTACCAATATTATTATGAAAACAATGGGGGATGATGACCTATGATTTCTTCCATTAGTATGACTCAGGTTCATGACTAGCATCAAATATATAAATATCACACATATGCATGGAATTACAATCAAAAATAATTATATAATCAAGATATATGGAATAAAAAAGAAACAAAACAATCATTTTAATATAAAAAATAGATACCAAAATATCCCACAATTCATTGAAAATAAAAATATATATTTTAGTGCGGACTCTACAAAATATGGATATCAAAGATATTAATTTCTACTTTGATTATTAAATTCCACATAGAATCCTTAAAACTTGTTTATATATAAATAAGGTGATGATAACATGTATACTTAGTAGGATCATACATATGGTATCTAATGAACTTGTGGTATATAATACTAATGAACTAGTAAACAAACATTAGAACAAATATGCACCTAGACAACTCAAACATCCAATCCTAGCCTCATAATGGATCTCCTCAGAAATAAAGAATCCATTTCTAATAATATAAGAAAAATCATAATGATTAAATTGTACCCCACACCACATCCCCACTATTCTTCCACTCTCTCACACTAAAATAAAATGTCCCAGAGTTCACATTCCATTTTTATTATTCAATCTTATACCATAAAAACCATCATCAAAATGGTTAATAACTAGATTTCAAACAATTCTAATCACTATCATAGAGTCTCAATATTTCAGAAAAACTAGATCAATCAACTTATTCAAAAATGATCACATTCTTATCCTTCCACCAACACTTCCCCATAATATATTATCGATTGGTATTATAAACATGAATGATATCAACATCAATCCCTCGTCCTATGATAGAAACCCCTACCTTTAATTCGCTCATTCACTCATAAATCATCACACATTGGTGTAATATAACGGTGATCTACTATAGATCATGCATAGAAATATCACTTTTATGATTCAGCTAGGAAGAGGTCATAGCCATCCATCTATTCCAAAATATTGTTATGTTTGGGATAAACCAGAAAAAAAATATTTGTCCATTGGTACATTATACTGAATTATGGTGGTGTGAGTCTAAAAATCAAAATAAAAATATAATATATATAGATAGATAGAAAACAACTTAAACATATTGAATCATTACAAGATAACCAACAGATCGCATGATGTCACCACAATATCTCACATCCTCCACTTCTTTCCGCTCCAACCACTAATGAATTTCACTTCAAAAGCTAAATATAAATATGGAATGATCCATTATTGAATTACAAGTTCACAAATTTTTAGAATTACCTTGTATCCACTAAATCTCTTTCTATAATTCTCACCATTTAACATTAACCAATCCAATTTGTTTATATTTATATTAATTTAATCCAATTAAGTCACATTAGTCTCATCAAATGATATTTTAATTTCACCATTTAAATTTTATTCGAGGGATAATCTGAAACCAATTCAACCCCACAACATTTTACTCATTAATCCCATATTACCCAATATAATAGAAAACCCTATGTGAATCCATAACCATAACCCAACCATATCAACACAAGAACCATACATTACAACTACTACACATCATCCCTCACCAAATCTTATTCCATCCAAACTTGGCTTCACTACCAAATAGATTCTTCCTCAAACTATGTATCAATTTTAACTGATAAAATCCAAACAATATTCTTCTATATTATAGAAGATAGTATGTCAATATCATCAATAGAAAATATCAATTTTCAACCTCTTCATCAACCATTATTTCAATTTATGAGATTTCATTACACCACGTATTCTATAATATGATTGTTGACACTAAGATCCATATTTCATTGGGAAACATGTTCATTAACATTATATAATGGATTAAAAATTTCATTAATGGTTAGATAAATCAAATAATCACAATAATATTCTTATAGTCTATATAAAACGTAGCACAGTCAAGGATCTAAACACTGTTATTTTCATAATGGAAAAAACATGGATAATAATAAAAAATTATAAAAAAATCATTAAAATAACTGAAGTAAAAATTATTTTTTAAAATAATAATATATATTATATTAATTAAAATAATCCACACTATCCACACATTGGATGTGAAAATCATTAAACCTGAACACATACACAAATAATGTAGGAGAATAAGATCCCCTTAGTTAATTTTAGATTTAAGAATACCTAAGATAATAATATAAGGATTAAGGGATCAATATTCACTGATATATAATTGAAAACAACCCAAAATAACACTATAAAATTAAAAACAAAACCATTCTCATAACTCAACCAAAAAATTTTGGGGATCCCCACAATGAACATCTATAGAAAATAGAATGATGGGTCAAATAAAAATTGGAGAAGAAGGTACTTTCAATCAAGTGTATACATATATCTAAAAACTAATAGGTTATAATCCAAAAAATAGATAATATTTGGGAACCAAGGTGATCATGTCCCAACCATGGAATGATAGGAGAATAATAATTTCAAATCAAGGAGGATTCAAATTTCATTTTGTAAATGACGTTTTGTGGGACTCCAACATAGCATGGTAAACCCCAATAACTAATTTGTTCCCTTATTCAAAGGGATGTATGCATATATCATTTATTGAATAACAGAACACTATACTTTTAAAAACACTATGAATAAAAAACACATTTAATCACCATTTACAATCAACAAAACCTTATCTACAATATGTTTCCATGAATTTTTGGCTCCTCTGATGCCCCCGTCATGAACCAGATCTGGTCACTAGCAAAATCAGCACCAGACATGATCCATGGTAAGGCCCAATAGTCATTACCTATCTACATGGTTTGGAACACGTTCTTCGGTATCATGAATAATGGTTTGGGAATAATTAACCATAGATTAAAATAATTAAACAACGAATAACCATAAATCAACTGAATCTAGAATATTATTCCAAAGAATCTTGTAATAAAATTAAGACCTTAAATACATATTTTAGAAAAATACCAATATTTCCCACTTAAAAATTAGTTTACTATACATCTCTAGAACCACCAAAAGGAAAGATTACATCATCCCCGAGCCTTCTCTCCAACACCGCATTTTGGATAGAAGCTAACAACTCGTACTGCCATCTCCAAGTACCTTTCCTATACCTTTGTCAAACAATAAAAAATATAATTAAACAAAAAGGTGTAAGTAGGTTTTTATCATATGCCCAATAAGATTACTCCAAATTGATTTCATGTGATAAAACTTCTTAGACAAATAATAATTGCATGTTTTTATAACAAAGAAATGTTACTAAAATGTTTGGAACGGATTCACCTTTAAATGAAAATATTTTGTAATGGAGAAAAAATTATGAATGGTCACATGTTAATAATACACACATGATAGTGAATTATCTCTGGAAATCAGACCATATACTCGCAATGATTACCATATTGTCAATAAGCACTAGTCATGGGAATGTTTATAGGCACTAGTTAGTTGTGGGGCCCTAGTTACATAATATTTTCATGTAAACGTATCCATAATCAATAATCATATCATACATGAGACAATAGGTGGGAAAACTCTAATGTTCTAGTGGTCTCCAAACATCCTCATTGTTTAGTTAGTGTTTTCATTGTCAAAATTTATATATGAATTGATATGATACAACTACCGGATCATTAGAACACTTGCCTTAGTCCGCCCACCTAGATACTCTAGATTCCCCCTTTGTTTTAAATCATGTTCCACATGTTAAAAGTACCATTTTCCAAAAATTAGTATTTTTGAAACATATACACACCCTATAGTACCAAAAATGAATATACATCCTTTGTTTTACTCAATAAACCAATCAATGTTTTCATAAAACAATATCAAGTCATAAAATAATGTTATTCACACCAAATCCATTCAAAAACCTTATTTCATTGCCAATTTACCCCAATACCATACCCAACCAGATTTTTCCACCCAAGAAAAATTTTATAAAACAATTTCATGGATCACAAAATCACCCCAAATGATACAACATTGAATAAACATGAAAAACACCCATTTTCATGTCAAAATGAAGCTTTAAAATTAAACGCTCAATAAATGATACCAAAAATGACTTTCACACCACAAAAAAGTATATAAAACATTCTAAATAAGCTACAAAAGAAAGATAAATTAATATAATAATTTATACACATTGAGTTGCTTATCTTATATGCCAAAAACCACAAGTCCACGTGTGAAACATCAAATGTCCCACCACCACACCACAAGGGAGTGAAAACAAACATAAATACAAATTATTGGACCAATAATTCCAAAATAAAACCATAGGTTCTAATCCATTGTAGTGAGATAAGTGGAAATTCCAAAAAGTGAGAAGGAATACAGATTACATTGAAAGAAACAAGAGAGGGAATCAATTACATGAATGATCTTTACGTTACACCACAAAAAAACCCTTCAAAAATTGATTCCAAGGGATATTGAGGGATATTGGAAGCCATAAATTTATGTAATTCATGAAATATGAAGGAAATGGAAACACTATGGATAATCTTAGAATGGAATAATATAAAAAAAATATTTTTAATTAGCTGGACAACTGTCCACCATTTTCCTGCACATATTAGTAAATTGTTCAAACAAACTGTGTGCCAAGTTATGTACACTCAAAACATTTCAAAATTTATCCAAATTGAAGGCGTCCTATGGGAAACCTATGAGTGATAGTAGACCAAGAATAAAAGAAAAATAAATTACCTTAACATAAGGATATGGATGTGAAAATTCTCCACACTATGAAAACATTTCGTCCTGGAATGTCAACCCGAACTTTGATTAGAAAACAAGATTTGGTACTATTTATCAACCCATGAATTCCAATCCCTTGTGTCATGAACATAATTACCATGATTTCAAAGATTCTATACTAGTTTAATATTCTACCACGATGGAACCATATTTTGAGAATCCACTATTCTCAAGGGCCACTCAAACACTAATAAATCGGGCTTTATCTCTAACTCTTCCCATCCCGGACATGAGACAGATCTATATAATACTTATTGAACTCGGATAAATGGAATTTATTGGGAATACATGTCATCTTATGGGGGAATTCAACCCATATTCTACCTTACCAATGCACTTGGTGATCTCAAAAGATATGATATACCTCAGAGTTAGCTTTCCCTACCTTCCAAAACGACAGTTACCCAGATAATGGGGTTCCTTCAATAATACCTGATCTCCCCCCAAAAAATATAAATCTCAACACATTTGGACATTAAAAGGTTAGTTGTGACTCTAACCTATCAATAACCATGGTCGGGTCAACATGACCTTCTCATATGACTCCTGCTTAATGCGTAGCCCCAATAGTGGGGTCTCACGTACCTTAGCCTAACAAAGGGGGCCCGATAAGGATGACTATAGAGAGCCTCAAAACGATCCATTAGTATTGAGGATTGGTAACTTTTATTATAAGAAAACACAACCAATCCAAAATAGATATCCCCTAAACCACTAACGTCTAAGACAATTTCATTGAGCATGTCATCGAGAATCTGGATTTCATACATTGTCTGACCATCTGTCTGAGGATGTTATGTTATTCTCATCTTAATTTGTGACCCCAAATATTTCTAGAGGCCTTCCCAAAACCAAGAGGTGATGAGAGGATCTCTATATGGTATAAATTCTGATGGAACACCATGAATCCTTACCACCTCCTGAATACAAAATCAGAAAAACTCATCCACTTTGGATGTATATCTTATCGAAATGAAGTGGGTTGATTTGTTCAGATGATAAATCACTACCCAGAAGGCATTATTACCCCTAGGTGTATGAGGTAATACAATGATGATTTCCATGGCGTCCCCTTCCCACTTTCAGGTTGGAATTTGTAATGGATGAAGAAAACTATAAGATATGTGTCGCTCTTCTTTCACTTGTTAACAAGTATATCATCTTGATATGAAATCAACTATATCTCGTTTCAAACCTAGTCACAATATCCACTGACAAAAATAATAGTTCATTTTGGTAGCTTCAGGATGAATGGCCTACTGAGACTGGTGGCTATCATACATGATCACCTTCATCAGGGATAACAACACCACTGAACAACCCTTAAACCACAAGATTCCCTTAGGAGATGATGATAAATCATAAGACATATAGTCACCATGAATTTACTCCATAGAACCCGAAAATAGCTCCTCAATATGCTGCTCGCACTCATCAACTATAAAATAGAGGGTTTCAACTGAACATTATCCAAGAGGGCACCTCAACTATGCTCCATGGTCTACACATGCATCTGATAAAAGAGCTCCATCAAAGGAATCTCATCACTAGAATTCTTCAATGAATTAAACACTAATTTTTTAATCAATGATTTGTCAACCACATAACCCTTTCCCAAGGTATAGACAATGTTGAAATAAAACAACTACAAGGACTCGATCCAACCGTGCTTCCTCAAGTTATTATTCGTATGTGAGAAAATGAAAGGGATGATATTATGATCAATGTAGACCATGAAATTATCCCCAAAGAGGTGGTGAATACATGTCTTCATATCTTACATCACCACTAAAAACTCCAATTCTTTGGTCGGTTAGTTAATTTCAAGTGGTCAGAGTTTGTGAGATCCATATGTTGCCACAAGATCACACTACATAAGCACACCCAAATGTCACATACCTGAAGTGTCGCAATATAGCACAAATCCATTTCCAGATTCAAGAAAGATCAAATCATGACAGTTAGTCAACCACCGCTTAAATTCATTGAAGTATTATAAAAATTTTGGGCCTCATTCAAGTTTACTCTTTTCTAGGTAAGCACATTCGTGGGCGATTGATGGAGAGAGAAATCCTGGAAAAAATTACTACAGTGCCTTATAGGACAAGAAAACATCTGATCTCAAACTAATTCCATGGATTCACCCATAACATAACATCACTGATATTCTTAGGGTCCACACAAACTATATACTCTAAGATCACATGGTGGAGAAACTTCAATTCCCTGATTTAGAAGGTGCGGTTGGAAACGATTTTGAAAAATTGATTATCCCACAGAGTGACCAACATGATCCACATGTGATTCTTGTGATATTCCTTAGATCCAAAGTATACCAGGATGTCATCTATGAATACCACGATGAAAGAGTTAATATACTTTTGGAAAAGACTATTTTTGGGTACCATAAAGACCATTGGACCATTGTTCAATCCGAAAAACATGACCAAGTGCACAAAATGGTCGTTCTTACTTCAGAAGGCTGTTTTCGGGATGTCTGCTTCTCTCACCCTATCATAGTGGTAACCAGAACACAAATATTTCTCGGAAAACCACATTTCACAATTAAATTGATCAAAAAATTCATATATTTATGGAAATGGATATTTATTTTTATGGTTACCTTATTAAACATAGGGTAATCAATGCACAATCAGAGGGATCTATTGGCCATCTTCACAAAATAAACTGGAGAGAACCAGGAAAGACACTCAGGTGAATAAATACATTGGATTCGAAAGAATCCACATATATCTTTAACTCCTTCAACTCATTGGGGACAATAAGATATGAGGGAATAGATATCGACTGCATTCCCAATGCCAAATCAATTGAGAACCCCACGTCCCACTCTAGGGTAAAGCCTGAAAAGACATCTGAAAATTTACTTGAGAACTAATCCACTAAATGAGGAAATCCACCCTCAATATCATAAATATCTTCCTCTATAATGAGTTATGTTAATTGGAATATATGATTCCACACCTCTAAGATTGGATTCCTCCACAACCCAGTCTAGAATCTTATTCCCCAAGAAAAACCTAAGGACTCCCATTAGGTTCCATAAAACTCACCCAATGCCTATAGTAATAAATGTGCACCTGAAAGTGAACCATCCATTAAATACTCATTATTATATCAATATGGTTTATATCGAACACCATGCAGACCCACTCCATCTCAACCCATGACACGGAAAGCACACACGATGGGCACTTGAGAGCTTTCTCCATCGTCTTACCAAACAAAACCCCAAACTTCATTCTGAAAGAAAACAAATAAGTTGGAAAATTAATCATATTAACAATATGGGTATAGATAAATGATATAGTATAACAAGTTTCAAAAATAATAGTATCTAAAAAAGATGTAATCAAAATGGTAACTCAGACAGTTGAAGGCCTTACATCTGATTGAGCTAGGGTCGGATCCTTAACTTGAACATTCCTGGTCTCTGTATCATAATGTAAGCTATCTTGTAGCTCTTCCCAAAAAATCCTCTATCTAGAAATCAATCCATCCTTCCCCGCATGACCACCAAACCAATATCCCATCATCCTAGATGGATTCGACCAAACTATAACTCCAATAGAATCCAAAGATCATGCCCCAATCTGGAGGGTAAAAGTAACCTTATAAAAGTTGTTGAAGTACCCAATAGCTCAACACCTATAATAAGGACTCATAGGTCATGTATATGCAGTTCAGGTGTTCTATGGACTCCCACACTGGTGCCCAACAACGAAACATTCATCAGAAGCCACATATGAGATCTTCCTGGGATAGTTGCCTGAACTTCCACCTCCCGTGTTACTCTACTCCTCTCGCTTCCTTTTCTTCTCAGAACAACATCCAATTCCGATAATCGCTACTATCCCAGAGTAACCCAGATGTCCCTTGTGATCAATATTCACAATGCATGAAAAATCAACCACCTCAGCATAGGTCTTCAACATGAATTGCAATACTAGAGTATAGATCTCCATATACATACGCCTTATGAACATTTAAGCCTTCTTCTACACATTAAATTCCATTTCAAGTTAAAATTTGACTATATTAGTGAAGTGATTGGAATTCACCATCACTGACTGATCCCACTAAATTAGTTACATTATCTCATTAGACTTGGAATAAGCCAAGACATCAAGACAATATTGATCGTTCAAGGTAACCTTAATGTCCTTACATCTCATCTACTCATTTTTCACAGATAGAAGTAATGATTCCCACCACCTAATGTTGGGACCCTCTTATAGAAATCTATTAAATTTAAACCTAACCTCCTAAGGTGTTTAATGGAAATAAAACATTCAATATATCTTAGCAATCCACTCATATTCTTATTGGGGTTCTGTGCTACCTCATAATGTAGGAGGCACGTTCTTCAGAAACATTTGTAATTTTCCCTTCCTAAGACCAGACTCATATTCTCTAGCTATAGAAGTAGCAAGAGAAGTAACTTCTCCCTATCCTAGATCATGGATATCTTGGACCATAGGTTTTAATAACCATTGACCAAGAGGTAGGGGATATCTCTATCCATCTTCCTCTCATGGGTGCATTAGAGCTTTCTGAAGAGTCGTGTTTCTACAAAAAATACACAACCATAAGAGAAATCAATAGTACAACAGTTCTAAAAAATTTCATGAATAACATCAAATACAAATAAATCAATCTCATCACAATAATAAAATTAACCACTACTTCACCCCCACCCAATGTGCACATGCAGTCTGTAGCCCGCACGTCTCACCAGGAAGTGTCATAAAATAAAACTTCCTAAAGTCCCATGGGGACTCAAGGTCTATCAATGAGTTATGGGCCATGAAAACAACTCACAACTAGAACTTTGAGCCCATATCATACAAACTCATGTATAAACATACTCATCCCAAATAATATGACCCAAAATGCTCAACCTACCTTCGATACCATTTTTTCACGAACCAGATATGGTCTCCGTCAAAACTGACACTCAACCCCGTCTATAGAAAGGTCTGAAGGGATTTCCATTTTCCCACAGGCTATCACAAGTACCTGGGAATCCTGATTAATGGTTTGTTCTGATTTAACTGATCAAAGAAGCATTAAACAAACAGAAAAAATAAATAAACTGAACCTGAATTTTTTTTCCAAACAATCCTATAATAAAATTCAAAACTGAAATACATCATTTTAGGGAAATCCCAAGTTGACCAAAAATCAAAAAATAAAAAAATCTATAAATATAGAACCACCACACAGTAGAGGGAGTCATCCCAAATCCTTATCCACAACCCCTCATCAATAATATAATCTAAAAACATAAACCACCATCTCCAAGGACATTACCCTTACTAGTTTAAACCATTATCCAGTCTACATACACCCAAAGTTGTCACTAGGATGTGAGCCTAAGACCAATATGATTCCACCCAATAGATTTAAGTTGATAAAAATTTTAAGACAACCATGAACAAGAATGTTTTTATAAAAAATAAATTTTCGTAATTTTGATGGTGATGCAATATGAAATGACAACATTTATTAAAGGCGGATCTTTGAAGAATGGGTATATTTGAATAAAACAAACATGTTACTAAATTCAAAGAAAAACACACTATATAGTGATGGTGACATCCATATAATCAATGATCACTAGTCACATGAACTTCTATAGGAACTATCTAGTTGTGGGTCCCTAGGTACATCATATCTCATTGTAAACATATCCATAATCAATAATATTCTCATGCACAAGTCACTAGGAGGGGAAACCACAATGGAATAGTGTTTCCCAAACATCATCAATGATTATTTAGTGTTATCATCGTCAAAAATTATAAGTGAAACATGGAAGATACTGGTACCAAATCATTAGAAAACTAGTCCTCACCTAGATAACCGAGTTTCTATCATTCTTTTCAATCAAGATTCACATCTTAAAAGTTTTATTTTAACATATAAACACCATTTTGATTCATAAAAACACCAAATAGAACCAAAAATGCCGTTTCACCCTTTGTGTAACTCATTAAATCATTAAAAAATTTCATAAAACAACTTCAAGTATTATAACAAGGTTTTTCACACTGAATCTATTCAAAACCCATCATTCAAAAAGGAATGTACACCAATACAATACCCAGATAGATTTAGCTACCCAACACCAATAAAAAAATAATTTCACAGATAACCAAATAACCATAAATGATTGAACACTGAATAAACATGAAAAACACCCATTTCATGTCAGAACACAACATTAAAATTAAACTCTCAATAAATGCTACCGAAAATTAAATTTTCACCGCAGAAAAAAGGATATAAAACATGGTAAATATGTTAAAAAAAGATATAGTCATGCAATAATGACTACACATGGAATAAATTACCTTATATGTCAAAACACATTAATGACATGTGGGAAACTTCGATCGCACCACCGTTTCACTATAATGAAGTGAAAATAAACATAGATCAACAAAATAAGACTATGAAACCGGAAAAAAATTCTTATTTATGAATCCCGTGTTTTTTTATTACACTAACATCAAGAGATAGGGACAACACCTTATGTATAAATAATGAATGAAGAGAGGGAATCAATTACTTGGATGATTATGAAGTTCCACCACCAAAAATCCCTTCAAAAAGCTACTTCTATGGGAGATTTAGGGGGATTTAAAGCCTTCCATGGATGTAAGGAATGGAAGGGGGAATAAAATGGAACACTAGGGTGAAGCCTCAAAGAGGAAAATTAGAAAAATAAAATATTTTTAATGAACTGGATAGATGTGCATAGTTTTCCATCATTATTTAGTAAACCATGCACACAAATTGTGCGCCCAGTTCTATCCAATCAAAACATGTCCACATTCTAAAAAAATAATGGTGGGGCTTGGTGAATCCTAGGGGGAATTTTTGGCCATTAACAAAGGAGAATGAAATTACCATAATAAAATTATGTGGACATGATATCCTCCCAAGACAAAACACTATCATGTAACACCATTCTCATGGTTGTTTCCACCTCATCACTCCTTGTACCATGGAGTAGTAATCACATGTTCCCCATTTTACATAGATAGGATCCCAATGTGGCATAAGTAAAAAAACACACACCTTATATATTCTCACTATGGACACATTAAAAAATATGTCTAACCAAATTTCATTCAGAAAGAACCACCAAAATTTATATTTCATTCATCATGTTGCATCACAACATTGTATGACCAACTCCATGGATAGCCTCTAAGAACTGAATTCTATAATATCTAGAAACATTCCCACCACCAAGGTGTTTTGACCTTATAGATGGCTATAAAATTCTTCTATATTAAATTACACATCCATGGGTACTAGAAATGACACCAACAACTAGAACAAACAAAGATGAAAATCATAAAATTCTATGCTATTACATCACATTCAAACATGCTAAAATGTAACTTGCTCAGAATTAATTTATTTCTACAATGAAATAAATTTACATCCAAACACCCTTAAAAAATTTCAAACAAGAAAATATATATAATTCATAAATTTGGTCTCCAATAACACATGCTAACGGTCACACCCACTCCATGATCATTATGGAAACTCAATTCTGTCACTCTATATTGGATCACACCATCTTTATACAAAGTCTAATGAAAACACATATATTCCATTTAAAATTTCGTTTAAATAAAAAATTTGGTATTTACCATATAAATAGATGAAATTTGATCAACATTATCTCCGTTATCTAATCACCATGTTGACTATCCACAATCCATTATCGCTACATATGTGATCCTACAAAGATGATTGAAGTGCCTCTATTTATGATATAATTCTCTCCATCATATGTGTTCGGTTATTAGATTTCCCATGAATAGGTAGTATTCAAAGTCATAGATGAATAAATTTCAATTAATGATTATATTGATGGGTCTTTATCATCCTGTGCATATGAAAGTTCTAACCTAAAATACCAATGACCGCTCATTCATTATATAACATTAACATCACCCTTTAAATTGTTTTAAATTAATTTTAATTAAGGTAAATACCCTACAAAATATTTGTTTATACTCCCCCCCACCACCTTATAGATTATCCTCAAGCATAAATCTTATAGGATACAATATAATACTCATGTCACTCCACATAAGCCATTAACATTCCATCACTGAAAAATCTTATCATGAAATAAGAATGTGCTACTCGTAGCTGGGTTCTCTATTATATATTGTTTATCTTCTATTACTGTATAGGGACACCAGAAACACTCTTCAAAATATGATGCCTCATTTTCTTAAATGATATCATATAATCCATAGGTTCTAGACCTATTAATTTAATATCATTGATAAAAAAATTATAATTATGAATAACCAACACACGCCTCCAATCACACATCACGAATTTTCTAATAAAATGCATTCCAATCCATAATATCCTACTATGAGGTAGATTAGTTTCTAGGGAATCCTATAATATTTTTTTACCCTCCATCCACAAAAATCATATTCAAACCCAATTTTTTTACACATATGTATCAACCAATCACATAATACAACTCATTCTATAATTATTTTTGTCTAATCGAGCCTAGGATAGAAATGTAACATCCTAGGTATTTATGAATAATATATTTTTGTATCTATTAATATTTAAAAATATTATATTAATTTTATGTTAAATAGTATTATTTTTCATATAACATATTAACAAAAAACCTTGGTTTTCTCTAAAATCTTACATTTCACACAATGTTGAGTTATACCAAAATAATAATAAAATATTATTATTATTATTTGAAATAGTAGTTAAAGCCTAGAAAGTTTCTTTGAAATAATGAACATAACTAGCTATAATATTATTACACATTTATGTGAAATGTATTTAAATTATACAATAAATTTTAGAGGCTTAAAATGAGAATGAATATAATTTTAACTATTAAATACTCTAATATTTTTATAAGGTCATTTTACTACCTTTTAAAGGATAACACTTTTTTTAAAATTTATTTTGTCACTTTTCTATGTGGTATTTGAAAAAATATTCTTATTCTCGGTAATATGGACCTCAAAATTTTATTTGGATGATTTTTTGATATTTTTCTCATGAAATCTATATTTTTATGAATTGTAAAAAATACTGCATTTTAATTCATAACTGTCTTTTCATGTAATTTATTTATAAAGTTAGGTGGTCATTATAATAGTTTTTAAAGATTAATTGGATTTTTTATCATTTAATACAATATTTTTATTTTTTGTAATTTCCTATTTCAATTGGACATAAACACTTTTCAAGCTTTTAATAGTTTTTACATTTTAAAAACATGATTTTTGGTTTTAAAAACGGGAATTTATTTAAAATTAATTCCAATAACTTATTTGTTTAGAAGTTGGATAACTGGATTCCACATTTTAAATTATATGGTCATAATTGTGTTAATAAATACCTTTAATTTTTGTACATTGTGAATAGCGACATCAGTAATTATTTTTATTTACCATGGTTTTGAGGGTATATCGGGTAAATAAGGGTAAACAAATAATTTTAAAATTATATAAAACTACCCAAATATGTGTCAAAATCCAATTAGATGAGGTTTATCTGACCATGGGAATCCTTGGGATGATTTTAGGACCCCATGGAGCTACTCGTGTATGATAATGACCTTTTATAATTATTATTTTATAGAAAATGGAAATATAAAATAAACATGTATATTTTGAATATATCAATTTTTATTTGGTTTATGTAAATTATAAATTTGTCTATAAAAATTCCTTAGAAACATAAAAATATTTCCTACATCATGGGATATAATTTATAATTTTTAGACATTATATAAATAAATTTATTTATGACTCAAGTATGATCCAAAAATTACCTTACTAATGATATATTCAAATTAACGAGATTATAAATATTAAAATAAATTTGATATGAAAATTATAATGTAAAACAAAAATTATATGGATTCTTATGAAATGTTATATTTTATTTAATTCCTTTGGTTATATATAATCAAGTTTTTATTACTTTAACAAAAATTAATTTCTAAGAAGTGTCAAAATTGACACAAATGAGTTTATTTTAAAAAACAAGACTATTTTATAAAATTATATAATAATCCTAAAAGTATAATATTATAAAAAAACTTATATAAAGATAAAAATTCAATTAATAATACACTTGTGGTTATATTTTCATTAAATACTAACTATATTTACCAAATAGTATAAAATACATGAATACATGGAAAGAGTTAACTTATTTAACTAAGCATTAATGTCAGAATATGGAGTAAAATTCATGAACTAAACTTGTCTAAAACCCATTGGATGAAGATATATAGAACCATATTTATATTTTCATCTTAATAGATCAATTTTTATCATTTAAAAACCTATAATAAATTAATAATAAATTAATATTTCAATATTTTCTTAATGTGCCCCTCACCTCTCCTTTAAAAGGGAACTTCTCCTTCTCTTTTATTCACACCTCCAAATACTTATGGATCAGCCAATAACTACATGAAACTCATCCCAAATTCCCTAAATCCATCTTATAGGAAACCCTATGGTAATAAATCCATGTTGAGGAATCCTTTTGTGTAAATCAAATGGGAGACACTCGAATAAGAGGAAATTATTTATCCCTTCATTCAATGTTCTGTAATTATTATACATCCACTCCCAATGTCGTTTCCATACTAATGTAATTAATACATTATATTAAACAATATTATATTTTATTATCATTATGATACAACTATATTCTAACTTTTATACATCATACGAATAACAATATCACCATGTTTGCGTACATACGACTTATCGTCTCCACATTGTGGTGTAATTTTTTATTCCACAAGATATAATTTGGATGTGTATAATGATGAGTATAATTATCTAAATAATTAATATTACATATTATTTATTCTTTAGTATTAATATTCAATTAAATTCTATATTTTTTACATTTAAATTAGTGATACCATCGCTTGTGAGTACGTACGGCATACCATTCTACGATGTGTTGCGGTTCATTCTATAGTATATTCATTAAAATAAAATTATATGAATTAATTGAATGAATAAATATGATATATATTATATTTATATTGACCCTATGGTTATTTAATTTTAATTTACAACATACTTTTAGGTTTTCCATAATGTGTAAATACGATAATTTCATTTGAAGAAGTGTGGACTGTAGCCCCTCAACGTGATATGAATAGTTCATGTCATTCAAGGAATGTATAAAGGATGGGGTTAATGATATTATGTAACATATATAACATATATATTATAATGGATTTATACTATCCCCTTATATTATTTATTTTTCATTCTTTTCATATGACAATTAAATGAAAGTTGTGTTCTTGCATACGTACGACCTATTATCTCCATAAACATTGAATTTAATTTATTATCTATAAATGTTATGGAATATTCTAAAAACATATATACTATATATATATATATGATATTTTCATTATTAAAAATATTCTAGAGGTTAAGTAATTTTTACCACATGGAAAATTTACATCTAAGAAGTTCAGTTTCGACTCAACAAGTGAATGTCGACAAAATGACAAATATGAACTTTTATAATAATATAATTTCCAAAACATGATAATAAGTTATATAAATGGTACAAAAATATTTAAAATTTTTATTACGAAATTATAAATGAATCTCAGTGTATTATTCAGGAAATTAAATAATGAAAGTGAAAAGTCAGACTCAATGTATGGGAACTTCACAACACAATTTCCATTCTTTGTGTTAATCTTCTACTTATTAATTATTTAATGATATGATTATGTGAGAAATAAATTCTTATATTTAATATTTTTTTAAATTATATTTGTGTTTATTTATTTTTAATACACATTATCAATCTATTGTATTAACAATATGATCTTTGCAATGGAAGTTCGGATCTCAATTTCAACTCATTCTGTTTTCTGCAAACTTCGTTGATTATACTACGCCATGATTATTTATGGAATCCCTGTTTATTTATTTATATTTTAGTTTCCAGTTCCTATTGTTGGGATATATTATTTATAAACATAATCAACCCATTGATAAATTCTTATGTCATTTATGGGAGCATTTTAAGAGATTTTCTTAACCCTATATCAATTATCTGGGTTTATCATTTACTTCTTAATTGTGTCGTGCTATGATTATGTGAGAATTGAATTTTCATATCATATCATTTTTTTAAACATGATTTATCTGTGTTTATATTTAATACAAATACTCAGTATATTGTATTAACAAAATTATATTTGTAACGTAAATAATAACTCAATATCCAGTAATTGAGTTTAATATCCATGTCATTGGTTTTGTTTTTCCAAGAATATGAGTGAATGAAATATGATTTTTTTACAATAAATATACATTTATATTTTGTGTATTTATATTTTTCACTCATAATTATGTCACCAATTTTTCCTTAATCTAGGGATATGATCTTTTTAAGGGATTTCTTCTAAATTTACATTCCATTGAGACTTAGTTTTTGTTATACACCAATTAAATTTTATATGGTGTATATAATACCCTTTGAAATATTATATCTTTAATATCCTTATTATAATGATATTATTAGTTTCATTATTGTTATTCACTAATTATTTTCAATCATTTATTTTCCGAAGTGGTAAGTGGCTCTTTAACTAAAATATCGTTTCAAATGTTTTAATGTTTTAATATTATAAATCATTCTCTTTCATGTCCATGTTTTCAAAATAATTTTAAGGACATATTTATATGATCATGTATTTTTTTAAGTGTAAGTTCCATTAAAATAATCAAATTTTTTTCAAACACTTTGATTGAAAAATCATCTTTTGAAATGTTTTAATTTTTTTTAAAACATGATGGATTATATCAATAAATTTGAATTTTTTTTATATATATATCATGAATTTAATTTCTCTGGTTTATGAAGATATTATTTATTGATGTTTACTTTACAATTTTAACATTGTATTTTTAGACAATTTGTTTTCATTTATGAGTGTTTGGCCTGTAAAGATGAAATGTGATTTCAAATGGGAAATATTTCTTTTCATTTATGATTGGTTTATTTGTTATTATTATGTTATAGTTCTTGGGAATTTCCTATTTATAAGGGTGGTTCCATGATAAACCAAGGTCAGGTGAGCCCGTAATAGCTCTAAAATGCATTGGGTAATGTGAAAGAGGTAAATGTTAAGGTTTCTCCTAACAGGTTTAGGGAATGTACTTTGATGGGTATTCCAAAAGTAACCGGGATAGTTACTCCCTATATAGATGTGAAATCTAAAATGTAAGTATGTTATGGATGGAACAATTTACCTTTATGATTTATGATTTCTATGAGTTATTAATAAATTATATGATTTTAGGATGATTGTTGAAGAGCATTTGTTTTACGAGTAAAAAAGTAATATTTCATTTATTTGTATGTATTCATGGACCAATATTATCATTCTTTACTTTATATTCCTTACTAATATTCTCACACTCATCCCATGTATTTGAAATGTTTACATAGGTTATAAATAAGTGTAACAGAAAAGAAGATTTCAATAGTATTTCTATTAAGAAATATTTCTTATCTTTTAATGGAGTTTTATTGTTTTGAAGAATTGATAGACTAGAATTGTATACTTTATAATATTTAAGATATAATGTAATTTTTATGTAAAAATTATCTAAAACACTAAACATGAAACAATCCTAAATGATATAGAATGAAAATTCCTCATCAAAAATCATGAATATGTAATGTTCAAGGGTGGGGCTTTACAGTTGGTATTAATAGTTAGTTTTGGATACTTTGTTGATTATGATATTTTTTTAATTGTTAGGGATATCATTGTGGGTTTATAATTTTATGATAGATCATAAATTAAATATCTTACAAACCCCTTTTGAGGATTTATGATCTGAAAAATTAAGGTCACTGATGGAATTTTTGGAGACATTTACCTTTGAAGACATTATAGAGTATTAATTCTTATGGATGAAAAATGCTATGTATGAGATTACCTTTACGTTAATATATGTTTGGGATGTTTTTGAGGATTTTAACACATTTTTTTGTTTTGTAATAAAATAATATAGTTTTTGAAAAATTTCAACACACAGACTGTGTAACAACCCATCGCGATGGAAAAATCAAAAGGAATCGAACCCATAAAAAATGTGTGATGGGGATTTATTGCCTTAAACCAGCATACGTGAAGTCCCTGGGTAGTACGACATGTTATTTTTAGTTAAATTATTTAATGGATCAAGAATAATTGGATTCTGGGGACATATATTTTATCTAAAGTGTATCTTTATTATAGGATAATTATTTGGTGATTAAGTGATAAATATAATTTTGGAAGGCATTCTCTATTTTGGGAACACTATATGCCTAAGGAAAATAAAATACTATGGTATTTAATTTGATGAGTAATGATTGAATTTTATTTTCTAAGAATATAGGATTTTATTATAGAGATAAGGATATTTGGGTTATTTGTGGAAATAAATAACTTATCATAGAGAACATGTGACTAGGTTAATTACTTTTAAGTACAAGACCATAAGAGTATTCTATGTTATTGGGAGACAAATGTTATGATTAATAATGGAATACTATGTGATCAAATCCTTCTAATTTTTTTTAAATCTTAGTTTATCTTATTTTGAATAATTTTAATGATAATTTTTTATTTATAAGTGTTTTTTGAACTTTGGGTTTTGTTTGTTGAATTTTGGAGATTAAGAGTAGTATTTATTTTTATAAGGGATTATTCCTTTTAGAGATTATCTGATCTTGAACTAACCATTTTGGTTTTTTTTATGTTCTAAATAAAATGAAAATATATTGTTCATATTTTTGGATTATTTGATCATATAGATGTTGATTCTAGTTCTCTAGGTGTGACAAAGTCATCTTGAATACTAATCTTTATGTGAAAAGATAATTTTGTGGTATATATGTATTAAAGGTTGAAACTCTACTTGAAAAGTGAGTAATTTCCCTAATGTTCCTAGACAATCTCATTAATAAATTCCTCAATATAATGAAACTTTTATTAAAACAAAAACATTTGTCATTTAATTTTCCTACTAGGAAATCAAATAATGTTTAACCCATCAAAAGATAATGGTTTTCGGGTTGTTAAATTAATCCTAATCATATTTCTATAAATATCCATCAGAACAAGATGGTAAGTTTTTATTCCATATCAATGTTTTCCTACATGGAATACTAGTATGTGTTTTCTATAGTGACCTTTTTTACTTATCTTTATTTCTTTTATCGGAATAGTTTTATTAACTCTATTTACGATGTAGGATTTTCAATGAGTTTCCAAGCCCAATTTAAAAATTGTGCGGATGCAATTTTCAAAAGGGGGAAATTATATAACATCACTGGTATTTATAGAATAATACCTTTTCATATCACTTAATATTTATTAATAAGTTACTAATTTATATTAAATGGGATGCTTTTTCTGATACCATACTCATCATGCATCAACGGGTTTATCTAGAATCTTTTGTTGCACGCAATGTTGAAAAATACCAAAAACACTAATACAAAAATATTACGATTATTTTAAATGGTTGTTAACACCTATCTATTCTATTGGCTAAAATGAACATAAATAACTGAAATATTATTACACGTGTTTTTTAAATGTTTCTACATTTATCTAATAAATTTTTTAGGCATAAAATTAGAATGTATCAAATTTTAAGAATAAAATACTGTAATTTGTTTTAAAAGTTGTTTATCAACTTTGGATAGGGAACCATTTTTAAAACTATGTTTTGTGGAATTTATATGTTTTATTTGATAAAACAAACTTTTTCACTATAATAGGGACCTCGAAATTTACTTTGGTTGAAATTTTGATCTTTTTCTGTTAATATCCATATTTTTATGAATAGTAAAAATACAAAACATTACTTCGAAAATACCATTTCATCTACTGTATATATATAGTTAAATTTTATTTTTATTTTTTAATAAAGTTCAATTAGATTAATTTTTTTTAATTTATTTAAATAATTTTCATTTTATGAAATTTCACATTTGAATTGGATATAACCATGTGTCAATCGTTTGATAGTTTTTACTTCATAAAACCCTTGTTTCTGGTTTTAACCATGATAATTATTTTTAAAAAAAAATACTACAACTTTTGTGCTATGAATTTAGATTAATAGATTCCATATTTTTTAATCATAATTTCAAAATTCTATAAAAAGGTTCAAATTATTTTTGGCCATTTTGAATAGATTAGTAATTATTTTTATTTTAAATGGTTAAAGGGTGAATCATGAAAATAACGGTCAAAAAATAATATTATAATAATATAAAACTACCCTAACATGTGTCTTAATTTTATTGGATGGTATATGGATTACCGTGGTATAACATGGGTTGATATTAGGACCCCATGGAGCCTCTTGGATGTGATAATAACCTTTTATAATGTTTTTAATGTAAAGGGAAATATAACATAAACACGTTTCTCATATGTAAAAAAATTTAATTTGAATTATATAAATTTTAATTTAAACTGTAAATATTAATAATAAAGATAAAATTATTTCCAACATCATGATATTAAATTTTAAATTTTTTTACATTAAATTCTTAAATTTATTTGTGAAATAATGATGATAGAATGATTACTTTAGTAATGAAATATTCCAATAAATGATATTATAAATTTTAAAATAAATATAATTTGAACATTTTTATGTAATAAAGAAATCTTATATGTGATTATGACAATTTATATTTGATTTAATTAATTCTTTCATAAGGAATAAATTTTTTATATCTTTAACAGAAATAAATTACTAAATAGTGTAAAAATTGACATAAATGAGTTCTTAAAACAAATACTATTTTATTTGTTGATATAATAGTCCTAAAATATTACTATACGTCTAAATGAATTATATAATGTTATAAATATCATTAATTATCCACTTTTTGTTATATTGAAGTTTTATGGTAACTATATTAACTATATAGTATATAATTACAACAAGACATGCTAAGATTTAACTTATTTAACTAAGGGTTAATCCCAAAAGATATGTTTAAATTCATAAACAAAACGTGAATAAACCCTTTTGGTTGATAATATTTCTAACTATAATAATCTTATAAACTAAATAAATCAATTTTTATCCTTTATAAATCTAAAATCAATTTATAATAAATTAAATTTCAAGACATTACTAAACTGCCACTCACCCCTCCATTAAAAGGGAACATCTCCTTATAATTTATTAAGACCTCCAAATTCCATTTTCTCAGCCAACCCTGAAAATATATCCTCAAAAAGTTACTAAATTAATCATATTTTCCACCCTTGGTGCATTAACAAACTAATGGGGTCCTGTTGTGCACATAAAAAACGAGGCACCCGAAGAAGTGGTAATCGTTTTATCCCGTCTTTCAAATTTCATTTCTTATTATTCAGCATCCTCCTATTTAGTTTCCATAATAAATTAATAAATATAGTATCTTTTACATTATGAGATTTCATTATAATTACGGTACATCTTTATACCTCTATTTATCTATAATGTGAATAACAATATCATGATGTGTGTGTGCATATGGTTTGCAGACTCCATGTCGTGGTGTAATTTTTTATTCAACGAGACTTAATCTGGATATGTATAAGGATGATTATAATAGAAATAAATAAAGAATATAACATGATAGTTAGTTTTTATAATTAATATACTATCGAATTTTATACAGTTTAATATTTAAGTGAATTATATTTTCGCTCATTCGTACATATGGCTTACCATCTACATGATACGATGTGATTTAATACTAAATGATCTTCATTAAACCATGATTATATACATAAATTGAATGAATTAATATGATATATATTATATTTATATTGACTATATGCTTCTGTATTTTTTTTAATATACCTTTTTTCTTTCCATAATGTGTAAATACGATATGTTCATTTGAGTATGTGCGGACTACCACCCCCTCAAATTGATAGATCTCATTCATTCCTTTGAGTATGTGTGGACTACCACCCCCTCAAATTGATAGGTATCATTCATTCCATACATTGAAAGTAAAAAAGGAATGGGTTAATGAAATTATATAACATATATAACATAGATATTATTTTGTAATTATATAATACCTGTGTATCATTTAGTTTTTATTCCACTAATATGAAAAGTTAATGAATGTAGCGTTCATGTGTAGTTACAACCTACCATCTCGATGAACGATGAAATTCATTTATTATACCCTAATGTTATGTACTATTATAAATACATATATAATTTTTATATAAGATATTAATATCATGAATATTATTTTTTAGATGATGGAATTTTGATCACATGCAAAATATATATCAAACAACTTCATTATCGACTCATGTTCTGAATATCGAAAAAATGACCAATATGAATATAAATAATTATGAAATTTTTGTAACATATTAACAAGCAATAAAAAAGAAATAATAAACATGAAAAATTTTCTTATGAAATTATAATTTAACCTAATTTTATTATTCATTAAATTAACGAATGACCAGGATAAGTCAGACTCAAAGAAGGGGAACTTCTTAACCAAATTTCTATTCATTGGTTTAATCATATACATACTAATTAAGTCATGCTAGGATTATATGTGAAATAAAATTTCATATTCTATATTTTACTTATATTAAATTTATGTGTATTTATAGTTAACACAAATAATCACTCTATATAATTAGAAAAATAATATTCGTAATGGAATTTCGAAACTCAATTTCCACTCATTAGGTTTTACGAATACTTTGTAGACTATATTATGGCATGATTATGTGTTGAATCATTTTTTATTTATTAATGTTGTAATTTAAAATTACCATAGTGTGTATATATTTTTTCTAAACATAATCACACCTTTTATAATTTCTTGCATCATTTATACGAACTTTATAAGGGAACTTCTTAACCAAATTCCCATTCTTTGGGTTAATCTTCTACTATAGGATTATGTCGTTCTATGATTATGTGAGAAATAAATTTTTATACCTTATCATCTATTTACACTTTATTTATGTGTATTTATATTTTAATACACATTAAAATCTATATTATTAAAAAATTGTCTTTGAAAGTGAATTTTTAACCCAGTCTCCATTAATTGATTTAAATATCCATGTCATTGGATTTGTTTTTCCAACAATATGTGTGAATGACCTATGATTTTCTTAGAGAAAATATCCATTTATATTGGGTTTATTTATATTTGTCACACATAATTAGGTCATTTATTTATCATTAATCTAATTTTATGATTTTTGTAAAGGATTTCTTCTCAATTTACATTCCATTGAGACTTATTTTTTGATATACACTAATTTGCTTTTATATGGTGTATATACTTCCCATTGACATATTATATATTTAACACCCTAATTATCATGATATTATAAGGTTTTTAATGTCATTGTTCAATTTTTTTATTCATTTATTTTATTATGTTGTAAGGGACACATTAACAAATCATTTTTTTTTAATTTTTTTAGGATTTAATATTCTAAAACCATTACATTCATTTCCATGATTTCAATATTATTTTAAGGACATATTATATGGACATGAATGTTTTTATGTCTAAATTTATTTAAAATGATTCAATGTGGTCTGGGACACTTGGATTCAAAATAATTATTCTAAAATGTTATAATTGAGGTTTAAAAAGGGATTGATTATTTCAATAACATTGACTATTTTTTTGAATATATATCAATAACGGAATTTCTCAAATTATTTAACAATTATATATTGATGTATACTATAAAAGTTTAAATTTTTATATTAAAATAATTTGTTATCATTTATGAGTGTGTGCCTTATAAAAATGAAATGTGATTTCAAAGTGGAAATGTTATTTTTCATTTGTTCTTGGTTTACGTGTAACGTTTATGTTATGGTTCTTAGTAATTGTATAATTATACATGTTGATTCATTATAATTCAAGTGATGTTGAGCCCATGATAGAACACCAATGAATTGGTTAATGTGACATAGGTAAATGATAATGACTTTTCTAAGAGATTTAGGTAATATATTTTGATGGGTATTCTAAACATAACCACGAACATTACTCCCTATGTAGCTATAAAATCTACAATATAAGTATGTTATAAATACCATAAGTTAACTTTATGATTTATTATTTCAATGATTTATTCAAAAAACATATGATTTTAGAAGGTTTGTTAAAGAGTTTATGATTTATGAGTAAAAATAATGATTTCATTTATTTGTATGTATTCATGGACTACTATTTTATTTTCATTGTTATATATACCTTAATGACCTTTGTATACTCATCCCATGTTTTAGTAATGTTTTTTCATATGGTATAAGTAAGGTTAAGTGAAAGGACAATTTATAGAACAAATTTATCAAGAAAAGAATTCATGTTTTTAAGGAGTTTTATTATTGTGAAAAAATTTGATAGTGTAGAAGTGTATAGTTTGTAATATTTGAGATATAATGTAATATTTATGACATAATTCTCTAAAACATTAAACCTGAAAGGATCCTTAATGAGAATGAAAGTGAATTATTGATCAGAAATAATGATTATGTAATGTTTAATTCTTGGGCCTTATACGCAATCATAGAAAACATACCATAAATTAATTTTAGGAAGCTTTAATCAATTTGGTAAACCCTAAATTCTTATTTTCAAATAAGATATTGGCATCTCACTCAAGAAAATTAATACTATACATTAATATACACATAAGGTGATTTTTCAAAAGAATTAAGAATTTATCTATGATTTCTCGATGCCACATGAATGAATATATGAAATTTAAATTACTATCAATCCAATCAATCCTTCATTTTCAACATGACCTTGATAACAAATTCACTCCAACATTTTTAGAAAAATATATAATGAAATAAAATATTCCATTTTTCTACTCTCATACATGTATCCACATTTTCAAGTAAATATATGAGTATATAAAACATGACCTGAAGAATTCCTCACTTGTGATAAAACATCCTCAGGGGATCCTATTCATCAACTATCCCCCAAGGTATAATGATATATCCCTTTGAAGCGGGGATTTTATCTCTCTAAATAGTGAAAAAATAATCCTACAATCAACATGATCTATTGTTATAAAAAATAGCATGGTATAGTTTATTATATATACACAAAGTGTTTATATATAAATACACTATTTATATTTTTTATGACATTAGAAATTTGTATACCTATCATCACTAAAATTAATCACATACATGTATATATATGTCATTGGAATGTTATTTGAAAATTATGATGCATTTAAACAGACAACATTATTCTATGGTATATGAGAAAAAAAATATAAATTTAAACCCAAAATATATCCATCATATAGAAATAATATCCAAAATATAATATTAAAAAATTATACATAAAAACTTATAACCATTGTAACAATGACCACCCATTGGAAGGGTGATCCTAACACACTAGTTTGATGTCTGTCCAAACATTCAACATTTCCTCATTCCATATTTATCATATAATATATTATAATTTAAAAGAAATTATTTTATGAAAAAAATTGTCACTACAAATCCTATTCCCACTCATTAGTATCCAAGGAAGAGTTTTATATACATTAGTCACACCTACCTATACGATAGTTTCAGAGGACTGGTGTTGAGGTCCAAAATCATAGATTGAGGATATTGTTACACCAATTTTATAAGAATAAATTTGTGTTAAAATAAGTTGAAATCATCCAAAATAATTGTTAAATTACTTATAATCAATAAAACATATTTATCCTCTATAAAATGAAACACTCTAATCCAAGAATATTTCAAATTTATTTTCTATAACTCCAATAAACAATAAAAACAAAAACATAAGAAAAACTACAATGGGGGACCTTATATAATATTTTTTCTTTACCTATATTTCTTATCTAATGTACATTAAGATACCTCAACCATATCCACCACTAAACAAATTTTTTTAACATTACATCATATATAATTTCTACCCAAACTCTTAGGTGCTCATGTATTGTATGTTAAATGCATCTCCATAGGGTCTTTACTAGTTCCCTTACTATACTCCATCATTTAAAAGTTTCTAAATTATGAAAATTAAATAATATATATATATATATAAGATATTATGTCTTTTTGTTATCCTATTGAAGGAAATGAATGATCCTTTTGTGAGATGACCCTAGTAAGCCGATGTACTACACTATAAATATACATAATTGACTTGGGAATTCCTAAAAACTAGTGACTATTAAATGTACAATTAGTTTATTTATTATTGATACCCACAGTTCAAATTATGGTTTACGTGAGGGTTTTGTGGGGGGTCAAAGAACCTCGGTGAATGTAATTATAGATTATCATCCTCTGAAAAATTTCATTGTTTTATAGGACTAATAATATAATATAATATTTTTTAGTGGACTTTATTACATTATAAAATGTATTTTGTAATTATTATATATTTATTTAAGTCCATTCCTCTAATAAAATTTTGTAGTTTTCTTTACAAATAACTCCATTTGTAAATTTCTGTGGTTTACATTTTCTTCGTCAACTATATTAGACTAAAATTGATGAATTACCACTAATGGGTCTTATTATTTTTCATTTCAGACGTGAGTATGTAATGTTTATTTTTAAATGATTAAAGACATACTAGATCATTATTGTAATTAATTGTATTATTTGTTTGTTATTTTAAGAATATATTTATTTTTATAATTAAAATGGGTGACGTAAACATATTTCCTTTTGAATTTTTATTTACCAATATTGGGGGTTGTTTTCATTTTTTATATTTTTAATTTTATATTTTAAAGATGAAATCATAGAATTTTTTATGTTTGTTATTGGAGAGGTGACATATAGTTTGGTCGTGTCGTAGAGATAGTACCAAGTGTATTTAAAAACTGGATCTTGCCACAATATTTGCAGTGGAGGGGTACTGAGAACCCAGTGATTTTGAATGTAGAGGTGGTTCTATGATTATTCCACTAAGTACTTGGTGGCCTCTAACTGGGTACCATTTTTAGGGAATATTGGTAATTTTTTAATTAAAACCCAATTTATTCTTTTCCACTTCCACTGAAAACTACAAACCAATATCCACAATGAACTCCACCCATCGATCCTACATTATTCATTCACCATCTCGTATATCCCTCTCTAGTCCTTTTCATTCCATGTATTTTTTTTACATTGGTATGATAAACCCTGATCATATATTTTCCTTCTCACCTACCTTCATCTATAATTATTGGGGATTTTGAGTAGTAATTACTTTATGAATTTTTAAAATTGCATCATAATAAATCTATTCCACTTTTATTTGTTAAAGGAATTTTATTCATGGTGGTTTAAATCAATTAATTGATAATTTGGTATGAATTTATTGTAAAATGATTTATTTTAGGGGTTTGTGATTTAATTGGGGATTGAATATGTTATTTTTGTTGGTGATTTAAGAAGATATGATATTAATGTAATTATGAGGGTAATTTAACAATGAATCCTTTAGAGTTTATATGTATTTTGTTATAATGGATGATTATTTTGTTCTTGGTGGTTATGGATTCATATTTTCATAAATATTAGGTTCATTTGATATCCAATGTAAAGTGATTTGGTGACTATTGGAATAGAAATATAACATTGATTGTTATGGTATGTGACACAAATATTTGAGGGATTACCAAATTTATTCCTAGGATATTTCATCCACATATATTATAGTGGAATAATAAAAATTTTCAAACATTCTGTTCAGAATTATGAATAAATTATTATTAAAAAAATTTAATACAATAAGTAAATTGTTTGTCAAAGAGTTTTTATATGAACTATTTTTCAATTTTGATTTATTCATAACTTCTCCAAAAACTAATAATTAATATAATTTTTTATATTAGCTATTAATAAATCATTACCAATCAAATTTCAAATTAAGATGTTTTAGTTTTTTTTATATATTATATTTTTTTAATACTATGATATTATAAATTCTTTTATGTTTTAGAAAAAATATTATTTTTTTTCATATTTGTTAATTAAAATATAATATTTATAAATTTTATATTCAATTTTAATTTATCTATAATATTAAAAAGTTATGTTACCTTAATTATATATTAATGATTTATGGATTAAAAAAATCCATGTCTTATCTAGTCATTGACATTACCATTTTCATATAGGTTCATGTTCTATTGTCTTAATTATTTTTTATGAAGTTTATTCATAAATTTAATATTTTGTGGTCTGAATATGTTTTAAAAATTAATTAACTCCTTTATATTATTATGTTTTTATAGGGTAATCATTTATCAACACTTTATCCAAAATGATTCACATGTAAATAATACATAAATAAATTTTTTAAATGTATTTAATATCAGGTGATATTATTATTTGTTATTCTTACGTGAAATGAAATGCTATGTTTTTTTATCAAAATTGATTGCTTTATCTAATTAATTAAATAAAAAATATTCCATCCAACATTGAACTATTTTTGGACATAATGTTCAAGAATTAATATTAATTTTATTGAAAATTATAAATTTTAAAATAACTGTACGAATCAACACTCTTTCTAAAACATATCATATAATAAATTATAAAATATTTGTATATTACAAGGTGAACTAAATAAATTTCATATTTAATGAAAATGACAATAATTTTAAAACATTTATTTGAAAAAAAAATTTATTTTTTATTTTTTCCCATTTAATAATTTTTTAGATGTGGAAAATAAGTTTTTTCATGATTTTTTCATTCAAGGTAAAATAATTGTTTCATATATCTTAAATAAGATGTTGTGTAGATTACAAATAATTTTCCTATATTTCTTCTGTTCATTCCTAATATATGATATAAATTTTTACTAATTTACATTAAATTATTGTCACACTATAAATTCAATAATGTTTTATATGATATTGTTATGCTTAATTATTCTCCCATGTAGTTTCTATATGGTTTAATTTAGTAAAATATTCATATTACATGTGACATAGATTTTCATTATTCAAAAATAATCACTAGAATTTACAGGTGTGCACATTGTTTAATAATTTATAAATTAATTTAGTAGATGTGTCTTCAAATGTGGTTATAGAATGATTATTGTTTTAATGGATATTATATAAACAAGATTTCATATATTCCATATTTTTTTGAATAATAAAATGACACATAGATATATAGTTATGAATGTGATGGTATCCAAAATATCATACATTAAATACCGTTCCTCTTACCTATGAGATAGTCAATTAGTACCATATCATGATAACACCATCCACATCCCATAAAAATATATTTTTCTACCACTCCATGATATTTAAGATAAATTCCCCTTTAAATAATTTCAATTAAAAACAACCTTTTTCACATGGAATACAAAATGAAACCATGAAAAGTTTGATAGAATATTACACTGAAATATAAAAATTAATTCATTTTGAAAATTAATTATGGATCATCATAATTTAGACTAAAGGTGGAATAATGCTACATTTAAATAAAATAATAGGAATATAAAATCATTATACTTTTGATATTATATGAAAATATTCACCATGATTAACAATATAGATGTATTAAAATAATTGTAAATATACTAACACGTTAATAGATAATAAAATATGATAAATTATTTTTTGATATTTATAGGAATTAAATTGTAGCATTATATAGGTAATTTATAATTATATAATAGTTGGTATTGTATAATCTTTTCATTGTAACCAATGAATTGTAGAGTACAAAAACATGTAACCATAATATGAAATCAATGAAGAAATGAGAAATAAATGAAATCCACAAATATAACTCATTTGTATAAAACTGATATTTCTTTGAATGCATGATATATAGAATGACTAGGGTTTAAATAGGATAAACCCACGATAAAGTCTAAATAGTACAAATTAATTGAATCCATTTGCATGAATATTTAAAGCTCATGGAAATCAATAAAATATCCTTTTAATATGAATAAACACCTATGATAACCACAACTTATTATTTTTCACGTAGATCCAATGTTGGTTTTTTGTATATTTTTATGTATATGTTTAGAAGCTTTAATCCATTAATTATAATTAATTTTTATATTCTAATTAATACATGTATTTTTTATATTCTTCATTTGCATAAAATTTACTTTTAATGAATATAAAAAATATTTCATACAAATTTATTGGTAAAAATTATTTCAAATTATTTAAATAAAAAATATTATACAATTATGAATAAAATAATGTATTTGTAAAATCATATTCATGATGAATTATACATTTTATAGATTTTAATATTTTTCTTTATAAACAAAATTGATTGAATAATATGTGAAATATTAATAATATATTTTTACAAGTATTAATTTCATTCAAATATTTTATATTGGCATGGATTATTGATGTATTATTTTAAACAGTAAAATTTATATTTAAAAAACTAAATTAATATGTTATCCGCACTTCTATTACAAAATAATTTTTATCAACTATCTAAAATAAATATAATAACATGATTTTAATATTTATCATCTTTATTTATTAATTTGTTAACAGTGTATTTTCATATATAATATTAAAATAATATAAAATTTTAAATATTAGTTACCAATGTAAACCTATTGTTTTCAATGATTTTTTATATAAAAAAATATTATATCCTTTTAGAGTCAGTTAAATTTACCTTTATTAATGAATATAATAAGATAATTAAAATATAAAAATATATATATAAATTAAAAATATTTATTAATTAATAATAAAAACAAGTAATTTATAAAAATATAATGTTAATAAAATATTTATTTATATTTATTATGATAAAATTATGATATATAAATTTACAAATTTAGAAACAAAATTAGATTAAATATTTTCCAAATATTAAATCACAATGTATAAAATTTTTTAAAGTCCTATCATAAAATTTTAGATAAAAAATTACACTAATATAATTTAAATCATTTTTAATACGGGTATAAAGTGTTAACTCAAAGAATCTCAAAATTTTATATATGAGAATGTCATTTTGAAATTATACGAACAATTATTTTTGCTAGAAATTCATACCCATTTTTCTGGACAACATTTCCTTACCTAACACACAGAATACATTGTTATTTGATGTCTAACAAAAACATAATTTTTTTCCATAGAAATTCCCTTTTTATCATATATAAGGAGATCACTACCCCCAACTTCAAGAAACAGTTTCCCTTCTTATTTCCTTGAAACACCAACCCATGTAAATTATCTGAGAATCCTCCCACACGTTGGTAATCCCTTTATTACTACAAACTACCCATTTTTATGCATTTTTTTGAATTATTTCAAGAATATATTTAGGTATTCAATGATAATTATTTTCTTCTATGGAAAATGTAATTAATAGTAATGGATATTACAAAATCATATTTAATTTATTTGATTAGTAATTGTATCTTCCTCAAAAAAATATTCTATAATTTTTTTCCACACTCCCTATGTTTTTATGATATTTTTTATCTCCATGTATATGTAAATTTTATTTATATTATTGTTCTATAATGAATTCATTTCTCATAAAATATAACACTATTAATAATTATTCACATCCTCACTTATAATAACTTTATCTTCTATGTCTATATTTATTTATTATATAATTGTTTTACTTGTTTATTTTTAAATATAAATATTCGATATCTATATAGATTCCCATATATCCTTTAAGATTTTTTAAAATGGAATTAACATTAAATTTTTAATTAAAAGGATTTAAAAATTATATTTTGAAATATTATATTTGAATTTGATTCCTTGTTTTTTTTTCATTTTTCTTCAACACATTATTTTTTGACTTAAAAATTATTTCATTTAAAGTTTCATTTTTTGGATTACATTTTAATCAACTTTTTATAAGTGACCTCATATCATATTTTTGTAAAAAAAAATTTGAATGTGACTAATAATTTTTTTGAGATATGGATACATATATTTTTTGATATCTATTTTTATTGAATAACTCTAATTTTACATCATTATCTATAAATGATCATTACCATAAAGATTTATGTTTTATCCAACACCCTCTAGATGAATTTCTGAAATAAGCTTTATGGAATACTGAATTTTTTTAATTGACCAATATATTTCATGATATAAATTTATATGATACCACTAGGAAATGTTATAAACCCCATTTTATTATACTGTTTTTTATTATATGATGAATGTTCGGTTTTATGTGGAAAAAATATGTATGGTTTTATATTATGTAATGGGAAGGAACTTATATCACCCTGTATTTTTTTCATTAATGTTTTATGTCTTATGATATAATGATATGGGGCATGTGAATTTTTATTTTTTCTATAACCTAATTCATGGTAATTTGTCATTTTTTATAACCAGACTCATAGTGATTTTTCGTTTTCCAAAACATAATGGGATAGAACTTTTCTTCCTTCGCAATTAGTGTTCGGGGAATATTACCCTGATTATACATGATGTTTTGAAATTTTCTATTACTGACAACCATATTCAAGGTATTTTTTATTAGTTAACATCTTTATTCGTATATATTTAGTTTCTATTAAAAACATAATTCCTTGAAATCATTGGATTTTAAAATAAATTATTAATTCATTGTGTTAATTCTTATTCTACATTTCAATGTTATATAACTTTATTATAATACATGGTTTATGTTTAATATATCATGCTTCTACAAACTTATGCTATGGTTTATGATTAATCAATTCATTTTAGAAATCCATATATCATGATTTATAAACAAATCTTAATATTTCATATTTCTCATATGTTTTCTCATATAATGATAATATTACCTCTAAATAAATAAATTTTTTAATTAATAAGAATTTTATGTCGTAACATGATATGTTTTCATTACCGACATCATAATGATTTGAATAACATATGATACATTTAAGTGGAGGTCCACTATGATGAAATTATGGATAAATGTTTACTACTTTTTTAATTAAATGTTTTATATAGTCAATCATAAAAAAACCTACAAAAAATAGGTTATGTGATTAAAAGATTATTTTGATATTATTATGATATGTAATAATTAATTAATATTAAATATATGAATTTTTATCATTGGATTTTTCATTTGGTTTCAAAACCAATTGGAAAAGAATGTGTTTTTAGAACAATTCGAATGAGTATAGTTTATGGTAAACTCATATACCCAGACTAATGTATGGGATTCATACTAAGTGGACCCTGATATTCGACGTAACTACCCCGAGTTCATAGGAGATAACTAATGTAGCTAACGGTATGTATGGATCCTAGAAATAAAGTGTGTTACTACATATATTCATAATTTTATCAATCATTTTTCTTGATTTGGTTATTAAATGGATGATTTTCTATATATATATATGCATATACAAGAGATTATATTTGTTAATTAATACACCAATTTTTTAATGATGTTTTTATGAATATTGATTTATACCTACTGAGTAAAAATATGCCCAAAAACTATCGTATTCTCCAGTGGTAAATCAAAATAAGTTGATTATCTCAGGAACAATGGCTTCCAAGAGAGATATTGGTTAATGAATTATATTTTTTAGTGGTAGTTTAATAGTTTATTATTCAGTCTTTATATATATTTAGAGAAGTATTTGACATTTATTGGATCATATTTTGTATAGCACCATGCAAATTAAGTAATCACTTTTCAAGCTATAAGTACATTACTTTATTATTATGCGTACAAAAAAAATATGATTTTTTAAATACATCCATATAATGAAATTTTTTATTAAATGTATACCTGAAATCAATTTTCACATATGTTTCCTAACCTATGGTAGGAATATAATATATATTTAAATGTTATATATGTTCATTAGGAGTATTCAATTAGGGATTACCTTTCCAACCAAAGTATGTAAATCATTAAAAATTGGTTAAATAAGATTGAACATTATCGTCTATATGAATTATAGAACATGGAGGACCATTGGGGTATGTGATAAAGTATATATATTCATTATTCTGGTATCCACGATTCATTAATTAAATGTGAAATCAAATCAAACTAAGGCCTCATAGGGAAGCATGAAACATACAAAAATTTTAAAAATGATAATCATATATGATGGCATATATGATGCGAAACACCATGATTATAAGATAATATAACACCCATAGAATTTAAATTATATATTTTTCACATAAAAAATTATCTCTTTCATTTATTTCAATTAATCCAACAATGGGTTTGAATGAAACATGATAATTTATGAAAATATCATTACATATACATGTCAATTATAACCAAGCCATTAAGATGAGAGGTATGAATATTAATAAGTAAATTATTAAAATTATATGGTTTAGACATATAAAAGTTAAATGTTTATGAATTGAATTAAAAAAATAAGAACCACTTAATAGAGAAATAAATGTAGTATGATGAACTGTATTTTTTTAAATGGATGTTTATACACGCTTTTCCGACATTATTTAAAATTAACTTTAAATAGTCTTAGAAAATATATTTGAAATAATGAAATTATATTTTTGAAACGTACATGCCAATATTATCTCTGGAAGAAGTTTTGAGATTTTTATAAAAATATTAATTTTTTGATGAATAGCGTACATTAATGATTTTTACTTAAAATCAACATTTCATTTTAATTATTTATATATTTAAATTTTATTTCAAATTGGATTTAAAGTAAAAATAGATCATTTATTTTATAATTTAACTATTTTTTAATTATGATAAATTCCATATTTAATTTTGATAATAAAACATTCTATTCTTATGAGAATTCTATCTTTGGAAACCCTCTTTTTTGTCGCATCTATGTGTAAAATTTTAAATAAGATTCTACTACTTATGAAAATTGAATATCTGAAAAATGGATTCAATATTTTGAATAATTAAAATTGTTATTATTTAATACATTCGACATAATTTTTTTACCATTTTGAATAGAAAAAAATTAAAAATTAATTACTATTGTTCTAGTAAAAATGGGATTACCGAGTGTTAAATTGAGAAGTTGAGAATTATAAATGAGATAAAAATTTCCCAAAAACACATTAAAAACTATTTAGACACAATAAAATACATGCTGTGATAAGGAATGATTTAGGATGATTTTTTAATGAAAGGAATGTAACACTAATTTATAATTTTCAAAAATACGATATGTGTCCTCTCTCACACTAAAAAAGGCCACACCCTCTCTACTACACTTCACATATCCAAAACACATTGGTTTGGTCAATAACTGACCAAATTTCATCATTAGAACTATTCCCAAATACTATATTTCATGTTTATATAAAAGGAAAATATAATATATATTTAGATAAAACATAATGAAGTTTAATGAAGAATAGGTAATGTTTTTAACTATTTGATATCAATTTACTACTTCTTCTAAATATGTCTAATATTCATAAAATATTAAATTATAATAAAACTAATATAAATTATATAAAATTATATTTAATTAATTTAATTTCATAACCCATATCGTTCTCCGCTTACGTAAAATTGGAAATGAAACTATTGATCTTGTGTATGTTGGACTATTACCTTGTGAACTAATGTTATCAGTTTTCCATCACTGCCTCTCAATGATGGAAACAATATTGATTTATCTTTTATATGAGATACTTATGATATTAATATTCCTATTTAATTATAATACCCCATCTTACATTTTACCACCTAATCTATTGGACAACAATAACATCACTCATGTGTATGGTGGACTACCATCTCATAAAGGCATATGAGGTGTTTTTCATTTCTATTTTACGATGATTGTAATAAATATATATTTATGTAACATTTATATATTTGTGTGTGTGATATTTTTAACATAATTATACTTATTTAGTTATTATATCATATATACATTCTTAATTTTAATTTTTTCGGGGATGGGATAATAGAATATGTGTGTACAGTGGACTACTTCCTCATGAAACAAAATGATGAATTTTTCAATATAATTTTTCAAGGAAGGTAATTATTATAAAATTTAATGAATATATATTTTATATATGACACAATAATTCTTCAATAAATTTTATATTTTAGTTATCTCTATTTTCATTCATTCATCCAAAAAATATAAATAGTGGTTGAGTGTTCATATGGCCCACCATCTCTATGAACGGGGTAATCAATTTTATATATTTATAATAAATAGTTTAGAATAAATAAAAATCAATAGATGTGATATTTATATCAGGGTTATGATTAAATATATAAATTAACCATTATTAAATAAAAAGGGCCAAACTAGCTAATTTAAAAAAACAAGAAAAAATGAAACAATTATTTATAGAAATGGGGATTATGGAAAAAAAATTATTACTAAAGTGGTGATAAAATTAAATAAATAAATCATAAATGGTATGAAATATATTGTTATGTTTATATTATATATTTTTAATAAACCTATATTTACTATCACACATTTTAGGACACATATGAATGAATTTGAATCTGAGGTAAGGGTTTCCGATCTCAGTTTTACATTTGTGAAACATATGTCTTATTCACCATGTTTTCCTTTTTCTTGGATATAAGGTTCTGCATTTGATATTTTATATAAATAATCAATTTCAATTCATATTATTTAATTTTTTTATTAATTCACTTATTTTGGGGGGATTGTAAAATAGATGATACCGAAGTGGAATTTTTTTAAATAAAAATATATCATTATTCGATATTATTTTTGTATATGTCTTCTATTGCGGAATTATTTGATATTTTTATATGAAAATAAATATATATTTATATCATATGTTTATTTGATAACTTTTTATTGTAATAATAATATTTTTCACTACTTAAAACATAAAATGATAAAAAATTTGTTTTTAATAAAATATGTCATTATTCTATATTCAGTTGAAATAAATTTTTCATAAAATTCCATGATTTCTAAAAATTTATTCAAAAATTATTTTCATAATTTCAAAACTAATTTTGAATATATTTGTAATAATTTTTTATTTTTAAATTTTTTTTATAAAAGAATATTCAGGTTGTTTTCAAAATAATTCTCATTTTCATTTTTCAAAAATGTGAAAGACAAAATTATTGTAATAACTACAGAATAAATAGAATTTTCAACCCTCTTGAACACCAAATGTTTTAATGAATTTATTTATTTCTCAAAAGATTATTTTCATACAAAACATTTGAAAAAACAATTACCTTTTTTAAAAAACATATTTCAAATATAAAAATTTTATTTTCCTCAAAAAACATTTTCCTGATCTATATATGGTATTTTCACTCTGCAATAGAATCAACCATTTATTATAGTTTTTATGAAATTTTGATTTATTATATTTATATAATACTAATTTTTTATTTTTATTTTTTTATTAGATCAATTGAAGATGTAAATTTATTTTAACATTATCCTTATTACTCTAGTTGATTTATGATAATTGTCATCTAATGTGCGTAAGTATTATAATTTCATCTCATATATTTTAAATATAAATGTTTTTATTATGTTTCAAAACTATAAAATGACTAATTAATTGGAAATAGAATGTGAAATGTGTTCCCAGTTATAGATATCCACTTTATTCATCCACAAGTCTCATAAGACATATCATTTTACCAAATTAGATGGGTTTCAAGGCATAGATTTAAAATTTTTTGAGGAGGGTCACGATATTTGAAAATATTCATCATTATTAATTACATCATTATAGGGTCATTCATTTAAAAGTGATCATTATATTTGTTATAAAATCACTGAATATTTTTCCAGAATATGTAATTATTTATATAAATTTATATTATCATCATTTATTTATTTCATATTATGATCAGATTATTGATTAAATTTAATGTGTTTCAATTATTTTTCCTTCCATATTGATTCGTCTTATTTAATCATGATAGCTTCCATTGTGTGGTTATAATTACTCAGAATCTAATCTAACTATTTTTTATGTTTTATTTTTCCCTAGATAGTACGATGTGTTTTAAAATGATATGATTGGATATTCAATCTAGAAAAATGGATTTATCAATTAAAAAACAATTCTTATTTCATATATTAATCTCTATATAAAATTCAAGAATGTATCTTGTTTAGAATGATTACTAAAATATTCAATAATTCTAGATATGATACATTGTATCTAGTGATAATGTAAAAAAATTGGACATTTTCAATTAATGCATGGGGATATTCTTAATAAAATTCACATTTTCATTACAAACCACTATAAATGTTTTTAAAAATATTTTTATTGTTTTGAAACATTCCCAATGAAGCCATGTTAATAATTATGATATTAGCTATGAATAAAATTTTCAATTAATGCTATGTGCTTCACTAGTTTTTGTATTATACATTATGATAAGTAATTTTATGAACTAATCTAAAGAAAACAATTGATTATAAATGATTTATACTCGAAAAAATGGGTACTATATCATTGAATTTAATCCAAAGAGTTTGTATAATCAATTATTTTTAGGTATTAAGAGAATATGTTAAAGATAACTAGTCTCAGAAACAATATCCTCAAACAATATATAATATCTTATGTTATAAAAATATAAAAATAATTATTTATAAATAATGGATTCAAATATAATAAATAGAATAATAGGACGATAGAGTATCAATATGATTATGGGGAGTATAGAAATAAATTTTTTCCCATAGTTGATAATTGTGCAAAGAAACAACCTGTTCCATGATTAAATGGAATAAGTGTTTTCTAAAAGTATAGGGAGGAAGGTAAAAATTCATTGTAGTTAAATTATTAATACATAAATTTAAAATGTTCAATGATTCAACTATAAGTATATATAGATCATGAAAAATGAATTCTCTTATAATCGGGGTAATATAACTCAAAAGAAGACATAGTATCTTAGTCAATCTTATGATAATACCACATGTGAAGTGTAATGATTATTATTTATGACATTAGATTAAATATTCAAAATATAAGAGTATTTTAAAAATGATATTATGGTTATAAACCCCCTAAAATTCATAAGGATTCTACTGTAGAAATATTTCATGATGGATTTGAGAGAATATGTTGAATGGTAATGATGACCAAGAAAAGTGATTTAGTGAATAGTTAAACCTCTTTAAAAACAAATTTTTGAGGAATGAGATCCCTTAATATATTCCTCATGTTGAGATAAATATGATATTTTTATTGGATATTGTTGTAGACTATGAAATTAGTTAGAGGATTGATGGTTTATGTCATCTTTTCTGGAGTTTCTTGTACGTATTAATTTAATGAATATATTTGAAAAGATGAAATTTGTTTTTTTAAAGCATTAGTGATTTCACTAATACTTTATTATGGTCATGTTATTGTCATTTTTTATAATATCACATTAAGTAGTACTTCATATTTTGTAGGGGATATAATATTGATATAGTGACCATCATTCACAAAATTTGGTCTTTGAATTTCATCAGAAATATTTTGGATGTGACTTATCGAGAACTATATATTGAATGGATTTATATTATATATGCATTTTATTTGATAACATTTTCTAACCATTTTTTTCATACGAAAATTTCTAGAGACCTGAGGAATGAATTTTTATTTTTAAAATTTGTTTAATATGCTTTGGGCATAAAAAATAATTTTAGATATTCATTTATTTGAAAAAGATATGAAGTGGGATAAATTAGATAATATCTAAAGGATAAAACTATGACTATGATATTGAAATATAAAATGTAAATATATTTTCATATGTTCTCATACTAGATAGTAAAAACGTTCCCCAACTCACAAAAACATGCTTGAATAGAAATTGTTATCCTAGTACATTCATATATAATGAATCAATTGATCAAATAACTCAATAATAATTTATGGATTTATGGTCTTTAAAATTATATATATCACCCACTACCTTGTGATTAAATATCTATATATCTATTTATAATAATTTTTTCTTTTCCTCTATTCTCATATCTAATCATCCCACCTATTTATTCCTACATGGAAAACAAGTATTTTGATTATTCTAGATGACCCTCATACTTCCCATTTTCTCTATAAAAAGAATTTTAAATTAAACCTTACCATGATCTGGGATTTCAAGAAGATAATTTTCAATTGTAAAACCATTTATTATTTACATCAAGATTAAACTGCGATTATGAAATTTATTTAAATGGGTATAATTTAACATGTTGAAATTTTTAAAGAGGTACATCAGATATAATGTTGTTTATGACTCGAATCACAAAGATTATAAGTTAATATAAAACAACTATAATTTACAAGATATTTTATTTTAAATAAATTTAATCTATTCAATATCTTGAAATTAATCCGATGATGGGTATGAATGAAATAGTATACTCTATTAAAATTTTATTATTTAAACATGACCTATAATTATTAGCTTGAAATATGACTGGTAGGAATATTGATAAATTCATTATAAATAATATATGGTATCAAAATTTTCAAAAAAAATTCAAGGGTTGTTTATGGATTAGAAATAAAATAAGAACTATTTCAACAATAAAACATGTTTTCTGAAAAAATAATTTTTTCTAGAGGTAGATTGTTCACGATTTCTGTATGAAATTCAAAATTTCATTTTAGAAATTTTATAACATATATTTGGAAATATAAACATCATCTTTCATTTCTGAATTTATAAATTATATTTGGGTTTATTTTTTCAATATTTTTGAAAATAATAATTTTTTGTTTAATAATGTTAAATACTAAATTTTTTTAAAAGTGCATTTTGATAAAATTGTTTAAAAAATTAAATTTTATATCAAATTTGTTTCAATGTATTTATATTTCAATTATAAATAAAATTAACTAAATGTTATATTGGAATTAATTTTCTATTGAATTTAGATATTAATCATTTTTATAGTAAATATAATTTTCACATTGGAAACTCTCTTTTTCGTGGCGATGAATATTTTTGAGAAACATTTATTAAGTGGACTTCTGTTAGATCAACCTTAGAAATAATCTAGGTTTTTTTCAGTGTCTCCCCAATATTAGGGGGGATTTTTTGGCACCAATCCCTGATGGTGATCCTTATTTTCTTATACATCTCTCTATTTCTGATTCCTTTCCATTTATTCCATCAATCACTCTTTCCCATAAGTTTGTGTCCTATTCGATAGAATGAATTAGATCATTCATTCACCTTCAAGGTCTATATAATAATTAATCCTTTTATATATATCTTTGGAAGCTTGATTTAGGTCTCCACTCCCATCGACATCCTCGTGTAATATGATTGTATCTATTTACTGGGGTTTTTAGGGACATGCAATTATGGGTCCTCTCTATAAGCGACACAATATGGTTTGGTTTTTATTATTAGAGGATTTGATATGATCTTGGTCAAATACTTTATAAAACATGAATGGTATTAATTTATTACATTTCTAGTGGTGATACTACTTCTATATGAATCGGTAACATCCTTCAATGTAATTCTAGGATTTGATTATTGATTTTTTTACCATTTCAAAATAATTCTATTATTCATGTTCATGGAAATATTGTTCTCCAATTTTATTGTTCATATGGAAAAGAATAATAAATATCTTATACATTTCCCCCCATATATTTTTTGAGTTTGATGTATCCAAATAGATAGTAGAGTGGATTTGGATCATAGTGGAAGAAGAGTTCAGATGAAAACAACATGTAGTGTTAAAATCCTTATAATATTACTATATTTTTTATAAGAGTACGAGTCTCCTTAGAATTTTTATCATGTACATAAAAATTAATTCATTTCTAATGACTTGACAACCCAATGGATTCTCAAAAAGGGGAAGTCTAACACCTCAAAATTTTACAATGTGTGTAATTGTGATTTTATTATGCCAATTAAAATCAGGATGATCCTAGACCATGGAATAAAGAATCATAATTTGAAATAATATTTAATTCCATGATGAATGATCTGATCATTCAAAAGATAAGTTTTCAATATCTTTTTTTTATTGTGGAAACTGAGGTGGTGATTTATACTAATTACAAAGATTTTATCCTCACAAATTTGAATTTGGGTTCCCTTGTTAGTGCTGTGAAATTTAGAATTAGATATTTTTACGAAGTGGATCATCAGGCAATAAGATTGGTTGTTTCAATGGGATGCAAATTCCCAGAGCCCTCAATTGAAGGTATTAAATTTTTCATGAATGTTCCATAATGGTTAAGTCGTTGAAGGATCATTAATAGTCCATAGTAATCATTAGGTTCGAAACCATGTTAGATTGATTCCAAATTCAAGTATGGGCATGGACTATCTAGTGAAAAATCGCGATATTCTAACTATGAAAATTTTTCTAGAGATAGTTTAGAGGAATACATCAATAGAGTGATTCATTTCCTTATAAGGAAGAAAGGGAGGAAGGGAATCATAGAATCCTGGGGTTATATTCTGGCCAAGGGAAATAATTAAAAATGGTGGAAGGGTTATTATTATCCTCCCAATCCCATAGAGATTGGATCTTCCTAGAATTATATGAATAAATATTTAGGCTCTATCTCCAATTCAAATTAGCTGGAACCTATAGGAGGAGTTCAAAGGTTACTAAAGAAAGTAATTGGTTTGATTTAAGATACCAACTGGATGTAGGGAAGCTCTATGTTTGAGGGTCTTCCCAAAAGTGAGGATTTATTTAGGATGTCTAATCAGCAATGAGTGGAAGGAAAGAAGTCTTCACAAATTTGTAAAACATGAGATTTTATGAACCATTCATCAAAATATATGTTGGTGTTTTTCTTTCCGATTAATTCCCATAATGAGGTTTTTTCCCAGATTCATGATAGATTATTTCTCCTGGAAGAAAATGGAAAATGAGATTGGATCAATAAGAAGTACATTATTATTGATAGTGGGTTTATTTAAAGTAAGATAAATGGTAATGAGTTCAATCAAACAAGGGTCAATGTGGCTTATTAGTTGGAAGCCCTAATCAAGGATGAACAGGAAACAATGGTTTGTAGTCTTCAATGGAAATTATATAAGGATTATGAAACCACTAATATCACAATTTACATTAACGGTTTATCTATTTCTTTTAGTATATCAACTTATATGGTTTGTAATTTTGATGATTCTAACTTTTTTCCTTAAAAGTGTGTTAAAATAATAAAAAGATAATTATTAATTATAGTGGTGTCTGGTGGTATAATTTTAGTTTATATTATTTTCCATATTTTAATGGAATGTGATAAAATGTATTCCATATTTTAAATCATCATAATTTATATTACATAAAAAGTTGAACATAATATTTATCCCTTATGAATAGTAAAAATAGTAAAAATTACTTACCGTATTTAAGGTAAAAACGAGTTTATAGAGGTTAAACTAATAATATAACAATTAAAAATGATCTAAAAGATGTACAACATCCATATTATGGACACATTTAAATGGAATAACCACTATGGGATAGTAATGACCCATTTTTGAGTCTTTTTTTATGATAAAAACCTTGGGGTAATTGATTCTCTTAAAACATAACAAGTGTGTCCTCTCCCCACATAAAAAAGGCCACCCCCTTTATTATCATATTCAAACATCCAAAGCACGTTGGTTCATACAATACCTATCAATATTTATTCCACACATACCTATTTAAATCATAGAGTCTTTTTCTAGGTTTTAAATACTATCTAGAAAGGCATTAGGTTAATCGTAATGAGTATTCCTAAATAAAAGTTAATTTTTTTAACTGTGTCTTTTAATTTTACTTCATCATATAAAAAATTAAAATAAAATTTAAGTATTATAATTTAATAACACAATAAAAAATACATTATGATATGTTATTATATTAATGGAATAACCTATATATATCTCCACTTCAATCAAATGATAAAGGATACCATAGATCATCGGTATTGTGGACTACCGCCTTACGACCCAACGTAATTTGTTATCCAAAACCACCTATAAAAGCTGTATATTTCCATGTATTTCATGTTTATAAGAGATATTTATGTTTTTATGATAAATATTTAATTATAATACCACATATACCATCTTACCTCCAAATGATTGGAAAATAATTTGGTCTCTCTTTTTGTACTGTATCCAATAACCTCACGAACTAATGTGATGAAACATTCAATTTTAATTTACATTGCTAGTGATAATGATATATAAAATATGTACATATTATATTTATAAAATAGTTATACTTTTCGAGTTATGATATCACATATTACTTCTTACATTCCATTCTTTGTGGGAGAGGATAGCGTCGTTCATGTATAGGGTGGACAACCGCCTTATGAAGAATTGTGACTAATTTTTATGAATGATTTTCATGGAAGGTAATAATGATAAATTAACTGAATAAATGTTATATATTAAACATTAAATTTTGTTTTTTAAATTTTATACATATATTTTTTTCATTTAATCGATTATGAAAATGGAAATTTTGTTATTGTGTAAATATGTCATATCGTCTCCATGAATAGCGTCATTCATTTTCATTCTAAAATATTAATAGATTACAATAAATACATATATAATGAAAATATGTGATATTTAATTCAATTAAAAAATTATTAATATGATTTAACCATAATAAATTTATGAGGGATCAAAAATATTATTCTACAACATACCAAAAACAAAGTAATTATGACGAGAAAGTATGATTTTTACAATGAACTGTTAATCAGATATTTATGAAACATGATAAGTAAATAATATATGGTATTTAATATATTAATATGGTTATATAATAGATTTATAATATAGCTATATTTTTTGTATATTAGGTTTAGAAACATACAATGAAATTCATACCTAATGTAGCAGTTTCTTGTCCCACTTTTATATTCATGAGAAGTATGTCGTATTCACAAATTATTCCATTGTATGGTTTATGTATTACACCTTGTTATATTTTATATAGTAAATATATTAATATATAAGGTATTAATGTTTAAATATGATGTTACATCCTTCTTGGGGATTATGATTCAAATAATACCAAAATGGTAAGGGTTTATATCAGAATCATATCATTATTCTGGATAGTTTATTTATGTAACCCATTAAGGAATTATATTATATTTATATCTAAAAATAAATTTATTTTCATCTAATTTGGAAACTCATGAATCTTTTAATTTAATTTTACATTTTTCTACACATTTTCACACAAAATTATTTAGAATTTGTTTTCCCAAAATCTGACATTATTTCTCTCTTGAGTAGAAAACTATTTTTCATCAATAAAAAATAATCTTCAATAATATATTAAATATTGTTTGTATAATTTTACTAACTATGTTTAAAACAGTTTTCACTATTTCTAATTTTTTTTGAAATAAATTTAAAAGCAATATTCTTGACGTTTTCAAAACAAGCCTTGATTGGAATTTACTAAAAATGTGAAAGGAATCATTTTCTTAACGTGTACAATATGACTTGAATATGTTTCTATCTTGGTTAGCCATTTTTTTAATGAATATTTTACTTATTTTTAATGTTATTATAAATGGAAATCTTTTTCAAAATATTTTGTGAATTTTTTTATTTAAAATTATTTTCAAAGTCAAAATTTTATTTTAATATAATATTATTTTAATGACATATTTATGGAATTTAAATTCATCAATGACATCAATAATTTATTTTAATTATGATACAAAATTTATTTGATAAATTTAAATCATCCATATTATTAATTTTTATGGTTTATGATGATTTTTTTAGGATGTACAATTTTATTTCTACTCAACTTATTACTCATCATGGTTTATGATAATGATCATCTGATTGGGGAAAGTAATAACATTTCATATGTTAGATTTCTGATATGAGTGTTTTTTATTTAGAATCACATAATTTTATATAATTAATTCATTGGACATGGTATGTTGTGGGTGGGTCTCAGTAATATATATCCCCTCGATGCATTGACTGGTCTCATGGGATAAATCATTTATCAATATTAGAGGAGTTTAAACCCATAGATTTAATATTTCATGAGGAATGACATTATATTTTCATATGTCCATAATTATGCATTATGTTATTTTGATATCATCTATTTTTGTGTGACCATTAATTAGTTAAACTATCAATGTATAATTTTCAAGTATAGGTAATGATTAATATTAAATTATTTGACCAAAATTTAATTTTCTTTATTATGCACAGTTTCTTGATTAAATGTCTTATATTTCATTAATTTCTCATTCCATCATTGTTATGATAATTGAGCATGTTATAAACCATTGTAATCTTACAATTATTAATATTTTTATATTATAACATTATTCTGTTTAATTTTACCCATGATACCAATATTTTTTTTGAATGAAATGTTGGGATATCCAATGTTTAATAATGACATTCTTGAAGAAAACATATTTTGTATTTCATGCCTTTGAATATATTTGAAATTAAATTGTGAATATTTTTTACCATGAATAATAAATTATCGATCCATTTAGTGTTTGATAATTTTATCCTATTCCAATGTAATAAATTTGACACCGGTCTATGTAACTTTATTCAGGGTTGTTACAATGCTATTCAGAGTAGCTAAGATAAACTATTGTAAGGACACCTGAAATAACCCATAACTTTTCTAGCCTTTATAATTATGGTGGAGAAAAAAGTAATTGTGGGGTTTTGATATTGTTTCTAATCAATATAATCATGAATGATATGTTTTTTACATCATTGATAATGATATTTTCAAATACACAGGGGTTAAATATTATAGGGCTCAATCAAGTGGAACCCGTTATATCAGTTTTCCAACGTATAGTCTAGTTTCCCATTGGATACTATATATATTGAAGATATTTTTACATCAATACATGTTAATAAGCTCAATTAAATTTTTTTACTTACAATTGATTTAATTCCACTATGACAACATAATAATTATTATACATAAATTCCATAACATTTTGTTTTATGAAACATATGAATAAAAATGAAACAAGTTGTAGTTAATATAACATAATTGTAATATATTTTTCAATTAATGTTTATAAATTGAAGAAAATTTATTTTGAATCAATATATAAAATAGAATAAATGGAATAATGTAGTAAAATTAATTCATATTATGCTAATATGTTCAAGCATGGATGGGATAAATCATTATTAATATTTTCACAAGATAAATATCTATAGAAACTATATCAAGTATGGCTTGATTAGAATATTTTTTAGTTTAAATTTAGTCCCTTGTAAATCACTATGAGATCCTTTCATGTAAGGAACTATCCTTAAACATTAAAAAATCTGGTTAATTTAACTTGAATTCACTTTTTTATATTACCAAATATCTTTTTATATTAGTGTTTTTTAGAATTAGGTCATAAAGTATACATAGAAACTCATATAATAAAAAATTAAACACATTTTCTTGATGTTCATTTTTTTCAAAATGTGAACCTTTAAGAATAAAAAATGATATATTTCTATAAAAAAATATCACAACATTAAAAATTAATATTTCATTTACATTACCCATCCATAAACCCATTGAGAAATATTTTCAAACAAGGGTTGGGAAAAAAGCTTATTCAGAGACAAAAAAAGGATAAAATAAAAATGTTAGTCCATGAAAGAAAAAAATTTATAAAAGTTATAATTTTTACATATAAAGCATAATATTTGTATTGTAACTTATAAAATCATTTGTATCTTGTAAACACATAGAAATAAAAAAATATATCATAAAATCTGACATCTAGAATCATTTTTATATCACTCTAAAATATAAAATATATATCTTTTATATTAGGTAGTAACCATCTATGTTAAACATTGAATAAAAATCGTACTATAATCCCAAAATCCCTTAGTGTAAACTTAACTGGTGAACTATGTCACTTTACCCAAGGAATTTTAGAGTTATAATAAGCTCACACATAGTCAGTTTATCAAATAACCACCCATTATCATAAAAATGACTAAGATCTTTACAATCATCAAAACACATAAATCTGGAATAAAAGAAACAATATTGTGGAAATTAAAAAATTTATTTTGAAATCACATACCTTTTGTAATAAACCACTCTCTTATAAATGAAAACAATTTATTTTAAAATAAACATATAGAAATGTTAATGAAACATAAAATAAATATGGATTAATTAATGAAGAATGTAAATCTTATGAAATATATGGAGAAATAAATTTCATTTATAGAAATATTTGTAATGTGAAAAAAGGATTGTTTAAAAATAATATCTCTTAGATTATGTCGAAAAGCATAATCTACTTGTATATAATGCAATGTATAATGAAATTATATTCATTAATTTATTAATTTGAAAAAAATTCCTTTTTTTATTTAGAATTTAATTAAGTCCATTTGTGTCAATTTCAATGAGTTATAAATATCATAATTTTTGTCCTAGGAGCGTTCATTTCATGCCTTTATGGTTGGTTCCCTTGATTATAACTATGGGAATTCATTTTCAAGATGAAGAAAAACACCACAAGTAGAAAGAAATATTATTAATATATTTACCTTATTTTAAATAATCTCATTTATAATTTAATTTTATGATATCAAGATGATTCATTTGGTTAAAAAATAATGATAAATTTTTTTTTGATTCTGTCGGTTCTTCTGACCATCACAAACTAGTTTTGTTGTATTTAAAATTATGTCTACAAATTAGTTCCAAAACATTAATCAAGTTATAATGTAAATATTATATTATAGATTGAGAATAATAATTATTTTATGAAAACACATGAAGGAGGAAAATGGAAATGAAAACTTATCATCCATTAATGTGGTGAATCGATATATCAGTGACAATGTTTTCATTTTTTTAGAATAAGAGGAGAATATAAGATGTTTAATGATGGATATTACATTTTCATGATAAAATTATATTATATGAATGATAATGGATTTATCATGTAGCTTAGGATAGGGTAGATGAGTATACATCAGAATGAAATAATGGATAAAAGAAAGAAATAATTTAAATGAGAAAGACAGATGAACTTTACCAATCTAATGTTGTCAATATGTAAACCACATTAACACATTTTGTTTTTGTCTTTAGGTTAGACCAGAAGATCTTTGAAGTTGGAAATAGGATTCAAAAGGGAATCTGGAAGAATTTAGACCACATAAAAGCCTTTGGTGGTGTGAGGAGAATGCGTGGTGAGGGGTGTTATTTGTAGGGAGAGGAAACTAGAGTTTTGATAATTTTATTCAGTCGTTTATTATTTGGTTTCAATATAATATGTAGTTTATATTCCAATGAATAATTATATAAAAGATCTCATGTGAGTTCAATCTAATGGGTGATTACTTAATCTATACATCATTTATGACTCCATAAATCATTTGTTAAATTAAACAATAAATTATAGTATTTCGCCATTGACCAAAAATTTAACTATTTTAGAAACATCCCAAATATTCATCCTAACCATTATTGAACATGTATAGTTAAAAAATAGTCTCAATTTTTATGGTAATAATTTATTAATTATGAATAAATTATTTTTTAAATAAAATTATAATTTTTTTGAAAAATACCAAATTTAAAATTATAAATGATTTTTGGACACTTTGGAAATTTATATAAGGTATCATAAAATTATCTTATAATTACCACAAACACAAATATGAATTTATGAAATGATTTTATGTAAATAAATTTTCTTTTTAATCATTATATTATTTATAAAATTTTATATAAAAAATTGCATTTTACAAAATTTCCTCCACATAATTTATCATTTTGAGAAATTTATTTACATATTCAATGATTTAAATATATCACATTTTTACTTAAATCATACTTTAATTTTATATATTCTTTTGTAGGTGGGGTTAATAATATTTTAGAATTGATTATTTAATTTCAATTTATACCACTAATTACAATATAGAACTATAATGAATGTAACTATGAAAACAAATTATAATACAAATACCTAGGTTGTTACATTCTCCTCCTTTTAGATATTGAATCCTCTTAATTTTTATTCACATTTATATAATGATAAGATACCTCTCATATATATAATTTCTAGATGTCCATGATTTTTATTAAACCATGTAGTTTCTCCAAAAATCCATAACTTATTAAATAACCTTATTCTACAATACTTCATTGTTATTGTCTAGAATCTAAATAGGGTTTTCATCATATGAAGTTTTATCCTCTAACTGAACAATTTTAGGGATCAAGAAAAAGATAAATCTAGAATGTACTTTCATAACATCAAAACATGGAAAGCATTGTGTACCTTGGACAAACTCATAGGAAAATCAAATAGGTATGCAATTAATCCCATATTATCTAAGATTAAAATGGATCTAATGTACTGTGGACTCATCTTCTCCATATTACTAAAATTTATCACATGTTTCCATAGAAAAAATGGATTATTACAAGATCACATTTTTTAGAATAATTATATTTCATATGGTTATCCAAATTACTTTTCCTCCATCTCTACACTTCCCCCAAGTGTCACTAAATCAATATGTGTTTCTGTAGTTTTTCCACTAGTACCATTAACATTTCATCACATACTTCCTCCTAAAATACAGGAGTTTGAAACTGCATTAAATTTTATGCTTTATAAGGTTCCATATGTAAATTAGAATGAATGATGATATTATAATAATGATAAAAAAAAAGAAAAATTATGATCCCAACATCCATGGTAATCTGTTAAATAGGCTTGAATCATATGCTCTGATGTCTTAATCATTCACTTTGACTATCCATTATATTAAGGACAAAAATAAGTGAAAAATTTTAATTCGATTCCAAATTCTATATTAAGGTATTGTGAAATTTTTAAAGTGATCCTTGGTTCACGGTCAAATATAATTGGGAGAGGGACTCCATGTAACCTATCAATATCTTTGTGATAGAATTGAAAATGTTTTTCTAGAGATAGAGTTTCTTTGAAAAGAAATAAATTTTTTTTATTTAGTCATTCGATCAACAATGAACAAAATCTCCTTGTTGACAACATAATATTTTTGTGATATCACTATAAAATCATTGGATATATTTTCCCATGACCACTCTTACACTATAAAAGGCTGAAGCATCCTATTCATTAATTTTTATTAAACATTTAACTATTGACATGTCGAAAATTGAATTTTAAATTTAGAAATAACTAGTTTCTTTCCATCCCACTATTAATACACCCAAATGTCACTTACATATAATTTTTTCCTGGAAGAATTGAAAATTTAGTGAAAAAATGTTTCCACATAATAAAATTTTTCAATTATGAATCAAACATCCTACATAATCTCTTCAATAATCTCAATGAAAATTATTGTCGATTTTAAATTCTGGAAACATAGCCTTTTTAAATAATTTTTCTTTTTTGGTAACTCATGGTCTTCTTTCCATGCATCATTGATTCTTTCTGATAGAGATGCTTGCACTGACACCTAGAGAAGACCATGGAATTTCTTATTCTAAAAACATCAAATCCAAAATTCATCAAATCATTAACAAAAAGGCCATGGCCCAAATTTAGCGTGCACTACTAAAATTCTAGCTATTTGAAAGGAGCTTTGGTCGATGGGATCCGGTCGTAAAAACACTTTTGCGAAGGGTTCCCATCACATATAGTATGTTGCAGAAAAAAGCATCAAAAATAGATCTCTAATTAGATACATTATATATATAAAACTCTGTTGGGATGGGTCCATCCCAAAAAGTAGATGTGATGGGACGACATGCCTATCACAAATAGTTCTCCATTTATATATGTTATACATACCTAAACCTTTTGTGATGGGCATGCTGCAAAAATAAATTTGCGACGATACAAGAACTCATCACAAATAAGTTTTAAAAATATATATAATCTATTTGTTATGGGGTACTTTTAAAAAAGGCCTCATCACAAATACCTAATTAAAAAATTATTTAATAAAACAATGATTAATAAATAAATAATAATAATATTTTAAAATTTTCAAAAAATATAAAAAATATTTAAATTTTCAATATTTGCATAAAAATATAAAATTGTCATAAAATATTATTATTATTATTATTATTACTATTTTTAAAATAAGAAAACATTAAAAAATATAATAATAATAATAAATTTTAAAATATTAAAATATTAAAAATATTAAAAATAAAAAAATTCTATAATATTTGCACCAGTATAAAAGAAAAAACCTATAAATAGTGCATATTACAACAAATGTTGAATTAAAATGTTTTTAATATAACAAAAATCATTGGGGGATAGTCTTCTAGAGGAGCTGGAGATAATTGTGGAGGAAACATTATCGCTAAACTACGATTCATATGGTGCATGTTCTCCATCTTCCAGTGTTGTTTTTGCTGCCATCGATGCATATCCTCAACATTATTTTGCTGTTATGGTTGTTACCATAAATGCATATTCTCCTCGTACTGTTGTTCTTGTTGCTGATGTTGCTAACACATATCTTCCTACATCTGTTGCATTTGACACATCTCTTTTTTCTGCCTATGAAAACTATCAAAAAGTTTAGTTTGTGCATGCAACTTCTCTTGATACTATGAGCCAGAAGATGATTCCTCTCAACGAGATCCTCTTGAGCAAGACATAAACATCATTGTAGTACCATAATACGTCCCAGGAATCAAATAATAGATGATACCAATTAATTGGACTTTCTCAATGTCATATTGGGTCGCCTACATCCATTTTTCCTCCTCAAATGGAGGGCACTAGTCTGATCCACCGTCTCGTCCAGACTCTCATCCCGTGTCTGAGAGGTCATGACCTCATATTACTTATTCAGTTGTAATTTGAAATCAAAATTGTGAAACTATTATATACAGTTGATTTTCAAATATAAAATGATATAATACTCACCATAATATGTCACTGGAGATCACCTCTAATCTCTCTAGGGGCCAGATCATTATACTTTTTCTGATAAACACCATACTCTGTAATATCAGGATGCTTGACTACCTTTATGAATATGAAATAAATAGTTTATATTTAATGATATATAAAATATTTAAAAAATAAACTTACCAGATTCTCTCTATGCATACTGAATGTACGGCTACCATCTCGATGTGTCTCCCCTATCTCCCCCGGTTTTGTCGGCCCAATGACGATCTCCTCTAAAATCACCCACCAACCAGTATGAAGTTAATCCATCCAAAACATGAGATAAAATTTAATCTATTATGTTGGCTCTACATGACTAATCAAAATACTCTCACTCATACTTTCGTATTGGCCATCCTTCTCCAATTGTAAAAAACTGGCCGAAAGGCTCACGCATAGATCACTCTCATGCCTCGTTGAGAGCGTCAAGCATGCTATAATCGATGGGATACCACAAACCCTACAAATATTATATAATATCATGTTATTAATGAAATAAATTTCAAAAGAAATTTTATTTATTAATGTAACGGACAATGATTGAACAATCCAAGCTTCACATCAACGAGAATATTTTTCAATGTGATCCATGGTGGGGTAAAATAATTGCACAAGATAGCATTATCCCTTCCAATATATACATGCACAAAACTGTGAAAAAAATAAATATTCAAACAATTATTATATACATAAATAAATGAAATCTAAAAAAATATTATGGTTACAATTCCTCTGAGTGTGTGGATCGAAGACATGATGTGGACGTCGCTCCGGGATGGGGTCAAGAATCATCAATTGCGCAATATCATTCCCCCTCCACATTCCCCTTAAACCGCTAGTAGGCTATGGGTCAGATGATCACAAATCCTCATCATCCAAAGGTATCTCAGCCTTCTACAACTCAAGAAGATGATAAATGTCGATCTAAATCAAAAAATGATTTTTGTTAGCAGATAGTTGAAAATAACTATTACATTTAGATATATATTAGTTATGATTATAACCAGCATTTAACTGTCTCCATTTTCACATTCATCATCACCTTCAAATCTGACGATGTCAATGTCTTTATATTCATCATCGGCGTCATCAATATCCATATGAGTTTCATTTTAATCATCACATTCCATTTCAAATTCATTTCTAACATCATTAACATCATTTTCATCATCGACCCATAATAGTGGGGTGTCATCATCAATATTCATCTATATTTTTGAAAAATAAGGATTCTGAGTTTTTTATTGAAAATTTTCAGTTCCTTGTACTTCATCAAAAACACATTTAGTTTGAGTAAACTGATTTTCTCAAGATTTTATTTTTATTATGTTCCACCAATCAGTCATGTCACTTAAAGTATCATAATACACGGTGTAATATATTTTAGTTTCCAATTGAAAGAGTAAAAATGCATCATTTATTGTAAGAAGTCATTAATATTTAATATCAATGATTCCATGAATCAGATGTACACATAAGAATCTATCAGTATCCAACCACCAACATTTAAAAATTGTTATATAATTTTTTCCTATATAACACATTTCAATTATTTCACCCCATGTGGTGTAAAAGTCAAATTTAGTTTCTCTATGATACGATCCTCTCAAGAAAAATCTACATTTAATTATTATTTTTGATTCCCCGTATACGGGGGGTATGAAATCTAAAACCATTCACCACATATGAATTAAAATATTTAACAATTTTGGATGGGTGTTACTCAATATAATCAGTTTCTTATCAATTTTATCAGCATTTTGAGACACCTAAATTTTTTTAAATCAATTATCAATATAGTAAATAATGAAATGAATTGATATTTTAAACCATTAATAATTTATGTTACCATGTTTTGAATCCATTAAGAAAAAAATCGATGTTCCTCAAGAGTAGCTGCAGTATTTCTGGAATTTGTTTTTTGATAAGATTATCATATAACCTACAAATAAAATTATTTTATATACTATAACAAAAATTATAGAATAAGTGTTAGAAGAACTCAAAAAAATGATTCCATTTCATTACAGTTGAGAAGAACATATGTATAAGCTCTATGATTTTCTCCTTCTAAAACCCACTGTTCATGAAATCCACTAAATCCAAGCTATGGATGATTAAAAACTAATAATTCATTTTCCATTTCATCATCAAAATTACCCTCATTTCAACCCATTTGGTTATGTTTTGAGGGATATTTATAATAAAAATAATGATAGTTGGAATAAAAAATTACTCTTGTAAATAATCTTCAGAAATTGAGCCTTCAACATATCCTTTGTTACATCATTTTTTCTTCAATTTCAGCATGTACCTCTCGAATGGGAACATCAATCAAAACCGTACCGGACATCCACATTTAGTTTCATGTGGAAAATGTAATATCAGATGTTCTGTTTAGTTAATGAAACTGGGCGAGCAGATTTTTCCCATTTATATATAATTACATCAACATTTTTTCTAGTTTTCTTAGTGCATCGTAATCTGTTGTCACCTCAAAAATATCTCATAAAAAATTGATATGTCTGTTATCCAATCCAAAATCATAGAATTCAACAAACCTCAAATTCCAATCAGCATAATTCCTTACAATATAACAAGGAAATCATGACTTTTTAATCTGGTAATATAATAATTCTTAAGTCATATTCCAAAATTTGAAGAATAGCCATCTGGAAGTCTCAAATCTGCAATCCACTGAAAATATAATATGCGACTCTCTTTGGGATGTTTATACACTACTTTTGGCTTCATTAACATTTATGATCTGAAATTTTGAAACAGTTTATGTTCTGGTCGTCTGTAAATATGGGCATGATATAATAATGCCTTTACATTATCATTGGTTTTACATGGTGTATCCAAAATTTTATGACATAAATTATCAAAATAGTTCTTCTCAATATTCATGACATACAAAATTTGGAAGACCAATAAATTAGACCAATATGGAAGTTCCCAAAAAATGCTCTGTTTTATCCAATTATGTTCTTTCCCAATGCCATGAATTTTTTGTTAGTTTACTGTTAGCCCAAATGTGATTGGAGGTAATGAATATAAAACTAATTTTAAATCTGTAACCAAGATCATTTTTAGAGGTCCATCCTTTCAATAGTTCTTCTTCTAAAATGAGATTTTTTCCTCCAAAATGGATGATCAGTTGGAAGAAATATGGGATGAAAATCAATATAGCCTGGTTTTTTCCCTTAATGATAATAAAGTAATTGTTGTCTTTCATAAAGTATGGAAATGATTTTGGACCATGTTTACTTCATCCATAAAACATGACATATGTCGGGAAGTCACAAATCATACATATCCATGTAGCATTTAATATGATATATTTTTTTGGAGTGGCATCATATGTATTAACACCATTACTTTACAATGAATTTTACTCATCAATCAGTGGTTTCAAAAAAATATCAATATTGTTTTTATGATGTCCTGGGGTTAATAAAGTCATAAAAATATATGGATTCTTCATAAAAATCTATGGAGGTAAATTTTATGGAGTTAAAAATGATAGGCCAACATGAATACTAACAACCATAAGAACCAAATTGATGGAAACCATTGGTAGAAAGAACCAATTTTACGATCCAAGATTCTAATGAAAAAGGCGGATGCAGTCGGTCAAAAGGTTTTCTTGAATCACCATCATATCGATGGTTCAAGATTTTACCAGTTGAAATCATTTTTTTGTTCCATGTCATCATTGATGTTATGCTCGGAGACATAAATAAATGCAGCAAAATTGGCGTAAGGTTAGAAATATGTCAACTATTTTATAGGAATCGATCCAGAATTCCATGGTTGATCTTCATTATACATCAATTGTCCACATCCGGTACAAATATCCAACAAATCATTTTTACTAGAATATATGATGACATAATTTTCACATGCATGAACCTTATGATAAATATCACCCAAATTAAGAAACAACTTCTTGTTCTCATAGTAATTTCCAGGAAACACATTTCCATCAGGTAATAGTTTTTTATCCAATGAAACTATATGATCAAAATAGTTGTTTGACAATGTATTATCTAATTGAATAGCCATAAATTTTTCATCCGCTTCTAATTCTCTTATCTAGAAACCAGGAAATGATGAATCCTTAACAGACCTCAACAACTAATAAAATTTAGATGGTTCCAACACAAGATTTAAATAAATATCATGGAGAGAGATTCAGTTTGTTGAATAGATAGACCTGCAACATCATGTACTAAATTTTGAAACTATGATGGATATGGAATCAAGTTATTAGTATCTTCATTGGAACATCATTTACTGTGCTAATACCAGAAAACAAAATCTGGTTGAAAAACAAACCACATGATATGTCCCCAACATTTTTCAAATGTGTCAAATATTCTCAGAGCACATTTTTTACAAGGACACATAATTATGCCTTCTAAAACAAATTCTTGTTTGGGATGATGAAAATTATAAGAATGTGTTGCACTGCACATGTATTAATCATGTTTTAAGGATAAAAAATCATATTTAGTTTATAAACCATGTTAATCCTGTGTAATCTATCTTACATCAAATGTATAGTTTTTTAATAAAGCTATCCAAAGATCTTATGTTCTATACATTTAGTTTGATTATTTTAAACTTTCTTTTATTAACTTTATAATGATTTCATTGATAAATTAATAAGTCTAATATATTTTATGAATATAACTACTTATGTCTGAATATAGAAATTTCTCTATGTATGAGACACCGTGAACAAGACACCGTGACCAGACACCATGACGAGACACTGTGAACCATACATCGTGAACCAAAAAACATGAACCAGACACTATGACCAAACACCATGAACCAGACACCATGAACCAGAAAACATGAACCAGGCATCTTGAACCAAACTTCCTGAACCAGAGACCGTGAACCCAAAATCGTGACAATCCAGACACCGTGGCCTTTGAGAAAATGTGACTAATCCAAACACCATTTCAAGGAGACATCAGTTCATAGAGACACTGTTTACAGACAAACTGTCACACCGTTTCTTAATTTGTTTTTTCATTTTTCAATTTAATCTCTAATGGTCATATTTGAAGATTTTCAATGAACTGACATAATTAATGATTCTTTGTAGACATGTCACCTAACAGTATGAGGTATGTGGTATAGAATACATGCAACCTATCAGCTCCAACACAAGCGCTCTAAGATAAAAGAGTAGTACATCCCAGAAACAGTATGTACATTAATGTGAAATAACTTGAAACATGTGATTGAGAATAACAATGAATAAAACACATTGAGAATTTTTGAAGAGAGAATTGTCACATACAACTCGACAATGCTGAAGAGCACACGAGGCATACTCGAATCCAAGAGTGGACGACATCTTCACCATGAGGAACACCCACCAATATAGTTGACTTGAGATACTCTATTTTCTATATAAAGACTATATTTCTACATATGATTCATCCTAGAAGACTAGATCTGCATAGGTAACCACTCAGAGAACATCTAAACTTATCATATAATTTCTGCTCTATTGTGTATCAAATTATTAGCTCTCGAGCAGTGTGTTTATTGGTATAACAACATGATCTGTCTCCTTCATTGAATTTAAGGATATTAGATAACTTTCTTAAATATATTTTGACACTTTAGTATACCCAATGGATTAGTGTGGAAGAGGACTCTGTGTTGCCTAGTATTTCATACCCATGTAGAACTATGGAAGAGGTCGTGTGACCTGGACATTCCTGTGTATTATTGTTAGCCACGATATTGGGTGTGGATCAAGCTTATTTATATAAACTGCCCACTGGCAGGTGATCGCCATGTGGTGTGGATTAGGACTCTTCTTGAGACTGAACCACTTGTTTTATATCTGATGTGCTGTTTAAATTTTGTTTTCTTTTTTTTACTATTTAACTCAAAATTCACTATATTCACTTCTATATTTAATCATGGAAAGAATTTATTATTGTTTTTCATTATTATAATAGCATAAAAATTAATATTAATAAATACTATTGACATTACTATGTATTAATAAATCTTCCAAGAAGTTATTTTAACATTCAAACATTCATAACTATATTACTTTGATTAAATGTGATGTATTTAAATTTATTAGTGAAACCTTATTGGAATATTTTTTAAATCGAAATTTTTATAGACACTCAATTCACACCCCCCCCCCTCTTGAGTGATCTACTCCGACCAACATTTGGTATTAGAGGCTATTTATTAACACATTTTTTTAACATTTTTCCACTATGATTGTAGTTGTTCATTCAAGATCAGTAAATTTCTATTATATAAAAATTTATATCTCATTAAAAGTATATATTTATTATATATAATAGATTGGAAGGTGATGAAACCAACATACCACCATTCTTTAATGAAACCAATTATTCTCTTTGGAAAATTAAAATTAAAATTTATTTAGAAAGTATGGGTTTTTAAATTTGCCCTTCAATTATATATAAATATATGATACCTGCTATTGATAGAACCACTTAGGATGATCCTACCAAAACATCCAAAAATAAAAATTGCAAATCTATGAATGTTTTATATTTCTACTTAAGAGATAAATAATTTAATTGAATTTCTTCTTGTAAAATTGCCCATGAAATTTGGGATACCTTGTCCATTACAAAGGAAGGAATATTTAGTGTGATAGAAATTAGACTAAATACTTAAACTGTTAATATGAAAAATTAAAAATGAAACCTGATGAACCAATTTTAGGCATGTATCTCAGGATAAATGAATTTGTCAAAATGATGATATCTCTTGGAAGATAAGTCACTACCAAAGAACAGATCTTGTCAATTCTCAGATGTCTACATATTATATTTAGATGAACCCATATCTCTATTTGGGAATCATACGACATCAGCAAGCTACCTATAACAAAACTCATTTGGAAAATGATGATGTATTAAAAGGAGGTAAAATTAATCATTGAACAGGAGGATGAACCCAAAAGAAAATATATGGCTTCAATACCACCCCATATAAACACAAAGACGAAGGAAAATTGGAAGCTTCTATTGAGAGTTCTAGTAGTTAATAGTCATCACCTGACAGTGATGACGAGATGGCTCAATTAACCAGAAGGTTAAAAATATTTTACAATAAGAATAAATTTTTTAGAAATCTTATTTTCAAGGAATGATATTATAAAAAATGGGGTTGGATGAATTATTGTAAAATAAGTGACAAGGTTGATGAGTTTTTTTATGAATGTAAGCACAAAGGACATATCAAGGCTGACTATCCAATGATCAAGTACAAAAAAATATGAAGCAAAAGACAGAAAGCATAAAAATGAAATGATATAATCCTAGAGTTCTTCTAAGAATAGTTCATGTGACTCAAAAAATCAAATGATGAATCGGCTAACACATTCAATATGTGATTTAGTAAAACCACATATAAGGTAACAATGGGCTCTTCTGTGCAAAATTCATACAATTATATAAATGAGAGTGACTCTGAAAAATATGTCTTATGAAGAATTTTTTGAATACTTTAATATTATTGAAGAAACATGAAATGAAATAAAAGATAAAAATAAATATTTGAATAAAAAACACACTATTACTATGACTGTTAAATCTGAAATCGCTACTGAAATAGAGAAAATTCAGCAACCTCTCGAGGAGAACAATGAATTAAAAATTTCTAATGAGAAATTGAATAATTTCATAGAAAATTTTATCAATATAAAAAAATACTCTTACTCAAATGTGTGTTAAAAAATTTCCCCTAAATAAAATACTACCATTGGTTATCAACCTAGAAAAAAACCTTTTTCTAGAAAAAACATTTTTCTAAATCAAGGGCATACAGCTTTACTCCCAGTTCTTGAATCAGATATACTAGTTCATGTTATGATACACATTCTACTATTTCATGTTTTTCTGGACCCAATAGAGTTTATTTTTCAAATACATAACATAATTCTTATAGTAAACCTATGAGGTATATATGGGGTTATAATGAACTTATCACTAATGATACCAGACCCAAACAAATATGGTTACAAAAATCTATTATCGCTTGACCATTTTCTAGGAAATGTACATAAAAAGTTCCTGTAAAAATTTATGGTACTTTGATATTGGGTGTTCAGAACATATGAAAAGAGACTACTCATTCTTCAATAATCTAATAAAAATTGATAAAGGACATGTCACATTTGGTGACAATGCCAAAGGAAAAATCATAGGCATTGGCCAAATCGGTAACTATAACTCAGATTTGATTTCGAAAGTACCGTTTGTCGATGGATTGAAATAAAATCTGCTCAGTATTTCACAATAATGTGATGATGGATTTCATGTTTGATTTGAAAATGATGCTTTTAATGTATTTAATTTAAAAGAAGAATATGTTTGTTCTACATTAAGAAAGAAAATGTTTATTATGTTAACTTAGATTCTTTAGTTTCTCAAAATAATTCATGTTTAAGTGTATTTTATAAAGAGTCGTGGATTTGGCATAGGAGACCAGAACAATATAATACTCACTCCCTTAAAACTGTAATGAGAAAAGGCTTAGTCAAATACCTACCCAAACAAGAGTATCCAAATGATAAACTGTGTAATTCCTATCAAAAGGGATAAAACACAAAATTTTCGTCAAACCAAAGAATGATGTGTCAACTTCTCAAACTCTCGAACTGGTTCACATGGATTTGTTTAGAACATATAGAGTTTCTTTTTTAAATGGGATACTCTATGTTTATTTTCTTGTAGATAACTTATCTAGATATACTTGGACCTTCTTTCTAGATCACAAAAGTGAAGCATTATCTTACATTACCAAATATTCCATGTCTATAGAAAATATAAGATAAATTAAAATTGAATACATGACACATGATCATGGTTGTGTGTTTGAAAATCAAGAGTTTGAATCATTTTTCTCACAAAATGGATATAGTCATAATTTATCTGTCCCTAGAACACCTCAACATAATGGAGATCTAGAAAGAAGAAGTTTAACCATGAAAGAGATTGCTAGAATAATGATATGTGAATACAACCTACCTATTTATTTTTGGGTTGAAGCTGTAAATACATAATGATAAATAATCAATATAGTGTTAAATAGACTTATTTTTAATGGGACTCTTTTTGAGTTATGGAACTATCGAAAACCCAAAGTTAGTAACTTCAACATTTTTGGTTGAAAGTTATATATCCTTAATACTATGGATAATCATGTCAAATTTGCATCCAAGAGTGTTGAAGGAATATTTTTAGGATATCCAATTTTTAGTAAATCTTATAGATTTTTAAATAAAAGAACTAAATGTGTGGATGAATCTACCCATGTAAAATTTTATGAAATAGATCTACATGAGCTTAAAACCATTTTAGATAACCTGAACCATGATGTGTCAAATATGGAATTTAATTAAAAATCCTCAAACGATCCTATAAATGAAAATAAGAAAACTTCCAATTCAAGAAATTCCTTAGACTCAATTCACAATGAACCTGAACCTATTGAAAACCATAAAATCAATAGTCTTTCCTTTTCTATAGTTGTTATAACTCTTAATAACAATCCCTTAGATGTTTTTGTAGGTGACTTAGACAAGGTAACTCTTACTAGAGCTTCTCATAGTAATCAGGTTGAACATCAATTATTCTTATCACAACTTGAATCTAAACACATTAATGATGCTGCCATTAATGAATTTTGGGAAATGGATATTCATGAATAACATAATCAGTTTGAATGAAATAAAGTTAGGAAACTTGTTGAAAGTCCCAAGGAAAAATTCACTATAGACACTAAATGGGTGCCTAGAAATAAGGTAGATGAAGCTGGTAACATAGTTATAAATGTGTCAACAGTCGTTGCACAAGGCAGTAGTCATGAAGAAGTAAGTGACAATGAAGAGACCATTGCACTAGTAGCTAGACTTGAAGCCATAATAATTATGCTTGCTTATGATGGACATTTGAATTTCATCCTATATCAAATGGATGTTTAGAGTGCATTCCTAAATGGGTATATAGTTGAGAATTTCTTTGTTGGGAAACCTAATGGTTTTACAATTCCTCATTTTCAAATCATATTTTTAAATTATCAAAGTCTTTATATGCTTTAAAACAAGCTCCAAGAGCTTCATATGCTATGCTAATTATATTTCTTATTTCAAACAGTTTTAAAAAAGGAATAGTTGATCCTACCCTTTTTATAAAATGAATTTCCAGTGATGTTTTAGTAGTTCAAATTTATGTTGATGACACTATTTTTGGATCTTAATGAAATTATTTATGTATTGATTTATCTAAAATGATTCAAAACTATATTTAAATGAGTTTAATGGGTGAAATAAAATTCATTCTTAGATTTGAAATCATTCAAAATAATGATGGTATTATTTTAAATCAATGAAAATACACTAGAGATCTTATAAAACGTTTTTGATTGGATAACACTAAAGTTACTGAAACTCTAATGAGTTCCACTTGTATGTTGGATCATGATGAAGATGGGAAACATTTTGATCAAACCACTTAGATTGGAATTATTGAAATTTTACTCTACTTAACTACTAGTTGAATAGGGATTTTTTTTAGTTTGTGTATGTGAGATCGATTTCATGAAAATCCAAAGCAGCCTCATTTAAAAGTTGTAAAGAGAATTTTTAAATACCTCAAGCATACACCAAATCTAGGATTATTCTATCCTAGAGGATAATCATTTAAACTAGTTAACTATTATAATGTTGTCTTCAGTGGATTAAAGTTATATAGAAAAAGAACCTCTGGAACATGAAACTTTTTAGGAAAGTCACTAGTAGCTTGGTGTTCGATTAATCAAAATTTTGTTGCATTATCTATAATAGATGTAGAATACATAGCTGGGGGTTGTTTTTGTGAACAAATTTTATGGATAAAACACACATTACTAGATTATGGATATCAATTTAGGAACATTCCTATAAATTTTTACAACACAAGTGCTATTAATATCTCTAAAAATATTGTTTCACACTCTAGGACAAAGCATATTGATGTAAGACATTACTTTTTGATAGATCATTATCAAAAGGGTGATATCACTTTGTAATTCATTAGAACTGAATATCACCATTCTGATATATTTCCCAACCCATTAAATTATGAATGAATAGACTACATCATACATAAATAGGTATGATAAACCTTAAGTAAATATCTTACTATTTAATATCATACTACTTCATATTTTACCATCTTAAGACTTATAGTTTCATGTTTACAGTCTCACAATTAGTATTTCTTGGTTATTGTATGAAACATACTGTATATAACAATACCGCCGCATAGTCTATAAATCACACATATTACGGTCTCACCATAAACACTTGTTATTGTCTCACTATGAATGATTGTTACTGTCTCACCGTGAGAGTCAATAACTGCCTCACCGTAAAAATGATTTTTTATTTTATTAAAAAAATAGAACTCGTATTGTTGTGATTACATATTTTACCCTTTTTCTTTCACGTGGTTTTGTATTTGCAATTATTGGTATTCATAAATGATAAAGTAAATGAAGTTTCACTCGTTCATTACTCAATTACACTATTATTCTCTCAAACTGTAACCCTTCTTCAACCCTTCAACCCTTCCGTCTCTCGAACCTTTGGTGAATGCCTTGGATGAAAAGTCCTTCATCATCGACTCCAGAGAAATGAAATTTAAAGAAGAATAAGTTCATGTGTAATTTTTCATCCAGGAGTCCTATTAATCAAAATCTAGTGAACCGAATAGTGGTTCTTGAGAAAGAGATATTCCCTAAGTGGATTATGTCTCATATTTCTCTAGTTTTGAAGGTATTAAAAGATAAAGGTTGGTTATATTGGTTTGAAAAGGATGATATACCTATCTACCAAAAGCTAATAGCACATGTTTATCAGTATATAAAATTTTCATTTGACTCTAAAAGTGCCTATGTTGTAAGAAATTTATTAAATGCCTAGAGATGCACGATTTCTTCAAGGACATTGGATAGATGCCTTAGGATACCTCATGAAGATATTTGTGAATATTACCAAAGAGGTGCTCCACCTCAATGTGAATTCATTATTTTGGAAGATGCCTTGAAAATTTTAACAGTAAATGGAACGAAGATGAGAAACATTGTTCAGAGACTGGATAATGAATATAGACATTTATTTATGTTTAGTCAGAACCAGATTAGCCTTAGAAAAAATTATTTCTCTATACTTAAATATTATGATATATTTTTTATTCATCTCTTGAATAATGGACATAAGATCAATATTTGTATGTATGTCATACACCATACGTTTGAATTGATCAAGACCACATCCAATTAATTCTCCCTATTCTACATGCGACTAATCTCATCCATGATACATGCCAAAGGATTGTTTTGACCAAATAATTAATTTATCAAGGATTATGTGTTTTATCATTCAAATGTTATTATAAAGAGGTTGAAAATTAATTGGAATATTTGAAAAAAGTCATGGGTGGAAGACAATGATAGGATCAATAAAAATTTTGATCCAGTGGAACATCTTATAAGACCAAATGGTATTTCTAATCCGGGTTTGGAATCAGATAAAGTTTTTGAGTATTATGAAGAATAAGAAGAAGATGCTGATGTATCTCCCAGAGAAACATTTCTAGATGAGGAAGATAGTTCTCCTACTCCTTAATTAATAATTGAGAAGGAAATACATGTACCAAAAGAAGTTGTTGATTTGGAAGAACAACCCAATGATGAAGAAGAATCTATTGCTATTGAAATAGAAAAGTATGTTGGAGAAGAGCATATATGATAAGATCTTACATTTATGAAAGAATATTCCCTTGTGGAAATCTTGAAGGAACAATTTGTTTTTGAATACATTCTTTTTGAAGAAGAGAGACTGAAGAAAGCCTTTCAATTGGCTCTAAAATAAATTGTTTAGGAAATACATGATGAATTTTTGGAAATAAACCAATGTCATATGTCTTTGAGTCCTAACAAGTATGAACCTATTGAGGAGGATAATCCCACCAATCTGAAATATGTGGGAGTAAAAAATCTTATTGATCCAAACTCAGTGGACACATAGTATAGATTTCCCAGTTATTTCGATATGAATGAATCACAAGAAGTATCAGCTAAAGGTCTTGAACTTTATACTATATTTAAGTGGAAAATATAACATTATCCTAAATCCATCTCTTCCAAATAACCTAATACTGTCTCAGCTTCTATCTCCTATCCTTCATCAGAACCTCTAACCTTGGTGAATAAATATGACCTAATAGAATTTGGAGAAACCTTTTTGGCTGGGGTTGAAAATATCTTGAATACCCAACCATCTCCTGTAACAAATCTTAGTTAGAGAGTTGATTCACTTTAATTGGAAAAATTAATTTGGTAGATTCAACCCAAAATGCATCATGAGATTCAGGAAGTTGGAGTTGAGAACATACTACTTAGTGATGCAGTACAGACTCTAAGAGGTATGGATGAAGAAATATAGAATGTTATGAATTTGAGACCAGAGAATGATTCTCATCTTGTTGAGACTATTTTTCCTCAAACCCCATAGGATATTTCCTCTCGTATTCAACCTCATTTAGAAACATCTGCTGAAATAGAATTTGAATGAAATAAAGAAATAGTGAAATAGATGTGTGATATTGTTGTCGGTCTTAAGAAGCTAACTCATGTGTATTATGGGTTCCTTAATAATGTTCTCAACAAAAAAAATCTCTTACCTCAGCTGTCACTATTTCTACTGCCTCTGGTAAATCTTCTCAACCATCCTTAGACAATGATCCATTTCGAACAGTTGTCAAAGACTAAATTCATACTCGATTTAGTGGTTTTAATAATTAATCTCTATCTAATGTTATAAAGAATAGTTACAATGTTCTTGATTTGATTCAAATTCATTATAAGATTGCTAATGACGTTCAGCAATAAATTTCCAATAAAGTGGACATATATTTCAACCAGATCATCTCTAAGACTGATATGACCCATCATTTCAAGTACCTTGTGGAAAATATGAGGATTTTTCCTATTACTCAATCCTTCAATACTTATGTTCAAAAGTGCATAGATTTCACTCTTCTATTGGACAATTTTATGGAGAACAAGGATGACATTGAAAAATCTATTCAGCATGGTGGGGATGTCTTTTCTAATTTTATCAAGCTTCTGAGGTCCTATCTTTATGCATATAGTATTTCCATTATTGCTCCTATGGCTTCCCCTTTGAGATCTAGATTCCATACCTTCACCTCTACCTTAGACTCCACTTCCGTGTCGGTCTTTTATGCCCTGTGTTATAGCAGACCCGTAATCCTTGATGAAAAATTTCCCAAGTATTCTACGTCAGCTACATTGGCACCATCTATCTTTTAAGGTCTTCCTTTACCTTCTCAGTTAACCAGCTCAATCCCTTCTTATACCATAACCTATGCTCCTATGACATTTTCTTCCGATCCTAATGGTGAAGTAAAAGAGAATACCATCCAGTAATCCTTGTTGCATTTGTTTTTCTATATACAACTTGTACTGAAACTTTTTTTCTCTAATGAATTGTAAACTTTTATCCTCTTTTCCTACTCACTCATTTTGATAATCCCAAAAGGGGGAGAAATATATATATATATATGTTATATGATCATTGGGAATATATAGTTTCAACAAATATACACTCTAAATTTACATGATTTTGTATCACTAAAAAGGGGGAGATTGTTGGACTCCAAATGTATGAATTGTGTTTTAATGATCACAAATACTTTTCAGTCTATAAACCATGTTAATCCCAGGTAATCTATCTCACCCTAAATGTAAATTTGTTTAGTACAGCTATAAAAAGCACTTAAGGGATACATATTCAGATTAATTATTGTACACTATCATTGATATACATTATAATGATTTATTGGATAAATGATTAATTCTAATCCATTTTATGAATATCGCTTCTTAAGTATGAATATAGATATTTGGCTATGTCTGGGACACTGTGACCAGAAACTATGAACTAGACACTCTAAACAGACACTATGACTAGACACTGTGAACCACACACTGTGAACCGAAAACCGTGAACAAGACATTGTGACAAGAAACCCTGAACGAGACATCATGAACTAGACAATGGGAACCAGCCACTGTGAACCCGACAACATGAATGAGACACAGTTAAACAAACTCCATGAACTAGACACCGTGACCATCCAGACACCTTGACCATCCAAACACCATGGCCAATCCAGAAATTGTTTCTAGGAGACACTGGTTCATAGTGTAACAATTTACAGAAAAACTATGACACCATTTCTTAATCTATTTTTTTTTGTTTTTAAATTTAATCACTAATGGTCATAAAGGAATATTTTAAAAGTACTACAATTATTATTGTTTTTTTATAAACATGTCTTCCGATAGTATGAGGTACGAGGTGCAGAATACATGTAACCTCTCACCTCCAACAAATTCACTCCACGATAAAAGAGTAGTGTGACCGAGAAAAAGTATGTTCCTGAATGTGAAATAACATGAAGCAAGTGTGTGAGCATGACAATGAAGAAAACACATAGAGTAATTTTGAAGAGAGAATTGTCACATAAAACCTGACTCTACTAAAGAACATACGAATCATAATCAAATCCTCGAATGGACAAAATCTTCAACATGAAGAACACACTCTAATATAGTAGACTTGTGATAGTCTATTTTCCATACAAAACATAATTTCTATATCTGCTTTATCATAGAAGTCCAAATCTTTATAAGAAAACACTCAGAGCAATTCTAAACTTATCACATCATTTCTACTATGTTTTTATCATTTTGTAAGCTTTTGAGTAGTGTGTGTATATGTATAACAACACACTATATATCCTTAATTAAATAGAATGATACAAGATATAGTTTCTCAAAAATCTTTTTACACTTTTGTATACCCACAAATAAAGGGGTAATTGGTCCTTGTGTTTCCTGGTAGTTTGTACCCAAATTGAACTGTGGAAGAGGTCGTTTGACTAGGACAATCCTGTGTACTGTTGTTAACCCTGATCCAGGGTGTGAATCAAGTTTATTTGTATAAAAAACTTGGTGGTTGGTGACCACCCTGTGTAGTGGATTAGGACTCAGCTTGAGAATGATCCAATTGTTTTATATTCGTTGTGCTGTTAAATTTAGTGTTATCTGCTTCACTATTTAACTCAAAATTCACTAAATTCACTTTTGATAGTTAATCTTTTAAAGACGCTATAATTATTTTTACCTTATTAGAATAGTTTCATAAGTAATATGACTAATTACTATTAAAATTAATAATAATTAATCAATCTTCTATGATGTTATTTAAACAGTTAGGAATTCATAACTGTATTAATTTGAATAACTGGGATGTATTTAAATTTATTTGTGAAACCTTATAAGAATATTTTTTAACAGAAATTTTTATAGAAACTCAATTTAACCCCCCCCCCCCTCTTGAGTGATATAATCTGACCAACATAATGCTTTAACATAGACAACATATACATGATTTAGACCAGAACCATTTGGATTTTTGCACTGATTTATCCAAGTGTGATCATCTTATAATGACTATTTTCAACGTCCTAGATCTATATTTTCCTACAAAATATAAAATCATTAATATTTTTTAATAATTTAAAATTATAAAAACACTATCCAAAAAAAGAAGATAAATAATTACAACTACTTCTTATAAATTTCCATTATTTACGGGCAACATAACTTCAAGTTGATTGATGACTACTCTTTTGCCCGACTGCTCATTTTCATGAAACTTTCTCCCATTGATATGACAATGAAGAATATGCTCGGATTTACGCATATCCATTCAAGTACATATGAGAATGTATAAGCGTACCTCCGAGAAGATTCTTCATTCTGATTTAGTGTGTGAAAGATGGAAGTAAATGAGCCATCAGACCAAGGAGACCCCTTTTCATCGATGAATCATCTTTTTGAAACTGTCACCACCTGATAAAAATTATAAAATATGTGGTCCTCCAAATTCATATTCAAACTTGTGCATACGAGATTGGATATGGATTCGTAGAAGCATACTTTTCACAATGTTTTGAGTCTGTGAGAGTTGAAAGGAGAAGTGTCATCGTTAACAAAGAGTTCTTCTAGTCTACTAGAAATTGTGACGAGTTATTATAATTTTTTATAATTTATTTTATTTCCAATTATTACTAATAATTCCTAATTAATCTTAATTATTCTTAATTATTCCAAATTAATCCTAATTATTTATAATAAATCCTAATTTTTCTAACTAATTTTAGTCATTGATAATTAATCATAATTATTTCTAATTAATCCTCATTATTCCTAATTATTGAAAATTGTTGCTAATTATAAGCAATTATTGCTAATTATTTATAATTATCGAAAATTGTTATTAATTATTCATAATTATTCCAAATTATTTCTAATTATTGTTAATTATTCCAAATTAATCCTATTTATTTTTAATTATTCTTAATTATTTGGAAATATTACAAATTATTGCTAATAATTACTATTTATTCTTAATTATTCTTAATTATTCTTAATTATTCTTAATTATCTTCAATTATTCCTAATTATTTCTAATTAATGTGAATTATTGCTAATTTTTTCTAATTATTGCATATTGTTGCAAAAAATTTCTAATTATTAATAATTATTCATAATTATTGATAATTATTGGTAATTATTCCTAAATATTCCTAATTATTCCTAATCATTCCTCATTATTTCTTAATATTCCTATTTATTCTTAATTATTGATAATTATTCCTATTTATGCATATTTATTCCTACTTATTTTTATTTATTGTTAATTATATCTAATTATTGGTAATTATTGCTAGTTATTGATAATTATTTCTATTTATTGCTATTTATTTCTAATTTTTGAATATTATTTCGAATTATTAGTATTTATTGCTCATTATTACTAATTATTATCAATATTTCTACTTATAGTTAATTATTAGATTTTACAACTAATTATTAATAATTATTAGTAATTATTTCTATTTATTACTAATTATTAGAAATTAAAACTATTTACTACCATTTATTACTATTTATTAATGCTTTTTTTCTATTTATTACTATTTATTACTATTTATTACTATTTATTACTATTTATTAATAATTATTATGAATTGTTACCAATTATAACTAATTATTACAAATTATTAATAATTATTACCTTTTATTACTAATTATTACTAATAATTACAAATTATTACAAATTATTACTAATTATTCCTATTTATTACTCCTTATTAAAATTTATTACTATTTATTAGTTATTATTACTAATAATTATTAATTATTACTTATTATTACTTATTATTACTATTATTAATAATTATTACTAATTATTACGAATTATTACGAATTATTACTAATTATTACTAATTATTACTAATTATTATTATTTATAAGTAATTAATAATTATTATTACAATTTATTACAATTTATTGTTATTAAATGATATTTATTACTAATTATTACTAAATATTAATTATTATTACTAATAATTACTAATAATTACTAATTCTTACTAATAATTACAAATTGTTACTAATAATTACTAACTGTTACTAATTATTAATAATTATTACTAATTATTACTACATATAACTAATTATTAATAATTATTACTAATGATTACTAATTATTACTAATTATTACTAATTATTATAAATTAATACTAATTATTAATTTTATTACATTTTATTACAATTTATTACAATTTATTAATATTTATCGCTATTTATTACTATTTATTACTAATTGTTACTGATTATGAGTAATTATTACTAATTATTCCTAACAATTATCAATTATTACTAATTATAACTATTTATTACTATTTATGACTAATTATTTTTATTTATTACTAATTATTTTTATTTATTACTAATTTCTAGTATTTATTAATATTCATTACTAATTAGTATGAATTGTTATAAATTATTAGAATTTATAACAAGTTATTTTTATTTATTAGTAATTATTATTATTTGTTACTAATTTTTAGAATTTATTACTAATTATTAGTATTTGTTACTAATTATTAGTATTTATTACTAATTATTAGAGTTTAATACTAATTATTACTAATTATTACTATTTATTACAAATTATTAGTAATTATTACTAATTATTTCTATTTATTTCTATTTATTGGTATTTATTACTATTTATTACTATTTTCACTATTTGTTACTAATTATTACTAATTATTACTGTTTATTACTATTTATTAGTAATTATTAACAATTATTAATATTTATTAGTATTTATTACTATTTATATGTATTTATTCCTATTTATTAGTATTAATTAGTAATAATTAATATTTATTACTATTTAAAACTATTTATTTCTAATTATTACTATATTTACTAATTGTTACTAATCATTATTATTTATTACTAATTATTAGCATTTATTAATAATTAATAATATTTATTACAAATTATTAGTATTTATTACTAATTATTATTTTTTATAACTAATTATTATTATTTCTTACTAGTTGTAAATATTTATTACTATTTTTTCTTAATTATAACTAATTTTCATTAATTACTATTAATTACAACAAAATACAACTACTAATAACTTATTATAGCTAATTATTTATATACATTACTAATTATCCTTAATAATTATTAATTTTTACTAATTACTATGAATTAGTTATAATAATTTCATTTTATTGTTACAAATAAATAATGATGACAAAAACAAATTTAAATATAACTTAATTACAACCAATCAACATTAAATAAAATTAATATAAAGAAATAAAATAAATAATATTGTAAATAAAACATAAATACCTTTAAACACGATCTCATAAAATTGTAGACCGCTTCAAAACATCTTCGTAAAAAAACTAACTCTGAAAAATATTCACTCTAAAATTTGTCTTTAAAGAACTAAAGAATGTAGGAATTGAGAGGAAGGAAAAAACAAGATGGGGTATATATGGGTCAGATTAGTTGTGATAGGACTATTTACGATGATAATCCTTTCGCAAATAGAATTTTTAGCCATGGGAAATGTCTTTAATACCTTCTGTTAGGTCTTGTCGCTAAAAGTAACATGCCGCCACACTATTAGCGATAAGACAACATCCCATCGCAAATAGTTTTTTACCACAGCTGGGTATTTGCAATGCGTCTCATCACTAATACCCTCCAACGGATGAAATAGTTGCAACGGGGGATCCCCTATCGCAGCTAGTGTAAACGCCTACCGTTTTTTTCAGCAGAAGGTGCATACCCATCACAAATACCCTTTCACGTGATTTGGCGTGCCAACCGCATGTAGGTTTTTGTGACTGGATTTGTGTGAAAATCCATGAAAACTACGAATACTCGTAACATTTGTTGGTCTTGGCCATTTATCAACCACATTTTCTAATAGCATCAACTATTATATGAAACATATTTACAAATTTTTGAATAAAATAGATCTATTATAAAGAAAATTTACAATTGCTAAATTTTCAATTTAATAACTTTTCATTAAGGGTTTGTAGAATAATGATTAGACGTTTTTCATGATCCTCATAACTTTTTTAATAAATTATAATACCATATATAAAAATGAAAAAAAGTTATTCAAATATTCTAAAATATTCTATTAGTAAGATCTATAAATACAATAGCATATATTTTCAACCAAAAGTGAATAACGTCAAACTCAAAATGCCCTTATCTAGTTTGGGATATTGTTTTCATATTTTATCCTCCTACATCTTATACTTAAGGTACCCAAATCTCATGAAAATCTTAAAAAACATTTTGATCACCCTAGTCCTAATCGATCAAGTTATATATATGAGAAGAATGACACTTATTCTTAATAATGATGTTAATCAATTATCTATATTCCATACAAATCCTTATAAACCCATCATTATTTTTAATAAAAAATTAGTGTTCCCTAAAGTGAAGTACTCACAAGAATGAAAATATTCTATAGAAACTCTTGTAATTACTTTTTCAATTACACATTTTCTAAAAACATCTCTATTAATTTGTAGTTTAGAAATAGGGTTTTCATCAAGGGCTAAATCAATTGTAATTTTTACCTCCCCATCAGTTATAATAGTATGAAAATCAATTGTAAAAATACAATCTATACCAATAATAACATAAAATTATAACATGAAAAAGACAATAAGGTTTGTAGGTAAATTATTTTCATATACATCGAGAAGATGATTTTATTAAAAAAATTCGTATTAATTTTTCCACCATTTTTATTAACAATAAGTTCATGATTAATTTCATGAGGTGAAATTTCTAAATTTCTAGAAAAATTATCAAATATGAATGAATGTTTAGACTGTAAATCAAACAAGACATGAGAAAAATCTGTTTAAAAAACAATAAGCATGATACCACTTCATTGTATGACTCAAAATATGCTAATGTAGTTGCAAAGGGTTCCACCACGCCATTTAATTTAGGGTTTTGTAGCTTCCGATCATTTGGGTTTCTATTCTGATAGTGATATTCATAAATACCCGTCTCATTACATTTAATATATTTTAATTTCTATATTTAGAAATTTTCATTAACCACTAAAATTATCTTTCTCATCGAAATTACTAGCAATATTCCAAAAAATCCCATATTAGAATCACTTATCAGAGTTCAAAATGCATTCTTCAGTGTGTTTTTACCATAATTATGCCAAAATGAAAACATAATTTTCTTTCCATTAATAAAATTTGACATATTATTTTATTTTTTACACCTTGAACACTTTTATACTAGTTTTCAAATAACATATGATTAATAGAAAACTCAATTTCCTCCTTCATTGAAGATCAATCAATTCTTTCATACCTATTGAATTCAGATAAATTCAATATCCTTCAATATTTTTTCATCACTCTTGAAAAAAATGAATTATTTTACTATCAATATCCCTAATAAAATTCAGAGAGTAAATTGATAATAGAAGAAAATTTTCTTCATATGTAGCCCCTAAATCCTCCACCTTAATTAATTCTTTAAATTGTTTTCCATCCTATGTCCATCCACCTTAGGAAAATATATCTCAAAGAAAATATTTTTTAATTTTTCTCATTGAAAAGATACAATGGCTTTGCTTTCACATATATTATTGACCATTGACCAACACTAGTCAGCTTCACCTCCAAAATAGTAAATTTCAGTACTAACTTTTCATTGTCTATGTAACCCATGACATCAAAAGTCATTTCTATATTTTTAATCCACCCTTTTTCTACCACTGGGTCAGAATATCTACTTATTGTAGGAGGGTGTTTCCTCATAAAATGTTCCACCACATACATATTCATATGAGGTTGATTTATCTCATCAACTTCAAAGATATTTCCTCCATTTATATCCTAGTAAATTTATACATTACTATTCAAAATTTTTAGTTCCAATTCCCACAAATCAAGTTTCTAGATTCAGAAGGATATCATCCATTAAGTGTCCTCCTACTTCAGCATCCATATTTCTTCTATGAAAAAAACATTTTGAATATACACATTTTAGATGAAGAAATAATGTAATATTTAATTTTATATCTTTTCAGCTTTTCCATAAACTAGAAAACATTTATGGGCATTCTATTAAGATTGTCATAACCCCCCTAATGTTCTCAAAAACCTATCTCTGGAACAAACTATAATGCACCATCCATAAACATTACATAATCTATTAAATTCAACAGGAATTCAATTTCATACATTATGATATATATTAATGGTTTAGATATTTAGGTTATTAGTTTATAATATATTCATAGTAACTCATATAATTAAAGAGTATACACTTCTACTTAATAACCATTTTAACAATTTGAAACATTTAGAATAAAACATGATTTATTTTTAAAACAAAACATCATGACTTTAAATGTGAATTATTCCTTTCCTTTACCCATCAGTAAAATGTTATTTTTTAAAACATGGGATTAGAAAAAAAATTATTAAAGGAAATAAAATGGAAGGAAAACATAGTTAGTCTATGAAAGATATTTTTTCACAAATTTATAATTTTTAAACATAAAACATAAGATCTTTATCATAAAAATGACATCATATGATTACTATAAAACCATATAAATCATGAATACATCATGAAGCTTAACATATGAAATCATTTTTATTTCATTATCACATATAATGTATCTCTCCTAGCTATATATGGAGTAACCATGATGGTGACACAATGAATAACCGTTGCAGTGTGTTCCCATAATCTCTTAAGAGAAACCTAACAAATTAACACCATACCTTTATCCAAGGAATTGGATATCAATAATAGGATCAAAACCCAATGTTTATCCTGAAACCACCCATCATCATAAAAATTTCCATTAACCATTACATTATCAAAACATGTAAGTATATCATATATGAAACATTCTTGAGGAAAATTAATTTACAATTTTTTTAATCACCTTTCATTTTCAAAAAGTTCTACACTTATAAATAAAACAACTTATTTAAAAATAAACATGAAAATAGTTAATGGAAACATAAAATAAAAAATAAACCATAAATGATGGAAAACATTCTTCTACTGTAAGGGTAAGAAACTTTTCTTAAGTAAAAAGGGTTGTAACTTGAAAATATGATATTCGAAAATAATGTCTCTTTCCATATGTATGAAAGTGTTCTACACTTGTACTAAATAACTTGGATAATATAATTAGAGTCATTAATTACATAATTAAAACCCATTTTCTCATATACATATATTATTACCATTTTATTAAGTTTATTCATGGCCATTTCTATGAGTTATAAATATGAAAATCATTTTTCCAAGAGTGTTCATTTCATGCCATTACATTTGGTTCCCTTCAGTATAATTATGGGAGTTATTTGTAAAATGTAAGAAGAATTATAAAAGTGGGAAAACATAAAATAGTATTTTTTTAATAATTTTAATTTATTTCATATATAATATTTTTTCAGATATGACGACGATTCATTAGATAAAATATTAATGATAAATGTTTTGTTTTTTGAGGTTTTTCCATGAATCATAAACTAGTTTTATTTTATTTAATATTATGTCTATAAATTTGTTATAGAACATTAAAAAAGATTTAATATAAATATTAAAACATACATTAACCATAATAATGGTTTTATTACAATCCTTGGTTATGATAAAGGAAATTGAAAACTCTTCATCCATGAAAGTGCTAAATCGACGTGTCATTGAGAATGTCTTTAATTTTTGTATAAGATTATATGAGAATAGTTTTGATGATGGATATTGAAAAAAAAAATTTATAATATATGTATAAAAATGTTTTTTTCATTTCTCATTGGATTGGTTAGATAAGGATAATGTCAAAATAAATAAATAAATCAATAATTTTAAAGTGAAAGAATAAAGGATTTTACCTCTTGAATGTCGTCTCTCTAAGAACCACATTAACGCACTCAGTTTTTGTCTATTGGTGAGATCATCTAGTCTTGGAACTGGGGACATGGCTTTGGAAGGTAATTTGGATGAATTTAAAAAATATATAAGGTATTAGACTTTTTGGGAGAGGGTGTGGCGAAGGATGGTATTTATAGGGAGAGAAGAGGTGTCTTTTTAATATTTTATTCATTTGTCTAATATTTTGTTTCAATAATATAAATAGTTTTAGATGTTGTGAATAATTATAGTAAATAGTTATTGTATGTTAGAATTAATTGATTATTACCTCATATATACATCATCCATGACCTAATAATTTATTTATTTATTTATACCTTAAATTATCGTATTTCACTATTTACCAAAAATTCAACTATTTTAGAAAAATACAATAATTTCCCCCTAAATATATTTCATCATTAATAATTCCAAAATGAAATCTTATTTTGAAAATAATTTTTTATATATGAGAAATTAAAATTTTAATTTAAATCATGATTTTTGAGAAAAATATAGTTTTATATATTATATATTTTTTAAAACTTATTGAAAAATGAAATAACGTTTCATAAAATTGTATTTTTATAAATACAAAAAATATTAATTTATTAATTAATATTATCAAAATATGTTTCATTTAATATACTTATATTAATTGTAAAATTATAAATTAATGTTTATGTTTCACTAAAATTACAACACATAATATATCTTTAATAAAACATTTAGTTACTTATACAATTAAATGTATATCATATTTTAACTTATAAGATAAATTAATTTTATTTATACTTTCACAGGTGAGGATATTACACTTATAGTATTGATTATTTATTTTCAATATACACCACTTGTTTTTTTATACATTTATACTGAGTGTAACTATAAAAAAATATTCTATATGTACACGAGTTGCTTCAATTCCAGCTAAATCACAACTAGTGACTACCACTATTACATATCTCATACATATTTATTTCCAATAAATCTTGAGTGTTTTTAAGATGATTTTGGAATTATATAATAATATCATTATGAGTTTAATAAATCGATATATATACGGTGTTCTTTTTTATACATTTAGAATTTCTAAATATAAATAAATATATTGGTAATTTTTTATATTACATATTCATAAAATTCAATTAATATTGTAGAATATTTAATTAAATAGTTTTACAAAATTTATTAAAAACACAAGTGTTTGTGTGGGGTTTAATTTTTTTAAATATAAATAAATTTTGGATAAATAATGATAATGTTTTTTTATATAGAAAAAGTTTTAATATTAATTTAATTTTTAATTGATGGGAAATAAGTATAATAACTCTTAATATTTAAAAGTCCATTTTTGTAAGGAAACTTATTTTTAATATATATTTTGTAATATTTTAAAATTTATTTTTATTATATATAAAAATGTTTTTCTTAAAAGAAGTATAAATTTAGATTAATCATTTGCAATTTGTGAGGATGATTTATATTATATGTTTAGTAACAAAAATAATCACCATATTATATTACTAAATAAGATAAAATGAATAAAAAGTGGTCATCCAAAATAGTATAACTTTATCTAAACTAAAATTACACATAGACCTTTTAAAATATATTATATATATATAAATATCAACCCCATAAGTCATATGGAAATTTCTAAACCTAACTCACTGAACTCCCATGTGGTTCTATATTTACCCTTCACTTTACTTTAGTTTTAAGGAAATTATTGTTCTCTTTCACATATGAATGTATCTCCATTACAATCCCTTCAAGACGCATTTTTTATTAAAATTACCTTTAGCCTATGCATATATTACATCAACTATAATCTGAATCCATGTATGGAAGCATGAGGGATAATAATGTTTCCCATTTCCTCTAATTGAATGGGCTTATTCAAGAAAATATTCAAGTCTCTAAATGAAGTATTAAAAAATAAAAAACTATTTCTTCCTTATCAATATCATCCACCCCTATGAAAACCTATTCTAAAAATTATAATATAATTTTTTAGCATCATTATTATGCTAAACAGTCATAATGTGGATAGAGAAACCATTTCCTATCTCCCTACGATTCACTAGAAAACGATGTTTTGTCTCATGATACATTAATGCTACTAACTCTATGAATGAAATATTTATTTTTTAATCCCCTCCCTATATGGGTGGAAATAAAAATTTATTTAATGAATAAAAATGACATACCTAAAATTATTAATTTTCATAAAAGGTAATATTCATGTCATAACATGTAATTAATATAAAAAATTTAGTAATTTAAAAATACCAAAACAATCTCATCAATGATTATATCTTCACAAATCATAATAAACATTCAAGGAATTGAATTATATATAAATTAATAATTGGTAATCCTATATTATAATACCATAAACCATGAATAAATGATTAAATGTCAATCAAATAATAGAGAAAAATATTGAATCTCCATCTAATTTTAAAAAAACTTTCTTTTAAAATAATTTTAATTCATTCAACATGTTATGATAAACACTACATAAATCATAATTGAATACTTTTTTATTAACAAAAAATATAAATAAATTATAATATATTCAAATAAAATTGTAAAATTAATTTATTTTTCTTATTCAAATTACAAAATATAATATATTATAAAGATATTAATTGGATTTTTTTTAAATTATGTATTATTATTGGATTTAATGGATTTGAGAAATTATGTCCATAATTTTTTTTTATAAAATTAAAAAAAATTAATGTAATCCATTAATTTTTTATGTAGTTATAATTAATTATAATATATTAATTCGTAGATAAAAAAGATTTTAAAAAGTATTTTTATTATTTTTTTGAACAAATAAAATCATTTAGGTAGTGTATTAGAGAGTTGGAAAAGTAATTTATATTAATATATAAAAAGAGAAAAATAATTCATATTTATTATAATTGTTTTTTAAATTTAGGTAAAATCATCTAGTAGAAAAACACCTATATTTCAGAAAATAATGCTTATATGAATAAACTAATTTTATCTTAATACATTGAATTAAAAATGCATTATGATTTAATTAAATGTTAGTATTTTATATAGAATATATTAACATACATCTAGTAGTTTTTAAAAGTTAATTAATAAGAATAAATTTATTTTCATCTCTAAAAATACATTTCTTTCTAACATTGGTTATTTATGTATTTTTGTGACGAAAATGGAATTATTATTATTTTTCCCTATTTAAATTTAAATCAGATAAAAAAATGCTATATTTCAAATTAAAAATTTAAATTTATTTTATAAGTTAAATATTATTTTTATTAATTATGAATATTTTACATGGTAAAATTTATTTTATAGTGGTATGAGTTAAATTGCATTAAAACCAGGCGACAAGGTTTCAAATATTATAAAACCTCATCATTAATTTATAGGATGATGGAATTTTGATCTCCAGTTATTCTATTTTTTATTTAATTAATTATATAAAAAAATTTGATAAATAAATTTATTATGTTTATACAATTATAATATTTAAAACAGTTTCATCCACTTAATTAAAAAAGGGATCCTCCCCCCTAACTTCTCAACACACTTTGTGCAACATAGCTCTACCATGATCTATATAAATCACGTTACAATGCCCTTATAAATATCCGATATGTACATTTAAATCGAAATTAATTATCCAATAAGGATCAATTTGATATATAATGAATTATTCCAAAGGATTATAATGTTATGGAAGTTTCAGCAATGCAGATGATCGAGGATATGGTTTATGATAAAATCTCACTTTTATTCTGGATTATTCATGTTCAACATTCCTTTAAAGAAATTTTCTATTATCTCTATCCTAAATCCCATAAATTTTATAATTATATAATTATATTTGGGGTTTCATGTATTTGTTAGATTCCCTCCGCATTGGTACTCAAAAAGATTAATATAATTCTTTCTATGAAAATCTCACATTACTCCTTTAATATTGGGAATCATTTCCTTCTATGTCCATGTCAATTAGTTTTTACAACAATTATAATCTCTATTACAAAATTATAATTTAAGGGCATTAATAATAATCTTTTAATTTCATATAATTGTAGGTATTTTTAATTTTATCCATATGGGTAGATTCTCATTATAATGTTTTCTATACTGGTCAATTTTTTATTCTTTCTAATGGAATAAAAACAATATTTTCTTAATTTATATTATTTAATATCATATTTTTAAATGAAAAAAAATAATTTTTATGAATTTAAATCTTAAAAACTATATTTTTTCATAAAAATCCTATTCCCATTATTATTTTTATTTTATTAGTTTTTTGAAAAATGAGAACAAAAGGAAATGAATAATTATTCTTGTTTCCAAAACAATGTTTTTAATTCATCATAAAAATATTTTTCATCTAATAGAACCAAATTTGATATTTATTTTTCTCAAAAGAGAAATAATCAATTTATATATCTATATTTTTTTATGGTTGGCTTGTGATGGAATTTTATGAATGTTTTGTGAAACCTATTTTTACCATGTTTTTATTGATCTATGACGAAGTGAATTATGTTTTCTAATCTTGTGCAACAAAAATGTGTGGTTTTAGTTATGTTATTGGTTTGAATGAAATAATATATACCTAAAATGAATTAACAATGAATTTATATCTCCTTATATTCTATGTAATGTATTTAGAGAATGAAATCAACCCACTAAGGGACATTGTAAAAAAAGTTTTAAATGGAATGACGAGTGAAGAAAAGTGTTTTATAGGACTCCATCTCTTATGTGACTATAGATATAGCATTGCACCTGTACATGGGAAATTATTTTTTCTCTAATTTTTATTACACCCTATTATTTCATATTATTATTATTATCATTTCTAATCATATATCATGATTTACTAATGATTTCTTATCACTCTAATGCAAACTCATCATTGATGTATCAATATTTTATGATCTAAAAATGAATGGATAGGATTATTAAATATGATAAGTATTTAATCATGACCTTATGATCATATTATTGTCACTTATGATCTTTTATTCAAATATCTCAGGTTTGAGAATACTGACCAACTAATATCAACATTCCATCTATTTCTTTTTTCAATGGTTATGATGAAATGTATTAATAATGAAATGTATACAAGATTAATATTTTTGAAAAATGATGGTGGTATGTGATGAATATTGTTCAAAAAAATTATTTTCTATCTAGACTCTAAAGTCCTTAATATTTTAGGGTTCTAAAGCATTAATTATTGTGAGATGCAATTAGATTTCATATAAAATGATAAAATAACTTTGTATATCATGATCTATTAACCTCAGTTTGTATCAAAGAATTGTTCAGTTATTTTGGGGACATGGTTTTGAATATTTTGGGAGATTATAATAAAAAACAAATGATATAATAGATATTGAATGGAAACTTAGTGACATAGTTAAAACTACTATGTCATAATTTATGATTTTTTTATATTCAATTTTCATAATTCTATGATTTATTAATTTGATTAAAGTTGATTTATGCTAGAAATAATCATTTTGGATCTAGGTTATGTTTGAAACCTCATGGAATCAGTTGAATAAAGAATGTAATGGTAAACTATATGATTATCATCATGATAAAATAAATCGAGTGGAAGTTATGAGTTAAAATCATATAGATATACCCACACAAATCCCTCAATCTATGGACAATGTCACAAATCATTATGAGATTCTAAATGAAAAAACTTAAGGAAGAAGTCATAAATTAGTGAATTCTGTGTCAATTTACACCTTATTTTAGTGGGTTATCTATTTTCCTTATTGAAGAGAAATTTATTAATTATATAGAAATATTAATTTTCATTCAATAGTGGTCATTCTATTTGATTACTATTATGGTCTTATATCATTTAGTTGTTGAATCTGATCATTGGTTGAATCTTATCAACAATACAAAGTAAGAGGTTGAAATTGACATAATGAAATGGGAAGAGTTTAAGAATTTATTTTTTCAATATGTATTTTACATGAACATTTCATATTAAAATTGAGAGGATTATCATAGAAGTAAAATGTAGAAGGGTAATGAATCTCTTCATTCATACGTGGAAAATTTCACCATAAATTCAACATACACATTTTTTAATCGTCGACCATAAAATAGGAATTTATAAATTCTTTAGTGCCTTAAAACCTAGTATTTAGAAATTTTTGGGTATTAGAGATAGGGAATCAATAAATAAATAAATCAATCTATTCTCAAGGAAGAAATGGAGAGTGACCACCATTGATTCATGTGGTTATGTGTACATGAAGAGAAAAATGAATTTTTGAGGTGTTTCTTATAATAAAACCCATATTGTATAAAAAATTAATGATTCTTTATTCTAGAAACGTTTAATGAAGCAGGGACTAAATTTACATCATGGTATATGTATGTGGTTCATGTATGGAAAATAAAAATATATAGAAAATGAAAATGTAGAGTCATATTAATGATGAAAATATTATTATAGTTTCATAGATGATAGAAATTATACTAATATTTTCTTGAATCCAATGGTGAATGATGTAAATAAACATTAAAAATATGATAATCTAATATATAAAGATAATTCCAATGAAATCACTACATCTAACGTGTATCTTGATAAAAATAAAATAGTCAGAAGGTTTACATTTCATCCACTCTAGAATATCAAATTTCAAATAGGATTCAATATCTACCAACTATTTTATATCTGTAGAATATTCCAATAATATGGAATAACCCACTAAATTTTATGTTATTAAACAATTGGTGAAAAGTAATAATGTAATGACTATTTCACTTAATTTATATAAATCATATATGATTTAAATTTGTTGTATTTTTTCCAATATGACATATAATTCTATCTATAGTTGATGTTTTTGTTCTTTTTTGCATGTTTTGGGTCACTCAAAATATATCCATTTTCAACTACCGAGGAGAAGAAGTATCATTGATATCCTGACTAAAACTATGATATTCGGATATTATAAATACGAGTATGAAATTTTAATAGAAATAAATTCAATAATATTGATCAAAATACCTACTCTATTGCGGTACCTTCTGTAAATAGTTGGTGAGAAAATCAAAATTGGAGATACACCAGTTTTTTATTGAATTTAAAGATTTATTTTATAAAGTGTTTCATATTCCACTCTTAAATGTTGATTTTATATTATAAATAGCACTCATACATAGCACGGTACACATTTCAACGACTCCACAAATAATAGTCCGAATAAATTTATAGGAATATAATAACAACACTTAATGATAGACTAGAAAATTGAATCATGTACCCTTGTGAATCACCATAATTTTCTCCTTTTTGTTTTTTTAATGAAATATTGTTAAATGCTTCATTGAATATATTATCTAAAGCATAAAATTATCACTTTCATGAAAAAATATCAAATACCATATATTGATATGTTTTTTGACCAATAAAAAAATATCAATAATTCCCAATGATTTTACATCAATATGTATATAAGAAATTTTTTTTAAAAAAATGTAGATATACTAATTATAACACTCTATATGAGGTATTGACCCTATGAATTTATAGTGAATCTCTTTAGACATTTGAGTTCTACGATATCATCATGTAGAATTGAATATTGTCTTCATATATTTATGTGATATTTTTTATAGTATTTATTGATGATATTCCAATGTATTTCAAAAGCAATGAAAAACAAGAATATTATCTGAAAAATTTGTTAAAGACATGAATAAAGAAGAAGAAATTTTCCAAATTTAAAAATATTGAATTATTTTTATAGAAATAATAATTTCTCGGTTATGTATTTTTGATAAAGGGTACATAGATGTATATATATAATATAGAAGTTAATGAATACTTTTGTAAACCAACCACACTGATGAGAAGTCAAATTTTCATTGTAATTTCTTAACTCAAACGTTACATTGTGAGAAATTTCTCAGGGATTCCAAATTAACATTATAAAAATATGTGAATGGGATCCATGTTACTTTAGATATTTTACTGTGAGGAAAATTTCAAGTAGATGAATAGATGTTTGATAAATGGAAATTAAGGTATTTTTATGTTCCCTCATAAAAAATTATATGGTGGTAGTCCATGCCTCATTCAAAATAATGATTTATGATAACAATTACCCAATTCATGATTTTGATAATCCGAAGTAATTTTCTCATTGAAAATATGTAGGAATTATGATTATAGTGAAAGGTGTGGTAAATACATTGATCACAAAAGCACGTAGTGTGCATTAACATAAAAACATTTTATTATATTCAAAAGGATATAGTTATACATGATTAAATATTATGATTGCTCAATATATTACAACATTTGGAAGAAAAACAATGTAGTGGATATACTATGTCAAAAGGAAAAGGTTATCTTGTAAATTAAGAGGACTGAATGAGAACATGTACATAAGAGTTTGTATAAGATAGACCTTGAAATAATTAGAATATAGGGAAAATCCAATATTTATAAATGTAAATCTCAACCATTGATATATATGAGGAATACTGAGGAACAATAAGATTATTTTGAATTCAAAAAGAATGTAAAGTTTGTTACACATGAGCCACAACACAGTTGTTGAGGAATCATTAAGTGCATCAAGGACACCCGAGATCAAATCTTGGAGGAGGAGAATTTATGGGGCAACTCTAATAGGACTATAGTAGGAATTGTGAAGTACTGTACTGGGTACTGTAGCAGTAACTGTGCGGAATTGTAGGTGGTACTATAGAGGGAACTATTGAAGGCACTATTTGGCACTGTAGTAGATGGTAATATTCCCCTATTTGGGCCTTCAGGAAACAGATTTGGTCCTCGAGTCCATTAAGGCCTTCGGGACACCAATGCCTTCATGTCAGTATAGTCTTCAGGCCACCTCATGGTTTTCGTGCCACCATAAGTGTAGATGAAAACTAGAAAACCACCAAGGAATAAGCTTCAGAAGGAGGATGAGAAGAGATATTTCACCATAATAAAATCTAAAATGGATTTCAATAATGAATTGGTATTGAACCTACCATTTGTAGAAGCATTTCATGCATGGGAATGACTGGATGAAAATCCATGCGACGGTGGAGAGCTGATTTCACGATGACGATATTGGGGAGGAGCAATCTGAAGTAGTTATTCTGGGTTATATGTAATGTTTGAAGCCTATGGGAATTGAATATGTTTATGTCCTACCGGCCATGTCTTACTTACGCCTACGGGCCTTATAAGGGTTTCACATCACCCATTGAAAGGTAAATTATCAAAAATCAATATAAAATGAAGGCCTTCAGGCCATTGGAGGAGGTAAAGAACGTTTCTTAGATAAAATAAAAAACATATGTAATTGTATGATTCAAGAACTCTATATGTGTCCCATCAATAAAATAATTGAATATGGATATTTTGAATGAATATACAATTGTGATTCAATATCTATACTCGAATTATAATGATATAAAACTATATTTTATATTATATTTTGGGGTAACATGAAAATGGATGTTGTTAAATATGAATCTCAATGATCAGTATGTGATAATGCTATGGATGTTACTTGAAATAAAAATAGGATGATGAAAAAATTACCAACACATATATGTATATTAGAATAAATCACCATAGACATCTTCATAAAAATCCACATGAAGTAAAAAAGGAAATAATATTGTTTCAGTGCTACTTGACCACAACAATAATTCATCACATTTAATTGCAATTAGAGATAATTTTTCACTTGGTAAAATATCATATATAAACATTAAGGAAGTGGTCAGCTATATAGAGTATTACTATAACTATATCACATCAATATTTAATGATTACCATGATGTTTGAGATACGTATTTATTACTAATTTAATATGAAGTTAAATATTAAAATGACATATCATATATAAATATATGGTTAGTATGAGAAGACTTTTCAACCCATTAAAGATATGATGGGAGAATCCTCTACTTATTTCAATTGTGGTTAGGATCAACACTATCCTCTTGTGGAAATTTCTTACCTGAATTTCTTCCACTCAAAAATTATGATGGGGAAATTTTAAACCTTTTATATAATGAACTATATAACTCAAATGGCCTAGGATGATTTTTAGGAATGTAAGATATTGGGTCCCAATCAAGCTATGGAAGTGGTAGTGAAGTGTAGATAAAATCAACAACACATTCATGAATCTTGTAGTCAAAGTGATGTTATGATTCCCATTATTGGTGATATCTATATATTGATGATAGTTGTAATGTTTTTTTAAAATATATACATAGATAAAGGTTATGATATTTTTAAATAAGGGGAGGTTTAAACCTAGTTAACTGATTCCCATTATGATTCTTGATTATATCGAGTCAATAATATAACTTATCTTATTGAAATTAAATAAAACATATCTTACTTTCATGATGTGTTTCATATATACATTATAAGAAAATACAAACCTAGTACATAATATTAACTAAACTCCAATGTTACACTAATATAGCATGGTATTTAATAGTAGGAATTACTACAAGAGATTTTGGATCAAATTGATAGTTTTTTAATAATAATACCTCCAACATGATTAATGTTTCGTGGTGAATACATATGTTTTAGTTTGATACATGGGAACCAAAAGATGTAATGTGTAATAAGATTCCTCATTTTTTAATCAAAATATGGAAATTTTAATTTGAAAATTATAATAACGGGTTAGAATGTAACACCATATTATTTTAGAATATATTTTTCCTTAAACTAAATTTCAGTTCTCTGGTGGATTAGTGTATATGAAACACCTAAAATATATGAATAATGATTTCATAACACAATAAATAAATGACATTACTATATTTTAAAATGAAATTTATATGTATATTACTTATTAAAATTCACTTTAAAAATAAAAATGATTCTAAAAAAATAGTTTTGAACTATTTTATTGAATTATGTTTTTCTTTATAATACATTATATGAATGATATAAAAAATATTATTGATGTTGAATTATTAATTAATATAAAAAATTAAGGATATCAAGGAAATATTTAATTACGAATTTGAATTCTATTCTAATAATTATTCATTAAAAAGAAATGGTTTCTTTTGAAATTACATATATATATATATATATATATATATATTTTATGAATGATTTTTTCTCTTACATATGGTATTATGCTAATAGAGAATTATGTTAAAAGCCCTTGACTCTATTATCCTAGAGCAAGTGTCTACATTATTGCATTGTCACTATATACATGGTATCATATCTTGATGGACCAAATAGTTTAGTATTCATTTTAACCTAGATATATACATGAATCTTAATTAAATTTCAAAACATGATATACCCAAAATGTTTTCATTAATAATTTCAATATTCCACATAACTTATACAATCATATAATTAAAAAACACATTAAATAATTCTATGAAGATAAAAATTGAGAAATGGGTGAGATCAGATTCATAGTAAGGGTATGATAATAGTGTATGATCTCATGAATAAATAAGAATACTCAATTTTGAAATGTAAATAATTGAAACACAATCAATTTAAACAACTAAATAAAAATAATTTGGTTGAAATAATGGATGATTAAATAAACGCATATTAAAATCCCATTTTATTGAAAAATATATATTTCTACTTTATCTAATATAATAGTCATAAGAAAATAAAATATATCATAACGAGGGAATGCATAATGTTGGAAATCAGAAACTGTCAGGTACTTCCTCATGATATTTCAAATATATGTGTAGAAACCCCTCTAATTTGGATAACTAATTTATCTTTGGTGGGATATCATTACCAAAAATGGCTATCTATTACTAGAACCACACTATCACATACCATTTAAAATTTGTTCCCCATGTGATATGGTTGAAATATAATTGACATAAACATTCATTTTAAAAAATATTATAAGAATCTAATATTTAACCAAATAAAGTACCCATAATCATAAACCATCCCGAATAATATAGTGTATGGTAATAAAAGTATACATCCTCTATTATAATAATCATAAAACATCTTGATAAAAAAATATTCATGATTTCAATATAAAATATCCATATTTTACTGTAATCAAAATTAAGGAATGATGTACTTTATTAAAAAAAATAAAATAAATATGTCACTAAAAACATTTTAAAGGAAATTAGAATTTTAAATTGTGAAAATATTTTAAAAAAAAAAGAACATCAAAAAATATTTTGAAAATATTTTTATTTAAAAAACCCATTGAATATTATCTAAAATCATTTTTCAAACAATAATTATTCCTCAAGGAGGAAATTTCCATGTATAATATAAAAGTTAAAACTTATATCTCATTCATATTTTGAGTAAAACCCAAATAGGCCTTGTTTGGATATCAAAATTAAGATTCCATTCAAAACATTTAATAAAAGTCAACCTCGGAAAAATTTCATTCAAAACAAATTTTATAAGTTTAAAAACATTTTTGGAATGTGTTTTTAAACATGAATTTTATTAAAAATTTATTTCTAACCAAAGAAACAAAAAATTCATACTTTTAAAACATCATTTTATAAATAATTCAAAAAACCCAACAGTTTAATAATAGTGTTATTACATTTAAATTAACACTAATAACCATAAATTAATAAAATAAATTGAGTTTTATATAAAAATATTAAAAAATCCCCTCACTGGATAATTAAATAAAAAAAATCTCGGTTATTGATGAGATTATGAAATAAACCCTTACCACATTAAATACATATGAATTATAAAACCGGAAGAGAAATAACAATCATATGAAATATGAAATAATATTATGATAAATATATTAATTATATAACAAATCAAAATTTTAATTATAAACACTATAGTATAAAATTAGAGGTGAATTTAGAGAATCTCACATAGATGTAAAAGTGAGACAAGACACCCTTACCTCATGATTGACATCCTTCATATTTGTAAGACCCTCTTTTATAAGAAATATAAGTTTTTTAGAAAAAATTTATATAAAAATTATAAAATATTTCTTACCATATATTATTTTCTTATAGTCTTGAATCACACATTATTTAACAACTCTTTTTTAAAATTGTTGTTTTATATAACAATTACTTTATTTTTCGTGTGTGTTTTTGTTTGGTAATTTTTGTGTTTATAACATGATATTGGTTACATAAAATCCAAAAAAATTAAAATTATATAGATATAATATATATTCATTATATATGAATTTAGAGTAATATATCTAGGATAGATATAGAAAATAGGTTGCATCATTTAATGAGACGATATTTCATACATACGTATGAACGTTGGTTCAATTTTTATCAACGGATTGAATAAAATGAGAATAAATAATAATTAAGTTTTAAAAAATTAATATTTTGTCATTTTTATAATTTATATTAATAAAATAAATCATTATTAACGTCCATGTGAAAATAAAATAAAAAACATTTCATGTCGCTACGTGGAGGTGGTAATCCACACCAAAGGGAGAGTGACATTATTTTTTTAAAATTCATTGGAAGGTAAAACGTTATATGTAATATTGTTTTTACAAAAGTAGGGTTATTTAATAAATATTACATATAATCATTATATTTATATCCAATACCTTCCATGAAAATATTATGTAAAATAATAAATCACGTTGCTTCGTGAAGTAGCTGTCCTCCATACACAATAGAAGCGATATCCTATCACATAAACAATGTAAATTTAGAAGGTGTATGTTAAATTATAATTTTATATGATTAATAATTTTATAAAAATTATAAAAAATTAAATCCATCATTATATCTAATTTTGATAAGTATTTATGTAAACTTAATTACATCGATATATGTGGTTTTAGTACACCATACGCACGATTGATAGTTTGGTTTCCCTTTTTATTGAATTGGTGGTGGATTATAGTTATGAAATTAAAATAATAAAATCTATTTATAAATTTTATATTGGTATTATTTTATCATATTATTTTACAAATATTAGAAAAATTTAGAAGAAGAAGTAAATGAAAACACATAGTTAAAAACATTACCTCTTCCTCATGGAACCACTTTATGTTTAATCTAAATATATTATATTTTTTATTTATGAATTAAAAAAGTATTATAGGATCTCTTAAGGGTTTTAAGGAATGTATTTTGTTAGTTATTTTCCTAAGAAATGGTTTTTTGATGTGTGAAGAGTGGGGGATAGTTGGTGGACTTTTATTATTGGGGGAGAGTACACACATTGTATTTTTGAAAAAAATATATTCCACCTAAATGATTATCTAGAAGAATTCAATATAATTGGTTATTATAGAACCATATAGGTTATAGGGTCTAATTGTTTCTATGAATTTTAGTTTGGATATGTTTTAACACATTTTAAATAATTATATTTCTAATTTAATTATCTTGTAATCCCATTTTACCTTTAGTGGAGTAAATAATTTTTAAAAATTTTACCAGTCATAATGATTATAAACTATGTTGAAATTATATTTTATTATAAATTATTATTATTATAAATAAGGAAAATATTTATACAAATTCAATTAATAGAATATTTATAGTCGATTATAATAATATACCCACATACAAGATAAAAAATTGGGGTTTTGAAGAGAATATTCCCACAAGTGTAGAATGTTTTGGAATCAAACTTTAACATAAAATTATTTTCAATGGCATATATTAGTTAAAAATTAATATAGTGGAACTAATTTTATGTTAAAATATATTTAAAATATAATTTAGTTGAAAATTTAGTATTTAATAAAAATCAGTGTTTGTCACTATTCGTCAAAAAAATTAATACTTTCATAAAAATAAAAACAATAAACCCAAAGAAAAATGATAAATATAAATTTTAAAAATTAGGTTTTGATTTTCATATATGTTTTCTAAAATTTGGAAAACTTAATTCTATGTTATGTGTGATAATTTTGAATTAACTACTTTTTTGAAAATTGCATTTTTGAAAAACAATTCTCTGTAAAATGGTTCTAAAATAATTTATAATCAATATATAACAATTTAATTTATTTTATACATGTGTATAACATATATGTTTTTAAATTTAGTTATGACTATTCATACCCACCATCTTAATGTCTACATTATAATGGTCATTTATAAATAAAAATATTTTAATAGAGTTTCATGTTTCATTCAAACAACGTGTTTCTTGCATTGCATGCTATAGAAAAGATTGAAATTATTTTAAAATATAAAAATTGAAAATTACCTGGGTGTTACATTATATTATAATCTTAGTGTTTATTATCATATATGTTACCTTATATGTTTTAAAATCTCAATGTTTTACATTATACCAACTTAAATAAATTATACCCTCATAATTTATTCATGATCTCAAAAATCGTGGGTTTCAAATTTGAAAAACCCTTATTTAAATCCCACAAATGTATAAAAGTTAATAAAACATCCTCTTTATAAATTAGTAAAGGATGTAAAAATTTCAGCTACAATAATAAGATAACTTGGTTTCCAAGTTGGATAATATAAGTGGGACATAGTGATTGGGATTTGGAAGAAACCTATAATTCCCAACTAATGATGGAGGGTGGTAGAGGTAATTGATCACTATAAATTTATTGATTTATTAAAATGAAAAAATAAAAAATGATAAATCTTTGATATGTTAAGGGACAATTTGATTCACTATAAAATAAGGTATTTGGATAACATTTTTTTCATCAAAATCTTTTCCTTGGAGTTGAGGAATTCATTTACCTTAGAGACTAAGAACATATTAAAATATACAGACATTAAATATTTATATTTCAAAGGAATAATTTCATTTTTTTGTGCTATATTAATTAACACATCATTTCATACTCGAAGAAATGAATGTCCAAAATGAATATTTATGCCTTGAGCACATTTAAAATATCATTAGAATGAAAACTCATTCCTCCTATCTCCAGATATTTTACAAAATTAAATTTATTAGAATAATTTATCCAATAACACCAAAATTTCAACCTAATACATAGCATATATATTTAACAATAAGACTCGTCCCAAATGATTATATTAAAATTCATAGTTTATAAATTTTTATATATTTACACTAAATCATAATTATACTACCCAGATAATATAAAGTGGGTTTCTAAAGTCACATTCAAAATATTTTATTACATTTATCACCATACAAGATTAATAAAAACATTAATGCTTCAAAAAATAAACAATCTCGTTGTTAAATATAATCATTTAATTAATACATCTAGGAAACCATAAAAAAGATGTCATAAAAAATAGAACCACTAACCAATTTCATGGTCACAAACACTTTCCCAAAAAAATCTCATTATTAACTCAATATAGGTTACATATTAAGGGTTATCCCCACTAGATCATTTTTTCATGTGGTTATACCTATCACTAAATAACTTTTATTTTTCATCATTACCATTCAACATATTCTCATTAATCCTTCATAAAATTTTACTCATGTGAAATACATTTATATTTAATGGTTCTTATAACCTAAAAATAATTTATAAAATACTATTATAACATAATTATTGAATTCAAAAAGACTAACATTAATAAATCCATTTTTTCTAATGTATTTTAATAAGATTGAAAATTATTTCGTAGTTTCAATGGAGGTATATTCCCTTAATGGTTGGGGAATTCATTTATATTATTCCTGATATCTTTACATTTGAAGAAGTTAACATTTTATATTTCTAAATTACCATTGTAATTATGATAATGGTGGGATTTTTTCATACACATGTAATAAAATTACATTCCCTTCAATAAAGTACTGGGGTGTTTATTTCCATAGTTATCATATGTGTGAAAACCCTTCTTTCCCTTCTCTACCATCTGTAATTTTTATCTACCGTACACATATTCTATTACATCTCTTTTAATCTAAAGTACATTGGTTATTATTTATCAATTTTTATATCACAATATATTATTTCATCAAACTATATGAATATTTTTAGACTAGATCCCCAAGAAATATTGGCATCACACAATCAATGAAATGATTATTCTTACTCTTTTGATTTCACGTATGGATAGAGATTCCATTCGTTATGATAGGTTTAAATTATATATAATGTAATACAATAGATTATGTCATGAAATAATCAATCATAATGTATAGTACCAAAACTTGTGAAACATATGAAATTAATTGAGACAACATTATGAATATATAATCTCATAATAATTAAAATAATATCATTGAGATTATTTCCAAATCATGAAAATATTTTCATTTTCTTTAAAATGTTTGTAATTAATATAAAAAATTATAAATAATATTCCCAAATTGTGTTAAATCAAGTGCGTAGTTTGGATCATTTTAATTTAATAAGTAACACTTGATTCAGTCTTGACAATCCCTTTTAAAAGTTATTACCCTTATGTACATTTGAGATAAATAAATATCCAATTATAATATCCAGATAAGGATGTACTGGTAGGTGGAAAACATAACTTCTACTTTCTAAAATATTAAGGATGTTTTTTATACGTGTACTCAATATATATCATAGGGTTTGTTTCCCTAAACTATGTTTTAAAAAATCTATTTCTCAAGATCTCTACAAAACTTATTTTAACAACAACCATAATGACCCAACTCCAAATACTCAGATACAATTTCTACATTATAAAATTTTAACTAGATAACAGGTATCAAATAAAAAAGGACCGAATAATTTAGTAGTATTAGTAAAATGGATATATAAATATTTTAAAATAGATTTTGAAAAATGAAATATAAGATGTGTTTTCTTTGATAATTTAATTATAGCTTATAGTGTATCCTAGAATATCATTCACAAAAATCATCCAGGATTAATATAGGAAAGAAAAAAAATTATTGGGTGATCTAATAATATTAGAAAGGGTACAAATATAGTGCAATAAATCATGAATCGATATGCACAATCAATATTTCTAGGTAAATTATTAAAAAACATAACATTTATAATAATCAATGAAAAATATGACAGAAATAAATGATGGTCAAATAAATAAATATAAATAATCACATTAAAATGAACCTCATTAATAGATATTATTACTAAAATAATAGTCACATGGAGATAAATGATTACATAATGTGAGAATAAATAATTCAAGACATCTAAAATGATCAATAACTTACTAAATATTGTTTTAATATCTTGTTGAAACCTGTCTAATTTGGAAAATTATTTTTATAATGAGACCTATCTATGCATCGAGGGGCTACCTATAGACGATTCAAATCATTTGAATTCTAAGAGAAATTAATTGACCATATGAAAGGGTTGAAACAAAATCAATAAAAATGTTTGTATTAAATACTAACTTATGAACTTTTAATACTTACCACTATCAAATAAACATAATAATAAACCATCCAGTGTAAAATGGTGAATGGTAATAAAATTGTACATCCTAAATCAATCTAATCATAAAGTATCCATATAATGAATATGGATGTTTGGAATTCAATATGTCCCCAGTGTATCATAATAATAACAACTGGTTTATGTAATTTATGAATATGAATACCATAAAAATTTTATTAAAAAACATTGAGGAAAAAAACATACTTATATTGAAAATATTTTTTGAAATATTATTTTATAATAATTGAAAATAATTTTATTAGAGAACCCCAATTTAAATCCTTTAAAATATGATATAAAATAATTATTGGTCATACGTAGCACCACGATTTTCACATATATAACTCTTTCCTTGTGATTTTTATATATGTAATGTATATAGGTGATGTTTGGGATAGTTTGTATAACTATTGATATTATTTAGGCCTTTATTAATGTTAATAGTTAGAGCATGTATTCTGAAAACCACAGAACACTAATAGGAAATTGTGCACAATGAGTTAGGGGCTAAAGGGATGGCGCACGGTCAACACACAGTTCTCCTAAACCCTTTGTCCACAAAAAAATGTGAAACATGATACATTGTATTTTGAAATAGTTGACACATGGTTTGGAAACTATTCAAGCTAACTATGAATGGTTTCCATCTTGAGATAGATTGTGATGAATGGTTACTACATGCTTTACAAGCCGTGCAACTAACCATGCACTTGTCAAGTGTGATCCTAAAATTGTAAATCTTGCTCGGTTTCCCTATAACTCTCTTTTTTTTCCTACTATGATTCCTTAAATAAGTATTCTCTCATTAAAAAGTTAAAAAAATATCCTATCATCGATACAGAGGTGATTTGAAGGATTATCTTATTGTTTTAAAGCCATAAACATATGGTAAGTCATTATTCATGGTCAATATTGATGTTTTTTCTTAGATATTTTTTAATATATCTCTTGGTTTCATAGATCAAAATCTGTTGATGATATATATAAGATATTATATGGAAATTATGTTAATATTTTTCTTTTTATATGGGAAGATATCTAAGTATGGTTTTCTGATATTCAACAGAGAGTCGTTGGCATTTGAGTGTCGTTTTCCATTTTCACTGAGTTTTATGAGGTAGGTTGATTCTATCTCAACTCCACTATTTATAATGTGAATGATTTATTTAAATTGGTGTTTTTATTGATATTTATTATCAATTTTCTAGAAAATTATTCTGAAAATTGTCATATGTGACAGTTTTTTAAATTGTCAAAATTTTGTGTTTTTTTTTTGAAAAAATGATTTGGTAACATCATTTTAAAATAGGTAACTTAAAATAAGTGTTGGTTTTGATACATAGTATTATGGTTTTAAATAAAAAAATTATTGAAATATTTTTCGCACTCATTTATTTGGAATTGGATTCCATAGTTGTGTGGCATGATTTCATATGCATTGTAATTGACAAGGGTGTGGAGTACCCCCATCAAAAGGATAGGGTGGATATGAGCATGAATTTTCCCCAACAAAGAGGTCCACTTGGTGGTGTATTATTGGAAGGATGAATCACCACTCATGGTTATGGGGAGTTCTATGGTTTCATGCATGGTTGGATGTGTTGTTATTTATGAAGGTATGTGTTATTCCAAAACGAGATTCATGAAATAGTTTCACACATTATTTAGTATCTTTATATAGAAAAAGATAAAAAAAATTGAAAACTATTTGGTTATAAAATTTGTTTATATTTTAATATAATATTTTTTAAATTTTTTTTATCTAAACAATTTTCTATAAATTTGATAAACATTCTGTCCTAGTGGAGTATGTAGGGAAGTCAATGGGAAAGACTCTACTGAGTTTTAATAATCACCATTGCTTTTGAAATTTGGTTTTTTTCATATATTATTTACCTAGATATGGAAAAAAGTAAAGTATCAAACATATTTAGTAATAATTTCTAATACATTTACTATTTTGGTTGAGATGGAGCATGGACCTTGTGAAGCTTTAGAGTTTTTGTTGTTGTTGAGTTTTTTGGTCTTGTAGTCTTCCATTGATTACATTGATATTTTTGTGCTCTGATATGGCTCTATTTTTTATTTGGTTAAGATATAAATGGTTTTCTTTGAGTTTTTTCCATTTATATCATGCATCTTGATGTGGTTTATTTGGTTATGTCATGTATGGTTGGTTGTTTATTTTAAAAGGGAAAATCATTTCCTAACTATTTATTAAGCCCTTGGAATTTATTTCCATCCATTGGCATCTTGGGGATGCCGCATAAGTCCATGTAAATTCTTCCCTCTTTCTCAAGCCAATGAGATGCATAGAGATGTTACATGTGGTATCAGTTTTTCGGTATTTTCTTAACAAGTGGTTATCAATTTTGTCGATCTCGAAGTAGAAATTCATGTTGATATGTTCCTTAAGGAGGTTTTTTAGAAATTAGTATGATTGTTAGGACATGAAATTTGGATCCAACAATGTCACATATAACCATTTAATATAAAACATGAATTTACTAGGGAGTTGGGTATATAAGAGTTTTGGAGACACTTATAGGATTTTAGACTCCCATTGTCATGGGTTTAGTCAACGAGATAAAAATGACATACATCATAGAGAGACTTATCAAAAGGAAAAAATATTTCAATTTGATTAATGATATATGATTTGGCAAAATATATTGATTTTTTAATTATATTGAATTTTTTTTCAAGTGAAATATTATGAAAATATAGTGGTTGTCGTATTTTGAAATTTGTTTCATTTAAAAAAGTTATAATTTTTATTAAAAATTTGATCATGGTAAATGTTGGTTTTGGAAATAAATTTTTTTATATAATGATGTGATGGAATTTTAAAAGATATTCCTTATGTTGATATAGATTGAGACTTATGGTGTTACTGTTTGAATATAAAATGGACAATGGTAGGCATTGAAGAAACCAAGTGGAGGAAGCTTTTGAGAATGTGGTTCCACGTGTGCCATAGGTGATCCTAACGCTATTTTAGATTAATGTCCATGAATTTTAGCTAGTCGAAATCAGAAACCTAGGGGATTATCCAAGGAATGTGGATCATTCAATTCAATTCTATAATAATACTCCAACAATATTTCTAGGTGAATCATAACTATAAAAGGAGGATTCATAGATGAATATGATGAATTGTATCTTCATATTCATCATCACACCAGCAATGATTAATTTCATGATAGAGTGGTATATGTTGTATGATCTTGTATCCCAATGGTGAGCTCAATCTATGAAGGATATAGTGTATCAAGGCCACTGTGGGAGGATTTTGATGAATTATTTAACAAAACATTCAATCCTCACACATTTAGAATTCCATGAATGATATCCTTATTTATATTAAAGAAGGAAAATATGTATCTCACAGAGTATACATCTAAATTCATGATTTTAGTGTGCCCTTCAGCCGAATTGGTTTGTATTTCATTCCTGAAGGAATGCATCATTGAATTGGGTATGAGGTAAGTGATTCTCTAGAAGAATAATGTACTCTGTATTTTGGATTGTACAGATATGGTGAATAGCAAGATAGTGGATAAATGTAAAATCTCAGTAGATATGGGAGGTGGAAGTAGGTTGATGACAATTAGAAAAAATGGGAACACTAATGATATGATAAAGTCGAAGACGTACACCTTTTTCAAAGGTTAGAGAGTGAATCAAATTCTAACAACAGGATCAGTGATCATTCTTTGAAGACCAATGAGTAAAGGGAGATTATTCCAATTTTTCTACATGAACACATGAAAATTTAATGTATAGAACCACAAATAAAATTCTATAATTTTAAAATAGATGGGGAATCATCAATGATATTATAACAATGCTCTAACATCGGGTGTTCGGGACACTTCTCATGAGTTGTAGGTGTCGAATGCTTTGATGGGATGAAGGTAGTAGAATACCTCTATTCAGTAGAACATACCTATCCATGGAGATTCTAGGAATACAATGACTCCCCAAAAAATAAATCACAATTGGTTAATAATGAACAATTTATAGAGAGAAAGAAATTATATAGATTATAATTGGTGATTATGGATGGTTAGGCTATACCATCTATAGTGATATGTATACTTATTTTAAATTCCATCATTGTCCATCTTTCTATGATACCAGCGTATCTCAATCCTTCATTTCTTCTCATGTTATTGATTTTATAGGTTTAAATGTTCAGATAAGGCCTTCTATGTTAAAAACATCAAACTTATATTAAATAAATAGAATATAGAGCCTTTATGTGTAGATCAGGTTCTATAACTATTGATGGAGATAAGATATTTTGGGACTTATATACGTTAGAGATAGATGTATATGATGTAATAATGGGTAAGGATTGGTTTACAATGATTAATCCTCGCATTGAATATTATATCAAAACATTATATTTTCAACTGAAGATGATGGCGATAATCACTTTAGGGGAGAAAGGAATGAAAAGTCATGTGAAACTAGATTGTTGGTTGAATCTGAAGGAATGATCTATTACAAGTTCATTGTTTTGACCATGGAATATATGAAATAGATCGATAATAATAGTTTTCTAGTAGATGTAGATTATTTTTCTGATTCCTTAACAGATAATTCCTTCATGGGTACCACTTATACGGAATGTTGAGTTTATGACTGGCCACCCTCCGAGGACCAATCCTATTTACCTTTCATCTTATCCAATCGATCCAACGGAAAAAGGGGAATTTATTATAAAGTTGGAAGAGCTAGAACGAAAAGGGTCTATTTGGCCAGGAACATATCTATGGGTAGCAACAGAATTGTTTTTTAAAAAATATGATAGAACTCTATGGAAGTTTTTGAATTATAATATACGTAACAATGTTATGATAATGAAAATGTATCCATTTACACATATTGATGATATATTTTATGAACTGAGGGGGTATTATTGGTTCATTAAGTCTTACTTGCGACTAGAACAACACCAATTCTGAGTTTGAAAGGAGGATATTTTGAAGAAAGATTCCAGAAGCATGTATGTCCATTTGGATATGTGGTAATTCCTGCTAATCATATAAATGAAATAATTTTATTTAGGGAATTTATGAATCATATTTTTTTAAGATATATCTTTTCTTTTGTGGTGGTGTTTGTGGATTTTATATTTGTATATTCGAGGACAAGGGTGGAGCATGAGCAACACGTGTTGATAGTCATGGGTATCTTGAGAGACCATTAGTTTTATTGCACATTATCTAAGTGGTTTCATTTGGATACATGAAGTATACCTTCTTAGACATGTAATTTATGAAATTGATGTTTTATTGGATCTGGAAAATATAGAATCTATTAACTCTTGGTAACCAGCATAGAATGTCTTTGATATATAGGGTTCTATTGGGATATCTGGTTATTGATGACTTTTTGTTCGTGATTTTTCAAGACTATATTCACTATTGACAGCTTTAATAAGAAATGAATTTTCATTTTAAAGGAGAAGTGAATGTTATAAGTCCTTACATGAAATAAATGCTCTTATTACATCAACATTAATCTTGATATTTAGAGAATCAGGACAATGGTTCATTGTTGATTTTGATTCTTCATATACTAGGTTGGGATACATTCCTCCACATGCAGATCATGTTTTTTCTTTTGGCTCAAAAAAATTAATAATGAATTATAATAACTACCCAACACAATATTTGGAGTTATCTTCTATTGTCCATGATTTGAAGAATTGTTGTTATTACCAATTTCATGATAAATTCAACATGTTTACAAATCATAAGGTATTGAAATATATTTTCTCAAAATTTTATTTGAATCTGAGGAAAATATGATGGATGGAATATCTCCAATTTTTAGTCTTTTAATTGATTTATACACTTAGTGTATGCAGTTTAGTGGTTAATGTAATAAAAAATGAATCATATGATCATAGGGTAATATATTCTTTAGATGAGTGGTGGTTAATTTTAGTCCTCGCTAACATGAATATTGAATCTAAAGGCCAAGGTGATGTTGTCGTTTTCTTCCCAGTTTCAGTCGTTCCTGATTTTTTAAATATTGTTAAATCTGAAAATACATCCAATTCCAAATTTATTAAGATGAGTTCAGAACTCATTGGTAGGGAGAACATTGAGCGATTTAAATGTAATGGAATTTTATCATTAAAGTGTTGTCTCACATGGGTTTTTTCTAGAGGGGTAGTGGATCTAATTTTTAGAATTTTTTGTTTGCCTTGGCTTGTTGTCTCTTTCATGGGGAAGTAGTGCGGTTTCATCAAACCCAACCACGTCATGAGGAAGGGAGACCCAGTCCCTCCCAGTCTCTTTAACTCAATTTGAGACTCTTTTAGCTGATATTTTGAAAGAAAAGTTTTCAATGTGTGGCTTGGGGCATACCATGGTAGAGTGAATTCCAGTGGTGTTTCAAATATATTCCATACAAATTAAATGTTATTATTCTTGAATAGTAATAGGTAGAACATTAGGTATTTTAACAATGTATTTGAATCCTATTTCAAGTGGAGTGGTCAGTCCCTCAATAGGGAGAAATGCAGTGTGTTTCTCTCGAAATGGTGTTCAGAAAGAAGGCGGAAAAGACTAAGGAGGCCTTGGGAATACATAAAAAATATTTTCTGTTGGAATATCTCTGAGATTCTATTGCACTAGGCATGGTATGTATTCAGAACTTTGATGGGATCATTGGGAAAATTACAAATCGCCTTATAAATTCGACGAATTAGATTCTCTCTTTTGGGGTGTGTATCACACTGGTTAATTGTGTCCTCTCCTCGATTCCCATGCATGTTCTATCGGTGCTCAAGGTTCCAAAGGTGGTGATGGTTAATATTGAAAACATTATGAACATCTTCATATGTGATTCTCTTAATGGGGGAAGATCTCACTAGACATCATGTGACAAGATGGATAGAGATGTTTCTGAAGGCGGTATTAGTGTCTGGAGGGTAAGAGGGGAAATGGAAAGTATGCAAGCTAAGCATGCTTGGGACTTTTTGGAGAAAAAATCGTTGTGGGAAAGGATTATTAATAACAGATATATCACTTACTTAACCGGTGGAAGAATAATTTTTTCCCCTCTTTGGCGCCCAATTTTTATTTACTTACCAGATCTTCGATCTCACTCTAAATGGCTAGTTGGTTGTGGGAAAATAAATTTTTGGAATGATAATTGGATTGTTTTAACGCTTGGCTTACCTGGTTTCCTGACTCCGGAGATTTCCTTTTCTCATGCTAGAATTTTCACACCCTTTATCTAGGCCATTCTCATACACATCCATCTAAAGGTATTTGATGGAATCACCTTGAATGATGAGCCTGATAAAATCATTTTCACCGGGTTGGCCTCGAGGCTATTCTCAGCCAAGCAGTATCATTACGTGACTCGAGTTCATGGATTTTCAAATATCTAGAATGAAGTGTTGTGGTGTAATGATCTACTGGTAATGTGTAATTTTCTTATCTGGCGTCTTCGGAATCAGGTTGTCCCTATGGATGATCAGGATAAGTTTAGGTGGATTCATCTTGAATCTAAATGTTTATGGTGCTCGGTTCCCACCTAAGAGTTGATTGAACACCTCTTCTTCACTAGTGAATGGGTGACCACAGTTTGGTTTTTCCTTGGTGTGGTCTTCAGACGAGGAGGTCGGGCGGCTTCAGCTACATCTTTTCTACCGTTGTGGTTCTCAGGAACTGATGACATCGTCTCGGTGAAGAAGGTGAGGGTGGTGCTTTTTAGTGCGGGATGTTGGACTCTTTGGAGTGCTCACAACTAGAGGTGTCTTGGGGGCGCGGGTTGTTTGAGGCTAGAATTAGAATTTCGCGCCTGCTGGACTGGGGCTGATTTGATCACACTTGTTAAGGGTGGGGAGGCCATTCCACTACTATAAATTTTTATGGCAGTTAACTCTTGTAGTACATTTTTACAAGGTGTGAATAAGTAGGGATGTTGGGTGAAATTGAAACCTATGAGCAGTGGTCTGAAGCCCATTGTGGACGGGACTTGCGTGTCTTGTTTTATGAGAGGAGGGGGAGTGGTTCATGACCCCCAAGGGTCAGTGTTACTGGATTTTATTGATGATTTTGGAATGGGTGACTCTCTTATGGCAGAGGCATATGCATTGTTGAAAGCATTGAGCTTTGTCATTCCCATAATCTTGTGGTTGAGTCGGTGGAGACCGACTCGGCTATCTTCACGAGTCGTTATGAGGGATTCACCTCATTTCATGGACCATTTGCAACATTGTTAATAGATGCAAGCACTTTCTGGACTCTCAGGTGATCCTTAGTCACCCTTATCTTGAGGGGAATAAGGTGGAATATTTTTTGGCCTCCGGGATTACCACTAGCTATCAAAGTCTATTTTTTCTACATTTTTATCTCTTTCAGAAGCATGTGGTAATTTTGTTAGGGTTTATGCTTTGGGACTTCATTATTTTAGGCCTCCTTAAACTATTTATTGTATGGGGAACTACCCATATTAAATGTTTATTAAAAATTTAATGTTGTAATTTTAATAAGAAATTGAAATAAATGTTTTGGTGGATTGTAATGAAAATGAAGGTGTTTAAGTTTGTTTAAATACTCTTAACATGTCAACAAGATAAGATAGAACATCAGTGATAATAAAATATTTTGTATTTTATATTTATCACTATTTGGAAATGGACGCAGATAGAAATATAATTTTAAATATGTATCCCATGTGTATTTTCTAAATACGATTTTATATGGGGCAATAGATTAGTTTAGCAAGTTATCACATTTCATCTATAGTTGTGAATCTCACACAGTAGAAGAATTTTCAAATATATTGATCTTAAAATTGGTAAATTGCAATTTCCTACTAGTTTCAATCATATTAGATAGAGATATAAGGATTGAAATCCTAATAGAAATATATTGGGACTTATATTATTTTGAGTATTGTGTATCATCCTTTGACGGACACCCAATCTGAATCGATTATAAAAACATTGGAATTCAAGTGGTTTTCTTATTTAATTGATAATGGTGGATCTTGGGAAGAAAATGTTCATCTATTGTATTGCTTTTATAACAATAGTTACCAAGCATAGATACATATATATCCTTCTGAAGCATTTCATGGGAGTACTTGTTTTTATCCCCTTTGTTGTGTGTGAAAAGGTGAGAACTAATAGGTTGGGCCAGTCCTTGCCCAATAAACAGTGGAGAAGATTCAATTGGTTGAAAAACGGATGGATACAACTCAAAGTCATCAGAAATTTGGTTTGTATCATCATTGACATACATTGTTATTCCAGGTGACTGATCATATGTGAATGAGGATCTCTCCAAGTATTTCTCATTTTCATTTAGGGAATCAGGGAAAGATATCTCCTTGATAAAAATTCCCTTTAGAGATACATGAATGGGTAGGTGAGGTGGAATATTTTTTGGCATTGCAACCATGATTAAGTGAAGTACACACTATTTGTCATAAATCACAGTTGAGGATGAATCAGACAATTCATGACCATGTGATCAGAAGGAATCATATTTACCTAGATCTATATTCTTAAATGTATTAATGCTAGTGTGGATTGTTGATTGGAATGAGTAAGTTTTTTATGGAAAAAGAATCATTCTAGTGTTATTTTTTTGGAAACATGGTCTGATTTAAGAAAGACATGGGAACATGAGAAATGAATGAAAGGGAAATGGATGGAACACTTTAAATTAAATGACGGTTTCCAACTTTCTGAGGAATGAGAGGCTAATGGTGGGGTGAATTTTTCACCCCTTGTTTCAAGAAAGTAACACTTTTATTATGATTTTTATGTATGTATAGTTTATGGGTGATGTTTAGAGAGTTTATAGAAATTTTAATATTTTTTGAGGCTTTTATAAATGTTCATGATTGGTTCGTGATTTTGGAAAATCATGCAACACATACAAGTAACCATTCACAATGGGGAAGTGGTTAAAGGGATGGTGCACAGGTGACCCACATTTTTCCTAAACCATGCACCGTCTAAGGAAAACTATGTAACGTGAGATGTTGGGCATAGGAATATTGGGCACATTGTTTGAAAACCATGAGGGCTAACCATGTGAGGATTCTTGCATGAGACAGAAGCTATTGAATTCTTAGTGAAAAATTTAAAAACTTTGCAACTAACGGTGAATTGGTTAAAATTGAGACCCCAAAATTGTAGATCACTCTTTTTCACCATCTAAGTCCATCATTTTTCCCCTATATTGACCTAGCTGAATATTATCTCTTCCCAATGCATAAGTATGCTCCTACCAACAATTTGGATGTTATCTAAAGACATATATTGTTGTTTTGATGACATATTCATGGATTATGTCATCGTTCTTGGTCGTTCTTGATGGGTTTTCATAGATATTCTTCTCTATCTCTTTTGGTTCCTTATATCCACATCCTCTTTGGATTGATATGAGATATTTTATTCCAAATATGATTATATTTGACTTTATTATTTATAGGTTAACATATCTATGGTGGGTTATTGGAGATTTTACTTAGTTTTTTGGGCCTTTGAGTGTCATTTTTGGTTTTTACATTGTATTCAAATGGTGGTGGATTCACTATGAAGAACACTATTTTGATCATTAATGAGGGACTTAAAATTGGTTTTTTGATTGAAATTGACTTTGAATTTTGTGTGAAATTATTTTCAACTCCCTTTTGAGTGATAGTTTTTTTAATTTTGGAATTTTTGTATCTTGTTAAAAAGTGTATTTGATAACTAAATTTTAAAATTGCGATTTCAAAATAAGAATTGGTTTTGGTACATGGAAAATTGATTTCAATTAAAAAAAATTATAGAAACGGTTTTTAAAAACATGGATTTGGCATTGTTGTGGAATCTTCCAATATTCATTGGAATAGATAAGGGTGTAAAGTACCCCATCAAAAGGTTGGGATAGATATTGTAATAATGTAACCTTATCAAAGTGTCCCACTAAATTATGTCTTAGTGGAAGGAAGACTCACCATTCATGAGTATAGTTATTTTCATGGTTTTATTCATGTTAGGATATGTGGTTTTGTATAAAGGGGTTGGTTATTCCAAAAAATAATTCATTAAATGGTTTATAGCCTTGTTTGGTTTCTTTCTGTTGTACATGATATGATTTTGTGAAAACTATTTTCTAATGAAACATGTTTATATTTTTATATATAAAATTTTATAAATTGATTTATATAAACTATTTTATATGAATGTGCTGATATGTTCTATCCTAGTTACATTAGTAGGGAAGTCAGTTGGGGAAAGTACACTGGGTATTAGTACTCACCCTTATTCGATATATTTGGTGATTTTGAAGATATATTTTATCAGGACTTGGGAGAAGGTAAAATATTAAACAACATTAGTATTATATTGTGATAATTTTAATATTTTTTGGAGTTAGAGCATGGAGAATGTGTAGTTTTGGAGTTCTAGTTATCACGAACCATCTCACAGGGCTCGTGTCGCGACTACCCCAAGCCTGCCTTCCAAAGGCTTGGGGTTGGCGACTAGTGATAAAGCCATTATCTTTCAAGGGGGGGTCATTTTCCATGTAAATTTAAATACACACACCCACAAACCAAGCCCATATTACTGCCAAGGGAAATAATTCATGCTACTAAGACTACCACTGGGAGTAAACAACACAAGTATTGAACTAAAGGTGGGTAGATTATAAACCCAAAAAAAGGACAGGCTATAAAAAAGGTGGTAGAAATGTCTCTAGAAACCCATCCATAGAAAACCCTACCTAATGCAAATTTTAATGGTAGATGCCTAAAATTATAGGAGTACACCTAACCTATCTTCCCACACTGGGCACCACATAGTACTAGACCACCATGGTCTCTATAAAAACATTGGTTGATCGAACAAAACATGATACGTACGGTAGGAGCCTGTTCAGGGGTGATTAAAAAAATACCCAGTAGGGACCCCAAAACACAATGAAAATACCAAAAAAAGTACACCCAATGTACTGTACATATCACATAAGTATAACCAAAAGTATAGAAATCATGACTATCAGTAGTGTTGATGAGCATCTAGTACTACTACGGGACTCATCCTCATCGAGTCACTATGGAATGTTGGGATACTGCGGTTTTCTCGACACTAGGGTCTATTAGGCCACTGATGTCAGCTCATCATTTTGGTCTATTGGGCCACTGATGTCTACTATTCTTCCAGGCGGCTACGATGTTCTCATTTGTTGGGCCATTGAGTTCCACTCATCACTAAGTTCTTTTATGACACTATGGTCTTCTCGTCTGCATGGACACTAAGGTCTTCTCATCTACTAGGACACTAATGTATTCTTTTCAATAACATATTCTAGGAAACTAAAGTCCTATTGTCACTTAGGTTTGCTGGCCTACTAAAGTCTGTGTGCCACTTCCTTCTCATCAGAGTCTTCGGCAGGATTCCCAATCATATTATAATTGATTTTAGTAGAATAATATCATTAATAAATCAATTGTATCAAAACATCCACAAACAATCACATGGATTATCCCAAAATTATTGTCTCATAATGAAGGTCCCACTGCTAAAAATATATTGTCAATCAGATGTATGCTTTTTAGTTTATGCTAGTTTTACTGAAAATGGGCTGGTAGGGTCCTGGTCCGGTTTGACCCGGTTGGACGGACCCATCAAGCTGGGACCCTCCCGAACTGGAAAGGCCAAGTGTCCAACCTATTGGGCTTCTTGGGTATGGCCTGTTGGGACACCCGGGGCGGCCCACCTTCTGCATCCCGGAATATCGTGAGTGGTTCGTCTTGCTCTACATGAGACATAGAGCCCGACCTGTATCCCTCCACCCTAAGAGTCACTGGATGGTCTTCCGTCATGGCCCAGTTGGATTGCGGCCCTCCATCCGCATGACATGGTGTAGCTCATTGTGTACCCTCAGGTGGCAGCCAGCTGTTGTCGATCGCCTCGATCCACCAACCACATCTTTTGCCAAAGGCCTCGTATGCCACCACAGTGCACCGGCGTGCCAAATATACCTTCTATGGTCTATCTGACTAGCACTAGTGGTCCGTTTTCTGATCTTGAAGATCATTTGGGATCATCAGATGATTTCCATAACAAAAACCTACTCAAAGTTGTCTCATTCTCAATCTGAAGGACTGGTTATGAAGAACAGAAGAACACCACAAACAGAATGATCCATGCCTTGTTCGTGTCATCCTGATCTCTCCAGGATAGAATTTAAAAATATGATGGGAGGAGATTTAATAATCTAATATGGATAAATTTTATTCAAACACCAAGATTAGAACCCCCCCCCCCCCCAGTGCACCATTTTCCCTCATGGATGTACTACCTAAGGGTAGGTGTGGAACACCCAGAGAACATCCTCACATGATTCCACTGGAACAACAGTTTGATGTTCGTAAAGGATGTCTTGATCCCCAACTACCCAATATCCATCAAGAGATAATCCTGAGAATAATAGAGAATATCAGGCCTTTTATCCACATCCACATGCTTTGCCTCCCTAACATGCTATAAGATTGGGGGAGTGATAGCGATCGACTAATGATGATTTGATCCATCATCATCCATGAAGGATATCTTCATCGCAGATAACTGCTCTACTGCTTAACTCAACAATTGAAAACCAGATATCCTTTTAAACACATCTACCACCACATTTCCCTTCCAATGAGTATAGAAAATCATAATGTCATAGTACTGGAGGAGCTCTAGACACCACCACTACCTGTAATTCAGATCTTTCTGGGATAATATATACCTAAGAAGTTTGTGTTTTGAGTATATAGTAAACTTCTCTCCCATCCATTAGTGTCGCCAAATATTCAAATAAATTACTAATGTTGTTAGCTCCAGGTTATGGGTTGGGTAATTCTACTCGTTCAACCCTAAAAACCATGAACCGTGGGTGATCACTACCTACTCCTGCATCAAGACAAAACCTAGTCCAATCTCTGATGCGTTGCAGAATACAAATACCCAATGTGCTCTTGTGGTAGACTCAAGATGTTTTAACTCATTAGTATCTTCCTCAGCTTTTAAAAACTCTACGGGCACTTCTCCATCCACATGTATATCTATCCCTTATGAGTTAAATATAATATGGTTTTTTCTACCCTTAGAAAAGTCAATCATGAACCTTTGGAAGTATCCATCCAAACCCAACAAACCATTCACCTTAGTCACAGTCATGGGTGGCTCCAATGAAAGAACCTCCCCTATCTTGGTAAAATCCACTGCAAATCCATCCTCAAAAATGAAATGCCCTAGAAAGAGGACCTCCTTAATCATGAACAGAAACTTCGAGAGATTTCCAAAAATCGGGTGCTCTCAATGTGTATCCAAGACTATATGAAGGTGTTTTCTATTCTCCTCCTTGGATTACGAATACACAAAGATGTCATAATTAAATACCATGATGAACTGGTCAAGGTAAGGCTGGAAGATCCTATTCATGAGTCCCATAAAAACTGTTGGGAAATTGGTCACATCTAAAGGCATCAACAAGAACTCATAGTGGCCATAATGACAATTGAAGGTTTTTTAGTACATCATTATCCCATACATAAAGATGAGGATAGCCTAATCTAATGTTAATATATGAGGACCATCTCACTCCCATAAACTGATCAAAGAGGTAATCAAACCTTGGAAGTAGATACATGTCTTCACGGTCACCTAACTCAACCATAGAATGTCGATACACAACCACAAACTCCTATCGTCTATCATGGTAAAAAATAATGGGGCATCCAAAAGTGAAACATTGGGCCTCAGGAAGCCCTTCCTGTATACATCCTCTAGTTTTACCATCATCTCACAAAACTCCATAAGATCCATCCAATATGTTGGGGTTGATATCAGGGTTCTCATGGGGTACAAATAAATTCATAAGTCATCCTCCTAAAAAAAGGATTATCTTGGAACATCCTTAGAAAATATTTCTTCATACTCATCCACCACTACTAGAATTTGAGGACTCTTCTTGTCCACCGCCCCGACGGTGAGGATATCCAACTTATGATTAATCGACTAAACCCTTCTATGAGAAATTCAATCATACACTGTATGTGTTCCCTTCTCAACAGTTAAGGAAAACCTAGTCCCATCCCCATAGACACACCAAATTTTTCACCTAATACAGTTGATCTGAGAATGAACTCTGGATAACCAATGTTGAGTCATTTCAATGAAGGTATGTTTTCGATGTCCCAAATTATTTTTACCCTAAAAATTATATCACTAGTAAGGGGTCGATCCATAGGGAATTGAGAAGTTATTTTATCTTTCTTAACATATTTTTTATTTTTTTTCTAAAGATATTGAATTTAGAGTCAATTGTTGCTGATTTTTTTGGATACAAGAAGAATAATTGGTTTCATGTTTATATTATCAAATTGCATAACAAAATGAAAGTATGTTCAGGGAAAATAGATTTTGATGCCAATAAAGAGTGTAATGCATTGGGGTTATGGATTTATGATAAGTTGTTTATGAAATAAAATTGCTTATGAGGTTGTACTGTTCATGATAACCCAACACTCTGGGTTTATTTTGTAATAATGTTGCCTTGGTTTGGTAAACATTATATTTAGAGTTAAAGAAAATAACTCTTTAGTCTAGTTGTTAGGGTTTAACAGATCTTTATTTGGCTTAGTCTATTTCATGTCAACGAAAACTTCAAATGGTCATGAAATTATTCCTCCGTATTATTCTTTTGAATCCCTGAGAATTTTTCCCTTGGTCTGGTACAGAATTTATAGTGATAAGATGAAGTGATTTATGAAGCATAAGAAGAGTTTATTTAAAAAAATATACATAGAAAGTTAATTAAAATTACTACTCATCATATCTCCCAACCCCAACACACTGGGTGATTAGTTACTCATGGAGGTAAAGGAAAACACAAGACTCTTTATATCTGATGTGATCATGCATGAAACTTTGAGGTGTAAATGATTCTTCGGAAGACGGTGGAATGATAGTAGTACGACAGAAGAGCATATTTCCTTTGGAACATCATCCCTTTTCACCACAAAACACTACAACAACCTCCCCCTTAGTCCCGAGGCCAAGGCCACCTTTTATAGAAAAAATAAGTACATTTAGTGTTGCCAAAGTACACACCCTGTACTTTGGTCAATGTGTTTTTGCCTTAGTTTTCTCCACTAGTAGGCGGCCTAACATTTAATCTTTGACATGGAACATGGAACATCCTGGTAGGTGTATGTACATGGTGTGTAGCGCCGATAAACACTCTGTGTAGTCTCATTTTTTGGTCATCAACCGCTTCTATAAATGTATAAATTATGTGTATATTTTTCACACGATATGTCCCCTTCATCTATCTGCATTGGCATGTAGACTCTTATCGTACACCAACTGGTTCTAGAATGGTATACATGTTTTTTATAGTGGTAACACAGCATGTACCAGATTCTGGATACTTGGGAATGTACATGTCCTAGTCAACCAGTGTCTGAACATAAATGTACACAGCGTGTATATAAGGACATGCCATGTAGTTTTAAAAAAATTTCTTGGCTCTTCCCTGTTTTGTGTATCTGGCCATAAACCACTTGAAAATGAACAAGATCACCAAAATCAAATTATTTTTTCTTTAAGAAGTAGGTAATTTCTGATTACTTGTTCTTATTTTTCAATAGAGAATATGAAAATGTATAGACAAATAGGGTGCATCAAACTCCCCCATACATAGCCATTTTCCTACCTTCAAGAAAATATCAACATCTAATTAAAAGAGTCTATATTTTAAAAGGAACTAATTTAGTTAATCATAAATTTTAATAATAAGTAAGAGGAAAAATGTTCTGAAATAATACAATACAGTTTCAATCCAATAGATATTTTAACCATGCCTCATATATAATTTCAACTAACTAATTTAATCCACTTTTAACACAGGTTTCAACCTTTCAAAAATAAAAAATACTATTGATTATTTACCTCACCAATAAATTACACAAACTCAAGATACTTTTAATTATAGTTATTCTCATTCATAGATATATACACTCTATCCATAGTATTGCAAATAAATCTAGTTCTCCGCTTCATAAAAATTGACATACAAAAATCATAAGGACTTTTCAATAAGGATCAGATGTTTTTGTGGCTAAAGATTGGTAGGTAATGATGTGAAAATAACTCTGAGTATTGAAAGATGGGGCTAAATTCTTTAAATACTAATACATGATATTCAATTTTAAGCTCAATGTAAAGTAATCATCAGTAAGCTCAAATGATCTCACCATCTCCTTTAGTTGAGTAGGTAGGGTTCACAAACCAACAAGTTAGTATAAGGTCCCTTTATTTTTACCGTATATATATATATATATATAATAAAGGGGAACTCTCATAATTTCAATTAATACATTTTTGGATCCACTTTTTCCCCGAATGATCAAGAGGCTTTCCCCCATACTTAATTTAGGGAAAATACATGAAATTATTCCCTGAGTTTCTAATCCCTTCTTTTGAGATCAAATGAATAATCATGAAAAATTATAAAATAATTAAGGTTGGAATGGAAATATTCTTGTATTATAGCTTCTTATAATGGTTATTCATGGTCTCTAAGGGCTTCACGAAGATAAAATGTATGGGTTGTCTCAAGATAAAGATGTTTAAACAATCTAATGACTCGATCATTTTAATGTAACTAAAAATTTCATCATGTTTTGATTTGAAAAAATTCCAATTATAGTAGTTATGTATATTCTAATAATCTCTCAAGAAAGATGGTGTTATAAATAATATGACAAAAGGGTTTAGAATACCAATCGAAAGATGGGAAAAACAAATAAAGAGACAATCATGTCATGACATGCAAATAAGTTATCAGTCTAATCGATTTAAGAATCCAAGGATTACAAGTTGTAATTTATATTATAATAGAAATCATGTTATAATTATTTAAGAACCAAAATAAGCATGCATTTTTGTTTTTAAAATTTCCCCTTTCAGCTTATTATTGAAAAATATGATTAACCAAAAATTTCCTCACATATTAAAATATACCTTATAAAATTTATGTATCCTAGAATGGTCAAACGGGATATGACTAAAGTTGTCAAATGATGCCCCATATACATAAAACCACACATGGTCCACCATGTGCCAAAAAAGTGGAACAAGGCAAGGTGGGGACACAATAGTGGACCAAACCAAGGGTAAGTAAAGAAAAACGTAAACTAATAAAGAAATGAAAATAGTAGAAAAATAATACTTCCCTTGTGGCTATGCATAAAAAATGGAATGTGATGGAAAATTGTAGCCCAAAACATGCCAAAGTACCTGTGAGAGGGGAAGAAAGTGAACACCGCAAGCATACACAATAGACACAGGCACAAGATATCACAAAAATATATACACAATGAAAAAAAGTGTCCCAACAACCAGTCAGGGGGTCACCATAGAAGAAGCATCATCTAGTATAGAACCGGCTGGGATAGAAGGCTCCAGAGCTGAAAAAACTAGAGGTTTAGAATCTGCACCAGGAAGAGTAGCTGGAGAAGTAGGATCCGTAGGTACTAGACTCAGTAAAGGAAGCATGAAATCCCCCCTGGACTGGCAGCAGTAGTGGCATCAGTAGTAGTAGCAGTTGGGCCCACTGTAGATAGAAGAATGTAATTCGTAGCTAGGGAAGTAAAGGGAGGTGGAGTTGCATAATTAGGGCAATGAACTGTGGTAGAGGCAGGTGGAGGGGGCAGTAGAATACCAAGATTCTGAAGAATAAGCCCTAACATCTGCTCTAGGTGATCCTAGTAGCTGTCGATAAGAACCAAGGGATGATCCATCATATCAAGGTGGAGGGAAAGGGAGAGACCGACCAAGGGTGCGGGGGGTAGGTGCGGATGGTGGTGGTATATAAGAAGGAGGGATTCAAAATGTGGGGTCAGTAGAAGGGGAGTGTTGTGGTGAAGCTAGAGGGGGTGGAGAAGGAGGAGTAGGTGCATCAATGAGTGCATGAGGGTCATCAAGTGGGCAGGGTGGACCCTAGGCAGGGATGTAGGCACCCTTTACATTCGAACCAATACCATGTGAATAATCATTTTATAGTCCATCCGCTGGGGTGAACCAAATAGGTCATGGGGGAGAGAAGGCATAAACACACCAAGGTGGTGGGCAAGGCGAGTGGTGTAAATCTCGCTGTTTAGGTTGCCCTAAGATATGGTAAACATGGAATGGAAGTAGGAGGTGGCAAGGTAAGGGAGGTTTTGGGAGTCCTGCTAGATGACACAGTTAAGGAGATCCATGTAATGACTGACCACGACCACCATATTCTCATGGAAAGGAAAAATAATGGTGCTAAGCACTATTGGGTAAAACTGAGGATGGGGTCTGTGATAAGTGTACTCTTCTAAAAGGTAGGGGTGTATCGGTGGTAAGGCCCAGCATTCTCCCTCTACATACAAATGAGATCAGAGCGCCCGGGCATGGTCACAGTAGAAATAGGGGGTGGGATGATGGGATGAGGGCAGAAACCACACCCTCAACTGAACTCGGTCATGGAAAAGGAATAATGTAGGCTGTCTAGCCGGAACCGAACCACGAGTACCGCATCCCCAGGTGTCTCCAGGTACTCAGGTCCATTAAACTCGAATGATGAATCAAAATCTAATAATAAATCACGAAAAATAGGAGTGTTGATCTAGAATATTGAAGGTAAGGGAGTATGGCCGAGAAGATACTCTAACTCTCCCTATATATCGAGCTTATGTGGGATGGTTCTATCGAGGTAGCAGCCTATCAACAGAATCGAACGATTAGAGAAGCGTCATATCCTGTCATGTTCCATGTCGGTGACCGGGAACACCATGCACGGGTTGGGAACATCAAAAGGTCCCAGCCCAGGTGGAGGTGCAACATCATGAGCTGGATCTGGGGGTGGATCTACTGAAGTAGACGGAGGCACGCTGGATGAATCGGTTGATGTGGGCCTAGCAGATACTAAAGGGGTAAAGGAAGTGTGGTAGTTCATGGAGAAGAAACGATGGAGATCAGAGGCACTGAAAGGGTTGGTGAAGGGGAGATTGTGCTTGGCCCATCCACTACTAAGGAATTTGGTGGTGGAAAGATGGCCAACGAAGGGAGCTCGTAGGCTAGATCATCTAGGTCGGGCTGTGTTAGAGGTCGGAGTTGGATCTGATGATAAATGGGTTTCTTTCCCTCATTGGTAGAGACGTGCTGCTTTCCACGATAAGGATCTCAGTCTTCCATAACCTGAAAGAGAAAAAAACTTAAAAAAGAATAAGAAAAGAAAAGAAAAAAATATAAGAAAACATAAAAAAAGTACACACTAGGTACATCCATAGTACACGACATATAGTAAAAACTGGGTATCATCCCGTGTTGTCAGGATAAACGTGTCGTGGGAGCATGGTATAGACCAAGAAAGAATACACGGCGTGTATTAAACAATATACATCATGTTGATGCAAAGTGGACATGGTCATGTATCATTAAAGACATGACCATTATATTAACAGTTCTAATAGTAAGGGGCACTCCATGTACGTCTCATATACGATGTTCTCTTTATTGGAGGAACAATGCCATGTGGGGGGCTAGACATGGGTTGGCCAAAAGAAATGGAATACACGGTGTGTACAGAACACACACGCTGTATTGATGAAAATGTTGTGTGAGTCAATGTGAAAAAAGATACTCGGGCACGATGGGTAAGGGTAAACGGTGTGTACCAAACATACACATCATGTATATTAAAATTGAAAAGCATTTTGTGTATGGCCATGTACAAAGTACACAACAGGTGTTATTCATATCGTGTATGTGTACCATGAAATCTGAATGGTCGGCTAATCCCAAAATCACCCAAAACTGTTCTAATAACTTGATAGAGAGGGTGTAGAAGGGCGTATCGGGACCGAGGATCAGAATTCAAGAGAAATCAAATCCAAAAATGAACAAAATCGAAGGATTTGAGTTAAAGGGATGGGTTTCATATAGTGGAAGAAAATAGGATGAGGGGAGGCTACGCGCCACATGACCAAAATTCGGGTGGCCGTGTCTTATATAGCTGAGGTACATGACATGTACCTACAGACTACACACCGTGTATCTCATTTTTTTATTATTATATATATATATATATATACATATATATTATAATAAAATATAAAATAAATAATTGTAATAATTAAAAATAATAAAAATGGATATATATATATATATACAGATTTTAAAAATAAAACTATACAAGTAATGTAGTGGTAAAATACTTAGTGTGTGTTTTAGAAGTGGAAAATGATAAGTACAACCTTTGGTCTGGTGCTTGGGGTGAGGTTTGAACCAGTGATCAGCCATTCTGAAAGGAAGCCCTCAACCACTTCAGCGATGGTTGTACTGCTGCCCATATTTATCATTTATATATATTTAATCTATACAGCCCGTAATACATGGGAAGATGAAAATTCACAGCGTGTGTTTTTTAATTATAAAAGAAGTGGATGAAGCAGGGAGATTAGTCGAGTTCGAACCTCGTTTTTTGGAACCAGGGCCGAGACTTTTCCAATCTGACAACTTCATTTGCATGAATTACATTACATGGAAAAGTTTAAAATTTAGTACGGAAAAATATGGCACAAACGACATATATCTAAAGACATGCCATGTGGTTTTATTAAAAGGTTAAATGATGTAAATAGGGCGATTTTCAAGATTCGAACCCAGGTCTTTTAGATCCGAGTTACGATCTTGGCCAACCGATACATCCCCACCATGGGTTTCCATATTAGAATATATATATATATATATATGAAAAACTACCAAACACGCCGTTTATGAAAATATATATAAAAACAGATGAACCTTGTGTCGAAGGTAGGCTGAGAGGATTCAAACCGGTGATGGCTCTGATAAACTCCAGTGACCTTACCATTAGCACTAACATCATCTTTGTTTATTACTTTTTTAATATATATATTTATAATAGTTAGAAAAATGTAAAATGAAAAAGGACACTCTCTGTGTATAGGTGGTACACGATGTGTATCCTCTTGGTTGCCTCCAAGGAATCTCCTTTGTTTTAGGTCGTTGGCTCTGCCTACATACCTTTTCTTACCTGTGTCGCATAGTGGACAATGTTCCCACCATGTTGTCTATGTGATGATAATCTTTCAACTATGGTCTGTTCACCTTAAATGGTTGACCATCCTCTCCAGAAATTTCCTTCACTCCATGAGGGAATACTTGTATAACATGGAATGGTCCCGACCATCATGACATTAACATCTCTAGTAATAATAGAATACCAGAGATAAAGAGAATTAATTAATCACCAGGTTGGAAATATTTTCGTGAAATCATCAGGTCATGAATGGATCTCATCATCTCCTTGTACAGCTTGGCGTTCTCGTACGCCTCAAATTTGATTTCATCAACATCCGACAGTTTGAACTTCTTCTTTTTCATCAGCAGCCTTTAAATCAATGTTTAGGTCCTTGAAGTCCTAGTAGGATTTGTCTTCTAATTCCACTGGAAAATTCCATGGCTTTTCATAGAATATGCGGAATGGGGAAATTCTTAGTGCTGTTTTGAAAGTTTTCAATTATTCCCAAAAAGCATCATTTAACATCTTGGAATAGTCATTCCTCGAAGTGTTCACTGTTTCCCCTAGGATCTGTTTGAGGTCAGAGTTGTAGAGCTCCACTTGTCCACTAGATTGGGAATGATATATTGTCCCCATCTGAGGCTTTACTCTATACTTCAACAGTATTCCTCTAATCAGTGTGTTGTCGAAGTGGGTCCCTCTATCACTAATCAGTACTCACAGAACACCAAACCTCTTAAAAAAAATTCTATAAAAATTTCATGACTACATTGGCTGTGTCGTGTGCTGAAGAAGTGGCTTCCACCCATTTGGAGATGTAGTCGACATAGGACATGATGTATGTGGTTCCAAAAGATGGGGGAAAGGGACCCATGAAATCTATTCCCCAGAGCATGAAATTCTTGACATCCAGGATTGGGTGTTGGGGAATCTTATCTCTATGTCCCACATTACCAGTCCTCTGTCACAGATTGCAATGGGAAACAAAGGCCCGAGTGTCTTTACGCATAGTGGGCTATAAAAACCCAGATTGCAGGATCATTACTATCGTACTCTGAAGCCCATGATGTCCTCCAACAGGTGAGGCATGACATAACTCCAAGACACTGTGAACATCATTATGCAATGGATGATCACTCCATCTGAATAAGATTGGAATAGAATAGGATCATCCCAGAAGTACCTTTTTACATCAGAGAAAAATCTCATCCTTTGCAGGAAGGAGAGGTCGGGGTGAACGACACCTGTAACCTCAAAAATTAGGGATATCAGCATACCTTGGTCTAGGTGTTTTGTTAACTAGAAAGAGGTGCTCATCTAGGAAATCCTACATGATCTCCTGATCTTCCATCTTCTACAAATAAGGCAGCTCTAGGCTGGATTGATGGTCAACAACAACGTTTTCACTCCCCATATTATCTCGGATCTACATATAAAATTCTTATAAGAGGAGTACCCATCTAGATCACTCAGGGAATCACATCCTTCAGGTTTTGTAGCTACTTCAGTGATGCATGGTCAGTGTAAACAATAAATTTAGACAACAAAAATTAAGAATAGAACCTGTAAAATATTAAAACCACTGCAGGCATCTCCTTCTCAGTGGTGCTGTAGTTGATATGTGCCTCATCGAGTGTCCTACTGTCATAATATATTGGTCAGAAAATCTGAAAAAATGTTGGACTAAGACTGCTCCCACTACATAGTAACTGGCATCGTACATCACCTCAAATTCTTCCTCCCAATTGGGAGAAATCCTAAATAGAGCTTCCACCAGGCCCTACATAAGACGCTAAAAAGCTCTATCGCATGTCTAATAGTACTAAAATATGGAATACTTGGTTAGAATACTGGTGAGGGGATGGGATATTTTGGAGAAGTCGCAGACAAACCACCTGTAGAAACCAACATACCCCATGAAGCTGCGGATGGCTCTGACAGAAGTCGGAATTGGTAGTTGTTAAATGACTTCTATCTTCATTGGTTCTACCTCAATCCCCTATGATGAGATTATGTTGCCAAAGATGATTCCACTTTTCACCATTAAATGAAACTTTTCTCGATTAAAAACTATGTTAGTGTTCTCGTATCATTCTAAAACTAGATCTAGTTTTCGTAAATAAGTGGAGAATGATTTCCCGTAAACAACAAAATCATATATCAATACCTCTAGGATCTGCCAGCAATGTCATCAAAGATAGCAAGAATACAATGATGAAAGGTGGTAGGGGCATTTCACATTCCAAAATACATACTTTGGTAAGGAAACGTACCATACGGTCAAGTTAATGTTCTCTTTTCTTAATCTTATAGAGAAATGGAAATCTGGTAATAGGTTGAATAACCATCGAGGAAGCAATAGAATTTGTGCCCTATTAGTCTCTCTAGAATTTTATCCATGAATGGAAGGTGGGAAATGATCCTTCCTTGGGGCGTTGTTTAGCTTCTGGTAATCCACACAGACTTTCCAGCCCATGACAGTGCGTGTAGGGATGAGCTCGTTCATTTGATTTGAAATCAAAATAATACCCCCTCTTTTGGGTACCACTTTTATGGGACTCACCCATGGACTATCAGATATGGGATAGATGATGCCTACATCCAACAATTTAATCACCTATTTTTTATAAATTCTTTCATGTCGGGATTCAACCGTTGTTGTGGTTGCCGAGATTTCTTGGAACCATCTTTAAGTATCACCTTGTGGGTGCAAATGGCAGGAATGATACCCTTCAAATTGCCGAATGTCTTCCCAATAGCATGCTTCTACTATTTCAGAAACTGTAGAAGTCCATATTTCTACTCATGTGATAGTTGTATGTTGAGTATGATAGGTAAAGTTTGATTGTATTTCAAATACCCATACATTAGTGATGATGGAAGAGGCTTTAGTTCAAGTTTAGGTTCCCTCAAAATTGGAGGTACAAGGAGGTGCACATTTTCATGTTCCAGACTGGCAGGAACAATCGTACGTTGCCAACAGTTGCCGCCCTGGCCTTCTATGAATTTCAAATCTATTGGTGATTCTTCATCTGGAATTTCTGGAATAATTATGTTATCTGAAGTAAAAGAACACATCAGATAATCCCATTTTTTCTCAAAAATTCTTCCATGGTGGTTATAGCGTAACAATCCTCATGTTCATACATTTATGCATGTTTTATATCCTTGAGGAAATTGTAGGAGACTCTTTTATCTCCTACCCAAAAAATAATCTCTTTTTGGTGCACATCAATTAGTACCTTCATAGTTTCCAAGAAAGGTCTTCCAAGTATGACACGTGCCTCCTGGTCCTCCCCCATGTCGAGGATGATGAAATTAATGGGGAGGATCAGTCTACCCTCTTTGACTAGAACATCCTCTAATAGTCCCTTCGGATGTTTGATGGATAGATCAGCAAGTTGAAGGGCTACTTGGGTAGGCTTCAAGTCATTAAGCCCTAGATTCTTTAAAACTCTAAGGGGCATGAGATTCACCTTGGCCTCTATGTCAAAGGGGGCCTTCCCAAACTCACATGGTCTAACTATACAGGGAATAGTGAAACTACCTAGATCCTAGAGTTTGGGAGGCATTGAATGATGGACGACTGCAGAACACTACTTGGTGAGGGAAATGGTTCCCAGATCCCCCATCTTTCTTATATTGGAGACTATTTCCTTCATGAATTTGGAATTAGTGGGCATATGAGTCCAATCCTCTACAAATAGAATATTTATTTGTAGATTTTTGAACATGTCCATGAATTTTCTGAACAGGTGGTCCATCTTTCTCTACTTCAATATCTCAGGGAATGGTAAAGCAGGTTCAAAAGAATTGGTATCCTCCTTCCCTTTATTATGTGAAGCTTCTTTCTGTGGCCTTTTTGCTGAGAAAGTGTTGGTATTGTTAAATTATTTATCAGTAGGGGGATTGGATACACCTCACTGTGTTGTTTGGTTCTGTTGGAGCTCTTTTCCACTCTGGATCATGTCAGTAAGGGCCTCCTCCCTCAGTTTGTTCACTGTTTTTCCCGGTAGAGTACCACATTGTCTTCCCGATAGATGGTTCTCCAATTAGCCAACATGGTTCTCTAGGACACAAATTTACGACTTTTGCTTTTGGAAGCTGGTCTTAACAGTATATATAAATTTGGTCATGATATCCTCTATCCATGATGTGTTCTCCTAAGGAGGAGGTTGTTAAGCTGGTGGAGGTGGTGGATTTCGTGACTATTGTGGGCGCGGGTTATCATTCACTTGCTGCTGATAAGGTCCATGTTGGGGCTATTGTTACATCTGGTATTGGTTCTCATTAGGAGGCTAGTTGTAGTCGGACGGAAGCTGGGGTGGCAGATTCTAGTGTTGTTGGCCCCAACTTGTATTTTGTTAACAACGCCATGATAGATTATGATACTGCTGGTACTGGTTGGGACCTCTATTTTGTGAAAAATAACTTACCCTACTTGTCGAAGGGCCTCTAGTAGATTATAGGCATTCTCCCATGATGTGGTTATCACCACATTCGCTACAGGTCAGATGGTTTTCTTCATGTACATGGGATGTGCCCTTTTAGATTGAGTGCATCGATCTTCTAGGACACATCATCCAACTGGGCAGCTAGTATTGTAGTTGCATCAATGTTATTCATACCTCATTTCTGTGTGCCCCGCTTGGAATACCACTAGAAGATGTTGGTAGGAATATCTTCTAAGAGTTAGAATAGTTCTTTGGTGGACTTCCTCATTACCATACCTCCAGCATCAGCATCAACCACGAACATGGTATTAGTTTTCAAGCATCCCTAGAAGGTTTGGACCAGCATCCAAAGTGGGAGTCCGTGGTGTGGGAATTTGCACAACATCTCCTTGAATCACTCCCGAGATTCGTAAAATGATTCCACATCATGCTGCTGGAAGTTGTGGATCTTTTTCTGCAATGTCACCATCTTTGAAGGGTGGGAATTATTTGGATAGGAATGCCATGGATAGAACCTCCCATGTGAGGATGGATTGTTTCAGAAATCCATTAATCGAGTCATTCTCATTATAAATTAGACTAAATGGTTAAAGGTGAAGATATATGTCATCTTTAGACACTATATGGTAGCAGAATGTGTCACAGACCACCAGAATATTGGAGAGATGGGCTTTGGGATCCTCGCTTGGCAGGCTACCGAATTGAGTAGTGTTCTGGATAAACTGCATGATAGTAGGCCTGATCTCAAAGTGTTGGGCCTGCAACAGTGGATGGATGATGCACATTTCAGCTCCATGAATTGATGGTAGGATGTACTCTATGAGAGTACAGTGTGGAGTTGGCTCCTGAGGAATGGGAACCATCATGAATTCTTGGTCCTCAATGGCGTAGAATGGCCCCTGACCTTGTTTGAAATATGGAATCTGATCTGGTTGGAATTGTTGGAGCTTCTAAGGGTTCCAGTTGTCATCCAGTCTTAACTGGTATCCATCTCCTTGGACAGCAGCTAGATCACCTTCCTCGTTCTGCGCCCAGGGAGTGGTTTGGTTGTTTTCGGCCATTAGTACTCGTTGGCACCTCAAAAACGTTCGTTCGATCTCTGGGTAAGTTGATATAAACCCTGATGACTTAGTGTTCATTGAACACATGGGTTGATTTCTCATGCACCTAAAATATTGTACATAATAAAATAAAACACCAAGAGTAAATGATGAAAAAGAAAGATAAATAGAAATGATAATAGAAAATGACATTTTTGTGAATTTATGATTTTTATTTTCACTGACATTCTATACAAATATGATTAAAATAAGAATAAATTTAACTCAAAGATCCCTGGTAATGGAACACAAACTTGGTGAGTCGTTACATCGAAGGAATGATTTCAGTGTCCCAAATTATTTTTACCCTAACAAGTATATCACTAGTAAGGGGTCGATCCACATGGAATTAAGAAGTTATTTTATCTTTCTTAACATAGTTTTTGTTTTTGTTTCAGTGAAGGCTGCTGAATTTAGAATTAAATTTTTCTAATTTTTTTGGATACATGAAGAATAATTGGTTTCAAGTTTCTATTAACTAATTTCTTAACAAAATGAAAGTAAGTATTGTAAAAATGATTTTGATGCAAATAAAGATAGAAATGCATTGGGGTTATGGATTTATGAAAAGTTGATTATTAAATCAAAATGCTTATGAGGTTTTTTTGTTCCTGATAACCCAACACTCTAGGTTTAATTTGAAATAATTTTTCCTTGGTATGGAAAACATTATATTTAGAGGTGAAGAAACTAACTCCTTGGTCCGAAAGTTTGTGTTTAACATATCTTTATTTGGATTAGTCCATTTTGAGTTAACTAATACTTCCAATGGTTATTAAATAATTCTTCGCTATTCTTCTTTTGAATCCCTAAAAATTATTCCCCTAGTCTGGTACAAAATTTCCTGTGATAAGATGAAGTGATTTAATAAGAATAAGAAGAGTTTATTAGGGAAAACACATTCATAGAAACTTAATTCAAATTAAAAAATATAATATCCCAAATCCCCAACACACTTGGTGTTTATTTACAGAAGGAGGTAAAGAAAAATGCAAGACTCTTTATACATGATTTGATCATGGTTGAAATTTTGAGGTGGAAATGATTATTCGGTAGATGGTGGAATGACGGTAGTACGACGTAGCATATTTCTTTCAGAACATCAACCCTTTTCTCCACACAACACTACAACACCCTCCTCCCTTGGTCCGGAGACCAAGGCATCCTTTTATTTAAAAAAAAGTACACGGTGTGGGTCCAAAGTACAAACCGTGGACTTTTGTAAACCCATTTTTTCCTTCGTTTTCTCCACTAGTAGGTGGCCTAAAATGTCGTCTTTGACTCAGAACATGGCACCGCTTGGTAGATGAATGTACATTGTTTTTAGTGCCAAAATACACGGCTTTTAGTATCATTTTTTGGTAACCCACTGCTTTTAGAAATGTATCAAAGGCATGTATTAGTGGCACATGACGTGTCCACTTCAGTCGGCCACATGGGCGTGTAGACTCTTCTCATCCACCAACTGCATCAAGAATGGTATACATGGTGTGTTTAGTGGGAACACGGCATGTACCAGATTTTGGTTACTTGGTCAGGTCCTTGTCCTGGTCAAACAGTGTCTGAACTTGAATGTACATGGCATGTATGTTAGTACAGACCGTGTAGTTGTAAAAATTTTCTCAGTTCTTCCCTATTTTGTATATCTAGCCATAAACATCCTGGAAATGAACAAGATCAGAAAAATAAATGTATTTTTTCCCTAATCAGTAGGTAATTACTGAAAACATGTTCTTATTTTTCATGTTATTATACGAAAAGTTATACACAAATCGGGTGCATCATCAATTCATACCCAAGAAGATGTCATATGGCCTCGGCGCCACTACTAGGAGATACCATCCAAACCCACACCACCAAGAGTATGACCCCCTACCCGTACTAGTATATAATGGTCGAATCCCCTAATTTAGGAGTCTCTAACCATAATGATCCAACAAACAGCTCCACTAGAATATCCAAGCTTCGAACAAGGTCTATGGAAAGGAAAGAGTGAATGGCACCTATTTCTTTAAGGAATGAAGTTAAGATGGAAAAGACATAGATCATGCCTCTAATCAACCCTATGGTACCATCTTCATAGACCTCCATCACCTTAAACTGGCCTCACCACTATCCATTAGCTCCCAGAGACCATGGTGGACCACCTGGGAGTGGTGGTGGTAGCACCATGAACCCCCACCCACTGCCTGCTTCTCTCCAAGTCCCCTTTCCATGTCCACATACCTACGGACCACCCTAAACCAACCTCTACCTCTACCTCGATGGTCCCTCAACTATCTGTTGGTCCACTGTGCGGAGATTCAGGCAGCCACGAGGCATGTGTCTCTACCTACCGCATGAGTAGCACACCATGCTCTTATGATGACTCCCTCTTCCATATGATACTTGTAACACTGATCTAGAATACTGGGGTCATCACCCATAATTCATGTCCCTCTTAGGTCCCCATTGCAACTGCATGCTACCCATGGCGGAAGACTCCTTTGTACGGTGTTTACTACTTTCTCCAACTGTTGGCTCAAACTCTGCCAAGAGACTCTCTTCAAGAAGAGCTCACTCTATCACCCTATAATGGGTAGGGATTCTAATATATACAATGCATTCCCACATCTCTTGGAAAAATCCCTTCTCAAAATCCTATTCCTTGAGGAACGGTTCCCGTACCATGTCCATGGAGTAACAGGAATGCTTAGTGAATCAATCTGAGTACTCCGCTATTGTTACGCTACCCTGTTTTATGTGAATTAGCACTTGTATGCATACTAAATGAAATGTCAGTAGAAATAACACCTACTTTAATAGGCACTCAATTTCTTTCCTAGAGAGGGTCGCCTCGTCGCACGTCTGGATTGTCAAGCTCCACCACCTCCCCACCAAGCCCTGAAGAAAGCTCACAGCTAAGATCACATTCTAGTAAAGATGCATCCTCACAAGACGGAAGACTCCAATAAATTCCATGTTCCAATCTAAATACACCTATGGGTCATTCTCAACCATAAACCTGGGTGGTCTCAACCTCTGGAACTCATGTTAAATAATGAACATTCATGTATCCTATACCGATAATGCTGGTAGAAACAGTTGATCAACAAGTGGGGGAAATGCTGGTGCACTTCTCGGTGGGGCCATATCCTGTACTATTCCATGTAATAACGCCTCATCACTTGGTATACCTTCCTCATTGTCAGACAACCAAATCATGGCTGGTTGTATGCGTGGTGGTGGCCTGAAACAGATCAAGATGAACCATGATCAATATATTATACCTGGTGAGCTGACTCTGTCTCATGAAGGGCTTGAGAACACCCCCAATTCTGATATGAATCATGAAACCATTTTTTTCATGTACAGTGTCGAAAAGTAAGACTCATGGTCCTTGTATATTGATATGACTTCCAGATCTCCAACAATTGACTCCTCTTGCCTAAAATTCAAACTCAAAACATATAACATTATTTCCCCAAAACAAATACTCATACCCTAAAACCATTAGGTAGAACTAACCTCCCTCAAATAATAATTTTTTGTGACTCTTACCATGGGGCCAATACCAGGACTACCCCATGCCTACCTTCTAATGGAAAGGGGATCATGACTAGAATCAAATTCATTATCCTACATGAGGGAGGAATTTTCTAAGTACCTATACACAAGGAATCCCACAACCCTAGCCCAAAATTCTAAAAAAGGAAAACATTCATTTCACTAATAAATCCACTGATAGTAAACTATAAAAATATGGAAGTAAATGGGGACAGACTACAAACACCACAAAAGAAAATCTATAAACTAGGGGTAAAAAGTCTCTAGAGACCCATCCATATAAAACCCTACCTAGAGATTAGGTGAAGAGTATATTCCTAAAGCTGTAAGAGTATGCCTAACCTATCAACCGTCACTAGGCCCCTCATGGTCCTTGATTTCCAAGGTCTTTATCAAAACATTGTTCATGTACATAAGAAACTATGTGTCTTGGAGGATCCTGTGTAGGGGTGAGTGACACAATACTCAGTAGGGAATCCAAGTGAAATAAAATACCACAAATAAAAATTGACATGTATTATTGGATAGCTAACATACATATAACCTTGATTATATAAAGCAAGCCTATTAGTCATGATGTTGGACATCTTGTACTGTTGAGTGACACATATGTGATGAGTCACTATGGCCTGCTGAACCACTGGGGTCTCCTTAGCATTGAGTATTACTAGGCCACTAATGTATACTCTTTACCAAGGTATATTGGGCCACTGAGGTCCACTCGTTTGTTAGGAAACTTAGGTCCGCTCATATTCTAGTCCACTAAGGTCCACTCATCACTGATGTGTGGTGGGACACTAAGGTCTACTCATATACTAGTACATTGAGCTTGTCTCATCACTGAGGACTATTGGGCCATTGAGGTCTACTTATCACTTAGGTCTGCTGGTCCCCTAAGGTCTGATCGTCACTTCCTTCCCATCACTACCATATGTATGTTTCCTAATTGCACAACACTTGATTTCGGGAGAATTACCACCTCATCCCATCAGTTTTATAACAACATCCATGAAAACTCAGTTTGAGTATTTACAAAGTATTTCCTCATCATGAGGGTCCCAAATCCTAAAATATATTGACAATTAGATGTACGATTTGTATGTTATTATCATTTTACTAAAAAGGGGCAGAAGGTATCTTGGTTCATGGAGACTGGGTCAGAACCGGCCCAGGGTCCATCGACACAATACGGGTCTTACCCAAGCCACCTTCTCCATCCCAATCCTCCGTGAGAAGGCCGAATTTCTCCCCAAGAGATGAAGCGCTGGCATCATCTCCCTCCAGAATGCAGGTCACCGCGGGGTCTTCCGCCGTGATCCAGCTGAACCGCTGCACTCTAGCCACATTGCGTGGTGCAGATCACTCCATCCACTCATGCCACCATAGTCCGTTTTCAGTTGCCATGATCTTTTGCACATGGTTGTTGACATAGGATTAATCCACCACAGTGACGCACCAACAGTTACTTCCATGCGCCACCAGACCCTCTCTAGTGGTCCATTTTTGGATTCATGAGTTTCTTTGGGATCATCAAGTCATCGTCGTCACAGATATGTATCCCAAGTTGTCTAACCGTCATTATAAGGGTCCAGTCATGAAGAACACAAAAATGTCCTCATAGGAGGAATCTGTGCCATTTTCATGTCGGCCCGATCCCTACACATTATAAATTAAAAATAAGTTTGGTGGAGATTTAAGAACCGAACATCGATTACCATGATTCAAACAATGAGATAAGAAACCTTCCTACATAATTTATTCATTCGTGTGTCACCTATTTGTGGGTTGGCCCACATTCTTCACCCAAATCCCTGAATAGAAAAAAAATTAATTCATATAGAATCAAATCGCTACCTCATGATTGAATCGTTCACTGGTGAAAACCACACTGCTGTCGTCTATCATTTCCCAATCCTTCATTATTTGTTTTGCATCAATCATATCTCACCAACAACAAATCTCCAAGTGTTTATAGAAATAATATATTGTTACAATAATCCATTATTCAGTTATCTTATTAAATAAATAAGTTGTGTTCCATCATTTTTTTATTCTCAGTTATAGTCATTAAGTTATTTCATATATGAAACATTGTTTATGTTACTATTTGGTTATAATTTCGTTACTTTTTAAATAAATTTAAAATTTGAATAAAATTGAAAAAAAAGATTATTTTATTTTTCCTTCAGAAAATTTTATTATATTTTTCTTAAAAATTAAATAAATAACTTTTTCTATTGACCTGTAACGATCGAGGTTAAGTCATTCATTAGTAAATTCATCATTCTAGACGCAATGACAGCTTCATATTTGTAATCTAAGGAACCATTTAGAAGTTACTAAAATCACGTATATGCACTATTTTAAATACACATAAAAGGTTCAACCACTTATTCAAGGATCACCAGGCCTTGGAATCAAGTGTTTTCTGAGAGCCTCCTCTCGAAATAATTCCATATAATTTTTTAAAAAATTAAATAGAATTTCAAGGACATTACAGTGGTTTTATTTGAGTTTTGTTGGTATTATAGTTTTATATTTTTTACATTAATATTTTTGTCTTCTCTTCTGTTGTATTACACCTTTGTTGTAGGATTTTATATAAATGCGATCATTTGAGTTGTCTTTCATTTATATAATTCATCATGTAGTGGTTTATTTGGTAATGTCTTATTTTTTGGGTTGTTTATTTTCAATGGGAAAATCATCCACCTAATGTTAATGAGGCCCTTGGCATTTATTTATAGCCTTTGGAATTTTTGGGATGTCACCTAAAGCCAACTAATCACTCCCCAACATCTCAAGCCAATTATTAAGTGAGGGGTTTCATATCAAAATAACCTAAAATTCTATTCATGTTGTGCTCATTTAATCAAATATTATTTTCACATTTTTGGTAAAATACAAACAAGACCTGTTTCAAAAAATTTACAAATATTTCACCTACAATTTTTAAATTTCCCAATGGGTAACAATTTAATAAATAAATTATCTCTAAAAGGTTATGAAAATTTAAAACAATTTCAAAAAAACATAGATTTTTATAAAAAAATTGTTTTTTGATCGAAGAGAGAAATAAGTATGGCTTTGTTTAAACCATTTGTCAATCATTTTATGTACCAAAGAGTAGAAAAAGGGTTCTATTTCTTGGAATGATAATATATAACTTAATGAGAACAAAATATATTTCTTTTATTAATTTAATATTAAATAATTTCCTTAAGGGATACTGAAAGAAAGCAATTTTGTATAATGGTGACATTGAGAAATAAACCCTTTCCATTTTAGTAACTTCTGAAACATAATCACCTTACAAATATTCATCAAATTAATAATTTAATAAAAATAAGATAAATATATTCATAATAAAAAAAACAATTTTTATTATAAACTCCAAAAAAATAAGTGTTGAACATAGTGTATGGCTCACGAAAGTAAAAGTGAGACGAGAAACCCTTACCTCATGATCAAATTAAATTTTATGTGTATGAACCTCCTATATAATATGTATAGGAATATTATAACTCTATTATAGAACCATAATGATATATTTTATACCATATATTATTTAATTATAATCATTTATCACCCATTTATTAACAACTAATTTTTAAAATCATTGTTTCTTGTAGTTATTGCTTCATTTTTCATATATATTTTAATTCAGCAATTTTTGTACTTATAATTTTATTATGGTTAAATAATCTCTAGAATTATTAAAATGATATAAATACAAAATATATTAGTTATATATTTCTTTAAAATACTCTATAAAAGATAGATATATGAAAATTATTCATCCATCATGGAGATGGTGGGATGTACATATGCAAAAGTATTACTTCCATTTTTTCTCAATCGATGGAAATAAAGGAAACTTAATATTAATTATATTTTAGAGAATAATTATTATATATATATATATTATTAAAATATATCCTTATTACTATCAATGTAAAAATAATATGAAAACCATTTCACATCCCTATGTTGAGGTGCTGGTTGACAGGTACCCACGAGGGACATTATTGTTTTTCAAAAAATTTGAATGTAAGAAGTAACATGTGATAATTTGTACAATAATTATGGTTATTTAAATAATATGACATAAATTATTTAAATTTAACATCACTACCATTCATGTAATGTTTATGTAAAAAATGAATCCCATCTCATTTAGAGATTGTAGTCTGTCATACACACGAGTGATGTTGTCGTATCCCCCATAGAATGGAAAGAATGAAGTCATATGTGATATGATAATTTTATAATTATTATAATTTAGTAAATATAATATAAACAAGTTGAATTAATAATTATATAATCCCTTTAATGGTGATGATGGAAAAGAAGTATATCATCTTGCAAGGCAGTTATCCATAATTCACACAATCGACAATTTTGTTTCCCATTTGATTGAAGTGGAGATGGATCTAGGTTATTATATTAGATGATAAAATATATTCAAATAAGTGATAAATTTTTTATTATATTATCATATTTACATAATATTATAATTATATAGAAGAAGATGTAAAATGAAAACACATATTTCAAAACATATTCTCTTTTCAAGAAACCTTATAAGGTTACACCTAAATCCTTTCTAGATTAGATTCTATTTTATAAACCATCTAGGATGTGGGTATGGATATAAATTAGTTATTTTTTTAACATTTTCAAAAAAATAATTTTTTTTATGTGTGATAATGGGTGGTTATGGGTGGCCTTTTATAAGTGTGAGAGAGGAAACACATGGAATTTTTTTAAAGAATCAATTACACCACTATTTTTATAATGCAACATGACACCTCAGTGGTCCAATGAAGAAAAGTATAGTTTTTTTGGTGTAAATATGGTAATTAAATTTGTTTTGGTAATGTTTTGGATAATTTTCTTTCTTTATATTGTTATTTTAATCCACTGTAAATCACATTTTTAACTTAACCATAATAATTATTTTTTACTATTTTTATTATTCAAAATAGCAAAACAATAGTTTGAAAATGTTTAAAAATATAAATTATTCTATTTATAAATATTAAATCCAATTGTTTCAAATTTAATTCAAAAATATATCAAAATACAAATAAAAATTATACCCATAGACACGATGAAAAAGCAGGTCTCTAAAGTAAAAAAATTCTAATATGTATAGAATGATTAAATTTCAAAATTCAATATAACTTTCTTAAAAATGGAATAAATTATATAAATTTTAATATAATTTAAATAATTTTATATTAAAACTAGTTAGAAATATAATTTATATTTGTAAATAATTTAAATGATAGGGCACTTTTCAACAAAACTTGGTATTTTTCACTATTCGTCAAAAAATTAATATTTCTATAAAAATAAAAATACTTCACCCAAAGATTATTTTGACTTTTATATTTCAATGATGAAGTTTATTTTGATATTAAAATTTTATAAAATTTTTAAAAAAATTATTTATCATTTAAAATAATGAATAAAATACCTTTTAGAAAAATTTACTTTTTTAGATAAAAATATCATTAAATTTCAAATGGTTATTATCTTTTTTAAATTTATTATATAAATGCTTATGTAATTTTACACATTTCTTAGCCATATAACTTTCATAATTTAGTTATTACTATTCATACCTCACAAAATAATGTCTAGGTAATAATGGTTATTTTTTAATAAAAAAATCATTAAGTATTTGGTTGAATTCAAATTTGGTGTTTATTTCCATGGATGTTATGGAAGAGATTGAATTTAATTGAACATAAACGTATTTAGATTATATTTATGATTCATTTTTTTATAATATTAGTGTTTTTTATCACATAATCTATTATATACACTAGTATAAAATTGTCTTTAACGTCCGCATTTTAACTTCAGTTCATAATGACCAACATTAAAAGTATTCCACATGGAGTTTTGGCATCAGGTTTTTATAAAACCAACACTAAATAATTTTTACTGCTTATTTTTTGAGTCAGTTTTCGTAAAAATGGACACCAAAAGAGAACAAAACATATATTTTAGCTCATTTTTTTTTTAAAAATGACTTCATATATGATTAGAAAGATTTATTATTGTTCTTAATCATCAAAATGTCTGGTATTTGTGGAAATATAGACTTACAAATCCAATGTCATGGATGTTAGAATTTGAAATTCAATAAAAGATGTCTAAGAGAATATTAACTTTAAAATGTAATAAGTTATTATATATAACCTCGTTTTATCTAAATGAACACACAAATAAATTCATATAAGTCAAGATACATGTTGTAAATCGTTTTTTACATCAATTTTTTTGAAATATTGATTCCAAAGGTTTACAAAATCTTGATTTTGGAAAAAATATTTTCCCAAAACCAACATCAAATATGATTAGAAAGATTTTGTATTCTTCCTAAGCTTCTAATTGTTTACTATTGGAGAAAAAAAGGACTTAAAGATAAAAATTTATGGATGTAAGAATTTGAACATCTGTAAGAGATGTCTAAGATTAGTTGAACATTAAAATATCAAAACATTTGATTTATAACTCTGTTTGATCTAAATGTCCTCTAAAATCAAATATTATAAGAAAAAATACCAGTTGAAAGTCCTTTATCAGTTTTTTCCCAAAAAAACTCATTTTAAATATGATTAACTAGATTTAGTAATTCTATAATCCTAAAATTGACTGGTATTGGAGGAAAAATTTCCTTAAGGATCAAAATTTATGGATGTTGTAATTTTAAGTTTTCTAAAAGAAGCCTTAGTGAAGTCCAAATTTTAATGTCATAACTTTTGATCTATAACTCTGTCTGGTCTAAATGACCACTCAAATGAATGATTAAAAAAATCTATAAATGAAAAGTCAATTTTCATGTATGTTTTTTTAAACCAATATAAAATATGATTACAATGATTTATTATTTTTCAAAACCTTTGAATTTATTTGTATTGGAGAAAAACGGGTCTTACGGATCAAATGTAATGGATGTCGGAAGTTTAACATCTCTAAAAAAGTCTTAGTGAAGTAAAACAGTAAAATTTCGTAATTTTTTTTCTATTAATCTATTTGATCTAAATGATCACTAAAATAAAAACTCAAAATACAATTTAAAAGGTGAAATTCGTTTTTTATGATAGTTTTTTGAAATAAACAATTTCGAAATCTAGTTTTATTCACTTTTTCTGTCGGTTTTAGTAAAAATGAACACAAAAGTTATGAAACCCAAAAATTTGAGTTCTTTTTTTATTTAAAAATCTATTTAACATATGTTTACCAAGAATTATTATTTTTAATAAACAGTAAATCAACTATTCTTAGACAAAAATTGGACTTACACATCAAATGTTTTGGATGTCGGAAGTTGAAATTATCTAATAAAAGAGATAGAAAATCCCATCATTTAAAGGTCATAACATTTGATCTATCACTCTGCTAATATAAATGACCATTTAAATAAAATAATAGGGACAATATATAATTTTTAATCCTTTTTTAATTCTTTTTTTTATAAAAACTGATTCCAAAATCTTTTTTTACTAAAATTTTTCTTTGGTTTTGTAAAAACTAATGTTAAAACTGAAATTTGAAATACACAGGATTTTTATTTCAATTTTCTTTTCAAAAAACACATTTGATTTTTCAAAATAACACATAAAATTTTATATAATTATTTTTAAAATATTTCCATTAGCTATATATAAATTTTCATTCTCTTCCATTCATTATTTTCAACCTATTATATTAAATCAATTTTTTAAAGAGTCTTTAATCGATGATTTGAACACATTATGTATTCTACTAATGTAATTTATTTATATTTATTTTTATTAATTCATAAAAAACATGATAATTTGACTTGTAATGATTTAGTTTTATTACAATTGATTTAAGAATATAAAACATCCAGATTAGATATATAAACCAAGATGAAATATTCATTATCGATCACTAGTTTCATTAACGCATGAGTTCTACCCTAAAAACAAGAGAAATTATGATAAACAATATATAAATTTATGAAAAGATATAAAATAATTGAATTTTTTTAGACATCTATTTATTTTTTCATATATTTTTTTAATTATCATTTATGATTCTCATGTTATCTTTGAAACGATTTGTATCTTTCGAATCACAGTGAATTCCAACTTCTGATGGTCATAAAATATGATCTCTAACATTGTTTTAGCTCCACGACCAATAAAATAGAACATAACGGAACTATCTAAAAAATTATTGTCTTTTTTGGGATCAGTATTTTAAATAAACGATGTTAAAAAATACATTTAACATCGGTTCCTGGAATAAAAACCAATGTTAGAATTCTTCTACGAAGGTGTTTAGCATCGGCGTTTCATGAACTGATGTTTAGAACATTATATAATCAAGAATTTGTCATCGGTCTTTCAAAAACTGATATCTAAGTTAAAATTTTTTATTTTTATGTCATTTTATAAAAACCGATATCATAACACTCATTTCTTATGTTGGAGGCATAGACGTCGATTAAAAATCGACGATGAAGACTATTTATCCAATTGTGATATGATCTTCCTTTTTAAAAATCATGGGGTGTTAAAATAATAGAAAAAAATTTATACAAATAAATAATCAAAAATATTTTGAGTTCTAAATTTTTATAAATTAAGGTAAATTATTTAAAAACAAAATTCATATTTTTCAAAAAAAAAATTATTTTTTGAAATGTATTTCGGTTTTAGAAAATTTAAATAACCCCCCATAATAAATTATTTTGATGAAATGTTATATAATATATTCAATAATAAAATTAACATTCATATAATGAATTATACATGGATATTAAGAAGAAATAAAAATCAATACATGAATCAGAATAATATTTTTTATAAAATAAACAAACATTATTTCTGAAAAATTATAAAAATTAATTTTTTCATCCTGAGAAATTAATCATAGGAAATAGATTAAATATGAGGAATCATAATATAAAAATTATATTTCAATGTTATTTTAATTTTATTCATAATGACATGTTACCCTAGGTAATGTTAATTCATCACTATTGGTATCAAAATTGGTTAAGATGGGTTAAAACAACAAGATAGGCTTCCAATATAAAAGAAAATATTTACTTTATTTGATTATTTGAGTGGATAAATAACTCCGCATATCATAAAAATAAAATTTTGAAAAATTTAATCCAATATCCTTGAGAATTGATTATTTATATTTAAATTTTCTAAAGATATACAGGGGTTCCACTCCTCCCACTTATAAAAGTGAACCTTTTTTACTAGCTTCTCCATACACTTTGAGAACATTGGCTCAATCATGGACATCCCATTTCACATTCCAACAACATTACCCAATTCTTTGAATTAACTAATGCACATCCAAATAATTTCTAAAGAGATATACAAAGGTGGATACCATTGTTATTTGATATTAGAGTGTGTTCAACAAAGAATACAATCAAGGTAATGGTTTATATTATATTCTAACATTTAATCAAGATCATTATTGCTCAAATTTAAATTAGTGAAAATATATTTTCTCTATATCTTAAAATCTATAATTATTCTTATACATTGTTTATTTCTTTGATTTTAATATTATTTCTATTTTATATAGCTTTTGAAGTCAAAAAGACCAAAATAATTTTCTTCAGAACAGATGGTCTTATCTCTTCTTATAAGTCAACAATTGATTTATTCTATTTACATGTTCATAATATTTATTAAACATATTTCATCCCAATAGTACTATTACTATTCATGGTCATTTCTAACTATCTTAATCTTTTTTATAAATGTTTAAATAGAACAATTTTTGTAAATTTCCAAATGGTTCCATTTTAAAAAAAATTATAATAGTGTGACAACAATGTTTTTTTATTTTTTACCACTCAAAAATAATTTCACACTATCATTAAAATAACTAATTATGAATAGTAATTTATATATTTCAATGGTGTTTCCTATAAATTTTGATTATCGTTTTCATGAGAATTTTCAGTTTACTTAAAAAATAAGTATCTAATGAAAGTGATATTGTAACTTTCTGAGATTTAATGAGTTTTCTCATAATAATTATAATTTTTATAAATACTTATTTATACACAAAACCAAATTAATTTATTATTTAATGAAACCACAGCTTTCCTAGATTCTGTAAATGACACACGGCACCACATTTTATAAAACCATGAAATATTAAAATTATATATTTGACTGTTAAAACATAGCTATTAAATATGTGGTATAAATACTATTATCTAAATTATGAAATTTATTTTTAAATTTCATAATAAATATGAATTTATATATATGTTCTTTTTAAATAATCATTAAATTTATATTAATGTAATTATATTATACAAAAATATTTTTTGTCCAATGATTTCTATTACTTTTAAAAAAATATTACAATTATTTTGTAGGTTTTTTATAAATTTTCATTGAAAAATTAACTTATCATATTAAATAACCATATAATAATTTACTTATTATGAAACATTAAGATTTTTCCAAAAAAATATTCATTTTTCATTGAATAGTGAAAAATACTAATCTTTGAAAAATATCATTTTTAAATAAATTAGGTAATTCCAAATATAAAATTAGTTTTAAAGTAATATAATTGTTTTTTACTAAGATTTAGTAATAAATAATAATTTTCAATAATATTTATAATGGATTTTAGTATAAACTGTATTTGGCTTAAAAAAAGGTTTATCTTAAATCTATTTTAAAATAAATAATGATTCTCTATTTTAATTAATTAAAATAATACCAGATGAGTAATGTTTTTGGTGAAATATATTGTTTATATATCAATAAATTTTAATTTATATTCACTAAATTATAATCATTTTACATAGACTTAACATTAAATCATCTTACGCTTGGAAAGTACCCCTCTCGAAAACCTGATTTTTCATCAAGTCTACGAGTTTAATGTTAAATTGCATTTTTTCCAATTTTTTAAAATTTATTTAAGAAAAATATTCTTTGAAATAAAAATTTAAAAATCATATTATGTTTAATTTTAGATTATTTTTCGAAAATATTATTTACCTAATGAATTGTAAAAAATATTTAATTTTAATTTAAACCCATCATTTATTTTAAAATATTTTAAAATTAAAATTAAATAATAAATTGGTTTGAAAGTGAAATTAGTTAAATTATGTGTATATTAATTTAGTTTTTGTAATTTTAATAAATTTCATATTGAAATTATATATGTAAACTTATTTAATTTGATAATTTATTCTTTGAAAATATTCTTTCTCATCGTGTCATCGTGGATTATTTTAATATAAATATTGCCACATATAAGAACTAATTTTCATAAAATGTATTATTTAAATTGAATAATAATATTTTAAATTTCCTAATATTTTCATCTTAAATTTTTACAACAATGAATTTTGAAAACATAATAAAAAATAATTTCCACAGTTAAGATAAAAATGGGCTTCCTCATTTGGTAAACTAATATATAAGGGTTAAAAGTTACCCGAAACATGTATGCATCCTCTTTTATGGACTTATTTCAGTATAATGTTTCCCAATTTATAATATAGGGTCATTTTTTTGTTTTTTTTTGTCATGGTATTTAGCATTTTGAATTCATTATGAAAATTTCTGTGTAATTTTCCAGTGGGTTCATTTCCCCCACTTATAAAAGACCACCATCGCCCACCGCATACTCACGCCTCTCATGATATATAGTTATCAATAACACTAATTAAATACATCCCCAAAATCCTTATCCATTTTTATATCTTTTTTCCTCTACAAATACCATCATTATGGTCCTTAATTAGATATCCAAAGGAGGGGCTTCTGAGTGAAGTTAATTTGCTTCGCTATGCTTCTTATTTTATTTTTTATTTTCCAACATTAAATAATGTATCAAAACCTAAAATATTATAAAACGTGTATATTAAATATAATGTGATTTTTTATTTTATGGTAATGACATACACCAATTTACCCTTCCCCAAAATGGGTTAGGAATGCATCGTTTCTGTGTACGGTGGACGACCGCCTCCCGAATCGAGGTTAATCATTTTTTCATTTCCAAATATCACATGTTTTCTATGATGATGTGTCTAAATTATATATAATATATTTATAAAAATAATATACCCATTTCATCATTATATTATATATTACTTTATACATTATATTCCATAGGTGATATGATAGCGTCATTTGTATGTATGGTGGACTACCACCTAGTGAAGTGACGTCATTCATGTTTCACGAAAGCTTTACATGGAAGAAAATAAGTAGACTTATATGTGAAATAATAATTATAATCATGGATTATTTATCATTATAAAAAAAATATTATATCATTTTCTCTCTTTCTTTTCCAATCAAGAAATCATTATAATATCTTTCATTTATAAGTGGACTACCTCCTTCACGAAGCGATATGACTCCCTCTTTTCATTACCAAACCGAATAGATGATATGTATACATATAATTAAATAAATAATATGTTTTTAAGATATTATTTTAATTATTTTGAAATTAAATAATACTAAGCATATTCCAATAATGATTATTGAAATATATAAATATTTCTCATTCGTACGTATGATATTCTGTATCCATGAATATAACGTAATTCATTTCCCAAATCCAACATTCCTGATTGATAATAAAAGTTTATTTAATGTATAAATATGATAATTATTGAATTTTTATTATTTTAGGTATTATAGAACCATGATCTAATTAAAATTATTAAAAATAATCAATCAAAACATATATGAAAAACCATGTGGTTATTACCCAAAGCACGAGTTAAATAATAAATTATTAATAAATAAAGAATATATTTTCATTATAAAATAAAATACCGTTATATATGTATATATATGTTTGTGTAATATATTTATAATTCACTTATATTTGTTATATTGTATGTTTTAATCTGTACAAAGGAAGCCAAGACATAGGGTAAGGGATTTGCATCCTACAATTTTCTTTGGTTAGACAAATGCCATATTCAACTACTATTTCATTTATCTAATTATGTGTTATAGAGGAATATATTTTAGGATTATTACACTTAAAATAATATTTACTCACATATACATTTGATAAAATCTATTTCATGGGTTTTATAGTTCAAAAGTTACGAAATCAATGAGGGATTATAGTCTCTACTTCCATTATCTAATATTTTTGTCACATTTGTGTCTATATTATTTTAGTCAGATTTTATACAGGACCATTCACATTTAATATCATGAATTTATTTATTCTCATGATATTTTATGTTTTATTTAATTTTGTCATTTCCTGGGTCTAAAGAATCAATGTCACAAATATCGTAAGGGTTTTATGTCATAATCTCATTGTTTGTTAGGATTTCTTATGATTACGGTACCAATTAGAAATATTAGGATATATCTCCCAATTAAATGAATAAATTTATTATTCTTTGATTAGTATATGAGTTTAAATATTTTCCATTAATATTCCTCTATTTATGTTCAAAATATTTTAAAATAACATTTTTAAGAAAAATTGTCTTTATTTTTCACTCCGATCAAACCATCGTTTATGTCCAAAATAGTATTTTCATATTATTTTTTAAAAAATGGTATAAAAATATCTGAAATTTTTTATTACTGAAATCCCTACCCATGATTTACTATTTATAGTTATTTAAGTGATATTAATGTCATTTTCCAAGCACTGCTCATTTATCAGGTACCAAAACAATTCAAAAAATATATATTGTTTTTAAAATTCATGACATGAACAGTATTTCTAGATATAATGGCCACTAAATTATTATAAAATTCCATTATATGGTTTCAATTTTCTTATAAAATAAAAATTTTCCCTTAATATTTGGGAAATATTGATATTTTTTATAAATGATTTAAAAATGAAATTGATTTTGAAAATATTTTATTTTTCATTTTTTTTTTCTCAAAGTTGATAGGATATTTTTTTCAGGAAATGAGGTAAATGATATATGAATGATGATTTATTTTATTTAAATTTTATTTTTATTGGCATGGATTTCAAAATATTTATAATTTTAAGGATTTATTTTAAATTAAATGTTATATTCCTAAAGAAATGATATGAGTGATTAAAATCATTCCATATCTAAGATGACAACCTATTAAGTAACTATTAATTTTCTCAAGATATTAACAAAAGATACCATTTTTATTATTTATTTTAATGTTTTTTGATTAAAATATGTTTATAAAACCCATATCTCTTCCATGGGTTATACTATGAAATTTTTTTAAATATATTTATTTTTCCACTAGTTATGCTAAAATTAAATGATGTAATTATTATGAAACCTGAATCTTCTCAAAATATTTTTATATGATGAAATATCCATAAATTTCATTACATATCTTGAGTTATGAAATGATTATTTTTTTATTATCATATGGAACTGATATTTATGATATTAATTATGTGAATTGTGTGACCTGTATCTCCCTAAAATTAATTGAGAAAAGATTTATATCTCATGAGATATACATTTGAAAAAAGTATATTGGAAAAATACACTATAAGAAATTGGTGTATACTAATATAATAGGTAAAATGGGTCTGTCTCCATACACTATGGGAAATAGTAATTTCATGATCTAATATGGGAAATAGGTTCCTCCAAATCTGCTATAGGAAATAGGTGTCTCCTAAACCACTGTGAGAAATAAGTGTGTCATAATCCACAGTGGGAATCATTTGATGATTCATTATCCACTATGTTGATGGTATCATCATATAACCTTATCTATGAAATTAATTACAATATTTATGATGGTTCCACACTTTATTGATATGATTTTATGGATCATGATTAATTTATGATGATTTATAAGACAAATGGGACATGTATTTGGAAATGATAAATTTTTATTCCATGAATCAAGATTATGATATATAAAAGGTTGGTTATGAACATTGTATGTAATTTTCATTATCACATAACCTTATTCTTATGATAATATTTGTATGATCATAAATTGATATCTCTTATGATTTTCATTACTAAGCATATTATTTTACAAATTCTTTTGTTTCCTTTCCGTAGGTAATGAATATTTTTTTAAGTAGGGTATTTTTGTAAAGAGATCTAAAAGGGGAGATCTTTACGAGAGATATAGAATTTGATTAATCAAATTCGAGGTTTATGAAAATAGTCTCCAAATACACTAAACTATTATGGTCTAATAGCATGTGTTTCTGTAATTTATTTAATAATCATCTAAGAATTTCTCAAAATCTATATATGTAAATCCTAGGTCACTATATATATTTTATCCTATTTATAAATACTATTACTATTGATTTTTTAAAAATATTTTTTATCTATGTATACATCCATTATGAATTATTAATCTTTACTATGTTTGAGCCTTGAAATTTATTATTAAATTGTAAGAATACCATTTCTATCAATATAAGATCATAAATTAATGTTTCAGGATATTGGATTCTGAATATTATCTTATGAATACATCTATAGAAGATAAGATCTTACTACCTATGTTTTATGCACCCTCGAGTTCCCCAAATGTGGATGGGTATCCAATTTAGATCCAAGGTAACGATTTATTGGAACTAGGTATATTATTAAATTTGGGGTTGTAATTACCATAAAAATTCATAAGGTCTTTACTCATGGGGTGGTGGATTCATGGAAAATAGAATGTAGTTAGTGTTATTATATAAAATTGTAAATCCTATTAAATTGAAAAATGATATACCCTGTAAAAAACTAGATCCTATAGTTATGGAAATAATTGAAAATCATTTTTCCTATTTACAAGGGGATCCTAGAATATAATAGGATTATAATTTTCATGTTAGGGATATATATATGTGAAAGATGACATGATATATAATGAAAGGGGATGTGGAAAATGATATGAAAATAAAGGTTCTTGTTTAATCTAAAAAATTAGTATTGAGAAAGGAAAATTTTTGTCTGAATACCCTATCTTAGGGTGCATCCCAAAAATGGTTCTAATACCAAAATAATTTCAGATCATTAACATGGTATCAATATACATAGACGTGAAGGATGTTTGGAAAATAATAGAATGTATGTGGAAGAATAATAAACTCTTTTTTGAATTTAATGTAGGGTAAATGATGGGAAATTTGAATGTAATATTTCTTATAGAAGATATCCCAATATATGGATGAAGTGATGTTTAATACATTAATACTTTGTCATATTGTGTAGATAATGTCTAGGATTTATTATTATACATGTTATACAAGAATTGGGGGTTAGATAATAGCTTGAAAATAGAGGGAACACATCATCTCAGAAAAGAGGAAATCTATAAATTTAAATTATCACACTCTCATCCAAAAACCATTGTTTCCATGTCATTAGGGAAGAAATGTGCCCTGTGGGTAAATTAAGATATGGTGTTATAGGGATATAAATAAAATAGTCAGATTACTATGGGATGTCTCTCAAATACCAATATGAACAATAGAACATGAGAGTTTAGGGAATCCTAGGAAGAACATGCGAGATTCATTCCACAAAATTATATAGGGTAAGTTGATATTATATTATAAAAAATTGGGAATAATAGAGAGGAATAAATTATATGGGTATCTAGTCTTGGTTATAGTTTTGTTGAGGAGGATTATTTGAGAAATGGGTTATTGAGAGTCCCTAAGGATCTCGATGATAAGAATCCCGAGTGATTATTAAAACAATAGGATATTTGATTCGTGATTCTCATAAATAAAATATTTTAAATTTTGGATTATATAGAGTAAATATTTTTTATAGGTATATATTATGAGGGATATATATGTGTGTGTGTGTGTGTGAATGATCACTGATTGTAATAGTTTGGTATTAGATTGAATGTCTTAGGGTAAACTAGATGGGATATCCATTTGCTAATTCTGTTTCTATGTGGGATAATTGGTGGCTACCGATTTGTTGTTACATTATTTTTTGAGGGGTCACACTGATAATGTTACAGTGTTCATTATAAAAATATATTTGGAGGGTTAATTAATCTATGAAAAAATGACGACTTTTTTATGATATTATTGAAAAAATATATTTGTTTTTTTCATTAGGGGACATCTATGCCCAAAATTATATATCCCACAAATGCATTAGGTAACACATGAAATATCTTGATATAATGTGTATGGTATTTGGGGGCTTACTCTAATCCATTAAGGTACTTTTCCTACAATGATTTAATAGGAATTGGAATTGAACCCATTCCACTAAAGGAATATATCGATTATATATTGATATTCGGGGATGTTATCATTGGATAAGGAAATTATTTTATATGATTATGTGTATAGAACACTCACATATTTAATTATTTTTATTAAAATATTCCCCCTTGGATCAAGTTTCATTAATGACATTTTAACACTCTTATGCCAATGTCTTATTCTCTAACTAGTGATTTAAAATATATGACCAATTAAATTTGATTATTGCATTTTATTATCTTTTAATAATATTATTATTGACATATTATAACCAATTCTGATATTTTAGTGATATATCCAATGTTACTATAACAACTAGAGAAATTAGATCCTTTAAATTAATATTATTTTCAATAGCTTGTGTCATACATGACAATGATGTAATGAAAATGAGGACTAAAAACCTTGATATATTAAAATTAAGTTTATAATATAGTAATTTATAGACAAAATTTTCACAATAAATTAATATATTTACCTATTAATATTTCTCATTAATATTTTATCTATGGATGTCTTCGAAATATCAGTTTTTGAATGGTTAAATTTTATTTTACCATAATAAATTATATTGATCATGGTTAAATTTTTTTGGAATATGTATTATTTATATAATTAAATTATTATTTAAATATTAAAGTATTTATATATTTATATATAATAAGAATACAAAGAAATAAATGTTTAGAATACATTTCTCAATTAAAATAATTTTAAATATATTTATTTTTATTTATATATGAAATCTTATAAATTTTAATATTTTTTATATGATAAATAAAAATTCATTTTTAATTTAAAATATAACAATTAAAATATTTTTAATTGTTAATATTTTTCTAAAAAATATAGATTTAAATGTAAATACTTTAAAATATCATTTTTACAATTAACAATATTTTCATCGAATTTTATGTTTACTATAAAAATTTAAAATATTATAGAATACCTTTTTAGGAATTATATATATTACTTGTGTTATATTTTTATTTGAAAAGTATTTTTCATGCTTAAAATGTATATTTAATTTTTTAGAAAATAATAAATATATTTCACATGAAACTGATGTTAATAGATATAATAGTATTATTGAAAATTTAATGTTTATAAATTTGAGAAATTCTATCAAATTAAATTGATATAAAATTTAGAATCATTATATTACAAAAAATTATAACTTATATTTAGTTTTTTTTAATAGGAGGTATTTTAGTGAGGTAATAACTACTTGATAATGTAAAAGATAAAATGTTAAAATTAAAAATCCCTTAGATTAAATTACATCAAACATGTTTTAAACTTGTTTAGAAATATATTTTTGAATAATTAATAAAGTTATCATTTACCGTCTCTATATTCAAAAAAAATTTATCCCCATTCCTCGATAGTTACTTCACTTATTTAAAAGGATTTTCATATTTACATATATTCCTTCCCTCTTAAATTATAAATGGGTCACTCATCTCCTCACTTCTCCTCACACCAAAGCCAAATTTTTTAAGATGAAACTCTACCCAAATATTTACTCAACATTCGTATCAACTATCATGTGGTTTTTTTCTTCTTAAAAGACCATCCCTCAATTTCTTAAACCACAATTCAAAGGAGACAATCCATGTAGTGAGATATAACTTTTTTATCACTCCATTCTCATTTTTATTTCTTTATAGACAAATATTCTTAAAAAAATTTTGCTAACCCATTATATATTGTTTTATCAAAAAATAATAATTTATTATATTAATATAATTATTTCACAATCGTTAACTATGATTCCATTTTTGGTTATGTAAACTGAAACTATCAATCATGCATTCTGTAGCATACCTCCACCATAATGCATCATTTTTAATTTTACTTCACATCCTTATATGGACAGTCCTAATAGGTAATTTAGTATTTTTTTTATATTTATGAAATATTCTATATATTGATATTACTAAATATATTAATCATTTTCGATATTGTATGTAAAATAAAATCATCAACCATACATATGTGTGCACTGCTGCCTCCATAGAACCATCGATTTCCATTTTTCATTTCTCAACTACCATACATGGATTGAAATGAAAAAGGAATTAATGGATAAATATAGTTTATGAAATTATTATGGTTTATTAATGAAACAACTTAAAACCTAATAACAATATAAATAATAAGAATCTATGGTAAATCCAACAGTCCAAAAGAGAAATCTATGAGAAAAAATTGATTTCTTTCTATTATGGAATAACATAATACATGATATGTTTTTAATATTATTATTTATAATTAATTTATATCAGGCTAATAAAGAATAAATAATAACACTATAAAACTATAATAATGATATTACAAATAACTAATGTCATAATCATCCATTATTTAAGGTATATTCTTACTTAGGTTATTTTCATCACCAACATGAACAATTTTATAAGGTTATATAATGAATTCAAATAAGAATATAATTTATTTATTTAGTTTAAATATTTAAGTTAATAATGTGTTCTAATTTCTAATAGTAATATAAAAATTTAATGCATTATTTTTGAAAAAACCTTCAAACATTAAGAATAATTGAACTATACTCATATCCAAATTCATCATTAAATATTATAAGAAAAAATCAAATAGTATGAAATGAAAATATTATAAGTAATTTAAAATCATACATTACAATACCATGTATGATCTAGTATTTATTAACAATTAGTGGATAATCAATAACAACACCGATATTATAATACTAGTACAAATCGATCCAGATAACACACACTCGATATTGTTAAATGATAATAAGTACCTAATTCTTTTATGAGGAATAATTTTAAATGGTGTTTATAAGAGGTCATGTAAAAGAATATTGATATGATTAAAAGCTTTATAAGGTTATATATATAATACAAAATGATAAAGTGTAATGAACTGGGTACTAATTCAAGGTAAGGGTTATATATTTTAAATTTAGTTTCATCATACATATTTCTTATTATTCACAATACCATCTTTAATATGTTGTTTCTACTTATACATGGATATATTTTATGAAATTTATTTAATTAATGGATTTAAAAGATCCATATAATTTTACATATTAAAATGGAAGTTTATTCAAAGGATATAAAGTTCATATGATTCATTGTTAACTCAACTCCCTCCAATATGTTAAAATGACTATTTGTGAACATATATCTTCCAAGATAGATTTCTACCATTTTATAATTATTTTCAAACCATTATTTCAATTTAATGGTTTTATTATTATAAATTAATTTCAAAAATAAATGTATTGAATTTTTTTCACATCATATTTTTGAAACCATTATATAATTTCTAAGGCTCCATTATTATTTATTCTTTTTAATTTTAAGGTTTTCGAATGATTTTTTACATCACCTTTTTTAAAGGTGTTATCACTTTTTAAAATAAATATTATTTTTTTGAAATTTTAAAACTAACAAGTTTAAATTATTTGTCACTTCACCTTTTTTAATCATTTTTATATTTTTAAGGGAATAATTATTATAAATTCTTCTAGAATTAAATATCCTAAAATTGTGTTTAATTTACCATTTTGATAAATTCATTCTTTTTTAATGGCTCCATTATTAAATATTCAAAATATATGTAAACGGTTTAAATAAATAGTGGCCCTACATTTGTCAAAAATTAAGGCAATTTCAAGGAATCATTGTAGAGGAAATTTAAAAGTAATGATTTTGAAAATTATATATTATAACATTCTCAAAATATATCTTTTTGAAAATTAATTTCCTAAAAGGTCTCCACCTTCTACACATATGGAAATTATAGAAATATTACCTATAAATAGTTTTAATGATTCTATTATATTTTCCAATTTAACTCTAAATTAACATTTTTCCATTCAATTTACTTATTATGAACCAGACCCTACATATCTTTATGAAATAACCATTTCATGTATAAAATTTTCTTTTGTGTCAACCATTTAAATAATTCAAGTCAATTTGGGTGAGACAATTTGGAAATAATATAAAACCCATTATTCTTTCCTTGTGTTCTTTATAATGTGTTTAAAGAATGTTTCATTAAATGGAGATATATATAATGTTAATTGATGAGTGGTTATATATATATTCTTAAAATGAATATGAAATTTTAATATCATGTGATATTAAAATATAACATGGGAGGATTTATGTCAATACAAATAGTACCTCGGATGATTTATCCAAAACCAAAGGGAACATGGGGGGATTTATCCAGTAAAAAAGTGTACACAAGAGGATTAATACCAATATAAGTTGTATATGGGAGAATTTATCTCAATTGAATGTTAACATGGGTGGATTTCTCCAGTAATAAAGGATACATTAGATTACCTATCTTAAGAAATTTAAAACATTATATGAATTTTTTTAGGATAAAGTGAGTATAGGATGATTTATCCCAATCGAAAAATGTATATGGTTGATTTTACAAGCATCCCATGGAAAAAAATAGGGTTATCCCAAGCAAATGGGTATATGTGTGATCTTATCCCAAGCCCTATTATTCATGAGAGTAACATCTCAATACCAAGAAGTTGCATAATTGATTATACCGAGCCAACTATGTGTTTAATTTTTTGGTTGGTATCCTTAAAATATTATTTATATTCTTATGTTTGTTACGTAATATAATTATTCGGAAAATTTATTTTTATCCTCATTCTTATATTACTCCTTTGTTGATTTCATTTATTGAATCTTTTTTATACACTCTTTGGATTCATGTACTATGTTATGAAAAATAGTAGTCTATGATTTATGATTTATGATTTATTGGGTATATTTTTCCTTTGTAAAATGATTTTACATATATCATTATATAATGTCTACAATTTCTATTCAATTGTTATAGTTTCTGTTTACCCTTTCATAGAATCTGATCTAACCCCTTTCTTATTTTTTATTACTACAAGATATGAAGATGTGTATTACAAGTTCAACTTTTGAATTAGGATTTAGAGTTGTTTTATTATGAAGAAATGATTACATATGCTGTATAAAAAGATGATTTTGTAGCTTACCTATAAAGTAACTGGACCTTTAGTTCTCTAGTTGTTTTGAATATTTGTGATATTTAATTATTATTCAGGAAAAACAAAGTAATAAATGTTTTTATTTATCTAGGTTCACAATAGTTAGTATCAAATGAGAATTTTTTTTATTTTGGATTAGTTTTGTTTTGTTAGTGAATGGACAAATGAAAATTAGGGAAAAGCCTATGGATTAGTCTAATGGGTAATTCTTCATATAGGATATCACCATCATGTTTTGTTAATGTATAGACAATGTGGTTCTCTACGAAATTATATCCCTATGAGAATACTATAATGTGAGGGTAATTGTGGAAAAAATTCACCTAAGGGTAAAAAAATACATAGAATGAAAGGTTGAGTATTGATCATATCATCACTCTAGAGTATAATGATTGGGCCTAAGACTACACATTATTCTAGAAACTCTAGGGGGGGGGGGTAAATTTGGTCAACCATATTTTCTATATGAACCATTATGAAGGATTTATTTCTATATTAATTTACGATATTATGATAGTTATTTTAAGAGAAAAAAACATAACAAAACCTTGGTATGACGATGTGTATTATAGTGTAAACCAAGTTTGACATAGTAATATTATCAATGTAAAATGTTCAAATGAATATTACATTATTGAAGACAAATTGGGATTGAGTTTTTATATTCCCATAATATTTTACCCTGACTTTATTGATAATGATTTGGGAATTTATTATTTGGATGAAACATGATCATAGAATTGATGATGAGGAGGGTTTGCATCTTAAAATCACTAAGTATTATAACTGAATAATGTGACATAGTTAGTTATTTTTTATTCATTTTATATTCTAATTATTATAGAAAAGGTGAGTTTCAACATACTACTTATGTTATTAGTGACGATATCATAAAATAAAATAAATCATTGCACGTTTTTCTATTTTCATTATAGATGGATATTTAATGATGATATTATTGTATATTTAAAAAGGTTATGAAAATTATATTAAACATCAAATCATTTTTATTTATTATTTATTATTTAATATTTTATAAATATATTTTAAATTTTATAAATTACCATGAATAGTAATTTTAGGAAATGGTAATGTTTGAGGGATAACTATTTGAGAGCACCTAAATGATGTTTGGAAAGTACTTATGAATAAAATCTTCTTGATTTAAAAGAAATAAAAGGGTTGATTGAATTTTTTAAACGCGAGTTATACAGTTTTGATATCATTATAATAGATAGTATATTTCATTAAAGGGTGAACCATGTTATTTTTTTATATTTTAATCTAATTTTTTATTGATATTAATTTACTGTTATATGAACATAAGATCAAAATATTAATTCCAGTTGACTATTAAATATTTAGTTCATTTTTGAAGGAATATATGATTTAACATTGGTTTAATATAATATGTATTAATCTGGTTTTTGGAGTGATATGAAATGTGTAATATATTATAGGATAATATATATATACTGGGGATAGTGGTAGTATGAAAGACTAATGCTGTCAAGACCTGAACCACTAAGGGTCACCTTGCTAAGAATATGTTGAGCATGACATTCCCATACTCATTTACAATAGGCAAAGGGATTGAGACTTGCATTGAGTCAGAATATTAATTATATGGGAGGCATTATCCAACGGTACTTGTACACACACACATTTCTAATCCAATACAATACTAAATGTAAAGTACATCTTATACTAAATTCATGTAGCTATCTATATCCCAAAATCAGAATATGAAACCAATACTGAGATAAAATAAGGGGTTAAAATACAAGCCCATACAAAATTGAAAAATATTCCAACATTATTTGTAGGATGAGACTAATAATAGAAAAAACCTTGTATGAAGCTTTTTATATCACAACTATACTATGCTTCACCTATTCTCAGTCTAACCATGACTCTACAAAAAGTTCTATCATATATACATGACACAAGATGTGAAAATGGAGCCTATGTTGAAATGAGTATAAAAATACCTATTATGACACCCCGATGTCACTGAACATAATGAATCATGAGTAGATATATTATCAACTAATAATAATTTCAATCAACAAATGAGATATAATAAAAACAATAACCAAGATATACTCATAAAAAACTCCATGTATGAAGTTGTTTCATCTATACGAACAATAATTGTATTATTGTCAAGCATTCATGGAGAAATAATCATGGAGAATGAACTCTATAATTCAAGTTATCACTAATGGAACTCAACTATATTTTCATGCTCATCAGGTATCAAAAAATAAGTTCCCCCAATAAATCTAAACTTAACGACATCCTGGTGGGGTATTATTCATTTTACAGATTGGGATTTACTGAAAACATACTAGATATATTTTCTAGATAGGGAATATATGTTCTTTTCATGGTTGTAAGGATGATACCATAATCCCTACCAAATGAATATGATATGATAGAGTATCCCACATTGGGAGTCATGTAGAGAAACAATGATCTATATGAGAATAAAAACCTATAAGGTGGATCATAATCCTATAATTGTGATGTAAATCTACAATTCACCCTCATAAAGATGGGCTAAGGAATTATAATCAACTGAATCATCCCTATACTGAAGAGATAGAGGGCCCCACAATTCCTCGGAAAAATTACATGGTATGTACTATTAGTACACAGTGTGTATCATCTATCTGAGGTCAACCCGTTTACCATATCCCAAGCCCATATACCTATATCTTTTCTAATTTAATTTTTATTTTCATGTTTAGTTAGTAGTATCTATTCCATCTTGTTATTTTCGAGAACATAGTTGTCCCCATTTATTCTACCATTACTCATGTTCCTGGTGGTGTTTATTCACTTGTACCTTTTGGGGTACACACTGAGCCACCAAAACTAGGACATATGTTATGTGAAATGTGTCATTAGACTATTAGTATTTTCTAACTTCTGAGTCCCTATATTATCCAGCCATGATACTACACAATATGTGGTCTTCGTATTAAATTTTATCTAGTTAAGAATTTTGTATAATGTCAAAATTTTCTAATGTGAATACTAGTTCCACTTTCACCTTTGGATCCACCACAATTCTCCGCTATAGATTTCTAATCTCAGTCAATCAAACCTCATCACCACTAATATCCCAAATCAAACAATGGATTAACTAGAATCACAATATTCAACCCTGCCATCTTCAGGCATAAAACAAGAGATTTGGAATAACTATTATGATCCCAATATACTAATAATCTTTTCTTTTCCTTTTCTAAGCTTTATCACAACATTTATTGCAAACCCACACATTTGGAGTCGATCCATTATGTTGAAGAATTGTCATTAAAAAATAAAATAAATGGTATTTATTAACAACCATCCATGAAAATATCAATAATTAAACATAAAAATAAATGACGATAAAATCCAATTAACATAAAATCATAAGGAAATTCATCCATTTTTTGAATTGGACTTAATTATTTTTTATTAAAAAGACAAAAAATAGAGACCTTAATAAAATTAATAATATACTCAAATCTCTTATAAATTAACTAATGCCCACAATATGTTCAGCCCAAAAAATAAATTTTTTAGTAAATTCTATTCATGTTTTTATTGAAAAAATTGGGAAATAACCTATCAGAAACAAATACCTACCTTGATTTTGGATCTATTACTAATGAAAACCAAATATTTGTCCTCATCATTGGTGATATCCATGATTTTTTTGGAAACAATGACCCATAATCTATTATAATTCAGAAAATTCATCATTATATTCCCCTAAAATCTTACGATAACGTGGTTATCCATTAAAATTCAATATATACCTGATTACATAGGAGAGGTTTATGAAATTCTGTTAAAAAGTTAATTAATTAATTAATTTTATTATTTATTCACACAACTGAACTTTATTAAAACTCCCACTACTGATAAATTATATATTTTTTCTAGAATAAAACCTAAGTTCCTATCTTAATGATGGTTGGAATAATTTATCTAAGACCCCTTCTGAGAGTTATTCCATTATTCCACAAGCAAATTCACAGGTTTTATTAAAATATTTATTTTTTATATAATGTCAATAAATATCCACTCTAGGCCTCAAAATCTCACATCGTCCCTTTTACTTGATCCAGAAAATATTATTAAATATATATTAAAGAATCCTATTGAAAAAATAATGACATTAAATTCTCCCAAACATATTTATTTTTCACCCAAATGGATAAAAAATGTATTATAAAAATGTGGGTTTATTGAGCTTGCATATGGGTCTCATGATCCTTTGTTCTCTCGGGGTGATTCTTGATCTACCACCAGACATTAAATAATAGAAACATTCACCCATGGAGGATCTTCAATTATAGATCCTTAATATCCAGAAGGTAATATAAAAAATTAACTCCATCCTTGATATCCATCTTTCCCCAGTTGATATCATGTGATGGCCATGCACATTCCTCTTTAGTTGTGGCACATGTAATCTTCTGTATACCCAATCTTACTACAATTATATTTTGAAGATATATTCCACCACATTGATCATATGAAGTATTTTCAATGGTCCCATGATTCATAAATATAGATTTATTCTTAGAAAAATATTCATAATACACATCAAGGTGAGACGCTATGGAACACAAGTTCTCCCTCCTCAAAATATAATGGCTTAGGACATCACTTTTATAGCTATTTTGATAGGTTTATATAGTTCTCTTCCACTCCTAAATGATATAAACCTTATATATCATAGTTCTGACCAACATTGGGACAATTATTGATGAAACGCCTAGACCATTCCATCTAGTAGTGACCTATAAAGTCACCCTTACAAATCCTTTAATAATTACATACTAATGGTACAATGGTATCTGCATTTGTATATAAGATCCTGAAATGGTAGTTGATCCTCATATGTATTGAAAATATATAACACGTAATCGAAAAAAATGTCCCCTAGAACCTGAATTTTCTACATTCTCTAGACATCAGTCTTGGAGTCAAACACCATACTCAAATGCGACGGTGCCCCAACAGACTGATGATATCCTCTCTATATTCATGATGTGATTCCATCATCACGGTCTGAAATGATCATCTAGGGAACATCATGGAGTTATGAAATATCCATCACAAAAAAGGAATCCCAAGTACACTACAGATCACAATATAACTCTACTCATAGATATATATGAAGTGGGATAACATGGTTAATCGGTCAACAGTCACCCAGAGGGAATCATATCCACTAGACAACCATGAAAACCCCATCATGAACAGCATAGAAATACCATTCCACTTACACTATAGAAAATTCAGTGTTTGAGATAATAATTCATGAACCTAATATTTATCATTTATCTACTAATATGTTTTGCATCAAGAAAAAAACTCAACTACACACTCTTTTATACACGGCCAAGAAAAACTAACTGGAAGGTCCACATACATATTCACCACACCTGAATGTATCTCCAAGTGGATGTTTGAAACAACTATATAAAATCTAATAAATTTTTACTAGTACCATTATAAATTATTTTAAATGTTTTACATGATCCTCACCAATATAAATTCCATTATGATCATGTCTTGTGTATATTTGAGTAGGTAAGGTCTCATTGTTCCCATATCCATGTTGATCCTCCCTAACATGTTGTAGATGTGATTAGGGTAACAAAAATTGGTTGTAGGTTTGTTTCACATACTCATCCACTATACAGAAATGAATCAATGTAAACTTATATAATTCATCAATAAATAACCATGAACAATATCTCATACTAAAATCATCTTTTGTTATGTTTCACTTATCCAGAGTATGGTCTATCTCAAAGTCATAATTATAATGAATCACTAAAACATATATTTCTTCACATGTTAAAAACCTTATGAGAGAAGGTATAATTGAGAATATTATTGAATGAATATATTCAAAATTTCCAACCCATATGTAAGTGAATCCAAGTATTCTGGGATATTACTACCACTCCCATCCCTAGATCATGGGTTGTGTAGTTCTACTAATGTGATGTCATCATTCAGGACCCATTGTCAATCATTACTAACAAATGAAGGAAAACAGAACCAAGAATTTTTCATGAGGCATCATAGAACACTACACACTCAACACCCTCCAATGGTAATCTAAAGATCATAGTCATCATCAACATACACTAAAACACCTAAAAACCAGATGGCACCACTCTATCAACATGATAGTTTGTTGATTTTATGTCAAAGTATTCAAATATTCTTATACTATTGAAAAATTGGTTATTAATCTCGTATATTTTCTATCCAACCCAATGAACCATCACTCCTTCAACATACACATTAGTGCCTATGAATCATGAACTATCACGACCTTTTCTATGTCTACTACTAATCACATTATTGAGATGGCATGTCTCAAAAATTGGATATCTTGAATCCTTAACTAACACTTTGAGATATTTCTATGAATAATGGTTTCTCATACCATATTTAGGAGAAACATCAAGTGTCTTGTGTACTCATACTCATACGTTGTGTACACTATAATTCCATCAATGAATACCACTAAAAAATACTATAATAAAGGCTAAAGGATATGGTTCATGAGTAACATGAACACTTTTGGGGAGTTATTCATGATAAAACACATCATCATAAGTCATAATGATTGTATCGACATTTACATTGCATATTTAATATATACAGGTACAATTCTCAAACATGCTGATAACCTGATCTATGTTCTATCTATGAAAACCATTTTTCTACTATCAACTAATTTAAGAGTATTTCAATACTCAGTAGCGAATATATATTCTTCATGATAACCTATTTAAGGAAATTTTAATCCACACAAAACCTATTACATGCATTATCCTTACTTCCAAATGACATTGGGGATACCTAAGGTGACACACTAGCACTTATTGAGACCTTCCTATATATGTCCTCCAATTACAGCTTCATCTCTCGATTATATGCAAGATCTATCTGAAATGATGGTGTAAATATCAGGGTTATCCCAGGGTGAAATTAAATGTCTAATTATATCTCACAATTTAGAGTTAATCCATGAATGTCCTTATTAAATACAAACATATAATCTTTATCAAAATTATGAAACCAGAATCTCATCCCAAAAACATATACAAGGGTAATACTTCACAAATGGTGAGTAATGGGTTGTATCCTCTTATTTATTGGAATATCATTCTTTTTATGGGATTCCTTCTCACTTGGTAAGGAAAACCATGAAACATTAAAATTTATAATATATAGACTCTTGGGATTCCATAAGATATCATATTTCATGATTTTATCGTTTATATTACTATTACCACAAAACATTAATCTTCTACTCTCCCAGATTAATCTCCACCCCTTAGACTCACTCAAGGACTCCAACATATGTGGGAATGAAAAGATATATCACCAAATCCATAACATCTCATTGTATTCCAAACAAAAATGTATTCTTCTTTTTAAAAAGGTTCTAAAACCATATCCATATAAAATAGTACATGGTCATTGGGCCTCATTTAATAATCATCCATGATTATTCATCCTGAATGACAATGCATAATCTCATTAATATATTTCAATAAAAACATTTCTATATAGAACACCAACCTGAAGTGGCTAGAAAAAAACCATTAGAGAGTTGAATCATAATGTGACTATGTCACTAGACTCCAGCATCACCAAATAGAACCAAAAATATGACTCACATTAAGAACCCAAATGAGATATATAGATTTCCCTAAAATAAAGAAAAAATGGGATACTAGATCTGGCCACACCTCATCTACGTGGGGATCTGGATCATCCTGCAACCTAGGTGGTCCTTACATTTGTTAATCATGTAGAATTCTCATCCTTAAAACATATTTATCTGATACCTCAAGACGAAAATTGTATCTCAAAGGGCGGTATCATGATAGGAAAACCACCAATACATACCACCTACTATACATGACCCCATACTGAAGCCCCTTCACATGGTGGATCATCCACGTGATACTGTAGTAGAATCCTATCGAAAATTTATTTACAAAAAAATAATTAATCAAAAAAGAGGAACCATGGTTAATGTGTATATTTGTGGAAATGAATTTATAAGGATATCGAAGCAAAAACCCATTCTTGTATGATACAATTACCAATTTTTTCACTATAACTTGTCCATAAAAGAACTGAATCAACATGAAGGTTATCAAGTCCTTGGACAATGGATATATTAGATACTGCACCAACACAAGATTCCCTATTCTATGATCCTATTTTGAAATACAAAAAAACTATTTCCATAAATCAAAAAAACTTCCAATCTTGGAAATATTCAAACACTAGTCCAATGGTAGAACCTGTTTCTCTGATACCACTATTCCATGTCCCAACATAGTGAGGGCTTCCTAAACAGTGATATTCTAAGCATGAAATCATCCGGAACTCCTTCAATATGACAAGGTATAGTGACTCGTGTTTAGTATAAATATCATACATATATAAAGTATTACTAAAAGTAATAATATATATATACACACAAATATCAAATGCTATACAATGGTGATAATACTATAAATATAATACTAAATTCATGTAAACATATTTATCCAAGAATAAAAGTATTAAAAATGTAATGAAATAAAATAAGTTTCCAAAATTAAATAAAACACAAAAGTGAAAAAGATTCAAACTTTCTATGTATAGAGAGGACTACTAACAGATGAAACAACTAGTATGAACCTCAGTTTTTCTTGATCAAATTATGATTCTCCTACTCTTGATTCTCTATTCACTAAATCAAATTAACATTCATATACAAAAATACAATATGTGTTGAAATATCCCATGAATGTGTGATTATAAAAATACCCAGTTAGACACCCAAAATCACTAAACATAAAGCATCAAGATTATTCACCTCATTAATACAATGATATGTCAGTAAAATATATAAGATGTAAAGAAAATAGCCACACATAGATTTTCAAAATATACTCCAAGTATCAATATGTCTCAAACATACTTCTAGATACATAGTTAGTATTTATGAATCATAGTAACACTCTTCTAGGAGAATTGACTCGACAAACCTTGTTATCACTAAAGGTGATCATATGAGGAGTTATGCTTAATGGGTCTCACCAAATAAGTACTCACTAGAAATGTGATGATATCAACATCCAAGTAAGGTATCACACATGAATTTTGGGATTCTACAAACCCTAATGAATTAATCTTCTATACATAGGATTCCCAACCTATTCCTAATGATCACACTGATACAATAATCCTTACCCTATAAAGAAGATATAGTAGAGGATCCCACTCAAGACTCAAGGAGGGATTACATAATCTCAATAAATTAAAGAACACATAGAGGGGAACAATATCCTATTATCTGAATGTATTTCTACATTGAAACCAAATATAAAAGGACCATAGAATCACATTAAACTAATCTAGGTTTATTCTATATATAAGGAGGGCATCAAAGATTGCAAGAAAAAATACACAGTGTGTACTGGTGGTAAATTTTGTGTCTAATATTCCCTGGATCTTCCTATGTACCAAGTCATGTTCCCCTATACCTATGGTCCTCAATATGTTCTTTGGTATTTATCATGTACCTTATTGTGTCTACTTACACACTCATGCATGTGTATTCTCCCCGTACTCATTTGTCTCTACTAATCCCTTCATGTGTACTCTCTTGGGTACATTTTGAGCCACCAGCATCATGTCACATGGTGTGTGACTTGTGTCACATGGAATGTAACACATTATATCCTTCAAAACCCTAATGACCTTATTCAGGGTATTACATGGATTTTGATCTCATAATGCATGTTGTGTAGTATTTAATTTTTTAAAAAGTAATAAATTCTTCGTGAGTTTTCTTATTCCTCTACCACCCTAGGATATTCTGTTAATCTCACATGAAGAATGCAGATCAAGGTCAATTGGAGCTCATAATATTTGATTTATATAATCTAGTCTTTGATCGATTGAAATATCCATTATCATCACCCACATCGTCACCTCATGTAAAACCATAAATTGGGAATCACTTGTTTGATCTTGTTCAAGGTTTGATCATCCATCATCATCATTAGAAATTAATATCACCCTTGACCAGGAATATTAACCAATAATATCAATTATTTTCTCCATATAACGGTTGTGAAATAATAAAATATTTCTGATTTTTTGAATCATTGACCATGGAAACAATGATGATAAATTGTTCAATAAAAGGGAGAGAATTCCATGAATCCCAAAAGAGGAGAAAACACCAGACACTGTTCAGGTTGGTGTTGATTATTTTCTTATATAATTATGAATAAAGAGAAACATTGAATAATAATAATAATTTCCCCAAATACTAGGAAAATAAACCCACAATAAAAACATGAATGACCTAATAATAAATCTGTTAGTTGATTTGATTCATTTTTATCATCAGAAGAACTAACAGGGAAATATCTAATGTAAAAAACCAACCCACATTAGGTTTTTTTAATCACTAAATATGTATAAATTTGTTTCCTCCTTATCAATGATATACTCAATTAACAATGATGAAAAATACCCTTGATCAGTCATTATTTGGATTCATCCTCCATGCCCTCCTATAAATTATCACGGTTGTTTGTTTAACCCTTCAAGTTGTTTGTAAACATAAATATATAGTATAGGGTAGGTTTTTTTCCTAAACAATGAAAAATAAATAAATTAATTTAATTATTTAATTATTTATGATCGTGATATAACTTTTTTAAAACATTTAATTATGACCAATTTATGTGAGTCATTGGGGAAAACCCATGTCCAAAACTCAACTACAATCTCAGATTTCTGAGGTGAGACCCTATTCGAACATTATTACATTATTCCCTAAAAACAATGTGCACGATATAATAATATATTAAATATTTATATACTATCAATATTATGAAACTCTATGTAGAGGAATCTCACACTGTCAAAAATCATGGCTCTAAAAATATTATTACATATACTCCAATGATTTACTTCGAAAAAATAAGGATAATAAAAATGAATTTTTTGTAATTTTAAGTGACTAAATTTACCCCATGAATGTAATTTATATCTCAAATTAAGAGGATATATCCTAAAGTATGAATATTTTTTATGTAACCTCAATAAAAAATTTTATTGTTTCATAATTAAAATTACAATGATTTAATTTATTTAATGTTCGGGAATGTAAAGACTGAAAATTATGGATCATTTAAATTACAAATAACCTTAATAGCATGTGGCAGATGCATCCCCACACTAATTCAACAACCAACTAACAAACTACAACATATAAATGATACATGAATTGGAAAATAATTCGTATATTAGAAGGTAATAATCAATTAATATAATTACCTACTAATATTTCCCAATAATATTTTAAAAATTTATTCCTTTCGAAGAAAAATTTTAAAAAATGTGGTATTTTAAATTACCTCGATAAATTCACTTGATAATATTTTACTACTAATCATCAAATATAATATATATAGAATTTAAAATTTGTATATCAATATTCTATTATATATTAATTTATATTAAATAAGATTAATGAAAAATGAATCTTAATAATTCTTTTTTCAATAAAAAGTTATTTTCATTATATTTTTTTATTTTCCATTAAATAACTCAATGTATAATTTCTATACATTGAATTTAAAAAATGTTTTATAATTTCAAAATTATCTTAAGTTTAGTTTCTTGGTTTTTCTCTAAAGAATGAATTTTATAGGAATTGTAAAAATTACTGGTTTTATAAAAAACATGACTTAAATAAATTCAATAGTTTATAAAAATAATTTTAAAATTATTAACCCATTTTTCAATAAAAAATATAATTTTATAATATATATTAAAATAATAAAAGTATTTATTATAGATTAATAACCTTTATTTATTATTTCAAAACATAAGCAATACTTTTCTTAAGAATTTGTTTTAAATTTATTATATACATGCTATTAGAAAATAATTATTTATTAATTTAAGAAAATGGATAAAAATAAATTTATATAAAAATTATAATTATTTAGTATAAATTATTTAAAAAATGTAATTTTATTTTTCAACCATACAGGTAAATTTATATATCAAAAAACCAATAATCACGCTATAATCTAGTAAATGACATCAATGAAGAATTAAAAAAAATTGGGAATTTGTTTTTAAGGATTTTATCTAACCTATATCTTCAAATATCAAATATTTATAATTTGGTAGCATCTTTCCATGATAGTTAATTCCCATTTCTTAACATTTTTTGGGATTTACAAAAATCTAATCACCTTTTAACTTATAAAATGGGAACTCCTCTCTTCAATTATCCTCACACCATATTCCACATAATTTGGAAAAAACTCTACCCTAAAACACAAAAATAATCTTTTCCACCTTCAAGAGGTTATATTTTTCTCAATACACCATCCCTCTAAATCATAACCCCTTTAGAAACATCATTAATCCAATAAGTGAGATATAAATTTATAACACTTATTTCTCATTTCTATTTTACTAAGTGATCATAATCATCCTAAAATAACATTTCACAATATTAAAATCATAACATCATTATCATTATTATACTGGTATCTTTTTATATTTAGGGTAGAATAATTAATATTCTTTCCTTATTTTTTAGGATTTGTGAAACAACCATTCTTATGTTTTGGGGAATATTGCATCAATGATGCAACATGTTTCATTTTATTTCCCTGAATTTTTTGGTTTGTCAAAATAATGATTTTAATATTTACATATGATTTTTGTGACATGTTTTTAATTATGAAATCATAAACCATATTATAAATTCCTCATTCTATAGAATATAAAATCCTCATCCATTAATATGTGTGGACTACCACCACCATGGAACAATTGATTTTTGTTTTTTTATTTATCACCACCTTACATAGATGATCATGATAATGGATTAATGAATAAATAATATTTTTATGAATTTAATATGGTTTTGAATGATAAAATGGAAATCTTATAAATAATATGAAAAATAAATAACTATTGTAAATCATACCAACTAGAAAGATAATTATGACTGCAAAAAAGATTTATTTATATTATTTAATGATTTCATATATGTGATATTTTTCATATATTCAATTCAAATTATAATATGTAAAACTAATAAATAAAAAATTATTTTATTCTTCTTCTTGTGTGATGAATTTTTTCCTTCAAAATGAGCATTAGAAAATATTTATGTGAATAAATACTCAAAACCTAGGTATTATTTTATCTAAAAAATTTATAAAGGGTAGCCAAGATCACTCATATCTCATAAACTTCAAAAAGAAACATGTTCTCATTACCTTAAAATGGTCATAAATTGGGGCATGCATAGTGAATGGCTATCTAGAGATCACAAAAATCCCATATGGCAAGCCATTATGTTCTTGTAAAAGCATCAAAGACATTCTCTAATCATGCAGTGGCTGCAAGATGAGTTCCTCTAAGACACATCACTTACTAATCGGCAAGATTCTAACAAACCATCCCAAAATCATTGTAAAATAAAATAAAAAAATTTAAAAAAATAAATAAATGTATCATTAAGTCATTAATGTTCATGTGATTCCCCGTTTTAGTTTTCCAGACTCCATGGAATCCCTAAATACATGTACATTATTCCACAAAAGATATCTTTAGCATGTACCCTAAATCATATGAAGGGTTTCAGACATATCCAGTCGACATTTTACCCCCCTTCAGGGTCCATAGGCAAACATTGGGGGTATCCATGAAAATTATCATAAATCGCCACAATAACTCATTATTTGTCTTGTGATGGATCAAATGTTGGGATAGTGATTGTTTTAGAAAACACATGAAAAAACTCACATGATCCAAAATTCTTTTAAAAAAATAAGTAAATAAAAGGGGAAATATTAAGCTTATTTTGGTGAAAATATACACTAATCATCACACAAAAGGAATTATGAACCCTGGTAGATCACAATTGTTCCCATAAAGGACCCCCTCAACATGTCATTAAGATTCTCCAAAATACCTCTAAACTGGTATCGTGATATTGTGAAGGCCCCATGGAAATCCCACTTTGTCTCATGGAAGACCCCGGAGAAGTATCTTTCAATCCATGAAAACCTTTCCTTAAGCATGTTTGTCTCATGATGTCCCCTAGACATGTAGATATAATATTTTATAATCCCATTTACATAAAAAATGGTTGGTGGAAATCCATTTCATTGCCTTCGGTTTAATTGTGGTTTAAAAGGAGCAACATTCTGGTGGTTCTTGATCATCATGTGATTCCCCCTACAAATCACTCACGATATAATCATTAAATGTTCATAAAACCAAATACCACAAGTAAATATGGAATGAATATATGAGATTAATTTCACACAAGGTGGTTATAACCAATTTGGAGAAGCCTATAAATACACCCCCACAACATAAAAAATGACACATATGCATCCGAAATAAATTGCACATGGGAGTGAATGGTCTGACTTCTCAGAGTGACCAATCAAACAATCATAAAAGTTTTATTATTGGTGAAATTATACAAATTAGCTTAGGGATCATGAGGCATGAATATGAACTTCACATGATCATATAAAGCACTTCTGGCAGGTCAATCAGATTTTGAGACTGGAATTATACATGTTGGGTCATGTGAAACTTAAAATAATCTTTGACTACAAAAACCATAGGAACATATATATATATATATATATATATATATATATTTAACGGTTGGAATATAGAATAAGACATGGGGTCCATATAAGAAGAATGTATATGTTTATCCTCATGCACTTCACATGACTTACCCAGATCATGGGACAACACCAGGACATGTCGCTCATTTTATGTGATGCTATTTTGACACACTATTTGGAACATGTCATGTAACATGGACATGTCAATAAAGTCTCACGTCACCCTCCAATCATTACGCAAAAATATTACACAACCCTCTGGGATTTCTAGTGAAAACCTTGAGATGTTCCATAGAAATTTTTCCCTTTTATACAGCAATACCAGAACAAGTCATCTTTTTATAGTAGTGTTACCAAGACATGTCATCATGTATAGAGTGATTTCCTACAAATACATCATCCAGGTCATGCCAAACCATCCAGTTGTTTCTTCCTAGATCATTTGATGTCTTTTTTACTAGTCATAAATCTCATGTTGCACCCTCTAGACATGTCATCCATGATCGTGGGATGTCCTTCAGAAAAGTCTTCCCTATCATGTTTTACCCTCTAGAAATATCATCATAGATCTTGCAATGTTCGACATGAAAGTTAGAAAAATAATGTGACACCATTAAGATGTGTCAAACTTAATCATGTGATGGTATCTCGAAATTCAATTTTTATTATACATTTTCCTTTAGATACATCAATGATATCACGTAACATGCTTTGTAAATATCCATTATACGAAAAGGCCATGTTCATACATCCTTAGACATGTCATATGTAAAATCTAAACATGTAAAAAAGACAATCAGGTCATGTCAGGCCAACATCATAAGACATGATAACCTTGTCTAGTAGACTTGTTAGGGAATCCTCAATGTGTAAGCTCGGATCAGTGGAACAATATAAATGTTGATATTTAAGGTTGGCCTTCGTGTATAATCCCTAATAAGGGGAATGTTATGAATTCCCTTATAAAAGGTAAACCTTAGTGTGTTAGACCTGATCAGTGACATGACATGACTACCCCAATATTAGGTAAAACATAGTGTTTAATACCTGATAAAAATACTATGATAAATTTGATTCCAATAATAACCATTATACAGAGGATTCCTTCATAAGGCTCGAGATCATACAAAAATCCTCCTCACTATGAGTTACTCCTGTATCCAGCATCCTAACCATTAATAACCAATCATACCTAATGAATAATCATTCTACCTCATCTTCCAACATATTTAAAAGGTAGATGAACTATGATGACTATTATTCCTTACATTAATAGGATACAAAGGTTTCCTTCATAAGGTTGGAGCTCTATATTAATCATACAAAGGTATATCCAATCACCTAACTACCACATCCATATGTTGCGATACTGATTACTTGTTATCCCTTGAATCTCATAGAAAGAATATCTTATGTGGGCTTATGTATTCCTAGTGATCTTATCATTTTCATCCTGATTATCTACCAGCTAGGTAAACATCATAATGTTTTCCACAATCAGTGCCATGATATATCTACTCTCATATAAAGGAATCCTATGTGGGGAATTTCCAGCGGCTGTAACTAATCTACGATGACTCGGATTCTAGCAGTAAATATGATATGAGGGAAACCACCTTCTAGATCTAGATCAACACCCAATGCCTATGTGACCTCATATATTTCATTTCTACCGGACTTTAAACATCAATAATTTAACGAACTATAAGGTTTTTAATTCCGTTTGAAAAAAGATATGAAGGGTGCCTCATAATGGTTCAATCCCATCCTCAAAAAATTAATCACCTACATGTATGACAATACACTATTGAGTTCGTCTTCCTATGGATTTAAAATATGAGATGATTCATAATAAGGGGAAATGGATGATGATCGATGGCTTCATACAAATGTTCTCATTAGTTCGTCCTCTTTTACACATTAGTGGATTATGTGGTTTAACATTTTGGTTAGAAAAATTGAACCATATTGGTATTAGGAAGATATTCTCAAACATAGAATAAATTTATAAGAGAGTATCTTAGTAATAAAACCCCCTACACAATGATTTTATTAGATCAATCTCCCATCCTCTTGACCAATGTGATTTTCTCTCTATTGTTGGGTCTAAAACCCCAATTCATTTCCTTCCTTTGGAAAGTAGTTTTGTACCCGGTTATGGATGTGGGAATAATTTGGAGATTCTATGGAAGATAAAATTTAATGGCGGAACTCGAATTAATGACTATATAGACACCAAAATTCCCACAATCTAACCATCGTGCAATTTTTCCCCAACCATGTGTGTGATATTTTCCTCAAAAAACAAAAATGGTGAGCTCAGTGTAAAATAATTAAAATTAAACCTCTCCTTAAAAAGATAAAAAGGATATAATTCATAGTTCATGTCGGAAATTGTTTTCTTACCACATTGGTGATCAGTTCATTTTATATCTTTTTCTAAATGATACATAAATGGTTAACCCGATGTGAATATCTTAAACAAAAAAATTACCAGTTTACCATGAGTTAGGACATTTGATTTAAAATTATTATGAAAAATAATATGGCTCTTGACATGATTAATATAATAATATGATACCATATATCTTGGGTTATCATAAAAAAAGTCAATCATTTCTTTGAAAATTTTTCTTGAGAAGAGTGAACTGACTGGGAATAAGAATGGTCAATTGTGTTACCCATGCATAGGAGGTTGAGAACATATCATTCCTATGATGATTCCCAAATTACTAACCTTGTTCGTTTTTGTATTCATGACTACAGATAATTATCTCACAAACAACACCAAACCCATGTTAATTTTATTATGCAACAGTCTTTCTTGAAAATCAGTTATGGCTGCAACCCCCATTGGTATCAGAAAGACATTGCATAATCAACACCTTCAACGTCAAAAAGTGAGTGAAATGTTCTGGTAGTACCATTTTCATGGTATGATATTCACCCTTAATTATTCCCATTAGGGTTTTATAATATTTAAAATGATGAGTCTTTATCATTCATAGAAATATTCAGTAATGTAATTGGTGCTCTTTTACACCTCTAATTGATTCGGAAGTCTATCCACATAACATGGAAACAACAAAATTCAGGATATGATGAATGATGATCTTGGATTCAACTAGATGTTCCTTCTAGTTCCCAGGCCTCCATAGAGGGCCCTAGTGAACTGTTATCATTGGCGCCATCATGACAGTTCCATTCAATCACCTACTGATATCACTAGACTACACATTTACCCCTCTAAAATCCTTTCATGGGAAACATGGAACACAAAAAAAAATGATGAAACCTCTAGATAACCATTAGTGGGATCATATTGATACTCCAATCGATGAATCCAACTAGAATATTTTAGAGATTATCAATGAGAATGCTAATATCACTACTCTCTTGAAACAAGTTTGCAGTCATATTCCATTAGAAAGAATGGGGGAGGCACATATCCCTACCCTCATGCATCAATTTCCTAGGAATATCCTGGAGGGAAAAGTTGGTATGATTTGGGATCATATCCATACCTCAATTGATGATATCTTCCTACATATAGGGGAGAAAATAAATTGGCAGGCTTATATAGTTGAGAACACTTTTCTAAAGTGCCATTACATGCTAGCAATAGATGAAAAACTCCATCGGAATATTGTGGAACTAGTATAGATACTGGGATATGAGTATATTTTAATCACTACATTAAGAGGTTCAAAAAATTATAATTAGTGTAAAAAAGTGGTTTCTCTACAGTAAGAATAGATTCATTCTCACATCCTTGAATATTATCAGCATATTCCAATAAAAGATGAGACACCAGACTGGGCACATATTCCCATTCAAACTGGGGCTCATCATGTTAGAGGGGCACATTAATTAGAATATGGGATCATTTGGATCAAAAAATACTTGTGGTATATTCCATATTCCTAGGATCGGGCTTATATCCCCATATCATCGATGGATCGCCTTGTGAGAGAGGCATATTCGTTAGGAAAATCTCATATTTTTGTTGAAAAGACTAGAAGCATACACCAAAGGAATATATCAATATCATATTCCCATTCTGAAAGAGGGCCAATTATTGAGAGTATAACATTCCAGAGGGTAGGCAAATATTCCTATTAGTGATGATACCTGTCATAGTCTACTATCTCTTGGAATTCATGCACATATCCCTTTTTCATCTCGTAAACAACTACACTATAACCCTTCTAAGACTATAAAAGAGGAGGCTCATATCCCTTATCTCATTTTGAGGGTATGTCAGCGTAACATGGGAGGAATTAATATTTATACTAGGCTAATATTTCCATTCCAATAGGGGATCGACAAATGATAGCATCACATGCCTTAGGAAAGCATCATATTCCTATTCAAAAAGGGAAACAACATACTCTATAGTCTCAATATCAAGCTCATATCACCATTAAAAATGAGTATCACCATGTTAGTGTGGAGAATTACTTGGGAAAGGGTCATATTCCTATCACAGAAGCTCATTGGAAATCTCTAGCTACTTCATATCCACGGTATCATATAGCCACACCACCAGATAGTTATCAATATATTCCAGTTTCTATCATTTACTTTTCTCATATCACTAAATAATTCATAATTGAAGGTTGAAATATTATATCTATGACACAAAATGTGGATCATATCCCTAATATTCTAAATTATAGTGTCATTTAGGTTGTTCGAGACATTCTCTATTCACCCTAAGGGTCCTTCGACTATTCAACCAATGCATAAGGTGATAATTACCCTGATAGTACTCTTGATGGTAGTGTGAATATGTACTGATGGGAAATTACTCCTAACATACATTTTGGTCAGTCTATCCATATTTATATCTCTAAGTGATAGTTAATTCATACCGTTTTCTAGAGACAACAATATATAGAGTTGCTTAAAACTCAGATTCCTTTATGTAGAGGGGTGCTCAGAACATTAGGGTCGAAATTATATAGTTACCCATTAACATCAAGAAACAATCCACTACAGTCTACAAGGAAACCATAAAATCACTTTATAGGGTCTTTCTAGATAGAGGATTGTCAGTCTGATGAAGTGGAATCATACATTGATATTGTTATTCCCTCAAAATCTATGGTAGGAAAATTATATTTGATATAATGTATGACATGAAACACCAAGAGTTTAAAGGAATATAATATCCTTATAATTTTAATATATGTAATATCTTCAATGAATTGAATATATGTTATAGTTTTCAATTCCCCAGACACTATGTTAGTGTTCAGTGCATGCAACAATGAGTTTCTTTGATGGCTTGCGTTACACACATGACTGGTTTTTAACCGAAAAAATATATATTAATAAATTTTTTTTATTTAATATAATAATTAATAATCTAGACATTAAATTATCTTTATGAATAATACTAAAAAACTTATGAAAATATATGGCTTCTAAAAAAATAATATTAATAAATTAATTACAAATTTATTATAAATGAATATGAATATGGATTGAATATATAGGAAAAATATTATTATCCTCACAAATTTATTTTAACGTAATTGATTAAATTAATTTAAATTATAGAGTTACATTAATGTGACATATATTATGTATATAATAAACTATTTCCTATTTCTTTATAATAGATTTAATAGGCTCAAGACAACATCAAAGCCAATATTACACATAAAATACTAAATTTTTATAACGGTTGTTTTGCCGCCTTTGGATGGAAAACCCATTTTAATTCCAATTATGAACCATTAAGATATTTATTATTCCACAAAAACCTAATATTTAAAATATAATAATTAAAATTAAATTAGGGTGAATTTATGTAATTTTTTCGTGAAGTATCATTAGTTAATGAATAGTGAAAAATACTAAATTTTATTTCAACACAACTTTTTAATGTCATTAAATTATAAGAATAAATTACATTTTCAGTTTGTATTAAAGAATAAATAGATAAAAGTTTTATTAATTAGTCCGATTCGGGTCACATTAGAAAAATTAAATTTAAAATTGGCTAAAAAATGTAGTAATATTTCAAATATTTTTACTTTAAACCCTCACATTGTCTCCCCTTCTACTGTATTAAATTTAAATTAATTTTGGCCTCTTATTTATTTTAATATCCCAAAAAATTTTCAATATTTGGAATAATAATAATTTATATTGTATTATAGTGTCAAATTTGTTTTTTACCAATAGTATTAGTGAATGTGCTTAAAATTAATTACAAAAAATTAAGGTAAAATTCAGCTTATTAAGAGACTAAACATCAATATTAAGAGCACCTGTGACCTAGAAACTTATCTAGGATTCATTTTATGGAAATATTTATACCCTATACCAAATTTTATAGTTCTAAAACAATTATTGGATCCAATTTCAATGTAAAAATACATGTATGTAATTCATTTGTCAAAATACTACAAGAGGGCCACTCATCCTCCACTATAAAAAGGCCCCATCTCTTCTAACTTCCACACACCACTAAAGCCACTTTGCATCAAAATAGATATCAAAAAATAGTTCCCAAACTCATTCTAGAATCCTCCCCTTGTTAAGGATCCAAGCTGAGGAATCCATTTGGATCAAAACAAAAGGAGTTACCAAATTAAGAGGTAACATCTATCCTCAAAATCGTTAGTATTGTTTCCATTCTCTACGCCCTAAACTCTTATTGATCCATGATTATAAAAAAATAATATTATAATAAAAATAAAATTATGTTTTTATGTTAATGGTTAAACATACACTTACACACACTCCCATCAAAGCTGTAATAATCATACAATTTATTGGAATAATGAGCTATCGCCTCACAAAACAATGATTGTCCTTTCTTTATTTACCCCCTCTCGTGCTGGTCATTTTGATGGAAAATATATTAAAATAAATTATATAATAAATTTATAGTGTCTTTATAATTATGTAAATATTTTATAACAGAAATATTTATACACTATATTTTTTAGGAATATGATAACATAGTTTGAGGAAGTGTGGACTATCGCCCCCTAAAAGTGATGTGATTTGTTGACACGGTCCATGGAATGTAGAAGAGATGATTGTAATTAAAAATATGAGACATAAAAAATCTATATGATATTACTGAAATAATTACCTTTCTGTATATATATATATATATCATTTTATTTATTATTCTTTCACACATGAAAAAGTTATAATGTTTGTCGTGGACGTGTCGACTACCGCCTACTCGAAATGATGTAGTTTATTTTACATCAAAACAAATAAATATATATAATTATATATGATTAAATAATATGGTATTTATGATATAATTATCAATATGAAAAGATTTAATGTTTCTTACCTTCTTTTAATAAAATGTTACTCATGCGTATGTATGCCCTATCGTCTCCATGATTGTAATGATGGTTCATTTTTGATAAAAATATTTGGTATTTGGTTTTAAATGTATAAATAATAAATATATATGATAAATATGAAATTTTATATTCTTTTGATGTTATCTAATGACCCATTTGACAATATTTGACCATGCTAAGTTGTTTTTGAGACATAAACTGAATTTGATCAAAACAGCCGACTTAAACATAGTTGTTTATGTAGTTGTATACAAAATAATATTAAATGAAATTAAAATTATGATAAAAAATTAAAACATTGTAAATAACATATAAAATTAACATGTGTTTTTTACTCATGAATATAGAGACACACGATAGAAACCTAACACAATGTAAGGTATTTTCATCCTACTTTCTACATTTGTGAGATAAATGTCCTACTAAACAATTACTTCTTTTTTTGGTGTATCTACTATCAATATAGATTTATTATATCATTAATTATTTTTTATTTATGGAATTTAAAATGACCATTTAATGTTATTCCTTTGTGAATATTATCATTTAATATGTTTCAAAATAATATGGGACACATTGGAATGCTTAAATATTTTGTTCTGCTAGAATAAATCAAATTATCTTTCAATGGTGTCACTATTCAAGGAAATTTTATGGACATTGTTCAATAAAGAATTTAATTTTCTTTTCATCTGGTTATTCAAGACCTTAATCATAAAATAGTACAATTTTCCACTCTTTTGTAGTTAAGTGTTTTAAGAAATTTTTTTAAGATAAACCATCATTATTATTCTCTTTAATCAGAGAACCAGTTTTTATTCAAGAAAAAAAATTATAAAATTGTTTTCAAATATGTTTCTAGCTTTTTCACAAAGTTTTATTAAATACATTTTTACCCTTTTACTTTTACTACTGTTTTAAATGGAATCTAATTGTCACTTTCTAAAGAAGGATTTTTTTTAAAAATTTTACTAATGAGAAGGATTTTTCTTTTACATCATATGATATGTATGTATTTATCGACCATTAACTAATTTAACCTTATTTTTAATGTTTAAAAGGTTACTTTTTTGAGAATTTTTTTTAAAACAAATTCAAATATTTTTTTTCAATAGCATTTATAAAATGATATTTTCCTCATGTTTGTTTTCAAAAATATATATTTTATAATGTTTCCATTCATCATCAACAAAAACCCTTTAATTACACCAATTTTGGTATAATGTATTGATACCATCATTAATAATAATATGGATGGTTTACAATCAATTAGGCCAATGATAGTATTCACATTCACTTCCTTGATTCATTTGTTAGTCCATTTGAAATATTCAATCTTCTATGGTCATTGAACATTGAATTTTCTCTAATTTATCCATTTAATTTATAATGTATATTAATATTTTTGAAACATTATAACATTTTATATACAGTGTTTAATTTTCCACTTATTTTATTATTTTGGTAAATATTAAAAATTATGTATTTTTCATACAACATGGATATTTGATATGGAATATTTTTTTATTTTGGTTATTTTTTATAAGTAAGTATTTGAACATTAAATTATTGGTGGATCCCAGACATTATATAACTCCTTGATGCGTTGATATGTTCTCATGACACAAAATATTTGTGCCAACTATTTTTGTTTCAATCCATATTTTTAACTATCTTCTGAAAGGTATTAATGATATATGTTTTCGTGTACCTCATACATAGCATCCATTAAAAAAGAATTGTTGTTATTTGGATTTTATTATTATTAAACCATTAGATTTTGTGTCAACGTATCTATGGATAAAATTCATTATTTATTCATTGGTTAAATAGAATGTATTTTAGTTTCATACCACTCTATATTTATTTTTCAGTCTCTATTTATTTAAATGGCATGTGTTTCTATTTATTACCTTTCCATATTATTTATGCACTTATTTCATAGTTTTTTTTTGTTATATGGTATGTTGGTTCAATTATTTTCCATTCCAAAATTATTATTCTCATTGATTCATTATCACTTCCACAATATTTTTCAATTATTGTGTATTTGATCTCACTATTATTATGTTTACATTCCCCATGAATCTATAAAGCATACAATGAATGATTTTATGAGATATACTAGATAGAAAAGAGTTATTATCAAATTTATTTAGAAAGAAAAAATAATTTTCTAACCAGTGTATCACGTTTTAATAGAAGACTAATGTAAGTATCTAATTTACCAACACTACTAAAATCTCAGTCCTTCCAGATTTTTATTCCCCATAAACATCCTAATGTAATAAATAGAATACAAAAAATTTGAGCCTTCTAGGGTCGGCTTGCTATAGATATATGGGTACAAATATCCAGAACCAACCTCGCCACCATGTTATGTCCCCTTTAAAATTCTAAATATGAGATCCCATATAATCTATTGAATGAGTTTGTGCTTTATCTATGATAAAATATGTGGGAAACACATCATTGATTGAAGTCTAAAAACCTCATCTATCGAGGATAAAATGGTCACCTTTAAACCATCAAGATAATCTATTGTCACATATACATAGATTCAATATACATGGCATGTGATCCATAATTAGAAAAGCACAACACAAATCTACAACAATATTTCCACCAATACAACAAAAAACATTGAAATCATATTGCTGAATCCTTTTTATTTATCCATGTTTGAGTATAAGGACTACGTGGAGAATCACAGCACCCTATTCCCATGTAATAGTATAAATCCCTACACAATATGTCCTATGATGTCATATCCTATGAAATATAAAGGAACCAGGTAATGCATATGACAGTTGGTCACTCAAATAGATTTCTCCCACTTAATGGTTCTATTAAATCATTAAAGATGTAGATGATATCCAGAAGTTATTTGAACTGGTCCCTTTGATGAAATATGAAATCATTTCATACATGGAAACTGACGTTCATGACAACATGGGTAAATTATATAAATAATGATACCTTTAATTGGCTCCCATTTCACCTAGATCATATTGTATTGTAGATATGATGAACTGAGTAAATCATAGAAGAAAATTCTATAGTTGTCATTCGAGAGAGAACCCATCCCATTGAGCTGGTTGAATATCTACCACGGCCTCCACCCTAAAAATAATCAATTTTTAAGAGGATTTGGTACATATTAGTTATAGATGGAAATATTCCCAAGCCTAAAATTTTAGGAGAATATAAATCTCAATTTCCATTACCAGTTTCATCATCCCCTGATAGGGTCCTCTGTAAATCAATTGTGGTTCTAGATCAAACCAAACCCACTAGGATGGGGGGAGTTTTTATCTCAATTCATGTCTCATGAGTCATCCAATCATATAGTAGAATCTCCATATCCTCAAAAAAAGGTTCAAATGGTTACAATTATGGAACAAATAGTCCCCAACCATTTTGTTGGGGTGGTTTTCATCATCATTGCCACTGTCTACATAATAGTCTTATCAAGGTTGGGAGGTAATTATTGACGGTCGAAATCCCATTTGTTTCTCTCACAGCATGACACACTTCTTCTATTCTTGTACAATTTGGAAACATGACCAGAAACTACATCAATGTCACTATTAATATGTTGTGATGTTAGAAACTTAAGATGAAGGAAATTAGACCACACTAGGCTCACAATAAAAAATGGCCCAATATAGACATGGATTCATGAAACAATCCTAATTCAAGAAGTTCATAGTCATCCTGTTTAATTGATATTAATGGGAATTATACCATTATCCAATACACCTATTGAAATTTCTCAATATCAATATAACATATAATGTGGAAAAAGATGCAGATGCAGAGGGACGCAATACTGAAAAAATATGATGCCAGAAGGATTTGGATGCACCCATAAAGGCTAAAAGAACTCATAAAAAAGGTGGATCCAAAACTGAGATCCTATTATTATATATTTTACACCTATATTAGGGAATATAGATATTGATACATGCAATGAATCAGTCATAACCAACTCATCATGAAAAAAATCATATATTCCTTCCATAGAGGAGAAGATGGAATAATATTAAGTGAGATGTAAAATATCATACTACACAACAAGGGGATGCACATATTAAACATTCCCACTAAGTATCTTCTTCCAAAAGAGAATAATATTCCTACTCTTATACATCATGATAATATGATCCACTAACAATAATGGTATCTAAGTGTTTGATTGTATACTGATCCATGAATATTATCTATATAAATGGATAATATAAAAATTATCACAACTTCCATCCATTATGGAGACACCTCTCCCACTCCAGGGTGATTATTTAGTGTATTCATAGATCAACGATTAGTGGTAGATGAAAAAAATTCGTCCTTGTTAAGACTCTCTAGCTCCCTATAGATAGAAGGTGGCCCAAGAAATAATACCTCCAGAACTACTCAATGACAATGAGTTCCAATCAAATTGAATGGAATTCCTTGAAGGGAGACGTACACCACTAAACCCTAAGATAAATCCATATCCCAAATGGGTGGATGACACTTCCCCCCACCAAATGATGACAATACTACCTTCTTATCCATTGATATAATGAGAGTCCCATAAAACATATCACACACTTTATGACTTTATATGGTCTGATGATAGGCCCTTGATATTAGAAGGAGGCGACCAAGGTGAGGTTTTTTTACAGAATCTGATAGGTCTCGCCTTTTTTTAGTACACAGGTATTCCATTAGGATCCTTTTTAATATGTTAAAACCTTTTCCATCAATTATATTGTGATTTTTACAATACACTTAGGAAAATGAAAACTTTCCACCTTATGAACTGCAATCAATGATAAAATTTGAGGGCTTCTTACATAATAATAATATGGAAAGGTTTCACATACTCACATAGAATCCATATATCATAGGATAAATTGATGGAACTATATTATGAAAATATTGAAGATGACATATAGACACCAATGATCCCAATGATGTATCAAGGTGGGTTCTGTGGGTTTCCAAAAATGACACAATGTTTGGAATAAGCAATATAGCGAACTGGAGCTAGGTCCTGACTCATGCTCTCAACATATGTTAAAGGAATTTGAAAGATTTAATATTCCATTATTAAACACAAGATAGTTTTAGATCATATTAAAGGTCGTATGATGGTCCCAAAGTACCCATCACCTCTTATCAAGTAGTAAAAATAAAAAAATTACCCTCATCTAGAACAAAAGGATCTTTGGTTTTCATGGGATTTGTGGAATGGATAAATAAATAACACTCATTCCAAAATTAACAAGTCCCCTGTTATTTCCATGAAGACATGGATATTAACCTTCTCAAGCTACCATATTCAATGATTTTCAATGAGGTCAACCTCTCCAATCATCCTGACTACTTCACTTTACATTTAAGGATAGATCACAACATCCATGACTACATCATATTCGGAGACATCCTATGATTCATGTTCAATTCTAGATAGGTGGTCTTTTTTAAATTCCTATCATAGATGACCTAAATAACCATATCATTGTAAAAATATTTAGATAATTTAAAAAATCTTTCGACAAGGTGTCAGTAGAAGTCCAATAATTGAATTACTCAAAAGATAGATGACCAAGTTCATGCCATCGAGAGAGGAAAACTTTATAGACTCATTACAATTTATAAACCTAGGGTGGTGACATAATATATGAATACCATAGGTGGATGTAACCATTGTATATTTGAATAAACATTAGTGGAATTTTCATATTCATCTCTCACACAAGCTATGAATATTGTAGTTTATTCCATACAATATTTAAAGAACATACACCCCCCCAATATAACCCTCATTATATGAAGATCCCATAATTGGGTCATTCAAAGTAATAAAATTGGTAGAACCCTTATCTACTAATTATATTTCTTATATATGTGAGTTTCACGTACCTAAACAGGGAACAAGTTTTTGTATGAGCAGGAACCAAGGATACAAGGGATATATATGCATAGTCAGACACAATATTTTCATCATATCCCCACATAAGAAAAATATGAATCTGATACACAGTGGAACCCACACCACCAATCCCACCAAAGATATGTAGGTGTCCCAAAACCCTATATTTCTTATCCATGAGTAGTTATCTTACAGGACTACTTAACCAGGGTGCACTTATTTGATTAGCCAGATGATCGAGAAGACTGATTATACATATTCCACTGGTGGTAGACTCTCTCATTCCCTCTTCAAAAGAACCTGTCACATATATCACAATTTTTATTTTCTAGAAACACATGATAAGAAGCCTCCTAATATCGAGAAGCATCAATATCTAGTCAATAATGTATGAAATCTTGAAATAGTTTGTGGTGGTATAGAAAATGATCTAGGTATTTTATGTGCTCTATATTTCAAAATAACTTAGGGATGCAGAATTTGAAGCCCAATAGGGCACAAAATTGTTTTTGATGGAAGTTTCTGCATCCAATGTTAATCATGTGGGGACCATTCCATCAACATGAAATATTAACATCTATTTCCAAAAGATATCAAGTAGATGTCATCTAGGGAAACATTAGACCACTATATGATTCAAGAATACCGGATAATGTTGACATACAATGGGATATAACTGGAAATGTTTTTCAGATCGATCTCATCCTATTTTGAATCATTCTATGTTTGGAATATAAATAGACAGGTTTGTCTCTACTAAAGATAACAATTAAAGGTTATGATATTTGTGAGAAATGAACTCGTGAGAAGATCAATCTCTAAAACTCTATTTGGGAATCACATATGTAATATGTAGATTATGGTTATCTAGTAAGATACAAAATACAATGTCCTAATCAAAAATCCATACCTCCACATCCACATGGTGGTAGCTTCAACATTCCATGAGTTTTTAAATACCCCATTGATATAAATTTTTAGATAATACCTAAATATATTTCCAAATTTTTGACATCAAAATCCATAGATACATAGAAATTTTTATATAAAAGAAAAAGAAAATAACCAATTATGGATGACAATATACATGTTTCATACCCAAATGAATTGGGGACTACCCCTACAAATCTCTAGATTATGGTCAATTGTTATTGTGTTCTACCCAAAAATATAGTTGTGGTAATAAAATCAGTCTGGAATTTTCAAGACAATTATATACCCAATTAATGTGTCAAATAAAATCATTTCTTGAATATATCTCAAATAAAACTAGTTTTAAAGGATGACAATATCTCTTATCATGGCCTCACTTGTACTGATAGTGACATAGATTCCTTCATATTTCCAACTTCATATGAAAATTAATCCATAGACTCAGAGGTCGATGAAGAATTGGATAACCTCACGAATTCCCATGTATAATTTGAGGAATACATCCTCACCACCGTTGATGAGATCAGGAAGGTATATATTTCAATACAAGAAGACATGTGTACAATATAGATTAGTGATGTCATGCCTCTCAAGGATAAAGATATCTATATTGTATTTATAACGAAACATCGATACGTGTTCTCTTAGAACAATACAAAAAATTTAAGACATATCTTAGATGTGACTACACACACTCTTAGATTACTTGAAGACCGTGGAGGTTTTAATAAGGAAGACAAGGGGTGAACCCCTATCACGCCATTAATATATAAAAGGATGTTGAAAAATTTTATCAAATCTATCTTTTTCTAAGATATATAATACTGAATATTTCTTTACAATAAATCATAATTGAAGGGTGAAATATTATATCTATGACTCAATATCAAGCTCATATCACCATTAAAAATGAGTATCACCATGTTAGTGTGGAGAATTACTTGGGAAAGGGTCATATTCCTATCACAGAAGCTCATTGGAAATCTCTAGCTACTTCATATCCACGGTATCATACAGCCACACCACCAGATAGTTATCAATATATTCCAGTTTCTATCATTTACTTTTCTCATATCACTAAATAATTCATAATTGAAGGTTTAAATATTATATCTATGACACAAAATGTGGATCATATCCCTAATATTCTAAATTATAGTGTCATTTAGGTTGTTCGAGACATTCTCTATTCACCCTAAGGGTCCTTCGACTATTCAACCAATGCATAAGGTGATAATTACCCTGATAGTACTCTTGATGGTAGTGTGAATATGTACTGATGGGAAATTACTCCTAACATACATTTTGGTCAGTCTATCCATATTTATATCTCTAAGTGATAGGTAATTCATCCCGTTTTCTAGAGACAACAATATATAGAGTTGCTTAAAACTCAGATTCCTTTATGTAGAGGGGTGCTCAGAACATTAGGGTCGAAATTATATAGTTACCCATTAACATCAAGAAACAATCCACTACAGTCTACAAGGAAACCATAAAATCACCTTATAGGGTCTTTCTAGATAGAGGATTGTCAGTCTGATGAAGTGGAATCATACATTGATATTGTTATTCCCTCAAAATCTATGGTAGGAAAATTATATTTGATATAATGTATGACATGAAACACCAAGAGTTTAAAGGAATATAATATCCTTATAATTTTAATATATGTAATATCTTCAACGAATTGAATATATGTTATAGTTTTCAATTCCCCAGACACTATGTTAGTGTTCAGTGCATGCAACAATGAGTTTCTTTGATGGCTTGCGTTACACACATGACTGGTTTTTAACCGAAAAAATATATATTATTAAAATTTTTTTATTTAATATAATAATTAATAATCTAGACATTAAATTATCTTTATGAATAATACTAAAAAACTTATGAAAATATATGGCTTCTAAAAAAATAATATTAATAAATTAATTACAAATTTATTATAAATGAATATGAATATGGATTGAATATATAGGAAAAACATTATTATCCTCACAAATTTATTTTAACGTAATTGATTAAATTAATTTAAATTATAGAGTTACATTAATGTGACATATATTATGTATATAATAAACTATTTCCTATTTCTTTATAATAGATTTAATAGGCTCAAGACAACATCAAAGCCAATATTACACATAAAATACTAAATTTTTATAAAGGTTGTTTTGCCGCCTTTGGATGGAAAACCCATTTTAATTCCAATTTTGAACCATTAAGATATTTATTATTCCACAAAAACCTAATATTTAAAATATAATAATTAAAATTAAATTAGGGTGAATTTATGTAATTTTTTCGTGAAGTATCATTAGTTAATGAATAGTGAAAAATACTAAATTTTATTTCAACACAACTTTTTAATGTCATTAAATTATAAGAATAAATTACATTTTCAGTTTGGATTAAAGAATAAATAGATAAAAGTTTTATTAATTAGTCCGATTCGGGTCACATTAGAAAAATTAAATTTAAAATTGGCTAAAAAATGTAGTAATATTTCAAATATTTTTACTTTAAACCCTCACATTGTCTCCCCTTCTACTGTATTAAATTTAAATTAATTTTGGCCTCTTATTTATTTTAATATCCCAAAAAAATTTCAATATTTCGAATAATAATAATTTATATTGTATTATAGTGTCAAATTTGTTTTTTACCAATAGTATTAGTGAATGTGCTTAAAATTAATTACAAAAAATTAAGGTAAAATTCAGCTTATTAAGAGACTAAACATCAATATTAAGAGCACCTATGACCTAGAAACTTATCTAGGATTCATTTTATGGAAATATTTATACCCTACACCAAATTTTATAGTTCTAAAACAATTATTGGATCCAATTTCAATGTAAAAATACATGTATGTAATTCATTTGTCAAAATACTACAAGAGGGCCACTCATCCTCCACTATAAAAAGGCCCCATCTCTTCCAACTTCCACACACCACTAAATCCACTTTGCATCAAAATAGATATCAAATAATAGTTCCCAAACTCATTCTAGAATCCTCCCCTTGTTAAGGATCCAAGCTGAGGAATCCATTTGGATCAAAACAAAAGGAGTTACCAAATTAAGAGGTAACATCTATCCTCAAAATCTTTAGTATTGTTTCCATTCTCTACGCCCTAAACTCTTATTGATCCATGATTATAAAAAAATAATATTATAATAAATATAAAATTATGTTTTTATGTTAATGGTTAAACATACACTTACACACACTCCCATCAAAGCTGTAATAATCATACAGTTTATTGGAATAATGAGCTATCGCCTCACAAAACAATGATTGTCCTTTCTTTATTTACCCCCTCTCGTGCTGGTCATTTTGATGGAAAATATATTAAAATAAATTATATAATAAATTTATAGTGTCTTTATAATTATGTAAATATTTTATAACAGAAATATTTATACACTATATTTTTTAGGAATATGATAACATAGTTTGAGGAAGTGTGGACTATCGCCCCCTAAAAGTGATGTGATTTGTTGACACGGTCCATGGAATGTAGAAGAGATGATTGTAATTAAAAATATGAGACATAAAAAATCTATATGATATTACTGAAATAATTACCTTTCTGTATATATATATATATATCATTTTATTTATTATTCTTTCACACATGAAAAAGTTATAATGTTTGTCGTGGACGTGTCGACTACCGCCTACTAGAAATGATGTAGTTTATTTTACATCAAAACAAATAAATATATATAATTATATATGATTAAATAATATGGTATTTATGATATAATTATCAATATGAAAAGATTTAATGTTTCTTACCTTCTTTTAATAAAATGTTACTCTCATGCGTATGTATGCCCTATCGTCTCCATGATTGTAATGATGGTTCATTTTTCATAAAAATATTTGGTATTTGGTTTTAAATGTATAAATAATAAATATATATGATAAATATGAAATTTTATATTCTTTTGATGTTATCTAATGACCCATTTGACAATATTTGACCATGCTAAGTTGTTTTTGAGACATAAACTGAATTTGATCAAAACAGCCGACTTAAACATAGTTGTTTATGTAGTTGTATACAACATAATATTAAATGAAATTAAAATTATGATAAAAAATTAAAACATTGTAAATAACATATAAAATTAACATGTGTTTTTTACTCATGAATATAGAGACACACGATAGAAACCTAACACAATGTAAGGTATTTTCATCCTACTTTCTACATTTGTGAGATAAATGTCCTACTAAACAATTACTTCTTTTTTGGTGTATCTACTATCAATATAGATTTATTATATCATTAATTATTTTTTATTTATGGAATTTAAAATGACCATTTAATGTTATTCCTTTGTGAATATTATCATTTAATATGTTTCAAAATAATATGGGACACATTGGAATGCTTAAATATTTTGTTCTGCTAGAATAAATCAAATTATCTTTCAATGGTGTCACTATTCAAGGAAATTTTATGGACATTGTTCAATAAAGAATTTAATTTTCTTTTCATCTGGTTATTCAAGACCTTAATCATAAAATAGTACAATTTTCCACTATTTTGTAGTTAAGTGTTTTAAGAAATTTTTTTAAGATAAACCATCATTATTGTTCTCTTTAATCAGAGAACCAGTTTTTATTCAAGAAAAAAAATTATAAAATTGTTTTCAAATATGTTTCTAGCTTTTTCACAAAGTTTTATTAAATACATTTTTACCCTTTTATTTTTACTACTGTTTTAAATGGAATCTAATTTTCACTTTCTAAAGAAGGATTTTTTTTTAAAATTTTACTAATGAGAAGGATTTTTCTTTTACATCATATGATATGTATGTATTTATCGACCATTAACTAATTTAACCTTATTTTTCATGTTTAAAAGGTTACTTTTTTGAGAAATTTTTTTAAAACAAATTCAAATATTTTTTTTCAATAGCATTTATAAAATGATATTTTCCTCATGTTTGTTTTCAAAAATATATATTTTATAATGTTTCCATTCATCATCAACAAAAACCCTTTAATTACACCAATTTTGGTATAATGTATTGATACCATCATTAATAATCATATGGATGGTTTACAATCAATTAGGCCAATGATAGTATTCACATTCACTTCCTTGATTCATTTGTTAGTCCATTTGAAATATTCAATCTTCTATGATCATTGAACATTGAATTTTCCCTAATTTATCCATTTAATTTATAATGGATATTTATATTTTTGAAACATTATAACATTTTATATACAGTGTTTAATTTTCCACTTATTTTATTATTTTGGTAAATATTAAAAATTATGTATTTTTCATACAACATGGATATTTGATATGGAATATTTTTTTATTTTGGTTATTTTTTATAAGTAAGTATTTGAACATTAAATTATTGGTGGATCCCAGACTTTATATAACTCCTTGATGCGTTGATATGTTCTCATGACACAAAATATTTGTGCCAACTATTTTTGTTTCAATCCATGTTTTTAACTATCTTCTGAAAGGTATTAATGATATATGTTTTCGTGTACCTCATACATAGAATCCATTAATAAAGAATTGTTGTTATTTGGATTTTATTATTATTAAACCATTAGATTTTGTGTCAACGTATCTATGGATAAAATTCATTATTTATTCATTGGTTAAATAGAATGTATTTTAGTTTCATACCACTCTATATTTATTTTTCAGTCTCTATTTATTTAAATGGCATGTGTTTCTATTTATTACCTTTCCATATTATTTATGCACTTATTTCATAGTTTTTTTTTGTTATATGGTATGTTGGTTCAATTATTTTCCATTCCAAAATTATTATTCTCATTGATTCATTATCACTTCCACAATATTTTTCAATTATTGTGCATTTGATCTCACTATTATTATGTTTACATTCCCCATGAATCTATAAAGCATACAATGAATGATTTTATGAGATATACTAGATAGAAAAGAGTTATTATCAAATTTATTTAGAAAGAAAAAATAATTTTCTAACCAGTGTATCACGTTTTAATAGAAGACTAATGTAAGTATCTAATTTACCAACACTACTAAAATCTCTGTCCTTCCAGATTTTTATTCCTCATAAACATCCTAATGTAATAAATAGAATACAAAAAATTTGAGCCTTCTAGGGTCGGCTTGCTATAGATATATGGGTACAAATATCCAGAACCAACCTCGCCACCATGTTATGTCCCCTTTAAAATTCTAAATATGAGATCCCATATAATCTATTGAATGAGTTTGTGCTTTATCTATGATAAAATATGTGGGAAACACATCATTGGTTGACGTCTAAAAACCTCATCTATCGAGGATAAAATGGTCACCTTTAAACCATCAAGATAATCTATTGTCACATATACATAGATTCAATATACATGGCATGTGATCCATAATTAGAAAAGCACAACACAAATCTACAACAATATTTCCACCAATACAACAAAAAACATTGAAATCATATTGCTGAATCCTTTTTATTTATCCATGTTTGAGTATAAGGACTACGTGGAGAATCACAGCACCCTATTCCCATATAATAGTATAAATCCCTACACAATATGTCCTATGATGTCATATCCTATGAAAAATAAAGGAACCATGTAATGCATATGACAGTTGGTCACTCAAATAGATTTCTCCCACTTAATGGTTCTATTAAATCATTAAAGATGTAGATGATATCCAGAAGTTATTTGAACTGGTCCCTTTGATGAAATATGAAATCATTTCATACATGGAAACTGACATTCATGACAACATGGGTAAATTATATAAATAATGATACCTTTCATTGGCTCCCATTGCACCTAGATCATATTGTATTGTAGATATGATGAACTGAGTAAATCATAGAAGAAAATTCTATAGTTGTCATTCGAGAGAGAACCCATCCCATTGAGCTGGTTGAATATCTACCACGACCTCCACCCTAAAAATAATCAATTTTTAAGAGGATTTGGTACATATTAGTTATAGATGGAAATATTCCCAAGCCTAAAATTTTAGGAGAATATAAATCTCAATTTCCATTACCAGTTTCATCATCCCCTGATAGGGTCCTCTGTAAATCAATTGTGGTTCTAGATCAAACCAAACCCACTAGGATGGGGGGAGTTTTTATCTCAATTCATGTCTCATGAGTCATCCAATCATATAGTAGAATCTCCATATCCTCAAAAAAAGGTTCAAATGGTTACAATTATGGAACAAATAGTCCCCAACCATTTTGTTGGGGTGGTTTTCATCATCATTGCCACTGTCTACATAATAGTCTTATCAAGGTTGGGAGGTAAATATTGACGGTCGAAATCCTATTTGTTCCTCTCACAACATGACACACTTCTTCTATTCTTGTACAATTTGGAAACATGACCAGAAACTACATCAATGTCACTATTAATATGTTGTGATGTTAGAAACTTAAGATGAAGGAAATTAGACCACACTAGGCTCACAATAAAAAATGGCCCAATATAGACATGGATTCATGAAACAATCCTAATTCAAGAAGTTCATAGTCATCCTGTTTAATTGATATTAATGGGAATTATACCATTATCCAATACACCTATTGAAATTTCTCAATATCAATATAACATATAATGTGGAAAAAGATGCAGATGCAGAGGGACGAAATACTGAAAAAATATGATGCCAGAAGGATTTGGATGCATCCATAAAGGCTAAAAGAACTCATAAAAAAGGTGGATCCAAAACTGAGATCCTATTATTATAGATTTTACACCTATATTAGGGAATATAGATATTGATACATGTAATGAATCAGTCATAACCAACTAATCATGAAAAAAATCATATATTCCTTCCATAGAGGAGAAGATGGAATAATATTATGTGAGATGTAAAATCTCATACTACACAACAAGGGGATGCACATAGGAAACATTCCCACTAAGTATCTTCTTCCAAAAGAGAATAATATTCCTACTCGAATACATCATGATAATATGATCCACTAACAATAATGGTATCTAAGTGTTTGATTGTATACTGATCCATGAATATAATCTATATAAATGGATAATATAAAAATTATCACAACTTCCATCCATTATGGAGACACCTCTCCCACTCCAGGGTGATTATTTAGTGTATTCATAGATCAACGATTAGTGGTAGATGAAAAAAATTCGACCTTGTTAACCCTCTCTAGCTCCCTATAGATAGAATGTGGCCCAAGAAATAATACCTCCAGAACTACTCAATGACAATGAGTTCCAATCAAATTGAATGGAATTCCTTGAAGGGAGACGTACACCACTAAACCCTAAGATAAATCCATATCCCAAATGGGTGGATGACACTTCCCCCCACCAAATGATGACAATACTACCTTCTTATCCATTGATATAATGAGAGTCCCATAAAACATATCACACACATTATGACTTTATATGGTCTGATGATAGGCCCTTGATATTAGAAGGAGGCGACCAAGGTGAGGTTTTTTTACAGAATCTGATAGGTCTCGCCTTTTTTTAGTACACAGGTATTCCATTAGGATCCTTTTTAATATGTTAAAACCTTTTCCATCAATTATATTGTGATTTTTACAATACACTGAGGAAAATGAAAACTTTCCACCTTATGAACTGCAATCAATGATAAAATTTGAGGGCTTCTTACATAATAATAATATGGAAAGGTTTCACATACTCACATAGAATCCATATATCATAGGATAAATTGATGGAACTATATTATGAAAATATTGAAGATGACATATAGACACCAATGATCCCAATGATGTATCCAGGTGGGTTCTGTGGGTTTCCAAAAATGACACAATGTTTGGAATAAGCAATATAGCGAACTGGAGCTAGGTCCTGACTCATGCTCTCAACATATGTTAAAGGAATTTGAAAGATTTAATATGCAATTATTAAACACAAGATAGTTTTAGATCATATTAAAGGTCGTATGATGGTCCCAAAGTACCCATCACCTCTTATCAAGTAGTAAAAATAAAAAAATTACCCTCATCTAGAACAAAAGGATCTTTGGTTTTCATGGGATTTGTGGAATGGATAAATAAATAACACTCATTCCAAAATTAACAAGTCCCATGTTATTTCCATGAAGACATGGATATTAACCTTCTCAAGCTACCATATTCAATGATTTTAAATGAGGTCAGCCTCTCCAATCATCCTGACTACTTCACTTTACATTTAAGGGTAGATCACAACATCCATGACTACATCATATTCGGAGACATCCTATGATTCATGTTCAATTCTAGATAGGTGGTCTTGTTTAAATTCCTATCACAGAAAACCTAAATAACCATTTCATTGTAAAAATATTTAGATAATTTAAAAAATCTTTCGACAAGGTGTCAGTAGAAGTCCAATAATTGAATTACTCAAAAGATAGATGACCAAGTTCATGCCATCGAGAGAGGAAAACTTTATAGACTCATTACAATTTATAAACCTAGGGTGGTGACATAATATATGAATCCCATAGGTGGATGTTACCATTGTATATGTGAATAAACATTAGTGGAATTTTCATATTCATCTCTCACACAAGCTATGAATATTGTAGTTTATTCCATACAATATTTAAAGAACATACACCCCCCCAATATAACCCTCATTATATGAAGATCCCATAATTGGGTCATTCAAAGTAATAAAATTGGTAGAACCCTTATCTACTAATGATTTTTCTTATATATGTGAGTTTCACGTACCTAAACAGGGAACAAGTTTTTGTATGAGCAGGAACCAAGGATACAAGGGATATATATGCATAGTCAGACACAATATTTTCATCATATCCCCACATAAGAAAAATATGAATCTGATACACAGTGGAACCCACACCACCAATCCCACCAAAGATATGTAGGTGTCCCAAAACCCTATATTTCTTATCCATGAGTAGTTATCTTACAGGACTACTTAACCAGGGTGCACTTATTTGATTAGCCAGATGATCGAGAAGACTGATTATACATATTCCACTGGTGGTAGACTCTCTCATTCCCTCTTCAAAAGAACCTGTCACATATATCACAATTTTTATTTTCTAGAAACACATGATAAGAAGCCTCCTAATATCGAGAAGCATCAATATCTAGTCAATAATGTATGAAATCTTGAAATAGTTTGTGGTGGTATAGAAAATGATCTAGGTATTTAATGTGCTCTATATTTCAAAATAACTTAGGGATGCACAATTTGAAGCCCAATAGGGCACAAAATTGTTTTTGATGGAAGTTTCTGCATCCAATGTTAATCATGTGGGGACCATTCCATCAACATGAAATATTAACATCTATTTCCAAAAGATATCAAGAAGATGTCATCTAGGGAAACATTAGACCACTATATGATTCAAGAATACCGGATAATGTTGACATACAATGGGATATAACTGGAAATGTTTTTCAGATCGATCTCATCCTAATTTGAATCATTCGTTGTTTGGAATATAAATAGACAGGTTTGTCTCTACTAAAGATAACAATTAAAGGTTATGATATTTGTGAGAAATGAACTCGTGAGAAGATCAATCTCTAAAACTCTATTTGGGAATCACATATGTAATATGTAGATTATGGTTATCTAGTAAGATACAAAATACAGTGTCCTAATCAAAAATCCATATCTCCACATCCACATGGTGGTAGCTTCAACATTCCATGAGTTTTTAAATACCCCATTGATATAAATTTTTAGATAATACCTAAATATATTTCCAAATTTTTGACATCAAAATCCATAGATACATAGAAATTTTTATATAAAAGAAAAAGAAAATAACCAATTATGGATGACAATATACATGTTTCATACCCAAATGAATTGGGGACTACCCCTACAAATCTCTAGATTATGGTCAATTGTTATTGTGTTCTACCCAAAAATATAGTTGTGGTAATAAAATCAGTCTGGAATTTTCAAGACAATTATATACCCAATTAATGTGTCAAATAAAATCATTTCTTGAATATATCTCAAATAAAACTAGTTTTAAAGGATGACAATATCTCTTATCATGGCCTCACTTGTACTGATAGTGACATAGATTCCTTCATATTGCCAACTTCATATGAAAATTAATCCATAGACTCAGAGGTCGATGAAGAATTGGATAACCTCACGAATTCCCATGTATAATTTGAGGAATACATCCTCACCATCGTTGATGAGATTAGGAAGGTATATATTTCAATACAAGAAGTCATGTGTCCAATATAGATTAGTGATGTCATGCCTCTCAAGGATAAAGATATCTATATTGTATTTATAACGAAACATCGATACGTGTTCTCTTAGAACAATACAAAAAATTTAAGACATATCTTAGATGTGACTACACACACTCTTGGATTACTTGAAGACTGTGGAGGTTTTAATAAGGAAGACAAGGGGTGAACCCCTATCACGCCATTAATATATAAAAGGATGTTGAAAAATTTTATCAAATCTATCTTTTTCTAAGATATATAATACTGAATATTTCTTTACAATATTATATCTATAAAAATGTATAGTTAGATTATTGTATGCATCAACTATAGAGAACATATTCAACACATCCCAAAGGATGAATTTTAATTGATGATAAAATAAATCTTGATCAATATAATGACTTTATTCTAAGACCTTTTCTTCCTAGATGGGTACTCAAGTTACAATAAAATAATGATTTCCCCTGAAGATGGTGAAGTAACAACCTTCAAAGAACCCCAATGGATATATTGTTATTAGGTCATTCCCTTTGAATTTATTAATGATGGAACTTATTATCAATGTAACATTTTTCATAAATGTTAACACTTTTGGAATTGATAGGTGAATCTTTGATCAATGAACTTTTTTTCAAATCTTAATAGAGATATGATCACTTCATAAATCATCAAATGGAAATTGACATGTTATGGTGGAATAATATAAAAATTAATCCACTAAATTTTTTTTTGGGGAAACATCTGGGAATTTCCTTGGATTTTAGTTATGTCACTATGTCATTCATATTGGTCATAAAAAGACCAGCGTAATCACATAAATTTCACCCCTATTAATATAATAGAACTGAGGGATCTCTAAGGACACATCACCTATATTCTAAATTTTATAGACAACCGGTATAAAAAATATACCCCCTTTACCAAGCCAATGAATAATTAAATCACCAATATAAGGGATGGTGACTGACAAGAATCCTTTATGACTATCATTTTATAATTGGAACACAAACATGTCCTAATGCCTCAGTTATAAAAAAATCCACTCATCTTTCATGTGACCTATATGGAATGATAACTTGGAACAATACTCATACATAAAAATGATGTATGTAATGATATAATTCTCTAATATATCAACCAAATGATTATAATAACTGAGACATGATATTAGAATGTTGAGAAGAACTGATTAACACACATATTTACTTTGAGAAATATAATGGATTATTTGAATCACAACAAAGTCCACCTGGTATCTCATATTGACTCACCCATATATATCTTTTATTATATCATTATTACAATGTATTTAGATTTATGGGTGGTCTTTTTTCAACAGTGTGACATTTAGTTCATCTTAGAGATGTCAGTGAAAGGGTAGGCCCTATATGAATTTCTCACAGAACATCCCACCCCATAAAATAAACCAATGGATATTTATCTTCCATATGGGGAGGTTTTCTATTCTGATGACACTCTTCAAACATGAAAGATGTATTTGTATGGTTCCTCCTAAATATCTATTAGGAAGTGACTGGAAAAACATAACTAAATTGGCTTGTCTTGGGGATTTTATTTTTTCTATAGAAATAAAAAATATTCCCTACCCTTTATCACTATCCAAATCTTGTACAGATAATGAGGTATAATACCAATCCATCGTTGAGGGCTTGGAACTATCACTATAGCAATAAATACCCTACCTAAATGTCAATGGGGATTCAAATATAGTGATAAAGAAGATATATGAAGAATAAGCCATCAAAATTCAAGTACTATCCCCCATATTTGTTTGTATTATAAGAATTATAGAATATTTTCCTTTTGAATCCACATTAAAACATATTCCCCAATCACAAAAAAGATCATGCCGACACAATGGCTAATTCATTCGTAGTCTTGTAAGACCCTAATCAGGAGGAAGAAATATTACGCATCTTACATCGATGAATGGTCTCATTGATCATTGTTTATAATATGGATGGAATATTTCACATCAGAAACAGTGCATACTATGATAAAATATAATCTAGCCCTAATATATTGAACCTATAATTGGTTATCTCTAGAAGGGGACACTCCTGACTAACTGAGAGAGAATAGGATTGATTCGGCATGGATCAGTTAACATTACCTTGCAACATGGTTCAAAACAATAGAAATCCATTTAACAGAATTCAATTTATGGAATCCTATTCAAATTGATATAATAATGATAGATTCTCTCTATTATGGAATAAGTCCATGCAATCTTATGTTCTACTCATCATTACGGGGCAAGGCTATCCATCCAAATCGGATTGCTAGGATACTACTGGAAAACCATGATAAAGGAATGTGTGTAATTAACTTGAGAATTTTATGAATGAACGATCCCTGTGAACCTTATCCACCGACCCCATAATTTCTATTTGAAGCTTAATATTCCTATTTATTTCATATGGGCAATGAATGTTGTTTGAAATATCCCCCAGAAATAGTAATATTGTTAAAGTATATACATACAGCTGCTAACTTATTTTCTAAAATAATGAGGTGATACCCCTCAAGGAAATGAGGATGAAAAATATTATTAACTTCTTGTCATCCCATATCATCACCACGTTTGGATTTCCATGAATGATATTTTGGTAATATGGGAACAACATATGTTCTATGGAGTTGATGAAATTGTACCAGGAGTATATCATCAAGTCTAATAACTCATCCCACTATTATACATCGATAAATGGATAGATATATTCCTTAAATGAGATGTTATATAATATAAATCAATGATGGGGAAAAAGGAAAATAATTTAGAGTCGAACAAGTTTCTTCTAGCATTATGGGCGTACCATATGACCACATGTTCTGCTATAAAATAAACTCCATTATCATTAATGTATGGAACCTATTTAGTGTTTCCCGTAGAAGTATGGTTTCCATTACATAGAATATCCTTTTTTGGAAAAATATCAAATGATGATTAATAACAAAAGAGGTTGGAAAAGTTAGATCAGCTATATGATAGCAGTTGGCATTCATTACACCACCCCAAAGCTTATTAGAATATGATTTCATGGGCATTCAATAAAAATATTTTCAGCAATTTGTTCCATTAATAATAATTAGAATTGGATATTAGGAACCCATTGATACCTAGAAGGAATCCTATAAATATTGAACCTAAATTGTAAGGACCTGATATCATACATAAGGTTCATCATAATGGATCCCACACCACGGCTATAAAGGATAGTTAATGTGTCAAAATCCCCACCAATTCAAGGTTTCTTAAGAAATACATTGTGTAGAAACCATCAGGTATTATAGATATCATATCCCTAAAATTTTAAATTTTACAAAATATGTTCAGACCTCATGATGTACAAAATTATAGAAGAAGTCCTAAAAACAAGACATTAAAATATACAGAACATGTCCGTACCACATGACATTAAAATACACTACATATATACTTTTTATATGATCTTAAATTGCACTGAACATGTCCTCACTGCATGACACTGAACTAGATAGGAAGCACTGTCTCAAAAAAATTTCACAATACATGAGCTATATCCCTATGAAATAAAAACGAAGTGACTATGTCCCTGTTTTATAGTCTGGTAAACATAGGGAATGTATTCATCAATGAACTATGTGTGTCTTCATTCCTTCTATCACATGTTATGTATTTATTCCTAGATCTCTAAACATGGTCTCATTCACAATATTAATTTTCCTCTACATTGGGTGACCCTGGTCCTTACCATTTAACATTAAAATTCAGTGTTGATGTCCTTACTAAAAGAAGAAAAATTGTATGGATGATGTCCTTTCCACAAGGAACTAAACTCCAATGGAATTATATAACAACATATATTCTTTAATATCATTACAAAGATATATGTAAGGATTATTAGTTTTTATATCTTGTTCCAACCGCCACATGATAAAAATTCCCCTATCCTTTCTCTATTTTCCACTATTTCATGTAAGGATCCTTTTCTAACTCCATATTCTCACATAAATCATAGATCATGTGGGATTAGGAATATCCATAAGGGATTCCCCACATGAATGAGACACTTATGTATGTGATAGTATTATCATACTCTTAGACACATGTCCTTAAATTGAATACCATGAGTCCTTATTGTGTGATGTTAAACTACATAGTTAATGTATCATTCATGACATAAAACTACAAAATAATATAGACCTCCCCTGAGATGACAAGTGTCATTGATGTTGGTCTCTCACAATAGCTCTATTCAATAACTATGTGTATCTTGATTCATACAATTAGTGGTTATGCTGTGACACCGAAATCTCCATTCTCGAGCCTAGCTATAACAGCCAGCAGGAACAATTCCCCCGGTTGTATATGGGTTAGAACTTTTAACAGAGTTTCCCTTTCTAGACCAATGTATGGCTTTATTATTACCATCACAAGATATGTAGTGATTCCAAGACCTCCATTCTTGGTCCCAACCATACTAATCCCCTGTCAAGTCAAGGTGCATATGTCCTTTCAGCATGACATTAAACTATATTGCTTCTCAGAAACTATGTGTGGATGGATTCCTATAATCATAGGATCCATAGTAATTACTATATCTCTAATCGAAGGTACAACTACAATAATAACCAGAAAAAATTTCCACATTTGTGTACTGGTAAGACCTGCATAAGGAGTTTCTCATCCAAGATGTATTTGTCTGTTGATTCCTATCATCATAGGATTGGTTGTGTCACCTGATTCTCTAACCTCCTTTCCTACATCAACAATAAAGTCTAAAACTCCCCCCTACATATGGTTTATACATGCACTGGGAGATATCATACAATAACTATATATGGATTGGTTACTGAAATCATAGTATATGTATTGATGGACAGATACCTAATCATTGGATAATTCATGACATATAAATTTAAAAGATACACCCCTATTTAAATATGGGATAGAATTGTGTAGTGAATTCTCTTATCACATGATATTAAACTAAAAGGAAATAAATACATCCTTACTGCATGATTATAAACTGAAAATAAAATGTACTGGCCGTATGATATGAAAACTAGATGAGAAATAAATCCCCAATACACGATATTAAAATATGTAGGCCATCACCCATCATTATATCTTATCAAATGAATACAATATCCTAAAAACAGTCAACCAAATAATGGGGTACTTCTATCATCTATTAAGACAGTCATCCCATAAACCAGACTTCAGGTATTGTGATCCTAGAGTTTTTGAAAACCATTCATTTCCATTTTAAATGAAAATAGATCACTCTATTTGAAATTTATATAGATTCATAAGGGCTTATACAAATCATCCATAGAAATCATGGTCTTATTTAGTGAGTAGTATGATTATTTTAAGCATTACATCACTACATCATAACCAAGAACCTGCAGGTGTACGGGTCCATCACAAGAATGATTTTCCCATATCGTTACTCAGGACATGAGGACCTCAATCCATGATTTGAAACATTTTAATCCGAATATCAAAAGGATGGTGGATCACTCTAAACTCTATGTATCTAATTAGGATCTTTCAAAACATTCCCTTCATATTAGGTGCATGAGTTTCACAACCATAATCTGCATACACATAGTTCAGAGAAATATGACCTTAATCTCTAGACTTTTATGGTCTAGATTGTAAGACCCTAAACTAATAGTGAAGGAGACACAAAAATGTTAGGTTTAAAACATGAAAATGGTGGCATGAGAAAAATTTAATTCATCTCCCCAAAGCCCTTCATCTCTAGAGTTTTGGAAAATACCAAGGAATAAATAAATGAGGAATAAAGATCATAGGGGACACTTTATAGCCATATTAAAAGTCTATCTATACTCACCATAACCTCTAGTACATGAATATATATATTAATGGATTCTCACACCAACTCATTGTGAAAAAGGGTTCACTATGTAGAAACAAAAATTTACCATGCTCAGACCAAAATTTAATATTAAACTTTTCATAAATGAACCTCATAACATTAAATTATAAAAAAATACAATCAATTACCGGATTTAATATCATTCTCTTAAAATACCCTATACATCAATCTTATTTTCTCTTGTATTATCCTTATTCTAGGCTTGTAACAAGAATTGGCTCTTCTTAACAGACCATCAGATCCCAAAATGGTCCCTCTTATACCTACAAGTTATCGTTCACACAATGTGTCACTTTTGAGGCTCACTCTATTAAATATGGTTATGATTTATCCATCGGTTCTCACCTTCAGATAACTGATATTTTCTTGGACCCTAATTTATAATCCCCAATAACTAGACTATTCAGGAGGATTCAACATGCTTGATGTAGCATCACCGCATTTTGTGATCTTTCTCAATGTGGGAATGTGACACTCCATTCTAGAATCTTTTTATGGTCTACACATTATGAATCTAAACCACATTTCATAGGGCTCGAGCTCAATAACAAAAAACTTAATTGCCTCAGGTACCAAAACCCTTCTTGGATAGATTTTTCTACATACTCATCTTTGTCATCCATACATTTGAGATGTTGAAAATATTTTATGGACCATTGTAAAATAGTGGGGATCAAATCTACATGACAATTCATGTAATCCCTATAGATCCATGAATATGGGATTTTACCTACAAATTTAGGTATCTCATCCATGTAGGAAAGGAACTACAATCCACCTAAGAGAGAATGACACAGTGTTGGGATTCAAATACCTAAGGGGTTATGGGTCCCCCTCTGCATTTATGCCTTATTCAATGAATCACTTATTCATGATCCAAAACCAATGATTTACCCAACCCATGTTCCATCTATCTAAGTGGATCCTGGGTACCTAATATTTCATCCTGAAACCAATATTTTTCTCCTAAATCATCCACGACCCTTGGAAAATCATGGTGACACAATTTTTTGACAATACAACCAATAAAAAGGTGATTTAACTATAGAACCAGATGCATATCTTCCTTGTAGGGAAGGAGAACAAATCTTCATGAGCCCTAGAAACTCCATTGAATAACTTAGAACATATGGGTGTTTTTCATTGTCCTAGGAATGTCTACCCCATAATTTATATTCATCATTCATATCGAAGAAGATGAACTTTAATCTTCATGTCATCTAATGGTCTGACCCAGAAGATCCTAAACAATATTAATAAATTTATCGATCTAGGAGATTCTAAACTAAAGCAATAGAAGGTCCAACAAAAACACCATAAACTATAGAAATTGGTGGTCAGAGACAAATGAAGATATACTACAACAAAAGAATTTCCATGGAAAAAGACCTCAAAATAAATAAATGACAGTTCTGGTCTAAATGATTTTAAACTACAACAATAGATAATCTGAGCTTAATGACCCCAAACTATAGTAATATAATTTTTGATCTATATGACCATAAACTACAGAAAAATATGGTCATATTTAGAAGACAATATATTATTGAACAAAAATTATTTTGTTTCAGAGTTATGAAAAAACGTAAAAACCTATTAATCCAAAAACATGAAATCGGTTGGCCAAAGAAAAATACCGAACCATTCCCACTAAGACTTCCCTTATATGGTTCTTAGGAAAAAAATGGGGTAATATTGTTTATTTGGACCATGAGGATTAGGATGGTTTTTTTTAAATTTTTCTTTTGTTGTAGAAATAAATGATTAAAGATAAAATGGGAAATCACCTCACTTTTTATTTGGTTATAATCATATTGATGGTTGTTTTCTAATGATTCCTAATTACAATGAGTCCAGAATAGGAGAAGACCATAATTAGTAATTGATTTTTATCCGATTCACTATGAATATGATTTCAAACAAGTGATAATTTTGATGAAGTGTCCAAGTCATAATGACTATGATAAAATTAATTGTTATAATTCTTTTCTTATTTATATTTCACATAAATCAAAAGTTTATTGGAAAACTTATGATTAAATATTTATTTATGAAAAGGGGAAATATTTATTGAAAATTTCACCTTGATTTATCATATCATAGTGGAGTAGGAGAAAGAGAATTTTTTGATTGAAAAGGAATTATATAACATATAATCATATTAATTCTATGAAGGAATGAAAAAAGATGATATAATATTTTAATGTTTCAATTTTTCAATTGTATGTTAGAAATTATAGCATCTGATTATCCATCGTATGTATAAAACAAATTTATTACTAAGGATGATCATACTCAGTCTTGTGGATAAAAAGTTCATACTTAGAATGATCATTATTAGGATGATCATATCGAGGAAAATTGTAATAAAAAAACCATACTCTGGACAATCATAAACATGTTGAGATGGATGGTTGATTATATTTCAAAATTAATAGATAGGTAAACTCAATTTTATTCTCAAATGTCTCCATCAAGTGGGTCAAGAGTTGAATTACTTTGTTTTTCTCTTCAAGTGAATATTAAAATGGGTCAATATAGGAGGAGGAGAAGATTTATAATTTCTCAATTGGGTAAAGAGAAAAAGTGAATAAATAAAGGAAATGATGTGTGCTAAAATTTGGTCGAGAGACCGTCTATAATATTATAATTATTTCAAATTCCCAACTGGGTCAGGAGAATTAGTGAAGAAGTAAAAGTGGCTTGATAGAGATGTTTTTTGGATATGCAATTGGGGAGGAGCTATAAATTCCAAATAAATATAATATTAACAATTCAATAGTGATATTCATTTATTTAAACATTTATATAGAATTTATATAGAGATTGGTTTTGAAGAAACAAGATTGTGGATATCAGACTCATGAATTAAAATCAGACTAGCAATTGAAATGAATTTTGAAAAAGAAGTGAAGGTTTTTGAAGAATTTTGAAGCATCAAGAAGATATGAATAAGTACAAATTATCCTTAAATGTTATGTAAAACTAATATTTGGCTGAATTTGATTAAGAGGGAATTTTTTTTGTACTCCCACCAAAGCCACTCAAGGGTCACAATCAAATGAAAAAAGATTGATCTACAATTCATGAGAGAGATGTTATTAGTATTTAGGGAGAGAAAGAAGTTCCTCTATTCACTTAGTTTAAGAAGATTAATATGGAGTAGTGAGAGGTGAAGAGAAAAGATCATAATGTTTTATTAATTTGATCATTATAATCAATGATTATTGCACTCAACTGACTACCATACTGAACTTGTTAATCGTATTTGGCTGATCATTATATCGGGCTGGATAATTATATTTGTGATTATTTTATAGTGATTTTAGGACCGATAAAGAAATATAATTGAATAGAATGTAATTCATCTCTATTGATTTAGATCAATTTTACATATTTTATTGTAGACAATCATGCCTAGAAGTACCATTTCATGGAGAATCATACTCAGGGGAATCAGACTACGAAAAAATACTGGGAAAATTGATCTAGGTTTTCCTTATCTAATTGCATGAAGTTCATACAATCTTCTATTTAAGAAAATGAAGACGTTTTTTCAATTGAATACATTTGTGAAATTGAAAATAAGCATAGGTAACATGATTTGTTACCCAAAATATGTATTACCCTATTTGTACAGAGAGGTTAAAAATGAACTTTTGTATTGGTTTCCAAATACAACATGAGTGAAAGGGATTTTCCTACTCATTGTAATCAATATATATTTTTCTAGTGGATTTGTGTGGTGTCTTATTTTCTCAAAATTGGACCAAGGACATAGCTAAGTGAGTTGAATATTTTACATTATTAATAATTATCATTTTGTGGATGTGTTCTTGAATTATTTTCAGTAAGGAATATAAACATTAATAGGAGGTTAATTTTGTTTCATTTTCAACGAAACATAAAATAAAAATTGTCACTGATTCACCCCCTCCACTTCATTGTGATACCATTATCCTAACTGGGAACTTATAAATGGAATAAATGGTTCATGTTCCTTACTCTTATTCATTACATATGGAGAATTTGAATTTTGTTAATATTAAAGGTTTTATGGTTTTTAGGGAATGAATTCTAATATACAGAAAAATTGAATGTTTCTATATCCTGTATATATTGGATATGATATTATTGAAGCAGAAATATGTTGGGATACTCTCATTATTGATAAATATCCTATTATATCTGTGGTTAAGAAGAATCTCTAGAATTATGGAAAGGCCAATAATTCTATATTATCATCACTTTCTGAACGTGAATTATTAAGAGTTAAAAATATTTCTTTATCCAAAGGAATATGGGATAAATTTAAATACATATACAAAGGTGATACAAAATTGAAGATGGAAAACCTAAAAATCTAGAGATTAAACTATAATGATTTGAATATGGCTGATAAAGAATCTGTTCAGGAATTTCGTACCAAGGTAAATTACATTTTCGATACTATCATATCTTTTGGTGAAAAATTAGATGATTTTACTATTGTTTCAAAGATCATGAAAAAAATCCAGATAAGATTGATATGAATGTTTATTCATTCTAATACACACATCTTGAAACAATATATCTTGATGATTTACATAGAAATATCATCACTTATGAAATTAGATGGGAGAAATCTATGAAAAGAAAAACATAATTTGATAAGGACACTCCATTTTAGGCTAAAAATAAAGAAGGGTAAAATAAGATTCATATTGGAGATTAATCATGTGAATATTATTATAAAGATGAGGTATGTAAAAATCATGATAATATCAAACCATTGTTTTATAAAAATGTGAGAAGTGGTACAAAAAATAAAAAGGGAAACATCCCTTCATGTGTTTTGAATGTGGATCCATTGGGAACTTTTCAACCAATTATCCATGAATAAATAAAGAAGAAGATAGTGAATAAGAACAAAGGAATCCCAAAATATCGGGGAAGAAATTGGTATAGAAAGGAAAATCATATTCTATAGGAAAATATAGGAAATCCTTCAATTCCAATAGAAAAAGGTTATTATCTAAAGATGAAGAAAATGAACACAGTGATGTTCAATCTAAAAAATTAGTTGAATATGGTATTTAAAATTTGTTTACTAAAACATTTAATTATGGAGAAATTATAATATGTAGTTCTAAAGAATAATAAACCCATCTTGAACATCTTTGAAAGAAGAGTTGAAATAATGTCTGAGAAATATTTGAAGGCTTGAAAAGAAAAATGAAAAATTAGAAGATGAACGTTTATAATAATGAAATCAAGAGTATTTTATGATGATAAATTATGTTATGTAAAATATATTAATGTCATAATGAAATATCTTGAAGAATAAATGAATCGTAATGAGTATCTGGAGGATAATTTAAAGGAATATTAAGAAGAACTGAAACTTGTACAAAAAAACATATCAAAATATGAATAATGAAATACAGGGTTGAAACCCTCTATCTATGAATTTGGGGAATGTTATTGAAAGGGGAAGCCATAGAATAATCCACAAAATATAACTACAATGGGTGGAAATATTGATTGAATTTTTATGAAAAGATGAATTTTATGAATGTGATTTATGTGTACAAGACTAAAAAAGTATGGAATTCAGAAGTCTCAAAGAAATAAGAGTCCAAAAATTATATAAAACAATATTAATAAAGAAAAATTTAAATTATTTCTTGTTTTGATAATGTAGGGACTAAAAGGAAGACTTATATTAATAATATAAATGTTGGTATCACAGAAATGAAAGAGAAGAAGGTGGATGAGAAATGTATTCACACTTCCAATCTATATAGTTATTTCAAAGGAAAATAATCCTTATATGAATATTGCTAGTATTGTTGTGTGTATTGAAATATAGAAAATATATGTTGTTTAAACCAAAAACATTACAATTATTCCATAGTTTCTGAATGGTTGAGTTTGAGGGGAGTCCATTACGTCAAAAGAGGTTGTCTGAGAAGATTTTTTTGAAGAAACATGAATATATAGGATTAATGGTTGAAAATAGGTGCCGAATACTATAAACTATTTTTGAATGAAGTGAAAAACCTGTAAAACTTGTAAAATTATGCATTGTTTTGATACTAGTACAAAAAATATTCCTTAACAATAATTAAAATCTTGAAGAGAATAAATAAATAAAAGAAGAGAAATCTCTTATTGTTGAAACTACATTGAAAGAAATGAAAGGATAATGACCTTGGATTCATGATATTGGGTGTTCTTCTCATATGATAGAATATTTATAATTGTTGAATAATGTAAATGATTTTAATGATGGAACACTAAAATTTGTAGATGATTAAACACTAAATATCAAAGGAGTTTAATCTTCCATCATTGGAAAAGAAAAGCTAAAATCCAATAATTCTTTGTAAATTGGTTGGAAAAAAACACAATCTACTAAGTTTATCAAAAAAATTTGATGAGTTCAATGACGTTATCTTTAAAATTGAATGTTTTTTTTGAAATGTGATGAAGATGGAATGTTTGTTATAAGAGTCCCACATAAAAAAATGCAACTTTTTTTAGGTAGGTAAAATACATAACTCTTGTTACATGAGTATGGTGGAAGAGAATAAATTTTAGAATAAAAGGCTATGATAAATGGGGTAGATAAAAATGAGGAATTTATCTAATAAAAATATCTGATAAGACATTTTTTATTTTACAAGAGGAAGATGTTTGTTTTTCACTATTTTTTATAACGGAAATGATATAATTTTTTTCATAATAAAGTTTTCATTTGTTCGAGACAACCCCTCGAGCTGGTTCATTCTAAAATTAATTGTCCAACGAAAAAACAATCCAAAAATGAATATATGTATTTCATTACATTCAATGATGAATTTACTGTAATTAATTTTTTCATGTATATAAAACACAAATCAGAATCTTTTATAATGATTAAAAGATTCATAAGGAAAGAATAGGTGGAATGTGAGTATTCAATAAAGAAGTTTACAAAATATAATGGTGGTGAATACATAATTTAAGAGTTATAAAGTTATCTTGAAAATCATGGAATTAAGAATGAGTATATCTCCCCATACAATCCTCAACAAAATGATATTTCTCAATGAAATAATAAAATTATGGTGGAAATATGAAGAAGCATGTTACTTGAACATAGCCTTTCACATTGAAATTTGAGGTATTCCATGAGTATTGTTATTTATATTTAGAACTATTGTCTCTATATTCAAAAATCAGATATTAATCTATTTAAATTGTTTTATAGATAAACTTCATGTTTGAATTTTTTTTAATATTCTCAAGAGTCCATGCATTATGGAAAATAAAGGGTGAAATTATGGAATGTTCAAGAAGAAAGATCAAGAAGGAATAATTCTTGGCTACACTCCAGAATAAATATTATACATATGCTTCAACAAAGAGACATACAATATATTCTGATTCTACTGATCTAAATGTAATTTGTTGTTGAAATAAAGAAAAACATATTCAGGAAGAGAAGGAAGTTGATCATGTTGAGGAAAAAAATTCAGATTAAGATACAGAACATTGTATTCCTACTCAAAAAAAATAATCAGACTCAGCCATTTCAAATGATGAGGAACATAATTGAAAATATCATCCTAGGATAAATAAGCAAGTGGATTATCATAATATAATTGGTGGTAAAAAGTATAAGGTTCCCACAAAAACAACAACCAACCCTACTACAGATACTTCTTGTATTAGAAGTTGAGCTGAATGATGTGAAAGAAGATTTGGAGTATCTAGGATGGGTTTGGACTGTGAATAAATAGTTGGATCAGTTTGAAAAGAATGATACTTGTGAACTCGAACCCCATACTAAAAAAATTTTATTTTCACAATGTGGGTTTTCTGGAACAAGATGAATAAAGAAGGTGGAGTAATAAGAGATAATGAAATATTGGTGTGCAATTGGTTTTAAAAAATTTATGGTATTGATCTTGATTAAACCCATTATTCGGTGGAAAGACTTGAATCAATCAGAATATTCATTATATTGTTCCAGAATGAGGCTATAAGACCATTCAAATATAAGTTAAATCCCTATTCTTCAATAGTGATCTTGAAGAGGAAGTTTATATTTAAAAAATTGGATTTGTTGATCTGTAAGATGGAAGTTATGTGAGAAGGTTTAAAAAATAATTTTTATTTGATAAAACAAGCTCTGAGGGCATGTTATTCCATATTAGATACATGCTTAAGGAAGATGAATTTCAATAAATGAAGAGTGTATAAAAAACTATACATTACAGAATGTTAAGATTATTCCCACATTTTGATTGTTTATGTTAATAACATCATCTTTGATTTGAATGATGAACGAAGTTGTGAAAGGTTTTCTGATGAAATGAAAAAGGAAATTGAAATTTTCATTATGCGGGAAGTGCAATTCTTTCTTGGGTTACCAACACATAAAATGAATAAATTTTTCTTTCCAAAAAATGTATTCTAAGGATCTTCTTAAGAGGACCACTATAGAAAATTGAAAACCTAATTTCACAACAATTTATCTGGAAGAAAGTTGTCCAAATATGTATAAGGAAAAGAAGTTGATCATAAAGATTTTTTAAAATTTTATTAAATGGTTTTTGTATTTGAATACCTCAAGTCCAGACATTTTTTATGTTTCAATCATATGTGCATGATATCAGAGTTCTCAAAAAGAATCGCATTTACATGATGGAAAATTAATTCTAAGACACATCGAATACCAACCAAAATTTGTAATTAGGAATAGATGATCAATATATATTGAGTTTTTTGGGTATTCAGGTCATGATTTGGTATGAAATGTAGATGATTGAAGATCCACATTACTTCGACTATACTTTCTGGGAAAAAATTGTGTTAGTTGGAATTCAATGAAATAGAATTGAGTAACACTCATTACTATTGATGTTTATTATGTTTATTCCACTCAAGACACTACTCAACTTATATTGATTAAAACTCAATTGGATGATTTACTTATTTAAGTGAAGATTCCCTTACTCTTGGGTTGTGACAATCAAAGTACAATCAATCTCACTAGGAATCCTATTCAAAATTATTATTCAAAACATATTTCTATCAAATATCATTTCATCAAAGTTCTTGTACTGTAGAATGAATTAAATATAGAAAATATTTCAACATCTCTACAAATTTTTAACATATTTAAAAAAACCTTACTGAAGGAATAATTTTCTATGTTGAATTTCATAATGGGTTCCCAACCACATTCTCATCATGGGTGCAGTATGTGTTTTTCCTTCTCCCATCTTACATTTGGATTGTTCTTTAAGGCGCATAATTGTATCATAACTTTATAAACTTCTTGTAAAAATGGATAGTTTTGTGTAATCTATGAATACCTCATTATTTTTTTATTTAACTATTCTAACTGTTTTTTGGAGTGGTTGTTGGAAAAAAATTGTATTTCATTACAAGAAGGAAGAAAATGTGAGGGTAAAAAATTATGAAGGAAAAAACAAAAATGTTATCTTGATTAATAATTTTAGACACCATGGATTTTTTTTCAATTATTCTTGTTACCTACAATAAGTTAGCTCTTGTAGGCTGAGAATTATTAATGAGAAATCCCTTTCATGAGGATAAAATGTTTATTGATTAATGAAACTTGGTTGGAAACAAAATACAAAGGGGGAGATTATTAGGACCAAGATGATGAGGAAGGTGTTTTCAAATGTTGTATTTTGAAGTCAAAATTATTTTTAAAAAATAAATGTAAATAAATCTCCTTGAATTTAGTGAAAATCATATTTATGGTTGTTTTTAAAATAACCTTACGTCCATTGGGTCTGGAATAGGAGAATATTATAATGAGGTATTGATTTTCATCAGATTTACTCTGAATTTTATATGAAAAATGTGATTGTTTTGATGAAGTATCATTGTATAAATGAATATGATAAAATCAAATGTGATGATGATTTCTTAATGTTGATTTCACCCAAATCACATGTTGACTTGAGATCATTTGATGCATGTTTGACGGAAGAGAAGGGGAAAGTATTATTCAAAATTATACCTAGATTTATCATTTCTTGGTGGAAGAGGGGAAAGATATTCTATCGATCGAAAGAGAATCATATCAGGTATAGTCATATTCATGCTATGAAGGAATGAAATATGTTAATAGAAGAATGGAATGTTTCAATTATTATAATTGTATGTAAAATGCTATAGCATCTGATCATCCATTATATGCATGAAAAAAACTCATAACCCGTATGATTGTATTCCGGAACTGTTAAAAAAAGTTCAGACCCAGAATTATCAGTATCAGGATGATCATACCTTGGACAATCATCGTTAGAAAGACTATACTCTTGGAAATATTATTCAAACTCAGATGGATGGTTGATTTAATTGGTGAATGAAGAGATAAATAAACACTAATTTTATATCAAATGTCTTCATTAAGTGGGTCAATAGTAGAATTTTTTTCTCATCAAGTGAAATTCCAAAAGGGTCAAAAGAATGGGAGAAGAATTTATCTTGTATCTGATATAGTTCAAAAGAATAAGTTAATAAATGAATTAAATTGTGTGTGTTTCAATTTTTTTTAGATACCTTGTTTCTATGTTTAAGTGTTTTATATTTCCAACTTGGTCAAGGGTGGATGTGATGATGTAAAAGTGATTTAAAAGAAATATTTTATGGATGTGAAATTGTGCGGGAGATAAAAATTTGAAAGAATTATTATATTCAACATTAAAGAGTTGTATACATTTCTTTATACATTAATATTAAATTGATAGAGAGCTTTGTTTTGAATAAATCACATTGAGAAAATAGGTCCATGAATTGAAATCGGACTAGAAATTGAAATGAATGTCTGAAGAAGAAGTGATCATATTAAAAGAATCAGGAACCATCATAAAGATTTGAATAAATAAAAATGCACCAGAGATTGTAAGGAAAATTTGTATTAGAGTGAATTTCATTATGTTGGAATATATTTGGGATTTCTAAAAAATCCAATCGAGTGTCACATATTAAAGGGGATTAGTGCATTGATCGTTTCTAATGAGTGGTGTATTATTAATGGGAGATAAGATCTGATTTTTAGGGAGAGAATTATATTTATGAATTCTCTTTTGTTTAAGTTGTTTTTTGTAGTGAAGTTATATGATAAGAGACAATATTGCAATGTTGTATTCAGATTATCATAGTAATCAGTGATTATCATACTCAGCAGATTATCGTACTTGGCTTGTCAATCGTGTTCAGTATATCATCATATTAGGATGGATAATCATATTCATTATTTTATTACAGTAATTTCTAGACTAAGGAAAAAAGAGAATTGAAGTGGTGTTGATTCATCTCAATCATATTCTATCAAAGTTATATTTTTAATATAGTGTAGAATTGTACTGAGAAGAGTCATACCAGGGATAATTGAATTCAGAGGAATCAGATTGGGAAAAACATATTGGGAAAATCATAGTAGATTTTCCCTATAAAAGTACATGAAGTTCTTACAATCTTATGGGTATGAAATTAATGAAATTTTTTCAATTGAATAAATTTGTGATACTAAAATGATGAATAAGTAACATTAATTATGAAAAAACCTTTGTATTACCCTATTTTTGATAAGAGGGTGAACATGTTCTTTTTTATTTTCATAAATGTACTACATTATTGAAGGGGAATATCCTACTCATTATAATCCAAGGATGGTTTTCTAGTGGATTATGTCGTATTGGATTTTCTCCAAACCATACCAAGTACGTAGCTATTCGTTCTGAATAGTGAACCTTTTAAATACTTGCCTTTCTAAGGATGTGTGTTTGAATTGTTTTTATATGAGAATGTAATCCTTAATATGAGGCAAATGTAGTTCATTTTCAAGGAAAAATAACTATAAACATATCAATAATTCACCCATATCCTCTTAGTGATTCAATTATCCTAATTATTCTTTTACATAAAAAAGTGTTATAAATATTGTAATTCCATCGATATGGCCTTAAAAATATATATGTATTCCCTCTATGTAAATATACTAGAAAAAAATATGGATAATCCTCCGACAAGAATATATATTATACAAAAATTTTCTATTTTTGAATCATGTAATCTTAAGACAACTAGAAAAGATATAATAATAATAAATCTGACATCATAGGGAATTCATGATAAATTATACAGAATGATTTTTGATTGTTTATACATTTAAATCTAGTAATTTTTGTTTACATCATATTATATCAAGTATGGGTATCTTTGACGGTTTATGTAACATCAGATCAATGAAATTTGATGCATATTGTGAGTGAAAGTGAACTGTAAAATGAAAAATAAGGTTTCAAATACATATACATTGATAGCATGTAACATGTTGGATCCTGCATTTTGGAGCTTCTCCAAAGATTCAATCAAGAAAATATATACACTAATGATCAAACAAAAATAATTTTTGATCATCTAAGCTATTAAATTCAGAATGAGTAGAAAGAGAATCATTGATAGAGCACCAAAATGTTGTCCACTCCATTTGTTTTACTTTTTTCCTATGATGAAGGGTCTCAATAAGATTATATATCTCTTAAAATAATTTTTTAGTGGTTGGAATTGAGGATGGTGACTCCAAAATTCCAAAAATATTGATCTATCTATGATCACCTCATATCTCACTATCTTTGAGTTCAAGACATCCATTCAGTCCTGCAACTCTAATATAAACTAATGTTATTATCAAATGCCTTAGAATCATCCCTTATATGTCCATCCAGGGGAATATTTTCATCATGTTTATGAAATTCTTTATTTCTAGTAGCCAACTCTTGTTATGTCAGAATGATTTTTCACATGGTTCCATATAAATGATGTATGTCAATTTCACCTACCATAAAATAATGAAAAAGATCACAAAATGATTTTTTTTGTAACGAAGTTCTTTCCATGGATTATCGGTGATAAAAGGTTGAATAGGAATCCAAAATGGCATATTATATGTCTCATCCTTTGATATTTCTTATTTAGGAATGAAAAAAGAGGTTAAATCATCTTATATTATAAAGAATCAAGAGATAAAGCCCCATATACACTTATATAAAAAGACACATCATCTAAAGGACCATATTCCTCGAAACAATTTGTCACAGTAATGGGTTGGTCATTGTTGGGATTAATATGGGTCCTAAAAAAATTATTGAATCCCATATCAACTCCATTGTTTCCATGGAAGGAGGCATTAGTGAAGAACATGGTATTTCACGTTGATGGAATAGTCTATTTAGCATACCACCCAAGATTGTTTCGTCCCGTTCTTGGGTATAATCATATCATATAAATAAATGTGCCCCAAAATGTGGAATGATAATCTTAGTATTTTTATTATCTCATGCCAATATATTCCTAAATTTATAGATTATCATAGGATTTGGTTCCCCTATACACCCACTAGATGGAGGGGAGAAATCCATTAGATAAGTAATAATTTAAAATCTAACCAATAAGGGGTATATAGATTACAAATGACTAACTCATCCACCTGAGGTGTGATAACCCTTTCTCAATGGGAGATCATGTATGACTGCACATCAAGAGATTCACCACCATTATTAAGAATTGTCTTGTTCAGTGTAAGATAAGACATGAAATTTAAGCAATCAGATCTGTTCAAAATTGCAAAAAAATCATTAGAGCCTACTATAATTGCCTCAACCCCTGTGATGTCCATAATTCTAGGGAGATATATGGCACTATGTATATCGGTGATGTTGTGATATCTATAAGAATAGAAGTGGTCCTCTATCCATCCAAATTTCATTTGGAATGGATCCTCAAGTCAATAAGGAAAGATTTTTATTGGGTGTGGCCAAAGGGCTAGTGGGGAATTAAAGAGTTGAAATGGATAGATTAAGAGTTCTAATTTCCACTAGTATATTTTCCATTATGAGTATGCCAACTCAAATTCCTAAACTCATGTTCCTAGCTGTAAATAACCACATGTTAAAAAACATGGCCATGAAACCATCCACCAAATGGCTTGGGGATATATCTTACCTCACCTAGTAGTAACTTGTGGTATATTATACCACTTACATTATTTCCCAATATGATTGATCGATATCAAGAAAATTATGAGAGGGATATTGTTGAAGGTGTATACCAGTCAACTGAGCTCATCTACGATAGAGTAAAATGTTTATACAGTATTTAAAGGAGATGAGTTAGCACATATTTATCACCTTCCATAAATTTTATTTCATAGTGTTGAACCTATAGATTTCCAATATTCTATTATAAGTGGGATAATCCCATATATTAGTAATAGGAGTGAACTCATCATAAATTTCCTCAAGGGGGGATATCCCGTGCATTCAGTAAATATCTAAAATGACGAATCATGGTACTTTTTGGGATAGATTAGTTGAACTAGTACTTGAGAACCAATGGTTTAATAGTTCATTTAGAAGGTCTGAATGATTCTAGAAAATTAACCTCAATAACCATAATAATTTATAAATATGGATAACATGTACTGGGTCGGTGATTTTTAAGAAGATCGAACAAAAAAAATTGACCACACCCATTCATCATAAAAATTTCCACAATGTTGTAGGTCCTAATTTGAGCTCCAACCGCTTCTCGAGTTATTCAAGGAAGAAATTAATATTCTCTTGTACCTTTGAGTAATAGGTTTATGGGTGAAGTTACTATCAACTATACTGAGATATGTGTTGTATAGTATATAGGAAAACCCTAAGATGATGTTGTAACCAATTTTCCATCCTCATAAACTATTATCTAAATATAATCATGGAAAGATAAAACCCATCATGATGGAATTTAGTAGATTGGATATGGATTGATAAAATTATTCGATAGAACAAATCTATATAGGTAAATTAGTTGTGATAAAAGATACATTCCATGTTCAGACAAGAAATACCCCTTATAAATTTAATTTTTATAAGGAACACAATATCTAGTGTTTTAGTTATAGTTCTCAGTGATCATGGACCTTTGGATATCCACAATGAAATTCTTATTGGAGGTGGAATCCATCTTCATAAAAAACAAGAATTATATGTTTTACAAGAAAGAAATATCATCAATATAAAGGCATAACTCTAGTAGCATAATTCCAATCACATAAAACAAAGTAGTATTTATGATCACATGAACCGATATGGGTCTCGAAAACAACATATACCATGGATAGCTCCCAAAATGTAGAACCCAAGTAGATATCGCAACCACCCAACCAGTCACAAGACTCGGGATTAGGTGACATTAACAATTTCACACAATCCACATAATGGTCTAATGATCATGCGACCGAACCAATAGATACTGTGAAAACTACATGATTAGATTGATTCCCAGATTATATGTCCAATTTTTTAATAAAAATCAAAATATAGAATCATAATTGGTTTGAGAAACTGATGTGATAGAGTATATAATTTGATAAAGTTTCTCAAAATATGGTCTTGTAGACATACCTTAAGATCAGTTCATGTGGAAGGTATTGTATTGGGGTTACATGACCGAAGTAGGTCGCATGATCTCTAGAATGTTGGAGTAGATATTGAATGATAAATACTCTATTACACTATTTAAATGGAAATGAAAAGAATAAAAATGTTCTTTCAGAATCCAAAACATCATATAATACATTGATTGAGGACATCCCCAACGAATAAAAAAGGAATTTATATTCTTCAGAATAGTGCATGTGTCCCTATGAATTCTATTATTTCAAGGGATTATTTTTTAAAGCCCTCTCGATAAGCATCAAAAAATAATAAATGGAATAAATACTGAAAACATGGGTTTATTTGTCTCCTCAAAATAATGGAATAAAATGTTGATAAGATCACATAGATAGTATTTACTTCCATAATGCATTTGGTTGTATTACCCACAAAAGGACATGTGAATAGAACATGTAAATTTCATGACTATTGGGATATAAAGAAGCGTCACTTTGAAAAACCCTTTTATTCATATGAAGGAATCCAAAAAAATCATTAATCACATATTCCTTAGAAATTATTTCCTCTAATCCATGTGACTTTTTAGCAGGTAGGAAATTGAAAATACATCAAAAACTCTGGGTAAAATAAATGAGATAATATGAAAAGGGAGGATGGATTTTATTGTTATTGATATTCTCATGTTAAACCATCATAGTTTTCAAGACAAAATGGAGGTACTATATTCATGTCCACCATCCCACACAAGATACCAATGGCATGTAAGATTATTCTGATGAAGGGTATCATACATGTCCAATCGAATATGTGCTCCAATTTAGGCTCTATAGAAAAATGAATGGGTTATCCATGAAAAATCACTCACATCATCAAAGACAAATTATTGATCCTGAAACCCATCATATGCATGGATATTGAATGTTTTCAATAACACATTCACATACTCACAAGATCCTTAAACATTAAATAATAAAGAGGGTAATAAAATCAAAAAATATGAATATCATTACAAGGTGAATATATGCTGATCATCATGTGAAAAGAGCTATGAAGCTCTGGAAATCAATGTTGATCCCATAGTTTAAACCCATGATATTTCAGAATGGTCATGCAGAAGCCCCCTAAATAAAAATCATGATCACATGTAGGTCCCCTGGAATGCCACCTTTGTCCCGTGGAATACCCGAGAGAGATCACCATTAATCCCAATAAATATATTCAACAAGTATGATGGTCCCATGAATTCCCCTAGGCATGTCTACCTAAACTTGTTAAATCTCCTTTACATGGAAACATCATTATGTGGAATCTCATTGATCAGCCTAGGTCTAATTAATGTTTCAATGGTGGAACATTCACATGGGTGTTAATCATCATGTGATTCCACCAAAATGACCCCGGATAGAATCATGTAAAGTGTATAACACCAAATCCCTCCATAGAATCAATCCATAATCATTATGATAAAAACATCACATGGTTTTATATATTCAGGACACTGGGTCCTATAAATCCCCCCCCCAATCACAAAAAAACCTTCTTGTCCACATTTGATTTTACACGGGAGTGCCAGAGTAGACTACTCCGAGAATCCAATCATGCGATTGAAATGTTTTCCACTTAAAAAAATATGGGTAACAATTTATGGTGTCACGAGGAATGTATATCTACATCACATAATCAATTTATACCATGTAAATGACTTAGATTTTGTCAAACAGATTATATGAAGGACATACGACATGTCATCTTCATTATGTGATACCCAAAATAAACTAACACAATATAATCCTAAGGCACATTTTTAATAAATGATAGAAACAAGGACTAAAAATGTGTGAATTATGAGATTAACAATTACATTGATCTTCATGTGATTCACATGAATTAACAAAATCATGAGAAATCACTGGGACATGTCCCTCATATCATGTGATTATCCTTCAACACTCTATTTGGACCCTGAGAAGACCCTTGGACAAGTCAATCAAGTCACCCGACTCCATCTAGGAATGCCCCCATGTCTTACAAAACCCTTTAGGATTCTAGCTAAAACCTTTAGATGTCATCAAGAAATGAATCCCAAGTTATTTTGGGATACCATAAAAGGTAATATTGTCCTCAAGTGACACCAATATATGGCATCCTATATCATGAGATTTCCTCTAGACAAGTCATCCAGGTCAGGTAGCACCCACCAGAAATGTTAGCCGAGATACTATGATGTCCTCCATCCAAGTCTCCCAGATCATATGGAACCCTCCAGAAATGTAAAACTGGATCATGTGGTTTCCTCCGAAAAAGACACAGAGATCATGAAAGATCATTGATACATGTCATCCTGGATCTCATAATGTCCTCAGAAGAATTTGTTGAGATCATATGATTCCCTTCAGGCATGTCAACCTTGATCATGTGATAGTCACTAAACATTCCCTTATGATTTTTAGACACCCAATACTATGGTAATATATAAGATTTTATTTTCCTTGTACATGTATGGTATTATAATAGGACATTTTCTTGCAACTTCATACATGTAAGATTGACAATTTGAACATTCCAAGAAGACAATTGGGCCATGTCAAGCAGTCATCTCATGATATGATAACCCTGTCCATTAGACCTGTTAGAATAGCCTCCGTGTGAAATCCTTGATCAATGGCATTATATGAGTTACCCTCTAAACTTTATTCCATAGTGTGTAATATTGGAAATGGGGAATTATATGAATGACCATATATAATGGAATCCACAGTGTTTAATCCCCAATAAGTGGAACGATATGACTTCCCCTATATATGGGAAACCATACTGTGTATTCCATGATCAAACTAACATATGATGACTCTGATTCCAACCCTAATAATGAAATTTAATGCACCTTCCATTGTCCCAAGTAGAAATGTATGACCACCTCAATGTGATTCTCTCTATGTCTCCCATTTTCTAGCAATAGACACAGAATCATTTCCATTGGGTGATCATTCTACTTCATCCACTAGTGGATTATAATGGAAGATGAAATATGATGACGCAGAATCCTACCATAACCAGGAAACATAGGATGCGTTCTTAAGGCCTACGATCTTTATTAAACATCCAAAAAGTTTTCCTCGCACATAATTCCCCCATCAATATCCATTGAGACTAATTACTTGATATTCTATGTTTCTAACACTGAGAATAAGTCACATGGGCTCATGGATTCACAATGATCACATCATTTTCATCATAAATATCCACGAGACAAGGGATCCTCAGTTTGTATGCACCAATCAGGGTCATGATATTACTACTCCCATATAAGGGAGTCCACCTCCAAAAAAATTCTAAGGGTGTGACAAAACTATGACAACTCAGATTCTTGTTATAACCAAAATTCATATGATTCCTACTAGATATTCGATCTCAACACCTATTGCTTGAGTAACCTTCTATATATCTTTTATTCATGATGTAAAAGTATACAAGTTTAAAAAACTATGTGGGTTTTTATTCCTATTACAAATAGGATATGTAGGACACCTTATATGGGATCAATCTTATCTTCAAAATATTTATCACCCACTTGGATGATAATGAACTCAAGAGATCCTGGTAATATGTCTTCAAAATATAAGTGTATTTCCATTAAGGTGTAGTGATGAAGAAACTAGGATATATTTAGATGGACTCATTAATAGGCCCTATATTACACATGGAAGTATTTGGTTATTGATCATTTTTATAGTGTAGTTAGTCATGTATCAGATAAGGAAGAGATTATTGACTATATATTATATCTATAAGAGAGCCCTACAGTTTTAAATAAATCCCCAAAAAGTGTGTTAAGGGATCAAACTTCAATATTCTCGGCCAATGTGGGTTCCAAAGTTTCCCTGGGTCGAAAAACCAAATGGTCTCATACCTTCGAAAAGCATGTCTGTAGCAATTTATGGATGTTGGAACCAATGGGAGTTTCTCTAGAGGATAAACATGAATAGAAAACCTGATGTTAAAGAATGTAAAGATATCAAACCCTCCCACAATCAACCCATTATACCAGTTTTCCACAACCATGAGGGGAATCATTTCCTGACGAAATAGAAATGGTGAACATAAGGTGAAACTATTTATCTAGGGAATCTCCTTCACAAGACAAAATGGATAAACTAACCAACAATCAATGGACAATTTCTTTCTCTCCAAATGGGTAATCATGAATTGTGTATATCATTTTTCATACTAAATAAGGATATTAAATGTAATCAATTTATAATTATCCATTAATTGTTTTATATTTTTGTTTAGGATGGTTTAACCACGTTTGCGAACAATGAAAAAATGAATATCATGGATGAATATGTGATGTTAAAATTTTATATTTTATTATATAAATAATTAAATAATTTACTTTTTTTATTCTGTAATACTAATATAAAAATTTAATTCCTTATTTGAGAAAACACCATCCTATCGCAATGACTCATCAAAACATATTCATCACCAAATACAAATTTGATGATCACAGCTAAAACTCCCATTGAATTATATTATAACATTAAAATAATTATACAACATAAATTACAATATCTTTAATGATATTTTAATGTTACATTTGGGAGTATAATTAATAATGAAAACACTAATATGAAACTTGTTCAAAACGATTTGTATTACTCATATAGGATATTGAAAATATATCATAACTATTTAATAAATTATTTAATTATATTAAATAATTAATCAAATGGTTAATTACATGGATATGGTTATCAAATAGGTTATTAATATGTTCATTTTTTTTCTAGGGAGGTTTTACTATGACCATATTAGATAGAATTTAGGGTAAGGGTTTTGAGCCCCAAATATTAATTCTAGAGGCATATTTCTTATTATGCCTTATAAAATCATAAATATGGTGGCATTTGATCCTAAATAAAGTATCTTATCATATTCAGGGAAGTGCAGTTTTTATGAAACATATTATTTAAATTTTTTAAATGGATTTTGATTCAATGGACACCTAGTCTACAATGATTGTTGTTAACTCAACATCCATAATTGAGTTAAAATTCCTCTTCATGAACTTATTTCATCCAGGAAGTATTTATTCTGATGGAATTGCATGAAGGCCTTCATTTTTTATTATTTTTTATAATCCACCTTTCAAGGGGTGAGGTAGAACCCTTACTGGGCTCTAAGGATTATAGACAATTACACAACCCATATGTCTTAGAGGGAATCACCCAGAAAATACAACTTTGATCTTCTCCTCCCAATCATATTTCATGATATCAGCACTGCACCTTCGCATGGCTGGTCGGCTAGCTATCCTATGAAAAGCTGCACAAGCTTGGTACTGATGGAAAATTCATACCCTCTCATTTTTCTAATTCTAGTAATCTCTGATCTAGTTAATTCACCTGCCCTAAATATTCCATATGAGGCCTTGTCCTTTGTAGTTTTCTTGCTACATCTATATTCATGTGGCTGGAAGGCCTTAGGGTGGCCCTAAGGCATTAATGTGGCCTGAAGGCATTGATAAATAACTGTCCAGATGGCCATTGGTTTCCCAAAATCCTTGCAGGACCCAAGGACCAAACCTGTAGCCCAAAGGGCAAGATTGATGAATAGTTCTGGCTCCTACAGTACATAACTGTACCTTCTATGGTATTTCTACAGTACTGCTACAATAACATTGTCACGACCCATCATCGGGTCCCATGTCGTGACTACCCCAAGCCCGCCTTCCATAGGCCAAGGGCTGGCGACTAGCACCAAAGGTGTAAATCCCGATAAAAGGGATGTAATTTCCTTTATAAAAGAAAAATACACCATAGTGTACAAAAACTGAAGAAAACAATAAGTAAACCATAAAACAAACGTACTGGAAGTACAAGGGGAAAGAAATACAACCCCAAAATAACGGTACTACAACAACTAAAAGTAAAGTACAACTCAAAGGATAATAGCTGAAAGGTGACAAGCTGCTCCTGGATCATCCTCCGACTTCCTACCTAAAGGGTAGGTACCTATCTCATCCTCAGCACTCCACATCCATATGTCACCTCTGGGTACCGACTCGTCGTGAAATCCACCTCTGGGCACCGACTCGACGTGGTATCCACCTCAGGGCATCGACTTGTCATGATATCCTCCTCTGGGTACCGTCCAGCTCTATAAGACTCAACCACGATCAGTGATGTGTGTCGTCTGCAACTAACACAATGTTGTGCAGGCGAATCCCATTCAGGGGTGAGTATAGGATACTCAGTAGGGACCCCGAGACCCCCGAAGGTCTCCATGAATCCAAAAAGTATAAACCACAATGAAAAGATACAATCATGAAGTATCGTCCGACACTACTTAGGTATATTCCCATACATATAACTAAGTCATCATATCCAATTCATCTCCAAATCACGAGCTCAAGTACAGTCCAGTCCACTCAGCAATGTAAAACTTAATCCACATAGGAAAGAACAACCCAATCCATATAAGAAAACATAATCCAATCTGCAAAGGATATCAAATCAATCACATTGAAGATAATGATTGAAATTCAAGACTCAGCTCACAGAAGTTTCCATTTATGAAGAGGGGTGGATATGATTAAATGTAGCCTCTGAATCATCTCCTCTACAGAACCCACGTAGGATTCAAGTTTAGTAGTCATCATTGTCGAACCCACGGAGGATCCAGGTATAGTAGTCATCGTCATCGAACCCACAGAGGATCCAAGTATAGTAGTCATCATCGTTGAACCCACGGAGGATCCCAGCACGGTAGTCGAACCCACAGAGGATCCCAGTACAATAGTCGCCATCGTCGAACCCATGGAGGATCCCAGTACGGTAGTCATCCTCGTCGAACCCACGGAGGATCCCAGTACGGTAGTCTTCCTCATCAAACCCACAAGGGATCCCAGTACGGTAGTCATCCTTGTCGAACCCACAGAGGATCCCAGTACGGTATTGGTCCTCGTCAAACCCACAGAGGATCCTAGTATGGATGTTTTCTTCGTCGCAGCCACGGAGGATCCTATAACGGAAGTCTTCTTCATCGCAGCCAGCTCTAGGGTTCCCGCAAACAGCATGCTCGATTCTGGGAGGCTCTACTCCTAATGACAAGGGGGTCGATAAGTCAACTGACACAATGTACAGAGTTGATGTATCCCAATGTTCCGTCTCGTCAATAGGAACTCAACGCGACAGACGTCGCGTCAATCTGATGCACAGAATGAGAGTTATTGGTTTTGTCGTTCCAGGGGCCCGGTTGGTTTTTAAGTCAAATCCAACCCGACCGTACTCCAAATTTGTCCAAACCTCAAAAGGAGTAAGCTAAAATAACATTCTCACTAAGATAAATCCATCAAAGACGACGGCATGTCAATCAGACGTCCGGAGCTCATGTTATAAGCGTTTCCACTCTGAGGGCCCGGTTGGTTTCGTGTTCGATCCAACCCGCCAATATCCAATATACTCCAAAACCTTGAGTATAATATACCGAAACGACCGTCTCTATACAAGGATCGCATCAAAATTGATGGTGCGTCGATCACAGGTCTGTAGCCCATGTTATGGGCCTTTTAACGATGATGTCCAATTTTTGGGGGTTTTGCGCCTGGACTGACTCGGCCTATGACCCCCTGGGTCGGGCCGAATCGGGTCGACCCGACCTGAGTCTGGGTTCGGCCCACAAGGGCACGGCCCGGCCTGGCTGGCGTGGCCTGGCGCAGGGGTCCGGCCCAGCGCGGGAACGACCCATGTGGCCAGTCAGCTATACCATTTCGGCCGAGCAGGAAATGGGGGGCACCCCCCACCTTCTCTCCAAATGGCGCCCCCCACGTGGAGGGGCCTGCCTGTCTGCCCCATGGGGTTACGACCCCCCAAATTTTTCGAACTTCCGACCAGGTTGCCCAGCCGGTGTCGCCGCCGTAGGACCCCCTAACAGGTCCCGTCTCCCATGAACTTCGGTGGCTGGCGAATCCGGCCACCCCCCCCCCTGCAAAACTACCGCAGCTTCCTCTTACTTGTCGGCAGTCGGCGAGGTCGACTGCCTCTTGTTGCACCCCCATGGCCAAAGGCCGCGGCTCCTTCCCGAACGGCATGGCGCGACGGTGCCGCGGCCCTCCGCCGCGGCCCGCCCCGGCCGCGACCCTTCTTGATGCTCTGGTGCGGCGCAACGACGTCGTGCCCCTCCACTGTGGCCTGACCTTGGTCGCGGGTTCTTTGGCTTCGGCACGGCCCGACAGCGTCGCGCTTCTTATCCACAACCCACTTCCACCGTGGTTCCCTCATTCCCGCGCGGTGCGACGGCACCGCGTTGCCTCCATTCCAATCTGCATCAATACACACCAATAATTGGGAGGAGGGTCAGCCGTGTTTGTGTGTTCTGTCCCCCTCCCGTTAATTCAATAAAAGGCGGCTAAAGAAATTAACGATGTATGGTAAAATAATATTCACGAACACAAAACCAAACCCCTACCGCAAGGAGTTGTCGAACGATGATCGTCATGGGAAAACGGCGTCACGGAAAATAGAGTCGTGGAACGAGGCTCCATATACGTCATCGGTGCATTCCCGATGAAGGATGCGACGTCCCCATTTCTTTGATGCGGAAAGAAGATCGAAAAGAGTGCTGGTGTTCTTCGCTTTCTTCTACGAGGAAGAAGAAGATCTTCAAGACTTGATCTTTTCTTCTCCAAACTCCACACAACGAATCAACCCCTGATAAAATATGACTTTGTCTTATTTTATTCACACACACACATGCCAACAACATTTTTAAAATTCATGAATATCTCATTCAACTAATTAATGTGTTCAATTTATTGAATAGAGTGTGTTGTCTTCCAATAAACGAGAAAATGAAAAGTCACACCATTTATGGGGGGTTTCCAACAAAAAGAGGGGTTTTAGGGGATTTTAAGGGGTGGGTATCATGTGGTCCCCACCTCAAAAATATCCTACCAAGTGGTTGGGATGTAGGGGGTCCCACTCAACTCCCAATCATAGGTTATAACTATTTAGATTTAGAAATAAAATTTTGGTGCAAATTTTATTTCACTCATTAGTTAACCCAATTATTTAACAACACCACCCGAGCAAACACAACTCCAGAAATGGTCTTCTTAAGAAAAAACTGGACTTTCGATTTCAACAGTGCCCTCAGATTTCGATTCCGAGCATGGGTTCAAAAGTTAGAAAAAACATCTCACTCCTTCACTGAACGTACCCGAGCTAAACTTCGAAAATTTATTCTGGGAAAACCGGGACTTAGAATCAGGTGCTGTCAGAAACTGCGCACTCGTAAAATCAAAAAAAAATTAAGAAAAAAATTTCCTTGAAATTTATGGGTCTTTACATTACTCCCACCTAAGGTCTTTATGTCCCCATTGAGATACATCACAACTAGGGAAACAAAAGTTGTACTGAGAACGCAACTGTTCCATTCGCTCCCATGTGCTCTCCTGGAGGTTCCCGTGCTTCCAGTGAATGTGAACCTGAGTAATTGACCATCCACGTAGGACCCGCTCCTATCGATCCTCATTCTCCACTAGAACCTCTATGATTGTTGTCTCGTCATCAACGTCCAACTCACTGCGGTTGAAGATGTGTGAAGGGTCATGAACGTATTTCCTTAGCGGAGATATGTGGATGACATCGTGCACTCGGTGCAACTGAGATGGAATGGTCGAGCGGTAAACAACCTCACCTACCCTCCTAAGGACCAAGAAAGGTCCGTTGGACCTCAGAGATAACTCACCGCCTCGGCTACATCTCGGTAAACCTTGTCGAGTTGAGACCCATATAAGAACATGGTCGCCATCCTCGAACTCTAGAGGCCTCTATTTCCTGATTATAAATGAAACTCAAAACTCATACTACCACAAGGGTAAGGATGGACAACCTAAGAGTGATCGGCTTGACCCACCTAGGCATGAGTTAATCATTACCTGCCTGGGGTTTCCTTTTCATAGACCAAGTAAAACCCATCCCGACGTTTGCATAATACCATCAATTTGTTTATGAACTGTGATTCCCAAGTCCTTACTCAAACTAATGTTGTAAGTCCTCGACGCTGCCGCCAAGAGGTTCCATCCAAAACTATCGTCTCAAGGGTCAGATCACACTGTCAGCGTAAGTTTGATTATCGAGTATCCTCCAAAAGGTATCTCCAGACGTGAGGGTCAAGTCAATGGCCTAACTAGAATCTCTAGGTCTATGACATGATTCATGTAAGTAAGGGATGATTCGTATCGATGTATGTTGTTGTGGAAGCTAGTAGAATACATAGTCTGTACTTCGAATCACCTTTAGAGCCTTTCGGTCACCCTAATTGACCGCATGTAGTTACTCTTTTCCCTGCCCTCCAACTCCCTGAGCCAAGTAGAGATTACAAAGGCGGGTGGTTGCAACATGTCAATTTGTGAACCACCCCATGCTGCTCTCCTAGCTCTGCTTCCACGTCTGCTACCTTTCAGATTCATCTGTCCTTTTCACTTCCTATACCTGAAAATTTTTACACGCCCAAGTCTCCGAGACTAGATCTAGTTTCCTACTTCCCACTACTAACCTTAACTGGATGGATCCACTTATCCAAAGAATTATCAACCACAAAGGTTCTCTCTATCACCCTAGTATGAGGAGGAATTCATAGAGAAAGAAGTGTTGGCTCGGATATCTTTTAGACACACCTCACTCATAATTCCGAGCCCTAAAGCACCAATCGCATCATAGTCATCGAGTACCAGGAATGGTTTGGTATGCCCTGATGAATTCTCAGCTACCAACATGTCGTCCTGTCGAAGTTGTATAAGCTCTAGAAGACTCTCAACCACCTATTCATGTTATTCCTGAGATTCCTCTGAGTCAGTATTACCTTGGAAATTGAGGGATATCTGGTGCTAAAACATGTAAGGCACTAAGCCTACAAGTGTCCTCTACCGGTACCGTCGGTAGTGTCTACGGACCAGCAGGTAGTGATGTAGCTGACACACTACCCGAAGTTACTATCTCAGGAATCGATCCACATTCCGAAGCCTCTTCACTATACAAACCAGCCTCATGGTCACTCACTGGGAAACACAAGTAGATAAGTCCACCATCCACTCTACTAGTGTCTAAACTAGTCGAAGAACTCTAGAAATCACCTCTATACAGACCACTACTTCCTGTGAATCTATCTCTCATCATAACCTCGGAGGCCACAACTACTGGAACTCATGAAACACACTCTATCAGCGTACACCATCCACTAGTACAACTAGTGGCTTCTGCTGCCAAATAGGTGGTGGTGCTGCTGGTACACCTCCCGAAGTTTCCAACATAGAAAGAGGGTCATACACCGGAGTCTCATCGCTCGGTGGGACGTCATCGAGTACTCTCTTGGATCCCTAGCTGGGTGTCATATTTGGTCCATCCTAAAAAGATACAGGTGCACCACGGTCAATATAGTATACCTGGTGAGATGACACTAAGTAATCAAAATGAAAACTTTTGAAACACACATGCAATCAATGTTTTCATGCACTAATTCGGAAATCAGAAGTCAGGGTCCTGGTGTATGGATACGTCGTCCTCCACACCAACACTGGACTCCCTATACTGATAACCACACTCAAATACCCTTAAAAATATTGCTTCATGTAGATAAAGATCAGAGTCCTAAGTTCTGCGGTAGAACCGAACTCCTCTCATACCAATTTGTCACGACTTGTCCTCGGGCTCGTGTTGTGACTACCCCGAGCCCGCTTTTCATAGGCCAGGGGCTGGAAACTAGCACCAAAGGTGTAAATCCTAATAAAAGGGAAGTCATTTTCTTTATAAAAGAAAACAAACACCACAGTGTATGATAACTGAAGAAAATACTAAGTAAACCGTAAAACAAATGTGCTGGAAGTACAAGGGGCCAAAAATACAAGCCCAAAAGAAAGGTACAGCTACAACTGAAAGTAAAGTACAAATCAAAGGACAACATATGAAAGGTGAAAAGATACTCCAAGATTTCCTTCCAGCTTCCTACCTAAAGGGTAGGTACATATCTCTTCCTTAGCACTCCACGTCCGTCTATCTCCTCCGGGTACCAACTCGTCGTGAAATCCACCTCTGGGCACGGACATGACATGGTATCCACCTCCGGGAACAGACTCGTCATGAGATCCTCCTCTGGGTACCGTCTAGCTCTAAAATCATCATCCATGATCAGTGATATCTATCGTCTGCCACCATGACAACGTAGTGCAGGCGAAGCCCGTGCAGGGGTGAGTATACGATATTCAGTAGGGACCCCGAGACCCCCAAAGGTCTCCCTGAATCCACATGGGATAACCCATAATGAAAAGATACAATCATGAAGTATCATACAACACTACTTAGGTATATTCCCATACATATACCTATGTCATCAAATCCAGTTCAACTCCAACTCACGAGCTCATGTACAGTCCTGTCCACTAAGGAAAGTTATACCTAATCCACATATGAAAGTACAACCCATTCCACACAGGAAACATAATCAAATCGACATAGGATATCAAATCAATCACATCGAGGATAATTATTGAAATTCAAGACTCATATCACATAGGTATCCATTTACGAAGAGGGGGTGAGATGATTAGATGTAGCCTCTGAATCATCTCCTCTACCGAGCCCACGTAGGAATGAAGTTTATTAGTCGTCAATGCCGAACCCACGAAGGATCCAAGTATAGTAGTCATCATCGTCAAACCCACAGAGGATCCAATTATATTATTCATCATCATTGAACCCATGGAGGATCCCAGTACTGTAGTCGAACCCACAAAGGATCCCAGTACAATAGTCCTCCTCGTCGAACCCACGGAGGATACCCGTATGGTAGTCGTCCTCGTCGAACCCACGGAGGATCCTAGTACGATAGTCATCCTCGTCAAACCCACAGAGGCTCCCAGTACGATAGTCTTCTTCATTGAACCCATAAAGGATCCCAGTACGGTATTCGTCCTCGTCGAACCCATGAAGGATCCTAGTACGGAAGACTTCTTCGTCGCAGCCACAGAGGATCCTAGTACGGAAGTCTTCTTCGTCGCATCCAGCTCTAGGATTCCCACACATTGCATGATCGATTCTTATAGGGTCCTCTCTTCGAGCCAAGGGGTTTGATACATCAACTGTCACAAATTCTAGAGTTTATGTATCCTAATGTTCTGTCTCGTCAATAGGAACTCATCGCGACAGACGGCGCGTCAATCGGACGCCCAGTCTGAGAGTTATTAGATTTTTCATTCCGGGGGTCCGGTTGGTTTTTAAGTCAAAACCAACCTTACCATACTCCAAATATGTCCAAAACTCGAATGGATTAAGCCAAAAGAACCGTATCACTAAGAGGAATCCAAAAAAGTGGACGACACGTCAATCAGATGTTCGGAACTCAAGTTATAAGAGTTTCTGTTCCGAGGGCCCGGTTGGTTTCGTGTTTGAACCATCCCGGCTGTATCCAAAGTTCTCTGAAATCTTGAGTATAATATACCGAAATGGCCATCTCGATCCAAGTATCTCATCTCAACTGATCGTGCGTCGATCGGAGGTACATATCCCATGTTATGGGATTTTGAACGAGGATGTCCAATTTTAGGGGGCTTTGGGCCCGGACCGACCCGGCCCAAGACCCCCTGGGTCGGCCCGAACCGGGTCGACCAGACACGAGACCGGGTCCGGAACATTAATGCAAGGCCAGGGACAGATGGCGCGGCCCAGCCCAGCCGGCGCGGCCCAGTACGGCGCGGGGTCCGGCCAAGCGCGGGCGGCCCGGCCCGACGCGGGTGTGGCCTGCGTGGCGAGTCAGCTCTGCAATTTCGGCCGAGAGGGAAATGGGGGAGCTACCCCTATCTTAAAATGGCTGCCCCCAACATGTAGGGGCCCTCCTGTCTTCCACTAGGGGTTACGAGCCTCTTCCTCCTCCGAACGACCAGCCCGGTTGGCCGGCTGGTGTCGCCGCCGTGGGACCCCCTCACGGTTCCCGTATCCATTGAACATCGTCGGCCAGTGGATCCGACCGCCCCCCCTATAGTACCTTTGTGGATTCCTCTTGCTTGTCGGCCGCCAGTGTGGAAGGTCGCCTCCTATTTCATTGCCACGACCAAAGGTCGCGGCTCCTTCCCTACCGGCGTGGCGCGACGGTGTCGCACCCCTCCGCTGTGGCCCTTCTTGAAGCTCTGGCGTGGTGCAACGGCTCTGCGCCCCTCCACCGCGGCCTGACTATGGTTGCGGGTTCTTCAAGTTTGGCACGACACAAAAGCACCGCGATTATTCACCGGGGCCCACTCCTTCCATGGTTCCCTTGTTCTTACACGGTGTGATGACACCGTGTTGCCTCCGTTCCAATCTGCATCAAGACACAACCACAAAGGGGAGAAGGGTCGGCCGTGTTCATGTGGTTCTTCCCCCTCTTGTTAATTCGATAACAATTGGCTAACAGAATTAACGATGGATGGAAAAAGAATATTCATGATCAGAAAACCAAACCCCTACTGCAAGGAGTTTTCGAACGATGGTCGTCACGGGAAAACAGTTTTGCGGAAGACGGAGTCGTGGAACGAGGCTCCGTATATGTCGTTGGTGCATGCCCAATGAAGGATGCGGCATCCCCCTTTCATTGACATGGAAAGAAGATCGAAAAGTGTGTCGGTGTTCTTCGTGTTCTTCTATGAGGAAGAAGAAGATCTTCAAGACTCGAGCTTTTCTTCTCCAAACTCCACACAACGAATCAACCCCAAATAAAATAATACTTTGTCTTATTTTATTCACACACACACATGCCAACAACATTTTTAAAATTCAAAAATATCTCATTCAATTAATTAATGAGTTCAATTAATTTAATAGAGTGTGTTGGCATCCAATAAGGGAGAAGAGGAAAAGTCACACCATTTATAGGGGGTTTCCAACATAAAGAGGGGGTTTAGGGTATTTGAAGGGGTGGGGCTCATGTGGGCCCCACCATACAAATATCATACCAAGTAGTTAGCATGTAGTGGGTCCCACTAAACTCCCAAGCATAGGTTAAAACTATTTAGATTTAGAAATAAAATTGGGGTACAAATTTTATTTCACTCTTTAGTTAACCCAATTATTTAACAACACCGCCGAGCAAACGAAACTCTAGAAAGGGTGTTCTTAAGAAAAAACCGGCGTTGCGGTTTCAACAGTGCCCTCAGATTTCAATTCTAAGCACCGGTTCAAAAGTTAGAAAAACTCGCTCGCTCGTTCATTGAATGTACCCGAGCTAAACTTCAAAAATTGATTCCACGCCTCAGAATCATGTGCCATAAAAAACTGCGCACTTATAAAATCCCAATGAATTTAAGAAAAAAATTTACATGAAATTTACGAGACATTACAAACATAGAAATACGCCTCCACCCGTATTTGATCTCGGGTCCCTTGGATACACATATAGAGTCCTCAACAACCAGGATGAGGATTATATGCATGTATTTATTCAAATTCTTATTTATTTTGGAAACATTATATAATTTTTAATGATCCCTTATTATATATTCCTTTCAAAATTAAAATTCTCTAAATTTTTTATAATTCATATTTTGGAAAACATTATACCTATTTAAATTATTAATATTTAAATATTATTTTAAAAAGTAAAAGATTTTAAATTATTTTCATAGTTCCTTTCATAAAAAATTTATATCCATTTCTAGGATCTGTTATTCAATATTAACATTAAAAGTAAATTATTTCAATGATTTTTCACAATATATTTTAAAATTTATCATTTCATTTTAATGTATCCATGATCAAAACAACTTTCAAATTTTAATTTTTTAAATGTTTTTACACATCATCATTTTCATAATATTAATTATTTTTATGGATTAAAAATTAAAAAAACATTTAAAAGTAAAAAAAAATTTATTAAAAAGATTTTATCTCTTTTAATGTTTCATTATTGAGATTTATATTAAAATAATTATTTTTAAAATTATTTTTTTCCATTTATCAAATGTAACCCTTTAGAAAATTATATTTGAAACTGACAGATAAATTCCCCTTTTCTGTCAATATTAGAAACATTTTATAAAAACTATTTTATTGTTTTACATCCATTTTCCTCATTATATCAAAATGACTTATTTCTATGGATTTTATTTTTCATGATACACCCTCTGTATTTCAATAATAAATAAAAATTTTGGGGATTGTATTTTTGGGTATTACCCAATTAAATTCATGTGTTCAATTATGGTAATCCATCGTAAAAAGATATGAAATCCAGCTATCATTCCCTGTGATCATTGTGACTTATATAATTACATTTTTATATATGGAACTAGATGTTTTTATTGTTGAATGAGGAACTATATATCCATCCTCTTGTAATTATTATATCTAAAAAGATCAAAAGGGTACATGGAAGTATTTCTTCCAATAAAAATGGTAGACAAGTGGTTTTATCCTAATTAAAATGCTATAAGAGATTTTATTTGAAGCAACAGAGTACACAATAGGATTATTATGGTTCGGGGTGTGGTAGAAGCACGCGGTGATGTGAGATATGTTAAAATTTATTTTAATAATTTTCACCAGAAACCTAGTGAGAGGACCTTTCAAGTTAAATTTATAATTATATTATTTAATATTTGAATAGTTAAACTCTACGGAATTGAAAATTTCTTCATTAGTGAATTTTATCATCTAAAATGACACATTCATATTACCGTCACTATGCTTGTAATGATCCAAGGATATAATCCATCTAGAGATGATCAACATTTACTTTTATGATCTTTAAAAAACACCACTCTATCATCCTGTGATAGCATAATAATTCAAATGTCTTCAATTGTTTGTTCTTGATCTTTCATTCTTGAATCTTGAAGAAATATCTCTTATACTAATTTTACTTGAGATAGAGAGAGAAGAAGGAGTTCATAGATAATGCTTTGTGCGTAATAAATCTATATTCCCAATTTTGGATACTATACACAACATACATAACCTTATTATTTATAGAGTTAGGATTTAGGTTAAAGTATTATTTAATTACATATCAAACATTACAAAAATTATTACCTTCAATAAACCACATTACACATAATAATAATTACATTATTACTATTTTTTGTTTCAAGACTACTTTTTTGATAAGAAATATTATGTTACGGTATTTTTAATTAATATTTGTCTCCATAATTGATCTTGATCCATTCGAACTCCTCCGTAATTTACTAAAAATAATTAATATTTTATTCACAATCATAAAATAAAATTAATTATTAAATTATTCAATAAATAAAATACATATTTTATTCAAAGGTTGGAGAATATATATTTATCTAATTTATGCGATCAATATTACATGAATAAAATTATTCCTTAATCATGAGATTAATATTTATTCCATTAATTCAGCTATAGTAAAATTTAATAAAGATCATCAAAATCACATATTTTGTGACCCCATATGATTATTTTTGAAATTCATTAGGTGGCCTTACCAAAAAACCATGATTAATTTCTAGCAATCGGTCAAGGCACCCAAGGCCAAGAATGTAATGTCGCAACATCAACAACCACATATGAACAATACCTATGTATCATAAACCATTTATCACAGTATATCATTAATAAGGTTTCATATCCATGTCACCAACCTATATGCTCGATATGTCATTCATTGGCTGTCTAAAATAAAAACGTAATTACTACATGGAGAGGACATTTAATTCAATGGTTCTATTTCAAAAAAATGGTTGAGATTTTATTTTTTATAAATATTGGATAGATAAATTTATCCTTGACTTATTCATTAATGCCATGTCACTCATGACTCACCCAACCTATCAAACTAGTCCATGAACTGTTACGATCATGGTTAATGAAATACATTTCAGTACACGATATCTAACCTACATTAAAAATAATATTAAATTATATGCTCTATCAAACATTCTCATATATTTGAATATCGGATGACATAAAAACATATGGAATTTTTATTGGTGGTTCTGTTCTCATAATCTCCCATCGTGGAGATTACCAAGTATAATTTCATCCAAATAAGCCTCATATGATTACTGGTACTAATACTTGATAGTATATCTAAAATTTTCCAATCATAAAAATATTATCCAGTCGACAAACATTATTTAAGAATATCATAATATCAAATCAAGATTCTCCACATAGTATGGAACTTGTAAAAACTAATCAATGTAACCTATAATCTATGACATTATTATATTAGAGTCATGCATAACAACAACAAAAAATTAGTAAGAAGTTTTATTAATATTCAATAAATTAATTATGTATATAATCAATGTACAAAAATTTGGTCTTAGGACACCAACACTAAAAAACTCCCTCTTATACTAGATCCAAATAAGGGAAACATTTAGTCCACTAGAACTCATATGATAATAATGTTTCTACTGATTTAAGTCCATATTCAAGGGGTTGGCCATGTTTTTTCCAATTAAATAACGCTCACTACATCTTCACCTCTACAAGAAAAATCACTCAATATGTGATACTTCTTATGTATGTGTTTCATTCATTGTTGTGACCTTGGCTCTTTTACAAGAGCCACCACTGCAGTATTATCACAATAGAGTGTGAGAGTATCTTTAATTCATGGTACCACATAATTCTATTGATTGAATTTTTGAATCCATAATGCTTCTTTAGATGCCTCAAAATCCGCAATATACTCATAAACTACAATATAATTTACATATATAAACTTCTTAAAAATATTTTAGCTCATATCACCTACATTCAAAGGGATGATTTATCCCATTTGTGACTCCATATCATCTTGATTAGTTTGGAAACTACAATTGGCATATCCTCTAATGACTAGTTCCTCATCTCCTCAATTAACCTAGAATAAATGCTTAGTAACCCAAATATACTTGATGAATGTATTGAATTCCATCCAATTGAGATCACCTAGATCAACTTGATATATTCCTACTACACTTAATATATAAAGGACATTTATCCTAGCACATAGCATAACATACATGACTAACCCAATCAATGATGCATATGGAATCATTATCATTATAATTGTTTCCTAATGTGTATAAGGGAACATTTTCCTTGAAATATGAATGCCATGTGATGCTAGAAATAATCCCCTATTGGATTTTTCCATTCTACATATTTTCAATATCTTTTTAATGTATTTAATTATACTTAACCGAGATATCACTTGAATCTATCATGATGGATCATGATCTTAAGAATATATGATTTCTCTTTGAAGTCCATTACAGAGAAGCATTTATTTAACCGCATATAATGAGAATGTAACATTGGAATTTATTTTCGAAGGAGTATTATGTAATCAACATATACTATTAATAAAATTATTTCACTCCCATTAAACCGTTTATTGATGCATAGCTTTCATTTTCTATTTATGAAACCAAATTTTATCATGGATTCATCAAAATGAATTTTCCAAGAACTAGATTCTTTCATTAATCCATAAATGACTTTTTGAAACTAAAAATACTTGCTTCATCATTTGGTGTCACAAAACATTCATAAAATGTTATATAAAAATCTTCCTGATTGATCCTATTAAGGAAGGCTATTTTGAAATCAATTTTCCAAATCACGTAATCATGGAAATATGCAATGGAATATAGAACAATGTTGAATTTCATCATTTAAAATTGTGAAAATTTTCTATCATAGTCAATACCTTAACACCGTTTAAACCATTTCTCAATCAGTCATACCCTATAGGTATTGAATTTAAATTTTATGTCAATTTATTTCATCAATAGGCATTTAAAAAATAGAATTTACATACACTAGAGGGTCTACCAAATTCCATATTTGGTTTTGGTATGTGGAATCCATATCTTAATTAATGGATTCTTACCAATTAGAAACATTTTTTACAACTACATATTCCATATAGGTTTGAAGATCATTATTATCAACTAATAATAGGTCACAATCCTCAGTGACTAGAAAACTATATTGTTCGGGTTCTTTAACCTCTCTAGTACTCCTATGAAGTAATTTTGTCTTTAGAAAATTCATCCTTAATTGGGAATTTTTTTAATTGTTCTTGTTCAAAATATTATGTATCATGATCCTAGAATTCGTCAAATTCAATCTCAGTCAAATTATATTTTTTAGAGATAATATCCTCCTTATTAAAATTTGGGGTGCCAATAAACCAAAACCTTTTTTAAGGATTGTATAGGTTTTGTCACTTTTTTTAAGATATCTTATAAAGATAAACATTGTGCCTAAGGGTGAAATCTTGTAACATTAATACTCCTTAACAAATGCTTCATATCCCCACACATATATATAATAATAAAATATTTTCCTTCCATTCAATAATTTGTATGGTATACCATCTATTGAATTTGTTGTCAATTAGTTTGGTAAGTGTGATGTTGTTTTTAATGTGCATCCACACAAGGATAAAATCATCTACTCTTGTTGTATTGACTAATATATTCCCTACCACGCTCTGAGAGGATTTACTTAATCATTATACGAAGTTGTTTATCAACCCTATTCTTTTATCCCTTGAATTTTTTAAATAAATCAGAAATGTTCCTCATTATATAGACATATCCATATCAACTAAAATTAGGAGTAAAATTTATGATGTCTAAGTGATCAACCCTTTCATCAATTAAAAGTGGTCTATACACAGTGGTATGAAATAATTCAATATTTTCATTATCCCATTATCCTTTCCCACTAAATAGAGTTTTATTTATTTTCGCATGTAGACATGCCTGACATACACCATGTGGTTTTAGTTAAATAAAATCTAAATATCCGTCTTGTGGTAATTTAGTCAAGAAAATTTCATATACATGACCTAGTCGGTGTTGAAAATGTTGGGTGTGGTATGAGTAATGTGAAGTTACATTGTTATAGATTTCCATTATATGGTTCATGTAATGTAACACAAAAATAACTTTATTGAAATTTTCATTACCATAAAAAATGATATCTTCATAAAAGAAGCAACAATTGTTCTCATGTTTGAAATTAAATCCATTTGTATCAATTATAGATATATAAATAATGTTATTATTAATGAAGGAACATAATAATATCCCACTAAAACCAAGATAATTCTAATTATAAATACGAGTTTATAGTCCCAAATAGCTATAGAAATGTGTTTAGCACCATTAGAATCTCAAAGATCTACCTCACCTAGGTCAATCTTTTTGAATCTACTTGGTTCTTATATTTGAATACATATGTGATCAACACATTCTGTATCTAATACCTAATTTGTAGAAATAAATAAATTTCACTCAATAACAAATGCACAGGAAGATTCCCCTTTCTTATTTGGATGGATTTAATTTTTATTCCATTAGACCTTTACGACACATACAAAATTGAGAGAATATTATTCCATTTATTTACCCATGATCTTCCACTTCCTATAACACTATTGAGAAGATTTAGAATTAATGTTTTTTTCATTCCCATTCAATTTTTTCACCATAAGTATTGATTCTTTTTCATGATTATTATCATTATCAACATACACAATAATATTATGAAGATCTAGCAGATAATTATCAATGTTTTTCATATTAAAATACACACCAAATATACAGAAGCTCTGAGGGAGTGAGGCCAGAAATTGGTTGGTGCCCAGTTCTTCAGAGATTTTAAATGCTAGAACATATAAATTCTCAATGTAGCTAATGATAATGACAACACGAGGCCCATCTGAAGAAACCACTCCAAGAATTCTATAAAAGTATGCCTTTTAAATCTCAAACCATTCATGTTTAAATATCTCCTGGTAAAGACCATAATGGTGCTCAAGAATTCCATACACAATCCTGTGTTCGTGATACTTCATTTGTTCTCTAGAAAATGATAAAATCATTAATCATTGAATGTTGTCTGCATCAGTCAAATGTTTTTCTTATATAAAGAACTCTTCAACTTGTTTCTCTTTAGGAGGAAGATCTGGAATTGGGGATTCAAGCACAAAAGATGTTTTTTCATGGTGTAAAACAACATGAAGGTATATAAACCACTCCTAGATGTTACTATCAATTATGAGGTAATATTTCTCCAATATTGATCATAGGGATAGTGTTCATGATGAACATATCATTTTATTCTACAATTTAAAGGTTTATATTATTAGTTCATTATTGATTAAAAAAATAAGTGAGATATGACAAATTACATGTTCTAATTTATTTATTTAATAAGTCTCATACAATTTTATCAAGTTACAATAGCCCTCACCATTGAACTCAGAATATCTAGTTTCTTAAACATTCTAGTTTAATAGATCCCCATTACTTTGCTTAATGATATATAAATTGGCTCTCAAAACCATTATAATTTAATTATTTTGGTGAACTTGTCAAATGTTTTGTTCTTGTAGCTCCACGATCCGTTGAGTGGATTCCCCTATCATGAAATCTTGACATGGGTTTTCCCAACACTTGCCTCCAAATTTGTATTGAATAGACTCTGGTAATTAAAATCAATACAATTTTGGTATTTCAACCCAAAAATATCATGAAAAATCCCTAATAAAATAATGTTCTTTGAATTTAACCTTGTACTACACTTAGTTCTATGGTTTTATTCCCCATCAAGTAATACAAGGCATAATTTGATATAATAATTAATTGAGTAATTTTAATTTATTATGCAGAAATCGTAACTTCTTCTATTCTCTACACATCATGTTAATAGTAAGTGGATGATACTAAAATAATTAATCATTTTGGATAAAACATTTCCACAAAATTCCTTTATTGAATTATTATCCCTATACATTAATTCACTAATTTATCTGACCTTTTTCATTCATCCATAAAATAAATAATTTTATTCATAAAATTAAATATTTAATTTAATAACTCCTAAATGAGATTTACCTAATGTTTTATTTAATTAGTGGATATTAAATCAACCTTCTACCATAGTGTAATAACTCATATTGTTGGTCCAAACTTGAGTTACAACATTCCACATGTCCACCTATGTATCACTTATGTTGGAATAATTATGGTTCCTTCTTGAACCACCTCAACACACCTTGGGATTCTCCATTAATTGAAAATATTTATTACTCACACATATGTTAGGGGAATAAAAGCCTTGGTTAAAGGCAGTTATATAAATATCCTCAGACATATAAGTCGTACATAATAAGAGGGAAATGTATGACTCAGAGGGCATCATTTAATTTAATATTAAAAAAATTTAAATTCATATATCCAAATAAATTAAAAATCCCAACACATACATATGACTTTTTCATGCTCATGAATGATCATAAATGCAATGAATTTTCAAAGTTGAATGGCTATAATTATTTAATTTATTCATTCTTATACTATTAAAGATAAATGTGATGTCATTAATTAATTAATTAATTAATTAATTACATTTCAACTTAATGATATTATGATCTTATTGGAGTATATCCATAATTAATTACATTCTTGGAAAATAAATAGCCAAACCAATAATTACATATTATTTACAATAAATATTTTTTGTATTTAAAATTCTTTAAAACCATTATTAAATTTTAAGAAACACATTGGTGTCATAATCAATTAAATATGTTTTAATGCTACAATTTTAAATTTTAATCTATTTTTAATTTTGACTATCAATGGAGACAACGTGGTGTATACATGAAACTACATTCCATGTACCTCAATTACCATATATCGACATCACGTACTTGGTGTTTCGGTGTGTAAACTCGACCAGAATACACATTGTGTACATTCCAACAACACACCCTATATCTGCTTTCCATGTTCCATGTTGGCCTGATCCACATGTGGTGTTTAATAAAATAATCTTTTTTAATTAATTTCCTAGCACTTAGATACAATGTTCATGGGTATATGGGTTGTTCTCCATCCACACACTGTGTAACCCATTATTTTTTTACAAATCAAATTGATCATCGCAATAGGATCTCTGATAATTCTTCATCTTTTTTTCCAAATCCTTTAAGAAAATGAAAATATAAATGAAAATTACTAATATTTATATTACTTGTTAATTCAAATTGAATTAATGAACGATTACCAAGAAATGAATATCTTACCACAATTGCACATAGATCAACAATCAAATAAATAATTATAAATAAAAATGTGATCTTTCTGATTTCACATCATTTTTTTAGGTGCAGCAGAAGCATGAAGTGTTGTCTAATATATTAAAATTTCATTTAATAATCATTAGTCGAATCCATGAATGTGGTTCTTACACATGCAAATTATAATTAATTTTTTTAATATTTTAACAAATAAATTCCTAGGGTTAGAAAATTCCTTCATTTTGAATGTATATCATCAAAAAAGACAATATCATATTACCTTCATTGAGATTGTGAGGATCCAAGGATAGGTCCTTATAGCAGTGATCCACACGTTCTCTTATGATCGGTGAGAAACACCAGGTTGTAAGCTATCAAAGTTATTCGAATGTCATTAATTGTTCGTTACTAATAGCTAATTCATCAGTATTGAAAAAATATCTCTTAATATTTTTGTTCTTGAGATGGAATGAGGAGGAGGATTTGAGAGATAATTTTATGTGCCCAAAATTACCTATTCTCATTTTCAGATACTCCACACACTAGTCATAGTGGTCTATTTATAATGTTACTACTTAAATAAAAATATTATTTAACCACATAACAACCATAAATAACTTTTATTACATTGAATAAACCCCATTCCACATAATAATAATTAAATTATTACTATTTTTGGTGTTCATTAACATGCACAATAAATCATATTATGTATTGATCTTGTTGGTTAATGTTTTTCACGAGACCCAGTCTTGGTCTCCACGAACTCCTCCTACTTTTATTGAATAACTGAATAAATATTTTATTTAAAATTAAATTTTTTATTCACAATCTAGAGAATAAATATTTATTTAAATATTCAATAAATAAAAATAAATATTTAATTCACATGTCCACAAATAAATATAAATTTAATTTATGTGATCAATATATATTGAATAAAATTAGTTCTCATACTACGGAAAAATATTTATTCCATTTATTAAAGTCATATATAATTTAATTGAGATCAATGGAAACAATTAGTGTGTGACCCTCTAGTATTCTTTCTCAGTGGAATTTGTCAGGCTTGCCTAAAGTCCAATATTACATTCTAGAAATGGGTCTAGGTATCGAAGAAAAAAAACTGAATGCCCCAAATCGTACAACCACATACAAACATTCACTATGTAATATAATCCCTTTATCACAATATATTATCAAGCTGTTTGAAATTCCATGTCACCAAACAATATGCTCGATATGTATTTCTTTGAATATCTGAAATAAACTCATCGTTACACCATGACCATATAATTTGATGAAATTATTTTATTACAATCAAATGCGTCAGATATCAACTTCCATAAAGTTGGATGGGACAGATGCTTCCTCAACTTATTCATTAATGAGGTGTCACACATGACATACACAATGTATCCAACTTCACCATGAACGGATATCATCATGGTTTACAAAATGCATCCATGTACATGATTTGTAACACTAATTAATAATAATAATAAATTGTAAGGACCATCAGACATTCTCATAGTTAGGAATCTCTGATGGAACCAAAACATTCAAAATTCATACTTGCTGACTGTTATCATAATCTCCAGTCCTAAATATTATTAATTGAGAACCTCGTGTGAAGAAGCCTGATCTACATATGAGTACTCACACTAGAGAATCTATAAACTATATGTCCCATCAAAGTACATTATGAAACCTCAAGAACATTATATTATAAAATCATCATAGTATATAAAGGTTTTAATCATCGCGGGGACAGTGATGGGCTTATCAATAGGACTTATAAACTATGAAATTATTACATTAGAGTCATGAAAAACAACAAATAGTATGTAATAATAAGCTTTATTGATATTTAATACATGAAATATTTATATAATCAATGTAAAAAAAGTTCGGAATGGCACCCCACTCGTCGGGCGGTCCTCTCTGCTCTCGTATTCCCCCTAGGGTTTCTGAGGCACTATTTAGCTGCGATGGTTCTCTACTGCTTCTTCAGCATCTTGTCGTTCCAATTTCCTTCTCTGTCGTGGTCCCTTTCTTCCTGCTACTTCTTCATTTGGATTTCTTCTTATTCTTTCTGTTGCAAGCTGTGATGGGTTTCCTCCAGCGGCCCTTTAGGCATCCCCTCAGTTGTGTTATAGAAGCCTTAAGCTTCTCTAACCCAGCTTTGGCCCTAGGTGACTCTGCGCCTCTCCTAGTTGGAGTTGGTGGGATGGTTATAACACAGCTTTGGGTTTTGGGGTTCAGTGGACTATGGGTTTCCAGGTGCTACCAGTGTGGGTTTGATTTTGTTGTTATACTTATGGGTTTATTCTTTCTCGCTGATGGTGGTGTTTGGAGCCCTCAGTCACTCAAAGCTCTGCACTGACCTCAAGATCCTCGGTGCCTATCCCAGTCGGATCCGGTGCGAAGGTATCTTTTGGGTTTTGGGATCTGTGGTGTGGCACCGTTTGGGTTTCTAGGCTTACCCAGAGTCAATTTTTTCTTGCGAAGATGGTTTCTGGTTTGGCAGATCAGTGTGGTGTTTATTAATCTATGTTTTGGGTGATGAGGTTTTTTTGTATATTGTGAATGATTGTTCTATGTTCGTTTAATGAAATTGTTACTTTTTGTATCTATTTCGGTGAATTTTGTTTCAAGTGTGGTTCTGAAGTCAACATCGATGGTGATGACAAGGGTGAAGCGACGAGGTTTCATTGACGAGAATCTCTGGCGGGATGTTCTTGGTGGTGCTATGGATGATAATGGGTGATACAGTGTGGCAGGGTTTGCGGCTCGAGGCTCCAGATCATGGTTTGTAGGCCATGGAAGCGCATCACTTTTTTCATGTCGATGAAGGGATGATGGGGACGACGACTGGCTTTTTGCTTTTTTTGTGGTTCAACATGGTGGACGCGGGTGTCGAGATGGTAACAATGTAGTGTGATGATGTCGATGATGTGGAATAGGATATGAGCATCACTCCCTATAGATCGCGAGATATTCATGATTTTCTATGATATGGTCTCTCTTTTGAATTCTGTAACAAGGGTTGTGATGAGGGTTTTGGCGTGGTAATGCTGGTTCTGGTTGAATTTTTTGTTATTTAAATTCATGCATGTGAAATGTGTTCTTTGGAATTTGTGGTTTAACCATGTTTTCAAATTTTTTCTTTAAAAGTGTTTGAATAATAAAAAATTCATATTCAGGTTAAAAAAATGTAGAAATAGTTAGTCATAGGACACCAACTCAAACAGATTTATCCAAATACAAAGGATACATGAGATGATTTTTCAATGATTAATGGTACATAGGATAATTTATCCAAGGAATAGGATATATTCTTGGATTTATCCCAATACAATGGGTTTACGAGAGGACATATCCCAAGATAAATAGAACATGGGAGGATTTATCATAATCCATATGGTACAAATGATGTTATTTCCATAGCTAATAAGGTATATGAGAGGTTATTCCCCCAGGATAATGGAAAACAAGAGGATTATATGAATACAATAAGATATATGATAGTTTTTATCCCAATACAAGTTATATACACGGTTATTTTACCAATTCAACGAATATACCCATGGGATTATCCCAATCATAATTTCAGATAAATATCTACAAGGGTATCCTTGACACATTATTTCATTCCTTATATTTATGACATAATTATGAGTATAAACTATTATATGATTATTGTCATTATAATTATATTCTCTATGGTCTTATTTATATCAAATCCTATTTCAGCACTATTTTAATTTTTGTACTAGGTTATTTTATGACTTATTTCATGATCTATGTTATATACGTTTTTGGTTATATGTTTCTTATGTATGATTCTTTTAATAATATGGAAAAATTATTCTAACCAATGATATTTTATTTTTATCACTTATGTTTACCCATACTGGGCATTTGAACTCACCAATTCCTATAGTTTTCATTCCCTATGATAATAAGATTCTCATTACATAATAGATGTTAAAAAAGGGGTTTAGAGTTAATGGAATATAAAGAAATGTTGAATATTGTTATAAAATATGTTGTTTAAATGGATAGTCTCAATGTCACTAAAACATATTTCCTCCCTTATGAATAACTATGTATGACATGGACTGATTATTCATGTACAATAAGGAAATAGAAGAGTTTATTTATTTTGGGTCACTATATTTATTGTTTTTTAGTAACTCAAATCACCCTTTATTATATTTCATTTTCCATAGCTTATGAAGAAATTTATTGAGTGTATTACATGGATAGATGGATATCATGTCTGATAAATCATAGTGGGAGATGTTAAATATTGTTCATGAATAAGTTGATTATATATCTAGACTCCAAAAACACAAAACATTTTGGTTTTTTTTGAATGACTTACTTTTTTGTGTATTAATGTTTCATATAAAATGATTGAATATATATATCAATTAGGTATGTGTAGACTGAAACATATCCATTATAAAAATTGTTAAAATCAATCAATGTCGCCAATACCGGATGGGGAATGTAAATAATAACTATATAATAAATGTATAATGAATGATAATAAATATTTAAATTTTATATATTTAAATATGATCATGTAATATGTAATTAATATGTTTTTTCCATAAATTAGGTTAAATGGTGTTTAATCAAGATAAAATCAATATTAAATGTTATATCATATTGATTGAATTTCATCAAGATATATGCCATTTTCACCATTTGTTGTCTCGTATATACCTCCATGTAGATTTCGTTGATCCTAAATTTACTAAAATTCAAGTTTTTATCAAATATATTTCATGTTCCCTTCTATATTTTATTTATGATTTGAAACATACTAACGTCATAAAGGTATTTTCGACTAAACAACCATTTTATTTAGTCATGGTTTTCTACACTGACTTTGTCTTTCTATGTTTCATATGTAATTTTATTTTTATATTTCATATTGTATAAGATATTTTAATATTATGGAAAATTATAATCTTATTTTAGATATTATACATTTATGGATTTCATATTTAATTAAAACAAAACTTTTTTTATGAATGATTTTTCACCTCTCTAAAATTTATTAATACACTATTTTATTTTTTTTCATTCCACTAATATTTTTATATCTTATTTTGAAATCCAAATATTTATTATCCATATTGATATTCATATTTATATCTACCTGTTTTTAAAACTAATATTTTTTTCTCTTTTAGCATCTAGGTTTCAAATAAATATATTGTTAATATATTAAGGAGGAATTTGTTTTCTAGATCATATATCTTATATTATAATCCATATTTTTTTACATAAAAATTATTTTTTATACATGTTCTATTATATTAGATATCCATTATATTAGGGATTTAAAAAAATTACACTGTAATGTTTTTTTAAAAAAATGTGACCTATAACATTACTTTCATATGATAATGATGTAAAAAATTTTGTAAACTATTTTTTATATCACTTATATTATCATCTATATATCCTATGTATCTTAACCATATAGATATTATTCAATAATAACCATCAAAATATTTTTTTAATACTCATATTAGGTGATTGTAATTTTTGTATCATTGAACTAAAATTTTTATTTTATTTTATTAGATTCCATTTGTAGAAGTAATGAAACCCATTTTCTTTCCATGGATTATTTATAATATTATGAATGATTTATTTTTTTGGAACACATATTTCTGGATTATTTTTATATGATTATTGGGCTCTTATATCATCATCTAATTGATTGGTTAACAATTTATACCTTATTAAATAATGGCGTTGTGTGTTAATAAGAACTATAATTATTTAAGATCATAAATTTATACATAGAGATGATGGATTTTATATATTTTATTATTTTATATTGTTATTCTTATACTACATTTCTTTATTTTATGACAATAGTATGCTTTATTTCACAAGATTATTATCTCATGATTCCACACCCTTATTATATGTTATTTGTTTGGATATTTTGGTTAATATGCCCTACTATCTAGATTATGGGTCATTATTTTGAATTCAAGAAATTTTACCTAAAAATTATTCCATTATCATATTTCTCAAATTCTTAAAATTTGTCCCTTTATAGATTTTTATTCTGTGCTTCCCCTTTGTAGCCTTTGATCTCACCCATAATATTTCTTCTTATTTAGTTGTGGAATTATATGAGGATTATGTGTCAAATGATGACACGAATAAATATTTTTTGGGCGATGTCAAATAAATTATATAAAATAAGGTTTTTATGTATATATTCCCAAAATATAGCCAACCACTGGGTTATAGGGATATGTAATTATTAGTTAGATTCAATATTCATATTATGTAATTCAAATATGTGTAAATATAAGAAAATATCCAAATATATTAGAAAATGAAAGGGTGTTTGGTTACAAATAAATTTCATCACTATCTGGATTCAAAAAAGTGGATGAAAGTAGTCGATTAGATGCAGCTTAGGGTAATAACCCCACAAAGGTTCACAAAGTATTCACTATATTGTTACGTGATGCATAATAGATTGTCATAGTTACATACTTTGGTCGAAAGTCCTAGGGGATATGCATCAGTTGACATAAATAAAATGTAAAAATCATTATGAAGGATTTAAATGGTTTTTGTTGAAGATATATATAACTATATCGGACAGAGAACATAATAAAAATATTAACATGGATAACTAAGATTAAAACATACAGATTCACACATTAAGTTGAACATGTAATTTACAAATTAATTATTTTATGTTTATAGTTTTATTATACATTTATTAATTTATGTATTCTAAAAACTCTTATAATGGCCAAATACTAAAGGAAATAAGTTAATAATTAGTGTGGTAAAAAATGTGGATATTTTAACAATAAGAAACATAAAAATTAAATTTTTTCATGTGATGAATCAAATTGAAAATAATGATAATGTCTTCCATGATCTGTTAAAAAACACATACCTTGTTGACCTCTCTAATTCACTAATGATAAAATTGTAATTAATTACATTATGTGTTAATTTACACTCTCTATTTATATGTCATTAAACAGAATAATTTCATTTAAATTTGTTAGTTCAATTGATAATATATATTCAATCGCATATTACTTAGACCATGAGATAATATTTTTAGTTGTTTATTATTTTAATTATGATGATAGAAAATGAAAGAATTAAGTTAAAAAACAATTATTACTGAAAATATGACTCTATGAAATGGTGGATCTTAGGAAAAAAATAGTAAATATTTTCCCCATAATTATTACATAGGAATGGAAAGAGAATTCCTATAGCGTAAAAATAAGGAGGATGAATCCATGGATACATATGAAGACAAAATCAACATAATATAGTGGTACAACTTCAGATTTATTTAAAACACCAAATATAAAATAAAAATATTATTTAATGGACCAACAAAATGTCTCGGAATGTAATATACTAATAGATAATTTACTAAGGATGAATGAAATTCAAATATGCACAGAAGGTGGAAATGGATATTGGGGACTCTCACAGTTCTATAGAAAATAAAAGGAATATGGATTCTCCTAGAATCATAAATGAAAAATCACATATTGCATAAATATTTGAATCCCATAAATGCCAAAAATTTAGAAGAAAACACCCATGAACAAACCAAAAATTAAATAGGGTAATGTTTTTATATTCACAAATGAGAATTTCTTTTTTTATATATGTTTAATTTGTTCATAATATGGTCAATATCATTTTTAAGGGAATGTTATGAATTATTATAAATGAATAGGATTTAATTATTTTTCATGTATCAATTTATGTTTATATTATTATTTTGGTTATTCATTGATATAAGGATATAGTTTCCTCACGATGCAGATTGTATAAATAGTGTAGATAATTTTTACACAATGTCAGAATGCATAGTGAAAATTGATGTATTGTTCAAAAAAGAAATTAATTAAGTGTTTGTGGAATATTAAACATTATTTACATAATAATGTAGGTGTTTCTTAATTTTTTTGATAATGGGTATAGTTGAATTGAGAACATTTTCATTTCATGAATCATTCTATTTATCTTGAGAAATTATAGATGGCTTATGCTGAAGATGAAAAATGACCATGAAATTTATTGGACACAGACTACCAGACTATAGGATTATTTATAAATTTGTAAAATTAATTTATCCCCAAAATTATAGATTATAAGATGATTGAGATCAAAAAAATAAGTATCTTACACTAACCATGTCATAAGATGATGGACATGTGTTTGATAAATTTGACTTACATGAATAAATATCATATGGAGAGTTATCCAATGAAGGATTATATTAATGATATGATGAAAGATTTAATATTAACTCCACACCTATGATTTGATTCCATGAGAAAATAAATTTAATTTTATGCACAATATATTTAGAATGAGTTTAATATAATGGATTTTTTGATAGATTTTAAAGTAAGAAATGCCCCAATCATATAGAGATTCAAAATGATTCTTTAACTAAAAATTTTAATGATTTATAGAGGAATATTTCCTCTTATACCAATAATTATGAAGTTTCTAAAAAGGAATTTAAAATAGGAATGAAAAATATTTTTTTATACATATAAATGTAATTGAAGGGGATAATTAGTGTGACAAGTGAGGGAAATATATACAATGTGAAAGATATTTTTCAACATGATAAACATCTTTATCATGGAGTGGTAAAAACTGAGGTTAATCTAGGAGACCTTTATTTTGATAGACCTATATTCTTTAATAAAATGAGAAGAATCTTAATTAAGTAAGATATAGAAGCGTTCAAAATACCAACACTACTATTGAAGCTCTTATAGAGGTATTCAATAATTCTTTATCATATAAGATCCTAGAGAAATATAAATATACCATCAAAGAATGAAATTTTAATGGTACAAAATAAATAATAAAACAATCTTATAACTAGGGGTATAACTAGATACCAATGAGGCTCAAACCTATAAAGTATAATAGTTGAGGAAGATAATTTAATTAAGGTGTTAACCAATAAATGCCATATTGTATAAGGAGACCACTGAAATTTATTATAATATTATAGTGGACAATCCTGGTTATGGGGAATAACCAAAATTGTAAGGAGTAATCAATTAGTCTAAACATTGTAACCCTTGATTATTTCACTCTTTATTTATAACATCTTACCAAGGTGCAAATGTGAGAAAATATTTACCAGATAGATAAGATTAAATCGTTAAATATGTTTGGGTAAAAAATTAATAACTTATAAAATAAAAATAGATCACTGATTACCTTCTTACCCTCTTAATGATATAATTGTTCTTCAACTAAATGTTGGATTCATAGTGTAGGATACTTATAAAAGTCAAAGTGATAATTATGAGAGATATTAAATCATAAATCTACCAATAAATGAGGTGTTCCCAAATTAAATGTTTTGAATTATCACAGATGGATGAATAATATATTTATCTACCTACTATCACATGTATAATATATGAGAGATTCAAAAATATTTGATATTAAACACACTATTGATGGTGAGGCTTTTGATCAGGTAGACTAGAGAAATATGGTGTTAGATCGAAATGAACAAAATGATTTCTTAATTTATCTATAAGAGAAGGCCTACAAAATGGTAACACATCTTTATATTACCTTGGAAATATGGGGAAAATTGGGAGGCATGTATGAAGGTAATGTCAATGTAAAGGAATCCAACAATCAAGTTTATACTAGACAATTTTATGATATGAAAATCGATAATTATGAATATATAAAAATATATATCACTAGAGTAAATGAAATTTTGAGAAAAATATGTGGGTTTGGTATAAAAGTATTAAATTCTGTCTTTTTCATGAAGATACTAATATTGAATTCTCCAATATGGTTTGATTAAAAAATATCATCCCCATAAGAAATAGAATACTTAAAAATTAATGATCTGTAAAACATACTCATACTATATGAGATTATAAAGGAAAAGAATTTCAAAAATATAAAAATTGATGAAATGGGTTTTAAGGACATGATAAATGTTATATTTAGAAAAAATAGGATAAAAAATAAGACTACTATGATTCTAAGTATGAATATAACATTATCCAAATTATTAATTTTGTATTAAAAAGATTTATAAAAGGTTAAAATGAATGGAAATGTTAAGAATCTAAAAAGATGTTATAATTTTAATAATATATGTAAAATTGATAAATATTTCATAAATAATAATATTTATAAATTTTAATTATTTTAGGATTGTTAGAACACAATAAGATAAAACGATGAATAATTGGTTAATGAAAAACCCAGATATTTTATATAAAAAATTAATTATATAGTGTATATTCAATACAACACTAATATTAATTTTCAGCATATTTAAAAATATTACTTGAAAAAATTAATAAAATTTTTAATATCTACATAAAAATTTCATCTTAGTGTGAAATTTGGGTATTTCTTTTAAATGGTTTATTTTTCAGTGAATAGTAATAAATAACAAATTTTCTAAAACTGTCGTTTATTTTCATTAAAAGGTCTCATTATTTTATATGTTCACCTAAAAATTATAAAATACTTTTTTTTGTAAATAGTCTAATTAGGTACATAGTAATAATAATTTCATGATTTTGGTATAAGTTAAATTATTTTCTTAAAAATACATTTTTTTAAATCTATTTTTCGTTGCATTTTACACATTCAAGTTAATATTTACTTCATTCACCTATAGGAAATGAATTGTAAAATTTTATTCCATATTTATTACAGTGTGTTTTAATTAATTTAAAATTATAAACTATATTTTTTCATAATGACCGTGAAAAATATGCGTCTCCTCAGGAAGGATGAATCCATTAATTAAGGTTTACAATAATATGATAAGGCCCCAATAATCATTCTAATACCTAACATATTTATATTGGATGATTTTAATTCTACAAAACCCATAATAAAATTAAATCTATTTCATTTTGGTTCTTTTTTTATAAACACCATTTTATATTAATAAAATAAATGAAAATTCAAAATTGTCACTCTATTGATCTTAATGTATACTATATGTTTACATATGGATAAGAACATATAATGAATGAATATAAAAGATTTTTTGATTTTTAATTATTTTTATATTGTGTTAATTTATTTTTAATTTTTTGTTGATGGTATGAATAACTATAATAGTTACACAATACTGACACGACACACTTGCAAGAAATGGAAAAATCCAATAAACTATTTTTTAAAACATCATGAGTAAAATTTTATGGATAAATTATAGTTTCATAAAAACTTTATTATGAATAATAATTTCTAAATGATGTTAAATTATTTTATAGTCTAATTTAATACCATTATTAGTGTCTACAATATCAAAATATGTGACTATTAGTTAAAATTACATTAATGATATTTTGTTAAAATAAAATATTATTAAATGATTTATAAATATTAAAACAATTATAGAGTTAATTGGTCTGGTATAGGGTGTATTATTCCATCTATTGACCATAATTTAGTCAATTGTTTCTTTAAATTTTAATTTATAACAATTTACAATTAAAATTTGTGTCACTACCATGAGTTTAAAATTAGTTAACACAGGGGCTAAACCCAAAGATAATGTTTAATGTTCCATGTAGACATGTATAAATTTTATTTTAATAATGTAATTAAACCTTAAAATATTTTATATTCGTAATATAGAAAAAATTCTAATTTCACCCGAAAAAAAAATTATTTTAATATTTTAGGTAGTTCTAAGTGTTTCCTTTCCTCCACTATAAAAGGACACCACCACTCCTCCATTTCACACACCCCCTTGAGCCAAATTGTAACACCCCAGGTAAATAAAGAATATGACATTTTCTTATTTATCCATATTTGTGAATAAAATATTGATATGACTTTAAAGGGGACGCTATGCTCGATGGCGTACCCAACACGCAACAACGAGTTTCTTGGTAATCTTACGTTGCACTCTAATAATAAAATAATATTATTTTAAATGGTAGTTAACATGTAGCTATTGTAATGGAGGGAATGGATAGAAATAACTAAAATATGATTATATATGTTCTTAAATATTTTTACATTTATACAATAAAGGATAAAGGCTTAAAATACGGAAAGAATTCAATTTTAGGCGTATATGCCCTAGTTTTCACTAAAGGTTCACTTATCACCTTTTGATGGAGAACCGTAATTAAATATAGTTTTGTTCACTCTTAAAAATTCTTTTGGACCAAATAAAACTCTTATTAAGAATCGGGACATCAAAATTTACTTTGTGTAAATTTTTGGTATCTTTCCGATAAAGTTCATTTTTTTAATGAATAGTGTAAAATGTTGTATTTTAATTCAAAACCACTTTTTAATCTAATTTATTTATATGATTAGATTATATTTTGAATTGTTTTTAATGTGAAATTAGAAAATATTTTTACCATTAAATCCAATAGTGGTCGTTGGAATCAATTTCACTTTGAAATCAGACTTAAACTAGTGTCAATCTTTTGATACTTATTGTTTCATAAAACACGCTATTTTTCATGACAGCGGGAATTAATTATTAAATTAATTAATGTGACTAATATGTTTTGAATTTTGTAAAACGGACTTCATTTTTGAATTCGGAATATCAAATATAGCTTAGGGTGAAGTTTTGGTATTTTTCTGAAAAACTCCAATTTTTGATGAATAGTGAAACCACTAAGTGGTAATCAAGCAAACTGATTTTTCAGTTAAATGAAAGTTTACCACTAATTTGTATTGAATTTTGAAAATCCGACATACATGGTTGTCATTAGTATGTAAAATGTGGTTCAATGGGATGAAAATAATTTTTTGGTGAATAGTAACTTATTAAGTTTTTAATCGCGATTAGTGGTAATTAGTTTAATTTAAGGTAATAATTATATTATAAGAATGTGAAAACACCATGACACTTGTCCTACACCTATTGGGTGAGTCATGTCCGACCATGACAAGCCATGGGCCAACTTTGGGACCCCATGGATCCACTTTGGTTGGGAAATGACATAAATAACTTTTATTTAATGTAAAAGTAAAATTCACACAAACATGATATGTTTTACTAAAACAATTTTTAAGTAGGGTTATACAAGTCATATTTTTTATTATAAATAATCATTGGAAAGCTAAAACGATTTCCTACATCATAGTAATTTTTTTATAATTTTTAGACATTAAATAAATTAAATTATTTATGACATCATAATGATGCAGTGATGACATCATTATTTAACGATTAAAATAAAATGGAAATATAATGTAATATCTATGATCTACACATGTCCAAAACTTATTGGATGGGTGGATTTAGAACTCTTATAACCTTATCCACGAATTATATCAATGTGGGACCTTTTAAAACCGAAACACATTTTCAAATAAAGTAATATTTCCTTACTTTCCAAAAGTGCCCCTCCTCTACTCTTATAAAATGCCCCCACCTCTACCTCTTTTCACACACTCATCAAGCCTTTGTCTCGGCCAAAACCTGCCCATTTACTCTCTCTCCATCCCTCTCCTCATCCTAGAGGATTCCCTTTGGGCATAATCCTTTCAAAGGAAGCCGTTAGGCTCAAATAAAAAGGAGTTACACTTTTAAAGGTAATTCTTTCTCTCATGTTCATTTGTTTTATTTTGCTTCTCCAACCCCCTAAACTCTTTTAATTTATTTTTTTTGTAACAACAACAGTATATTCAATATAATAGGATGTTTTTATAAGATTTATTCGAGCTACACTCTCACACAACTACATCAAATGGTTAAAGAACATACGGTTTCTGTGGATGGTGAAATTCTGCCTCCCGAAACGATGATTGTTCAATACTCATTTAACACCCTCAAAGGTGGCCATTATGATGTCACTATTTTTATATATGATATATAATATTTTTATGTTTTCCTTATGCTTCTGTATTTTTCATTTTTCTCTTACCTTTATGGCTTCAATTATGGGTATACGTGATATCTTTATTTAAGGAAGTGCGGACTACCGCCCCCTCAAAGTGACTTGATTCGTTAAATACCATATGTGGGATGTATAAAGGATGAAAATATTATATTATATATGATATTATACTGGAATTATAATATACCTTTATATCATTATTATTACATTCTATAAAATACGAAATAGAAATGAAAGTAGCGTTCATGCGTACGTACGGCTTACCGTCTCCATGAACGGTGCATTTCATTTCTTACCTCTAAATGATTATGTAATGTTATAAATGCATGAATGTACTGGATATATATGAAATATATTATATCTACATCATGAATACAATTCTGGATATAATAAACATTTGGCCACACGAACAACATGTAATTGTAAGAAGTCCACTTTCGACTTAAGAACCGAATATCGGCAAAATAAATATTATTAACTTAAATGATTACATAATGTTTATGACATGGTAATAAGTGGTATAAAAGGAATAATAAACTTGAAAAAGGTTCTTAAGGAAGTAGAAATTAACTCATGTTTATTATTCAGGAGATTAAAGAACGATCGAGTCAAGTCGGACCCGAGGTAAGGGATCCTACTCCTCTCATTCTTTTTAAGTATACACTTTTATGTCATTACTTTTAAAGCTCATATTTCTTGTTATTGGGATGATCTTTTATATTAAACTTACTGTAATTTTTATGTTCATGTGATGAGAGACCCTATTCTCTCTCATCAATCCATTTTGGAAGTTTTGTGTGGCGCTGTTAGGCTGCCGAATTTTCGTAAGGAATTTTTCATCTCACTTTTATTCCCGTGAGATTTATGCTACATTCGCCACAAATTCCATTGAGTGGTGTATGTACTGCCCATTATTCTACTCTTTGTGTAAAATACTTTCATTTATGAGTATTTACATCAATGACCTATTGTCTTTCTTTCATGGGGTGTAAGTTTTGAAAGATACCCAAGTCGGTAAGGGAACCTTTCACCCTCCTCTTTTTTTAAAGACTTCTTTTATTGGGTATTTTAATTTACATATTGTTATGTTGGGATATGTTCTCATACATCCTTATTGATGTAAATTTTATGTCCAAGTGATGAGATACACTTTTTATCTCTCATCAACTCATTTTTGATGTGATGCCGTTTGGCTGTCAAGGGAACTTTTTAACCCAATTTCGATTTCTTTGGGTTCAACTTGTAGTCATTGAATATGTCATCCATTGAATATGTGTGATTGACCTTTTATTGTTTTACACTTAATATCCAATTATATTGGGTGTATATATATTTGTCACACATATTTTTGAGATTTATTTGTCCTTAATTTAAGGATACCTTCTTTATAAGGGATTTCATCACATTTGACTTTTCTATTGAGGGTTCATTGTTGTTATGCACCAATTCACTCTTATATGGTGTATATACTGTCCATTGGAGTATTATATCTTGAATCCTTTTATTCTCATGATATTATAAAGTTATGACTAAATGTTATTCCTCGATTATTGTATTCAGGTGTCTCTAATTTTGGTAAAACCCCTTTAACCAAAATATCGTTTTAAATGTTTTAATTATTTGTTCTTATTAATATCCATGCTTTAAAAATGGTTTTAAGGATTTATTTATATGGATATTAATGGTTTAAAATGGTAAAAGCTTCAAGTTGGTATGGCACTTCGTCTCAATCTCCTTTCTTTGAGGAATATTTTATTTTATACACAACTTTCTTTTATACAGTGTATAAACCCCTTTGACTTTTATGTTTATTCAAAAGGAATCTTTTTTATATGAAGCGTTTACTAAACGACAAAAGGGAATGTTTTTGTCGTACGTATGCAGCGACAACGACTTCTCTGCCGTCATGACCGTTATTTGAGTTTCGGCTTCCTCTACAAGCCATACCTTCTTTTTAAAATAAAAATAAATATCATGTTTTACTTTTCATTTATTTTAGTATTAAAAATGGTTTTCATAATGTTTTTATATCAATGTGTTGTATTGATATCTCGTGATTGAAATGTGGAAATTTTATGTTACCTTTATGCATGTTTTATGTGATATGATTATGTTATGGTTCTTGGACATTATTATGCAGACGGGTGGTTCTGTGATAAACTAAGGGCGGGTGAGCCCGTTACATCTCTCCAATGCATTGGGTAACGCGAAGGAGTGAAACGTTAAGGTTTCTCCGAATATATTTAGGGAATATACTGTGATGGGTATTCCAAACGTAACAAAGAGGGTTACTCCCTACGTAAGAATGTTATGAATGCCTCAAGTTACCTTTATGTCTTATGTTTTCTATGATTTATTCATGATTTGATATGACTATGTTTTATAGGTAAAGTATGATTTCATTCTTATGTATATATGAACTCATGTTTCCTTTCTATATATTTATAACCCTTACTGAGATTTTTATGCTCATCCCATGTTTTTGAAATGTTTTTCACAGGTCAGGGGAAAGGTACATGATGTGATGATAGTGTCAAGGATGTGTCAAGAAAGAATCTGTGTTATATTTTAAATATGTTTCCATTGATGGGAAGAGTGAATAATGTCTTTTATGTAACCACTTTGTTTAAATGTGGAATGTAATGAAAGTTTCATGATCTAATTCTCTAAAACTCTAAACCTAAAAAGATCCTCAATGTGTAATCTTGTAGTAACTCAAGATTAAGTAAGGTTTAAGGCTGGGGCCTTATAGTTGGTATCAAAGGTTGGTTTAGATAACTTTAGAGGTTAGGGTATTCTTTAAGCATAATTGACAATTACCATAATGGTTAGGATTTCAGAAAGAGTCTTAGTTTTAGATAAAGTGAATGAGTAAGTATATATTATTGTCTATCATACTCATTTGTACATGATGGTTTTGTTGATATACTCACACTGACCTTTTTGGTTTAGTAAATAGCTGGATCTAGCAGGAACCAAAGTGGCAATGGGATTGAAGGAAACTGTGGTGGTTCTCTGATTAAGATTCTGGATGAGATGGGGGATTCAATGAGGAATCTCATGGATGTTCTAAACCAACTATCAAGGAGTCATGATCAACCACTTCAACCTTGGTGAGTTCTCTAATGCATCATGTACGAGATGGACAACTCGATGTGTAAATTCATGTAATAATTATTAAGGTAACCATTATGGTTTATATGATCCTTACTTTTGAGGTAATTATGGGTTATTATATGATATGATGGAAAACTAAGGGCATGAGATAAACTTGAGGTTAAAATATGTTATGATTATTCTTGAAGATTTTATCTCATTTTGGGGAATGTTTTAAGAATTATATAGTTTTGGAAAAAGGACAACACGTAGACCATGTGACATCCCGTCACGCCGGACAAAGCTGCGGGAATCGAACCCACAACCACTGTGCGACTGGTATTTATCGCCTACCACTGGAATACGTGAAGTCCCTGGTTAGTTTGACTGATTCATTCTAGTTATATGATTTTATGAATTAGGAGTAAGATGATTTTGGGTTATTTATGAAAATTATTAACCTATCATGGATGATATGTGATTAGGTTAATTACTTTTCAATACGGGACTTTAGGAGCAACTGATGTTGTTTGGAGATAAATGTTACGATTTAACTTGGAAGACTATGTGACTAAATCCTTAAAATGTTTGGGTTTCAATCTTAGATTGGTTTACATTGAGGAATTTTTATGGACAAATTTGTTTATCGGATGGTCCTCGTTGAACTTTGGATTTTGTTGGACAAATTTTGGAGATTAAGAATAGATTTTCTTTTTATAAAGGGTTATCCTTTTCTGGATTATCTGATCTTGTACTAGCCTTTTTGGTTTTGGTTTTGGTTAAAGTCTAAAGACATGGGAAGTATATAGTTCTATTTTTTGGATTAGGTGATTCTCTAGAAGTTGATTATAGTACTCTTAATTTGAACAAGTCTTCCTAAATACTCGTCTTTTGGAGAAAATATGAGTTTGTGTAAGGAATCTAATAAAATTTGAAAGTCAGTATGATAAGTGATTATGTTTCCTTATGAATAAATTCATCAATAAAAAGTAACATAAAACAAAAATGTTGTCTATTAACTTTTCTTACTGGGGAATTGAATACCGTTTAACCCATCACAAGTTTGTGATTTTCTCGTGGTTAACTTTCTCCTAAACATGTTTTCTATCACTCTCCATCAGAACATGACCCTTTGTTTTTTCCTCCATGTCCATATTTTCATACTTGTAATCCTAGTATGGGTTAACTCGGGTGACCTTTGTACTTATCTTTATTTATTTTAAAGTGATTGTTTTACCGACTTTTGTTCCGATGTGGGACTTTCAAGGATGTTTCTAAGCCCAATTTTTAAAAAAATTGCGAGGATACAATTTCCAAAAGGGGGGAAGGATGTAACACTCCAGGTAAATAAAGAATATGACATTTTCTTATTTATCCATATTTGTGAATAAAATATTGATATGACTTTAAAGGGGACGATATGCTCGATGGCATACCCAACACGCAACAACAAGTTTCTTGGGAATCTTACGTTGCACTCTAATAATAAAATAATATTATTTTAAATGGTAGTTAACATGTAGCTATTGTAATGGTGGGAATGGATATAAATAAATAAAATATGATTATATATGTTCTTAAATATTTTTACATTTATACAATAAAAGATAAAGGCTTAAAATACGGAAAGAATTCAATTTTAGGCGTATATGCCCTAGTTTTCACTAAAGGTTCACTTATCACCTTTTGATGGAGAACCGTAATTAAATATAGTTTTGTTCACCCTTAAACATTCTTTTGGACCAAATAAAACTCTTATTAAGAATCGGGACATCAAAATTTACTTTGTGTAAATTTTTGGTATCTTTCCGATAAAGTTCATTTTTTAATGAATAGTGTAAAATGTTGTATTTTAATTCAAAACCACTTTTTAATCTAATTTATTTATATGATTAGATTATATTTTGAATTGGTTTTAAAGTGAAATTAGAAAATATTTTTACCATTAAATCCAATAGTGGTCGTTGGAATCAATTTCACTTTGAAATCAGACTTAAACTAGTGTCAATCTTTTGATACTTATTGTTTCATAAAACACGCTATTTGTCATGACAGTGGAAATTAATTATTAAATTAATTAATGTGAATAATATGTTTTGAATTTTGTAAAACGTACTTCATTTTTGAATTCGGAATATCAAATATAGCTTAGGGTGAAGTTTTGGTATTTTTCTGAAAAACTCCAATTTTTGATGAATAGTGAAACCACTAAGTGGTAATCAAGCAAACTGGTTTTTCAGTTAAATGATAGTTTACCACTAATGTGTATTGAATTTTGAAAATACGACATACATGGTTGTCATTAGTATGTAGAATGTGGTTCAATGGGATGAAAATAATTTTTTGGTGAATACTAATTTATTATGTTTTTAATCGCGATTAGTGGTAATTAGTGTAATTTAAGGTAAAAATGATATTATAAGAATGTGAAAACACCATGAAACTTGTCCTACACCTATTGGGTGAGTCATGGCCGACCAAGACAAGCCATGGGCCAACTTGGGGACCCCATGGATCCACTTTGGTTGGGAAATGACATAAATAACTTTTATTTAATGTAAAAGTAAAATTGACACAAACATGATATGTTTTACTAAAAAAAAATTTAAGTAGGGTTATACAAGTCATATTTTTTATTATAAATATTCATTGGAAATATAAAAAGATTTCCTACATCATATAAATTTTTTTATAATTTTTAGACATTAAATAAATTAAATTATTTATGACATCATAATGATGCAGTGATGACATCATTATTTAACGATTAAAATAAAATGGAAATATAATGTATTATCTATGAACTACACATGTCCAAAACTTATTGGATGGGTGGATTTCGAACCCTTATAACCTTATCCACGAATTATATCAATGTGTTACCTTTTAAAACCGAAACACATTTTCAAATAAAGTAATATTTCCTTACTTTCCAAAAGTGCCTCTCCTCTACTCTTATAAAAATCCCCCACCTCTACCTCTTTTCACACACTCATAAAGCCTTTGGCTCGGCCAACCCCTACCCATTTACTCTCTATCCATACCTCTCCTAATCCTAGAGGATTCCCTTTGGGCAGAATCCTTTCAAAGGAAGCCTTTAGGCTCAAATCAAAAGGAGTTACACTTTTAAAGGTAATTCTTTCTCTCATGGTCATTTGTTTTATTTTGCTTCTCCAACCCCCTAAACTCTTTTTATTTATTTTTTTTTGTAACAAAACCAGTATATTAAATATACTAGTATGTTGTTATAATATTTATTCGAGCTACACTCTCACACAACTACATCAAATGGTTAAAGAACATACGGTTTCTGTGGATGGTGAAATTCTGCCTCCCGAAACGATGATTGTTCAATACTCATTTAACACCCTCAAAGGTGGCCATTATGATGTCACTATTTTTATATATGATATATAATATTTTTATGTTTTCCTTATGCTTCTGTATTTTTCATTTTTGTCATACCTTTATGACTTCCATTATGGGTATACGCGATATCTTCATTTAAGGAAGTGCGGACTACCGCCCCCACAAAGTGATTTGATTCGTTAAATACCATATGTGGGATGTATAAAGGATGGAAATATGATATTATATATGATATTATACTGTAATTATAATATTCATTTATATCATTATTATTCCATTCTATAAAATACGAAATAGAAATGAAAGTAGCGTTCATGCGTACGTACGGCTTACCGTCTCCATGAACGGTGCATTTCATTTCTTACCTCTAAATGATTATGTAATGTTATAAATGCATGAATGTACTGGATATATATGAAATATATGATATCTACATCATGAATACAATTCTGGATATAATAAACATTTTTCCACACGAACAACATGTAATTGTAAGAAGTCCACTTTCGACTTAAGAACCAAATATCGGCAAAATAAATATTATTAACTTAAATGATTACATAATGTTTATGACATGGTAATAAGTGGTATAAAAGGAATAATGAACTTGAAAAAGGTTCTTAAGGAAGTACAAATTAACTCAAGTTTATTATTCAGGAGATTAAATAACGATCGAGTCAAGTCGGACCCGAGGTAAGGGATCCTACTCCTCTCTTTCTTTTTAAGTATACAATTTTATGTCATTCCTTTTAAAGCTCATATTTCTTGTTATTGGGATGATCTTTTATATTACACTTACTGTAATTTTTTTGTTCATGTGATGAGAGACCCTGTTCTCTCTCATCAATTCATTTTGGAAGTTTTGAGTGGCGTCGTTAGGCTGCCGAATTTTCGTAAGGGATTTTTCATCTCACTTTTATTCCCGTGAGATTTATGCTACATTCGCCAGAAATTCCATTGAGTGGTGTATGTACTGCCCATTATTCTACTCTTTGTGTAAAATACTTTCACTTATGAGTATTTACATGAATGACCTATTGTCTTTCTTTCATGGGGTGTATGTTTTGAAAGATACCCAAGTCGGTAAGGGAACCTTTCACCCTCCTCTTTTTTTAAAGACTTCTTTTATTGGGTATTTTAATTTACATATTTTTATGTTGGGATATGTTCTCATACATACTTATTGATGTAAATTTTATGTCCAAGTGATGAGATACACTTTTTATCTCTCATCAACTCATTTTTGATGTGATGCTGTTAGGCTGTCAAGGGAACTTTTTAACCCAATTTTGATTTCTTTGGGTTCAACTTGTAGTCATTGAATATGTCATCCATTGAATATGTGTGATTGACCTTTTATTGTTTTACACTTAATATCCACTTATATTGGGTGTATATATATTTGTCACACATATTTTTGAGATTTATTTGTCCTTAATTTAAGGATACCTTCTTTATAAGGGATTTCATCACATTTGACATTTCTATTGAGGGTTCATTGTTGTTATGCACCAATTCACTCTTATATGGTGTATATACTGTCCATTGGAGTATTATATCATGAATCCTTTTATTCTCATGATATTATAAAGGTATGACTAAATGTTATTCCTCGATTATTGTATTCAAGTGTCTCTAATTTTGGTAAAACCCCTTTAACCAAAATATCGTTTTAAATGTTTTAATTATTTGTTCTTATTAATATCCATGCTTTCAAAATGGTTTTAAGGATTTATTTATATGGATATTAATGGTTTAAAATGTTAAAAGCTTCATGGTGGTATGGGACTTCGTCTCAATTTCCTTTCTTTGAGGCATATTTTATTTTATACACAACTTTCTTTTATACGGTGTATAAACCCCTTTGACATTTACGTTTATTCAAAAGGAATCTTTTTTATACGAAGCGTTTACTAAACGACAAAAGGGAATGTGTTTGTCGTATGTATGCGGCGACAACGACTTCTCCGCCGTCCTGACCATTATTTGAGTTTTGGCTTCCTCTACAAGCCATACCTTCTTTTTAAAAGAAAAATAAATACCATGTTTTACTTTTCTTTTATTTTTGTATTGAAAATGGTTTTCATAATGTTTTTATATCAATGTGTTGTATTGATATCTCATGATTGAAATGTGGAAATTTTATGTTACCTTTATGCATGTTTTATGTGATATGATTATGTTATGGTTCTTGGACATTATTATGAAGACGGGTGGTTCTGTGATAAACTAAGGGTGGGTGAGCCCGTTATAGCTCTCCAATGCATTGGGTAACGTGAAGGAGTGAAACGTTAAGGTTTATCCGAAGAGATTTAGGGAATATACTATGATGGGTATTCCAAACGTAACCAAGAGGGTTACTCCCTACGTAAGAATGTTATGAATGCCTCAAGTTACCTTTATGTCTTATATTTTCTATGATTTATTCATGATTTGATATGCCTATGTTTTATGGGTAAAGTATGATTTCATTCTTATGTATATATGAACTCATTTTTCCTTTCCATATTTTTATAACCCTTACTGATATTTTTATGCTCATCCCAAGTTTTTGAAATATTTTTCACAGGTCAAGGGAAAGGTACATGATGTGATGATAGTGTCAATGATGTGTCAAGAAAGAATCCGTGATATATTTTAAATATGTTTCCGTTGATGGGAAGATTGAATACTGTCTTTTATGTAACCACTTTGTTTAAATTTGGAATGTAATGAAAGTTTCATGATCTAATTCTCTAAAACTCTAAACCTGAAATGATCCTCAATGTGTAATCTTGTAGTAACTCAAGATTAAGTAAGGTTTAAGGCTGGGGCCTTATAAAAATAGATCATCCAACCACTTAAAACCCCACTTGTAAACAACCATATCCATGTTATAGAGGTGTTCCCATAAATATACCATTCTTATAGTCCTTAAGAATATATCAAATGTTGGTTCGTCAAATATGAGGTAGGCTTCTAAATTGAGTTCTTTTATTTTACTTATTTTCTAGCCTCATTGTATTATATCATAACCATTAAAATTAATAAAATCAATATATCCCAAGTAATTATAAATTATTTGTTAATTTCATAACCTTATTCATAACCTTTTCTATCTTATGGTGAATTATATCATCATTTGTGAGTACATATGGACTACAGTTCCAAGTAGCAATTTTTTCATTTTCCCTTATCGTCTCTCATAAATTTCAATAATGATTAATTAAATTTATAAATGTTATATTACTGAAAAAATTAACATTTTGTAAATATAATATAACATTTATTTAGTTACGCTTCCATCCAATGGAAATTGTTAACACCAATCATGTGTAAGTGTGTATTATCTCCGCCATGATGTAATCTCGCTCAATTTTCATTTATCGATTTCATTGATGGTGAAAAAAATGAATTTAATGTATACAAATGATAATTATGTCTTGATTACTATTAATTATATTATGTAACAATGATCCATTTGATCAGATTTAGCATATTAAAGAAATGAGGGAATGATGAATTGAAACTCCTCAAAACACATAAGGTGGACATAACTGATTAAATAATTAATATTTTTATTTAATTAATTTCAGTAAATGGTTTCATCATAAAGTAATAAACCTATAAATGTTTCTCAAATAATAAAATAATTATTATCATTTTATTATATATTAGTTAATGACTATACGTAGCGAATCTGAACTTGAGGTAATGTATTTATGAACTATATTTTCATTCATTGGCTTATAATTCTACTTTAATTAATTTTTCATGAAAATATTATGTGTTAAAGGACCTCTAAAAATATAATGTTTTATCCACTTGTATTATTAATTTTTTTTAAATAAAATCCCATTTTTATGTTGGAGTAAAATTACCTATTTTATTATTAAATAAAATAACTCTTTATATCTAGGTAGAGGGAGAACCATTACATAGTCTATAGGAAAAGAACCAAATGTCACATGAAACATGGAATGAAAGCCCAGTGTAGTGTCATGTCTACATAATACACCCCACAACACCTGAAATAAAACATGTCAATGTCTTTACTTGTCTACGTCTTCTGTGAATCATTACCTCCATCGTAAATCCCCCAAGGATATTTTGATGATTAAAAGTCTTATTAATTAGATGCAGGATTATAGGTTTTCCCACTTAGGAACTACCACAACTAATAAAAATATCACATCATTGATTAAATTCTCTGCATTATTTTATGATTATTTAATGGATTAATCACCTAAACATTCATTTTTTAAGAAATATATTTTATTGTGTACCTAATAGTTTTTAAGGTGAATACGATTACTACTAAGATATTATATCATAAAAGAATAATTGATGTTGATAATTAATGTTTATTTAAATTTTCCACTTTAAGGAGACATTTATTCAAATTCTGAAAAATGATAATGTGTTTTTAATGTCACAATATCTTTTTATTTCAAAATAATTCAGGTTTTCCACTATAAATTATATAATTATGTGTAATTATTAATCCATGAATGATTTTTGACATATTATTAATTGGAAATTATATGAAATGAAAATTAGTGTTATGTTCTTTCATTCAATTTCTCTTTAATTCAAGCATTACAAAAGTTTTAAGGCTTTCTCATCTCAAATGTACTTAATTGACGCATATTTGGATTGGTGCACAAATAATTATTTATATATTGTGTATACTAACTCGTGAAATATAATATTAAGAGATTATTTTTACTCATGTGACCATATTTTCCTTTTTATGTTATTTATTTCAAATTATTTTTTAAGAGAAACTAATTGGTATTTTGTTATAATAGTTAGTTAAAAAAATTAAATACTTTTAACAAAACTCATCCTCTAGGTTATTAATATTATTTAAATAATATTCATTTAAAAACATAGGTTAATGAAAAAATTATTTTTTATTATCTATTAACAACTTAAAAATTCATTACAATAAAAATAATTAATATCTTCTTTATGGGTCCCTTTTGACCGTCTTTACTAACATTTGAAAAATAACTCTTATTTTTAGCATTGAATACATGAATGTATTCTTATTATCATGGAATTCTATATTATTTAAGCATCTAATATATGTTTCCATGGTTTTTTTTCAAATTATGTAAATTGAAAAATATTTTGGAGATTATTTTAATATATTACAAACATAAATAGGTATTGTACCCTATTTAAAATGAAATTTAATAATTGTTATTTTAATTGTATTATCATCTATGTCAACAACCTTCCATTATTTCTATACTTCACTGAGAACATGATCTTATGATACCATCCATCATCTTTATTTGGATGGAATACGATTTTTGTTTTAGAGGGATTAAAATGAAAATGGATTCATTTATATGGGTAAATTAAATAATAAAGAAATGATATTTGTTTTTAAGATATAGATAATTAAAATAAGATATTATATTTTTTATATTTGTGTATAGTACTTAGACATTATTGATGGTGATGTGTGATCCTAGATGAACTTATATGATTGGTTTGTTTGGTACATATTATACTATGAATGATCATGATATATATTATACGATGGGTGAGCTCAGTCTATCTCTCCAATTATTTGGAAATGTTCTTTGTCATTAATTGTATAGAGGGGTTTGTTAACTGCGGTGGTTTCTCTAATTTTTTAATAGGGCTACTGTGATTTTTAACTTGTATGAACACTACTAATGAATATAATGTTCCAAGATACTAATTCATTTTCACTGTGATTTCTATGAGTTTTTAATGGTTACCTTGATTAATATTAAACTCACATGGATCATGGTTATAGATTTTAATGATTGAATCCTTTAAAAAATCTTTATGACATGTCACATGTATCATAATACAGGTCATTTGGTGTGTGATTATTCTTATGTTTTGATTATTTAATATGATAATGTTATAATACACTTTTTATCATATAAAAATCCATGATATCATTCAATATTTAATGATTATGTATACCATTACGAAGAATTAAATCTATATACTCTTATGTTTTTAATTTTCCCATATTATGAAGAATTTTGTAAAAGGAGTATTTTTTATAAATTTTTTATGTGATTTATTTCAAGGTAGATGTTTAATACTTATTCTGAAATAAGAAAAACTGGGTATATTTTGAATGTTAATCACCTGGGGACATGGGAATTGTTATGTATCAGATTTTTCCAAATTTTAAAAACTATAAACCTAAATAGTCATTTGGTTTATGAGTGATCTAATATTTATGTTTGATATTATATGTTTTTTATTTCTAAAATTAGGCCATGTTTAATGGTATCATATCTTGAAGCGTAAAGACTATGTTTTTAGAACTGCGCCTAAGAGTGTGGGTTGTAGACTATAATAGATAGTGTTAGAGAAGGGTCTAGATTTCATTGTATGTTAATATGTTTTAATGTTATAATAACATAAGATTTATGGATACCCCCATTGGTATATATCATTCATGGGGATAATTTGGTAAAAGTTATATCCACCAATTTTGAGGTATTTATGTAATTGGATTTTAAATTTATAAATGATATGTTAATAACATATTTATTATGTTTAAGTATAAGTAACACAGAGTGTTATATTGTGATTTAACATGAATGAGTATTATTTGAATTATGTTATTTAATTTTTGGGGTATAAGAAAAAATTTATAAGATAACGATTTAGGATAATAAGTTCTTACATAGGTTAACTGGAAAAAAACATTCAGTTATTTGTTGAATTACTTTACATGAACATTTGGTATTAATATTGAATTTTTTACTTTAATGTATTATCTCGTATTGGTATGTTTAATTAAGTTTGGGTATTATCTAACCCTGTGATTTCCAATTTTGTTAAAGTAAAGATATGAAGAAATGATATTAATAATTTTATATACATCATGGTCAACTAGTAGTCGTTAATAGAGATTCATGAATTATATATTCATACTCATAATTTGGAATAAAAAATGAGATAAATGTGAAATCTTGTTGAAATATACATCCATGTGATGAAATTACATTTATGTATTTAGATAAAATCACGTAACTGTATTTACTTATGTTTTCCGTCTATAAGGTAACGTAATTACTGAAATTTAAGAAATTTATACCAAACAAATATATATTTGTTTAACTAATTTTCTAATTAATTGATAGGTTTCTTGAAACTTATAGGTTTATGGTTTTGTTCAACAATTTTCTTATGATCATTCTGCTTATTGTGATCAATGTTATACATAAGTCCCATTCATTAATTAAGAATTAATTTTTTACTCCATTTCAATATTTTCACATACCACTATTATGAACCTATTTTGAAACTAATTTATGTGCTTTTAAAAATTACCTTCATATTTACCTTCCCATCATTTCAAAAGAATTCTACATTGTCAATTTTTATGATTTGGGTTTAAAAAAAGGTATGTAAAAATGTTAATCCCATAATTACTAATATTTAGTCTCAATTCTAAGGATTCCATTTTTTATACAGGTGGTTGTTTAACACTGTAACAATTTAATAGAACATTAATTTTGATATTATATAGGACACACAACACCGAGAGTAAAATAAAGAATGAAATATTATAACCTAGATGCTAAATTGAATGTTTAAGAATGATTAAACAAATTAAACAAATTATTTACATATTATTCAAATATTTTAATGTATTTAATAATTTATAATCAATGTGTACTCAATTTTCCAAAATGTCATTTAAAATTCGAAAAAAAACACTCCTCAAAAGGTGTTTTATTGAATTTTGTGTATAGAAGTTATAATTATTATCTAAAATTTTTAGAAGACTTATTTTAAGAAATTTATATAATTTTATACATAAACATATAATATTTATATTAGGGTAAAATATTTTAATTTTCTAAAAATGTTGATTTTTCAGTGAATTGTAAAAAATTATGATTTTTGTAAAACTGCAATTTATTCTCATTTAATGGACTCATTATTAACATAATATGATGTTAAATTTAAATAAATGTAATCTTGTTGTAATAAAATATATAATTTCATATAAATAAATTATATACATGATTTTGGTATAAGAAAAATTTTTGGGATGAAGACATATTTTTCTAAAAACTGCTCTTAATTTATTTTATGAATTTTTAATAAAACTACATTATGACTCTTATAGAAATATAATATTGAACAATTATTTCTATAGTTTTTTATTATAAGTTTAATGTTTTTCTGAATAGGCTAACATTATTTTTTAGATAATGAATATTATCATTGATAAGTATTTTTCTCTCTAGTGAGGTTTAATATGGTTTTTAATGATTAAAATATAGTTATATTATTTAAAAATATCTCTTACACATATCCTAATTATATTAGTTGATTTTATTTCAAAATAACTATTTATATAAAAAATAATTTTTCATTTTTTTACCATTTACATGTGATAAATACATTTATATTGTATTTAGTAAAAAAACATTCTAAAATCTCACTTTATTATTTTTAATTTCACTTATATGTTCACATATAGAGGCGATTATGTTTTAAATTAATATAAAATTAAATTTATATAATTATTTACATATATTTAGAATATTAATTTAATTTGTCTTATTATTAATGGGTTAACTATCTTAAATAATAACACTATGATTACAAAATTCTTTGTAAATAATAAAAAATAAATTTAAATGGTTTCAAAAACATTGTCTATAATATTTTCTGGTTGATAGATGGCATCACATGAATTTCATTGTAACAAAAAAATTTCGATATTTAACTTCTCTTAATACATTTTCCTCTTGGTTTCTGTGTTTCATGGGACTCACAACATTGTAGATAACTAGTTGCGGAAAATAACCAAATATTTAGGGATGTATGTTTGTTTGAATTAATGGTGTCCTTATAAAAATGTGTTAATAGATTTAGAGGTTCTCTATGAGTTTGAATAACTCCAAAGTTGGTTTTATTTTTCTATTAAAATAATTACTTATCATAGTTCTCAGGTGAAATATATTTTCTAGTGTGTTTAAACACCGTGTAATGGATGTAGGGGAAATGCCAAAATATTTGTACATAGTGTGAAATGACTGCACCTTGGGTATTTTCTTCAGAATATGCATTTTTAATAGCTTGGTTTTTTTCTAAAATGTGGAATCATTTTTCAGTATACTTGAGTTATGTGGATTAAAAAAATTAACGGTATTCCACTCTTTTTATGCCTTTCAGGTTGTGATTTTAAGGCATCGTCTGAGTGATTTTTTTAATCTTCATGAGCTTTTGGATCTCGACCTCAGAGCACAACCAACAAATTTTTGGGACCTCATCTCTATCTAAATCACTTTTCATCATGATTAATCTCTATTTGGGTTGGTTTTCATCTCTCTTGGTGAGTAATCCATTTTGACTCCTCATTTTCATTCATCATATTATCTCCATTTTGTTATTTTGTTGGATCTATTGATCTATTATGATTATTGTCATAGATTATTTATGGATCCATCATGAAATCTTCTAATGAATTTTAACATATGTGATGGTTATTATGTAGTATGTGATTTCCCAATATTATTAGTTGTTTATTCTTCTCCACCATTCATTATTCATGATGAATAAATTCTGAAATATGGTTATTGATTATTTGGACTCTATTGTCATTTTTTATTCCATCTTCTTCGAAGATCGTGTTCCATGTGTGTGAGACCCTAGTTTTAGGTAGTATGTTCCAACTGTATTCAATTTTGGAAAAAATATATTTCTCTAGAATTATAAATTTATTAATAAATTTAATTGAATTATTTATTGATCGATTTTTGTCTGTGAAAATAGTTTTCTGATAAAAGGTGGGGTTTCCATAATTCTGATAAAGAAATGATATTTTCAAATCATTTTGATGTTGATTTTTAAAATGTTTTTCAATTATTTTTTGATTAAAGTTTTTCGAAAATAAAGAACATGAGAAGTTGGTTCTTATAATGACGTTTTAGAGTATATTCATCTTCTACATGTTATTAGGGGTTAACTCATGAGGTGTTCAATTGTTAACTAGTCATGTTGTTCTGGGGAATTGATATTGACATTGTTATGGGATTAACTTAGGGGGTGTCTCTCTACTACATAGATATGTGTTTTAAAGAATTGATTGTGAATTACTCATTGATTGAGGTATTATTAGTCTGTTAGCCTAACCTAGAGTGATAATTGGAGTGATGTTACCTATGCTTTGGATTTTACTATTATATCATATAATAATATGGTTTATGATGATATATGATGATTTATTTTCATTTATTTTATAAGAAATATTTTGTAAAAATGATATTATTTGATATTATTTTACATGGACTATTTTAGAAATGTGTAAAAATAGAAAATTAAATGTGTTGTAATTTTTTTGATATTAAATTTTTTATATTTTATATCATTCCTTATTTTCCATAATGACGATAATGCCTAAATTTTTATATAGAGACATTTTATTGAACACCTAGGTAGGATCCTAGTGATCCTGTAATTTCACACATTGCACACCCCATCATTAGTGTGTAAACCATTTTATATCTTTCGATTTAGGGAATGGTAAGGTTCCTTAGAGAGGTGGAAAAGTTTCTAGAAACGTTTCAGTGTATCTGGTGATAATATGGTTGTAGTTTCCCCATGCAATCAAATTGAGTACTTTTTTTCTATTTTTGTAGTCCTTGGATTTTGGGATTGTACTTTGGAATTTCTCTGACTACATTTTAGTTGAATATTTTTCTATTTTCACCTCTCAATTATGGAATATATCTATCAATTTTAGGGTTTCACTTTGTTATATATATATTTTTTTCTATATATTTTTCTTTAGATCGGGTAGAATATTTCCCTCCGATTGTTGTTTGATGCCTGAGTGTGAGTTCCTAGCACCTGGGGAAGAGGTATTCCCTTTGAGTATGTGAAAATTCAGTTCAGGTACTAGATTCAGAGGGTATCTAGGTCATATTTATCATAGTGTGGTATCATATGTCTATTTTCATTAAAATTCTATGTCAGGGATTCCTTGTAAACTATAGGTATGATAGTTGGGAATTGAGAGGTCCGTTGTGGTGAGGGTATGAAAAAATTATTCACTAATAGGACTCAAGTTACCATTGTATGTTGGGATGCCTATCTTGTATTTGTGTTCTTCATCATAGTCTTTTTTTACATATTTTCTATAGTTTTCACTGAGACTAGTATATTTTAACATCACTTATTTAACTAAATTGTGCATCAGAATGATGATATGATGTGTTTCATAAGTTCCGCATGAAGGAGTATCTGGTTCTCTTCAAGGTAATAATTCTATAAATCATAATTTTGTAAAGTTTATAATTCATCCAGTTTTTGTTGTCAACTAAAATGTGTTGTAATTCTCGAACACCAGCATTCAGGTACATCTAAGAGATATATGAATTGTTTTTCAATAATGATATTTATTTCAGGAAAATAAATTATATTTAAATAGTGTGAATGATCCTCTACAATATGATAGTCATGAAGGATTTGATTGGAAGGATTTCAAGTCCCATTTTTTTCAATAATATTATCAAGACTCTATAATTATGGAAATGTCTCTAGAGTTTCTATCTTTGTAGTAGGTAGAGTTTTTAGTTTGGTAATACACCAATAATTGTTTTTAGCTAGTTCATATCACTCCAGAGGTGGTAATGATTGACCTGTTGAAATATCATAAGTACCTATTGGTTTTGAAACTAGATATCTGATTGTTAGAATTTATTTGAAACATTAAATGTATGTAGAGTAAGTGGATAGGGTGGTTATGGTAGAGAATAATATGTATGGTGTGGTTGTGTATTATTACCCTTCCCTTCAACCTAGTGGAATCTTCAGTGGCACTCTAAAGAAAAAGTGGAATTGTAGAGATCATCATATGAGTGGTGGGGTGATTCTCAGCAATCGTCCTCCATTGCATATTCAGTTACAAATATAATTGGACATTAATATTTTATTAAATTGGAAAGGTTGGGCCCAACCAAAATTATTCTCATGCACATCTAATGTGTGTACAAATTGAGGATGTTTGGGTCATCTGTAGTGGTTTTATAAGGCGAGTTATATACCTTTTTATGGTCAAGGCTCATCAACTTAAAAGGCTATTATGGTGTATTCATATTCTATAAAGAGTACATGGCACAATCCATAGGCCCCAGGAGTAAAAAATATTAATGAGTTATATTATTTTATAGTGGTGGAAAATGTAGTTCCAGTGATAGTGAGAGGTACCATATTTATTGCATCATGAGTAGCAATTGAATTATTTAATAATGGTTCTTCCCACTCATTGATTTTTGACCATTTTTTTATATGATTTAACATAAAAATGATATCATATTTTTTGTTATGGAGTTAGATAAACCTATTGGGAAGAAGAAAATAGAATGGGTTTCAGTTCTCTTATTTTTATCTATCAATAATTGATACATATTTTGTTTGGGATTTCTTCATTCTGAATATGGATCTATTTTACATTATCATCAGTATGAATTATATTTTTTCTCATTATGATTATGTTTATTGTTACAATTTTTATGTATCATTATTTATATTCTATGGAATCTCATGTGTGTTTCATGGAGATTGGGATCTGAGATCTACTCATAGGGAAAATTCCCTCCCAAAGCTCAGCAGTTTTGTTCTTCTATAAGATTTGATCCCAACAACATTTATTTTGTTATTAATATTCCTATTATTATTCATAATTTTACTAATTTTTTCATAGAATATATATTTAGGGTTCTTTCAGATAAGTTGGTAGATATTATTATTGAATCGGTGTTAGGTAACCATTTAATTTTTATACCTTATTATCTAACTACAACAATGTATCTAAAAGAGATCATGATATAGTTGGATGACCAGAAATATAAATATTTTTCTTACCCTCATGTTTCACCATAGAAAACCTATGTTCTTATTTTTCTTGTACGAATATGGTTCATTCTAATAAAATGTGTACAAACAGATGTTGAACAAGGTAATGGTTATGAATTTGTATCATTTGCCTCATCTGGATGATTTTTTGATCATTTAAAGGGGGAATGTGGGTTTTGATGATCAATATACACTCATGTTACCATCTTCATTGAGTTTTAGAGCCTGATATACCGATGATGGTTTTCTTGATAAATTATGTCCATTATTAATATCATTTGATGTTATTTGGTCTGAATACACTTCATTAGTTTTTATGAGCCTGATGATTAATATATTCCATCAGTATATGAACAATTTTTTAATAGTTTTCATGGATTAAATTTTTGTTAGTTTTAGATTAGACCATGATATTGAGAACCATTTGATTTTGGATCTAGTTATCTTGAGAAGACACCATTTTTGTGGAAACCTTCGGAAATATAATTTCATGATTCATGATCTGATGTTCTTGGGATATTATATTTCAATGAATAGATTATTAGTGGGACCTGGGAAGGTGAAGTCTATTATTTTCTTTTTAAGATAAACATAATGTATTTCCTATTAAGATAATCCTTGGTCTTTATGGTTTTTACTGATGGTTCATCATGAAATTATCAATTTTGGCCTCTCATTTGATTTTTAATACTAGGAAAGGGGTTAAATTAAAATGAGATGCAAAGGGTATATCTTCTTTTGATGATATGAGCTGAATTCTATCATCGAATCATATTCCGATCACAAATAACCCTATTAAGGGGAATGTGTTTTTTTTGTGATTCTTATATAAATTTTTTGGGTTATGTGGTTATGTAGGATAATCATGAAGTATCATACCACTCTCTTCATCTTCGACTACATTATATAAATTACCCTACCCATGATTTTGACCTTGTCATGGTTATACATGTGCTTATGTGTTGGTGGAATTATCTATTTGATGAGAGTTTCACAGTATTTTTTTACCATAACATTTTCAGATATATCTTTTTATAGATGTACATGAATCTCTAACAATGATGGTGAATGGAATAACTTCAAACTTTTAACATCAAAATAACTTACACCATAGGTAATGGGAATTCTATATTACACGATATAAGTAGAAAAGTTCTATCATAAGATATTTTTGGAATCAAAAATGGAGTGGAACCCTGTGGAAATATTTTTTCAATTTCATGTGGATTCCCAAAAAGATTATTTAGGGTTGGTTATGACTAGTGTTTAGTTATCATCATATCTCATTGAGTTTTCACATTAGAATTAGTACTAGTATGAATAATTATGAGTAATTAAAGGAACTATATATAGTGGGGATAACATTTATGGTTTTCCTATCTCTTCAGATATTATTCAATTTTTTGGTGATTAGTTTTTAATATTAGCATATATTAGGTGCTCAGTTATTTTTGACATTCATTTTTCTTCATAGATCATTCATTAGAGAACTATGATGTCGTATTATTACATTAGACTATGATTCTACTAGGCTATTATAAAGTGAGACATTATTAATTATGTCTCTCTATTACACATTCTAATAGATGAATACTGAGAAATTTAAACCTTTCGGTTTTCTCAAACCCCATCCAGTTCAAGATTAGGAATTGGATGAGGTGTCCATTGATTTTTTATTGGATTATAATACACTCCCCAAATGATAAAATTTATCTTGGAACTGATCGATCAGATAAAAAAATTAACTCATTTCATTTTGATCAGAGGCACCAATAACATTGAAGATTTGGGTAAGTTATATGTGCATGAGGTCGTGAGGATATAGGAGGATCTTTCTCCCATTTTCTAATAGGCATCCTAGGATTACTTGGAAATTTGAGAGAATTCTCTACAAGGTTATGGGAACTTGGTTCAGGTTATGTAGTGCTTGTCATTCACATAAATACTTTTAGACCAACTGTATTATTCCGATATTGGTGGATATACTCCATTCCTATGTCTTAGAGTTTGGTGGATCTTGGGAAATCTATCTCAAACAAGTTGTGATTTAATCTAACAAGAGTTATAATTCATAAATTATAACGGATATCTATATGGATTTTTATTATAACCCTTGTAGACTACATATTTTTTTGTATATATGGTCAACGAATATCATAGTGTGGCCAAGTCATGTTCGGGAGATATCATAGAGGATTTAGTATATAAGTCTGAATCTTTTTATTGGTCAGGGATGAAGAAATTCGTATATAGAAAATTAGTGTCATCCTTTAGAGTTTTTTGTTGGTGGATGGGTTTTTTTGAATGATTCTCTTTAGTTGGTTCACCGTTGGCATAGAAAATAGAAAATGTTGCCTCCAATATATGTAAGACCATTAGATGTCACTATGAACATTCTGAAGGTTTCTTATTGGTTGTCATTGATGGTTTATTTGATGTAAATTTGTGTTTTTTTCCATATATCATAGCTCAAAAAATTCCATCATGATTCTTCTCACATTTGGATTTGGGATGAGATCACATTTGATCTAGAAGATTAAATTATGAAATATCTTTTATATATTGTTTAATCACAATTGGATGTCTTGTATGGGATGAAAATTCTATTGGTTTTAATGTTATGGAGGTATAGATAAAATTCCAATAGGGCACAGGATAACAAGTCATTGATTAGAGAGTAGTGGACTCACCTATTTTCCATTTATCATTATACCACATGACATACAATGAAAAAATAATATTTTTTTTATGGGATAGTTATGGTGACCATTAAATTGGTTTAAGGATTGATGTTTTATATCACCATGGATGGATTTTATATACGTATAAATTTATAAAACCAATTTTCAAATATGGGATATTATTTTTATAATCATGCATGTATTTATTAAGGTTTTACTGTGATCAAGGTATTCATATATTTGGATTGTTATATTAATATAACCATTATATTTTATACAGAATATAATTTTGATTTAGTGAACATCCTTCAAAAAATATTTAATTTGAATTGGGATAAACATATTTTGGATTAAACATATGGTAAACTATATATGGAATAGATTTAGGTAAACTTTAGATATAATTGGATAATGTGTTCTAAAAATTTTGATTTTGGAAAATATATAGACACATGTAGAATTAATTTTAATTCTAATAGTTTGTTAATTGTACCTCAAGAATAAAACAAATTTTATATATTCATTGGTTTAAGTACAAAATAAATTGGGAATTTATCATAGAATAATCAAAAGATGAAATTGTTCCTATGAAATAGAAATATGTCATTTATGTAAATATTTACATGGTCTTAGTCTATATGGTAAATAAATTCCTCAAATCCATGAATAGGATCTTGAATCAAAAAATTTATCATAGTACCTGAATTTATGATGAATCTAATTTTCCATTAACATAGTGTATATTTATTATATTGGGGTTTTTAACATTCTCTTGATCATTCACATTATTCTGATGAATGACCTATATCACCATTCATCATCATTCATCCATTACACTTTTCCTCCATGTTTATATCTTCACTTCCCACATATATTATCTTTTATAGAAAACTAATATTTTTAGTATTTTAGATAACCTGTCTACTTCCATTTCCCCATTACTGAGATTATTTTTTATTCCCCATTCTCACAATGTCGGATTTGAAGAATGGTAATTTATAATTTCAAGCCCATAAATATTGATATCAATATTATATTACTATGATGAGATTTATTTAATGGAGGTAGAATGTTGGAAACCATGATTTTAAAATAGAATCATTATCTTATATAGATATATAAAACAAAATACTAATATTAGAAGAAAATGTATTTACCTAATAATATATAATAAATTTCTTTTTAAATAAATGTAATATCTTTTGTAACATAAAATGATCTCAACATTAGGATTGAACAAAATGTGATTCTTTAATAAAATATTATTATTTAAAAATTATTATTTAAACATATCCATTAAGATATTAGTTATTAATACAAATATTTAAATAATTAAAATAAATGTTTTAAACATGTATAATATAAATCCAATGGTTATTAGTTTATTATAAATAAAATAAGAACTATTTTAATGGGAATGAAATTTATTCTGAAGAGATGCATTCTTTTGAAAGGTGGGTTGGTCATGCTTCGTGAAGATATTTTAAATTTAATATTAACCACAATTAGAAAAAAAAATTGAAAAAACATCTCTTTTTAAATATACATTTCATTTTTATCTTTTGATAATTTTTTGATAATTTTTTGAAAATATTAACGAGTTGAGGAATTGTGAAAAATAATAAATTCATTTGAAAACTAAATTTTGTTTAAATAATATACATTGTTAATTTATATTTAAAATTTGTTTAATACGAAAATTTGTTCAAATATATTACAATTTAATTAATTTAGTTCATTGGAATCATTTCAATATTGAATTTTGATGTCAACCCACTCAATACTTAAGAGAATTTTAGTGATCCAAAATGGTCATATAGCCTGTGGGCTTCCTAGGTATGGGGATGATATGGGGTGATGTAGGAATAAAAAATGATATGAAAAAAGGAAAAGAAGATTTAATCTTGAATGGTTGTAGGACATGGTGGGTTGATCATTTGGGGGTTTTGGCTTACACATGTTCTCGATTTAGAAAAAATAATTTGTAATATATGTTTCTTAACATTTTAGTTTTTTAATAAACAATTATTATTAAACCATAAAATATTTTTTCTCACCATAATGGTGATACGATATCACCATTAATTCACATGCGAATTTTAAATAGGTGTATATTTATTATTATAATAGGATATTATTGTATTTATAGAATAATTATTAACCATGTTTACATTGTCTTTCATCCCACCTCTCGAAAAATAGATCCCATATCCCTGAAACATGGTTTCAATTCAAAAAGTGTTATTACAATCATACTTTTTTGGGTCATTTTAATTTTTTTATTATTTAATATTATATTTTTATTAAGAATATAGTAAAAAACCTCCTGGAAACCCTAATAGAATTCTCTAAAACCATCCATTACCTATTGATTTGTCATTTATTCACATTTTTTTCATTTTCATTACCATGCAACTAACATCCTTATTCATCTCCCATCATCGATCACTCTCTTAATTTCCACCACAATAATTTTACACTACATCAGTGTCACTACATGACACCATTAACCCATAGAAAAAAAGTTTTGTCACATCTATTAAAACTCTAGATATTAAAAATATTTACTTCTACCTAAAATACAATTAGTAATGAGAAAACATAAAATATTTAAAGGATTATAAATATTATATTTTTCTAATATACAACCAAGCGTGCAGGATACCTGTTGGATTATACAGGATGGAAAATGATTGGAATTTTTTGTTTCCATTATATAATATCTTTTATGTACATACCCACATGAGCTCACACATTCACGGGATGATCCATCCTATCCTAACCCACATGTTCTATATTACTATAATGTTTACTCTTTGAAAACTCACATTTTTTTGGCCACTACGAGTATAATTTAAATTATATTCTTCCACATCAATGATTTAAATTTAGAAAAATTGATTACATAATTTAAATAATAATAATTTATATTATCTAATATGTTAAACATATTCTTTTCCCATTATTACTTTTAAAACCGTTAAATCTAATTATCTCATCTAAAATTAAAATGGTTAACACAGAGGTTAATCAAAAAATTGAAAAAAGATTAAATGACCATAAAACTAGTCCAAAACCCATTTAATAGAATATTGTTTACCTTATCACCATTTTGTTTTGATAATTACTTATTTTGGAAGAATTTGTCTTGATAAACACTTTGTTGAAATTGATTCTTTTCAAAAATACCATTTATTTCGTCTGCTCAACTTATAAAAGGTAAACATTTATCATACCCAATACAGGCTTCTAAAAACCATTTGGATTTTTAATTAAGTACCCAAATAACTTTATTACGTCTATAAAAAATTTATAATGTACTTTAATGGATCATAAATCTATTCTAATAATGTTTTAGGTAAAACCTAAAGAGGTTTCTCAATTAAGAGTTAATGATTTTTACAATGTGATTTCAGTTTACTTATTCTTATAAATCAATATTATTTTTTCCAAATATTAAATAATAATGATACAAAAATATCCTATATACTATGATTTCATTATGTTAAATTTATAACCTATATCTATAAAAACTTCCATCAAATGGAAAGTGAACTGATCATGTGTATGACGAACTACTGCATGGAAAATTTATGAAGATTGTTTTCCATCACAAAATTTAAAGGTTGGTTATAATAATGTATTTAACAAATTTATAGGATATTTATAACATTATTATAATTTTTAAAATTTTAAATCTCATAGAACTTTTTACTTTCTATTTCATAGAGGATACAATAACGATGCTCATTTGTAAGGTGTATTACAACCTTTCAAAGCGATGTTATTCATTTCTCACATAAATATTACATTCAAATTATTAAGGATAATAAAAATTAATATATTTGATATATATTAATTAAAAATAAATTCGGATATATAATACCACATTTAACTATTTACCTTCCAATCCATTGGAAAATAATAATGTCGTGCATGTGTATGTGTAAACTACCTTCTCGACATAGTAATGTGAAATGTAATTAATTTTATTATTACATAGATAGTATTAATAGTATATTTTATTAATATAAATAATATATATAACACAATAAGCCTTATGTAATGTTAGTTTGATATTTATTTTTTTTTCATCCGTTGAGAAAAATGGAAACAACATTTATGCGCGAATACATCCTACAATCTCAATGAATGGTGTAAGAAATTTTTAATCTCTCGATTTAATAAATAATTATAAATATAGTTATAATGAATATATATGATATTTATATCTTGGTTAAAAAAATTATCTTCTGAAACCATTTTCAAATTCAAATGAAAAGGATTAATGAAATAAAACATACTTACGAAATGAAGCACTTATCAACAAAAACAATGATTTTTTAAAACAATAATGATTATCTTATTAATGAAAATAATTAAATCATATATAAAATATGATTGATAAGAATTTTGGATGCATATTAAAGGATTTGAACCTAGTTTATGGATTTCTCTTCTCATTATTACTTTTTTGAGATATACGAAATTTTCACAACTTATTTATTAGTGTGGGGTACATAATGTCCATTTTAATTTTTTTATATCACCAATATATTTCTATTCATGGTATTTAGATTTAAATATATAGTTAAATCATTAATTTTTCTTATGATTCAAATGTTACAAATATGGTAAGGGTGTATTTCCTAATCACATCATTATTCGGGATTATTTCTTTTTACGTTTCACTTGGGGTAATTATTTTATATTTATATATATAAATTAATATGGTCACTTTTTTTATGGATATTCATTATCTTTTTGTCGTAATAGTACCATTTTTACACTCTTTGTCACTTAACTCTCGTGTGACTATCTATATGGAGTTATTTGATCATTATTTATGTCATCCATATTATGCACAACTTATTGATTAAATATAATGTGTTTATGTTTTTTACCATTCCATATTGATTATTCATATTTATTTGTTATATATTAATCTATATTCAAAAAAATAATTATAATTTCATCTCACCCTTTTCTTATGTCTTATTTTTACATTGGATACCAAGATGTGTTTTATGATTGATATACAGTGATACTCTAATAGGAATAATGAAATTATCAATGAAAAAATATTTGTATATTATGTTTTCAATTATCTGGAGAATATAAATTAAAATTCTATTTTACTAATACTACAAAAATATTCCGTAGGTTTTTCATTTATTACTTATATAATATTCTAGTGTAATAAAGCTGAAACAATATCTAATTTACTAGAGTTGGGATCATTATAGGAAAATATAATGTCTAAAGGTGCATTTAGGATGCTTTACAAAGGTTTAAAAATGAATCTCTATAGTGACTCACTAAACTACTTAAATATATTTCCTTATATAAATTTTTATGTATGACTAAAATAAATAGTATACCATACAATAAATAAGATTTTTTTTCAATTCATCATGTGAGAGAAGTAAACCATGAAACTTGACCATACTTGGCATTGATAATGATTGAAATAGAAGAAAAATCGTGTCACGATCTTGAACCCTACCTTGTTACTCAATGTAGTGTTGCATACCATATCATAATAAATAAATCTATCACTTAGGGTATTCCACATACATAACATCTATATTAATGTTTTGGGTCTCACCTTTTACCCTTTAACTCATGCATAGATGGTATATTGTATTATTCATAAAGAAATACTATATCAACATTTCGGGTCTCACCCTCTACCCTTTAAATCATGGCTGGGTCAATTACTAAATATCATTCTTATAACAACTCCCAGGTTTCAAATCTACCACCACCATCCCACTCTTAGTGGGTCTCAGTAAAATATCATTTCCTAAAACCCTATCAATAAGTTTGGACCATTCTATCAACCTCTCACTCATTGTGAGTCCTCAATTATACTCTCATAGCACATTACATCAACCGATCCCCTCCCACTCAATGTTGGTATCACAATCACTTCATGGAAAAATAACCAATGACTCATATCTCTATAATCTAGAACCCTATCACAAAAGGTAGGATTCATCATAATATATCTTTATCAAAAATAGGATTATGATTAGTAAATGTACGAAAAAAAACCATGCCAATATAACACATCTAAATACATAACCTGTCTCGTATGGATAAGAACTAACTCTTTCCAATGATATCAATCCATCAAAATGATATAAAACTATCTTACAACCTATAATTACTTGTTCATGATCTATTACCATGAAAAAAATAATTTCCTTTCAAGAACCCACCTCACTGATTAATATCATAATCCAAACTCAAAGATGAAATCTCCAAACACAAAATCTATCAATATATTTATTTCAAATAACAAAACAAAAAATATATTTCACAGTATCAATATGATCCCTACCCTTGATACTTATTTTCACCCATCACAAAATAGTGATCCCATTTCATGTAATAATTAAACATTCTTTTCCTCAAGTGGTTAGGTAACATTTTCCCATCCAAATCCCACATCAATTACCTTTTTAGATCCCAATAAATCATGACTTATTATTTTTTGTAAATCTTAGAATAAGTTATTTTCCATGACACACTAAAAAAACAATGTGTTTTTCCCATATAATATATCATGTTAGAGATATCTCAAGATATATTTCATTGGAAACCCTTTACAACATCCATCAAAATTCTAATAATGACTTATCATAAAAACAAATTTCAGCTAGACTGGTACACACAAATAAAGAGAACTCCCAACTATAATTGATATCTGTAGACCTGAAAGCCATATATTATATTTGTATGCCTAACATTCCTACTTAATACTGTTTTAAAAAATAAATATAGGTATTCCCCAACCAATCTATGTCCATGAGATCATTTTTGGCCTTATCTCAAATTAAATGTAACTCCTTCCATCTTGGAAGTATTCCTCCATATGGATTCAAGTTTATAAAAAGGAATGAAAGGATTTTTTTTATTATTTATAAGGATAAATTCATCCTCTATCAATCCATTTATAAGTTACTCAAAGACAAAAAATCATGAATGAATATATAGTAGTGTATAATCATGGATATTCTTAATTATTATAGGTATCACAAAACACTTTAAAGGATTCACCATCCTCAATCAACACCCACTAAGCCCCCAGTAATACTAAACTATACCGTGCCAATATATCACTATTACATAATCTTCAAATTGATCGATATTTAAAAATAATTATTTTTACAGTTTATTTTTATTGTTTAACATAATATGTCATGGAATAATCTCCTAAATCCCACTATGATATCCAACACCACTGAAACCCCAACCAAAAACATATGGAAGGAACAAAACACACCCATAAAACAACTTAAAATACCTATAATTTGATTTTAAATCAATCAATAATTTATAAAAAATAATTTATGAAATAATAAAAATAATTTATCGGTGACATACCATAAGAGAAAAGGTAAAAGGAAATGGGTGTTCTGATTATTAAGGGATTTCCTATCAATTATATGAAAAATCACAACGTTTGATATGATTCAACCATGATTCTATGGAATCAAAACAGAACCTCTAGGTTATAGTAACCATAAATCATTAACAAAAGAAAATAAGTAATTATAAAAAATTTATAAGTAGTTCATATATTAAATGGATATAAATCAATCCACCAAAAACACTCCTCATCACATGGGATCATATTGAGGAAGAAGGTGGTAGGACTCAACCAAATAACCATTTTTTGATCTGCATATCAATCAAAATAACAAGTTAGACTAAATGGGTATGATGATTCTACCCCAATTTAAAAAATTGTTATCATGCACATTATAACAAGATCCATGGGGGATAAAATGAAACACCCAATATAAAATCCCCATCCTATACAACCCAACGTTACCAGAAATGTACATAATGTGACATCAGCCTTGCCTCCCAATATATATATCAGTGGCAACTAACTACCACTAATAGTCTAATAAACCACATTGGGGACTATAAATTCTAGTAACATAGAAAATAATAAAAATTGATAATAAAATGATCAATTACATATATTAAAATAAAATAAATCTTTTGTAATTATAATACAATGAATAAATAATAAAAACATATCTATGATATATCAAAATTTTATTATGTGGGAAGTTTTGTATAAACCAAAATAGGTCCCCCAATATGTATGACCCTAATATTTTTGTATATATTAGATTAAATAAATATATTTTTGAATAATATGTGATATAGAAACAACAAGATGACTATGAATAATTATTTATCAACAAAATACGTCAATATAATACATTAGGGTTACAAAACATTCAAAAAATATAAATAAACCCTCATTAGTATTTGATATGAAATAATGTAAGAAAATTTTTATATTCAAAGGTATCATTTTACAATGAAATTGAATTTTCAATATATGATTTAATTTTATTTAAAAGAAATATTTTATAAAAATAAAATTTTTATTTTCCTAAATGGAAATAATTTTTCAATTTAGCATGCCAAATGTATATTGGGAATAATTTTTTTTATTTTTCTAATATAGTAAAATTTTGGTTGAAAGGTAAAATATTCCATTTTAACGGAAAATTTCGTTTTTATGATATTATGATAATATTATAAATACTTTAATGTTTATGAAACATTATCTTATATACAAAATATATATTTAAAATGTAATATGATTAATGTAATTTTTTAATTTTGATCTTCAAAAATATTGATTAAATTTATTAAAATGTAACTAATGTATTCATTCAAATAAAAACTACATTTACTTATTCTACATTAATATGGATTTAACTAGGATCCATTGTATTTTAGTATAGTTTTAAAGTAAAAAAATTATCTTATTTTTCAATCTAATCAAATAAATTCTTTTGTAGTCAAAATTATTATTGATTTTTTATTATATCACTTTTATTAATGGAAAGGTATTTTGTAAAAAAGTTTTTTTACAAAATATTTTGAAATGTCTTTTTAGAGAATTCGAAAATGAATATTATAAAATTTATTCAATATTTGGGATTATAATTTACTAATTTGTTAAGTATTTCTATTTCATTTTCAGTTATAATGAATAGTAACATTGGTAAATATTTTTCAAAATTTTAAGGGTTAAAGGGTTTAATGACTGTGGCTAAACTAAAATACAAGGCCTTAGAAATATCTGAAACATATATAGATATTATTAGATGAATGAATTTGGAATATAAATTCTCCTAAATTAAAAATTGGACTGAATTGGATCCAATATCGGTGGAAAATACATTTAATATATTTTAAAGGTCCTAATATTTACAATGGAGAAACACCTCTAATTTACAATAAGACCCCCCCCCACCCCCAATTTATTTACACAGATTGAGGATTATATATTGACCCAAATAATTGGTCTAAAACTCTCATTCCCCAGTCATAGAGGCCTTATACTCACATATAGTCCAATCCTAGAAGGATTAATGTGTAATTCATTGGAAGAAAAACAGGGATGATGTATATATCATTATGAAACTTGTTCATGTTTATTTCTTCTTATACAACCATAATATATATTCTAAAATTAATAATGAAATTAAAAAAGTATCATTATTATAATAAAATGTCAATATTTTTTTGGAATAAATATTTTTAATATTTTTTCCATCCATTGTAAAATGAAAATGTCTCTCATGCGTACATGTGGAATACAACCTCCAGGAAGTAATGTATTTCATTTTTCATGGAAACCTCACATGAATGGTTATAAATATGTATTTAATGGATAAGTATTTTTTTTTACAAATTAAAATTCTATTTATATAAAATTTTACAAAATTATTTAATCACTCATTCATTGGAAAATGAAAATGTGGCTTGTGTGTAAGTGTGGACTACCACATCCATGAAGGGATATTATTTGTTTCTCATTTTCTATTCATATGGATAATCATCAAGATTTACTTAAATAATATATATTATATTATTATTAATATTCGGATTATATAATGGTAAAAAATTATCTTCTTTATTTATTTTCATCAAATAGAAAAATAAACATTTTTCTCAAACATATGTAAAAAACTACTTTCTCTGTGATAAATGTATTTCATTTTACATGACAGTATTTCATGGATAGTTAAAAAGTTATGTTTAATATGAAGAAATAAAATTATAAAAATTTCAATATTTTGGATATGATTAAATGATGAACAACATACCAAGACATCGGCCACTAAATCAAAACATGCATCGGAAATAAGAAAGAAAACTCATAAAGGTTGATTTTAACAAATAATTATAAGTAAACGAGAAAGAATATATTATGAGTGAATGGTATCTAGTAATAAATATTTAAAAAAAAAATTGATATGGATTTATAATAATTATATATATTTTATATATTAGGTTATAATGCTTTTGAGTAAGTAGATATATGGGATAAGGAATTTCCCATCATAATTTCTATATTTTGAGACTTTAGCCATTTTTTCCAGGTCTTTTGTTTTGGGTGATTAATAAGATACAATGTAGATGTATATTTTCATTCATTTCATGAAATAAACTGAGTTTAAATTATATTTCATTTCATCTATAAGATTTTTTTGTTTTACATAATATTAATATTTAAGATAGTTTCCTTTAAAATGATATATCAAATTGTTAATTTAGACCATTATCCCTCAAAATACATGTTCCTTAAAATTCATGAAGAACGATATAATTTTTTATTAATTTTATTTTTAAATAATTTTTAAATAATTAATAAGTTCATTATAATGTATTATAATATAATACATTTTATCATTTGGTGTAAGAACTTCTAATACATTTAATAGAAGAACAAATGAATTTCATTTACTATTTACTGCATGTCTAACTTTCCCCTTGATCATGGACTATATTCATTGTCAAGATTAAAATGGATATTTCGATAGTTGATAAAAGGGTATATTATTTATTTTATTTAGTAAATTTTTATTTATTAAATTTTTTAATATAATATAATATTAATTCTCATTTTTATGAGATAAATTAAAGTGCAATTCCTTATGGACTCAAATTCAAATTAATATTTTTTAATGTTTTAAATGAATGATTTAATATGTTTTATTCAACATATGGTTCTTGTACATTATATATGATGATCATTGGGTATGATATATCCCTCCAATCTATTTTTTAATGATATTATTTCAATATAATACATAATAGAATTTATTATGGTGACCATTACATTATAATGATGAATGTAATGTTTATTATAAGAGTAAAATTAATTTTATGTCACATGGTACTTATATGTTTTTATAATATTTATAATTTTATTTTGGGGAAATATTTATATTTTATAATATAAAAATTATTCTTATGATATAAAATTTTGTTTATGATCTTCTAAATGTCAAAGGAGTTTTTTCAATGAAATGTTTTTATGTTTCTTCATAAACCTCAATAGAATATGATTTTATACATTATTCATGATATCAAATGTTTTATGAAAGTATTTGGGAAATAATTTTCAATTCATAATTGAGAAAAAAAAAATTATCTCAATGTATATTTTGTAAAATGGAAAATTTTCATAGTTATTTTCAGGTTTTTGAAAAAGTGATTACTAATTTTTGAATATTTTTATATTCTTTAATGAGAATTAATTTTATCATCCCAGATATTTAAATGTTTTTAAGGGGTGTTATGATGTATAATAATTAAGTAAATTTTAATGGTGACACATATTTAATAATAAAAAAATATCATGTATAAAAAATCAGTGTAAACATAAGAACCACATTTTTTTTAAATAAAATGTATACTATACGTCAATATATTATTTAAAATGTATTGTTTTTCATAATTATTGAATATTGTAAGCCTAAAAGATCCTATAAATACATTAATGTGAAACCCTTGAAATAAATTATCTAAATTTGGGTTGATTATGTTACGGTTTTCTATACCTTATATAAAATATACTATGTTGATAGTGGTTTTAGAACAAAATTTTGGCTTATTGGTTTAAAGAATTATATTTTTAAACAAAGAGAGGTCTTACATAACTTTTTATTTTTTTTATTCCATTCTATAATAAGTTATAATTATTCTATAACCACAATTCATAGTATATTTTTTTGGAAAAAATGGTTATTTACTCAAATTCAGAAGATATGAAAATAAGATGACACGGTTAAGGATATCATTTAGTTTTCCTACACAAATAATTCTTATTTTGGTTTATTTTTTATATAATCATTTTAATGGACTTGACCTTCCTTGTCCATTACTTTCCCAAATTTTAAGTGTCAGGTGTCCTAGAAACCATCGGTGAGTTAAGATGATGTGGGTGTTAGTGGCAACGTGTCACCATGGGTCACCTATCAGTGCCATTGATCAGTCTCACCAGTCAGTTCCACCAATCAGTCTCACAGATCAACCTCACAGATCATCTTTACATGATCATCATTACATATCCTCTCTATCGGTTTTACCGATCGGTGTCTCACTGATCTATCTCACCAATCGGTTTCACCCATCGGTCTCACTTATCGGTTTCACCCATCAGTTTCACCCATCGATTACACTGATCACTTTCACCCAATTTGTTTCACCTATTCAGTTTCACTTATCAGTTTCACCCAATCTGTTTCACCCATCGGTTTCACCCATCTATTTCACGGATCGGTTTCACGCCATCAGTTTCACCCATTGGTTTCACCGATAAGTTTCACTGATCATTTTTACCCATTGGTTTTACCCATCAGCTTCCCATATTAGTTTTACTGATATGTTTCACCAGACAAGTTACACTAATTTTATTTACCTGATCAGTTTCACTGATCAGCTTCATGGGATAATCTTCTCTCGATAAGCTTCACCTGATCATCTCAACCGATCGGTTTCACCGATTAGTCTCACCGATCATATATATAATGGTATCGGGGTTTCCTTCAACAATTTTTCTCATAACACCATTTTTAATTATTTTAACATTTTTAATGTTGTTCAAGGACATTTTTATTGCCATAAACAATGTTTTAAATCCCATATGAGTGGGGAGACCGTCAATGGACATGTTTTCCTCTCTTTAATTGAAATCATTTAAAGCACAACAGTTATGGCCACCCCTCCTATTAGAATTATTAAATAATAATTAATTTCATTGTGTTTTATTTTCCAACCGCATGGGGAAACCAAAATCCACCTTTAAATCCATTCATGATTTTCATATCCTGTAATTGCAAGATCTCACCCTTTTACCAATCTAGAATTATTTCTTTCTTTTTCTTGGATGGTTTCTTTCATTCCTTGGTTATTTTAGAGTCCCCTTTCCGGAGGCTAGTGGGGCACCTATTATGGATCCATTCCTGCTCATTTGTGGAGTCCTCGGAGTTTATCACATGCAATAAGCTCATACCTAGTTATTGGCATGAGGATAAAAACTTTTATCATTGATCCTCCAAGTAGGGTTATTATTTTGTCTCTATTTACTATATACCATACGAGGTTGGAATGATGATTTCACTACAGGGAAGTATGAAACCAAACCTTAATAAATATAATAAATGGTTTTAAATAATTAAGTAGTGTGTTTGATATTGTTATTGTACAATTTTACCTGGGCTTATATGATGTGAATTGTATGGTCTTCTATCCACCAAAAATCATGGATATTGGTGATCCTTAATTGTACACTAATGAACCTCTATTTTATTTATATTTTTTGTGATTGAATAGATATAACATGGAAACCATTTAATCACGTAAACTTGGTTGATTAATTGTATGACCATTGGATAAGAATAATTTTGTGGTCACCTGTGTTAACCAGACGGAGAGATGGAACTAAAGAAATGGTGTGTTTATATCAATAAAATAACTTTATCTATTCTAATGATGTGTATGGTTGTTCTTCTTGATTCTTGTGAGGTGACATGGATAGGGATGAGAGACACTATTGTGGTATAGTTGTTCAGTTGTGGATCTGTTGCTATGTGGGGCCGTATGGTGGCGCTTGGATTGGTTCTAGAACATCGAGGGGGCTCACGGATCACTTTTGTGGTTGTAACATTACATGAGAACTAGGTGTGAATGATTAATTTGGTGCTCGACTCTTTTTTCATTCCTTGTCTTGTGTCTATTCCAGTAAGTTTCCCAGTAGTGAAGAATTATTTAAATGGAACCACTGGAATGTGATAACAATAAAGGGATCAAAGGGGATTTGTTTTCAAGGAATGAGTTGTGTCTTTGTTGTAGTCGTTGTCCTTTTAATGAATTAATGGTAACGAGGGTGTTTATGTGTGGGATGGTTTTGGAACCACTAGGTTGGAATTAGTGCTTATTTACCTATAGGTATAATTTAGTTGTTATGTTTCTTTTCCATGCCCCACCCAAGTTGATCAATTTTTTCCACACACCCCTATTTCATGGGGGAGGGTGTTTTTTTCCAACACACCTATGATTGGATGGTTATTATCTATTTTTATGATCCCTTACCCAAGTATCCCAAGACTCTTCAGGTAGGATGTGACGGTCTGGGGTCAATTTTAGGCTAAGATTCTTCGGTCCAGGTACGTTGTGGTGGTTGGCCCAGGTGTGTTCGGGTAGGATTATTCCGATGTGTCATTGGTGTGAGGCCCAGGTGTCTTCGGGAGTGGTAGTTGTTGTTTGGGACCAAGTGTGTGTGGGTGTGGTTACATGTGGTATTTTTAACCTTGGTTTTTGAAAGAAGGATGTCTGGTTATTGTAGCCTAGGTGTGTTCGGGCAGGGTATGGCAGTGGGACTACGGTGAGAATGGCGGGGGACATTTGATGTGTAGGATGTTTTTCAATAACCATTGTGATAGTTGTGCAGGGTACCAAATTTCAATGTGCAATTAATATTACATTACATGACATGCTTAATTTGGGTAGTTTGATTTGGTGAGGTTTGGGGGGATCGTTTCCTTGCTAGGTGCTTTGGTTATCTCTTTTTTCTCACAGAGAATTTGAATGCCACCCCACTTGTGCACGAGATCTTTTCGTTTTCCCTACTAATTATACATGTATTCTCACCATACGTATATAAAACTTCTTTCAGGTTTCCCTGAGGACTTCGAGGACTATGTCAGACTCAATTAGCTCAGACGCAGGGACCATTGATGTCATCGGGTTCCTTTTCTTTTGGTACTTCCCTTTAGAGTCTTATGTATTTTTTGTAGCACATATTATTGGAACATGCATATGGGAATGGATAGTTTTAGATTTACATTTACTTACACATTGGTTTTTGTTAGGAGTTACTGTCTTATATTCTGATCCTACTAAATAAATATAGTAATGCATTCTATTTTACATGTGATAATATACACATGGTGCAATTTTCCACTCCGGGGCTTATTGAAGGTGGGTCTAAGGGTTTCTTATCTATACTTCAACTTGGGGAAGGAAGGGTTTGGCAATCTGTTGTCCCTTCCCTCATCTTGGTGAAAGTGGGTTGTGAAAGAATGGTAACATAGGAGATGGTTGAAAGATATGATGGATTTCATAGTTGGGAACAAGGAAGATTGCATGGGATGGTATGGAAATAGTGATAGGTAATCTCGGTGTGTGAAATAGGATAGGGAATATTGGCTGGGACATGAGATTTTAGGGGGCCTCGTGATTCGATGCAAGAAATAGGGACCTACTGAATGACCTAGTAAGGATATATTTATTGAATTGTAAAGACCCTAGGAAAGGTTCATGCATCATAATGACTTGTGTTTCTATTTGTTCTGAGAGTTTTGGAAATTAAGAAAAAAACAAAATAAGAACAATTTTTAAGAAATCTTCTAACTACTTTGGCTTAGGCCTTCCTTATTTACCTTCCATCTATGGAACTCAGACGATGAACATGGGTAGTGCGAGGGATCAAGGCCCAAGAGGCTGATTTGGATGGTCATCCAAGAATTCATCGAGAGGAGTATAATAACCAGTAGAATAGGGTGATTCATTCCTTTCAGTGGAAGCCCCTCATAAAGTACAATGGTAGTGTCTCCAACAAAGAGACAAAGAGCTGGCTCAATAATATAGTAATATATTTCATCTTGATCCGAGCTCTGATAGATTACTAGGTTCATCTAGTTGTATGCTAGATGTGGGTATCAACACGTTAGTGGTGGACACTTTATTTTGGGGGGAAGAGGGAGGATGAATTTTTATGGGTTAACTTCGAGGGGGAATTTCGGGCTGAATTCCTCTCTTCCACGATGAAGGTGAAAAATAGGCAAGATCTACACTCCCTTCAGTAGTGGAGCATGTTAGCTAGGGAGTTAGTGATCTAGTAAAATATATCCTTCATTTTTCTCTAGGCATTTTTCTAGACGGTGAGCCTCAGGTGAGATGTTTAGAAGAGGCACTCTGACTTTCTCTTCAGTAAGTTGTTACTCCCTTCACCCTACCGAAGTACATGGAGATTCAAAAGAAGGAAAGAGTTGTAGAGAGGATGCACACGTTGGTAGGTGTTCTGTGAGAGGGGTGCCAGTTGGGCTCATCAAATGGGAAGGCCTTCAGCATCATTCCTCCAACACTAGGGCCTTCTCAGTTTCGGCTAGTGGGGAGCAGGCCCCAATAATTCCAGTTTCGATCTTCTGGTCCTCGCTCTTTCCCTATGGGCCTACGGACGATGTGATTCATCTATGGAGTTTTTGGGAACCTTCGTAATCAGTTCCCAGACCATGTGAAGTACTGAGGTGGTAAGCAATTTTATCTCCCACCTCAACAGCAGCAGTTTCAACCAGGCCATTTCAGCAGCAGTAGTAGGGACATTGACCTACCGCTCCTCTGTGAGAAAACGTTACAGGAGGAGTCTGACCTCAGGGAACTCCTTAGGGAACTCGAATAGGGAATGTTCATGGAGTCATCTGATAGCCTAGGGGAAGTGGAGATGGACGTGGGTATTTGCATTCCACAAAGGCAACACTTTTGGAAGGGCTGGAAGTCGTATCAGGTATGATCAGCTTGTTTTGCACTCATGCATGCGCCTTGTTGGATTCAGGGGCCTCGAACACCTTTGTAACTCATGTTCTAGCCCATGCCTTAGTCCTAGATGTAGAGAGACTCTCTATGCCCCTAGTATTGAGTACTCTAGTTTGGGGTCATACAAACCTATTTGATGTTTGTTGAGGATGCAGACTGATGTTGGGGCCACATCAATCTAGTGGGGATCTCCTTCTGCTAAAAATGAAGCCATACAAGGTAAACCTAGGCATTAAATGTCTATTTTATGTGCGTTCTATTATTTACTACTTCTGGAGAAGATTCATTTTCGCCAATGATGATGGCCAGCGTGGGGATTTTGTAGGCAAACCAAGTTGTTAGGTGGGGAGATGGCGTATGGAGCCTCCTCTTTCTAAGTTGGCCAACATTTTATGGGAATCATTGGATGATATGAAGAAGGATGTTCTGGGAGTTTTCAGATTGTTCTTGGACGTTTTTTCAAAGGAGGTTGTGACTCTACCCCCCTTGACGAGATGTTGAGTTCAGTATAGACATACGACTCGGTGCCCATCCAATTTTGATGGCTGTTTATTGGATGGATCCTCTTGAGTTGTGGGAGTTTTGTATTCTGATTGATTACTTGAAGAAGAAGGGTTTCTTCTGACCAATTATGTCACCATGGGTGATTCGATCTAATTCATGAAGAAGGATGATGGTGGTATCAGGATATGCATAGACTACAAGAGACTGAATCAGGTAACGGTCAACAATCGTTACCCTCTCTTGAGTATTGACAATCTCTTTGACCATCTTAGGGGAGTAATTTTTTTCTCTAAGATTTATTTGTAGTCTCGGTATCACCTGTTATGGGTGAAGGATAGTGATATTTTGAAGATGGATTGCTGGTTCACAAATGGGAACTTTGAGTTCTTAGTCATGTCGTTCGGTGTTACGAATGCACCGGTTGTGTTCATGGGGCTCATGACCACTATTTTCCATGTGTTTCTTGACCAGTTCATCATCGTGTTCATTGATGACATTTGGATCTACTCAATATCAGAGGAGGAATATACTAAGCACCTCAAGATACTCATGGATATTCTTCTACATCACTAGATTAATGGGAAATTTCCCAAGTGAAAGTTCATGACATGATAAGTGAATTTCCTTGGACATGTGGTGTCTCAGCAAGGGGTAGCGGCTGATCCAAAAAACGTTGAGGTGGTTTTTTATTGGGAAGAACATAAGAATGTGATGGTGTTTCATAGTTTTCTGGATCTTTAAGGCTATTTTCATATGTTCTTTCCCCGACATCTCTCGAGTTACAACTCTTTTGACAGCTTTGACCAAAAAGGACCAGGCCTTCGTGTTGAGTGAGCAGTGTTGGGTAGCTTTCATCTATCTGAAAGAAAGGTTGGTCAGCGCTCTATTTCTCAGTTTTCCAGAAGAAGGGGTGTTGTATAAGGTGTTTTGGGATGATTCTAGATTGGTATAGGGTGTGTGCTGATGCAGCAGTGGGGAGTGATCTCTTAGTGGTCTATGATGTTACATCCTCATGAGCGTAACTATGCCACCCCTGACCTCGTTCTTGCAGTAGTAGTGTCCGCATTGAAGTTGTGTTGGAATTACCTCATCACATAGAACAATTTGGTCTTCACATATCATGATAGTTTCAGGAATATCGTTAGACAGTGGGACCTAAACTTACGACGAAGAAGGTGGGTGGATTTTCTTTTGTACGAAAACATTGAGATCTCTTACCGTGAAGGAAAGGGGAAAATTGTGGCTGATTTCTTGAGCAGGAAGTCACTGAGGGAAGTTGTTCAAGAATTTGTGGATGCTTAGAAGGCAATGGAGGGGTTGCATACCCTACATCAAGAAGCAAGGGTGGGTGGTGGTAGAGGTTGCCTATTCCAGATGAAATTTCAGCCCTCTCTATTGTGGCAGGTGGAGGAATCTCAGTGGGGAGACATAGAGAGTGAGGTAATGCATGATTGGGTTAACAAAGGCAATACTCCATAAGGGTGGTCGGAGGATGGTCAGAATCACATGCTTTTTCGAGGTAAGTTTTTTTTCATGATGATTCATGATAAGTTCTTCTTGAGTTATATAACACACTTGTAGTGGTACACCCAGACGTTTCCACGATGTGTCGAGGCCTGAGGGAACGGTTTAGGTGGTCAGGGGTGAAATGGGCATTGGCGGTGTTTGTGGCAAGGTGCTCGGTTTGTCAGTAGGTGAAGGCTGAACACCGTGTCCCAAGTGGTTTTTTATAGCCATTAGATTTATCTGAGTGGAAGTGGGAAGACATCTTAGAGGATTGCATCATAGAACTACCCAAGGTTCAAGGGGGTTGTGATGATATATGGGTAGTGGTATATCGGATGATGAAATCAACCCACTTCCTAGCGATCAAGGAGTAAAGTGCATTGGATGCCTTAGCACAGAAATATGTTGTTGAGGTTGGGAAATTTCATGGTGTTACAAGGTCCATACTCTTGGATATGGATGCATGGTTTACCTCACGAGTCTAGTTGGGATTGCATCATGCTTTTGGCACCTTGTTACACCATAGCACTGATTTACACCCCTAAACTGATGGGAAGGCCGAGTGGACCATCCATACACTGAAGGATGTGCTATGGTCTTGTGTTTTAGACTTTATTGGATCATGGCAGCAACATTTTTCCTTAGTTGAGTTTGCCTATAATAATAGCTATCAATCTAGTATTGGCATGGCACTATTTAAGGCCTTGTACGGGAGACCATGTTTTTCACCCGGGTGATAGAACGAGGTTGGGGAGGCAGGTTTACTTGGACTAGTGGTAGTGTTGAGCACAATAGAGAAGGATCAGCTTGTGTGAGAGAGGATGAAGGCATCCTAGGACTGGCAGAGGACATATGTCTATCGTAGGAGGTGGCCCTTAGAGTTCAAGGTTGGAGACCGTGTGTTCTTGATGGTTTTTCCATGATGTGGGCAGTGAAGGTTCGACAAGGGGAGAAAGCTCTATCCTAGGTTCATTGGCCCTTTTTAATTGTTGGGGTGAGTCGGTGAGGTTGCATATTAACTGGCATTGCAACCTCATATGGAAAGTATCCACTACAATTTCCACGTATCACAACTTTGTCGATATCTACATGGTCATTCCCATATTATTGACTTGGGAGAGTTGGATATAGGGGATGATGCTACATTCATTTAGTGACCAGTGATGATCATGGAAGGAAAGGAAAAGGTGATTCATGGATGAACCATCCCTTCTGTTTATGTTTTGTGGAGGCATAGTGGCCTCGAGGAGAGTACTTGGGAGAAAGAAGCTCAAATGTGCGCCCAGTAACCAGGGCTGTTTTGAGTTGCTATTATGATCCTTCCTTGAAGTTCTTGTTTTTGTGACCTACTGTGATGATATCATGACCTTGTTGGTTTATGAGATGATTTGTTTCATTTTACATGTGGATGTTAATGAAATATCCCAATATGTGGGGAATGAATAACCTAATTCCAAATCAAGATGTATCAGCGCAAATATGATTAAACCCGTGTGGGCTAGTCAGTGCTGCCCGATGTGGATAATATCTGGACATGGAGGAATGAACTCTTTAATTCGTGTGTCAGAACAATGTGATCCCTGGGATTCATATGGTTTTTTGGGTGGTTTTTTCCTGATAGGTATCTTCTAGAGTGGTTGTTTGGGTTACACATGTATTCTCGAGGATCCAAATAATTTGAGAGGTATCTGATGTAATGGCATGGACCCTCTAAGTCCATTACATTGCCAAATTATAAGTGTTGGGGTTTCTTGGAATCCATAAATGACTAAGGAGGATGTGGGTGTCTTTGGAAACATGTCACCATTGTAGCACCTATCAGTTCCACTGATCTGTTTCACCGATCGGTTCCACCCATCGGTCTCACAGATCAGCTTCATTGATCAGCTTCACAGGATCAGCATCAATAATCAGCTCGATTGGTTTCACTAATCAGTCTCACCAATCTGTTTAACCCACCAGTCTCACTGATCTGTCTCACCAATCGGTTTCACCCATCGGTCTCGTGGAATACTTTCACCCATCAGTTTCACTGATCAGTTTCACTCATCCGTTTCACACATTTAGTTTCACCCAAATGGTTTCACCCATCATTTTCACCGATTGGTTTCACCCATCTGTCCCGCTGATCTATTTCACCCATCTCTTTCACCGATCAGTTTCAACTATCGGTTTTACCCATCAGTTTCACTGATCTGGTTCACCCAATCGGTTTCACCCATCGGTTTCAATGATTGGTTTCACACATCAGTTTCAACCATCGGTTTTATGGATCAGATTCACTGATTGGTTTCACCCAATCAGTTTCACTAATCATCTTCACAAGATTTTCTTCACCTGATAAGCTTCACCCAATCAGCTCCCCCGATCGGTTTCACTGATCTATCTCACCAATCAAAAACAGAGGGGTGTTGGGGTTTCCTTCCCCAGTTTTTCCCGTAGCACCACATTTAAGTATTTTAACCCTTTTAAAGTGGTTAATGGATGTTTTTAGTTTCATAAACAATGTTTTAAATCCCCAAGGACTGGGTCGACCCACAACAGACCCATTTTACTCTCTTTAAAAGAAATATTTTGACACACAGATATTATGGCCACCCCTCCAATGAGAATTATTAAATAAAAATTATTTTCGTCATGTTTAATTTTCCAACTGTGTGGTGAAACCATGATCCACCATTAAAGCTATTAAAAATTTTCATATCTCATAACTATAGGATCTCAACCATTATCCCACTATTATTCTATATTTCTTCTTCTTTGTTGGTCTCGTTCTTTCCTTGGTGCATTTGATGTCCCCCTTCTCGAGTCTAGTGTTTTAACAATTTAGGATCTTTTACATATCATTCAGGTAGTCCTCAGAGTTTATCTTCTACAAATCATTGTTCCCCAGTTACTAGTCCAAGTATAAAAACTTCGGTCGTTGATCATCCATGTATGGTTCTTCTTTCATCTCTCTTTTATTTGTATCATGAGGGGTGGTCATGATGATGTTTCTGTTGGGATTGATGAAACCAAACCATAATGAAGATAAAAAATCATTTTAAATAATGAAGGGGTGTGTTTAATAATGTTGTTTTAATCTTTTACCTCTTCTTATATGTTGTGAATTGTATTGTCTTATGTCCATGTAAAATCGTGGTCGTTGGCAGTCCATTCTTGCGCACTAATGAACCTCTGTTTTCTATATATTTCTGTGATTGAATGGATGTGACATGGAAACAGGTTAATCACATAAACTTGGTTGATTAAATGGTTTCCCAATGAATATGAATCCATGTGCGGTCACACCTGTTAACCAGATGGAATGATAGAACTAATTAAATAGAATGTTTAAATATGATAAATCCCATTCTCTATTATGATGATGCGTATAGTTGTGATGCTTGATGATTGTGAACTGACATGGATAGGTATGGGATCCCCTATTGTGGTGTAGTTTTTGGTTTGATGATATGAGGTCATGTGGGGTCATATGTTAGGGATTGGTTTGGATCTAGTACTTTAAGGTATCTCACAGATCCCTTTTGTGGTTGTGAAGTTAAAAAAGTACCAGGTGTGAATGCTTAATTTGGTGCTTGGCTATGTTTTTCCTTCCTTGGCCTGTTGATAAGCTTGTTAGTTTTCTAGTAGTGTAGAATTATATAAATAGAACCACCAGAATGTGATAACAATAATGTATCAAAGGGGATTTGTTTTCCTGGAATTAGTTGTGGCTTGGTTGTGGCTATTGTGCTTTTTATAAATGAATAGTAATGAGGGTGTTTCTATGTGAGATGGTTTTGGAACCACTAGGTTAGGATGAGTTCATATCTACCTATATGTATAATTTAGTTATTATATTTCTTATTCATGTGCCATCCATGTTGAGAGAATCATGACAAACACCCACATTTCATTGGGGTGGTGTTTTTTCAAACACTTTTATGAGTAGCTAGTTATTAGCTCATTTTATCCTCCTTTCCACATGTATTCCAAGACTCTTGGGGCATGCTATAATGGCCGCAGGTCCATTTTATCCCAATATTATTTGGGAAGGGTACGTTTTGGTGGTTGGGCCAGGTGTGTGCATGAAGGTTGTTTCCCATTTTTCCTCGGGATGAGGCACATGTGTCTTCAGGTGTGGAAGTTTTTTTTGGGACAAGTTTACTGCAGGCATGGTTATGTGTGATTTTTGTGGCCCAGGTGATTGCGGGTAGGATATATGGTTGTGGTAACCCAAATCTGCGCGGGTTGGGTATAGAAGTGGGACTGTGGTGAGAATGGAGGGGGAGGTCTAACGCGTAGGATGTCTTCAATAACAAGTGAAAAAATGGTGTGGGGTTCCCAAATATTGATGTTTTATTCATATTACCTTACATGAATTGCATTATTTGGTGAGTGTGCCTTGGTGTGGTTTTGGTGGATAGTTTCCTTGTTAGGTTCTTTGGTTGTTTTCTTTTTCCCACAGGTCATTAGAGTGACTCCCCACCTGTGCACGAGTGCTTTTGGTTTTCCCTACAGAGTATACCTATATGATCACCCTACACATTTATAACTCCATTCATGTTTCCTGAAGGACGATGAGGACCATGCCATTCTATAATAGCTCAGATGTCAGGACTGTTGACATCTTTAGGTTTATGTTCTTTTGGAACTTCTCTTTTTAGTTTTCTATATTATTTGTAGCATTTATTAATGTAAAATGCATATTGGAAAGGATTGTTTTGGATTTACATTTACTTTGACTTTTGTTGTTGTTGGAATTAAATATCTTATCTTCTGATATTACTAAATAAAAAGGGTAATTCCTTCCATTTTATGTTTCATTTTATACCCTTGGTACTATTTTCCACTCTAGGGCCTACTGTAGGTGGGTCTCGGGGGTCATTATCTATCCTTAAACACGGGAAAAGAATGGTTTAGCTATCTGCTTTCACATCCCTCATCTTGGTGAAGGTAGGTGGTGAAAATTATTCTATACATTTTTAGTTTTAGTAAATGGTTGGAACCAATGGGAACATATAGAATAGTTTATGTGAATAAAATGTGGTGGTTTTCCAAAACAAAAACCAAATGAGATAAGAGAAGGGGTGACAACTATTACGGTTATTTCTAACAAGATGTCTCTATTTATAATTGAGGACCAAATCTAGGTGAGATTCTTAATGAACCATATTATAAGAAAAATTTGTTACATGGATATATAGCTAATAAAAATAATAAAGTTAAAAATATTCAACTTCTTATGTGTTAATATTATTGGAAGAGGAACCCAAGGAAATGTATCAAAGGATTAGGAAGATGCTTTATATGTTGTAAATTGGGGATTAAGAAAATAAATTGATAAGGAATAATAAAGTGTTCAACTTACATAATCGAGGGGAATAAATTCATTACTAATGTGTCAATTTAATGTTTTAAGGTATAGAGTACTGGATTTATAAAAATGGATTCCCTTGTAGAAATCATGTGGTGTTGGGTAGAATGATCAGGCAAACTAATCATTATGAGGAAATATTTTGAAAATGAAGAAACTAGATATAATTTCTAAAAAATATTAATTAATTTAATATTTGTCCTTTTATTTAATTTATAAAAAATATTATATTATGATAGATATATTTTTTTAGATTTATTATATTTTTTCTGTTGGAAGGAATAATCATATGAAAAATCTACTATATAGATTTATGTATGAACATTAGTGATTTAATTGTTTATATATAGGGTTTTATGAGTTATGAATTTGTGGTATATTATTTAAGGATGGAGATTATTTTATAATGATCATAATATCAAAAGAAAATAAACACTTTTTTGTCTTATGTGATTTTATTCTAGAAAGATTATTTATATTTGGGGAGATTTTAATTGGGTTTGAAGAACAAATAATTATTGAAATACAGATATTTGTATAGATTAGTCTGATCACTGATCTTGATGTAATATTGATAATTAGTATAATGTGTTCTTGTTTTATTTGGGAATATATGATTTATATTAATGATAAAAATTTTATTAAAAAATAGATTTGGTGATAAGGTGGTTAATGTTCTTTTGGAAGTAGTTTGCTATATTTTTGGGAACATTATAAGAATAATGGAAAATGAGATACTTTATTCTAATATGGTTTTTTATGTAAAAGTTGTTAATAATAAATAATGAAATAATATTAATTATTCCGTTGAAATAATATAGGATCTTATTATGGACATATGTAGATTCATGTTATTTATCGAATAAATTAAAATATCATGGATTTTATTTTATTAGGGTATGTAAATTGTTCCCTACATAGTTTTATGTGTGACTAATGTTTCTTTGAAATATTTCTTCTATTGATTATAGTTGAATTTATAGTAAAATCATTCAAATCATTTTTTCCAAATTACTTCTACGATATTTTGAAACATTTTTTGGATGGTTTTTTCTGTAATGATTTATTTTGAACATTCTTTTTTATTTTTAATGCTTCGGAGATTAATGTGTCTTTTCATCATAGGAGGTTTTTTAATAAAAGTAATTACCATTATTTTTTTAACCATTTAGGTTTTGATATATGATAAAAATAAAATAAAGAATATTTCATCCATTTTTTGATCTTTTGATAAATTAACGGTTGATTTTAGTGCTTCAGTATTGAAACAAAATATACAATTTATTTATTATTTAATATGAAAAATGAATATGAGGATAAAAACTACTCAAAGAAACAATTGATGGATAGAATTTAACTTTTGAAGTAAAAATAAAGTATGTAATTATGTTATCCCGTATTCGTTATTTTAGTTTTAAAAGAATTTCTCAACTCACGAAGTAAGAATATTAATCTATTGAAATTTATTTATAGAATATCCCTCAACTATCAAGGTATGATTTTGGAAACCATTCACAAGTTTGTCTCTATTATTGGTAAATTCATGGTTTAATATTTTTTTTTAAACGAATAGTCTCCATGTCTATACAAGAAAACTATATTTCCTTCAAGGTAGAAAATTAATGTATCTTGAATATAATTTATTCCTTTCCACGTATATAGATTTTTCTTCTAATCCATATTTCTTCTATTTTCTTTTATTTCATTGTTCCATTATTTGGGATTAATTCAATAATATTGGATTTTGAAGTCCTTTTCCACTACCTTATGTTTTTTCTAAAAATATATTAAAATATTTTTCCAACATACATAAAATAAAATTATTAGTACACAATTCGATTAAGAGAGTGAGAATGAACCAACCTATGTTTTTAGTTTATACTACTTTAAAAAAAATCATCTGGAATAGTTGTTGATATATACCGAGCATCAGACTAAAGTGAATAATGATATATTAAAATAAAATTTAAAAATAAGTACATTATTCTTATAATATTTTAATTAAAAGAAATCAAAAGTCATTGGTAAATGATATGATATAAATTTTCAAACATTTTAATTTTACAAGGATCATTTCTATATGAAATATTTTTTTCTTTATCTTCTATATTTTCAATTAAATAAAAAAAATATAAATTTTATATTTTAACCATGATTAAATGAAAAATATTTTGTAATTAATAATTTCAATATTTTGTTATAGTGAATTTTTTTGAATTTTTTAAAATTTTATTTTCTTGTGAATAGTAAAACAATATAAAAAAATTATTATTATAAATTTCTAGACATTATCATGTTATAATATTATCATAAATATTTCCAAAACCTTTTTTGAATATATATATATATATATATTAAGTATTATAATTAATTTGAAAACTAAATTTAGCTTAAAAATCATTGGTTGACATTTTAGAAATCTATGAATAGATTTTCTTCAAATAAATTTATTTTCATTCAAATTTTTATAAAGAATTTAAAAGATTCCCATTGGAATTTTCTAGGTTTTAAATTGAAAATATTCTTATTTTACTCAAACTTATCTAAATTTACCATGTGAATTGACTTTATACTTGATTTTTGAGTAAAATAATATTTATGCTTAAAATTACATTTCCTGAAAACAAAATTTCATTCGATTTTAAAACTAAAATTCAATGTAATTATTAACACTACTATAACATGAATATTTTATTATTTATTAAATAGCCGTGATCATAATTTTCTAATATTTTAAGGTGTTAAAAATCATTTTAAGCTAAAATGAATAATTTTATATGTTTGGCACCACAATAGGGGGTAAAAAGGTATAAAAGGGGTAAAACTAGGATATAAGCCATAAAATATCTAAAAACATGTTTAAATAATATTTTTAGAAGATTTTTACCTTACAATATCCTATATTTGATATTTAATAAACATTTTGAAACATTCCATGATATATATTGGAATTATATTTTAAAGTAATAAATATTTTTAGGGGTTCCACTCCACGAAAATTTAAAAGGGATCCTTCGCAAATCAATTATATTAACATTTTAGGCACTATAGCTCAACCATGACCTACCCAAATACATCAAAAAACTCTTCCCCACTTCCTATAGGTTCATTTCTAACTAAAAGGAAAAACCTATAAGGCTTGTTATGTATCCTCAGGGAAGTTATCCAAGCATGATTCATAATCCGTAATCATATTCTATCAAGTTTATTTCCTATTATACCTCAATAATAAAATTTATAACTGATCTAAGATAATGAAATATGTATACTTAAAACTCTAACATTTTATTATATAAATTTAAACAAAATATTACACCCTCATTGTAACCAATGAAAAATGAATCTTTACTTCTTGTATACGAACAAAATGCAACATCTATTATGTGATGTGTTTTATTGTTAATCAAAATCCTCAAAAAGATGGTTTTAAAGATGATTTTTTGGATATATTTTATTTTTGGGACAAATATATTATTATATAGAGATATATTATTCTTTACCTATTTATTTTCATCTCTTTTAAAAAATTATAACATCACTAAATCCATATATTTTGTTTTTCATTTCATCATATAATGGTTGGTCAGGAATTATAAATTATGTACCATTATATTTTTTACATTATTTTAAAGTCAATGATATATAAAAAAACCCAATGATCGGTGGATATACTATCGTTGGGAAAAAAAATTAAATAAAAAAAATTAAACATAAGGAACATTGTATTTATTGTAATTTCTATAATGTTATCCTAGATACAATAAAATTCCTAGCACTGAATTATGTACCATATGGACATATATAAAAGAATTTGTGAGATGTAAATTCTGGTAATAGAATAATTAGAGTAATGCATGATGATAAGAACTTCCCAAAAAACATAATTCCGGTATGTGTTTATTTTTTAACTGAATTTTAAAATGTTTATAATGAATTAACCTATGAATATGAAAAATATCGTTCAATATAGTGTATATAATTAGGTAAATTTATAAACATGTTTATTTATTCATTTAAATATATTTTTAGAAATGTTCATAAATTCTTTTTATGAACATTGTTTTAAGAATGTATTTTTAATTTTACAGAACTATTTTTTTGGTATTTTCCACCTTTATTATTTATTCATTTACCTATGTTTTTCAAACTATTGGTATTTTCATATTAACCAAGAAATTAAAAAAAATTGGATATTAAACATTTACCTAAAATTTTTAAATTCTGGATAAATTTTTTATACTTATTTTTATTTTGACCCCCCCCCAACCCTCCATGCCACCTTTCCCATTCTCGTCCACTACCCAACCCCCCCCCCCCCAAACAAAACCAACTTTATTCCCCTATTCATCTAAAAACCTCCAAATATAGATATAGATGACCTCCACCAAAACGCCACCACTTTTACACCACCGATCACACTTCCTCCACCTTGTCCCCATCGTTACCTTCATCATCTATATCAAGACCAAAGGACCTCCCCTATATTACTCGACCCCCCAGATGAATAAATGACTCATGGCCTCTAACTATGTCGCTCGCCCATAGACTTTGCATGTTAAATGGAAACATAACCCCTTTCATTAAGAGGCACATAACCCCCCTTTAGTTTTTTTGTGGAAATTTAATCCAACACCCAAGGATTATTTTAATAATTTACATATATAATATTATTAATATTTAATTAATAATTGTATAGATTATTAATAGATTAAATATTAACATAATAGATATAAATTAATATTATTATGTTATATAAGAAAATATATATTCATGATAAATATTATATAACTACATATATGAGTGTCACACATATATATTTCTTTATTATATTTATTGTTATAATATTGTTAATTATAATTTTTTTTTAAAAATTTAACTACACGATTATAAAAATATATTATAAATTATATTATATTACAGTTTCTATATAATATTATAATATTTCAATGATATATATTATAATTGTAACAATAAATGATTTTGGATCCTATAAGACAAATATAATTCTCTATAACTTCTGTCAAAGGCTTCACCAAAAAAAACCACAAACCATTAATAAAAAATTATTAGTAAAACTATAATAAACACTAATATTGTAATCCAGTAATAGTTATTACATTTATAAGGGGGATAATTAATATGAACTAATATCGAAATGTTTATTTACATTAAAATTCATTTTCATTATATAATATAATTTCTTTTTAAAAGAATATATATTTAAAATTTTGAAAATTCTAGTTTGATCATATAAATTCCAATTTTGAATTCCTCATAACTAAATTGGATTATGAATTTCATTTTATATTTTTCTAAAATAATAGTTTTTTGGTGAATAATAAAAATATAGATTTATCTAATATTGTAAATTCTATATTACTAATAAATTTATTTTAAGGTTTATCTATAATATTATGTTCTATAAATTATAATAAATAATTTTTCAATACAATATTGAATTTATAGAAAAATCTTCAACATTTTCAATATTTATTCATCATTTCATTAAAACTCTTTTTTAACTATTTTTTAAATTAATTATTACATAATGAAATTAATTTTCTTAATTATTGTTTTGTTTAATGAATACTCTTATAATTATAATAAATATATTAATCATGTTTTAATCAATGTAATTGATAATTTTATCCTAATCAAATATATTTTTGCATAAAATTGAATTTTTCAAAAAATGTGTTTTTACATGATATATGCACAAATGTAATTATTATTCACCATAAACATATAAATTTAGTTTAAAAAATTGTTTAATTTATTTTATATAATAATTTTAATACTATTTATTAATAAAAATTTATTTTTTAGTTATAAAATTTTCCTTATTAGGATTATTTCTATATAACCTCATTATGGTGAAAAATTCCTTTAAAAATAGTTTTTTATTAATATAATGAATTTATAAAAAATAAATTAAACTGAACTACATTAAATAATTAATATAGAATTATTTAAATTCCAATATAAAATATAATAAAATTTAAATAATGTCGAATCAATACTAATTAATATTAATAGTCTATAATGGCAAAATTTTCATTTTTATACTAAGATAATCTTCCTACATATTACTTTTTTTAGTTTAAAATATTTTTTATATATTTAATGTTTTAATTGATATGAATATATTTATATTTTAGGTCAATGAAACCCATATTTGGTTATATGGGTTATTCTGTACACTTAATTTAACATAAAATCTCTTAGTTACATAATAGTTACCTCGTTTAAAAGTAAACAAGTAAAGTGATGAAACATAATAGTAAAAACCCTATTACCTATATAAAAATGTTAATAAATCATTTTTTGAGTTTTAAATAACCCAAATACAACATAAAAAAACTTATATCGATACCTTGGATCCATTTACATTAGAATAGTGTGTTAACATTACTAAAATACAAAGGGAGTTTCCAAAATTTTCTTTTCCCTAACATATAATAGTTCGACGCTTACACTCTTTCAAAAATAGACCTTTCCTTAAATTTACTCCTTAAAAAAATACAATTTTACTCTAAATATAACTCTCTCCCACAAAAACAATCTTATGGTTACTCGTATTAATCCTATACACTTCATATTCAGGGAGTATTCTTAAAAAGGATCACGCCTCCAACATAAGTATTATTTTAATCATGAGTTTTTCTTCTTAATAATACTATTAAAAATAATTTATCACCAAAATAATAAATGAAATATAGTATAATTAGTGTACTTGTATGATATTTTTTTAATTTATAAATATTAATTAGTTCATTTCCATCCACATATAAAATAATGGAATGTCAATCATGCTTGTGTGCGGACTATCGCCTCCTGGAAATATCATGCATCATTTTTCTTCAAGTTTTATTATTATTTATAAAAATAACATAAAAACTTTCTCATCAAAATCTAAAAATAAAAATAATATTTTTATTCATTTATGATAATGATAGTATGACAAATTAATCATATCTTCAATTATCCTCACCAAATGTGTTAATGTGTGTTCATGTTTGGTTCTGTTTAAACAGCTATGTAAACAATGATTTAAAATCCAATTATGGTTAAAAATTAGAAAATGAATATAAATATTATTATAATAAAATAAAAAATAACTATTTAAATATGGTTCTCTAAATATTATATTCAGTATTATACATATTATTAAAGTGTCATTTTCATTTTCTAAGATCACCAAAATATACAGCATTAATTCCACTTATATGAAACATAACTAAAAATGCCACCAAAATATGACATATTAATATATAAATACATGTTGTAAATTATATAATCTTAAATGATAAATGAAAAATTAAATTTCTACCAAATTATGGATAATGACTTAATAACTTATTAAAAATTCAAATAAGAGGAAAATTTACCAACCCTTGATGGTCATAATATGGTATAACTAACAAATGTACTCATCAAATAAATTATAATAAGAAATATAAAATTGTAATATTTTTTATTGAGGTTCTGAAATAGGATCTCATGTTTTTTATTTTTTACATGATTTTATAATTTTATCTACTAATTAATGGATCAATGTTATAGTTTCATGTCTCAAATTTAAATCCTTTGAGATATGTCTAATCTATAAACCATGTTTCCTTTTAAATGGTTAAAAGTATGAACTATTATAATTTTCCTTCATGATATTATTATATTCGAGGATATTCATTGTTTTATTAAAAATTATACCCCAGTTTTTATTTTTATTAAAATTTTAATGATCTGTTAATTCTCATTGGCTTGAGAGTACAACGAGTCCTTACTTGGACATAAGCGACATCCCAAAGATAAAAAGGATAGAAATAAATGTTTAAGGGTTTATAATAAATGTGGGGGATTATTTAACCGTTAAAAAATAAACAAAGAAACCAATAATATATAACCAACCATTTATTAAATGATTCATGAACATTAGAAAAGTAACTAGACAACTTCATGTATATCAAAACCAATAAAAGTATACAATAGTGAAAGACCATACCAATATAAAAGTAAATAGTGGATTAACATCTCAAGACTCTCAATATGACACAAAAATCTATGCTCTACAACCCCAATGCTCCACAATCACCGAACAACCGAAATATGACGAGGTAATGCTAAAAAATGGTAAACATTAACTCTCCCATGTCTTGGAAAATAACATATATAAAATCACCAAAGTGAAAAATTTGGGTTGAGTATAAAACTCAGTTCATTTTCCCCAATGACTTCCCCACTCATGCCACTATGATAGAAAATTTTGACATAATTATATTAATAAATTTATATAAAATAATTTTTCAGAAGAGTTTATAAACAAATATAAAAAATTTCCGAAAACCATTTACAATCATGTGAAAACAAAACTAAGTAAAAACAATTTATAGCAAGTTACGTTTCCATTAAATAGTAGTTCAAATCTACAAACCCATTTCTTATTTTAATTTGGAATACCCATTCCCAAGCTGACAACACACCCACTCATGCATTCTTCCTTTGACAGTTCCATACTCATGAGTGGCCTCTCGTATAATTACCTTGTGTTCAAATGACACACGCCACCGATATAGGGACACGTCCCTTATACCCTAATGGAAGTCATCCCTTATTAAGGGAATGTTAATAATGAACTCAAACTAACACCATTTAAGCCAAATATTTCCATTTCAAAAACAAACTACATCAATGAAACTTATATTTTATTGAAAACCAAGGCAAAACCAACTTCAAAGCAACATCTGATTTCAATAAAACATATCCATTTATCGAAAACATCCAATCCAATTCATGTTCCAAAAATAAATAAAAATATTCTTTTTAAAATCCATATTTTAAAACCTAGAGAAAAATCAATTTACTCAAACACCCGATCATCTAGATTTCACAACAATCAATAAAAAAGTTTTCCAAAAATTGTTCAACTACCAAATCACAATCGATTAAAAAAAATAAATTAAATTAAAATAATTATAATCAGTTATACTAAGTGGAGTCAATAAAAAAGCCTCCTAACTAGAAGGTGTTGAATAAAACCCCACAATGGATAACACACTAGAAAACTGGGTTGATTCTCCAATAACATGCCATAGATATCTTCACATAGTAGGATTAAGGCAAAAAATCATCATATTTGGCATCCACACACCAATATATTCCTATAACGGTCATAGATATATGAAACAACGAGAAAATGAGATGTATGTATAATTAGATCTATGAAACCGACCAAGAACAAAGAAGAATGATCACATACCTCAAGAATCTAACATCAATTTACCAAGGAAACCTTTGGATTGACTGCCAAATATTTGAGAGAGGTTCTAAAACCTTCAAGGAATAGAAATAACAATTTATGGCCATTTAGGATAAAAAATGAGCCATTTAGAGGCAAAAATGTTTGATGTCCATTTTTTTAGGATCTCACTTAAACCATCCGCAGAGTTAGTTTGCACGATTAGGAAAACTGTGCGCTAACTGTTAATTAGAAACTTCCTAGGAAGAGAATCACATGGCTTACTCGCATGTTCTCCTTATACATGACCCAACTATGTTTGAGCTACTTCTTTAAGAGGAACATTGTGCATGGTTTGGATGCATGTTTAGCCAAACACGGTCCCGCCCGTGTGACTTCCATTTTCCCCCAACTCTACACCCAAGGTTCTCCCAACTCTCCCATCCTTCACCATTAAACATTATAACCATGAAAAACATCATATAAGGATTACATAACAAAAACTAGGGTACTAAATTCTCCCCATCATTGGTCATACAGTTCTTAGAATGTAGAAAACCCTTATAGATTGGAAATAGTTCTGACCATTTCTCTTTCATCTCCTTCTCGCATTCCCAAGTCACTTCCATAATCTAACCATATTGCCATAAAACCCGCACTAAACTGATGCCTTTTCAATTCAGGATATTATCATTACTATCCAAAATTATCACTGGGATATATACCAATGAATCAATTTCCTCTAGGTCGATGTGATCCCATCCGATCACATAGATGGGATCTGGTAGATACTTTTTCAACAGAGATACATAAAACACATTATGCCTCGAAATGAACCGAGGAGGTAATCCTAACCGATATGACACCTCTCTAACCTGTTACAGTATCTTGAAAGGGACCATATATCTTGGAGTTATGATTTCCTCCTTCTTGTTGTGATGATACTAAATCCTTGGTGATATCTTCAAGAAGACATGATCGCCCACAACAAATGAAAACGGTCTTCAACGGTGATCTACATATTATTTATGATGACTCTGATACATCTCCATCATCTTTATTATAAACTGGATCTTATTTGTGGTTTCATGGAAAATTCACATCCCAACAAGTGAGGTTTCACCATTTTCAACCCAACATAGTGGATAATGACAAGAAAACCAATATAATGTTTCAAATAGTTCCATTTGTATCATATCCTGATAGATATTATTATATAAGAAACCATTATGGGTAGATTCTCCTCCCATGAGCCACCAAAATCCATTACACAAGGCCAAAAAATTTCTTCCAATGTTTGTATCATCCACTCAGACTTTCCTTCTATCTGAGGATGATACACCATTCTCATATTCAACAATGTCCCAATAGATTTCTATAAGGATTTCCAAAAACAAGATGTGAACCTCAGATCACTATCTGAGATGATTGACACTGGTAATTCATTCCTCTTTAAAACTTCTCAGATATAGGTTTTTCAATGATCCTACAACGTATGATTTTCATTAATTGGAATGAAATGGATCAACATAGTTATCCAATACACTATCACCCATATGGAATATTGTTTCCAAACAATTCTTAAAAGACATGTAACACAATCCATTACTAACTGCTCCCATTTCCACACCAGAATAGGTAAAGAATGCTCATTCTTGTCGGTCTTTGATGCTCTGCTTTATCCTACTAACATGTTAAGAACCACGAGATGAACTCACCTACCTCCCATTGATACCAATTGTATTTACTTACCAATTCTCATTGGATTGAGAGTATAATGAGTCATTACATGGCCTTAAGAGACATTCCAAAGATTCCAATGGCTGGAAATAAATGCCAAAGAGTTTCAAATACATGTGGGGATGATTTTACCTTTATCAAACAAACCAAAAAAACAAAAAAACCATAACGACCCTTTTAATAAATTATGCATGAACAATAGAAACACAACTAAAAAAATTCATTAATATAAAAACCATATCAAAGTGTGCAATGGTAGAATACCAAACCAATATCAAAGTAAATAGGAAATTAACAAATAAATACTATCAAGAGGCTATAAGACTCCATGCTCCACCTTCCCCAAGTTCCCCAATCACCGAACAACCCAAATATTATGAGCTACTGCTAAAACATTGGAAACGTTACCTTTTCCCCGGTCTTGGAAGATGGATTCTTAAAAATAAACAATGTTCCAATGTAGGGGTGAGTATGAAACTCAGTAAATTTTCCCCAATGACATTCCTACTCATGAAACTAAGATAAGAAAGTTATCCACAATTATATAAAATAGTTTATATAAAAAAATTTCCAATATAGTATATAACCAAATATAAACAAATTCCAAAAACAGTTTTCAACCAAGTCAAAATAAAACTAAGTGAAACCAATTCCCAAAAAGTTATTTTTCCAAAAAAATAACTAATAGGAGATTAAAACCCATTTCATATTTTCATTGGGAATACCCATTCCATAGTTCACAACACAACCACCCATGCATTCTTCATTTGACAGTTCCATACTCATGAGCGGTATCTTGTCCAATTACGATATGTCCCAATGACACACGCCCCCTATCTAGGGTCACATCCCTTGTACCCCAATGGTACCTATCCCTTATTAAGGGCCTGTTAAGCATTAATTCACACCAACATTTTTCTACTAAATATTTTCATTTCTAAATAAACCACCTCACTAAAATTGAACTTTTATTGAAAGCCGAAGCACAACCAATTTCAAATAAAAATTTCATTTCTATAAAACTATTACTTTTATTAAAAACATACAATTAAATCCATATTCCAAAAATCCAAAAAAAAACCCCTTTTTAAAATCCATATCTTAAAAGAAATAGGAAAAAAACATTACTCAAACACAAAAATATCTAGATTTCACAACCATCAATCAAAAAAGAATTCCAAAATGTGTCGAACAACCAAATAACAATAAATAAAACACTAGAAATTAAATTTTGAAGCCTTCCAAATCAATTCAACTAAGTGAAGTCGAGAAATAAGCCTCCTACCTCAAAGGTTTTGATGAAAACCCCAACAAACGAATAATGAACTAGAAAACTAGGCTGATTTTTCAATAACCTACCTTATATCTATTATTTGGGAAAGATAAACACCAAAACTCATCATATTTGGAATCCATAAAAATAGATCTACCCATAATATGTGTAGATATAATAAACCATGAGAAGATGATAAGTTGACCTAAGTAGATCTAAGAAACTGATCAAGATCATGAATGAAAAAGTACGATCACATAACTTAAGAATATGACTTCGATTCACCATGTAAATCTTTCCAATTGACTCCCAAACACATGGGAGAGGTTCTCATACCTTAAAAGAAGGTAAATCCCAAGTTACGGCCACATATGATAAAAAATTATCCCTTAGAAAAAAACATGTGAGATCCACTTTTTTAGGATCTCACTTAAACCAGCTGCAAGGTTAGACAAATCGTGCACTAACTGTACATTAGCTACTACCTAGGAAGACCCTTGCACAGATTCCTCCCACGTTCTTCCTAACTGTTCTAAACCATGCTAGAGCTAATGCCCCAAGAGAAACATTATACCCGGTTTAGCTGCATGGTTAGGAAAACAGTGCACTGCCCTTGTGACTTCCATTTTCCCCAAAACTACTTCAAGTGCTCTACCCACTCTTCCATCTATCTCCCATAAACATTATAACAATGAAAATAATTATTTAAGGGTTACATACTAGAAAATATGGGTACTAAAAAATATTACGATGTTCTTGATGGTTTTTTGAACATAAATCACATTCGTGGCTCATAATCACTCTTCTCTTCCTATAATTTTTTATGAATCTAAAATCCTAACCAGTGATGATTTCAAAATTAATTATACGATATTTTTTAAAGAAATCATGTTTCAACATAATTATTATTCTTTTATTATTCCATTGTGTCATCAAAATTATTATTTGTTTAAAATAATTCACCTCTAATTTAATATATTTTTCTCCCATGTACTTTTATTTACATACCAAAAATATTCTCCTTTCCCTGGTGGAAACACTTAATTTATTGTCTCTAATAATGATTTTCATCCCATTTATTAAATTTCAATCAATTTTTTCTAAGTCATATTAATTTTTTTGGTTTTCAACCTGGTTATTTTAAAATTTTCAAAAAAATATCATCTATTGAAATTTTATATTTTTATCATAAACTCCACAATTTTTTTAACCATTATATTTATTTTCCCAGTAATTATTATTAAATATTTTTTTTTACCATAACAGTTTTTTTATTTTTTACATACCATTTTGAAAATATTATATATTTTTTATGTCATCATTATTATATTTTATTCTAAACGTAATAGTTTTCAAATTATTTTCAATTCCAATTTTAGAAAAAAATTTATCTTTTTTGAGTCATCATTATTAATGATTATTTTAAAATATAGAATTTTTAAATGTATTGTCGATTATTTTTTATTATTAAATTGTTTATCTCCCATTATTTGATGTTTTGATAAACCGATATATATTTTTCTGAATATAATTGATTATGGAAATTAGGTTTTTATATCCTATTATTACATGAGTTTATATTTTATGTGATGATTCTAAAAAGTTTTTGAAAATTATTCTCTTTCCATGGGTTTATTAAGATATATTTTTCACTGATTTTAAGGGGAACATATATGTATGGTTGATTAAGGTTAGTGTTATATATGTATCTAGAGATATTGAGGTGTTTAGTCCTATTTAGATATCCACTGCACATATAGTTGTTGATCCAGAGACTTCAAATGAGTACAATAAAATGGAAAAGGATAGATTATTTGATTTGGAAAAGGTGGTTAAATCTCACTATTATGGAAACCAAAATTGTAATTTCATTTTGATTCTTGAGTTATTAGATAATGTATAATTATATAAAAAATTCTAGAATATTTAGATAGTTCTGGTTTGTGAAATTAAAGGGCATCTATTTGAAGTGTTGTTGAATCCAACGCTCATGTGGTTGTGTAGGGGGTGATTATAAGCTTGGTTCAAATTTTTTAAGGGGTCTTACAATTGCTTACATTGATATATATGGACAAGACATGAAATATGTAAATTCAGGTGGGGTTTCCTCTTTGGAAACCCATGAGATCAGTGTCAAAGTAATGATAAAATGTCCTCATGATGTAGTGGAATACTCACTTCATCATCATCTTGTGGCCACTAGGCATGTCGAGATTGATGATGTTCATGAGCGTCAAGATGTGATGTTATAAAATGTAGAGGATTAGGGTCAAGATGTTGACCCTAATATGGATTATGATTCATCATACATGGATGATCAGGATGATATTTGGAAAACTCCAAAACAATAGAGGTGAGGTCGGCACCCAAGAGGCTATGGAGGATCATGGGGAAGGGGTGGTAGACACAAAATAAGACAAATGTACAAGATTTTATATTATCTTCTCGTGGTTCGTGTGTGAAAATTTCTTATCTTGAAACTGTAACTTATCTCTATATGTTTACTTTATTTTAAATAAATATCTCGATGTCATGGTTTTTAATCCATGGTCTGCACCATTCCTAGTATTTTTTATCTTTATAACATGCCAATATGTTTTATGATTATTGATTTATTATTTAAGCTAACTAATAACTTTTATGTTTCTTTAATGATCATTTAAGAACTTATTTTACTCTAAAATAACTATTTATTATCTTCCATTTCATTTTGAGGATTTATTATGATTTTTATATCTTCTTCATTTTCCCCTTCATGTTTATGATCTAATTAATTATTTTATGTCATTCCATTATATGTAATTTGATTTCACCATATTCTTATATTTTAGATCATTATATTATAAATATGGTTATATAATATTATATTTCTAAACCATGTCTAAAGGATAATTACTATATATAATTATATTATAGTGAATTAAAATAATTATTTCCTACAACTAATATCAGAGACATAGAGCCTTTTGGTCACTCTGTTCTGAAACTATTTGTGATATGTGTTATTTAAAAATGATATAAATGTATTATTTATGATATTTTTAGAATATTTTAGTATTATTGGAATAAGAATAGGGTTTAATTATTTTAGATATTGTTTTATTTAATTAGGACATTATTTCAGTAATTTTATAGATTAGTTTAAAGAAAATTTTCATAACCCTTTGGAAATGTTTAAGGGATATGCAGATGTATAGAAGAACATCCAAATTTTTTGGTAAGGTATATATTCTATATTTTCCAATAAATAATTCCTTATATGGATAATATAAATGGATATTTTGTTAGCCCAAATTTCTATATTGGTAATTACCATGAAGATATTTGTTTAAGTATATATTTTCTATCATTATGGTGTATGGTTAATGGGATATTGCCATTCACCGAGTTTAAGACACCTAGGGAATATGTTTTGATTAATAAAATACCACCATAAGAAAATAAAATAGATTTATTCTTCTTATTAATTTTTATAAGTATGAGACAACACAACATAAATAATACATGATTAAAATAATATTAATTTATATTAAACTAAAAGATAATGTGATAGATTAAAAGAGTAACACATTTCAAGGTTTAGTTTTTCATAATTCTCATTTAAAGAAAATATTGGTCACTCTTGATTAATGTTTTTTAATAAATGGATGAAAAAAGGGGAAACCATGTCAATAATGGATATAATTGACAATATAGTAATGATCAATGATTTTTTATTGAATCTGGATTTAAAAACTTTATGGTCATTATCACATAGATATATCATGTTTTTTTGATTAAATGATTTATTCTAAATATTGAAACATGCAGATAAAATGATTAAATTACTTATAAGATTAAGTGATGAATATGATAAGTGAGTTCATATTATACTACTTACCTATTTAAAATGTTGGAAGAAGCTCCATAGGGAATATCTCATAGGGATATAGAATTGTTTCATTATGTACGGATTGTCCATTATTCTCATGAATGTTTAACTAAGATGAATAATATGATCCATAAAAAAGAAGAGAACATTTCCACTTCGTAAATTGTATATAGTTTGGGAATTGTGAAAAATTATTCTCTAACTAAAAATATAATGAGGATAACAAACACCATCAACCTCTTAAACAAAAAAATGAATGGAAAACCTATGTGACCTTTATTTCTAAAATTGGATAATAAAAATAAGGTTAAAAGTGATACATACCCACCACTCTATATTTGTGGGTATCCAATTTGAAATGCCTGGATCGGTTGTGATCACTGAGAGGGGAGGGGTGAATCAGTGATAACTTTTTCTTTTTATGAATTGTTCCCTTTGGATTATCAATTCAACCTCTGCAGCTGGTTAAAGCCTAGATCTACTCTTTTAGTGGTGCAGTAATAATGAGAGCACAGAACACAGAGATTTACAAGGTTCGGTACAAAGACCTACTCCTTGCCGTGTTGGTTACACCCCCCAACACGGATTCTTCACTATTCCAAAAGATGATTACACAGTAATTGGTTACCCCCCCCAATTACAAGTTGGTTAAACCCCCCAACTCCACAGCATCATCTTCATCATGGCTTCACTTCACTTCTTCAAAGGTGTTGTTCAAAACTTCAAGTTGCTTCAACAGTCTTCAAAAGATCTCGTTGGTCTTGCTCACAAAAACCCAATCACTTAGAATGATCAGTTCTTTTGTATTCACACACATAAGTGTGTACTCCTCAAAGTTGATCTTCTTCACATGTGCACACATACACTACTCATTCTTTTAGTGCACACACTTGACTTGTCCTTCTTCTTCAATTTATAAACACACAAAGTGTGGTCTTCCTTTTGCACCCAAAGCACAAAGGTCCTCGGCCTTCTCCTCTTTGTGCACACACTCTACCCGTATACTCCTCTTCACTTGGCACACAAACATAAAGGACTCGACTTCTTGTTCACTTGTCTTGCACACACTTGGTAGTCTCGGCCTCCAATTGCACACACCCGAACACCAATCAAATGAAGGGATGCAAGGTGCGGACTCCTCCTCAACACTGCCGCGCAAGGCTCAAGCCACAAGGGCCGCGCAAGCCACGGGTGCAAGCAGTTCAAGGCGCGCAAGGCCTCGGGTGGCCACTGCTGCGCAAGTGCTTACCGCGCAGGGGGCCGCGGTGCACAGAGGGGGCTTGCAAGTTGGTGCAGCCCAACCTCTTCTTCTTGTCGCGCAAAAGAGCAGCGTGCAAGGAACACCTTCGGGCCAAGGATGGCACTGAGGATTTCAGCCGTGCAAAAAGATTGCACGGGGCTTCTTCGCACAAGTGATGCGCGGAACAAAACTTGAAGCCTCCTGTCGCGCAAGTGATGCGCAGGATTTTACTTCGCGAGGTAGAGAGCGTCGCGGGTCTTCACAAATGAACAGCAAACTTCACTCGGCCTCGGACTCCTCTTTATATAGGCAGTGGAGGAGCATGGATGATCCGCGGGGAAATATGTTTTGAATGCCCGAAATCCGCGGGGTCTTTGAAAACTTCAAACGCGTTAAATATCTTCCGCGTATCTCGTTCTTCTTCTCTGTTTTAATGCGGGTTTTCCATTTTTCGGTTTCCTTCACGTGCATGCGACTTAGAACGCATGCACGGCCTTCGTTTTGGCCATCCCATGCAAAACACGAACACCCCGAGGCCTCGGCAGCTTTGCTTGCCTCGGTCGTTCTTCGAAGATCTCCATTTGTTGCATGCGTGCATATTTTTATACATGAATAGGTTCAGGTGGTCCAGACGAGTCCAATGGTGTCTTCATCTTCGGCAATGGTGGCCGGAAACTGGAAATCATCATCGGGGAAGCCTCTGGTTCGAAGGAGGCTGCGGGAGGTGCTTCGGCATGGCTCGAGGTTGAGGACGAAGCCGGGGCCGTCGGATCAGATCTTCAACGGCCTGGATTAGATCGCGACGCCGCGGATCAGATGTGCGGCGCAGATCAAGCGCGCGATGAGACGGACGGCGGAGATTTGCTCCCGGGATTTTTTGCGCGTCCCACATCGAAACGGCGAGAGGAATTGCCGCGGTTTATTACCCAGCCGCTCCCTCAACACGCCAGTTGAACTTCCTCCCTCCCGGTGCTGCCCCGCACCGGGTTCTCTCTGCGGGCGCGCTCTAGCGCCCACTATGCTTCCTGCGGGCGCGCCACTGGCACCCACTATGCACACTGCGCTCCTCCGGGCGTGCCCCAGGCGCCCATGCGGTGTCTTATGGGTGCGCCCTGCCGCCCTGGCTCGCCCCACGGGTTCCCCCGGGCATGGTGCCCTAGTGCCCATGCCTTGGGGTTGAACCCCCAAGGTGCCTTGGCTGGCCTAATTTTTTGGCAAAGGACAGAATATAGACTTTGTTAAAAACAAAGTTCTCCATATAAAACATGCCAAGTGCCAAGCCACTTCTTCCTCTTCATTTCTTCTCATCTTCTTCTTAAGAATTCCTCCATTCCTCTTAAACATTTAATCATTATTTAAGAATGGAATTCTTGAAGGTTCTTCCATCAACCGATGCTCCTGAATCAAAGATTTCTCTCAATGTCTTCGTTGATCCAATCAGAGATCAAATTGGGACTTCTTCAGATTCACATGCACTAAGTGTTAGTGCATGGACTTCATTAAACCACTTCACCCACTTAGAAGTTGTGGATGGATCTTCTTTCATCTCCAACTCCTCATGCATTGTCACTACAATGCATGGTCTTCTAATCATGTTGTGACTTTGTATCATCTTGATACAAGTTCTTGGAACTCTAAGAACAGCTCAACAATCGTCTGATTTCATGCTTCTGTAATCATCAATCTTCAAGATGTACTTCATCAGATGGCACACCATGACAAGTTATTGACAACAAATGCAATTACTTCACTTGGGCACAACACAATTGGAATCTAGTTTTATCCACACTAGATAAAATATTATGTTTTCTAATAAAATTCAATCAACACATTGTTGATTTGATATATCCTAGTATTATTATTTTATCCTGATTTTAGGTTTATGTATAATTATTCCTGAAACGCTTTTTAACAATCCTTTGTATAAATACAATGTGATTTTGGAAAATATTGGTTATTTCCACATGGAATCCGTACTAATAAAAAATAGTAAAATCATATTTCATATTTCAAAGCTACTTTTGATCGTCAATTTGAATAAGTTTTACTATAAACCCTCAAGGAAAATTAATTCTCTTATAAGAGTTATGATACTTACTATGTATATATGTTGAATATAATTGGTTATAAATAAACCCAATATTTTTATATGACTCTAAATAACGACTATAATATATTAATAGTCTCATTAAAATTTTATTTGTTGATAAAAAATTTGAAATTAAAACATAGTTAATATCAATCCCTTAGATAACACAAATAATCTTTTTTATTAATTTATTATTAAAATTATGAGGATTATTTTTTTATGTGGAGTGGAATGTATCAACCTGAGATTATAGATCCTTAAAAGTACATACTATGTTATGTAAATTATTTCATAAGGTACACTATAAAAATTCCAAAAAAATTAACAATGAATTATTAATAAAAGCATAATAAATAATAATATAATAAACCATTAATAGTTATTACCTTTAGAGGATAATTAATTAATATTTGTGAACATCGAGAATTCTATTCTCTAATAATAATAATTTATTAATAATATATATTTTCTATTAAAAAAAGAAATTTTTTGAATTCTTAGACTTTAAATTAGATAAGTTAAAATTCATTTTTAAATCCTTAAAAATTTATAAAGGATGTATTTGAGATATCATTCTAAAATAATTTGATATTCAATTAATAATAAAAATACTAATTTTTTTAATAAAATATATTTTAATTTTATTAGATGTTTTTGAAAAAAATTACTATAAAATTATAAATTATTATATATTATGAATCATTTTAAAATAATAAATATAATTTATAAACCCATGCTCAACTTTTTGAAAACATCTATAGAATTTTAATAAAAATTATTTTTCGACAGTTTTTTTTAATTAGGTATTTAAGGATGAAGAATGTATTGATTAAATTTATTACATCAAAAATAAAAATAATATGAAAATAATTATTATAAATTTATTTGAGTTAATGGAATTTTTTATTCTATCCTAATCACAAATAATTTTTATTAATCATAAACTTTTTGGAGAAATAAGATTATCATGATACATGTGCTAACGTTAAATTTAATTTCCCTGCATATATGAAATTTATTTTGGTAAAATTTATTTTATATTTTAAATAATAATTTTCATACTATTTAATATTCAAAATTTTATATTTTGGTATAAAATTATCATTATTTACATTAATGTTAATTATCACGGTAATTGTGAAAAATTTATTTACAAATTATAGTTTTTTTTAAAAAAATAATTTCAATGGAATCTATAAAATTTAATAATTAAAAATACATGATGTATAAAAATATAAATAAATTTATTAACAATCGTTTAACATTTTATCAATACTAAATAATATTAATAATCCATAAGTGTCAAAATGTTATTTTCTACTAAAATAATTTTTTACACAAATATATTTTAATTTAAAAGTTAATTTCATAATATTTATAATTTTAATATTATTTAATAAAATATAAATTTTGTTCTAAAAAAAATGGTTTATTCTATATTATTAATAAAAATATAATCTCTTACTTAAAAACAAGTTATCTAGAATAAATGTAAAATTGTAAGATGTAAATTTATATTAATAATAACACAAAAACCTACTTAAAACAAGTGATTAATGAATTATTTTAGTCTGTATCTACATGAATTGACCCCAAAATTGATTATTTCTCTTATTTGGATCCATTTTACTTTGAATAGTATCGAGGTAAAAACAAAATATAAAGGGTGTTCCCAAAAAAGAACCATTTCCCTCTAATATAAAAGGGGGAAACTTACACCCATCCAAATACACCCATATCCTTAATAGTACTCCATGAAAATTTAACATTTTACTATACTAAAACCCCATTATTAATCTTCATTTCATTAAATGGTGTCCTAATCCCTATAATTCCATTGAGTATTCCAAAGAATGATCAATCCTCTAATGTCAATATGATTCCCGTCCATTAACTTTCTTTTTAACGTTAAACATCCAAATATATTATCATAAAAACAATATTGGAAATTATATTTATTTAGTATTATGATATGTTTTTATATTATTGGTATAACCCTTATTTTTTTATTTCCATCCACTTATAAAAATAAAGGAACATCAATTGTCTGTGTTTGCAGACTACCGCCTCCGTAAAAAATTGTTTTTTCATTATTTAAAAAGTTTTTAGTTATTCAAAAAAACACCTTAAATTATTATTAATTATAATATAAAAAGAAAAAATATCAATATAATTCCATCATAATGATATTGTTTAAAAACAAATACCTCTTTAAATATACTCACCAAACATGTTAAAAGATGTTCTAGATTGGGACAGTTTGACAACCTACATAAATAATGATTTAAAATATGTTTATAGACGACTATTGGAATATGTAAAATAATAATGATATTTTATAAGATAATAATAAAATATTTAATTATAAATGTTTCTTGAAATATTATCTTATGTATTTATCTTTTTATTAATGTGTCAATAACATTTTCTAAAATCACCTAAATAAATAAACCCTGATTCCATTTTTACACACCATAAATTAATTGCATAAAGAGTTAAATGAGTTCTAGATAAATCATGATATGTTATATATTATAGAATATTAAATAATTTATTATTAATTAATTTGGTTTCAAATTATGGATAATGATATCAAAAATTACAAAATAGTTAATGTAATTGACTTTAGATGGTGAAACACGATATAACTAATTAATGTACTCATGATAAAAAATTATAATAAGAAATATAAAAAGGATATATTTATGATTAAGGTTTTGATATTGTATATTAGGTTTATTATGTTTCTTTTATATGAGGAAAGGGTTTAATATAATAACAATGAAACAATGTAAGGGTTTTTTGGCCTCAAATTTGAAACCATTGAGAGATGTTTAAGATATACAACATTATAAATTTTTTATTATTTAAACCTTTATCTTTTGTCATTTTGTATTTTAATACTCTTATAAATGAGGATATTCATAGTTCTATTTTATATCATAGATCACTTGGATTATTGATTAAAATGTTACAATGATTGTAAGGGGTTATCAGGACTCAGATATACTTCTTCAGTCCTAATCCCAATTTATTTTCTATTATTTTGTAATATTGATCCATTATAACCTATAATGATTTTAGGATTCATTTTCACCTTATTTTTTATGTAAATGATGTTCCAAAAGAATTTATTATTCATTGATTATAAAACATTTTTTGTTAAAATTTTTCTTTGTTATGAAAAATTTTAATTTCTTTTAATAGATTTTTTATAATTGTTCATGATTTTAATTCTTACCAGTGTTCCCTTTTACCATGTAGAAACTCATGTTATTTTTTATTAATAATAATTCATTTATCAGAATTTATTCTTTTTAAAATAAAAATTTTCAACATTTTTTTAAGATATGTGTTTTAAATATGATTATTTCAAAATTATTCAATAGGATTCCCATTCTTTTCAAAATAAAAATTTTTATTAAACAATACACAATTCATTTTGATAAAAATTTTCCCTTTTTAAAGATATCATAATTATTTTTTTAAAACTATTTGTTTCAAATTATTTTCATTTCCCCTTTTGGAAATCATTTTTTAAGTATTTGTTATTAATTATTATTTCAAAAGTAATAGATTTTTAGTTATTTTCATGTCCCATTTTCAAAAACATTATGTCATTTTCACATAATATTTATTAAATATTATTTCAAAAAATTATAAATATAAAATATATTATCACTATTTTTATCTAAGGATTATCTATGTTGATGTGTTATTTTTATCATACAATATATGTTATTATGTTAGGGATAATTTTTGAAAATTACATTTTCAAATCTGAAAATTCCTTTAGTTTGGGTTATGTAATTTGTTTTGAAAATTTTATGAATCTCATTCTTTTTTCTTGGGTACATAAAGATATATATATATTGGAGTTATTTTATTTGGCACACATAGGTATGTTTAGTAAATTATAGGGTCATTTATTTCTATCAAATGTATTGGATACATATTCATATCACATGAGACGATGTAATATTTTGTGAATGAGATGATGGAATATTTTTTCACAAGATAATCGTGTGAATGAAATACTAGAATATTTTGACAAATGATTATTATGTGAATTATATGTAAGAAATTTTGAAATAATTTGGTTGTGTGAATCATATGCATGAATATTTTTAAATTAGTTTTTGTATGAATGAGAAACATGAAGATTTATTTCAATATATCTGCATGAATAAGATATATTAATATTTTTCCACATGTAGTTATATTAATGTGATATAAGGATCCTATATCACAATATTTTAAAGGCCTATAATTGGGTTTCATTTCCTTTTCATTTATCAATTGATGTGAAATTTATTGGATGTATTTCATAAATTTGAAATTAATTTTTTTTATTACACCTGTTTATTTTTAAATTATTCTACACTATTATTTTGTTCTCATGTGATTCATGATAATTGATATGGTTTTGAGACCTATATATATTTTTTGTTCCAATGAAGATATTTTTATGATCTTACGTTACTCTTACATGTCTCTGATTATCATCAATGGTATTTTGATCTTTTATTAAGATATTTATGTCTTTCTGGTATTCTATTTCAATTTTTAGTCTAATGGATTATGGTATGTCAATCTATAATTGAACATTTTAGATATCACCTTTCTTATATTTCCTATCAATGGGTTATAAGGATGATTATATCATGTCGAATGTCTGGAAAGGGTCTAAAGGAACACAATTAGGGATAAATATTCTCAAATTTATTTAAATTAGGTGTTTATATAGATAATCACCAAATAAGAAAACCCTTATATCATTGGTTTATGTGACTATTTCTAATATGTACTATTAAAATCATTTGATTGATGTAGAATTTATGTTATGTTTATCATAGGTCGTTGAAGTTGTAATTTTTATTCTCATGTTGTTGTGTTTTTATTATATTTAATTTCATAAAAAATTATTATATTTTTGTCTAAAATAAATATAATATTTATTGTAATATTTTTAATATTGTTATTATATGTTTATACTATTAATATATTTATTTTTATAATATTTATTTTTAAATTTTTATATTTATTTTCATATTATTAAAATATTTATTGTTATAATTGTACGTTGTTATAGTGTTATATATTTCTTTTTGTATATTGTTATCATATATTTTTATTTTTATTATATTTTTAACAAAGTAAAATTTTATATATATTTTTATATATTATTATTATATTTTAATATATAAATATTGTTAAAAATTTGGTATATATTTACTATTATATGTTTATATATTTTTATAGATATATACTATTATATATAATTATATAAAAATTTTGTACATATATATATATTGGTATATATATTTTTTGGTATATATATAGTTATATATATACATATTAATTTTTTATAGATACATATTTATTCTTATACATATTGATTGATTTATTTATTTATTTATTAATATATTGTTATATGTGTATATATTTATTGTTATATATATTGTCGTTATATTTTTTTATAGTTATATATGACATATATAAATTTACACATATTTGTTGTTATATATTATTATATATTATTAATATATATATTATTCTATAGTTATCATTTTATGTATATATTTATTTATTATTATTTTTATAATATATAAATATATGTATATGTATTCATATATATTAATATATTTCGTATTATATATTGAATAAAAATTAACATTCATATCGATTTTCAGGAGAAACCACATTAATGGAAAGTGGTGAACCATACAAGAAAAAAATTAATCCATGATATGAATTTATTTTCCTTGTCAATAAAAACTTATGGTGTTGGTATCTTGTATCCGATGTAGAATAAAGATGATAAAAAATTTATTCAACCTATGTCCTTCTCAATCAACTCCTCAGATAAATATTCCACTATGTCAATGATATTAATGACTTCCTACATATACATTTCATTTACATTAATGACCTGATATAGAATATGCACCTGGAAATCCATTCATTCTCAATATTCCTTTGAACCAACTGAAAAACCACAATCTGTTATTCTGCTTTGGTCTCCTCTGATTCTATGAAATTATATTCCACTCCAATATTTGTTAAATGAAAACATTGGATATTTCTACTGTACTAGGTAGTTATTTGTTTCTCCACTACTATAATTGTCCATTTTCTCTCAGTTTCATCATAATTGATTTCCTTTTCCTTGGAAATAACTTCCACATACATTCCTTCAACTACATTCAATGGGCCCTCCTCCTGAATGGTGGTCTCATCCTCCGTTTTTAGAGGTATCCCCATATAAGTTATGGAAATCATGATTCATAGAAAACTCATCGGGGCCTGTTTCATTTTAATATCCATTATAGGTGGACTATACAATATTCTTACCATTAATTCCATTGATTTTTGATATATTAGAAATAGGTTTCAGAAAATAAGAATAATCATTCTGAGCCTTAATTTTTAACCGTATCTTAATTAGAAATTCACCAATATCAATGGACCTTTTTTCCATTCATAAACCCATTTTCAGAAAATTATACGAGATTTTCATCCTCAAAATACATTAATGATGGTCGAACAGGCACACCTATTGTTGCTTTGTTTTTTTGAAATTTTATTCATTAGATAATGACCAACCCTCTTAGCCTTCATGTGTCTTAACTAGGTCACCCCCTATTTCATCTACATTAACCGACCAATTCCTAAATTTTAATATATTTATTTTATATAATTTTATGTATTTCATGTAATAAATAAATATATATATGTTATATATAATTTTATGTATACATTATTTTTATTGTGATATTTTATTATATATTGAAATAAATTATATTTTTATATAATTGTGCATATATTAGAAGTTATATATTTATATATTATTGTAAAAATTTATATATAATAATATTTTATTAATATATTTTAAAATTATATATACAAAAATATTATTATATTTTCTTCCCCAAAAAAGTATCCTAATTAGATATGCTTCCACAAAAACATTTAAAATCTTGATTAGAGACATTTTGAGGAAATGTAACTAAAAACTTAGCTAAACGTAATTTTTTTGTAGTTAGTTAATATATATGGGTAAAGAGGTATTTCAAGCTAACATTAAAGGATAAAATATTATATACTAACACATAAAAATTGTATGCTAATTTTATATCATAAGATCATGTATTTATAAGAATGTGGGAATAACATAACTTTGGACATTATAATCAAAAATTCATGGTTCGGCGTCAGGACAACATATTATATTGTAAAGGGATAATACCTCATGCACAAAACATTGTATCACATGAGATGAAAATGTTACACAATAAATTGGGAGGTTTCCTTTAGGAACACCACCAGCCACTCTGTGGGACTCTATTATCCCACTAGTAGGTTGACAAATATCCACTGTAGGGCTATAGTGGCCATCAATTAGCTTGTGACCTTGAGATATTCTATGTAAGTAATGGTTTCGTTCTAACTCTAAGCCAATAATCATTATTTATCTTCCTTGAAAATATTTTTTAACATAATCCCACAAATTCTCCTACAGTGGCTCTCTTATGGCCTTTTAAGATCTACCGTTTATTATAGTATGGTGTTTCAATCTTAGGTTGGTTGGTTTTTTATTAATCATTAATCTTGATGAAATTTCTCTCATTCTTATTTCCATTCCTTTATTATTCATTAAATTTTTTTTATATGTTATTTAGTCAAATCTATCAATTGGATAATTCTTTGTTCTCCATTTATTATATACATGTCATTTTTTTCTTATTACGGATGTCAGATCTCGTGTTGGTCAGGTGTAACACATGTTACTCTTGAAGTATGTGCTGATCAATCATCTTCACTGATATTTTTTTCTTATGAGTACATAATTCTAATGTTGTGGTGATTTTTTAGGTTCTCCAATAAAATACCCTATTGATCTCTTTCCTACCAGTGGATAGTTCATCTTATAGTTTGTGTATGAGTCTATTTTGATGTAGGTGGTTTCATCTATATTGAATGTTTGATGAATCATTGTTGTTCTTAGTTTTCTAAATTTTAATCTAAATGATAATTAGAATGATCCATGAATTGTTTGATATGGTAATGTTATTGTTTTTAGATAAAAATATTGTTTACCTATTTTTGGATAATAAAATTATTATATTCAAAAAAGAATTATGAAATTTACAATGAAATGGGATTTGAAATAATGCTTTTAGAAAAAAAGGATTCTAGGAGTTGCATTGTGAAATTTTATAAGCCCTTTGAAAAGATTTGATAACTGTTGAAAATGGAAGAATTCGGTACCTATGTGGAGGGTATAGTATTATGCCTTATCAACTGACATCATATGGGTTTACATTAGGTTTTCTTCCTTTATTCCTAGATCATAGATTAAATGGATTTAAAAAAATGAAATTGATATCATATTGGGTTCACTCATTGGGTTCTTCCATGTTCAATGGGCATTGTATATGATCAATATATTATGCATATGTTAAATATACAAGAGGGGTGAATTTTATACTTTAAAAATTCTTTTGGAACCATTAATGGTGGTAAAAACATTTTGTTGTTTAACAATGTTAAACAATGTAAATTCATAAGACCTCTTAGTTCTAAAAACATACTAGATTCCGAAAATATGGTTCTGGAAATGAATCTTAAGAAAAGTTTACAAGGAAAAAGATTCTACCTTAAATCTTATAGAGTCTTACTAGTCAGAGAACATAAGTACAAAAAATTATAAGATAGTTATACATTCCTTATTAATCAAAATGCTGAGGAAAAAAATGTGAAACAATACATGTAACAAGTAAGAAATATTTTAACCCAAATAGTAGGGTATATAACAACATTGGATAAAGGTCCCTTGATTTATACTTTCATAAAAGTATCTCTTACCCACATGAGGGTATTCCCTTGATAAGAATATCAGAATCTGTCTTATTATCCCCACAAGACGACAAACTTCAAGAAATTCGGCACCGCTGTCCTCATATCTTTGGAATCCCTGGATTGTACACAAAAAAAATCGGAGTCTTGGAAATCAATCTAAACAAGATGTTCAGTATGCACAAAGCATGAGAGTATCTCTCTATAGAAATCACTTTTTCAGTATGTAATTTTTAGATTTATCAATGTTTGTTGAGCCCATTCAAATGAGCTCTGATTTATAGGAGCATTTCCAACGGTCACCTCCCTCATCCAACGGTCATATTTTTCCTTGAATTTTTGAGGGACTTGTAAATGTGTCACTAAAAAAATGGTTAGTTACAAATAGAGTGCACGATATTTTTTTAAAACTATAAAAATAGTAAGTAAAATAAGGTCTCTCAACCAAATTTATTTTTCATAGTCAAAGGAAAAAAAATTAGAGACTTAGAGAATGTAAATTCTGATTCTATATTTCATGGATATTTGGATTTTTTTTCAAGGAATTCAGAATTAGAATTATTTAGACTATAGAGTCTAAATTATGATGAATTTGGAACCTAAATTCTATGGAATTCAGTACCTAAATTCGGAAGAAATTTGTATTCTAAATTCTGAGGAATTCGGATTCTGAATTCAATGGAATTATGAGTCTTAATTCTAAGGAATTTGGAACCTCAATTCTAAGGAATTTGGGGCCAGAATTATTGAGAATTTGGAGTCTGAATTTCAGAGAAATCAGTGTCTGAATTTCAGAAAATTCGGAGTTTGAATTTCAAGAGAATTTATATTTTGAATTTCAGATGATTCAGAACCTGAATTTGGAGAATTCCGATTCCGAATTTTAGAGAATTCGGATTCTGAATTTCAGAGAATTCAGATTCTGAATTTCCAAGAATTCGGATTCTAAATTTCATAGAATTAGGGACCTGAATTGTGATCTTGAAAACATAATACCTTATATCTATGTATTTATAGAATTATGAAGTTTAATATGTGAAACAAAATTTTTCACATTAGAATATAAATAGTTTGATTTAGAGAGACTGAAATTGAACAATGAAATATATGGATATGATAAATTTTCCTTGGGGAAGGAAAACATTCATTATTAAAAAAATCATAGGGAAAAATGAAATTAACCATATGATAGGGTGTTTGTGATTTTCAAAACATGAAGGAATGGAAAAGTCATAAGGGTACATTATTGACTCAAAAATCTCCCCCTTTCTGGAAAGCACAAATATCCTATTGAAAAAAGAATATCAGGACATAGAAATCTTATGGTCTTGTAAATAAAACTTATCCTCCTTTATATATGGATTAAAGTGAATACGACTATCTCCCCCATAGGTTTTGGAAATACTAATAATCATATTTTGAATTTCCTAAATGACATTTTTCACTTTCATGGATATGAAAATCTTCATGATGAAAACTCCCCCATATACGAACTCTTCTTTACTTAGGGAAATGTTTTCTTTACTAAGTATTCTTTTTTTGACATTCCATTCTCCCCTTTGTGATTTTTAAAAATAAATACAAGGAATGGAAATGAAATGTGGTTCCTGAAAGATTAGTACTAACAAAATAAAAATATATGAAGAGCAACATGAATTTTATTAGGATTAAAAAAATTTGTACCAATGGAAAATAAAACAAAATATCGGATTTGGAAAATATTATCCTTCCTTCTCCTGTGGCATCTGCTTCTTCACTATGGTTTTAAAATTCTTGAGCTCCTTTTAACCCTCTTCTGCATTCTTGATCAGCTGATCCTGATCTTCTATTTTCTTCTATATGGATTTGATTTTCTCTTCCAGATCCTTAATAGTTTCTTCCATGGCCATCAAAATGTCTTCTTGCATAGAAAGATTATGTTCAATGTCAATTATGTGATCCCTTTATCTCTTCCAGCTCTGAGAAACTGAATAAAATTTCCCATTTAGATCCTTATCTTCCTACTTCTGAGAAGTCTTTTCAAGAGATATCTTTTCCTCATATCTATTAGTGAGATCCTTGATCTTCACATCTTCGGTGTCTAAAGAATCCTTGACACTATCTTGAAATTCATCAAAGATTATCATCTCTTTTATTTTCTTCCTTGACCAGCTTTTCATCTTCTTGAAGGATCTCTTATGATCCTCGTATCCAATGAAAAAATTCTTGAAGTCTGCATTGAGACTGACACATTTATCCATCATCATGGATACTGAATCTGATTTTTGATTTAATGTATGCTGAAGCATCTGACATCTTGATCTTGTACTAGGGAATATTGGAATAGTCCCAACCAGATTCTTCGAAGACTAATCAAAACAGTTTGTATAATTGAGGATGATTCTAAATCTTAGACTTTGGTGGTTGAGAATTAATTTTATATTTCAAAAGTCTTCCTCGTCGATGAAGCATTATCTTCTTTCTTCTTTACCACAGTTTTTCTCAGTGTATCAACTATCACCAATTTTCCATTATCATCATTTAGAATGAATTCTTCTTGATTAGGAGATTCATGTTCACTATTTGATAGCTGAAAATTTTAATATTCATAAACTTCTTCCTTCTCGGCTCCTGCCTCAACATCCCCTGGGTGAGTGAAATCATAATTGCTACTTTCATTTCAAGACAAATTATTCACTTCTTCATCAGTATTCCCATCTTTACCTGGAGTAGAAAGTTTTAAATCCTCGGCAATAGAAGTTTGGATTGATAACTTCTACAAAGGACTCTCCTTCTCATTATATTCTTATACATTCTTTATTATATATTTTGTATCACCACACCCTTCTTCGTATTCTTCCACTTCGTATTCTTTAACATTTTATTCATCGTGATTTCATTCCAGAATCAATATCTTCTTTTCCAAAGTTTCTTGTAATTATCCTATCAAAAACTATTCTGGTACTCAAAATTTTTTAAAAGATTTTTCGGTAGCCTTGAAAAGAGATTGAAGGACTTCAACTTCTGACAATTTCTTCCTTTGCTTATTTTTTCGTCCTTTTTATGATTCTCAGCAGCCTTTTCCTTTAGTGCTTTTGCCACACTAGGGTCCAAGACACACTTAGGCTCCCCTTCCTTCTTGTTCTTCTTATCATCTCTCCACTTATCCATTACCTAATCAGGATATGATTTTTTATAATTTGGATTTGGAGGTGTGACTGAGATTCTTTAGCTACTGTAGATTTTCTTTTCTCTTCTAGTTCCATGACCTTCCTCTTCCTTCCACCATTTTTAGACGTTTTAGCCTCTTCTGGAATTTTTTATATAGCTTAAACTATTGCATCTGATAAATCATGAAATTCTCTGGATTGACTATTAAAGCCAATCTTCATCCCAATTAGAGTATCATCACTCAAAAGAATCACCTTACAATATTTCAGCTTCGAACTACAAGGGATCATTAATGACTAATGACAAAGAACAATGATCTTTGATAGAATGGCTGGATACTTAATAATATAATACATCAGATTTCCATTCATTATATTCCCAGTCATATCCAAGATATGCTTAACCAGGTTTATCTTTTTTAGGATCATCAGGAAGTCCAAAACATACATATCGCTTTTCTTCAGAGTATCCTTGTCCTCTTTTCTCGAAATAAGAATTCCATGAACCCAAACCTAAAAAATTCGATGATTTGTAGAGAGATGAATAATTTTAGGATTCTTCACCTCAAAAGACCAAGACAAGATGTATCCTTTTCCTTGTCAAAAGATCCTATTACATCAGGTATCTTGTGTGATAAAAACTCTACTTCTTCTTAATAATTAATTCAAATCATATTTGCTTCCATGTTATAAGAATGAGAGTATTCCTTTCCATAGCTCTTGAAAGAAAATTTATCTCTTCCTCCTTCATTGAAAAAATAACTGTCTCATATAATTCAACCAGTACTTCCAAATACACCAGATCCTATGCTCTTGGTTATGATATAAATGTACACTCCCAACTATTCATCTTGATATTCATAGACATAATAGAATCATACTTGGCATAACACATTGGATTGAATTACCTTTCTCGTAGAACTTCCAGTTGGTGATTACCTAAACATAAGGCATTTCTTTCTGAGAAGAGGATTTTGTAGACATTTGGAATTGAAGAAACATTTAATAACAAGAACAACCTTATAAATTGAGGTAGGGATTCTGCACATGAAGTCTTGGAATTCGATGTGGGAAAACCATCGGGGGGACCTTTATATAGGAAATTGAAGCGATGGTTTAGCTTCCCCGATTGATCCAACAATTAATAACATATTGAGAAGATATAATGGTTGTAATGATAGCCAAATAAGGATGTTGATATATTCCGATCTTTTGAGGTTTTTAGGAAAAACACTCAGATTTTAGGAAAAGTGAATCCAACATTATTTTAAAAAAGATAATTCCAACAAGTTAAAGATGATTATGAAAACATAGATAAAGAGACATAACATTAGATTTCTTGGAAGATTATTCATTATAAGGAATATTGTTCTTTAAGAATATTAAATTAAAAAAATTAGATAACAAAAAAATTTGACTTACAAAAAAACCATATTACGAAAATTTTGACAACAAAATTTTTAACTAAAAAAATTTTAACTATGAAGATCTTCATTGTTAATATTTTAACTACGAAAAAAATTTGACTAATGATAATTTAAGATTAAGAAATTAATATATATTATGAATAATTTTAAAATACAAAAAATTTTAAACAACGAATAATTTTTAACTAAGAAAACATTTCAACTACGAACAATTTTTAACTATGAAAAATTTTAAACTACAAAACATTTGACTAACAAAAAAATGTACTCCACCTATGAAAAGGATTTTTACTGTAAGGATATATGTTTCAACAGGATGTTAATTTGAAATATTAATTTATGGTTATCATTCCTAACTTCTGTTTAATGTATTCAAATCTATCAGATAGTAATGATTTTGTGAGAATATCAACAAGTTGATCTTGTGTTCTAATAAATTGAAGTATGATATCTCATTTTTGTGTGTAATACCTAATAATGTGATGCCTAATATCTATGTGTTTTTCATGAGAGTGATGTACATGGTTTTTACTTATTTCAATGGAACTAGGATTATCACACAAAATTTGTTTTTTTCGTAAAACTCATGCTATAGTCTGTGAGTGTGTGTTGCATCCACAACACTTAATCACAAAAACATCTAGCTACTACATATTCTACTTCAGTAGTGGAAATGCTATTGAGTTTTTCGTTTTTCATGACCATGAAACTAATGAATATCCTAAGAAATGGTATGTTTTAGATGTTCTTTTCCTATCCATTCCACATCCACCAAAGTCAGCATCAAAAAAAATTAAAAAAAAATCATTTCCATAAGTATAAAAAAGTCCTAGATCAATGGATCCCTTTATATAGGGAAAGATCATTTTCACTACCTTTAAATGATATTCCTTAGGATCATGTTGATATCTTATACATAAGCATACTGAAAACATTATGTCTGGATGACTAGCTATCGAGTAAAGTAGAATTCCTATCATATCTCTAAATGATTTTTGATTTACTAGTTTCCCAACATCATCAAGATCAAGTGAATTTGAGGTACCAATGGGAGTACTTATACTATTACTGATGTCATATACGTACTTTTTAAGAAGATATTTAATATACTTATGTTGGGATATATAGATTCCATCTAGTTTTTGAGAAATTTTAAAACCATGGAAGAATGTTAACTCACCTATCACACTCAATTCAAACTCATATTTCCTTAGATACACAAAGGAATTAGTTATAGATTGCTGAGTTGAGAAAAATATAATGTCATCAACATTAATTAAAACGATGAAAAAAAATCTTATCATTCTTTATAAAAAGGGATGCATCATCATTTCCCTTAACATAATTATTTTGAAGTAAAAATATTGTAAGTCTATCTTACTAGGCTCTTGGGGCATTTTTACGTCCATATATATCTTTGGTTAGTTTAAAAATATTTTCATGATTTTATGTATCTTCAAATCTAGGAGGTTGTTCAACAAAAACATTCTCTTAAACATAACTTTTAAGGAAAGAACATTTAACATCCATTTGAAAATGGTTGAAATTGAAGAATGATGCAAAGGAAAGAAGAATAAGAATGGATTAATGTGTAGCTATTGGTGCATAGGTTTCTTCATAGTTTATTCCTTCTTGTTGATTATAGCATTTAGAAACCAATCTAGATTTATTTCTTATTATGATTCCATTTTAATCACACTTATTTATGAAGACCCATTTTACTCAAATAATAGATCTTTCCTTAGGTCTTTGAACCAAGTTCCAAACTTTATTCCTTTTAAATTCATTTAGCTCATCTTGCATAGCTTTTATCTAACAATCATCACCTAATGCTTCATTAGTGCCATTTGGTTCTAATTAGGAAAGCAATGCTAGATGTTATAATTCATTCTGAAATGAACTTATAGCCGTTAAAAGTCTATTTACATCACCAATGATACTATCACTGGGATGAATTTTAAGAAACAACTGATTTGGGTTTTGTAAAAGTTGTTCATCGTCATATGGTAGGAAGTCTTCTGGGGTAAATGTTTCAGAAACATATTCATGGAAATTTTCTCTTTCAGTAGGATATTCTATCAAGGATTGATAATATGTTTTCAAAAACACATCCAAGGATGTAGTTTGAGGTTATTTAAAAACGAAAGGATCCGTTTCATCAAATTTGACATGTACTATTTCTTCAACAGTACAAGTATTTTTATTAAAAACCCTATAAGACTTAAAACGTGTTGTGCAGCCTAAGAAAATTCCTTCATTATATTTTGGTGAGAATTTGTATTGATTATCTTTAGTATTCATAATTAATACCTTTCAACCAAAATCCTTGAAGTAATAAATTCTAGGTTTTTTACCATTCCATAACTCATAAAGTGTTTTATTAAGAAAATGTCTAATTAAAACGTGATTTATAGTAATGTAAGAATTACTTACAGCTTCAGCCCAAAATTTTTGGCTATCAAATATTCACTCAACATGGTTCTCATTATCTATTGAAAAAAATTCTATTTATTCTTTCAACAAAATCATTTTATTTAGGTGATATTGGTTATGAGAAGTTATGAGTAATTCCTTTTCTACTACAAAAAGATTCAAAATCAGAATTTTGAAATTCTCTACATGATCACTATGAATTGTTTTTGATGAAAGGGTTTTACCATTTTTAATATGGGATCTAAAACATTTTTAATAATATAAAGCTTCATTTTTCTTTGCAAGAAAATAGACCCATGTAAATCTAGTGTAATCATCAGCTAGAACAAATACATAATATTTCCCTCCAATGCTTCAGTTTGTGTTGGACCAGAAAGATCCATATGCACCAACTGTAATGCATCAGTATTTGAGACTTCACTGAATAATTTAAAAATTGATTTATGTTGCTTTCCATACTGACAAGGATCACAAACTTTTAAAGAATCAAATCTAAGCTCTAGTATATCCTTAACTTGTCTTTTCGTAGAGTGTTGGCATAGGTTCCTATGGTTACAATGTCCAAACCATTTATTACATAACCATGAATAATCATCCATTTCACTAAGAAATGGTAGATCATGGATCCAATGATATTCTATGTTTACTGTATGAACATTCTATTGCCTATTGGTAAAAAGATTGAACTCTTCCTTGGAATTTTGTACTAAACACTTTTCATTCCTAAAATTCACAAGGTAACCTTCATCACATAATTTATTTATGCTAATAAGGATTTGTTTAAAACCTTTAACAAATAAAATATTTTAAATCAATGTTTTTTCAAGAAGAACAATGTTACCAATACCAATATTTTTTCCATGAGAATTATCTATGAAAGCTAATTTTCCTCCCTTCGTCTTGATAATATTTTCAAAGAATGTTTTGTTACCAGTCATGTTCATGGAACATCCACTATCCATGTACCATGTATTTTGTTGGTACTATCTTTACATTCATAAAAACACGAGTAGTATACTTTCAGAACCCTAACTTTCTTGGATCCGGAAACATCAGAAAGAAAAATTTTAGGAATCCACATTTTCGTAGAAAAATAAGATTTATGAAAACCAAAAGACTAAGTTTTATTTAAGGACAATTTTTTTCCCAATGCCCGCCACACTTACACATAGTTCAGAATGGAGAACTTTGAGGATCAAAATAAATGTTACCAAAATCCAGTATTGAATGAGTATAACCAAAAATAAAATTATTCCTTAAGGGCCGAATTTTGGAATATATCTTATGAATGTTTCTCTTACCTAAGGTAAAGTATGAAAAACACTTACTAAAAGAAAATATTTTTGACTTCATCTTACCAACTATGTTTCTATATTCAAAAAATTTGTTTTATCACTAGAGTTAGTCTCAAAAAAAATTCATAGAAATTAATTTTTCTAGACCCTTAGAATGTTTATCTTTATCATAATTTTCTTCTACAAGGTTTTTTTAAATAAATTCAAAATCATTAATTTTCTTATCAACATATTTATAAAGATCTTATATTTCCTTAGTAAGAATAGAAATCCTAAAATTTTCCTTATCATGCTTTTTATTGACTTTAGAATTTTCATTATCATGGAGCATAGAAAACCTGGACACTTCTTCATAAGTAGGTAAATTATTATGTTCTTCAGAAGAAGATTCTCTATCCAAAGATTCATAATATTTACTATCACTATAATTAGCATTCAAGGATATATTGGTTATTGATTTAGAATTGTGTATATTGGCCATTAAACAATGATTTTCAATAGGTATCCTGGGAAGTAAACCAAGATTCTTCTGACCATAATATTTTTACTCTGATGATTCTTCAGAAAAGTCACCACCACTAGCACTCTATGTGTCATTGGATTTCAAATCATTCTTAGATTTATCCTTTTAGTAACTCATTCTATTCCTCTCAAGATGATTTTCCATTCTGTCTTTTCTCTTAATCATATGAAAATATGCCCTTATATGCCATACTCTCTTGCATTCATAACAAGTGACATTAGAGTATTTTTTATCATTTATTTTTTTCTTCTTGTATCAATACTAAAAATATTTCTTCCTAACTATCGTGTTCATCCTCTGAGAAGTATTATCTAGTTCATTCTAAAATTGATAACTTTAACTTGATTTGGATTGAATAACAGTCCTATTAGATTTAGATCTTGTAAATCTCTCAGGAGTCTTGGATTTAATATGATTTTATGTTGTTTTGAAAGCAACACTTCCATTTATTTTCTTCTTTTTTTAAATCGGAATCTCTTTTCATTCTAGTCTCATGTTGAAGAAGAATTTAAAAAAGCTCATCAAGAGTAATATGTGAGACTTTCCTATTCTCGTAAATAGCTGTTCACTTAGATTCCCACTCATTAGGGATGATATCTATAATCTTGTCCACAAGTTCCTCATCATATAAATTGTTTTCACCCAAAGAATGTAAAGTTTTAACAATAGTTATAATACATTGTTGTACCATACATACTGGTTTACCATAAGGAAAGAAAAAACCATGATATTAATCTCTGAGCATAGCTCTTCTAGTTTTGAAAACATTGGTAGTTCCAAAATGAGTATGCTCCAATTTCATCCAAATAAACTTTGCAGCTTCACAAGAAGTATTCTTGATATATATATTCTTAGTCATAGAACACAACAATGTATTGTGTACCATGTAGTTACGTTGATATTCTATATTTTCATGATTAGTAAAAGTTATGACTTCCTTATCTAGAATCATGTAATCTCTAGAAATCATTAAAAAGTTGTCCACTCTAGTGTTTGACAAAATATTTCATACAATCTCTCTAATATTCATAATCATTCACATCAAATATTGGTGGACTAGTAGGATTATTATTGTCAATCGAACCAACATTCATTCTTTCCATCTCAAATAAAATATCTTTCTATAGATACTTGTTAGTAATAAATGTTTCTAAACTAGTATAAAAGTATCTTAAGCAAAGAAAATATAGAAAAATGAAAACTTGAGCAAGAAAACATATATCTGAATATATTTATTTAAGAGACCTCCTCTGATACCAATTGTAGAATAGAAATATGATGTAGATTCTCAATATACATGATTGGGGGTGAATAGTATACATTAAAAATTCATTTGGAACCCTTAATGTTGGTAAAAAAAATTTAACAATGTTAAACAACATAAATTCACAAGACCTCTTAGTTCTAAAAACCTACGGGATTCCGGAAATATGGTTCTGGAAATGAAACTTAAGAAAAGTTTACAAAGAAAATGATTCTACTTTAAAGTGTGTGGACTCTTACTAATCAGAGTACAAAAGTACATGAAAGTATAAGATATTTATACACTCCTTATTAATCAAAATGCAGCAGAAAACAAACTTAAAACAACACAAGTAACAAGTAAGAAATATTTTAACCAAAAGAGTAGGGTATCCAAAAACCATTGATAAAGGTCCCTTGATTTATACTTTCAAGAATGTCTATCTTATCTACACTAGGGTAATCCCTCGATAAGAATATATAAGTCTGTCTTGTTATCCCTGCAATCCCTCGAACTTCAATGTATTCAGCACCTCTGTCTTCCTATCCTTGGAAGCCCTCGATTGTACACAGCAACAATCAGAGTGGCACAAAGCAATCTGAACAAGATGTTTATTAAGCACAGACATGAGATTCTATCTCCCTCTAGAAATCACTTCAGCAGAATATAATTTCTAGGTTCATCAATGTGTTTTGATCTCATTCAAATGATCTTCTATTTATAGGTGCAATTCCAACGGTCGGGTCCCTCCTCCAATGGTCATATTTTTCCATGAATTTGGGACGGACCTATACATGTGTCACTCTAACAATAGTTGGTTAGAAACAGAATGCATGACATCATTTTAGAATTATAACAAGAGTAAGTAAAATAATATTACTCAACCAAATTTATTTTTTGGATTCTAATGGAAAAAAAATTTGTGCTCTAAGGGAATGTACATTTAGATTCTATATTGCATGGATATTTGGATTCTGTTTTTCAGGAAATTCAGAATTATAATTATATTTATTTTAGAATTTCAATTCTGAGGAATTCAGGACCAGAATTCTATGGAATCTATAACCTGAAATATAAAGATATTCGGAGTTTGAATTATAAGGATTTAGGAGTCTTAATTCAATGGAATTCAGAGTCAGAATTCTAAAGAATTCGGAACCTATATTCTATGGAATTCAGAACCAAAATATCAACGAATTCGGAGTCTAAATTTCAAATAAATTGGAGTATGAATTTCAGAAAATTATTAGTCTAAATTTCAGAGAATTCGGAGTCTGAATTTTAGAGAATTCTAAAACCTGAATTCTGAGAATTTTGATTATGAATTTTAGACAATTTAGATTCTAAATTTTACATAATTCAGATTCTGAATTTCAATGAATTCGGATCTTGAAATCTGATCCTGAAAAAAGAATACCCTATATATATGTATTTATATAACTTCTATGTTTTGGATGTGAAACCTAATTGTTCACTTAGGAATAAAAGAGTTATATTTAGAGAGAATAAAATATGAACAATGAAAAACATGGTAATGATAAATTTTCCTTGGGGAAGGAAAATATTCTCTATTAAGTTAAATATTAGGGAAAATGAAATTTTCCTTAATATAGGGTGTTCATGATTTTAAAAATCTGAAGAAATGGAAAATTCATATAGAATCATTATTGACGTAACACATTGTTGTCCTACGAAAAATATATAGAGTGAACTATTCAAAATTTTAATTTCGGTATGAGTGACCTAGATTTCTTGACCTACGTTATACTTATGGTGATCACTATTATTCTCAAAATTCATTTCTTGTATTTGATTTTATATCATCCATTATTTTAAATATATAAACCAATTAATTGAAATGTTATTTAAAATTGTGTTATCTGACATTGTTTTAGAAATATGAAAAATGTGAACAATTTAACCATGATTTTGTAAAAATTATGAAAATATTTATCTTGAAATGTTTTATTTTTAATTGAAAATATTATGACTATTTGATAAAGAATTATTATCTAATATCACGTTGGGATCCAATTCATATTATTTACATTACACCCTACACACTCTATTTAGGTTGTCTATACCTTTTTATGTATTCTATAATAAAATTAAATAGGTCGTCATGGGGAAGTGATATTTATGTCATTTGGGAATGAGTATCTGGGGGTGATATGGGGGTTTTAATGGTATTTTACATGGAGTAGAAATTGGATATTTATATTTACCCTTTTTGATGTTTATTGATTTGTATAATGGGTTTTTATCATGATACATTTTGTTTCATCATTACTATTGTCACTATTTTATATAGGTAATTTCTAGTATTAGTAATAGTTTTCCATTATATATAATTTATGTTAATTCATGTTTGGAAAATAATTTCCCCTGGGTTTTTTGGTGTCTAAGGTGATAGTCACTAGCCAATGGGTATTAGTAATTCCCTTATAGTCATGTTGTGGTCTGCTTCAGAGCCTTGATGGATGGGTTTTCAGAGTGAGGTGTGATAATTTGGTATCAAAGAATAGTTATTCTGATCCATGATAAATTGATATATAGTATATAGGATTCTAACTACTAGAGTGGTACATTTCGGTTACTGTCCAGATATCTCTTATTAGGTTGAGCCTTGTGTCACCATGGAATACTAGTTTGCGGGTCTTGTATGTTTGGTATTTATCTAAATCTCAGTTTCTTTTTAGGCTCTCTTCAAGTTAAATATAGACTATTAATTTATCTTATCATTATAATCTATTTTTTGTATGTATATGAATACTATGGAGATGTCTTGCAAGGGCTCCTCTGGAAGGTGTAGTGGATGATTATCCTCAAGAAAATCTTCTACTCGATCAGAATCTTCTTGAGGCTATTGTTAGGAAAATTTAAACCATGGATCATAATGAAACTCTTGTTCCAAACCAAAATTTTGAGGCACAACCAGGATAAAGAAGATATATGGACCATGCTTTTGAGTCACTATGAGATAATCCTCCAGATATTATTTGTATGAATGTGCCTCAAGAATAGGAAGACTATATAGACTATATTGATGAGGAAAATGATTTCTTGGAGACACTATAATCTATCAAAGTGAATTAAAAAACATTTATTCTAAGGGTTACATGTAAAAAGTGTTGGGATTCTATGGTTCAGGACAATCGACATGTGGTCTTGGAGTGTAAAGTGATTATGACACTCTCATTTTAGTATTTTTACAAAAAAAAATTTATATATTATATAGAGTTCCCCTATTTATATCTTAATGATCACTCGATGAATAATTACACCTAACATTTAATATAGTGGGATAATATTTTAATAAATGTGACGATGAATAGTCAGTTAAAGGCTCAAAAAACCTAGAAGGATTTTTTGTTAACATCCAATCATAGGTATATATTCCAAAACTCACAAAATTTTCAAAAACAGTTAATAGGTTTGTAAGGGTAGAGATATATATGGCTTCCAATATGATTCTATTTGGATCTACCCTTCCACCAAATATTTGTTCCAGTATCACACATGGTAAGAGGAAAATGAGGAATGGTAGTTGCAAGAGTGATGGTGGTGGTTCTAAACTATTGAACTTTTCTATTGCACTAATGGTTGATATAATTGAATTATTAAATTTTTATCATTTTGGTGTGCTGAGACACACAAGAAGATATTTACCCATACCTCTAGATAATTGTAGTGGTTGTCGGTGGTGAGGTCATCTATATAGATTCTGAAGGGATTTTTTTGTGCACCATTTTGGTTAGGGTTTTTATGGTACAAATTCCCATATAGAATAGTAATAATCCTCATAGTTAAAATGAATTTATCCATACACCTAAATAGTTAATCGACCTAACACAGTTTATGTGTTTTCAGCAAATGTAAATGTTAACCTATCTATTTTTAGGGTTTCTTTTTTTCATTTATCTTGTATAGAACCAACTATATTAGATATAGGTTCTTTGAATTCATTTATATCACCATTTTCTATGAATGTGTTAAACCTTCTAAGGGGGGTTATGTTTTTTTTACAGAGCATGAAATTCATCTTGTTAATTGGAAAGAATTTTTTTTGTTTTCTTTCCTTATCTCTTTTGATATATATAGTAGAGTTAGTCCGAGAATTTACTATTCCTAAAAATACTTATTATAGAGTGATCATTGGAATGGATTGGGGTGTTCCTCATTGAGGTAATATTGATTGTTGTCAATGGTGTGTTTCATTGTCTTCTACTAATAAGAGTTCTCTGATGTTCTAGGGAGAGTAGAAACTGGTGTCAGGAAATGTGGATCATTTTTCACCCAGAGACATGGATTTCATTATCTATCACTACAGTTGATCCCTGTTATATTTACTCTCATGTTAATCTTACATTAGTAGTTTATAATTTCCGCAAAATCTTCCTCTATGACATATTATTTCTTCCTATATAATGTTAGGTATTGTTTTCCATAAATTTTATGCTTTTCACCGAGTGGATATTCAAACCCTCTTATCAGATGGCACGTACCAACATGAAAAAACAAAATGTCTAGTTTGAAATCCTGTTAGTGATGGTATTTTTTCATCCAGATGTCTCACAATGGTTGGACCCATCCTTATACTCCAATGGGATTATTTTTATTTTAATGTATTTTTAGACTATTATAAATGAAATCAAGAAACATTTATGAATAATTATCTTTTCCCCATATCAATGACTTCTTTCGTCATTTTAATGAGGAAAGTTGTTTTTTGGATGATTGATGATTCAGCTGGGTTATGATTATATCGATTTTAAGGAAATATATTTCCCCAAGACCACTATCATGAGTAGGTATATCTATTATTAATATAATTTGATTCCCTTTCGCCTAACTGTTGCTCATGTGGTATTTATAGATTTGATGAACAAGATGTTATACGTGTATATTAACACTGTTGTTTCAGTTTCCAAGGCTGAAATTTTATTTTATTGGAGATTAATTCATGATCTTATGAACCATAAAAACATGGTTATGGAAATCTTGAAGAGTCACTTCCTTCATGTGAGTCTATTAGTGTGAGATTTTTTAAAAAGGGAAGTGAGAATCATGGGACACCTATTATTACAATATGGTGACTCATTTGATCATGAAACGGTGATTTATATCTTTTCATTGTAAGAATCATGAAACATATTTACAATATCTATCTTACAATGTCTATATGGATTCCGTTAGTGTATTTCCAAGAAATTCTAAAAGCTGGTATCGTCATTGAATACTCTTACTAAGAAAGGGGTGACATTCTCTTTGTATTCTATGTGTCAAGATTCATTTTGTTTTCTAAAAAGGGAATCCACATGTGAAGACTTTTTGAACCCTCCATATATGAGAACACCCCTCCCTATGAAGATAACACTCCGGAGAGAGACCCTCATACAGGAAGGGGTCATTTCCAGTTGAGATGGCATGGCGTCTGGGAGGTTTCTAACCTGATTGGTGATGGTTTGACATAAAAATATGTTAGAAAGGTTGCATTGAGAATCATGTTTTCCACCCATTCAGGAACCGGGTGACCCTTTATGTACAGTGGATCTAGGGGAGGTATAATGTGAACCAAAATATGGCTCCTAGTAATCAAACCCCACACCTTCCAATGAACATCATTGTATGTATCATCATCCTTACAACTATTCCAGTGCCAAAGAGGATAAAGATTCATTTGATTTGTTGAAATTTCATCTGAAATCTGTTTATATAATGAACACTTTAGAACCTAGTAATTTATATGTATTATAATATGATTCCTATGGTTCTAGGGTTGGGTGTGTTATAATATAGGATTACCATTTTGTGTGGTATGGTTTTTAATATCATCAGTCACAGGAGAATAATTACCCCAAATGAATTAGATCATACCTCTGTTATGTGTGCTCATATGTTTCTGTGACACTATCTTTTGGGCTAGGGGTTTGCCTTTATTTATGATCACAAAATCATATGTGACATATTTTCTTAAAAGGAAAAACTCCTTAGGATGAAGAAATGGATAGAGTACATTCATATGTATGACATCGACATAACCTATACCCAATGAAAATATAATGTTTTTTCTAATTCTCCTAATATGTAATTACATTCTCATGTTATCCTATATTCGAATGGGAAGTTTAACATTTTGGTTATTTTATATCATTTTCATATGAATGTACATTAGTATGATTATATTATGGTTATAATTAGTATTTATTTGTTATAATCCTTCCATGAGTTGATTTTTCCAGATATAGGGATCGATGATGCATTTAGAGAAGTCTAGAATATTTTATTTCATGACTTCAAAACTTCTTTACAGATCTTTTATCATGAAATTGGGAAGATATATTATGACGTGAGATGATATTTCTGGTATCTAGGTATGTAGTGTGACATTTATAATTTTTTCCCAAATTTACACCAACTAATAGAATAAATTAAAGCAACTGATCCCTAATGGTCTTCTCCGGCCTCTTCCAATGATTATATGGAAATGGTACAATGTGTCTATTGATATCATAACTAGATTTCCATTGACTATATGATGAATTAATTTCATATGGGTGGTGATGGACCGATTAAAAAATATAAACATTTCATTCTAGTTATTTTAACCACAACAGTTAAAGATATAGATATATTATACATGTAAGAGATAATGAGATTTCATGAGATCTCTTGTGCCTTTTTTTGGGAAAGTATCCATGATTAACCTCCCTTTCTAGAAAATTTCTATGAGGAATAGGGGGATTAGGCCATATTGACTATAACATACTTTCAAATGATTGATGTTCATATGGATCATGCTATTCAGATATTGGATGATATGTTTCTTTCTTATATATCATATTTGGATGGATTATGGGATATAAATCTAGGACTAATGAAGTTCTCTTTTAATAAATGTTATTATCCATCAATCATAATTCCACCCATCCATGATTTATATGGTCTCCCATGCAGGTTTATACTTTTTATGCGGGATATGGGTGGGGATTATCTCATTGTACAAAGTCTCATTTAGGGTATATAAGTGAGGATTTGGGATACTCAATATTAATTGTTTTCATGTAACTTTCATAAAAAACAATATGCATATTTTCCATATCATCATTTTAATTTTTCCATTTTATAAAATGTCTTCTTGAATATTTTTTATTGGTTATGACACATCATCCTCAAAGATATTGAGATCTATCTCCATTATATGGGGGATAATTATAGATCATGGAGAAAAAAATTTAGGTTCTCTTATGAGTTGGTATTTGCAGCTCATTAGACAAGTAAAAATGATTTTCCCCCATATCAAAGATCAACAATTACCATACTGATCCTTTTCAATGTTTATATTTGTAGATTTCGGGTTAGAGATAAATGTATCAGTTAAATGAGAGAAAGAGAAAATAATTGTTTCTTAGTTTAATGTTCTATATGGGAAGTTTATTCCACTGGTGAAACTATTATAGTGGCATAGATCAAATTCTCATAATACATAAGAGAATCAATATTTGGAGAGAAAGTAATAGAATCACATCATTATAAATCAAACATATTCTATGTGACTTTATAAGGTTATAAAATAATGTTTTTTGTAGAATTGTAACATCCTATACTAGGTAAATCTCTATTTTAGATTTATGATTCCATATTTTGGGTTTGTTATATGGCATAAGAGACTCAATAATGTTTAGATATTCCATGAAATGAAATTGTGGATACATAAGGACATCATATTTTTAGTTAACATCGTTATATAGCCATCAAAAATCCCGAAGGGTGGGGGGTTCCTACTCAATCCCCACCGGATGGTTGGTGGAAGACCACCGACCAACTTTTGGGAGATTGTCGACCATCCTGTTGGAGTACACAAGTTTACCAGTGGGGATCCCTAGGCTACATGCATTCCACTTATTTTCACTAATCCATTTGTATGAATCTCAGTATCCTTTTCACAGTTATTGCGAACACTAGACGGCTAGTGGACACCCTTGGGTAGCTACTGGACTCATATAGGGTTGAGTAAGTAAGTGTTTAATTATAATTTCAATCCATTAAAATAATTAAATAACCTCTTAATCACTCTTCGTTTAACCTAATATAACTATATCCCTTGGAGAGGCTCTATATTGGAATTATAACCTCCTTAGAAAGTCTCTTATTGGTGATTCAATCCTAATTTGACTATTCTAAACATATTAAATTTTTTATCAAATATATGTTATTCTATTAATGTTATTCTTTTATTCAATGAATTGGAAGTGGTTATGTTCTTTCTTATTAAGATCCACCAATTAGTTTATTATTATTACCCCATTTCATATAGATTTGTATCTTATTTTTCTCTCATAGGATGGATCATATGTTGGTGTGGTGCATAACATGTGATTCACGAGGTATTTGTTCATTTATCATTTACGCCAAACCTTTTTCTTATGGAAATATGAATCTATGTTATAAGAGTCATTGTTTATAGACCCTTATCAATCTTTCTTTAATTCCCTTTATTTTCATTGTTTGTATCCCATTACAATGATTGTGAGACCCAAGATTGTCGTAGGTGGTTCTATCTCTTCCCTATGATAAATGAACTATTGATGATTTTGTTTTCCTATAATGTTTTATAAATGATAATTTAAATAACCCTTGCATGTATTGATATTCTTGGGTAATGGGTTTTGAATTATAATGTTTTTCTATATGATTTCATAAAATTATGATAGATTTAAAATCATTATGAATTGGTATTCAAAATAGGTTTTCAGTAAATAATTTTGATAAAAAGGGTTTTTTGGAATTTTATTGTGAGATGTGATAATCCCTTTGAAATGATTTGATAAATATATCAAATAGGATCCTTTGGAACCTAGTATGAGGGTTGACTATTAATATTTATCTCCTAACACCATATATGGTTCACCTTCTATGGTTTTCCTCTATTCCTAGATCATAGATCCATTGGAACATGGAACATCCGCTAGACATTGCAGGGGGTTCACAAAGAAGAGTGTCACTATATACTTGATGCTATGTTGTTCTATAACACACATATATTTTTCACTAGTCATGATTTTCATTTGCATATGGGTGACCTAGGTTGCTCAAAATATGACATCCTTGACATGATCTAAATTTTTCTTGAATTTAATTTCATAAATTTGATCTGATATGATGAATTCTATAATATATGTAAATTCCTTACATAAATTATTCTTTGAAAAAATTTATATATTTTTTTAGAAATATAAAATTGATGAACTATTTTACCTTGATTTTTTAAATAATAAAAAAACTATTTATCCTTATATATTTTATTTTAAATTGATATTTAAATTAATTTTATGGAGAATATTTATGGAAAAACTGAGTGGGCTTTTACAGATATTTCTTATCTCAGAAATAATAAAACACCCTTCTAGGTGTGCATAACTTCTTATGTCTTCTTCAGTAAAGGGAATAGAGCCAAAGTTATGTATAGGAGTTTATATAAAGTGGTTTGGGGTATCTTGTAGTGATAAAATTGGTTAGTACCCACATATCACATCGAGTAGTAATTGGTTGTTTTGTTAGTACATTTAATGCTTTTAGAATTGTACATTGGGTTTTAATCATTCTAATTTTTGTGGTATCACTACCACTATCACTATGGTTTTTGTTGCATATCTACTCTTAGTTATCTTTCTTCTTTGTGTTTCATTTATATTGATTACGTTTTATAAAATCATTCCCTACTGTTTTTTGGTTTCTAGAATGCTTGTTTCCATCCTGGGAGGATAGGTAATGCTCTTTGGGTCTTTTAATGGTCTGTTATAGAAAATTTATGGATGGGTTATCCTATATGGTTCATGAATTCACTTTAATCTGGATTTCATTAACAATTATATCAATGAATGATCCTTAAAATATTTTATATACACAACAAGATAAGCTATCATAAACTAGGTATACATTTGATGAGAACATATAGAAGTAATATGAACAAAATAAATTACAACAACAAAGTGATAAAATGATATTTTACAGAGAAAAATCATAACCCTAAATAGAAGATTGCAGTTTGGAAGCTCCACTACCTCAAGTTCATGACATATTCTATGATCATATATTAAGCCTTTAATTCTTCACCAGTATAATATTATATCAATTTGTTTCTTAATAATCTTGTTATTCTATCTTTGGTTGAATTTGATATCATCTAAAGAATGAATTGTTTTTCCTATATAAATTCTACATAAATTTCTAAGTAGGGGAAGTCACATTTGATATTCAAAATTAACATATAATTTTATATTAGTGTAAAATAAATATGAGCTTCTAATGGGAATCAAATCCATTGTACGTGTCTTGATTCTTGTTCAAAACGAGAGATTATCTCATATTCTTGTGGAGAAATTTATCATCAATGATATACCAATTGTGCATGAAATGTTTTATGAATTTAGAAGATATGCTGAGTAATCCATAAAAACATGAATTTGAGTTATTAATAGAACTCCTAATTGGTGCACCATGTATTTCAAATACACCCTATAGAATGGCCCTAATTAAGTTATTTGAATTAAATAAGAAAATCAAGGATATCCTTGATTAGGGATTAATTCATCCATGTTTTTTACCATGGGGAGAACTAGTTCTCTTTGTTAAGATTAAATATGGTTTATGCAACTCGAAATTCAATTTTTGGAGATGAACATGATAATGATCATGAATAAGTCTCTTATACCCCATATTGGTGACTTCTTTGATCACGTTTTTAGATCTCAATACCTTTAAATGATTTTCCTTCATTTTCGATATCATTAATTATGGACCCTGAATGAGGGTATAACTACAAAAACATTGAGTGAAATTTATGCACAATATGGGAATATATTTATTCCATTATGATTAACTAATTCAACTTCTATCTTCATAAATATAATGGATTGATTATTTATAGATAACCTTGATTAGTTTTTAGTAGTCTTTATAAATGATATTATTATCTTTTCGAATCTTAAGTAAGAGTTCCAATATCACATGATAATATTTCTAAAGACCATATGGAAGGTTAAAATGTTTGTAAAATTTAGAAAATGTAAATTTTTTATAAAAATGATTCTTTTTGGGTGATATATTCTCATGAGAGAGTATATTATTGGATATATCAATGAAGAAGGTAATTGAACATTTTCCAAGACTAAAAATGATGATTGAGATCCAATGTTTTTATTATTTAGATTCGTATTATTGAAATATTATGGATAATTTATCTTGAATACCTAATCCATTAACCATGTTATATAAGAAGGGATCAAAGATCCTATATAGAGATGAATGGGATAAATATTTCACAGAACTGAAGAGAATATTAATTAGTTCACATGTTCTTACAATACTATATTGTGAATAATTGTTTTTAATTAATAGTGATGCATCCAAGATTGTACTGGGATGCGTTGTTAGGTATAATGACTAGGTTATAATTTATGAATCATTAAAATTGATATTTAATGAGAAAACATTCTTCACTCATGATTCAATTTTAGTTTTGGTAATTTTAACATTAATGATATGGAGGAATTATCTTTATTTAATTTCTTTATATATACTAATATAAAATATTAATGTATACATTCATATAGAAAGAGAAAAATATTGAGCAAATAACATTTTTGGGATCTCATAAATGACTATGGATTCTCAATACATAGCCACCATAGGATATGGATATAGGTGGATGATGATTTGAGTAGAAAGAATCATTCCAGATTATCCACGATAAGGATCACAAAAGATCCAAAATTTCTAGATTTTAAAAGATTAGATCTTGAAATCTTGAATGTATGATAGAAATAATTTATTTCTCAAATAAGGGTTCAACCATATATATATATATATATATATATATATTAAAGTGGATCATACGGTATCTTTGTAGATACAAAATAATGAGGGAAATGTTCTAGATTTTAACCGTGATTTTGATAGAATGATAGGGTTCAGGAACCGTGTATTTTTTATGTACATACTGGATATGAAGAGAATGATGTTTGAAAATGATCATAGTATATCATTATTTATTCATCCTAGAAGTAAAAAAAAGAATTATAAATAATTGAAATATTATTTATAGTGGGATGGAATTAAGAGAGATATCATAGAGTTTGTTTCTCAGTGCTAGATATATCAACATGATAAGATTTAGGGACAAGCTTCTATGGAGATGTTGTGTCTATCACCCATACCAATGAGTAAATCTGAAAACATCACCTTGGATTTTATTTTTAGACCTCTAGAAACATCTAATGGGAATCTTGATATATGATTTTTATTAGATCACTTTAAAAATTCAAAACACATCATTTCTCTTAGAGATTATTTTTCTCTTTATTAACATGATATAATATAAATTAATAATGTTGTAGGGTTTCATATAGTAACACATTATTTTGTATATGATTGAAATTTGATGTTTACCTAGATGTTGAATTGAAGTATTCAGAAAAATCTAGATATGTTGTTTTATTTTGGCACTGCATATCATCCTTAAATAGAATTATATATTATGTAAACAATATAAACCATATAGAATATAATAAGAACTTTTTCTATGGTTTTTAAATGAGGTTGTAATAAACACCATCTTCTATTGGATTTTTCATAAAAAATATATTTCACTCAAGAATTTAGATGGATCTTTAAGAAAAAAATTATGGGAATAACTATAGATAAAAAAAATCAGGTATTATGTCATAGAAATAAATCCATTGGTACTTGAGGTAGCTAAGGAAATAGAAGAAAAAATCATAGCCATTCAACAACACACCAACTTAGCTTTTAGTTGATAAAACATTTGTGCTGAAATCCTTTATTTTATATGGAGTTTGTTGCTTGTGAGAAGTTCTTCGATTTAAATTCTCAATATAATATTTTTTATAGATTCTAGATAAAGTGAAATAAAATCCATATATATATATTTCCATTTTAAACTCATGTTCTTATCGATATTATTGCTTATTTATTATCACTTCTACTGAATCTCTTTCAAGTCCATGAAATGATCCATGTAAATTTATTGAGGAAGTACATACCTATTCCTTAACATGAACCAAAATAATAGTTCACAATACTAAATAATGAAATTTCTTATAAGGAACAACTAGTAGATATTCTGGATTGTTTATAGAATGTTATATGAAACAAGACCACTTACATGTTCAATGTTTTGTGGATAAATAACCCTCTTGAGGAAGATATGTGTGAACCTGAAGATGTCATGACGTAAATGTATCCTCAAATGTTTTTAAAAATATTTTGAATAATCAAGGGATAAATTAATTTAAATGGGGTAGAATATATCTCCCCAATATTTTATAAAATATATATTTTTCAAATAAATTGAATTCCATCGAAATCTCATATTACAGTCAACAAAGAGTTTTAACGAAATGTGATATATTGTAAATATTATTATTTTAATCTTGACTATTAGAACCTAAATTTTAAAAATTGTGTTTTTAAAAGGAATAATAAAATTTTAAATATTAATTATTTTATTTATATATATATAAAAATCATATAAATGTACTAAATTTTTAATAAAGTCCTTCTACTATTTTCTGAATAAAAAAATAATTGCATTCTGTGAAAATAAAATAAATGAAACATTTTCCACTTTTAGGAATAGTTTGTTAAAAAATAAAATTATCTTTATAAATTTACATGTAATTATTTTCATTGAATTCTTTAGTGAAAATTTTCTAAAAATATTTACTTTTCAATGAATAGTAATAAAGTTACCTATTTGTCTTAAAACTGCCTTTTTATTTAAGGAATTTAAAAGCCCAATTTTATTATAATATTTTTATAAAAGTAAATTCATTTTAATTATACGTATATTTTTATAATTTATTTTATTGGATTAAATTTAATATATCATTTGTATATTAAAAAATTCTTATACATTTTAAAATTTTCTCCTTGAATCCCATTTTTTCATCATGCGTGTGGGATTATTTTTCAAATTAAATTTTGAGACTCGAGATAATTGAATTTTAAAGAATGGATTCCATTTTTTAAATTATAATATTTTATATTTTGTAATATGATAAAATTAATTATTTTTAATAATGAATAATAAAAATAATAAAAATTAATTACCACGGTTAAGGATAAAATAGTTTTTCAAGGGGTTAAACTAAAATCATAATGGATAAAATGATTTAAAACTTGTGTAAATACCATTTTCATGAAATATTTAAACCTAATATCTCTTAAAGTTTGATAATTATCCATTTCTAAACCTTTTTATGTCAAAAACAAGGGTACACTTTATTCTTTTTAAAAATACAATTTATGTCCTCTCTCCCACTTATAAAATGTCACCCCATATCCTCTTATCTTAACATTTCAATAACATCTTGGTTTTTCCAATACCTTACCAAATACTTTTCAAAAAATATTCCTCACATCTTAAATTTATTATTTATTGGAAATCAAAACGATGAATGCTTTTTGTGTAATCTTAAAGAGGTTATCTGAAGAATAGTTATCATTCTCAAATGAGTGTTTCTAAATTATTACTTATTCTACCTCCTTTAAATATTCATAAATGTTATTGATATAATAATGCCTGTATATTTCATATTCTAAAATTTTATTATGTTTATATTATAACCAACATCTACCTCATTTTCCATCAAATGGGAAACAAAAATGTTGACCACGTTTATGAAAAACTACCACCACGTGAGCTAACATAATTTATTTTCTATAACTAGTTATAAAAAATTGATATAAATATGGATATAAAGTATTAATATTATAGTAATAAAATAATTATAATTCTAAAATTTATATATCACAAATACCTTCTTATTACCTATATCTTGGTAATATGGTAATGTCACCCGTGGGTAATGAAAAATACAACCTTGCGAAGCGTTGTGATTATTTTTTCAATTATGATTTACATAGATGGTAATGATGATATAATTTAGGAAAATACATGATATATATATATAATAATGATTAATATAGAAATGAAATATATTATTTACCTTAAATTTTTTTATCCATCCAAAAATGGAATCAGTGCTCTTGTGTAATATTATAACGTCACTCATGTTTAAGGAAGACTAAAACCTTGCGAAGTGGTGTTATTTTTTTCAGTAATGATTTATATAGATGGTAATAATGATATATTTAAGTAAAATATGTGATATATATATATATATATGAAATAATGATTAATTTATAAATGAAATATATTATTTACCTTCCATTTTTTCTATCCATCAAAAATGGAATCATTGCTCTTCTGTACGTATAGCGTACTGCCTCTATGATCGGTGTAAAAAAATTACATTCATTAACTTATATGAATCATAATGAATATATATATAATTAATATATCTGATTTTTATAACATGTTTAAAATTTTATTGATGATAAAACCATGATCATTTAAAAATGACTAAAAATACAAAACCAAAACATACGGGAAAAAGAAATAAGTTTTTACCAGAAATGTTCTTGTTGCAAGTAATTATTAAAAAACGGGTAGTAAAAGGTCATAAGTAAATAAGATATATTATTATATAATGGAATTTTAGTCTCTCCCATTTTTCTGGGATACATATTCTATATTAAAAATAATAAGAGATCTATTTATATATTTTAAGCCTCATTATTCAAAATATTGTATAAATTTTTCATGCTTAAATATCTAGAATTTGAATAAATAAATTTTCATATAAATGCATAAAATGCAATGAAAAATAGTGTCTTGAAAGAATGTGTTTTAGGAATAACAATTAATTTATATAAAAATCATGAAAATTACATATTCAAATAGAATAAATTATATTATGGAAAATCAAATCAATCATATTTAACAATAATAAAAATTAAAAAATATCATGTTACTTTTAAATTACTTTGTCTAATGAAAATAAATGGTCATAATTGAAAAAACTGTATTTTTTACTATTCATTAATAAATAAATCATTTCCGAAAAAATATATTTATGCATATTTAAATTCTGATATAAGGATTTAAAATTTTATTATTATCTTATATAATTAAATTTAAAAAAAAATAATTTATTAATAATTTACACACACAAAATTCAACAAAATTAATTTTTAATGAAAATGTCATTTTGATTTGTAACATTAATTCACTAAAAATTAGGTGATAATTACATATTATTAAATTAATAAATTTTTATTTAGTTAAACCATTATACATATATTTCATAATTTGGTTACTCATATACCTACCCACCAATTGAATGTTTGTTTTCTATTGATCAATGTTAAATAATAATTATTTATAATACTTCTCAATTATCTTAAGCTCATTATTTTCTTTTTATGAAATATATGAATCTTATTATAGTTTTAAACTAAAATTTTAGGGTTTTACATGTATCCCACCCAATAAAGTGAATAATAATTTTGTAATAATAGAAAATTATTCTTCCAAACTATAATTCCACTATGTTATTGACTATGTTAAAAAATTCCACTTACACTCTACTTTAACTATAATGACCACAAAAACAATATTCATTTAACATTCAGAGAAACAAGTTATATATTCACATTGAATGAACAGAACATAGAGACAACCACTTCAATATTTTTCCTTTTCTTATTTTTTTCAACATTGGATAATCATTGAATATCTACTATATAGCATTTATTTCAGAATCATTATTCTTATTCAATTCTTACTTTTCTCTTCCTCAACAATTCACTTTACTCAATTCATCATATAATCTCTTTTTCAATGGAAGATATATTTTAATTATAATTTAAAATTTAAATATCATTCTTCAATCACAACCTCGATTTCAATTATTATCACAATGACAACCATAAAATTCAAATTGGTAGTTAAAGTATATTTGAATGACCACCTATTATTGAATATGATGCAATGTCATCACATTTTTTAATATAACATGATTAGGAAATTATTGTATTGGTGTCTCTATTAAAACATAGTACAATGGTACCATCAAGTTATTTTTTAAAATAATGAGTATTTTTTCATATCATACCAACTATGAAAGGATGTTTTCAATTAAATGGAGATAAGAAATTCAATTCCATCCTCCCATCTGGCATGATCCATGTACATTAGAATTTTATTAAATATTTTCTCCCTAAATTTTTTTGGAATTTCAGTAGTTTCATATAATTCCATAGATTTATAAATCCAAAAAAACCTTCTTAACCTCTCCTGTGACATAATACATTAACAATAGTGTAGTTCTCTTCATATTATTTTGATTATGGTATATGAAATGTGGTGAAGTGTGGAGTTTCCAAATTCTCTAGATCACCTAAATTCTGATTATTGAGTGTACATTCACTTCATCATAGAGGAACTATATTTTAAAAATCCACAAATAATTTTCTTAGTATCATCTATGGTGTTTCATGATTTTACATCATGGAGTAATCAAATTGATTCAACTCTAGTATGTGGACACTAAAATGTTAGCATGATATCTTATACACCTTTTTCATTACATTTTATATCCCATCATCTCTATAAAAGATACACCACTACTGTTTTATATCTCAACTTGATATTTGTTTATGGTGTGGAAGATAGTTATATATTAAAACATTCTTCAATCTGTATCTATAGTGAAATTCTATGCTTTGTGGAATGGAAATGCTTTTATTTTTTCAATAGATTTGGTTGTATCGGGAAGTTAATTTATGATTTTTAAACACATAGAACCAACATAAGAATAATTATATTTAGTATCTAAACATATATGGCTAAAATGAAATGTAATTTTGAATATTATTGAAGTATTAAAAACAAAATGGAAAACAAAATTGTCACACTCACTTTAATATCTTTCCTAAAATTCTCACAAAAACATATCAACACCTATCGGTAACAATAATTGGATTCTTCTTCCCACACATATGGAATGTGGGAATTTGTAATCTCATAATTCCATGAGTATTATTTGATGATCCTATATAGTTAAAATCTATTCTCTATTACTTATTTATATTCCCACAAGACCACTGAGAATCATAAATTTCTATCATAATTTAGAAATAACATCAAAAAATTTCCATACAACTCACAAATTCTTACATCACTATTTTTTTGAAGACATTTATTTAACTAAATGATGATGTTTTCAACTATACATTTATCATACATGAAAATATAGGTGCGTATAATGAAAGCCTTGTGTTTTGTTTTTCATAAGACCCAATATATTATTCTTCATTTTTCTACAATATAAGAAAATCAATCTCAATTTTATGATGTATAGTATAGGTAAAATATTTATAAAAAATTATCTTCTTGAATTAATCAACTAGATGGATTAAAAATCTTCTGAATGATTAATATTAGATATTAGTTTCCACTACTTATTAGCATCTTTTTATAATTGATAGACATCTACAAAAACTTTCTCTGACGCCCATTATATTAGCCACTTCATTTTGTTAAGAATATCATTTCCCATCGCATATGTTTTTGTATGGTTTCCTTATATTTTTATCAATTTAAAAATTTAATTGAATGTCGAGGAATATAATTTTCATATAATAAAATATATAAAACACAAAATATAAACATAGAATAAATGACTAATAAATACCATATAAAATCTAACATATAGATATCTATGTTTCACCAAATTTTATACATGGAAATTTTATTATTATTTTATCTAACCAAACTACTTATACACTACATCATAAATTTTATAAATCCTTCGTAACGGTTTGGAAAGAACATATGAATAATATAAATAATATTTCTCAAGAGTATCAGAGTATGTATATAGTAAGGATCACTACTTGTTCCCAAGGAGAAGTTTGGGTTAATACCCTGTCATCCTTCTTCTTTTTTATTACCCCAAATTTCATAAATTATATATTAGAATCCACTTATAGTATCTAAAGAGGGATTTCATTTCTTATAGATTACACACTTCTTTGTATATAAAACTTTATGATGTTTTCCTAATAAAAAACATTTACTTTGGGTTTTCAATAATTATTTGCAATCCAAATCACCAATAATAACAAGATATTTATCATATATAGAATATAGAAACCCATGTCTCTTACATAATTTATTAAATTATTTTCAATATAAATATATGTAAAAACAACTGATGGACCCATAGGTTTGGTGTATTTGGTATAATAGTAAGGATATACATCTATTTTAAAATATTTTAGATAAGATTTATTTTGATCTATATAATGTAATCATAGATCACTTTTAACATCTAAAACTACATATGATTCCCTCGGGACATACATAATGAAATGGGTGAGTTTTAAAGACTTACAATGGAATAATCAGAGTAAATAATGATAAAAAGTAATAAATCTAAAGTAAAAAAGCATATCATGACAACCTAAAATATAATAGTAACATATGATAACAATGAAACAAGGAATAATAAGATGATATACTAAAATCATGGAATCCTAGGAATGTAGAAAAAAATAAAACATTATATCATAAGCATAAGTCAAATCTCTCTATTAAGAAAACATGGTAAAATGTGCTTGCCCAATCCTCTTTTCACCATACATGGTGACCCATGAGATGAAATTATTTCACAATTTGTTTTAGGGATGTATAATTCCAACCCCACACACAACATTCATGTGTTCCACATCAAGATATTATTCATATTTAATATGTATAAGAAAATTCCATTATAAGTTAAATAGATTACATAGTCCTGTCTTAGAGATTGATAAAATGTAATATCATAATGAATCCCATGAAATAATAGATTGACATATTTTAGTATTTTATTAAATAAGAGAATATGAAATTTTCAAGGAAATAAATAAAAAGTGGATGGAAGGCATTTTAACATCATAGAACCATATTCTACGTAACAGTTCCCCTATCCTGGTTGGCTACATGGCCTCAACCATATCCCTAAATGAGAGAGGATGCCAACCAGCAGCCAGGTCCTTGTGTGTGTCTATGGGGAAAAGACTCCCTTAATACTAATTTGTATCACAGTGGATTATCAATAATAGTCAATAGAATAAGTAGATACAATAAGAATAAAACTGATAAATAAAAAATATAGTAATATATATCAAAGAGAGAAGGATTCTCATATATGCATGGATAATGATACATGTTCCTTGAAAATAGGAAAAATATGTACAAATAAGTACAGTATAATACAGGTTTCTGAAACACCAAAAATACCAAAAAGTGATATCTTTAAATAGGATCACAATACTCAACTTAGTCATGTGCTCCCATTCTTATAAGCATGAATCAAAATTAACTCTTGAATTCTGGGTTCTTTCCCCTATCTCAACTTATATCAAAATAAACTTTTTGGGTACCCAAAGGAATCCTATAAAATGTGTCAGATATAATCCAACTATTTATCCACCCATGGACTATACAATCTAGAATGTTCAATATAGAAATACAGTAGTGTGAAAATAAAATAGAAAATTTTTAAATTAACATAAAGTTCCCATGGAATATCTAATACTATGAATGTTATAATGTGTTTATTCTCCAGGATTCCTATAAAAAGAGTCATGATCCAAACAAGAAATCTCTAATAGTAACATAAAAAACCAAAAAAAATTATTTTCATGCATCCATACATATCATTCGAACCATGGACTTGTAGTATAGTGAATTATCAGAGTAACCACAGTTGAGAATTTCAACCAAGAATAAGATTTTTTTCCCATGTTGATGTCGTATAAGAAATTTATAAGACCATTAATGGATAGATCAAAGGTATAGAAGTCCAAGTAATCTTCAATGAGTCTTAGGATCATCTCAATAGAATCTCGGTTAGGTACATGTTGGTGTTTTATGATCATTGCATACAGAACATGACCTGTGTGAGTCTACGTAGGATGGATCCAAGGGGTATTGAAACCAATAGAATCAAGTCCCACAGAGAATACTCAATCCAAGGGATGCATTACTGCATCAATATCCACATAGCATCATCCAAGTCATCTAAATAATCATTCATTATTCCATAACATGAGTATACCCACCCATGTAACCATTTTAAATTCAATTAAACCTAATGAATATATCCACTCACATATCACAATTCCCATTATAGAGAATAAAATTAGTATGAAAACTTGTTTTACCAAACCAATTACAATAATACCCTTAAACAATTAAAAATTAACATGATATCACCTAGTGAAGAAGGCATCTCATCTCCCTACCATCTTATCTTATTATATTATTTTATTAAAAGTCTCCCTTTATCTAGGAAAGTGTCAAATCACCCCATATGTGGTTGAACATGGAATGAAAATGTTTAATTCATATTTCACAAACCATGGGTGGCTTTTTTGTGGAAACAACCACCATCACATCTCAAATGAACCTATGGTCGTCCCGAACTAGTTTAATTTCTTTTAATTCAATTAATCACCATAATCCTTTTGTCATGATGGAATTTTCATTGGATGGTATAATAGAATATAGGTATATAAATCACCAAAACCAATGATAATAGTATATAACACCTACTCACACTTTTATGACGCTACTCATCCAGTATCATACTTTAGTCTCTCCTGTATCAAAAGAAATCTGAAGAACAGGTCAATGCACATAAAATATTTCATATGAATATGATTATAAATAGAATATTTGATACCAAGAAGAACATGGAATGGATGAAAAATAATTAAGATATTACAAACAAAAATATAATGAGATCGACTATGAAACAAATAGAGTTTGGATCCACAAATGGGAGGAAAGCCTACCTATTTCCTTTCTTGGGTGATCCTGCAGGTGGGAGAGGTGTGAGTTGATGGTTATGTTAAAAATAGAAGGCCCTTACTCTAATTTTTTTAAACTATTGGGTTTTTTATACAACATGTAAATACGTTACACGTCATTTAATTCTAGTGGTCTTCTTATCTAGAAAACCTAATTACAATATGTGAATTCTCTTGGACACACCATTACATGCCATCTTATTGATACACATTTTGTATCCTAATTACATGGACTGTAATTGTCTTGAAACCATTATTCATCCCTCTAGAATCTTCCTTTCAAATAACCTACCAACCATCCAATGTCTGTTTTTAGGTCTAATAAAAATAGAAACAATAAGAGTTTAACCAGAAATAAATGGAACCCTACATCAAGAAAAACCCATAATCTTACAATATATCCCCCTTAAAGAAATTCATCCTAGAATTTCCGACTCATGGATGGTTAAGATTTATCTGAAGAAACTCGTAAAACTAAGTACGCAGAGTGGCCTCCCACTCCCAAGTCTCTCATATAAGTGGTTGTGCTTCCATTGCACCAATACTAGGGGAACTGACCTACCCCAAAGAACCTTCATGCTCCTATCAATGATAATAATTATATAATACTCAAAGGACACATCAACATGTAATTCAACCTCATCAAGATGAAAATTATGAGATGGGTTTGAATGATAATAGGATAAATGTGATTTTTGGAAGATGTCTTTCATGACTTGGTACCTCTGAGGTTACTACAGCTAATACGATATTGACCTGACTCTCTCCAGAATCAATAATGGTATAAGATATCATAGTGAAACATTAGACTATTTCCTGAACTATATATTTCATATCCTTGGGGAAACATTCAAAATACATGATCCCCGTCCTCTATCCTATTGTTTTTCTTCGACACTCAGGATAAAAAAAATTGAGACTGTATAGTAAAAATCTGCTTCTGAATCAAATCTACCTTCTCATAAATCTAATCTATGATATGTTGTTTGTGTATAGATACCTCACTTCCTTCTAACTAGAACTGGATTGATCATCATGGTATACCATAAAAATCCTCATATGGATACATCATTATTGTATTCTTATAGCTGTTTTTATACGCGAACTCAACTAGTGGTGAATTTTTCTCCTAAGAGCCCCAAAATTCAAGAGCACTTTCCTGGTGCACTTTTTCAAGAACATGTATCATATGCTATGATTGGACATCATAATGAGAGAGGTATGTTGTGCTTAGAAGAACATGTGAACCCTGAACCCTTTAAAAAAATTCTAGAAATGAGATTTTAAATAGTCATCACTAACTAAAATGATAGTGCGAGGGACCCCGTGAAATCATATTATCTCATAGATATTCGACCTCCCAAGCTCATCCACATAGAAGGTATACATGATCATCAAGAAATGAGAGACTTTTGTGAGCCTATCGATAGCAACCAACACATAATTTACCTTTATGTGGCCTTGGTAAACCACTCATCAAATCCATCATGAGATTATCCCATTTCAACTTAGGAATAGTTAAATACTATAAATGTTTGGTTGGTCACTAATGTTCTGCCTTCACATACTGACACATGGAACACATTGTAACAAAACTAGTTACCCCAAATTCCATACCTAGCAACCAACACTAACAGAATGAGTCACAATAGATATTGGTGAAAATGGTATACATTTACCAAGCTGAGGTATGAAACTCCTTCATCGCCTTATAACATATGTCCACTAAAACCCAAACATTACCACGTATATGAATATTTTTATCCTCGGCTACCGTAAAACTTGATGTATAGCATCCCAGCCTTTTCCTAAATTACTATTAAATAATTTTAAAAATAATGAACATAATAGTATTACACATAGAGGATCCCAAGGTTTAGTGTATTGGGAAAACTAGGACTATACATAGAAATTACATAATCAAGCATAAACAATTATTTAATTTCATATTCTCTAGCTTCTTATTGGCACGTGACCTCTCCTTAGTACCTGTATCCACCTGAGGATATACATCAAAAGGGGTGATATAAAAGTACAATAATAGGATAGATAAGAACAATATAGCTTGGTTTAATCATAATCATAACATGGGAAAAATATCATGAACATGAGAGGAGCATAAATAAAATAATTGAAATGTGGAAAGGATAAAAAATGAAACATCATGTCTTAGTGGCTAAATAACGCACATATTTGTGAACCAAGCTATAATCATGTTCACACATCATATCAAATTTACTCATGAGATTCATTATATTACCTAATGTATTGGAGAGATTTATAATTCCGGGTGCACCTGTCACATTCGAACATTCAAATTGCGTTATATAATTCTGGGTGCACCTGTCACATCATAACATTATCATTATCATGCTTTCCAAATGGAAAATTTATAAAAAGTGAAAATAATTAACCCATTGAAATTAATGGGTTATATATTATAATAATACATTGATAAACATTGGGTTCCTAAAAGAAATAGGGAATAACATACATGTTTCAAGAACCGTCCACTTTGAGAGAGAAGTAAAAGGTGTGTTCTTAAAAGAAGAGTTATTTTAAAAAACGTTTTTTTACACAAAAACTAGTGATAAACATGTATATACTATAATAGGAAATAAATATATTAAAAAATTATCTCTAAGAAGTAACCATATCAAAAAAATGGAGTGAAAAAGGGAGAACCCGAAGGATGAATGTTGGGTTTAAGAATTTCCCCTTACCTTGTATGTAAATGATATATTCTCTTTAATGTATTGTATAATGACATTATATTCATTAATTATAAATAAAGAACCTTTTTTACATTAATATGGTTCATTATGGTTTTATTAAGTGATTTTATGTTACTTTGGATGAGTTATAGAGTTTAACCACATTTTTTGGGAATGTTTTTTTTTATGGTTTTCTTAAGTGGTTCACTTGTATTCTTAAATTGATGTTCGGGTAGAAATGGGTTAAACATCTAGAACTGATATTTCATGTTATTAATGATATTACAGGTGTTTTAATGATCATATAATTAATTATATTAGATCCATGTGTATGTATCATTAGATAATAATTAAATGATGATTGTTTTGGTTAATTTTAGTGACTTTTCAATCATAATGAACTTGTTTTATTTTATCATTCGTAATATGGTCATAAGTTAGTTCTAGAACATTAAATAAGATAAAATAAATATAACATGTTTTTTTCAACCATTAAAATGGTTTCATGACCAGATCTGAATGTATAAATGGAAGAAGGAAACATGTCATTCTTGAAGGGGATAAACTTACACCATACGAACAACGCTCTCCTTAATAAAATAAAAGGATGTGTGAAAGAGGGTGGGATGATATAATATCCCATCTGAATCATAACATTACATTGAATTTATAATACTGGGCTTAAAATACCATTTTGATGATGATATATGTGGAGATATCAATAAATGAACTTGAACATGAAAGGAAAGTTAAGGAGAAGAGGGAGAGAAATTACCTCTCAAATCTTCCACTTGAGATCATCCTTAAGGAAGCAATGCTTGGTCTTTTGATGAGACCATAAGCTCTGGAACGTTGGAGAGGGGCTACATAGGTTGTTCGAGAATTGATTAGAGAAGTCTTGGAGCTTGAGAGGTGTGAGGAAATGAGGGTGTGAGGGGAGGTTTTTATAGTGGAGGGGAGATGGGTTTCCTTAATAAAAAATTCATTAGTTTATTAATTTCCCCTAAGACAAAAAATATTGAGTCTTGAATGACCAAGAATAGTAATTTTATCATGTTATCCTGAACCAAGTTTTCTTACATCAGTAGAACAACACACATGACTCTACAATTATCTTATTTAGCTTATTTTGTAAATTATGGTATTTCCAAATTCATTAAAAATTCAAGTATCTCAGAAAAATAACAAAAATTTACCCCTACAATTTTTTCACGTGTAGAATCAAAAAACAAAGTCTATTTTTTAAAATAATTTTCTAAATAGTATAAATTTAATATTTAATTAAAATATAAATTTACATAAAAACAGTTTTTAAAATTATAAATGATTTTATAGTGCTTTCAAAAATTACATAGGGTCTTATAAAATTATATAAAAACTATAAGAAATTTATTTGATAATTAATGAAAACATTTTGATAAAATAATTTTTCATTTAAATTAATTATTTAATTATAATTAATTCATTATGACTTACAAAATACAAAAACGTTTACTAAGGTCAAATTGTCACTTTCTAAGATGTCTAAATTTTATTTAATTAATCATGGGTAAGGTTACTCTTATATTCGATGATTTACAATTCATAAGGGTCATATTGATATTCATAAGGGTATATGTACTATTCATAAGGGTAGGTTACTATTCAAAAAAATTATTTTTGTTTTATTAGACTCGAAAAATTATCTTGAACACAACCGTGTATGTCAGATTCTCAAAATTCTCAATACTAAAGTGACAAACTTATGATTAGTGGTCACTTAGAACTATATAGTTCATTATTTTGTGTTTTCATGTGATTTTATGAAATAATTATAAGAAGGGAAATTCCATTGAAAAAGTTTGGTTTGTTACGTTCTTACCCCCATAAGAAATTTTTCCCACAATATTTTACTTTACAAAAACAGGTGAGAGTACTTCTCCTTCATTACCTCCTCCAGTTCCCAAGTAGCTTCTTCAATCATATGGTTCCTCTACAACACTTTGAAAGTGTAGGTTGTCCTATTTCATATTTCCTTATCTCTCTGATTCAGTATCTCTACTGGTTGTTCCTCATAAGAGAGATCATCTTCTAGCATGACCACCATTGAGTTTTGAACATGTGAGGGGTCCGGTAAGTACTTACTCAGGAGTGATACATGAAACACATCACGAACTTGAGCCATATTTGGTCGAAGTTAAATTCAATAGGCCACCGCTCCTATGCAGTCAAGGATATCAAAGGGGCTAATGTACCTTGGGCTTATCATTCCTTTCTTCCCAAACTGCATGACTGTCTTCCATGGGAATATTCGCAGGAATAATTTATCTCCATCTTAGAACTCCAAGTCCCTTAGACGGTTTTCAACATAGCTCTTTTGCCGACTGTGAGCAACTCTGATGTGTTTCTGGATGACATGAACCTTATCTATCATCTATTGAATAAGATCGGATCCATGTATCTTTCATTCTCCAACATCATCCCAACAGGTTGGAGTTCTACATTGATTTATTTACAGAGATTTACATGGAGCTATCTGAATACTTGAGTGGAAACTCTTGTTAAATGAGAACTCACCCAATGGGAGATGTTGATCCCATCCACCTTTAAATTCTATATAGAAGGATCCTAGAATATCTTCAAGAGACTGAATAGTTCTTTCAGACTGGCCATCAGTTTGGGGGTGATAGGCCGTGCTGAAATTTAATTCAGTACTTAAAGAATGTTGAAGTCTCCTCCAGAATTTAGATGTGAACCTTGGATCACGGTCAGAGACCATTGAGAGTGGAACATCGTGCCATATCAACACTTATTTCACTTATATTTTTTCAATTTTTTCAAGTGAGAGATCTTCTCGAGTGGTGATATAATGTGTAGTCTTGGTGAGTCGATCAACCACAACCCATATCACATTATTTACCTTCAACGTCATTGGGAGACCCGTGAAAAAGTCTATTGTAACATTTTCCCATTTTCACATGGTTATAAGAAATGGATGTATCATCCCTTTGGAATTTTTTCACACTACTTTAACTTGATGACATACCAAGACCCTTGAGATATATTCTGCAATCTCCTTCTTCGCGTTATCCCACCAGAAGTTTTCTTAGAGGTCATGGTACATCATGGTGCTACCAGGTTGGATAGAGAAAGTCGAGCTGTGTGCATTGTCAAATAGCTCTTTCATTATCTTGGGTGTTTATGTCAAACAAAACTACGTTCCAAACCAAATCACTACATCATCGTCGATATCGACTCATGCAGCTTCCCTTTCTTTATTGCATTCACCCTCTTTTTTATCTCCACATCTTCTCTTTGTGCTTATTTAATATTCCCTTGGATGGATGGTTGCATAATAATTTGGGAAAGGTAGGATGTATCCCTTTCCCTTATGATTTCCAAATATATCCTTTTCATATCTCATAAGATAGGGTCTTTCTCAGTCCGTAACATAGATAGAGTAGTGGGTTATTTATGGGTAGAGCATCAGCTACCTTGTTCGCCTTCCCATGATGGTAGTGAATAGAGCAATCATCGTCCTTTATTATCTCTAACAATCTCTGTTGATTCATGTTGAGCTCTTTTTGTGTGAATATATACTTTAGGATCTTTTGGTTGGTGAATATGTCACACTTCTCTCCGTAAAGGTATCGTCACAATATTTTCAAGACAAAAATCACAACTTCTAACTCTAGATCATGCGTCAGGTAGTTCTTCTCATGAATCTACAAAATTCATGTGGCATAGGCTATCACATTATCATTTTTTCATGAGTACACAACCCAAGACGTTCATTAAATCATCACTGTATATCACAAAACATTCTCCACTTTTCAGTAGTGTGAGTACAGGTGCATTAATCAGCCTTCTTGTTAGCTCCTTGAAGCTTCCCTCACATTCTTATGTCCAGGCATTCTTTACCCATTTCCTTGTTTACTTAGTTAGCAGGATTGACAATAATGAGAAGTGTCTCACAAAACGTCAATAGTACCCATCTAATCAAAGAAAACTACGAATTTTAGTGACAATAGAGGGCCTAGGCCATTCCTCAATCGCCTTTGACATTGAAGGATCCATAGAAATTCCATTACTTGTGATAACATTTCCCAATAATGTGACTTTATTCATCCAAAAGTCACACTAGATGAACTTGGTGTACAACTTCACATATCATAATGTCACAAAATCAAGTCGTAGATGTTCTTGAAGTTCTTTATTACTCTTGGAGTAGATGAGAATATCATCAAAAAACACTACCACAAATTTTTTGAGGTAATGTCTAAAGTCTCTATTCATCAAACCCATGAAGATACCAGGGGAATTAGTAAGTCTGAAGGGAATCACCAATAACTCATTGTGACCATACCTTGTATGGAAGGCAGTCTTCTGAATATCTTCAATCTTCACCTTTACCTAATGATATTCAGAACGAAGATCCACCATTGAAAATTATTGAGCTCCTCTTATCTGATCTAACAAGTCATCAATCCTAGGGAGAGGATACTTGTTCTTTATGGTGATCTTCTTGAGTTCCTGATAATCAACACACAGTCTCATTGTTCCATCCTTCTTCTTCACTAAGAGCAGTAGAGCACCCCAAGGTGATGCACTAGGGTGTATGAACCCTTTGTTCGGATTCTCTTGTGACTAATTTTTTAACTCCTCCAGTTTGATAGGAGCCATCCTATAGGGACACTTCAAGATTGGAGTAGCTCTGGGTATGAGTTTAATTGAGAACTCTACATCACGATCTGGGGGAATTATGGGTAACTCTTTGGGAAATACATTGATATATTCCCTCACGATAGGATTTTCTTCAAGGTTGGAAATTTCCATAGACTCAACCCTTTTGGAGAGGTATGCTTCTTTGTAGGGAATCAACACCCAAAACATGGAAGGATTTTTCAAAGAAGATTCATGATCTTCCTTTCATTTGTAGAGGATCATGGGATGGTTCGGAATATGAAAAGGCATTTCTTTTTCCTGACAGTTGATATGTTCTCTATATAACGAGAGCCAATCTATTCCCATTATAGTGTCAAATTACACCAACGGAAGTATTATGAGATTTTCCAGAAGAATCATTCCACATACGCCAATAGAATATGATTCAAACACTTGGGATGTAATTATTTCACCACTTGGTGTTTTTACAGATATCTCTACTTCAATGTTTCGGGGCATCGATTCTATAGTTCTGGAAAACATGCAATATATAAAGGAATGCGTAGAACCAGAATCAAATAATATTTTTTCTATTCTTGAGTGAATAGGAAGTGATGCTTCTATGAATTCATTAACATGATCCACCTCTACAGTAGTGATGGCATAATTATTCCCATGTTCCTTTGTCTTTGGTGGTTGCTGACATTGATTACCCTCAAGAACTCGAGGTTTAGTGCACTGACTTGCATAGATCCCTAGTTCCCTACAGTTGTAGCATTGAACCATGAGTGGTTCTCTCCTTTCTTCTTCCACATTTTCATTCCTTTTCATGTCTTTTTGACACTCTTGAGAATGGTGTCCTTCATTCCCACACTTTAAAAACACCCCCATCACTTTGAGGTAGATCCCATTATGAAACTTCCCACATTTTTGGAATGTGGGTCATTGAGTTTTCTTTTCAAATTTGTCATTAGATCCTCCAGCTTGAAACTCCATCTTTCATTTCTAATCACCATATCCACGGAACAATTCTCCAAAATCCATCTCCACATTGAGATAACATCGAAAAAATTCGTCGTAACTCTCATAGTCTAAAATTGCAAGATCCTTTCAAAGGTGTGGAATTAATCCACAAAAGAATCTATCAATTTTGTTATCATTCTTCATAACAAAACCTAAAGTGTACCTTGTAAGACTTGTGAAATTTGATTTTTAGGTTGTGACATATTCTCTTTTTTTTTGCTTGATCTCTATGAATTCTCTATCCATTTTCGTACAAAGAGTACATGGAAAATAATTATTAAGAAACAAGTTTTTAAAGTCTTCACATCCCTTCTCTTCAATTTCCTCCCTTGGCATGGTGTTCTTAATCAATGACGACCATTGATTGGCCTCTTCATCCAGACGATAAATGGATAGTTTCACCTTCTCCATCTCAGATTAGTGAAGAACAAAAATGATCTTCTTCATGGACTTGACCAACTATTCTACAACTAGTGGATTAGAATATCAACTAAAAGTCGGTGGTCGTTCCCGCATAAAAGATTCGATAGCCAGTTGCTCTCTCTTTGGTGAAGGAGGGTGTTCCCCATTATTATGGTGATTATTCATAACCAGATATAATTGGGTAATAATCTCCATAATTATTTGGACTCCACATCCCATATTGTTGGGGATGTTGTTCGGGTAATCGTTCCATTGGCCCTCGCAAGATTTGTGGGCCTGATTTCTCCTGGTTCCCACCATTTTCTAAAATAGAAATGGATAGAACAAAACATAAGTCAAAAATTCATGAATAAATTAATTATTTCTTTACACAATTTATATTAAATGAAAAACATATGGGATCTCTATGTATACACTATTGTGTGGATATTTGTACCTAATCTCATGCCAGAGGTTTTCTCTAGGGTTCACAAATCCTTATTTGCAAATTAACTAAACCATTCCTCTGAAACCAAATATAGATTCTCTGCCTTTTCCTGCATTACTATTAAATAATTTTAAAGATAAATAACATAATATTATTAGACATATATGATCCAAAGGTTAAGTTTCTTGGGAAACTAGGACCATACATAGCAATTACATCATCAAGAATAAACATTTTTTTGATTTCTTCTTCTCAAGCTTCTTTTTGGCACTTGACATCTCCTTAGTACATGTAGCCACCTGAGGATATACATCAAAATGGGGTTAGATAAAATCACAATAAGAGGATAGATAAGAAAAATATTGATTGGGGTGATAATAATCATAATATGGGAAAAAGATCATGAATATGAGAGGTGCATAAATAAAAGCCTTGAAATGTGGCAAGGCATTAAAAATGAAACATCATGTCTTAGTGGCTAACTACCACACATATTTGTGAACCAAGCTAGAATCTTGTTCACAAAAAAACTTCACATTTACTCATGATATTAATTACTTTACCGAATTCCTTGGAGTCCTGTATAATTTTTGGTGCACCCATCACATTCGAACATTCAAATAGCGCTATATAATTCCGGGCGCACCTGTCACATCATAACATTATCATTATCATGATTTCCAAATAAAACATATATAAATATCGCACCTAAATATCACATGAAATGTAATGGGTTACATCTCATAATAAAACATTCATAAACATTGGGTTCCAAAAATAAAGAGGTAATATCATACATGTTTCACGAACTGTCCACTTTGAGAGAGAGGTAAAAGGTGTGTTCTTAAAAGAAGAGTTATTTTGAAAAACGTTTTGTTTGGTATAAAAACCAGTGAATAGAATGTATATACTATTAACGGAAAGAAACAAAACGAGAAAAATGTTCTTTAAATAGTAACCATATCAAAATAATGGAGTGAAAAAGGGCGAACCTGTAGGATGAACGTTGGGTTCGGGAATTTCCCATTACCTTGTATCTGAATGCTTCCTTCTATTTAATGTCCTGTATGATGACATTATATTCATTAATTATAAATCAAGAACCTTTTTTACATTAATATGGTTCATTATGGTTTTATTAAGTGATTTTGATGTGCCTTGGGATGAGTTATAGAGTTTAAAAACATTGTTCGAGAATGTTTGTTTTTATGGTTTTCTTGAGTTGTTCAGTTGTATTCTTAAATTGATGTTCGGATAAAACTTCAGTAAACATACATAACTGATATTTTATTTTATTAATGATATTACAGGAGTTTTAATGGTCTTATAATGATTTCTATTAGATCCATGTGGATGTATCATTAGATAATAATTAAATGATGATTCTTTGGGCTAATTTGAGCGATTTTTCGATCATAATGAATTTGTTTTATTTTAACACTAGCTATATGGTCATAGGTTAGTTCCAGGACATTAAATAGGATATAATACATAAACAATGTTTTGTTTCAACCATAAAAATGGTTTCAGGACCAGATCTTAATGTATAATTTGAAGAAGAAAACGTATCGTTCTTGAAGGTGATAAACTTAAACCTTACAAACAACGTTCTCCTTGATAAAATAAAATGAAGAGGGAAAGGGGGTTGCATGATATAATATCCCATTTGCATTATAACATTATATTACATGTATAATAATATAATTACAATACCATTTGGATGATAATTTATGGGGAGAGATCAAGAAATGAACTTGAACATGAAAGGATACTAAATGACAAGAGGGAGAGAAATTAGCTCTTAAATCTTCCCCTGGACATCCTCCTTAAGGAAGCTAGGCATGGTCTTTTGATGAGATCAACAGATATTGATTGTGGTATAGGGGCTAGAGAGGATTTTTGGGTAGAGTTTAGAGAATTCTTGGATCTTGATAGGTGTGAGGAAATGATGGTGTGAATGGTGGTTTTTATAGTGGAGGGGAGAGGGGTTTCCTTAATATAGAATTCATTAGTTTATTAATTTCCCCTAAGACAAAGAATAGCAAGTCTTCAATGAAAATTAATAGTAATTTTATCATGTGATACCCAACCAAGTGGGCTTACATCAGCATAACATCACACATGACTCTATAATTAGCTTATTTATCTTATTTTGTAAATTATGGTATTTAACTATTCATCAAAAATTCAAGTATCTTAGAAAAATCCCAAAACATTACCCCTAAATATTTTCGATGTGTAGAATCCAAAAATGACTTCCATTTTTAAAAATTAATTTTCTAAATATTATTAATTTAATATATAAATAAAATCATAATTTACATAAAAAATAGTTTTTAAAATTAAAACTAATTTTATATTGCTTCCAAAAATTATATAAGGTATTATGAAATTATCTAAAAACTATAAGAATTTGATTTGATAATTAATGAACACATTTTTATATAATAATTTTTCTTTTAAATTAATTAATTAATTATAATTATTTATTTATGACTTAGAAAATACCAAAACGTTTACTAAGGTCAAATTGTCACTTTCTAAGATGTCAAAATTTTATTTAATTATTCATGGGTAAGGTTACTCTTATGTTGAATGATTTATTATTAATAAGGGTCATGTTACTATTCATAAGGGCATGTTACTATTCTTAAGGGTTTGTTACTATTGATGAAAAAAAATTATTAGACTCCAAAAATCATCTTGAACACAGTCGCATATGTTAGATTCTCGAATTTCCGAATACATAGGTGACAAACTTATGATTAGAGGTCACTTTGCACTTAGTAGTTCATTATGTTGTGTTTTTATGTGATTTTTTGAAATAATTATAAGAAAGTAAATTCCATTGAAATACTTTTGGGTTGTTACAAGATAATTGTTTGTCACATGCCACACTCTCATGTGGGAAAATGTACACTTAATCAAACACCACTTTATCCTCACTCTATCCAATAGGGTAGATGTCATACCTAAGGATGATAGAAAATTCATCCCCAGTCTGTCATGCACCACCAAGTCAATATCAAAGAACAAAGCCATAATATACTACTCGCTACTAGATTACTTCACTACCGGTATCTAATTCCTCATGCTCAGTGAATTGGCCACTATATTTCCTTTACATGCATATAGGAATGATAGAATTGGAAAGACACTAAGTACATCACTCACCTTCACTGCCTTAGATTCAGAACACAAAATGTTAAAATGCATTTGAATATTTTTTCAGACTATGTACACCACCACACAATCTCTCAGTATGTATTTTTTCCAATAGTGTAATACATGAATAATTACATATAACTTGATATTTTTCATAAGGTAATTCATCTCGTGTGGTCTCAACTACCAAGTCATGTACCCCATGAATATATCCTTAAGAATCAACATTGTTCAAATCCTGATACCAGATGTGTCACAATAAAGAGTATTACTTCAACCCTGGTTTGGTAGTGTCAGGACCAGTGTTGAATTCACTCACAATTTTATCTCCTTAAATGCCAGTTTATAAGAATATGAACATATAAAATTCACACCCTTCTCAGTCAAGCTCGTCAACAGCTCTACTAAACATGATATGTATTATATGAAATGAAGGTAATATCCATCCAAATACAACAAAATCTGTGTGTCAAATATATTTTTGGACTTCTCCCATGAAACTAAATCTGTCACAATCTATGGATCTAATAATATTATTTTCCCTGAGATAATGTGCCATAGGCATTTAATCAGATCCATCCAGGAGTGGAACATTATGAGATTAGAAAATAATCTATTCTCACTCAGTTTATTCAATACGATCTCAAGAATTATGGATTTGTCATCTTGATTATGAGAATACACAAATATGTTATTCATGGAATCCACAATAAATGAATCCGGAAAATAATTGATGAATTAGTTCACCAGGGCCATAGAAACCACTAGCATGTTCTTGAGACCGAAGGGAATAACTAGATACTCATATAGACTATACCTTATATGAAATATTTAATAGTTATTTCTATAGGTAAAACACATAGCTAGTTATATTCAGACCTCATATCAATTTTCTATAAAACACAAGCTCCTCAAAGATGATCGAACAGGTCAGGTATTCATGGAAATGGATAATTTTCTTTAACCATCATCTGGTTCAACTTTTGGAAATCCATTCATAGCCAAAGGGTACCATATTCTTTATAAACAAAAAGTACTAGTGAACCCCCTAGATAAGTACTGGGTCTAATAAACCCCATATCCCTTAAAACCTCTAGATTCCCCTTGATATCCAGAAACTCCATTGTATCCATCCTGTAATGAGAAGAAGATATTATTGATACTCTTATCCCTAGTTTGATGGATACATCAACCTCTATCTTAGGATGTAAAACAGAAAAGTCATCTATGAAGACATCGCTAAAATAATCGATCACTGGAGAAAAGTATTTCTTATATGTTTTATGATCATCTAGATACAAACAAGAAATATGGGTTGTCATCTAGCTATTCCATGATGACCAAGTCCATCTCAACTCACCTGGACATCCCATTAACCCTTTGTAATATTAACAACACCCTCTGGTGATGTGAATGTCACCCTTCGATGATGGAAGACAACGAAACTCGATACGCTACTAGCCAGTCCATCCCAAGTATGAAGTAAAACCCTTTCATCCCAATGAAATAATGATTCCAAACAATGTGATAGTGCTAAAACTAATGGGGGGAACTACATTCACTACTATACACACACTGTTATGATACAAAAAAACAATCTATCATCATAATTCCCATATAAACTAAACAACAAGAAAAATGATTTCAAAAAGAGGCACATATATAAATCTATGTGATTAAACTGTATCAAAAGAAGAAGATGAAATAGGAGATGCTACTGATATCCTACATCTCACCGTAGATGGTCTAGAACCCTTCTTCTTAGGGTAAGGCTATACATACTAGATTTGTCGTGTACCATGGCCTTGTGACGCAACCTCACTTCATATAGTAGGTCAACTATGATTCTTCAATGTAAGTGTTGACCGACTTCCTCAGTCGCGACCACCACTACCTTGGCCTAATCAATCATCACTACTCAAACACCCTAAAAAACATGTATCTAAGAAAATCTCTCCTAAACCTTGTGTTGGAGATGACCCCCTACCACTCATAGTAGGATTGGTGGTCTTGTAGAAACGTTTCACATGGCCCATCCTGTCACAATCTCGATACCTAACTAGGTCAATGTTGAATTTCTTATTCATGGGACCCTATCTTACACACTATTAATTGAACATTGATCTACTAGTACTCACATCCTGAAAAGTACTCATCTCATGGTAAGTATTAAAATGTTGTTTCCTACCAAAAGATGTTGAACCCCAAGGTCAAGAGACTACACTACTCAGATATATACCCCCATCCATCCCCATGTTTTGATCCATAATTATCTATCAATTCAAAAAAATTGAAATAGAGGTCAATATAAACATGTTAACTAGAGATCTGATAGAATGTTAGAGGCCTTCCTCAAATCATCTCACCTTTGGTATCTCATCAGTAAGGTACATCAGTGAAAAACACTACAACTCTGTAATGTGTGTCGAGTACTCCATAATTTTCATCAGTCTCTACTCTAGTTTCATGAACTCACTAGTCTAATCCTCCTGTATATTCATGGGGTAGAAAAATTTATAAAACCTTGTTTGGAAATAATTCTAATCCAGTTCTCATAGCCAGTCATCTTGGTTCATAACATCCCACTAGATCCATGGTGCTCTATGAATCATAAAAGTTGTGAGCATCACTCTCTATGGTGTCTCTAGGTGATTGAATATCAACAGTGTTATCTCTACAAACATAATATCATCTTGTATACATCCATCCCTTGGGAATGTGGTATGATATAGCTACTATATCACATGTTCCATCTCAGTCATAGAAAATGTATCCATTGGGTTTTCGTGAAATTTTTGCATGAAGTGAAAGAGTCCCTTGTGGCACGATGCCTCATCACCTTTGTCCAAAACAATAAATGGATTTGTAGCTAGAACTAAAGGAGGATCCACTTATGGCCCTTGAACCACCACCTATAGAAAATTATCATCTCCACCCTCATAGTGTATGACTAGAGGTTTTCATTGAAGTATGCCTCTACAATGCCAAACTCATGACTTTGAAATGAACAACATAAATGTTCTTAGATAAAAAGTGTATTATAGTTCAAAAACCTACTAAGACTAAGTTATAAAATACAACTTTATCTTAAAAATAAGAGTTTAAATAAAAACAATCATGAGAAACCACTACAGACATTGCATCTTTCCCACTCTAAAATTGGGTCTAGGTTATATCTCTGCTTCAACGTTCACATTTCAATTTCAATTTCATTCAAAAATAATTACCACTATATAATAATTCAATTTTGAAGTTAATAAAAATGTTTCTCTATGTTCCAATCCATGATTCCCCATAACAACTCGTGAACTAAATTATAGTTCCCAAATAATTCATACCGTATTCAAATCAAATTAGATAATAGAATCTAAAGGTGATCCACATTCGTGTCCATATAGTCGCATACTCTTTTAAAAAAATATAGCATCACTTTCTATTTATATTAAACAAAATATATCATAAAAACAGGTATAGAAATCATAGAACCTATCAAAACATCATGAAACAAGTAATGCATCCTTAATGAAAAGGCATAATGCATGGCATGCAAAATCTATTAGGTTCATAATATGATTCATCAGATGTCATGTCATCATATTATCAGCTTGAAACATAATAGAACCAAAATTCATATCAGTAATAACATCATAACCTAAGTATGTCATCAAACGGTGGAATCAAATCAATTATAATAGTCAAAATTCTGAAAAAAGAAATATAAATCAAGTAAATTTGAATTTTTTCTATATGGGGTTTATCTAGACCTAGTAATAGCTCATTAAAAACACCAATACCTTCCTATTTATGACTATTAACAACAAATAGTAATAAAAAACACAAGAGAAACATCATTTGTTACTACTTTGTAACATCCTAGACCTGAATTCGACTCAAAAGTGCCCTGATACAGATTGGTTACATGGCTTCAAGCACATATCCTTGAATTCCATAGGCTTCCAACCCATAGAGAGGGATAGGGGTGTGTATGTATGGAGGTTATGCCCTCATTAAGAGAGTGCAACACATTGGAGTAGCAATAACAGTCAATAGTGGAATTAGATATAATAAGCGGACAAGTGATAAATAAAATTACAAGAATATATAATAATGAAAGAAGGATTCTCATATATGCTTGTATAATGGTACATGTACCAAAAAACATCCAAAATATGTACAAATTAATAAGTTATAATAAATGTATCTAAAAAACAAAAATTCCAAAAAAAAATTTCTCTACATATCATCACGAGCCTTAGCTTAGTGTGGTTCTCCCCTACTCCAAAACATGGTACAGAAACAAATCTCAATCTATGGGTTCTTTCCCATGTCTATACCTGCATAAAAATAGACTTTTTGTGTACCCAAATTCATCCAAGATGATGTGTGAGACAAAATCCCAGTATGAAACTATCCATGGTCTATTCAACCTAGGCTATGAAATATAAAAATATTGAAGAGTGCAAGTAAAATATAAATATAGTAAATAAATGCTATGTTCCCATGGAATATCTACTAATAAAAAAGTTATTCCATGAATCCTCTTTAGGATTCCTGCAAAAAAATCAAGATCCTTACATGGATGTTGTAATTGAAACATAAGTAACCAACATGACCTCTCTATACATCCATAAGTATAATGTAAACAATGGACTTGTCGTATAGTGAAGTTTCAGAGTAAAAATGATTGATATGTTCAAACAAGAATATAATATTCCCAATTTTCAAACAGTATAATCAATGATTTAACCCCTGATGGGTCATATACAAGGTGTATTGTACCAAGGATTCCTTGTTAATTCCTAAGACTGACTCAAGGGAAACACAGTTAGACACTAATTGGAGTCCCAGGACCATGTCATACGAAACATGTCCTACATGAATCTAATAAAACATGATACAAGGGGTAGAAATCCCATAGAATCAAGACCCATGGGGAATACTCTATCCAAGGTGTCCACAACCACATAAATATCCCTTGAGAATCATCCATGGAATTTAAATAATCATTCATCAATCCATACCATGTGTATACCAACCCATGTAGCCATTTCACATTATATTACACCTCATGAGTATACCCACTCACATATCACAATTCTCATTGAAAAGAAAACAATTAATTTTACACAATAATTTAATAAAACCACTTACAATTAAACCATCAAACAATTAAATATCAACATGTTATCACATGGTAATGTAGGAATCCCAACTCCCTACCATCTCATCTAATTCAATTCATTTATTATTGGGATCCCATTATCCATGAAAGAATCAAATCTCTCCATGGGTAATTTAACATGACTTATACAAGGTAAATTTATATGGCTCGCTATATGGACGGCCTTAGATAAGGAAACAATCACCAATTTATCTCAAAAGAACATATGGTCAACCCTAACAGGTTAAATTTCATTTAATTCAATTAATCAACTTAATTTCATTATCATGCATGTAGTTCTAGAGGGTGGTTCAATGACGGATTGGTCTATAGAGATCCAAAACTAATAGTAAATGTATAGACCACCTTCATCATACATTTGCGACCCACTTTTTCTAGTATCAACCTTCAGTTTTGTTTGGATTAGAAGAAATCTGAAGAACATATCGATACCCTCATAATAGGAAATATAAGCCTATATGTAAATATTTTACCAAATACCATGATAAATTAGGAGAGGATAAAATGGAATTGATATCTTAATTATTTAGATATAATAAGGACCATAAGAAAAAGAAATTGAGTTCTAATTTACAAATAGGATCAATGCCTACCTCTTGTCTTTCTTGAGTCCTCTTACAAATGAGAGAGGGGTGAGGTGAGGGTTTCTTCCAATATAATATCCTCTAAATCTTTTTTTTAAATTTCTCATCTATGAACAATAAATACCTTACACATCATGTAAATATGGTGGTAATTCACCCTTTTAAATACTTCTTACATAACATTGATGATCATGGACACACCATTACATGTTGTGGAATTGATACAGGTTCTGTATCCCAAAAAAAATACATATAATTGTCCTTCAACCAATATAAATCAATTCAGCCTCTTATTTATAAATAAATACCTAACCAATATAAGCCTATCATAGAGTATAAGCCTAAAATAAGAAAAATATTTCAACTGGAAATAAAGGGATTTGTATTTCATGAAATACATTGGATCTTTCAAGCATACTGAAACTGTATTAGTGGGTTCAGAAATAAAATTATTATGTAATATTACATATAAAAATGACTATTTTTTGAAACCATATATGGTTATTATCATTTAAGTAATTGTTACATGGAACGTAGTAGGAAACAGATAATATCCCTTTAATTGGGTTTTCATAAAAAATGAAATTAAGAAAGGATACTAAAAATTATATATATACCTAACACAGAATGGTTAATAAAACTAGGAATTTATGTGAGGATTATATATATATATATATATATATGTGGAATATAAAATACATATATGAGATTAATATAGTGATAATTTTTCTTTGTTTATATAATTCATAACCAAAAATAGAAGTGGTTGGTTTGGATCATCCCTTACCTTGGTATCTCGACTTATTTAGTGAGTGCTATTCGTCTATTAGATAGTAAAATTAAATATACTAATTTCTTAATTCAGAACCTTTTCCATGTAAATTATTTTTTAAAATATCCATTTTTTAAATATTCTAATAATTTATATCATACTTTTTTTTACATTGACCACTTTATATTCTTAGATCAGCTTCTCTAAAACAGGTTAGATGTGCTGATTATGATTCAATGTGTTGTAAAAGTGTTCCAAAAATTCTAAAATATTATATTTAGTGGATATTTCTGATTTTATTATCATATTATTATTTTTCTTCAATAGATGAGCTAATATAATTCTAAATCTTAAACTGTCTTCTAATTAACCAGCCCTATGTTGATTAAAATTACTGTGATCAGGTGCACTTAATTTTGTTGATGGAATCCCATAATTTGATTTACCAAATTTTTTAAGTGTTTTAAATAATATATTTATTCATTGAATATATGTCACTAACCATCCATGACTAGATTTGATGGAAATTATATTTTTTATAGAGGTAATGAACAATCGATAATATAAAAACATTCTAAATATAGAACAAAGATAAGGTGGAATAGATATTTGTTACTCCATTAATGTGATAATAATATTGTATTTTAATAATACTAACATTAATATAAAAACATGGATATAACATTTTTTAGTTTTAATAAGAAGCAATGTATTTAAAAGGATTCGGATTAGAGTATTACCTCTTTCATTGGATGTTGAATCTTATGTTTCACCCTAAGGCTCCTTGGAATGTTCTTTAGGTAAGTACAGAACTCTTTAGAAATGGGAGGGATGGTTTTGGACATATTTTGATAGATATTTTTCAAGGTATGGAATATAGAGTGTGAGGGGAAGTGGGGTGGTGAATAGAGGTATTTAAAAGGAGTTGAATGGGTTTTTTTAATATGTCATTTTTTAGATTATTATTTTTCGTCATTACAACCTAGAGTAATAAGTCAGGTGAATATATACCATAATTAGTGCTTTTTATCTTCATCCAATGGTTTATTACACAACCCATTATGCTATTAATCATGTTTTAACTTATATTGTTAGATATCATATTTTGTCAGATATTACTATTCACCAAAAATTTTGATTTTTTTAATATACCAAAAAATTACCCAAATATAATTTTGACATGATGCTTCAATAAATTAAATAAATATAATCCATATAATTTTCTAAATATTAAAAAATATTATTTAAAAAATATTATTTATTTTAAAAAATAGGAAATTATCAAATTTATTACACTTAATTATATTCATTAGGTTTTAAACAAATTATATAATCATAATTATAAAAAATATATTATTTCACATAAAAACTGTATTAAAATAACATATTCTCTAATAGTTTTAATATAACTATAAAAATAATAATTTAATAAAGATAAATAAAATTTATTTATTCAAGAATATTATTATGATTTCATTATGGAAAATACTAATTAAATAATATTTAAAACATTATTTTAATTATATTAGAACAAACATGTATTTATATTATTTATAAAATATTATTTTACTATTAAATTGGTCAATATACTTCTCTCAATGATCATATTATTATTTAAATTATCAAATAACTATCAAATTAATATTGTTACATTTATATTTCCATTTAAAACCTTTATATTCACCACCATTCTCGTACTTCATCATCCACTACTTCACTTAAAAAAATTTATTACACATATTATGATAATGTATATCATATTCAAAACACATCCTTTTTTTAAGCCATTATGGTAGGGTTGGTTTTCATGGGATATTTTGATTTAATAGTGTTTTCTATTAATTTTTTCAATATTAATTAATGTTTATCGCCTTATAATATTCTTCACTACAATCTAAAATATTATTTCATGATGTGTAACATTCTTATAAAAAGTATATGACATTTATTTTTCACCTATTATTTAATAAAATAGTCAATTTAGAAAATGTGTTCTTTTAATTATTTATAGATATATTGTACCATTAATTATAATCTACTGTTTTATTTTTATACTAAACTATATTATTAAATTTGATGAAAATTTATTTAAAAATTGGAAATTTCTTATAATAAAAACTTAGTAGTTATATATAATAATGGATTTAATTAATAATGATTATATATATGATATTATTATGATTTTGTAAAGGTAAACCTTTAATTTCATTATTCATATTCCATACCTTAGAAAAATGAAGACAAATTTCATCCATAAACCAAGAATAATATATCCATGAAACAATTTATTCCATTTAAAATTATATTGAATATATTAAGAAGATAATTATAACATTTATAATATTTGGTAGAAGATAAAACCATAGAAATAGTACAATCTCAGAAACCATCCAATTAAAACATGCATGGGAAACCGGATAGTTAAATCCTAAATTATTATTTTAACCAAAAATTATATGTGAATATTTCAAAATAAGTGATGATTGAGTGGTATCTAGAATGATAGAATTAAAAATGTGGATAATATAGATATATAATAAGTTTAAACTTATTATATGGGTGGTATAACATGTTCTACTATTTAGAAGTGTAAAGAAAATCTTTTTCCCCACAATTTTATTTATTTGTGACTTATGAAATTTTCACTCCATGTTTCTTTTTTTGTGGTGTATAAGATAACCTATTTATTAATTTTATCATTTATTTCTTAAAATTAATTTCTTTGAAAATCTATTTCAATTTCTCAACTCTAATATTCTTCTTATTTAAATGTTACTTAATTCATTTTGGATTTTTCATTAAAACATTGTTTTGTTGTTTTATATTCAAATTTTCCCCTCCAATTACATTATCTTTAAAAATTTTAATGAATTTTATTGTATTTTTATCAAATATTGTAAAATTAAAATTTAATATTCTTTTTAGAAAATTTTAAATAATATTAAATGAATTTTTCAAGATATTTTAATACTAGTTACTTTTTACTCTTTTTTCATAAATTAATAAAATATATATTCTTTAGCATATAATGTCTGTCCACATTTTTCAAACCCCATTAATGATATAAATTTTCTTGATTTATCTAAAAAAATTATTCCATATAAAAAATTATTTTATTCCCTTTATTGGTTTAATTTTTATTTTTTTAAAATTTTCAAGAGAAAATGATATTTTTTTCATTTTCATAAGATAAATTAATGTACATTTTCTTATGAGCTGAAACATGATTATTATGATTTTTATAATAAAAATTAAATATTCTATTTTATTTCTATACTTGTTATGGTTATTGTAAAATATAAATAATGATGAGTATGTATGAAATGAAATTAAAATTCATTGTTTAATGATGTGTTCTACAAGAGGAGGAATAATGAAATTATCATGAAGGATATTCATTTTCAAGTATTATTATAAGAGTCATTGTAATAGTTACATGAACATGATATCCAAGTGTAATTCCAATTTTATAATTATTTAAATTTAGTTTTCATGGAATTAATTTGATTTTATAAGTTAAAAAATTTATATTATGATTTAAAGTAATCGGTATGATATTATAAATCAGAATGGTTTGTTTACAAGGGTTTTTTTTCATGTTTTCCATAGACCATCATGGAATGCGATTTTTATTTTATGTTGAAAATTAATGTTTTATGAAAATTTTTGTTAGAGTGTCTCAGTTTGAGAATTTATTAAATTATCATTTGAGATCAATGTTTATTTTTTCAAAAGATGATTTTTTTAATAATGTACATGTTTTCATAGAGAGATTAATTGTTTTATAGTATTTGTATATTCCGTAGAAAGATTTGATTTTCTAATTCCACATTTTTAAATATATTTCATTATGTAGAAATGTAAACTTTTTGGTAATGGTTTTCTTAATTCTATAAAAATAAAAATAAACTATCCTATAATAGTACGAATGTGAAAACCTTCATATAAATCATCTAAATAAGGGTGGAATATGTTATTGGTTTTTAAAATATACATTAAATCTCATGTGTAGTGTGTATGTATTTATACCATATCTGAGTTAATGGGTATAGTGTTCCTTTCCCAATGTAGATCATATATCGCAAAAATTAAATCTAAAATTGAATAATAAGGGCATACCAATGTTTTCCTTGATATCCCCTAAGATCATTCACATTAACATGGTGATTCTCCTCCATCTTTTATTCTTATAACCATGTTGTCTCCTGAAATATCCTTTCCAATATGAGGTGCTCAAGTACATTAGGGTTCCCATAAAATGTGTGAGTATAAAACATAGTTTCTATCACAAAAATTTTCAATAATAAAAACAATTACATATGTATGTTTATTTACTAAATGAAAAGTAATTCATAACATTACATTTGTAAACTAGTTTGTTTGGTACATATAGAGACACCATGATTATCGAAACATACCTACTTTGGAATGTGATATAATTGTATGTTATAATAAAATTATGATCACATTTGTTTTTTGAATTTCAAATAACCAATCATATCATTATTCATGTATAATGGGAGATTACCATGAAATAACACAGGCATAACAAAGAATCAATTTCACACTATTTAGGTGAACAATAAATCACTAGCTGATATCTCATGTGAAAGCAGTATCACAAACCTTTATCATAGGTAAATTTGATCTTTCCATTTTTTAAGGGAGGATAATCCACCACAAATAAAAAACTTTACGTGTATGATTCACTATATATATATATATATATCATTGAACGTATGTTGCACCACCTCTACGCATCATTAGGTGGATAATTCACCATTACTACTAGTATCATTATGGATGATTCACCACTAAAATACTAGTCACGGTGAATGATATCTCATCGAGTAAATAAATATCACAATGAGTTATGGATTTCCTATTTAAGAGTTATCACCCATAAAACTAAGAAAAAATATACTTAAATATGGGATTGATATATCCTCACACTCATTATATATTAATGAAAGATTTATTTCATGCCGAATGTGGTGTCACCCATTTATGAAAACAAGTCACCATTGGATGAAGTATATATCACGCTATCTAATTAAAAAATCGAATTATCCATTATCGAGTCACACCAAATATAAAATGATATATCACCATATAAAGTACATGCGCGGATGTTCTATACCCACATTAAAATATACCTGTGAATGGTATATAACAAAAGAATATCAAGGGAATGAGTATTCTCTTGGTGAAAAAAAATCACCGATAATAAAATGAAATATAAATAATTAAACATAATCCCCACAACTATAGGTGTCCATCTATTACTATAATCATAAGAACAAAACTGATAAAATGGTCAATATATCATGGAAACTCATTATGCATCATAGAAAGGGTGATTGAATATAACCCTAACATTTGTATCACAATGACCTGGTTCCATCTTAATATACTAATTTCTATGATTTCATACTCTTAAAATACATGAATTAAGGATATGTCTCCACAAATATACCTTAAATATCTAATATCTTACTATATTTATAGGGTTAAGCCATAACAAAACATATGAAACTGAAGTACCATCATAGAGGCTATCTCAAATTTTTTCCACTGAATCAAAGGAGTTACATCACTTTGGAATGATAAAGAATAATTTAAATGTCTAAAAATATAATCTAGGGACCATGAAACCCATCCCAATCCCTTTCCTTATGAATCCCATTAATTCCATATCTATAGTGGCTATTAAAATCCCAGTGTTCCGCATATAAATTTTAATTAACCTACCATAATCTATGCAGCACAACTCAATTTTTATGATAAAAGGGAACAACATTTTCCCCAATTTATTCATAATCACATATATTCTCAAGATATTATATCATATATTTAGTTTATTAATTTTCAAATTAGAGTCACCACTTACCTCTACCTAAGGTGAGGGCCATTTATTACTACACAATCCTCCTAGGCCTAGAAATTCATATATTATAGTATAGACACCCCCCACACCCATCTATTCCTAAAAAATACACATACATGGATAATTTTATATCAATGGATAAATAATAAATTCATAACTTATGAAGGTTTGAAAATATTTAAACCAAATGACCTAGACTATTCATACAAAGGATGTCCTTTCTAACGGTTATCTATTGGGTCACTCATACTTTCTTATAATTGTTTTCCTATCACATATAATATAAAAACCATATAAAAAGGTAATATTTTTCACCACTTATACTAATCATGGAGTATCCCCCTTCTAATTTGACCTGATCTCTATAACCAATGATCACCCAAGCCCAATCAACATTTATAAGACATTTTCCAACCACAGAATAATCAAACATAAAACATCAATTTAATTATTTATAAAATACTTATAACTAATTTAAAAAATTGATTACATTAATTTTTTAAATGTAATAATAAATGGATGGATTATTAGGAAATTAAATTATGGTAAAAAAAATTAAGATACTAGGTCATATCATAAAAGACACACCCTAAAATCAGTTTTAAAAAATCATAAATATAATTTCCTTTTTCTTCAATAATTCCCATCAAAAATTTATAAAAACAAAGAACAATCAAGGTGTTGAAAAATAGAAAATTAAATTGCAAACCAAAATATGGTTATCCTCTAAATACCACCTCTGAAAAAACCATAACCCCATCAAAAATATATAATTATATCATGCTTAGGTAGAATATGTAAAAGACCTAGATGAAATTCTAGAGAGTTATATGAAAAGATATATTATCCATAGAAGGTAATTATAGGTTAAAATCCAACCATGACAACCTGGTTAAAAAAACTCCAAATATTTATTGATACCTAGAGAAAAGGGGGACTATATGAAGGAAAATGGGGTAAATCTATCAATTTATTTCATCTCAGGGTAACCAAACACCCTAATTTGGTTATAAAATAATGGTTAAATAATTTACCATTTACCAATAGTTTTAAAAAAATCATGGGAACACTGGGAACCCTATGCACTTGCAACGGAAACTCAGCGGCCCTATATAAAACAAATTCACCCCTAGCACCCCACTATGTATCTAGCACCACCATAAGGGTACCAAGTGGATCAATAAAAATTTTACCTCTATATTCCAACATAATGTGTAACACCCCAAGATTTTATAGTGTGTTATTTCTTCAAAATAATTCAATAACTTTCACTACACGCAACAACAAGTTCAATCACACCATGACTTACCAAACAAGCTGTTCAAAAGAGGTTATGAATAGTGTTAACTAAATTTTAAACTTTATATAATCCTTATAATTTTAGAATCCATATTATGAGTTTCTTAGATATAATGCAGCAACAAATTCATTTTCAGTATTGCACTTTTATCAACATTAATAGTGAACCCTTTTTAAATACTATATTTTAAACTTTTTGACTAAATGGAGACATCAAAAATTTAAAATGAAACATCCCAAGCTTCCACGGTACGCTTTCTTTGAATAATACAGTAGCGTGTGTTGTACGCAACCTTGAGTTTTAACACACACCACAACTAATCAAACTAGCCGTTATGAATAGTAATACATACTTTTTGAAATTATATATATTTTATATTTGAAAATGGACTTCATTTTTGGATTCGGAATATCGAATTTAGCCTAGGGTGAAATTTTGGTACTTTTCGGATAACTTTCATATTTTGATGAATAGTGAAAATTACAAAATTTTAATTGAAAACAACTTTTTTAATCAAAATAATTAATAGTGATAAATTATGAATTTGAGTGGTTTTAAAGTATATTTAGAATATATTTTTACCGTTTAATATAATGTTGGTCATTGGACATAATTTTACAATTAAACCGAACATAAACAAGTGTTAATCTTTTGATAGTTATTACCTCTTAAAAACACGCTTTTTATTTTGACAGCGGGAATTAATTTTAAATTAATTTCTGCCACTTCTGTGTTTTGAATTTAGAAAAATGGATTCCATATTTGGAATCATGATGTCCAAATTGTGTAAATAGGTAACTTTTATTTTTAGGAATTTTGAATAATTACTGTGGTAAATATTTTATTTACCATGGTTAAGGGTAAATCCGGTAAATAAGGGTTAAAAAATAATATTATAATAATACAAAATTAACCTAAAACGTGTCCTAACCTTATTTATGGACACATACCCGACCATGAGAATCCTTGGGTCAATTTGGGGATCCCTTGGAGCCACTTGTATGTGGTAGGGACACATTATATTAATAAAGTTAAAATAAAAATAAAAATGGCATAAGCTTACATCTTTTAGAAGAACAATTTTTACATAGGGTTATACATGTTGGATTTTCGATTATAAATATTCATTAGAAATCTAAAAAGATTTTCTACATGATGATATTTTATTTATAATTTTTAGACATCAAATAAGTTAAATTATTAATGACACAATAATGATGCAATGTTTACCTCATTAATAAATCATTGAAATAAATAATATTATAATGATTAAAATATTATCTAAAACCTGTCCAATTCTTATTGTTTGATGTTATTTAGAATATGAGTCATCTTATCTTCGACCTAAATGATTTTTGGACCATTATAAACCGAATATAATTATATTATAAAGTAATACTTTCACTCTTTCCTAAAGAGCCCCTCTTCTCCATTTTAAAAGGAGACCACTTCTACTCATTACTCACACCTCTCAAGCCACTTGGCTCGTCCAAACTCTGACCAACTAAGCTCCCCACATCCCTATCCTCATCCTTGAAGCTTCCCCTTAGGAAGAAATCATTTCAAGAAGTCCTTTGGTTCCAACCAAAGTGAGTTACCTAAATTAAAGGTAACGATTTCTCTTAAATTATTTTCCTTTATTTTGCTTCTCCAACCCCCAAATTCTTTTTATTTCCTTTCTTTTGTAACAAAACCAGTGTTCTCAATATACTAGGATGTTGTTATAAGAAGGATTCAAACTACACATACACACAACTCCATCTAATGGATGATGAACATAATGTTTCTGTGGATGGAAAACTAACGCCTCACGAAACGATGATTGTTCAAATACATCTTACCGCCTCTCATGGTGGCCATTATGATGGCACTGTAATTAAATATGATATTAATGATATATATTTTATATATAAGCTTCTGTAATTCCATTTTATTTCATACCATTATTCGTTTCATGTTGTATATACATACGATAATTTCATTTGAGGAAGTGCGGACTACCGCCCCCTTAAAATGATATGACTCGTTCATACCACACATGGAACGTATAAAGGATGGTGTTAATGAACTTAAGTAACATGTATAAAATATTATATTATACTGGAATATTAATATACCTATGTATCATTGGTATTCGATTCTTTTAAAATAAAAATTAAATGGAAGTAGCGTTCGTGCGTACGTACGGACTACCGTCTCCACGAACGCGATGAGATTCATTTTCCATCGTATCCATTCAAGTATAATTATCATTTGATGATTTAAAAATGATGTTTAAAGACTTGATACCATTCTGGATTTTAATAATATACAACTTATCCTTTACAAACATGGCTTATGTAACAAAACATATAAAAGAAAATGAGTAAGTTAACACCCGAAACGACGATAATTTTAAGATATTATTTTCAAATCAGTATTAAAAGATCATATATGATATCATATTAATGTTTATGATTCTTGTATAATTTAGTAACAATTATTTCACTATTATACAGGAGGTTAACCTACCCCAACCAAGGAAAAGTACAAGGTAAGGGTTATTTCACAATCTCTTCATTATCTGAGGTTGTTTATATGTAATAATCTACTGGGATCTCTTTATCATCCACATCCATGTTTCTTCAAAATGTATTTCAAAACATTTTTATTATTTACAAGAATATGGGTTAAAGTCATTTATACCCTTGTTTGACTTTTTATAAGAGGAATCTTTCGGTCGTTTTCAAAACAAGGTCCTTTTTAACCTTTTCGACAGAATTAAGGTAAGAATGTTTTTTTAACTTATACGTCGAGTGCGGTTATTTTCTGCCATTATAGAATCTTCAAAGTTTTCCTTACAAGCTTATAAGAATATTTTAAAGAAAATGTTTTATTTTATATGGCTCTTAAATGATTTCAAAAATAGAAAGAGATATTTCTCTAAAAATAGTTTTGATTTCATCTATATCAACATCCTTTGATGGATTTTACACTTATTTGAAGTTGATATATTATGATACAAAAATTATATATTGTATTAAAGGTTTTGTGGTATGTTTGACTGTGGATGTGCTATTTTTATACCATTCATAGTTTATGGTGAAATTATTGACATTTCGTATGCTAGTTTTAATATGAATGTTTATGTTATGTTTAAACCTTTTCATATGGGAATGCATTAGACTTAATATGTGACGGGTGGAGCCCGCTATAGCTCCTCGATGCATCGGTAGGTCTCATGAGACAAACTAGTGTCTTGGCACAAGGCCTTGACAAAATCTTATTTGTAGTCTTGGCACGAGGCCTTGACTATGTGGTTATGACAGTCTGGCATTATGCATTCCAACATTGTGAAAATGGTTATTGATTTTTGCATGTGATTATTCGATTAGTAGAATATCCATGTGAATAAGTAAATGGCATTATTTCATTTTACTTTTGCCATACTATGTTGAAGTTCAATTTTAAAAGGCTTTTCTTTTAGTAATTCATTGCCTTAAATGTTTATGCTTATTTTGAATGTTCCGCTATATTGTTATCCTTACTGGGAATTTGAGCTCACCCCATTTCTATGTTTTATTTTTCCCAGGAAGTGAAGAAGTAAGTTATGAATGACCTGCAGGGATATTTTGTGGGGATATGAGTGTAGATTATGGATACAATATGTTGTTGTAGTAGTTTTTCGTTTAATGATGTAATGTAAAACATATGAATATATCTAGTGTTTCCAAGGCTACTAAACCAATCGGTCTTTCGAGATTTGATCTTTCTTGTGATCATGCCAATGTTATGTAATAATGCACCGACTCTGGGTAGCTGGGGTCGGGGCGTTACAGTTGGTATCAGAGGAAGTTTAGTACAAACCTTGGAAACTAGATTTAGATAAACTCTGATTAGAGCACGTAGACCTAAGATGAACTTTGAGGATTAGTATAGAAGAACTTACTAGAATTTTGGTATTGTAGAGATTTTGTGAGTTTTCCGAGCAATACATCCCTGTCTGGATACGAGCAGGTAGAGGCGGCTCTGGCACAGATGTACATAGGGGTAAAACCCGAAAACACCGCTTTGAGCTAGACTCGAACGGGAACTGGTGCACGACAACGGGCCTTGCTGCACTCTTGGTTACGACACTCCCGGGGGATATGCTTAGGATAACTCTCATTTTCTTTACAAATCATTATGAAGGGTTTATGAGTATATACTTCCTCAAAGAAAACATTTTTATAATTATGGATTATATCCATAAATAGTTCAATTTACGTTAAGTGTTTTATAAGTATGAGATTATGTATTTTGATTCATAAACTGATCTAGTGTATGCCATTGTTTAGAAATGGCACCCAGTAGAAGGAATGAGAGCTCCAGAAATGCACATGATCCAAAGTGAAGGAAGGATCATATCCTTCATGGTCTTAAGATAGAATTTATAAGAGAAATAGTCTCTCATGTATTATCATCATATGAAGAAATAATATCATGTGTTGATAAGATAAGTAAAGATTTTACTGAGTCCTATGGCTTTGAAGGGAAGCAAGAGAAGAAAAGGATAGAAGATAGAAAGATGGATAAAGGGAAGAAGGAAAAGAAGAATTTTCCCATATGTGGTAACTGTGGAAAGAAACACCCTGGAACTTGCCTGAAAGGAATGGGAGTTTGTTATAAGTGTGGAGGAAAAGGGCACAAAGTACGTGACTGCAAGGGTAAGAAATTGGTTTTAAATGTACAATGCTTCATTTGTAAGGAGTTTGGACACTACGCGAACCTATGTCCCAGTCATCAGACTATACCGCAAATGATGTTATTGGATAATAATCAAGTTATGATACTACCGCAGATGAAGAGGGATGATTAGAGTTCTTATGTTGATTATGTCAATTGAGTGTTGTATCAACAATGTACTTGATATAATAATTATGGAGTATATAAGGATTGTACTGCAGTACTATTTAATTAAGGACTTGAGATGGTGTGGAACAAAGAAAAGTGACTCAGTAGCAGGTTAAATGTTTGGAAAATATATGGTTGAGAGAAATATAAACCATAATATGGTTCAGATACCGAGGTGGTGATTTTAGAATAATACATGATTTATTTGAATAAATTATATTGGATATTATTGACTACCTTGAAGCTGATTAATGATTTGTATATTCCATCATTGTTGGGGTTTAAAACATTTTTGGATTAATGAAGTATATCCAGCATTCTATATGGAATAAGGGAGCATGAATGTAATCAATAAGGAATATGGTAATACATGATGAAGGTATTCATATGCTATTACGGGGTAAAAAGGATCTATATTATGTTTACCTTCCTTATAAATGTTGGACTGTGAGTTTGGATATAAGTATTTTGGATAGTTCTAGTTTGGATTATTTTGGATTGCCATAAAAGGACAACCCGGATGTCGGGTGGCAACCCGTCGCGTCCGGCAAGGCTGCGAGACTTGAACCCGCAACCGAAGGGCGACAAGGGTGTATCAACTACCACTGGCCCACGAGATGTCCTGGATTAAATAATGTAGTTTTTATTAAAAGATCTTGTAGATGAATTATAAATTCGTTTATTTTGGAACCCTATACGAATAGTGTAAATAGAATTTTTTTAAATTCTATTATCTTTTAGAGTGAAAGATGAGTTTGTGGTAGAAATTTATTAGTGGATAAAACTCTAATTATAAAGTAAGTATATCTCCTTATGATCTTATCCAATCTCATAAATAAATTCCTCAACATTAATAAAAGGAACTTAGAACAAAAATGTTGTCCTAGATGGTACCTTAAATCATCACTAATTTATGGCTTTGGGATTGTTGGCCTTTTCATAGCCATGTTCTCTACCACTCTCCATTATATAATTGATGGTTATATTTTTCTTCCATATCCATATTTTCCTACATGGAACCCTAGTATGTGTTATTTTCGGTAATCTTCATACTTTCCAATCTTTATTTTAAATAGAGGCCTCATTAATTCATTTTTCAATGTGGGATTTCAACTAAGATATTTTGAAACGTCAAAAATGTGTTATCCTAATACCCTATGTTTTGTTGAACCGATGGTATTTCAAATCATCATAGATTGATGAATTTAAGGACCTCAATTATACACTTGTTTTTGATTGATGACCTCAATCACTACCTATAAATATTTACGTTTTTCCTCCGATTTTATGTCTCTAATTGCCACCAATGTTCTCCTAATTGAGATCATAATTTGGTGGTGACCCTTTGATTTCTCTTTTCCTCATATTAAGACTAAATTTTAGTAACCCAATTTCCGATGTGGGTTTTCCCACAAATATATTTTTTATTTTCAACCTTTTATTTTCGATGAACAATTTCAAATTGCGAGGACGCAATTTATTGAAGGAGGGGAGAATGTAACACCCCAAGATTTTATAGTGTGTTATTTCTTCAAAATAATTCAATAACTTTCACTACACTCAACAACAAGTTCAATCGCACCATGACTTACCAAACAAGCTGTTCAAAAGAGGTTATGAATAGTGTTAACTAAATTTTAAACTTTATATATCCTTATAATTTTAGAATCCATATTATGAGTTTCTTAGATATAATACAAGAACAAATTCATTTTCAGTATTGCACTTTTATAAACTTTAATAGTGAACCCTTTTTAAATACTATATTTTAAACTTTTTGACTAAATGGAGACATAAAAAATTTAAAACGAAACATCCCAAGCTTCCACGGTACGCTTTCTTTGAATAATACAGTAGCGTGTGTTGTACGCAACCTTGAGTTTTAACACACACCACAACTAATCAAACTAGCCGTTATGAATAGTAATACATACTTTTTAAAATTATATATATTTTATATTTTAAAATGGACTTCATTTTTGGATTCGGAATATCGAATTTAGCCTAGGGTGAAATTTTGGTACTTTTCGGATAACTTTCATATTTTGATGAATAGTGAAAATTACAAATTTTAATTAAAAACAACTTTTTTAATCCAAATAATTAATAGTGATAAATTATGAATTTGAGTGGTTTTAAAGTATATTTAGAATATATTTTTACCATTTAATATAATGTTGGTCATTAGACATAATTTTACAATTAAACCGAACATAAACAAGTGTCAATCTTTTGATAGTTATTACCTCTTAAAAACACGCTTTTTGTTTTGACAGCGGGAATTAATTTTAAATTAATTTCTGCCACTTCTTTGTTTTGAATTTAGAAAAATGGATTCCATATTTGGAATCAGGATGTCCAAATTGTGTAAATAGGTAACTTTTATTTTTAGACATTTTGAATAATTATTGTGGTAAATATTTTATTTACCATGGTTAAGGGTAAATCCGGTAAATAAGGGTTAAAAAATAATATTATAATAATAAAAAATTAACCTAAAACGTGTCCTAACCTTATTGGTGGACACATACCCGACCATGATAATCCTTGGGTCAATTTGGGGACCCCTTGGATCCACTTGTATGTGGTAGGGACACATTATATTAATAAAGTTAAAATAAAAATAAAAATGGCATAAGCTTACATCTTTTAGAAGAACAATTTTTACATAGGGTTATACATGTTGGATTTTCGATTATAAATATTCATTAGAAAGATAAAAGGATTTCCTACATGATGATATTTTATTTATAATTTTTAGACATCAAATAAGTTAAATTATTAATGACACAATAATGATGCAATGTTTACCTCATTAATAAATCATTGAAATAAATAATATTATAATGATTAAAATATTATCTAAAACCTGTCCAATTCTTATTGTTTGATGTTATTTAGAATATGAGTCATCTTATCTTCGACCTCAATGATTTTTGGACCATTATAAACCGAATATAATTATATTATAAAGTAATACTTTCACTCTTTCCTAAAGAGCCCCTCTTCTCCCTTATAAAAAGAAAACCACTTCTACTCATTCCTCACACCTCTCAAGCCACTTGGCTCGTCCAAACTCTGCCCAACTAAGCTCCCACATCCCTATCCTCCTCCATGAAGCTTCCCCTTAGGCAGAAATCATTTCAAGAAGTCCTTTGGTTCCAACCAAAGTGAGTTACCTAAATTAAAGGTAACGATTTCTCTTAAATTATTTTCCTTTATTTTGCTTCTCCAACCCCCAAACTCTTTTTATTTCCTTTCTTTTGTAACAACACCAGTATCCTCAATATACTAGGATGTTTTTATAAGATGGATTCAAACTACACATACACACAACTCCATCTAATGGATGATGAACATAATGTTTCTGTGGATGGAAAACTAACGCCTCACGAAACGATGATTGTTCAAATACATCTTACCGCCTCTCATGGTGGCCATTATGATGGCACTGTAATTAAATATGATATTAATGATATATATTTTATATATAAGCTTCTGTAATTCCATTTTATTTCATACCATTATTCGTTTCATGTTGTATATACATACGATAATTTCATTTGAGGAAGTGCGGACTACCGCCCCCTTAAAATGATATGACTCGTTCATACCACACATGGAACGTATAACGGATGGTGTTAATGAACTTAAGTAACATGTATAAAATATTATATTATACTGGAATATTAATATACCTATGTATCATTGGTATTCAATTCTTTTAAAATAAAAATTAAATGGAAGTAGCGTTCGTGCGTACGTACGGACTACCGTCTCCACGAACGCGATAAGATTCATTTTCCATCGTATCCATTCAAGTATAATTATCATGTGATGATTTAAAAATGATGTTTAAAGACTTGATACCATTCTGGATTTGAATAATATACAACTTATCCTTTACAAACATGGCTTACGTAACAAAACATATAAAAGAAAATGAGTAAGTTAACACCCGAAACGACGATAATTTTAAGATATTATTATCAAATCAGTATTAAAAGATCATATATGATATCATATTAATGTATATGATTCATGTATAATTTAGTAACAATTATTTCACTATTATACAGGAGGTTAACCTACCCCAACCAAGGAAAAGTACAAGGTAAGGGTTATTTCACAATCTCTTCATTATCTGAGGTTGTTTATATGTAATAATCTACTGGGATCTCTTTATCATCCACATCCATGTTTCTTCAAAATGTATTTCAAAACATTTTTATTATTTACAAGAATATGGGTTAAAGTCATTTATACCCTTGTTTGACTTTTTATAAGAGGAATATTTCGGTCGTTTTCAAAACAAGGTCCTTTTTAACCTTTTCGACAGAATTAAGGTAAGAATGTTTTTTTAACTTATACGGCGAGTGCGGTTATTTTCTGCCGTTATAGAATCTTCAAAGTTTTCCTTAAAATCTTATAAGAATATTTTAAAGAAAATGTATTATTTTATATGGCTCTTAAATGATTTCAAAAATAGAAAGAGATATTTCTCTAAAAAGAGTTTTGATTTCATCTATATCAACATCCTTTGATGGATTTTACACTTATTTGAAGTTGATATATTATGATACAAAAATTCTATATTGTATTAAAGGATTTGTGGTATGTTTGACTGTGGATGTGCTATTTTTATACCATTCATAGTTTATGGTGAAATTATTGACATTTCGTATGTTAGTTTTAATATGAATGTTTATGTTATGTTTAAACCTCTTCATATGGGAATGCATTAGACTTAATATGTGACGGGTGGAGCCCGCTATAGCTCCTCGATGCATCGGTAGGTCTCATGAGACAAACTAGTGTCTTGGAACAAGGCCTTGAAAAAATCTTATTTGTAGTCTTGGCACGAGGCCTTGACTATGTGGTTATGACAGTCTGGCATTATGCATTCCAATATTGTGAAAATGGTTATTGATTTTTGCATGTGATTATTCTATTAGTAGAATATCCATGTGAATAAGTAAATGGAATTATTTCATTTTACTTTTTCCATACTATGTTGAAGTTCAATTTTAAAAGGCTTTTGTTTTAGTAATTCATTGCCTTAAATGTTTATGCTTATTTTGAATGTTCCGCTATATTGTTATCCTTACTGGGCATTTGAGCTCACCCCTTTTCTATGTTTTATTTTTCCCAGGAAGTGAAGAAGTAAGTTATGAATGACCTGAAAGGATATTTTGTGGGGATATGAGTGTAGATTATGGAGACAATATGTTGTTGTAGTAGTTTTTCGTTTAATGATGTAATGTAAAACTTATGAATATATCTAGTGTTTCCAAGGCTACTAAACCAATCAGTCTTTCGAGATTTGATCTTTCTTGTGATCATGCCAATGTTATGTAATAATGCACCGACTCTGGGTAGCTGGGGTCGGGGCGTTACATAATGAACCTTATAAACACTTCCCATATCATTTTTTCTATGAATCCACCCTGAAAACAATGAACTTTAAATTTAAAAAATCACATATGGATGCCAATTTTAAATTAAAAACTACTAATTAAAACTGAACCCCAATTAAAATTTCAATGGAACATAGATTCATCTGTTTTAACTAATATTAAAAAATGGGAGACATTAAACCATTAACCTAGGTTTGCACTATATTGGGACTCACTAAGTCACAATGAAATTACTTTCGTAATATTTTATTTTAATGTGGTCCATAGACCCATGGTGTAATCTTATCTCTATGAATGATATATATATTCCATGGACACAACTCACATCATAATCATAGGTTTGTGATATGAAACATCACCATGATGTAAACCCATGTATCAAAATTCATAACTATAGACTATTCAATGAAATATATAAATTTTAGCATGTGTCATGGGTTTCTATAATTATCCAATTTTTTTGATGCAATCCTCTCCAATTTTTACCTAATTAGTCTCACACAGACCATGCCATGTCTCAATGGCCCCTAGATATAATGTGATCCATCAATTTTGGTACACTAATCTAGTAGTTCACATTAAACATTATCATATATTGAAAATATCATGATATACACCTTCAATACCATTTAACACATCTTAAAAAATATTAGAGATATTTAAACACCCAAAATCAAAATTTGATTCTCAATTACAAAAACAACACTTACTATGCTATTGAAAAATAAAATTTCCCTGATTTTACCAACACATAATGGGAGTGGTTATAAAAAACATTAGACTATATGATGTACCATCCTCAATAAGAATCATGATTCATCAATTGAATTCCTCATAACAACTACTTTTGAATTAAATTTTTTTCAATTTGTCCTTGAACAAAATTGGGATATAAAAAAGTTTCATAAAAATCCATAGTTTGGTCTCTGGAAAAAAAGTAATCATATCTCAAAAAATGATTATAATAGTATATTAATCTCACTAAACATAATTATATTCCACAAAAATAATTGATGTTTTTATTGGTATCCATCCCAATAACATCCATCCTCATAATTTGATGCATCATCATATCATTTAATCATGATTCTCTCACTGTCGGACATATCAAAAAATATTTTTACCCCCAAACTAATGTTTGGGCCTTGAATGTGGTATAATATTTATACGGAATCTAGAACCAACCAAAAACATCATAAAATTCTTCCCACTAGCTCCTAATTACATCTAATATAAACCACTCTTGGATCATAAAAAATTCTATATTTAGTTAACTACTCACAAAAGGACTATATATTATGTTGCTACTAAATTCCAAATTTCTTATTCAATAGTGAACCAGAAATATATAAATCTATTAGCACACTATAATCATGTTTTTTGATCATCCACCTACCAATTGGTTCTACCACAGCCATGATTCATCCAAAATAAGATTTACACACCCATGACTAATTTGTTTTTTCTCACCATAAAAGTATTTTTATTATCAGGATTTTTAACCAAATAACCCATTCTATTTTAACCATCTCTATTACATTAGAAAACTAGATACTTGAAATTACCAACATTATCATACCCAATAACAAACCCAAAACTCCATACTTTACTAATTATGGTATTAATATAAATTTCACCCCGAATTTTCATAAAAATTCTATCGCAATAATGCTTTCAACCTCAAAACCACTAATGGTTCACCCCCCACCTAATGGACTCTCTAACATTACTCATCGAGGGTCATTATTGACTATTTAAAACCATACATTGTTATCACTATCTATGACTCATGCATATATCATCTCAAATCACTCTCCAAGGTGATGTCATATAAACCACCTCATGTATCATGAATCTAATATTCTTTTAATACTATGGATACACAATCCATATTTTTTCCAATGAACCACTCATGTTTCCGTTAAACATAAGATATTCTGAAAAAATATATACACCAACAATTTTATTCTTCCTAAATTAATGAGGCACTTCATGTTACCAATACATTCTTACCTTAATATACCATGTGGTTTCTAGAGTATCCATGAAAATTTTTACTCACCTTATTCCATGTTAGATGGATCTTCCTTATGAACCATCTCACATGTTCTCTACCCATACCCATTATGATCTCATCCAAAACCAATATGTGTTTTACTCAATACTACTAAATCAAAAAACCATAAAAATAATTCAATGTGAATAATTATATTAAATCATGGCACATGTGCAAAAGTTATTGTCCATGTTTTCCTTTCATGTAAATATTATCTAGAAAAAAGTTCCACTGGTTCATTATTTATGATTATATCAATTAACCCAAGGAACCTCACACATTCCAAGGCCTAAAATATAAAAAGTCACTACTAATATATTTCATTAAAATTGATTTTCATCAACCATTACACTACACATAATTAACCATATCATCAATGATCACCATATAATATTTTATTAAAAATTATAAGGTAATCATATTCAATCATACATCTAACTCATTTTGTATTCTAAACATAATAAGAAAATCCTGATCACTCTAGGTTATTTGTATCATAATATCCAAAGGCTTCATACCAGCATTGTTCTACCCTCTTAAGGGTGTCCAAGTAAATGAGGATATTGATCCTCTTTCTAAAAAATCTTATATTCATAACAATATTAACTAAAACCAACACCAAGGAATAAAATTCTTCATCCAACCCACCATGTGTTACGATACATCTCGTTCACATAAAGATTATATATCCCTCACTAGAAAAGATTAAAGGATAGTATTCCTATAACATCCCTTCCTAAAACACTATCATTCATCGAATATGAATTATTCCAACATGTTATATTATAATAAAAAATATAAAATATTATTGAAAGTTCATGTAAATTAACCCTTTTATGAAAGTACAGTCATGCACACACACCATCAGGAGAATCAAATGTTCCAAATATAATATATATATACATACACCACTTTCCACTATATACCAAAACTAATAGTAGACATAAAAATATCAAGTAAAAATATCATACATAAAAAATAACTAAATTATAATCTGAATGATTGATAAAAAAATACAGTTATCTTGACCACATGGAAAACCCAAGAGATATATTTTCAGGGGTCAGCATCCTGAGGATCATCACATGCTCTAAAACATTTTTAACATCTTTTAATATTCCCCAAATACAAAAAAAATTAAAAAATTAAATTTTCATTGATATCTCTTTGTAATGTCATTGATAGATTCATCTTAATGACACCATAGATTCAGTTACAACAAGGCCTAAATCTTGCCTCCCCCTAAATAAGACACTATCAACACTTTGAGAGAGAATATGATCCAAATTGGGGATTCTATAATCTCAATAACCATATCATAAATAAAAATAAATAACCAAATATATTAAAAAACAAAATATTTCAATATAGAAATATTTAATTTTAATATTGTGAAAATATAACTGAATAAACAAACAACTTTTTTATTTCAAATTAATATTAAAATCGCAAAGGTTTTATTATAATATATCTCCCACCAAGATGTTCACATGTACAAAAATAGAAAATAAAATAAAAATAGGGGAGCCTACTAAAACCACTACTCTCACATCACCCTATCTAAAATCAAGTTGAGCTTCCTCAGCCTCATCCACTAAGAAACGTGACCTAAAGGTCAAGCATAATGTATGAACGCATACAAGGGTTTGTTTACAGGGTGTTATAAATACATCATAGTGGGGTCCTTCCATGTTTACCTTGTAGACACCATCATATACATATGTATTCATGGGGAAAGAAATAAAAAATAATACAATATGTATTCATTAATTTTGGTTGATTATATGATAACAAGTCCACCACAAAGCTCAACCATAATGGCTTGGTCAAAGAAAGAAAAAATAGTCATCTCCTTTCACAGCCTCAACCCATACAATGTAACTATGGATATGGTATCATACAATGTTATAACCACTACCATCTCACTCAGGATAGGGACCATACCAAACCTCTATTCCATCATTCTAGGTCTCAACCCCTACCCTCTCACTCAGATTAGGTTCTTATACTAAATATTTGTCTCAAATCACATCTCCGACTATTACTCATTCAACAACTCTTTTACTCAAGATAAGTTCCATACCTTGTCTCATGTCATAACAAAATTACAATAACCATGTCACATATCATGGGTCAGTAAATAAAATCTGAGAAAAATTACCTTTAATTTAAAGTGAACTATGTCAATATCCTCTCACATTGGGTGAGGTGTCATATGTAGTCTTGTACCATTTCACATTAACCCCTCGTCTCTCCTGCTAGGTGGGTTTTAAAATTACATCATTGAACAATACCCACACAAAGCATATTCTACTCCATCACCCTCTCACTTATGTTATTTCCAATCATCAAGTTTAATCATCATCTATTAGATCATAGTTAGAAAAATTTTACTCTAGAAGAATTGAAATGTATTCCATCTAAATGAAAAAATGTATTCCCTGATAAGACCTTAACTATCAGTTGTCCAATCATGCCATCAACATTCACATACCTAGTAAAAACCAATATTACTTCATTCATTTCATGATAGGCCTGAAAAAGTATGCCATTATCTCAGCAATGAGGAGCCAAGATAGTATTTGTAGTGAATCCACCTGTTAAATGGTAATGCATGACTATTGGAACTCCTAATTATCTAGAAAAAAAAAAGCTTTTTTCATCATTTGTTCACATGTACCTGCAGTAGCATTCAATTAATGTCCTCTGATTTCACCTGTTTCAGCTTGTGCTTTAGAGATGGCTTCGGCAAAAAATACAAAATGATCTCTAAAATGCATAAATGGTTCAGAATTTATGTTCTCATCATCTTTTGTAAAATCAAGTCCACCGAACTAAAAATCTATCCCATCTCATATATGAATATATCATAATGAACATAGACTTATAATCCAACCACTAAATCTAATCTAAAACATGAATAATTGATATACTAAATTCATTTTTTTCATATCCTCCCCTAAAAAGAAATTTACTAGTTTTCAAAGGATGAACATGGTCACTACTTCTGAATAAAAATCCATATTTTTCACCCCATGATGATTATATGTCTTGAAATACAAACATAACAATGAAATTAGGAACTCGGGTATCATTCCCCAATTTTAATCCCATATTAATATACCTATTCTGATCCTTATAGATCATGAAAATATATATCATCTAAGTCCTCTTATAAATTAATTACCCAGACATCATAACAACTTTAATTAACCACAGTTGTGGAAAATATCTGACCTACCATCATAGAGCTATCAAGATAAAACAATAATGAATCCATCTATATAATTATGTATAATTTCATGATGGAATTATTTTGGTTATCAAAACCATAAAGGAGATAAACAGTCATTTAACCAATATATCGTTGGAAAAACCCCAAATTCTTATAACCTAACTACTTGAATAACCACCCTAAGATATCCTTAACACATCCCATACTTAAATAACTATCATATCCTCTCTCAACTCAACCAACATTCCTGACCCATTAGTGGAAATAAATGTATGTGGTTTCATGTCACTAGACCTAAAATAGACCACTCTCTCTATCTCTAGTGGCCAATTCCACCCTAATTATCCAACATGGAGGCTCATAGTATATTTCTAATTTAACTAAATCTACATATCAAAACATTCATATCCACCACAAGACAACAAGTATACCTCCCCATATGTGATATACTATTGACTAGTGGCAAGATTTTTTGAGTAGCATCAGGGAGACTATAATATCAATAAATATATCCTGAAAAAAATAAATTAATAAATTTCAACCACAAACCCATATTATAGTATAATATTATAGAATCAAATCCAATTAAATTCATAAATAAATAAATATAAAACATTGTTATGACAGATAAGAAATGAAAACATGCTAGGAAATATCCTAACTGGTCCCGCATTTGGCTGATCAAATGTTAAAAAAACATGAATAAAACAAAAAAAATGGAATCACTACAATACCTATACTAACATAAACCCATATTTAGTATTCTAATATTTTCTTGTTGGATCCACATTGAATCATTACAAAAAATAAAAACATATGGTCTTTACACACACCAGGGTTCTCATACCAGGTGTGATAAATATATCTTTTTATGATCTCAAAAAGTTATCATAATATGATCCATCATATAACAGTGTATGCATGGATAAATATATAATATAAAAAATAATAATTTGTGTCATTAATCATGTGATAAATATCCCATGAAGAAACATGGAAAAATCTAGAAAAAATAGCTAACTCTTTCCCCCACCTTAACCTATTACTTGTAACATGGTATAGGGTGACATAAAATCACACAACCAATACCCTATAACTAAGTACATGGCCTATAAAGATACCCCATAGAATAATTATAAGACTCAACCCATTGCCTCTCACATGGATTAAGGACCCACAACTAATATTTGTCTCATAACATATCTTGTATTACAACTTGTTCAACCACTTTCTCGTTGCAGGTGAAGTCTGTAACTCATCTCATTCCAGAACACAAAGACTATATCCCTCTCACTTAGGGTGGGTATCATAATAAAATCCTAGACCAATATCATCTCACTTGGGGAATTCCATTCCATCAACCTCTAATTCATGTTGGGGCCTCACATCTAATCTTGTTCCATATCACATTAACTTCTGATACTAATAGTGTTGGGTTTCACAATTACATCATCGAACAATACCATATCACTTAGGGTATTCCATTCTATAATCCTCTCACTCGGATCAATTCATATCATCGTGTGTAATAATAGAATATAATAACATAATAGAAAAATTCCTACAAAAAAAAAACATAGAATAATTGGTCATACAAATTAACAACATGGATCTCAAGACCAGTCCCAAGCTCTTGGCTAAGCTGTTAAAATATCAGCATGCCACATAATAAGATTCGAACCCTGTAAAATTATTTCATGATCTTCCCCCACACCGTAAAGAATATTTTATCACAGATATCACTAAAAAATATAGTCTCAAAATAAAAACATATGTATGTTTGATCAACATGCCAAACCCATACCCATCATCATCTATCTCAATATTAACATGGTCACTACCCCTCACTACTAATATACACATGTCACCCAATAGTGATTCTAATAGTTAAAGTCTATACATAACCATGATCTCATGAGACTGGATACTATTACCTATTCCATATAAAACATCAATTTCCTCATCTTAATCCCTACGAGAAATGAAAATAAAATCCTTTTAAGGACACATGGAAATTATTTTCAAATATTTCATGAAAATTCTAATAACCTAAGTTTCGGTCAAATATCATATATCCTATTGAAGATATCTCAATATTTCACCAAGAGTAATCCCATTACCAAAATCAACAAAATTTATTGAATGTAGTATTAAAATAATAACATGCACTATAACAAGATTCATCCCCCAATAAATTATCCAAATTGTATATGAGGTACATGGACCTCTCACTGACATCAGGTTGGAACAAACCCCAAATACCTATTAATATTCCTTATAAATAACCGCCTAATGGTATTCCCAAATACTCAAAGGCCTCGACATCTTTCATGGAACTCTTTATAATCAAATTATTTCCCTCACCTTTGGTGGAATGTTTCTGGGTGGTCAAAATTAATCCAACATAAAATAGAGAACTTTATATGACTCTAAGAGGATCACAGGAACCCTATTTATATAATAAGGATGGTCTCATTACCTTTAAAATGTACATATATCATAAAACATAAAAAAATAATGAAAAATCATGGATAACTATGAATATGGTTTAGTATTATATAGACTACATACTTCTTTAAATAAATTATCATATTCATTCAAGGCATGACAAGCCTCATCCAAGTCCAAATGACACCACACTAAAATATCATCATTACATGAACACCTATAACATCAACACCGATCTATTAATTAATTTAAAAAATTAGAAATTTATTATTAAATTTCATCATACATTATATAATCCCCTCAAGACACACTAGGGAACACTACATTACAAAAACCAAATCTAAACAAAATTGAAATGAACAAAGAACTCCCATGAATACTTTAAGAAAGACATCATCATATGGAACCTTATCAAATCTAATATAATAAATTTTGGAAAAACAACCATAACAAATAATTTGGAAGACTGTATTAATTAAAACGATGAAATATGAAACTGGTTAATTTTCATCAAATGTCGTATATCGAACACGTAAAAAATAATATTATCCTGGGTGATTCCACTATGATCTAATAGAATAATAACTCAAATCCTTCAAAAAAGTACTAAAAATAATAATAAATCAAAATTTATGGAGAATAGATGAATAAATAAGGGTAAAAAACTTATAATTAAGGTGTAAAATATAACAAATCACCATTAATCAAGAGGAAAATGAGAGGAAAAGGGGAATGAACATACTATATGTCCCTTCCCTCATCCTGATTTCCCTATAAATTATAAGAGGGGTAATAATTGAAATACTTTTTCTACCCATGTATAAAATATTTGGCATGGTGGTTCGTTGTGGAATACACCAAGGGGGTCATGAAAATATTCTTGTTGCCTTGCATTTTACTACATCATGACCCACATATTTATATTCTAGTGCCTATAACTTGTAGTCTAATTTGGAATGATGCAAGGATTTATGTCTGAAGAGTACCTGGAGTATCATGATACAACTCTCCATGAACAACTCTCATTGTGTAGTCCTTGGGCTAAAGTGCGACTCTTTACTCTAGAGCCAAACTAAAAACATAGCACCCCATAATATGGAATTATCTCCATAGGATCCAAAAAATCTAATCTTTTGGATGTTTCTTACAATATAATCTCATTCTTTCATGAAATAACCCACTCCCCTAAAAAATTTATCTTCTGGAACCCATGTTTTTTATCAATTCCCACTAGTTTTTGAAAGATATATCTCTAGTAGTAGATTATAGCTGATTGGACACCATGTCCCTTTTAATATGTTCAAATAATCACTTAATAAAATTTTTTGGACTAATGAACACATAAAAAACGCCGTCTAGATTTGTTCTAAATATCAGTATCCAAATCTCTCTCTAAATTCTCTTAATTCCTATTTTTTTATAATAAAAAGATAAATTTCTACTAATTCCAACAACTTGAAATAAAGTGGGTCATTTTAGATAATTTAATAAGTGCTTTCTCAAATACCTCATTAGGTGTTATCAAATTAATCAGTGTCACTCAAATATACATCATGCATGAAGTTGACAATCTACTCCTAGATTAACTATATAATATTCATTTTCTTTGTTTCTTAGATTCTTATGCATGTTACCATTTTTTATAGTTATTAATTTATTATATAAAATATAATAATTTATAAAATTAATAATATTTTATATTATTTGAGAGTATAGTATTAGTAAACGTTTCAAAGAATTATATTTTTTTGCATGCTGTAAGTTATCTTATTTAAAAATTGATTACTTTCATAAAAATATTAAAAAAAATTATTAATTTTTTTTATAATGTTATTTGGTTTTATCAAATTGTATATCATCAAAAATATAAGTGATACTTGATTTTCATTTTTATTTTTTCTAGTTATATTTATTAAAAAAGGGAAATTAGTCAATTAAGATTCTGTGGATAGATAAGTATAAATTCCAGAAAATTATTATATAGAGTAGTGAAATATCAGTTAAGGTAGATTAAGTGTACTTATTTTATGTATTTTATAAATCATTATAGGAATTTTTAATATTGAAAATATACTTTTTATTGTGCATTATATTTATTTATGAAAACAAGCATTATATTTTTGGTAAATATCTTTATTGATTATAAGGGTTTTATTATTTGAATATCTATTTGTAATTATAATATCCTGATATTAGATAGTTAATATTAGTTTAAATTATTAAGAACTATAGTTTTTATGCTAGTTTTTTGTGTGCATTGGTCTTTCAACTAAAATATTAATTTTTTTATTTTATTATTTTTAAAATTTATTTGTGGATTAACATTATTTTTAAAAATTATACATTAACCTATTTTAATTAATCCATATTTTTCAAGGTAAACCAGGTGAAATATATTTAAAAATGGAAAAACATTAATTTTAAAAACATTCATTAATAAATATAAAATTATCTATGTAACAAAAATTCGGTTTATAATGGTAAAATTATAAATGTATAGAATGTTTTAGAATAAAAACTAAATATGAGATTTATTAAAATGAAATATATTAGTTAAATTTTAAAATAATTTTACAAATTTTTAATTAAACCCAATATAAACTATTACTAATCTCTACAAAACATTAAAAGAAAATGGAAATTTTCCATAAATATTTGTATTTTTTACTATTTATCAAAAAATTTATAGTTATATAATAATAAAAAATTACAAAAGAATTTAAAATTCATATATGAGAAGTTAATTTTATTTTTTCATATAAATTTTATAAAATTTGTAATCAATAATTTTTAATTATTTTTTGTAAATTGTTAATAAAACTCATTTTAGAATAATATAGTTTTTTTAAAATATTTCATCCTCATTAAAGTGGTACTTATTTTATTTTTAATAAATATATAGTCATATAATTAATTTGAAACATGTTTTAACAAAATAATTTTCATAATTTAGTTATTATTATTCATACATATCATATTAATGTCTAGGTTAAAATGGTCATATTTAAATTAAAATATTTTAATAGAGTATCACGTTTTGTTCAATACCAGGGTCACGTGAAATAAAATCAATCACAGAAATTTTATTTATTTGAAATGAAATATATATTAAATTATAGGGGTGTAAAATAATCATATAAGCATGTTGTTTCATGTAATATGTGATATCTTATATGATGTAACTTTATAAAAATAGCAAGGTGTTACAATTAGAGAGTACATTATTCTTATATATTATGTGAAGATATTAAAGTTATATGTAACTAGAAATTAGGATTATATTATTAGGTTCCTATTAATGTAATATTTTATTTATCACATTGATTTTATATTTTTTAAATTTTTTATTTTAAAGAAAATGAATGTTTATTTCTCTTTATAATCAAATATTCTTAAAATTTAATTATTAGATGATATATTAATTTATTATATATTTTTAGTTTTGTTAAATAAAATTCATTTTAAAAATAATAATTTCAATTTTAAATTAATATAATTTTTTTAGGGTTTTTTAAAAATAGTATATTTTTATGTGAATAGTGGAAAAAAAAGTTTTTACCTAGACTGTAAATTTTATGACATTATCATTATATAATAATGTCTTGAAAGTTTATTAATAATTTATATTTATTAAATATTTATTTATATATTAAAACTATGTATTTTAAAATATCATTTTGAACTTAGAAAACCTATGTTCAACATTTTAGAACATAAATAACATTTCACTTTAATTTGAATTTTTTTCAATATTTTATTTTTATTAAACATTATAATGGTAATATTAAGTCTCTTATTTATATATAATGAACAAAAAAATTATTTTTTTCTTATAAACCAATTAATATTATATAATATAGACAATATTTTCAAATAAATCACACTTTCTCTAAAAAATAATTTCCTGTGTTTTGTGTGATAATATTAAAATTCACACATCTGATGTCTATAAATTTTATTTGATAAAATTATGTTCCTATCTTCAATCAGAGTGTTCATATTATATAATATTATTAAATTTATCGTTAACAATAATATTAGGTTATAATGGAAAATATTATTCACTGTGGTAAGACAGTTATTTTTCCAATAATTAATGGTTTCTAGATATTGTAAATTTTTAGAAAAAATAAAGAGATATATTTTTAATTTATTACCAAAAATGATTTTTATAAAATTATTAAAATATAATATCAATCATGAAATTTTTAATCAATCCTAAAACAAATTATAAACACTTAATTGTAAAAACAACATCCCTCTATAATATAGTTTATCTATATATTGAAAGTTACAAATTAAAAGTAATTATTATTAAAAAATATTAGTATTAAATAAATTTTATTTTTAAAAGGTTTTAGATAAATACCATTTTATTGAATCAAAATACCTAGAGAAAAAATAGAATAAAAGATTAAATATAAAATTTCATCACTACCTGCATAAAAAATATTTACATAACAATATTTTTCCTAATTTTTATCCCAATATCTGGTTCTACATCATGTAGGGTGACCCAATTAATTACATGAACACATCCACATCTACAAACCTTTGTATAATTATATCTCATGTTTTCCACTTGGTGGAGTAGTCTTTCAATATTAGAAAAATTTAAATCAATATCCCCTTGATGTGTTTACTCTTTCTTATCAACCCAATTAGAATGACCACGTCCTCTTCCATGACTTTATTGGGTGATGTCCCAATTTCCTTTACTTGACTTTCTTCCAAGTCCTTCCATTTCAACCATCTCCATTTCATATTTTTTTTCATCCAAGGGTGTCTACTCCCTATTATTATGATCCTAAATTTATGTAGAAGGGTCACCGAAGTTCAATTTTCATGAAGGTAGGTCAACCTTCTCAAGTGTGGTGTCTTTAGTACCAACCACTATAAGGATCCCCACATATTTTTCACTATAATATGAGGCGGGAGTTCTTCTATATGACTACTACTATCATTGAATGTTTCATGCACACCAATAATATTCTATATAGCAAGATTCACCATACATGTGATTCAAAATTCTTGAATAAAAATAGTAAATGGAATAGAAGAATCATATTTTTGTTCTTTAGTGACCTTCCCAGGATCAGAAATATGTGTTTTTTATTTTTTTTTAAGACCAACAAGGAGCCCTACTCTTCCACTAATACCATGGATGAGGATAAGTAATTTTCATAAATATCACAAGCCTTGAAAACCATATCCCCACTAAAGGGATCAGCATGAGTATCACTACTATTATGTTGATCCAAAAAATTGAACCATTTTCTCTAAGTGCTGATAGAGAAATGGAATATGGAAGAACCTTTTTTACCTTCTTGTTTTTAATTATAAAAAGAGAATCAACATTGAAATTATGTTTTTCCTTGTGATACCTTGATCAAATATACTAACCAAGAATAAACTACTGATCAACCATCACATGGGCATCATATTCATTGAAATTTTGACCATCTATGAGATTAAATTTAGCACTTTCCATCATTTAATGTTTTTCAGAATCCTCCCTTAGAAGGTGGGATTGATTTATTGTTCCTTGGGTGAGTCCACCATGTTAGAGGGAGCCATTATTGTGTCCTACAAATAGTCATAAGACATTATTTTTACATTGATGGTATAGACATCAATGCCTATATTAGTGAACCCTTACCCTAAACCAAATGAATAATTAGGTACTATATTATCTTCAACAAAAATATCATCCAACAATTTGTTTTTACTAATATTTTACTATCCACCATTTTGACTATCATGTTATAGATTTTCTAAATAATTATCTTGTATTGTGATATGTTTAGGGACTTCCAATGATTCAGTTTCATAGGTACTAAAAGTGGGGGAATCACGAGGCCTTTTATATTTAGGAGGAACATGATATTGATCCTCATAGAGAGCCTCTGCCTTCTATGACCTCACCATTTTAACAGCTGAAACCATCCCAACAGATTTCAAATCCTTTTGTTTATACACTAACTATCTATGTTAACATTTTTAGGACAGAAGGAGTAGGGGACTAGTATTTTGAAAAATAAATTTTAATGTACAAAGTTTCTTTAATTCAAACCAAATTGAGGAATTTTCTCATAATCAATTCTTAATTCTAGTTCAACTTCATCAATTTACATCATTACCTTATCAACAAGAGTGGAAGTAAAATCCAATTCAAATAGGTGTCCTGAAAATTTCATGAATCTATCTAGTTTTATTACTTATCCATTTTTTATAGGAATAAAAATTGGAATACAAATATCTTACAAAATTCCATGGTCCTAGATGATATTTAATCTATGAACCTTAACCCCTGTTTCTACTAATGAATGAAATACCTTTAATGGATTAATGATACGATCCCACTCACGAATATGGAGGATCCCATGTTTTAAGAAGATCAAACCTAATCCTTAAAATTTAATCTTCAATTACATGAAGGGGAAACGGATATAAAAAAACTCACAACCTGAGGGTACACATCTCTAGTTTGATAATCTAAACTAATTGGAGAGATTCAATTCAACCTTTATAATATTGCATAGAAGAACACCATTTTGAAAAATAATAAGAGGGGTTATCAAATTTAATCTAATCTCAAAAAATTTGATTTCAATACAAGATCAACATTAACATAGGAAACATTTTAATTGTGTTGAATATTTTCATAAACTACATTCTTAAGGATACAGAAAAAATTATTTGTGAAATAATTCCATGAGCGACGCATCCATATCATTTCAATCACTCCTCATGCACTCCTTAAGGAGTGTAAAACTATGATCGTCAAAGAATCCTCATGGAATAAATACATCAAACATGTAGAAATAATGTTAGGAGTCCATTGATTTGAAACCCTACACACTATCCTCGAATAGAGGTTATATTTAGGTTTGTAATGCCAAAAATAATTTATCATATGTTAATTAATATTTATAGTAAAATATATATCAATTATTTGAAAACAAGTTAATTTTGTAAAAAATGATAATATATAAAAATAAAATCATAAATGACTTGAAAAATTAATAAAACATGGTTTAAAATTAGGGTAACAGGTTTTAACAACCCCAAAATTCTCAAGACTCAAGTATTTCTCACATTTGAAGCTTTTAACCATTGAATAGTGTCATTACATTATTGATAAATAATGTGTGTCCAAAAAAGGTTCATTTTCTTCACTTAAAAAAGGGGAATAATTATACCCATTCATGACACACCCAAACATTAGATATTCATCATAAAAATATTCTTGTTTCCTCCTAAAGAATCCTATATCATGTTAATAATTTTTTTGTCTCAATTATATAGCCTGAGAGTAATGACCCAAACATTCATTAATGAAAATTACACATAATATAATTAAATTTATTATTATGATAAATGGTTATATAACAAATTCACTTTGTTTTATGTTTCTAGATTTTAAAATATCGTTATGAATTTTGACTATTTCTAATATAGACACTAAACTGTGATCACATGATTAGTATAAATATTGGGCTTTAATAAATCTAATTTACTTAGATAAAGGAAGTGATGGCCTCAACCAGTAGACTTTCCCCATATGAATCCCATTTTTCTGAGCTTGGAAAGGAGGTGGTGTCATGGGGATTTTCTCTGGACAAATCCCAAGCTGAGGTTCAACATGTTAATCTCGAATGGAAACGCACATGAGAGAAGAATATGTTGATAGATATTACCACCTGAGTAATGATATCTGAGCCACCCCAAGATCATGTCACCAATGCACACCTTACCCTTCAGTCTTTTACGGGTGTTATAAGGGATTAGGTAACAATACCTTAGCACTATGATTATGTGCATTATTTTTTCTTATAAAAATGTATATACATTCATTTTATTATTATTACTTTGTAAATAGATTTTAAAGAAAAAATAGTATTTTTAGTTAATATCTCCTAAGAAATATATTTTCATGAATTAAAGGATTTCTGAAATAAATAAAATTTTAATAAAATATTTTTATTATTAATTTAATTTTTATTATATAAAAACGATCATATAATTTTGGCAATTCAACTGTAATTTTTATTAAGGTTTGAAAGCAATTTTTGTCATAACCCAAGAATTTTCAATACATGAAATTTTTTATTTTAAAAGTAATAATTAACATATTAAGAAAATTATTAAGATAAAAATAATATTATATTCAGAATCAGGACGTCGAAATTATCCAACTGTGAACTTTTCATAATTTTTTGAGATAGTCTATTATTTGGGAAAAAATTAAATACCATTTAAATATATTATATGTTTCAATCCATCATTATGACCCAATAGTGTTGTAATAAAATACTATAAATTATATCTTCGTCAAATATTTGTTTTACCATTAAAAATCTGATTTTAGGTTTGTTTGATTTATTTTGAAATACATTAGTGGACCCTCCAAGAGTTATAAAACATTTTCACTTTTTAAATAAACATCTTTTAGAGTGTGACTCACCTCCACATAAAAAACCATGTTGTTTTAAGAAGTTAGGCCATCGGACGTATAAAATATTGTTTTCCACTCCCCTTTGGCAAAAACTAGGGGCAAAAACCATGGTCTTTATTATGGTATTTATTAGTTTAATGTGTGGTGAAAAAAACCTAAATAATAATGAATTCCCTATCCTTTAATTAATAAACCCACCCAAGTTCCCACTTCCTCTTCACTCAATGAATCTAATGTTTTTCTAAAATCATACCTCCTCTTTCTACAATCCTCCAAAGGTGGAAGAAGCTCCCAAAAAGCCTCTCTCAAGCCTCCCCCAAGCCTTTAGGATCACACTTCCAAGTAAGGGATTTCTTCTTTTCTCGTTTTTGTCCAATTTTCTTTAAGTTGTTTTTAGCTTTTGTTTTCAAATAAAAATGTAGGGTATGATTTTTCACCTTCCCCATACTTCACTCTTTATGTTTAGATGATGGGAGACCCATTTCTCTCTCATTAATTCCTCACATGTACACCTATTACCATGCTGAAATTCCATGAGGGATTTCTCTCTCCTCATTTACATCCACGTAATTATTTTGTATTATGCATCTAAATTCCATTAATTTTGTTGGTACATGTATCTATATGACCCCCTTACTAAAAATTTCTAAGTAAATATTGTGAGACATCACTTTCTCTCTCACAAACCATTTTTATGAGATCTTATTTCACACCATTAAACAGCCGAAATTGCACAATGATTTTCCAAGCCAATGTCATTGTGTAGGTTGGGATGATTTAAAAACAAAAGGATCATATTTTTAAAATTTTACATGCACTGTTTCCTCAACAGTACAAGTGTTTTTTTTTGAAAACTCTATAAGTCTTAAGAGTTCTAGAGTTTCCTAAGAAAATTACATCATCCGATTTTGGTGCAAATGTGTATAGATTATCTTTAGTATTCAAGATGAATAACTTGCAACCAAAAACCTTGAAGTAGGAAAGTCTAAGATTTCTACCATTCCATAACTCATAAGGAGTTTTATTAAGAAAAGGTCAAATCAAAACTCTATTTATAGAATAACAAGAAGTACTTACAGATTCATCCCAAAAATGTCTCGCTATAGAATTTTCACTCATCATGGTTCTAGTTATCTCTTGAAGAATTATATTTCTTCTTTTAACTACAACATTTTGTTGAGGAGTTCTAGGTGCTGAAAAGGTGTGATTAATACCTTTTCTACTACAAAAAAATTCAAAGTAAGTATTTTCAAATTCTCCTCCATGATCACTATGAATAGTTTTCAGTGGAAGGTTTTTCTCATTTTTAACATGGGATCTAAAACATTTTAAATAAGAAAAATATTGAGACATATTTTCTAGAAAATAGACCCATGTAAATATAGTGTATTCATCAACTAGAACAAATATATATTATTTTCCACCAATGCTTCCAGTTTTTGTTGGACCAAAAAGATCCATGTGCACCAACTGTAATGCATCAGTTGTTGAGACTTCACGGATTGATTTAAAACTAGATTTATGTTTCTTTCCATATTGAAAAGGATCACAAACATTAGAAGAATCGAATCTAAGCTCCGATAGATCCTTAGCTATTTTCTTCTTATGTTATTTACATAAGTTTCTAAGGTTACAGTGACCTAGTCTTATATGCCATAACCTGGAATGATCTTTCATTGCACTTAGGCAGGGTAAATCTTGGCTCCTAAGGTCTTCTATGTTCAAAGTGTAAACATTATCTTGCCTATTGGAAGAGAGAATAAACTCTTCCATGTAATTGTGTACTAATCACTTATCATTCCAAAAATTCATAAGGTAACCTTCATCACATAATTGACTTATCATAATGAGGTTTTTCTTAAGACCCTTAACAAAGATAACATTTGAGATTAATGTTTTTCCAAGAAGAACAATATTACCTATACCAACAATTTCTCCCTAAGCATTACCTATGAAACATACTTTTCCTCCTTTCATCTAGATAATCTTTTCAAAATATCTTTTTTTACCAGTCATGTTCCGGGATAATCCACTATCCATGTACCAAGTATTATAGTTGGCACTTCCTTTATCTTCTTGAAAATAAGAAAAGAATTAGACTCTCAAAATCTAAACATGTTTGGATTCTAGGTTTTCAGATAACAAAATTTTAGGCACCCACATATTCTTTGAGAAATAATCCTTATGAAAACCTTCAGATTGGTTTTTGTTTAAAGAGAAATTCTTTGCCTAGTGACCACCACATTAAAACTTGGTACAAAATGGGGCACTTTGAAGAACAAAATAATTGTTACTAAAAGTTGGTTTTGCATGGGTATAACCAAATCCGGAATTGTTTCTTAAAGTTCGTATTTGTGAATACATCTTTTCAATTTTTTCATTACCACGAGTAATGTTCGACAAAAAATTCATTAAGGAAACAATTTCTGACTTGAGTTTTGTAACCACATTTTTATCATCAAAATCATTAGGATTGGAAATAGATCTAGGCTCAAAAACACTTTTCTTATAAATTATTATTTTTTGATCTTTAGAAAGTTTATTCTTCTCAGAGTTTACATTCTCAAGACTATTTGAAATACTTATAAAATAATCGTTTTCCAATCAAGATATTTTGAATGATCTGATATTTCTTTTGTGAGATTAGTATTCCTAGAGTTTTTCTTGTCATGATTTTTATTATGTTTAGAATTCTCAATCTCAAGATGTTCAGCAAAACTAGAAACATCTTCATAGGTAGGTAAAGTATTTTCTTCATCAGAAGGGGATTCTTCATATGAAGAATTATAATATTTACGATAATTAGAATTTAAAGAAACATTGGTCAATGATTCAGCACTTTGTATCTTAGCTATGAAGCAATGATTTTTAATAGGTAGTCTGGCTATAAGACCAATATTATTTTTTCCAGAAGATTCATAATCAGAAGATTCATCTAAAGAGTCACCACCACTTGCACTCCAGGTGTCATTAGCTTTCAGAACATTCTTAGCTTTGGATTTGTAATACATTTTTCCGTTCCTTTCAGAATTCCTATCTTTTCTTTCATTCTTTTTTTGTAAAAGGGAAATCTGGTCTAATATTTGCAGTTCTCTTGCATTCATAATAAGTAACTTCTCCCTCTTTCCTATCTTTCCATTCCTTTTTCTTACACTTGGATTGGAAATTACTCTGACCAGCTATTTTGTTCATCCTTCGAGCAAGATTTTCTAACTCATTCTATGAGACTTCACAATCACTAGATTCTGATTGGATAAAAACCTTCTTATACTTGGATCTAGTTACTCTCTCAGGAGTCTTAGCTTTCACATTATTAGATGTTATTGTGAAAGCAACAGTACCATTTCCATTTTTCTTCTTGATGTTGTCAGCATCTCTCTTCATTATTGTTTCATGTTGAAGAAGAGTTCCAAATAGTTCATCTAAGGAAATTTGAGTGACCTTCTTATTTTCATCAATAGCTATTCTCTTCTATTCCCACTCATTGGGAATAATATCAATTATCTTATCCACAAGAGCTTCATCATCTAGACCTTTTTCTCCCATATATTGTAGACTGTTTATGATTTTCATAAACCTCTGTTTTACTTTAAAAATGGGTTCACCATAAAGAAAATTGAAACCATGATACTCAGATCTCAACATATCTCTTCTTGTCTTTATCACATTGGATGTACCAAAGTGAGTAACTTCATGTTTCTTCCATATACAGTTATCTATTTCACATGAAGAAATTTGGCTATATATGTTCCTAGTTATTGAACATAGTAGAGTATTGCGTACCTTGTAGTTTAATTGATAATGATGATTATTTTGGTTTGTGAAAGCACTAACTTCCTTATCATGAATTTTATAGCCTCCAGTAATAATAATAAAAAGTTCTACTCTAGTATTGGTAACGAAAGTCTTCATTCGATCTCTCCAGTATTCATAATCATTACCATCAAAAATTGGTGGTCTTGTAGGATTATGATTTTCTATTGAACAAATATTCATACCTGCCATCTCTAAGAAAAACTTTGTCAAAAAAACTTGTTAGTAGGAAAAGTTCGTAATCACAAAGTTAGTAGTGAAAATATTCGGAATGAACAAGTTCAGATTAAACAAGTTCGGAAGAAAACTATCTTTCTATGAAAGGATGAAGAATAATGAAAAAGTGAGCAAGAAAAACTTATATGGGAGTATAAGTATATTAGAGACCTGCTCTGATACCAATTATAGGATCGAAATAATGATATAGATGCTCAATATACAAGAGGGGTGGTGAATTGTATACTTTAAAATATTCTGTAAGAAAATAAAGATCTAAGTTTAACAAGGTTAAACTAAGAGAATTTAAAACACCTCTAACAAAAATTGGAGAATTGGAACAAGGTATGATGTTAAAAACTTCTAGTGCTATGCACTTGCTTGAATCTGGAAAGTGATTCCGAAAATAGGTTCCGGAAATTTGGATCCGGAAATTGAAACTTAACCAAAGTTTACAAAATGATATTCTACCTTAAAGTTTATAGAATCTAAAATAATCAGAGTACAAGTGTAAGGAAATACAACAATGTTATACTTTCCTTAAAATAAAAAATTCAGTGGAAAACAAGTAGTAAAACTACTAGTTACAAGATATAAGTCTTTTAACCCAAAGACAAGGGTATCCAACAACCTTGGATAAAGGTCCTTTGATTTATACATTCAAGAAAGTCTGTCTTACCCACACCAGGGTAAGCCCTCGATACAAAGATTAGTGTCTATGTCTTTCTATACCCGCAAGCCCTCAACTACAATGTAGTTGGAGCCTCTATCTTCTTCAGTAGGGAAGCCCTCGAACATCAAGGTAGTCGGCACCTCTGTCTTCATATCCCTAGAAGCCCTCGAATGTAATCACCAACATTCGGAGTCGCACAAAGAAATCTGAATGAGTAGTTCAGTACACAAAAAGCATGAAAAGCTTCTATCTCTAGAAATCACCTTAACAGCATGTGGTCTCTAGATTGATCAACTTGTTATTGAGATCTTTCAAATTAGATCCTATTTATAGGCTTGGTTGGAACGGTCAACTCCCTCCTCCAACGGTCATATTTTCCTCAATGTTCGGAGGGACCTGTACACATGTTACTCAACCAACGGTTAGTTAGAAACTGAATGTATGACAACATATTATAACAAAACATGTATAAATGAATAGATGACATCGTTTTGTAATGAAACAAGTGTAAGCATAAGAAGAACTAGAATTCAGAACGTAAGAAAATATTAGTTCAGAGTCTAACCAAAATGGAATTCAGAGTCTATAATAAAATGATATTTGAATTCTCTTTTATAAGAATTCGGAACCTGAATTCTGTGGAAATCCGGAGTTAGAATTTCTGAAGAAATTCAGAGTTTGGTTTCATCAAGATTCAGAATTGGAACTTATACATTTCGGTGTTGAACTTTTAAAGGTTTGGAGTATAACTCATGAAGGTTTGGAGTTGAAACTCATAAGAGTTCGGAGTCAAGCCTCATTAGATTTCAGAGTCAAACTAGTAAATGTTCGTAGTCGAACTTCATAAGAGTTCAGAGTCGAACTGGTAAAAGTTCAGAATCAAACTTCATATGAGTTCGGAGTCAAACTAGTAATAGTTCAGAGTCAAGCTTCATAAGATTTCAGAGTCGAACTAGTAAAATTTCGGAGTCGATCTTCATAAGAGTTCGGAGTCTAACTTGTAAAAGTTCGGAGTCGATCTTCATAAGAGTTAAGAGTCAAACTAGTAAAAGTTCGAATTCGAACATCTTAAGAGTTCGGAGTCGAACTAGTAAAAGTTCATATCCAAAATTCAAAGTGGAACTTCATTATAGTTCACATCCAGAATTCAGATTGTAAAAACAGAATGCTCCAATTCATTAAATTATATGATTCCGGGGTTTTGGGTATGAATTCAATTTTTGTACGTAAGGGAAAATATTGATATGTATAAGATACACTAGGTTAGGGTAAATTTCCTTAAGGAAGAAAAATTTTCCTTATAGAAGTAAAATATAGATTTTCTTACGTATAAGGTGTTTGTGATTTTTAAAACATGAAGGAATGGAAAAGTCATAAGGAAAACCTTATTGACTCAACACAATTATGCATGAAATGAAATGTTTAAGAATGGTGTGCCCTGATAGAGCTCCAATGAATTGGGTAAATATTAGTATCATGATAAATCAAGTGTAATGAGGTTTTACTCATGATAATAGAATTGAAATGAGGATTTAATCATACTTCATGTGCAATGAGCCTTGGCTCATGCTAAAATCATGTTAAATGTTGTTTCCACATTTCTATGTTATGTTAATCATGTTATATCATGCCTTTATGTTCATGTTTATCTTATACTCCATTAAAATACCTATTTCCTAACATGTATTGAATCATTCATGTTATGCCTCGTTAACACCATTACTGGTCTTTATAGCTCACCCTTTTCTTATGCATGTCCTCAGGTTATCCCATGAAATGCTATGTACGAGGGAATTTAGTGGTCATGTAAAGGATGTTTTCAATAGGATATTATGTCTTATGTTTTAAGTTGTTATGTAATGTTCCTAAGCCTCAAAGACACTACATCTCTCCATCACCAGCCTTATATCAAGTGAAGTTTTATATTTAATAAATCATGTATACATGTGTAATAAAATGAAGGGTTGTTATAGTTGGTATCAGAGTATATGTTTAGTTATTTTTGGGATTATGATTAGAAAACCCTACTGAAGCGTTAGAGAGAAGACTTAAAAACATCCATAATTTCTTGTTGGTATTGAGTAAGTGTTTTATCAATAATATAAATCTCTTTCAGGATATGAGAAGGTAGAGGCGGCTCTGGAAAAGATGAACCTAGGGGTAAAAACATTGACAAGGAGTTTCGGGCTTGACCCAGTGTATCCTGGTACATGACAATGGGCCTTGTTGTACTCTTGGTTATGACACTCCTAGGGGATATGCCTTGGTAAATTAAAAAGATTAGTATGAACCATTATTAAGGGAGTTACCCTAATAATGTATGTTAAAAATAATATTATTGATAACATATATTGAATCCTATTGATTCATTAGTTAACGAAATAAAAGTTATTTATAATTCATCAGTTTTGTCCTTAGATTTCCCTTTATGTGTTACCCCTAACTATACTTTATTCCAGACAATGGCTGGTAATAGGGTGACTCGGGCTAACAACCGATGTGAAAATCAATGCAATGATTATTCTAATGAAATGCCAGATCCTATGGGTGTGGGAATCAAGAACGTTTTCAAGCATCTCTCTAAGTTAACTAATTCTTTGAATATAAACATGGGTCAAGTGGAATGTTAAACACCCCTTAAGAAATAAAAAGTCACTATCATGATATTCATGAGATAAAGGCCTCCTACCTTTAATGGATCATCTGATCCCTCAATAGAAGAACAGTGGATCAACTCCATTGAAAAGATATTCTGCATCTTTTAATGTTATGAAAAAGAGAAGGTTCTCCTGGATGCTTACTGTATGAAGGGTAAAGTTGATCAATGGTGGACATTGAACAAAAATACAAAGCTGGAGAAGGAGATAAAGGTGTTGGAATGGAAGGATTTCTAGATGATGTTTTTTGATAAATATTTTCTGCACACCCCATATCTTAAGATGGAAAGGGGCTTCCTTGACCTCAAGAGAAATTATGATGAATCTGTCAGAGCGTATGAGGAAAAATTAACAAGTAATTCATGATATGCCTTTGGCATTGTTGTTACCCCCAAATTTAATGTTGACATCTTATTTTGTGGGCTGAAACCTATCCTGCAGAAAGCGTTAGCGATCCGTGATATTGAAAAATATGAGGAAATTTTCTGATGTTCCCTCAAGGTCAAAATGGATATCGGAGAATCTCAGGGTTATCATGGTGATATTAATTGTAAGGTGAACTTCAATTATAGTGGTCTTATTAATAAATCTAATGGTGATAAGAAAATCCAGCACCTCACCTTCCCAAGGTGTGGAAATAATCCCCCTGGAAATTGCCTGAAGGGGATAAGTAATGCATTAGGTGTGGAAGATAAGGGCACTGGGCTATTAAATATTAGCAATAAAAACCCGCGACTACGACAGAGGAGAGGAACACTCCACTCGACCCCCAATACGTTGTTCATTGCTTCAACTACAAGGAACTGTGGCACTTTGCAAACCAGTTCCCTAAGCCATGGGACTTTGGAGGAAACCAACAACCTCCAAGGCAGCAAGGGTGATCTTTTTTCATCACTACCGTCAAGATGATTCCCAAAAACAAAGTGGTGATAGATATTATAGTTATTCATTTAAGAATAGCGAACGTACTTTTTGATTCTGGTTCTACGCATTACTTTATATCTTGATGGTTTGGTATAAAAATCCTAACACCACCACAAATCATGGCCGTGAATATGTCAGTGAATACAGAAAATGGTGAAATCATTACATCCCATGAATATAGATCCTCCCCTGTCATAATTGGTTGATTTAACATCGCTTTGAACCTCATTATACACCCTCTGGTGGAATTTTTTTTCAATTATCGGCATGGATTTTCATTCCTTAAATAAAGTCGACATCAATGTTTGTGACGAAGAAATCACTCACCATATGGAAAATCAACCCCTGATTCTAGAAATGTGTAAGCAGGACATTGAATCTTCTTTATCTCCAACATCTCAAACTTGTATATTACTGCCCTACGAGCACACGTATCTGGCTCAGATTATTGAGTCCAAGGAAGCAACCATCCTTAAATACATGCCTATTGTGAGGTAATTCATTGAAGTGTTTCCCGAGGAATTTTCTAGTCTTTGGAGAGAAGTGTGAAATATATACGGACCAAAAAAACCTTAGGTATATATTCAAACATAAAGAATTGAACATGCGCTAACGAATATTTTTATAGATGATCAAATACTATGACTGCACAATCCATTACCACCCAGGGAATGTGAACTAGGTGGTGGATGCTCTGTGTAGAAAGGACTGAATGATTATATCGTTGATGATAATTGAGAATGATCCAATCTTATTAGATTTGATGAAGATATAGATGGTAATCATAAAGAAAGGAACATCATTAATCATTTCACAAATGATTTATCAACCGTCTCTTTTGAAAAGGTTAAATGATTCTCAAAAGGATGATATGGTAATTCAGAAGAAAGTCGAAACAATTAGAAAATGGAAATCATTGGAGTTGAATGTTAATGAAAAAGGAATTGTGAGATTTTTGGAAAAGACTACGTGTTCTATCAAGTCCAAAGCTGAAGAAGAAACTTTTGGATGATGCACATAGTTAAAATTTCTCTATTCACATAGGAAAAAAGATATCTTGAGATCTCCCAAAGCATTATTGGTGGGATAATTTGAAGAAGGATATTATGGAGTATACATCAAAGTTCCTGGTGTGTCAGCATGTGATGGAAGAGAGGCATAAGTCTAATATGATGATGCTACCATTGCCCATACTAGCATAGAATTGGGGGAACATCATCATGGACTTTGTCACCGGACTTTCGAAGACATCCAAAGGGTATAATGAAATATGGGTTGTTGTGGATCTTTTTACAAAGTCTGAAAAATTCATTACAATTTGGGAGTATTTCTCATTGGATCTACTAGCACTGATATATAGCAGGGAAGTGGTAAGGTTTCATAGAGTAACACTATCTATTGTATCTAATCGAGATCCAAGATTCACCTCGATGTTTTTGGAAGAGTATTCAACATGCTCTGGATACTAAACTGATCTTCAGTACAACCTATCATTCTCAAACTAATGGCCAAATGGATTGAACTATTCATAAACTGGAAGATATGTGAAGATCATGTTAAATTGACATTAAAGGAAGATGGGATCAACATATTCCTCTGGTTGTATTATTATATAATAATAGCTTCCACTCGAGCATCATAATGTCACCTTATGAAGAAATGTAAGGGAAGAGGTGTAGAACACTGGAATGTTGGGATGAAGTCAGTGAGTGTAAGCTTCTAGGACCAAAAATGGTCTAAGAAATGGTGGAGAAGGTGAAAACCATTCAGCAGCCTATAAAGGAAGCCCAGAGTCGATAGAATAGTTATGCTGATAACCCTCAACGAGACATTGATTTTGAAGTTGGATACATGGTATTCCTACACATATCTCCTTGGAATATGTTCAAGATGTTTAAAAGGAAAGGTATGTTATGTCCTAGGTACATCAGCCCCTTTGAGATTCTTAATCATGTCGGGGTTGTGGCATATTGAAAATCACTTCCATCTACCATGGCCAAAGAACATGATGTGTTTCATGTGTCCCTCTTAAGAAAGTACATACCAGACCCATCACATGTACTCTCTTTAGAGGTAATATAGTTATAGGATGATATTTCTTACGTGGAGAAACTAGTGAAGGTCTTATATTATAGGGAAAAAGCCCTACGAAATAAGAAAATGCCTCTCGTGAAGGTGTTTTGGGAAAACCACAAGTTTGAATAATCAAGGTTTAAATCTAAGGAAGTTATGAAGCATAGTTACCCTCATATTTTTTTATTGTGAGAAAATGAAATTTCGATGGTGAAATTTTTTACGGGGGGAATATTGTAACAACCAAAACATTAATTAATGAAAATTATTCATGATCTAATTAAATTTCTTATTATGTAAAATGTTTATATAAAATATGATATTCTTTTATTTTATGTTTCTAGATTATAAAATACCATTATGAATTTGTACCATTTCTAATATATCCATTGAAGAGTGATCACATGATTATTATAAATATAGGGCTTTCACAAATCCAATTTATTCAGACAAAGGAAGTGATGGCCTCATCCAGTAGACATGCCCCATATGAAGCCCATTTATTGGCGATCAGAAAGTAGGTGTTGTCATTGGTCTTGGCTCTTGACCAATCCCATGCCAAGCTTCAACTTGTTATGCTCTAATGGAACCGACTATGAGAGATGTGGAAGTTGATAGAGACTACCACCTGAGCAATGTTATCTGAGCCACCCCAAGAGTATGTCACCATCGTAGACCTTACCCTTCATTGTTATGTAGGTGTTATAAGTAGTTAGGTAACAAGACCATAGCGTTATGATTATGGGCATTATTTTTGTATATAATAATTAATATATATTCATTTTATTATTGTTACTTTGTAAATAGTTTTTAAAGTGAAAATATTATTTATAGTTATTATTCAACTAAGAAATATATTTTGATGAATTAAAGGGTTTTTTAATTAAACCATATTTTAATAAAATATTTTTATTATTAAATTAGTATTTATTAAATATAAATGATCATATTATTTTATGAATGCAATTTTAATTTTTATTATGGTTTGAAAGTAATTTTTTTCAAAACCCATAAATTATTTATAAATGTCAGTTGTTTTTAAATGTAAAAATTCACATACTTAGAAAATTATTTTGATAAAATAAATATTATTTTTGGAATCAGGAAATCGAAATTATCTCGTGGTGAATTTTTCTTAATTTTCTGAGATGGTTGAATTTTTGGGTAAAAACTAAATACCATTTAAATATATAATGTGTTTTATAACATCATAATGATCAAATAGTGATGTAATAAAATAATATAAATGATTTTTTCACCAAATATATGTTTTACTATTAAAATAATGTTATTTTAGCTTTTTTTATTTGTTTTCAAAAACATTAGTGGACCCTCCAAGAGTTATAAAACATTTTCACTTTATAAATGAATTTCCTTGAGAGTGTGACTCACCTCCACATAAGAAACCCTTTTATTTTAAGAATTTAGGCCATTGGCCTTATAAAATATATTTTTTACTCACCCTTTTGGAAAGACCCTAGGTATAAAACCATGTTCTGGTTTGTGTTATTGATTAGTTTAATGTGTGGTGACCCAAACCTAAATAATAAATAATTCCTTCTCCTTTCCAATATAAACCCACCCAATCACTCACATCCTCTTCACTCAAAGCCTTTTTGGTGCGTCTAACCTCATCCCTCCTCTTTCTAGAATCCTCCCAAGGTTCCCCAAGATCCAAAAAATCCTCTCTGAAGCCTCTCCCAAGCCTTTGGGGTCACACTTCCAGGTAATGGATTTCATACTTTCTCATTTTTTTCAAATTTTCATTAAGTTGTTATGCCCTTTTGTTTTAAATTACAAATGTTGGGGTCTGATTCTGAACCCTCCCCATACTACCCACTTTATTTTTGGATGATGGGATACCCCTTTATATATCATTAATGCCTCCCTTGTACACCTATTACCATGCTGAAATTCTATAAGGGATTTCTCTCTCCTCATTTACATTCAAGTAATTATTTTCTATTATGCATCTAAATTCCATTAATTTTTTTGGGAAATGTATCTATATGACCCCCCCGTTTTATTTTCTATTTCATGTAAATATATTGATACACCCCTTTCACTCTCCTCAACCATTTTTATGAGTTCATATTTCACGTCGTTATGCTTCTAAAATTGCACTACGATTTTCCAAGCCAATGTCATCGTGTAGTTAATACCATTCCCATTTCTCTATCAAGGGTATTAACCTTTATGAACATTTAATTATTGATTATAAAGATTCATGTATGTATTCCACATCCCTTTTTCTTGGAATAAATGATGAATATTGATTCCATGTTGTATGATCCATGTGGCACACTTATGCATGTAATGAAATTTTTAAGAAGTCTGTACCCCGATAGCGCTCTAATGCATTGGGTAATGATTTTTGTATCATGATACGTCAAGTGAAATGAAGTTTTACTCATTATAATCCAATTTAAATTAATATTTACAAATTATACATGTGCAATGATCCTTGGCTCGTGTTAAAATCTTTTAAAATGTTGTTGCTACATTCCCATTATTGTTTATCATGTTATATCTTGTCATTATGTTAATGCTAATATTATTCTCCGTTATTATTCCTACTACCAAACATGTAATGTATCCTTCATGTTATGCCTTTTTAACTCCCTTACTAGGCTATATATCTCACCATTTTCTTATGCATGTCCTAAGGTCATCCCATGCAATGCTAAGTACGAGGGAATATAGTGGTCATGTAAAGGAAGTTTTCAATACGATGTTGTGTCCTATGTTTTAAGATGTTATGTAATGTTCATAATCCTCAAAGAGACTAAACCTCTCATTATTATATGTCGTATCAAGGGACTTTTTCTATGTAAGAAATTATGTCCATGTGTGTAATAAAATGAAGGGTTGTTATACTAAGGAATAAATTTTCATGGATATTTCACAGAGAAATATCATGTTCTCAATGGAATTATTTCATTCACGTTGGTATTATCTTATAAATATTATTGTTAAAAACATATTCGAGACACACTAATATAATGTAACTAATACTATTAATATTCATTAAATGTATTATATTAATAGATAAAAAATTATTCTATCCTTTCCATCCCCTATGAAAAATAAAACCACATCAATCATGTATATATCTCGACTACAGCCACAACAGAATGATGTGGTTTTTTCATCACTATCTATAATGGTAGATACAAATGATGTATTTTATTGATTAATATGATAAATATTTAAGAATTATAATTCTTAAATTATAATTTTTCATATACCTACATTTTGTCTCACTCATTGAGAAATTGAATAATTAATCGTGTCTATGGTGGACTACAGCCTTCACAAATGATGAATTTCATTTTTAAACTCCATAATTTATGGATGATTATAATAATTGATTTAAAATAAATATATTCTATTTTTGACATGTTTAGTGCTATTTAAAATCTATATTATCATTATATAAATATATATCCTTGATCAAGAAATCATTATAACTTTCTATTGTTTGTGTTGGTTTTTACCACCAACATGAACATAGTTATAATGTATAAGTCATTAATTAATAACAAATTTTAAATAATGGAAATATAATTTAATAATAATATATTTAAGATAATTATAATGAATCTTTAAAATTTTTATTAATATTTAATATATTTATTAATATATCACCTTTCAGTCAATAAAAACACCTGAACTAGTTCATAACATTTTCCTTTTTCATGATCTAAATCCATTTTTTCACCTAGTCAATTAGGACAAATTTAATAATTAATGAATTAAAAAATATATCTTTTATAATATTAAAAGATGAAACTTTTGATAATAATGAGTAATAATATAGATATTATGGAATTAGTTCAAAATGACCAAGATTACTCACACCTAATATTGAAAATAGATTATAACAAGAAAATATACATATAGATGGTAATTATAAAATAATTTTATAAATATTATTTAAATTGGTGTTAGAGTTAGTTATGTTTATTATATACTATGTTAGATCTTTTTTGAGTAATAGAAATTACATTTTAAGGGTATTTCTTGACTCAACTTCTTTCCTTGATACATAATGATTTATTTTTTAAAATGTAATTGCATGACTGATATTTTCTATTGATTGATGATATTATAATTCCTTCTCTCTCTCAGAAAATTGAGTTATGGAACCAAAATATTTACTTTAATAAATTTATTTCTCTAAATTTTATCCTAATTGAGAATAATTCTTGTCTTATTTAATGATAGTTTCACATCGTTTTTTATATAATTATTTCCCTCTATTATTAGCTTTTTTATGTGGAAACCCTACCAAGTATTATCATTTTTTACCTTCATATTTTCCTACTTCAATTTTAAAAAATTATTCTATGTTGCAATTTTTATGTTTTGTGATTTCAATAACATATTTAAAAATATAAAAATGTGTTTCAATGATTCCATAATAAAATATTTTTTCTTCTCCTCCAAATTCCATTTTAAACCCAATATATATTTTTAAATAACTTATAATGAAAAATATCTCTAAATAAAAACCCTTCAAAAAAGTTCACTTCACATTTTTCAAAATGAGTTTTTAATGAAATATAAATCTTATTTTTTAATGATAATGTCAGGATAATTTTATAATAAAAATTTTATTTAATTACTTTCATTTTCCACTTCATATTAGAAGAAATTATTTCCCATGAAATTATTGTTTACGAATCACCCTCTAAATATTCTTATGTAATACTATTTTAGGGTGATTGAATTTTTCATATTAATAATTTCCATTCCTATGTTAAATTTTTGTGATACCGGTTTGAAATTATATGAAACAAATTTTTCTTTCTAAGTGTTCTTTATGATTTGATAATTGAAGCCAATTTTCATACCATGTATTTTCATGATATTTTGAAATGATTTATATCTCCTTGAACACATATGTATGGTTGATTGAACGTTGGGGACCTATTTCTCCCTCTAATGAATTTCTTAATGGTTTATGTCTCATGAGATAATGTAGTAAGAACCTTTTTAAATATTTTCCCAAAACTAATGGTTGTGATATCATTAATAAGAAAAAAAAAATAAAATGTAATACATACTTAAGCTTCTTGTAATATAATTCAAGGTCCTTTGTATATATTCTCATAATATGATTATACCGTATTATTATATTTGTTCCATGGTCTTATGCAATATCTTATTACTATATTATGATCTCATGGAACATTTTTTTTCACTAATGTTTCCACACTCTATAGATTCATTTTGTATGTTATTCCATATTGTATTACGTGCCTCATGATTTATAATATATGTTTGATTGGGTATGGTTTTCTTAATATTCTTTACTATACCAAGATAGTGATTTTATTCTTTCGTATGATCTTTGATTGATATTGCTTTTGTTTACCCATATTGATATCTGATCTTCCCAATGTCTTATGTTTATATTTACCTAGGTTATAAATATGTGTAATATGTAGGATGTGTCTATAAGAGTATGATACTTGATTATTTTTTAATAAATATTCAAAAACTAATATTAGTTAAGTAATTAAATATATAGTGGTAAAATTATAATTTGGAGGGAAAATACATGAGAATTTGTAGTTATTTTGTTTTCCTAATTCCCTAGTACTCTAAACCTTAAAGATAATGGGAATTTATTATAATTAAATATTTTATTTTGGTTATATAGATCATATAGTCATATATGTGGGTTGTAATAGTTGGTATCAGAGAATGTTTTATAAACATTAGAGATTAAAATATTAGTTGAGGGAAATTTATGGATTGATAAGTTACGGTTGATCATAATTTCAAAGATATGAATAAACCTTTAGGTATTTTTAGATAATATTAAATGTTTTATTGATTAGGTTAAGATAAATTAAGTTAAATCCCAATGGGATATGTCAAGGTGTTAATAGTATGCAAAATATAATGTCCTAATATTTTGGTAAAGTTGATATTTTTTAGTTTTCTAGAAAATAACATCAATTTAAAGATTATATAAGTGGGGTTTCCCTTGAATAGAAGTACCTAGTTGTAATGACCAGAAAAATGGAGAATTTATTATTAAATAGATCTTTACCTTGTGCATAATAAAGAAGTATAAATTTACTGTTGTTTTTAAAATCCTAATGAAAAATATTTGTTCAATCGCACTCTCTATACAATCTATTATGAATGATTTATTATTGAAACACAAAAAAAATATAAAAGAATAGCATTTATTTGATACCATTTATGACACAAAACATAAAATATAAAAATGAAAATAACCTCTTAAGACATTATAGAAGAGTAAATATTTTAAATAAAATTATTATATTTTATAGCATGAAATAAACTCAATACTGAGTTATCTTAAATCCCATGAAACAAAAAATTTATTTGATGAAATTGATTACATGTAAGATTTAGTTTTACTGAATGAAAAAATATTATTAGAACATTATTATTTAGTACAATAAGATATAAACTAGCCATTAAATTGACAATTATGAAAAGTATTATCTAACATAAGAAAATATATATTAAATGAATTCCTACGTAAACAATTAATTATAAATGAACATAAAAACAAATTGAATATAAAGGAATGGTTTTTATGCTCATATATTTTTTTATAGTAATAAATTAAATTAATTACTATTATTAAATGATATTACTGAGATCTATATATTATGTAATGACCCAATCTTTTATCAATGGAATTTCCTCCCTCCTATAAGTATGTTATACATTATGAAACACATTCATACCATGGATAGCCAAATTAAAACATCATTCTCATAAATAAATAATAAATAGTTAATATTTAATGAAAATAAGTAACATATACCAATAGAATAGTAACATGTCCCTTGGAATAGTAACATGACTAAAATGAATAGTAATCAATCCAATAGAAAATCAACCTCAACCGTGATATTATGAATAAAATTTATTCATCTTATAAATAATAATATGATATAATTATATCCTAGTATAGGTAAATAAATGTTTTAAAAATAATAAATTAAGTGTTGGTATATTTGTAAACCATAAATGTTTAGTAAATTTTTTATAATTAATATACATAATTAAAAGAAAACCTATTTTAATAAAATATATTCATAATTTAATATTATTATATTTTATTATTATTATAAGTTAATATTATGATACCTTAATAAATATTTGAAAGTGTTATAAAATTATTTATAATTTAAAAATCGGTATTTTCCAAGTAAATGATGATTTTAATTAAAAAATTAATACTTAACATTTAGAAATTTATTTTCATAAAATGGAGTTAATTTTTGAATTCTACACATCAAAAAATGGTTAGGATTATATTTTTTGTATTTTTCTAAAATAGTTGATAATTTTAATAGTGAAATACAATAATTTATAGTACTTACCATTATAAGTAAATACATGAATTTTTTAATCATGAATGTGTTATTGATGATGTATATACCCATTATCTAGAATTATACTTCATTATTTAATATATTTAGTGATATGTTTCAAACTATTCAATGTCTTGAGCCAAATAATAAAGTAATGATTAAAATAAAAAACACCCCTCTCCTCCCCTATATATACCACCCCTCGCCACTCTTCTCTTAACACCCCATAATATTTTAATATTTGCAATATTGTACCTAGTACTCTCCCAAAGACCCTCAACCATTTCCATGATCCTTTTTCCTAAACACAATACCAAACCCAATTTCCCTATGAAGTTACCCAAGGAGGATAATTCAAAAGGTAAAATCCACTTTAACATGTTTTCAAATTGTTTTCAATTTCAATTTTATTATTCTATCCTCCCCTCCTATTATTTAAGTGGCATGTTAACTCTATTATTATATATATATATATATATATGTTTATATGTTATTTTAATAATTCATCCTCAAAGCTTTTCCTCAATAACTTTTATTCTAAAAATAACTTCATCTTGTGTGATGTGTTGATTTACCGCCATCATGGAAGATGTGTTTTCTCTTTCAATTACAACCTTCATGGTCATAAAACCATTATAATTGTTTATAAAGATTATAAAATTTATTTTCTAGCATTTTTATTATTTTTGACTAACTTATATACATAATATTAAATAATAAAACAAAACTAGTTCACGATGATCGAAGAACCACCAAATTAATCATAATTATTATCATTGACGTTTTAACTAATAATTTAACCTCATACCATATAAACAAATGATATTAAAGATCATTTATTATTATAAAATATCATAAATAACATATGATCTCAATTTAGAAAAATTATCCTCATTTTACAAGAACTTCTAAACATATGTACAAGGGAACTGGTCATGAGAACCAAGAAAACGGACACACTCAGAACGATGGAATTAAACTCTATAACACATCATAAAGGAAATAAATGAACATAGAATATTTTTTATAAAGAAAATATAAGTACACGTGGTTATTTATTTTTTAATTGATGAATGTAATTTGTATAAAAAATTTATTAAAGTAAATAAAGCCTTCATATATAATGTTAGGGGATTCTCAAAACCAATTTTTCTATTTCGATTATTGCTATTTTGGGAAAAACTTAATGTGTATGTGAATTTAATACTCCTAAAATATAATTTCATTGTTCTTACCTTTTATTTTTTAGGATATACATTTTTATAATCTGGTTTATGAAAAATATAAATAGTTTCCAAAATAACCCTTCTTTCTAAAAATACATCATTTACTTCTCTTGAGGTTGTTTTTTCGTCACTGAAGATTGATGATTCAGGTACTATTATGTTATTCCATCTTGTAACCTTAATTTTTTTTCATTATTGTATGCTTTATGATATGAACCAAATTCTTTTTCATGTGTTATTTTATTTCTAATATTGATATATTTTTTATGTTTCATGTATGATTTTTTATCCATTAGGACATAACGGATGCACCAAGATTTATATAGAGCTCCAAAGATTTGGGTAACATGATATATCTCATGAGATAATGTGAAATATGAGTGGACATGATGCTACATTCTTCCACAATTATGATGATTTTATTATTATTCATGAATGTTATGCATGAACCTGATTCTAGTTTTGTTCGTAACTATGTGTTGCATTTGAACTCTAAGACATGATGTTTCATTATTATGAATTTCTATATTCCAAGATTTTATCTAATGATTCATATAATGATTATGATGATGATAATGTACTTAATTTATGATGATTATTATTATTATCATATATGTTATGTTGATTCATGTTCTTATATATCCTATTACTGGTATTTTTACTCACCCAATTCTTTGATGTATATCCTCGAGTGACATTACATAATAGGGATTACACGAGGGACACTAAGAATCCTGAAAAGAAGGAATTTAATAATCTCCATGTTTTATTATGTAAATGTTATGTTTGGTCCTAATTTGGTCAACACACTAAACCGGTGGATCCTAATTTTTTAAAACTATTATATTGTTTATCCATAAAATGATGTAATAGTAAATATAAGAAAAAGAAGGGTACCAATAGTTGGTATCATAGATCGGTTTAGTTAATTTAGGAATTGTGATTAGAAAACATTATTGAAAAACCTTATGATAAGACTAATTATATGTAAAAATATATGACGTTATGTTTTAGAATAATGTTAACCATTGGGATACCCCAAAAATTCTATTAGAGCTAACTTCACAAAATAATAACGTGTTTATTTATGAATTGTTAACTTATGGTTTGATCCATAAATTTATATTTTATAAAATGCTGGGAAATAGGAGAAACCAGAAAAACATTCCATCGGAGGGACAATGCACTGAATTCATGAACGACAACCTCGATATATTTTAAGGTGGAATTAAAAATTTCATGGTGATTAATACCCAACAATCTCAGGATATAAACAATAACCTGAATATTGTGGATGTCCCTCATTCACATAAGAGGGATTAACTGGATGTCTTGTTTTTTATAAATCAATGTCCATTGTTGTTTAGTGGTTCATCTGATCTACTAGTCATAGAAAAATGGGTCAAATCTATTGAGAAGATCTTTTTCGTGCCACACTGTTATAATACAGAGAAGGTGAATTTGGTCATTTAATGTTTTGATGGAGATGCTATCCAATGGTGGGTGTTGTATAAGAACACCATGTTTTAGTATGAAATTAAAGAGATGGAGGGGTAAATTTAGGAAAATATTTCATAACATGTGTTTCCCTAAAACTCTACATATGAAGATGGTGAGAAAATTTATAGAGGTGAAAAACATATAGCTGAATTTATCACATCTTGTGATGAAAATTTCACAAGGACTTCTAGGTATGACTTGGTTTTTGTTATAGAAAAATATATAAATATATATAGAATCATTAGTGTTTTACAACCAGTCCTTCTAAAGTCTCCGTGAATTCAAGAATTTGTGAGTTCTGAGTAAGTTTTCCAATGTGATCTCAAATTGGAGATTGATTTTAGAGTGGTACCATGGTTCTTGGGATAAGAAATGAAATATAGAGTTTCAATATGGAAAATCAAATTAAAAAGGTGGAAAGAAAAATTAACCACTCAAATGTCATAAATGTGGGAATAAGCATAAAGGGAATTTCTTAAAAGGGACAGGGAAATGATTCAAGTGTCAGAGAGAAGGCCACCAATCTCATGAATATATAATTGAAATACATATTCTAAAAAATATGGTGGAAGAAATGAGATCAAGACCTGTGGTTAAATACATAAATTTTAGAGAGAAAGGTAATAATGAATGATAGTGCACCAAACCTCGAGTACTCAAGGGTAATAAGTGTTAGAATCCACCAAATCCAAAGGATAATGTTAAATATTCTTCCATCACTACTAATAAGGTGGGGAAAAACAACGATATAGTGATATGTATATTATTCATTTAGGAATACTGAATGTGCTATTTGATTCGATTTCTATGCATTCATTCATTTCTTTGATGTTTAGTATAAATTTTCAAACACCACCTCAAAATATGTTCTTTGAGTTATCTATGAGAATAAATAAATGTGTAAATTATTTCACCCAAATTATATAACTCCTCCAGGTTAGTTTTTTATGAATTAACCTCCCAAAATATATTTTCATACGTCCTTTTATGGATTTTTATGCTATATTAGTAATGGATTAAATATCATTATAAAAATCTAACATCAACTATTGAGGGAGGGAAATCACTTTTCACTTCTCAATGTATCCTCTAATGATGTATAAGTGTAATGATGAGGATGAAACTACTTCATAATCAATATATTAATTATGGATATTATTGCTTTATGGGAAATCATTTCTATCTCGTATGATTGAGATATAGGAGGAAATAATGCTCGAGGACATTCTTATTTTGAGGGGCTAAACTGATGTGTTCTCTAAAGAATTTTCAACTGTTCTTCTTAGACTATAGGTTGAGTTAACAATTGAACATATTCCGATGTATTTTCTTCAATCCAATACACCATATATAATGGCCACCCTTGAGTTGGAGTAACTAAACAAGTAGTCACAAGAGAATATGGACATGAATTTTAAATGCTTGAGTGTTTCTCAATGGGGTGTGATAGTCCTCTTCGTCAAGAAGAAGTATTGATCAATGAGTCTCTATATTCATTATCATAACCCCAAATAAATCAAAATAAAGAACATGTATCACCTAATATGTACAAATGATTTTTTCGATCAACTATATTGTGCCACATATTTCTCTATAGAGGACCTTCGGTCATGATAATTCTTTATAGAGGACATTCGATCATGATATCACCAATTAAAGGTAAAGAAATATGATATTACAAACACTAAATTTTTAATGAATTATGGATACTATGAGTTCATAATGATTTCTTTAGAAATCCTTAATTCTCCAGAAACATTAATGGATATAATGAATAGAGTCTTTGGAACCATAACAAGAATTTTTTAGTGTTTATTTATGATATTATAATATACTCCAGGAAAAAACATGTACATGAGAAGCATTTGAATACTATGCTAAAGACCATGAGAAGGTATAATCTATATTCCAAGTACAGTAAATGTGGGTTATATATGTAAAAAGTATCATTATTTTGGAATGTTATCACCAACAAAAGAATATTTGAAGATCCTTCTTGGACAAATTCAATCGAAGAGCAGTCCATGCCAACATCAGTGATGGAGATTTGTAGTTTCCTTGGACTAGATGGGTATTGAAAATGAATTTTGAATAATTTAATAAGATTTGAAAACCCACTGACTATGTTTAGTTAGAAGAGATTAATGTTTTTCTAGGCCGGTGATTGTGAAGAATGATAAAAAGAGTTGAAAAATGGTCTTATCACAACACCAGCACTCAAAGTATGGACAAGTGGGGAACTCTTTGTGGTATACAGTGATTCTTAAGAAAATGGATTAGGATGTGTGCTAATGAAAAAGATAATGGGATATCCGGGACCTTAAGGTAGTGAAAAATTCAGCAGAAAAACTATTACACTCAGGATCTGGTGTTGGAAGATGTGATCTTCCTATTGCAAATCTGGTAGAATTATCACTATGGGGATAAGTGTGAAATATATACTAATATTAATATCCCCAAATATATATCCACAAATAATTAGCTTAATATGTGCTAATTAAGAGGTTATATCTCAACAAGAATTATAACTAATCAATTAACTATTATCCTGGTAAGATAAATAAAGTGGTTGATGATCTATGTAGAAAGGATCCAGAAACATTATCAATGATGAGAATTGAGAAGGATCCATTCTTATTAGATTTGAAATGGATTAAAATTATAATTATCAAGGAAGTAACAACATCAATCCTTTCTTAAATTAATTATCAACCATCCCTTAGGGGTAAAATAAATTTTTCTCAAAGAAATGATGTGGAAATTCGAAGAATGTGGAAGTAAACATAACGGAGAAATCCTAATATTTAAAAATTTATGTGGAAGGATTTGAAATATTTTGGTCATGAAAATGTGTACCATAAAATAAAATTATAATAAAATATCTTATGAGTGGTTAACATAGCCCAAATTTTTCTATTCATCCAAGGAGCATAATGATATATTTAGATCATTGAAACAATTATTCATTGGACAATATGAAGAAGATGATCATTGATTAAACATCATAGTGCCTGGAATATTATAAAGTTATGTTTTAAATAAAAAATTATATGGAATTGACGCATCCATTATGTAACACCCCAAGCTTCTATGATACGTTTCCCTTTGAATAATGTAAAAGTGTGTGTTGTACGCAACATCAAGTTCTAACACACCACAAACGATCAAACTAGCCGTTATGAATAGTAATACCTAATTTTTAAAATTATGTATATATTATATTTCAAAATGGACATAATTTTTGGATTCATAGTATCTAATTTATCCTAAGGTGAAATTTTGGTACTTTTCGGATAACTTTAATATTTTGATGAATAGTGAAAATTACTAAATTTTAATTAAAAACAACTTTTTTAATAAAAATAATTAATAGTGATAAATTATGAATTTGAGTGGTTTTAAAGTATATTTAGAATATATTTTTACCATTTAATAAAATGTTGGTCATTGGACATAATTTCACAATTAAACCGAACATAAACAAGTATCAATCTTCTGATAGTTATTATTTCTTAAAAACACGCTTTTTGTTTTAACAGCGGGAATTAATTTTAAATTAATTTCTTCCACTTTTGTGTTTTGAATTAATAAAAATGGATTCCATATTTGGAATCAGTATTTTCATATTGTGTGAATAGATAACTTTTATTTTTAGACATTTTAAATAATTACTGCGGTAAATATTTTATTTACCAGGGTTAAGGGTAAATCCGGTAAATAAGGGTTAAAACATAATATTACAATAATACTAAATTACCCTAAAACGTGTCCTAACCTTATTAGTGGATATATTTCCGACCATGTGCATCTTTGGGTCGATTTTAGGACCCCAGGGAGCCACTTGTAGGTGATAGGGACACTTTATTTTAATTATGTTAAAATATGTACAAAAATTACAGAAGCATATATCTTTTACAAAAACAATTTTTACATAGGCTTATATATGTTTTATGTTCGACTATAAATATTAATTAGAAAGATAAAAAGACTTCCTACATAATTATATTTTATATATAATTTTTATACATTAAATAAGTTACTTTATTTATGACACAATGATGATGCAGTAATTACCTAATTAATGAAACATTATAGTAATTGATATTATAAATACAAAAATAAATATAATTTGAGACTTTTTATGAATTACACTAATTTTCGAGGTTAATATGACATGTTAGTATTGCATTAATTAACTTTTTTAGAAGTAATAATTCTATTATGATTTTTACAAAAATCAATTATTGAATAGTGTCAAAATTGACATAAAAAGGTTTTTAAAACAAATATTATATTATTAATTGATATTAAATTTTTAAAAATCTAAGGTTTGGCGAAAAGACTTATATAATGATAGGTGCATCATTAATGGACCACTTGGGGGTCTCTTTTATATATATGGTATGTTTATTAACCATATAATATAAAAATAAAAAGAGACATTGAAAACTTGTAACTAATTAACTTAGAGTTAATACTTAATGATAAGGTTAATGTAGAAACCAAAACCTGTCAAAATTCTATTGGTTAAGTGGTTTTCGACCCATCCCCACCTTAACCATTAAATAATAAACTTTGGAGCCATTATAAACTGAATATGAATTTATTATAAATTAATATTTCTAGCATTTCCAAAGGTGCCCCTCACCCCTCTTATAAAAGGGCACTCCTCCTTCTCATTTCTTCACACCCTCAAAGCATTTTGGTTTGGCCAAAATCTGCACCAATACTCTCCCAACATCCCTCACTACAACCTAGAGGCCTTATTTTGATAAGAAAGCCAACATATGGAGCCCTTTTGATCAAATCAGAAGGAAGAACCCGAAAAAGAGGTAATGATTTCACCACCCTTTTCCAAGTTCCTTTCTTCTACCACTTCTTATTCCTTTGCTGTTACCATTGTAAAATAATAATTCCAGTATAATATATATAATTTGATGTTATTATAAATATGTTACAACCATATTCATTATTCTATCCATCCTTTGAATAACATGTCACCATACGTGCGTACATACGGCTTACTGTCTCCACGTCGTGGTGTAATTATTATTCAAAAAATTATTAATTGGATGGGTATAATAATGATGTGTAATTCATGTAAATAATAAATATAACATTATAATGATTCTGTATATATGTTATACCATCCAATTATATATTATTTTAATATCAAAATAATGATATTGTTGCTCGTGCGTGCGTACGGACTACCGTCTCCACGAACGCGATGATATTCATTCTCCATCGTATCCATTCAAGTATAATTCTCATTTGATGATTAATAATAGTATTTAAGGACTTGATATCATTATTGATATGAATAAGATACAACCTATCCATGAAAAACATGGCTTAAGTAACAAAACATATAAAATAAAATGAGTCAGTTAACACCCGAAACAACGATAAATCTAAGATATTATTAACAAAGAAATGTTAAAATATCATATATGATATCATATTTGTCACACCCGCTATTTCAAAATTTATTTATTTCATTAAATTTCTTTGCATTGGTTAGTTCGGGTCGAAACCCGACTTAACATTTCAAGTCCCTTGTGTTTTGGTCTTGTCTGCGTCCAGCGCGACGCGGTCGAAGCTGCGCGGCCTCGCTTGGGTCCCCGCGCGGCCTCGCCGATTCACCGCACGTCTTGCCGGTGCCTTGTTTTGGTTTTGAGTTTTGATTTTAAGTTTTTATTTAATTTTATTTTATTTGTATTGAATTCTATTTTATGTTTTTATTTAGTTTCATTTTTATTTCTTTATTTATTTCTTTTTCTTCTTTCTTTTTTTTTTCCTTTCCCTTTGGCGTCGTGACCCATCTCTCTGCCTCTCCCCGTTTTTTTTTCTTTCTTCCCTCTTCATCCCGTCAAAGTTTCCCCCCCCCCCCCTCCTAGGGTTTGGCTTGCGCCGAACCCCCTGCTCCCCTTCGGCTCCCGTCCGGCGTCATCCTCAACGGCCCTCTCCCGCTCGCCCCATCGCCAGCCGGCTCGCCCCGCCATCGGCTCCCTGTCACGGCCCTCTCCTGCTCGCCCGCCTCGACCTTCTCTGGGCCGCCGCCGGCTCCCCATCCCGTTTCCCCATCGCTGCCGCCTCCTTGGCCAGCCGGCCTCCGCCGCTCCTGCTCTCTCTCCATCCCGGCACCGCAATGTCCGGCGACCCACCTCCCAGCCACCGCTCTATCTCTCGGCCGCCGCTCCGTCTCCCTTTTATCTTGTCCGGCGACCCCAACCCGATCCTGCTCCTCCCGGCCAGCTACTCCTCAATTTTTTTTCCCCATCCAGTGAGATCCAAGGCCGGCGCGCCTCTGTTCCCTGTGCACGAACCCTCCCCGGCACGCTGCTCCCCTTAGCCGAACCATATCCTCCCTTTAGTTTTATTATTATCATAATTTTTCATTTATTATTATTATTATTATTATTTGTTTCTTTCTGCAAGTTTTCTGTTTTAGTTTTCTTTTCCAGCAGATATGAGGTCCGGTTTTGTGGTCTTAACTTGATGTGTTTAATTCGAATTCATGAAATTGAGTTTGCGCGAGGTTCCTTGTGGTGCAAACGGAGCGCGATTGATGTTTCGCGCTAGAATTTGTGGGTTTCACATCAATTCTCGGGTTTCTACGTCGAGGTAGGTGGTTCCATGCTATACCATCATTAGATGATTTAAATTTCTCCTTAATTAAATTGCAATGTTTTCTAATGATAATTTGTGTGATGTGAAATTTATTTTAGGCATGCTTCGATTTTCAGATTTGATGAATTGAATTGTTTTTAAGTAAATTCCAATGTATTTCATGTGCGTCGAGTTTTTGAAATCTTTATATGTATTTTGGTTAATTGGTTAAGGTGTGAAAATTGTGTTTTCAAGAACGCTTGAGGTGCAAGGGTGATTAAATTGAGTTTTCCTTTTAAAGAAGATAAACAATTCTGATGTGTTAATTTTTATTAAGAACCTTGAGTGTGTTTTAGGGGTGCGAATGATGTTTTAGAAGGGTTGGGACGTGCAACTGATTTTCAAATGGTTTTGGCATCTAAAAATTTGTGTGTTTTAAAGTGAGGTCTTGTGGTATGCATATGTGATGTTTTACAAATTAAGAAATTGTTTAATTAAGTGTCGTTTAAGATGAAGAATATGGTTGGTAAGGTTTTCGAGGTTGCATGGTAGGTGCGAAATGTGTTTTCAAGTTCTTTGAGGGGTGTGTGTAATTAAATGTAGATCTTCAATCAAAATGAGTCAATTTGGGGGTGTTTACCGTGTTGCGTACTTTTGGAGTTAAATTGAAAATTGTTTGAACAATGGGAAAATATTTTTTTTAGTTTGCATAAGCTACACTTTTGGTTTTAAAGTGACGTTCGTATATGAAATTGAGTTCGTCGTTCTGGTGCAAACCTTTTCTTTCTAATTTTAAGTGTTTTATAAAATTTTTAATTGCACTTATTAAATTATATGTGGAGCGTGAGGGTTGTGTTTGGCAGTATTAGGTGTGCGTTAAGTTTTAAAGGTATTCTTACATGTGAGATTGGACATGCCTCATGTGAAAACTCTTATTGTGCTATTTTGAAATGTTCTTCTAATTGTTTAAATAGTTTATCAAGTCACGCAAGTGATCTGTACTATGTGATAAAATGGTTTTGGTGTGCGTGTTTTTTTTTTATGGTGTTTGGGTATGCAAATGGTGACGTGTATGTGTAATGTTTTGTTTGGTTCGAGATATGTGGAAGTGATATACATTATTTGAATGAGAAACTCGTCTGAGCACATGGGAAAAACCCTGGGTATCTAGGTGGGCAGACTAGAACTAGTGCGCTAGTGAACCGGATGGGTGTCGTCCCTGTTTCACTTAGCTGGATTGACGATTGCATCACTAACTAAACATGATATCTGAGGGTCGTGGCCTTCTAAGCCACGTGTTCTGAGGGTCGTGGCCTTCTAAGCCACGTTTTCTGAGGGTCGTGGCCTTCTAAGCCACGTTTCACCGAGACACGAGGTTTCTAGGGTCCCACACGAGCTAGATGAACCTTAGGGGATTTACCCACAGTGCTCTACCATCAATGGTGGTGCCTTCCGTCGGCATATGGGGGACCACTTGAGTGTTAGCGTGTGTGTGTGTGTGTGTGTGCGTGTGTGTGTGTGTGTGTGCGTGTGTGAGAGTGTGTGTGTGTGCCCATAATTAACCTTCCTCTTCCTCTTTAAAATCATGTTTGTGAAATGAGTCCCTTTTTAGTGTTTACCGTTAGCATTTGGTTTGTAAATGTTTTCTTTAAAAGCATTTTGAAAGTATAATTTTGAATAAGCACTTTAAATTGTCTTTTGATGTTTTGGCATGGAACTTTTTCTCGGTGGCATCCTGCTGGGCTTTTAGCTCACACCCTACATACACCCTTGGGTGTATGTAGATCCTTGTTTCTTGTGTATTCCAGGTTATGCGTCGTGCTCATCGATGGTGGTTCTGGTCGTTGATGGTATTCTCGTGCAGGTTGGTGTGGTGGTGTGTGGATGCTACACCACTCTTGTCTCTTGGAGGTTTGAGTTAGAGTTCTGGTCCCTTTCGTTGTCATTTATTTTTGGATGTTGGCTCTTATTGTAAACCTTTAAATTTGATTTCAGTTCTATGGTCTCGTTGATTGTCATTTTTCCCAGTTTCATTTTATTATCTTGCTAGTGTTTGTGCATACCATTTCGGGTAAACCGTTCCCACAGGTTATTCTTAATACCCGGGCACTTGTGCCAGCCCGTGGGGATCGGGAACGCCCTTCGGGCCTTGCCGCGGACCGGGTCGGGCACCGGGTCGGATGGCGACCCGGCCTGGTTCGTGACAAAATGGTATCAGAGGGCAAGGTTTGCTCTCTTGGGTCGTTTTCTTTTGAGATGGAGTCAGAGTGGACAAAAATTTAGGTTGTCGGAACTCAGCGTTCTAGCTACGAGCAATGTGCCTGGCCAGCACACCTCGTGGCGGGACTCGAGTTACCAAAGTGTGTTGAGTTTTGTCTGTGTTTTTCGTCATTGCGGTTAATCTTGTCTATGGGAAATGAAAAAGGGGTAAGGTCAGTGGTCCCAGTGAGCTCGCAGGGTCTGGCAAGCCATGTGGAGCCGGGGACGCTGTCCTAGAATGCCCTCCGTTGCAGTGGCATGACTGGCGTATGGCCGCCAACCATACGTTCCAGTCACCCTCTGACACAAGTTTTCTCTTGCGTCATTTCTCGTCTCTTTGTTTTGGATTCGTGAGAATTGGGTTTTTAGGTAAATATGTTTGGGTCTTGGAAATTGTTTTCAAATGAAAGGCTTTAAAAAGAAAATGACGCGAAAGGTTTGAAAAGTGTGGGATGAATATTTTGGTTTTTAAAAGTTGAAAGGTTTGGTTTTGACCCTTGGTGTTCTCGTGGGTAACCACATGCATGAGCGTATATGGGAAAAAAATGGTTAATGGCACGAGCGGATGAGTGCTCTGATGGATATGAGGTGGGTGCCAGTGCGGCACGAGAACATGCATGTGCGAGGACCATGAGACACCATTGGTGTTTTTGCAACCCACTGGCTTTGCTTATTTTTAAAATGTCTTGCTAAAGAAAATGTTTGGTGTTTTAGTAAACGGTGTTTGTGTGGCGTCTCCTTGTGTTTTTGAGATGTTGGATGCGTGGCGTTTTGAACTGAGTATTATTTCTGAATGGTTTATGTCCCGAGTTTGAGTTCTTATTTGTAAGTTGGTATGTAAGCGTGTGGTTAGTAAATTCCTTTGAAGAGTACACCGGGGAGCACTTGCAGTGGTTTCCCCTGCACGTTTGGTGTTTGCTTGTGGTATGTCTTGACTGTTGGACCAGTTTGGTTGGGTCCATAGTTTTCTTTCTTGACTAGTGTATTCCCCCATAAAGCATTGGCATGTGATTGAAGTATGACTACGGGGAATTCCCCGTTGGCCGACACTCCAGTTGATCGAAGGATTCTCTTTTTGAATTCTGGAATTAAACCCACCTTTACTTTTTACAACTAAGTGGATCCTCTCGCACTGGGATGACAGATGCGAGGGGAGTTGAACAGAGTTTTGGTTTCTTTGAGTTCCCTGAGTTATCGAGTATGAAATTTGACGTCGTTACGTTTGAAGGTTTCCCCTAGAAACGGCGAAAGAAATTCCAGTGGGGAAGGGTGAAGGCGTTTGAGAGGTGTCAGTGCTTATCGATGTTTTGAATGGTTGGTAGTGTTTACATTAGCCGCAAGGGTCATGTTCGGTGACGTCTTGCAGTGTGAGACCTCTTTGATAATCAACAGTGGTTTGGAAGCAACCCTAAGTCGTCGGTGTAGCCTATCATTTTAAATGACCTCTGATCTTTGGTTTGTCTCTTTTAAGAAATAGGTTTACGTCAGGCCACTAGTGTGGCAGACCCAGTCACATGGGGATGCTACGGTCAATCGCAGGAATCATGTTTTGTTTAAGACTCAGTTTGAAATCCCTCTCTGTATAATGTTCCTCTCAACAACAATGGTCATGTTCAGGTGATGATTTATGGTGTCATGTTCTCATCCAGTGTGACAAAGGGTGATACGCATACACCATTGCAGTTCTTGTGTTGGTTAATGTTTTGGGTATGATCAATTAGATGTCATGGTGTGTTGTGTCTGATGGTGTTGCCTCGGTTGCAGTATGATTGCGTGTTACACCGAAAGGAGAAGCTCCGTTCAAGAGTCTTCAATACCTGACTGCGAGGCAGAAGATGCTTCAAACATCAGGGCTCCAACCATAGGTCTCGGAGTGAAGCTGGCGCGTAGTCAGGAACCCCAGGATTGTATGAGACCCCAGTGTTATCTCTGTCGTCGGTAATAAAGGTGAAGGCAATTTAAAGTTGTTTTCTGTGGTTCCAATCCGAACGACCCGATTGGGTGCGTGAGGCTCCATGTGGCTATAAGGTGGCGCGGTCGTCTCATTATCTTAAGGTCTTGAGGGTTGCGTTCCATCAAAGGTAATCGTTTTTAGTTGTCCCTATGGGATGTGTTGGGTAAGTTGGTATCAAATTGCAATGGAACTCATCTAGGGATGTGAAGATGTTGGTTCGTCTTGGGTTGTGGGTTTGACGCCCGGTAGTTGGGCCCGACCCTCCCCGCCCCTTGTGGTGGGGTGCCTAGCCCCCGTCGAGAAATTTCTAAAGTTTTGTATCTGCTGTCAGTTCTAATGGTGGGGAGACCCACAGTGGGTCTCACACGAATGTCTCTAGATTGAATCAGTGATGGACTTTTCTTTACTGGCGGGGAGTCTGCTCGAAGCTTTCCATGCCAGTTTTCCAGTCTCGTTTCGAGTGTCAGTGACTTCCTAATGGTGGGGAGCCCCTCGGGCCTCCCCATGTTGATCTTTTGCTTCTGTTTTTAAATATGGTTTGGTGATAAGTGGTAAAAATGTTCTGTGGATGTGGGTTGACCTTATTTGTTCATTCTATCTAAATGGTGTGGTTCCGGTCTAATAGTGCTTGAGTTGTTTCGGCTTGCGAAGTTGGTTTCTGTGGGTGCGAGAGTTCCCTTCCTTGGTCAGTCAACTGGAGGTGTTCTAGCTCTTCGGGGGCGGACGACACATATCGGAAAGTCTTTTTATGAGTTTCATGGGGTTGTCCTTAAGTCACTTCCTTTGAGCACGATGCTTTGCCTCTTTGCTTGATGTTTGTGGAGATTCCCTTTGAACCTTAAGGGAGTGTGGTTGTCTGCCTTGGGGTTTGATTCTGGGTGTGGCTTTCCGGGGACGGAAAGCTTTATGGTGGGGAGAATTGTCACACCCGCTATTTCAAAATTTATTTATTTCATTAAATTTCTTTGCATTGGTTAGTTCGGGTCGAAACCCGACTTAACATTTCAAGTCCCTTGTGTTTTGGTCTTGTCTGCGTCCAGCGCGACGCGGTCGAAGCTGCGCGGCCTCGCTTGGGTCCCCGCGCGGCCTCGCCGATTCACCGCACGTCTTGCCGGTGCCTTGTTTTGGTTTTGAGTTTTGATTTTAAGTTTTTATTTAATTTTATTTTATTTGTATTGAATTCTATTTTATGTTTTTATTTAGTTTCATTTTTATTTCTTTATTTATTTCTTTTTCTTCTTTCTTTTTTTTTCCTTTCCCTTTGGCGTCGTGACCCATCTCTCTGCCTCTCCCCGTTTTTTTTTCTTTCTTCCCTCTTCATCCCGTCAAAGTTTCCCCCCCCCCCCTCCTAGGGTTTGGCTTGCGCCGAACCCCCTGCTCCCCTTCAGCTCCCGTCCGGCGTCATCCTCAACGGCCCTCTCCCGCTCGCCCCATCGCCAGCCGGCTCGCCCCGCCATCGGCTCCCTGTCACGGCCCTCTCCTGCTCGCCCGCCTCGACCTTCTCTGGGCCGCCGCCAGCTCCCCATCCCGTTTCCCCATCGCTGCCGCCTCCTTGGCCAGCCGGCCTCCGCCGCTCCTGCTCTCTCTCCATCCCGGCACCGCAATGTCCGGCGACCCACCTCCCAGCCACCGCTCTATCTCTCGGCCGCCGCTCCGTCTCCCTTTTATCTTGTCCGGCGACCCCAACCCGATCCTACTCCTCCCGGCCAGCTACTCCTCAATTTTTTTTCCCCATCCAGCGAGATCCAAGGCCGGCGCGCCTCTGTTCCCTGTGCACGAACCCTCCCCGGCACGCTGCTCCCCTTAGCCGAACCATATCCTCCCTTTAGTTTTATTATTATCATAATTTTTCATTTATTATTATTATTATTATTATTTGTTTCTTTCTGCAAGTTTTCTATTTTAGTTTTCTTTTCCAGCAGATATGAGGTCTGGTTTTGTGGTCTTAACTTGATGTGTTTAATTCGAATTCATGAAATTGAGTTTGCGCGAGGTTCCTTGTGGTGCAAACGGAGCGCGATTGATGTTTCGCGCTAGAATTTGTGGGTTTCACATCAATTCTCGGGTTTCTACGTCGAGGTAGGTGGTTCCATGCTATACCATCATTAGATGATTTAAATTTCTCCTTAATTAAATTGCAATGTTTTCTAATGATAATTTGTGTGATGTGAAATTTATTTTAGGCATGCTTCGATTTTCAGATTTGATGAATTGAATTGTTTTTAAGTAAATTCCAATGTATTTCATGTGCGTCGAGTTTTTGAAATCTTTATATGTATTTTGGTTAATTGGTTAAGGTGTGAAAATTGTGTTTTCAAGAACTCTTGAGGTGCAAGGGTGATTAAATTGAGTTTTCCTTTTAAAGAAGATAAACAATTCTGATGTGTTAATTTTTATTAAGAACCTTGAGTGTGTTTTAGGGGTGAGAATGATGTTTTAGAAGGGTTGGGACGTGCAACTGATTTTCAAATGGTTTTGGCATCTAAAAATTTGTGTGTTTTAAAGTGAGGTCTTGTGGTATGCATATGTAATGTTTTACAAATTAAGAAATTGTTTAATTAAGTGTCGTTTAAGATGAAGAATATGGTTGGTAAGGTTTTCGAGGTTGCATGGTAGGTGAGAAATGTGTTTTCAAGTTCTTTGAGGGGTGTGTGTAATTAAATGTAGATCTTCAATCAAAATGAGTCAATTTGGGGGTGTTTGCCGTGTTGCGTACTTTTGGAGTTAAATTGAAAATTGTTTGAACAATGGGAAAATATTTTTTTTTGTTTGCATAAGCTACACTTTTGGTTTTAAAGTGACGTTCGTATATGAAATTGAGTTCGTCGTTCTGGTGCAAACCTTTTCTTTCTAATTTTACGTGTTTTATAAAATGGTTAATTGCACTTATTAAATTATATGTGGAGCGTGAGGGTTGTGTTTGGCAGTATGAGGTGTGCGTTAAGTTTTAAAGGTATTCTTACATGTGAGATTGGACATGCCTCATGTGAAAACTCTTATTGTGCTATTTTGAAATGTTCTTCTAATTGTTTAAGTAGTTTATCAAGTCACGCAAGTGATCTGGACTATGTGATAAAATGGTTTTGGTGTGCGTGTGTTTTTTTTATGGTGTTTGGGTATGCAAATGGTGACGTGTATGTGTAATGTTTTGTTTGGTTCGAGATATGTGGAAGTGATATACATTATTTGAATGAGAAACTTGTCTGAGCACATGGGAAAAACCCTGGGTATCTAGGTGGGCAGACTAGAACTAGTGCGCTAGTGAACCGGATGGGTGTCGTCCCTGTTTCACTTAGCTGGATTGACGATTGCAACACTAACTAAACATGATATCTGAGGGTCGTGGCCTTCTAAGCCACGTGTTCTGAGGGTCGTGTCCTTCTAAGCCACGTTTTCTGAGGGTCGTGGCCTTCTAAGCCACGTTTCACCGAGACACGAAGTTTCTAGGGTCCCACACGAGCTAGATGAACCTTAGGGGATTTACCCACAGTGCTCTACCATCAATGGTGGTGCCTTCCGTCGGCATATGGGGGACCACTTGAGTGTTAGCGTGTGTGTGTGTGTGTGTGCGTGTGTGTGTGTGTGTGTGTGTGCGTGTGTGAGAGTGTGTGTGTGTGCCCATAATGAACCTTCATCTTCCTCTTTAAAATCATGTTTGTGAAATGAGTCTCTTTTTAGTGTTTTCCGTTAGCATTTGGTTTGTAAATGTTTTCTTTAAAAGCATTTTGAAAGTATAATTTTGAATAAGCACTTTAAATTGTCTTTTGATGTTTTGGCATGGAACTTTTTCTCGGTGGCATCCTGCTGGGCTTTTAGCTCACACCCTACATACACCCTTCGGTGTATGTAGATCCTTGTTTCTTGTGTATTCCAGGTTATGCGTCGTGCTCATCGATGGTGGTTCTGGTCGTTGATGGTCTTCTCGTGCAGGTTGGTGTTGTGGTGTGCGGATGCTACACCACTCTTGTCGCTTGGAGGTTTGAGTTAGAGTTCTGATCTCTTTCGTTGTCATTTATTTTTGGATGTTGGCTCTTATTGTAAACCTTTAAATTTGATTTCAGTTCTATGGTCTCGTTGATTGTCATTTTTCCCAGTTTCATTTTATTATCTTGCTAGTGTTTGTGCATACCATTTCGGGTAAACCTTTCCCACAGGTTATTCTTAATACCCGGGCACTTGTGCCAGCCCGTGGGGATCGGGAACGCCCTTCGGGCCTTGTCGCGGACCGGGTCGGGCACCGGTTCGGATGGCGACCCGGCCTGGTTCGTGACAATATTAATGTATATGATTCTTGTATAATTTAATAACAATTATTTCACCATTATACATGAGGTCAGCCTACCCCAACCAATGAAAAGTACAAGGTAAGGGTCTATTTCACAATCTCTTCATTGTATGAGGTTGTTTATACGTAATAATCTAATGGGATCTCTTTATCATCCGCATCCATGTTTCTTAAAAATGTATTTAAAAACATTTTTACTATTTAAAATAATATGGGTTAAATTTATTTATACCCTTGTTTGACTTTTTATAAGAGTTTTATAAAGGAATATTTCCGTCGTTTTCCAAACAATTTGCTTTTTAACCTTTTCAACAGAATTAAGGAATGAATGTTTTTTTTAACTTATACGGCGGGTGTGGTTATTTTCCGCCGTTATAAATTTGTTGAAGCTTCCCATACAAGCTTATGAGAATATTTTTAAAGAAAATGTTTTATTTTATAAATATATTACTCTTAAATTATTTCAAAATAGAAAGAGATATTTCTCTAAAAAGAGTTCTGATTTCATCTATGTCAACATACTTTGATGGATTTTACACTTATCTGGAGTTGATTTATTATGATACAAAACTTCTATACTATATTGAAGGTTTTGTGATATGTTTGACTATGGATGTTCTATTTTTATACCATTCATATTTTATGGTGATATTATTGACATTTCGTATGATAGTTTTAATATGAATGTTTATGTTATGTTTAAACCTTTTCATATGGGAATGCATTAGACTTAATATGTGACGGGTGGAGCCCGTTATAGCTCCTCAATGCATCAGTAGGTCTCATGAGACAAACTAGTGTCTTGGCACAAGGCCTTTACAAAATCTTATGTGTAGTCTTGGGACGAGTCCTTGGCTATGTGGTTATGATATTCTGGCATTATGCATTCCATCATTATGAAAGTGGTTATTGATATTGCATGTGATTATTCGATTAGTAGAATATCCATGTGAATAAGTAAATGGAATTATTTCATTTTAATTTTTCCATTCTATGTTGAAGTTCAAGTTTAAAAGGCTTTTGTTTTAGTTATACATTGCCATAAATGTTTATTCTTATTTATGAAATTTTCCACTATATTGTTATCCTAACTGGGAATTTGAGTTCACCCCTTTTCTATGTATTATTTTTCACAGGATGCGAAGAAGTAAATTATGGATGACTTGCAGGGATTTTATGATGGGATAATAGTGTGGAGTATGGAGACATTATATTGTTGTAGTAGTTTTTCACTTTATGATGTATTGTAAAACTTTATGAATATATCTAGTGTTTCCAAGGCTACTAAACCAATCGGTCTTTCGAGATTTGATCTTTCTTGTGATCATGCCAATTTTATGTAATAATGCACCGACTCTGGGTAACTGGGGTCGGGGCGTTACAGTTGATATCAGAGGAAGTTTAGTACAAACCATGGAATCAATATTTAGATAAACTCTGATTAGAGAACATAGATTTAAGAGGGAATTTGAGGATTAGTATAGAAGAACTTACTAGAATTTTTGTATTGTAGTGATTTTGTGAGTTTTCATAGCAATACATCCATCTCTGGATACGAGCAGGTTGAGGCGGCTCTGGCGAAAATGTACCTAGGGGTAAAACCCGAAAACACTACTTTGAGCTAGACTCGAACGGGAACTGGTGAACGACAACGGGCCTTGCTGCACTCTTGGTTACGACACTCCCAGGGGATATGCTTAGGATATCTCTCATTTTCATTATAAATCATTATGAAGGTTTTATTAGTATATACATCCTCAAAGAAAACAGTTTTATGATTATGGATTATATCCATAAATAGTTCAATTTATGTTAATTGTTTTATAAGTATGGAATTATGTATTTTGATTCATAAACAGATCTAGTTTATGCCATTGTTTAGAAATGGTTCCTAGTAGAAGAAATGAAAAACATATCAATACACGCACTCCATGTAAGGATTTCCCTCCTGCTCAAGACAATTATAGTGGAGCTGGTGATGCAACTGGTACTGATCAGCTAATCACCATACTGGGACAACTCACTCAGGTTATGAATAATAACCTTACCCGTATGGAGCACCCTGATACGCAACGTGGAGGATCAATGTTATATCACTTCATGAGGCAACACCCAACAACGTTCAATGGGAGTACAAATCCCTTAGTAGCTGAGCAATGGATAAATTCCCTAGGGAAAATATTTTAGGATTTGGGGAGTAGTGAAAGGGATAAAGTTATCATGGTAGTTTACCGCCTCGCTGGAGATGCTGATCAATGGTGGTCATTGATTCAAAATACGAAGGAAGATGATGATGTATCAAATATGGAATGGAGGGCGTTCAATGATCTTTTTTTAGAAAAATACTTTCCTCGCGACCATCGAGCAGATATAGAAAAGAAATTTCTTAGTCTGAGAAAAAAGGAGGATGAGAATGTCACAAATATGAGGCTAACTTTACAAGGTTAGAAGGTAGGCTGGAGATTATATAAATAACCCAAGAATTAAGATTGATCATTTCTTTGATGGGTTAAAACCATTTCTCCGTTGAGCATTAGTCTCACAATTCTTCTCGTTATATGAAGACATTGTCTCATGTGCTATTAAGACTGAAAAAGAATTCTCTAAGTCTTATGACTTTAAAGAAAAGCAAGAGAAGAAGGGATCTGCTGATCAGTCAGGGAATAGAAATAAGGGGAAGAAGGTAAAGGTTGAATATCCATCCTGTGGTAAATGTGGGAAGAAACACCCTAGTACTTGCTTGAAGGGAACGGGAGTCTATTACATGTGTGGTGAAAAAGTCCACCAAGCTCGTGATTGCAAGACGAAGAAGGAAGCTACCAATGTTCAGTGCTATAATTGCAGGGAGATGGGACATTATGAAAATGATTGTCCTAAGTATCAGGATTACTTACCTCAGAAAAGGCCAAGGGATCAAGGACAAGCTTATGCTATCACTACTACTGAGGTAGAAGCTCCGAAAGGCGTGGTGGCATGTATTTTAATGGTTTCCTCAAGTTTAGAAAATGCATTATTTGATTCTGTATCATCACATTGTTTCATATCTTCCCAGTTTTCTAAGAAAATTAGATATTTCCAATTTGATTTAACAAGGGAGTTTTTAGTTAAAACTCCTAAGGGATGTATCATTGCAACAAAGTTTTGTGAATTAGTCCCCATTAGAGAACATAAATGTTCTTTATCTTCTGATCTCGTCGTCATAACTATGATTGAGTTTGATATAATCCTCGGTATGGACTAGATTTCGGACAATGATGCGAAGATTTATTGTAAGAAGAAAGAGGATACGATTCTGGATGATGATGATAAAGAACACCTTATCTTTAGAGCAGAATCGTCACCACCTAATTCTTATCTAGATCTACCCCCAGTAGCTCAACTAAATTCAATTATTGGGGAGGAAGAGAATGAAATGACTGTGGGTGAGGAAAGTAATGTTCAAATAGAGGATGTACCTATTGTGAAGGAATATGTAGATGTATTTCCAGAAGATTTACATGGACATCCTCCAGAACGAGACGTTGAGTTTTCCATTGATTTAATTCTTGGATCAAGGCCTATATCGAGGACCCCTTATAGAATGGCCACTGTAGAATTAGTTTAACTAAAGAAACAACTAGAGGAATTGAGTAATAAGGGATTTATTCACCCTAGTGTTTCTCCATGGGGAGCCCCTGTTCTTTTTGTTAAAAGGAAAGATGGATCTATGAGGTTATGTATCGACTATAGGGAGATCAATGCCATAACAATAAAGAACAAGTATCTCCTATCTCGTATTGATGATTTATTTGACCAACTGCATAGATCTCAATACTTTTCAAAGATTGACCTTAGATCTTGATACAATCAGTTTTCTGTGAATAAGGAAGACATTCCGAAGACATCATTTCAAACCAGGTATGGGCATTACGAGTTTACTGTAATGCCTTTTGGATTGACTAATGCAGCCACTGTATTAATGGATCTGATGAATAGAGTTTTCAAGGAATATCTTGATGAATTTGTGGTGGTATTCATTGATGATATATTGGTAAACTCCTAAAGCTACGATGATCATGAAAATCATTTGCGCATTATACTGAAGACTCTGAGAAGACATGAATTATATGGGAAGTTTAGCAAGTGTGAATTCTGGCTTCAGGAGATTTCTTTTCTTGGCCATATTGTCTCTAAAGATGGAATCTTTGTTGATCCTTCTAATACCAAGGAAATACAATAATGGCCAGCACCTACGAGTATAACTAAGGTACGTAGTTTTATTGGTTTTTTCATGTTATTATCGACGTTTCGTCCAGAATTTTGCCCGATTGCCTAACCCATTAACGAAGCTCACACGTAAAGGGGATAAATCTGTCTGGAAAAAAGAGTGTGAAGAATGTTTCGATGAACTGAAGAGAAGATTAGTCATTTATCCTATATTGACTCTACCATCGGGGAATTATGGGTTCGTTATTTATAGTGATGCATCGAAGAAAGGACTTGGTTGTGTCCTTATGCAGAATGATAGGGTTATTGCCTATGCATCACGATAGTTAAAAATTCATGAACAAAACTATCCAACTCATGATCTCAAGTTAGCAGATGTGATATTTTCTTTAAAGATATGGAGGCACTACCTCTATGGTGAAAAGGTTGAGATTTATACTGATCACAATAGTTTGAAGTATATTTTCTCACAAAAAGAACTCAACATGAGGCAAAGGAGATGGCTTGAATTACTCAAGGATTATGATTGCATGATACACTACCACCCGAGGAAGGAAAACAGGGTGGAAGATGCCTTGAGAAGAAAAGATCATGGAGTTTTGAACAATATGAGAATTGAAAGGGATCCAATTTTCATGGATCTAGTGAAGATGGACATGGGAATAACCAGGGAAGGTGAAACATCAATTCTTTTTCAAATGGTTGCCAAACCATCTTTACTAGAAAGTATTAAGAGTTCTCAGGCCGATGATGTAGAATTTCAAAAGAAGATTAAATCTGTGAATGGTGGGAGATTGAGAGACTTGTTTATGAAGATGTAATTTTGAAATTCAAGAAGAGACTTTGTGTTCCCGATATACTATATCTAAAAAGAGAATTATTGGATGATGCTCATAGTTCCAATTTCTCTATACACCCTGGTAGCACCAAAATTAATAGAGATTTGAAGGAACATTTTTTGTGGGACAATATGAAAATGGAGATTGCCGATTTTGTGTCCAGATGTATGGTTTGTCAAGAAGTGAAATCTAGAAGGCAACATCCTGGAGGGGTCATGCAACCTCTTCCCATAGCGGAGTGGAAATGGGATAATATTACAATGGACTTTGTCATGGGGCTACCAAAGACTCCTAGAAGGAATGATGCAGTATGGGTTATTGTTGATCATCTTACCAAGTCAACACATTTTCTTTCTATAAGAGAAAATATACCACTAGAACGTCTAGCAAGAATGTATATTAATGAAGATGTGAGACTTCATGGAGTACCCCTATCGATTGTTTCTGATCGTGATCCCCATTTTACTTCGAGATTCTGGAAAAGTCTTCAAAAAGCCTTGGATACTGACCTTCATTTGAGCACTGCCTACCACCCTCAGACAGACGGACAATCAGAACGGACTATTCAAACCTTAGAAGACATGTTGCGATCTTGCTCACATGACTTTCAGGGTATGTGGGATCAATATTTACCTTTGGTAGAATTTTCCTATAAAAATAGCTTACATTCGAGTATTCAGATGGCACCATATGAAGAGTTATACGGAAAGAGATTTCGCACACCAACCTGTTGGGATGACATTGGTGAAAGAAAACTTGTAGGTCCAGAACTGGTGGAGGAAACAAAGGAAAAGGTGTAGGTAATCCAAAATCATATCAAAACAGCTCAAAGTAGCCAGAAGAGCTATGCTGATAATCGAAGGAAGGATTTGGAATTTCAACTCGGTGATCATGTATTCCTGAAGGTATCTCCATGGAAGGGAGTCATATGTTTTGGTAGGAAAGGTAAATTTAGTCCTATGTACATCAGACCTTTAATAATTCTAGAACGAATTGGGGTTGTAGCTTACCGATTGGCAATGCCACCAAGTCTCTCCAAAGTTCACGATGTGTTCCACGTATCTCTATTGAGGAAATACATGCCTGACCCAACACATATACTCACCTATGAGGAATTAGAACTAAAACCCGATCTGTCTTATAGCGAAGAGCCTGTCCGAATTCTTGATACGAGAGAACAAGTGCTGAGAAACCAGACGACGCGTCTGGTAAAAGTTTTGTGGAGAAACCATAAGATGGAAGAGGTAACGTGGGAACCCGAGGAACTTATGATGAAGAACCACCCGAGTCTTTTCATGCAGTAGTATTCTAGAAATTTCGAGAAAGAAATTAATTGAAGGAGGGGATAATGAAACACCCCAAGCATCTACGGTAAGTTTCCCTTTGAATAATGTAATAGCCTGTGTTGTACGCAACATCAAGTTCTAACACACACCACAACCGATCAAACTAGCCATTATGAATAGTAATACCTAATTTTTGAAATTATATATATTTTATATTTCAAAATGGACTTCTTTTTTGGATTCAGAGAATCGAATTTAGCCGAAGGTGAAATTTTGGTACTTTTCGGATAACTTTAATATTTCGATGAATAGTGAAAATTACTAAATTTTAATTAAAAACAACATTTTAAATAAAATTAATTAATAATGATAAATTATGAATTTGAGTGGTTTTAAAGTATATTTAGAATATAATTTTACCATTTAATACAATTTTGGTCAATGGACATAATTTCACAATTAAACCGAACATAAACAAGTATCAATATTTTGATGGTTATTATATCTTAAAAACCCGCTTTTTGTTTTAACAGCGGGAATTAATTTTAAATTAATTTCTACCACTTCTATGTTTTTAATTTGAAAAAATTGATTCCATATTTGGAATCAGTATGTTCATATTGTTTTAATAGGTAACTATTATTTTTAGACATTTTGAATAATTACTGCGGTAAATATTTTATTTACCATGGTTAAGGGTAAATCCGGTAAATAAGGTTTAAAAAAATAATATTATAATAATAATATATTAACCTAAAACGTGTCCTAACCTTATTGGTCGATACATGTCCAACCATTGGCATCTTTGGGTTGATTTTGGGACCCCATGGAGCCACTTGTAGGTGATAGGGACACTTTATTTTAATTAAGTTAAAATAAGTACAAAATTGACATAAGCATATAGCTTTTAGAAAAACAATTTTTAAATGGGGTTATATATGTTGGATGTTCAACTATAAATATTCATTATAAAGCTAATAATATTTCCTACAAAAGAATATTTTATTTATAAATTTTATACATTAAATAGATTAATTTATTTATGACCCAATGATTATGCAGTAATTACCTAATTAATGAAAAATTAGAATAATATATATTATAAATACAAAAATAAATATAATTTCAGACTTTATATGAATTACACTAATTTTATAGGTTAATATGACATGTTAGGATTGCATTAATTAACTTTTTTCGAAGTAATAATTCTGTTATGATTTTTACAAAAATCAATTATTGAATATTGTCAAAATTGACATAAAATAGTTTTTAAATAAAATATTATATTATTGGTTGATATTAAATTCCTAAAAATCTAAGGTTCGGCCAAGAGACTTATATCATTATTTTTGCATCATTAATGGACCACTTAGGGGTCGCTTGGATGTATATGGTATGTTCATTAACCATATAATATAAAAATACAAAGATACATTGTAAAAGTGAAACTAATTAACTTAGAGTTAATACTTAAAGATAAGGTTTATATAGTAACCCAAACCTGTCTAAATTATAATGGTTAAGTGTTTAACGACCCATAACCACCTTAACCTTTAAATAATCAACTTTGGAGCCATTATAAACCGAATATAAATTTATTATAAATTAATATTTTTAGCTATTCCAAAGGTTCCCTCACCCCTCTTAAAAAAGGGCACTCCTCCTTCTCATTTCTTCACACCATCAAAGCCTTTTGGTTCGGCCAACCTCTACCCAAATACTCTCCCAACTTCCCTCAATACAACCTAGAGGCCTTAGTTTGATCATAAAGCCACCCTAAGGAGCCCTTTTGATCAAATCAATAGGAAGAACCCGAAGAAGAGGTAATGATTTCACCACCCTTTTCCAAGTTCCTTTCTTCTTCCACTTCTTCTTCTTTTGTTGTTACCATTCTAAATTAATAACTCCAGTATCATATATATTCTGTGATGTTATTATAAATATGGTACAAGAATATTCAATATTTTATCTATCCTTTGAATAACATGTCATCATACGTGCGTACATACGGCTTACCGTCTCCACGTCGTGGTGTAATTGTTATTCAATAAATTATTTTTTGTATGGGTATAATAATGATGTGTAATTCATGTAAATAAGAAATTTAACATGATAATGATTCTTTATATATGATATACCATCCAATTATATATTATTTTAATATCAAAAGAATGATATTGTCGCTCGTGCTTACGTACGGACTACCGTCTCCACGAACGCGATGAGATTCATTCTCCATCGTATCCATTGAAGTATAGTTCTAATTTGATGATTAATAATAGTATTTAAGGACTTGATATCATTCTGGATATGAATAATATACAACCTATCCATGAAAAACATGGCTTAGATAACAAAACATATAAAATAAAATGAGTCAATTAACACCCGAAAAAACGATAAATCTAAGATATTATTAACAAAGCAATGTTAAAAGATCATATATGATATCATATTAATGTATATGATTCTTGTATAATTTAATAACAATTATTTCACCATTATACAGGATTTTAACCTATCCTAACCAAGGAAAAGTACAATTCAAGGGTTTATTTCGCAATCTTTTCATTGTCCGAGGTTGTTTATACGTAATAATCTACCGGGATCTCTTTATCATCAACATCCATGTTTCTTAAAAATGTATTTCAAAACATTTTTACTATTTAAAAGAATATGGGTTAAAGTAGTTTATACCCTTGTTTGAATTTTTATAATAGTTTTATAAATGAATCTTTACGTCGTTTTCCAAACAAGGTGCTTTTTAACCTTTTCGACAGAATTAAGGTAAGAATGTTTTTTTAACTTATACGGCGAGTGTGATTATTTTCCGCCGTTATAAAATCGTCGAAGCTTTCCTTACAAGCTTATAAGAATATTTTCAAAGAAAATGTTTTATTTTATAAATATATGACTCTTAAATGATTTCAAAATAGAAATAGGTATTTCTCAAAAAAGAGTTCTGATTTCATCTATGTCAACATCCTTTGATGGATTTTACGCTTATTTGAAGTTGATTTATTATGATACAAAACTTCTATATTGTATTGAAGGTTTTGTGATATGTTTGACTGTGGATGTTCTATTTTTATAATATTCATAGTTTATGGTGAAAGTATTGACATTTTGTATGCTAGTTTTAATACGAATGTTTATGTTATGTTAAAACCTTTTCATATGGGAATGCATTGGACTTAATATGTGACGGGTGGAGCCCGCTATAGCTCCTCAATGCATCGGTGGGTCTCATGAGACAAACTAGTGTCTTGGAACAAGGCCTTGAAAAAATCTTATGTGTATTCTTGGCACGGTTCCATGGCTATGTAGTTATGATAGTCTGGCATTATGCATTCTATCATTATGAGAGTGGTTATTGATATTGCATGTGATTATTCAATTAGTAGAATATCCATGTGAATAAGTAAATGGCATTATTTCATTTTACTTTTTCCATACTATGTTGAAGTTCAAGATTAAAAGTCTTTTGTTTTACTTATACATTTCCTTAAATGTTTATTCTTATTTATGAAAATTTCTGCTATATTGTTATCCTTACTGGGCATTTGAGCTCATCCCTTTTCTATGTTTTATTTTTCCCAAGATGTGAAGAAGTAAATTATGAATGACCTGCATGGATTTTATGAGGGGATAATAGTGTGGACTATGTAGACCTTATGTTGTTGTAGTAGTTATTCACTATATGATGTAATATATTACTTTATGAATATATCTAGTGTTTCCAAGGCTACTAAACCAATCGGTCTTTCGAGATTTGATCTTTCTTGTGATCATGCCAATGTTATGTAATAATGCACTGACTCTGGGTAACTGGTGTCGGGGCGTTACACATTATCCATACCAACATGGAAACGGTAAAAAATAACTATGAAATTTTTACAAGACTTCTGAATACATCTAGAGGAAACAATTTCGTATGGGTTGTTGTGGATCATCTGACAAAGAAATCCCACTTTACTAAAGTTCAAGAGGACTTCTCCCTGGATCAACTTGCAACATATAGGAGCAATAAGGTAGCATGGAGTAACATTATCAATTATATATGATCAACATATGATATTCACTTATATGTTCTCGAAAAATATCCAATATTCTATAAAGGTTATGAAGAACTTTAGTATGGATTATCATTCTCAAACTGATTTCCAATCAGAGCAGACTATTCTAATACTAGAAAACATGTTGAGAGAATGTTTTAAGGACTTTAGTTGTGGTTGGTATAAACATACACCTATATTTGGGTTCTCTGACAAAAACATTTTCCACTCAAACTTCTTAATAAGTCCATATGAATCCATTTGTGGGAGAAGATGCAGAACACTGGCAAGCTTGGATGAAGTTGGTGAACATAAGCTGATATGATTAAAATTGGACAAAGAAATGGTGTAAAAGGAGAAAACCATTTAGCATCACATCAAAGAATCCCAAATTATAGAGAATATGTATTCATTCAATTGTCTACAAGACCTAATGTTTTAGTTTGGAGACACGGTATTCCTCCACATATCCCCATGGAAGGCAATCAATAGATTTGAGAAAAAAATTAAGTCCCAAGTACATCATCCCCTTCAAGATTCTAGATCATGTTGGAGTCGTGGCCTATAGACTCACTCTTCAACAAATACTTTCTCAAGTACATGATTTTTTTCATGTATCTGTCATGATAAATTACATAATAGATCACTCATGTGTACTAAATCCATAGGTGGCACAGTTGGAAAAATATATCTCTCATGAGGAGTAGGAAGTTAAGTTCGTAGACTGTTGAGAGAAAGTTACATACAATAAGAATAATCACCTTGTAAAAGTACTATGTCAAAACCATAAGTATGAATAGGATACATTGGAAATGGAGGAATAGATAATGGGTTAATTCCCTCACCTATTTATGTAAAACAAAATTTTGAGGGTTACATTTCGAGAGGGGGAAAAATATAACAACCCACAATTTTATAAATGGAATTTTTTCCCTTATAATACTTATGTTATATAGTATAAAAATCCTAAATAGCATGGATATCCCAATAAAAACATCATTATCATAAATAATTAATTAAATATGTAATATTTATAGAAATTAAGGAACATATACCAATGGAATTGTAACCTGACCATTGGAAAAGTAACGTGACCATTAGGAATAGTAATCTTTCCAATAGAATAAAAATCTGATGCATGAAAGTATAAATAACATTTATAAATCTTAAAAATAATAATATGATAAAATTATATCACTGTATAAGTAAATAACTACATTAAAAATGATACATTAATTGAGGGTATTTTCATAAAACATAAATTTTTATTTAAAAATTTATAATTAATATAATGACAAAAAATAAAATTCGATTTAATAGAATAGATTCATAAATTAATATTACTATTGTTTAATTATTATAAATTAATTTTCTGATACCTTAATTATTTTTTCAAAGTGTTATAAAATCATTTATAATTTAAAAATCTGTTTTATCGAAGTTAGTATTCATTTTAATTAAGAATAATATTTCACATATTTAGAAAATTGTTTTCATAAAATATAGTTAACATTTGAATTCTAAATAATTAAAATTGGTTAGGGTAAATTTATGTTTTTTCGAAAATAGTTTATTTTTTAGGAATAGCAAAATACGGTAATTTTCTGTATTTTACATTATTAGTAAATACATGAATTTTTGAGTTATATATGAGTCATTTAATATTTAAGTTCCCATTATATTTAATTATCCTTCATTATTTGATTTATTTATTTATAAGTTTAAAACTATTCATATCTTGATCCAAAATAATAATGTAATGAATAAAATAATCAAAAAACACCCCTATCCTCCCCTATAAATACCACCCCGCACCACCTCTCCTCCTCACACCACCAAAGATTTTATGAATATAAAATTTCTACCCAATACACATCCTAATGAAAAACCCTACATCTAAATGACCTTAATCTCAATAAAATACCAAACCCAAATTTCCCTAATGACATTCTCATTGAGGATAATTCAGGAGGTAAGATATTCTTTCATTTTATTGTAAATTTTTTCCACATTATTTTATTTTATTATTCTCACATCCACTCCATTTATCCGAGTGGAATAATAACTCTAGTATCTTATATATATTAAAATTTTATTATTTTAATGGAATAATTCATCATCAAACCTCCTTTTCTCTCCCTTTAATTCAAAAAATGAAATCACCATTCATGATGTGTCGACTGACCACCATCGTAAATGATGTATATTCATTTTATTTGATCACCATCAAGGATGGTCATAAAACCATTAAAATGGTTCATAAATATTGTAAAATGTATTTTTTATCTTTTTTTTATGTTATTTTACTAACATATATGCATAATATTAAATAATAAAACAAAACATGTTAACGATGATCAAAAAACCAATCAATTAATCTAAATGATTATCATTAATTTTTTATGTAATGATTAATCTTAAATTCATATAAATAAATGATATATAATATCACAAAATATTCTAGAAGTTCATAAATAATATATAATCTCAATTATAAAGAATTATCACCATTTTACATTAACTTTAATACATATATACAAGCGAACTGGTCCTGAAAATAAAAAAATGAACACTCTGAGAATGATGCAATTGAACATTATAACACATCATAATGGCCATAAATGAAATTAATAAAATATTAAAAAATTAAATACATGTACAATAGGTTTTGTATTTTTTTAATTTATAAATCTAATTTTATTATCTAAGACATTAAAGTGAAGAATGAATTCAGGAATATGGTAAGGGAACATTAGAACCCAATTTCATTTATTTTGGTTATGCCTTATTCCTGGAAAATTTCTTGGTGGATGTGAATTTAATAAACCTAAAATATAATATCACTATTCATATCTTTAATATTCTTGTATATAGAGGTTTCTAATCTGGTTGATGAAAAATAAAAAGATTTTACAAAAGAACTCGTCTTTCTAAAAACACATATTTAACTTCTCTTGAGATTTTTTCTTCTTCACACAAGATTGATAATTCATATAACTGTATGCTATTCCATTTTTGGAACTCTCTAAGTTTTTTAATGAATGTATTCTTTGGGGTATGAAACAAATTCATTTACATGGGTTATTTTATTTCTTATATTGATATATTTTCTATGTGACATACATGATTATGTAAACGTTATGATGTGAGGAGTGTTGTATGACTTATATATAGCTCAAATGCTATGTGTAATGTGATGTATCTCATGATATAATGTTCAATATGTGTGAACATTTTTATATATTTTTTCACAATGACTGTGATGTTATTATTATATACATATGTTATGTGTGAACATGATGCATGTATTGTTCACAACTATGTGTGGTATTTCACTACTAATACAAAATGTTTCATTTTATTGAATTTCAAAATTCCAAGCCTTTTTCTAATTCTTCCTCTCGTTATTATGTTGATAATCCCAAGCTTATCTTATTATGAGGATGATTATTGTCACCCTTGTCACATTGATTCGTGTTCTTATCAATCCTTTTACTGGGACTTTACATCACCACATTCATTAATTTATATCCTCATGTGACAACTTATACTAAGTATTACATAAGGGATACTAATAATCTAGATAAAAAGTTATTAAATGAAGTTAATTTTTTATTATTTAAATTTTATTTTTGGTACTAATTTTCCCAAGACACTGAACCTTTGGATCCTTTTTTTATAACACTATAATGTTATATATATTTAAAATGTTATAAGAGAAATTTATTGAAAATAATGATATATATATATATTATATATTCAATAAAATATTTTTTATCTTAATCTAATATATTTGATAGGCATAAGAATAGAATAAATTTTTTTTTATGCTAAAAAATTTACATTTCTAAAAATTCATTTATGTCTCTTTTTAGTGGCGAACAAATTTTAAATCCTATTTTTGGAAATATTAAAAATATTATATGTCAAAATAAACTTCCTTTTTTAAATCATAATTTTTTAAAAAAATAGGGTTATTTTTTTATATTTTTCTAACAACTTCCATTTTAAATGAATTGTGAAAAATACTGAATTTTAATAGCCATTTTATTTTTCCTCTAATGTATATGTATAGATAAAATATATTTAATATTTATATAAATTTAAATTATAACAATTATACTAAAATTAATCCAATATAGGACATTTAAATCAATTTCATATTGAAATTGTATATAAAAACAGTTTAAACATTTTAGCAGTTATACTTCAAAAACTCGTTTTGTCATCTCCTCTGTGAAATTGATTTTAAATAAATTTCATAAAATTATATAAATTCAATGACCCCAGTTTCTAGGATCTTGCGCTTTCCATCATTACATTGTAATAATAAACAAGAAATTCATATCAGGAAGTTTCAAATATTTTAGTAGTATTGGAAAACTAAGTACATACATAATTATTACATTACAACTTCGAAAAGAAACACAATATAGTGATTCCATTGGAAACAACCATAATTCAAATATTATCCCAACAAGTAATTCATAATATTAATCTTCCAACATTGGGGAAAAATAAAAACTAAAAAGTTTTTAATCTAATATGCTCATTAAAGGAATTTAATGTAATAGAAGCATAAATAATAAATCTTGGTTAAAAACCGAATGTGCACATGTCGTTAAAACATAATCACGAACATAATGTGGAAGGAAGAAAATGAAATTAAATAATTCCATCATAAAAAACATAAATGGGTATTATACTAGTAAAATATATACATTTAATATCAATTAATAGTTTCATAGTTAGGGAATTCATAATGCGGAACATCATAACCATGTCACCAAGGCCTCGTGCCAAGACCACACATAAACGGGTAAAAACCCAAAATAGTTTCTATTGTGAGACCTAATGATGAACTGAGGAGCTATAGCAGTCCCCACTCAACACTTAATAAGTCCAATTCATTCCTAATATGAATGTGTTGAAACATAATAGGAATATACATTCAAAATTGAAACTAACATATGAAATGTAAATAACATTCCCCAATCGGTAAATAGAATCACTACCATTTGGAGGAATAATGCCAATGGTACCATGAATGTACATCCATAGTAAAACTAATAATAAAAAATTCAATAACATATGGTATATTATATCATAAAATATTAATCCTCATTAAAAATAATAATCAACTAGGGTGTTGAAATAGATGAATATACTCTTATGAAATCATCAATGAATTATTAAGAGAGATGCACTTTTATAATTTCAACAAATTAGTTCTTTTTTATAAATATTTACATTAAACGAAAAATAAAGTAAGATATTGTTTCCATAATAAAATTATTTATTTTATAAAAATAACGGATTCATGAAATATATTATAGTATTCATGCGATAATAGGTAAGAAATCGAGAAGTTCCATTTAATTGGGCATTCCTATCATGGAGAATTGAGAAAAATATTTCTAAAACATGTAACATCCCATAGAAAATAATGATTATGATTGGAATACATTTATAAACATTAAAACAGAATTTAGTGGAATTAAATAACAAAAATTAACAATTTAATTTGCAAAAATATAGAAAAATTGTAATCACGAATGAAAAATGAATGTTTGTTCAGAAACCCTTTCCTTAAGTCCAAATGTTTTATGCACTTGACCTTAAGGTCCAAGAATATGAAATTTGAATCATTAATAATTTAATTCAAAACATTTTTGACATGTATGTATTTTTCTTATAATTTTATTATTTTCATTTATGGCTTTTTTGACAAGTTATAAGATTGAATTCTATCATTCCAAAGCGTTCGTTTCGTTGATTCTCATGATTTGTTCCCTTGATTATAAGAAATGGATTTCATGTAAAATGGGTATAATTATCTATAATTTTGATTAAAGAACAAACAGATTTTTAATTGGCATTGTGTGCTATTTTTTCATTTTTGAGGATGAATCATTAGATAACCAGTTAATTATAATCATTTAGCTTAATTTTAACAATTTTTCAATCACAGCAAACTAGTTTTAGCTTATTATTTAATATCTTGTATATATGAGGGTTATATAACATCAAATAATATATAATGCATATTTTATAATCTAGATCAACCATAAAAATGGTTTCATTAAAATCCAAAACATATAAATTGAAGAATGAAAATTCATCATCCACAAATGTTGTAAACTGGCACCTCCAGTACAATGATTTTTTTCAAATAAAATAAAGAGATAAGTTATATTTATAATTGTTATTCTATTAACATGATATAATTTAAGTATATTGATAAAACTGATGTTATCATGATTATTTATGTTGATTAGTTTTGGATAGGATGAGAAAAGAAAATAAATTAAAATAAACAAAAATAAACAAAAATAGGATTTACCTCTTGAGTTATAATCCTTGAAAACATCCTTACCAAGAATATTAGGAGTCATGTGAGGCTTCTCCAAGGAAAATTGAATAAAAATTATAATGTAGAAGATATGACACTAGGGAGACTCTCCACAAAGATTATTAATAACCTCACCAAAATAATCAACATGAACAGGACAATCATAGTATTTAGGTAAAAGAAAGGACCAATTACAGGTGACAACAATAATTGAAATTTTCAAAAGAACATCAACCACTTCATTATCTTCGTGATAAACATGTGTTACTTCAAGGGAGAGATATTCTAGCATCCAAAAGAATTTTTTCTAGACTAGAAATATCTTCCATGGAACGTTCCTTGACCGATATTTCAGAATTTGAACTACAACAGTTGAGTCTGACTCTATACATAAATGATGCCAACCAAAATGTACAGCATACCTAATTTCTTTAATCATAACCCAGAGCTCCACTTCAATAGAATATTAATTTCCAATAAAATGGAAGAAGCAGCCATTTACAAACCCCCAAGAGGTATGGAAGACACCAACACATCCAGAGGCTCCTAGTGCACCAAAGGCAGCCCCATCAACATTAACCTTTATCCACCGTGGAAGGGGAGGTATCCATCAGATATATTTCACCATCAATGGATTCTTTATCCTCTAACACCCTGAGATTTTATGAGATATATCATTTTTTATTTCTTTGATTTCTTCTATTATACACTACACCAGGATTAGCTTGTACTATATGGAACACTGTGTTAGCTTGTAGTATACACAACACTATTCTTGGCTCGTGTTACAGAAAATTTCAAGTTCATTTTGTAGAAATTATTGTATGCAACATTAAGTATAGATTTTGTTTAATGTATAAATGAATTATGTTTTGATTATGTTATACACAACACCAAACATAGCTTTCACTACACATAGACCTGACATGTCTAGCATTACACGCAATCAAGACCTTCTTTGATAGCATGTGTAGTACGCAATACTGATTTTCACTAAATGATATAATATTATAATATTATTATGAACTAGCTATTATGAATAGTAATACCCACTTTTTGAAATTTTATAAATTTTATCTTTCAAAATGGGCTTCATTTTTGGATTCAGAATATCGAAATTAGCTTAGGGTGAGTTTTTGTTTTTTTTTTTGAAAACATTCAATTTTTGATGAATAGTGACAACACTTGGTTACTATTTAAAAACCGAATTTTTATTTAAATAATTTTTTATTTTATTTATATTTATTTTAGTTCAAAATTAATACATAATACCTAAATACATTCAATGTAATTCATTTGAATCATTTTATAATAATTTTAGATATATAAAAATTTTATTGAACTTTTCACTATCTTTTAGCCACCTCCTAAGAAAATTTGAAAATATACATAAAACATAATTTTACCACTTCAGTAAGTGGAATTTCAAAAATCCGAGAGACATGATTAATATCAAGGAGTAAAATTTACTTCAATAAGAGAAAAATAATTTTTGGTGAATAGTAACATTTTAATTTTATTTACCACGATTAAAAGTAAATAGGGTAATTAAGGTTGAATATGATATTATTATTACCCTAACACATGTTATAATTATATTGGATAAGTTTAATTTGACCAAAAAACCCTTAGGAATAAAATATGGCCATTTAGGTCCACTTTGCTTAGATTAGGACACTTATTATTATTTTATTTAAAGAAGAGTTAAAAGAGTTAAAATCAACATTTAATAAGTAAAATATTTTTAATATAGGGTTATACACAAAATAAATTAGACTATAAAAATTCATTATAAATCTAAAAATATTTCAAACTAAATTTAAGTTTATTTATAATATTTAGAAACTAAATAATTTAATTTATTTATGACATAATGATGATGTAGTAATTACCTTATTAATGAAATATTCACATAATTGATATTATAAATACCCAAATAAATGTAATTGGAGACTTTTAATGAATTCCACTATTTTTATAGGTTAATATGACATATTATTATTGATTAAATAAACGTTTTTATAACTAATAATTTTTTTATGATTTTACCAAAAATCAATTACCAAATAGTGTCAAAATTAACAAAAAATAGTTTTTAAAACAAATATTATATTATTAATTGTTATTATATTCCTAAAAATATAAGGTTCAGACAAATGACTTAGATAAGGTTATATATATATTATCAATGAACCACTTGGGGTTCGTTTGGCTTGTTATTGTGAGTTTATTAACCATATATTGTTTGAAAACAAGAAGACACGGTCAAAGTTAAACTTTTTAACATAGAGTTAAATCTAAATGATAAGGTTACAATAGTAGCCTAAAATTTTATAAAACCTATTGGTTGAGAGAATTTCGACCCATCCCAACATTATATTTGAAATAAATTAATTTGGATCTATTATGAGCCGAATATGACTTTATTATAAAATAATATTTTGTGTTTTTCCAAAGGTGCCCCTCTCCTCCCTTATAAACAGGGCACCCCTTCCCTCTTCTCTTCACACCCTTTTGAGCCTTGAATATCATCCAACCCCTGTCCATTTCCCTTATCATATTCTCTCAAAACATTATAGAGGTTTTGGTCTCCTCAAAAGGCCAACCCTAGTTCCTTAAGAGGAGGTTAAGAAGAGGTGCATCAAAGAAGTGGTAATATCCTTTACCGATTCTTTCCAATTTATTTCTTCTTGTACTTCATCTTCATTATTTGTTTCATCATAAAGTAATAACAGAATTATCACTCATATAAGGATATGTTATTATAAATATTAAACAACACAATTTCATCTTCTATCCATCCTACGGAAAACTAAATCACCACACCTGCGTTGGAATAGAATACCATCTCCACACCGTGGTGTAATCTGTTTTCCACCAGCACCATACATGGACGAGTATAATGGTGTAAATAAATAACTATATATGATTATTTTAATGTGATATTTATTTTGGAATATTATACAAACACTTCAATAAAATTCCACGATCAAGGGAATGATATCATCGCTCGTGTGTACGTACGGACTATCATCTCCACAAACGCGATGAGATTAATTTTACATGATTAACCATTCAAGTATGATTGTAATATATATATAATAAATAATCATGAAATATATTACATAATAATTATACTGGATTTATGTACATATATTTTTCATTTACTTAATTCCATTTCATTCAATAAGGAAATGAAAGAAGCATTCATGCGTACGCACGACTTACTTTCTCCATGAACGATGCATTTCATTTCTTACCTCCATATGTTATTTAATATTATAAATACATGGATATTATTTATATATATATGATATATATGATATATAAAGCATGAATATAATTCTGGATATAATGAAACTTTGACCACTTGAACAACATGTAATTATAAGAAGTCCATTTTTTGACTACAGTACCAAATATCGACAAAACAAATGTTATTAACATAAATGGTTACATAATGTGTATAACATGGTAATAAGTGATATAAAAGGAATAATAAACTTTAGAAAGGTTCTTAATCAAGTAGAAATTATCTTTGGTTAATTATTCAAGAGATTAAATATTGATCGAGTCAAGTCGGACATGAGGTAAGGGAAAATCTCACAATCTCATTTTTATCCGAGATTGTTTATACATTGGTATTTACTAGGGTGTATTAATCATACACATCCATGTTTCCTCAATATGTAATATTATTACTAAACTCCTAAAATTTTTAAAATCTAATATTACTCATTGATGAGTTTTATTGAAATATATGAAAGGAATATTTTTTCATTTTTTGTACGAGTTGATTTTTGACTTTTCCGGCCAAAGTATGAAAAGAATGTTTTTTTAACTTATACGGCATGAATGGATTTTAAAAAAGTATTTCCATGGGGCTTCCTTTAAATTTTTTCAAGTTTATTTTTAACTATTTTCTTTTAGATTAAAATTTTAGGACATTTTAAGAAAGAAAAATGTTTTTGAAGTAGAAAAGATATTTTCCTGAAGAATGGAGTTCAAGTGTTTTATCAAAACTATTTTCTATATAAGATAATATAGGGTTTTGTTTCTATCCATATTATTACAATGATTTGATTATGTTATGATGGAATCATTTTTATGATGTCCTTTTATCTTTTATGGATTATGTTATGATGGCGTGATGTTTAAGAATCCCATTTTTATTACATGGTTTATGCTATGTTGTATGATTTATGATCTTGTGGAACACATAAGAATGGTATCATTATGAGACGGGTGGGAACTATATCTCCCTCCAATGCATTGGATAAATATTTATATCTCATGAGATAGACATGTCTAGAAGGGTAAGTTAATCTGGTTCAGTTATACCGGACTGAAACGAGGAATGACCTCGATTCAGAAAGCGACATTGTCTGCTAAGATGGTATTGGTAGCAATGCCTTGGCTACTATGAAAATCATATCATGCACTTAATGGTTTGCATCTATTACATTTTTTATTCTCGTGCTATTTTATCATGATTGATGATTTATTATAATATATTCCCTATTTACTGCCAGGTATTATTTCATTGCTCAAGATTTTGATGTTTAAACATTATGTTCATGTTTTTAAGGTCAAATGTATATTGTTTGTTTTATTATATCCATGTTTATCCTTACTGAGAATTTTTTCTCAAACTTTATATGTTTTCTTTTCCCCAGGATATAATGAAAGGTTTTAGGTTATGGGAGATGTTGAAGACCTTTCACAACGATTAGAAGATTATTTTCGGAGTTTCCAAAGACACTAAACTATTACGATCCTTGAGTGTTGGTTTTTGTTTTGTATTAAGTATTCCAAAAATTTAATGTAATTCCCATGCATGTCTTGCTTGGGTCTCTACAATTGGTATCAGAGGAAAGGTTTAGTTAACCTTTAGAAACTAGGATGCAAAAAAATTAGTGAGATCCCTATAGATATTTCTAAGGTATGTCTAGGGATTTCCCTATGGGTAAGTATAAGTATAGGTTATAGTCCTATAATTACTGTAACGATCATAGAATTAAACCTAAGATTTTAGATATTGATGGTACTCCCACATTATTATGTTGTTTTCCCTAGAATGATTTTTGCCTCTCATACTATTCTTTTTGGGTTTTAGACGATGGCTGGAACCCGAAGGAACCATGTTGATCAATGTAATGGACAATGCAATGATTTTCCTTTTGAACAAACCATGTCATGGGAGATGGACTACAAAATCTTATTTCTATACTTACACAAGCTATGAATCATTGAGGACTTCCAAATGAGAATAGAAGGGAACAATATTCTATTGAGTCCTTTATGAGGCAACTCCCACCTTCTTTCAGTGGGTCTTCTGATCCACTTATTGCTGAACAATGGATCAGTACCATTGAAATGATATTTTCCATAATTCGCTGTTCTAAACATGAAAAATTCATCCTGGTTATTTACTGTTTAGAAGTTGAAGAAGATCAATGGTGGACTCTAATTAAGAATACAAGGCCTCGAGTTTAAATTGAATCAATGGAATAGGACGTGTTCAAGAACTTGTTTTTCAGTAAGTACTTCCCTTGTATTCTTCGAACAAAGACAGAAAAGGAGTTCCTTGAGCTAAAGCAGAAGGATGATGAATCTGTTCATAGATACGAAGCAAATTTTACTAGGATTGCAAGGTATGCATCTGGCATTATCATCCAACCTGAAATTAAAGTTGATCGATTCTTTAGTGGCTTAAAACCAAGTCTTCGAAAGGCATTAAATATAAGAGACTTCTGTAACTATGAAGAAATTGTGTGTTGTTCAATCAAGGTAGAACTAGAAATTGGTGTTAGATATCTATCTAATTGTTTTGACAAGAAATAAAATATGCAGTTCAAGGAGAAATCTCAGAACAATGGTGAAAAGAAGATGAATGTTTCTTTATGCTCAAAATGTGGAAAGAAGCATGGTGGAGATTGTCTAAAAGGTATTAGAAAATTATTATAGTGTGGAAAAGAAGGTCATTGAGTAGCTAAGTTCCGAAGTAATGGGAAAAAGGTTTCTAATGACGTGAATAGAGAAAATACTACAGAGAATGCTCCACCAACACTTCAATGCTACAAGTGTAAGGAAATGGGGCCTTATACTAATCAATGCCCTAATCCAAGGGTTAATGATGATCAACATGAGAAACCTCTAAAGGAAAAGGATAAAGGGAAGTCACATGCGATCAATATTTGTGATTTTGAGTATGACATTGATGTTGTGTATTGATTAAGTGTTTATGTAATGGGATTTCAAAATAGTATCATGGAATCTCATTTATGGTATCGTGGAATTTTGGAATATCTATCTATTGGTTTTCATTAATTATATGGTACCGGTAACCATGAAAAGTGATTGAAATATTTTTGGAAAGAAGATGATATGTGCATAATGAAGGGATAAAGAGAAAATGAAATGAGCTCATGACTGATATCATGGTTTGAGTACATAGAAATTTTCAGATTTTGGTATGGGGAAAGAGTTAACTTTTTAGAGAATTCATGTTTTCACTAAGGTTCAATGGGAATTCATTTTTCAAGATAATACATGATTAAGGTATTCACATGTTTTGAATGTGACCAAAAAGATATATCATATAATATATGGGGGATAAATGATGGTATTCACATGCTTGTTTGATGACATTTCTGGTAATCGTTCTCTTTATACTATAAGATTAGATAGAAGTATTTTAGATAATCATAAAGATTGGAATGGACTATGTTGGAAATAAGTTAGTATTGTTTAAGGGTAGAATTTTTTTTTTATTATTGATGGGATGTTATAATAATGTAGTTTTAGAAAAAGGACAACCTGTAGGATGGACGACAACCCGTCGCGTCGGACAAGGTTATGGGAATCGAACCCACAACCTAAGTGTGACATGCCTTTATCACCTACCACTACCCTACAAGAAGTCCCTGGTTTGTATGAACTAGTTTTATTTTATTATTAGGTATGATAGATGAATTATAAGTCCACTGTTGGAATCATATACAATTGATCTCACCATATATGGACTTCTGTTTATTTAATAACTTATTCTAACATTTTTGTGATAGAAACAAATGGGATGACATATCATTCTATTGCATGATCTGTGAACACTTCATGAAGGAAAAATTCAACATCGTTTCATTAAATAGAGATGAAGTGGAAATTGTTCATGGAATGACCAACGATGATATTAAAATGAAATAAAGTAAGTATTTCTCCTTATGTAATAGTTATTCAATGTTAGGGAAATGATCTTGGAAACCAAAAATGTTGTCCTTGTACTCTCATATCTGATAAATCAAATGGTACCTTAGATCATAAAAAATTTACGGCATTGTGATTTTTGGATTTTTCAAAGACATGTTCTCTACCACTCTCCATCAGAACAAGGCAGTTAGATTTCTCTTCCATATCCATATTTCACCTATGTTCTATTATGTGGAAACCTAGTGATGAGTTAATTTGGGTAACCATTATGTTTCATACATCACTTTTTAAAATTTAGTTTGAGTATTCTTTTTTACAATGTGGTTTTCTATTAATGATACTTTCAAATAGTAAACGATTTATAACACCGACAAATTTTGAGGGAGAAATTAATTTTAATGGGGGATGAATGTGACACCCCGATATTTTATGGGATATATTATTTTTAATTTCTTTGATGTATTCTATTATACATTACACCGAGATTATCTTGTACTATATGCTACACTGTATTAGCTTGCATCATACGCAACACTATTCTTGGCTCGTGTTACACCCTATTTCAAGTTCGTTTTGTTGAAATTAATCTACGCAACATTAGGTATAGATTTTGTTTAATGTATAAATGAAATATTTTTTGATTATGTTATACGCAACACTAAACGGATCTTTCAATACATGCAGCCCTGACTTGGATTGCATTACACTCAATCAAGACCTTCTTCGATAGCGTGTGTAGTACACAATACCGAGTTTCACTAAATGAGATATTATTATAATATTATTATGAACTAGCTGTTATGAATAGTAATAACCACTTTTTGAAATTTTATAAATTTTATCATTCAAAATTGAATTCATTTTTGGATTCAGAATATCGAAATTAGTTTAGGGTGAATTTTTTATATTTTTCTGAAAACATTCATCATTTGATGAATAGTGAAAACACTAGGTTACTATTTAAAAACTGACTTTTTATTTAAATAATTATTTATTTTATTTAAATTTATTTTAGGTCAAAATTGATACATAATACCTATATAAGTTCGATTTAATTCATTTGAGTCATTTTATAATAATTTTAGATATATAAAAAATTTATTGAACTTTTTACCGTTTATTACCCACCTCCTACAAAAATTTGAAAATATAGATAAAACATAATTTTACCACTTTTGTGAGTTGAATCTATAAATTCCAAGATACATGGTTAATATCAAGGAGTAAAATGTGGATCAATAAGATAAAAATAATTTTTGGTGAATAGTAACTTTTTCCATTTTTTTACCACGGTTAAAAGTAAATAGGGTAATTAGGGTAAAAATGATATTATTATTACCCTAACACGTGTCATAATTCTATTGGATAAGTTTAATTCAACCAAAAACAACCTTAGGAATAATATATTACCATTTATGTCCACTTGTATTTGATTAGGACACTTATTATTATTTTATTTAAAGAAGAGTTAAAAGAGTTAAAATCAATGTTTAATAAGTAAAAAAATTTAATATATGGTTATAAATAAGATTAATTAGACTATAAAAATTCATTAGAAAGATAAGAAGATTTACTACATAATGGTATTTTATTTATAATTTTTAGACATTAAATAATTTAATTTATTTATTACACAATGATGATGCAATAATTACCTTATTCATGAAATATTAACATAATTGATGTTATAAATACACAAAAAATTGTAATTTGAGACTTTTTATGAATTACAATAATTTTATAGTTTAATATGACATGTTATCATTGTTTAAATTAACTGTTTTAGAAATAATCATGTTTTTATGATTTTCCAAAAAACCAATTACCAAATAGTGTCAAAATTGAAATAAAATAGTTTTAAAAACAAATAGTATATTATTAATTGTTATTATATTCCACATAATCTAAGGCTCTACCAAATGACTAAGATAAGGATATATATAATAATAATGAACCACTTTTGGTTCTTTTTTCTTGTTATAGTAAGTTTATTAGCCATATAGTGTAAGAAAACAAGAAGACATGGTAAAAGATAAATTATTTCACATAGAGTTAAATCTAAATGATAAGGTTAAAATAGTAACCTAAACCTATCTAAAACCTATTGGTTGAGAGGATTTTGGCCCATCGCCAATTTATCTTACAAATAAATAAATTTGAATCTATTATAAACTGAATATGTCTTTATTATAAAATAATATTTTAAGTTATTTCAAAGGTTCCCCTCTCCTCCCTTATAAAAGGGCACCCATTCCCTCTTCTCTTCACAAACTTTTGAGCCTTGATGCTTGGAAAAATCCTTCCCATTTCCCTTCTCATCTTCCATAGAAACATTATAAAGGTTCTGGTCTCCTCAATAGACCAACCCTACTGCTTTAAGAGGAGGTTAAGAAGAGGTGCGTCAGTGAAGAGGTAATATCCTTTACCGATTCTTTCCAATTTATTTCTTCTTCTACTTCATCTTCTTTATTTGTTTCATAATAAATTAACAACATAATTATCACTAATATAATGATATATTATTATAAATATTAAACAATCCAATTTCATCTTCAATCCATCCTACGGAAAATGAAACCATCACTCGTGCGTACGTACAAAATACCGTCTCCACGCCATGGTGTAATCCGTTTTCCACCACCACATTACATAGATGGGTATAACGGTGTAAATAAATAACTATATATGATTATTTTAAAGTGATAATTATTCTGAAATATTATACAAACACTTCAATACAATTCCACTATCAAGGGAATGATATCATCGCTCGTGCATACGTATAGACTGTCGTCTCCTCGAACACGATGAGATTCATTTTCCATGATTAACCATTCAAGTATGATTATAAAGTATATATAATAAATAATAATGAAATATATTTCATAATAATGATTCTGGATTTATGTACATATATGTTTCATTTACTTAATTCCATTTAATTCAATAAGGAAGTTAAAACAGCGTTCATGCGTACGCACGACTTACCGTCTCCATGAACAGTGCATTTCATTTCATACCTCCATATGTTATGTACTATTATAAATACATGTATATGCTGTATATATATGATATATAAGGTATATAAATCATGAATATCATTATGGATATAATGAACCTTTGATCACATGAACAACATGTAATTATAAAAAGTCCATTTTTGACTCAAGTACCAAATATCGACAATACGAACGTTATTAACATAAATGGTTACATATTGTTTATAACATGGTAATAAGTGATATAAAATCAATAATATACTTGAAAAAAGTTATTAATCAAGAAGAAATTAATTTTGGTTTATTATTTAGGAGATTAAAGAACGATCATGTCAAGTCGGACATGAGGTAAGGGAAAATCTCACAATCTCATTTTTATCCATGATTGTTTATACTTTGGTATTTAGTGGGTTGTATTTATCATCCACATACATTTTTCCTCAATATGTAATATTATTTATATCCTCATATAATTTAATAAATCCAATATTACTCATTGGTGAGTTTTAGTAAAATATATGAAAGGAATCTTTTGTCGTTTTTCTTATGACGTACTTTTTGACTTTTCCGGCCAAAGTATGAGGTGAATGTTATTTTTAACTTATAAGAAATGAATGGATTTTTAGAACATTATTACCATAAAGAATACTATAAATTGTTCATGTTTATTTTTAATTTACTTTTTTTAGTTGAATATTTTATGACATGTTAAGAAAGGAAAAATGTTTTTGTAATAAAAACAATATTTTCCTCAAGAATTGAGTTCAAGTGTTTAATCAAAACTATTTTCCATCTAAGATAATATAGGGTTATTTTTCTGTCCATATTATTACATTTATTTGATTATGTTATGATGGAATTATTTTTATGATGTCCTTTTATCTTATATGAATTATGTTATGATGGCAAGATATTTAAGAATTCCATTTTTATTACATGGGTTATGCTATGATGTATGATTTATGATCTTGTGCCACACATAATAATGGTATCATTAAGAGATGGGTGGGACCTATATCTCTCTCCAATGAAATGGGTAAATATTTATATCTCATGAGATAGAAATGGCTGAAATGGTACGTTAATCTGGTTCAGTGATACAGGACTGGAATGAGGAGTGAACTCGATTCAGAAAGGGACATTGTCCACTAAGATGGTTTTGGTAGTAATTCCTTGGGTACATTGGAAATCATATCATGTGCTTGATTTTTTTCCACAATTACATGTTTCATTCCCATGATATTTTATCATGATTGATTTTCCATTATGATCTATTCTTTATTTACTGCCATATTTTATGTCATTTCTCAAGATTTTGATGTTTAATCATTATATTCATATTTTTAAGTTCAAATGTATATGGTTTGTTTTATTCTATCCATGTTTACCCTTACTAATCATTTGATCTCACTCATTATATGTTTTCTTTTCCCCATGATATAAAGAAAAGTTTTATGTATGAAAACAAAAGGGGAAGATCATTATGGAAGATGTTGAAAATCTTTCACAATTATTAAAATATTTTGTTCCGAGTTTCCGAAGACACTAAACTATACGATCCTTGAGTTTTGGTTTTTGTTATGTATTAAGTATTCCGAAAAAGTAATGTAATGTCCATGTAAGTCAAGCTTGGGTCTCAACATATCCTTCCATTAACACCAAGATATCTCAATAGAACAAGGTCAAAGACATCATTTCTCATAGAACTAGTTTGGATATTAGATGTCATTTAGATAGCAAGATGCATAGACAAAACACCAATATGAAATGAAGGTTTGATGTTATTGGGGTGAAAGTCATTTGTCGAATTCCATATGAAATCCATAATAGTAGTAGACACTACCAATAGAAGAGAATGGACCTACTCACTGCAATCATCCTTGCAGATGGACTGCAATATTTCATCAACATATCGAAAGGAAAAGAAATAATGGATGATACCACGCATATAAGATAAGAACCTGCTAGAAAATTTTCATGAAACAAAAATGTGAGATATGGTTTCATCTGATACCAATCAGAAATTGTAGATCGGGGCAAGATAAAGTCTATAATGTTTCGGCATTGCCTATAACGGGAGACTGTTTTTCCAAATTCTCCAAATAAGAAGAGATCGAGAGGGAGGGATAAATGGTTTATTGAAACCTGTAACCTAGTTTAGAGGATGTATTGAATCACCAAAAATATAATTATAACATTCCCTTGTGGTGAATATTCCATTTAGGTTAGACATCCACACCAGAATATCACATTCATTAAAACAATATCTTGCGTATTACATGTACATGTGACTGGGAAAAATTCCATTAAACTCTAGAACCTTATAAAACTCTATAATCGTTTTAAGCTTAACAGATGGGGGAATGGAAATCTCATCATAGATTGGCTGAGACAACCAAGTGGTGGTCCAAAAATTCAAAGATGAATTCTTACACATCACCCATTTCGAGCATGGGAAAAGATCATAATAGGTGTACTTTAATGTACTCCAAACAGAGGATCTGATGTAGTTAACATACCCGTTCAGAAATTTTCCAACAAATATAATTGTTAGAAAATATATATCAGAATCAAAATAGGATAGTGGTTTCCAGGGGAACTTTTTAATCAATATTTCGTTGAAGAGACTAATATCTTCATTTCCCAACCCACCCATTTATACTGGTTTGATACATTCCTTCCATGAAACTATATCTAGTTTCTTTTCATGAATTGAGACATTCCCGAAGAAGTTTCTTATTCATCCACTTAGCTCATTAACTAGATATATGGGCCACTTATATAGATAAAAACTGTAAAAAAATTGAAGTTATGACTGAATTGACCATACATATTCTCCCTGCTTGAGACATATTTTTCCCTTTCAATCCTGCAAATTGATTGGTGATTTTCAAGGAAATATATTCTAGATGACACCTTTTGACTCTACCGTAGAAAATTGGTAAAACAAGGTAATTAAATGGGAGATATCCTCTTTAAACACAAAGCTTCATAGATATTTTATTTTTATTTGATATGAAAATTCCTTCAACCAAAATCACAGAAAATTCTCCCCAATTAATGACATGACCTGTAACCTCTTCGGAGTGTGATAAAATGCCATTAATTCAAGATATAGTACCTTTTTCTGATCTTACAAAGAACAAGATACCATCAGCATAAAGTAAGTGTAATGGGGAACATAAATCCCTTCCAATTTTAATTCTCTGATACCACCCAAATTTAACAAGATCAGTGAGGCACCGACTTAAATAATCTTTTGCAATAGAAAACATAATAACAAAGAGAGGGTCACCCTGCAAGACCCCTCTTGAGAATTGAAAAAAAAAATCCTCTAGGATATCGATTGATAAGAATAGACATCCTTGTGCTAGAGATAATGGATATAGTTAGATCAATGAGCCTCTGTGAGAAACCATTCATTTTTAGAATAGTGAAAAGAAACTACTATCTGATGGTGTTCAAGTCCATATTTCCATCTTTTTCCATTCTCTTCATAGAATTCACACACTCAAAGGTAGTGAAAAGACATGTTTATATATTTCTCCAGAGTAAAAAACCAAACTGACTACCGGAAATTAGCCCCTTAGCAATCACACTCAACCATTGAGTCATAATTTTACTAATGACCATTGTTATAGTATTCCCAATAGCAACAGGTCTGAAATCATTAATGTCAAGAGAATTCTCTTTTTTATAGATTAAGGAAAAAATGTTTAAATTCAACCCAAAAGGAATATATGATGATATAAAACATTCATTCATAGCATTTGTTACATCAGTACACACAATATCCTAGTAGAACATGAATAATTTATTGGTAAATCTATCCCGACCTGTGACACGATCAATGTTCAACGTAAAGGGGGTATTATGTATCTCTTTTTCACTATGGGTATCTACAAGTCTCTAATTCTGATCATCTTCAATGGAAGGTTCAATGCACAGAATTATTTTTTCAGAATTACCATTCTTAGTAACTAAATAAAACTTCTCAATATAATCTGTAACATCATCAACAATATCATTCTAAATTAAAAAATATTCCCATCAATGCTAAGGGAATTAATACTCCTCTTGGAATTTTTTCCCTGTTTAACCAATGCAAAATCTTGAATTTTTGTCCCCCTAATTTATCCACCTAATGCTGAATTGATTCTGACCCTATTTTTCTTTAAGGGCCAATAACTTTTCCATATTTGAAGTGGCCAATAATTCTTCCAGAGAAGGGAATTCATGAGACAGATTAGTATCCTGACATCTTGAAAAGACATTTTCAGCCTCGTTAATTTCACTATTATGGGAGGAGAAGAATTCCATACTCCACTTCTTTAGATTTTCCTTAAATAATTTTAGTTTAATGTATATGATGTTTGAGGGACTCCACAAATAAACAATTTTACATGCATCCAAAACAATCTCTCTACACCCAGGGATAACAGGCCAAGTATTATTAAACATGAATGGAGGAGGGTCAAACCTTACTTGTTTGATATAGACATCAAGAAGTATGTGATTGTGATCAGAATACAATATTGGTAGTGTTCTCCCATAAAAATCAATTGCCCCATTCCTATCATCCACTTGTACAAATCACCTGTCTAGTTTACTTATCTATATCTCATTCATAGTATACCTACTCCACGTATAATCAGCACCAGAAATGGGAACCTCAGCTAGACCACATTTATCAATGCATCATAAGAAATCAAAGGCCAAATCACAAAAATATTAATCTCCAGTATTTTCATCAAGCCCAAGGATAGTATTAACATTTCCGAGGAGAACCCAACTATTAGTCATTCTCTCAAAAATATCAACTATAATTTTCTACAGTGATCTTTTTCTTGAATAATGATTAAATTCATAGAAAAATTCTATCGAGAGAGAGGCATTACCAATGCGACATGAAATTGTAACAAATTGAAAATTAGTCAAAGAAGAGTTAACAATAACACTGTCATTTTCTAGCACCCAAAAAGATTCATAATTTCTAGTAAATTGATTGTTTTGAACAAGAGAATAACCCAGAGAATCAAATTTAAAGGAGCTCATGTTCTCATATTTCAATCGTGGTTTTGTAATACCAACTAATAATGGAATGTTGGTCATAATAATATGTCTAAGTAATAAGATTGTGGGAGGATTCCCAATACTGTGACTGTTCTAGAATAGAATCATCATTTTTTAGACCTGATCCTAGTGCTAGGCACATCATTAATATGTTTTACTTATTTATCATAGGAAATAATTCTTATACCAACAACATTATCTAGAATTTGATCATCAGATGTCCGGTCAGTATCCTCCCAAATATAGTTTAGCAGAGAGAATCTATTGTTCAAATAAACTTTAGAATACAACATGTTAGTAGGATGTTTCCTTTTTCAGCCATTACAACTGGGATCTATGAGAAATCCCCTAGGTAAATAGAGAAAGAGCAGGTATCTACACCATAAGAAGGATCTACAATAGGATCTACATCATGACCTTTAATTACTAGATGATCAGGATCTTTAGGAGGTTCTGCACCATGGTCTTCAGAAACCTCTATCACATATTTATTAGCAGCATTATTAGGATCAGTAAGGGTCATGATAGGGGAAGAAATTAAGTTTCTGTCTTCATCCTGAATTTGTCTCCCTTTACTTTCCTTCAAAGCGTCCTGATTGGAAGGGACCACAACAAGAGTCACTGGGAAATTAGAAATATTATTTCTAGCATGGATCAAGATAGGTTCTTGAGAGTTTTCACCATTCACAGAAATAATTTCATCACCATTAGTAGCAGCTTCGTCCCAGGAACTTTTATCCAGAGGGCCTCCATCACTCACTATATCACCTTTAACAACTGTTCTAGGAGAATCATTGGGAGCTGTCTTAGCAATAGTGGGAGTAGAACTTGCTGTGGAGGCCCTTGCCTTACTCCTTCTATTCCTAAAAATTTCTTCATCATGTTCTCAAACCTTACAAATATTGTATAACGTATTTTTTCACTCTGGAATGGTATGATAAAATAAATAAAAGTTCAAACAGAACATAGGATTTTTCTCATAGATTATACCAAGATTGAGACTATCATATTGAGTGGGTAACACCACTTCCTCAACTAAGGTGGAAGACATATCAACCTCAACGAGTATTCTTGTATAATGTCAAAAGGTAGGATTATCATCATGTTTATCAACCCTAATGGGATTACCAACAAACGATGAAATGACCCAAGGAATTTTAGGATTCCCGTAAATCCAATTCATATTTCATAATCGAATCCATATTTGTGAAAATGTATTTTTAATAGTGTTGGGATCGAAATTCCGGTCCCATTCATGAATTTGAATAAACCTAGATTTAGGGAGACCGAGACTAGACTCTAGGAGCACTGCCTAAACTCATCCTAAGGAAAAACAATATGATAGAACCCACAACCCATTGTTTTCATCTTCCACTCAGTAAAATCCCAAATTTTAGCAATCCTCTAAGTGAGCTCGTTGAACTTCCATAGCTTCACCATATTTGGGATTACTACCTGTGAAATAATTCAGTACCTTTAGAGCTTATTCCGTTCTTCAAATTCACTCTGATTCGTAGAGACATGTGCAGTACATCATTTTTGTATAATTCATCCCGTGGTCACAGACTCACAATCAAGAAAAGATATGTTGCCCGCACTTTTAATAGCAACTGTGAAGCTCCTATTAGATACATTTGCCTCTCAAAGAGCAAGAGGATTTTTATTTTCACAGATACTAAAAAGATCATTATGACCAACATAATCCATAACCCCATCTTGATGATCTTATTTCCTTCTTGACTCATCATTGAGAATAGGTTCACCAAATTTAGGTTCTCACCCACTTCACCTTCATGCTCCACCATCATTCATTTGAGAACCTCCTTAGGGAAAGGGTTTCTTGTCTTTTGTTAAGACTATGAAATCCTAGATGTGGGGGGTAAATTTGGGAAGTGGATTTTGGATGAATTTTGACATGATTCAAGTCAAAGAGGTGTGATGGGAATAGGGGGTAAGGTGTGGTATTTATAGTGATGGAGAGGTCTGATTTTTAAATATTTATTCATTTTATATTATTATTTTAGAACAGTAATATGAATTTTTGGATCATTATCATAAAATATTTTAAAATAATGAACAATATTTAAATATTTTTTTTCTTACATAATGCATGAGATTTTAAATTCTTGTATTTTTTCTATAATTTAAATATAATAAATTAACATAATAATTTATTCACAAAAAATTAATATATTTTAAAAAAATCCAAAAATATTCACCCCATCCATTTTTTAATATGTAAAATTATAAAATACACACCATTTTATCAAAATAATTTTCTAAATATCTTTAATTTAATTTTTAAATAAAATCATTTTTTACTCAAAAAAAAGATTTTAATTTTAAAACTGATTTTAATACACTGTTAAAACATTACTATGATCTCATTAAATTATCCTAAAATAAAAAAGAAAAAAATATTAATTTATGAATACATTTGTTGAAATTAAATTTTATTTTAAATGATTTTATTAATTATAAAACTGTAATTAAATATTTATGACTTACAAAAAATTCCAACTTTTAATTAATAATTGTTTAAATATTAATTTACTTATACTATGAAATATTAATATCATACATGTAGAGACCTGTATCCTGACGTACATGGACATTACATTACATTTTCGGAATACTTAGTACATAACAAAAACACACACTAAAGGATCGTAATAGTTTAGTGTCTTTGGAAACTCAGAACGTAATCTTCTAATCGTGGTGAAAGATCTTCAATATCTCCCATAAAGATCTTCCCTTTTTTTTACCTAAAACCTTTATTTATATCCTGGGGAAAAGAAAACATAAAAGGGTGATCTCAAATGCTCAGTAAGGGTATACAAAAGAAATAAAAATCATATCATATTTTTTGAAAATCATAACCTGCAAAAGAGATCATAATATCTTAACATGGAAGAAATCATAGAAGTGAAAATGAGATCACCATAATCATAACATGAAATTTGAAACTTTGTGGCATGCACACATAATCATGGAAAATCATTTCTTGTTAGTCATGACTCATTGCCAAGACTATCTTAGTGGACAAAGTCCCTTTCTGAATCGAGTAACCCTCGTTTCAGTCCTGTTTCACTGAACCGGTATAACCTACCATTTCAGCCATGTCTATCTCATGAGATATAAAATCTTTACCCAATGCATTGGAGGGAGATATAGGTCCCACCCATCTTATAATGAATCCTTTCTTATGTGTGCCACATAATCATAAATCATACATCATCGCATAACCCATGTAATAAAAATGGGATTCTTAAACAACATGACATCATAAAACCATTCATATAACATAAAGGAATTCATAAACATAATTCCATCACAACATAGTCAAATCAATGTAATAATAGGGATAAAAACAGAACCCTTTTATTATCTTAGATGGAAAATAATTTTGATAAAATACTTGAACTCCATTCTTGAGGAAAATATCATTTCTACTTCAAAAACATTTTTCCTTTCATAACATGTCATACAACTTTAAAATAAAAGAAGTTGATTAAAAATAAACTTGAAAACTTGTAAAGGAAGCTTCTTGGAAATAATGTTTTAAAAATCCATTCATGCCGTATAAGTTAAAAAGAAAACATTCTTCTCGTACTTTTGTCGGAAAAGTCAAAAAGTACCTCGTACGAAAAATGATAAAAGATTCCTTTCATATCTTTTACTAAAAACTCTCCGAAGGGTAAAATAGGATTTAAACAATTGTAGGAGATTGGAAATGATATTACATATTTAGGATACATGGATGTGGATGATAAAATACACCCCAGTAAATACTAAAGTATAAACAATCTCGGATAAAAATGAGATTGTGATATTTCCCTTACCTTAGGTCCAATTTGCTTCGTATGTGTCCGAACCTCCTGTATAATGATTTAAATAATGTCATTGACTTATTACAGAATCATATTCATTGTTATGATATCATATATGGTTCACTTATGACATTATATTACCCATTCTTTTGTAAATTCCATGTTAAAGAAGCGTTTTGGGTAAAATCGTTTCATTTATCGTAGGTGTTTTGACTTGTTGTTCTTGAAATCATTATTACTTATATCATGATTTACTTACTTCCATAATATAAAAACTGATTTATATATCATATATATTCAGTATATATATATATAATAGATAGATAAATAAAATGAAAAACACCGTTCATGGAGACGGTAGTCCGTACGTACGCATGAACGCTGTTTTTCTTTCCTTATTGTCTTGAAATGAAAGTAAGTAGATGACATACATATGTATATATATACATAAATCCAGTAGCTTTATAATGTCATATATTTCATTATTATTTCTTATATATACATTATAATCATTCTTAAATGGTTAACATGGAGAATGAATCTCATCGCGTCGTGGAGACGGTAGTCCGTACGTACGCACGAGCGATGATATCATTTATATAAATATTGAATTGAATTGGAGTGGATTATACAATATATCAGAATCAATATGATGTTGTAATAACTATGTATAGTTATTCTTTACACCATTATACCCATCCATGTAAGGTGGCGGTGGAAAATAGATTACACCACGACGTGGAGACAGTATTCCGTACGTACGCACGCGCGGTGATTTCTTTTTCCGTAGGATGGATAGATGGTGAAATAGGGTTGTTTCATACTTATAATAACATATCAGTGTATGAGTGATACTGATGTTATTACTTCATAATGAAACAACCTAAGAATAAGAAGTGGAAGAAGAAATAAAGATGAAAGAATTGGTAACGGTAATTACCTCTTCTTTGAAGTGCCTCTTTGAGACCTCCTCTTAGGGAACTAGAATTGGTCTTTGAGGAAGACCAGAACCTCTAGGATGTTGCTAGGGAAGTGGAGAAGGGATTTTGGCAGGGTTTGGCCGAGCTTTAGTGCTCAAATTGGTGTGAGGAGGAGGGGGAGGAGGTGTCCTTTTATAGGGGAGGAGAGGGGCACCTTAGGAATATCTCAAAATATTATTTTATATTAAAGTCAAAATCGGTTTATAATGGTTCCAAAGGGTCTTATTTCTAAGCTAAAGTGGGGATGGGTCGAAATCCTATCAACCAATATAATTTAGACAAGTTTAGGATATTATTTTAACCTTATCAATTAGATTTAACTCTAAGTTAAATAATTTAACTTTTACCATGTCTTTTTGTTTTCTTTCACTATATGGTTAATACACTTACTATAACATGCCAAACGAACCCCAAATTGTTTATTATTAATATATATATCCTTATCTAAGTCATTTGGCCGAACCTTATATTTTTAGGAATACAATAACAATTAATAATATAATATTTGATTTAAAAACTATTTTGTGTCAATTTTGACACAATTTGATATATGATTTTTGTGAAAGTCATAACAGAATTAAATGTTCGAACCAAGTTGATTAAATCAACATTAATATATCATAGTAACCTATAAAATTAGTGGAATTCATAAAAAGTCTTAAATTACATTTATTTTGGTATTTATATTATCAATTATGTCAATATTTCATTAATAAGATAATTACTGCATCATCTTTGTGTCATATATAAATTATATTATTTGATGTCTAAAAATTACAAATAAAATACAATCATGTAGGAAATCTTTTTATCTTTCTAATGAATATTTATAGTCGAATTTATCTTATGTATAACCCCATATTAAAAATGATTTACTTATTAAACTTTGATTTTAACTATTTTAACCCTTCTTTAAATAAATTAATAATAAATGTCCTAATCTAATCCAAGTGGGCCTAAATGGTCATATTTTATTCCTAAGTTTGTTTTTGGTCGAATTACACTTGTCCAATAGAATTAGGACATGTGTTAGGGTAATATTAATATCATATTTACCCTTAGTTACCCTATTTACTATTAACCGTGGTAAAAAAAAGTAAAAAGTTACTATTCACCAAAAAATTATTTTCATCTCATTGAACCACATTTTAGTCCTTGATATTAACCGTGTCTCTCGAATTTTCGAAATTCCATTCACAGAAGCGGTAAAATTAAGTTTTATGCAAAATTCAGTTTTTAACCTACCACTTAGTAGTTTCACTATTCATCAAAAATTGATAGTTTTCAGAAAAATACCAAAATTTCACCCTAGGCTAATTTCGATATTCTGAGTCCAAAAATGAAGTCCATTTTGAAAAATAAAATTTATAAAATTTCAAAAAGTGGTTATTACTATTCATAACGGCTAGTTTTAATAATATTTTAATAGCACATCGTTGTTTAGTGAAACTCGGTATTGCGTATTACACACGCTATCGAGGAAGGTCGCGATTGCGTGTAATGCAAGGCAAGACAAGGATGCGTGTTGTGCAAGCTCCTTTTGGTGTAGCGTACAACACAAGACATTAATAAAATTAAAAAGAATATTTCTTTATAAAATCTTGGGCTGTTACATTCTACCCCCCTTAAAATGAATTTCGCCCTCGAAATTCGTCGGGGTTATAAATGGTTTATTATTCGAAAGTTTCTTTAATAAAAACCCACATCGTAAAAAGGAATATCAAAACCCATCTTTAAAAACAAAAGTATGAAACGTAACGGTTACCCAAATAAACTAATCATTGGGTTTCCACATAGGTGAAAATATGGATATGGAAGAGAAATCTAACCATCATGTTCTGATGGAGAGTGGTAGAGAACATGGCTATGGAAAAGCCAATAATCACAAATCCATAAATTTGTGACGATCTAAGGTACCATCCGATTCATCAGGTATACGATCACTAGGACAACATTTTTGGTTTTCAAGATCATTTGCCTAAAGTTGAAAATTTGAATTAGAATAAATACTTACTTTATTTTGGTACAATCTCACTGTTGTTCGTGCCTTGAACAATTTCCACTTCATCTCTTAAATAAATGAAGTTGAATTTGTTATTCGTGAAGTGTTAGCAGATAATGTGATAGAATGACGGGTCATTCCATCTGTCTCAAACAAAAGGTTAGCAAAAATTATATACATAAGTCGATCTATAGTGAGATTAATCATATATGGTTCCTAAAATGGACTTATACTTCATATATCATACTGCTTAATATAATAAAACTAGTTTCTACTAAACAGGGACTTCCTGTAGGTCAGTGGTAGGCGATAAAGGCCAGTCGCATTTCAGTTGTGGGTTCGATTCCTACAGCCTTGTCCGAAGCGATGGGCTGTCGCCCGTCCTGCAGGTTGTCCTTTTTCTAAAACTACGTTACTATAACATCCCATCAATAATATCGAAAATCTTCTATCCTTAAACAATACTAACTTATGTCCAACATAATCCATTTCAATCTTTAGGCTTATCCATAATACTGCAGTCCACTCTCATAACATAGTGAAAACGATTACCAGAGATTTAATACCATCGTTGATCCCCATATATCATAAGATATGTTTTGTTGGTCACATTCTAAACATTCAAAGTCCTTAATCATGTATTCTCTTGAATACCTTAGTGAAAACATGAATGTAGTTAAAAGTTAACACTTTCCACATACCAAAATCCTCAAAATTATTTATACTCAAACCATGATATCACTTAGTCCTTATATCAATCATGAGCTCAAGAATACTGTCAAACATTTCATTTTCTCCTTATCCCTTCATTATGCGCATATCATCTACATTCCAAAAATATCTGAATAACCTTTCATGGATACTGGTAACATTAATCAGACAACAATGTAACAATCCTTACATGTCTCTTTATTCCATAGTACCATGAGATTACTTATACAACATTACACATGATAAACATGTAATCATTCCACTACATTCTTAAACCATTGACCGAACTTCAACAATTCTTTCATCTCACATATCATTGGTAGTCTCTTCATCATCATCCACATATATACTTCCCATACGACCATACTGATTATCTTCATGAGACTTTCCCTTAGGGCATTGGTTTGCATAATGCCCATACATTCCACATTTAAAACATTTAACCATTGTTGATGTCGTAGCAATACCATTATCCTCATCCCTAGTGTTAACTGAACCTTTTCCTTTGCACTTACTGGCTTTGTGTCCTTCTTTTCCACACCCAAAGCATCTTCCAGTTCCCTTGAAACATTCTCCTTGATGCCTCTTCCCACATGATTTACATAGGGGAAATTGAACTTTCTTTCCTCTATGATCATCATGGAACTCCATCTTTCTCTTATTAGTCGAGTCAGGAAACTTACCAAATTTTACTTTATTGATCATGTTGTGAGATTGTTGATTCGGCATAATGATGTTTGGACATCCAAATCCCATTTCATTTGGTTTCTCTTGAAGAATATCATTCCATTATCCATCATATCCTCCATTATTGTGAATCATCTTGTTTCCAGCCATTTTCTAAAACCCAAACAGAATAGTGTTAGATGCAAAAATCGTAATAAAGGGGGATTAACTTAAATATCTATCATCTTTGGTTTAATCTAATATCGTTACCATAGTTCTAGAACTATATCCTATACGTATTCTTATCCTTAGGGGCATCCCTAGACATACCTTAGAAATATCTCTAGGTATCTCACTAACGTTTTCGCATCCTAGTTTCCAAAGGTTGACTAAACCTTTCCTCTGATACCAACTGTAGAGACCCGTATCCTGACGTACATGGACATTACATTACATTTGCGAAATACTTATTACATAACAAAAACACACACTAAAGGATCGTAATAGTTTAGTGTCTTTGGAAACTCGGAACGTAATCTTCTAATCGTGGTGAAAGATCTTCAATATCTCCCATAAAGATCTTCCCTTTTTTTACCTAAAACCTTTATTTATATCCTGGGGAAAAGAAAACATAAAAGGGTGAGCTCAAATGCTCAGTAAGGGTATACAAAAGAAATAAAAATCATATCATATCTTTTTGAAAATCATAACCTGCAAAAGAGATCATAATATCTTAACATGGAACAAATCATAGAAGTGAAAATGAGATCACCATAATCATAACATGAAACTTGAAACTTTGTGGCATGCACACATAATCATGGAAAATCATTTCTTGTTAGTCATGACTCATTGCCAAGACTATCTTAGTGGACAAAGTCCCTTTCTGAATCGAGTAACCCTCGTTTCAGTCCTGTTTCACTGAACCGGTATAACCTACCATTTCAGCCATGTCTATCTCATGAGATATAAAATCTTTACCCAATGCATTGGAGGGAGATATAGGTCCCACCCATCTTATAATGAATCCTTTCTTATGTGTGCCACATAATCATAAATCATACATCATCGCATAACCCATGTAATAAAAATGGGATTCTTAAACAACATGACATCATAAAACCATTCATATAACATAAAGGAATTCATAAACATAATTCCATCACAACATATTCAAATCAATGTAATAATAGGGATAAAAACAGAACCCTTTTATTATCTTAGATGGAAAATAATTTTGATAAAATACTTGAACTCCATTCTTGAGGAAAATATCCTTTCTACTTCAAAAACATTTTTCCTTTCATAACATGTCATACAACTTTAAAATAAAAGAAGTTGATTAAAAATAAACTTGAAAACTTGTAAAGGAAGCTTCTTGGAAATAATGTTTTAAAAATCCATTCATGCCGTATAAGTTAAAAAGAAAACATTCTTCTTGTACTTTTGTCGGAAAAGTCAAAAAGTACCTCGTACGAAAAATGATAAAATATTCCTTTCATATCTTTTACTAAAAACTCTCCGAAGGGTAAAATAGGATTTAAACAATTGTAGGAGATTGGAAATGATATTACATATTTAGGAAACATGGATGTGGATGATAAAATACACCCCAGTAAATACTAAAGTATAAACAATCTCGTATAAAAATGAGATTGTGATATTTCCCTTACCTTAGGTCCAATTTGCTTCGTATGTGTCTGAACCTCCTGTATAATGATTTAAATAATGTCATTGACTTATTACAGAATCATATTCATTGTTATGATATCATATATGGTTCACTTATGACATTATATTACCCATTCTTTTGTAAATTCCATGTTAAAGAAGCGTTTTGGGTAAAATCGTTTCATTTATCGTAGGTGTTTTAACTTGTTGTTCTTGACATCATTATTACTTATATCATGATTTAATTACTTCCATAATATAAAAACTGATTTATATATCATATATATTCAGTATATATATATATATAATAGATAGATAAATAAAATGAAAAACACCGTTCATGGAGACGGTAGTCCGTACGTACGCATGAACGCTGTTTTTCTTTCCTTATTGTCTTGAAATGGAAGTAAGTAGATGACATACATATGTATATATATACATAAATCCAGTAGCTTTATAATGTCATATATTTCATTATTATTTCTTATATATACATTATAATCATTCTTAAATGGTTAACATGGAGAATGAATCTCATCGCGTCGTGGAGACGGTAGTCCGTACGTACGCACGAGCGATGATATCATTTCTATAAATATTGAATTGAATTGGAGTGGATTATACAATATATCAGAATCAATATGATGTTGTAATAACTATGTATAGTTATTCTTTACACCATTATACCCATCCATGTAAGGTGGCGGTGGAAAATAGATTACACCACGGCGTGGAGACGGTATTCCGTACGTACGCACGCGCGGTGATTTCTTTTTCTGTAGGATGGATAGATGGTGAAATAGGGTTGTTTCATACTTATAATAACATATCAGTATATGAGTGATACTGATGTTATTACTTCATAATGAAACAACCTAAGAAGAAGAAGTGGAAGAAGAAATAAAGATGAAATAATTGGTAACGGTAATTACCTCTTCTTTGAAGTGCCTCTTTGAGACCTCCTCTTAGGGAACTAGAATTGGTCTTTGAGGAAGACCAGAACCTCTAGGATGTTGCTAGAGAAGTGGAGAAGGGATTTTGGCAGGGGTTGGCCGAGCTTTAGTGCTCAAATTGGTGTGAGGAGGAGGGGGAGGAGGTGTCCTTTTATAGGGGAGGAGAGGGGCACCTTAGGAATATCTCAAAATATTATTTTATATTAAAGTCAAAATCGGTTTATAATGGTTCCAAAGGGTCTTATTTCTAAGCTAAAGTGGGGATGGGTCGAAAGCCTATCAACCAATAGAATTTAGACAAGTTTAGGATATTATTTTAACCTTATCAATTAGATTTAACTCTAAGTTAAATAATTTAACTTTTACCATGTCTTTTTGTTTTCTTTCACTATATGGTTAATACACTTACTATAACATGCCAAACGAACCCCAAATTGTTTATTATTAATATATATATCCTTATCTAAGTCATTTGGCCGAACCTTATATTTTTAGGAATACAATAACAATTAATAATATAATATTTGATTTAAAAACTATTTTGTGTCAATTTTGACACAATTTGATATATGATTTTTGTGAAAGTCATAACAGAATTAAATGTTCGAACCAAGTTGATTAAATCAACATTAATATATCATAGTAACCTAGAAAATTAGTGGAATTCATAAAAAGTCTTAAATTACATTTATTTTGGTATTTATATTATCAATTATGTCAATATTTCATTAATAAGATAATTACTGCATCATCTTTGTGTCATATATAAATTATATTATTTGATGTCTAAAAATTACAAATAAAATACAATCATGTAGGAAATCTTTTTAGCTTTCTAATGAATATTTATAGTCGAATTTATCTTATGTATAACCCCATATTAAAAATGATTTACTTATTAAACTTTGATTTTAACTATTTTAACCCTTCTTTAAATAAATTAATAATAAATGTTCTAATCTAATCCAAGTGGGCCTAAATGGTCATATTTTATTCCTAAGTTTGTTTTTGGTCGAATTACACTTGTCCAATAGAATTAGGACATGTGTTAGGGTAATATTAATATCATATTTACCCTTAGTTACCCTATATACTATTAACCGTGGTAAAAAAAGTAAAAAGTTACTATTCACCAAAAAATTATTTTCATCTCATTGAACCACATTTTAGTCCTTGATATTAACCGTGTCTCTCGAATTTTCGAAATTCCATTCACAGAAGCGGTAAAATTAAGTTTTATGCAAAATTCAGTTTTTAACCTACCACTTAGTAGTTTCACTATTCATCAAAAATTGAAAGTTTTCAGAAAAATACCAAAATTTCACCCTAGGCTAATTTCGATATTCTGAGTCCAAAAATGAAGTCCATTTTGAAAAATAAAATTTATAAAATTTCAAAAAGTGGTTATTACTATTCATAATGGCTAGTTTTAATAATATTTTAATAGCACATCATTGTTTAGTGAAACTCGGTATTGCGTATTACACACGCTATCGAGGAAGGTCGCGATTGCGTGTAATGCAAGGCAAGACAAGGATGCGTGTTGTGCAAGCTCCTTTTGGTGTAGCGTACAACACAAGACATTAATAAAATTAAAAAGAATATTTCTTTATAAAATCTTGGGCTGTTACAATACATTCACTTATCAGGTGCTAAAATTTTATTTATAATTTCATTTATGAGGTTTCGATTCATTTGGTTACTTTACTATTCATAAGGGTCATATTACTATTCTTATGGTCAAGTTATTATTTCATCGGTATAGGTTTCATATCATTTTGAAATACCTCTTATTTCATTCATAATTTATTTATAAAGTTTGTATTGTTTTATCTATGTGATTTTAAATTACTTATAATATATAAAATAAGTATAAGTATGGAAATATCATTGATATAATTCTTGGTTATTACATTCTCCCCACCTAAAGAAAATTCAACCTCATAATTCTCATATTGTCACCTCCAGAAAAAAGATTTATGTAGTTATTAATCATATGTTTCTCAAGACCCCACATTACATCTTCAATTTATTAATTTTTACTGCATACCTTTACCATACCAGTCGTGTGATTCCAAAACACTTGTTCGTTATTTTCTATAATATGGATAGGGTCTTCACTCTAAGATAAGTCAGTTTCCAATTCTATCCCTCGAGAAGTGAGTACATGTGTTGGGTCGAGAATGTAATTCCTTATCAAGGATATGTGAAACACATTTTTTACCTTATAAATGCTAGGTGGGATTTCTATATAATAATCCACAACTCTAATTATCTCTATAATTTCATAATTAACAATTTACCTTGAGCATATTTTCCCTTTCTTTCCAAATCTTAAAACACCCTTCAATGGAGATAATTTCAAGAAAACATGACTGCCCACATGAAATTCCAAATCCTTCCTTTGATTATTGGTATAGATATTTTTTCCTCTTTAAGATGATTTTATATGGTCTGAATATTCATCAAATTTACTATTGTTTCCTTCATAATATCTTAACATACAAGCTTCCATTCACCAACTTTATCGCAATATGTAGGTGTAAGACATCTATATTCATAAAATGCTTCATATGGATCCATATGAATACTATAATGGAATATATTATTATAGGAAAACTTTACAAAAGGTAAATAATGATCCCACATACCATTAAAATCCTGTGAGTGTGATCTCAACATGAATTATAAATTTTGGACTGTCCTTTCTAATTTCCCATCTGTTTGAGCCTAAAAAGTAGTACTCAAATGAAGCTCAGTATCCAATGATTTCTGAATACTTTTCTAGGATTTTGATGTAAATTATGGGTCACAATCATAAAAAATTGAGTGAGGAGCTCCATGATGTCATACAACAATATTAATATAGATACTTTCAATGTGATTCTGTGGAAAATCCTCCCTTATAGTGAGGAAATGGGAATATTTGGTAAGTCTATCAACAATTACCCATATTCCATCATTCTTTCATGGTTTTTTAGGAAATTTAGTTAAAAAGTCCATAGTGATATCATCCCATTTCTATGTAATAATAGGAATAGGTTTCATGACTCCTCTAGGATGTTGTCTTCTAACCTTCACCTATTGATAGCCTAAACATCTTGAAACATAATCAATAATTTCTCACTTCATATAATCCAACAAGAAATGTTCCTACAAATCATTATACATCATAGTGATACTAGGGTGCATAAATAAATTCAAGATTTGTAAATCATCCAAAAAATATTTTTTATCTTGGGGATAGAGGGAAGACAGAATCTTCTTCAGAATTTCTAAATTACATACACATAAAAAAAGTCTACCAACATCCCACCATTCACGAAATTAATTTTTTTTGAAGGTTCACATCATCAAACAGAAATAATTTAATTATTTCTAAATAATTATGTTTTTAGAACTATTGGGAAAATTAGTGATGTTTTCCCCTCCTTTGAAAATTTCCATGTCCATCCTCACTAGATCCATGTACACATGATCCTTGTCGATCATCATTTTGGTCAAAAACCCATGATACATCCTACTCAATACATATTCTAATTTGTTCACCTTCCATGGGTGGTAGTATAATGAATAATCATAATCATTGAGTATCTCAATCAATCACATTTTCATCCATTTTAGTTTTTCGGTGAGATGATATATTTCAAACTCTTGTGATCCATTTATATCTCACATAATTATCAATAGATATATTGTCTTCATATCTTCATATCATAGATTATAGCTTCTAACTTAAGATCATGATTAGGATATTTCTGTTCATGATTTTTTAACATCCTTGGTGCAAAGGTAATTAATCTATCATAATGTATAAGGAGACAACTTAGTCGACTATTTAATGCATCACAATAAATCACAAATCCACCATTCCATAATTGTAGAGTCAAGATCAGATCATTCAATAATATCATCTTTAATTCCTTAAAACATTATTTTCATTACTTTTTCCATACAAACATAACCCTTTTAAATGTAATCTTGGTTAACAAGTTATATAATCATGAAAATTTTAAATAAAACTCTTAGAGTAACCATATGATCCATCAAAACTATATAACTTGATTATGTTCATTGGTGGATGATATTAATGAATTGCCTTTGTCCTCAAAGGATCAAATAAGATTCTATCCTTGGAGAAATTATAACCAATAAAAGAAACTATTTATATCAAGAATGCACATTTTCTAATAATCTTTAGAATAATGTGAAAATGAATCTCATGATCATCATAACTTTTAAATTATAGTTGGATATCATCAATAAATACCATAATAAGTTCATCAAGATAATCCTTTAAAATACTACTCATTAGATCCATGAAAAAAGAGGGGTCATCAAATAGTCCAAAAGGCATTGTCGTAAACTCATATGATCGGTACCTTGATTGAAATGTTGTCTTTGAAATATCTTCCTTCCTCACCTGGAACTAAGGATATCCAGATCAAATTAAATTTTTTGAAAAATACTAGGCTTCATGAAGTGGATCTAATAATTCATCAGTTTGAGAGAGAGGATAATTTTTATTTATCAGCATAAAACTGATCTCCCAATATTTAATTCACATCATTATAGATCCATATTTATTTTTAATGAAAAGGGCATGGGATCACCTTAATGAAAAAATAGGCAAATTAAACACTTTACTACTGAACTCTTATTTTTCTTTCTTCAGGTCTACTAATTCCACTGTTCCCAGTCTGTAAGGATTCTTTGATATAGTCATTTTATCATGATTTTATTCAAAAGAATACTCAATTTCAAACTCCAAAGGATGTCTAAGTAATTACATTATAAATAGATCAATTTATTATTGCACAATATGTACATCCTCAATATGAATATTTCCTTACTCAACCATATATAATGTTTTCTCCCCCCCCCCAAGAATTACAATAAGTAGAGATACTGGGGGTGGATCTAGATAAGAATTAAATGATGAGTTTTCTTCCCAAATGGTATGGTATTATACATCATTAGCATAAATTTTAACTTCCTTCTTTTTGAAATATTTTCATATAAATAATTTTAAAGTCATTACATACCAAAAATTATATCAAATTCAATCATAGGTATGATGATATGGTTTGAGACTAAAGAAAGTATAGGTTTCATAAAGGGGACTGATCGACACATCATTGTTGCAGTGATACTTCCATTATGATTTTGGGCTGAAAACTCGTTTATTAAATCGAACTGAAAATGTATAATTTTCTTGGAAAACTACGAATATATAAAACTATTTGAAGACCTAGAATCCAATAATGGATTATAAAATTCTATGTAAATGATTAAAGTACCTTCCACCATATCATTAAGAACATCATCCTCAACAATTGTGATCACAAAAGCTTGTCATTTCCCCCTTGGCCTTCTCTGGGGAAATTTGTCCTTGACGTCTAGGACATTAATGTGAGTAAAGTCCCATAAATTTACAATTATCTCTTTGAGCATTAAAATATTTATTCTTTCGATTTCAATAATTGGCTTGGTGGCCTTCTTTTTCACACATGAAACAAACTCACATTCCCTACAGGCATGTACTAAGGTGTTTCTTCCCACAATTACTACAAGGTGGAAAGTCAACTCTATACTTCTTCCCTATTTCCATATTCCATTTTTCATAGTTTTCAGAGGCCCTCCACTTCTCTTTATTTCTTTTAAATTCATATGACTTAGATAATTCCATCTCTATCTTGATAGCACTAGCGACTATATGTTCGTATGATGATATAGTTTGGTATACTCATTCTCATCAAAAGAATGGTTTTAAAAAATTAATAAACCAATAAATCATACTCCTTTGGTTACGTATGTAGTCTATAACATGCCCTGCTAACCTTATGAATTTATTTACACACTTTGAAACATTCTAATCCTCTTTTTTTCACACTCAGAAACATCCTTTCCATATCCACCTGTTATTCACGAGGAAGTTATCTTTCAATGAAAAGATCATTAAATACACTCTATTCCATGTTTGATATTTCTTCAGCTTCCTTTCTGTTAGGAATCAATGTTCACCATTGATCTACATATCTCGAATGATGATAAATTTTCATAACAAGCATCTCCCTTTCGTTACATCCCAAGATGAGAAATATCTTTTCAAGGGAAATTATATAGTTTTCTACCACAAAAGAGCTTGTAGTCTCATTAAATGATATAGGTTGTTGTTGCATAATGTGATATGACATTTCATCTCCATTTTGTGGGTCAGGATGCTCTATATGGGTAAGTTTATTTTTCATAACATGATTTTGTTGTCCCATTATAGATATAAGTTTCTCAACACCAATCATGGATTTAAAACCAATATCATTATATGAATAAGAGGTAAATCCTTAGATGGTATTCACGTGATCATGTGATTTCCATTCCTTCCATGAGGATCCATTTCTAAATAATGGTGTAAACTAAAATATGTTATTAATAATTATTTATAATGTTGAACTAGAAAAACATATAACATTAATTGAAATTTTATGCCTGTCTATTCACATAATCATAAGTATGGTTTCTTTGGGGACATATTTACATTTTCATCCTTCATAATGGTTTGTAAAGAATATTTGAATTGTACTAAAAAATTATTAGGAATATATAACCAGGTGCATAGAAAGTCCCTTTGTCATGTACCAAGATACCTAGGGTTAGTCCTCAGACACCTTGTCATAGATGTTACCCGTAGGTACATTTGTTCTAGAGTCACATCAGCTTAGAGTATCCAAACAGGGATGTATTTAGAGAAAGATCCACATAATCTCTACCATAGAAAAATTATTGGATGTTATGTTATTATTATCCTAATTTTAATGGTCCGGACTTCTCTAGTCCATTCCTTTGTGAAAATGTGGTGTTTGAGGTGTTCTGGGAGGTCAATGTGACTTCGGGGTGCGATTGGGTGGACTTTTAAGGAAAGCTAAAGGGAAATAGCTTTCACACGGTTGGCAGACAGTTTGCCAAACCATGCGGCCAAACCATGCATGGATGGTTTTGGAGACAGTGGCTAATGCACGGTTAGCGCACTGTTTGGCTAACAGTGCCGACTAACCCTGCAAGGAGTGTTTGACGAGGTTGAAGCTAACACACGGTTAGCACACGGTTTGTCAAACCGTGTGGACTAATTATCCAGGCACTTAAATCTAGATTCTAAAATTCTAAATCTTACCCGTTTTGACTCTAAATGGAATTTTTAAGCCCCTAACCGGCCGTAACACGAGATTACCCTCCCTTAAAGGTAGAAGAACATCTCCCAAGCGTTTTGGAGGCAATCTGAAGGCTTTTCTTGGCGAAACGGAGATGGTTTCTTGAGTTATGTGATCGTTCTTGTTTGGGTTCTTAGATATACTTAGATCTACTCCTCATCTTCTATCTGTTTCATAGATCTACACCCGTTAAGGGTAGATCTATGTGTGTATATGTTAAGTATGATGATTTTTGGTCTTGTTTGTGTTAGAAGAAGTGATATAAGTCGGATTCTTGGAGAATCAATCTGGATTTTTCGTGCGTTCTTCGTTGTTAGGGTTTTTATCAAAAACTTTTTCGGTAGGGGATTCGTTGCTTCTCTATCTTTTACATGTAATCGTATTGTTAGCATGTTGAATCCCGCTAAAAGATAATGGAATTTACTAAAAAAATAATTTGAACTAGATAAAGAAATTGTATCAATTGTATGTTATTTCCTCATGTTTGGATAGATAGTGTGATATCTATTATTTCCTTTCTTAGTAGTTGTTCTTGGTTGAAATTGGTAAAGAACGTAAATCGGGACTAATTGATATTTTTTTGGATAAAGATAAAGAGGCATGTGAACGAATCTGGTTCCTGTTGAAATTTTATGTTAATCAAATTGGCATAGAAAGCATGTATAATCTTTTGTGATGGATTACTGGTTAAGTTCCCTATTTTGGAACCAATGGATTAAATCTGTTAATTCAAGATGTCTTAAATAATGTGATTGCTTGATAATTCCTTGAAGGTTTCTGAGTTACCCTCTTGTTTGTTGAAAGGGCCATAACCCAATTTATGTGATGTTTTATTTCTAGCTTCTTGTGATGTGATGTGACCATGGAGGGGTGTTGTGATTTTTGGAGGCATAGAGGCCTTTTGGTTGTGGCAGTGGATGACTACTAGAATGGAGAGATGCATCGCTTTATGCATGTGGGTGTTGGTGAGGACAACAGGGGTGATGGAATGGGATTGATGTGATTGTTGGATGTTTATTGATTCTTTGGTTGTTTATCTGCTTTACATTTCACCACTACTCAAGGTAGCTGGTCTTTCTTACCCTTCATCCGAAGGAGGTGAAGACAAGTGGGGTATGCCACGTTCTTTCCATGTTTAGCCTCTCAAGGGAGAATGGGTCTACTCTCTTAATATAGGTGGGAAATAATCAATGGGTAGTACATATACTCACCAGGTTTATCCCCTTCTGTTTAGTAGCATATGATTCTTTTCTTGAATGCTTGAGAATATCGGGAAGTAATTCTATAATGAATGGTTGAATAAATTATTTTCACCCATGGGGTTGGATTTTGTTTAAACATAATGATGAAGTTGAGAACTTTTGAAGGGACAGTGGAATTTTTGGATGTGGTGTTAATGGAATTTAAGGTGGAATTTTTCATGGTTATTTAATGTGTAGGTAATTAATTAACATAAAGTGGAATTGATGAAAAAGTTAATGCAGTAATCTAATGAAGTTATTTAATTGGTTGTGTGCTTATAGGATACCTAGTCTTAGAAATAGCATCCCAGAGTCTTAGAGACGTTAGCTACAGTAGATACTAAGACTAGGTTATGCACATAGTGTGGTTGTGAGTTATAATATATTCTATACTTTTTGTGTTTCTATACGTTAATCCACCCTATCAGTAAGGGAAACTGACATCCTGGGAATTCTGAGCCCTGGGGGTGTGTTTTCCCCAACATTCTGGTGGGAGGGTGAATGGCTGACTACCCCCTTTGACCCCACTCTCTTCTCTTGGTAGATACTAGTGCGATTTGGCACATCGGTTTGTTTTCCCTATATATTTTTGTAGAGGGAAGAAATGTCTTGTGGTTATTCACATAAATATATTCTGGATATAGTTTCCTATGGACTACTATAGGTGTGACGTGTATAGGCTATGATGGCTTGAAGATCCTTACTCAGTGTATGGGCTGTAATGTCTTGAGGTATAATACACGACATATGATACACGTTATGTGAGCTGTGGTGGCTCCCAAAAACTACTTGGTTACTTATGGTTGTGGGGATGGTGTGGTGCTCACCCAGGTGTCTACGGGAAAGCCTTTTTGGTGCACATGGTGCAGGTTGTGGAGCATAGCCCAGGTGTCTGGGGGAAATCCATTGGAGAGAGATGCACAGGACGTATGTCATTGGGGAAAATTGGCAAACCTGTGGGGAATTAGTAGCGGGGTACCCTATATATTATTTACTATATGATATATTCTTTTATGCATTTCTTTGTGGGAGTATCCATGGTGAGGTTGGGAACTTAGTATACCGGTTTAAGAGATGAGTGGGTTTCACTTTTTGTTCACTGGGCATTAGCATGATTTATTTACTTTTGCACAAGAGTATTCGGGGAGGATCCTATTGAGAATACTGTTATACTCACCCTACGTATATCTCAAAAAAAATTAAGGTCACTTGGAGTAGGTTTGAGATCAAGATGGTTTCTACTAGCTTGTGGTTGTAGGATCTGTCCAGGCTTGTGGTTGATACTATTTTTACTTTATTTTGGGTACTTGTAGTTTTTACCTTTTCAGTTGTAGTACTTTTGCATTCCATTACATAGGTGCACTTGGTTTTCTTTTATATTCAGTTCTGATTTGGAGATAGTTGGTGTTTATCTTATCTCTCTCTTCCGTATGTGTTCTATTTGAGGGTAATTCCTCCCATTTGTGTGTTACTATACCCTCAGTGCTAGTCGCCATCCCGGGGCCTACTGGAGGTGGGACTCGGGGGGTCATTATCTACCTTCTCACATTGTCGGCCCAGGAGGGGAACACATTTTGTGGAGGGGGTCGTGACACTAATAGTCTATCTTAGGGTTTTGTTTCCTAATATAATTTTTATAAATCTAGTTTTCCAATGTTTTTACTAAACATCCTTAGATACCATCTATAAATACCCCCACACCAGTTCCACAAATATTGTTTCTTACATCATTACATTATCCTAGTAATCACGGAAGATGTATCCTGAAGGATTGATTAGTTTAGAAGTTTAGGAAAACCAATAACAAATTGAAGTTTTACATTAAATATTTAAAAGTAAAACAATAAAGTGATTCCATTATAAACATCTATAAGTCCTACATTATTTCTGGAATTCAGTCATAATTTTCATCATCGCATCCGGGGGAAAAATAAAACCTAAGAAAAAGTGATCTCAGATCATCAGTAAGATTAAATAATATAAAAAGATCATAAATAATAAGGCATGGGGAATAACTAAAAGTACACATTCCATTAAAACAAAATCTTGAACATGATAAGGCAGGAATAAAACATGATTAAATAATTCCATAATAAAACATATGCCTAGTTATTATACTAGTCCAATATCCACATTGACTATCAATAACTAGTTTCGTAATGATGGAATCCATAATGCGGGACATCATAACCATATATCCAAGGCCTCATGCCAAGCCCATAAATAAATGGGTAAAAACCCAATCTAGTTTCTCTCATGAGACATGCCGATGCACCAAGGGCCTATAGTGCACCCCACCCAACACATACTAAGTATAATGCATCCCTCATATAAAATTGGTGAAACATAATAAATATATACATTCAAATTTAAAATAAAATATGAAATTTCAATAACATTCCTCAATTATTAAACATAATCAATATCCATTCAGAGTAATAAGATGAATGGTATCAATATAGAACATCAATAGTCATACTAATAAAAAACAATAAATAAATATGTTATATTTTTTCATTAAATACTAATCACAATTATACATAAGAATCAACTAGGGTGTTGAAATAGATGAAAATACCCTTATGAAGTCATCAATGAAATCTTGAGACAAATACAATTTTTTTTGGAAAATAAGACTTCTTTAAAAAAAATATTCTCCTAAAATAAGTAATTAAATAAGTTATTTTTATGTAACAAATTTAGTGATTTTAATAAAATGATTTATTCTATAAACAGATTATATCGTGCACTTGAAAATAAGAAAGAAATTTATGAAGTTCCCTTTAATCGGGCTTGATATTCATGAAGAATTGAGATAGATCCTTATAAAACATGTAAATCCCCATTAAAGAAAGAAGTGTTGTGATTGGTAAGAATATAAAGAAAACATAAAAAAAATAAATAGGATTACATAGGAAGAATTTATAATTTAATTGGTCTAAAATTTATAGAAATAGTAATCCTGAATGAAAAATGGATGTTCAAGGGGAAACCCTTACCTTACGTCTGAATGTGTTCTGCACTTGACCTTAAGGCCATGGAATATTAAACTGGACACAATAATAATTTAACAAAGAACCTATCAGACATTTATATAGTTTATTAAAATTTTATTAGGTTCATTTATGGCCATTTTTATATGTTATAATATTTATTTTTGTCCTTCCAGAGAATATGTTTCTTTAATTTTCATGATTGGTTCGCTGGATTATAATTAATGGAGATCATATAAAATGGGTATATATCCCCCAAATTTTTATTAATGAACATTTTTTTTAATTTCTATTATTTATTATTTTGTTTTCGTATATGATGATGAATCATTAGGTGACATGTTAATGATATTCATTTAGCATAATTATGGTGGTTTTTCGATCACAACAAACTATTTTTGTTTTATAATTTATTGTATTATATATATGAGAGTTACAGAACATTAAATAATATATAATATATATTTTATTATCAGCTTAAATTATAAAATTGGTTTTATTACCACCATTTATGGAGAAACTAATTAATTAAATTTCATCATCCATGAAGGTAGTAAATCGGCACCTCTTGAATGATGATATCATTTTTAAAATATAATTGATAGAGATAAAGTAGATTGATAATGGATATTAAATTAACATTATATCACTCCGGTATATATATAATACAGGATTTATCCTAATAATTTTGATAGAGGATGTGGGGAGAGGATAAGAAAAGAAAATAAATTGAAATGAAATTAAAATAATTAGGAAGAGGATTTACCTCTTGAATTATCATACTTGAAATACTCATTATGGAAATAGGATATATAAATTTTGTAAGAAAGAGAGCACCTGGATGTGGGGGAGATATTAGGGAAGAGTATTTTGGTAGGATTCTGACAGGGTTCATGGCTTAGAGGTGTGAGGAGAAGAGTGGGATGGGGGGTATTTACAGTGGAGGAGGCATGTGGTATTTTAATATCTTATTCATTTTTTTATTGTTTTTGATCAAGACAATGAATAGTTTTAGAATATCATCAAAAATACTAAAATAATGAAGGAAATTATGATATTTGAGTGCTTACATTATGCTTGATGTTTTTAATTCATATATTTGTATTATAGTTAAAATATCATGATTTATTATATTACACTATTTAACACAAATTCAACTATTTTAAAAACCTAAAAAAGTAACCATAACCATTTTTTAACATGTAGAATTAAAAAATAGACTCCATTTTATCCATATCAATTTTAAAATATGTGAAATTTTATTTTAAAATAAAATCATTATTTACTCAAAAATTATAGATTTTAAATTGAAAACTGATTTTATAACACCTTAAAAATTAACCTAAGGACACATAAAAGGACTTTAAAATAATAAGACAATAAAATTTTAATTTATGCAAACATTTTTATGAAAATATATTTTATTTTTAATCATTTTTATTAATTATAAAATTGTATTTAAATGTTTATGACGTACAAAAACTGAAACACTTAAATATTAATTTTAAAATATTCATTTCTTATACTATGCTATAATTATACCATTTTATCACTTTTTATATGCCTAAATTTTATTTATAAATTCATTGGTGAGCTTACTATTAATTAGGCTGATTTACTATTCATAAGGGTTTGATTATTATTCCTAAGGTCAAGTTACTATTTAATCATTATAGGATCCTTAACTTCTATAAATTCCTCAAATTTCATTCAAAATTTATTTATAAAATTTGTATTGTGTTCTCTATGTGGTTTTATGTAGTTTTAGGTGGTTTATTCTATGTAAAATAACTACAAGAAATAAATATCATTGATAAAATTCCGGGTTGGTGTAAATTATATGAATTTAATTATGAAAAATGGAATCTATATTTTGAATCACAGTAATTTATAATGTATAATAAGTTCTAAATAGTTTTTGACCAAAAATATTACTAAATTTAGTTAAAAATTATTACAGCGATTAAGGTAAAATAAATCTTAACAATGGATCAGACCTCAAACTTAAGGGCTAAATTGACCTAAAAATAATTCAAAAACCTATTGTAATTACATATTTCTACCATATCATCTTTTGGATATTATTATTTTTTATTATTTTATCCAATTTAAACAGGAAAAACATTGGTTGAATTCCCTCTTTTATAAATTTACAAGAATTTCACTCCTCCTTCACTATGAAAATGAACTCACCCCTCATAGTTATACACACCTCTAAAGATATTTTTATCAAAAAAACTAAACCGAATACACTCCAAATATAAATCACCTCATTCTTGAAGCCTAAATTTGGGCATAATGCAACTTGTTGAAGACTTTTGGTATAAACCCAAAGGACTTTTTTGAATAAGATGTAACATTCTTCAACGATCTCTTTTGTTTCATTAACTTCTCCACCAAAAAATTAATATTTATATCTTGATTATTTAATAGAATATTTATATTAAATATAATGATATTTTTTTTAATATTTATACTTACACTTTCACAGATGTCCATCAAATGGGATAGATAGTCATCATTCGTGTTTACGAGAGACTACAGCCTTGAACACCTATGTGATCCATTCTTAAAATTACCACCTTTAAAGGCTATAAATACTGATGGATTTATATTTTATATATTATATTTAGGATATTTAAAAAAAATTATTCTTCTATAATTTTTATATAACACATGATTTTATGCTTTTTATTTTGTGGGAATACAATAACATTGTTTTTGGACATGTGGACTACCACCTCCTCAAAGCAACGTGATTCGTTCAAGCTATACATGGAATATATAAATAATGATTATAGTTCATATATTTTACATATTTGGAAAAATTATTATACTATAAATATAACATATATATATTCTATTTACTTTTCATTCATTTAAAATGATAAGAAAATGAAAACGTTATTCTTATGTATGTTCGGCCGACCATCTCCATGAACAGTGTATTTCATTTCCAATCTCTAAATATTATGGGTTATTATAAATAAATATATAATGAATATATATGATTATTAAATAATGTTTTAAAATCTGGTGATCATGAAATCCTGATGGACATAAAAAGAAACAAATAACAATTCAAAACATACTTAAAAACATGACAATTAACACCTGAAATGATAAAAATAATGAAATATTGTTAAAAATGGGTAACAAGATACTATAATAAAATAACATATCACATTATAAATATTATTATGGTTATGTTATTAGTTATATACGGATTTAAAACCATTATATAGTAAGATAAAATATGTTCACCTCAAAGAAAACGTAAGGTAAGTGACTTCATCTCAATTTCCATTCATTGAGGCATACTTTATCATTGTGCACCTAATTTCATATAAATAATGTACATAATGAAAATATGAAATGTAATATCAGGAAAAAAATCTTTTTTCATGTTATTTTTAGTTTGAATTTGAATTATTTCATTCATAGATATTATAAATTAATGTTACCAAGTGGTAGATAAATTTCATAACTCAATTGCTTTTTATTGAGTTATATTACTTACTTGTTGTCCTTGATATTATATTATTATATTTATAATCACTTTTACTATTTATTTATTTATTTATCTACACTTAATTATTTTAGATTTATAGTTGATAAACATAATCAAATCGATGATCAATTTTCACTTCAATGTTAGCGTGATTTTAAAGGGTTTTTCACAATCTCATTCGAATCGAGATTTCCTATTATTAAAATTTCATTACCCTAATTTATATGATCATTGATAAATAGATCAATAAATTTTATTTTCCTCTTTTTATTCATGACCTTATTCAAGTAATATTACCATTTTTTACTCTTTTTTACTATAAATGTACTTGAAAATGAAATTATAAAAACCAAACTTTATTTCTCTATTTAGTTGGAGAACATTTTTTCTTATAAAAAACTTGTTTACTGAAAATGTTTTAAAAATATTGTAAATATTTAAATAATTTTTTACTAATGTAACTTTTAAATTTTTTTTCTTTTACTGTTTTTTTTTTTCAATGTAATATTCATTTCACTTTCCGAACAAGGTACTTTTCTATCCTTTTTACTATGTAAAATCAATGTTCTCCTTACATTGTGTTGTATATATGGATTTACCCGTTTTTATTTTGTTGAAGATTTATTTGAAATTTTAAAAGGACTATTTTAAAGATTATGATTTTAAAATTTGAATTTCAAAGAAAATTATTTTAAAAATAAATAAAAATCAAATGGATATTTTTATTCTATATGGTTCTTGGTTTATTTTTTCATGGATAGTATTATCATTCACTTCCTTGTTTTTTTTGTAGTACCCTTGAAATATTCACATTACTATGATCATTGGACATTGAACTTCCTCTAATTATCCACATAAATTATAATGGAAATGGTAGTTACCAAAACCTTATACTATTTTAAAATATAGTAATTAATAGATATTTTTTAATTATCTTGGAAAATAATGATAAATATGTATTTATTAATCAATACGTGTATTTGATGAGGAAAATTATTCATTAATTAAATTTATTGTTTGATATATGTGGAATGATTTGGACATTCACTATCTGAGTTGGGGACTTGTTAATGGAAGCCCCTTGATGCAGCGATAGTCTGATGTGATGAAATATGTTGGAAATGAATCATTCATGTTTTTTTCCAAGATGAATATATGGGTTTCTACCAAAAAATTTAAAATCACTTGAGAATAGGTCTTGGCGATAATGGTATAATGTTCCTGGGAAACATGAATACTTGTAATTAAGCATTGCCTTCATTTTAGTTATTATTATCCATGATATTTTTTTGTTTGACCTTATCAGTGAATTTATTTCATTCTCACTTCATTAATTAAATGTCATGTGTTTCATTTATTATGTATGCCTTATTGATTATGCCTTATCCACATATTTAAATGGTATGTGTTTTCAATTATTTACCTTGCCACATTGTTTACGCACTTCCTTCTCAGTTTATTGATTCCATAGAAGGTGTCTTCATCTATTACTTTTCCATATTATTATTCTCATTGATCCATTATTACTTACACTATTCGTAATCCTTACTGAACATTTGATCTCACCCTTCTTTGGATTGCTTCCCCAATAATCCAAAAAAAATTCTAGGAAATATATTCATGGATATAATAAGTGGGAATAAATTAATCCTCAAAAGAAAAAAATATTTTGTAATTATTTTATTCATTTGTAATACATGAATCATGTATGTACCTGGTTTACCATTACTACCAAACTGGTCCATCTTCCAGGCTACATTTCCATTGAATAATGCCAATGTAATGGTATTAGACACTTTCTCTTAGATTACTCAGGTCAATGCAGTATATTCGGTATCAAATAAAGTTTAGTAGCGACCATGGGAACTAGATTTAGGAAAACAGAGATTAATGAATATAACCCTAATATAAACATTGCCGAATAGCATTGAACCACATATGTATTTATTAACTTAAGATTTATAGATACCGTTACAATATTATGAGATTACGGTTTATAATAAGTTCTATTTATTAATCATATAGTTTTAGGATTTATTTGATGGAATCCTACCATGAATAAGGATATTTTGGAATAAATTTTGGGTAAAACAACTCATTAGTTTAGTAAATGTTTTAGTGGGAAATTATTTGTGGGAAAATTTCTTTACATTTTAGAGATATGATTTTAAGTTATTGATAACCATTAGTTTTATTATTATTATTAATTAAATTCTTATAATAATAAAATTAGATTATTAGGCTTTGAAAAAAAATATTTTTTATTGAAAACAATAGCAAAATGGTTATTAAATGATTAAACATTAAAGATGTCCAACATATTTATTTTTTTAAATTATATTAATATGGATTATAAAAAGAAAAACACAATAGTAAGTGGGGAATAAACCTATTACTAAAGGACTATAAGGGGTTTACATCAACCACTATCATGCACGATGTCTTTGTTAAAGTATAAATATATTTAGTTAAACACTTTGATGAATAAATATTAATAATGATCTAGTTGGGTTTCTTTTTAGGTTTAGATAATAATGCATTAACGATATTGTATTTCAGGAATAGTTAGAGACAAATATAATGAATTTTAAATCTTTTATGGGCCTTAAGATATATTAAAATTGTATTTTGGGGCTTCAGGAATAAAAAAAATCATTTTAGGATAACAATTTAATGGAATAAATGGTAAATTAGAATTTGATCGAAGAAAAACAAAAGTTTGCAAATTAAATTATAAAATTGAAACATAGATACTTTGTATATTTTCTTATATTCTTATGGAGTAAAATAATTCTACAATATTAGGTAAATGTCCTCAAAACAAAAATGTTACCCTACAACATTCATTTTTGTTCAACCAATGGTTTGTGAAATCCTAACCAATTTATGTGTTCGAGGCCTAAACTTTACATTGATCAATCACTTTTTTATCAATCACTCCAATCACCCCTATAAATATTTACACTTTTCTTCTATGTATGTATCTCCACACTCAACTAATCCTCTAATATATATAAACCTAGTTATATATTATTTTATGTGACCATTGTACTTATCTTTATATCTTATTAATAAGATATTTTATTAACTCTTCTCATGGTGTTGTATTTAAACAAAATAATTTTCAAATAACAAACCATATATTTAAAAGATTATGATTAAATTTTGAGGACATATTTTATTTATGGTGGAGAGAATGTAACAGACCAAAAATTCAAAGAGATTATATTTTATTCGATAGATGTATAACACACAACACCTATCATAGGAATAAATATAACCAACTTTATAGTATATTTATTATTTTAAAAAAAATTAATATATTCTATATCTTATAATGAACAAAATACAGAGTTAGCTTTCATTGCATGCAATAACAACTTTATTGGATGACTTGGGTTACATGCAAGATCAAGTTTCACCAAACCAGATTATATTATTAAATAATTATTATCTAATATAATAAGATATAACGTAGTTATTAAATTAGTAGTAATGAATTGTATTAACTGACTTAAGATAATATATATAATGAATTGATAGGTTACCAATTATTTATAAATGAATATAAAAACAAAATGAATATAATAGAAATTTGTTTATGCTCACAATGGTGTCTTATTCAATTAAATTAAATTAATTAATATTTTGAATGATATTAATGAAATATATATTATATATTCAATAAAATAATTTTTATATCAAACAAATATAGTTTATATGTATAATATAAGAATAAATGTTTTTTTAGAAATCAAAATTTTATTTCTCTATAATGTAAATTTTCAGCCTTTTAATGGTGTTCTTATTTCAAATAAAATTTTTGAGAATTTTATAAATTTTATATCTCAAATAAAATATAATTTTTTAAATGTGAATGTAAAAATTATATTAGGTTGAATTTTTTATTATTTTTCTTGGAAATTCAATTTTTTTAATGAATATTGAAAAATACTATATTTTAATCAAAAACTGAATTTTGGACTCATTTACTTATATAGTTAAATTGTTTTATAAATTTGTTTTAAATTAAAATTAGATCAATTATACATAAATTAAACCAATTTAAGTCATTAGAGTAAATGTTTCAAAAAAATTGGATATTAAAAGATTTCAAAGGTTTCAACATTTTTACTTTAAAAAATCTTCTTTATTGCCCCGTTTTAGGGATTAACGTTAAATTAATTTTTAACACTTATTTTATTGGAATTTGGAATAATGGATTACATATATAGAATAAATATAATTTATGATTTCAAATAAGTTCAATTTTATACCCAAAATATTAGTGAATGCAAAAAAAAATTAATTATAGCGATTAAGGAAAAATTAATCATAACAAATGAAAAAACATTACAATTAAAAGAAAATATAACCTTTAAACATGAAAAAACCCTATGGTCTATAAATATTCTTAATATATACTCCCTTTTATATAATTCATACTATTATTCATTCCACTTTACATGGTAAAACATGGGTGTAATTCCTTCTTTCTAATATTTACAAGAATATCACTCCTCCTCCACTTTAAAAGGCACTCATCCCTCCCACATATTAACACCCATAAATCAATTTTTATCATCCAAAATCATACCAAATATGATAACAATATCCCTACCCTTGTTATATAATCCTCAATTTGGTCATAGAGAAAAACAAGGATGTTTTTTGTTACAAACCAATAGGAGTCACCTGAATAAAAGATAACATTCTTCAATGATCACTTTCGTTCAATTTACTTCCCCACCCATTAAAAAATTTTATATCATGATTATATAATAAAAAAATTATCTTAAATATACTGATATTTTTTTATGATAATATTTTTACCTAAAATTTCACACACATTCATCAAATTGGATTTACAATCATTATTCATGTGTGTGGCGGAATACCGCCTTGCAAACGATGTCGTTCATTCTTCCATTTACCACCTTTAATGGTCAAAAATAATGATGTATTTATAGTTTATATATGATATTTATGATATTTATGATGTCATTCTACTTGTATAATATTTATATAACATGTAACAATATGATTTACATTTAGTGGGAGTACGATAACTTCATTTGTGGATGTTTGAAGTACCGCATCCTCAAAGCGACGTGATTCGTTCAAGGTATACATAAAATGTATAATGATTTATTTTAATTAAAATATGTGATATGTATGATATAGTTATTATAATATAATAATATACATTTATACTTTTTAATATTTATTCTTATAATACAAAATGAAAATGAAGGTTTTGTTCATGTGTACAAATGGATTACCGTGTCCGCGAACAGTGAATTTCTTTTCTTATCTCCAAAAGTTATGTATTATTATAAATACATAAATAATAAATATATATTATAGATAAGTTATTTTTAAAATTATGGAAATAACTATATCATGATCAACATAGAAATAACAAAAAATAATAAGTCAAAACAGGATTAAATAAACATGACAATTAACACATAAAATGATGAAAATAAAGAAAGAATGTTAAAAAATTGGAAATAAGATATTATAAAAAAAATGATATTATAAATTTTAGAATGTTTAAGTTATAATTTATTTAAATTATTAAATCAAAATCAAGAAGCTTTTGGACGTTCACCCGAAAGGAAACTCAAGGTAAGGGACTTCATCTCAATTTTCATTCTTTGATTCAGACATTATCGTTGTGGACCAGATTTATTATATATAGTGTACAGAAATACACTTTGACATGTAATATCATGATTAATACATTATTAATTGTAGTTTGTGTTTCAATTTTACTTACTAAATATATGGAGATTTAAACATAAAGTTACCAAGTGGTAGATAAATTTCATAACTCAATACCTTTTAATTGGGTTATATTACTTCCTCATTGTAATTAATATTCAATGATTATGTGTATAAAATATTTTACTATCTATAGATTTATTTCAATGTATTTTACTTTTATTTTATTTTGATACACATAATCAATTCATTGATCAATTCTCACTTCACAGTTATGACTATTTGAGTGGTTTATTTCACTATCTCGTTCTAATCGAGATTACCTATTCTAGAAATTACATTAAAGGAATTCATATTATTATTGTTTATTAAAATAATTAATTTCATTCTATTCTGGTTATTAATGAAATTTCCCAAATAATAGTTACATTATTAAACACTTTGGTATTTAAAATTCCTTAAATTTTTTTTTTAAAAACCCGACTTAATTTCTCTACTTTGTTGGAAAATCAATTTTATTCTAAAAACAGCTATTCTATAAGAAGGTTTTCCAAATTGATTTTAACCATTCAAAAATCATTTATTAAATTCCTTTTTACCATTTTTTTCTTTTACAAAAGTTTTTAATTAATCTTCTTTTCACTTTCCAAATGAGTCACTTTCCTATCCTTTTTATCGTTAAAAATTAATGACTTCTTTAACTTATACAACATGTATGGATTTAACCACCATAAATTCTTCAAAGATTACTTTTCATGTTCAAATATATATTTTTTAAATAAAATAGTTTATAAATAGTAATTCTCAATGAAAATTATTTTCAAAATTAAAAGGATATTTTCATTAATAATGATTTCAAAAGGAAATTTTATAATATTTCCATTCATCAACGAAAAAACCCCATTGTTTATAATCCATATGGGATATAGTGTATTGATATAATCTTTATTCTTCCTTTAAATGGTTTTTATTTATTTTTCCCAATATTTTATTGACATTCACCTCCTTGGTTAATTTTTTAGTCCTAGTGAATTATTCACATTCCATTGATCATTAGATTTAAAATTTCCCCTAATTATCCATATAATTTATCATTTATATGAACATTTCATAGACTTTATACCATTTTTACATATAGTAATTTATTTTAATTTAATTTTTTTATCTAGGGAAATATTGATAAATCAGAATTAATTACTCAATATCAATACTTTATAAGGTTCATTGTTCATTAATTAAATATATTATTGGATATATGAGAAATGATTTGGACATGCACCATATGGTTTGTGACAAGTTAAATGCAAGAACCTCAATGCATTGGTAGTATCTTGAGAAAAAATCATTTGCAGAAAAACCCTTAGGGTTTGTTTCCAAGAAGAATAGATAGGTTTCAACCAATATATTTATACTGTCTTAAGAATAGGTATTAACAGTAAAGATATCATGATAATGGGAAATAGGAAATTTGATAATTCAGCATTTCCTTTATTTTAGTTATTATTTACCATGATATTTTTTCTTTTCCACAATCTATAAATGAATTTAAATAACACTTAATTTATTAAATGGCATTGTTGTAGTTATTTTTCTTTTTATATTTATTATTTGTTATAAAATTATTTAAATGGACTCTTTTTTGTTATTCACCATTCTATATTGTTTAAGTTCTCTCTTATCAGTTTATTTATTACATGGAATGGGTCTTCAGCTATTACCTTTCCATATTGACTATTCTCATTGATTCATTTTTGATTCAACTATACATAAATCTTACTAATAATTTGATCTCATCCTTATTTTTTTCCTTCCCCATGAATCCAATATGTTTTCTAGGAAATATATTCAAGGATTTACTAAGTGGGAATTAATTTACCCTTAAAATAAAAAAATAGTAATTATTGTATTCATTGGTATTACAAGACTCTTGTATGTATCTGGTTTACCAAGACTACTAAAAAGATCATCCCTTCAGGTGGCCTTTCCATGTAATCATGTAAATTTAATGGTAATAGACACCGAATCAATTATTACGTGGGTCATGGCACGAAAATTTTGGTCTGGTATAATTATGTGTATTATGAGTAAACCCAGCCTAAGGAAACCTCTATAAAACTAAGATTGATTTATTTTGAATTGAAATCTATTATAACAATTTTGAAGATCAAGACATTGAATTGGATGAATTCACATAAATGAAAATAAAGATTTTATTGTGTTAATTGGTCATCAAATATTTCTAAATCCTTTTTTTAGTAATGGATAAATCTTTAAAGAACCAATTTAAAAATGGATTTCATTGAAAATTAATATATTGACATAATCGTAATCTTATCAGTATAAGATAATGGGTGAAAATTATTGTTATTATGTCAAATCATCTCTCATTGTAATGGCCCAACTTCTCTGGTCCATTCCTTTGTGAAAATGTGGTACTAGAGGTGTTCTGGGAAGTCAAGGTGACTTGGGGGTGCGTTTGGGAGGACTTTTGAGGAAAGTTAAAGGGTAATAGATTTCTCACAGTTGGCACATGGTTTTCCTAAACCGTGCGGCCAAACCGTGCAAGGATGGTCTTGGAGGCAGTGGCTAATGCACGGTAAGCACACGGTTTGTCTAACCGTGCGGACTAACCATTTGAGGAGTGATTGTCGAGGCAGAAGCTAACGTATAGTTGGTGTACAGTTTGTTAGACCATGGAGACTAACTGTGTTGGCACTTAATGTTAGATCCTAAAATTGTAGATCTAACTCGTTTTTCCTTTAATCACCTCGTTTAAGCCCCTAATTGGCCATAACTCGGGATTACCCTTCCTTGGAGGTGGAAGAACCTCTCCCAAGCATTTTGGAGGCGATCTGGAGGTTTCTCTTCATGAATCGAAGCCGGTTTCTCACGGTATGTGATCCTTTTGTTTGGTTTCTTAGATCTACCAATATCTCCTCCTCCTCTTCTCTCGTCTTCTAAGATCTATGCCTGTTATGGGTTGATCTAGGTGTGTGGATGTCATTTGTGATGATATTTGGCATTGGTTGTGTTAGGAGAGGAGATCTAAGGAGGATTCATGGAGAATCGACCTGGTTTCCCAGGCGTTCATCAACCGTTGTGGTTTTCCTCGCAAAACCCTTGTGGTGGGGATATGTGGCATCTCTAATTGTTGATTTTCAATCCTATAATTATCATGATTTATCTATTTGGATCACAATGAAATTGACCTAATTAAATAATTTAACCGAATTATGAAATTTCATTAAACGCATGTTGTTGTCTCATGTTTTCTAGATTTTGTGATATCTATGCCTTTCTTGTTAGCATGTTGTTCATGATGAATTTGACAAAGAACATAAAGCTGAGATTAATTGATAATTAATTGGCTAAAAATAAAGAGGTATGAATAAGAATCTGGTTCTTGTGGTAATTTGATATTGATTAAGTTGTCATAGTAAGCATGTTTAATCCTAGTGATAGCATACTGTTTTGGTTCATTATGTTGGAACCAACAAATTGAATATGTTAATTCATAATGGATTTATGAACATGATTGATTGGATTCCCTAAAGGGTTCAGAGTTACTCTCTTGTTATGAAATAGGGATAAAAGCCCATTTGATGTGATTGTTGTTGTTTGTTGTTTGAAGGTTGGATGCCTTGTTAAAGGTCCAAGAGCCCATTTATTGTAATGATTGTTTTCCAACTGCCTGTTTTGTGTTGTGACCCTAGAAGGGGTGTTGTGATATCTGGTGTTGTGATGTGACCCTGGAGGGGTCTTGTGATATGTGGAGGCAGGAAGGCCTTGTGGTTGTGGCAGCGGATGACGCCTAGAGTGGCGAGATGAATCTGTTTATGTATGTGGGTGTCCGGGAGGACACCGTGGATGATGAAATGGGATGGTTGTGATTGTTGGATGTTTTTGATCGTTGGTTGTTTATCTGATTTATTTTTCCCCACTGCTCAAGGCGGCTGGTTTTTGTTACCCTTCTTCTGAAAGGGGAAAATACGCGTGGGGTATGCCACGTGCTTTCCATGTTTAGCCTCTCGAGGGAGAATGGGCCTATGCTCTTGCTATAGGCGGCAAAGACTCAATTGGTAGTATATCTACTCACCATGTTGAGCCCTCTTGTGTTTAGTAGCATAGGATGATTTTCTAGAATGCCTGGGAAAATGGTAAAGTAATTATAAAATGAATTTTTGATTAAATGGTGATAATCCAGGGGGAGGGAGATGCTGGTATTTAATGGTGATTTTGTAACTTTAAAGGAAAAGTAAATTTTTTATGTGATTCCAAGATATTTTAAATGTGGTTTTTCTTCATGGTTAATTTATGTGAAAGTAATTAATTAACGTAAAGTGGAGTTGATGAAAAAGGGAATGAATTAACATATGAAGTTCTTTAACTGGTTGTGTGCTTATAGGATGCCTAGTCTTATAAATAGCAGCTCGGAATCCGAGATACCTAAGCTGCAGTTGAAGCTAAGAATAGTTTATGCCCATAGTGTGGTTGTAAGTTATATATATTCTGTACTTTTTTGTTTTTATATGCTAATACACCCTGTCGGTAAGGTCAAATGAGTCCTCGGGGATTCTGAGCGCTAGGGAGTGTTTTCCCCAACATTCTGATTGGGGGTGAATGGCTGACTACCCCCTTTGACCCCGCTCTCTTTTCTTGGTAGATACTAGTGACGTTGGCACAGTGGTTAGTTTTCCCCATATATGTGTATATAGGGTTGTAATGTCTTTTGGTTATTTCCATACATATATTCTGGATGTAGTATCATATGGACTAATATAGGTGTAACGTGTATAGGATGTGATGGCTTGAGTATCTTACACGGTGTATGGGCTGTAATGGCTTGAGGTAAAATACTTGATGTATGATACACGATATGCGGGTTATGGTGGCTCCTGGAACCTACCTTGTTGCTTTTGGTTGTGAGGATGGTGTGGTGCTTAGAACAGGTGTCTGCGAGAAAGCCTTTGTGGTACACAGGGTGCATATTGTGGAGCTTAGAAGAAGTTTATATGGCTAATCCTTTTGAGAGAGATGTGCATGACGTATGTCATTGTGGAAAAGTGGAAAACCAGTGGGGAAGTAGTAGAGGGGGACCCTGTATATTCATTACTATATTCTATATTCTTTTATGTGTTACATGGAGAGAGTAGACATGGTGAGGTTGGGAACATAGTATACTTGTTAGGTGACGTGTTAGTTTCACTGTTTTTCATTGTGCTTTAGCAGGCTTTTTTTACTTTTTCACGAGAGGCTTTGGGGAGGATCCTACTGAATATGCTGTTATACTCACCCTACGTTTATATGAACTATTTTTCTGGTCACTTGGAGAAGGTTGGAGATCAGGCTGGTTACTATTAGCTTGTGGTTGTAGGAGCTGTTCGGGCTTGTGATGGCTACTGATTTACTTTCTTTTGGGTACTTTCAGTTTTCCCTTTTAGGCTGTAGTAATTTCTCATGACATTACATATGCACATGGGTTTTTCTTTTATACTTTAGTTCTGAGTTGGAGTTGTTTGGTTTCTATCTTATCTCTCTCTCTTCCACATGTGTTCTCTTATAGGTTAATGCCTCCCATTTGTATGTTGATTATAACCTCGGTACTAGTCACCAACCCGGGGCCTACTGGAGGCGGGACTCGGGGGTTATTATCTCATTTTTCACATTGCTGGCCCCGGAGGGGTACACTTTGTGGGGAGGGGGTCATGACATAGTGGTATCAAAGGCCTGTTTGATGTATATGATGGAGTTTGGAGTTAGAAACAGGTGAGGTTCCATGGGTTGGTAGGTAAATGGTGTCATTAATGTTTAGCATGTGGGATAAAAACTGGATACCGGTAGAGACATAAGAGTTTAGGGCCCCCTATGTTCTATTGCACGGACCTTTAAGTTTATAATGGCTACTAAACAGGGTGATACTGGTTGCAAGGTAGAGACATAGGAAAGGATCATGCATCATTATTCTTTGTGCCTGCGTTTGAATGGGTAGACCTTGGGATAGGTTATCCTAAAACAAATAAACGAAAACAAGTAATTAATTAATGTTGAGTCTTCCTTATTCTAGGATTAGGATCTCTAATTGTTTGTTATTTTGCAGGTATGTCTCTAGGTCGACGTCCTTGTCAAGTTTGCGTAGAAGACGTTCAGCAGGCTGTTCCTGCAGGTCGCCACAGGGTAGTGGTTGACGACGATGATGCTTGGAGGAAGGCACTCCGAGAGTTTCAGTGCCAGAGTATGCAGATGTATGAGGTCTCCATTTCAGATGTATTCACGGAAGACTGGTTGGAGGAGGTCGAGATAGGCTTCAGTTCGATCTGTGCTCGGAAAGAGCATTGGGTGACCTTGGTTGTGACGATGTTGTGTGGAGCAGCAAGGAAGTGGTGGTTGTTGTTCCTCGGTGATCGTGAGGATTCAGCGATCTCATGTGAGGAGTTCCAAGACAAGTTTAGAGCTGATTTCATTTCTTTGACTGCAAATGTGTCTAGTCGCTAGGAGCTTCATACCCTTCGGCAGGGGATCTCTAGTGTTCTAGAGTTTGGAATCCACTTCATGAACCTTCTACGATATGCTTCAGACCTATTACCAGATGAGGAGGCCAGTGAGAGGCATTTAGAGGAGGCTTTGCGTCCAGAGATCTAGTGCCAGGTCACCCCATTTATGCTGAATACATATCATGAGGTGTTGGAGAGGGCAGAGGTTGATGAGAGGATGTTGGATAGGACCGGATCTTCGTGAGAGGGGAATCAGCACAATTCCTCACGGAGCAGAGATGTGGTTCGGGGTTCTCGGTTTTCAGGGCAGAAGCGTTTCCATTCAGCTGTGGGTAGTTCCCAGCCCGTCACGTCTCGTTTCTCTAGAGTCAGCAACTCTCAGGCCTATTCCAAGAGATCATGTGCTTGTTTTTATTGTGGTGGTCATGGCCATCAGCAGTGGGAGTGGTCGACTATTTAGAGCGGTCATCGTGCATCAGGCGCTTCGCCCTAGGTTCCTCCATTGAGGCAGTTCCATCCAAGGCAGCAGCAGCAGGTTGCACCGACTTTTGATCAGCAGAGGGGAGATGGGGTAGGCAGAGGACAGCCCCATGACACCCCCGTCCGTAGAGAGCAGAGCACGGATGTGGTGGTGGTCATCATCAGGGTCAGAGAGGCCATGGAGGAGGTCGTGGTTAGCTTCATGCTCTAGCATTGCCATCTCCAGACGAACCAAATTTCATTCGAGGTACCCTTTTCTTGTTTTCTACCTTGGTGTATTCTTTATTTGATTAAAGAGAGACACACTCCTTCATATCACCTACCCCTGTCCATGCTTTGGGAGTTGAGGTAGAGAGGCTTCCAGTGCCCTTGGCGTTGACTACGCCAGTTGGAGGTCGAGCTAGCTTGTTTGAAGTATGTAGAGACTGTGAGCTTGTGTTGGGGAAACGCCGCTCTTGGGGATATTTCCTATGTTTACGGATACAACCATACAATGTCATCCTCAGCATGGATTGGTTGTATTCGGTGAAGGCTATCGTGGATTTCTTCATGAATAAGTTCATCTTCATCAGTGTGGATGGAGAGAAGGTGGTGTTTGTTGGTGAGAGAGATCCTCGGATGGGTCATAGGCACGTTCCATCCTTATCAACCCTGGTGGCCAAGATGATGTTGAGTTCTTCAGAGGATCAGCAGTTGGCGTTTCCTAGGGTCCTAGAGGAGTACCCTGATGTTTTTCCAGAAGAGGTTGTAGCCTTACCCCCTCGGTGAGAGATTGAGTTTGGGATCGAGATACATCCAATAGAGTCTCCTATATCTATATCTCCATATAAGATTGCCCCTTCTTGAGTTTCGAGAGCTACGTATACAGCTTGATGTTCTGTTGCAGTGCGGTTTTGTTAGACCAAGTGTGTCACCATGGGGTGCACCAGTTCTTTTAGTGAAGAAGGCTGACAACAGTTTGCGGTTGTTTGTCAATTATATTCTCTTAAACAAAGTGACAATAAAGAACCTTTATCCTCTTCCGTGGATTGATGATTTATTCGATCTACTGAAAGGTGCATGTTGGTTCTCAAAGATCGAATTGAGGTCAGGATATCGTCAGATGAGTTTGAAGGATGAAGATATCCTGAAGAATACTTTCCATTGTCTTCAGGGGCATTATGAGTTTGTTTTAATGTCGTTCGGAGTAAATAATGGTCCAGTTTTGTTCATGGGATTGATGAATGTTGTGTTTCGTGAGTTCCTGGAAATGTTCGTTGTAGTTTTCATCGACGTCATACTTGCGTACTCCACATCTGAAGAGGATAATTCAGAGCATCTACGAGCCGTTTTGGGAGTTCTTCCTCAACATCAGTTGTTCGGAAAGTTTTCAAAGTGTGATTTTTGGGCTCAAGAAGTCCGTTTCTTGGGGCATCTTGTGTCCCAACAAGGATTAGATGTGGATCCATAGAAGATAGAAGCTGTTGTGTCTTGGGTAGCCCCCAAGATAGTGTCAGAGCTGTGAAGTTTCCTTTGTCTCTTTAGATACTATAAGAGGTTAGTAGCCAATTTCTCACAAGTTGAAACTCCTCTGACAACTTTGACTAGGAATGATTAGGCTTTTATATGGACCGATCACTGTCATGCAACTTTCGAGTATCTAAAAGGTATTTTATTATGTGCTCCAGTCCTTTTTCATCATGCTGAGGGAGTTCAGATTGATGTTTTCTATGATGATTCACATCTAGGGTTAGGTTGTGTCCTCATGCAGCAGAGGTCAGTTTTTTCTTATGGGTCTCAACAGTTTCATCCCCATGAACGTAACTATTCCACCCATGATCATTAGTAGGCAGCTGTGGTGTTTTCATTGAAGTTGTGGAGGAATTACCTCATTGGTGAAAGCATTGTGGACTTCACCGACCGTAAGAGTTTGAGTTATGATTTCTCCCAGCGTGACTTGAACTTGCGACAACATCGGTGGATAGAGTTCCTGCTGGAATACGACTTTGATATATCATATACAGCTGTAAAAGGAAATGTTGTAGCTAATGTGCTGAGCTGAAAGTCACGTAGTGATGCTGTGCATGAATCAGGTGATTCCGATAGAGTAATGTAGGAACTTTCATCTTTTCAACTTCACATGGGAGAAGTTGGGGGTAGAGGTTGTCTTTCCTAGATGACGGTATAGTCATCCCTAATGCAGAGGGTGGAAGAGTCCCAGTTGGGGGATCTAGAGGTGGAGGTTTTGATAGACCATGTTATTTTTGGTGAGGCCCCTGATGGTTGTTCTGAAGAAGAACAACATAGAGTGTTGTATCATGGAAGGCTTTTTTCCCTTGGCGATGCGCGAGACGGTCCTCAGAGAGTATCATGGTTCTCTTTTAGTAGTTCATACTAGTGTTACAAAGATGTATCGATCCATAAGGAGTCATTTTTGGTGGTCTCGGCTGAAGTGTGTGGTTGCGGAGTTCGTGTCTTGATTTTTAGTCTGCTAGAAGGTGAAGGTCGAACATCGTGCTCCGGGTGGTCTTCTCCAGCCATTAGATATTCCTCATGGGAAGTGGGAGGACATTTCAATGGACATTGTTACAGGTTTACCTTGAGCTCCTAGAGGACATGATTCTATATGAGTGGTAGTGGATCGTTTAACAATATCGGCCCACTTCATAGAAATCAAGGAGTCGATCTCAGTGGATGTTTGGTCGAGGCAGTATCTGGAGGAGGCGGTGAGAGTTCATGGAGTCCCAAGGACAATAATTTCTGATCTAGATCCTCATTTTACCTCCATGGTGTGGATGGGTCTCCAACATCCTTTTGGTTCTCAAATATGCCTCATCACTTCTTTTCACCCTCAAATGGATGGTCAGATAGAGAAAACCATCTCGGCTCTTGAAGACATGTTACGCTCCTGTGTTCTTGATTTTGGAGGTTCATGGATGAGTCACTTACCCATGGTGGAGTTCACTTAAAATAATATTTTTCAATCCACCATCGGTATGGAGCCTTTTGAAGCCTTGTATGTCTGGCCTTTCCATTCTCCATTGTGCTGGACTGGGGTCATAGAGTCAGCAATTCTCGGACCAGAACTAGTACAAAATACAACAATGACGGTTTAGGTGATTTGTGAGAGGATGAAGACAGTGTAAGATCATCAGAAATCATATGCCCATCAAATATGGATACCCATAGAGTTTGATGTTAGGGATCATGTGTTTTTGAAGGTGAATCCCCGTCATGGGCAGCGAAGTTTTGGTCATGGGAGTGAGCTTTCTCCCCACTTTGTTGGGCCTTTCAAGGTGTTAGCTCATGTTGGAGCTATGGCGTATCGAGTGGTGCTTCCCCCTCAGATGAGTCGGATACATGATGTTTTCAATGTATCACAGCTACATCGTTATCTTCATGATGACTCCCACATCATAGATTGGGGAGAGATCGATATTGATGATGATGACACCATTGAGGAGCGACCTTTGGAGATACAAGACTGCAAGGAGAAGGTGTTGCACAAGAAATCCATCCCTTTACATCATGTCTTGTGGTGACATGGCAGCTTGGAAGAGAGTACTTGGGAACGTGAGTCATAGATACGCGATCAGTACTCAGAGTTGTTTGATGTTTAACTCTTTTCATGTGTCATTATACCTTATGTGGTTGTGGAAATTTCATGTTTATGATATGACAAACTTTTTTTATTTGGTGGCTTGATCTCTTTTGAGAGGTATCTCGGTGGGTGGTTGTTCATACCCTGTTTCATTTTCTGTTTAGTTGGGTTTTGGATTCTCGTGGATGATAATTTTTTGAGAGGTATCTGATGTAATGGACTAGACCTCTTCGGTCCATTATTTTGTGAAAATGTGGTACTAGAGCTATTCTGGGAAGTCAAGGTGACTTGGCGGTGCGTTTGGGTGGACTTTTGAGAAATTTTAAAGCGTAATATCTTTCACATAGTTGGCACACGGTTTTCCTAAACCGTGCGGCCAAACCCTACCAAGATGGTCTTGGAGGTGGTGGCTAACGCACTGTTAGCACACGTTTTGTCTAACCGTGCGGACTAACCATGCGAGGAGTGATTGTCGAGGTAGAAGCTAACGCACGATTAGCACGCGTTTTGTTAAACCGTGTGGACTAACCGTGCCTGCACTTAATATTAGATCCTAAAATTGGGGATATAACTTTTTTTTCCTTTAATAACCTCATTTACGCCCCTAATCAGCCATAACCCGGGATTACCCATCATTGAAGGTGGAAGAACCTCTCCCAAGAATTTTGGAGGTGATCTGAAGGCTTCTCTTCGCTAATCGAAGCCAGTTTCTAAAGGTATGTGGTCCTTTTGTTTTGTTTCTTATATCTACCTAGATCTGCTCTCGTCTTCTTAGATCTATGCCTGTTATGTGTAGATCTAGGTGTGTGGATGTTTTTTGTGATGATATTTGGTCATGGTTGTGTTAGGAGAGGAGATCTAAGGAGGAATCGCGGAGAATCGACCCGGTTTCTTGGGCGTTCGACGACCGTTGTGGTTTTCCTTGAAAAACCTTGTGGTATGGGATTTGTGGATTCTCTAATTTTTCATGTTCAATCGTAGAGTTAGCATGATTTAGTACTTTGTATCACAATGAAATTGACCTAATTAAATACTTGAACCGGATTAAGAAATTGCATTAAACGCAGGTTGTTGTCTCATGATTGCTAGATAGTGTGATATCTATGCCTTGCTTGTTAGCATGTTGTACTTGATGAATTTAATAAATAATGTAAATATGGAATTAATTGATAATTAATTGGATAAAAATAAAGAGGCCTTAAAAAGAATCTAGTTCTTGTGGTGATTTGATTTTGATTAAGTTGGCATAGTAAGCATGTTTAATCCTTGTAATAGCTTACTGTTTTGGTACATTATGTTGGAACCAATGAATTGAATATGTTAATTCAAGATGGATTTATGAACATGATTAATAGGATTCCCGGAAGGGTTCGGAGTTAGCCTCTTGTTGTGAATTGGGGCAAAAACCCATTTGATGTGATTGTTGGAGTTTTTTGTTTGAAGACCAAATTCCTTGTTAAAGGGCCAAGATCCCATTTGTTGAAATGATCATTTTTCTGCTTCTTGTGTTGTGTTGTGACCCTAAAAGGGGTGCTGTGATATCTGGTGTTGTGATGTGACCCTGGAGGGGTCTTGTGATATGTGGAGGTAGGGAGGCCTTGTAGTTGTGGCAGCGGATGAAGCCTAGAGTGGTGAGATGCATCGGTTTATGCATGTGGGTGTTAGGGAGAACATTGTGGATTATGGAATGGGATGGTTGTGATTGTTGGATGTTGTTGATCCTTGGTTGTTTATCTACTTTACTTTTCCCCACTGCTCAGGGCGGCTAGTTTTGCTTACCCTTCATCCAAAAGGGGCGAAAACACGTAGGGTATGCCACGTTCTTTCCATGTTTATCCTCTCGAGATAGAATGGGCTTATGCTCTTGCTATAAGCATCAAAGACTCGACGGGTAGTATATCTACTCACCGTGTTGAGCCCCCTTGTGTTTAGTAGAATAGGATTATTTTTTATAATGCCTTGGAATATGAAAAAGTAATTCTAAAATGAATGTTTGATTAAATGGTGATAATACATGGGGATGGAGATGCCGGTATTTAATGGTGATGTTGTAACTTTAAAGGAATATTAAATTTTGAATGTGATGCCAAGAATGTTTCAATGTTGTTTTTGTTCATGATTAATTAATGTGAAAAGAAATAATTAAAGTAGAGTGGAATGGATGAAAAAATGAATGAAGTAACATAATGAAGTTCTCTAACTGGTTGTGTTCTTATAGGATTCCTAGTCTTAGAAATAGTATCCCAGAGTCCAAGAGATGTCCGCTGCAATTGGGGCTATTACTAGGTTATGCACATTGTGTGGTTGTGAGTTATATATATTCTATAATTTTTGTGTTTCTATACGCTACTCCACCCTGTGGGTAAGGGAAACTGACACCCTAGGAATTCTGATCCCTGGGGGGTGTTTTCCCCAAAATTCTGATGGGAGGGTGAATGGCTGACTACCCCCTTTGACCCCGCTCTCTTCTCTTGGTAGATACTATTGTCGTTGGCACAACGGTTAGTTTTCCCCATATATGTGTGTAGAGGGATATAATGGCTTGTAGTTATTTCCACATATATATTTTGGATGTAGTATCTTATGGACTAATAAAGGTGTAACATGTATAGGCTGTGATGGCTTGAGGATCCTTATGTGGTGTATGGGCTGTAATGGATTGAGATATAATTCCTGACGTATGATACACGTTATGAGGGCTGTGGTGGCTCCTGAAACCTACCTGGTTAATTTTGGTTTTGAGGATGGTGTGGTGCTTTCCTCAGGTGTCTGTGGTCAAGCCTTTGTGGTACACATGGTGCAGATAGTGGATCTTATCCCAAGTTTATACAGGTAAGCCTTTGGAGAGAGATGCATAAGACGTATGTCGTTGGGGAAAAGCAGCAAACCAGTGGTGAAGTGGTAGTAGGGTACCCTTGATATTATTTACTATATACTATATTCTATAATGAATTACATGGATAGGGTAGACATGGTGAGGTTGGGAACATTGTATACCTATTAGGTGACGAGTTAGTTTCACTGTTGTTCACTGTGCTTTAGCATACTTTCCTTATTTTTGCACGAGAGGCATTGGGGAGGATCCTACTGAGTATGCTGTTATACTCACCCAACGTATATATAAACTGTTTTTCAGGTCACCTGGAGTAGGTTGGAGATCAAGATAGTTACTACTAGCTTGTGGTTGCAAGAGCTGTTTGGGCTTGTGATCACTGCTGATTTATATTCTTTTGGGTACTTGCAGTTTTCCCTTTTCGGTTGTAGTACTTTTGCATGACATTACATATGCACTTGGGTTTTTATTTTATACTTTTGTTCTTGAGTTGGAGTTGGTTGGTGTCTATCTAATCTCTCTCTTCCTCATGGTTTCTCTTAGAGGGTAATGCATCCCATTTGTGTGTTTATTATACCCTCGGTGCTAGTCACCAGCCCTGGGCCTACTAGAGGCGGGACTCAGGGGTCATTATCTCCCTTTTCACATTACCGGCCTAGGAGGGGTACACTTTTTGCGGAGGGCATCATGAAACTCATGATTTATGATTCTCATTGTGAACATAGTTTAAATAAATAAAAAATCAAAGAAAACAGGATTGAGTCACATGGTTTTTCTAGTGATTAAGTTGATGAAAGAATTATGTTTTAATCATCCTCATGTCAAAAATGTGCAAAGAGACACCAAGGGGAATGTCTAAATGGTAATTGATGGTTTTTAATTTTTGCTACTAAAGTGATCCTTGTAACACACTACTGAAGAAAACATAAATGTTTAGTTAACATGATATAGAAAACACAATTCTTCATAATGATCCAACTATAATTTCATTCTTTAGATGTGAGGAAGTTTGTAACTATGTTGAAAAGTGAACTATTCCAAGAGACTAAGATGACAATCATCATTAACAACCTCCTAGATCATTTCTAGAATGTAAATCAAATTCAATGACTAGTAATGAAGTAGATAGTGATAAATTAGTATCGATAGATATATATATTCGTCACTCTAGATTTTTATGATTTCTTATGTGATGTATGATTTAAAAAATTATTATCCATTGGAATAAAAAACACCAATGGGTATCATTATTGTATACACGGTTAATGAATCCTCGTAGAGGTTATTAGGGTCTTGACTCATGTATTTCTTATTATACATCAATTAGTCTAACTTAATGTAATTTTTGAAATAGATTTTCTATTACAACATGGAGAAAAAAAATAATTTTACATAATAATAAAATAACATTTAATATCAACCTATGATAGTCTATCAGTGTAAAGATGAGTATGTACATGCTATAAAAGTAACTTTTATAATATGGTTTTTAAAACTGAATAATGATAAACCCATGACTAAAATTGATAGATAAAAACTCAACATTAGTTATATTCCAATTATAATAGAGAAAATGAGTTCACTAATTATATCAATGATTTTTAGGATAAAACCTTATAATAAATTAACTCAAGAGTCATTTAAATATTATATACACACTTAGCTATTTAATTATTTAGGAATAATAAAAATAGTGATGGTATAATTTATTAAAGGATGGATAATATAACAACCCCAAATTTCACAATGTATTTTCCTTAGGTAAATATTATTTTAAAAGCTTAATTTACATGAAACAGTGAACTAAAATAATTAATATGTTAAAATAAAATAATAATTTTATAATATAGTTGTAAAATTATTTGGATCAAAATGATGTAACCAAATTATGAAATCTACGAGAACAAAAGAATGAATCTGCATCGAGTGGTGAAGATAACACTTATGAAGCTCATCTATTTTATATATGGAAGGTGGTATCATAATTATAATTTTATCTAGAAAAATCTAAAGTAAAACTCAAACAATTAATATATAACCTAAATCATATATGAGATTAAATTAAAATCATGGAAATTTCAATGAGATCATTGTTATTGGAATTACCACCCATGAATACTAACATAATGTACCATATAATTATAAATAATCTAGATAACCTTAAATAAAGTATAATAAAAAATTATTTTGATATAATAATATGTTTATTTATTTAATATTATTTTTATCATAGGTATTTTACAAATTTCATATTTTGAATGTTAATTAAAATAGAAATTTATTTTTTGGTAAAAATATTTTTTTATTATATTTCGAATTTAAAAAGAAAAATTAATTTAATTTAGAATTTTATATAATGAAATAAAATATTTTTTTAATTAATAGTTTTTAATATTGTCTTAAGATAAATGTTTTGGGATTTTTCAAAAATAGTGGAATTTTACGTGATTAGTGAAAAAATGAATTTTTTGTGAGAGATATAAATTTATATATTTAATCATTATATTACAATACCAAGTTGTTCACAAAACCTTTAAATTGATTGAATATTTATTTAAGTATTAGAAAAATGTTTTTAATATATTTATTTTTAACGTATAAAAACAATGCTCAACATTCTAGAATATGAGTAACATTTTGTTCTTATCTAAAAACTAATTTCAAAAATACCATTTAATTAACATTTTAAATTTAAATATTTATTTTTATAATTATTTGGAATCCAAATTACTATAATTTTTTATTATAAAAAAATTTATATCATATATTACACATAACGTTTATGCATAAAGACACATCTGTTCTAAAAATAGTCTTTATGTATTATGCACCATAATATTAAAGTTAAATTTTCTAAAATTTAGAAATTTTAAATGGTAAAATGAATTATATATTATATTAAATGTTCATTTTAATTCTTAGACATAAATTTACATTTCAATGGTAAGTAGTAGTTACCGAGTTTAAAAGATTATTTTTAAAAGAATGATAATTTCCAGAATATTGTATATTTCATTGAAATTTAATCATGAACTATAAAATAAAGACTATAATATTATTTTTAAACATATATTTCAATATACTATCTCTCATTAAATTTTTAAATAATACAATAAAATATGAAAAACACTTAATGGTAAAAATAACATTTTTCTACAGAATTTGTTTTTTTCTATTTTAATTTTTAAATTTTAAATTTATATTTATTTTATTTCAAAATTGAATTTGATTAAATAGTTGTTTAAATAAGGTCATCACACCCATATTTGGTAATGGGGTTATTTTATATTTTTATAAAAATATATTATTACTCAATTAAAATCTTGTTACCGTTGTATGATTGGAAATGGTAAAATGTAAAAACTTAATTCTAAATGACTTGAATGATATTTAAAACATGCATTAAAATGTGAGTAGGAGTATTTATTGAATATATCCCACTAAAAGTGTTGTTATTTATCATTTTTTCAGGGTTTTAATCATTAATAGTTTCTTTCCCTTATTGAAAAATATTAGGTGTTTAGAAAAGTACCTTTTCATTACATATAAAAGGGGAACAATTCAACCCCTTCATTCCACACCCATCCCAATGAATTTTACAATAAAACTATTCATTTGGTCTCCTCCTAGAGTCATAAATATTGTTAATGATCCTCTGGACTCAATTACATATCCTATAACCTCTATTTCTAAGTAGATTTCAAAGATAAATAACATGTTCTCAACGTAAGAATTTCTCACACGTTTGAATAGTCTTAAAAATAATTTTCTTATCAACCTCTTATAGACACATTATTATAATTAAAAAGTTTTATTAATATGTTATAACTTTATTATATTAATGGAGAAACCAGTATTCTATTATCTCCATCCAATAATAAAAACAATATGGAATATATCATATTTATATATATACTGCCACCACTATGAAATGAGGTGGTTTTTTCATCACTACATTTAATGGATGGAAAAAAGGATAGATGTAATGGATATTTGTGATGAATATTTAAAAATTATTACTTTTAAATGATCATTTATCATATAACTTCTCTCTATCCAACTCATTGATAAATTTAATAGTTAATAATGCATAAAGTAGAAGAAAACCTCCACGAATAATGAATTTCATCTATCATCACCGCCCATATTCGAAGGATATAAGAATTAATTTATTTTTCATATATTATATCAATTATATTTTTATGTTCTTATAAAATTTATATTCTTATTATATAAAAACATGTCCTTACTTTTATAATCATTATAAAATTCTCTCAATTAATTTTGTTTTTTCACCTATGTGGGCGTTGTTACAATGTTTGAACCATGAATGATTAAAGAATGTTATATAATATAAATTCAATTTAATAATAATTTATTTATAATTTTTAAATGACTTTATAAGGTGTTATTAATATTAAATATATTTATAAATATATGGCCTTTTATTGTTAAACACGTTGGAACTCATTCATTGCAATTTTATATTTCATAAACCACATCCATGTATTTAACCTAAATAAACGATACTTATGGTACCATTGAAAATTAATTCTTATTATATGTTGAATAATCATTTAAAAATTAACTTTATAGGAATAATAAATAATAACACTTATATTATGAAAAAATTTAAAGTTAATCTAGATCACTCATGCCCAACAATGAAAATTCATAATAACTAGATAATATACATGTTTAGAATAGTTATAAATGGATTAAAAAAAGTTATGAATATAAATAATGTCATAATTTTTTTAAAAAAAATTTTGGGGCCAAAGCCTCATTTTTATTATTAAAAAAAGTCCTTTTTTGACTGGGTTGAGCAAGACCCATTATATAGCCCAAAATCCCACTAGTCATATATCCCATTATATTGCCCGTAAAACCAAATTTTGGGACAAGGCCCATTTTGTGAATAGTAATGCTATATTATCCCATCTGTTATAGTCCCACACAGTACCATCCGCTGCTATAGTGACTGTCGTCGCTACAGTGACTGTTGCTGCTACAGTGCTCATCGTGCTAGAGTGTCTCATCTAATATAGTAACTTGCACCCAACGTGGTTTGAACCCCCATTTTTCTTGTATGATAATGGGGTTACTTCCATTAAACCAAATCCCAACTACAAAAATGTTATTATATAAGTGATTAATACTGTTATGATTATTATTCAAGAGGTGAGAGGTTTTTAGTGTAAGCGTGAATGAAGGGAAGGAAATTTCTTAACTCAAATTATTTTCCTGAGATGTAATGATTCCATTTAGAATTGGGTTTTAAAAGATGTTTTAATGTTATTTTATGATCAATATATAATTAATTATATCTTTGAGAAAATTAAAATATATATTTGAAACCATTATCTTAAAGAATTCCATTCTCAAATTTATATCATTATTTAGAATAATTCTCCTCTACTATTATGGTGATCACCCCAGCTTTCCGTTGTTTCCCTATCCCACTAAAATTCTTCTTTTGTAGAAACCAAACTATTTTTTTATTTTTTTGATCATTATATTTTTTCTCCTTTTTCCAAAAAATAACATTTTTTTACAATTTTTATGATGTTGGTTTTTAACAAGGTATTTTAAAATATTAAGAATATTTTACATCCTTTCATAAAAAAATTTTCTTTTACGCTAAATTTAATTTAATTACCATTAATTATTTTCAAGGAATAAAAATTGAAAAATAAATTTAAATGAAAAAACATAAATTTTTTCATAAATTTTAAAACATAAATTCTAAATAAGATATGAAACTTCTTTTTTGTAGAAATATTATGAACATTTTCTAAAACAATTCTCTGGTTTCACAACCATTTTCCTCATTATCATAAAATAATTTATTTCAATGGAAATTATTTTTCATGATTTACCCTTGAAAAGTTAGTGTGAAATAATATTTTAGGGTGATTGAATTTTTGGTATTAATTATTTTCATTCATAAGGAAAATTTTGGTGATACAAATTAAAAATATTTTGAACACCATTTTTAATTACATGTGTACTTTATGATGACATAAATGAGATTAATTTTATTTCGTTTTTTAATTATATAATGATGTAATTGGTATCTCATAGAATAAATTTTTATGTACTATTTATGGGTGGGTCCTACATATCCCTATAATAAATTGCTTAATGTTTTATATCTCATGAGGTAATATTATCTCAGACTTATAATATATACTTAAAATACTAAAGGGTGAGCCTTCTTGGATATACTCACAAAATAATGGGAAATAATTCTTGGATATGATCTAAAAATTAATTATAGTCCTTCTTGGATATTATCAAAATATGATGATACAATATGTCTCTGTTTATTATATTGTATTATTCTTACTCTTCTACATACTTTATACTCCCATGGATCATGTTTTCTAACAAATGTGTCCACACTCAGTGGATTATTTACAGATATTCTCTTATTTCATATTCCATGACACATATATTTTGATATAATATTTATTAGGGTGATTATATAAGTTATATTGATTATACACACATTCTCATATTATAATCACTTATGATCTTTGATTGTTGTATCCTATGTTTACCCCTATTAAAATATGCCATCACCCATTACTTATTCTTAAATTTCATAAGGATATATAGAAATGTAATACATATGATTTGTCTATATTAGTAACTTGTTTTGAGATTTTTTGGGATATAATGATGGAATTTTATGAGTTTAGTAGTTGTTTATCTGGTGGAGAAAATTTCCTTTCTATTTAAAAACCATATGAGATTTAGTAGTTAATTTTTTTTAATAAATATCTAAAACTATAAACTTAAATTCTCTTTGGAATGTATTGTAATGGAATTTTGGGTTTATGAAATTTATTTGTGATGGTCAAGTTTTTTGGGAAATCAAAATGATGGAGGGTAACCCATGTATAGTAATATCTGGTGTGAATTTTAGTGGATAAATTTATAGTTATCAAGTACCTGATGGTATTGTACAGGGTATAGAGCAATCTCTATATAATATTTTAAAATATAGTCTTAAATGTTCAAATTTTTAATAATATGAATATTAATTTAAATCCATTATGAAGGATTTCCATCATCTATATAGCGAATTCTATCTTCTTAACCCTCCACTCCACCCTCAAATCTTTTTAATTTTAATATCCAAGGTTATTAATTTTCTCCCAAAATAATTGATATTATCAATGAATATGTTATTTTAATTTGAGTTTCCTTATTCTTATAATATTTCCTACTTATTCTAGGTGTATTTATGTGAATCCTATAATCCCTCACTCTTCTTGGTTTTAAAATTCTCCCATTCCATTAACCAATACCCCATTATCATATTTCAAGAGTTGATTCTTTGAAAATCATTGGTAATGGCCTCATATTCTTTTCTTGTTTACTATATTTAAAATATTGTTGATATGTATTTATAATGTTATTTTCACAGTTGTTCAAATCACCAAATAGAGGAATAAATTCATCCTATGGGAATAAAATGAAAATTTATCATGTCCTCAATAGGTTAATATGCCATTAATTAATATTTTCATTACATTTTGAAAATAAGTGACATGGGGATAAGTGATATTAACAATAAATGAACAATGTTATATATTAAATTTTATTTTCATAATTTATATTATAAATATTAGTTTTTATTTGGTTAAAAAATAATATTTTTCTACTAATATTTATTTAATACCATTCATAATATTCATGAAACTTATATTATCTTACTATAATTGATACACTTGTACAAAATATTAAAATATTATTTCCTTGTGTTTTGATTATTTTTGCATGTAGTTACATATCAGCTGTATTATTTTTTCCCGCAAGTAGAGGATATAGGTAATTGATAAACTATTGTTTATAATTTACCTTGGACTATGGTGAATTTTTTTAATATGTGGTGTGGTCTTCGTTCATATTTTTTTTTCTGATTTTTCATTCCCTATTAAATGAGATTAAAGGCACCCTTACTCTTGATCATGGTTTAAGTTTCCCATATTAATGGTGCAAAGGTTACCTAAATATTTGGTATCCTTTATCCAATATTTAAATCTATTCTCAAGGTCGGCCTTTTTAGTTTCACTAAAATTGAAAAGAAATATAGAAACATATATCGTGATAATATATTTATTATTTATGTTTAGAACTTATATACTAATATTTTTTCTATTTTTCATACTCTTCAATTTTCATTATGTTATTAAAATATTCATATGGTTGTAGAAAAAATAGGTAGGGGTTGTGTGGTGTCATCTCACAAGGTATAATGTACTCTAACTCTATAAATTCCCTATTGGGGTTCATATATATCTTATATTACTTGATCAATGAAAGTGAAATGTTTCATACCATAGTATATTATATAACATTGAAGTTAGTATTGTATTATCCCTTTCAAGGATTTTAGTCGAGGTTTCAAGTAAGGATATTTCTGGATGTACATGGGTTTCCATTTTTTAATACCTCATGTATGAGACACCACATTCTACCATTTAGAGTTGCCTTTTTTCTTATAGATAATTGCTTTTCATTCATGTTCACTTATATCAATTATATTGTCTATAGTGTTGTTTTTAAAATTTATTTGTATTTTTTATATATATACAATGGTAGAATTACTATATAACCTTATCGGTATAGATATAATCCTTAGTGTAAATGATCTATCCTTTATTGGGTGTTTTATTTATATTTTTAATGTTCATTGTTAGAATTTAGGATTTTGGTTTTTTAACAAGTCCTATTATATTATGAATATGTTTGACCCAAATGAGGTAATGTCACATTCCAATATATCAACCATTTTTCATCAGAGTTTTTGTCATGAGAAATTTTATGGAATGGTTTTGTCGATCATTCTATCTCAAAAGGAAAAATGGGGTCCCCTATAAAATTTATAAGAGTAATGAAACTAATTACCATGTTTTAAGATGTTTTGTCATCAAAATATTCAAAAATGGATTTATACAGCAAAACTTTTTGATGATTTCATTATCAATATAAATATTTTCATGGTAAAATCTCTTATAAATGTCACTATATATCAAATAGTTTTATGAGATAACCTCATCGATTTTTCTACTATTTTTCCTTTTCAAATATTACAAATTATTTTTTAACATTAATTTTATAGAGATAACAATTCTTATATCATAGTTAAATATCTATGTTTTTTAAAATGATTAATAATAATTCTAAGATCAAGTTTCCATTGATAAAAATTTGATAAATGTTATAAAGGGTTAAAAATAGGAAAATTAGATTATGTTTAACACTATTATAAATATTGGGATATTATTTTATTATCATGATATAAAACATTTTTGGGTAATTTTATCAAATATTTATGTGTTAGATTAGTGTTCCATAATAGGGTTTGTGTAATGGGAGTCACATTTTCAATGGTATTAAATCGGTGGTGGTGCCAACTCCTTCCTCTCCCTCTTTCGGGTCCCCTCTCCCCTCTCATGTCTCTCTTTTTTTCTACACCCCTAGTGGAAAATTATGATTTAGGATTTCCTCTCCCCTTTTATCTTCAATTCACATAGATTTACTTGTCAAGAGATTTGGCTTTGGTGGATCCTTTTCTACACATCAATCTTTGAGTCACCATATGGGCTCATTTCAATGCCTTTCAGAATTGAAATTTTTTTTATTGAGACTCTATGTTGATTTCTCCCTGCTCTGGCCTCAATATTGTTCGCTCCTCTCCCAATCAGATAGGTGCTCTAGCCATCGTAGAGGTTATGGTGTGTGGGGTATGAGTGGTCGAAGTTGTTCGAGGAACGTTATTTGTCAGCTACTTTTTATCAGTTGTTTCATGTGGTGTTTATTGAATATGTATTGGTGGTCTTCTAAGGGATGATGTTGAGGTTTACAAGCATGAAGGTTTGTGTTGATGGTCCAAGGTGGTTGTGTCTCTTTATTAAGGCATATTCTGCTTTAATCTCTACTCTATATTCAGGTCCCATTGTTTCCATGTATTTTGGTCTGGTGTAGAGGTTCTCTAAGAGGTTTTGGGATGTGTTTTACAAGTGGTTACATTGTTCCTGGAGGCTCGAACGGTATGGGATACCCCCCTTTCATTTTTGTTTTTGTGGGGTTTTGTTTCAACTCATAGACAATTTATTTGGTTGATGAATTTTTGTGTTAGTTAATGGTAACTACTGATGTTGTTCTGATGTTTTTCATTTATTATGTTGTTGTCATCTGGTGAGATTTTTTCTACCAAGGGTTATGGGTGGTTTGGTTTTTGGTGGTTTGAATTGTTTGAGGCTATATAATTCTGTCGTTCTGGAATATTTTATTTTTTTTATGGTTAATTCTAATTTTACTATGATGATGATGGTCATTCCAGTTTTGGGTGAGCAGGTTCATCAGTGGTGGCGAAGGTCAATGCTAACGGTAGATGTAGTGTATGGGGTTTAGTCTCAAGGTTTTAACTAAGATTGATGGTGACCTTCATATCATAAGTTTTTTCACATCTAAAATTTGAATTATTAAATTAGAAAATGTATCATGTAGATTTATGTTTGGTGATATGGTGGACAAATTTTCTTTATTATTCAAATTGAATAATTTTTAAATTTTTTACTTTGGGATTTTGTTGAATTTAGTGGTTGAATTTTTAAGGTTATCACATTTCCAAAAAATGAGTTATTTGAAAATATCAAAAAAGTATCTTTGGAGGTAATTCTATAAAAATGTTATATTATTATCTTTTTTCAATACAAATAAGAAATTTAATTATAATTTATAAAATGATTTAAAAATATAAATAATTTGATTGACATAATTTATGTAATGGATTAATGGGTTCAGAAGTTAATTAGTAATTTCTAATAATGTGTTAATAAATTTTTTAATATGTTATGTGAACCGAATTTTTTAGTATTGTGTGATGATATAAAATTCCATGATTTCAATGTATCAATTTTTTATTTTAATATAAATTCACTATGTTAATATTATAAGTATTATATATTAAAATTTTATAAATTATATATTAAGAAAAACTAAAAAAATTGTATCAAAGATTATTATTATTAAAAAATATTATTTTGAAGTAATTATATCGAATGCTTTGATATGAAGATTTATTTGAACTATTCAATAAATTATATTAGAGTATTTTATCAGGGGTTGCAAAAATTAAAATCTATAAGTCATTTAATAAAAAAATTAATTTTTTCAATATTAAATATTCATATGATTTAAGCTATGAAATTGTTTATGAATCGTACTTTTTATTATTAAAGAGTGTTCAACATACCATTAAATAATTAATACGTAGACCTCATAATGAAATATTATTATGAATTGTCCATTAAAATTAATGTAACGTTCATAAAATCATAACCTATTTAAAATTTATTCGTATCTTTTATATTTATGATATTTTCGTAAATTGTTATATCATTTTAAAATATATTAAATTTTAATTTATTTATCATTTATTTAATATTATTCAATATAATGTGTTCATATCATGAATTAGTTTATGTTCTACTTTAAAGTTATTCAATTACTTTATATAAGTATAAAATCATGCATATAAAGTGTTTCATGTTTTAAAGACCCTAAAATTCTGTGTAATTTTTTATAAATTATTTGGGATTAATACGAGTCTTCAAAAATTAACGACGCGTGATTCAGAGACCCACTGTGCCAAGAACGAATTTTTGAACTTTTTTTAATGTACATTCAGTAAACATACGGGTGGCATTTTTTATCATTTGAACTGGTTCTCGGATTAAAAATCAGAGGGCACCATTGAATCTGTGGCACCGACATTTGCTTAATGGAGCCTTAACATGGACCTAAGTAGGTTGGGTAAAAAGATATCTTTTTTGACTTTTGAATAATAAATAAAATCAAAAAAAAATATTTATTTTATTTATCCTACCGCCTCTTAAGCAGCGATGGAGGGGATCACAGAGGTGTTCAGACATTTAATATGGGATATTAAATTCCCAGTTACACATTGGTTGTGTAACCACCAGTTGTATAATTAATGTAGAAAATTAATTACATCAATTAAAGGACCTTTAATTGAGAGGATGTTTAATTCTCTAGTGGATCATTAGTTAAATTAAAATCTTGGGCAAATGGATTTTTTTGGGGGTATGTTATGGGAGAACTCTGAAGAAGTGTCGAAGCTCAGGCCTTCAAACAAATAATGGAGCTCTTGATGGGGCATGCTGAGGAAAAGATATGTAATCGACGAACATCGGTGGATTCATCAAGAGAGGACTCTTCTCCCTACACGATCGTGACGTCACCTCAATTTACGAGGTAGGGGTTGTTATTTAATACATGAAATTCCCCAAAATATTTTTTTATTCTTCAATTTGTGGGCGGTTGTTGTAGGGGATTTAAAAGGGGTTTAAATAATATCTATGTATTTTTTTTATTAAAGGTCCCTTGGTTATGATTCTAACACGGAGGGCACGGGCCAAAGGAACAAGGCCTGGACCCTCTGTCATTATGGTTTGGTCTCGTTCTTTGGAGAAGAACATCTAACACAGTAGAAATTTGAATATGGGAGGCACGCAGAGACGAAAACTCCCCATGAGACCCATAACTGTGAACAGAAGTGAAAACATACCAATGACACTCAACCGCTGGCCCACAGAAGCTCTGTCGGTGCCGCACCGGCACAGTGGCACTAGTGACCAGTGATGGTGATGCCTGGCGCTCGCCAGCTGCAGAACAGGGTGGCACTGCTCAACGTCGTGACGAAATAATAGGCGGTCGACTCTCGGTCGGCCATAGAGAAGGGAGGTGGCATGTCGTTGCACACCGCGGTGAAGAAGGTCATGGCATCGAAGCTGTGGAGAAGGGAGGGACCCATTCCCTAGGGGTCCTGTGGACACCCAGGTGGTGCCACATTGCAATTCCAATTAAATATATGAACAGGTCATTGAGTCATTCAGGAGGCGGAATGTACGACCCACACGCGGGTCATGCTAGCCGATGGGCTGCGCCGCCACGGCCTAGCCCAGCCGGGGTGGACCCAGATAGGCTGGGGTGGACCGAACCCATACCCTCTCGGCCCCAGATATGCTTAAAAGGTCATATCTTGTGAACCAGACATCTGTTTTATAAACTATCTATGGTGCCGAGATCCTTGGAGAAAGACAATCCTTTTGAGATAGTTCACAAGAGTTTTAGAGAAAGTTGAACTACACCAGGTTGGATCGACCCTGAATCCAACCGGGCCTTCAGCACTAAAATGCTAATAACATACAGATCAGGCATCCAATTGATGTTCTATCTTTTGTATTGGAACCCTTAAGACATAATGGATCTTTGGGTAACTTCTATATGGTAATTTTTGCCAATAGAAAAATGACTAATGGATTGAGGAATAGTTTATCCCAGAAACAACCATACTATGAGCAGGAACCATCTGGATGGCTGAGACCTGAAGAATGAAAAGTAATTCTGTGTGAATCTGTACCAAGCGATTTTGTTGGAATCAGTACCCAGTGATTATGTGTGAATCATCACCATGCAATTCTGTGTAAATCATCATTGATCAATTCTTTGTGAATCAGCACCCAACGATTCTGTGTCAATCATCACCGAGCAATTCTGTGTGAATCTGCACCGAGCGATTCTATTTGAATCAACACCGATCTATTCTGTGTCAATCATCACCCATCGATTCTGTGTGAATCGACACCTATCGATCATGTGTGGGAGTTGAGGGGGTTAGTACCTATCTATCATGTGTGGTTTAGTAGTGCTTCTTATTAACAGAGTAAGATGGTCTAGCCTTACGACTAATCATATGTACTATTATACTAAGTTATACATGGTTTGAGATATGTATATTGTTTGTGCTTTGCGATTGAGATCATGATTGTGGTTTTCCTTTGTGGAAAACCAAGTGGCCTTTGGGGGTCTCAGAGTCCCTATTGGGTATTTTTATTCTCACCCATGCACGATCTTTACCTACACCATGCTATGTCTTGTGCAGACAATGAGCAGCCTTGATTGAGACTTGGGGAGAAAGGACCTAACAATGGAAGGAGGTGATGATTGACATGGAGAGATGTAGAGAAGATCTGTACCAACCCTTCAGGTAGGATACCCGGTAGATGATCTCCATATTTGTTTTCAACATTCTATTATATTGTATCTCTCAATTGGGGTTGTATTTTGGACCCATTACGTTCAATGCACATTTTTTACTTCATTTGTTTTACTACATGGTTTACATTGTTGTGTACATAGACTGTGTTTTTTTACAGGTTTAAAGGCAATTACATCCCATTTTAGGGATACGCCTTTCCAGTGCTGGTCGAATACCCTGGCCTACGGAAGGCGGGCTTGGGGTAGTCACATAACAGGCCCCGAGGGATGGATCATGAAAAAGTGGTATTGGAGGAGTTTGTTATACCAAATAACTAGGACTCTGATCATTCCAATTGAGGAATAGTGTTAAGTTCATTTTGTGTGGTTTTCAGTTCGGGGAATCTAGTATTGGTGCAGCGGATGACGTATCCATACACCAGGACCCTAAATTCCGATTTCTGACTCGGTGAAAGAAAGCACTGATTGTGTGTGTTTTGGAAAAGTTTTACTTTTGAAATCTTTTGAGTCATCTCACCATGTATAACTTATTAGAAGTGGAACAGTAGTTTCTTTTCAAGATTTCTCCGCATAGACAACCATCCAGGATTCTCAAGAGAGTACACAATGATATCCCACCAAGCGACGAGGATTTATTATAGGGCCTTCTTACTATGTTAGCACCATTAGGTGGTCCACCAATAGCACCACCACCTATTGGGAAGCAGTTTCCACAATCCCCACTAGCAGACGGTGCATGACGATTGAGCGTGTTTCATGAGTTCCAAGGGAAGAGACCTCTGAGGATTCGAGGCAAGACAGATCTTCATGTAGTTGAGGACTGGCTAGATGTTGTTGCAAGAGTTTTCTACCTAATTCAGAAACTAGAAGAGAAGATGGTGATTCTAGATGTTAGTATTTTTTGGGCGCAACAAGAAGATGGTGGAGCCTAACGCTCTAGTTACATGATGAGATGACCCTCACCTGGACAGACTTTTAGAGCCTATTCCAGGAAGAGTTTGTTCTAGCGACACTATGCTCTGTGTGTATCCATGAGTTATTGCACTTACATAAGGGAAGTTTATCAGTGGCCCAATAGTATTTGAGATTCACTGACCTCTCATGCTACTCCACTAACTTGGTGTTGGACCCCTTCTTGAGGGTTCAGACCTTTGAGCAGGGTCTCCAATAGGAGATCGTAGCATCGATGATATCGCTCAACATCCTGACATAGGTTGGAGGGATCGATCGAGAATTATTAGTGGAGAACATATTAGCTGAGTGGGCACAAATGGTGAGAGCCACCACATGATGATAGGTAACCGAGTCATCTACAATAGGTATCAGGCAGATGACACAAAGTTCTAAGCAGACCAAACCTTCCAAAGGGTGACCCCAGGATGTAGGGTCAGTGGTGCGGAGCTCACGAGGTAGATGGAGTCAATAGAGAAGAATAATATGCTTCAGGTGAAGTGGATAGGGCCTCATGGCTCGCAACTACCTGACCTGTTGTATCGACGATCATCAGACGGTCAAGGAACCATTGGGGCAGCAGACAAGGTTCAAGCGAGGAGGTCTGTAGGGTGGTGGATATGGAAGAGAAGAAGCTCGTGCAATAGTTGGTGGATGACGGTTTGAGATTCTTCCACCACCACCCCCAGGTGGTCCACCCCGACCACAGGGAGCATGTGGACAGGGGCGAGCTTAGCTACAGGTGGCAGTGGCATAGGACCACGACGCTCCAGATGTGATTAAAGGTGTGATCTGTGTCTACTCCACCCTAGGTTTAGTACTTATAGACACAGGTGTTAGTCACTCTTTAATTTCAATGGATCTTGTTCAAAGCACAGAGATTCATATGGAGGATTTGGCTTGATCCTTATTATTAGAGACTTCTACGGGAGAGGATTCGATGGTTACACATTGATGCAGACAGTGTGAGATCATTCTAGGAGGTTATAGCTTTAGATGGGATCTTCTAATTGTAGTGTCGAGTCTTTAAGACATCATCTTGTGTATGGAATGGCTATCAATAGTCCAGGATAAGATTAAATATTTTAGGCACAATTTGTTGTGTGTCCGCGAGGACGGTATCAGGTTTTCCTTCACCAGTGATAAGGAAAAAATTTCATCATAGGATGGAATTTCTCAGTTGAGGGTAGAGCCGATCACTAACTAGTTGGCTAGCCTCACCCTTAGAGTAGTTTACATGAGGAGTCTGAGATATCCTGTATTGGAGGAAAAGTATGTTTATGTCTTTCTTGATGATTTTTCGGGACTACCTCCTCACAAATAGGTAGAATTTTACATCGACCTATACCCCGAGATAGAATCGATATATACAATAGCATATTCGATGGCTCTCATGGAACTTCGTGCGTTATGGGTACAGCTAGAAGACATAGAGAGGAAGGGGTTCATAAGTCTCGGTGTGTCTCTATGGTTATCCTTGATTTTGTTGTCCAAGAAGGTGGATGGGAGCTTGAGACCTTGTGAGGACTATCATCACCTGAACCAAGTGACGAGGAAGAATAAGTATCCTCGGTTGGTGGTCGATGATCTCTTCGACCAACTAAAGGGATCTCGATGCTTTTTGAAGATAGACCTTAGATCGGGTTATGATCAGCTCAAGGTAGGATATGAGTACATACATAAGACATCATTCAGATGACGGTATGGTCATTATGAGTTATGTGTGATGCCTTCTAGTGTGACCAAAGCTCCGAAAGTGTTCATGGGGCTCATGAACATGATCATTCAGCCTTACCTCGATCACTTTTTGGTAGTCTTTATTGACGACATTCTGATATACTCAATGTGAGAGGAGGAGCTCACCATGAACCAGCAGATAGTTCTAGATACACTCTGAGAGCACCAGCGTTATGGAAATATCTCAAAGTGCCAGTTTTGGATACATGAATTCCAATTCATAGGTAATGTTATCTTGGAGGCTGAAGTTGTTGTGGATCAATAAATGATAGAGGCGGTCCTTACATGGGATCCACCCCGGAGTGTGAAAAAGGTGTGGAGTTATCTGGGATTGGCTAGGTACTACCAGCTATTTGTACTTGACTTATCCAGGGTAGTGGATCCCTTATCATCATTGATAGAGAAGTGGAAGCCTATCTTGTGGACAGAGAAGTTCCAATAGAGTTTTTAGGATATGAGGCAGAGACTAACGAGTTCCCCCATCTTGAGGCTACTAGAAGAGGGTGTTGGGTATGTAGTTTACTACGACACAACAAGGAGCAGACTGGGTTGTGTCTCGATGCAGGAGAGAGCGGTGATCGCCTACGGCTCAGAGCAATTGAGATAGCATGAGAATAACTACTCTACACATGACATGGAGTTAGCAGAAGTGGTATTTTCATTGAAAATGTTGTGGAACTACTTGATGGGTGAAAATTTTACAGTCTACTCTGATCACAATATTCTCAAGTATATCATTTCTCAAAAGGACATGAACGTGAGATAGCAATGATGGATATATTTCCTCAAGTAATATGACTTTAAGACGGTATACACTCATGGGACGGGAAATTTAGTAGTAGAAGCACTCAGTAGGAGGTCTGTTCAACAGTTGTAGAGTGAGGTGAAATAGCATCTTGCCGCTTTGCTATTATCCTTCATTGATAGAGATGGAGTATCTTACCTTTAGTCTATGAATGTCACTCACCCACTTCTTCAGCATGTTCAGGAGGCTCAGCTTGGGGATGTTGACTGTGAGTCTTGACATGCTTAGATATCCACAGGAAAGTCTACTGAAGGATTTTATATAGGTGGGGATACCATCATTATCTTCATAGGGTGTGCCATGATACTAGTGATAATATGATAGGATGTGTTGAAGGATTTCCATACATCCCCTTTGGTGGTACATCCTGGTGTGGAGAAGATGTACTAGGACCTCGGGAATCATTACTAGAGGCCAGGGATGAGGAAATAAGTTGTTTTGTTTGAATGACGATGACTCACTTTTCCACATGTGAAGTCCAAGAATTAGGTACCAGAAGGCTTAGCTCAGCCACTTGAGGTGCCAGAGTGGAAGTGGGATGGTATCTCCAAGGATTTTCTGATAGGGCTGTCACATAAGTTAAGGATCCAATATTACATCTGGGTGATTGTTTAATGCCTTACCATGTTATCCTACTTCCTACCCATCCATGATTAGGGATCAGTAGAGGACGTGGGACAAATCTACGTGAAATAGATTGTACGGCTTCACGGGGTTCCATAAGTGATCATCTTAGATCACTATGCATGTTTTACATCCCGCATGTGGAAGGGGTTATAAGAGGCGTTCAGGAATCAAATAGGCTTGAGCATCACCTTTTACCCTCAAATAGATGTTCAGATAGAGCCCACCATATAGAGACATGATGACATGCGTTATGTTTGTCTCCTCGATTTTGGCCGCAATTGGGATTACCACCTGCCACAGGTGGAGTTCTCATAAAAAAACATTTATCACTCCACCATCGAAATCAGTTTCATTGAGGCCATGTATGTGAGATCATGAAGATCACCCCTTTGCTGGACAAACCTAGGGGAGTCAGCACTCATGGTTCTATAGATGGTACATGATACCACAAAGAAGGCCCAGATCATCCAGGAGTGGATAAATACTGCACAGAGCTGACAAATGTATTATGTCGATAAGAGATTGAGACCATTATATTTTGAGGAGGGAGACAGTGTTTTCCAAAAGGCCTCACCCCATAGAGGATTATGGAGGTTTGGTCAGCACGGAAAGCTATCTATGAGATTCATCAGAGCCTTCCAGATCCACAGAAAAGTAGGCGAGGTGGTGTACTGTCTAGCTCTTCCCCCATAGATGCACCAGGTGGATAACTTTTTCTATGTGTCGTAGCTAAGGAGGTAAGTGCATGATCCATAACATGTTATCTATTGGGGAGAGATGAAAATCGATGATGGGGAAATCATTCCAATGTTCCTGGTGGAGATAGGGGATTGACAAGAGCGGGTCCTTTGTGGGAGGTCGATTCCTATGGTGCGAGTTTTTTGGATGCACGAGAATCTCCAGGAGGGAACTTGGGAGAGGGAGGCTCAAATAGGTGATCATTATCCCCATTTGTTCCTGTAGTTTATTTTGTATATTTAGGGGACAAAAATCCAGAATGTAGGGACAATATAAAGACCTATAAATTCAATGTAATTTTTTTAATTATTTTGTATTAATACGAGTCTGTGAAAATTGATGATGCGTGATTCTAAGGCCTAATATGCCCAGATTAAATTTTTGAACTCTTTTTAAGGTATGTTCAGTAAATGTGCGGGTGGAATTTTCTATATTTTTAACTGGTGCTCGTATTAAAAATATGAAGGAATTGTTGAATTCGTAGTGTTGAGATTCTCTTAAGGGAGGCAAAACATCAGCCGCATTAGGTTGGGTGAAAAAGTTAACTTTTGTGACTTTTAAAGAATTCATAAAAAAAAAATTGTTATTTTATTTTATACTACCACCTCTTGATCGGTGGTGGCAGGGACCATGGAGGTGGTCAGACATTTAATATAGGATATTAACTGCCCGGTTACACCTTTGTTGTGTAACCCCCACTTGTGTAATTAATGTAGCAGATTAATTATGTTGATTAATGGAACTATAATAGATAGAAGGATTAATTATCTAGTAGATCATTTTTCTAATTAAAATCATGGGAAAAGGGAGTTTTTTGGGGGATGTTGTGGGAGAACTCCGACAAAGTTCCAACCATCAACCCTTCCAATGAATAATGAACATCTTGACGGTGGCCATTGAGGAAATGATCTAGGATCAACGAACTCCAGTGGATTAATTAAGCGAGGAAACTTCTCCCTCCATAACTGTGACATCACCAACATTTACAATGTAAGGGTTGTTATTTAATTCAAGAAATTCCTATGATTATTTTCATTATTTTTGAATATACGGGTAGTTTTTGAGGGGTATTTGAACGAGGTTTAAACAATATATATATGTTGTTTTTTAATTTATTGTCCCTTTGTTATGATGCTGACACTGAGTGTATAGGACAAATGAACTATTCTTGGACCCTCCGACACTTCGGTTTGGTTCTTTTCTTAAGTGAAAAACTTCCAAAATGACGGCAATTCAAATTTGGGAGGCGTGCAATGATGGCAGCACCCCGGGTGGCCCATAGGCATGAACGATATGGAAAACGGGCCACAAGAACTCACCTGGTGGCCTATGGATACTCTACCGTTGTGGGACCTATGTGGTGGAACTAGTGACCGATGCTGGCGGAGATGGCATCGGTCGATGCTCGCTGGCCGCGGAAGAGGAAGGTGCCACATGACGTTGTGGCTGATGAACAAGCGGCCTGCTCTCAGCCGGATGCGGAGGGGGGAGGCAGAGCAGCATCATGCACCAAAGTAAAGTAGGCCGTAGTTTCAAAGCCATGGAGAATTGAGGGACCCACTCCCTGAGGGTCCTGCAGAAACCTAGGCAGTGCCACCTGGAACCTTTAATTAAAGAGTCGAATGGCTCATTATGCCATTCGGGAGGCGGACCGTGCGAACCACACGCGGGTCACACCAACTTGTGGTCGAGCCGCCATAGCCCCGCCCAACTGGGCCAGGTCAGGATAGGTCGGGTCAGTCCAGGCTAGGTTGGGTCGACCTAAACCAGGTTGGGTTGGGCCCGACTGCGTCGAACCGGACCTAGACCCTCTCATGCCAAAATATGCTTAAAAGGTAGTATCCTTCGAACTCTTTATTGGTTTGACTAACAGTCTGCAGCATCGGGATCCTTGTAGTAAGATGGTCCTTTGGGGATACTCTACATGATTTTTGGATAATGTTGATGTACTACTGGGTTTGATAAATCCTGAATCCAACCGAGACCTTAGCACTAAAATGCCAATAACATAAAGACCGGGCATCTAGTTGGTGCACCGTCTATTGTGTTGGAACCCTTAAGACATGATAGATCTTGGGTAAATTCTATGTGAGAATTTATGTCAGTTGAAATATGACTAATGTATTGAGGAGAAGTTTCACCTATAAATATTATTACAATGAGTAGGATTCATGTGGTCGGCTGAGACGTGAAGAATGATGAGTGATTCTTTACGAATCAGCACCAAACGTTTATGTGTAAAACAACACCCAACGATTCAATGTGAATTAGCACCAAGAAATTCTGTGTGAATAAGCACCCAATGATTCTATGTGAATCAGAATAGAGTGATTTTGTGTGAATATGCACCGAACAATTATGTGGTAATCATCACCAAGAAATTCTGCGTGAATCATCACCCAGTGATTCTATGTGAATCAGTACTTATCGATCCAGTATGTTTCTTGAATGGGTTAGTACCTATCTATCCTATGTGGGTAAGTAGTAGTGCCTCTTGACATAGTACGATGATCTAGCATTATAACTAATCATTTGTACTATTTTACTCAGTTATACCTAGTTTGAGTTTTGTATATTTCTTGTGATTTATGGTTGAAATAATTCTTGTGGTTTTCCATTATAGAAATTTGACATACCTTTTGGGTCTTGAGGTCCCCATAGGGTATTTTTGTACTCACCCCTCCACAGAATTCACATGCACATTGTTGTGTCTTGTGCAGAAAACTGGAAGCCTTGACAGAGACTCAGAGAGCTAGGACCTGACAGTGGATGGTGGTAACGGTTGATGTGGAGAGCTATCTAGATGATATGTACCTACCCTTCAGTTAGGATCCATAGAGGATGGTCTCATGAGCTTTTTTCTATTTTTTTTTATTTTATCTTTCAATTTGGATTTAATTCCATTCCCTTTACTTTTAGTACATACTTTTACTTTAGTTATTTTACTATCTGGTTTACATTTTTGTGTACCTAGTATATGTGTTTTTACAGGTTTATAGAAAATACCTTCCCATTTTAGGGATATGCCTTTCTGGTGCTAGACGCCAACCCTGGCCTATAGAAGGTGGGCTTAGGGTATTCACGGAATGGGCCCCGGGGGATGGGTCGTGAAACATGTTACGAATGAAAATATATTTAGTTTCCTTTAAAAATGACTATTATTTTTTTCTCTTATGAATTCAATAAAAAATGATTATATTGATTTATACATTTTTGTGCTAATGTTATATTGGAATAATGATCCTTTTACACTATTTATTTAATTATAGTGTGGATTTGGGTTGGGAAATACTATTATAAGGTATTACCATCAATAAGAAATATAACTAACTGCATACATTTCTCTACATACTTACTTCAGAGAAATATTTTTGGTTTCAAATGATTCTAAATTTTTATAAAAATTTAATTTCATGAATATTTCCACTAATATTATTTTGGATAAGTGTGTATGTAATTATATTTTATTTTAGATCACAAAAATCATTAGTTCCAATAGATATTATAAATTTTAGGTTTTTTATATATTTATTTTAGAAGAATGAATGAGATACATAACTAAAGCATCAAAACCACGAATTCATGTTTTCAATACAAGCAACATAGTCTACACAATATATATATATATAGTATTGAATGTAATATATTAAAAAATCCTCAAATAGAATGTGTGATATTCTTTTTAAAGAATAAAACTATAAAAAGGGTAGCTCTAAATGTTAGGAATCATTGGATTATGTTTTTTAAATCTTAGAGGATATGGATAACTCAATATGAGGTTTTTTTATTTCGTATATAAATATTTCAATTGTAATTTTTTAGATAAAATGATATTTTATGTGAACAAAATAATGAGAATTATAATATCCAAAAAATGGAATATGAAATATTTTTTCAATATAAAATACCTACGAGATTATGATGATATGATTTAAATTTTAATATTCCAAATAATTATGTGATGGGGAAATGATAAATCTAACCCAAAGAATATTGATATATGGATCTTTTCTAACTAATAAATATGATGTGAAAAAGTGCCATCAATTTTATAAGATTACAATATACAAAATTTCATGTTTAATTCTAGTAGAACACTATAATCATTTAAAAACATGTTTATATTGTTTATTACTAAAGCATAAATATTAGTTACTGAGATATATTATTGATAATGATAATTTTTTTATAATTTGTGATGTATTTTTGAATTTTATCATTAGAACTGTTATGAAATATAATGATAATTAAATGTATTTTGATGGAATAATTTTCTTTCTTAATTTTTATGAGAATTAAATTTTTGAATAAGAATTAAATGTATTATAAAAAAAATTGATTAAGATAAATGTTGATCTCAATTTGATAATTAATTGAAGGGTTAATGAAATAAAATAATAATTGATATCTATATATCCCTATGGAAAGGGGTTCAAATTTTTTATTATTATTTACCAAATAGTTGATTAAATTAAATTTTATTTTTTAGAATGTTATTAATGATGATCGAGACAAATATTTATTCATTTTAAATGAATGAAATATTTTATAGCGTATTAGTAAATATTTATAAACTGTATAATATAATTATCTATCAGATAAAATATGTAATTAAAAGATAAAAATCTTTTATTTGAAGAATATTTTTATGTTATATAAATATTAAATGCATACAATGTGTCAATAACATTGAATTTTTTAATTATTTCATTATGATTCCTTTGATATTTGAAATTTATTTTTTATTAATATTACTAGAATATTTTTGGATAAAAATTTATATATAACATATTTCATTGTGTACATAAGATTTTATCTTTATGTTTCAATAAAAATGTCTGAAAATTTGATTTTATCAAAGTATTAGATGTGTTGAATCAATAAAATAAAATTTTATAAATGTGTAATGATACTTAAATGAGATAGATGTGGGAATACATAAATTAATAGTGAATTTATTTCATAAAGTGTGAAATATTTTTATACATTTACCATATAAAATATTTTTATTTTAAGAGTTTTGATTAATCAAACTATAATAAGTAGCGATCAATGTAAATGTCACCATATGAAATATGTACCAGTGTGTTGTTATTCCTACATAAATATTTTTTGTTTGAGGGTAAAATATATGATACTTAGCTTAAATTTTAAATATGAATATTTCTTTTACTTTTTATTTCAAATAATTTAATGTAGTATTACTTGAATAATATATTGTAACATGAATTTCATGTAATAGAAATTAAAAATTGCAAATTAATTAATAATTTCAAGATTTAGTTTGACTAAAATATGAATATGGTGAAGTTGGGAATGGATAATTTGAAATTTATCTTAAGATGTAGAATGAGTTAGTTTTTATATTGTTATTAAAATTACAATTGAATCATATTATTCAAGGTTTTTTTAAAATAAATTATTTTTTTAGAGAATAATTTAACAGTATAATAAAGTAGTTTACATTTAAGAAATTATTTTAGATAAAAAAAATATTGATAAAATACATTATATTTCTATGATATATCACAGAGAGTCTATATGGTATAAATATTAGGAAATTTTTGGTATACACATATATTCACAGGATTTTTTAAATCATTATTGAGATAACAATAATTTTTTAGTCTGCATAACAATATCATACCCAATATTGAAGTTATATACATTGGAAAATCTTATGGAATATAATTAATTATATTTACATTATAATTTTTATTTGATAGTGTCACATTGATAATATTTATCAAAGTTAATTATCTTTATTAAGATTTATGTTTTTATAATTACTGTTGATTTTTTTCTGTCTAGAAAAGATTAATGAATATTTAAATTTGTAAAAAAAAATTACAATAATAAAACAACTGATATTGTGACATTCGATGTCATGATTAAAAGTGTTTTGAATATGATTTTATATTGTTGATCTTATGTGTTAATGAAAATAATCACATTATTTTTCAATTATATTTCATTCATTGGTATTTTCACATAATAATGTTAGGTGAGATAAACCTTTACATTGATACAAGCTAATGTTGAAAATGTTACATAATAATGTAAAAGGTGTTAAATGTATACGTGACATTTTTTATAAAAGAAAAAATTATCCTAAGTTCAGTAACATTTCAACATGTTATGATTATGACAAACTAGATCTTATATACATAGTTTTTTAATAAATTATGTAGTATGTTTTATGTTTTACATTATTATCATGTTATGTATAATCATTTAAACATTTCCATTCAATTATTTGTGCTTCATGTATCTTGGGTGTGTAAAAATATTTATCACCTCCATTATATATCTTTATTATCCTTGCTCGGTAAATATAATTGAAATTAATGGATAATGAAAGGATGAAATGGTTAATTTTAGTAGGGGATCATCAAAGATATGTAGTTTAATAATTATCTATTACTGAGTTTTTTGTTGTTTAATGACCCACTAAATATCAAATATGTAATGTCAATATTAGCCTCACCAGAATAGTCGGGTTTGTATTTTTATAGTAACACCTATGAAGGGAGGATAATGTATTCTCTCACATATAAACCATGATAATTAAAATTTATTCTTCTAATAACCTTAAGGATATTATAATAATAGTTGGTTTGGTATTATGGTGATAATTTGGTGGGAATTTTTTATATAATAGGGGGGTTTTTCAACTTATATATCATCATGATATTTGGGTTATCGATTTCCAAAAACTAGTTAATTTTATTTTCATGCATAGAAAAAAGAAATGTTATTTAGTATACAATTTAGGTGTGTAAAATGTTATATACACATATTCATATGTTATTAATATGATATATATTAAATTTTTTAATTTATTCTTCACGTATTGAATTCATAACATATTGGTTTTTCTATATGATATTATCGTGATTCAAATATCATAACCAACTTCTAAAAAATACATAATGGTATTATAATATTATATAAAAAGTATTAGATAAATATTAGGGTCACATTTATCGAGATACATGTGTTTAAGGGAGTTTTCACGAGAACCCTATATTGATTTTGTAGCACTAAAACCTTTTTTAGTATATTCATTTAATATTGATATGAATTAGGGAATTTATTTGTTTTTTGAACACTAAAAATTTTACAAATCATGTTGATTATTTTTTTGAATTACAATTATTTTCATTATGATGTTTTCATAGAAAACAAATATAATTTTTTGGAAATTTAGGACATTCCCCTACTGGGGGGCCCTCTAGGTCCCGTATTGAAGATGAGAGTGACCCATGGACCCTTATCCAATAATACAGAGTTTATTGACTAGAACCAAGGGAATAAGAAATAATAATTGGAGGCATTGGACTCATAATACAAGGTGAATATAAATATACCAAAAATAAATTAAATAAAATATTTATATACAAACACAAAATTTTATAGTGTATGTAAATTTCGTAGGGGAATAAAATATTCAACATTATTTACTAAAAGGTAACCTTTATAGTCATGTATCTAATAGAATCATTTATCCTTGAGTTATTAATGTTCAGATCTAACTCGGAATCTCTCCTAGAAACCATAAAAATATATTTTAATATATATTTTTGAGCATACATGTATACTCATTAGATTCATATTCAATACCTATAGAAAAAATGTGTGAGATGAATACTAAAGAAATATTGTATAAATAGATAGAATAAAATTTACCCATAACAAGTCATCTACCAAACAACACCATAAAATGATTCATACAGAATATCACATTCATGTTTAGTGAAATAGTATCAAGTAGTTTATCAAGAAGGAACACCACAACCACTCCCCCACTAGGTTTTCTCTCTCATGACCCAAGATCAATCACCATGTACTTATATCCCTTCATTAAAAACATAAAACCACACTTCACATCCCAATCATAACCACATCATCAGTATCATATATTATAGACCCCATTGTTGCACATACATCATAATTCATCATCACTCCATTCAATAAACAGTTATCCTGTCATTTAACCTTGCATTGTATCATCATCACAGTAGTGTATCGTCAACATAACGGGAATCAACCTCCCTCATTACTCCAACCATGAATTACCATACCATTTATTACATAATACACTACATTATTATCTCATCGTAATCAAATCAACCTCACATTATGGTAAATTTGACATTTATTGTCATGAACCAGCCCAGGTTCCCAGGTAACCCGATACCCGAGTTGGCCCTCACATAGACCGAAGGAGGTTCCTGATCTCCATGGGTCAGCGACTAGCACCTGGCATCGTACAACATACAAGTGGGAACTAATTTTCCACAAGAATGCAGAAGCAAGAGTAAAACCAACAGTATGCATAACAAAATAAACTCCACTAGGAGTGATGTACCAGAACACAAAGAGGAATGAAATGAAAAAGTACTACAACCCAAGTACAAAAATGGAAAATAGTCCCATGGTCCCAAAAGACACTACTCACCAAGTCTAGAGATCAGCAACTAGATCCACCTCTAGGAGGTCCCTTCCCTTTGGACGATCCTAGAAGAAAAAATCTACAATCACCCAAAAGAAAAAGTAGGGTGTGAGCCTAGGCCTAGAAGGATACCACCAGAGATTCCATAATAGATACCAAATAATGATTATCCAAAGAAAATATATCAATTTTCAAACAAACAGGTTTGACAATTTAAAAGCATATTCTCACAAAATATGCTAAACATTTTCAAATGATGGAAATAAATACTTTAAGAAAATGCCTTACAAATGATGGAATATTTCTAAAACAACGGAATATATAAAAAATTTATATAAAACAGTTCATATAAATTCATCAGGCATGTAAAACAGTTCACAATCATTGGAATACATTTATATCTCAAATATAAATAAACAAGCGAGCAACATGGTCATCTTCGAAAAGGTACGATAGTATTAACTAGTTATAGGATTCCTCTCTCTCTCTATGTGAACTGAGAAATATGTGTATACACACGTCCCTATGACACTAGCCAAAGGAGACTCGTCACCAACCCGTCGGGGATGTAACCCGCTTCATGTATGTTTTAGAACATTGTCGTAGCGTAGAGTGTATCCAAATAACTCACTAACTACCTAAGGCATGCATGCACTCTTAAATGATGGTAGAAATATTTTAAGAATGATTAAAATACGATCAATCCCATTCTTCCATTTCAAAAGTTCCAATTTCATTCCATTGAAAACCAAAATAGGTTTTATTAAAAACATGCCTCTTTCACATGATAAAACCAATGGGTGTCTATCGAATCATTTTAAGCCATTTTCATAAGTTTGAAATCCATTAAAAACTAATTCCATCATTACACATTTAATTTCCATAAATAAATTCAACAATTTAATTGAAAAAATTTCCAACAAATCCACAATTTAAATTAAACAACTTAAATCGACCAATTTCCCATAACCACAGCCAATTCAATAGAATTGGGTTTTTTCCAAATTTTCATGCCAAAACCAATTCAAATATCTCAATTCAATGGAATCGTGTTTTTATCAATTTAATTGAAATCAACTTGTGCAATTGAATTTAAATCAATAATTGAAATAAATTAAGCAAATACAATGATAATTAATTAGGCAAGACGGGATGAAACCACCTACGTTTCTGGTTTTGACCAAGACCACCATGGTCAAGAACGCTCAAGAAAACTATGTTGCTTCTTCAAGAACCCACTATATATCTCTTATCCTAGAAAGATAAAGACCAAAACACATCAAACATGGTACCACACACTTATATCTACCCATAACGGGCGTAGATATACAAAACCGAGGGAAGAGGAGAAGTATATCTAAGTAGATCTAAGAAACCAATCAAGAAAGAAGAAGAACGATCACATACCTTGGGAATCCATATTCGATTAACCAATAGGAACCCTTGGATTGCCTTCAGAACAAAGGGAGAACCTTTTATGACCCTAGGAGAAGATAAATCCCGAGTTAGGGCCACTTAGGAGGAAAAATGAAGCATTTTGAGGAAAAACGACCAATATCCACAATTTAAGGATCTAAATTTAAGTGACTACACGGTTTGGATGCACGGATTGACAAACCATGTGCTAACCATGCGTGAGCCACTACCTCGGCCACCCTTCTCGCATGGCTCAGCCACACAGTTAGAAAAATTGTGCACTGCTTGTGTGGAAGCTTCTGCCATGGTTTCAAGTCCCTCACGTTTTGGCCGCACGGTTTGTCAAACTGTGCCCAACACATTGTCCTATAGTTTTTCTTTAAATGTTCACCCAAAGTCCACTCCTGACTTTACTCCAAAACATTGGTATATAGAAACATCAAAATGTACCAGAAAACATAACTGGATGTTACAACCTCCCCACCATAAGATCTTTCTACCCCTAAAAATCCTATTAAGAAACCTCCATGTCAAAAATATGAGGCCACTGATCTCTCATTAGTGCCTCCCTTTCCCACGTCTTATGAGAATCAGAACCATGTTTCCATTGTACATGGACCAGAGGTATCCTTCTCCCTCGAAGTACCTTGGTCTTAGAATCAACAACCCTGACTAGTCGTTCAGTCACAGATAGATCTGGTTCAATCTCAAGATCACTCCAGCTCACAACATGAGATGGATCAGAGAGATACTTTCGCAGCTGCAATACATTGAACACATTATGTATCGATGTCAGCTATGGTGGTAGAGAAAGATGGTAAGCAACCTTCCCCACAAGGCCAACAACCTCAAAAGGTCCCACAAAACGAGTAGCAAGCTTCCCTTGCCTCCCAAGCCGTCGATGACCTAATCAGGGTGAAAACTTCAAGAAAACCTGGTCACCAACTAAAAACTCTAAAGATTTACGTCGACGATTAGCATAATACTTGTACCGACTCTGAGCTGTCAACATTGTTTGACGAATCAACTGGATCTTAGTTGTCATCTCTTGGACCAAAGTCGGTTCTACCAAGGAAGATTCACCAATCTCTGACCAACATAAATGAGATTTACAAGGATGACAATACAATGCCTCAAAAGGTGCCATTTTGATCATAGATTGGTAACTATTGTCATAATAGAACTCAAATATCCCAAGGTGATCATCCTAATACCCACCAAAATCAAGAACACAAGCACGGAGCATATCCTCAAGGATCTAAATAGCTCTCTCTGTCTGTCCATCGAACTGTGGATGGTAGGCCATGCTCAAATGGACCTGAGATCCCAGTGCCTACTAAAGGCCTCTCCAAAATCGAGAAATAAACTGAAGATCCCTATCAGAGACTATAGCAGACGGAACTCCCTGAAAACGAAAAATATTTTTCACATAGATATTTCCCAAATCCTCAACTTTGGTTGTATCCCGACCAGCTATAAAGTGAGCCGACATAGTTAGTCTATCGATCAAAACCCATATCGTGTTCTTCTTCCTCTGGGGTTGAGGAAACCCAACCACAAAGTCCATAGATATTTCATCCCACTTCCATGTAGGGACTGGAAGTGGTTGATGTAAACCCGAAGTATTCTGGTGCTCGGCTTTCACCTGCTGTCATGTATAGCAACGAGATACAAACTCAGCAATGTCTTGTCTCATACCTGGCCACCAAAACAATCACCACATGTCATAGAACATTTTTGTGGTTCCTTGGAGTTCCTCCCACTGAGAGTTATGACAAACCCCATCACATCCTTCCATGATGATAATGGCACAACATAACAGTTTCGATAACACAGAACACCCTCTTCAGAGAATGACCACATGGTGTTGGTCTCCCCACCATAAAGAGAGATCCTAATTCTATGGAACTCGACATCAAGTATTTTTTCTTGAAGAATCAACTCGAGAAGAGAAGATGTCAACTGAACACTGGCTAAAGAAACCTCATTCCCCTTCCACTAAACTCCAATATGCAACTGATCAAAAAGAGCCTTCAAACTCTACTCTTCTGAGGATTCTTTCATAGCCTGAGATGGAAGTTTCCCGCTTAATGAATCTACAACTACATTCCCTTTCCTCAGGGTATAGTTAATTTCAAAGTCATAAGATTGTAGGTACTCCACCCAATGCCTTTGGTGGAGATTTAAATCATTTTGAGAGAAGATATAACTCAAGATCTTTTGGTTTGAATACACGGTAAAACGTTCTCCATAAAGGTAATGTCTCCAACACTTAAGTTCATGCAATACAACTGTAAGTTCAAGGTCATGGGTAGGATAATTATTCTCATGAGGCTAAACCTGATGAGATCCATAGGCAATAACATGATCTCCGTATATAAGGACACATCCCAAACCTGAACCCGATGCATCATAGAAGACCACATAACCTATACCATCCTCAGGAAGAGTTAACACCGGCGCAGTAGTCAAAAGACACATTATCTCAAAAAAAGATCTCTGAAATTTATCATTCCAGGAAAACTTCACTCCCTTTTTAGACATAGTAGTCATTCAAGAAGCTAACTTTGAGAAGCCTTTAACAAGTCGGAGATAATATCCCACTAATCCCAAGAAGCTCTGAATCTCTAAAACATTTCTTGGTTGTTCCCAAGTCATAACAGCCTTCACCTTTTCAGGATAAATTGATATTCCCTGTTTTGACACGACATATCCCAATAATTTCACTTCCTGAATCCATAAATCACACTTTGAAATCTTGGAATAAAGTCGGTGATTCCTTAGATGACCCAGAACTATTCTCTGATGATGCACATGTTCCTCCTCAGACTTGGAGTAGACAAAACTTTCATCCACAAAGACAACCAAAAAAGTATCTCGATACTCACGGAAAATTGTGTTTATCAAAGCTATGAAAACAACAAGAGCATTTTTTAGTCAGATGGTCATAACAAGGTACTCATAATGGCCATACCTACTCCAAAAAGTGGTCTTAGGAATATCAGTTTAATTTATCCTCAGCTGATGGTAACCAGATCGAAGATCAATTTTTGAAAACCACTTTTCCCCTTTCAATTGATCAAACAAATCATCAATTTGTGGTAATGTGTATTTGTTCTTTATCGTGACTCAATTGAGCTTTCGATAATCAACACATAAGCGAAGAGAACCATCGGCCATCTTGGCGAAGAGAACTGGTGCTGCCCAAGGTGACACACTCGGGCGTATAAAACCTTTCTCAAGAAGATCATCCAACTGAGACATCAGTTCTTTTAATTCAGATGGAGCCATTCGGTAAGAAGTAATAGAAACCAGTTGAGTACCAGACATTAAGTCAATAGTAAAAACAACATCCCTTACTCGTGGAAAACCAGAGAATTCAGAAGGAAACATATCAGAAAAATCAGTGGCGACTAGGGGAAGATCACCCCTCTTTGGATCTTTCTCTAGATCAAAAGCAATCACTGATATAATTTTCCCCAACTCTGGATAAGAAGGTCTGGCTCTGCCTGACCTGGGGTCCCATTCTCATTGAAAAAAAAGAGGTGCACTATTGGGTGTGGTAAGGTAGTCCCATCGAAGATAACAATCAATCTGGGCTTCATTGGCGATGAGCCAATCAATCCCAAATATGACATCAAAATATTTCATTTCAAGAATCAAAAGGTCCTAAACAAGCTCTAAATCTAATAGAAAGAAAACGCAAGTATAACTATGGAGACCCTTCTCTCTCACCGTACCATGCGGTGTAGTCATATCCATTACACATGATAAAAGATCCATAGGCAGATTAAGCAGATTAACCAGATGGGATGAAATAAAAGAGTGAGATTCACTAGTATCAAAAAGTGTTGTCACTAAAGATGAAGCTATAGTAATGGTACCTCTCACAGTTTCCGGACTTGTATCAGTTACCACTATGTACTCTTCCACTGTGTAAAGAAGCTTCGTTCTGGATGCATGTGGCTGGAAACCATTTGCATGTGAAGAATTTGATTGCCCCGCAGTATCTGGAGGTGCTGATGATCATGTTCCACTATGAGGAGTAGAGAAGTGATGTCAAAATCTCTTTCGGTTCCCTAAACGTCCGCGGAAGCTACATTTCTTGGGTGCCTCAGTGCAAGCCCTCTTATAATGTCATGGCTTCCCACACTGATAGAAAGTCAAGGAAGCCCCTCCTGGTGCTGCTGAAGGTCAGGAATGAAATTTTTTTCGAGGACCATCATGAGAAACATTGCTCTTCAATTTTCCTTTAAAAGATCCAACACTTCCACTATAAAGAAAAGGAACTTCCCACAACCCTAACTCTCCTTCCAAATCCATCTCAACCATCATTTCCCTATCTATCACATCCACATAAGGGGGTAGATTTAGCAAGAAAACCAGAGAACATATATCTGATTGAATCCCCAACTCAAATCTTCGAGCCTTCATCATATCATTTGATACAATTTCAAGAGAAAACGATACCAACTCAGCAAAGCAATTTGAGTACTCAGTCACGATTTTGTTGGCATGCTCAAGTTTGAAAAACTCCATAGCCTTGGACAACACCATATATTCTGGATAGAACTAATTAGTGAAAAAGACCCTAAAGTTGTTCCACTCCAAACCCACATGTTTCCCAGACATCACCATCGTGTCCCACCATCTCCTACTTGGTCCCTCTAGCACGAAGGTGGCACACATCACCTTGATCGCATCCGGTGTCTCCAAAAACCCAAACATACGTTCAATATTACTCAACCATTCCTCATCATGTTGAGGGTCAGTGTAGCCTTTGAAGACTGGTGGATTCTATCATAGTAACTCTTGGGAGTGACTTCGGATTATATCACTATGAGGATCTATAGTTGGAGCCTGAACATGAACTGGAGGTGGTGCATGTCCCAGAGCTTGGACAGTGCGAACAATCACCTCTACTAGACTTGGATCAAATATAGGAATTGCTTGCTGAGATTCAGTAGTAGCCACTTTTTGGATTTGATTTCCACATCTTCTCGGAGGCATGATTCTACACAACATCAGCAGACAACAAAGAGGACATTAGATTAACACTCAACCTGAGTAACAAGGAAAACTACTCTTAAAAGAAGGGATAACAAGATTTGGATTCCACTCTATCCAAATAAAAATAGGGAAAATACTAGAACTAATCCACAAGTCACCCTTCCCTAACCAACCCTGGTAAATTAAGGTTCATTGTGGTGAGAGATGTCTAGGAACTCAATCACAACTACCTCCTATGTCCTGACAAGGAAACTCAAATGCATAATGTCATCAAGGCAAGACGCTTGACCTCACCTTTGATACAATTTTTCACGATCCAGCCTGGGTACCTTGGTATCCCGATAACAAAGCTATCACTGACATAGCCTGAAGGGAGTTCCCGATCCCCACGGGACAGCGAATAGCACCGGGCATCATACAACATACAAGTGGGAATGATTTTTCCAAAAGAATGTGGAAGCAAGAGTAAAACAAATAGTATGCATAACAAAAGAAACTCCAATGGGAGTGATGTACCAGAATATAAAGAGGCATGAAATTACAAAGTACTACAACCCAAGTAAAAAAAGGTAAAACAACCCCAAGGTCCCAATGGACACAACTCACCAAGTCCAGATATCAACAACTGGATCCACCTCCAAGAGGTCCCTTCCCTTTTCTCGATCCTGGAAGAAGAAAATCTACAAACACCCGAAGGAAAAAGTAGGGTGTGAGCCTAATCCCACAAGGATACCACCATAGATTCCATAATATATTAGAAATAATGATTATCCAAAGAATAGCTTTCAATTTTCAAACAAACAGGTTTGGTAATTCAAAAGCATATTCTAAAAAAATATGCTAAACATTTTCAAATGATGGAAATAAATACTTTAAGCAAAGGCCTTACAAATGATGGAATATTTCTAAAACATTGGATTAAAGAAAAAATTTATATAAAACTTTTTATATAAATTCAGAAGGCATGTAAAACATTTCACAAGCATTGGCATACATTTATATCTCAAATATAAATAAACAAGCGAGAAACATGGTCATCTCCCAAAAGGTATGATAGTATTAACAAGTTATAGGATTCCACACTCTCTATGTGAACTCAGAAAGATGTGTATAAACAAGTCCCCATGACACTGGCCAAAGGAGACTCGTCACCAACCCTTCAAGGATGTTACCCACAAGATTAATGTTTTAGAACGTTGTCATAGCGTAGAGTATATAAAAATAACTCACTAACTACCTAAGGCTTGCATGCGCTCTTAAATGATGGGCGTACTATTTTAAGAATGCTTAAAATACAATCAATCCCATTCTTCTCTTTCAAAACATCCAATTTCATTCCACTTAAAACCAAAATACGTTTTATTCAGAATAGGCCTTTTTCCCAAGATAAAACCAATGGGTTTCTATCAAATCATTTTAAGCCATTTTCATAAGATTGAAATCCATTCAAAACCAATTCCATCATTACACATTTAATTTCCTTAATTAAATTCAAAAATTTAATTGAAATCATTTTCGTCAAATCCACAATTTAAATTAAACAACTTAAATTGGCCAATTTCCCATAACCACACCCAATTGAATGGAATTGGGGTTTTCCCAAATTTTTATACCAAAACCATTTCAAATATCTCCATTAAATGGAATCGAGTTTTTATCAATTTAATTGAATGAAACTAGATCAATTTAATTTAAATCTATAATTTAAATAAATAAAGAAAATAAAATGATAATCAATTTGGCAAGACGGGAAGAAACCACTTACCATGAAGGTTTTGACCAAGACCACCACGGTCGAGAACGCTCAAGAAAACTGGGTTGCTTAATCAAGAACACACCTTAGATCTCTTATCCTAGAGAGATCAAGACCAAAACTCATCAAACATGGTACCACACACTTAGATCTACCCATAACGGGCGTATATCTAAGAAATCGAGGGAATAGGAGAAGTAGATCTAGGTAGATCTGAGAAAACAATCAAGAAAGAAGAAGAATGATCACATACCTTGAGAATCCCACTTCGATTCACCAAGAGTAGCCCTTGGATCGCCTTCGGAACAAAGGGAGAACCTTCTCTGACCCCATTAGAAGAATAATCCCGAGATAGGGCCACTTAGGAGTGAAAACGATGCATTTAGAGGCAAAACGGCCGAGATCCACAATTTAAGGATCTAAATTTAAGTGACCACATGGTTTGGCCGCACGGTTTGAAAAACCGTGTGCTAACCGTGCGTGAGCAACTACCTCAGCCACCCTTCTCGCATAGCTCAGCCACATGGTTAGACAAACTATGCACTGCCCGTGTGGAGGCTTCTGCCCAGGTTTCAAGTCCCACACGGTTTGGCCACACGGTTTGTCAAACCATGAACAAAACATGCACAACACATTGTCCTCTAGTTTTTCATTAAAATTTCACCCAAATGCAACCCAAGACTTTACTCCAAAATAGGGGTACTTAGAAACATTAAAAAATACCTAAAAACATAATGGGATGTTACATTTATCCCTATCATCCCATACATCATAACCTCAACCCATTAGAGTCTTTACTGTATCTGTAAAAGAGAGTAAGAAATATGGTGTATTTATCCATATTTTGACTTTACGAAAAATACATTTAGGAAAACATATAAATCAAAAAAAAAATGTAATTACAATGGTTTCATAATTTACATGGGGTTCTTAAAAAATCATAATGAAAATATAACATATGATGTTCTTATAACCTTATGGCATGTTACTTTGTTTATTTTGGGTTATGGGATACATGGTATTGAATTGTGGAAGGTAGGGGAGGATCTAGTGTATAATATTTAACCATAGGTGATGATTCATGTCATGAATTATAGTTTTACAACATTTCAGGTTGGATATGTTGATTTCATAGATTGTTCTATGGTTTCTACATGATATAATTTATGATGTCAAACATTTCTCACATCATGAATGTCCATGGTAGAGTTTTTGGATGTTTTATAATTAAAGTGTTCTTGGTGTAAAAGTATATAATCACAATATAGATTCCATCTAGGTTTATTAGATCGAGGTAATTGATTTTTAATTCACGTGAACCGTGTAAGATTCATAGTGAGAACTGGACATTAGTGCCATGAAAGGAGAATTTCAAGGTTGTCAATAAATTCTATCCTCCCACTAATTTTACTCATTTTTCCTATGATTATCTCATAAATTATTAAATTACTAAGATATTATTGGATCCCTAATGGCCTCATTAATTTTACAATAAAACTAGGCCTCTATGGATTTGATATCGATTATTCTTATTGATTTGAGGATAGTTTTTGTGTTTATGACCCCATGGTTCATCCACACTTTATTCATATTTGAGCAGTTGATTGAAATTATTATTTTTATATTGTAAATTTAATTTATCTCTATTTTATGTTTATATATGATAGTATCATCTTTATATTTTTTGGGGAAATTATTATGAGTTGGAATAATAAATAAAATAAATTGGACTTATGCAATTGAAAGAGAATAGTATGATTAACTTTTTGTGATCTACTTTCTTGATGTTATTAATATTGATTCTTGTTATATTCTTGTAATGATATTGTGATTTATAATAATTATTTTATTCTAGAATAACCTTTAAATGTTTAAATACATAAATACAAGAACTGAATAGACTAATATAATATGAATGTTTTATTCTAAAATTGTGTTGTGTGGCTTTATTGCCTTGGTTGTGCATGGATTGGTGGCCTTGGTTTAGATTCTATTTTTTGAAGTGATGGTTGCTTGATAGTGGTTTAATAGAATTGGAAAAATATTTACATACATAAATGTGAATATATATAAATAATTTTTTGGTGTGAATTTAAAATAATTGGTAATTTAATAAATCTATGTGGTTCATTTCTTAAATAAAATAATGGTCAATGGAACATGGGTTTTGGATCATTGTGTAATTATTTTAGTTGATTGTTTTGTAATATTGGTAGGGCTTACTAGCACTATATGAGTAGTGACATAGAAGTGGCGAAGGTTGTGTTTCATGTGTGAACCATTATGTGTGTAATTTTGGGGGATTATTATATACTAGTATTCTTTTATGAATTTCATACACACCCCACCCTAGTCGGGTAACTTGACTAATAGCTAGGAAATATGGGTGTGTTTTCCCTAACATCTAGGATAGTTAGGATACAAATGATTGATTATCACGTCTTCTTCACTCTTCCATAAGTAGTTTCTTTTAGTGATATTGAAGGTGTATGATGAGATATGTAGAGGGGTAATCCATTGTTAGAGTAGTTCATAAGGTTATTGTATTACAAATTCATGATACCCAATCCCATGGTTACCTGAGAAGATATATGAGCTTGGTTACATTAAAATTGATATATTATTGGTTTTTTGAGATAAGATATATATGGAGAGATGCATTATTGATGGATATGGAAGGTGTGATATCAAAGGATGTATTTTCACTAGGCGAGAGTAGAAAAGTATAGAGAAAGTGGTTATGGGGAACCATTATCAATATTATTTAGATATTACTTGAATAATCTTTGATTTTTTATTTAGTGAGAGACCCTAGTGAGGCTGGGGGACTAGTTAATGCCTCCCATATGAGTGTTTCATACCCATATCACTAGTCGCTAACCCCGTAACTACTAAATGAAGGAATTCTCTTCACTATTATCCCATGAAGGGTATCAATAGAGAGGTGTTACGAAAGTTTGGTATAAAAGGTACTATCTAATATATGTGGTTGAGTTTGTATTTATCTACTATTGTGGACTACATTGGTTTGTGTAGAAATTGTTTTTAGCTAATCACAAAATTGAATGACATAAATGGATATCTACTAGGGAACAAGATTTTAGGAAACAATTTGATCTGATGCAAGGACCATGATCAACCCACTTTTTCTTTTTTTAATTTTATTTTCTCATCGTAGATTCTTTTTTAGTTCTCACTAAATCAAAAGTGATTGATTTGAAAAATAAAAAATGAACTTTCAGTCAGTGTACAGAACTACGAGATGTATATGCATCATACATTCTTGTGCTCTTTTTGAATAGGGTAGTTTTTTCGATAATAAATTAATTAGTAAATTAATTTAATAAATACACTACTAGAAGATGTAGGTGTCTCCACTTTATTTAAATAGATTCATATTGGTAATGACCGGTGTGCAGCTCAAATTGTGGAGGTTCAACAAGATTTCTATTTTTTGTTGCAGGGTCAATCGTGATCAGAGGAATGGTCAATGGTAGTCGATGTTGTGCACCATTCAACATCAGAGATTGGTGAAGTACTAGGAATTAATATATGATCTAGATATGGGGGCCAAATTGGAGGTGATTGATAGATATTTTGGATTTATTTAAGCTTGGTCAAAGTACTAGGTATCCTTTGAAGATATCCATCTAATGAAGGTAGTTTCTCATCGATGGATGTTGTATTAGGTGGAGTGTAAGTTGATTGATGTTTCATGTATTGATTTTATATAGGAGTTTAGAGATGAGTCCATATCAATGTTGGTAAAGATAAAAAAGAGGTAGTAGTTGATCTTTCTTTAGTAGGGGTTCATGAGAATTTGAGAACTATGGATTATGTTTAATGATCTTATATAATTTTCCCCTAGACTCATACTTGATAAGGATACCTAAGCACAATTCATGGAATAGTATTTGAGCACCACCCTTAATTCTATAATGCACGATTAAATTTCAAATGAATTTGGAGGTTCCAAAGAATACATAGGTTATTTGGAGGGTTCCTGAATGGGATAGATAACCCCTAGTTGGGAGTTAGTAGGGACCTATTAAGAGTATGATGTTCAATTGATTGTCTTTGATGATAGTAGAGTCACAGTTTAAATCATTAGGGAAATATCCCCCACAATCAAAATCACATTTTATAAGGGATGGAAATTATTATGTATCTACTTGGAGATATCATTTTTGGTGTGTCGGCTATGGAAGTCATGGTCACTACTAATATTAGTTACCTTTAGTCTCATAGTGTTTGTATAGATTAGGTGGAAATCCCCCTTCTAGTAACAATTATAGTTACCTCTGATGTAGTTTCAATAATAATGCCTTTTAGATTATGTTCAGTAGCCTACTTATCAATATTATTCTTTGTTTGGAGGTGGAGGAATTTGTGGAGGGAATCACTGGGATTTCCCTTTCTATAAGGGACCCGTACTAGAGAATGGGAAAAGAGGCTGTTCAAAATGTGGAATAGGAGATGGATGAGGCCAGATAAAATTGACAGAGTCATTGGTTCAAGATATTTATTGTGGTAGGATCATTTATTCATCTTTCCTGTTTTTATTTTATTTTATTCTAGAGCTTCACACTTATTTATTCCACCCACATTGGTATGCACTGTAGGAATGGATGTGGAGAATATTTTTGTTCCCCAGGTTTTATCCACACTAGTTTGAGGCTAGACTTATTTTGTTTACATTGAGGTTACCAACTTATGATGGGGAACAAATAGTCATTATTATATTTTTCTATGTTATATATATGATTATACATCACCATTATCTCTATGGATTAGTTGTATTCTATTAATGTTTTGGTAGACTATTTCTAGAGGATGTTTGAGTTTCTAAATTTTTATGAGTGACATATATTGTTCAATCATACGTATGTTTATCAGAAAGGTATTAGATTAGTATAAACACTTCTTTACTATTTTTAGTGTCATAAACATATCCATTTTTAACTCAGGTTGGGGAGACACATAGAATATTTATAGATCTTATGGATGTTTTCTCTAACTTGGATATGAAATTACCCACTCAATGGAATTTTATGTTTAGAATAGAGTTACTTGAAATTGTTACCTGGATTTCAATGGATCTTTATCAGAATAAACACTCGATGTATTTTGAGTTGATATCCAGATTGATGATTTGATGTCAAAAGAATTTTTTAGGCCTACTATCTCACCATGGGGTGCTTTAGTTTTTATTACCATGATGTACAATGATAGTTTTAGGTTTTTTTGTAGACTAGAGAAGAATTAATTGGGTAATGATCACTAATCATTACCCTATTCGAATAATTGAATACCTCATTGAGAACATTAGAAGATATAGATAGTTATTATAGGTCAATCAATGGTATTGATATTATCAACAGAGGGTGAAGCAGGTGGGTATCCTAGAGACTAATCTTTGAGGTCGGTATGTGCAATTTGAGTTTGTTTCATGTCATTTAGTACCATGAACCCAATAGATATGATCTTGGGACTCATGAACTTTTAATTTCATTATTTCCTTGACATACTCATGTTCAAGTTAATTGATGAAATCCTTATTTAATCGATATTGTAGGAAAAGCATGTTGAGCACCTGAGGATCATTTTATTAACTTGTCAATGAAACCAATTATATGAGAACTTATTTAAGTCTAGGTTCTATATGTGATAGGTGAATTTATATTGAAACGTTGGGTCCTTGGAAGCAGTATCATTTTATTTGGATAATTTTGATGTGGTTGTTTCTTAAGAACCACCCACCAACATGATAGTCCTTTATTGTTTTCTTTCTCTTGCGGGTTATTATTGGATGATTGAACCTGATTTCTATCAGATTATAAAAATCAAGACCATTATGACTAGAAAGTGGTATTATTCCATTTTAAAAAATCAATTCCATAAAAATTTGATAACATAGCATAGAAATTGGTCATCACCCCATTTATTTAGTTTCCTAAGGATGGAAATATTTTTTAGTTGACCGTTAGAGATTCCCACTTGTATTTGGCCATTTCTTGATGATGATGTTGGACATGATATCCAATGGGTCAAGGATATTATTCACTCAATAGTATAACTAAGTATCCCATGATATTGAGAATTCAACAGTGGTGTTTACCCAAAAGATGTGGTGAAATTGACTAATTATGTAATTCTTTATAATCTTCATGGATTACAAAATCCTTAGGTACATCTATTCTTATCATCTGATAAATCTATGTCAATGTAGGGGGATAAAGATTGTAAAAGTCTATGATTTAGATATCTTCAACACTATCAGATGGAAACTTCATGGTAGATACATAGAGTAAGAAGATTTGGGAGGCTTTTCAAGAGTCAGGGGATTCCTAGTGAGGGATAATATATTTAGTGGCAATGCATCTTAAAGAGAAGCAGAATGATGATAGAGGGTTCCTATTGTATATGATAGTATATATACCTCGTTATAATATTTGGATGAGTCTCAATGAGGAGACTAAGTGGTAGAGGTGATGTGTTACTAGATCGTTTATGGAGACACCTTTGTGGGTTTTTCATATGATGTTCAATGTCAGGGTCTTTTCAATGAAGAATTTTCATATCAATAGCGATGTGTGGGGATATCCTCTATTATTTTCATAACATTAATTTAGTGGTTTTTTCTATAATTTATATGATATATCATGGATTGAGGAGGTCATTTTAGTGTCCAATAATGAAGCATTCAATTGAAGAGTTCATAGCACAATTCCAAGTCTATCAGTAGGCAAGGGCAGAACAACATGCCCTTGTTGGTTTGTTGTGGCTCAAGGATATAACCAAGTGAAAGTGGGAGGAAAATAAATGGATTTCATTGCAAGTTTTTTATAAACCAAGACTTCTCAAAAATATATATTTCATTTATTAGATGAATACACATTACATTACACAGACACACACCCAAGGATCATAATGGATTAGTTCCTTTGGAGACTAGGTACACAATCATCTTATTTAGTGTATGATCTTCAATGTTTCTCATGTAGATCATTTCATGTTGTACTATTCATAAACAATTTCACACCCAGACTTATGAAATAATTTATTTTTATTTTTATTTTTATTTTTTTATTATTATTACTTTATCTTGTTTTGTAATTTTTCATCGAGGTGATGGCCGATCCCAATAGAAATATTTTATTTTTCTGATAAGTGAGTGTTTTGGGTGTGGCCACGATCGACGCTTGGGTATGGAACGGTCGAAGCCATGCGGCTTTATTTGGTCACCATGTAGCCTTCCCGGTCTTCACAATAATATGATTATTAATTAATTAATTAATGAGGTTAACAATAGTGTGAATAAGAAATTAAATAGGAATAATAAATTGAATTATGAGTTGTTTTAATAATAATAATAACTATAATATTATTTAATAATCGTATTATTATTAATATCACCATTTTAATTAAGTCATTATTATTATTATTATTATTACAATTTCTATTATTAATATTTTCAATATTTTATTAATATATGAATATTATTATTATTATTATAACATTTTTAGGGTTTTATTTGTAATTTCACTTTTCATTTATTCTTCTTTTTCACTCTTCCTCCCTTTCTCAACCTCCTTTCATCACGCTGCATCCCCTCCCCCTGTAACCCAACCACACATCACCCACATCCCCTCCTACCCACACCACAAAACCCTACCCTCTTGGCTACTATAATGGCTGGCACCCCATCTCCCTTATGGTCAACACTCATGCTTCCCACTTTACTATCAACACTTCTTCTAGAAACGGAGACCCCAGCCACTAAGCCGTCTTACTATGCACCTCCCCCCGATAAGTCTATCTTCCTCTATTCCATGAGTTTTGAGACTCCTCTTTGGGATTAGGGTTTCTAGCAGGTATGAAGTCCGATTTTAGTGTTTTGAATTTGGGTATTTGGGGTCAATCCTCTTGATTAGGGTGGATTCATCCAACCTGATGGTGAAAATGTGTTGAGAATGTGGTGTAGATGTGTTTTTATCGTATTTTCTAGAAGTGTCAACAGGTATGGTAGGTGATTCCATATCCTAATATCATTAGACAAATTTAATGTGTCTATTCGAGTTTATTAATGTGTTCTTTGGTTTGATTATGGGGTGAAAATATTTTTTTTTTAAATTTTGGATGAGCAATTGATTTTAAAATGGGTTTTCAATGGGAAATTGTAGAATTATTGAAGTGACTCCTAGTGGGGTGCATTTGAAATGTTTTATAAATTGGTTAATTATCTATTTAAGCTATGTTTGGAATGTAAAACATGGTTGGAAAGATTATTGATGTGTGTTTGGTTTTAAATTGGCATTTTTTTATGAAATTGGGTGTCTTTTGAGTAAATTTTTTTGTAATAATTTGAAGTGTTTTATAAAATTTTTAATTGGATTTATTAAATTATATGTGTAGTGTATGGTCCCTGCTTATTTCATTCTAGTTTTCGTGTCTAATTCCACTATCCTATTGGTGCATAGGTGAATATATATATATATATATGGGTTCCCCAATTACATGTATCTATGGATGTGAATATACATGTATGGGGCTAGTTGTGGCCTTGTATATATGTGTGTGTGAAAATGCATTTGTAGGAGAGTGGCGACTAGTATATGCATATAATCTATATGTGAGGATTATCTTGCACATGTTCATGGCCTTGAGGGTCTGTGCATAAGGGATTTGTGTCCTTCTATGTATGTGACAGTGCATATTCTTAGTGGGGGAGCAACAAATCTTAGTTAGAATGTGCCATGTTCTGGATGATCGATCTGAATCGACCCTGAGGTAGGTTCCCTATTCCTTGATCTTTAATTAGAATTTTTATTTATTCTTTGTGTTCTTTTAAAATTATATCCCTTTATATTATATGAAATTCATATTCAATTTATCTAAATATGTATACTTATAAATGGTTTTGGATCTTGAAAAGTAGCTTCCATGATTTTTTGAATGTGAAATAGGTATTTCTAAATACATGTGGCCTTTTAGCTTATTTTATTATAAATTGTTAATGACAAGTTTTATTTTAGGAATGAATTCCAAAGTGATTTCCAAAAATGGTTTAAGGCCTAAACATGAGATTAAAGGGTGATTTGACCTCTTTAATATGATTTCAATGTTGTAACCTTTGTTTTAAGATTTTTTTAAATAAGTAGTACATTTTTTGTTTTGTTAAACTTTAAATGTTATTGGAAACCTGAAAGTGTTCAATGATTATAGATTCTAAAAAAATTACCCCTTTTGAATAATTAATCCCATTTGGAACTTTAATAATGGTTAGTGAAAAAAACCCTCTTGGGGCATGACCCATTATTTTAGAAAATTATGTGTATGTTAAATGTGTGAATTGTGATATGTGATGAGTAAATAGGATTGTGTATTTTTTGTGATAGAAAATGGGGGATGTGCTCAAGGAGGGAGATTAGTGGTGGGAGAGTGAGTGTGTTTTTCAATAAATATAATGATTATTTCATGTTTGTTTTCTTAATAAAACTCACCACCACTTGAAATGAAGCACATGGGAAAACTTGGGTATCTTGTGGGAAAACTAGGACTAGTAAAATAGATGATACCGAATTGGTTTTTCCTAGTTTTTTCTAGAATTATTGATGATATAATAGTAACTAAAAAATGATGATTAGATGAAACTAGTTTATGGGTTTGTTCCCTACTAGTGGCTCGTTCATGAGAACATAGATCATTGTGGTTTGTATTCCATGTTTACACTAAGGAATTAGGATTATAGGTCCCCAAATAACACTATCTTCTAAGGGATTTTCCATGGGTCATGTGATATGATTTTCAATTCTAGTGTTTCATGCGTGATCCCCATTTTTTGAAACATGTGTTTTTAATCTAAATTTTTCTCTTACCATTTTTAAATTTTAATTCATGATTAGAACCTATTTTGAAAAAGAAGTGGAAGAGGAATGATTTTAATGAAAATGAATATTGTTACCTAAATTTGAAAATAATGAAAATAATTATTTTATTATGTCTCATTTTAAAACTAGAATGTTTGGTGTTTCTTTTTAATGGTAAGGACATAGGTCATTGTTGTACTCTGGGTTTCTTATTGAGCATCTCAGTTTTCACACGTACATTATCTTTTAATTTATAGGTATACTTTTTAATCGCTCTTGTAGTGAGTTTGGATTGTGTTCCATGGTGACCCACGAGGTCACCTGAGGTATGTCTCGTTACTTAGTATATTATTTTTTCCACTGCCAGTTTTTTTAATTTTTCTCCATTTATTTACCTATTTTGTTTTGTTAATGTTTATTAATTTGACTTTTTTGGTCCAAATAATTCTAAAATGGTTTATATTGATGTGTGACACTAGTTTAATTCATATGGGGATCGTAAATTCCCATTGGGTCTTGTAATGGAGTGGGTCAGGTGCCGGGTCGGATGGCGACCCGGCCTGGTTCTTGAAAAAATGTTATCAAAAGAAAATTTACTCTTTTGGGTCTTGTTGCTTAGGAAATATTCTTGGTATACTAGAGCTAGGATTATCAGGACGTGATGTTCTGGTTACGAGTAACGTTCTAAGCCATCACACCTTCTAGATAGACTTGGGTTACCAAGGGATGTTGGGTTCTAGTTGGGTCCTTGGGTTCTTGTGGTTCAATGATGATTGGGGAAATGAAAATATAGTTAGGCCAATGGTCTTAGTAAGCTATTAGGGCCTGGAAATCCATGTAGATTCATAGTATTTGACCTAGAACACTCTCTGAGATGGTGTTGTGATCAGAGTATGGTCGCCAACCATATATCCAAGACCCCCACATACACTTATTTCCCTTTTTCAACCTATTGGGTCTCCTTGTGTTCTATAAAAATTATTTTGAAAACCTTGGTTTGAATATTTAATAATCTATTATTGAATATGGAAATGAATTTTTTTTCAAATGTATTCAGTATCTTTTTTAATGAGATAAATTTTGATGCAAAACCTAGAGTGTTTTAAAGTGAAATAGAATGTATTGAAGTTGACATGTAAGTTTTAAAAATGAATTTTTGTATGAATGAAAGGTATTTTATGGAAATTATTTAAAGGATTCAAAATGGATTTTATTTAAAGGTTTGATTCTTTCCCATGGTAGTTTTTGGGAAATTTGATTCTTGGTTTTTTTTTGTGGCTAGTGGTTTATGAAAGGGTGAAATTAGCTAATTTTTGAAATGGAATGGTTTTTATAAACCTTGGTATTCTCATAGGTAACCACATTCATGAGATGTATGAGGCAAAATAGACGAGTGCATGGGTTGGAATGGTATCATGAAAGTGTGAGACCTGTGAGATACAATTGGCGAATGTGCAACCCACCAATTCAGTTTTATTCATTGAAGTGGTTCTAAAGAAAATTGTGGGTTTTGTATTTTATACTTCAGAAAATGTTTTCATTGGAGGTTTTGTGTTTGAAAACCTTTCTTGTTTGATTGATTTTATATATTTGTGTTTTTTGGTATGTTTTTTGAGGTTTTGGTTAGTGTTCTTCTTCGAGAAGTGTTTCTAGAGGCCTCTTTAGTGGGTTCTCCATACGTCCAGTGTTTTCTTTGGGTATGTTTGGCATATGGGCCAATTTGATTGGGTCTTTAGTTTTCCTTCTTTTCTAGTGTATTACCTAATAATGAATTAGCACCTGATTGATGTGTAGCCATAGGTGATTCATCATTGGTTGGCCCTCCAGTTAATCAATGTAAGTGATTTCCTTTTTATTGTTAGTGATCTATTTATCCCTTCTTACTTTTCAGTTAAAAAGTTCCTCTTACAGTGGGAGAGGAGATACGGGAGGTGTTGAATGAATTTTTTTCCATGGGTCATTTGATAGTCTTGGGTTATTTTTGACATCATTAGGTTTGAAGATCTTTCATGGAAGTAGTGATATAAATTTCAATGTGGAAAGGAGGAAATAATCGGGAGTCATCGGTAAAAGCTTATGTTTTAAAAGGCCTTTGGGTCTTTTTTGGTTTCATCTACAAAGGGTTTATGTCAGTCCATGAATGTGGAAAACCCAGTCACATGAGGTTTTTATGACCATTCATAGGGATCGTGTGCTATTTGAGACTCTATTTAATTTCCCTTCCCATGTAATGTTTCTCTCTGCAGCAGTGGTCATGTTCAATTACTCTTTGTGGTGTTGTGTTCTTGTTTGGTTTAAAGGGTGAAGGTTGTGCATCTTTCTAAGTTCCTATTTATTTATAGAAGTGTAAGTTTCTTTGGGAGTTTTTGAATTCCTCCATTTAAGAGAGATTTATCTTCTATGTTTCGTTCCTCGTGATGTTTCTAGTCTAGATTAAAAATAGGTGATGTGCATGCACCATCAAACCCTCGTTTTGATGAATATGTTGCGTGGGAGTAGGTGGATAGAGGAGTGTGGTATATCTACTGGTGTTGTCTTGGTTTCATTGTGTTTGGTTGAGGACCTAGAAAAAAAGTAATATTTAGGGGTTTTAGTGCCTGATTGTGAGGCAGGATATTCTTCAACCAACAGAACTCCAGCCATAGGTCTCAAAGTGAATTTGTCACATAGTCAGTGGAAACAAAGTTTCATTAATTTTCTTGTTATAATTGTTATAATCAGTATGGAATATAAGAATATTTAAGACCTACAGTATTGTTATGAAAATTTATTTGATCATGTTTGATGGAGAGTTTTGGAAGGACCTCATTTCCACATTGAGGAATATTTGAATGTAATGGTTATTTCTTGGGCATGTGGAGGATTTGTCATTTTTTTCTTGAAAACCTGATGTTTTTGTCACACCAGGAACAAGCCCCCACTTACGGACTCTTTTGGGTTTTGTTTGGGTAAATCGGTCCCAAATTTGTTTTTTGATTATCTAGGGATGTAAAGTTGTTCGTTTTATTCATCCATGGTTTTGACACCATGATAGTTGGGGACTTACCTCATCTCCCCTTGTAGTGGGGCTTTTGGTTAGTGTCAAAAGGTTTTTGAGGTTGTGCTTCACTGAAATGTGTTAGGGTTATCCCATCTCTTATGGTGGGGAGTCTTTCCAGGCCTCCCTATGACATTTTTTACAGTCGCATCTCAGGTGTTGGTAGGTTTCTAATGGTGGGGAGTCTATTCGGGCCTCTTCATGTTGGTAATTCGGTTCTGTTTCTAGATATGGCTCAGTGGTAGGTCATTTGAGTGTTTATTGGTCATGGTTTAGTCTTTTTTGTTTATTTTAGACTAGTGATGTGGTTTCCATTTTGTAGTGCATGAGGTTTTTTGGTTTGAGTGTATGGATTCAGTGGGTTTGAAATTTCCATTTATTTATTAGTCCACTAATGGTGTTTTAGCTTTTTTGGGTGGGTGACACTTGGTGTAAAGTACCTTTTCAGGGGTTAATTGGTTTATCTTGTAAGCATATCTCTCTCTGAGAGTAGTGTTATAGCCTTTTACCACTCTTATTTTTGTGGTAAACTCCTCAACCTATGAAGCGGTATCCTTTTTCTTTTAGTCTAGGTATCATTGTGGCTTTCTTGGGAAGAAATGATTATGATGGGGAGAATTTTCACACCAGACTTCTGAAATAATTTTTTCTTTTATTTTTATTTTATTTTATTATTTTATCTGGTTTTTTAATTTTTCATCGAAGGTCGGGCCAAGACCGATTTCAATATTGTCTTTTAATGACAAGTGGTTGTTTTGGGATTAGCAATGACTGGTGCTCGGGCAGGGCACGATTGAAGTCGTGCGGCATCACTAGGTCACTATGCATCCTGCTCGGTGTTTACCAGAAAAATAATATTAATTAATTAATTAATGTGGTTTATAATATAGTGAACTCAAATTAAAATAAGAATAATAATGTTAATCATGAGTTTTAATAATAATAATAATAATAACTATAATATTGTTTATGAATATTAATATTATTATTAATGTCAATGTCTTAATTATGTTTTATTATTATTTTTATTAATTTCAATTTTTCAATTACATTATTATTATTATTATTATTATTACTATTACTAATATTGTTGATATTTTATTAATATATGATTCTTATTATTAGTATAGTAATTTTATATGGTTTTTTAAAGAATTTCACTTCTCGTTTATTCTTCATTCACTATTCTTCCCATCCACCCCTACCTTCATCGCACTCCATCCCTTCCCCTTGTAATCATACCCCCTCTTAACCATGTCGCACAGCACTACCATCTTGGCCACTCCCATGGTCGACGCCCTGTCTCCCTTCCGGCCAGCCCACGTGTTGCCTTCTCCCTCTCGTCCAACAAGCCTCGTGTCACCCTCTTCACTGTTGTCACTTCTTCCAACAATAGAGAGCCCAACCATCAACATCACTTCTGGCGCGCCTCCCCTCAGTATGTCTCTCTTCCTCCATTCCATGTGTTTTGACTCTCTTATTTGGTCATAGGGTTTCTTGCAGATATGGGGTCCTATTTTAGGGTTCTAATGATTGGTTTTTCGGTTCAATCCTCTTGATTAGGGTGGCTTCTTCCCTCCTCATGGTGCGAATGTGGTGTGAATGTTGTGTGAATGTTTTTTACCTCATTTTTTAGAAGTATAACCAAATGAGGTATGGGCTACCTTACCCCTGACATCATTAGATGGATTTAATTTGTTTGTTTGAGTTTATGAATGTGTTCTTTGGTTTTATTATGAAGCGAGAATTGTTTTTAAAAAATCTGAGATGTGAAATTGATTTTAAAATGTTTTTTTCATTTGAAATTAGTGTATTATTTAAATGAGGCCTTGTGCGGTTATTTTGAATTTTTTTTATAAATTTCATAATTGTTTATTTAAGATGTGTTTGGAATGTGAATCATGTTTGGAAATATTTTTGTTGTGCGTTTGGTTTTAAAGTTTCATTTATATATGAAATCAGGTGTGTTTTAGTGTAAATTTTTTTTCCCAAATTTGAAGTCTTTTATAATTGGTTCAATTATATTTATTAAATTATTATTGTAGTGTGTGGTCTGTACATTATCATTTTGAGCCACCGGGTCTAAGGAGATTATTCTGCATGTGCATTGGTTATTATGTGTGTGCGTGTGGGTGGGTGGGTTCCCCCATTACATGTATAGTCATCCATGACAGTGAATATACATGTATGGGGATAGGTTCTCCCATGTATATATATTTATATATATATGAAAACGCATACGTAGGTGAGTAGTGACAAGTTTATTCATATAAGCATATATGTAAGGATCTCATTGCACTTGTTCATGGTCATGCAGGTGTGTGGATAAGATCTAGGTGTCCTTATATGTATGTGAAAGTGCATATTTTTGGTGGGGGAGAAGAATATCATAGTTAGAAAGTTCCATGGTCCATATGTTCGGTTTGGTTCCACCTTATGGTAGGTTCTCTATGACTTTATCTTCAATTACAGTTTCCATTTTTTCATGGTGTTCTTTTAAAAGTATGTCCCTAGATTTTCAATAAAATGCATATGTACTGTATATAAATATGAATATATATATGTATATAAATGGTTTCCGATCTTGAAAAGTATCTCCCTAGATGTTTTGAATGTGAAATGGGTATTTCCAAAGGCATGTGGCCTTTCAGACTTTTTTCTTATAAAAGTTTAATAACATGTATGATTTTCCAAATAAATTTTACTGTGATTTAAAAAATGGGTTTTGACATGAACATGAGGATAAAGAGTGATTTTCCCTCCTTAAAAGTATTTCTTAATTTTAAACATGGTTTTAATATTGTTTAAAATAAGTGGTACCTTGGTTGTTTAGTTAAACATTCAAATGGTTTTGGAAACAGGAATTTGTTAGGTGATTATTGTTTCTAAAATAAAAAGCACTCTTGGGGAATAATTAATCTCATTTGGTTCTTTTATAATGGTTTTTGAAAAAAAAACCTCTTTAGGCATGACCCCCTTATTTTATAAAATGATATGTATGTTGACGGTGTGGACTGTGATAAATGCCGAGTAAAGAGGATTGTGTGTTTATTGTGATGGAAAAATGGGGGATGTACTCAAGTAGGGAGATCATTTTTGAGAGGGTGATTGTGTTTTTGAATCAATATAATGATATGTTCATGTTTTGTTTCTTGATAAAACTCCCCACCACTTGAAATGGAGCACAATGAAAACCTATTTATCTAGGTGGGAGCACTGGGACTAGTACACTAGATAATATGGAAGGGGTACATCATGGATTCATCTAGTGGTATTGATGCTACAACACTATCTAAACAAAATGATGATTGGAGACCACTAGGTTATGGGGGTGATCCCTATTAGTGGCTCGTGCATGAGAACACAGTTCATTGTTGTTCATATGCCATGTTTAGACTGAGGTACGAGGATCCTAAGTCCCCAACTAACACGAGCGGCTTAGGGATTTCCCATTGTTCTTGTAATATAATTTTCAATTCATTTGTTTCATGATTGTTCCTTCTTTTTTGAAACCCATATTTTTAATCTAAATTGGTATCCATTAATTTTTAAATGTTAATGCATGCTTGGAACCTATTTTGAAAACTAAGTGGAAGAGAATTGATTTCCTTGACAATGACAGCTTATTATAAGAATTTTTAAATAATGAAAAACATTATTTTGTTATGTATTATTTTATAACAAGCACGTTTTGGATTTCTTTTTAAAGGTAAGGACGTATGGAATTTTTTTACTTTGGTATTCCAACTGATCACCACGTGGCTCATGCCCAATTTATATTTTTTGTTTCAAGGGTCCAGTTTTGGTTTTCTCTTGCAGCGAGTGTTGTTTGTCTTCTATGGATACCCACGAGGTCACCTGAGGTATGTCTCATTACTTACCTTATTCCTTTTTCTACTTCCAGTTTGTTCTGTTAATTATCTTATATATATCTATTTTTTTCAGTTTTTCTTTATTTATCATTATTTTTTTATGGTCCAAATCATTCCCAACTAGTTTATATTGATTCTCAACACTAGTTTATAGCATGTAGAGTGCTGGAATTCCCCTCAGGCCGTATCAAGGACTGGGTCAGGCGCCAGGTCAGATGGAGACCCATCTTGTTTCATTAAAAATGGTATCAAAGGCTAGTTCTTCTATTTTGGGACATTTTTATTAGGAATGAGTCATGGTTGGTTGAAGATATGATTTTCAGGACTCAATGTTATGGTTACAAGTAAGGTGCATGGCCAGCACACCTCATATCGAGACTTGGGTTACCAAGGTAATTTGGGTTCTAGTTGGTGATTTGGTTTCATACAGTTCATCAATGTCCGGGGAAATGAAAAGAGAGTTGGCTAAATGGTCTCATTGAGTTCGTAGATCCTGGAAATCCTTGTGAATCCATATACATTTTCCTAGAACACTCTCCATGATGGTGGTTTGATTGAAATATGGTCACCAACCATACATCCAAGACATTGACCGACACTAATTTCCCCTTTTTCATTTTCTTAATTCTCCATGTGTTCTTAAAATATTAAATAGAAAACCTTTTTTGAATATTTAATAATTTATACATTAAAATGGAGATTATTTGATTTTCAAAATCATGGAAAATGGGTTTTAACGATATGGAGTTTGATGCAAAGATGAAAGTATTTTAAAGTAAAATGGATTTTTTTGATGTTGTCACGTAAGGTTTGAAAATGAATTTGTGTATGAATGATCATTTTTTTTGGAAAATATTTAAAGGACTCTAAATGGGTTTTATTTTATGGTTGATGCTTTCCAGGGATGGTATTTTTAAAATTTAATCAGGGTTTTGTTTCATGGATAGTGGTTTATGAGAGGTGGAAATTAGTGAATTTTTGAAATGGAATGGTTTTGTTTCGAACCTCCATATCCTCATAGGTGAAAACATGCATGATACATGTGAGTAAAAATGGATGGGTTCATGGGATGGCACGAGATCATGAATTTGTGAGACCCATGAGGTACCATTGGTGAATATGGAACCCAATAATTCAGTTTTATTCTTTGAAGTGGTTCTGAAGAAAAATGTGTGGTTTGTATTTTTTATTTCTAGAAATCTTGTCATTGGATGTTTTTGGTTTTTATAACTATTATTTTTCTCTTAATTTTCCATATTTGTGTTTTATTGTTAAGTTTATTTGAGGTTTTGGTTAGTGGTATTCTTCAAGGAGTGTTTATAGAGGCTTCTACAGTGGGTTCCTCGTACATTCAGTGTTTTATGATGGTATTTTTGGCATATGGTCGGGTTTTATTGGGTCCATAATTTTCCTTATTGGCTAGTGTATGTCCCTATAAAGAGTGATCACATGATTGAAGTGTAGGAACATGTGATTTGTCATTGGCTGACACTCTATTTGATTGATGTATGGGATTTTCTTTTTAGTGTTTGTACTGTGTTTATCCCTTTTTTACTTGAATGTTAAGCACATCGTTTCATAGCGTGAGAGGAGATATGGGAGGGGTAGAATAAAAATATCTTTTTGGGTCGTTTTATAGTCTATGGTGAAGTATTTAGTCATTATGTTTAAAGATCCTTCATAGAAGTGGTGAATGGAATTCAAATGGGAAAAGGTGGAAGTAGTCAAGAGTCTTCAGCAAAGAGTACTATTTTAAAGGTCCTTTGGGTATTTTGTTGGTTTCTTATATTAAAGGGTTTGTTTCAAGCCTCAAATTTGGCAGAACTAGTCACCTGAGGTGTTTATGGCCATTTCCTGGAATTTTGTGATGATTGAGGCTTGGTTTAAAGTCACTTTCTATGTAATATTTTTTTCTCCAACAGTGGTCATGTTCTATGATAATTTGTAGTTTCTTGGTCTCATTTGGTTGCAAGGGTAAAGGTTGTGAAACTCTCCAAGATCCTCTATCTTTGTTGTAGTTTATTTTCCTTTGGGAAATTTTGAATTCATCCATTTGATAGAGAGGTATATTCTATGTGTTGTTCCTCATGATGTTTCTGTTTTGTGGTAACAAGGGGTGATGTGAATGAATCATCTAACCCTTGTTTTTATGAATGTGTTTTGTGGGAGTATGTGGGTGGAGGAGTGTGTTGTGTTTATGGGGTTTTTCTCAGTTGTAGTGTGGCTTCTTTCATTACTAGAAAAATTATTGATGTTTGAGGGTTTTAGTGCATTAATTCAAGGCAGGGGATTCTTCAACCAATAATGCTTCAAAAATAGGTCTCAGAATGAAGCCATCATACAGTTAGTGGAAACCCATGGCCTTGGTCTAATTATTATCCTCAGCGTGGATGAAAGGAATAGTTTAATCCTCTAATGTTTTTATCATGTTTCAATTGTTCATATTCATTAGAGAGTGGTGGGATGACCTTGTTTCCACATTTTATCATATTTGAATGTAAGGTTTATCCCTTGGGTATATGGAGGATTTTTCATTTTGTTTTCTTGAGAAACCAGTGTTTGTGTCTCACTGGGTGTATGCCTCTACTTAACAACCCTTATGGGGTCTGTTTGGGTATTTCAATCAAAAACATTTTTTTTTATTATCTGGGAATGTGAAGTTGTTTGTTATATTCATCCATCGTTTTTGATGCACCGATATTTGGGCCCTTCCCTCCATGTCCCTTGTGGTGGGGTGTTTTGTTAGTGTCGAGAAATTTTTTATTTTGTGTTTCACTAAAAGGATTCAGTGTTATCCCATCTCTTATGGTGTGGATTCTATTCATGAATAACTATATCGGTTTTCCCGATCTCATCTCGGGTTTGGGTTGGTTTCTTTGAGTGTGGAGCTATTCGAGCCTCCCCATGTTGGCCATTTGGTTATCTTTCTAGATATGGATCTATCGTAGGTGATGGTATTGTTTATTTGGTGTGATTTAGTCTTGATTTTTCATTTTAAACTAGTGATTTTGTTTCCATTTTTTAGTGCTTGAGGTTTTTTGGGTTGAGAGGTTGGATTATATGGGCGTGAAAGTTCATTTTCATTATAGATCAACTAAAGTTGTTTTAGATTTTTAGGGTGGGTGTCACTTATAGAAAAGTATTGTTTGGGGTTCCTTTGGTTTATATGGTATGCCTCTCTATCTATCTGAGTGTGGTGGTATGTCCTTTAACCTCTATTCTATTGTAAGGAACCTCCTTGACCTATGAAGCAATATCATTTTCATTTTGGTATAGGTATCGTTGTTGATTTCTAGAGGCAGAAAACTTTATGGTTGGGATAATTGTCACAGTCAAACTTGTAAATAATTTTGTTTTATTTTTTTATTTTATCGGGTTTTGTAATTTTTCATCAAGGTGTGTCCCATTCCCAATTGAAATCTTTCCTTTTACTAATAACTGAGTGTATTGGGTGTGGCGGTGATCGGCGCTTAGGCAGGGCATAGTCGAAGCCAGGAGGTGTCATTGAGTCATCGCGCAGCCTTCCCAGTGTTCACAAGAAGATTATTATTAATTTATTAATTAATGAGGTGAATAATAGAGTGAAAATGAAATAAAATAAGAATACTAAAGTAAATTAACTATTGTTTTAGTAATAATAATAATGGTAATATTATTTAATAATATTTTTATAATTATTAATGTAAATATTTTAAATAAGTTATAAATATTTTTATTATTATTATTAAAATTACTATTATTAATATTGTTAATATTTTATTAATATATGATTATTATTATTTGTATAGTAATTTTATTAGGTTTTTATTAGTGAATTTCACATTTATTTTATTCTTATTTTTTCCACTCTCCCCCCCACCCCCATGACCTCATCATATACATTCATTCCCCCATTAACCCTTTCTCGTGTCTCCCTCCTTCCTCTCCTACCCACACCACACAGGACTACCCTCTTGGCCTCTCCCATCGCAGATGCCCCATCACCCTTCTGGCCAGCAAGCCTTCCACCACCCTCCTAGTTGTCAGTGCTTCTTCCGGCAACCACAACCCTTGCCACAGACCCCTCTTCCAGCATTCCTTCCTCTGGTAAGTCAATCTACCTCCATTCCTAGGGTTTTGACTCTCTCTATTGGAATTAGGGTTTTCAGTAGGTATGGGGTCCGATTTTAGGGTTCTAAATTGTAAATTTTGTGTTTAATCCCCTTGATTAGGGTGGATTCTTTCCCCATCATGGTGAAAATTTGGTTCAAATGTGGTTTGAATATGTTTTAAGCTCATTTTACAGATTATTCACCAAGGGATGTTGTTGGTTTTGTACCCTAATATCATTAGATGAATGTAATGTCTTCGTTTGAGTTTATGAATGTGTTATTTGGTTTGATTATGGGGTGTGAATTGTGTTTTTCAAATTTTTGGAAATGAATTTGATTTTAAAATGGTTTTCCATATGAAATTGGTTTATTATAGAAGTGAGGCATTGTGGGGTGAATTTGAAATGTTTTATAAATTAAGTAGTTGTATATTTAAGTTATGTTTGGAATATGAATCATGGTTATAAAGAGTTTTGTTGTGATTTTGGTTTTGATGTGGTGTTTTTATATGAAAATGGGTGTATTTTGGTGTAAAATATTTTGTGCTAATTTGTAGTGTTTTATAAATTTTTTTGATTTAATAATTATATGTTTTGTGTGTGGTCCCTACTATATGGTTTCAAGTTTTCAGGTCTAAGGGGACTCACCTAGGTGTGCATAGGTAAGTATATATATATGATTTTGGGTTCCACTATTACATGTATAGTCATTCGTGGTAGTGAATATACATGTATGGGACTAGGTGTACCAATATATATATGTGTGTTAAAATGCATACATAGTTGAGTGGTGACTGGTATTTCTATATAAGCATATATGTAAGGATACCCTTGCACACAGTCGTGGACATGTAGGTGTGTGTGTGTATAGGGGTTTGGTGTCCTTATATGTATGTGAATGTGCATATGCTTAGTGGGGGAGAAACAGCTCTTAGTTTGAAAGTTACAAGGGTTGGATTTATGGTTTGGTTCCACCCTGAGTTAGGTTTCCTATGCCTTGATATTTAATTAGAATTCCCATTTGTTCTTGGTGTTCTTTTAAAATTATGTCGCTTTATTTTATATGAAATTCATATTAAAGGTATATAAGTATGTATATATATATATAAATGGTTGTGGATCATGAAACGTATATTCCTAGATGTTTTGAATGTTAAATGGGTATTTCCAAAGACATGTGGCCTTTTGGCCGATTATATTAAAAAATTCTAATAACATGTTCTATTTTCCAAATAAATTGCATTGTGATTTCCAAAATGGGTTTTGGAGTGAACATGACATTAAATGGTGATTTGACCACCTTTAAAGGATTTATTAGTTATAAGTATGGTTTTAAGATTTTTTTAAATAAGTGGTACCTTAGTTTTTTAGTTAAACTTTCAAATGGTTTTGTAAACTTTAAAGTGTTAGTTGATTATGGTTTCTAAAATGAAAATTACTCATTGTGAATAATTAAGTTCGTTTGGCCCTTTAATAATGGTTTTTTTTAAAACCCTAGAGGAATTCCCCCTTTTTTAGAAAATGATGTGTGTGTTGAATCTATGGATTGTGATATGTTTCAAGTAAATAGGCATGTGTATGTTGGGGGACGAAAAATGGGGGATGTGGTCAAGGAGGGGAATCAGTGGTGAGAGGGTTGGTGTGTTTTGAATAAAGATAATTATATGTTCATGTATGTTTTCTTGAAAAAACTCACCACCCCATGAAATTGGTCTCCTCTAATATTAAAATTTTAATGCAAACATGGAACCTATTTTGAAAATGAAGTATAAGAGAAATTATTTTCTTCAAAATTCAATGTTTTTACCTAAATTTAAAAAAATGAAAAACATTATTTTATTATGTCTTATTTTCACACTAGCACATTTGGGTTTCATTTTAAAGGTAAGGACATAGGTAATTATTGTACTCAGGCATTCCTACTGATCATCTCAACGCTCATGCCTACATTATATTTTCAGTTTCAGGGTCTATTTTTGGATCTCTCTTCCATCAAGTGTGGTTTGTGTTCAGTGGTGACCCATAAAGTCACCTGAGGTACGTCTCATTACTTAGCTCATTTTATTTTTTGCTTTCAGATTGTTTAGTTCATCTTGTTTTATTTATCTATTTAGTTTTATTTGTCTATATTTTTTATGGTCTAAATTTTTCTCAACATGTTTATGTTGATACCTATCACTATTTTCCAGCCTGTGGGGATTTAGAATTCCCCTCGGGCATTGCCGTGGAGCGGGTCGGGCATCGAGTGGGATGGGGTCCTGGCTTGGTTTGGGAGAGACATACCTGAAAAAAAAACATTCTTCATTACTGGGGGAAAGGAAATATAATAAATAATGAGCTCAGATGCTTAGTAAGTGTAAATATGTGAAAATCCATTGACATAACATGAGAATAAGAGAATGATAATGTAATCATGGAATATGAAAACCATACCCATCATATCAAAGATTAAATGATTGAGTCATGGAATAAATATTTGAAGTTTATAAGACATTAATCAAAATGAAATCAATAAAAATGATCCATTTGAGCATAACATTGACATTAATCATATCAAAAACCGGGAAAATAAATGGGTTTCATAAACATTTTATCAGAACATAACCTGTTGAAAAGAAACTGGTTTCATAATCATTTCATCATTTTATCAAATAAACACTCATTGAAAAGAAGTAGGTTTTATACTCATGTTATCATGGTATAATCCATGGATGAGAATTTGGTTTTATACGCATCTTATCATCATAAACATAAACCATCCTAATAAAAATTAATAATGGGGGTTTTGGTTCATATACCTAGTAAATAATATGTAACATCGAAGGATGTAATCATAGATGTAAAATTATTTTTAAAAATAAATTGAAATATTTACTAAAGAAAACATCATTTCATTGAAAATAACATTTTAAAAAAAGACATAAACTATTTTGGAAATCCATTTCATTGAAAATAACCTGGAAAACATATAAAATAGTCTTTGTAAATCATAAAAAACAATTATGGGAAAAGTATATTTTCTTCTATGAAAACAATTTTGAAAACAGAAAAAAATTTCAAAATACATTTTTATGAAAATAAAGTGGAGAGAAAGTAGATGAATTTTCAGATTAAATAATTTTAATGATGGTGGGAAATTTTTTTCATGTGGTATATGTTAAAACAAATATTTCTTTCACATATTTTGTAAATTCCAAGGAAGAATTATTTGGAAAAAAATATGAATATTATTTTGAAAGTAATTATAAATATTAAAAATTGGGTAAATATTTATTTAATAAATTATTTTATGCACGTTAAAAAAATTATAAAATAATTTTGGAAAACTTGTTTTTGGAAGGAAAATAGATTTTGACTGAACAGATAAATAAATACACTTTTTCATTAAAAAATTGTTTAAACTAATGAATTCAAAAAAAAAAGTAAAATGAAAATAAAATGTCTATTCTAATGAAATTATCATAGTATAGAAAATTTCATCAGTTTCATAAAAGATATATTATAATATTTTATCATAGGAAGTGAAATAATAAATATCCCAATAAACGATGACATTGTTACATAAAACTCTTACCACATTTGTAACATTTAATCAAAATAAAAATGAAATAATAACATTAAATTGAATATAAAATATCCTGAAAAGTGTGTATTCATTATATAACCTATCATATGGGTATTATATACACCTCAAATAATAAGATAAGCTCATAAAATAATTGAGGTCTAAAAATGATAATTTGAGAAAAATCCCTTACTACTTTGGTATCTTTTGAATCATTACCCCCATGAAAGATATATCCAAAAATGGATATGTAAATCCACATAATTTTATGGATACTAATAATATAATAAATTAATTTTTTTTATATACAACACATAAAGGAAACACTTGGTGAATATGGATTCTCTCACATAGAAAATAAAAATGAGACCAAAATCTCTTACCGTAAGTCTAGGATTCCTTCATACACAATCAAACATCCTGAAAAAATAGTAGTTTATTATACATATATTAAAGAACCATACATATACATTTCATAACATATATGATTTACTTCTGTTAATTTATTACAATTTTATTAATAATTTCATATTAAAGTATTGTTATGGGTAATAACATCATTGTTTTTCAAGTATGTTTTGATTTTTAATATTTTGTCCTATTACATTGATAATGGATACATTATATCAATAATGTTAACCATGATATAAAATTCATATTTATTCACTGTAAATATATTTATATTGATATTTAAAATTTATATATTGAAAATTATAAACATTGTTCTTGTATACTGTAGGTCATAATTATACATGAACATTGTTACTATTTTCTCGATAGATTGAATGAAAGAAAGATAAATAATATATTACCATTGAAGAATTATTTTTTTTCAAATATATATTTATATATATCATATATGATTACTTAAACCTATTATTATTACCTTCCATATAAGGTATACATGAATAACGAATCAAATCACTTCCTGGTTCGGTGGTCATCCTTACACATGAGGGATGTTATTGTATTCCCATATAATTGAATGTTATGAGTTTCATGTGTTAGAATAATTATATAAGTAAAAAATATTATAAAGATATCATTTATATATATAAATGATTTATCCTTATTACTATTTATGAAAAATAAAAAATGAAAAACATATCACATCGGTTTGAGAGGTGGTAGTCTGTCATACTCACGAGTAACGTTTTTTTTTTCAATGGATTAAGAATTTAAGAAGGTATATGGGTTATTAAAATTAATTTTGTATAATAATATCATAAATATAATATAAAAACATTAAATCCCTCAATATATATAGTTGTGATTATTGGGGATGGAAAATAGATAACATTGGTTCACTAGGAGATAGTCTTCCGTACACATGATGGATGATTGCATATCCCATTTGATAGTAGTGGATATTGATTTAGGTTATTAAATTAAAATAGTAAAATCTATTTATATTAAGAATACTACTAATAATATATCATGAATGTTTAATAATAATTGAAGGAGGCGGAGGATGAAATAAAATAAATGCATGGTTAGGGATGATACCTCTTCTTCGGATAAATTCTTTGGGTTTTAAAAAAATTATTGATAGGTTGTATTTTTTCAATAAATAAGTATTAAATTATTCATGTAGTTATGGAAATTATTATGATGTCATTTTCTGGTAAAATTGGCTTTGAAGGTGTGAAGAGTCAAAGAGTGTTGTTGGACATTCATGAGTGAGGTGAGTGGCACACATGTACTTTTTAGAAAGGAAATGGTGAAACCATGTTTTTCAAAGGCCAAAAGGATCCAAAATTATCCATTATAGTTCATAGAATATATAAGGAATATATATTTGGTTCGAAAATGTACATTAGAAAAGTTCTGTGTCATTTTTAAACCATATCTTATTAGTTTATCCCCTCTAGAAATCCATTCTTACCTTAACTGTGTATTTTTTTATTATTGATAATGGTAAAAATATTATTTGGCATTATTATATCAAATAAATTATCATCAATTAATTTAATAAATACATTTTTCTAAATTCCTTTAATATATGTGGAAACATTAACTTCAAAGTAACCCCACAGTCGATGTGGGAAAGCTATTTTCCAAAGAGAAATGTTCAAATGTTCAAAAATGTTTTTTAAAATTCAACATATGATTAAATTAAAATGGAATATATTGGATTAATTAATATATAATTGAACTAATTTTAATTTTAAAACCATATTAAATTTATTTTAGGTTTTTAAATACTTTAAAATAAATGAAAATTCTTTATAAAAAATATTATTTTTTATTATTCATCAAAATAATTATTTATTCAAAAAATGATCAAAAAACCACTCAAAATTTTTTTTTCAAGATTATTTAAAAAATTATAATTCTTTTTTCAAATAAATTTTTCAAAATTTAAAACATTAATTTTGAAATATTTCGGCAAAAGTGGGTAAAATTACTTATTAGAAAAATGCTATTATAGGTGAAAAATTGGATTGGTTATTATATCTTATTTTTAAAGAAAAATAATATTACAGATAATTTTTTTTTAATATATAATATATATATTTCATTAAAATTGCATAGAAAATATTATTTGTTCAATTATTTGAGATAAAATTGAATTTGTGTGAATATAAATAATTATCGCAAAAATATTTCATTTAATTTCTACTAGTTTTTATTTTAATTTCAAATTAATTGTTCACAAAAGAATTAATTTTATATAAATGGATAGAACATATATTTTCATAATTTATTTCATATTATTGAAATATTCATTTCTAATAGCTAGGTGATAACAATAATATTATATAATAATATTTTAATAGTATGTCAGATTTCGTTTAAACTCATCGTTTTGTGTATCACAACTTACAGTCACGGTTTCATGTAACATAATCTAAAATCAGCGTTGTGTGTAACAAAATATATCAAAGAGATTAAATTTATTTGAATAAAAAATAAAAGTACTGAGGGGGTTAATTTCTGCCATCCTTAATAAAATTTCATCCACATAATTTGAACATATAGTCAATAAAAAATAGTTTAACATTTGAAAATACCTTTTTAAGAAAACAAAATATTAAAAATGATTAAAAAATTCTTCTTGAAACTTGGGGAAGGTGTAATGTCCTGGAACCAAATTCCACTTAATGGGTGCCCTGATCCCGGTGGTCCATATGTCCTCAAGCACATCTCCTCGAATTCCAAATTTTGGTGACTAGCAGTGAGGGCCTAGAGTGTGTTTATGGGGAGGCTATGCCCTCAATACCAAAGTGTATCACAACGTGTGAGAGTAAACATTTGTAAACATAGGATGAAATATATGTTTAAAGAAGGAACAATTGAAAATATAGACAATAGTAAAAAAAAACTAAAATCAAATGGAATAGTATTCAACAACTGATGATATGTCATGTCACAAAAAACTGGAAAACATGGATAAAGTAAAATAGGTGTAGCATATTGCACAAAAGTATAAACAAAACAACAAACTATCTCAAGAATCCTGAGCTCTAACTCGGTCATCGGCTATCAATCCCCATACTAAACTGCAAGCAATCAAGTGTTTGAAGTCGCATGAATTTATTTTTCAAAACCAGTAACCATAATGTCTACTCAAGGTACTAAATGGTGCCCAAAAAGGGTGTGAGATAAATCTCAATGGGATACCACCAACGGTGTCTTAAACATCTGGCTTGTGTAATGGAAATGTAAAAGTGAAAAATCATGCATAAATAAATTAATGTAGTAAAATGTAATTAAATAACCCATGTACCTCTTTCAGCCCTCAGTCGGTGTCTGAATAAGTCAACAATTCATTATTTGATTATTACTAGCTTGTAAATAAGTCACATGTCAGCAAATGCAAAGGTTCCAAGTTGTAACAAGGAAACTTGTAATGATATTTAATAGTGAAGTCCCAAAGTAATAACTAAGGACAAATAGAGAACAAGGGTCACCAACATAGTAATAAATGTAGACTGACATGGGGAAAGAGTGTAATTTAAGGATTATAGTCCAATGAATTCCATAATGAGTCACTTACCTAGTCAAATGAGATCGTCCAAGGTAAAATAGGGCTAAGAAATGACTAGGCTTGATGGTCTTTAACCATGGAACCTACTTTTCAATTCTAGATATAAGGAGTGTATCCAAGGAATCGTATAATTATATTTAAAGGATCTTATGATTTCATACTGGGCATCCACAAAATAGACAGGGATCGAGATCTAGGTGGTCTCATCCAAAGAAAGCTATATCCACAAATCGAAATGGGATTCCTGAATGCACATGTAATTATTTGATCTGAAACCAAATTGGGATCATGTCAGGCCACTCTTATTTGATATTTAAGTCATGTAATATTTAATTTGGTTCATTCCTTTAATTTTATTATTGTGATACGGTCAAGTAGTATGCAACCTTTAAATCATGTCCTTTGGTTCAATCGTTTCCTTTGATTAGTGTGATAAGGCCAACTATAATTAAACCATTCATTTAATCAATTAAAAGCATACTTCATATTCAAGGTTCATTATACTACCATTAATTAATGTGTTAATGGGTACTATGGATATTTAAGATACTATTAATTTACATTTAAAGCCAAGTCATATACTTAGTATACTTGTCTATAAAAATTTCACATTTAATTATCAATTGAATCACTTTCCTTAGGTAGTTCAATTGGTGAGCATACATTGTAGTTTTAATTAACAAATTCAAAATATAAATCAAGACATTTAATGTAGAAAATATTACCCTTATAATGGTCAATCAAGGACATACCCAAATGATGGTGAAAATGTTTCAAAACACTAAACAACAAATATGGCATATCCTTCTACTTGGTAAGTATATATTAGTGTTTGTAACCAAAAAAACTAATAAAATATTTAGAAGGATCACAACCATACTGTTCTAATGTTTATAATCATGTCATATAAATTCAATAAATGACACCTGATGAAATCAGTGGGCCCCACACGACAAATCCGAAATCAAAAAACTTGAGGGATGAATTACAGACCACCCACCTTAGGGTTGTATGAATATCATACTCTAGTATTGGCCCTTGATTTTTCTCAGATCGGAGTACATCTAAGAAAAATAAAAAAATGGTCATACCCTAATATCATGCTTGAGGGACAGGGATAAAAGAAATGGCTTAAACGGACTCGAGTACTTACCATTGCAAATCCAATGAGAAGAATGTAACTTGATTAGATCCCAGAAAAAGGATATCTCTTGACTCCAAGTTTATATCACCAAAAGGAACCAAATTAAGGGGTAAGGGTTTTAATCTAGCTAGTTTATAGATTATTAAAGAATATTACGGTTAATAGATCATTAGTTGTATAACTGAAAAATTACCATGGAAAAAGGAAGATACATGGTTTGTCCGCATGATTTGACAAACCTTGTGAACCATGCATAATTACATAGGTAGAAGGGTTATGTTCATAGCTAATCCACATGGTTGTCCACTAACCGTGTGAGGTGGCTCTACTTGGGAAAACAGCATCCTCACGGTTAGACAAACCATGCTCCAACCCTGAGTCAACCATGAAACTTGGCCAGTTTCCTAAAACAGATGTGTTCTGGGATCCAAACAAGCACTAGACACCATTGGGGCCTTCATTAACCCATAAAAAATCTATATTAGGTCCAATGTAAATATTTAGAACTAAATTTAAAGGATCCATTCATGATTAAAAAACCAGGTTCATACATTATTTCCCACATAGAAGAACTCATCCCTGAGTTCACCTTCCAAGTGTGGTGAAACGATGTTTAGGAACAATTTTGGCCACTAAGTATGTATGTGAGATTCCTACTCCCAAGTCTCTTCCTGCACATGGCCATGCTACAATAACACCCGTACTAGTGGGTCATATTAGCCTTGGAGAGCCTCTGTGCTCCAGTCAACAATGTGTATTATGTACTCCCTAAAGGTAGCATCAAAATCTAACTCTTCTACCTTAGGATCAATGTTATGAGAAAGATATTCATGGTATTGGTGAAGCTGTGAAACTTGGAAGATGTCATGCATGGCATAGTACCTCTAAGGTAATATCAACCGATAAGATACCGACCTGACTCTCTCTAAAATCTCAAACGACCCTACATATTAAGACGAAAGCTTCCATTTCTTTCATAACCATTTATTACATAGATTAGGAGATACCCAAAGGAAAACATCATCCCTGAACTCAAACTATAGAGGTCATCAATGGCGATCAAAATAATATTTTTTCCAAGACTGAGCAGTAGTCATTGGTTTCTTGATTAGCTGAACCTACAATAAAGTATCTTGAGTGAGATAAGGGCCTAATAGGGCTGCCTTACCTACCTCTATCCACATATATAGAGGTGAAAGGAATTACCTACCATATGAGGAATCAAAATGATCCATCTGAATTGTCTCTTAAAACATTTAATTATAGGAAAACTCAACAAGAGGAATATTACATTCCCAAGAACCACCGAAATCAAGTACACATGATCAGATCATATCCTTAAAAACTTGTATGGTCTATTATAATTTTCCATGGGTCTAAGTGTCGAAAGATATGATTAGAAGAACATGTATTCTCATATCCTTTTTCAATACCTTCCAGAACCGTGATATGAAATTAGAATTATGATCTGAAATGATAGTACGAGGGACCCCATGGATTCGTAAAATTTCATGAACATACAGTCTCCATAGCATATTAGTTGAGAATTTCATTTGATTAGGAATTAAGTGGTATGATTTCATTTCATGGTCAATGGAAACCCATAAAACATCTCTACCTCTAGGCGGAATAGTTAAACCGACTAAAAAATCCATGGAAATGTCTTTCAATTTCCATTCCATGACTAGAAGTGGATGTAGCAATCCCGCGTGTCTCTAGTGCTTCACATTCACCTACTGACAGGTGGAACACCTAGTGAAAATCTTTCTATTTGATGTTTCATCCCAGATCACCAATATTGGCATCGCATATCTCTATACATCTTCAAAATTTATTGATGAACTACCCACTAAGAAGCATCGGACTCTTTCTTCAAATCCTCTATCATATCAATAGGAACCCAGATACATCCACGTAGATGAAGGACATTGTCTCTATCAAAATAAAAATCTGAAGGCGGGTTATCTCCTGATATACTCTCTTGGGGAACCAAGCCTTGAATATCTTAGAATTTTATACTCTTCACCTTCTCAAAGAGGGGATAGGTAACTGTCAAGGGTGAGATATATGAATTCTCATGACTATCAAGAAACTGAAAATATTGCATAGAAAAGAGTTCCTCGAACATCCATTCATCTCTGGCTTCCCATACATCCTGTGTTTGAGTTTTCTTACTCATGATATCTGCAACTGAAGTTCCCTTCCCATGTGTATAGGCATGCTCAAAATCAAAGGATTGTACATAATTGACCCATATCTACAATCTTAGGATCAAGTCACACTGATAAAAGATATATTTGAGGCTCGTCATGTCTGGGTAAACAAAAAATTACTCACCCATAATATAGTGTTTATAACAATGTAAGTCAGGGACAACTGCTGGTAGCTTGAGGTCATGTGTCGGGTAATTTAACTCAGGATCCATAAACATCTAAGATTTATACACAATGACGTTGTCTTATTACATCATTAGTTATCCTGGGATGATGCAAGTGCATCAAAAAATACGGTATAACCTATGCCAATATCTAGAATATTCCAAAGAGTTGTGGAAACATGCTTCCCTTTCAACCCCTGAAAGGTTTTCTCATATGATTTTGACACTATGAACTTGACACCTTTCTTTATAAGTATGGTCAGAGGTGATGTAAGACATGATAAGTCATGAATGAAATTCCTATAATATCAATTCAGTCCCAAGAAACTCCATATGTTAGACACATTCTTGGGCTTCTCCCTAGAAACTACAGCACTAACCTTTTCTAGGTAAACAAATACGCTTGATTCTGAGATAATATTACCAATGAAGTGAAATTTGTTTTCAAAAATTGGTAGTTAGAAATATTGGAATAAATATTATGATCTCTTAGAATACTCCTAATGATCTCAAGATTATTGTAATGGTCTCTATGAGTGTGAGAATACACCTAAATTGCAACCACTAAGACAACGACAAAAGAGTCCAAATGGCGGTGGAAAACACTATTCATAAAATACATGAAATTGGAGGGTTTATTTGTAAGACTGGACGACATAAAAATGTAGTCATACAATCCATACCTACTATATAAAGTTGTACGATGTATGTCTTAGGGCCTTAGTTTCACATGATGATAAACCGATCTCAGTTCGTTGTTAGAGAATACCATATCTCTTCAGATCTAGTCAAAGAGACCATCTATTCAAGGAAGTGGATTTCTTTTCTTGGCCATAAGATAGTTTAAACATGTATAATACACACATATATGTAAGGTTATATCCTCCCTCTTGGAAAAACTATGGTAGAACCCCAAAAAGATGTTATGGGAGTATAAAACGTTTCGACTCTAAATCCTCTAATTTCCACAAAATATCTTGAAACTCTATTGTTTTCATCCAATACTATGTAATTGAAATTGAAGCTACTCTAGGAACAAGATAAAGTGTAAAATTAACCACTCTATCAAGAGGTATGCAAGAAAAATCATCAGGAAATAAATCCATTAAATGGTCCACTGCTGGAAGGAAATCATTTTTGTGAAAACCCTGATCCTCCATGAAGAGATTTGTGATCTGGGCGGTTACTCTACCTATCCCATGATGCTCTAGTCCAACTATACTATCCTAGACATCTCACTCACCCTTATGTAGATAACTACTTCACTTTAGTGATATAAAGAATCCCTATAGCGATAGTATTCTACAAAATCATGATAGTGAACCAGCCAGTCCATCCTTGAGTATAAAATCCAACACTGTCATCTCAAGAACAAAGAGGATTCATAAGAAAGGGTAACTTCCTACCTTAAGGGGAACAACCCTACACTGATGTAAACCCTATGTTTATACCCCAAACGATGTATCTAGGTACATTACACCATCATGATATTGTATATCTAGTCCGAGAATTTCCAAGATAGATATAGAGATAAAAGAATTTGAAGCACATATATCAACTAAAGAAAATGCTATGGTTCATTCCATAAGAATAGTACAACGTACTATACATTGTCCCATGGCATGATCCTCATTTATAGTATGTAGTGCATTTAACTAGAATGTTCCATGAACCTATGAAATAAATGGTTTACCACCATCATAAATGATCTTTTGGAGATACAAGTTATCAGGGGTCTGGCTACCACGGCCAAAACCTCCTCCTCATCTAAACTTGTCGGTGTTATTACAACTCCCTCCCTGACGTGGCACAAAATAACCTTCTATTGAAGGTGTAGCTGGTGCAGATCCTTTTCCACTTGAAGCATGTAGAATGGTCCAACATAATTCCAATGATGACCCATACAACCACAAGTCTGGAACTCTAGTGGGTCTCTATCTCAATGTAGCTTTTAAATTCCCAGTCATCCACACTGATGAAACCCCGTTGAGCTATCGAAAAGGTAGTCTGGATGTCATTACCTTGACTAGAAACCTCGAAAGAATGCTTCCTACCACCATAAGAACTACTGACCTGACGTGTCACTGATCCTCTATACTCGGTATTGTTTCCATCCCTCATGTTACACTCACTTATAAGAGATTGATTGACTATCTCAGAAAATGTAGGTAGGTGAAATACATTCACCACTATATGGTTGGTGTACTAGATCCCATCCTCAACGTTTCTAGCATGTGAAATCCCATCACTAGCTAGAAGCGATGAAAAGCGTTGCAACTCTATGAAACACACTGAATATTCCATAACTCACATAGAACCCTACTCGAGAAGCATGAACTCTTTGGTTCTATTTTCTATCAGTGTCTAAGGAAATAATCGATCATATAAGGTTGTCTGGAAATAAACCCATAACATTCCCGATGACAACCTTCCTGGGAATTCATGTCCCACCAATCCTCGTCTGAATCCCCATACATGTATGTTTCATGCTTTACCATCTTCTTTGGAGTCATTTCCAGATGCTCAAAGAAAGATAATGTTCCCTCCATCTCTGATTCAATAGTCTATGGACCACCATCCCATGAAAAGGTAGGACGATACTGATGGTTGAACTCAAGAGTCGGCTCCTCCATCGTAGGTGCATCCTTTGGAGCACCATGCATTGACTACATCAGACTTAGGATACTATCACAAACATGGGAATCAGTTCCTAGATCAGGTACAGTACGAAGTTCCTTGAGTGGAACTCCTGGAGGTAAGACTAGAAGCTCAGGTCCCACCACATCTAGAGCATGATCGTCGCTACCTTCCTTGCACATGATATGAGGACGTCATGGAGGAATTTGTCTAAAATTTCCAAGAACATGCCTTAGAAAAATCTTAACCATAATGAAAAAATCTTTATCAGAAGATCAACCTATGAAAACTCACTACCCAGGTCATACTACCCCAATTACCCTCTTAGATAGCCAGGTATTGGTAAGTTCTCAAGTATAATCTTTATTTCATTTTACACTTAATTACTAGTTTCACTCCTTTAAATTTCATAAATGTGACAAGTTGGGAAAAATATGTGCAACAAATTCATTTTATATGTCATGATTTAATTTATAATGGATATTCATTTCTGATGAATCAGTGCCAAAACACGTATTATTTGAAATGACACCCATTTACATATTGAATAATGGTTCAACTCGGTATGTTACTCATCCCAACCCATGAGGGCCCATACTCATTAAGAATTGAAATAGGAAATCACTCAATCCCAACCAAAAGGAATACATATACACGCTAACTGTCACAACCTCACTCAAAAATCATAGGCATATCAAGAAATGAAAAGTAGTTAAATGAACCGTTATTTCATGGAAATATGCATGAAATGCAAGTTCTAGGTGCCTAATAATGATGCATGTAACAATTCTACATACCCTTATATCATCAAGATAAGGATGAAAAAAATCCTTAAAAAAGTAATAATCAATAACACCACACATCATGTGTTTCACCCATCAGTGAAATAATACCAACTGTAAAAGTCAAAAGAGGAACAAAAATAATATTTTTTAAACATGATTTTAACCCCAATAATGGGTTCGAGACACCCAATCATGACTTATGACCACATCCCAAGCATTTATAATCATCTGAATGTTGTATCTAAATAGTAAATTAATAAAATTAAATCCCCTTTGATACCACTTTGTGACTCCTTGGACCGAAATTCCACTTAATTGGTGCCTCGAGCCTGGTGAACCACATGGTCTCAAATGCATCTCCTTGATCGCCAGAGGATGCTGGCTGGTAGTGGGAGCCTTGGGTGTGTCTGTAAGGAGACTATAGCATCATTTCCAAAGAGTAGCACAGTGGATGAGAGTGAACATAGGTAAATAGAGGAAGCAATATAAGTTGAAAGAATGAATAGATGAAAATAGAGACAACAATAACAATAACTCAAACCAACTTGAATAGCATTCAACAACCGATGATATTCCATGTCAGTAAAAAAATTCAAAAGCATGGATAAAAGACAGCTGCCATAACATGATCCAGAAAAGTATAAATAAATCATCATATTATCCTATGAATTCCAAGATCAGGCTCGGTCATCTGCTATCAATCCATACTAAACTACAAGAAATTAGTTGTTTGGAGTTGTATGCATCCCTTTATCAACACCTACTACCAAGTAATCTACTTTCGGTAATCAATGGTGCCTATAGAGGGTGTGAGATAAATACTAGTGGGCCACCACCCACAGTGTCTATAACATTCATCCCGTGTAATGTAAATGGAAAAGTGTGAAAGCATGCATATATAAAGTAATTAAATACAATATAACTAAATACCCAAGAATATTCTTCATCCCTCGACTGGTGTTTTAACATGTCAACAATTTATTATTTTATTATTATTGGTTTGTAAATAAGTCACATTTGAGAAAATGAAAATGTTCTAAGTTGTATCAAGACAACCTGTAATAATGTTTAATAGTGAAGTCCCAATGTATTAACCAAGGGTATGTAGACCTCAAGGTTCACCAAATCATTACTAATTGCAGCCTAGAATTGTGTAAGAGTGTAATCCAAAGGGAATATTCCATGTAATTCCACAATGAGTCGCCTACTGAGTCCAATGAGATCAACCAAGGTAAAATGAGGATAAGCAATGACTGGGCCAGAGGTGCTTTAATCATGGAACCTACTATTCAATGGTGGATCCAATGAGTGTGTCTAAGGCATCCTATAATGATATTGAAAAGATCCTACGGTGTCATATGGAGCATCCTAATAATAGAAAAGCATTTGGATCTTGGTGGGTCTCAACATAAGAAATCCATATCCATGAATCGTATCGGGGTTCCCGAATGGTCAACGCATTCTCTGATTAGAATCCACGTTGAGCCTGATTTAGTACACTCCTATTTGATATTCAATTCATGTAATATTTCATTTGGTTAAATCCTTTCCTTTCATTATTGTGATAAGGTCGGGTAGCATAAAACCTTTTAATTATTTCATTTGTTTCAATCATTTCTTTTCATTAGTGTGACAAGGCCAAGTAGCATGAAACCATTCATTTAATCCATATAAATCATATTCCACACTCAAGGTTCATTCCACTACCTCCCATTAATGAGGTGAGGGGTGCTATAGATATTCAACCTACTATTAAATTACATTTAATGCCATGTCAAATACTTAGTATACATTCCAATTTATAATTATCATTTTATTATCAATTAATGAAATTATCTTAGGTGGGTCAAGTGGTGAGAACATGTTGTACTATCCATTATTCAATTAAAAATATAAATCCATCCATTTAATATGGAAAATCTTTCCCTTACTGTGTTCAATCTAAGGCACACCCCAATGGTGTGGAAAATGTGTCAAAACACTAAATAAAAAATATTTCATATCCCTCGATTGGGAATGTATAGATTTGGGGGTGTAATAACTAACAAATAATCACATATTTTGAAATAGCACAACTATACGGTTATAATTATTATAAGTGTGGCATATAAATTCTATAAATGACACTCAATGAAATCGGTGGGCCCCACAATAGAAATCCAAAATCAGCGAACATGAGGTATGCATTATACACCACCCACCATAGTGTTGTAGAACTCTTATCCTAATTTATTGGCCTTGGATTTCTCTTAGATTTATGTAGAATTAAGAAAAGGAGAAAAAATTGAATACCCCACTATCTAGATCAAGAGAAAGAGAGAAGAGAAAAGGCTTAAACAGACTCGAGTACTTATCGTTGCACATCCAAGGTGATGAACGGAAGATCAATCATATCCTGGATGAAGGAGGTATCTTGATCATAATTTTAGATCTTCAAAAAGCTCCAAATTGAGAGGGAAAAGGGTTAATCCTGATTGTTTATAGATTAGGGAAGAATACGAGGGTTAATAAATCATTAAGGGAAAAACTAGGAAATTACCTTGGAAAAGGGCTTATGCATGGTTTATGTGAACAATTTAAAAAAATGTGGGCAAACCGTTCATGTTTACATGGGAAAAAGGGGCACTTTCGTAGTTAGTCCACACAATCTTGTGCCAATCATACGAGATGGATCTGTCCAGAAAAACACCATCTACATAATCTGAAAAATTGTGCACCATCCATACGACTTGGCCGATTTCCCCAAAAAGAAGTGTTTTCAGTTCCAAAAAATCCCCAGACACCCTTGGGACCTTCATTAACCCATTAGTCATATATATAAGGTCCAAAGTAAATATTTAGACAGAAATTTAAAGTATCTGTAATAGAGTGAAAAAAAGGTTCATATAAAAGGGATGTTCTATGCTCATCCAAAATAACACATACATGGTTTATAAATAACAAAACATATTTCAGAAGTGAAAACATGGACATAAAAGTGAAAAATAACTTCCAAATAATTATGGACAGTGAGAGAGAACATTGTTATGATAATGTTATTGAACACAATTTTATGAATCTAGGATAGTTGAAAAGTATATTCATTCATCATAAATGAAGTTAAATGTATAACATTTTATTTCAAGTTCATTTTCTTTTAGTTAAATAATTTTCATTAGAAGATATACTTACATTATTTATTTCCATTTCATAAGTCCAATCACATTATTTGGTTATTCCTTTATCAATTTTCTTGTAATCTCTTTCTCTAAAATTTGAATTGTTTATCTATAAAGCACTAACGGATAATAAGATCCATAAAATAATGAAATTCCACTTTTTGAATCTCAATTTATTACCAAAAAAATGAATGGAACATTTTATACAATTTGAAAAAATATTCATATGGTGATATAAAACATTGATCTCTAAAACCTCATATAGAGTTCAACATAACCAATTCCATAATTGTTTACCCATTTAAACCTTCAAAAATTAAAAATAAATAAATAAGTTTTGTAAAATCCTAAAAATAAATTTTACATTAATCCCCCAATAATCATAAAATAACTCTTTAATTTTATATACCAAAAATATGAATACATTATAAATATATTTTCTTGAAACACGTTAAAAACTATAAATACTATAAAATCTTAATTAAAACATACATACTACCTTATTTCATGGATAAATCAGTAGATTATTGAATATGTTCAATAAATAAAATAATTCAATAAACAACATCAATTATAACATAAACCACTTTTTCCAAAAACCATTAATCATTTCCAAGTTCATCAATAACATCCAATTTTCATTATTCATATCCAACATCTCTTTATCCCAAAATTATTATATCAATATTTAGAAAATATTATGGTTTGTATTCCCTTAATCATGTGTTTTTAATAAAATATCACTTTTTAAATAAATCACATTTCCAGATCATCTGTATCAACTAACATATTCTTTAAAATCCTTAATAAAAATTTATTCTGAACAATCCTTATAAATTTCATCACTCATAATTTAAAGACCTTAACCCTATTAGCTTAGAACCGGTGCCTTAATTTATTTCTTTGGTACTGAATACATTTTATCTCATCCCAAATGACCGAATTGTTCTGTAATATTAGAAAACTAGAAACATAATTGAAATTCACATTATATTTTAAAACAGAAAACACAAATAATATTCATCATGAATTCTATTTTTCCCCTTAGTATATCCTCACATAATAACCACAAAATACTTCATCGTATCCTAGTAAAAATAAAACATAATAAAGGGGTGATTTCATATTCCTAGTAAGGGTATACATATAGCAGAATCTAACATCAATAAATAGGCATAAACAATATGGTAATATGAATACCAAAAAACACATGACATTAAATAAAGAACTTGAGCGTAATATGGAACGAATAAAAATGATCAAATAATTCCATATAAATAATTAAATGAGAATGTAACATAACCATGGATATTCCACTAGTTAAATAATCACACGGGATACCAATAACTAATCTCATAATAAGGTAATATATAATTAGGTACATCTAAATCATAACATCAAGGCATTGGCCAAGAATTTTATATAAATAGGTGAGGCCTCGACCAAAAAACATTATGGTTTTTATCCTGAGACATACCAATGCATCAAGGGGCTATATGAGTCTCTACCTAAAACATACTAAGTCTAGAAAATTTCTCATATAAAAGGGGTGAACCATAATCCACATGAACATTGATAGTTAAACTAGTATATGAAATGTAAATACTTTTCCCATAAAACAAACATAATTATAAACCATCCAGAAAAATATAGTGGATGCTGTAAAAACAGTACATCCCATGTCATGATAATCATAAACTATTCAATAAAATATAGAAATTATTACCATGAGAGATAAAACTTAATGAAGCATAGGATTCAACAAAGTATGTAGAAATATATAAGATCACTAAAAAATATGACGGAAAATACCCTTTCTAACTTTGAAATAATTTATTATTAAAAATATGTGCATTAATAAAATAACACATTTTCCTTAAAAATAACCTTGTAATATTTTAAGGAAAACGTCAAAAATTAAATCATCATTAAAGTAGGAAAATTATTTCATTTAATTATAAGTCAAAAAACCCTTTAAATTTTAAAATTTCTTCCATATATAGCACATAAAAATACTATTTTAAAAAAACCATTGAATAAAACTAAAAAACTAAATAAAATTTAATTTATAATAAATTTATATCAATATAAATAAATATGTAGAATAATATCAAGAATATTGACATGGATAAAAATATTTTGAAATTTGATCATTAAACATTCAAAGTGTCTCATTCCACTTCGAACATTTAAACCATAATCCCCATGTAAGAATAAAATATAAAAAAACATTAAATAACATGAGAATTTTTAAATTCAGGAAATGATAAGCCTAAGGTATTTTTTATACACCTCATAAAATAAGGTGGGTGTATAACATAAAAATATTCCTCAATGAAAGGAGATTGATACAAAATCCCTTACCACATTGTAATCAGTTGAACTTTATACCCCATAAAATTAATAATCATCAAATCCAACATTTAATAGCATAAATAAAAATATATTCATGATATTATATATCAAATAAATTTATATAGACACCACACACAAGTAATAAGTTTTTAATAAGGAAGATCTTATTGAAATAAATGTTAGATTATAAAACCATTACCCTACGTATGATTTCCATCATATGTGTCCAAACCTCCTATATAATGGTTTCCATCGTATTATTAACTTATAATATGACCATATTAATATTTATTATATCATATATTACACCATTATAATGTTTTAACAATTGTCTATGAATAATATTTATTCATTACACTATTTTTTGTGCTAATTGCATTGTCTTCCATGCTTGTTTTGTCATAAATGTCTTAGTTCTATTGCATAGGGTATTGATACAACATTAAAAAAAATTAATGTAATAAATATAAATTTTATCCATAAATACAATTTTCTAAACATTTTTTGAATATTAAACATAGAAAATTAATAACACTGCTATATAGAGACAGTAAGTCGAACGTACGCATGTGTGGTGCTTCTATTTTTCAATGGATGGATAAAATAGAGAATATAGTTGTTTCATAATAATAATATCATATAATTATATATATAATAATTAATATGTTATTTTATAATTAAAACAACACATTAATAATAAGTAAAAGAATATATTAATTTTAATAAGTCGGTAAAATTGATTACCGCCTCTTCGGCAGATATCCTATAGATATCTTCTCAAAGGGTCTATATTTGGTATTTTTGGAGCACCAAGGCCTTTAGAACTTTGATAAGTATGTATATATTGAGGTTTATCTATAAATATCATAATTTGGAAATTAAATTAAGTATTTCCCTTTTATCATTGAGGTGAGGGGAACCCTTGAAAATTCTCAAAATATTAAATTATAATAAATTCATTTTTTACCTAAATAAAACAAAATGGATAAGGACTAAAATATAATATGAGATAAGGCTATAATCTCATTGTCCATTAAAATTTTGACATTTATTTTTTTTACTTTAAGCCTTATAATTTTTATTCTTTTTTGTTCACATATTTTAATTTTAATTTTATTAACAATTAATTTAATAATTAAAGGTGGTAAATTTTACATATAAATAGAAAGTTGGACCAAAAATGAATAATTTTGGAAATTTTTTACCATATAATAATTACTTTTCATTTTTTCATATTTTTTATGATTTTTAAATAATTTTATAAATTTTTATTTTCATACAATATCATTATTGTTAATTTTTACATTATTCATTACATTTTCCTTAATGAAAACAATATAGTAAGAAAACATTGAAAAAATTAATTACTAAACCACTAATATTACATAATAATCCATAAAATTTATATAAAAACTTAATTAATTCAAATTATATTTATTTTAATATTTGTCATATCATTTTTTTATTGTTTCGTTAATAAAATTAATACTTCATAATCAGTGTATAATTATTTTAGGTAATTATTTCGTTCCTAAAAATAAAAAATAAAATACCATGGTATAGATAAATCTGTTATCCTTTAATAGAACAAATATATATATAGTCTAAGATATCTACTGATAAACCCATATTAAAAATAATACATTTACAAAAATATGAATGTGACATCATTTAATTTTTATTCAATAAAATCTTGTAAATATATTAACATCATCCAAATGATCCCAAAAAAATAAATTAATTTATACCATGAAAAAAAATTATTAGGTTCAAAATTTATACTTATAACTATTCACAACCTACCATTTTTTCCATGTGGACACCTAAGAGGTTTTTAAGAAACACAATGTAATATTTTGTGATTTTGTATAATAAAAATAATATCAAAGTAGTTTTAATAGAAAAGTGTCCATAAAATAACTACAATTGGAACCATTTTATTAAGATCCTTATTAAAATAATAAAATAATATTTGGGTAGATTTTAGGGTAATTTTAAAATCTTTATCATTTTATTTTTAAAATAAACTTCCAAATATAAACTTTACCATGGTAAGAAAAATTATCAAGGTTATTATTCATATTATCCAACAATAAAAGGAAACTATTTAATAAATTTCAACCTTATAAATCTAGATATTTCATTCATTATTCAATATTAAAAATATATATGTTTCAGAATTTCATTTGAAATTAATCCTTCAAAATGGAAATAAAAACATTTTTATGAAAAAATGTATTATTAAGCCCAAAAATTCACTTATAACAAATTAAGGTATAATGATGAAATAAATAAGATTATTTATCAGTTAATAGTATTTATTTTAGATTAATATTAAACTAAAATAATAAATATACTTTAATGTAATGAAATTGGATGTTATATAAAAATTTTATTTTTCGTTATTCAAAAGAAAATAAATATTTTTATAAAAATATCAATATTTCACCCTAATACAATTTTGAAATTCCACTTTCAAAAAATTTTGTTTATTTTTTTCAATCTAATTTATAAAAGTTTCAAAGTTTAGGTTTAACACATGTGTTCTATTAAAAGGTGACAAAACTGCCTTTAGAAAAATATAGACTTTTTATGCATAAAATTGTATTTATTCTTATATTGTGCCTCTAAAATCCATTGGATGAAAGTAAAAACATTCGATTAAATATATAATATATAAATTTCATTATGATAATTTATTAAGATAAATTAATTACTACCTTAAGAATTTGTTGGATAATTATATATTTTATAATGTGGCATTCTCAACAATTTAACGACTAGGTTATAATGGTCACATTTTAAATAGTATATCATGGTTTTAAAATTGGTTTTGTGTGAAACATAATCTATTTAATATGTTAAATTTAAAAGAGACATACAATAAAATATTTGGGTGTTACATTCTCCTCTAATTTAATAAATTATGTCCTCAAAATTTAAAAATGATATTTTAAATCATGGAGTTATCATTTTAAAATACTCTTGTGGAAAACCCACATCATAAAAATTCTTAATAAAAATTCCTCTTAAAAATTGGGAAATTTAAATGTGATGGTCACTACAAAATTATTCATTAAAAAGGGATAAAATTAGTGGGAAGTGGAAATATTGATTAAAAATATAACTATCAAGTTCTGATAGAGAGTGATAGAGAACATGGTCTTTAGAAAGTATACTATTAAAACCATAAATTTGTGATTAGTTGAAAAGAAATTGATTTATTTGTAATAAATGTGTACGGATGATGTTTTTGTCATAAAATATTTTTTATATATTTGAGGTAATTTATTACTATACAGATAAGCACATGAGAAAATAAATTGTGTTGATTTCTTTCCATGTCATAAGCATAATATAATCCCTTGGATGTGCTTAAATATATTTTCACTTAATCTATTACACTAAGAAATAAATTTTCACGATGAAATGTTTTAATTCTTGATGAACATTAATGAATCATAAGATCCACTAGTCATTCTTTTGGCCTTTAAATATTTATAAAAAACAAAATTATTAAAACACGGTATCTAATAAATCATAATTTAACCTTAAAAAATACTATCCAATGTTAAAATTAATCCATACATCAGTCTAAATTTAACGACCAAAAATTTAGAATCAAAGTCACTAAATTTCTAAGATCAACTTATCATTAGATTACACAAACAAAATAATATAACTCTAAATCTCACATGAAAAATATTTGATTACCTTGATCACCATAAAACCTTAATGAAAACAAGCATGCATAAAAATATATAAAGAATAAGTATTGTCATACAATCCTTATATATATCATGATTATTATAACTAGATCATTATTAATAAAATACTCAACTAACATAATTTAGAATCCACACAGAGGAATATTAATCATTCCTCTTCATCTATTCCATTAGCATTATCTTGAACCTGATCCATTATCCTATTTTGGGGTATATTTCTTTGACCCTTGTGACATTACACTATAAGAAAAATGATCTATAACCATGAACATAAAGCCACGGTATAATTGTTTTGCGGTTGTCTGCTAAGATATATCCATATGTATCTAAAAACCATTGATTTATATTTTATATACCCATAAACATATCATCTCCCATGGAAATATATTCTTTCATTCTTCATCCTCCCTTAGGGCTTTCTTCCCCCACTCTCCCACTCTCCCAATCCCTCTCCCGAAACCTGTCTCCCCAACCTATTATTTCCCAGCTAACTTCTCTCTCATCTAATCCTCACATGTTTCTTTTCATAGTTCCTATATCCCTCATTAGATTCTCTATTAATGGTTCCTCTATCTCCAATGTGTTTCGTCCCCCCTGTATACCCTTCTTTAGGTATTCCTCCTCCATTAAGTGCATTGGCTGGTGCGTCCTCTATTCTCTATTAAGCTCTTAACCGTCTGCATGATTGAACTGCCCTTACCTACCTCCTTCTCTTGTGAAGAACCCTATTGGTTCCCCACACACATTACATACCCTCTCTTGTTACATTTCTATTTGGGTGGTTTAGTGTGGTTTCATCATATCAGTTTGAGGTAAGGTATCTCATCACTTCTCTCGTGTTCCTCTGACATTGCCTTCATTGATTTTGGTTCACCTAGTTAGGGTTTAGGGAGAAAATTTTACCATAGCATGTTGAAATCATATATCTTGATGGATCTGTCATCTATTTCTTATAGAGTATGTTTGGAGAGGATATACTCAATCCACAATTCATCATTTGCCTTATGGTATGTTTCATAATTGATTTTTTACTGTTTCATGCATTTTTTTAGAAAAATTTGATATTGATTTGGGTGTTTAAATTGGGTATTTAGTTGAGATTAATTTAAAGTGTGTTCCATGAGTGGACTACACCTTATTTCTCATGGTTTTGAAACTGTGATGTGTTATATTGAGTTTGTAGTATATTATGATGATTTTTGGTTTTCAGTTTTAATTGTTTTGATTATTATTTTAATTGTTTTTATTGTTGACATGGGAAATCATGGACTCAAATGAGGTCAATAAGAGATTATAAATGATATATGGACCATCATTTGAGGTAGTTGGCCTTTTCTTTATTGAGTCTCATGCGTAATTGATGATTTTATGTTTATGTTCCATCATTATTATTACTTTCTTCATGTTTCATGACTTATTTTATCATGTCCATAGATTAGGATGGAATCACATTAGCTTAATAGTCTACATGGATTTCATTACTTGTTAAATGTTCTGATGGTGGAATATTAGTTGAATGAGTTTTAGTGAACCTCTTCATTTATAACATGGAAAACACCTCACATCACTTATCATTTCCACCATATAAGTTCGCTGTATAAATTGGAAATTCCAAAATTAGTGTGTTAAAATTGAACTATGCAACTTGGTTTAATTATTTTGGTTAAAGGAATCAATTATTAAATTCTTATATGATCAAAGAATAATATTTATGAATGATTATATGTAATCTTTAGAGGTATTTATATATATAATTTTTTTATTTTTTTAGTAATCATAATTCTTATTATTATTCTCCTTCTATTTTTCAAAATGTAGAGAAATTTATGAATCATGCATCTGACATATTTAGGAATAAGTCTTGTGGAATTTGAAGAAGATACTATAGATCTTTTTATTATATATTTAAATATTCCAAATCTTACATTGATAAAAATTATTTATTGCACACCATCGTTTAATATATAAAAATTTGAAAATCATTATTCTTCTATACTCACTAGACATTATCATTTGATCCCTAGGATGCTTCATCACTGATACTAAAATTTCTAGTTTTACATGATCTTTATCTTCTTCATACTTAAGAGAATTTTCTCTACCACTTTTAGCAGCAAACATCTTCTTCAAAAATCATTCATTGGTTTTATTTTTTATTCGTTATCTCTATGAAATTTTCTTGTTTATAAATTATTTCATATAATGTATCTTTTATAGGGTTATACTACCCTTTAAAAAATTACATGGTTTCGGTTTTACACAAAAAATGTTTTGGGTATTACGGTTACAACTTGGGAGTCCTCGGTTCCACTTAAAATAAAAAATACCAAAGGTTGAGACTACAACTTGAAATTCTAGGTATGGGGTTTCTTCTATAAAGGTATGAGTCTCCACTATACCTGAAAAATTATAGAGGTTAATAATTTGACTTTGAAATTATAATTTGGGTCTTCACATGTAAAAGGATTGGTTTTTTCTAAACATAATAATATAAGGTGATTTTGGTAGTTACCCAAAGTGTTAAAATGTCAGGATGTAAATGGTAGTGTCTCCTAATAAAAATTTATTATTCTTATAATGGGTGTCATACTGTTAGATTATGAGTGTGATGAGTAGACATTGGATCATTTGAATTTCAACTAATATAAAACTATTTTTTGTTTCTCCTTCATCTCTTTTATTTTTTACCCCTTACACTTTATGCACATAAATATTTATGGTTGAATAATTTTATCTTTTAACCCATCATATAGTATTATTAAGGTATATCTCTGATTAATATTTTGATCTTGACTATTTCCTACCATATGGTCCATTTTTATCACCCATTTGAGATCAAACAATTAAAATTATAAAAGGATCATATTGGGATATATTTTAATCTACCTTATTATCACATTCATAATTTTTAAGATCATGTATCATAGTTCATAATAGGAATAAGGGAAATACCTTATCATTGATTATTTTCTTAAATAATTAAACTATATTAATTCATACTTTCATCCAAACATCAATGGTAGTATGTATATTTAGAAAAAAAATCCCTATAGAATCTTATCATTAAAATATTGATATTTTATTTTTGGATATTCTAATTAAATATTATGTTTTAATTAAATATATTATGTTTTATTTGAAATTAAATGATGTTGTTAAATATGTTCTTGATTTATTGGTAATGAATATGATTTACTGATTCTTTTTTGGAAATACATTTCAAAAAAAATTGATTCTCAAAATCTTATAAACTTTGAAATAACATTAGGTGACCGCTTTCAAATAAATGAGTATTATTATATCATTGTTATTTACCTGTAGGAAATATGATCACATTCTAGTGGTGTATGTAAATAAGATATAAAGAACACAAATTTTTCCTAAAGGATGTAACTCAAAAGATAATTCATGTTTGAAATTAAATCATTCAAATCGTGTATATTATCATTGTAGGAATAAAGGGCACAAAAAACATGATTTTATAAGACTCTAAAATCATAGGAAATCTAAATTGAAGAATAATAATAGAATTAATATGAAAAATGTTTATGTATGCTCAAACTTAACTGACCAAATTGAAAGTCAATAGAAAACATGTAATATTTAATTTATGTATAAATATAAAAATGTAACATATTCACCCCATCATTATTCCTCTTTCACCTTTTTTAAATCATATATTATCAACTTCATGTTATTAGACTCCATTTCCCAACTATAATAAACACTTATTTGGAAAATATTATCTCATACAGGGTAAAAAACATTTTCCCCTATAATTTATAGAACACATCTTAGTTGAGTGACATGTGATGTACTGTTCTACTTGACTATGGAAATGTTTGTTTTTTATTCAAATTAGTTTGACTATTTTTGTTAATTGATAATGTTTTAGATGTTATATAATACATTAACATTTTATATGTCTAATTTCTAATCAATTACATAAAAAAATATTTTATAAAATAATTCAAATGACGTATATAGATATATCATAAGGTGTAAACTTTCATTTCAAGATATTATATTGTTTGATTGTGATCACTATATAGCCCCTTATATCTTGAGTAGAAATTATGTTTTTTATTGGATACAATTTTCATAATATTATTTATGGGGGAATCATAAAACTTTTTAAAAAAATTAAAGGCATAATGTTTTATACAGCATTGCGTAGAATAAGGATAAATTTTGGTACAGTGTTTTCTCCCAATTTTTGAATGTTCTTATATAAAGATAATATCCAAAAGAGTTGGAATCATTTCACAATGATTTTAAATTATTTGAAAAAAACAAATAATGCATTTGTGAATGTGGTAGATTATTGTAAATATTCACCAATGTATAAGGCATGGTGTATTAAAATCCATCATTTTTTTGTAATACGCTGATTCATGATACCATTATGTGGTGTATGTATTCAATGAAATTTTATATAATTTGAACAAAAAATGTTTATTAATAATCAATTTATTTAGTATTCAGATGTAAATATCAATCTAAATGTTCATTGATAATTTATGTTTATTGAGTGACGTATCATTTATCATGTATAGTTGACACATCGATCACATATGTATAATAAGTTATTATATGTCACATATTTTTCCATTTTTTATTTACATGTGATTTCTTATAATGAGACCGGTTCTATCCACCATCATCAAAGGTAGTTATATTGACATTAGATATGGGTAGTTTTTCTTCCAATTTTATTCTTGGTCAAATATTTAATATCGTATTTTGTAATTTTTGGGTTCCCTATATTTTTTCGTACGTTTTGGATATCATTGAGGTGGATTTAAGACAATATTATTAAAAGTGACTTACATGTTTATTCATAGGTAGGAATATACGTATATAAGTTCCCCATTTGTATATATTCACTAATAGTAGTATTAAGGTATATATTAGGTCTATGCGGGGTTATATATAGATATGAAAAATGCATATATGTGTAAGTGTATAGAGGTCTATGCAAGTATAAACAAATATCTAAGGACCCCCTTGTGCATATTTGTCCATGAAAATATGTATATATGGATATTTTTCCTTTTATATATATATATATATATATATATATATTTTAATGTGTATATGTGTGAAATAAGGAAATAAAGTAATTTACAAGATGTGATCATTAAAAGTAGGTTGCCTTGAGGTTGAGGTTGGTTCCCTATGCATAACCCTTTAATTTGAATATCATAATTTCATGATTATTTTAAAAACATATTTAGTTAGTTAAATAATTGTTTTATTTTAATCAAACACAAAAAACCATCCTTGAAAACATGTAACTTTATTCAATAACATCACTATAAAATTAAACTAGATTAAATCAACCTCCTTGTGGGGAATAATTCACCACTTAGTACTTATGTCAATAGATTTTTTTCAACTTCTTGCAGTATATTCATCAATTCTCTTTGATTTCTCTATACTCAGTTGAAGGTTAAAGTTTTTCTGTTATTGAGGAATAGGGTTCAAAGGGATTAGAATTTATGGTGAAATAGAATGAACTATAGTGTTTCCTCACCATCTATCCTCTAATTTCAGGAAATTGAATCTCTTTTTGGAATAAATAGTACCATCTTGAAATAATGAGATTCATGATAGATGATATATCAATTGAGAAAGATAAAAATTTTGTTAAATAATGCTTAGTTTGGGTAATCCTTTAGTGTCTTGGTGGGAATTGGTTACTAATTATCCTTTGGTGGGTTTATGGGTTGGTTTATTGATGGGGTCACTAACATTCATAATTGAATGATCATATTTTAGGATTATACAATCATGTCATTACCACTATATAAGTAGTATTGAATTTATGATATTAAGAGTGGTTCATCAATAGTTATATTTTGTTAAAAATTTAATGTTATATATTCTATATAATAACCAAATATGAGAATAAAATGAATATATTTTTATAGTTATGAATTTTAAAGAGATCTTGCAAAAAAAAGTGTGAGAGATTCCCAGGTATGAAGTGGGGTGGATAATCAATTAATTTTACTATGGATGATATATCATAGTATATTATCAAAGAGTTATCTAATGTTTATTTGTGAGTGAAAGTTATATTATTATTATTATTGTATTCCATGATATGATGGAAAGTACTAGATATATGTTAGTCAGGATACATGCATGCTGGATATTCTAAAAACTAATCGAGCATTAGGATTGTGTTTTATATGAAATATGTTTTTTTGATTAATATCTTAATCATGTTGTTATACAACATTATTTTGAGATGACGCAGATATTCTTATTGTGATTCATATACTTGGTACTCAATAGAAAACTAAAGGTACACAATATATTTCTATTGGGGGATTTTCTATTATTCATCGCCTATATATTTATCCATAAACTAATTGGATAGAACAATATTATGTTGTGTCTTTTTGTATGTTTAAAGATAAGATAACCTAGTTGTGTATCCAATACTCTTTTCTAGTCCATCAATTATATATACTTTTTTGTTATAATGAATCCTTTCAACTAAATGGATTCAACAGACAAATATTGTAATTATAAATTCTTTCTAGTATATGGATTTCATAGACTATTTCTATTAGAAATACTCATTTATAGTCTATTTATTAACATATTTAGAGTGTCATAAGAACTCTAAACTATTAAATAAATACGATATATACATTTTTTTACCATTAACCAATTTTTTCATATGGTACGTTCTTGATTAATATATTATACTTAACCACTGAGGATCGAACATGGTAGGGTTTTGATTCAAGGTGGTCAGGTTAGTAGATGATAAAATGAAATTAATTCAATAATTTTTCTGAAACAATATTATTTATTTTCTCATGAATATAAAAGTATAATATTTTTATATGTGTGGGATCTTTTTTGTAGCTTAATATGATTTACTCTTGCATGTTGTATGTGTACCTTAATTGATATGTATACCATATATTGTTATTGAAAGTGAAGCTAATTAGAGGGGTACAAAAAATCAAGGGATTGAAACAATGGTATATATAATGAGTCTCCACAACCTCAACCATTGCTAGTTAATGATGGATAAGGGTGCATCAGTCAAAACCACACCCAAAAAATTTAATTTCATTGAAAACATGGGAGCATGAAATTTTAATTGGGAAGATCTCACTCTGTAATATCACCTTGTGGAACCCTTCTTGATTTTTCCTTGATAAATAATTTCATTTTGTTATTGGTGACAAAATAATCAAAAGAAATATAAATTAACAAAATGGTGCCAAACATTTATAGGGTCACTCTATGCTACAAACCTTCTTATAAGCATAAAAGTGTAAAAATTCCTTACTAATGTTACATTGTGATGTATAATCCCTCAACACAAAACATTAGTGAAAATAATATTAAAAAATTCATGGATTGGGAATCTAAAGAAATTTATATCATAGTGAATTTTTTTAAGTTATAACATTTGAAATGCCTTTTAATATCCAACATTGTTACAACCCGATATTTTATGATAAGTATTACTATTAATTTCTTTGATGTCATGTGTTTTATGCTACAACAAGATTATCTTGCGCTATACGCAACACTGTATTAGCTTGCAGTATACGCAACACTAATCTTGGATCGTGTTACACACAATTTCAAGTTCGTTTTATAATAGTCATTCTACGCAACATTGAGTGTATATATATATATATTAAATGTATAAATGAAGAATGGTGGGATTCTATTATAACTAAACAACAAAGGAGTCTTGCACAACACCCAACCCTGACTTGGCTTTCATTACACGCAATCACGACCTTCCTTGATAGCTTGAGTTCTACGCAATACCAGGTTTCACTAAATGGCGATATATTGTTATAATATTATTATGGACTAACTGTTATGAATATAATTAAATACATTTTGAATTTTATAACATTATTATTCATATTACACATTTTTTGGAACATGGTATAAGAACAAAATAAATATTTCGGGTAAAATAAGTATTTTTCAAAAAATACAGATTTGCCACCTTTTGATGGAGGACCCACATTAAATCTAGTTTTTTACAAGTTTATAAGTTCAATTTGACAAAATAAATAGCTTATTTAGAATCAGGATATAAAATTTTACTTTGGATAAATTTTTCATATTATTCTGATAACATTCATATTTTAAGGAATTGTAAAAACATGCTATATTTTAATTAAAAACAATTTTTTTAATCGTAATAATTTATATGGTTAAATTATAATATTGAATGTTTGTAAAGTATAAATAGAATATATTTTTACCATTTAATATAATGTATGTCATTAGCATTTATTTTTCATTGAATTCGTAGGTTAAATTAATTAAATCTTTTTCAATGTTTTAAACAATAACCGTTTTCATTCTACAACGGGATTAATTTTTATTTAATTTCTTCAACTTCTGTGTATTGAATTTGAAAAAATTTATTCCATATTTGGATTTAGTTGGTCAAAATTATAGGTTATTTTTTTTGATATTATGAATAGTAACTACGGTAATTTTTATTTACTACGGTTAAAGGTAAATAGGGTAATTCAAGGTTAAAAGTGTATTATAATAATTCAAATTTACCTTGAAACTTGTCCTAACCTTATTGGATGAGTCGTGGCTGACCATGGGAATCCTTGGGTCGATTTTGGGACCCCATTGATCCAGTTGGTATTGACAATGACAATTTGGATTAATTAATTTAATGTAAAGACAAAATTGACATTAACAAAAATAGTTTAGTAATTAATTTTTATAAGGGGTTATATAAATTATATTTTCGACTATAAATGTTAATTGGAAAGATAAAATTATTTCCTACATAATGATATTTTTTTTATAATTTTTAGACATCAAATAAATTAAATTATTTATAACACAATAATGATGAAGTATTTACCTCATTAATAAATGATTTAAATAAATAAGATTATAATTATTAAAATAATTTCCAAAACATGTCCAATTCTGATTAAATGATTTTATTTAGACCATGAGTCATATTATCTTCATCTTTAATGATTTTTGGACCATTTTAAACCGAAGATAAGTTTATAATAAAATAATATTTCCACACTTTCCAAAGGTGCCCCTCTCCTCCCTTATAAAAGGGAACATCCTCCCTCTCTTCCTCACACCAATTTGAGCCTTCAAGCTCGGCCAACCCCAGCCCATTTAACTTCCCCAATTCCCTAGAAACAACCTAGAGGTCCTGGTCTTCTTCAAAGTCCAATTTTAGTGCCCAAAGAGGAGGTCTCAAAGAGGCGCTTCAAAGAAGAGGTAATGTCCGTTGCCGATTCTTTCAACATTCTTTCTTCTTAAACTTCTTCTTCTTTAGTTGTTTAATTATGAAGTAATAACATTAGTATCACTCATATACGGATATGTTATTATAAGTATGAAACAACCATATTTCATCATCTATCCATCCTATGGAAAACGAAATCAACGCGCGTGTTTACGTACAGAATACCGTCTCCATGCCGTGGTGTAATCTATTTTCCACCACCACCTTACTTGGATGGGTATAATAGTAAAAATAATGAATATATATGATTATTTTAAAGTGATATTGATTCTGTAATATTATACATACACTTTAATACAATTCCACGATCATGGGAATGATATCATCGCTCGTGCGTACGTACGGACTACCGTCTCCACGAACGCGATGAGATTCATTTTCCATGATTAACCATTCAAGAATAATTATAATGTATATATATGAAATATATGACATAATAATTCTACTATATTTATGTATATATATATGTTTTTCATCTAATTAATTTCATTCAATTCAATAAGGAAATGAAAACAGCGTTCATGCGTACGTAGGGCCTACCATCTCCATGAACGGTGTATTTCATTCCTTTTATCAATCTATAATATATATGTATATGATGAATATATATTATATATAAATCATTTTTTACATTCTGGAATTATGTAAATCAGGATATAAGTAATAATATCAAGAACGACAAGTTGAAACACGTACGATAAATGAAATGATTTTACCCAAAACGCTGCTTTAACATGGAATTTACAAAAGAACGGGTAATATAAAGCCATAAGTGAAACATATATGATATCAAAACAATGAATATGATTATTTAATAATTCAATGACATTTTATAAATCATTATATAGGAGGTTAAGATCCATACGAAGCATATCAGACCTAAGGTAAGGGATAACGATTCTAATCTCGCTCTTATCCGAGATTGTTTATTCTTAAGTATTTACTGGGGTTATTGTTATCATCCAAGTGCATGTTTTATAAAAGTTTTTTTATGTATTTTTAAAGTTCTTTTTACCCATTTTGTCTTTTTCCACATTGTATGGAAGGAATATTTCTTTTGTTTACCATACGCGGTACTTTTTGACTTTTCCGACAAAAGTACGAGGAGATTGTTATTTTTAACTTATATGGCGTGAACGGATTTTTACAGTTTTATAAAGCCTTATTTTCATGAAGCTTCATAGAAAATATTTCATGACTATTTTCAACAAAATTATTTTCTTTTAAAATTGAATGAAATTTTGTGAAAAGAAAATGATATTGAAGAAGAAATGATATTTTCCTCAAGAATTAATTTCAAGTATTTTATCAAAACCATTTTTCACCTAAGATGGCATTATTTCATATGTGTATGTTTCAATTATAATGTCTCTATAATTTACATGGTTTTACTTTTCTTATTTTGAAATGATATCCATTTCTTTCATATGGATTATGTGACAATGATATGATGTTTATGAAAACCATTTTATTTATTGGGTTATTATGAATGATGTATGTTTATTTTGTGTCACAAGTAATAATGTTTTCATTATGAGATGAGTGGGACCTATATCTCCCTCCAATGCATTTGGTAAATATTTATATCTTATGAGATAGACATGGCTGGAATCGTAAGTTAATCTGGTTCAGTGTTACAGGACTGAAACGAGGAGTGAACTCGATTCAGAAAGGGACTTTGTCCACCAAGATGGTCTTGGAAGCAATGCCCTGGCTACTATGGAAATCATGACATGTGCTGAATGGTTTCCAAAATTACATGTTTCATTCCCATTATATTTTATCATGGTTGATGTTCCATTGTGATATATTCCTTACGTGCTTCCATGATTTATGTCTTTGATCAAGATTTTGATGTTTAAATTTCATGTTCAAGTTTTTGTTTTCAAATGTTTATGGATTGTTTTATGTTCTCTATGTTTGCCCTTATTGAGAATTTGAGCTCACCCTTTTATGTTTTATTTTCCCTAAGAAATAAAGAAAGGTTTTAGGTAAGGAAACAAAAAGGGGAAGATCGTTATGGGAGTTGTTGAAGATATTTCAACATGATAAGAAGTTTATATTACGAGTTTCCGAAGACACTAAACTATTACGGTCCTTGTGTGTCTATTTTTGTTATGTATTAATTATTCCGAAAAAGTAATGTAATGTCCATGTACGTCAAGCTTCGGGTCTCTACAGTTGGTATCAGAGGAAAGTTTTACTAAACCTTTGGAAACTAGGATGCAAAAACATTAGTGAGATCCCTAGAGATATTTATAAGGTATGTCTAGGTATGTCTCTAAGGATAAGTATATGTATAGATTATAGTTCTAGAACTATGGTTATGATATTAGAATTTAACCTATGATGTTAGATATTGAGGGTACTCCCCCTTTACTATGTTGTTTTCCTAGCATGATTTTTTCCTCTCACACTATTCTTTTTGGGTTTTAGAAAATGGATGGAAACGGGAAGATTCACGATAATGGAGGACATTACGGACAATGGAATGATATTCTTCATGAGAAAACAAATGAAACAGGATTTGGAAGTCCAAACATCGTTATTATTCCTAATCAACAATCTAATAATATGATCAATAATCTCAACTTTGTTAAGTTTCCCGACTCAGATAATAAAATAATGATGGAGTTTCATGATGATCATAGAGGAAAGAAAGTTCAATTTCCCTCATGTAAATCATGTGGGAAGAGGCATCGGGGAGATTGTTTCAAAGGAACTGGATGATGCTTTGGGTGTGGAAAAGAAGGACACAAATCCAGTAAGTGCAAAGGAAAAGGTTGGGTTAACACCATGGACAAGGATAATGGTATTACTATGACATCAACAATGATTAGATGTTTTAAATGTGGAATTTATGGGCATTATGAAATCCAATGCCCTAAGGTAAAATCTCATGCAGAGAATCAGCATGGTCATATGAGAATTATTTATGTGGATGATGATGAAGAGACTACAAATGAAATATGAGATGAAAGAAATGATGAAGCTCAGTCAATGGTTTAAGAAGTTAGTGGAATGATTGTATGTTTAACAAGAGTTATGTTGTATAGTTAATGGTACTATGGAATAAAGAATCATCTAAGGATTGTTACACTATTATTATTCCAAAAGTATTTGAAAGTATATGTTGAATGATATCAGTTACCATGGAAGTTTATTCAGATATTTTTGGAAAGTAGATGATATGTCATAATGAAGGGATAAGAAGATAATGAGATGTTTGATTGTATTCATGAGCACATGACTGATATATAGACTAAGTGATATTATGGTTTGAGTATATAGAATCTGGGGATTTTGGTATGTGGAATGTGTTAAAATTTAACAACATTCATGTTTTCACTAAGGTTTAATGGGTATTAATTCTTCAAGAGAATACGTGATTAATGTATTCAAATGTTTGTAATTTGACAAACAGTATATATCTTATGATATATTGGGGATAAATGATGGCATTCACGTGATTGTTATGTGACATTTCAAGTAATCATATTCATTATACTATGAGCTTGGACTGAATTATTTTAGATAAGCCTAAATATTGGAATGGATTATGTTGGACATAAGTTAGTATTGTTTATGGATAGAATTTTTTTTGATATTATTGATGGGATGATATAGTAATGTAGTTTCAGAAAAAGGACACCCTGCAGGACGGGAGACAGCCCATCGCGTCGGACAAGGTTGTGGGAATCGAACCCACAACTAAAGTGTGACTAGCCTTTATCGCATACCATTGGCCTACATGAAGTCCCTGGTTAGTAGAAACTAGTTTTATTTTTTTAAGTGGTATGATATATGAAGTATAAGTTCATTTTTGGAACCATATACGATTAATGTAACCATAAGATGGACTTATAACTTTTGCTAACCTTTTTTTTGAAACATATGGAATGACCCTTCATTCTATCACATGATCTGTTAACACATCACGAATAACAAATTCAACTTCATTTTTTTAAGGGATGAAGTGGAAATTATTCAATTCACGAACAACAGTGAGATTGTACCAAAATCATGTAAGTATTTCTTTTAATTCATCAACTTTAGGGAAATGATCTTGAAAACCAAAAATGTTGTCTTATTGCTCTTATAGCCGATGAATCATATGGTACCTTAGACCATCACAAATTTATAGCTTTGTGATTGATGGATTTTGCATAGCCATGTTCTCTACCACTCTCCATCAGAACATGATGGTTAGATTTTTCTTCAATATCTATATTTTCACCAATGTTCTCCTATGTGGAAACCCATTGATTAGTTAATTTGGGTAACCATTACATTTCATAATTTAGTTTTTAATGTTAAGTTTTAGTATTTCATTTTACGATGTGGGTTTCAATTAAAGAAACTTTCAAGTAGAAAACCATGTATAATCCTGACGAATTTTGAGGGAGAAATTCATTTTAAGGGGGGTAGAATGTAACAACCCGATATTTTATGATAAGTATTCTTTTTAATATATTTTATGTCATGTGTTTTATGCTACAACAATTTTATCTTGCGCTATGCACAACACCATATTAGCTTGTAGTATACGCAACACTAATCTTGGATCGTGTTACACACAATTTCAAGTTCATTTTATAATAGTCATTCTACGCAACATTGAGTGTATATATATATATTCAATGTACCAATGAAAATTTGGTGGATTCTGTTATAACAAAACAACAAAGGATTCTTGCACAACACGCAACCCTGAATTGGCTTGCATTACACGCAATCACGACCTTCTTCGATAGTTTGTGTTGTACGCAATACTAGGTTTCACTAAACGACGATATATTATTATAATATTTTTATGTACTAGCTGTTATGAATAGTATTAACTAAATTTTTAATTTTATGAAATTATTATTCATATTACACATTCTCTAGAACATGGTATAAGAACAAAATAAATTTTTTGTGTAAAAAAAGTATTTTTCAAAAAATGCAGTTTTGCCACTGTTTGATGGCGCACCCACATTAAATCTAGTTTTCGACATGTTTATAAGTTTAATTTGAGAAAATAATATTCTTCTTTAGAATCAAGATATAAAAATTTACTTTGGATAAAATTTTCATATTATTCTGATAACTTTCATATTTTAATGAAGAGTAAAAACACGCTATATTTTAATTAAAAACAATTTCTTTCATCGTAATAATTTATATGGTTAAATTATAATATTGAATTTTTTTAAAGTATAAAGAGAATATATTTTTACCATTTAATATAATTTATGTCATTAGCATTTATTTTACATTTAATTCGTAGGTTAAATCAATTCAATCTTTTGAAATGTTTTAAACAAAACCCGTTTTCATTCGACAAGGGGATTTATTTTAATTTAATTTCTGAAACTTCTGTGTATTGAATTTCAAAAAATGTATTCAATATTTGGATTCGGTGGGTCAAAATTATAGGTTACATTTACTTTTTTAGATATTATGAATAGTACCTACGGTAAATTTTATTTACTAAGGTTAAAGGTAAAAAGGGTAATTCAAGGATAAAGGAATATTATAATAATTCAACATTACCTTGACACTTGTCCTAACCTTATTGAATGAGTAGTGGTCGACCATGGGCATCCTTGGGTCGATTGCGGGACCCCATTGATCCACTTGGTAGTGAAAATGACAATTTGGATTAATTAATTTAATGTAAATACCAAATTGACATTAACAAAAATCTTTTAGTAATTAGTTTTTATAAGGGGTTATATAAATTATATTTTCTACTATAAATATTCATTGGAAAGATAAAAATATTTCCTATATAATGATATTTGTTTTATAATTTTTAGACACCAAATAAGTTAAATTATTTATGACACAATAATGATGAAGTATTTACCTCATTAATAAATGATTTAAATAAATATGATTGTAATGATTAAAATATTTTCCAAAACATGTCCAATTCTGATTGGATGATTTTATTTCGACCGTGAGTCATATTATCTTCTTCTTTAATGATTTTTGGACCTTTTGAAAACGAAGATAAGTTTATAATAAAATAATATTTCCACACTTTCCAACGGTGTCCCTCTCCTCCCTTATAAAAGGGAACCTCCTCCCTCTCTTCCTAACACCAATTTTAGCCTTCAAGCTCGGCCAAACCTGGACCATTTCACTTCCCCACTTCCCTATAAACATATTATAGGTCCTGGTATTCTTCAAAGACCAATTTTAGTGCCCTAAGAAGAGGTCTCAAAGAGGCGCTTCAAAGAAGAGGTAATGTCTGTTACCGATTCTTTCAACTTTCTTTCTTCTTAAACTTATTCCTCTTTAGTTGTTTAATAATGAAGTAATAACATCAGTATCACTCATATAATTATATTTTATGATAATTATGAAACAACCATATTTCACCATCTATCCTTCCTATAGAAAATGAAATCATCGTGCGTGTGTACGTACGGAATACCGTCTCCACGCCGTGGTGTAATATATTTTCCACCACCACCTTACTTGGATGGGTATAATGGTTAAAATAATGACTATATATGATTATTGTAAACTCATATTGATTCTGTAATATTATAAATAAACATTAATACAATTCCATGATCATGGGAATGATATCATCACTCGTGCGTACGTACGGAATACCGTCTCCACGAACGCGATGAGATTCATTTTCCATGATTAACCATAAAAGAATAATTAAAAAGTATATATATGAAATATATGACATAATAATGATAATGTTTTTGTATATATATATGTATTATATCTATTTAATTTCATTCAATTCTATAAGGAAACGAAAATAGTGTTCATGTGTACGTACGGCCTACCAACTCCATGAATGGTGTATTTCATTCCTTTTATCAATCTATACTATATATGTATATGATGAATATATATTATGAATAAATCATGTTTTAAATTATGGAACTATGTAAATCAGGATATAAGTAATAATATCAAAAATGACAAGTCGAAACACGTATGATAAATCAAATGATTTTACCCAAAATGATGCTTTAACATGGAATTTACAAAATAACGGGTAATATAAAGTCATAAGTGAAAAATATATGATATCATAACAATGAATATGATTATGTAATAATTAAATGACATTATTTAAATCATTATACAGGAGGTTCGGATCCATACAAACCATATTTTACCTATGGTAAGGGATAACTATTCTAATCTCGCTCTTATCCGAGATTGTTTATTCGTAAGTATTTACTGGGGTTATTGTTATCATCCAAGTCCATGTTTTCTAAAAAAAATTCTTGTATGTTTAATGTCATTTTTACCCATTTTTTCTTTTACCACATCGTATGGAAGGAATCTTTCTTTTGTTTACCATACGAGGTACTTTTTCACTTTTCCGACAAAAGTACGAGGATATTGTTATTTTTAACTTATATGGCGTAAATGGATTTTTACGGTTTTATAAAGCCTTATTTTCATGAAGATTCATCGAAAATATTTCATGACTATTTTCAACAAAATTATTTTCTTTTAAAATTTCATGACATTTTGTGAATAGAAAATGATATTGAAGAAGAAAGGATATTTTCCTCAAGAATTAATTCCAAGTGTTTTATAAAAACCATTTTTCACCCAAGAAGACATTATTTCATATGTGTATGTTTCAAGTATAATGTCTCTATAATTTAAATGGTTTCAATTTTCTTATTTTGAAATAATATCCATTTCTTTCATATGGATTATGTGATATTGGGATGATGTTTATGAAAACCATTCTATTTATTGGGTTATTATGAATGATGTATGTTTCTTTTGTGGCACAAATAAGAATGATTTCATTATGATATGGGTGGGACCTATATCTCCATCCAATGCATTGGGTAAAGATTTATATCTCATGAGATAGACATGGCTGGAACGGTAAGTTAATCCAGTTAAGTGTTACAGGACTGAAACGAGGAGTGAACTCGATTCAGAAATGGACATTGTCCAACAAGATGGTCTTGGCAGCAATGCCTTGGCTACTATGGAAATCATGACATGTGCTTACATGTTTTATTCCAATTATATTTTATCATGGTTGATGTTCCCTTATGATATATGCCTTACGTACTTCCAAGATTTATGTCTTTGCCCAAGATTTTGATGTTTAAATTTCATGTTTAAGTTTTTATTTTAAAATGTTTATGGATTGATTTATCTTCTTTATGTTTGCCCTTACTGAGCATTTGAGCTCACCATTTTTATGGTTTATTTTCCCTATGAAATAATGAAAGGTTTTAGGTAAGGAAACAAAAAGGGGAAGATCGTTATGGGGGTTGTTGAAGATATTTCCACATGATTTGAAGTTTATATTCTGAGTTTCCAAAGACACTAAACTATTACGGTCCTTGTGTGTCTGTCTTTGTTAGGTATTATGTATTCCACAAAAGTAATGTAATGTCCATGTACGTCAATCTTTGGGCCTCTACAAACATAAACCCTAGTTTTTTTCCGGACCCCCATCCCCTCTCACTATCATGGTTCCACCTTCAAGCTATCCAATCCTCACCCAAATACACCAATAATACCTTGAATCAACCAAGTATCCCCTAAAAAATCTACTTGAGTTGATTCATATCAATCTTTTCCTCACTTCATAGCCATATATTACCTCATATCCCATCCAACACCGTAAATCCACCAATATACCCTCAAACCATTACGTCCATTTTGAAACTCAAATAAATTTTGTTGACCCTTCCCCAAACCCATACCTAATATCTTATTCGAACCCTCTCCATAGATCATAGAAAACAAGTCAACCACTCTACAAAATGAAAATGACCATCACCACCAAAAATCCTAGAATCCACTAGTTAAACACACAATTTAGTGAAAGGCCAAGAATACCCAACCACCACCCAATCCAGCCTATAAAACATCCAAAAACCCTTTTCTTCTCAAAACCATATCCATACTAAGAATTCAACCCCTTAATCACAATTTATATAGGTTTTACACTAATTCCACCTCTATCACTTCTTATGCTTCACAAACCACATTCATTAAGACATGCTTGGGAAGCTAGATAAGTGAGTGTTTAAATGTAATAAAACTGAGGATATATGAGTTATAAACTAAATTGAAATGTGGAACAATGTCATGGAGGAACTATAGTTTATAGTTGTAAAATAAAACTCACCCAAATAACTTTTTTGTTGTTGTAAGGGATATAATATCATTATAGTTTACAATTTAGTTTTATTGATTTCCAGTTCCCAATATGGTTAGTCCAATACAATGTAAATTTTCAAGTGTATTCAGTGACCTAAATCTATTGTTTGTATGCTTGTAATATTAATTATTTTTACAATTTACAGGCACATATACTTTCAACACTTTCGGAATGATAGGTATATAATTTATTGTGGGATGATGTATTTGTTTTCTTAGATTTGGTATGTGTTTAGTTTTTAAAACTCCATGATGTATTATTTTTGGTGATATGTTTGGTTAGAGGACCATTTTGCACATTTACTATTCTTTTATAGTTCTCATATTTTTCCCTTGGGATTTATTTAGCCTTAAATTTAGTTTTTGTTATGTTGTTTATTTTAGATATCACCTTGCATGATTTAGTTACATTCATGTGGGTAGTGGTGTATGTGATCTGGGTACAAAGTGGGAACTTTAGTGTGTGAGTATGTATTGAGGTGGGGTGTAGTGGGGTGTTTTAGGGGTATGTAGTGGGGTGGGTGAAATGGGGTGATGTAGGGTTTTGCAGTGGGGTGCTATAGGGGTGAATTAAGGGTGTAGTGAAGTAGGGGTGCAGTGTAGGGTGTTGTTTTACGCAAGCTTAAGTAATTATACCTGGTTTACAACCATGGCAGTCTAAGATGGTTTCTTTTTTGTAAAATCAATGATATTGAAACTGTTCACTACTATGGTAGTAGACATACATCCATGGTTTGAACCATGGCATTAGCCTAGTACCATAGTTACAACCCATGGAAACAAATCTATGTGGTAGTATCTAACAGAGTAGTTTATAACCATGGAAATATACCGATTATTCGATTTTAAAACATGTTTATAGGCCTTTCCCAATAGTCACTCCATTTCTATCCATGACTACTGAAATTGTGGATATTACCTATATCCATGGTTTTGAGGTCTATATCCATGGTTATAAACATTTTAAATCAGTAATTTTTTAATAGTTTGGGTTTGTGTAGTGTCATATCTACATTAATTTGAAGCATTATACATTAGAAACATTTTTCCTACGCATGAAATCACAAGAACGATGGACTTCCTCTACACACTTGTAGCAAAATCCAATTCCTTTTATGCATGTATTATGGTTTTTCTTTCCACAATTATCACATGTTGGAAATAACATATTTCTATTCATTCCATTATCCAAATTTTTCCTATCATTACCCTTGTTCTTGTGCTTCCCTCTAAAGCTGTAATACTTATGCGGTTCTTTATTTGTCTTGTTAGGATACGATATTACGTCCACATATGATGAGAATGTTTCGGAGACTTGTTCCCTTCGAAATATTGGTATAAGAACATAAAATATATGATCGTTATTACTCTTTGGATCATATGCATTGATGAGGTTTATATTACTTATACTAGGCACAATTTCTAAATGATTATATACACCAGATTAAATCATATCATTATGAAACATAATGTATAATCCGAAAACCAGTGAAATAAATAACATAATTTGAAAATTTTATGTATGGATAAACTCATAAACATGGTTATTTTGGGCTGTTCACTGATAGATGTTATTAAATATTATCATTGGTTATGTTCTCAAATCTAGGTTTTCTTATACCTAGTTCCCAAGGTTTCTACTAAACTTGGTATGATGTCAACTGTAATTACTCTTACCTCATTTCCTGAAGCTAGTGCCTTAATTAATTATAGTGGTAGTAAGTAAAAGATATCACATCACAAAGGAACAAATAGGTTAGTATTCTAGTAAAACTAGATACATGATTGAAACTAAAATTACATTTAAAAACATAAAAACACAATGAATATTTTTCAAGAATTCTATTTTAACCTTTAGTATATTCCTACAAAACAACTACAAAATACATACTCGTATCGTTGGGAAAATAAAACATAAGAAAGGGGTGAACTCAGATGCCCGGTAAGGGTGTACATATAGAGTAATCAATAATAAATAAATTTTCATAAATAGTATGGTAATATGAAAAACTGAAATAAATTCCATTTAATTAATAAATTAAGCATAATATTGAAATAATTATAGATGGTAAAATAATTTCATAAAAATAATTACATGAGAATGAAACTTACCCATATATATGCTACTAGTTGAATAATCTCATGTAGTATCAATAAATAATCTCAAAATAATTTTATTCATAATGTGGGATGTCTAAAAAATATCATCAAGGCCTTGTCCAATAATTCTACAAAAATGGCTAAGGCCTCAGCTAAACCCCAATCAAGTTTGTCTCATGAGACCTACCAATGCATCGAGAGGTTATAGCAGACCCCAAACAACACTTATTGAACCAATTCATTACTCATATAATAGTAATTAAACAAAATCTGTAAAAACATTTGAATTTAAAAGTCCCTATTAAATGTAAATGCATTACCCATACAATAAACATAATCATAAACAATCAAGAGAAATATGGTGAATTGTGTCAGAATAGTACATCCCTATTCAGGGTTATCATAAACTAATCAATAAAATATAGTAAATAGTATCCTTAGATACAAACCTTAATGGATCATTGGATTCAAAAAAGTATTTTGGCATAGATAAGATCACTGAAAAATATGAAGGAAAATACACTTTTTAACATAAAAATCACTTATTCTTAAGAAAATCAATCATAAAAGAAAAAATTATTTTTTAAAATTAATTTTAATACTGTAAAGGATGGTTCATAAAATAAGGTATAATGAAAGTAGTAAAATATGGTCATTTAGTTATAAGTCAAAAATAAATTCCTGCAAAATCTTAAAAAATGTTCTGTATAAAACACATAAAAAGAATATTTTCAAAAACATTTGAAAGAAATTAAAAATAGGAAAAAAATTCATTTATAATACTATAATATTAACATAAATATATATGTAAAATAATATCAATAACATTTACATGGAGAAAAATATTTTGAAATTAAATATTAAAACATTCAAGGTGTCTCATACCACTTTGAACATCTTAATCTGAAGTCCCCAGAAAACCTGAAATTTACAAAAACATTAAATAACATGAGAATAAATAAATTTATAATATGATAATTCAAAGTGTATTTATATACACCTAAAAAATTGTGTATAACATAAAAATATTCCTCAATGAAAGATCATTAAGATGAAATCACATACCACTTTATAATATGTCAAACCGTGTGCCGCATAAAATTATTGATCTTAAGATGAAACATTGAATACCATGACGATATAGGGATTCGTGATAGGATATATTAAATGGTAGAATAAATACATCATATAAATGGAATAAGTGGTGAATAATGAATATCTCATAGAAATAAAAGAGATATAAGAAAACTCATACCTTTTGTCTGATTTCCACCGTATTGTTCGAATCTCATGTAAAATGGATTTAAACATATTATTAAATTATAATAGAATAATATTAATATTTATTATATCATTTATTATCCCATTATTAACTTTTAACACTTTTTTATTTTTGATATTTTGGCATTTTACTATTTCAATTGTTAATTGCTTTGTTTGGCATGTTTATTTTTCCATAAAAGTCTTGGTTATATTGAATAGGTTATAGATAAATAAATTTCAAAATAACTTTAATGTAATAAATATCTTATATAATCATTAAATACATTTCTATAACCACTTTTTAATGTTTAAAAATTAAAATTATTTACACCACAATGTCGAGACAGTAAGCCATACATATGCACGTGCGGTGTTTAAATTCTTCATAGGATGGATAAAAGGTAGAATATGGTTGTCTCACAATCATAATAACATATAAATATATATTTTATACTCTATATATTATTTTTATGGGAAAAACACATGAATAGTAGATCAACAATTAAATGAATTTGAATGAGTTGGTAAAAAGATTGCCTCTACTTCTATGGACATCCTTTATATCTGTTCTTAATGGATCTAAATTTGGTATTTATGGATTACCAAGACCACAATTGATTTTATAAGTATTTTAAAAGAACATATTTATAGAGTTTTTTTGATATTGGAGGTTAAAGTTGGTAAAATGAAGTGACGTAAGGAGAACCCTTTTATAATAGATTTGAGGGGAACCCTTGAAAATCCTAAAAATATTACATTTTTATAAATTTATTTTTTATCTAAATACATCCAAAAAGAAAATTATTCTAATGTAAGATGAAATAAGGTTGTTATATAATGATCTAGTAATGTTTTTACATGTATTCATTTGACTTTAAATATTATCATTTTGATTGAAATTAGTTTACATAGTTAAATTTAAATTATGGATACAATTTATTTAGTATTAAAAGGTTGTAATTTTTACTTATAAAATATCAATTTGACAATATATGATTTATTTATTATATTTTATAAAATAAAATAAATTTTTATTTTTAAATAAATTTTTATTATTTTTGAATAATTTTATAAAATATTAGTTTGATAAAATATCATTATTGTCAATTTTGACACTATTCATGACATCGACCTTAAGGAAAACATGAAATCAAGAAAAAATAAAATAAAAATATTTAATGAATCACTAATATATCATATAAAAACATAAAATTCTTGTATCACCTAAATTAATTAAAATTATGTTTATTTAAATATTTTGAATATCATTTATTTGATTGTTTCATTAGAAAAATAATTACTACATCATCATTGTATAATTATTTAAGTTAATAATTTATTTCTTAAAAAATAAAAATAATGTACCATGGTGTATATAATTTTTTTTCCTTTAATATAATATCAGTGGTCATAGATATATTTTTAATAAATCCAAATTAATAATAACATAGTTATTAAAATGTGAATGTGACATCATTGTCTTTTCTTTAAATAAAATATTATAAATATCATAACCTCATTAAAACGATCCAAATAAACATAAATAAATTTATATCATAAAAATAAGTTCATCAAATTCAAAATTTAATCTTATATCCAATTACAACCTACCTTTTTTCACATGTGGACAAATTAGATATGTTTGTGATACATAAAGTCACATTTTTTGGATTTTCATTAATATTAATAATATCAAAGTCATTTTCATGTAAATGTATCCATTAAATAACATAAATTATAACATTAGCTATTAAGGGTACAACATAAATCATCCATTAATTCTTTATAAGTTTTTATGATAAATTTTAAATCCATGTCATTTAATGTTTTACCTAAATTTCCAAATTCTCTTTTTAGTGGGGTAACAAAAACTACCTACGTTACTATTTATCATGTCCAAAAATAAAAGGAAAATATTTAATAAATTCTAAATCTATGAATAAAAATATTGAACCCATTCATAAATATTAAAAAAATTGTTAAAAATTAATTTAAAATTAATCCATTAAAATGAAATGAAAAAGATTTATTGAAAAATGTATTTTTTAGACCAAAAATGTACATATACCAAAATAAGTTATAATGAATAAATAAATTAAATTTATTTATAAATAATTACTATTTAAGTAAATATTATTTAAAATTAAAATATTAAATATAATTTTAATATTACGAAATTTATTGATTTATGAAAGTCAACATTAGTCATTATTCACTTGAAAATAAATATTTACTGAAAAATACCAAAATTTCACCCAAAGATAATTTTGACGTCACTATTATTAAAAACGAAGTTTATATTTTTTTTAATAGTATCTATAAAAGTGTCAAACATTAGTTTTAAAACAAGTGTGCAACTAAAATACAGTAAAACTATCTTTAGATAATTATATCCAGTTTATGAGTAGAATTTGATTTATTCTTATCTTGTGACAATAAAATCCATTTGTAGAATATAAAAAACATCTGATTGAATATATAATATATAAATTTAATTATATCATTCATTAATGGAAATTAATTACAATATTAATAATGAGTTGTAAAATTAAATATTTCATAATGTGGTTAATAATATTCATTCCTACCAATTTAACAACTATATCATAATGGTAAAATTTTAAATAGTATAATATGGTTTTAAACGAAGTGTTTTGTGCAGCATAAAAATTTAAAGATGTTAAATTTAAAAGATACATACCATAAAATAATTTTTTGAAACACGTAATTCTTGAATTCCAATACATAGACACTTCAATCTTTCCATTTTATTCTTAAACCATTAACTAGGCATCATAATATTATTCCTTAGTACGTCATAATTAACAGCATAACTATATTTAAAATAGACTGTACCTTCCATATATCATTCAATGTCTCTTCTTCATCAGCAGTATAACCATTACTCATTCCACCATTCTAATTTTGTTCCCATGATTTCCCCTTGGACATCGATTTGAATAATTCTCATACATACCACATTTAAAAAATTTATATTTTTGACTATACCTTAGGGATATTATTATTTTTATCCATCTCATAAACTAAAAATTCATTTTTCCTTCTTAGTTACATGATTTTTTCCCTTCTATTCCACACTAAAAACAACTTAATGTTCTTGTAAGACATTCCATTGGGTTATTTTTCCCACATTATTGACATATATGGATCTTAATCTTCATTCCTTCATTTTATCCACCGCTATAACTCACAAAAAAACTATCCTACTCTTCTTTAGTGAGTATAATATTTGGTTAATGTTTAGGTTATTAATCATATATTATGATAATTGATTAGGAATAATCACAATATTTTTTACTCTATTCGTCATCCCAATTGGTTTCTCATCAACACATTCTCTATCACAATCAATGTTAATACAGTTCCTTCTTTTCCCTCCACTAACTAAAACAAAAAAGTGTACTGTGAGAAACAATATTCAATTCGGGAAACCGCATAATCATGTAGAATCACTTAAATAATGAAACATTATTTTTAATATATGTAAAAAAAGGCTTATTCAAGATCATTCAAAGTCATTATTTAAATCCTTTATGATGGTTCATAAAGGGTTTTTAAATTTAAAAATCATATCACCAAGGATTTTCTAACCAGGTGTGTGGAGAAGACGGTTTTTTCTCAATGTGATGATTGAGTCCAACTCAATGCACTTTTTTAGTAATTCCCCCTAGGTAACTCTGATCTAGAACCACGTACACTTTTAGTATCCATATATTGATGTAATTTCATAGAAATCATTCAATCATTATTTTAAAAATATTCAAAGATATTTTCTTAAAATTCTAATCATCATTATACATATCCTTAGATGTATCCCTAGACCTATCAGTAGAAATATCCATAAGAATATCACTAATGTTTTATCATCTTACATTCCAAAGGTTAACTAATCCTCTCTTTGAGGCCAACTGTAGCGACCTATAATTCTTATGCATAAATATTACATATTTTAGATGAATATTCATTAGATTACATAGACACATGCATGAGGATCATAATGTTTTATTTCATTCTGGGACTAGGTACATAATCATATTATTTAGTGAATGATCATAAAATTTTTCCACAAAGGTAATCCCATTTTTTACTCTTCATAGACATTCCTTGCTTAAATACTTTCTATATAACATTTGGAAACGAAACATAACAACATGTTAGATCATATTCTCAATAAAGGTAAACAAGGGAAAATATATAAACATAATATAATCATAAGGATATAATAACATGATCATAACATATGAAAAACATGAAATTCATATAAAAGATCTAAATTGCGAGTCATGGGATAAATTTTGGTAGTTCATAAGATGTGAATCATAAGGATATCAATGAACATGATCCATGAGAGAATAACATTATCATAATACATGGAATTTTGGCATACACATAAGAATATAACATCATTTCCTTCATACTATATTCTTATTTCCAAAACTATCATACGAGTATTGGTTCACTCCCCAAACCATCATAGTGGTCCAGGATCACACCCAACACAAGAATAGTGGATAGATTCCCATACTAAAATTGTTTCAATCTCGGTTCCAATCCTTTTTATCTCATTATATATCATTAATAAACTAATTAATTGGAAATAGATATTAGTAACACCCTTATTTGGTTATAATTTACCTCATGTCCTTGGTTATAACATAACCACAATTTGTGGATTAAACATAATCACTATCACATAACAAAAATCATAAATATTTATGCCAAAATATTGTAAAATAACAATAATATCAGAAAAAATGAAAATTAATGGGTATCCAAAAAATTTCATCATAAAATAACTTGTAGAAAGGAAACATGTTTAATAATAATTTCATTATTTCATAAATTCACAATATGTTGGGAAAGAAGTGGGTTTCATAATCACTTTACTATGGTATAACAAATGACCGAGAATTAGTTTTCGTAAAAATATTTTCATCAAAAATACAATACGTCTTCAGAAATAATAAGAATAATATCCAATTATAAAAAAACTTATAAATCATAATTAACATCAAAGGATTTAATCTTAGATGGAAAATTATTTGGAAAGATAATGTGGAACATTTTTTGAGAAAAATAACCATGCATCAAAAATAAAATTTTAAAACTAAAAATTTATAAAATATTTTTGGAATCATTTTCTTTTACAATAATCTTGAAAATATATAATAGAATCTTTTAAAATAATTTAAAACTTTTTTGATGAAACTACCCTTTCGAGTTTTAAAAAAACTTTTTATTACATAAATAATTTTCAAAATATTTTTATTTAAAAAAATTGAAAATTTATAAAGTAATATTCAAAAAAATAATATTTTCGATAATGTAAAATTCTATTCATGTTGTATATTTTAAAATAAATATTTCATTTCACAATTTCTATAAAAGCCAAATGGGCATTCTTTGGAAGATGAAATGAACACTATTTTCAAGAAAAAATTGTAAAAATATAAACATGGGTAATAATTTCTTTAATAAATAATAAGAAGTATGTTAATAAAATTTTTGAAAACCTTTTTAAAAAACATGTTTTTAAAATAGATAGGATTTTACAATGAATAGAGAAATAAATATGACTTTCCATAAAAACATTCTTTTGAAATATTCAGTATAGAAAGTGAATAAATGGAAAATGAAAATATTTATTCTCTTTACATAAAAAGGTAAAGAATAAATTTCATGATTTTATTTAGATATATATCATAATATTTCATCAATAAAATCATAATCATAAACAATCCCTACAAACTATGAGTTTATAACGTAAATTTACTTCCAATTTGGTAACATTGAATCAAAATACCCATAAATTATAAAATTAAATGAAAATATAAATATCATAAAAATATAAATTAAATTATATTTCATGTAAATGGAGAAATATATACACATCATAGAGAAAGATAGGTTCATAACATAACATAGATATCCAAGAAGGCAATTTGTGGCAAAGATCCCCTACTGGTTTGATAAATTTTGAACCATAAAACCAATTAAAGATGTATCATTAAATTGATATTTAAATCCCCATAATTTTAAGTATTATAATAATAAAATACACTTCTGTTTATTATTTACACCACAAAAAAATAAACATGTGGTAAATATGGCGTGTGTCTCAACAAAATAAATGTTATAAAGAAATATCTTACCACATGTCTTGAATTATATCATACACATTAGAACCTCAAGTATGATAAATATAATATTATAATAAATCTTATACAAAACCAAATAAATATATATATATCATACTTTATATGATATACTTATGACCTTTTATTACCTTTTTATTAACAATTCCATGTTAAAGTCACATTTTGGGCAATAACTATATTGTTTTTCAGGTATGATTTGATTTTTTATTTCTAGTCCTATTAATTTTATCATGTTTCAATAATATTCATAATTTTTACCATAATATTACTATTTTATAAATTTTTTATAAGAGTATTTATAGTGATCCATAAAATTTAGATTTAGAAAATGAAATACACCATTCATTGAGATGGTGCATCGTAAGTTCACAAGAATGATGTTACCATTTTCTCAATATATTTAAAGAAATAAAGGTAAATAATATATTACAATTCCATAATATTTTATATTTCAAATATATATCAAAAAATTATTTAATTATATATTTATAACCTTCCATATAAAGTGTTTGTGAAAAATAAATCACATCGTTTCGCAAGGTGGTAGTCTGCTGTACAAAAGACCGACGTTTTCGTATTCCCATGGAATGGGTAGTAAGTAGGTATATGTGATATCATAATTAAATAATTATAAATATTTTACCAATATAATATTTATTTATTTAATATATCCTTATTACCAACCAAGTAAGATTTAATTGAAAAATGCATCACTTCAGTTCATGAGGCGGTAGTATGTCGTACACACGGGTGGTGTTATTATAATCCAATGGGTTTGGAGTGAAAAAGTTAGATGTGGCATTATAAATCCTAATATATAAAAATATCATGAATTTTATATATAAATATTAAATAAATCATTATATCCAGTCATGAGAGGTAGTAATGGAAAACAGTTAACATCAGTTCGTGAGGCGATAGTCTTCCGTTCACATGAATAATGATTTCATATCCCATTTGATTAAAGGGAATATATATTTAGTTTATTAAATAAAAATAAAAATAAATAATAATATTTAATATACTGAGTCAAATATATCATCATGTTTTAACAATAATTTTTTTAAGTGGGCGAAGAAATTAAATAAAACTCTCAGTTAGGGATGTTACATATTCTTTGGAAAACATATTTTGATTTGTACCAAAATAAATCCTAGGATTTATTTCTACCAAAAAAGGATTCTAGGAAGATATGATATAATTAAGTAAGGTACATGTGTAACACCCCAAGCCTTCACGATACGCTTCTCTTTCAATAATGCAATAGCTTGCATTGCACGCAAGTTCGAGATTCTAACGCACCGCGAACAATCGAAATAGACATTATGAATATTAATCCCCACTTTTTGAAATTATATATATGTTATATTTCGATATGAAATTCATTTGTGGATTCTGAATATCGAAATTATCCTATGTTGAATTTTTGGTATTTTTCTGAGAACTTCCAATTTTTTATAAATAGTGAACAATACTTAAAAAAAACTTTTTTAATCAAAATATTTTATAGTGATAAATTATAAAATTGAGTGGTTTTAATGTATAATTATAATATATTTTTTACTATTTTATCCTATGGTGGTTTTTATAATTAATTTCACATTGAAATTGGACATAAGCAATTACCAATCTTTTGATATATATTGTTTCATAAAAACACGCTATTTGTTGTGACAGATGGAATTAATTATTAAATTAATTATTTCAACTTATATGTTTGGAATTTTTTAAAATAGACATCACTTTTTAATTCGGAATATCAATTATAGCTTAGGGTGAAATTTTGCATTGTTCTGAAAAACGTCAATTTTTTATGAATTTTGAAACCACTAAGAGGTAGTTAAAAACTGATTTTTTGTTTAAATGAAACATTACCACTTCAGTGATTTGATTTTAAAAAATCTGACATACATGGTTTTCATTAGGAAGTAAAATGTGGTTCAATGGGATTAAAATAATTTTTTGGTGAATAGTAACTTTTAAGATTAATTAATCACGATTAATGGTAATTAGTGAAATTTAAGGTAAAGAAAATATTATAAAAATATGAAAATACCATTAAACTTGTCCTAACTCTATTGTATGAGTCATGGGCGACTGATAAAATCCATGGGTCAACTTGAGGACCCCATGGAGCCACTTGCGTAAGAAAATGACAATAATAACTTTTTATTTAAAGTAATCATAAACTTGACACAAACATGTGTTGTTTTACTAAAACAATTATTACATGAGGTTATATAAGTTATACTTTCTACTATAAATATAAATTGGAAGCTAAAAATATTTCCTACATAATGATATTTTTTTCATAATTTTTAGACATTATATAAAGTAAATTATTTGTGACACAATGATGATGTAGTGATTACCTCATTAATTAACGATTTAAATAAAATGAAATGATAATGTAAAATCTAAGGCTTAAACTTGTCAAAATACTATTTTATGAGAATATTTCGAACCCTTATCACCTTATCCTATAAAAATATCATTTTGGGACCTTTATAATTTGAAAAGAATTTCATTATAATGTAACATTTCATTACTTTCCAAGAGTGCCCCTCCTCTCCGCTTATAAAAGGCCCCCACCTCTACCAACATATTCACACCATCAATGTCATTTGGATCTGCCAAACTCTGCCCAAATACTCTCTCAACTTCCCTCTCTTAGTCCTAGAACCCTCACTTTGGGCAGAAGGCTTCCCAAGGAATCCTTTCAGCTCAAATCAAAAGGAGTTACCCGTTTTAAACGTAGTGTTTTCTCTTGTGTTATTTTGTGTTATTTTTCTTCTCCAACCCCCTAAAATATTTTTATTCCTTTATTTTGTAAAAACACCAGTATATTAAATATAATAGGATGTTTTTATTATAATTATTTGATTTACACTTACACACACCTTCTTCTAATGGTTAATGAACATACTGTTTTTGTGGGTGACGAATTACTGCCTCACGAAATGATGATTGTTCAATATTCTTTTAACACCTCTCATGGTGGTCATTAATATGTAACTATATATATATATATATATTATGTTTATGATTTACTTATGCTTCTTTATTTTTCATTTAGGGCATGCCTTTATGATTTTTATTATGGGTAAATGCGATAATTTTATTTTAGGAAGTGCGGACTACTGCCCCCTCAAAGTGATTTGAATCGTTAATGCCATATGTGGGATGTATAAAGGATGGAGTAAATGGTATTATAAATTATATTATACTGGAATTATATTATACCTTTATATAATTATAATTTCATTCCATTAAATACGAAATAGAAATGAATGTAGCGTTCATGCGTACGTACGACTTACCGTCTCCATGAATGGTGCATTTCATTTCTTACCTCTAAATGTTATGTAATATTATAAATGCATGTATATACTGGATATATATTATATATATGATATCTACATCATGTATATAATTTTGGATATAATGGATATATCACCACATGAACAACTTGTAATTATAAGAAGTTCATTTTTAACTCAAGTACCAAAGATCGACAAAATGACCGTTATTAACATAAATAATTACATAATGTTCATAACATGGTAATAAGTGATATAAATGGAATTATTGAAATGAAAAATTTTCTTAAGAAAATAGAAATTATCTCTAGTTTATTATTTAGGATATTAAAGAACGATCGAGTCAAGTCGGACACGTGTTAAGGGATCTTCATAACCCAATTTCCATTCTTTGGGTTAATCTCCTACATTCAAATTATGTCATGATATTATTATGTTATATCTTGTATTTTTACTTTCATTATGTGTACTTATAATGAATAAACATAATAGATCTATTTTATTTAAAAAAATATTTTTGTAAGGGACTTCGTCTCAATCTCCATTCATTGTGGCAAATTTTGTTTTATACAAAAATTTCTTTTATACGGTGTATAAACCCCTTTAAATTTTACTTTTATTCAAAAGGAATCCTTTTATATGAAGTGTTTTTACAAAAAGAAAAAATGAATCTTTTTTCTTATGTATGCGGCGACAACGACTTCTCCGCCGCCGTGACTATTATTTGAGTTTAGGCTTCCTCTATAATCCATAACATTTTTTAAATGAAAAATAAATACCAAGATTTAATTTTCTTTTATTTTGGTATTGAAAATGGTTTTGAAAGTGTTTTTTATTATATCATTGTGTTGTATTGATATCTTGTGATTGAAATGTGGAAATTATTTGTTTCCTTTATGAATGTTTTATGTTATATGATTATGTTATGGTTTATGATATTTTTAAACATGTTCATATGAGGAATGCATTGGACTTAATAAGTGACGGGTGGAGCCCGCTATAGCTCCACGATGCATCGGCAGGTCTCATGAGACAAACTAGTGTCTTGGCACGAGGCCTTGACAAAATCTTATTTATAGTCTTGCCACGAGGCCTTGGCTACGTGGTTATGATAGTCATTCATTATGAATTCCATCATTATGAAAGTGGTTATTGATATTTCATGTGATTATTTGACGAGTAGAATATCCATGTGAATAAGTAAATGGCATTATCTCATTTTACTTTTTCCATATTATGTTGAAGTTCAAGTTTAAAAGGCTTTTTTTTAGTTATACATTTCCTTAAATGTTTATGTTTATTTATGAATGATTTCTCTATATTTTTATCCTTACTGAGCATCTGATCTCACCCCTTTCAATGTTTTAATTTTTCCAGGATGTGATGAATTATATTATGAATGACCTGCAGGGATATTATGAGGGGATATGAAGACATGATGTTTTTTTTAGTTTTTTTTACTTTATGATGTAATGGAAGACTTATGAATGTATCTAGTGTTTCCAAGGCTACTAAATTAAACGGTCTTTCGAGACTTGATCTTTTGTGATCATGCCAATGTTACGCAATAATGCACCGACTCTGGGTAACTGGGGTTGGGGCATTACAGTTGGTATCAGAGGTAGTTTAGTACTAATCTTGGATGCTAGATTTAGATAAACTCTGATTAGAGCACATATCCCTAAGATAGACATTGAAGATTAGTATAGAATAACTTCCTAGAATTTTGGTATTTTATAGATTTTCTGAGTTTTCTGAGCAATACATCCCTGTCTGGATACGAGCAGGTAGAGGCGGCTCTGGCACAGATGTACCTAGGGGTAAAACCCGAAAACACTGCATTGAGCTAGACTCGAACGGGAACTGGTGCACGACAACGGGCCTTGCCACACTATTGGTTATGACACTCCCGGGGTATATGCTTAGAAAAATTCTCATTTTCATTACAAACCATTATGAAGGGTTTATGAGTATATACATCCTCAAAGGAAAAAATTTTATTATTATGGATTATATCCATAAATTGTTCAATTTATGTTAAGTGTTTTACAAGTTTGAAATTATGTATTTTGATTCATAAACTAATCTAGTTTATGACATTGTTTAGAAATGGCTCCTAGTGCGAGGAATGGAAACTGTATCAATACACACACTCCGTGTAGGGATTTCCCTCCTCCTCAAGATAATTATAATAGAGCTGGTGATACAACTGGTGATGATAAGCTTATCAACATACTGGGACAACTCACTCGGGCTATGAATAATAACCTTACTCGAATGGAGAACCCTGATCTCCAACCTGGAGGATCAATGATAAACCACTTCATGAGGTAAAAACCACCAACATTCAATGGAATTACAAATCCCTTAGTAGCTGAGCAATGGATAAATTTCTTAGAGAAAATATTCCATGCCTTGGGGAGTAGTGAAAGGGATAAGGTTATCATGGCAGTTTACCGCCTCACTGGAGATGCTGATCAATGGTGGTCATTGATTCAAAATACAAAGGAAGATAAAGAAGTATCAAGTATGGAAAGGAGAGTGTTCAAAGATCATTTCTTAGAATCATACTTTCCTCGTGACCCTCGAGTAGATATGGAAAGGCAATTTCAAAGTCTGAGACAAAAGGAGGATGAGAATGTCAGAAAGTATGAGGCCAACATTACAAGGATAGTGAGGTATGATGCAGATTATATACGTAACCCAAGAAGTAAGATTGATCGTTTCTTTGATGTGTTAAAACCACATCTCCGTCAAGATTTAGTATCACAATCCTTCTCATCGTATGAAGATATTGTCTTGTGTGATATCAAGACAGAAAAGTAATTCTCTAAGTCTTGTGAGAACAAATTAAAGTAAGAGAAGAAGAGAACGGTGGAACAAGAGACAGATAAATGGAAAAGGGAAAGAAGGATTTTCCATTATGTGATAATTGTGGGAATAATCACCCTGGTGCTTGCCCAAAAGGAATGGAAGTTTGTTATAAATGTGGAGGAAAAGGTCACCAGGCTCGTGATTGCAAGGGAAATAAAGAGGCTATCAATGTTGAATGCTACAATTGTAGGCAAATGGGGCATTACGAAAATGAATGTCCTAAGATTCAGGGAAACATACCTCAGAAAAGGCCAAAGGGGTCAAGGAAAATTTTATGTTGTTACTACAGTTGAAGCGGAATAATTAATGTATTGGTGCTTTTGGACTCGAGGATTGTATTCTAGTTATAAGAATAATTTGATATATATAAGGATTGTATTGTAGTACATTTTTTTACTTAAGGTTTTAATATGATGAAGGTAATCATATTTTTAGTATGTGACAATAAGAGAAACTTCACTTTGTTTGGGGAATCTGATGTTATGATTGATTTTGGAATTTAGAGACCTTTTAGAGAAAGTCTGGACAGAGGTATTTTGACTAACTATAAAGGTTGGAATAGATTATGTTGAACATTGGATAGTATTTTTAAGTTTAAAACATTTATGAAGATTATTTTTAGAATATTATAATACTGTAGTTTTAGGAAAAGGACAACCTGAAGGTTGGGGCATAACCCGTCGCGTCGCACAAAGCAGCTGGAATCGAACCCACAACCATAGTGTGACAGGCCTTTATTACCTACCACTACCCTACAGGAAGTCCCTGGTAATTAAAAAATAGTTTTCCAAATCTAAATGGTATTGGATAATATTTTTAACCTTGTACGATTTGGATAACTATAATATGTTTGAGTTATATTATCTTTTTGAGTGAAAGATGAGTTTGTGGTCAAAATTATATGAAGGTTGAAACTCTACTTGTCAAGCATAAATATATATATACCTATCTCTTATTCTATGAATAAATTAATTCTTAAAATTTAATAAAAGGATATTAAAACCAAAAAAATATGTTATCCTAATACCTTATGTCTTTTTGAACTTATAATATTTTAAATCAAAATATATTGAAGGCTTTGAGGCCCTCAATTTTACACTTGTTTGTGATTGATGACCTCAATCACTCCCTACAAATATTTACATTTTTCCTCCAATTATATGTCTCTAATTTCCACCAATGTTCTCTTTATCGAGATAATAATTTGGTGGTGAATTTTTCATTTCCCTTTCCCTCTTATTAAGGATAAATTTTATTAACCTTATTTCTGATGTGGGATTTCCATAAAGGTATTTTCTATTTCCAGCCTTTTATTTTCAAAGAAAAATTTCAAATTGCGATAAAGCAATTTATTGAACGAGGGTAGAATGTAACACCCCAAGCTTTCACGATACGCTTCTCTTTCAGTAATGCAATAGCTTGCATTGTACGCAAGTTCGAGATTCTAACGCACCGCAACCAATCAAAATAGCCATTATGAATAGTAATAACCAATTTTTGAAATTATATATGTTTAATATTTTAAAATGGACTTCATTTGTGGATTCGGAATATCGAAATTAGCCTATGTTGAATTTTTGGTCTTTTTCTGAGAACATCCAATTTTTTATGAATAGTGAAAAATACTTAAAAACAAAATTTTTAATAAAAATATTTTATATTGATAAATTATAAAATTTAGTGGTTTTAAAGTATAATTATAATATATTTTTACCATTTTATCCAATGTTGGTCCTTAGAATTAATTTCACTTTGAAATTGGACATAAACAACTCTCAATCTTTTGATATATATTGTTTCATAAAAACACGCTATTTGTTGTGACATCGGGAATTAATTATTAAATTACTTAATTAAACTTATATGTTTGGAATTTTTTAAAATAGACATCATTTTTTAATTCGGAATATCAATTATAGCTTAGGGTGAAATTTTGGCATTGTTCTGAAAAAAATCAATTTTTGATGAATACTGAAACCACTAAGTGGTAGTTAAAAAACTGATTTTTTTTAAATGAAACATTACCACTTATATGATTTTATTTTCAAAAATCTGACAAACATGATTTTTATTAGGAAGTAAAATGCGGTTCAATGGGATTAAAATAATTTTTTGGTGAATAGTAACTTTTAAGTTTAATTAATCGCGATTAAAGGTAATTATTGAAATTTAAGGTCAAACAAATATTAAAAAAATATGAAAATACCCTTACACTTGTCCTACCATTATTGGATGAGTCATGGACGACCAATAAAATCCATTGGTCAACTTGGGGACCCCATGGATCCACTTGGGTAAGAAAATTACAATAATAACTTTTTATTTAAAGTAAAAATAAAATTTTCGCAAACATGTGTTGTTTTACTAAAACAATTATTACATGGGGTTATATAAGTTACATTTTTTACTATAAATATTCATTGGAAATATAAAATGATTTTCTGCGTAATGATATTTTTTTATAATTTTTAGACCTTATATAAATTAAATTATTTATGACACAATGATGATGCAGTGATTACCTCATTAATTGACGATTTAAATAAAATGAAAATATAATGTAAAATATAACCCTTACACTTGTCAAAAACCTATTGGATGAGAATATTTCGAACCCTTATCACCTTATCCTAGAAATATATCATTTTGGGACCTTTAGATTCCGAAATGGATTCCATAATAATGTAACATTTCATTACATTCCAAGAGTGCCCCTCATCTCCACTTATAAAAGGCCCCCACCTCTACCACCTTATTCACACCATCAATGCCATTTGTCTCGTCCAAACTCTGACCAAATACTCTCTAAACTTCTCTCTATTACTCTTATAAGCCTCCATGGTAGAAGTCTTCCCAAGGAATCCTTTGAGCTCAAATCAAAAGGAGTTACCCATTTTAAAGGTAGTGTTTTCTCTTGTGTTATTTTGTGTTATTTTTCTTCTCCAACCCCCTAAAATATTTTTATTCCATTATTTTGTAAAAACAACAGTGTCTTAAATATACTATGATGCTTTTATGATAATTATTTGATTTACACTTACACACACCTTCATCTAATGGTTAATGAACATACTGTTTCTGTGGGTGACGAATTACTGCCTCACGAAACGATGATTGTTCAATCTTCTTTTAACACCTCTCATGGTGGCCATTAAGATGTAACTATATATATATATATATATATTATGTTTATGGTTTCCTTATTCTTCGTTATTTTTCATTTATGGCATGCCTTTATGATTTCCATTATGGGTAAACGCTATAATTTCATTTTTGGAAGTGCGGACTACAGCCCCCTCAATGTGATTTGAATCGTTAATGCCATATGTGGGATGTATACAAGATGTATTAAATGGTATTGTGCATTATATTATACTGGAATTATATTATAACTTTATATAATTATAATTTCATTCCATTAAATATGTAATAGAAATGAAAGTAGCGTTCATGCGTACGTACGGCTTACCGTCTCCATGAACGGTGCATTTCATTTCCTACCTCTAAATATTATGTAATATTATAAATGCATGTATATATTGGATATATATTATATATATGATATCTAAATCATGAATATAATTCTGGATATAATGGATATTTTACCATATAAACAACTTGTAATTATAAGAAGTTTATTTTTCACTCAAGTACCAAAGATCGACAAAATGAACGTTATTAACATAAATAATTACATAATATTCATAACATGGTAATAAGTGATATAAAAGAAATAATGGACATGAAAAATTTTCTTAAGAAAATAGAAATTATCTCTAGTTTATTATTCAGGAGATTAAAGAATGATCAAGTCATGTCAGACACGAGGTAAGGGAACTTCTTAACCCAATTTCCATTCTTTGGGTTAATCTCCTACTTTCAAATTATGTCATGATATTATTATGTTATCTCTCATATTTTTACTTTCTTTATATGTACTTATAGTGAATACACATAATAGATCTATTTTATTTAAAAAAATGATCTTTGTAAGGGACTTCGTCTCAATCTCCATTCATTGAGGCATATTTTGTTTTCTACACAAATTTCATTTATACGGTGTATAAACCCCTTTGACATTTACTTTTATTCAAAAGGAATATTTTTATATGAAGTATTTTTACTAAAATTCAAAAGGAATGTTTTTTCTTACGTATGCGGCGACAACGACTTCTCTGCCTCCGTGACTATTATTTGAGTATCGGCTTCCTCTATAATCCATAACTTTTTTTAAATGTAAAATAAATACCAATATTTAATTTTCTTTTATTTTGGTATTGAAAATGGTTTTGAAAGTGTTTTTTATTATATCAATGTGTTGTATTGATATCTTGTGATTGAAATGTGGAAATGTTATGTTTTCTTTTATGCATTTTTTATGTTATACGATTATGTTATGGTTTATGATATGTTTAAACCTGTTCATATGAGGAATGAATTGGACTTAATAAGTGATGGGTGGAGCCCGCTATAGCTCCTCGATGAATCAGCAGGTCTCATGAGACAAACTAGTGTCTTGGCAGGAGGCCTTGATAAAATCTTATTTGTAGTCTTGGCACGTGGCCTTGGCTACGTGGTTATGATATTCTGGCATTATGAATTCCATCATTATGAAAGTGGTTATTGATATTGCATGTGATTATTTGACCAGTAGAATATCCATGTGAATAAGTAAATGGAATTATCTCATTTTACTTTTTCCATATTATGTTGAAGTTCAAGTTTAAAAGGCTTTTTTTAGTTATACATTGCCTTAAATATTTATGTTTATTTATGAATGCTTCCATTATATTTTTATCCTTACTGAGCATCTGAGCTCACACCTTTCAATGTTTTAATTTTTCCAGGATGTGATGAAGTATATTATGAATGACCTGCAGGGATATTATGAGGGGATATGAAGACCGGATGTTTTTTAGTTTTTTTTACTTTATGTTTTAATGTAAGACTTATGAATGTATCTAGTGTTTACAAGGCTGCTAAAATAAACGGTCTTCCATGACTTGATCTTTTGTGATCATGCCTATGTTACGCAATAATGCACCGACTCTGGGTAACTGGGGTCGGGGTGTTACAACATGTGTAGGTATTTTCTAATCCAATGTGATTTGATGGTGTGAAGAGGATAAGAGAGGGGTGGCATTTTATAAGTGAGGTGAATGGAAAACATGTAATTTCTAAAAAAGGTTTACCCATGTTTCTCAAATGAAAAAGGATAAAAAATAATCCCTTTTCTATATAGGTATATATTAGGTCTAAATATTTCAATTAAATGGGTTTTTTACGTGTTTTGGGTAATTTTTAAACCTTATCATTTTAGTTTAAACTCCAATTAAACCATTTTAAACATAACTACATTAAATAAGATTTAATGTATTTCTTATTAATTATTGTATAAAATTAAATATATATTATTATAAAATAAAAATTATTCTAATTACAATATGGAGTACAATTTTATAAATTACATTCACCGAAGTGGAAAATTTTAAATTAATATTAATGCCATAGACACGATAAGAAATAATATTTCCAAAAAGAAAATGTTCAAAAGATTAAAAATATTTTATATAAACTAGATTAAATTCACCTAAATTATATTAATTGATATATAATTGAACTAATTTTACTTTTAAATCCAAATTAAAATAAATTTATTTTTTTAAAATAGTTTAAAATAAATGATAACTCAATAAAAAACATTTATTAAGAGAAAAATATGATTAATTGTTATCTATTATCTAGAAAACACATAAGATGAATGATAACCATTTGATTGAATATATAATATATAAATTTCATTAAAATTATTCAACTAAAGTGATATTTCTAATTTATTAAGGTAACATTAATTTGTGTGCATAAAAATATCACTTCGGAAAAATATTTCTTTTCTTTTCATATATATTTTATTTTTATTTCAAATCACTTGACCACCAAATAACTAATTTTATATTTGAAGAAAAAATATTTTCATAATTTATTTTACTATATTCATACCCACAAATAAAATGGCTATGTGATAACTATAATATTAAATATTAATATTTTAATAGTATGTTACGTTTTGGATGAAGTCATTTTTGTGTGTAACGCTAGTCACACTCAGTGATGCATGTAACGTAAGGTAAATTTAGTGTTCCATGTAACAATGTATATCTAAAAGATTAAATTTATTTTAAAAAAATATATAGTTATCAAAATTTCATTTTCTTATAGGTATACACCAAGCATATGGTGGATATTCTACTATTTGGGTGATCGTGGACTAACTGAAGAAGTCCTCTCACTTTCTGGTGGTCCAAGAATCAAGTGCCCTAGATGTACTATCATGATAATCTGTGGATATATTGTGATACATCATAGAGATATAATGACCATTATTTCTAACCAAAACCATCATTTTACTCCATTAATATGAAGGTTATTTAAACATGAATTTAGCTCTTAGTTATGGTGTAGCACTTCTTTCCAACCCCTAAATGGTTAAAAATATGGATTAGAACTTCTTGATACTGGAGGATATGTTTTTTGTGTGTTTTTTAGAATTTATGGGATGAATATATTACACCAAAATTTGGTTTATTTTTTAAACAATAATAGACACAACTGATACATTGGTATTTCCCCCTTTGGGATGTTATGTGAGAGGTCTTGTATGTCCATTTATAGAAATACCAAGATTGGAGAAGTTGCATTTCTAGGTCCTAATGTTGTTCAAAGCTCAAAATAGAATACCTATGTAGTTTGTGAGGGAATAAAGGTGGAATAAGGCCATCCTAAGTCTTACACCTATTAGTGGAGGAGGACTTTGAATTTTGATGTGGGAAACCATGTTTTATTGAATCTTAAACCATATAAGAGACAACATAGGTTTCGTTGCGGAGAAATACCTCACCTAAATTATTTAGAGCATTTTGTGGTGTTAGATAACATTATATAGGTGGATTATCAAGTGGTTAAACACCTATATATATAAATGGTTCATGATGACTTCCACATGTCCCATATCTATAAGTTGAATCATAATGATTATCATGTCATCAAGTGGGTGTAGTTTTATATAGATGATTGCATGGCAGTTTTGAAATGAATGACAGAGATTCCAGACCATCAGAAAAAGTATCTATGAGGGTATGTTGTCCCCTAAGTTCATGTTCTATGTATACAGTGTCATTTTGAGGATATTAAGTGGTAGAAATAGTTTTATATTCATTCCAAATACCTATTGTTCTTTGTTCACTAATGTTTTATTGGTTTTGGTGTTACACTTTTTTAATTCTTGTTTGAAATTTTGTTTCTATATGTCTTTATATACATTTATCCTCATTTGAGAGGTGTCATGCAGATTTTTTGGTGATTTCAATAGATTGGTTCATTCCTTTTTTATTTTTTTTATTCTAATGGATTACAATCATTTATGAGATATATAATGAAATAGATCAAAGAATTATATCCTGTTATTTTTAATGTTTTTATATTGGAGCCTTGGGATGGGGTCGAGTAAGGGAGGGAAGGAGCTTCAATAAAATATTCAACTACATGAAGTTATTCATTCCATGAATTAAAGATTCATGGTATCCATTATTCACAAGATAGTTTTATGATATTTTTTGTGTTTTTCCTAGGTGTAATTAATTTCATGAAGCACATCTGACATAATTATTGTTCTTGTTGGTGTTTTTAGGGGTTCTATTTTCAAATATTTTATTTTGTGTAATTATATACTCATGAGGTTAAATACCTATAGGTTTATTGGATTGAATGAATTATTATTTTTTGGATGTAAACCATGTTAGGTTTATTGTGTAAACCATCCATTCACACCTTAAGTGGGGAATTTTCTAGGAGTTCTATAAATTATGGCCTTCATCTAATTTCCATCCTTATTCTTCTGATTCTATCAAGATTTTGGAAATTATCTAGTGATATTAGTATCCATAACAACCGCTAACCATTGGCATTCAAAATTTGATTTTTAGGAATCTATATTGGTGAAATTGGATTGATTCAAGGATCCATACAATAGTTTTAGCCCCATATTCTCTCCTCTCTTCCATTATATTTTCACATCTAATTGAAAAGATTCATTCAAGGTAGGGTATTCAAGTTATCACTCATTTTACTATATCTATGATATTTCCATTCTTTTTATTTTCATTAGATGAGTAATATTAATAGTCATAATAAAGATAATAAATCATACAAATGAAATATAAATGGAATACTTTGATTCACATATGTTTATTTATTTTCATGATGTTGTGGATGTTGTTTAATGTTTTATTCTTGTTGTGGTATTATGAATTGTATTTAAGGATATATTTTAGAATACCCTATAAATATTTAAATACATAAATTATGTAAATAAGGAGACTAAATTTATTATCCTATTTTATGATTTATTTTTTTTGTATGGCTTGGTGGCCTTGGTTTTGTGGGGATTTGTGGCCTTAGTGTTATCCATCATCAAGGCCTTATTTGTATGAATCTCGGTTTCATTGGTTGTGATTTAATTATTAGGAATTTTGGTTTCATGATATCATTTCTATATAAATGATACGATATTGAAATTACTAAATGTAGTTGTGTCTAAAGAACTCATTGGTGTTAATATAAACAAATTAATTAATTAATTATGTTTAGTGGATGATATGTTAAATAAAATAATCAGAAATTAAAATAAATTTTGGTCTCTTTGTGTGATTATTTTGGTTGGTTTTCTATATTAGAGGTATTTCTTCATGATGCAATATTAATAGTGACTTGATAGTGGTTTTGGTGATGTTTCATGTGTGGACATTTATCCTTGGCCTTGTTCTCGACCATTATGTACATGTATTATTTTATGATATTACTCTGAATCCCAACCAAGTACGGTAACCTAACTAAAACCCAGAGAATCTATGGTTTTTTTCCTAACATTCAGGATAGAAAGGATAAAAAAATGTTGTCTTCCCCATCTCCCCTACACTCCCTTTAACTATAGATTTCAATAATATACGTGGTGGATGATGTGATATGTGGCATGGATTATGCATGGCAGTAGGAGGACACAGTTTTGATGTCCTTATAATTTATGTTGTCATTTTATATATATACATGATACGAGATATGTGGTTGGTTCAATAAGGCATGATATGTGGTTTTTTAATGATTTGAGATATATGGATGGATCCATGAATGGAGGATATGGAAGGGATGGGATAAAAGGATGCCACCTCATTGGGTGGGAGCTATAATTCAATGGGGATATAGTTGTAGGGTTCATTTATATGTATTATTATGATATTACTTTACTAATACATGATGATTTATTCGGTGAGACAACCATAGTGAGGCTGGGGGGACAAGTAGGACTATGTGTTTATAGGTTAGTTATACTGTGTGTTCCCTATGGAATTAGTTATTTATTTTCAAATTTTCATGATGAATCTTGGTTATGATCCTACTAAGTAAATTTTTAATACTCTACCAACATATATATAAACTATTTTTTATGATTCTGGGATGTATTTTGTGACACATATGGATAGTTCTAGATTTAAGATTATTTTTTTGTTATTACATCCACATGATTTTCTTTTGGTACGGTTTTATCTTTGGAGGTGTTTTTATTTGTTTTATATTCATACATATGTTATATTTTGTGTATGAGATTTTGGTCAATAAATTTAATATCATGGTATTTAATTTGGTTTGTTTATGTTATTTTCTAGGTATATTAGGGGTAATGACTCCCATGTGTGTCTTTTATACCATTGGTGGTAGTCACTGACATGGGGATTACGATATGCAGGACTCAGGGAAACTATTTCTCTTCACTATTTTCCTGATAGGGGTACCCATAGTGGGGTGGGGATAGTGATCATGAAAACACACTCACACACACACATATATATATATATACACACACACAAATAATCCTAACATCATGGTTTATACAAAAAAACACTACCAATGCACATAATTTCCTCCACGCTACCACTTTCACATTTTAACAATCAATTCCACATCTATACCAAAAACATAACCCACCATACATAAAAAATAGATACAAAAATATTCACTATTTTATAATAAATAATATAATTTTGATGAGTCAATAAGGTCTTCCTTATGACTTTTCCATTCCTTCTGGTTTTGAAAATCACAAACACCTTATCTTTAAGAAAATTGCTTTTATAAGAAAAATTGCTTTTATAAGGAAAATTGCTTTTATAAGGAAAATCGCTTTTATAAGGAAAGTTTCTTTTATAAGGAAAATCGCTTTTATAAGGAAAATCACTTTTGTAAGAAAAATTATCCTTATCATATTTTCATCCATATTTTTCTTAAGTGTAAGATTCAGATTCATTTCTATATTCTCGGAATTGTTTGAAACTTTGATATGAGGTATTCTGTTTTTAGGATCCGAACTCTGGACAAGAACTGTAATAAATTTTCACTCCGAAATCTAGATGAGAACTATAATAAAGTTTCATTCCGAACTCTGAATACGAACTCTAATTAAGTTCTACATCAGATTCAGGATGTGAATCCTTATGAAGTTCGACAACGAATTTTCATTACAAATTCTGATGATGAATTCTCATTACGAATTCTAATAATGAATTCTCATTATGAATTATGATGATGAATTCTCATTACGAATTCTAATAATGAATTCTCATTAAGAATTCTAATAATTAATTCTCATTACGAATTCTAATAATGAATTCTCATTACAAATTCTAATAATGAATTCTCATTACGAATTCTGATGATGAACTCTCATGACGAATTCTCTTTCCGAATTCGCATTCCGAATTCATCTATTAAACAGAATCTGATCATATTTTTTTTATACACTCTGAATTTATTCAGACTCCTAATGTTCACTCCGAACTTTTATTTTTCTTATGCCTTTATATTTTGTCTACTCTTTTATTTTCCTTACACTCCGAAAGTTAACTCCGAATTATTCACTCCGAACTTTTTAGTTAAACATAAAATGATGTCGTACATTCTGTTATATTTTCTTTGTTATAAAACGATGTCGTCTATTCTGTTATGAACTAACCGTTGGTTAAGTTACACGTGTACAGGTCCCTCTGATTTTTAAGGAAAATATGACCTTTGGAAAGGAGGCCGACCTTGCCTATAAATAGGAGCTCATTTGAAAGATCTCAATATAGACATAGAGAATTTGATCAATCTAGAGACCACACGCTGCTAAGGTGATTTCTAGAGAGAGAAAGATTTTCATGCCTTGTGCGTACTGAACTGCTCGTTCAGTTTTTTGCTTCGTGCGACTCCGAATGTTGGTGATTACATTCGAGGACTTCCGGGGATAGGAAGACAGAGGTGCCGACTACCTTGAAGTTTGAGGGCTTCCTTGCTGAGGAAGACAGAGGTTTCCAACACCTTGAAGTTGAGGGCTTCCTTACTGAGGAAGACAGAGGTGACCAACTACCTTGAAGTTGAGGGCTTGCGGGGATAGAAAGACATGGACTCCGATCTTCATATCGAGGGCTTACCCTTGTGTGGGTAAGACAGACTTGCTTGAATGTATAAATCAAGGGACCTTTACCCAAGGTTGTTGGATACCCTTCTCTTTGGGTTAAAAGAATTATATCTTGTTACTTGTAGTTTTACTACTTGTTTCTTTCCGCTGCATTATGTATTTTAAGGAAAGTATAACTTTCTTATACTTCCTTACTTGTACTCTGTTTCATTTAGATTCTATACGCTTTAAGGTAGAATCTCAGTTTGTAATTTTTAGTTAGATTTCAATTTCTGGAACCATATTTCTGGAACCTACTTTTGGAATCTATTTCCAAGTTTTCATTTGGTATTAGAGCTATTGTGAATTTGATTAGTTTAATCTTTTTTAAACTTAGATTTTTCCTTTGTTAAGGAAACCATAGTTATTCATAACTAACTTCAAAGGTTCCAAAGGAATTTTTAAAGTATACAATTCACCCCCCCCCCCCCTCTTTTATATTGAGCATCTACATCATTATTTCGATCCTACAATTGGTATCAGAGCAAGGTCTCTGAAATACTTGTAATCACGTATAAGTTTTTCTTGCTCACTTTTCCATTCTGAACTTTTCCATTCCAAACTTTGTTATTACGAATCTTTTCTACTAACAAGTTTCTGTGTCGAAGGTTATTTTTAGTATGGCAGGAATTAATGTTGGTTCAATTGATAATCTAAATCCTACAAGACAACCAATATTTGATGGTAATGATTATGAGTACCGGAGAGATCGAATAAAGACTTTCGTTATCAATACTGGAGTAGACAATTTTGTTATGCTTACTGGTGATTATAAAATTCCTGACAAGGAAGTTAGAACTTTCACTAACCAGGAAAAGCAAGAATATCAACTCAACTATAAGGTACGCAATACCCTACTGTGTTCAATGACTAGAAATATATATAGCCAAATTTCTTCTTCTGAAGCAGCTAATTTTATCTGGAAGAAGTTAGAAGTTACACACATTGGAACTTCTAAGGTGATTGAGACGAGGAGAGCTATGCTTAGAGCTGAATATCATGGATTCAATTTTCCTTATGGTGAACCAATCTGTATAGTAAAACAGAGATTTATGAATATCTTCAATAGCCTACAGTCTATGGGAGAGAAAGGTTTAGATGATGAAGCTCTTGTGGATAAGATAATTGATATCATGACCAATGAGTAGGAATCCAAAAGAACAGCTATAGATGAGAACAGGAAAGAGACTCAGATTTCTTTTGATGAGCTTTTTGGAACTCTTCTCCAACATGAAACCAGAATGAAGAGAGATGCTGACAACATCAAAAAGAAAAATGCAAATGGTACTGTTGCTTTTACAACAACATCAAATCATATGAAAGCTAAGACTCCTGAGAGAGTAACCAGATCCAAGTCTAAGAAGATGATAGTTCAATCAGATTCCATTGAGAATGAAATATCAGAAAATGAGTTAACAAATCTTGCTCGTAGGATGAACAAGATAGCTGGCCATAGAAATTTCCAATCCAAGTATAAGAAAAAGGAAAGGAAAGATAAGAAAGATGGAGAAGTTACTTGTTATGAATTCAAGAGAGCTGGACATATTAGACCAGATTGCCCTATGCTCAAAAAGAAAGAAAGGAAAGAAAGACATTCAGACAGGAATAGAAAGAAGTATTATAAAGAAAAATCTATGAAAATTATGAAAGCTAATGACACCTGGAGTGCCAGTGGTGGTGACTCTTCAGATTAATCTTCTGATTATGATTCTTCAGGAAAGAAGAATCTTGGTCTTATAGCCAGATTACCTATTGATAATCATTGTTTTATGGCTAAGGTACGAAATGCTAAATCACTGACCAATGTTTCTTTAAATTCTAATGTTAGTAAGTATTATGACTCTTCTGATGAAGAATCTTCTTCTGATGAAGAAAATACTTTACCTACTTATGAAGAAGTCTCTAGGTTTTCTGAACTTCTTGAGATTGAGAATTTTAAACTCAATAAAAAACTTGATAAGACAAACTCTAGGAATTCTATTCTTACAAAAGAGATATCAGATCTGTCTAAAGATCTTGATAAGAAAAATGTTGATTTTGAAAGTATTTCAAAAAATCATGAGGAAGAATGTTCTGATAAGAAAAAACTTTCTAAATAATTAGATAAAGTAATTTCTAATAAAAATGTTTTCGAGCCTAGCTCTAGTTCTAAAACTAATGATTTTGAGGATAAAAACATGGTTGTAAAACTCAAGTCCGTAATTTTTTCCTTAAAGAAGTGTTTATCAAACTTTACCCATGGTATGGAAAATTTTGATAAAATGTATTCCCAAATGCGACCTTTAAGAAATAAATCCGGATTTGGTTATACCCATGCAAAACCAATTTTTAGTAACAATTATTTTGTTCCTCAAAGTGCCCCATTTTGTACCAAGTGTCAATGTGGTGGTCACTGGGCAAAGAGTTGTTCTTTAAACCAAACCCAATCTTTAGGATTTCACAAATCTTACTTTTCTAAGAAAATGTGGGTAGCTAAAATTTTATTATCTGGAAATCTCGGATCCAAACAAGTTTAGATACATAAAATCTAATACTCTTCTTGATTTCAGGAAAATAAAGAGTGTACCAGCAACAATACATGGTACATGGATAGTGGATGTTCCCGGCACATGACTGGTAACAAAAGCTATTTTGAAAATATTATCAAAACGAAAGGAGATATTATTCTTCAATTTATCGGAACGCAAGATCATCTTGACGATATTTTCACAAAATCTTTACCTACTGATAGATTTGAATACATTAAACAGAAGTTAGGAATGATAACCGTAAGGTAATAATTCTTAATTAACTTTCTGTTGAAAAAGTCTCCTTACATCGATAAAATCCTTTTCATAGTGGGAGTACATTTGATTGTTAGTTTAAAAAAGTTTTTCCAAAATTTGTTTTCAAACTTTTCGGAACTAAATTTCCGAAATGGCATTTTCGGAACTAAAATTTTCCAGAATGGATATTTTCGTACATAATACTTTTGGAATGGAAGTGTTCATATTGAAAACATCCAGAATAGAAAATTTCGTACTGGTATTTTCATAACGGGATTTTCGTACCGAATCTTTCATAATGAATTTCTTTTAGAATTAAATCTTCGTACTATGCTTTTCCTTACTAAGTTTTTTTTCCGTACTGAGTTTTCTGTACTGAGTTTATTATTCGTAATGAGTTTTTCGAACTAGTTCATAGTAAAGTTTTTTTTGTAGTTTTCTTAAAAATGTTACCAATTACGAATAATCCTCCTAATCCAATCCGAAAGGTATGATTTCCTTACTCAAGTTTTCGTAGTCATACTTTACTTGCTGGCATTTTCTTATATTTTGCTTTCGGATTATAGTTTGCTTCATTCTTTGTTTTAATAAAAACCTCAAAAGATCGGATTCAAGAGAATTGGTTTTTGACCGTCAGATCTGATCTCAGCTTATCAAAACTGTTTGATCAACCGTGGAAGTTGAACCGTTTTTTCGTTGCCTATATAAAGGGGACCCCAAACGTTGTCCCACATCAGTTTTCAAGCTCCAGTGTCTTGAAGATCTGCCTCTCTGATTTAATGCCGTTCCAAACCTCATTTTTCTCAGTTCTGAACTTCTCAGATGTTTTCAAATCCGAATGTCTGTGGAAGTAGCTTCTCATGAAATGTCTTCATCTAATCCGATCTCGAAGTTGTTAATATATAGAGAGAGGCTGGTTCATCCAGATTTCTTCAACAAGTACGATTCTCTTATTTCCAAGAATATCAAGCTAAATGGTTGGGAAGATGTTGCGGTGTCAAAACCCGGGAACCAAGATGAAGTGTATTCAGACTTACTTGTTGAATTCTGTGAGACTGTTTCTTTTCTCAAGGAAGATGGAAAGGAGAAGTTGTCCTTTAAGTCTTATAGTAAGACTTATAAACATTCATATGCCAAGGCAGCCATCTTGGTAGGGCTGAATAATGAAGGTGAAGCTGAATTTATTTCTCATGTTTTGCCGGATTCTAAGGGTAGCTTCAACAAGGAAAAAAGCTTTAGAAACTCTCGGACTAGCAGATGACAAGGCTCCGAAGATTTCTAGTTTATCTACAAATTTCCGGATTATAGAGTTATGGGTACAGGGTCTTATCGTACCAAGGAAAGGTGACAAAGATAGCTTGAAGAAGAGTGAGATCTACATCCTAGAGTTTCTGATAAATCTGAGGAAGTTTAATTTGATGAAGCACATTCTTATCACTCTTGAAAATTTAAAGAAAGGAAATCTGAGAGCTCAGAATATTATGTATCCAGCAATCCTCTCAAAGTTGATAGTTTGGTGCCTTAAGTCTTTCAAGGAGGCTTGCAAGTCTAAGCCAAGAGTTTTCAAGATTATGCTGGTGAGTGATAGTACACTCAAAAGTATGGATGTAGCTTTTGACAAGGAGTCTGGATAGTTTGTTGATCTACCTGCTCAAAAAGAATCAGTTCCAAAAGCTGCTGATCTGGAATCCTCCAAGCCTGTAAGGAAGAGAAAGCTGAAGGAAGTGGAAGTAGAATCTGAGGATCCCAAGTCTAAGGAAGTTCATTCCACACCTCCAAAACCAAAGAAGAAGAAATCTTACCCAGAAGAGGTTGTTGCTAAATGGAGGGAGAAGAAAGAAAAGAGAGTTCAAGGGGAGCCTCAGTTTAGATTGGACCCTGCGGAGGCTAAGTCCTTGAAGGAAAAAATTGTGGATGAGCTAGAAAAACAAGCAAAAAATAAGCTCAAGAAGAATATGTCTGAGGCTGAGGTAGCTCAGGCTTTGTTAAAATTCAATGCGATGGTTTCTGCGAACATTCATGTTCTGAGATCCTTTTCATTGGAATCTCTACCTGAGACTCCAGGAAGAGAGTTTGTTGCTCCGGAAGAGGCAGTGGCTAAGCCAGTTGAACAAGGTGAACAAGTTGAGCAAGTGGAAGAAGAAGAAGACGTTGCTGAATGAAGTGGTGAAACCAAAGATGTGTTAAAACAAGTAGATGATTATAAAGGGACACCTTCGAAACACTTATCGCTCCGAACATCAGAATCTGAATCTTCGAAGCTAGTTACTCTAGCAATGGAAGAAGAAAAAGGGGAAGAAGAAGTAGCTTATCATGGATAATAAGAACAACTTTTACATGATATTGATCAGATGGAAAACGTAGATTTTGGTGTTCAGGAAGTTGCTGATGAGGAAGATAATGTTGTCCAAGTCTCTGATAGTGAAAAGAAAACTCCATAACATGATTCTATTCTGAAAAAAGACAAGGGAAAGAAAATTATTGCTGATACTCCGAGTTCAGTAGTGGTGAAGAGAAATGATGTTGGTAGTTCTTCAAAGAGAAAGCTTGACCTTGTTGAAGAAGAAAATTCTCCAAGTAACGATTCGGATTCGGAGTCATCTTCGATGGGGCATGACTTTATTGTTCAGTCTTTGAAAAAGTTGGTGGGAACCATTCCGACTTTCTCAAGTATTGACTCAAGATGCCAGATGCTCCAACATGCCTTGAATCAGAAAACAGAATTTGTGTTTATGGTTATGGACAAGTGCATTGAGATTGAGGCTCAGTTCAAAACCTTTTTTTTGGCTACTAATCTCATAGAAAATCTTGCAAGAGGATGACAAACTGGATGAAGAATAATGTAGAAGAGATGAGGCTATTCGACGAATTTCAAGACAATGTTAAAGATGCCTTTGAGACTGAGGATAGGAAGATAAATGAACTGACTTATTCCTTTGAAGAGAAGCTAACAGATGAAAAGAACTTCCGGATTCAACAAGTCAGATATCTGAATGGAAAGCTAAATTCTGTCTCTCAAAACTGGAAGTTTGAAAGAGATCATCGGATTGACTTTCAAGAGAAATTGAAGGCTTAGGAAGAAAATATCAAAGGTCAGGAAGAAAAGCTTCAAGCCCAGGAAGAAAAGACTGAAGCTCAATCTGCAAGAATAGTGGTCTTAGAGAAGCAAGATGAAGAAGATCATAAAGACTTAAAGAAGATAAAGACTATTCTAAAGGGTCTCATGGCAAAGGAAAAAGATCCCAAATAGGCAGATCTGATCTTTTGTTGTAATTTTACTCTTTTGTTGTTGAAATTTTCAATCTTAATAAAATTTTTGTGCTCGCTCATTTCTTTTTGTTGTTACTACTAATCTTTCAGGTACTTTTTTATATTTTCCATTCCCTTGTATTCTTTTTGAAAATCACAAAGGGGGAGAAGGAAAAGAACTCTAATGAAAAGGAAAAAGAATCCTAACAAAGGGTGAGAGAGAAAACAAACTCTAATAAGAGTTTATCTAAGGGGGAGTTTTTCATTAGAGAAGACTTTCTTAATCGTAATGAAATGTCACTCCGGAAATCTAGAATACGATCCTTAGAGTTTCAAAGCCTAAGGGGGAGTTAGTGGTATTCATCAATATCCTTAAAGCAAAGGGAGATAAGACTTAATGTTTTTCTTTCTTCTTAGAATTTCTTTTTCGTAAGGATGTTTTTGCTTTCCAAAAATGGGGAGATTATTGAGTCAATAAGGTTTTCATTATGACTTTTCCATTCCTTCTTGTTTTGAAAATCACAAACACCTTATCTTTAAGAAAATTGCTTTTATAAGAAAAATTTCTTTTATAATGAAAATTGCTTTTATAAGGAAAATCGCTTTTATAAGGAAAATTGATTTTATAAGGAAAATCGCTTTTATAAGGAAAATTTCTTTTGTAAGAAAAATTATCCTTATCATATTTTCATCCATATTTTTCTTAAGTGTAAGATTCGGATTCATTTCTATATTCTCGGAATTGTTTGAAACTTTGATATGAGGTATTCTGTTTTTAGGATCCGAACTCTGGACAAGAACTGTAATAAAGTTTCACTCTGAAATCCAGATGATAACTATAATAAAGTTTCATTCCGAACTCTGGATACGAACTCTAATTAAGTTTTACATCAGATTCCGGATGCGAATCCTTATGAAGTTCGACAATGAATTCTCATTATAAATTCTGATAATGAATTCTCATTACGAATTCTAATAATGAATTCTCATTAAGAATTCTAATGATGAATTCTCATTATGAATTCTAATAATGAATTCTCATTACGAATTCTAAAAATTAATTCTCATTACGAATTCTAATAATGAATTCTCATTACGAATTCTAATAATGAATTATCATTATGAATTCTGATGACGAACTCTCATGAAGAATTATCATTCTGAATTCGCATTCCGAATTCATCTATTAAACAGAATCTAATCATCTTTGTTTTATACACCCTGAATTTATTCAGACTCCGAATGTTCACTCCGAACATTTATTTTGCTTATGCCTTTATATTTTGTCAAATCTTTTATTTTCCTTGCACTCCGAAAGTTAACTCCAAATTATTCACTCTGAACTTTTTAGTTAGACTTAAAATGATGTCGTACATTCTGTTATATTTGCTTTGTTATAAAACGATGTCGTCTATTCTGTCATGAACTAACCATTGGTTAAGTTACACGTGTACAGGTCCCTCCGATTTTTAAGGAAAATATGACCATTGGAAATGAGGCCGAACTTGCCTATAAATAGGAGCTCATTTGAAAGAGCTCAATATATACATAGAGAATTTGATCAATCTAGAGACCACACGCTGCTAAGTTGATTTCTAGAGAGAGAAACATTTTCATGCCTTGTGCGTACTGAACCGCTCGTTTAGTTTTTTGCTATGTGCGACTCTGAATGTTGGTGATTACATTCGAGGACTTCCGGGGATAGGAAGACAGAGGTTCCGACTACCTTGAAGTTAGAGGGATTCCTTGCTGAGGAAGACAGAGGTTTCCAACACCTTGAAGTTGAGGGCTTCCTTGCTGAGGAAGATAGAGGTGACCAACTACCTTGAAGTTGAGGGCTTGCGGGGATAGCAAGACAGAGACTCTGATCTTCGTATTGAGGGCTTACCCTGGTGTGGGTAAGACAGACTTGCTTGAAAGTATAAATCAAGGGACCTTTATCCAAGGTTGTTGGATACCCTTCTCTTTGGGTTAAAAGACTTATATCTTGTTACTTGTAGTTTTACTACTTGTTTCTTTCCACTGCATTTTGTATTTTAAGGAAAGTATAACTTTCTTATACTTCCTTACTTGTACTCTGTTTCATTTAGATTCTATACGATTTAAGGTAGAATCTAATTTTGTAATCATTAGTTAGATTTCAATTTCTGGAACCATATTTTTGGAACCTACTTTCGGAATCTATTTCCAAGTTTTCATTTGGTATTAGAGGTGTTTTGAATTTTCTTAGTTTAATCTTTGTTAAACTTAGCTCTTTCCTTTGTTTAAGGAAACCATAGTTATTCATAACTAACATTAAAGGTTCCAAAGGAATTTTTAAAGTATACAATTCACCCCTTCTCTTGTATATTGAGCATCTACATCATTATTTCGATCCTACAAATTTATCCATTTTTTGATTTATAATTTTACTAACCACAAAAAATTCATTATGTCATTCATTAATTAATAATTATTTTCAAAACATTCATTAACAATCACTCATGCTCATCCAAAACATTACCCATTATTTAAAATCATGAAAAATATTTAATAACCACTAAAATTTAAATTCAAATCCACATTTATCAATTTTGTCCTCACAAACTACATTCTATATTATTGAGTATTGATAACTCATAAACAATGACATCATGAAACCCAAAAAAAACATTCCAGTAACCACTAAATTTATAAGAATCACATCCTATTTCCAAACAACAAGTTATTGTATGATTTATAAACCATATAAAATCTCATCAACACTGACCACAACAACATCACTTACTTTCCATTTCATCATGGGAAACTAAAAACCACACACAGTGCACAACCCATGAAAAATCCCTAAAACCATCCACAATAATCTAGTAATAAAACCAAACTAAACAAGAAAATGTTAACAAGAAAAATATAGATAAACAATAGACAATATTTAATAAAAAACTTATAAAATACCTTTTTTAAAACATTCATACATAATAATTGAACAAAAACTTCTTCATCTTTTCCACTTCAGATTTTGATATCACAGAACAAATTCAACACCATATTATATTAATATTCTTTTTATTAATGTTTTCTAACAATTTCAAAATCTACGAAAACGTTTCACATATCAAATTTATCAAATAAGAATTAAAGAGAAGAAGTATTACATAATCATATAAAACACATGTGAATCACCACATCCCTTTAATTTCTTATGGAAAAATTCCTTATATTCAATAGTTTAATAAAAAATATCCACCCAATCAATTCATAGGAATAATTCATCCACTATTTTCACAAAATAGAAAGATAAATATTTCAAATCCTCTACCTAGATCGATGATTTATTGAATTCCAAACCAGAAGTAAATAAATACGGATCAAGCATTGGAAATATTTTTGGGAACTAATATTTGACCTAAAAATTTAAAAAATCAATAAACTATACATGAAATACTAACCAAACTAGAAGATACATGAACTATGAAACCTCTATAGAGAAAATAATGAAAGAGAATAGAATGGAAAGGAGGTGAGCGAAAGATGAATCAGTATAAATCAATCCACCAAAAAAGGTGGTTTAAATAATTATAGAGATGAATAGAATGTAATGTGGTATAGTTGGGGTAACATAGGGTTTGAGTTAATAGAATAAAATTTTATCCAATGGATTATAAACCACCCATTATTGGAGAGAAATTGATAGTCCATTACTATAGTGTTACAATGACCAATTTGGTTTTGATAAATTTTCAAAATGCATGATTTAAAATATCAATGTCTTAAAAATAGATGATCCCTCTTTTATAGATGGTAGTTTTGGGTATTTTAATAGGTTTAATAAAAACACAGTGAGATAGTTTCAAAAAATTATTAGTAATACCTTATCTTGAACTCTCTTACAGAACCCCCATGATGATGAGGAACCATGGTATCTATTTCCAATTATCACAAAAAAAGACCACTCTATATAAACCTCATATCCACAACATAACACACCCAAAATTACTAATATTAGAATTTATCCATCTCTTAATTCCTATATTGAAACCCTACAAACCCCATGTAAAATAAAAACACCATCAGGATGGAATGATGTCCCATAGATTGGAAGAACCAAGGAAATTGACCTCACTCTCCATGATTTGATAAATATTACTCATATAGTTATAATAAAAACTAAAAATGAGTAACATAAGGGTATTAATCCATAAATAAGGGTATTCTAATGATGTGTAAGAATATATATTTTCCTAAACATCCTCAAACCACATCCTAGTTCCACTACACATACAAATATGGGTGTTACACCTCTCCCCATTTTACAAAGGGACTCTACCATGGTCTCCTCATATACCACACACTATAAAATAGATCCACCATGGAGTGGAGATCCTTAATGAAAAATACACTCACCATAATATCCTTTTGTAATCTTGTATTCACCAACTCTTCAAAATGGCCCACTCACCAGGCTTAGAGCACCACCATGGCCTTAGAAAAGGCTACAAGCTCTTCAAAAAGGAATTTGTATACCCCATCATTCCAAAACTCCACCTCCCTATCATGAAAAACATTTATATTTCTTCTAGACCTAATTATTAACACCAAAAACACTCCATACTTACTCAATAATCAAGAATAAAAATTAAAGGGTTTAAGAAAATTCATTTCCTTAAATCAAATAACTCTTAAATTTTTAGGATCCACATAAATCAAAACAAAACACGCGAAGATAACAAATGATAATTAAACCAAACATCCTTAGGAGATATATCTCAAACGATGAAATTATAACTATTGTAAAATAAATTTGGTCTAAAGAATTATATTCTAAAAGATAATAAAATGAAATTAATAATTCCAACATCAACATGATCCGAGTGAAATCACATCCTAAAATATAAATGTTATGGAATATACCTTCCCAAAAAATGAAATGATTTAAATATACTACATAATAAACTCATGAAGAAAAATATATCTCAAATAACCACATTTCAATTTCAATGAATCACTAAAACTAATGGAAAATCTATTATGAAATTTCCACACTCAGTTAAAGAATTTTTCTGTAACACTAGGCCTTCTGTAATAGTGGAAATAAAAAAATAATGTGATATACCTCTCAAACAAATATTCCACAATCAACGGGGATCAACATAATAAAGTGTAAAATATGGAGACATTAATCACTCCTTCCAAAAAAAAATTACCTCATTCTCACTAATAATTGATCACTTATAAATTGATAAAATATTTTTTGGAAGTAATTTTTCAAAAACCAAATCATCTTAATAAACATATATTTTATTACCCCTTGAACTATTTCAAAAAATTTCATGTTTATATAGTATTTCAAAATCCTATTTTTGGTTTTATTTTAACCCAGCCAATGTTAAGTTATCCCACTCCTTTTAATAAAAAATATTAAATTTTTATGACCACTATAACAGAAATACAATGAGAATTTTTAAAAAATTAAAAATAACTATTAATGATAATTTAAAAGAACTAGTGATAAAATAAATAAAGTCACTAATTCTTGAAAACCCACACATAAATATTCAATACATATCACTTCATCTGAACTATCTGTGAAACCTAACCACCCTACTAAAAAATTCAATCACTTAAAAATGGAAAACCAACAATCATATATAACTAAAAATATTATTCCCTACTACATTAAAATAGAAATAGGTAAACAAAATAGACATATTAAACCCAAATCTACTCAATCTAGTTACTTGTTTTCATTCTCAATCTCTAGAAAATTTCCCAACTCATTACTTATCCCTATTGAAAGAACCATAACATGAGGCAATATCCTCAACCACATCATCATCCTAAACAAAACCCATCTCAATAACCTTATCACAAATTCCTCACCTCTAACCAAAAATTCAAAAAATAACTCTAAACTCTCTATTTAATCTTTTTCCATAGGGTAGAATCAAAACATTATAATTAAATGTCTTTATTAGCTATGTTTTCTAAAAACTAGTCCACTAAGGTTAAAAAGGCAATCTTGAAATTGGGAACATTGGATTCCCCTTGATGGATCTCAAATAGTTCCTTTCTAAATCCATCCATAAAAAACTAAGAATAAAACTCCTTTACAAGAAAAATATAAAGAATATTTTTAAAAAGATCATGTTCCATATGACTAAGATTCATCATCCACCAAAGCTAACCCACCCATTTGAGCAATCCCAATTCTATTGAAAATCCAAAATGAAATGATTCCCATAAAATTTGGATGGTAAAATCAAACACTTATAACATCTAATCAACCTCATGGTACAAGACTCCAATAAAGAACATATCACTTAAATATAGTAAAATGTATACAACACCTTATTACTTGACTTCTTTATTTACTTCTTGAGTATGACCCTAATATTATTCCTTAAAAATATTTCCTCATTCCAAAAATCCATATCAATATTTTGGATTCAAAATATTAAATCATTCAATATAAGTATATAAAATAAAAAAAATTATACAAAATTAAATCTTATAACCTATAATCATGAAGCTAAGTCATTGTTCCTAAAATTATATCATAATATTTCCAGTCAAAACCATCATTTCCACTAAAAATAAATGTATCCAGCAACTCTCATGTCTCAATCCATACAACCATCAAGAAATCAATCAAAAACCTATTCTTATCTTCTTAAATATTTTATATAATACAAGGATAACAGTAATTACAATTAGGGATGGTTTATCAATAATAATATAACAACGAATAATTTTATCAATTAAATTTCACATCTAACTATATAATTTTATTATATTTATTGATGTCGTATTATATAGAGCTCATGAAACACTTGATAAACCCCCAAAAATTATTATATTAATTTGAAAATTAAATTTATAAAAAATTGTATGGCTATAAGAAATGAAAATATTATAATGGGGTAAAAAATAAAAATAAGATAATTTTAATATGAAATTTAGGATATGGTCGATCCACCAGAATAATTACAGGCACGAATAACACTATAAAATGAAATGAAATATGTGTAATGAAATGTTCATTTTGAAAATTTAAATATATATAAACATGGGAGAAAATATAATTTCTGGGATATTTAATAAACATTAATGTATCTGTAGAAAGTATAGAATCCATAAGATCAGTAAAAATTTTACTGTTGGAATAGTAATCTAGAAATTGGAATAATAATATAATTGTTAACAATTGTAACTGAACTATTATAATATTATCCTCACTTATGGAAACGTTAAATAATATTTAGATATATTTTAAAACAAAAATATTTAATATTTTCCTCATGATAAATGTAAATAAATGTTTTAATAATGGTAAAATAATTGTTTTGTATACAATATAAATTTTTTAATTACACTTTTATTAAAAAAATAATGATTTAAAAGTATTTATATTTCCATAAAATGGGTTTATAAATATATATTATGTTTTATTAGTATGATAATATATATTTATGAGAACTTATTTAATTATTTCAAGTTTTAGAAAAATAATCTAGATAAAAATATGAATATTTTAAATAAATAAGAATTTTATTTAAAATGAAATTTATCATCTTTAGAAAATAATTTTCAAAAAAATGTTTATTTTTTTATTAGAAGAATTGAGATGTGTTCCAGGGGATTTTTTTGAATTTCCTCAAAATTTTGAAATTTTTTTTGAATAGTAAATATTAGAAAATATGATAACTTTCATTATAAGAAAAATAAATGCACAAATAATTCATGGAATATATAAGTGACCATTGGTTAGAACTCAAATACATAAATTAATATATATATATTTACAATTATAAACACTATTTTTAGTCTTGATTTAAAATAATAAACTAATTGATATTATATTCATACAACACCCCTCCATATCCCTTATAAATACCACCACTCACCACTCATTCTTCTCAAACCTTATATTCCATGTAAATTACGCAAAATATACCAAAACATAACCTCAAATATCTCCCTTGGGATCCTAAAATCCTTTTTCTAATAAAAATTACATTCCAAACTTCCTTAAGTGGAAGCCTAAAAGGAGTCGTCCAAAAGAGAAGGTAATTCCCGCAAATGAGCCTTTAAATTTCTCTTCCTCATAATAATCCCAAATAAACTCCATAACATGAGGAATAATAACTAAAATGTCTTGTGTATCCTATATTATTATTTTTTTAATGGAATATCTACTATGCATCCCTCCTATTACACTCAATTGATTCTAAAACGAAAATATTCTTCACAAGATGGTTAGTTCACCACCTCCATGAAAACATGCATTTTTTTGTCCACCTCCTCTATGGATTTTTAAAAAAATATTATAATGGATAAATATGATCAATATAAGTATAATATAACATATTTAACCTAATATAATATTTTAATAATCATTTAATTAAAAAATGGAATCTAGAACATGATGATCAGTAAAACCGTCCAAATAAACTAACCATGTAACATTAACATTTATAATTAATGAATCATCCTAATATAGAAACACATATGAATATCTATGACCATTTAAATTTATATATTTAAATTATTATTATTCAATTTCTCTTATATATGTTTATTTCTATTTGATAATAACTTCAATAATTATCCACCTGTGATCTGGCCATAGATCCATGAAATGAACACCCCCAGAACAAAAAAATTAAGGATTATATCTAATTTAAATAGTTGTAAATTAAAATAATATAACTATAGTAAATAAAATATAGATTTAAAAGTTTCTTAGTTAAGTGATTAATTTATCTTATTTAATTATTCAGAAAATATAGTGCATGTTCATAATGATTATGGAACCCAAGAAAAGGTATCTCTCTGAACCACCTTATTTTATTTGGGTTATGATTTTATATTTTCCCCTACATTATCTCTATATTATTATTTATTAATTATTATATATTATATATATATAACCTGAAAATATATATAAACCTATTTTAATTCAGTTTTTCTTGATTGGGATATATATTTTTTAAAGGTTCCCTTCACAATTTTAAGTGGTAAGAATCCCAAAATAAAGGAAACTTATTTATTTCTTATCAATTTTGATGTATGATGACTTAAAAAGTTTCAAATCACCCATGGTTTCTAAATTTTCCCATTTTATTATATAAAAAAAAATTTATTTCATTTATTCTTTTCAGAAAATTATTATTCTCTAATACTATTTAATGATTATTTATTGTTTTTTATAAAATGTATCTTAACGGAATATTTCTCAAATTATTTCAAAACTAAATTTTATGTATTTAATTCAACATGAATAATTTTATAATCCTAAGATAATTTATTAATTTATGAATTTCGATGAATTTTTTATTAAATTGTTTCATGAAAATAATTTTGGAATGAAATTTGGCTATGTTGTAAGAAAATATTATGTAACCCATTTTCTTTCCTTGGGTTTCTTATACCTATTAATTATGTATTCTTTTCCTTACTTGGGGAAAATATATATTTATACATTTTGTGATTATTTTACCAAAATTTAACTCCAATTCATTGAGTAATTTTTATTTCTCCTATGATGAAATCTATGGGATTAGAGACTAAACCTAATTCATGATGGTACTCTATCCACTATGTGATTTTTTACTTTGAAGTAATCCTTGACTTATTCTTGTGTAATGTTTTATGTCACTACTGTATTCCTATGATTATATGGTATTATTATTCTATGCTTCCTATGAAATTATCCTATATAATTATTCTTAAATATTTTTTTATTACAATATGTTATGCATTTGACTCATATGTTATGCTTATTCATCATTTTTATTCCAATACTATGATTTATATCACACCCATTTTATTTATTAATTACCCAGGTAATACTATTATATTTTAATAGATAAAATAAATTCAATATCCCTTTGTGGTGGTTTAAATAAATCCATTTTATTTTAGTATCACTCTAATGTATTATGAAACAACAAATCAAAATAAACTAGGCCTCCCAGTCTTTTGGTCATTTTTATTGGATATTTATGTTAAAAAACATGTTATATTAGGTGTATTAGACTTGGGTTTCTATAAATACAATGCATGGGAAAAAAATTCTATTTAATAAATTCAACCACTTTAAGAATTATAAAAATGATCAATAAATACATTAGATTAAAACATGAAAAAATTTCCTTGAAACACGCACATTTATATATTTACTAATTCAGCACATTTTCACATTGAAACATCCTTTTTCAAAAACCACATAAATGAAAATTCATTAAAATTTATGTAAAATAATATTTCAATGAAACCCCTTTGTAAAATATTCCAAATACATTCTTCAATACCACATTTAAAATCAACACCGAATTTATAAAAAATAAATCTTAAATTTACTAAATAAACTATATTACCAATAAGACCATGATTATTTAATCAAAAAAGTTGACATTCCTAAGAATAAATACCCACAATACCAAATAAAAATGGGAAAATTCTAAAAACAAGATTCCCCAAAAAAAATCTTCCATTAACATTTATTTACCAATTTGAAAAACTCACTTACCAAATAATTTTACCTATTTCACTTATATTGTGTAACATGATATCAATATTTCAAAAAATATGGAATTAAAATTTATCATCCTTTCCTTTATAATAATTTATAACCCCATGAAACTTAAAATATATTAAACATGATGACTTTTATACCATATATATTATTATTCTATACAAAAATCACATGTCTCAAAATAAATTAGATTAAGTAATTTAATATTATCTATAAGTTAAATAATACAATCCCAACATTATCTTTTTCAAAACAATAATAACTTTTCTTACTTCAAAACTATGAAAATATAGATTAATTAATATAATTTTATATCAACATGATGTTGAAAATATTGATCTTATCTAATTAAATGGTCTCTTTGGTTACTACCGTATTAATAATCATCAAGAATGCACCATGTAAATTTATCAAATGATATATTTTAGGAAAAATCTCAAAGATCATAAAGTTAATATAAAACATTTTTAGGTTTCAACTACAATTTACTTTATGTTAATATTATAGATAATTATATTTTAAAATGGATACTATATTTACATCTTTTTAACTGTATAATCACATGAAATCACTAAAACTTTAACATAAATAGTTTGACCATATATAAAGATAAATGAAAATAAGAAGTCACATATAACACATGAAAAAAATGATAAATATTAATATATTGACATTATAGAATCAATATCAATGAGGAAGAAAATAATACCCCTCCTCACATATCCTTATAACCTAAACATAACTCACCATTATGAAGGAATCATTAAGGCCGAACCATTGAATTTTTTTAAATATCATTTTAACTCTTCCCCTATAATTATCACAACTCAAACACATATGAATACAAGAATGATACATGTTCTTCTCCTAGTTATCCACCCCAAAAATATTATTATCTCAACTATGTTTTGAATAATATTAAGTTCTATAATTTATATCATAGAGTACCAAATCATTTTTGTCCTAGACATCCCTCATGCTACATCGCACACTATGTTTGACTACTGTTATTTCCATACCAAATCCATGAAATTTAATTAGTTCCTAACTATAATTCAATCATAAATGTGATCAAAATCATTGATAAAAAAATTTCATTCTCCTCCCCCTATCAGAATCATTACATGGAACATGGTAAATATTATAATTACCCTTGAATCTCAAACCCAATAAGAAACAATTTGGAGACAATAACCATTGGTAAATACATTCAAATAACAGTATTTATACTCATAATCTGAGTAAATTATAATGAAATCCTTAATAATTTCTATAATATAAATTAAATACAACATCATAGTATACTGTTAAATTTCAAATAAAAAATATATCTCTAAAATAGAATACCAAAAGGGAAATTCTATAGTAGAAACACTAATAGAAGCTCTAATTTTTGATCTATTAATGTGATAAGTGTGTTTCATCAATATATTTTAGAGTATCTTAGTATATTAATTTGTAAATTTATTTTTATAATCATTTCAAATTTTGATAAATTGTATTTTTTATGTTTTATTGAAACTGACAACATATTTATGAAAAAATAATGAAAATAGGTGAATTTATGAGCTAAAGGACCCTTCGCGCGTCTAGCCTCACTCGTCGCACGACACCAGATTGTTGAAGATGAAGTGGAGTTGGAAAAATGGTGCTGAATTATTACACATTGTTATATTCAATTACATTTCTTGACTTCATCAAGAGATGTAGCATCATCTATACAGTTCCTAAGGACAACAAAATACACTTCATGTATTTCAATTACACGTCAGGAATTCACCAAGAAAATTTTATGTCTGAATTCATGGAATTCGTTGAAACTATAGAAAACAAGAGATTACATGATGTGTAATTAATTTACATTTTATGAAGTCATGAGGAATCTAGAAATTAAATGTTTCACGACATAGGGTTTGACCTGTTTGGTTATAAAATGACCCATCATCCACCCAAAAAAGGGGTCTACAACTGGAGAAGGAGAGAGATGGCGATGGATGACTACCAAATGATGTAGTGACGATCTGGAGCCTTTCTTCACCACTATTATTAACCTGCATTCTTCCTTGGGTATCCATGCTTCTCATTCTCATCATGAGTGACAAGTTTTATTTGTGTTGGGGGATGGTATTGTAAGTGGATGTGAGGTTTTTGATTATTTATATTTCTTATTATTCTTTTTTATTTTTGTAAAATTCTTTATCAATTATAATTAATTATATATTCATATTTCATGACCATTTTTTAATTCTGAGGATCATTGTTTTATTAAACAAATTGATTGGTCTATTTTGTGTATGACCACTATTCAATCTAGGTCAGTTGTTTGTAAACAAGGTTTTGGGTGGCCTATCTCTATGATTTAACCTATTATATGTCCATTCCGAAGGTGAAATCAAATGTTTAGGGCAGGATACCCAAACCATGGATACCTGTTGACCCAATTATGACACCCAACATAAATAAATAAATTATCAATTTAATCCCTGGTGAAAAAACCTAAAAAAAATCTTTAACCCTGGTATGCCTCTTCTCTTGATTTCAACCCCATCCTTTACTGGTATATTTAACTTTTTTCCCAACAAATCAATCAATTTTAGTTTTAGTTTATTTCATTAATATGGAACATACAGATCATTCATGTCGGTTTGACACTAAGTCTTTCCATGTAATATACCTATAGTTAGGTTTCCTTTATTTAATAAATTATTTAATTTTTTTAGCCCTGTAAGAATTAATGATGCCACGCAGGCTGCCAAAATTTTTGGCATCGTTTCAAATAGTGAGTTTCAAACCCATAGGGATGATCTGTATGTTCTAAATTAAATAAGTAAACTAAAGTTTAATTTTTTTCTTTTTGAGAAAAGATAAATATAATATCAAATGTTGGGGTTGAAATAAAGAGATGAGGCATGTCATGATCATTGATTGTTATGTTTTTGCACAAGGTATTCGATTGATAATTGATTTATTCAGGTTTGGTGTTTGAATTGGGTCACCATGGATCTTTATTCTGGGTATCATACCCTAATCATGTGATTGTGTCTTTCTAATGGTCATCTACTATTTTTAATGAAATATATTTTCAACCTACAAACTTGTTTAAACATAACCAACCTAGACTGCATAATTTTCATACACAAAATATTGAAATCAATTTTTGAAATAAAATAATGATCCTCATAACAAACAAATGGTCATGAAATACAAATAGTGAATGAATTGGAATTTATAAAAAATTTATAAACAATCCAAAACAAGAATAATAAATAGAATTAATATCTAACATCACATCCCCTTACAATCAAATCACCCAGAATAACAAAAATTACTCACTCATGATATAAACGAGTTGTATGAATACCTAAGGATAAAATGGAGGTGAAGAACAGTGGTAAAGAAGGGATTTAGATCTTCACTTTGTTATCTAGAAGTCGTCTCTCGGTTTCTCTCTCCTTCTCTAATCAGGGATTTATTTTATAGGCTGTTGGGGAGTTATTTTATAACAAAACACATTAAAATCCTTGGTCATGACCAATTAATTTTTCGAATTCATAACGGCAATAAAATGTTTAAATGAATTTCATGTACTTTAAGCTCTTTATTTTCACATGTTTGAAGTATTCCATGGATTTCAGTATAAAAATTTCATGGTTAATTCATGATGTTTAATTGAAATACATGATGTGTATTTTTTTTCTCATGACTTGTCCAGATTTCAAGGATTCTCGTTATAAATTATTATCATGTAATTGAATTACTAGATGTGTAATCATTCTATCATAGTTTTCTAGCTCTGCTACATCCTCAAAAATCTGGTGTCATTCCATGAGTGAAGATTGTGGCATGAAGGTTCCTTTGAACATAAATTCACTCATTTTCATTCATTTCTCATAAATATATTGTTTCCTTCCATAAAACAAAAAACTAGTCATTTCGCTCAAAAATTGGAATGAGTGTTCAACAAAATACAAAAATAAATATACTAAAACACTCTTAAATGTATCCATGAAATACACTTATAATAATTTCTAGTTCAATCCATGAATTCCTCCTAGAATCCTAAAAATTTGATATATATATATATATGAGTTATTATTCATGTATTCCTAGTAGTGTATTCCTCAATACCTATCATGTAAATATAGAAGAAGAATACTAACACCTATAAAAATAAATATCATAACAAATTCACTCCCATACTACCTCACATATCATCCATCCTCACTAAATTTCACTCACTCAATATCACGTCCATATATAGTATCATAGTGTCAAAAATCATATCAAGAAGGAACCTTGGAATCAATTTTCCATGGGTTTTTCACCCTCAAACCCCATAAAAAATATAATTCTTATATACTTTCCATAAAACCATACACCCACAACTCATATAATAACCATAACTATATCATCCATACCACATAATACATACCACATGATACCATATATCATATACAATATCATTACCACATATCACAACATCTTATCAGCATAGTTCGTTACCCCATAATTGTAGGTCATCATGAATATGATTGAAATCAACCTTATTTTCTCATCATACCATGAATGAACCCTACCCTATTTCACATTAACAACCACATTATCATCCCATACTCATCATATCATCATTTCATTAGGGGATCTCTAAATTATTTTTATCATAGCATGTGTGTCATAACATTATTCCATTATATTCAATACTATTCTCAAAAGGTAGAGTATAAAAGAGGGAGTAGTGATTCATTTATTCCCTTTCCAACACAGATGTATATCCGAAGAAAATAAACTAAAAAACATGTGTGCATGATTAAAGTGTTCTAAGATAGATTGGATATATTGAAAATCACAAGAAAATATAACATATATCTACACAGATTGGCCCAACCTAAGGTATTATAAAATAACACTAAAAAGTTTAAATAATAACCAATTTTCTACCATTATCATACTCTAACAATACAAACCACAAATAAGCCATAAAAACCCCGCCTTTAGAATAAATATCCAAAAAAACATTCACAATTTTCTATCCAGTCACATCCTTTATCCATTTCTATATTTATCATTTTACTAGCTACATTTAAATAATTATGGAATTCATTATTAAATATTAATTATTATACCACTAATTAATCATAACCCATGTTAATCCCATCTATTTAAAACCCTATTTAATAAAAAATAATTCATTAATATCTATTATTATTAAATTTAATATGATACCCAATATGATAATCATTAACACAATAACAATTCATGTTTCCAGTTACCTACAATACAACCACAAAAAAATAACCAACCATTGTATAAAACACCTAATAATTCATACCAATATCCAAAAAAAGAAGCAACAAAATCTCCTCCTCCTTCCAAATAACTAGTTATTCCACTTTTTTTAAACCATAGAGCATCTCATCCTACAGCGCCACAAAAATAACAAAAAAAAATTCCTAAAAAATAGGGTTAATTTTTTGAAACACCCACTACACAACCCATAAAGACACTAAAAAACTATTCATATGAGTATGTTACAAAAAAACACAACATTCACAAATATATATAGATGTCTACCTATAATAAACAATATCCAATTTTAACAAAAAAACACTTATAGAGTCCCCAATTTTAAGCACAGCTATATATTAATTCCAAATTTATTACATGAGATTCATAGAATAGCATGTGGGTTTCAAACAACTAATTCATTACCATATTTTAGTAGCCATCCTTTTATGAAATTTTACCCAAAAAATTCTACTATGATAAAAAATATTTACACAGTATCAATATTTAACATCTTGTAATCATAATAAATATTAAATAATCATGTAACACTAATGTGAATCACCCATTCACTGGAATTTCACTTGAATTGATTCTATATCATTATTAGGATAATCCCTACCATCAACTGAAAACACAAAAATTAATTATACTTTACAAATATTGACAATATTTAATGTGATAAATCATAAATACCCATCCATGATTGAGGATTTTACAAAAAAACAAGAATAGGAGATCTAAGGATCAAAAAGGATGAAAATTGATTAGAAATACCTTGATATCTTACCAAAATGACTATAATTTTACCATAATTTAAATACTAATCAAAAAAATTCCCTAATTCAACTATAATGAATAATAGAGTGATTTAAAATAGAAATAAAAGGAGGAGATGGTACCTTAGATCAAAAGATATCAATCCCCCATGAATTAAGAGGTTTAAATAATTGAAGAGTTGACAATAAAGACCCAAAGAAGTCTTGGAGTCGGAAGTGGTTCTTTGGAAATGAATAAAATTCTATACAAATTATACTTTACCCTATTTTTATAGAGAAAATAATACTGGCCATCAGCATGACATGGATAAATCTAAAACAGACATGAATCCCTCTATCAAATTGTTATTTAAAATAAAAGGTATTCAAATTAACTAATATTTATTCCCCTTTTGGATGTTTTTTCCTATTTTATAATAGGGTGACCACAACCTGACATGATGGTACCACAAATGTCTATGAAGACCTAATCTTCTACTCCTTTTATGAACCAGTACTGCTTAGAGGGACCACCAATATCATTTCAATGGCACTAATAAAATCCTATCTTATAGAAGAATCATTATACCCCTGAAATAAAACCACCATAGTTACTAAATAACTAACTTATACCTCCAAATTTTCCCATATAACGTAAATATACACACCACTCTCACCAAAATGACCATCAACATTGTGTAATAACACCTAGAAAGGAAAAAAACAAGGAACCTAACCTCTCTCTCCATGTCATGAAAGACAAACCTTAAACAATGATTAAAAAAATTAAATGGAAATATGTAATGATATTAATATATATTTAAGGGCGTCATTTTAATATGTAATGGTTTATACATTACAATATATTCTCACACCCCAGAATGACACCAACAAGAACACCAACAAGAATAATAAAAATATATTAGATTTATATAGATGCCCCATCATGATCTCATTAGGCATCCAACTATATAAAATAACTTCACCACGGTTTAGAAAATTAAGAATTAAATGAAACTCACCAAAATGATTTTTTTCAAATACTAGAATCACCAACTCTTTAACATGTCTAAGTCATTATGAATACAACACCACCACAACATCAAAGGCTGACATATCCTCTATAATTTTTTTTAATCCCCATCATTCAAAAACTAAACCTATCATATTTGAACCACCTTCAAACATCATCCTAACCTATATAATACCTACAAACATTATTTAGACTCACTTTCCACATGAGAAAATAAATGGGGTTCTGGAAAATCTAGTCCCTTACATGGTGGAATATCCAAATTTATATTTTGATGTTATTCAAGAGTTTTTTTTATAATATTTGAATTATTTTTAAACATGTTTTAATAAGTGGTGAACTTTTTATAAATTCAAAAATTATGTAGTTGGAATATTATTCTGGGAAATATATGTTCTTATAAATATTATATCATTGAAAACTATATGTTTATATTTTTTTATGCTATTTTCCAATACTTAATATTGAATTATGTCTGTTATAGGAAGAGTTAGAGGAATATTATTATCTAAACTATTCATGGGATATATGATAACACATATTATATTATCCATTATTTTATATTAAAATATATCAAACATAAAGCAATTATTTTTTTTGATATTTATGTATTAGAATGAATTTTTATTAAATTAAAAATTTATAAACAAATTATTATATAATTTCATTATATATCATAGGTGTTTTGTAGTTCCTGTATCAGTGGGTGATCACTGAGAAGGGGAGGTTGATTCAGTGATCACTTTATTTATTGAATTATTCTTATAAATAAACCCATGAAATTTGTTAGAGTTATTATAACACTCTAATATATATCTCAAATTCACCTCGTATATAGTAAATATAAAGAGAGAGATCAACATGTGATATTTAAAATCACTATCAAATGTGACATACTCCATGGAATGTTGGTTATACCCCCCAACATAGCTTCTCCATTGACTTCAATTGTATTAGGACAAACCCCCCCCCCCCCCCCCACTAATCATGAACATCAGAAACTATTTATACCCCCTAGTTACAAATTTCGTTAATGATTAGTTATACCTCCCATTCACAAGAACCGAGTGGCTGGTTATACCCACCAACAACAAGATCCTTCTTTACTGTCAATCCAATACAGAAATATCTTCTTCATTTGATGGTATTCGTCCACAAGTATGTTAGACAACCATTATATGTGTACAAATACTTCAATATCTTTATTATATTGCTAAAATTTTCATTAATCTCAATACATATTCCTAGTCATGAAGACCTAGATATAAAAAAATATTAAACATTTTCTATAAATAATCTGCAAAAAAATCAATTTGGTAATATTCCATCTTGGTTTATTATACCACTTAGTCCATTTCACCTTTGTCTAATACTCCTTCTATCTAATGAAATTTTACTTAATACACCTCAGTCTGATTTACATCGATCTAATACTCTATATGATGCACCTTAATAAAATTAATTTTTGGATCACCTAAGTATGATAGTTCTATATCCTATTATATACTCATCCTTTGGTTGTTTTGTCATTATTTTTCTAGTAATTCTTTTATCTGGACCATCTCTATATAGGATCGATATCGAGATATCTTCCATATGATCTTCTCTTCTCAATATAAGTATGGTCATTGTCTGTAACATATAATACTTCCTCTCAAGATCAATATAAAACAATATCTGAGTGAGATATCCTACTTTTATAGTCATATCTTCCTATTAAAATTAAGGTAAAATATGGGATAAAAATCTAATCTTCCATCTCAAATCAAAGTCCATTTGACTAAAATTAATTATACAAAACCAATCAAAGCCAATATTCTTCATCAATGTTTCCTCAAATCTTGGTGTAAAATAAATCTTCAAAACTTCTTTAATTATCATCTAGATTTGAGAAAATTAAAATTATAGATCAAAATCCTCATAATTTCCAACCTAAAATTTAATTTTTAAATAACCCTAAACAATTTTCTTGTGTACAAACTTCTTTGTTGAATCTGATATATATGATAAATTCACATTTCTATGTTAGGTACATATGCACATTATTTATCTAATAAACTATAAAAGATCTTTAGTTTTCTCTATAATAAGTTCTATATCTCATAGATCCATGAATATTTATCTTGATAAAAAAATTCTTCACTTGGAACTTTGTAGAAACCTTCTCTATATGGTACTCCAAGCTTTCTATATCTAGAACAATATAAGACATTCTTATGTCTAATCATCTTTTTCCAAACAACTCGGTTAGTTAAACTAATTTTGGAAAAAAATTAGTTGTTACCATTCTATGGATTAAAAAATGTTTTTCTAGTTATCATCTATTTGATTATCTCTCAAAATACTTTTTAGTATTTTATGTCTAAGGATTTTCTAAAGAAACTTTAAAATTTTCATTTATGTTTAATGTAATTGTATTCATCTAATAATAACATCAATGATAAAACTTCATATAGCTACAAGTACAAGACATTATATCTCTAATGTTCCATAGCTTCATCAGTTTTGAATCTTAAAGAATGAACCCAGCATGAAACCTGAGATATTTTTATAATAATTATTTTGATACATTAAGAAATAACACAATATTTTCTGAACAAATAATGTTTCTCTAAACTAGTCAATATATATTCTCTATAATTTCAGTAAGAACTTATCCAAAAAACACATATTGTTATATTGAAAAAAAAATCAACAAAAACTATTTATAAAAATTGAATCCCTTTGTGTTTACTCATAATATTCTGACACTTTCTATGTCAATATGTTTTCTTAATTCATTCCAACCCTAAAATTTTGTGAATTTCCATTATCCACCTTAATAAAAATAAATTAAAAAGGGAATAATAAGGCTCATCCCAAATAATATTCTTTCATCACAACATCCTGATAAATTTCATCAATAGATGAATAATATCACATGAATCTATAAACAATGATACTTTATTTACACAACTCCAATTATACATAGTTATTCCCAACTTATAAAATAAGAGTGCATAATCAGGGTGATCAATGTTATCTATAACACTTATTTTATGTAATACTTTACCCAAGATTATTAATTAATCTTGAAATTAGAGGATATCTGAGATTGTTTATTAAGATAAAACTTATAAACATCATAAAAATACCAAAAAAAATTATTCATGTTTATAAACACAACCCCCTTCGTATTCTATATAACTTAGAAATAACCAATTTCCTTGAATATCAGTTTGATATAACTAAGGAAATTATGATAATAATTCCTCATGTTCATTATTTATTCCCCTAAAGTGCTACACAATATCCTTCATCATGATTATCATAATGTTACATGATGGATATATATTATTTCTATAAAACTATTATAGTACTAAGCTGAAACGTCTCTTTTTCTCCATTCATTCTCTATGAGTTAGTTTTAATGAACAAGAATAGATATAATGATGAAAAACCATAATTTTCCTTGGAAGTAACATTATTACTAATAGTATTATCTTAGAATATACTTGTTCATCTTCTTCATATAATTAGCATGGCTTTTTATTTCTTACTTAAAATCAATAAAAAACAATATTTTAATGGATTTATACACATCTATTGAATAATCAAATGAATTTTTCATATTCCCTTAATTATTTTAAAATATATTCATTCCTTTGAGTTTCAAACATCATCTTCATGAATTCTTATTGGGCTGATAAAATAGACCTATTTACCTTTGTTTCATAAGAATACTTCTAAAACCTTTTAATTTTATTCTAAATATTTAAACCAAAATTTGTAGATAGCTTATAACTAACTTTATTCTCATATTTTATGACTTGTCTCATCCCATTTTCCCTAATTGTATTTTTTTTCTTCCTATATCATTTTATCATAGGATAATAAAGATGAAAAAATAAAAAAACACACTTTCTTTTCTTTCTAGACTTCCGTAAGTTTCTCACATTACTCATATAAAGCATTATCATGTTTCACCTCTGTTCTTTCCTTTATTTCTTATTGTTATATATTGAATGGTTTTTTCTTATCATGTTATCAAAGCTCCCTCATAATTCATACCTCTTTCCAATTAGATTGATTTTATACTATTATGAGAATTTTTTTTCTATAATATTCCACAACACATGTAATGACATATGAATCATAATCGTTTAGAATGATAGTATATTATCCATAAATTTTCTAGATTTTTCTCTTTACAAACTATAACAGAATTTTTTGGGGTGGATATTTTATAATTATCCCACACTTAATTAATAGAATATAGTTTCTCACTAATATTATTTGTCCTATATTATAAAATTTTATCCATCATAACTTAATTATCATTAAAGGATGATGTGTCTTTATATTGTTTCAGGAAAGAATAAACATACCACTAGGGTCCCTTATCTTCACCAGTTCAAGAAGATTCACCTTTAACCTCAGCTAATTCAATGAATTATTCTCTTATTTTCCATACCTTATTTTTTATCTAAGACACAATTATTTTTTCAAAGATAAATATTTCTATTTCTCACCCAATCATTCTCAATTTGTCTTACCATAATTTAAAATTCAACAGAAAATAGTCTTTTATTATTAAATTTATCATCAAATTTGGTTTTCTTCATTATTAGGGGTCATATAATTGATATCTTGTACGAATGTGTTGGTCATAGGCTTATATTTTTTGGGGATATGGTGGTCATAGGATTAAAATATTTGGGTTAAAGGTTTAGATATTTTTAAGTAGAGTGTGTTTCTTCAGGGGAATAAGTTCAAAATTCTAGACTTTTATCTCTTAGGGGGAGAAGTATATGAATCCATACTAGAATATCAGGATTGAGACTCATTGATGTATCATGCATACTCTATTATATGTTAGGTAACAAAACATGCATATTTTGATGTTATAGTTTAAGGTCTTGTAATTGGACTAGTATATGAAATTTAATATTGTTCGGTAAGGAAATTTGTGTCACAAATGGTGACACGATCAAAGGATGATGTGGGGATTACATGAATGGGCTCCTAGTATACTACTATTATATGACTGGGGATTATTCCAGGAAGATACCCTATTGTGGGGGTGTCATCACTTATGAGTCATACATGGGGAACCCTATGTTAATCACCTAGGGTGAGGCTAAAATTTAATATCATCTATTGGAGATGTTGTCCATTAAATTAAATTCATATAACTAAGACTTGGTTTCGATATAGTTTAATTTATTACAGCCCAGATTTTTTGGTCACTTTAACCCAAGGGAGACTATTTCAATGTATAAGTGGATTTTATGATATTTTCCTTCATAAATGGAAAAAATGGAAGGTGTTTCCTATAATGATTCCACCTTCAGGGCTTACCTATCTTTTGAGTTGGTTCTTTTTTATAGAACAATCTATAAACACTTCCTTGTTTGGTAGACATTTCTGGATCCTAATATTATGGTTCATAGGATTGGGAGAAGTAATTTTTTAAACATTATATACCATTATTGGATAAAAGGGACAAGGAAAAAGTTTTTATGATACCAATTGTGAATGTGATCAAAGCACAAGTGAACTCAGTTTGAGTTTGTTTGGAGTACCTGAGCACTCAACTTGCATAAAATTTTTTGTAGGAAGGAATAATTATGTCATGGACTTGGATTTTTTTCCCACAACATATGAGTTTCACATGAATTAAATTTTGAATTTCATCAAATCTATCTCAATTACAATTCATGGATAATGGGGGTAAAGGTGCATGCAAATTTTGGGGTCCTGTGAATAATGGGATTTCTCATAGGTAAATTATCTTAGGAAAACCCACCTAGACATTACGGTAAGTTACATGTGATAATATAAAACTTTATATGAGGTAATTTGTGCCATATGTGAGGTATTTCGCATATGTTCTCTACTAGTGAGAATCTATATGAGGCTCGAGTTGTGTGTTGTAGTGAAAGAAATGGTTTCATGAATGAGAGATCGATGATTAAACACTGATATATCTATCCCCAAAAATTATGTAATTATTCTCTATTTATATTCAAAATATATTTTTTTCATTCATATTCACACCATTAATAGTTATTTGAAACATGTGGTTGGTTTATGAAACTCCAGGTTTTGAAATTCTCATGCCTTTTTTAATATAGGGTGATCGTGTAGGGTAGTGATTAATTGTTTCCTTTATTATGAAACTCTCAATCATTTTTGTACCCTCATGGAGATTTTTTTACCACATTTTCCTTTTTTTTAGGGAATTTGTGTCATTTATTTAATTTTGAACAAGGAAAATCACCTTTCTCAAAAAATGAGTTGTGTACCAATCTTATGAATTGTACACACTTGTAAAAACTCTCATGTCACCATCCTATTACTAGAATATCTATACCCTGAGTAGATTATTTCCCTTATTTTATGAAAAACATGTGTTATAGAACATTTAGAACATTTTTAGGGGAAAAATTTACTCCCTTTGGAATTTGAACTGATGTGGAATTGTAAGGTTCAGTCCCAATGAAAATTCCAACTAGTCCTAATGATTCATAAATTAGAACTACCCCAATAACTATATAGTAGTGTTCCTAAAAAATATATATATAAGAATATGGTGGAAATATTTATTAGTAAATAAACACTAGTTGTTTTGAAAGTGGTGGAATAATATCTATATTATAGATACACCTAATCGAATTTCTATAAATATATATTTAATAATTGGTTACGTATAGAATATTAAATTATCAAGTTCATTTTAAAAAAACAAGTAAGCCTGGGTTCAAAACATTATATCCTCATGTTAGAGGATTTTATTGATTATGAGGCATATTATTATTATAATTTTATTTTTTGTAAAATATATTTCCATATCTTAAATTCTAATATATGGAACTAAAAAACACCATAATGGTTTTCTTTTAAAATATATAAAATCCTTTAGTTTTAATTTACATTATGATATATTTAAATCCATCCATGTCTTCATTTATTCATTACCCTATGATAATATCTTGTATTTTTATTTTTCCACGAATCATGTATGATATTTTATTTATTTCTAAATTGTTCAAAATATTTTTAAAAAATATATATATTAATAATCTTCAAACCTCAGTTTAAATTTGATTTAACTAACATAAATCACATGAGTTTTCATTATTATCACATTTATTAATATTTATTTCTTCTTATTTTAAATATTAAATTGTATTAATTAATTTCTTCTGAATTTTTTTAAATCTTGATTAATTTTAAAATTACATATAAAAATAAATTTAAAATAAAACTATCTATTTTGTAATTAAATGCACATAGATTATATACATGTTTTTGCCTACATAATAATGAATCATGTGGTGTCCTGGTTAAAATATTTTTGGTAGATTTAGAATGAATTGGAATCAATATATGATGAATAGTGGGGTTTAATTTTTTATATAAGAATATTGTAAGTTAATGATATATTTCTAAGGAGAAACATTGGTATCATTAAAATCCATGTATGAATAAATGGGTCATAAATAAAACTTTGTAAGAATAAGAAGAGTACTAGATCTCATAATAATAACCCAGTTTTTTAAACTGGGAGGTTTTATGTTGTACAATATTACAATCACTTAATGTTGCTGTTCTGGAATTTCATAAGGTTTAATGTTCAATAATTTACTATTTTTGAGAAGGATGTTTGATTTTTAGAATTTAGGTATGATTTTTTTATTAAAGATAATGTTTATATGTAGATCAAATATTATGTTTTTGGTGTGTGAAGGAACAAACCATAGTGCATGAATAAGGCTCATTAAATCTTTGAAGTTTAAAAAAATTGGAAGCCTCCTAGAGAATTATCACATTGATACAAAGTTAATTCATGTCTATTAAAATGTGGAAAAGTCAGGAGTACTCCCCATATACATCAGAGTATCATTGGATGAAGTGAGAAATTTTAAAAAATGGAAAAATATTACATATAAGGGAGTATATACATATGGTTCTAGAGTTGTTAAAAAAATAAAAGTGAAAATATCATATACAAGAGAGTATATACATTAAAGTTACCTAAAAATATGTAAATGTATATGGATCACTTAGATGAACTGAGACGCAAGTATAAGTCATGTCTTGCATGTATAATACATTAGTATTTTCCATCCATACATATATTTATATACAATTATACTAGGATAATGAAAATAAATATCACCTCATGACCCATAGAATCATTTATCAACATTTATATCCATGGGAGTGTGGATGAGATTTCATGAATCCCTTTATATCATAAGGAATAAATATCATACACTGAGTGTATTTTCTAAGAAAATAGAGAAGTGATGAAATAAAATAGACTACAAAAAAGTATATCCAAAAAATATATAATAGTAACTATACCATGGAATCTCATATATAAAGTTTATTATATATCAAAAAATATGATGGATAAATGAGGCCAATTGAGGTTTAAGATACAGTGTACATTATAATATATGACTGAAAATACTTCCATAAGTGAATGTTTTCATGTTTTAAGAAGAATCTCATATAGAGAATAAGCATTAGTGGTTTTTAGTGGTTTTTGTATTTGGTCATTTATAATATATAGAAGAATATAATACCAAAATAGGATTATTGATCAATAATATCTACAATTTGGCCACTCCAAGACATAAATATGACATCAATATAAAAATGGGTGTGAAAAGAAATTTTGACCATAAAGGAAGGAAGGTTTTGATATTAAAGATTCGGGATGTTTCTCAACATAAATTAATATTATTTCATGAATATATATATAACAACATGATGATACTATCTATTTAAGAATAAATAAAAGAAGAACCAAATTATCACTCCCTGATGAATATTACCCTGTTAATATATGGATTTAAATAATTGGACGTTCAATGAGTAGAATTATTACATTTTAATTTGAAATTAACATTATCTAAATTAAATTGTAGGGAGATAGTCTGAATATATATAAATGGAAGGGTTTATAAAATAAATATAAATTTTGAAAACATAATATATTATTATAAAGTTCTAGGAAGGGAGAAGGAAAATAATACAGGTTGTTTCCAATGAGATCTTAATTAAATATCAGAATTATAGAGGATTTGGTTGTTGTTGGATTGTTTTCTATCATATATCGGGTATATAATTGTTGAGTTTCAATGATAATATTTTATGATCCGTAATTGGATAATTAAAATACTATACTTATTATATATGAAGTTTTTTTTGTTGAGATCAGGCCACCTAGAACTATGGGTCAGTTAGGCCTTTGGGCCACCCCAAGGCTTTTGGGCCACCTCAAGGCCTTCGGTCCACCTTAAGTGCATATGAAAACCATAAAACCTACCAAGGAACAAACTTCCGAAAGAGGATGAGCAATGATATTTTCCCATATAAGAAGTTAAACCGATTTAATGAATGAGAAGGTATGGAACCGTCCATTGGGACAATCCAGTGCATGCACAGGAAAGCCTAGTTGAATAACCATGCGAAGGTGGAGAGATGATTTCACGGTGAAGATGATGGGGTGGAGCAGTTCCAAGTAGTTAGTCTGGGTTATATTTAATGTTTGAAGACTGTGGTCAATGAATTCTTCTAAGACCTATGGTCCATGTAATACTTACGCATATGGGCCTTGTAAGGGTTCCACCTCACCCCTTCATAGGTAGATTATCAAAATCAATAAATGAATGAATACCGTCAGGACATTAGAGAAGTAAAATATATGGACTTGTAATTTGGGAATAGTTCATGGTAAAAATTGGATAATATCATCAATATTTATGATGAAGTGTATAACTAATATATTTTAAGAAGATACATACATTATTTTAAACTAATATCTATTAAATAAGTGCATGAAGGTGGGAAAGGGAGTGACGTGTGAGAGGTATTGTGTTATTCCTTGAACATACCAATAATTAGTAATCCTTTCTGAGGAGATATATTTCAAAACAAATTAGTTGAATTCAATCTTAGTGAGAAGTGACATAATATAAATAATATATCCAACAAAAAAGAGATATATAGGTGATTTTTAGTATACCATCACAATGTGGAGTGTATTCTTATAAAAACATGTATCATAATCAACCCATAATTACATGATTTGTAATAAGTATTTAACATTATTAAATTTATAATTACTTTTATATATAATGTTTTAGAAAATTATGAATAGTGGTATTTAACAGTTTAGAAACATCCACATAATACACATTTTTTAACAAAAATAGGTTCCTATGTTCATTCTCTTATTTCATTCATGACACATGTTCTTCATTCAAGATTATTTTTCATTAAACATATTATAGTTACTATACATCCATAATCATTGTGAAAAATAATTGAAATTTTTTTATTGGAAAAGAAAATAGTTGTAAGGAATATAAAGGGAAAATTAATATTCTTTTATAAAAACATGAAAAACCATAAGTAATTATAATTTTTAATAAACAAATATGGAAATTAAATAATAATTTATATACTAATGAATAAAATTCATTGATCAATGATTTTTATAAATAGTTTTTCATAAATAATAAATGAAAAATAATAACCATGTTAGATTCTTTTAAAACATGAGAATCCATTGATATTTTTCCCCAAAAATATATATTTTACATTTAAATCATCAACATCATTCCCTTAAACATTCCATAATCTTAATAAATTTTCAAATAAAAAAATATTACCATCCAAAAAACATAGAAATAAAATAAAATCCATAGAGTAGTCACGCTAAAATTTCCTTATAATCGCCCATACAATAATCCTTATAATTCACTAATCTTTCTAGTTAATTCCAACATGCCTCTTTTAGAAACAATTACATTACCCAATGAATTGAATGGATGTATCTAACCCACCCATAATCGAATGTAATTTACAAGTACCATAACATGAATAAAATTAATAAAATATTGAATTTTTTTCTTAATAATCAAATGAATTGTAATTTGATCTCATATGAAGAATATCTTTTAGTTATCTCTTATCAATGGGAAGAAATATCATTTTCTATTGAAAGTATTCTTATACTAAAGATTTCCAAAACTCTGCAAATCAAATATTATTTTAAAATTCATATAAACATATATGGGAAGCTTCATAATTAATAAAAACTATAAATAATGGAAAAGATGGTCATGTGGTATGGGTTAAAAACATTATTTTCCACTTGTACTATGAAATTCAAAAATGAACCATAAAAAATTAATAAAATTCTATTTAAATAATTTTTAGAGAAATTATGAGAAATTTGAAAATGAATTTATAATATAATTAAAATATATATAAGAACATTCTTCAAAAAAATTTATGAACATTGATATGGAGGGAAAAAGTTATAATAAAATCATTAAATGAATGTTTTAAAAAAATCACCAAGAGCCTTGAATCACAAATAATATAATTTATTTTAGGGAAAATACACATATGTTAACTATTAAATTTTTTAATGAATTTTTCATGTTCATTAGAATTTCATAACTCATGTTATTTTATTTATTATCATTATTTATTTTGTTACTAAATTTTTTATCCTTACATCAGATGTTTGATGGACGTTCGGTTCATAAAATCCAAAACAACATTGATCAGTTAACATTGGTTAACCTTCTCATGGTTACATTCTATAAAAATTATTCTTAAGTTAATTTATATCATATTTAATAATTAAGTAAAAATTGACTACCATCCTTGTAATTTAGTAATGAAAAATGATAAATGCCATTCAGGGAGTTGGTAATCCACACACACACACAAGATAAGCTTACATATTCCAATTGATGTCAGGGAAGAAAATAATATAATGTATTATACTAAAATAATCAGAATTATTTCAAAAAAATATCATATATATCCATTAAGTAATTCAATATAACCATTCATAAGACGAGGTCATGAAAAATATTGATACATCACTTCATTGAGGTGATAGTCTATACGCACACACTAGCAACATTTTCATATTCAATTAGATTAAAAGATGGTGTAAAATAGTTTTTCAATAAACATAAGAACATTTATGTATAGAAATGATATTGATTTATTTATATTAGGACAGTTATAAAATATTTAATGTTGGTGGAACAAGAATGAATCATTAAAGAGATGTTTTAGAACATATATTGCATCACTAAATAATCTCCTACAAAAAAGCCATATGGAATCTTTTATGGGTAATTTGGGAAGAACAAATCACTAATATGTGGATAAGGTTGTTTTAAAGTTATTTGGGTACTTATTTTTTATATAAATTTCTCTACTTATTTAGATAAGTGAGTGGTTAATGGCTTCATTTTTAAGTGAGAGGACTATCTATATTTTAAATAGTCTTATCTTTAAAATAATGTAACTAAATTTTTCAATAGAAAGTGGAATAAAATGGACAATGATTAAAATATAAGGAATGTGAGGTCTTAGATACACTCATCTAGTAAAATTTATACATGTTTAAGATATATTGTAAACTTTATCTCTCTGTTTAACCCACTCTTTTACCATTTTACCCTTACCATGGTGATTAATAATTAATATGGTTAAATAATTTTTCGACTAAAAATGATATACACCTAATTATATTATTAAAATAATATAATTAAAATTATGTAATCCATATTACAAGAATAAATTTCTAGAGGTGGTAATAATTACTATTAATATATGTTTGAAAAACAAAAGGAATAAAAACTATTTTTAAAAAATGACTTTTTACCATAAAAATGGATCTATAAGAAAATTATAGGTATATGATCAAAAAAAGGGTAATATTACTTTAAAACCAATTAAAAACAAAATGGTTCCTTTTCAATTATTAAAAAAATAAATTGTTATTGTATTTGAGAATGTAGTATTGTTTACTATTCATCTAAACATCAATTATTTCCAAAAAATACCAAAAAAACATAATATAATTTTAAAATGATAATACCAAAACTGATGTCAATTTCCTTAAAATAAATTAAATTTTATAAATTTAAATATTTAATAAAACCATTTAATATAATAAAAATAATTTATTTATCATATATATATTTCCTTTCAATTGAAAATTTATTCAAAGTTATTATTGTGAATTTAAATCAAATAAATATTTTCATAAATGTTAATAATTTATCGAATTTATTTTTTATAAACATTATATATGTCATTATATTGAACCCATTTAACGAAATTTTGACCCCACAATTTTATTCATTATTAAAAAGTTGATGATATTTTCCTCTCATAGCCTTATCAATTGCCCATTTTTTCAGTACTATGGTTCTTTAGTAAAAAATTTACTTGGTGAGTTACTTTATTCCATAACATATACACTCTATGATTAGGAATATGAACTAGTTTCTTCTTATTTGAAACATTTTTATCCAAATAAACTACTTCTAGGCTCATAACATTAATGCATCGATTATATATTTCCTTAACAATGAAATATGAAACACATCATGTACTGGAGATAAAATTATTGGTGAGGATACTCAATAATAAATTGATCCCTATTTCTCTAGAATGTTATATGTACTAATAAACAGTGGAATTTAAATTCAATTTATTTTAAAATTAATCACACCGTTATATAAATACCATATTACCATTTTTTATTTTATAAAAATCATTGTTTGGAAAAGTGATAACCCACAAACACCACCGATGAAGAGCCATAAGAGGGACATCCAAGGAACCTAATCCCAGACCAGACCCGCCTAAAAATCAAAACAACACACCCAAAAGCAGTAACCATCAACAGGCTAGTCAGGTAACTAATTCCATGACCGAACCGCCCAAAACACAACCACATTCCCATTACGTCACAAACAGACCACCACCATAGGCCACCACCACCACACCAACCTTCGTTGGGAACCACCACTGTCTCCATCAGGAGAGTCATGCAGATCGTCTTGATGCCATCTTGAGCTGAGACCCCACCACACCCCCTTCCTTTTCGTCTGTACCTCTGGTATTCATGGCATGCAATCAAGACAGAATATAATGAACCAGAACAATCAGAACCATATCCTCACTGAACTAAAACAAAAACCCACAACATATCAACATTGAGGGTTGAACGATGGGGATATCTTCATAGATAGCACACCAGAACTATAGATTAACCAAGAGGACTGGTAAGGGGACATCACCAAATCCATTCTTTCCTATGGCCACATATTTTAATGTTTTTGGATGGTTCTTCTCACAATAAATACATATCTTAAAATGATGCTAAATCATTCTTTTCTTTTAAACCATTTATTTTTATAATTGAAGTCCCAAAAAAATTCATTTGGCCTCTTCCAAGCTTTCTAGAGTCTGACACTATTTTCTATATAATTCTTTAAATGGTACCATTTGTATAAAGGGTAAAAAAATATTATTATAACAAAAATAAACTAATGAAATATGTTGGACTCTACTTAATTTCTAATGAAATGTGAAATCATAGAACATATCCTTCAATTTCTAAATTTTTGCCTTCAACTATCAATCACATTAACGATGGAATGTTATAATAATAATTAACACATTGCCCATTCATTTACAAATCCCATTCAATAAATTTGATTTAAATCTAGGACCACAATCAGATATAGTAAAAAAGAAATATATTTAATATAACCTAACAAACATTATAAAATATAGTTTAGGAAGGTGATCTAAATACATAATGTCATGAAAAGGATGAAAATCGTATTTTTTGTCAAATGATAAATAAATAACCCAAATAACATTATTACCTACATATTTCTTAGGAAATCAAACCACAAATTCCATTGATATGTTCTCCTATTTCTAATTAGGAATTGGAAATGGATGAATTATCTCTTTTGATGTTTTCATTCAATACTATCCTATTGACAAGTTAAAATTTTAATGGAAAATTAATTTATATATCTCTTCCTTCAATACCACCAATAATATTAATAATGGTATCACGTCATATTAATGCTACCATGGTGAACAACATAATGAGAGATACGAGATTCATTAAATAATTAATTTTTCAACTACATATCACTTAGTAAAAAAAGATACTTTCCAAGTCATATGAATCCTTCTTTATGAAAATTATTCTCATCATAATTTCCTTACCCAAATATACCTTTGCTTGAAAACAAATTAACTTCCTTCTACTCCTTCATAATTATTTATGTAATAAATTATTATTATCAGGAACCAACCCTATGAGACCCCATATAAGCCTATAATAATATGAGAATGGAACCCCAAGACTCTCTCTAATAGGTTAGAGGTTGGATACTAGAATAGAGTAGGCATAACTAACATTATTAGTCATCTTATCCTTTATTAAATACACACTTTTACACATCCCTATAAAAATAATTAAATAATTACGAAATGTGAAACCTATAGAGAATCAATAAATGTGTATAAACAACTCTAGGTAAACATAATAATGAAACAAAGAATCCAATTACCAAAGAGGTGAAAAATGATCACCCAAAAAAATAATGTAACCAAACCTAAATAAATTATTGAGGATGAAATATTGATCACTGCTCATGATATTAAGAATTTACCTCCATACTTAGATAATTATTCCTTGTACAATTATAATATACATATTATGGGATCAGTAAAGTCTCTACTAAGATGAATGTTATCTGTATAATAAATGACATGTTATGTAAAATTCTATCAATGAGTGGGTATATGTGTACATTATAAGAAGCCCTGAACAGCATAAACAATAAAATAGCATGAATATAGTTTGTTCAACTCATGATACATGAGGTAAAGGAAAACTCAAAATAGATACGCTCATGCATAACAAACCAAACATGAAAGGAGATGATTCTTGATCTTCATAACCATATAAGAAGAATGAGTATGTCTATAGTTCTATGTACCAGTGTTTTCTGGATACCAATACCCCAGGATAACCTCACCAAAATATAATGGATAACTAAAACCTCGCAGGATAGTGGCTCAGTTATGGGAGTGTCGAAAATAGTTGGGGAAATGATCCCCATCGGAGTTGGACAATAGGGGAGTACTGACTCTTTAGATATTGTACCCATGACCCAAAAATGTGTGGGTATTATCTATACCAGTACATATGATATGGGGTACCCATTCCATGAAAAATCAATCCATAGTGTGAGTACCAACATCAGTGCCACTCTGATGACCATGCTTGAGACCTTTCATTATATAATAATTTTTGGAAGAAAAATATTTCTCACATCACCTCAAATAATATCATGTGTGTAGAAACAAAGGTTACTATCACAACTAATATGGAAAACTACTCATAGTGGACTACTCACAAACCCAAATATGTGTCTCAAAAAAAGTATATATAAGAGGTATAACCTGTTAATATTAGTGTATGGAATGTGGCATTATGTACATGGATTATACTTCCATTTCCAATCCAACTTGTGTTATTCTTATATACTCATCATGGGGAGGCCCATCAAAAATATTTGTGACCAGAAGGCACACATCCTCTTAGACTCCCTCAGTTTTTAGGTGTGTACTCCTTATACATGGATCTTTTGGGATGGTGGGGTCACATTTCATGTATTCTTTCCATATAATTGTGTGATATTTTACTTGGATATAAACCCTATACACCAAATAAAAATAGCTAAATGGAACATGTTATTTCCAAACACCCATAATGTAGTTTAGAATTTCCTAGATAGTAAATTATTGTCTCCAAGATCTTTCCACATCCACCATTCATGTTTATTACACTATGAATATTTTTTAAGAATACTCTAATTGAATCAGTCATGGAAATCATTCCACTAGAAGTTTATTTTCAAACTTCGTATTTCCAGATTAGAAATCAGTATTGATGACTTTCATCCCCATATACCAAAACTCATGAAAACAAAATTCGGTATATTCATCTATATCATTTCTTCCATAATTCCTTGAATAATTTCATGTCAGGATTAGCATATTAAATTGAATAAATTTAAATACAAATATGGAGGTTCAATTTCGATTTAATCCAGAATATAAATTGTCAAAAAACACCCAAATGGGGTCAACGTTGAAAAAAGAAAGGAATGTGGGGAGGAAAATAATGAAAAATTAATGTGAGAAACATTTTTGTCTAATAATTATTTGTTAAATTATCTTTTTCATGGAAACAAAATAATTGTTAAGAATTCACTAAAACAAATTAAATTCAAATTTTTAATTAAAAGCTATGTGAAAATATGGAATAATACCATGATACATGGGATATAAATTAATCCATTCTAGAATTTTAGAATATTTAGAAAAAATTGATATATATATATATATAAGACCAACATTAATAATGGATCAGTAATTGGTGAGGAATGCTTTAACTATTGATTTTGATGAAGAATCCATTATGTTCTTCATTCGTTCCAAAATTCCCCATGATCATATGATGTTAATCCTCGATTCCGCCATTATTTTATCATCGAAGTTACATCAACATGGTGAAAACCACTATAGATCACAATCTACCATGTTTATGTGTCCATACATTTAAATTTCCTTTAGAAGAGGTTATACTGGATTCTGCAGCTAAGTTAAAATTTTGAATGAATGAAAATTAATTAACTAATTTAATTCAATTTAATTTACCCAAAACACCTCATCATCCTGAATCCCAATTTGTATGAAAAATATATTGTGCCTAGTATAAACCCTTAATTTTTAATTGAAATATGATTTAAATTTCCATATTCAATGATCATATCAATTGGAAGTCTATTTATTCAGGAAAAGTTCATGCACATAGTTTAATCTATTTAATACTTTTGATATATTGATTTGAATGCATGATATAATTTGAAACATAATTCCAACTCCAATGATAAAACCATGACCCAATATATAAATATCCAAAGGGTCCAAAAAACCAGGTTCATTACTTTATCCACACCTTTAATTATTTTCTCCCTAAAAATAAAAAAAACATGAAAAAGTGAGTTACTTTGAACCCATTAGATCTCATTCTCAGATGAGATTCTCTAGTGGTAAACATGATACCAATGAACTCCCACAAGTAGTATAAATCACAAATTAAGGATCCTTTCATCCAAATCAAACATTTCCACTTGGGGATATGAAAATTTGACTATTTCCTTGATGTACTATTCAAACCAGTCAATAGTGTGTGATGGGTTGTGAAATTATCTTCTTAGATATGACATGTGGAATAAATTATGAACCTAGTACAACTTTTAGGGTAATACTAAGTGATAAACTACCACTCCAACCAAACATAGAATCTATAATAGACTAATGAAATTTGGTGATAACATACTACCCTAACTGATGTTCTTCAAACCAAATCTTGGGGAGACCTTTAGAAAAATGTGATATCCCAACTCAAACTACAAGGTTATATGATATAGGTCTAAATAGGATTTATACTGACTCTATGTTTTCTTCGTTCCCTCAAGAATCAATTATACTTTCTATTTCATTTCATGCACTAACTATGGTCCCACAAGTGATCACATTCTTATATTTATCTAACACAACAATGACATGATAAGTCTCCCATAAAGATATTAAAATGTATATTTGTTGATAGTGGAGTTATAGATATTAATATAAGTTATATAAATCAATGGAAAGTGATCCTTCCATATCTGATAAAAGTAAAACACATAGGCTCTCATTATACCCTCTAATACCAATATGGTTTTTTTCAATCAATCAAGTTATATTAGGGTGAAATGTTGTTCTCATCCATAACTATATATAAAATTATCTCCTATAAACCTCTCCAAAATGATATAATCCATGAATCTTGGTCGGATGATATTATCATGGATACCCCCATGAATTAGGATAATCTCCCACATGTAAAAGAACTCTAAACTCTACACCAATCTATACTCTTTGATATGAAGGAATCGAGCTAGTTTTGTAAGATAGTAAATAATCACATATAGAGATTCATGTCCTCTACATGTCCCTGAAATCCCCATAAAAATTCCATAGATATACCATACCAATTAAAATATGTAATCATAAGAGGTTCGGTCATTCTTGTTATTACCAACAGATCTTTCTTCAACTACAGACATGTGAGGAGTCTAGAAAAAACATGGATACCCTCATCATCACACTAACCCACAAAAAAATATAATAAATTTCTTTACACATTTTATCCACTCTAAGATAGACCACTTAGGGGGTGGTATGAATGTCCATTAACATGTTCTCTCACAATGAGATCAGAACCACTTTCCATGTAATGACCCGTATTTTCAAGAACATGTGGCTCCTTTCTTGGTAAAAATTCCAAAAACATCCATTATGATGTTACCTACAAGTGTAATAATGGTTATGAGGGTGTTTGGGTCTTGTTAGAGGCCTAGAATCATAAGAATTTGGAAGACAAAATGGGCCCCATGATTAGCATAAATCATGTATCTTATCCCATTAGGTATCTCCAAACCGTGAAATATGAGAGAGAGGTGAACTAAGTGACACAATATTTCTATGCAACCGGGAAACCCCAAGGGAATGTCCATGAAAGATTATATACCACATTGAGAGAGTAAATTTCCATAGTTGGAGAACAATTTGGATAATAGTGCTTCCAAACCCTAGACCCATTTTTTTGGGTGAAATATTCAATTTTCCCTTAATGAACCTAATTTATTTGCCTCCAATAAATTTTCATCATTACCTACTGGACTCCCTTGGTTTATTCTCCTATTATCACCCATTTTTCTCAACATAGGTATTTCAATAACTCTTCGATCTGATGCCTAAATCACGTTCTAAAAGGAAGTGTTGTATAGATAAAGGTATGATCTCGATTCCAATTCCTTCATATCTAAGTTTTTCTTCTAGTATATTGTGCTATTTAACTACATGATATTTTTCTCTATTTTCATGGAGTTTTACCATTTCCTCTATTTCTTCAAACCAAAATTGAATATAAGAACTCCATCATATGAGGAGTCCTCAACATCCTTAAGTTATTTGTTCTAGTTTCTTTCCTTAAAAACATATTTGTCTTCATAGACACGTTTTTGTTCCACATGCCGCCCTTTTTCATTATTTTCCTATAATATAGTAATTTGAATTTAAATAAATTTTTCCCAAATTGTAATAACCCTGAGGATTGTTTTATAGTAATTAGTGGATTCCAACCTCAATCATGGAAGCCCATTTGGTGTGCCATATAGAATTTCCCCTTTCCAATTAACTGATTAAATTCCTAAAACTCTTTATGAGCATTCATCATGGATTTTAATTGGAATTTCCCACTAATATATAAATTTTTATTAACCCAAAGTAACTCGTAAGTGATTGTAATTCCTTATGTAAGGAGTTTCACTTGTAGGTAACTTCCCTACTGATAATAGAGCCTCATATGTAATTTTTTGGGCCTTGAATTTGAATTTCAATGCCTTCTTTGACAAAATATATTGATTAAATTGAACTTCTTTCTCATAGTGGTATGCCTTACTTAAATGAATTAAATTTTTTAATTGAAATGAAATATATAGGGTTTCAATTCCACACTAATCATTGTATGATTATTCAAATGTTTTTATTAAATGATAAATGAGATGTCATGGTTATATTTGGTCTTGATGAATATATTGTAGGATTGGTGATGCCTTGTGGATGTTACAATTATGAATATTCTATTTACATTGGTAGTTGAGAAATATTTAATGGAATTTTTTATCATGAATATTGAATCTCTCTTACATCAGGTGTTGAACATGAAGTATCACACCATTGACACTATTTTGATAGTGGGAATGAAAAGCCACATTGCTTGCTTCCACTGTTTCCATGACGGCTCACCATCATCTCACGTAATGAGCATGATGTCTCTTATTATTCATGAAATATAGGGCTTTTACCCTTTCTTAATATTATAGTCTCATTCATACTGGCTATGGGAGACTGAGTTACACCCCAATATTTCCATCACATAGTATTCCAGGTATATGGAAACTTAGGTGTGTACATTCTTACCACATATAGGTGGATTTAATATATACCTATATTAATTATATATATTATTACTATATGTATGGATTATGATTAGACACTAATTATGACCACGAACTGGAGAGGGTAGAGATTCTTGGTGTCCTTTTAGAACATTAGAATGCTGGTACATATTCTTTCAGCATTTTAGATTAATTAATTTATGCCTAAAAACTATTGTTGTTATGAGCACTTCATGGATAACATATAGAATTCACTGGTGGTGGCCAATTGTGATTGTATGTCACACAATACTCAAGTATCCATTGTTACATAGGTAGATTATATGTCTTCATGTATTGATAATAGAAATTACCGTATATAGATTCTTGATTTTCTTAACTTATAGTTGGAGCATATGAGAAGAGGACTGATCATATGATCAAGATTCTAGTGAAGAAATATTCTTTCCTTTTTTAGTTTTTGTATAGCATGTTGAATATAAATTTCCCATATTACACTTTTTAATTTCATCATGTCATTACATCATGTATATGACACTACCTAATGGTTTTTTGATATTATTATCCAATTATTTAGTTATTCATGATTCCATAGTTTGTTGTTATATTTGTTTCATGAACTTCTGCTACAAAGGGTTACTCCTCGAGTCATTATTATGTCTGTTTATATTATGCTTCCACTATTCCTTATTTATTCATGTATCATTTACGCCACTCTGATATGAATGTATAGTATCCCCACTATACCACCTTTACACCCTTTCTATTGGTCAAAAGACTCTGTCATACTGGGAGGCGTGCTTGAGATCATGTGACCCACCTGCTTGGGTCCCCTGCTATGTGGACCCTTGGTTGGGACATTACAAAGTGCTATCAAAGTTTTTTTTAATTTTTTATCACTATTTGGGTATTAGAAAAGATGCTAAAAGTTAAATGTATTTGGAAATTACATTGTGCGTAGACGTAGCTAACACATTCACAGGGGAAACCCAAATTACCTTGAATGGGAAATTATTATTATTGATTATTTATATTATGGTTGATACGACTTCACCATTGGGTGATGCACACGTCTATTGATGTTATTATTATAGATATTATTAAAATGATATCTCATTCACATAGGCCTAATTAAATGATGTAATTTAATTACATGAGTCATTATAGGCACAATAGGACTAATATAAAGTGTATTTTTTTTATTCCATGTTTTCGTATAGCATGAATTTTCCCATTTCAAATTATTAGTTCCTTGATTACCTATGGAATTGTGCTGACATTCCTTTTATAGAAAATAAAACATAATTGATACATAAAGTTCAAGCCTTAGCTTAACATTTTTTTCTTTTATAGGTTAAATTAAACACTTTAATAGTTAATTGGGACACTTTTATCCATGGAACATTGGGCTAATGGGCAAGAATCTATTATGGTATGGATTAATTAGATTCCATATTTCGGTTCATGAGGTGTATTGGACATTGTGGATCAAAAATGGTGATACATATAATTAAACCATTTAATTAGTTTTAAATACATAAATGAGTAAGAACATAAATATAAATATTGTATCTAGAATTAAATGGTGTCTTTGTACATGTGAAAGAGAGACCCAGACCCGAACTATACCTTATTAGTGGGCAGTTTTTGTGTCTCTTATGTTCTTATAGCTTGTAATTAGACCTATCTTGTGGAGTGGGTAGAGAGGTGATATTGTTTTTATAAAAAGTCTTATACATATCTTAGTTATCTATCTACAATATCTAAAAATATTAAGATCTCTTCTAAGTCGTTTGTTTGTAATTTTAGCATCATGCCTCCATGACATACCCGGGTTGTATGCAATAAAGGAAAAATGAAAATGCACCAGAGGTGGTGGGCCTTGAGTTGCTAGTGATCCCTTCTATAGTTCCACCTATGGAACCTCTTCTTATTACTGATATGTGAACTTACACACATTTCTAAGATATATTTATTCATATGTTTTAGTCTATGAATGTTGTAGATCGACTTGCCCAAACTGTGGTAGAGTTGACTCAGGAGATCTAACAGTAGAATCATCCCTCCATTTTGGGAGAGGTAAAACCCCATGCTACTGAGTCTTAACTCAAAGATATTCTTTACATATTCAGTAATCTAGAGATGACTTCAGAGAATAGGTTCAAGGATGATACATATGTGCTAACACAGTTCTAACAAATGATGGTGGGATGTTATTACCCAGAAAGATCGGCATCGTGAAATGCTCTGAGTAGATTTTTAAACTACATTATTTTACTATTTATTTCCACATACTTTAATGGATTACTGGTATAGAGAGTTTATGAACATTAAATAAGTATCTATGTCTATCGTGGATTATTCTACATGCTTTAATAATATACAGTGGTTCTCACCAAAAATAGCAGGTGGTGGTTTTATGACCGCCAGGAAATTCACAGATGTGCTTTTATATGCCACCTAATCGCAGGTCAATATATTCAGGTTGACTAAAATTTATATAACAATCAATTAGTAATTTATTAAAAATGATAACTTGAGAGAAGTTGATGGTGTGAGTCATGGTGGTTTGACATCTAAATCTATCAGTGCTTCTTTAAGAGGATGCAAACATCACATCGAGGTTTCTCAGAGGGGTATTATTAGTCAGGCTGCTCAAGATGACATTTTCATGATATGTCACCAGTACGGAGATTAGATACATAAAAAAACTCATTTCTTACTATATATAGTGGAATGTCAAGGCTGTGAAAGGATGGGTAATATTTAGTGCTTCTAAAAGACCTTTCCATCAGTGCCTAGTGAGCAGGGATCAAATCTTAGCCCATGTTCTAGAGTGGGGCCAGTAAGATCTTGATAGGTAGAAAGCACGAATGAAACTGTCCACTCCAACTAAGGTGGAGATCAAGGTAGAGCTATTCATACTGAAAATTCTCAACCCCAGTAGAGTGGGAATACTCAAGTCAATCAGACATTGACTCAAGGCCATGATACATGCCAATTTCATATAGTAAAGTCTATGTTGAATGAATAAAACACTGAAGATTCTACAGTTCAAGGTATTATTCTAGTTATCTCCACATTAGATTCAACTTTATTTGAAAAAGATGAATCTCACTCTTTTATTTATGAGGTAACCATGGAGATTCTTGGCCTCGATATAGACCACTTATATGGAATTATTATGCTTTATACCCTTTTAGGTATTTGATCAGAGGATGTTTTTCATTATAACGATTGTCCCCTAGAGATAGTTGTATACCTATTCATATGAAAATTTTCCATCCTCAACATGACGGGTTTTGATGTAATCATCGGTATGGATTGGTTAGTTCCCTATCGATCCAATATAAACTGCTATATTTGGAGGCTGACATTTACATCACCAGAGAGTGGTAGGAATGTGCATAAGGGAGAATGGGATGTTCATGTGACTCAAGATATACCTGAGCAGTGGAGTCTAAGTAGTGTGATAGCTTATATCACTAGTACTTTCATGGTTTACTAGGGGTTATGAACTACTATTTTCCCTCCTTTAGTTGATCGTTTCAGGGATGTATTCCCTAATTAATTTTTCATAGTACCTCTAGAGTGAGGGGTAGAATTTTCCATTGATCGTGTACTAAGAGGATCACCAGTGACCATTTATCCGAAATAGTTTGGAACCTATCGAACTTCTTGGGCTCAAGAAATAGTAAGAAGGCATAGTGTAAAAAGGATATATATTCCCTGATACTTCTTTTTGGGGTTCACTGGTCCTTCTTCCAATAAGAAAGATAGTACCTTAGAATTTTTGGGAATTACCGTCTATTGACCTAGCTCACAATAAATAACCAGCATCCACTACATCAAATAAATAACCTATTTGATCATCTATGAGGAGTGATAGAATTTTAAAAGATATATTTGAGGTCAGTATATCATATGACACATGTTTGGTCATCAGATATACCATACACAACATTCAAGAGTAGGTATCATCTATAGGAGTACCTCGTCATGTCATTCGGTCTCACAAATCCACCTTCAATGTTTATGGATCTAAGGAATTGGGTTTCCCACTGATATATATCCTCATTAATTGTAATTTTTGTTGAAAAAATATAATTTTATTCACAATCTAGAGAAAACCATGCCAACCAACTTCAGATCATTCAGAATACACTGAGATACCATCAACTTTATGTTAACCTCAATAAATGCCACTTTTGGATCGAAAGAATCCACAAATTGGGTCATATTATCTCATAGTCTATAGTTTCAGTGGACCTAGAGAAGATGAGTGTTGTATTTTCTTATTAGTATCCCAAGAACATATTTGAAAAATATTGTTTATTGGGGCAAGCCATATAATAAAGAAGCTTCATCAAGGATGTATCATGCCTTGCAGTGCCGCTTATGGGCTTGAAAAAGAAAGGTGTGAAATTCATATGACCAGAATCTAGTGAAAAATTATTTCAGGAGTTGAATGTAAGAATAGCTTCATCAGTGATACAGATTCATATAAATCTGGGAATGACCTATAGATTGTTTTTTGATGCGTCATGTATTAGGATTGGAGCGGTTTTGATGTAAGATGAGTGAGTCGTCGCATATGGGTGTCATCAATTGAGGCATCATGAGAAGAATTACCAGACGCACAACCTCTAGCTAGCTATTTCAGTTCATGCATCATGTTTTTAAATACACTATTTACTTTGAGATAATTTTATGGTATACAATGATCAAAAACATCTCAAATACATCTTTACACAATGAGATTTAAATCATATGAAGTGCAGATGGGTATAGAACCTATAGTAGTTTGTTTTTCAGAATATTTACATGACTAATAAAGGTAATGCAGTAGTCAATGCTATGAGATAGAAGACTCAGATATAAGAAGTTTATGATGCTACTGGGGAATGAAATCTTGTGGCTTTATTTTTATAAATTCATGTTGAGGATCAGGAGGATCATGGTCTGTATATCCTCACAACCTTAGTGATTATCTCTACCCATTTGTAATTAATGGGAATGACGAAACTATTAGATAATGAGGGTCTTTTCCTAAGGGAAACTGTCTCAAATGAGGACCCATCTTATGTTTTTACCTTTGATGGGAATGATAATTTATTATTTAATGGTCATGTAAGGGTCTAAGAAGACATCAGAGAGGAGATGATGTTGAAATTCCATGCCTCATCTTGGGAAGTGAATCCCAGTGTCACCAAGATTTATCAAGACATATGACACCCATATTGGTGTCCGTGTATAAAACACGAGATTTTATAATTTATCAATTATTGTTTCACCTGTCAGTAGGTGAAGTAATGACATCAATAATTATAAGGTATTTTATAGCCATTATTCATTCTTTAGTAGAAATGGGATGATTTTTTTATGGATTTCGTGGCTGGTGTGACTACATCACCATGTGGAAATGATATGGTGTGGGTTTTTGTTGATTTTTTGATGAAGTTCGCACATTTCTTACCCATGAAAGAGACCTTCTTGGTAGATGATCCTAGGAGGCTATATGTCAGGGTGGTCGTACATCCTTATGGATCTCATTGTTCTATCATTGTTTTAGAGATACATAGTTTACATCATGGTTTTGGAAGGTGTTTTATATGTCCTTGGTTACACGGATTCTTCTTAGCATGACCTATCACCAAACGACTAATGGAATGATAGAGCATACAATTCATGTGTTATAGTACATATGTTTTTATGGGTCCATGACTTTGGGGGTTCCTAGGAGAAACACATTTCCCTTATTGAGTCCTCTTATAATAACTTTTTTCATTATACCATTGAGATAGAACATTATGAATCCTTATATAGAAGGCATTTTTGTTCACCTCTATGTAGGCTTGAGGTAGGGGAGGTAGTTTTTTGGACTATGTCTCAACCCGGAGTCTTTAGACCAGGTATTGTTGATCATAAAGATCATTTTTACATCTTATTCCAGAGAGAAGTCTTATGACAATAGACGTCAAGGACCTCTTGAGTTCGAAGTCATTGATCGGTTTTTCCTATGATTCATTCCTAGGTTGGGCCATAAGCATATTTTGGGGAAGGATAATCCTTCACCTAGATTCATTTGACCCTTTGAGGTTGTGAAGGGAATTAGACTAGTGGCTTATCAGATAGTACTTCCTCAGAGATATCATAAAATGAAAGATGTCATTCGTATATCTCAACTTATCTGGTCTTATCCCTACCCTTTTTATGTATTTCAGCCTAATGAGGTTGATTTAGATGTGGATGCATATTTTTAGGAGTATCTAGTTTGTATCTTGGATTAGAGGATGAAGACACTCTGAGGTAAGTCAGTTCCTTTGGTAACGATGAAATGATAGAATAGATGAGTACATGATGAGACCTGGGAGTGGGAAGCTGGTTTATGAGCTCAATGGATAGAACTCTTTTCAAAAATATTCCCTTTTTAACCTTCTAAGTTCAACTTAGGGATGATTTTCTTTAATATGGGGAGGTTTTAATGACCTTCCTTTTTAGGAACATATAGATCATTTCTTTTAGTTTTCAATTTTATTAAATAGAACTTACAGTGTTATCCAAAGGAGTCACATAGGTTGTGAGGGTGTCTAAGGCTTGTTTATAGGATAAAACCCCATAAATTTAGAAAATTTACTGGTTTGCACTGTTAAAAGAAATTTTGTGGCCAAGCCTGCATAATATCTCCTAACTATATAGTGTATGATAAAGGAGAAATAGGTGCTTCACAATTAGTCTACAACTGTTTGACCCCAAGTTCACTACTATGTGAGATTGCATACCTCTTTCACAAATTCCATTTTCATGATTGGTACACATTTTGGCCAACCATACCACCAAACCATACTCTTTTTCTTTTTAGGATGAAATGTCAAATTATCTGTTAATGAACCTATTTTATTAGATTCCTCTTCATTTACCACATTCTCTAGTATAATCCCATGGTTTATTCTCCCATGAACTCTCATAATCATCAACCTAGATATTTTAATAAACATTGGATACAAATTATGAATATTGTTCTAGATTAAGCATTGGATAGCTAGAGGTATTCTCGCATGCCATCTTCCTTTTTATCTAAGTTTCTCTTCTTGTATGTTATGCTACTTAGGTGTAATATATTTTTTCAGTGTGTTGGACCATTTCATTTATTTCTTCTGACTTACTTCATATCTAATGACTCCATCATATAAGGATTCATCCACATCTCTAAGGTAGGTGTTCTAGTTTCATTCCTTAAGAAGTGATTTGTTTTTATAGCCACTATGTTGTGTTGCATGTGATACTTTTATATGCATTACCTATAATTGAGTTTAATTATTTTATTAAAAATTTTATCACTTTTTTATACTCCTGAGGATCATTGATTATTGATTAGAGGATTCCAGCATCAATCATTGACACCCCTTTGGAGTTCTGGAATGATTTTTCCATTTATAAATTAATTGATTAAATTCTTAGATTGACTACTAAGAATTTGGATTTAATTTTATATGACATTTTCCACCTCTATATAAATTTTTATAGAACCAAATTACATCTTAACTACTTCTCTTTCATTTTTAAGGAATTTCCCATGTAGTTAATTGCCCAACTAATTATAGAACCTTTTAAGTTCATGTTGAACCTTGTAATTGAATTTTCATGACTTGTTTGAAAAAATCGCTTGATTAAATTGAATGGATTTTCATGATGGTATTCCTTCCTTAAATGAATTAAATTTTTTATTTGAATTGAATTATAAAGAGTGGAAAGGCTAGGTTGATCTTTGTATACTTTATTAAATATTTTTATGAAATGGGAAATGGTAATATTTTTTTTATTTGGGATTAATGAATATAATTCATGGGAGGTAATGACTTATAGATATTAGTATTATTTTTAATACACTATTTATATTTTCCAGGGAACAATGGTTAAGGTAATTTTCGATAATGATGGTTCACCCACCGTTACATCGGGTGTAGGGAATGACGTCCCACACCATTAAAATATTTTGACAGTGGTCATGATGTTCCATATCCCTTTCTTTGGTTATTGACATGAAGTCACACCCACTATCTTGAGTGTTGAGAATGACATATCTCATACATTTTGAGATATATGGATTGTACCCTTTATGGATCTTATAATCTCATTCAGACAATTTATGGAGGACTATGTCATGCTTGGTCCAATCATCACTTAGTATTCTAGGTATATTCTACTTATGTCTATATGTACTTAGTACATATATGTGGATTAAATATATAATTATACTTTATACATTATTAACATATATGGTTACTAATCTAACACTCATTATGTCTATGAGATGAAGTAGGTAGAGCTGGAAGGTGTCCTTTTGAATTATCAGTAGGATGGTACTTATTTATTCATCATTGTTTATTATTTCATTTATACATTCTCACTATTATTGTTGTGAAAAATAATTGGATTACATCTAGACACCATTGGTGGTGGCCTACTAGTATTTTATCTCACACCCCACTCAGGTTGCCTTTGGTAACCTTATAGATTACACGTTTTTAAGTAGGGATAAGTTAAATAACCCTATTATATATTCTTAATAGGATTTACCTTTGTTTGGATCATATGAGGAGAGGACTGAGCATATAATTGAGATTTTAGTGGAGCTATATGTTTTTTTGTAGTTTTTGTATAGCATGTTGTATATGAATATCCCATGTTATCCTTTTGTATATCATCATACCATTACATAATTTTTATAAAACTACCTAGTGGTTTTTTATATTATTATCCAGTTGTTTATTTATTCATGATTCCACAGTTTGTTTTCATTTCTATTATAAATGATTCTCCTATAGCTGTGTTACTGGTCCAGTCATTATTGTGTCAGTTTATACTATCCTTATGATGTTGTTTTTTTATTCTAGTATTTTTTATTCCACTATAATGTGAGGGTATAGTCTCCAAATGATACAACATTTACACACTCATTGCTATTCGGTGGCCTCTAGAATATAGGGAGGCACATTTGAGGCCTTGTGACCAACCATATCGGGGGCCCATCTATGAGGACATCAGGTCAGGACATTACTATTCATCCTACATAATGGATGATGTGCACCCGACCTTCAAAAAAACCACCCATTGTAGCTCTTAAAGATATCTGATCACCTAAAATTTCAAAATCACTATCTAACAAAAAATCCTCCATCATATTCTAGTGATGTGGTGGAGTCACTACCATTGGTTGGAGATAATTTTTTCTCTCTCCTCTTCCAGGGTCATCTATAATATTGTCAACTACTCTTATACCTATTCAACTAAGATAGTTTATTATTTAATACTAAAATAATATGATGCTACATTTCCTTATACTAAATTATAGATTATCTTGAAGTCACAGTCCTACAGGAGTGATAAAAACATATTTCTATCACCTTATATTCACTCTAAGAAAAGATATACATGAGACTCTATCAGACTGAGTGAACCCTAAAGCAATCGACCAAATGATAATGCCTCAAAATACTCTGGTAAAAGTCTAGTACTACCATCTCCAAATTATGGGTTATGTAGTTTTTTACATGGAGTAATAGCTACCTCGTCCCATAATAAATAAATTTATATCTTTACATAAAATTGAACATGATCCCATATCTAGTGGAATCACATAACACTATGTTAATGACTCCATACTCTAGTAGTATTATTCTCGGAGTATTGTTCAAACTCTGAGTTTTCTCCTTGAAGGATTCTTGATATCACTTTGTCCAGTGGAATGTACTCCATTTTCATTTAAAACCATTAAAATGTGTCTCAATACATGAAAATTGTTCTATGTACCTATAACAATACCTATAAATTTAGAATAAACTCCATAACTTTTACATACACTTATGTGGTTCCCAAGCCGTCACTACCTCAATAATATTTTGGGTCCACCACTACATAAAATTTAGAGAGTAAAATGCCTATAAATTTGACCTCTTGAATCTATAACAGGTACTATGATACTATATCATATAACGATTTCACCCAGAGTATTTCCAAGACCATCCTCAAAGGACTGTTGTTCTCCTCTACTGACATAAAGTAAATGAGATTGTTTTCAATAAAAAACCCGTTAACCGGTCCAAGAAAGGATAAATTATTTGGTTCTTAATTTTATGTAAAATTGATAAGGAATATTTCATACCAAATTACATCTCACTATTGTAAGAATGTATTTAACATCGGATTTTTATTTTAAACAACGGATCTTAACCAAAGTGAATACATGATATATTAAAGGTAGTAGTTTTGATGACTTCTTTTGGAAAACCAACATCTAACCATTAACTAAAAATTAAATTAAGTAATGTTTCGACCTCAAATTAAATGATTACTGGTATTAACCCCTTCAAATTGTATCAACTCCCAACCTCCTAAAGACTCAAAATAAAGATCATGATTGGTTTAATCATAATGAATGATATATTCCCACTCTTGAATATTCTTTTTTTATTTTTATACCCTTTTTTTCTTTTTCAAATGTTATGTTTTTTGAATATATCACACATCCACCACCTAACCATGTATGATAGAAATCATAGTTCTTGTAATGGTTATTTTTACTTTTCCCAAATAAAAAACCCATTTTATCATATATATATATATATATATTCAATAGTTTAAATATAATAGAGTACAATGAATAATTCCATAGCTTTTTACAATTCCCACAATAAGAACCCCCACATCTTCCATAAAATGTATTTCACCCCATAAACCATGATTCCCATCATCCCCCACACTTCAACTTTAAAATAACAATCAATTACTAAGATGAGGGAAGGAATGGATAAAAATAGATTGAAACATGGCTCATTCCTCCAAATTTCCTTCATTGTCACTATGGGATAAATAAATATTGATCTAAAGGTGGTATTTTTCAGATAATTGGTCATCAAAAGATTCTTAAATTATTTTAACTATGTTTTTTCACAATTATAGCTTTGAAAATGTCAAATTTATGTTCTGTTAGTGACATGTCCAAAGATCACTCAAGAAATATTCTCAAGATAAAATAAGAAGTAATTGGTCGAGAAATTTTCTTGTGAATGGAACATATGATTTGGGAAAATCACTCAAAGAAATATTAACAATAAAAAAGTAACTCACATGAATTTTAGAAAATCAAATCATGAAAAATGGTTGTAAAATTTCATTTAAAAGAATCAATTAACTCCATTAAATAATGGGTCCTCATTTTAATATCCATTCTTCAATTTAATCATTTAATTTTATTATTTTACACATTTAATTTCATTAAAATAAAATCTAAACATGAAATCATAGGATTAATAAGAAACTCATATGTAACACCCCAAGATTCTACGGTACGCTTCTCTTTGAATAATGTGATAGCGTGTATTGTACGCAACACCGAGTTCTAACACACCATAACCATTCAAACTAGTCGTTATGAATACTAATACCTAATTTTTTAAATTATATATATTTTATATTTCAAAATGGACTTCATTTTTAGATTCGGAATATCTAATTTAGCCTAAGGTGAAATTTTGGTACTTTTCAGATAACTTTAATACTTTGATGAATAGTGAAAATTACTAAATTTTAATTAAAAACAACTTTTTTATTCGAAATAATTTATATTGATAAATTATGAATTTTAGTGGTTTTAAAGTATATTTATAATATATTTTTACCATTCACTACAATTTTGGTCATTGGACATAATTTCACAATTAAATCGAACATAAACAAGTATCAGTCTTTTGATAGTTATCATATCTTAAAAACACGCTTTTTGTTTTAACATCGGGAATTAATTTTAAATTAATTTCTGCCACTTCTATGTTTTGAATTTGTAAAAATGGATTCCATATTTGGAATCAGGATGTTCATATTGTGTGAATAGGTAACTTTTATTTTTAGACATTTTGAATAATTAATGCGGTAAATATTTTATTTACTATAGTTAAGGGTAAATCCGATAAATAAGGGTTAAAAACTAATATTATAATAATACTAAATTACCCTAAAACGTTTCCTAACCATATTGGTTGATACATGTTCGACCATAGGCATCTTTCGGTCGATTTGGGGACCCCATGGTGCCACTTGTAGGTGATAGGGACACTTTATTTTAATTAAGTTAAAATGAATACAAAAATGACACAAGCATATATCTTTTAGAAAAACAATTTTTAAATAGGGATATATATGTTGTATTTTCGACCATAAATATTCATTTTAAAGATAAAACTATTTCCTACAAAATTGTATTTTATTTATAATTTTTAGACACTAAATAATTTAATTTATATATGACACAATGGTGATTCAGTAATTACCATAATTGTGAAATATTAAAATGGTTTATATTGTAGATACCCAAATAAATATAATCTGAGACTTTTTATGAATTAAACTAATTTTCTAAGTTAATATGACATGTTAGTAATGATTTAATTAACATATTTCTAAGTAATAATTCTGTTATTAGTTTCACAAAAATCAATAATTGAATAGTGTCAAAATTGACATAAAAGAGTTTTTAAAACAAGTATTATATTATTAATAGATATTAAATTCCTTAAAATCTAAGGTTCGTCCAAGAGACTTATATTATGATTATTTAATCATTAATGGACCACTTGTGGGTCTCTTTGATGTATATGGTAATTTTATTAACCATATAATATAAAAATACAAAGAGACATTGTAAAAGTGAAACTAATTAACTAAGAGTTAATACTTAAAGATAAGGTTAATATAATGACCCAAACCTGTCTTAATTCTATTGGTTGAGTGGTTTTAGACCCATACCCACTTTAACCTTTAAATAATCAACTTTTTAACCATTATAAACCGAATATGAATTTATTATAAATTAATATTTCTAGCTTTTCCAAAGGTGCCCCTCACCCCTCTTATAAAAGGGCACTCCTCCTTCTCATTTTTTCACACCTTCAATGCCTTTTTGTTCAGCCAAAATCTGCCCAAATACTCTCCCAACTTCCCTCACTACAACCTAGAGGCCTTAGTTTGATCATAAAGCCAACCTAAAGATCCCTTTTGATCAAATCAAAAGGGAGAACCCGAAGAAGAGGTAATGATTTCACCACCCTTTTCCAAGTTCCTTTCTTCTTCCACTTCTTCTTCCTTTGATGTTACCATTCTAAAATAATAACACCAGTATCATATATATTTTATGATGCTATTATAAATATGGTACAACCATATTCAGTATTTTATCCATCCTTTGAATAACATTTCATCATACGTGCGTACGTACGGCTTACCGTCTCCACGTCGTGGTGTAATTGTTATTAATTAAATTATTATTTGGATGGATATAATAATGATGTTTAATTCATGTAAATAATGAATGTAACATGATAGTGATTCTGTATATATGATATACCATCCAATTATATATTATCTTAATATCAAAAGAATGATATTGTCTCTTGTCCATACGTACGGACTACCATCTCCACGAACGCGATGTGATTCATTCTCCATCGTATCCATTCATGTATAATTCTCATTTGATGATTAATAATAGTATTTAAGGACTTTATATCATTCTGGATATGAATACGATACAACCTATCCATGGAAAACATGGCTTACGTAACAAAACATATAAAAGAAAACGAGTGAGTTAACACCCGAAACAATGATAAATCTAAGACATTATTAACAAAGAAATGTTAAAAGATCATATATGATATCATATTAATGTATATGATTATTTTATAATTTAATAACAATTATTTAACCATTATACAGGAGGTTAACCTACCCCAACCAATGAAAAGTATAATTTAAGGGTTATTTCACAATGTCTTCATTATCCGAGGTTGTTTATACGTAATAATCTACTGGGATCTCTTTATCATCCACATCCATGTTTCTTAAAAATGTATTTCAAAACATTTTTACTATTTAAAAGAATATGGGTTAAAGTCATTTATACCCTTGTTTGACTTTTTATAAGAGTCTTATAAAGGAATCGTTCCGTCATTTTCCAAACAAGGTGCTTTTTAACCTTTTCGACAGAATTAAGGTAAGAATGTTTTTTAACTTATACGGTGGGTGCAGCTATTTTCCGCCATAATAAAATCTTCAAAGCTTACCTTACAAGCTTATAAGAATATTTTCAAGGAAAATGTTTTATTTTATAAATATATGACTCTTAAATGATTTCAAAATAGAAAGGGATATTTCTCTAAAAAGTGTTTTTATTTCATCTATGTAAACATCCTTTGATGGATTTTATGCTTATTTGAAGTTGATTTATTATGATACAAAACTACTATATTATATTGAAGTTTTTGTGATATTTTTGACTGTGAATGTGCTATTTTTATACCATTCATTGTTTATGGTGAAATTATTGACATTTCATATTCTAGTTTTAATACGAATGTTTATGTTATGTTTAAAACTTTTCATATGGGAATGCATTGAACTTAATATGTGACGGGTGAAGCCCGCTATAGCCCCTAAGTGCATCGGTTGGTCTCATGGGACAAACTAGTGTCTTGGCACAAGGCATTGACAAAATCTTATTTGTAGTCTTGGCACGAGGCCTTGGCTATGTGGTTATGATAGTCTGGCATTATGCATTCCATCATTATGAAAGTGGTTATTGATATTGCATGTGATTATTCGATTAGTAGAATATCCATGTGAATAAGTAAATGGAATTATTTCATTTTATTTTTTCCATACTATGTTGAAGTTCAAGTTTAAAAGTCTTTTGTTTTAGTTATACACTGCCTTAAATGTTTATTCTTATTTATGAAAGTTTCCGCTATATTGTTATCCTTACTGGGCATTTGAGCTCACCCCTTTTCTATGTTTTATTTTTCCCAGGATGTGAAAAAGTAAATTATGAATGACCTGCAGGGATTTTATGAAGGGATAATAGTGTGGACTATGGAGACATTATGTTGTTGTAGTAATTTTTGTCACTTTATGATGTAATGTGAAACTTGATGAATATATCTAGTGTTTCCAAGGCTACTAAACCATTCGGTCTTTCGAGATTTGATCTTTCTTGTTATCATGCAATGTTATGTAATAATGCACCGACTCTGGGTAACTGGTGTCGGGGAATTACAGTTGGTATCAAAGGAAGTTTAGTACAATCATTGGAAGCTAGATTTAGATAAACTCTGATTAGAGGACATAGATTTAAGATGGACTTTGAGGATTAGTATAGAAGAACTTCCTAGAATTTTGGTATTGTATAGATTTTGTGAGTTTTCCGAGCAATACATCCCTATCTGGATATGAGCAGGTAGAGGCGGCTCTATCACAGATGTACCTAGGGGTAAAACCCGAAAACACCGCTTTGAGCTAGACTCGAATGGGAACTGGTTCATGACAACGGGCCTTGCTGCACTCTTGGTTACGACACTCCCAGGGGATATGCTTAGGATAACTCTCATTTTATTTACAAATCATTATGAAGTGTTTATGAGTATATAATTCCTCAAAAAAACATTTTTATGATTATGGATTATATCCATAAATAGTTCAATTTATGTTAAGTGTTTTATAAGTATGGGATTATGTATTTTGATTCATAAACTGATCTAGTTTATGCCATTTTTTTTAGAAATGGTGCCTAGTGGAAGAAATGGAAACCATATCAATGCATGCACTCCATGTAGGGATTACCCTCCTACTAAAGATAATTATAGTGGAGATGGTGATGCAATTGGTTCCGATCAGCTAATTACAATACTGGGACAACTCACTCAGGTTATGAATAATAACCTTACCCGTATGGAGTACCCTGATCCGCAGCATGGAGGATAAATGTTAGATCGATTCATGAGGAAAAATCCACCAACGTTCAATGGTAGTAAAAATCCCTTAGTAGCTGAGCAATGGATAAATTCCGTAGAGAAAATATTTCAGGCTTTGGGGAGTAGTGAAAGGGAAAAAGTTATCATGGAAGTTTACCGCCTCACTAGAGATGCTCATCAATGGTTTTCATTGATTCAAAATACAAAGGAAGTTGATGAAGTATCAAATATGGAATGGAGGGAGTTCAAAGATCTGTTTTTAGAAAAATACATTCCTCGTGACCATCGGGTAGATATGGAAAGGAAATTTCTGAGTCTGAGACAAAAGGAGGATGAAAATGTCGCAAAGTATGAGGCTAACTTTACAAGGTTAGCAAGGTATGCTGCAGATTATATACGTAACCCAAGAAGTATGATTGATCATTTCTTTGATGGGTTAAAACCATTTCTCCATCGATCATTAGTCTCACAATCCTTTTCATCGTACGAAGACATTATCTCATGTGCTATCAAGACCGAAAAGTAATTCTCTAAGTCATATGACTTTAATGCAAAGAAAGAGAAGAAGAGACCTACTGATCAATCTGGGAATGGAAATAAGGGGAATAAGGGAATGGTTGAATATCTTTCTTGCGGTAAATGAGGTAAGAAACACCCCGGTACTTTCTTGAAGGGAACAGGAGTCTGTTACAAGTGTGGTGAAAAAGGCCACCAAGCTCGTGATTACAAGGGGAAGAAGGAAGCTACCAATGTTCAGTGCTACAATTGCAGTGAGATGGGGAATTATGCAAAGGAATTTCCTAAGCGTTAGGAGAAATTAACTTAGAAAATTACAAGGGATCAAGGTCAAGATTATGTTATCACTACTGCTGAGGTAGAAGCTCCGAAAGACATGGTGGCATGTAATTTAATGGATTCCTCAAGTTTATAAAATGCATTATTTGATTCCGGATCATCACATTGTTTCATATCTTCCTATTTTTCTAAGAAAATTAGATATTTCCAATTTTATTTAACAAGGGAGTTGTCAGTTAAAACTCCTAAGGGATGTATCATTTCAACATAGTTTTGTGAATCAGTCCCCATTAGAGCACATAAATGTTCATTATCTGTTTATCTCATCGTCATACCTATGATTGAGTTTGATAAAATCCTCGGTATAGACTGGCTTTCGGACTATGATGAGAATATTTATTGTAAGAATAAGGAGGTTATGATTCTTGATGATGATGATAAGAAACACCTTATCTTTAGAGATGAATCGTCACCACCTAATTCTTATCTAGATCCACCCCCAGTAGCTCAACTAAATTCAATTATTGGGGAGGAAGAGAATGAAATAACTGTGGGTGAGGAAAAGGAATGTTCAAATAAAGTATGTACCTGTTGTAAAAGAATATGTAGATGTATTTCTGGAACATTTACCTGGACATACTCCAGAACGAAAATTTTAGTTTTCCATTGATTTAATTCCTGGATCAAGGCCTATATCGAAGACCCCTTATATAATGGACATTGTAGAATTAGTTTAACTAAAGAAACAACTAGAGGAATTGAGTGATAAGGGATTTATTCTCCCTAGTGTTTCTCTATGGGGAGCCCCTGTTCTTTTTGTTAAAAATAAAGATGGATCTATGAGGTTATGTGTCAACTACAGGGAGATCAATGCTATAACAATAAAGAACAGGTATCCCCTACCTCGAATTGATGATTTATTTGACCAACTGCATGGAGCTCAACACATTTCAAAGATTGACCTTCGATCTGGATACCATCAGTTGTGTGTGAAGAAGGAAGACCTTCCGAAGACAACATTTCGAACCAGGTACGGGAATTATGAGTTTACTGTAATGCCTTTTGAATTGACTAATGCACCCTCTGTATTCATGGAACTGATGAATAGAATTTTCAAGGAATATCTCGATAAATTTGTGGTGGTATTTATTGATGATATCTTGGTATACTCCAAAATCTACAAAGATCATGAAAATCGCTTGTGCATTATCCTGAAGAATCTGAGAAGACATGAATTATATGGGAAGTTTAGCAAGTGTGAATTCTGGCTTCAGGAGATTTCATTTCTTGGCCATATTGTCTCTAAATATGGAATCTCTATTGATCCTTCTAAGACCAAGGCAATCCAAGAACGGCCAGCACCGACGAGTATAACTGAGGTATGTAGTTTTATTGGTTTGTCAGGTTATTATCGACGTTTCGTCCAGAATTTTGCCCGATTGGATAACCCATTAACGAAGATGACACGTAATGGGGTTAAATTTGTTTGGAAAAAAGAGTGTCAAGAATGTTTCGAAGAACTGAAGAGAAGATTAGTCAATTCTCCTATATTAACTCTACCATCGGGGAATTATGGGTTTGTTATTTATAGTGATGCATCGAACAAAGGACTTGGTTGTGTCCTTATGCAGAATGATAGGGTTATTGCCTATGCATCACGATAGTTGAAAATTCATGAACAAAACTATCCTACTCATGATCTCGAGTTAGCATCTATGATATTTGCTTTTAAGATATGGAGGCACTACCTCTATGGGGAAAAATGTGAGATTTATACTGATCACAAGATTTTGAGGTATATTTTCTCACAAAAAGAAATCAACATGAGGCAAAGGAGACGACTTGAATTACTCAAGGATTATGATTGTACGATACATTACCACCCGAGAAAAGAAAACAAGGTGGTAGATACTTTGAGCAGAAATGACCATGGAGTTTTGAAAAATATGAGAATTGAAAGGGATCCAATTTTCATGGATCTAGTGAAAATGGACATGGGAATAACCAGGGAAGGTGAAACATTCATGCTTTTTCAAATGGTTTCCAAACCATCATTACTAGAAAAGTTTAAGAATTATCAGACCGATGATGAAGAATTTCAAAAGAAGATTAAAGCTGTGAATGATGGGAGATTGAGAGACTTTGTGTATGAAGATGGAATTTTGAAATTCGGGAAGAGACTTTGTGTTCCCGATATACCTTATCTAAAACAGGAATTGCTGGATGATTCTCATAGTTCCAATTTCTCTATACACCATGGGAGCACCAAAATGTATAGAGATTTGAAGGAACATTTTTTGTGTGACAAAATGAAGAAGGAGATTGATGATTTTCTGTCAATATGTATGGTTTTTCAACAAGTGAAAGCTGGAAGGCAACATCCTGGAGGAGTCATGAAACCTCTTCCCATACCGGAGTGGAAATGTGACAATATTACGATGGAATTTTTCATGGGGCTACCAAATACTCCTAGAAATAACGATGCAATATGGGTTATTGTTGATCGTCTTACCAAGTCAGCACATTTTCTTGCTATAAGAGAAGATCTACCACTAGAACGTCTAGCAAGACTATATATTAATGAAGTTGTGAGACTTCATGGAGTACCCCTATAGATTGTTTCTGATCGTGATTCCTTTTTTACTTCAAGATTTTGGAAGAGTCTCCAGAAATCCCTGGATACTGAACCTCATTTGAGCACTGGCTACCACCCTCAGACAGACGGACAATCAGAACGGACTATTCAAACCTTAGAAGACATGTTGAGATCTTTCTCACTTGACTTTCAGGGTATGTAGGATCAATATTTACATTTGGTAAAATTTTCCTATAACACTAGCTTCCATTCCAGTATTCAGATGGCACCATATAAAGCGTTATACGGAAATAGATGTCGCACACAAACCTGTTGGGATGACGTTCGTGAAAGAAAACTTGTAGGTCCAAAACTAGTGGAGGAAACGATGGAAAAGGTGAAGGTAATCCAAAATCACATCAAAGCAGCTCAAAGTAGGCAAAAGAGATATTCCGATAATCGAAGGAAGGATTTGGAATTTCATGTTGGTGATCATGTTTTCCTGAAGGTATCTCAATGGAAGGGAGTCATACGTTTTGGTAAGAAAGGTAAATTGAGTCCCAGGTACATAGGACCTTTCGAATTTCTAGAACGAATTGGGGCTATAGCTTACCGATTGGCAATGCCGCCAAGTCTCTCCAAAGTTCACGATGTGTTCCATGTATCTCTGTTGAGGAAATACATGCCTGACCCAATGCATGTACTCACCTATGAAGATTTAGAACTGGAACCCGATCTGTCTTATTGTGAAGATCCTATCAGGATTCTTGATACGAGAGAACAAGTGCTGAGAAACCGGAAAACGCGTCTGGTAAAAGTTTTGTGTAGAAACCATAATATGGAAGCAGAAACGTGGGAACCCAAGGAACTTATGATGAAGAACCACCCGAATCTTTTCATGCGATAATATTATAGAAATTTCAAGGATGAAATTATTTGAAGGAGGGGAGAATGTAACACCCCAAGCTTCTACGGTACGCTTCTCTTTGAATAATGTGATAGTGTGTGTTGTACGCAACACCGAGTTCTAACACACCATAACCAATCAAACTAGCCGTTATGAATATTAATACCTAATTTTTGAAATTATATATATTTTATATTTTAAACTGGACTTCATTTTTAGATTCGGAATATCGAATTTAGCCTATGGTGAAATTTTGGTACTTTTTGGATAACATTAATACTTTGATGAAATGTGAAAATTACTAAATTTTAATTAAAAACAACTTTTTTAATGGAAATAATTTATATTGATAAATTATTAATTTGAGTGGTTTTAAAGTATATTTTGAATATATTTTTACCATTTACTACAATGTTTTTTATTGGACATAATTTCACAATTAAATCGAACATAAACAAGTATCAATCTTTTGATAGTTATTATATCTTAAAAACATGCTTTTTGTTTTAACAGCGGGAATTAATTTTAAATTAATTTCTAACACTTCTGTGTGTTGAATTAGGAAAAATTTATTCCATATTTGGAATCAGGATGTTCATATTGTGTGAATAGGTAACTTTTATTTTTAGACATTTTGAATAATTGCTGCGGTAAATATTTTATTTACCATGGATAAGGGTAAATCCGGTAAATAAGGGTTAAAAAATATTATAATAATACTAAATTACCCTAAAACGTGTCCTAACCTTATTGGTTGATAAATGGTCGACCATAGGCATCTTTGGGTCTATTTTGGGACCCCATGTTGCCACTTGTAAGAGATAGGGACACTTTATTTTAATTAAGTTAAAATGAATACAAAAATGACACAAGCATATATCTTTTAGAAAAACAATTTTTAAATAGGTTTATATATGTTATATTTTCGACTATAAATATTCATTAGAAAGATAAAACGATTTACTACATAATGGTATTTTATATATAATTTTTAGACACTAAATAATTTAATTTATATATGACACAATGGTGATGCAGTAATTACCATAATAGTGAACAATTAAAATGATTGATATTGTATATACCCAAATAAATATAATTTGAGACCTTTTATGAATTAAACATATTATATATGTTAATATGACATGTTATAAATGCTTTAATTAACTGTTTTCTAATTAATAATTCGGTTATGAGTTTTACAAAAATCAATTATTGAATAGTGTCAAAATTGACATAAAAGAGTTTTTAAAAAAGTATTATATTATTAATTGATATTAAATTCATAAAAATATAAGGTTCGTCCAAGAGACTTATATCATTATAGTTTCATCATTAATGGACCACTTGGGGGTCTATTGGATGTATATGGTAAGTTTATTAACCATATAATACAAAAATAAAAAAAGACATTGTAAAAGTGAAACTAATTAACTAAGAGTTAATACTTAAAGATAAGGTTAATATAATGAACCAAACCTGACTAAATTCTATTGGTTGAGTTGTTTTCAACCCATACCCACCCTAACCTTTAAATAATAAACTTTGGAGCCATTATAAACCGAATATGAATTTATTATAAATTAATATTTCTAGCTTTTCCAAAGGTGCCCCTCACCCCTCTTATAAAAGGGCACTCCTCCTTCTCATTTATTCACACCTTCAGAGCCTTTTGGTTCGGCCAAACTCTGCCCAAATACTCTCCCAACTTCCCTCAATACAACCAAGTGGCCTTATTTGGATCATAAAGCCAACCTAACGAGCCCTTTTGATCAAATCAAAAGGAATAACCCGAAGAAGAGGTAATGATTTCACCACCCTTTTCCAAGTTCCTTTATTCTTCCACTTCTTCTTCCTTTGTTGTTACCATTATAAAATAATAACTCCAGTATCATATATATACTGTGATGTTATTATAAATATGGTACAACCATATTCAGTATTCTATCCATCCTTTGAATAACATGTCACCAAACGTGCGTACGTAAGGCGTACAGTCTCCACGTCATGGTGTAATTGTTATTCAATAAATTATTATTTGGATGGGTATAATAATGATGTCTAATTCAAGTAAATAATAAATTTAACATGATAATTATTTTGTATATATGATATACCATCCAATTATATTTTATTTTAATATCAAAAAAATGATATTGTCCCTCGTGTGTACGTACGGACTACCGTTTCCACGAACGTGATGAGATTAATTCTCCATCGTATCCATTCAAGTATAATTCTCATTTGATGATTAATAATAGTATTTATGGACATTATATCATTCTAGATATGAATAAGATACAACCTATCCATGAAAAACATGGCTTACGTAACAAAACATATAAAAGAAAACGAGTCAGTTAACACCCGAAACAACGATAAATCTACAATATTATTAACAAAGCAATGTTAAAAGATCATATATGATATCATATTAATGTATATGATTCTTTTATAATTTAATAAAAATTATTTCACCATTATACCTAAGGTTAACCTACCCCAAACAAGGAAAAGTACAAGGTATGGGTTATTTCACAATCTCTCCATTATCCGAGGTTGTTTATACGTAATAATCTACTAAGATCTCTTTATCATCCACATCCATGTTTCTTAAAAATGTATTTCAAAACATTTTTACTATTTAAAAGAATATGTGTTAAAGTCATTTATACCCTTGTTTTACTTTTTATAAGAGTTTTTTAAAGGAATATTTCCGTCATTTTCCAAACAAGGTTCTTTTGACCTTTTCGACAGAATTAAGGTAAGAATGTTTTTTTAACTTATACGGCGGGTGCTGCTATTTTCCGCTGTTATAAAATCATCGAAGCTTCACTTACAAGATTATAAGAATATTTTCAAAGAAAATGTTTTATTTTATAAATATATGACTCTTAAATTATTTCAAAATATAAAGAGATATTTCTCTAAAAAGAGTTTTGATTTCTTCTGTGTCAACATACTTTGATGGATATTACGCTTATTTGAAGTTGATTTATTATGATAAAAAACATCTATATTGTATTGAAGATTTTGTTATATGTTTGACTGTGAATGTGCTATTTTTATAGCATTCATGGTTTATGGTGAAATTATTGACATTTCATATGCCTGTTTTAATACGAATGTTTATGTTCTGTTTAAACCTTTTCATATGGGAATGCATTGGACTTAATATGTGACGGGTGGAGCCCGCTATAGCTCCTCGATGCATCGGTAGGTATCATGAGACAAACTAGTGTCTTGGAAAAAGTCCTTGACAAAATCTTATTTGTAGTCTTGGCACGCGGCCTTGGCTATGTGGTTATGATAGTCTGGCATTATGCATTCCATCATTATGAAAGTGGTTATTGATATTGCATGTGATAATTCGATTAGTCGAATATCCATGTGAATAATTAAATGGAATTATTTCATTTTATTTTTTCCATACTATGTTGAAGTTCAAGTTTAAAATGATTTTGTTTTAGTTATACACTGCCTTAAATGTTTATTCTTATTTATGAAAGTTTCCGCTATATTGTTATCTTTACTGGGCATTTGAGCTCATCCCTTTTCTATGTTTTATTTTTCCCAGGATGTGAAGAAGTAAATTATGAATGACCTACAGGGATTTTATGAGGGGACAATATTGTGGACTATGGATACATTATGTTGTTGTGGTATTTTTTCACTTTATGATGTAATGTAAAACTTTATGAATATATCTTGTGTTTCCAAGGCTACTAAAACAATCGGTCTTTCAAGATTTGATCTTTCTTGTGATCATGCCAATGTTATGTAATAATGCACCGACTTTGCGTAATTGGGGTCGGGGCGTTACATCATATCCCCTATATATTTCAAGTAAATAATAAATTTATGCTCGGGAATTCAATTTTATCTTTAAATCTAAAAACATGTTGTTGCACAAAAATTGTAGGGAGTTTAAAAGATTGTAAAAAACATTGAACCCCATTTTCACATTAAAATTTTGGTTATATTCCTCATATTCTTGGACCAGACATTTGGTTTCCTTCTATGATGGTTATTTAAAAATAAAAACCACACATACCAGTATAAGAACAATTCCATTAAAGCTCAATGGGGTGATGTAATCGGTAACTGAGTCTTAAATCATAAAAACCAGTGAAATAATGGTTTCCTCCCAGAAGCTCCTTGGGTTAATATCATTATATAGACCTCAACTCATGAGAATAAACCAGTAGATGGGTTGGATATGTTTGAGGTCGTCCACTGGTTCATGAGGTAAATTTACATGGAACTTCTTCAACCATTTCCCATTTACAGTGAATGGGTTTTCTTCTACTTTTTGATATTAATGAAACCAAAAAAGATATATATTAGTAATAAGAAAGTGTCATCCCCACCTAGAATGAAGCATATCAGGATTTAAATATAGTCTAGAATTGTAGACTATAACTTTGTCTCTATGTTTAAAGGTATTTTATTGAATTAATTTTTCATTTTCCACCCTCGTTCATTATTTTTAAAAAATTAAATTTTCAAAATATTATCTTATGATTTCTTCTATCTCTTGAAACTAATGTTTTATCACTTTTCTAGCACTCTGAAAATCCAAATTCACCTTTTTTATAACCTAGTATATTTGGTGCTCCAATTCCACTAGTATAGGATATCCTTTTTCATTAATCAATTGATATGGGTGGATACAAATAGGTATCTTGCATGTTGTTTGGTATGCCCATGAAGTGTATTCAAGCCTTTGTCTCTAATATTTTATGTTTGGCTCAAATGTTTTCTCAAAATTTTATTGAATCTCCAAATTGGACACTTAAAATTGGACATTTTTTAGGATAGTAAGGTGTAGAAGTTATTTGGTGCACCCAATACTTTTTCAGTATATCCTTTATTATTCTATTTAATAAATGTTTTCCTTATTAATCTATGATGCCTCCAGGTGTTCTAAACTTACAAAAACATTTACCCTAACAAATTCACAAACAACATCGGCATCATAATTATTGGTGGCTTTGGATTCCACCCATCTGTAGACATAATCAATAGTATGTAAAATATTAGGTTTCAAAAAATATATGGGAAAAGGTCCTATAAAAGAAATTCCCCAAACCTCCCAGATTTCAAAAAAAATGATTTGTTTTTAGGGAATCTCTTGTCTCTTGGAAATACTTGAAAAAAATTGACACTTTATAAATTTTTTAACAAAATCATAAGAAACATTAAAAAATTTAGGACATTAGATTCAAAACTCGGAAACATTAATTGTTGTTTCTTTGAGGTCCAAAATGGCCTCCACAAGCAATTTTATGATAAAATTAAAAAACATTCTATTTAAGCCACTGAAAAACATATTCTTATCTGGTCATTGAAAAATTTTCCAAATAAATGGATCCTCCTAGATATAGATTCTAAATTCAACTTTGATTTTATGATTCTAATGGGAATTAAGGGAAGAATCTAACTGAGATGTGTCTAAATAATTTACTATGTCGGCATACCATGGTACTTCATCCTCTATGATGTAGTCAACTCTAGAATTTCTATTTTAACAGTGTTGGGTAGCCTACTAAGGTGATCTTCCACTTAGTTTTCAACTCCCTTTTTAACTTCAATCTCTATATAAAACTCATTTAAGAGTAGTATCCATAGTACCATCCTTGGTTTTTCATCTCCCTTATTCATCAAATACCTGAGTGATGCATGGTAAATGAATACAATTACTTTATTTCCAAGTGAATATGACCAGAATTTATCTATTACAAATATAACTAAGAAAAAATACTTCTTAGTGGTTTTGTAGTTGATCTGAGTAGAATCCATGTTTCATGAATCATTGGTTATGACCTGGGGTTTTTCTTCAAAAATATGGGAAAGAACTGCTCCTACAGCTTCGTTTGATTCCCCACAAAGTAACTCAAATGTATTTTCCCATTTGGGGGGATATATTATTGGTGGGGTAATAAAATTCTACTTCATATCATCAAATTCATTCCTAAAATTTTCATCAAAAATAAATATAGTTTATTTCAATATAAATATTTAGAGTGGAAGAGAAATATTACTAAAATGTTTGATGAATATTATATAAAATCCCACATTCCTGAAAAATTATTTGATATCTCTCAGATAGGTTGGGTATAGAAAATAATTGATCACTTCTATTTTGATTTATCCATCTCAATTCCCTTTTGGAAAATTACATGTCTTAAAATTATTCCATTTTCAATCATGAATTGAAGCTTTTCAATGTTTAAAACCAAATTTTTCTTTATACATGTTTTCAAAACATTCTTAATATTTCCAAATAAATGATCAATTGAATTCCCAAAAATAATAAATTCTTCGATAAATACCTCCAGGAAGTCTTCTATGTGATCAAAGAAAATTATTACCATACATCACATAAATGTACCTAGGTAATTGAAAATTTCAAAAGGAATTCTCTTTTATGGAATGGTCCAAAAAGTACAGGTGAATGTTGTCTTATTTTGGTCTTATAGGGAAATCAAGACCTGAAAATAACCATAAAACCCATCCAAAAGCAGTAATTTATTCTACCTGCTATCCTTTCTATCATATGATCAATGAATGGTATTGGGAAACGATCTTTTTGGGTGACTAGGTTAAGTCTTATATAATCAATACATCCCCTCCAACTATTATGGACTCTCAATAGAATTAATTTATTATTTTCATTTTCTACAATTGTCATCCATGTTTTCTTCAGAATCACATGAATGTGGCTTGACCATTTAGATTTATAAATTGGGTAATTGATGTTGACTAACCATATGTTTTCAATACTTTTTATTTCTAACTTCCTTGATGATGTGGTTCAGTATCCTATAGGGTTTCCTAATATGTTGAAATTATTCTAATAATATGATTCTATGTGAGAAGACGTTGGTTTTAAAATTAGGTATATCTTCTACAATTCATAATATAGCTTGGGCATTTGTTTTTAGAAGGTCAATCAGTATTATCTCCTGGGTCTTAGACATATTTTTTTCAAATGATCATAGGAAATATTATTCCATAAAATATATACACATATATTAAGTCACTCAAGAGGGGTTTTAATTCAAGAATCAGTGGATGTTCTATAAATGAAAGTGAATTCACATTTCCCATCTTAAAAGCTTGAATTTCTATTAAAAAGGGTACCATATCATTTTCTTACATCAAATTATAAAATAAATTATATGTGATTTCAGAACATTCGAATTTTTTGGTACTCTTTCCTTCTATAGTGTGATCTTATAATGCCAAGAATTCTTAAAGAATACCTGAATCATCAATAATATCACTACCTTCTTCAGATAAAATTCAAAAAGGGAATGGTTTTTTGAATGGGTTATTTTATAGTTAGGAACTTTGAAGCTCACTATGTTTTGTTTTAGATCTATGGTCGGGGTTCCTTCATGCACGTTGATGAGTTTTTTCAATTTTCAGGAATGGTCTTCCCAAAATTATTTGTGAATTTCCTGGTGCATTTTATTCCTCAATGGTGAAGATATAAAAGTCTACTGGGAAAACAAATCCTTCAACTTCCACTAGAACATCTTCCAAAAATCCAGTTAGAAAAAAGTGTATTGTTTTTCTAGTTGGAAAACCACTCTCTTGGTCTTCAGTTTATCTATTTTAAAAGATGAAAATACCAAATTAGAAATTAGAATTATGGAATTATGAATATTAAAAAAATAATTAGAAAATTTCAATGAACCGAATTTATAGAGAATAGAAAATGACTATGGATCATGATATTTTTTGGGTAAAGGTGTGGTTATAATGGCTAAAACCCTCCTTTTAGAGATGATTTGTTCGTCCTCATGATGATTAATTCACTTGGAGAATATTTATTTGACAAATATAAGATAATTTGGTAATTTTTGGATTTCCTTGAGGAAGGGAATATTGATTTCCACTTTCTATAAGGTTTTCTAGATCTCTCCTTGAATTTTTTCTTCATAAACCTTGGATAATTGAATCAATGTATAAGGAAATGGTAACTTGTTGCTTATTTTCTCCCTTTGTTTCCCTTTCACTTATCTTTATGTATTCTTTTTTATGTGGATGATTTTGTCTTAATGTTTTTTCTTGTAATTATTCAACTTACTTGGATCAGTTTGTTGAAGCTCTATGATGCTTTGAGTTGTGATTTCACTAACATTCTCCTTGGGATTTGGAGCAGTCTGTGTTTTGAGTTAGCCTTGATTTTTGGTTAGAAGTTCCATAAGGCTATCAAAGTTATTTTCCAAATTCTTCATTGTATTCTTTAGCTATTAAATATTTATTTATCAGTGGTTCTTTTGATTGCCTATTGAGGGTTGTTTATTATTTCTCTTGAAAAGTGGCGGTTGAAAAGTTTTTTGTTGTTTGAAAATATTTTTTTAGATAGTTGTAATAGTGTTGGGTTCTGATATTTTTGCTAAAAATGTGTCCTAGATTGGTTCTATTGACCTCTGAACCTTTTTTGGGATTTCCCTTATCTCCATTTTTGATTCTATGTAAATTACCCTCATGTAAATTCACAACATTCCATACCTTGTATCTCATCACATTAATTAATGTAATGATGGGGTGATAAACATAATCTACATCCTGACATGGATATGGTTTCTCTCCCACTCGTTTTATGACCATTTTTCTTACCAAGCATGTAAAATTTTCAATTTCTATCAAGGAGGGATGATGAATCATAAGTTCTTACCCCATGTACACCTCTTATTTTGGTGCCTCTTATTCTTAATTGTTGTGAATTTTGTTCTATATTCTCAATGAGACTCCAGGATTCTGTGGGTGATTTTTCAATTAAATATCCTTCAGAGTATTTATCCATTATAATTCATAAATTATCCAGCAATCCTTGGTAGATGAATAATAGGAAATGGTTCTCCTCTACTATTTGGTGTGGGTGGCTTGCATACAGTTTCTTGAACAATTCATAGTATTTTTAAAGAGAATTACTAGTATCCTATTGAAAAGTGTGAATTTTATTTCTAATAGTTGTTCTATGAGAGGTTGGTAATAATATTTTCATGAAATTTCGTTGGAGTTCCTCACATTCTTGGATCTCTTCACGTTATAAGGTATACAAACACTCATTAGCTTCTCCCTCAAGTGATAAGGGGAATGATTTCCACTTGACTTTCTCCTTAGCTAATCTTTATGGTTTAAAACATGAACAATCATAGCTGAATTATTGAATGTTTTGATTGGGATATTTACCTTCAAATCCATGAAATTTATGTAGCACGTGAATAATGTTAACTTGTAAATCAAAATAATTGTTTTTGTTCTATCACGGTTAAAGGGTTTTTTTGGTTGAAAATTTGTGGGGCAGAAAGGTCCCTCAATATTTATTCTGGGTCCAGTGCCGTTATTGGGGGTTCTTATTGGACACTTGACTCTAATAAATTCACTTATTCAAACTTGTTTTTAGGATTAAAATTCATAATACTTTATAAAAATTTTGTTTCTATTTCAGTTCTAGAATTGAATATGTCCATGTTATAGTACCTACACATGTAAATTTAAATTTACAGTTTCTCCCCAGCCAGAGTGCTAGTTTCGACACACACCTGTTTCTAGGAGTGTAGGCAATTATACCACCCCCCCCCAATGGGAATAGTCTAATTTGTAACCAAGAACTCATCTCCAAGGAGAAGTGTTTTAATCTAGGTTTTACATAAAACAACAAGATTGAAGGATTTAAGAAAATAATAAATTTTTTGGAAGTTTGGTGAATTTCAAATGAGAGAGAAGTGATTTTATTTAGGTTAGGTTTTCCCATTCATGATGTCATCATAGTTTCTATAAAATGAACCATTTGGTTCGAGATAACTAATTAAATGAATTTAGTGAAAAGTGTTTCTTCTATTCACCATTGATTTAATTATTTATCAAAGTGTATAAATATTAAAGAACTAACTTTTAATTACTCTAGCAGTACCAAATATGGTATTGATTTTCACTAAATAATTAAATTAGTCTATCTTAATTCCTTAACATGTTTTAGTAATCACTAAACCACTCCCTTACGTGATTCTATTTACAAATTAACCGATTTTTTTAATTAATAAATAAATCATGTAATGGTAGGATAATATTTAAGTCAATGGAATTTAATATTTAATAATAAATTAAAATACAATTTCATTTAACTTAATTTCAAAAAATAACAAATAATTAAAATTAATTGAAAATAAAATAATTATTGTGATTGAAAACATTCAAAACTACAAACATCACAAAATAATACACATTACCTTCACCCAATCACTGAGGATTAAACTCCTTCATGCATGATGTTGTCATGTAATTATATGTATATTAAAGCATGGTGAACAAAATGGAAAAGAAAGGGGGGTTTCAGCCTCCTCCTTGTGTAGTGTAACTTATCTTTCCTAAGGAAGTGGCCTCTTGTCTCCTTGATGCTTGGTGGTGTGAGTTCTTGCCACCAGATGGAATAATACTCTTTTGGAAGGAGGGGATCTCCTAATTTTATAGGTAATGAGTATGGTCCACTCATCATATTTTCATCAATGCATACTGTGGTAGAGGAATTTAAAATTTAACACCCCCTGGTGACCTGCCTATTTATGGATAAAACACTCAAGAATTCCAGTGTTTATGAACTGTGTGGGTGATCAAACAGGGAGGTTCCTCTCGACATCGGGGTGTGCATGATCCCTACCTTTTTGAGGTGACTGGTGGTGGATGTTGGGATGGTGAGTAGTGATGGAAAATGGGTGCATCAAGAGGATCTCGGTGGACTGTTCAAGAAAAGGGAATCCCTGGTTGTTCTCTGGTGGAAGAGTAGGTGTGACATAACTAGATCATTAGCGCCAGGTGGTGGTGGTTTCTTCATGGAGCATTCATGGCATCCAGGAAGTGTGGGAGTGAACTGGAAGCGGCGGCCTCACCCACCTCCAGTGTTTGAAGTGGTTGGTGGAGCTCAAACAGAGCACCGACAGTGGTCCGATGATGGAAATGGGACATCGGGTGGAATCGGTGGAGTAAAGTTGAAGAAACAGCAAAGGTGTCTTTCCATAGCGGTGGTAGGTTGGTAATTCCAAGTGGTGGTGTAGTGGTGGTGTAGTGGTGGTGTGATATAAGGTCATCCTCACCTTCAGTGATGGTGGTGAGAAGGTGGTGGTGGGATTTGGTGATGGTCGGCCTTTGGTGCGCATATAGGAGGGGTGATAGTGGATCAGTAGTGGAGATCACCTCTTCTTTCATCATTTATAGTCTCCAGAAGAGGCTCATCATGGTGGAGGCTATCAAAAGGAAGTGGTGAAGCATGGGAGAAAGGAACTACTGGTTGGAGGTCATCGTGACGTCGAGTGGTAGTGGTTGGGATGGTTAGTCTAGGTGGACATTAGGTGGTGTGTTTTTATACACGGGTCTTAGGGAATCTGGTAAAATCAAGGGGGCATGGGAGCAACACGGAGAGGTATTAAGGTAGAAGACTATGACAGTCCATGGCTGTGATGCGGAGGAGATATTATACCACAATGAAATGTTGGAATGAGCATCGATCCTTTATAAGGTTCAGCATGAGGGAACCGGGCATTCCATCTCCGAGGTGAGCTCTCGGATGACACGCACACAATATACATGTGTGATGCGACACACATGGTCCATGCAGGCCTTAGGCCTACCATACTCATTGTGGGTCTTGACCCCCCAGATCTCATGCTCCAGCGGGGCTTGACCACCTGTGGGCTTACACAGAGCTTCATCACCAGTGTAGTTGGGCTCCTATGGGCCCTCCCGGGTCATCCTAGCCAGATACCACATGTCGGCTCACTATTTGGTGGGCTATCCTTTATTAAAGGCCATCTTTCTCCTTGCCCTAATTTTAGGGGAAAAAATGGGATATGGAGTTAAAAACATTTCAATAAAAATTTGGAAAATGACATTCAAATATGATATTTATTTCTTTTACCCTTTTAAAACCAATTTCATTCCCATGTACCAAATTACCCATAAATTTCTCAATCATTTAATATCATGGGTTTAATGATTGAAAATCATTAAAAATCATCAAAATTTGATTAAAATTATGAATAATATTTTTTTTAATTTATTAGACTAGTAGTGTAGAACATTATCCCTATAATAAAATATTTCTACATGTTTTTATTCATAATAAATATCATATAATAGTTGGCTCACTATGTAGTGGATTATCCATTATTTAAGGTCGGCTTTGGTCTTGGCCTAATTTTTGGGAAAAAATGGGATAAGAAGTTAGAAAAAATTTCAATAAAATTTCGGCATATGAGATTCAAATATGAAATTCCTTTCTTTTACCCTTTTAAAACCAATTTCATCCCCATGTCCCAAATTACCCATAAATTTATCAAACATTGAATAACATGGGTTTAATCATTTAAAAACATAAAATCATCAAACTTTGAATAAAATTATGAATAATTTTTTTTAGTTATTATTCTAGTACTTTAGAACATTATCACTATAATAAAGTATTTATACATGTTTTTATTTATAATAAATATCATACTCCAGTGGAAAAACCATTTATTTCTCTAATTGTGATATATTTGTTTATACTTACTCAATAGAGATACATGGAACCTATCATGAACTGGATATAGGTTTGGTGGAATCCCTAACTGATATGGTATAGTCTACAACTAATCATGAATATCAAAGAGACTAATATAACTAGGTCTCATATTTATCTTATTTTAGAATCTGCAAACCTTATTTTCTGTAAAAATTCTTATGATTACCATCTAATCAACATTGACTCCCAATGCCACTAAAGAGTTTTGACATAACTCTTTTTTCAACTTTGTGATTCCTTCATATGCTACTGAATGGTTAAAAAACTCTCAACTATTGTATCTACTATCTTAGTTACCATGAGATTCATTTCCCAAAATTCATCTTAGTATGTCTTTGTTCCTCACATATTTATATGGAGGTATTCATAAGGATCCATCTGAATTCTTGAGTGAATGAAATCGTTGTATGAAAACTCAACTAGAAGAAGGTGTTGATCTTAACCACATTTGAAATCTATAGGATATGATATCAATATATCCTTTAGGGTTTGAATTATCCTCTCAGACTGACCACTGTTCTAATGAATATAACCGTTACTGAAACAAAACACTATATCCCGAGCTTGTAGGAGCCTTCTTCAGAACATCAATGTGAACTTTGGATCTTGATCAAATATGATATAATATGTTACTCCATAAAACCTTACCATTTTTTTAATATATATCCTGTAAATAAGATTAAGATAGAAATATTCTCTTACATCAATGAATTGTGATGAATTTTTAAGTTGATAAACTATAAACCAAATTGCATTATGTCCTTGAGATATTTAAGGGAGTCAGATAATGATATAATTGGTGATGTTTTATCATTTTTATTGTATTTTTGTTAATTTCTATATCTTCCCATTATATTTTTTTCACTCATTCATTACATTATAACATACTGAGCACCAATATACACACTCTGTAATGTCTCTCTTCATGTTTTCCCAATATAAATATTGTCTCAAAACTATATACATCTCATAATTCCTAGATTTATGGAAATTTGTGAGCTATGATATATATTAAATTTATGTTTAATAAATTATGGTATTTATAGGATACATATAGGGTTACTAAAACTTATTATTCTGTAAAAATCATGGTTTACCTCAATAACATTTCTCATATTATTCTACAATTCCACATCCTCTATCTATTCTTATTTAATCATAACATTGATTGATAGTTGAAAATTCATTGGATATAGATTTTATCATCCTCATTTCCTCATTATTTTAATACCCATATACTGTAAATATATAAATAAGGGGTCTCTTTAAATCCTATTTATAGAAAAACTATAATCATCTTTCTAAAATAGTGAATTATGCATCTTTTGTTTCCTCATTGGGTGGTAGTGTATTGAGAGGTAAAAACATTTAATTGAATCCATCTATATACTTTGGTGTATATTCAACCATTCTTCATGAATATATACTTCAAGAATTTCTTATTATTGTTACACCGAAAACAATTAGGAATTAATTTTTTCAAATAATTTTAATTTCTTTGAAATCATTCTTAACACAGAAGACTATATCAATCTTTCTATATAAAAAACAGTAGGTTATCTTTCACTACACATAACACTGATCTTTATCAAAACAATGAAATACTATTAATATCATTTTTTAAATGTGGATGTTATAACATAGGTGTAAAACATATAGATATGAATAATAATAAATTCTTTTAAAATAATAATTATAATGGTTTTATATAAATAACACGTACTATTAAAAAGGTTCATAATTTTTAGTATATTCTTTATATATTTCAAAACAACTATTTTCTCCTAAAATTTATTTTATTTAGTCTTCAAAACATTAATAAAATTAATTTTTCTTATTTTTTGAAATATAATTTTATAAAATAAACATCATTTTTGAAATCATCATATCAAAACTAGATTATGGTAAACTTTTGGTATTTTTCTAAAAAGATTACTTTTTGATGAATAGCAAAAATACAAAATTATAATTGAATAGAACCTTTTCATTTACTTTATTTATAAAATAAAATTAGATTTTAAATTGGTTTTTAATTTAAATTTAGATCAATTATAAAAACATTAATATAATTTAGATCATTGGAATCAATTTAATTTTGAATTTTGATATAAAAAAATTATATACTTTCAAACTTTTTCTTTTCACTAACCCACTTTCTCATCACGTTTGTAGGATTAATTTTATGTTAAATATATCTACTTATGTTAATGTAATTTGAAAAAAATTGATTAAATATATGTAATTTAAATAATATTTTTTTCTAATAACCTGACCTTAATTTTTTACCAAAATTAATTGTGAAACGGAAAAAAAATTAATTACCATAGTTAAGGGAAAATGGGTTTACTGGGAGTTTTAACTAAAAATATAAGTGTTAAAATTACCTATAAACTTGAATAAAATATATTTAATGAAAATATTTAGAAATTAAAATATCTTATTTTTTAATGTGATCTTTTTTTTACCCTTCTGGATGTGATAAATGTGGGAGCACTTAATTCTTTTCAAAAATACTAAGTGTGTCCTCCCCCCTCCCCCTACTTATAAAAGCCCACCCCCTCTCCTCTCTTCCTCATACCTTTATAACCCTTTGGTTTAGAAAATATATTCAAAAATAACCTCCCAAATTTCATCCTCTCATACAATATTCATGATTTTAAATAGAAATATAACTAAGTAAATCTTTTAGTGAAAACCTATGGAAGATACCCAAAGAAGAGAAAATGTTCATCAACGAGCATTTTATTATTTCATCATGCACATAATTAGATTATAATTAAATAATTATGAAAAAAACAGTAGTATATTCTATATACTTATATTTTTTATAATAATTAAATGACATAAAACCATCTCCACTTCCATTAAATTAGCTATGAAATCAACATTCATGTGTACGACAGACTACCGCCTCGCGAACCGATGTCGATAATTTCTCTATTACCACCTCTAAAGTACATATATAAAGATGAATTTATTATTTTAAGATGATATTTATGATATTATTATTATTATTTAATTTTTATATCATAGATAAATTAATTTTTTCATTTTTTTGTAACATGATAATGTTGTTCATTTGTACGGTGGACTAACACCTCACAAAGCGATCTGATTCATTTGCGCTTTACATGTAATATATTAAGGATGGGTTTAATAAGAATTTTGAATATATATGATATAAAAATTATTCTATAATTATAATATATATCATTTACTTTTAACTCTTTAAACATTACAAAAAATTGAAATAGCATTCATGTGTATATACAGCCTATAGTCTCCATGAATGGTATATTTCATTTTCTATCACTAAATTTTTGGAATTACTATAAAAACAAATATAAAAATTATATATGATATTTATATATTATTTAGAATTATAAATATTATTATTCCATGATTTAATTATATATAAAAAAATAATAAGTCAAAACATAAATGAAATAAAAGCAGTTATTTCCCGAAACCTGGCTATAACATGGAATTATAAACAAATGGGTAATAAAAAGTCATATTAAAATCATATATGATAGGATATATATTAATATAGTTATTTAATTTATTTGTAATAAAAATATATTTATTACATTTTAGTTTTTATGGAGTATAAAAAAAATCAATACATATGTTAAGTGATTGTTTTGTCTCAATTTTACTTTTTTGAGACATATGTTATTCTATGCACCTATATTATTTCACAAGGTTTATACATAGCCACATTGAAATGTAAAATTATGAATTTATTTATCCTCGTGATATTTTTTGTTCATTTTATGTAATTCTTTCATGGTTATTTCGTTTCAGAGTTATAAAAATGGTAAAGAGTTTATGTTACAATCCCATTTTTTATCAGTATTGTTTATGATTATGTTTTTTATGATAAACTATTATGGTACATATCTCAAATAAACTCATGAATTTTCATCCCCTATGGTTATTCATGATATTTTCTAGTAAAATTTCTATTTTTCTACTCTTTGTAACTTAGAATTATTTTTTAAATGTTATTAATAAAATACTACATTATTTTTCTCTTTGGTTGGAAATCTGTTTTCTACTAAAACCGTGTTTCTTAAAAAAAATTTAATATTTTTTATTACTATCATTTGACTTTTAAAAACCATTTTTAACCATGTTTGATCATATAAAAAAACTAATGGAATATTCATGTTATTTTCCAAGGAATGCATGTTTAGATTTTACAAAAAATGTGAAAGGAATATTCATTTTAATATATACAGCATTAATGAAACATCTCATCGTTATGACCAATCATTGCTTTAAATCATCCTTTAAATGTTTTAATGGATATTTAAAAAGAAAAAAGATTTTTAAAATGCATTATATTTTAATAAAATTCAAATCAACAAGTATTTTTACTCAATAAATGTTTTAAATGATGATTCAAAATCATTTTCCATCTAACATACCATATATTAATGTTATCTATTCCTTACATAGGATATGGTCCAAGGATACCATTTTTATTATTTCTATGAATATTTTATTTTAATGATGTAATGATTTTTATGAAACTCATTTTTCTTCCATGTGTTATTCCATGATAAAATGAAACCTTATTCTTTTCATGGGTTATGATATGATGAAATGAATAAATGACTATGAAACCTATCACTTTTCCATATGTTATGATGTGATGAATTTTTTATGAGACCCATTAAATTTCATGGGTTTTTATATGGTAATTTTTTTTGATCTTGTGGCATGAATAATTATGATTTTCATTTTGTGATGAGAGGGACCTATACCCCCCTTCACTGCATTGGGTAGAGATATATATATATATATATCATGAGATGGAAAAGACTATAATGGGGAATTAACCATATTAAGTAAGAGACTTTGTCCACTATGATGGTATTTCGAGTGAACCATGACTACTACGTTGTTTTTGGTGAGTGTACTCATTCTACTATGATAGACTTGGTAGTGATCCTTGACTAGTATGGAAATGATTGTATATACCTATGTGTATTCCAAAAACATGTATCTTATGAAAATTTTATGATCTCATGACTCATGTTCTTTGATTCCCTTGTGATTAATTTCTTATGAACTACCTATAATTATTTCATGACTCAAGATTATGATATTTCATATGAAGGGTTTAATTTTCAAATTTTATACTCATGTTATCATACCCTTATGTTAATGTTATGATTACAAATCTCCCTTATTTAACCTTATGGAGCATATATTTTTACTGTTTGTTATGTTTCCTTTCCCCAGGTTATGTATAAATGTATTATGTATGATATGTATAACAAGAGTGATAGTTATGAAGATCATACTGGGTGATGATGTAGTTTTCCAACATACCATATGTTTGTGTTTATGAGTTTCCAAATACACTAAACTATTTCATTACTTAGGTGTTTGTTTGTGTAGTGTAATGAATATTCATCAAAAATGATGTAATATATATGTCTGATAAGGGTAGGTTTTAATTTTTGGTATCAGATAATAGGTTTAGTTAACCATTGGAACCAAGGATAAGAAAATCTAAGTAAAATCCATAAGGATATTTATTTAAGGATAATCCTAATAATAAGTCAATGTATAGAAAAATGTACTGGATTTTTTGTAAATGATAGAGTGGGTGGCTGCCATGAAAGTACATCCCTTTCTGGATAATACAAGTGGATTTGGCTCTAGCACAAAGGTATCAAGGGGTAATAATTCTAAAAAGGGTTCATTGATGTTTAATTGATCATCGCATGGTGCATGACAATGGGAATTTCTACACACCATGTTTGACACTCTAGGGGGATATACATTGGAAATTAACAAAATCATAATGAACCATCCTGAAGGATTTAAATAGATGGTGATTGTAAATGTTCTATGATAAATTGAAGGTGTAATAGATTAAAAAAAGGTGTTATAATTTAGATATCTTATATATTGTTTTTCATGATTATGTGTTTCCCAACTATGATTATTATGTCTTACAATATGATTTTTGGTTTCATTAAATGGTAGGAACCTGGAGAAAGTAGGTTAATGCTTAGTGGAATAGATAATGTAATTATTTTCCTCTTGAGAATCCAAAAGTTATTGGAGATGGAATAAAAAATAATTTTTTTATTCTCACACAAATTTCTCAAGTTATGAATCATGTTGGACCTACCAATGATCAAATTAAGGAACAATATTATTTTTAGTCTATTAAGAGGAAATGTACAACTTCTTTCATTGGCTATTTTGATCCACTAGTTACTAAATAAAGGATTAACACCACTGGAAATATATTTTCCATTCTCCAATGTTTAAAAAACTGAGAAAAGTAATTTTTTTGTCTACCATTTAGAAGGTGAAGTGGACAAATGGTGTACTTTTATCAATATTATGAGGAAACATGATGAAATTGACTCCATGGATTGGAAAGAGTTCAGGAAATTGGTTTTCAATAAGTAATTTATTTATATTATCTATAAAAATTTGGATATGGAGTTCCTTGAGCTATAGAAAAAGTATTATGAATATTTTGGCTCCTATGAGGAAACGTTTACATGATTTTCTAGGTAATATTCAAGAAATATCATCCAAAATAAAATTAAGGCTGATCAATTTTTAATTTCCTTCAAACAAATTTTTTTGAATGGATTCATCAATAATAGAATTCAATAGCTATGAATAGATTGATCTATGAACTATCAAGGTGGAAATAGACATTTGAGTTATGTATCAATCTTGTAGTTTTGATAAGAAAATAAAGATGGGTTTCAAAGAAAAATATAAAAACCATGGAGGGAAGAATATGATCTATACTTTATTCTCAAAGTCTGGGAAGAATCGTGGAGGAAATTGTTTTAAGGGGAGTAGTAAATGTTTTCAGTATAGAAGGGAAACTCATCGGGAAATTTATTGTTGAAGTGATAGGAAGAATTTGGATAATTAAATGAATATAAAGAAATCATCACATAATTTACCACCAACACTCTAGTGTTTCAAGCATGGAATATCACCACTATGTTAACCAGTGCCCGAATGTGAAGGTTAATGATGTTGACTAACATCATCCACCTATTAAAACTAAAAACAAGTAGAAATATCATGTGATCATTATTACTGATGAGGGGTGTGATAACGACATGGTTAAAATTACACATACCATTCACTCTAGAACTGATAATGTATTATTTGACTCTATATTTACCCATTCCATCATATATAAATAATTTTTTAAGGGCCTTAATATGACACCCAAATTATTAGAAGTATAATTATTAGTTAAGACCACTAATGGTATGATGATATAATCTCAAGACAATGATTCCTCTTATGTTGATGTTGGCGGGAATGTACATCCTCTAAATATTTTCATTATTCCTCTAGTTTAATTTGATGTTATCATGGGTACAGATTGTCTTTATCTAAATAAATCTCACATAAATTATCAAGGAATAGAATTCATATTTTATATTCCAAACCAACCTATGATAGATTTTCATTGTGATTATAAGTACAAGTATTTGGTGTATATCACACCCATTTTATGGGTCTTAATTACAATTCATAATGGGTGTTTATCTCGAATGGTATAGGTGAAACCTAACATTGATTATATTCCTATTTTTTAGGAATTTTATGATATATTTCCAAAATAGTTTCTTGGAATTCCACCAAAACATTAAGTTGATTTATCCATTGAAGTCAAAACTGGTTCCATATCAATTTCAATGACTCTATATAGAATTCCATATATTGAGTTTCATTAATTGAAGAATAAACTCTAGGAAAACATAGAAAAGGGATCCATTTGGCCAAGTTTGTTATCTTAGGTGTACTTGTTCATTTTGTTAAATATAAAGATGGATTGATGCGACTTTGTATTAATTATCTAAAGATGAACAAGATCTCAATTAATAACATGTATCTTATTACCCATATTGATCACTTGTTTGTTCAACTATATGAAGATCAAAACTTTTCAAGATTGACCTTCATTCTGGATATCATCACTTAAGGGTTAAGAATGATGATACACTCAAGAGAACATTTCATACAAAGTATATAAACATTGAATCTATAGTGATGACATTCATTCTTTTTTGATTCCACCAATATCTACATGGATTTAATGAATATTGTCTATAGATATTACCGTGATTAGTTTTTGGTAATATTTATAGACAATATTCTAATATACTCAAAGAAAAAGAAATATCATGAATATCACTTGTTAATTTTACTAAGGACCCTATGTAAAGAGGAACTGTATGCGAAAGTTACAATGTGTGAATTTTGGTTATAAAAGGTTTCATTTTTAGGTTATATAATCTCAAGATAGGGTATATCGGTAGATCAGTCAAATATAAAGAATATTTAATGTTGGACTAGACCATCCATGGGGACTGAGATCAATAGAGTTCTTGGTTTATATGGATATTATCAATGGTTTGTGGAGAACTATTTATGACTATCAAATCCACTGACCAGCTTAACTCAGAAGGGATCCAAGTTTCTCTGGACAGATGAATGTGAGGAAAATCTCAAGGAATGTAAGAAATGAATAGTCAGTGCACCTATGTTTACTATTCCCTATAGTAGAGATGGGTTTGTAATATATTTTGATGCATCTAAGAATATATTGGGATTTGTTCTTATTAATAATGAAATGTTTATATCTTAGGGCTCACAAAAATTATGGATTCATGAGAAAATTTACCAAACTCGTGATTTGGTGTTGGATGTGGTAATTTTTGTATTAAAGAAATGGAGTAATTATAATTATAGAGAAAAGTGTGTTATATATACTGATCATAAATGTTTATTATATATATTCAAATAGAATGATTTGAATATTCTCTAAGTAAGATTGTTGGATATGATTAAAGATTATGAATAGTCAATACATTACCACCCTACGAAATAGAACAATGTGTCTAATGCTTTGAGTTGAAATGACCATGATAGATTATCTATGATGGGGATTTAAAAATATCCAATATTTAATGATTTTAAAAGGGATGGATCTATAAATATTAATGGGATTGGAAAACATTATCTATAACAATTAAATGTTCAACCATATATCCATGTGAAGATTAAATAGGCATATAAGGAAGATGTATTGTAATAAAAGAGGATTAGAAATGTTCTTGTGGTTAACCGTAATAATAATGGAATGATAAGATTCGGGAACTGTGTTTGTATTCCATCCATACCATATTTGAAGGAGTTTTTAGTGTAAGCTCATAGTTATTCATTCTCTATTCAGCTAGGAATTCTGAAGATGTATACAGATATTAAAGGTTATTTCTGGTGGGATAGAATAAAGAGAGATATCAAATAGTTAGTACCACAGTGATTGGTATGTTATAAATTTAAGGCTAAGAGAAAAAATTCTAAGTGGATGTTACATCCATTACCCATAACAGAATAGAAATGGTAAAACATCACCTTATATTTTGTAGTTATACTCCCAAAAATGTCAAATGGGAATAATTCTACATGGATTGAAGTAGATATCCTTATAAAGATATCACACTTAATCATTATCATAGAATACTTCTCTATAGATCATATTTTTAGGATATACATCAAGGTTGTCTTAAGGCTTCATAGAGTAAAACATTACATTATATTTGATTGGGATATAAGGTTTACCTTGATGTTCTGGAAATGTCTTCAGCACGCAATTGATATAGAGTTGAGATTTATCATTGTCTATCATCATCAAATATATGTCTTTTCTGAGAGAACAATTTAATCCCGAGAGGATATGTTGAGATCTTTTTCTTTTTATTTAAATTAGGTTTTGGATAAACACATTCCTCTAGTTGAGTTTTCTTACAGTAATAGCATTAACTCAAGTGTTCAGATGGATCCATATGAATCCCTCTATAGAAATAAGTTTATAACACTATAAATTTGGAATAAAGTTGGGGGAAAAATATATATTGGGGCCTGAATTAGGTAAAGAAATGATATAGAAGGTTAGATCCATTCATAAACACATCAAGGCATCTTAATGTCAGTTGAAAATTTATGCTGATAATCACTAGCATGATTTAAACATTGAAGTTGGTAAAATGTTGTTTTGAATAAATTTACCATGTAAGAAGGAAATGGGATTTTTGGAAGATATGTAAACTAAGACCTAGGTATAGAGGACCCTTTGAAATTCCTAATCATATCAATATTTTAGCCTATTGGATATCACTTTCTCTAAACCTATCTCAAATATCAATTGTATTTTTTATATCTCTCCTAGAGAAGTACATATCAAACCCTTCACTTATATTGAACTCAGAGTTTATATAACTGGATAAGTATCTTTCTTAAGAGTGAAATTCAGTGTTTTTTTATTGTATAGAGAAAGTTATATGAAACAAGATGTTGAAACACATCTTTTCAACCGGACCAAAAGTTCTATGGTTTTTGAACATTTTCGTTTTCTAAACCATCCATTTTTAAAACTGAGCTTCAGAACATAATTCTGGGAGTTGGATTATTCTTAAGTGATTTTTTTAGGAATGGTGAAGGCCCAATAAGTCTCTCAAGTGACTCAAGATGTTTTGGGGGTGTTGAACCTAAGAAACATTTAGTTTTTGAAAACAACAGAGGGTGCACGGTTTGTGCAAGACCTGCTAAACTGTGTGGCCCATTGTAGGTAACCATTCAGCCCCATTTTAAAAGGGACAGTATCTTGTGCATGTCTTATACACAGTTTCCCAAACCATTCACCTAGTACATGCAGCGTTTGTCTTATAGGAAGAAGACTCTATATGGTTTGCGCACAGTTTTGAAAATCGTGTGGTTCAAACCGTGCATGATGCACAGTTTTTAAATTTTTTAAATTTGTTTTAATTTAATTAAATTAAATTAAAACCTAAAACCTAAAATAATCCATCTCCCCTATCATATGTGATACACTAGCCTAAGGGGATCTCCCCCTTCGATGGATGGACCTCCTCTCTCGGCCTCCTCTTCCTCCGGTTTTTTTCGAATTCCATCATTTTTTTATTGGTCGATCCCTCATGGTGAGTCCCCTCCTCCCTTCTCCTTCTTTATTCTTGTTTCACATCGACCTAATCGGTGCCTGATGAGAATATTCCAAACCCTAGGGTTGTGGGGTGGTCTGAATTTCGGTTTTATTTTAGTCTAGGATGGACTAAAAGGTCTCTCGGTACCTTTGGATTCAATTTTTAGCCGTCGTCGATGAAGGCGAGGTGGTTCTGGTGGTTTCGGTCCTCCGGATTGTATTTGGGGTAAGTTTTCTAATTGTTCCATAGTATTTTTTTTGGGGGGGGGGGAATTTTGGTGTTTATGAGTCCCCGACATGTTTCTTGTAGTGCGTTGAGCTTCACCATGTCGTTTCACTTTTTTCTTGTTCATAGCCAAAGTGGAAAGCTTGGTTCTAGCCTGAGGTAGGGTACCTTTCCATATCCTCAATTGTATAAATACAATAATTAATTACTCCCTTCACTTTAGATAGAATTTAAATCAATGTAGTGAATTATTTATATTGAATTCCTCTAAAATATAAATCTTTCATCTTTCGTTTAAAATGATAATTGTAGTAAATGATTTGTGTGATAAGAAATACCATGTTTTCTAATAAAACCCCTCTAGAGGGGATGTGCTACCTTCATGCTAAAAAGTAGTTGTTATGCCTTGCTTTCTTGACTTGTAATGTTTATAATTCTTATGCATTGATGTTATGTTTTGATACGGCATGTTTATGACATGGTCCTAATGGAGTTAGAAACACTAAGTTTATCTTTTTAAATGATTAAAAGAACAAAGCATCGTCTAAGTGTTTGGTCCAGTTTTAGATTGAAATTACCCTTGTAGGTAATTACCACTTTTTCTTGGAAACTTAGAGCCTTATAAATGAAATTGACAAGTTTTTTATAAAAGTAATGGGTTGAGTTAAATGAATGGTTAATGATTAATGATTGAACCTAAAAGAAAATTTCCAAAATTATTTTCAAATGATTTGAATGCTAATAAAACCATGGGTGAGACATGGGTTCCCAAGTAAGAATTCCAATGGGTTTCATGCTCATACATTAGGTGATAGATGGATTCCCATTTTGGAATTCCCTGGATGGACCGTAGTTCATGAGACAAGGATTGGTTCCACATCCATAGAAACCCTTACCATGTTAAGGGAAGGTATCAGTGTGAACCTTGACCTTTGAAAATGCCTTAATGTTTTTTACTAAATGGTTGAAATTCTACTTCACCTTTCCACACTAATGAAAGGCATGGATTGAACCAATAAATAAATGGCTTCAATGCTACTTGACCTTTCCACACTAATGTAAGGCAAGGGTTGATCCAATAAATAATGGTTTCAACACTACCTGACCTATCCACACTAATGGAAGTCAAGACTTGAACGAGATGAATTATTACATGACTTATTTATATAATAATAATGGACTGACTCGAGATCACCTTGGATTCTGAGAGGATAATACCTTGGGGATCGGGAACCCCATTCCGATTCAAGTATATGGTTTTCTTAGGTTGAAACCCAGCTAGACTCCAGTTCTTTTATTTTTTTTTATAATCCTAGTATACTACTATTGGGTCCCTTATTCTTACTACAGGATGCCTTGGATACACTCCTTAGATCTAGCATTGAAAAGTAGGTGACTTGGATACACTCCTTGTACCTAGTCTTTGCTTAGCCTTATTTTACCTTGGATGAACTATTTGGACTCGGTAGGTGCCTTATTATGGATTGCATTGGATTACACTCATTTGATTACACTCTTACCCCTTAGCTAGACTCAAATACTTCTGAGTTAGATTTTTTTGAGTTTATGTAACCTTGGTTTTTAACCTATAACACCCTCACTAGATATATTTTCCATGTTTCTTTGTTACATCTTGGAACCTTCAATATTAATACTATTATAGTATGCATTGGATATACTCATTCGTTACATCATTGACAAGTAGGTTCCCTAGTAAAATCTCATCGGGCTCAGTCATTGCTAAGCCCTATTTTACATTAGAGGAAACTCCATGGACTTTGTAGGAGACTTACTCACATGTGACTTGTAAATAAAATGGTAAAAACTTAATTAATTAATTGGTTACATGTTCAGATTCCATATGATGGCTAAAGTAGGTACTTTGTTATTTAGTTACATTGTAATGCTTACTTTATTTATGCATGCTTTCACCCTGCTTAATTTCTTTTACACTGTCGGAATTGGGTTAGACACCAGTCGTGTAGGCCTATTGAGATTTATATCCCACACCCTACTCAGGCCTCCATTGTATCGGGGTACCCGAGTAGACCTTTCTTGTTCGTAGGGCCTTGGACATTGTTTGTTGTTGTATTTCTTGTACTTGGAGTAGGAGAAAAGGACCGAGATAGAGCTTAGGATGCTCAAGAAGATTGCCCATGGGTATTTGATGTCCTTTCCTTATTTTGTATTGTATTGGAAGTCATGGTTTACTGTTTACTCATTTCCATAATATATAAATACCATTTCATGCATTCATCTATTGTATAAACGAGCGTTGGCTTCTTTTGTTCAATAATATGAAAATCTATCTTACACTGCTTTATTATCGCTATTACTGCTTCTGCTCTTGATTTTTGTTACTCTGTAATACTATTTTGAAACTCTAGTAAGAGGGTATATTATACCCACTCACTAACCTTACACCCTAATTGCTTGTCGACAGCCTCTGGCATATGGGGAGACGCACCTCAGGTCATGTGGCGACTGGTCCGGCCACCGTCTTAGTGGTGAGCTGGATCAGGACGTTCCACAAGACCACTCATCTGGTCAATGTTATTTTTGTTCCCAAGTGAAGTAATTGCATTTGTTGTCAATAACTTGTCATGGTGTGCCATCTGATGAAGTACATCTTGAAGATTGATGATTTCAGAAGCATTAAATCAGACGATTGTGGAGCTGTTCTTTAAGTTCATAGAACTTGTATCAACTGGATACAAAGTCACAACATGATTAGAAGACCATGCATTGTACTGACAATGCATGAGGAGTTGAAGAGATCCATCCACAACTTCTAAGTGGATGAAGTGGATTAATAAAGTCCATGCACTATCACTTAGTGCATGAGAATTTGAAGAAGTTCCAATTTGATCTCTGATTAAATCAACAAAGAGAATTGAAGAAGTTATTTGATTCAGGAGTTCGGTTGAAGATGAAAAACCTTCAAGAAGTCCCTCCTAAGTATTGAACACATATGGAAGAGGAGATGAAGAAGATTAAGAAGAAACCGTTTGAAATTCCATTCATAAGTGATGAATACATGAAGAAGAAGAAAGGAAGAAGGATAAATGAGGAAGAAGGCTTGAAGTGGCACTTGGCATTTGGCATGTTTTATATGGAGAAGAACTTTGTATTTCACAAAGTCCTATTCTGTCCCTTTGCCAAAAAATTGGCCAGCCAAGGCACCTTGGGGGGTTCAACCCCAAGGCATGGGCACTAGGGCACCACGCCCGGGGGAACCCCGTGGGGCGAGCCAGGGCTGCAGGGCGCACCCAAGGACACCGCAAGGGCGCCAGGGGCACGCCCGGAGGAGCGCAGTGTGCAAGGTGGGCGCCAGTGGCGCGCCCGCAGGGAGCATAGTGGGCGCTAGAACTGCGCCCGCGAGGAGCAGAGGGTGGGCGCAAGAGCGCGCCCGCTAAAGAACTCGGTGCGGGGCGGCACCGAGAGGGGAGGAGATTCAACTGGCGGGTTGAGGGAGCGCCAGGCTTATAAAGCGCGGAAAAACCGGCCGCGGATTCGATGTGGGACGCGCATTTTTCACCCGGAGCGCATCCTGGCCGTCCGACTCATCGCGCGGCTGATCACAGCCGCTCATCGCATCCCGCGCGAGATCTCCTGATCGCGGCCGTCCGAGGATATTCAAACGCCTGATCCTATGGCCGAGAGCTCATCCTCAACCTCGAGCTCGGCCGAGGAAACTCCCGCGACGCCGCTGAACCAGAGGCCATCCGACCACCTGTTCTCGAGCATCCGGCCACCATTTTCGAAACCAAGACGTCCATTGGAATCGTCTGAGCATACCGAACACAACCATGCCTTAAAATGAGGATGCATACTACCAGTGGAGAAATTCGATGAAGGCCGAAGGCAAACGAAGTGCCGAGGCCACACGGTGTTCATGTTTTGCATGGGATGGATTAAACAGAGGCTTGCAAGCGTTTTAAAACGCATGCACGTGGATAAAGGAGAAGGAGAAGAAGTCCGCGTTGTGCAGAGAGAAAGAACGAGATTCTCGGCCCGCGGTTGAAGTTTTCAAAGAACCGAAAATCTCGGTGGATCAAGATTTATATCCCGCGGATGTTTTGAGGATTCCTCCGCCTATATAAAGAGAGGCCGAGACCTCTGGATTTGCTGCTGATCCTTTGGATATTTGTTGTCCCGTGAGCGCATCTCTCTGCCTCGCGAAGTTTTGAAGCCTCCGCGCAAATACCTCTTGCGTGGCTGAAGTTCTCGGGATCACCCGAGGTCCCGAAGGAGTCCCTTGCGTGCAACTCATCTGCGTGACAAGAAGAAGATTTGCGCGCCCACGGTTGAGGTGCTTTGCACCAAGGCTTACGCGGCTGCCCCTTGCAAAGACCTTGCGCGCCACTTTGTGTTTCATTGGACTTGCGCGGCTTGCACCTAGCGCGCCTCTTTTGTGGGCAGTGGGTGTGCACCAAAGAAGACCCGAGGCCATACCATATTTTGTGTGTGTGAGATGTGAAGAAAAGGCCAAGGCTTAGCCCTTGTGTGTGCACAAGTGAAGAAGACCAACCTTGAGAAGAAGAGTACACACTTAAGGTGTGATTGCAAAAGAACTAATCATTCTAAGTGATTGGGTTTTTGGTGAGCAAGACCAACGAGATCTTTTGAAGACTGTTGAAGCTACTTGAAGTTTTGAACAACACCTTTGAAGAAGTGAAGTGGAGCCATGATGAAGATGATGCTGTGGAGTTGGGGGGTTTAACCAACTTGTAATTGGGGGGGGGGTAACCAATTACTGTGTAATCATCTTTTGGCATAGTGAAGAATCCGTGTTGGGGGGTGTAACCAACACGGCAAGGAGTAGGTCTTTGTACCGAACCTTGTAAATCTCTGTGTTCTGTGCTCTCATTATTACTGCACCACTAAAAGAGTAGATCTAGGCTTTAACCAGCTACAGAGGTTGAATTGATAATCCAAAGGGAACAATTCATAAAAAGAAAAAGTTATCACTGATTCACCCCTCCCCTCTCAGTGATCACAACCGATCCAGGCATTTCAAGTGGTATCAGAGGGAGGTTCCCTCTGTAAGGATCTACTTCTGAGAAGATGGACAATCTGAATTCTGTTAATAGTAGGGGTGTTCCTACATTCGATGGAAAGAATTACCACAGCTGGAAGAATCGGATGTTACCCTACCTTCTATCTCTCGGCCTTGAAGTTAGAAATGCAGCCTTATTTGGATTCCCTCCTCTTGCTAATGAAGCTGCTATGACACTCGATGAGAAAAGAAATATGGAAGTTGATGGTAAAGCTCAAAATGCCATTCTTATGTCACTCTCAGAAAAGGTATACACAAAAGTCATGGGACTCAAGAATGCTAAAGAAATTTGGGACAAATTGGAAAGTAGTTATGAAGGCAACATGAAAGTCAAGGAAGCCAAATTACAGATTTGGAGAAGCAAGTTTGAAGATGTCAAGATGGGAGAAGAAGAAAATATTGATGATTATTTCACAAGAGTCAATGAAATTGTCAGTAACATTCGGGGCTTTGGAGAAAAGTTGGAGGACTCCACTATTGTTAAAAAACTAATGAGAAATTTTCCTGACAGGTTTGACCCCAAAGTCTCAGCATTAGAAGACAGAGATGATCTCTCTCTTGATGAACTACACAACATTCTCATTTCATATGAAATGAGGAAGATCCCAGTATTCAAGAAGAAGATAAAGGATGAGATGGCTTTGAGGCCATGAGACAACTCAAGATAAAAGATGACGAAGTCCTAGAATCAAGTGATACTGACAATGAAGAAAAGGATGAAGATCTCAACACGATTATTTCTCTTTTTTCTAAAAGGTTTGGAAAAACTAAATTCAGGGGGAAAAGGGAAATCACCATCAAGATGTTTCAATTGCAATAACATCGGACACTTTGCTGTAAACTGCCCCAAGAAGAGATATAGTGCTCCAGAAGTTGAAGATGAGAAGTCACAAAAGAAGAAATGGAGTAGATACCCAAGAGAAGGAAACAAATCAGGTGTAAGAAAGAAAAGGTTCGTTCCAGGTGAAAGAAGAAGCTATGTAAGCAAAGAGGAAGAATCAGACTCTACTTCAGCCAGTCAATCAGAAGAAGAAACGAATTTATGGCTCATGTGGAAAAAGGGTTTGATACCTGCAGCAGTGAAGATGATGGAAGTGAACGAACAGAGCTTGAATACATATTGAAAGATGAATTAGAGGCTTGCCTTGAGCAAAACATTAAACTCAAGAAAGAAAAGAAATTGTTACAAAAGGAAACTAAAAGAATGACTGAGGAGTTGGAAGAATGTATGAAGAAAGAGACAATGTACATTGAAGAAATCAAGAGACATAAACTGAAGGTAGCTGAGCTGGACAAGATAGAAAAAGATCTTGAGGAGAAACTTCACCTCAAAGAAGAAGAGCAATCACTGACATATTCCAAGTGGATTGAAGCACAGAATAGCTTGACAAAGATGAGAGAAGACTTCAACAAGGCTGTTGAGGTCAAGGCAGAATCATCTTATGCTGGTGCTCAGAGGCAGGTCAATTTACCACCAAGTAAATCTCTAAATACATCTGTTATTTCTAACAATGCAGGTTCAAAGATAAAATTGAGACAAACATGGCATGAACCAACTTGTGTAAAATCATCTTCAATGGAATAAAGGAAATCCTCAGGAAGGGACTACTCAAATCTTGGACAGAAAACTACAACATGACTCTTATCAACAAAGAAGGTCAAGGTTCAGAGGCTACTGCTGGTGTTGTGGTGTGTTTGGACATAAGTCCTATGCATGCTGGTATAACATGTCTCATCCAAACATGAGGCATGAGTCAAGGGGGAGACATCCTGAAACCCAGAGTGTTTTGCAGAAAGCATCAAAACCACCAACTCAGAACACATTTGACTGCCTGAGTGAAGCTTGTGGAAGATGTGACCAACAAGGTCATAGAGCTGATAAATGTATGACAACTCTTCCTAAACAAAAAGTCAAAGACATGAAAGGAAAGGCATTCAAGAAACCAATGATGAAATCACATGCTTTGCTGAAGTGGCTCTAAAAGCCAGCAGTAAAACCAAGTCATGGATTCTTGATAGTGGATGCTCATCCCACATGACTGGTGATACAAAAATTCTAAGCAACATTGAAAGTCATGAGGGAGGAACCGTGGTGTTTGGAAATGATCGTTCTCTGAAAATCAAGGGAGTTGGAAAGGCTATGATTGCAACAACAAATCTAAAGTCCAATGATGTGTTGTTTGTTGAAGGATTAAAGCACAACCTACTGAGTGTAAGTCAATTATGTGATGATGGACATGAGGTGTTGTTCCAGAAGGACTCATGCATCATCAAGAGCTCAAAGGATGGAAAAATCATCACCCAAGGAAGAAGAACCACTGGAAATCTATTTCAAATTGGTGATCCCATCAATTCTTGTTTTCTTAGCTCTAAAGATGAAAACAACCTCTGGCATAGAAGACTTGGCCATCTTGGTCAAAGGAGTATGAGTAAACTTCTGAAGTACAATGTTGTACGAGATCTACCCAAATTAAAGAGAGAAAGAGATGAAGTCTGCGACACTTGTCAAAAGGGAAAACTGACCCATAGGTCACACAAAGGAGTTGATATCATGTCTACTAGGCCTCTTGAACTCATCCATACAGACATATGTGGACCGATGAGACAGAAGTCTACAAGAGGAGATTTCTATTTTATAACCTTCATTGATGATTACACTCGGATGACCAATGTTATGTTCATGAAACACAAGTCAGAGGAAATCACGATGTTCAAGACTTTCAGAAGGCAGGCTGAGAAGGAACTAGAGCTCTGCATCAAGAAAGTAAGATCAGACAACGGAAAAGAATATACCGGTGATGTCTTTGAAAGCTATCTGGTCAAGCATGGAATCAAACATCAATATAGTACACCATATACTCCACAACAGAATGGAGTGGCTGAACGAAAGAATCGAAGCATAGTTGAAATGGGGAGGACTATGTTAGCTGAGCATGATATCTCTAAGTTTTTCTGGAGAGAAGCAGTATGCACTGCTATACACATACAGAACAGATGTCTCCTGAGACCAGAAACACAAACGACAGCCTATGAAATGTGTTTAACAGAAAACCAACTGTTAAATATTTCAAAGTCTTTGGCAGTCCCTGCATCATCAAGATTAAAAACATCAATCTGGGAAAGTTTGAAGAAAAAGCTGAAGAAGGAATCTTTATGGGTTACCTACCTAATGGAAAAGGCTACAGATGCTGGAATAAGAGGTTGAATAAAATGATTGACTGCAGTGATGTCATAATAATTGAAAACAACACCAAACCATACACTGTGGATGATGATGACTCAAGAATGACACAGCCATGGAACAGAAGAATGCAGAATTACCTGAGCCAACACCAACTGCTGGTGAGATCAACTCTGAATATACCAGTGATGAAGATGAAGGTAATGAAAATGGAAGAAGAAGATACAACAAATTGAAGAAACATGTTGATACAGAAAATGTCCTTGGAGACCTACAGTCCTCAGTAAGAACTAGAAGAAGATTGAGATTGGAAGATCAGACTGCACTGGTTTCTCAAGTTGAACCTCACACAGTGGCTGAAGCAGTTGTACATGAGGAATGGATACAAGCTATGCATGAGGAACTCAATCAAATTGAAAAGAATTCCACCTGGGATCTTGAGCCAAGGCCCAAAAATAAAAATGTTATTGGGACAAAGTGGGTGTTTAGAAACAAACTCAATGAAAAGGGAGAAGTTTCCAGAAACAAGGCCAGACTTGTATGCAAAGGATATTCACAAATGGAAGGAATCGACTTTGAGGAAACCTTTGCACCAGTTGCAAGACTGGAAACTATCAGAATGTTCTTAGCAGTTGCAGCACACAAGCAGTACAAGGTCTATCAGATGGATGTGAAATCTGCATTTCTAAATGGAGATCTTGAAGAAGAGGTGTATATTGAACAACCAGAGGGATTTTTTCTAGACAAAGATGGCAGTATGGTGTGCAGATTGAGAAAAGCCTTGTATGGATTGAAGCAGGCCCCTAGAGCCTGGTACTCAAAATTGGATGGTTGTCTTAAAGACATGAAATTTGTCAAAGGAACAGTTGACAGTAACCTCTATGTCAGAGAAATGGCCAATGGTACCCTCATAGTCATTATCTATGTGGATGATATCATTTTTGCTGGTAACAAGGAAGGACTATGTGAAGAATTTGCTGAGCAGATGAAAAGAACTTTTGAAATGTCGATGCTTGGTCAAATGACATATTTTCTAGGATTTCAGGTGGAACAAAGACAAAACTCCATATTTCTTTCACAAGAAAAGTACGCAAGGGACTTAGTGAAAAGGTTTGGAATGGAAAGTTCAATGAAAGTCTCCACACCCATTTCTGTCGGAACCAAGCTATGTAAGGATGAAGAAGGCAACAATGTTGATCAGAAAGAGTTCAGAAGAATTATTGGCAGTCTACTTTATCTCACGGCTTCAAGGCCAGATATAGCATATGCAGTGACTTTGTGTGCCAGATTCCAAAGTGACCCAAAAGAATCTCATTTAACTGCAGCCAAAAGAATCCTGAGATATGTTAAAGGAACCCTCAACTATGGACTCTTATACAAACATAGTGCAAACATACAGTTGTTGGGATTCACAGATGCTGATTGGGCTGGTGATTTCACTGATAGAAGATCCACATCTGGTGGAACCTTCTTTCTGGGAGAAGGATGTGTTAGCTGGTACAGCAAGAAACAAAATTCGGTAACATTGAGCACAGCTGAAGCAGAGTATGTGGCCGCTACACATGCATGTACTCAAATGATTTGGATGCAGGTGCAGCTAGCAGATTTGAGGATTAAAGCTGAAAAACCATTGAGGATCTTATGTGATAATCAAAGTGCAATTGGGTTGTCTAAGAATCCTATCCAACACTCCAGATCCAAGCACATTGATATAAAATATCATTTCATCAAAGAAAGGGTCGCCAATGGAGACATCAAGCTAGACTACATTCCTACTCAAGATCAGGTGGCAGACATTTTCACCAAAGCTATGCCTACAGAAAGATTTGTTGAATTGAGGCTGAAACTTCATGTTCAGCCTTCTACTCTCACTTGAGGAAGAAGAAGGTCCCTCCTTATTCCCTAAATTTTTTATATTCTTGTACTTACATGCAGGGAATTGAAGGAGATGAGTGCATCCCCTGAGGGGGAGCATTGGTAGTTGAAGATGTGCAGGTTCCAGAAGCTCTATACTATGAGTATGGCTTTCATTCATCCCTTTGCATTTGTTGGCCAATAAGGGGGAGAAATCATCAGGCACAAGGCACACGACATTCTATCAGTGTGCTTCGGAGTATTGACAACCAAATACAAAGGGGGAGATTGTTGTTCCCAAGTGAAGTAATTGCATTTTTTGTCAATAACTTGTCATGGTGTGCCATCTGATGAAGTACATCTTGAAGATTGATGATTTCAGAAGCATTAAATCAGACGATTGTGGAGCTGTTCTTTAAGTTCATAGAACTTGTATCAACTGGATACAAAGTCACAACATGATTAGAAGACCATGCATTGTACTGACAATGCATGAGGAGTTGAAGAGATCCATCCACAACTTCTAAGTGGATGAAGTGGATTAATAAAGTCCATGCACTATCACTTAGTGCATGAGAATTTGAAGAAGTTCCAATTTGATCTCTGATTAAATCAACAAAGAGAATTGAAGAAGTTATTTGATTCAGGAGTTCGGTTGAAGATGAAAAACCTTCAAGAAGTCCCTCCTAAGTATTGAACACATATGGAAGAGGAGATGAAGAAGATTAAGAAGAAACCGTTTGAAATTCCATTCATAAGTGATGAATACATGAAGAAGAAGAAAGGAAGAAGGATAAATGAGGAAGAAGGCTTGAAGTGGCACTTGGCATTTGGCATGTTTTATATGGAGAAGAACTTTGTATTTCACAAAGTCCTATTCTGTCCCTTTGCCAAAAAATTGGCCAGCCAAGGCACCTTGGGGGGTTCAACCCCAAGGCATGGGCACTAGGGCACCACGCCCGGGGGAACCCCGTGGGGCGAGCCAGGGCGGCAGGGCGCACCCAAGGACACCGCAAGGGCGCCAGGGGCACGCCCAGAGGAGCGCAGTGTGCAAGGTGGGCGCCAGTGGCGCGCCCGTAGGGAGCATAGTGGGCGCTAGAACCGCGCCCGCGAGGAGCAGAGGGTGGGCGCAAGAGCGCGCCCGCTAAAGAACTCGGTGCGGGGCGGCACCGAGAGGGGAGGAGATTCAACTGGCGGGTTGAGGGAGCTCCAGGCTTATAAAGCGCGGAAAAACCGGCCGCGGATTCGATGTGGGACGTGCATTTTTCACCCGGAGCGCATCCTGGCCGTCCGACTCATCGCGCGGCTGATCACAGCCGCTCATCGCATCCCGCGCGAGATCTCCTGATCGCGGCCGTCCGAGGATATTCAAACGCCTGATCCTACGGCCGAGAGCTCATCCTCAACCTCGAGCTCGGCCGAGGCAACTCCCGCGACGCCGCTGAACCAGAGGCCATCCGACCACCTGTTCTCGAGCATCCGGCCACCATTTTCGAAACCAAGACGTCCATTGGAATCGTCTGAGCATACCGAACACAACCATGCCTTAAAATGAGGATGCATACTACCAGTGGAGAAATTCGATGAAGGCCGAAGGCAAACGAAGTGCCGAGGCCACACGGTGTTCATGTTTTGCATGGGATGGATTAAACAGAGGCTTGCATGCGTTTTAAAACGCATGCACGTGGATAAAGGAGAAGGAGAAGAAGTCCGCGTTGTGCAGAGAGAAAGAACGAGATTCTCGGCCCGCGGTTGAAGTTTTCAAAGAACCGAAAATCTCGGTGGATCAAGATTTATATCCCGCAGATGTTTTGAGGATTCCTCCGCCTATATAAAGAGAGGCCGAGACCTCTGGATTTGCTGCTGATCCTTTGGATATTTGTTGTCCCGTGAGCACATCTCTCTGCCTCGCGAAGTTTTGAAGCCTCCGCGCAAATACCTCTTGCGTGGCTGAAGTTCTCGGGATCACCCGAGGTCCCGAAGGAGTCCCTTGCGCGCAACTCATCTGCGTGACAAGAAGAAGATTTGCGCGCCCACGGTTGAGGTGCTTTGCACCAAGGCTTACGCGGCTTCCCCTTGCAAAGACCTTGCGCGCCACTTTGTGTTTCATTGGACTTGCGTGGCTTTCACCTAGCGCGCCTCTTTTGTGGGCAGTGGGTGTGCACCAAAGAAGACCCGAGGCCATACCATATTTTGTGTGTGTGAGATGTGAAGAAAAGGCCAAGGCTTAGCCCTTGTGTGTGCACAAGTGAAGAAGACCAACCTTGAGAAGAAGAGTACACACTTAAGGTGTGATTGCAAAAGAACTAATCATTCTAAGTGATTGGGTTTTTGGTGAGCAAGACCAACGAGATCTTTTGAAGACTGTTGAAGCTACTTGAAGTTTTGAACAACACCTTTGAAGAAGTGAAGTGGAGCCATGATGAAGATGATGCTGTGGAGTTGGGGGGTTTAACCAACTTGTAATTGGGGGGGGGTAACCAATTACTGTGTAATCATCTTTTGGCATAGTGAAGAATCCGTGTTGGGGGGTGTAACCAACACGGCAAGGAGTAGGTCTTTGTACCGAACCTTGTAAATCTCTGTGTTCTGTGCTCTCATTATTACTGCACCACTAAAAGAGTAGATCTAGGCTTTAACCAGCTGCAGAGGTTGAATTGATAATCCAAAGGGAACAATTCATAAAAAGAAAAAGTTATCACTGATTCACCCCTCCCCTCTCAGTGATCACAACCGATCCAGGCATTTCAGTTATGTAGAAAAACAACCAGTTTGAGAAATCTACATGGTAACTTTAGGATATTATGAGGCATAAGTATCGACATTTATTAGTTTCAGAGTGATAAAATTTGACTGTGAAATTCATTTTAAGGGGGGTAAAATGTAACACCTTGAGTTTTTAGGAATAATTTTTTTTCAAATAAATTAAATTTTGTGATATATTGCATTACACACAATACCATGTTAGTCATTCACTATATTTTATTCTAGGTTATCTTACATTACACATGAAAATGAGTTTTAACAAAACCACGATATATTATTAATATAGTTATTTAAACACGACAATCATAACCTAGTGAGTAAACATAGAGATTTCAATAGTAATAACTAATTTTAAAATATTATGTAGAATGTTTTTATATAAATAATACATATTTCTAAAAAGGTACAAAATTTTCAATAGTACTTTTATATGTTTCAAAAATATAATTTTCCCAAGAAATAATGTTTTTTCTTTTTGAGAACAATAATAAGAAAATTCATACTTTAAAAAAATTAATTTTATTAGATAAAATGTATTTTTGAAATCATCATATCAAAATTAGATTAAGGTGTGTTTTTTAATTTTTCTAAAAAACTTCATTTTATAATTCATAGTGAAAATAATGAATTTTAATTGAAAACTAAATTTTAAGTTAATTTATTTATAAAGTATATTTATATTTTTAGTTATTTTTTAATTTACATTATCTCAATTGTAAATTCATTAATCTAATTTATTAATTTTTAATCAATTTCACATTGAATTTTCATATTAAAATTTTTTAAGCATTCAAACTTTTTCTCTTTAAAAAGTCATTTGCTCGTAGATTTTGCGGGATTAATTTTAAGTTAAACTTCTTAAATTCTATGAATTGAATTAGGAAAAATGGAATCCCTTTTTTAAACTATAATAATTTATATTATATAACAATTCCAATATAGTTTTTTTTCAAAATTAATTGTCATGGTTAAGGTAAAAATGGGTTTATTAGAGTATAAACATAAAAAGTAAGGGTTAAAATTATTTTTTAACTTGACTAAAATCTATTTTATGGACAAATTGTGACCATTTAAGTTTTTAGGTTTATATTTGAGCTATTTTGGACCATTTTATTGTTAAAAACATGTGATAATTTAATTCTTTTTAAAAATACATAGTATTTAATCTCTCGCACTTATATATGGTCAACACTTATCATCTCTTCTTCACACCTTAAAACCACTTTATTTTAGCCAATACCTACCAAAATCACTTTATAAAATACCTTATATTATATTTGAAGCATTATTTTTTACATAAATCCATCCAAGGAATAATTTTATTGAAACCATAAGGTGGATACCCAAAAAAGAGGCAATGTTCCTCAATGAGCATTTTTTTATTTGTTCACTAAAACCATTCAATTATTATTATATCATAAATATTTAAAAAACATTATTATATTCCATATACTTATACATCATTATTAAAATTTAATTACCTAGAACCATCTCCACTTTTATCAACTAGTTATGAAATCATCATTCGTGTGTAAGGCAGACTACTGCCTTCTGAACCGATATAATTAATTTCTCCATTACTAACTCTTAGGGATAAAAATAATGATGGATTTATTTTATTATTTGGTATTTATGATATTATTATTCTTATAGATTTTTTATATCACACACAACTTCATTCCTTCAATTTTTTGGGAATATGATGATGTTGTTCGTGTGTACGACTGACTACCGCCTTACAAAGAGATGTGATTCATTCACACACTAAATGGAATATATTAAAGATGGGTTTAATAAAAATATGTGATATATATTATCAAAATATTATTCTATAATTATAATATATATTTTTTACTTTTCTTCCTTTAAATATAACAAGAAAAGTGAAACATTGTTGATGTGTATGTATGGCATGTCGTCCCCATTAATGATATTTCATTTTCTATCACTAAATTTTTTGAATTACTCTAAATACATATATACTGAATAAATATTATATTTATATCATGGTTAAAATTTTAGAGATTATTAAACTATGATCAATGTTGGAAGACTGAAAAACAAGTCAAAAACATACATGAAAACACAAAATAGTTATTTCCCAAAATAGAACATTAACATGAATTTGTTAATAAAGGGTAATAAAAGAACTTATGAAAATAACATGTAGTATGATAATTTTTAATATAGTTTTTTATTATAATTATAATAAATATATTTATTTAATAACTGAGTTTTTAATGATTATAACATAATTCAATACTTATGGTAAGGGTTTTTATCTTAATTTTCTTTATTGGATACATATGTTATATTATGCACATATATTCTTTCATGAGGTGTATATGCATCCCATTTGACATTTTATATCAGGAATTTATTTACCCTACTGATACATTCTGTTTAATTTTATTTTACTCCTTCATGTGGATTACATTACAAAGTTACCAAAATTTTAAAGATTTTATATTACAATCTCATCATTTATCACGATTGTTTATTATTATTTTTTAATGATAAAATATTACGATCCATATCTCAAGAAACTCTTAACCTCTATTATCCTTTTTTTACTCATGATATTTCAAGTAAAATTAAAATTTTCCACTCTTTGGTATTTCAAATAATGATAATTAGTTTTTAATAAAATATAACATTATTTCCCACTTTGGTAAGAAATATGTTTTCTTTCAAAACCATGTTTTCTAAATATGTTTACAAAAATGTTTTATCACTCGTATATTATTTTTAAATTATATTTTTACCCATATTTTTCCTTTTTAATATATTTTATTAAAGGATTATTTATGTCATTTTCCAAACAATTCTCATTTGTATTTTACCCAAAATCAGAAGGGAATATATTTTTAACATGTACGACATGAACAAAACATCCAATCATCGTGAATAATGATTTTTTAAAATATTCGTCTTTATGTTTTCAAGGATTTTTAACATAAAATTATTATCAAAATTATTTATGTTTCAAAAATTTTGTTTCAAATAAGAAAGGATATTTTACTCAAGATATATTTTAAAAGATCGTTCAAATTAATTTTCTATCAAAGATAGAATCCATTGATGTTACTTATTCTTTACTGGGGATATGATTCAAGGATTCCATTTTTATTATTTATCGCAATGATTTATGTTAATTATTGCATTTTTTTCATTAAACTCCTTTTTATTCCATGGGTTATACCATGATAAAATAAAACCACCTACTTTTCACGGGTTATGCTATGATAAAATAATGAAATGATTATGAAACATGTAACTTTTCCACTGGTTGTGATATAATGAAAGGTTTGTTAAACCCATTTCATTTCATGGGTATTGATATTATTAATGTTTAATGATCTTGTGGCACCCATATTTAGGATTTTAACTATGTGATGTGTGGGACTTATATCACCCTCTAATGCATTGGGTAACGATATATATCTCATAAGATATACTAGACTGAAATAGAAAGTGATCTAGGTTAAGTAAGGGAATTTTTCCACTGTGATAGTCTGGGGATTGAACCTTTACTATTATGATAGTGTTGTGGAGTGAACTCATTCCACTATGATATCCTTGGTAGTGAGCCTTGACTAATATGGAAATGATTTTATGTTATTATGGGTATGCAACAAATCTAGACTTATGAAAATGTTATGCTCTTATGTCTCATGTTCTTGGATTCCTTTATGATTCATTTCTAATAAACTACCAATACCTATTCCATTACTCAAGATTATGATCTTTTATATACATGGTATGATTTTAAAAAGTTATTATCATGGTATCATACCCTTATCTTCATGTTGTCCTTATGTATCTCCATTTTATACCCTTATTTAGAATCTGATATCACCCTTTATTATGTTTCCTTTCAATATATTATAAAGTAATGTATTACATATGACATTTTTTTAGAAGGGTTCTAGTTATGAATATCACATTAGGAGATGATGTATTTTACCTATAGACTAGTTGTTTGAGTTTTTATGTTTCTAATGACCCTAAACCATTACTACCTCAAGTTGTAGTTTATATAATGTAATTACTATTAATCAGAAATGATGTAATATATATGTATGATAATCTTGGGTTTTTATAATTAGAATATATATAACACCATTAACCATAATGATAATTCCTTTATATTTTCAGTGAAAATATTATTGCTTAAAACTGCAAATAATGAGTTGGGTAATTTTGACAATTAATTTCTAATTGGTAGAAATCATAATTTATCACTATATAGTTCTGCAATAGGACACATTCTGGTCTATTATTTGATGCATCACAAAATAATACAAACACTTATCTACCATTGGGTGGTGTAATTACAGGTGCATAGACCAATATTCTCTTTTGGTCCATGAAATTTTCATTACATTCATCTATCCAAATGAGATTTCCTACATTCTAATTCAACATGGCTGTTGGTTTACATATATGAGAAAAATCTCTCACAATTTATTGGTAATCTCTAAAAAACCCATGAGAACTATGGATCTATTTTTTCTGGTTGGTGCATACCATTTCTCAATAACATTCATCATTGATAGATCCACCAATATACCCATGATTGGGATTATATAACCCAAAACTGAAACCCTTTATAGGAAAAAATCACACTCATCAATTTTTTCATATATCTTATCCTTTATTAGGGTCATCATTAAAATTACTAAGTTATCATTATACCCTTCCCTACACTGGTAATATGTAAAAATATAATCTATAAATACTATGACAAGCTAATCAAGGTAATCTTGAAAGTCTTTATTAATTAAATAAATGAAGATATAAGGGGAATTAGTATGAAAAATGGTATTAATATAAGTTCATAATGACCATTACTCGTATGGAAGGTTGTCTTGATAATATCACCACTATGTCAACTTAATTTATAGTATCTTTATCAAATATCAATCTTTGATAATTACTGATATCCAATAATTAAATGAAAAAAATAATTAATATAGTATGGATGATACTTATTCTTTATTGTGATCTTATTAAGTTCCTGATATTTAGTATAAAGTCAAATTGATTCATTTTTTTCCTAAAAAAGAACTAGTATACCACATCGTGACGCACGAGGCCAAATGAATCCCTTATCAAGATTTTATGGGAGTTTATTCTCCAATTATTGTAACTTAATGAGGTCCCTTTAGTGAATTGTTTTAAATATTAGGGGCACTAGTTATGAGATTTATTGAATACTCAACTTCATGACTCAGAGGAATAATAGGAATATCTTTCAAAAACACATCGACAAACTCTCAAAAAATGGAAATTCATTAATGTTCTATTTTTTCCTAACCATCTGAGATAAATACCCATTTTGAATATGAACCATAACCTATGAAATGGATGTAATTTCCATTGGATTTTTATAATTATCAATTAACAAATAAAAAATAATGGGTTAGTTTAGAAAATATAATATGACTTCATTATTCTATAAATCTCTAGGGGAGTTATGTAAATAGAGATAATCAATGGTCAAAATCATATCAAATTACAATAATTGAAGAATAATAATATTTTCATAGGGAAAATTATTATAGAATTTGACATGATATCCATGAATTTGGAGTGGAGAATAAATTTTCTTTAACCATCAGGATCCAATTCAGTAATTGACATGACATATTCTATTCCTTGGAATTGGATTTATCTCTGTAATTAGGGAATTGACATGGATAGTTCTCAAGATCCCCACAGATAATATTTTGAACTATATATTGTAATTTAGGATATAATTTATTTACCTCCATCAAAATCTTCATTTTTTACTTCTTACTAACTTGATATATACCATTATTTTCAATACATAAAACATTTTCTCGTTCCATTGAGATATTTACCTAGGTTCTTCTTCAAACATTCACAACATGTAGGAAGATGACACTTCTTGTAACGACCTAGCCTTTTTAAATGAGATTTTTTCCAAATTAAATGTGTTTTATATTATTTTATATTATACACATAAAAAATATAGAGCAAATAAAATCCTTATATCAATATTATTGATCATTACATTAGTCAACTATGAAACCAACTAAAATTTCAAACATTACAATTGGATAAAAATTATAAAATAAAAAAGATAAAATGGAAAAATATGGATCGCCTCAATATTCTAGAATCATTTTCACCACGTTAAATTTATATAAATAAAACAAAATATTAATAAACCAATAAAAATTCTAAAAAATGAAAATATAAAATTGTGAGTAATTTTAGTGAATATCGATTAAAATAATGAAGTGCTTTTTATAATGTATAAAGGGAAATATAACAATTGGGATTTGATCATATTATGACCATTGGACAAATATGAATGTTTGTCAATATAAACATTGATCAATTTAAACATTGGGAACTATAACCATTAGTGATAATTTTACTAATATAATTAGTTTTTATAAGTAATATTGAGAAAGGATAATTGATGTAGAAAGTATAATTAATGGCCTAAACCAGTAGACTCATGTCGTTTGAAGCTTTTCTTATCAAATCATGGGATGGATGTAGCATCACTGGGGTTCTTTCTTGACTAATCCCAAGCCAAGCATCAATTATGAAATATTGAATGAAATCACCCATGGTATAATTTCAAGTTAGTTAAGATTACCACTTTGTCGGTGTTAGTCAAGCCACCCCATAAAATTATCGTCATCACACACCTTAACTTTAGGGTGTATGTATGTGTAATTAGGGCTTAAGATTCTAGTACTTAGATACTAAAATTTTAATATCATTTATATAAATAAAATATGTGTTCCATCAATTCTTTTAAAAAAATCATAATAAAATATATGTTTAATTGGGATGAATTTGATAAATTAATTTCTGAATGAAAATAATACATAACCGTATTTTTTATAAATAAATATTTATTTTTATAATAAACCAAGGTATTTTAAATTATATTCTTTAATTAAATATTATTTGAAAATATTTTTAATAAAATACAAATCATAAAATAATTTTTTAAAGTCCTAGGAAATTTGTATAAGAGTCAAAATTTTGAATGTTCCTTAAAAATGTTGTTTTTTAATAAATAAAGATTTATATATTTAAAAGTAAAAATTATCATATTTAGTGAATTATTCTTATACAATAAACATTATATTTGAAATCATCACGTCAAAATTAGGTTACGGTGAATTTTATGAGAATTTTTTAAAATAATTTATCATTCATTGAATTGTAAAAATGGATATTTGGGTTTTTAATGTCTTTTATGAATTCATATTTAGGTAATAAATATTAACAAATTAATTGATCATTATAAAAAACCCAAAATATTCTATTTTATTAAAATTATTTATTTTAATGGATTTTAATCAATTTCCAAACCTATGAGTGGCTTTCCAAAGTCTAAAATAGAAAAATTGGTTTTAAAATCAACACATGGTAGAAAATTCACATTTCCATGTTTAAAGAAGTATTAAAAATGTTGTTTTATTCTTATGGATCAAAATATCCTAAAATGTGAATCAGTTTTACAAAAACATGTGAAAAATCATTATTAATCTAAAGGTTTTTCATTTTCAACAACCAAGATTTCCAAGACATGTATTTGGAAATTATTAAACAATTCTACCACTTTTTCTATAAATACCAACCTATTTCACCATTCCCCTTCACTCCAAATCCATAATCCATGAAATTATGGTTATTTTTATTCCTAAGGAGACCCCAAAGGTTTCCTCAAGCCCCAAGGTTCCAATCCTCAAAATTTAGGACTAACTCTTCAAGATAAGGGAATTACCCTTCCTTTATCATCAATTCAAGAACCTCTTTCTTTTAAATGTCTTATAAATGTTATGTTATACTATTTTATTAAATTTTAATCACTATCATACTGATAAATAATGTTTTATTTGTGGGATTCCATCATTCTATCTCATTTTACCTTGCCTTATTCCATGTTTTATACATGTCATGTTGTCGAATTGTTTTCCCCTTTTACTTGAGAAATATTCATTTTTCTTCTTTTGGTGCATACTAAAACCTATCCCTTTTCTATGGGTATTAACCTAGATGTAAAGTGATTTATTATCTGTGTTATTTTCAAATATTCAACCTTCATTCCCTTTTCTTGGGTTAAGAATGATGTAATGATCATCCATTTGAGTACTTCGATACACCATGATTTTGATAAGAAACTTGTTCTTTATTTTCCCAAGTTTATTAATGAAATAATTTACTATAATGTTTATATATAACATAAAATATAGATATATAAACTTTGAACCATGAAGTCACTCCAATTAATTATGTAATGAAATTAATCTCTAGATATGACATGTTTTATAATATTTTAGTGAATAACCTTGGTAATTTTGATTTATGACACCTTAGTGAAAAAACATGGTGATATGCTTATGAATGTCTCATTTAAATGTTGTATCCATATTTCCATGTTATTATTTATGTTCTTATTATTCTGATGTTCCTCCTTTTCATGCCTTATTATTATACCTCATGTTTTTTGATATGTCTCATGATCACATTATATATGTCTCTCTTGTGTATTCCCTTACTAGGCTTCATACTCACCCCTTTCCCTTCATGTATGTACCTAGGATTTGAGATGTAGTAAAATTAATATAGGTTGAATCCATAATGATTTATCTCAAGTGGATTATAAAAATTTTATATGTTTTTATGTATTATGTATGTAATTTCAAATAACGTAATCTTTCAATGATCCTTTGTTTTGTCTCTTGTAATGAAAATTTTATATAATAAAAGTCATGATAACATAGTTATTATTAAGGGATAGTTTAGTTATTTTTAGAAATTATGTCTTGAAAATATTTTTAAGAACCCTAGGTTTGAGAATAAATATAGTAAAACATCCTAGTATTTTGCTGAGTATTGAGTGAGTAGTTTCTAATGAAATGCATCCCTGTCTGGATGCTATAAGTGGATGTGGCTCTTCCATAAATGTACCTAGGGGTAACACCAAAATACAATGAATTATGTGTGACTAAATCATATACTAGTGCATGGAAATTGGCCTTGATACACACCTAGTTTGAAAATACTAGAAGATATGTCTGGATAATTAGAAGCCTTTTATGAACCTTTATGAAGGATATATAGAAAATGATATTGTTATTCAAGGAGATTAATAACATATTTAGGCATTATTATTTAAAACATAAAATAGCTTTATAATTATAATATTCTTAAAAGTAAAACATTTCTCACTTAGTTTTTATTCTTTTAGAAAAATACTAAGAAACAAGAGGATCCTTGTAAATGATGGCTATAATTGACGACAAAACAATGGGCTTCTAATGGAAGTTGGAATGTAAAACATCATAAGGATGATGAATCAACTAGCTTGAGTTATGAATAATAACTTGAATCAAGCTGAGATACCATATTCACCTTGAATGGAATAACTTTTCATTTAGTCTTTCATGCATCAATGACTAGAATATTTTACTTGATCTACAAACATATTGATTTTTGAAAAATAATTTAACTCTATAGAAATAGATATTTTCTAAAATATGTTGTTCATATATAGAGAAAGTCACCCTAGATGTATAACATATAGAATGGGAAGATAATTATTGGTTGAAACTGATTAAAAATACGTTTTTGAGGAGGGATATTGATGATATAGAGTGGGAAGAGATCTTGATAATCTATTTAAATAAAAATTTTCCATGTTCAGTGAAAATAAAAATGGAGAAAAAATTTATATAATTGAAGTAGAAATAAAATAAATCAATGTAAAGTAATGAAATAAACATTACAAGCCTTTCTTGATAAACCTATTTCATTGTTATGGATCCTAAAGAAGGATTGATAGACTATTTAGTTTATTGAGACCCCATCTAGGGAGGAATTTAAAAATTTAAGATTATGAAAGATATGAGGAGATAGTTCAGATTGATATGAAGGTTGAATTAGAGTCTAGAGAGACAAAATGGTCATATAGGATGAATGAAAATAATATATCAAAGGACAAAATATTTAGTAAGGACATTTATCATAGAAGATGATGATATAAAGTACACCTTCCCACATGAAACAAATGTGGGAAGAATCATTTGTGGAAATTCTTACTAGTTAGTGGAATATTCTAATATTGTGGAAGTTATGGGAATATAGCTTAGAACTTTTCTGTGAAGTGAAGCCTCAACTTCTCAACTCTAACACAAATGGAAAGATGGTTCATGCCCGATTGGAAGTTTAGTTCTTCAAGTATGGACAACTTAGTCACTTTTCCAATCAATTTAAAAATTATAATTTAATTAAGGGAAACCACCATCAACCTCCACATAGGGTTTGGGATGAAGTCTAGGAATTTTCAATCTTTATGGATGACAACGAGACTCTAAATGATGTGGTGGCATGTACACTTGTTCTTATCTCAAAGCTAGAGAGTACTTTACTTGATTCTAGTTCTAAACATTATATTATTTCATCCAATTTTTTAAATAATATAAAATCAATCCTTGATCTATTATAAGTAGATTTATTAGTCAAAAATATTAGAGGGATTATCATAGAATCAATATTTTATAGAAACTATAGTATTATCTTTGGAGAGTAAAATATCATCACAAATATAGTAGTCAATCCCATTGCGTAATTTGTCATTATAATAGTGATGGACTGGCTCTCAATGTATAATTATGTGATTATCTGCAATATAAAGGAAATTTCAATAGTCATTAATGGAAAACCTATGGTTATTTTCAATTGAGATATATTCTGGCCTAATATTTTCATATAAGCACATCCCAGAGCCTTCTATAAAGATATAATAAGTGATAATGGATAAAGAAATGAATGTATATGTATTCAAAATGCCCCCATCATTCAATAATACATTAACATATTTCTTAAAGAGTTACCTAGACCTCCCCTCAAAATAGAGGTAGAGTTATCCATTGAACTCATACCTAGATCCAATCTGATATAGAAGAACCAATATAGAATAGAAAATGTGGAGTTAGAGGAATTAAAGAAAAATTTTAATTATATTTTAGAGAATAGATTTATCTGATCATGTGTGTCTCCTTAGGGATAAAATATTCTCTTTGTGAAGAAGAAGAGTGGAACAGTGTTGCAATGCATTGATTATGGATAACTTAATGACATCAAAGTGATGAACATGTACTTTGTCTAAAAAATTGATGATTTATTTGACCAGAATCATGGGGCTCAATTATTCTTCAAGATTGATCTCTAATCTAAGTTAAATCAATTGAGGGTGAAGATAGAGTATATTTCAAAGACTTCCTTCTAAACAAAATATAGGCATTATGATTATTTTTATTCCCTTTTACTTTACTGATGATCCTGCTATATTTATAGATTTGATGAATATATTATTTAAGGACTACCTTATTAAATTCATGGTAGTTTATATTGATGATATTATTATATATTCAAAAATTTGAGAGGATCATATGGTTCATATAATATTTTAAGGGAAAACTATGAGGATGGATAATCTATTTGGAAATTTCATAAAATTGGAATTTTGTTAACAATGAGTTTCATTCCTGGGGAACATTGTAACCACTGAAGTGATCTTAGTAGACCCCTTTAAGAAAATGGATATTTAGGATTGTGCTTATACTATAATCGTAAATTAGATTTTCAGTTTCCATCATTTTTTCAGGGCATTATAGTAGGTTTGTGAAAAAAATAATTACTCTATAATCCACTAAATAAATTAACTTGAAAAGGATATAAGTTCATATGGACAATGGATTGTGAAGAAAGTTTTAAATAACTAAATAAGAGAGTGTTCATTTTATCTTTGTTAACTATACCCTCTTTAGGATAAGGGTTTTTTATTTATAGTGATGAATCTATAAAATTAAATGGGTTATTCCTCATGAAAAATGAAAATTTGATAGCTTATGTATCTTGAAAAATAAAGCCTCGTCAACAGAATTATCCTATTCATGGCCTAGAGCTAGTTGTGGTTATTTTATCTCTAAAAATATACAGGCACTATATTTATGGGGAGAAATGTGATATATACATAGAACACCAAATTTTTAATAATATATTTAGGCAAAAGGAATTTCACATGTGAAAAAGGAGATGGTTGGAACTTATTTAAGTCTATTCCTGTTCAATTCATTATCACCCAGAAGAGAAAAAAAGTCACTAATGCATTGTGAAGGAAAGACCGTGTTGTGATAGTAATGATGGGGATTTAAGGAGATCCATTGATCAATGGCCTATTAAGGTTGGACATGGGAATCATAAGGGAGGGTAAATCATCAATATTATCCCAAACTATTTCTAAACTATTATTAATAGAGAATATCAAGAGAGCTCAAAATATGATCCTTTGATAGTAATGAAGATATAGGCTATGAAGAATGGGATTTTTCCTGAGTTCAATATTGATCAAATGGTGTACTAAAATTTCATACAGGTATATGTGTCCCAACTATCCTAGAGATAAATAATTAGTTGATGGATAAAGATCATAGATTTACATTCTCTATACACCCAGAGAGCACTAAAATGTAGAGGGACCTTCGTGATAATTATTGGCGGGATAATATGAAATGGGAGATTTCTGACTACACGTAATAGATCATGGTGTATAAAAAATTGAAGGTGGAGTGAAAACATCCTAATGGTGTATTGAAACCACTACACATACCAACATAGAAGTGGGATAATATCACTATGGAATTCATTACTAGTCTCCCAAGAACATCCAATGGAAACAATTTGACATCGGTTATGGTGGATCGACTCAACAATACTGCCTATTTCATCACTATTATGGATGATTTCTCTCTTGAACAACTTTCCAATATATATGTAAAGGATGTTGTGAGGATACATAAGTACAAATTTAATATTTTCTGAACATGATACAAGTTTTGTATATAAATTTTTTACAATTCTTCCACATGATAAGAATACTAAAATGAATTTCAGTATAAACTATCACACCAAAACTGATTACCAGTCTAAAGGACTATTCAGATATTTGATGACATGCTAATAACATACTCAATATAATTTAAATGTGTATGGGATTAATACCTACCATTAGTCTATTTTACATACAATAACAGCTTCTACTCATGTATTCAAATGGCACCCTATTAAGTAGTTTATTAGAAGAAATGTAGAAATCCTACTTTTGGGATGAATATTGTGATAAAAAGTTCCTTGGTCCTGATCTCATGAAATAGATAATATAAAAAGTTCATTCCATCCAAAAACAAAAAAAAAATATATTCTCATAGTCGATAGATGAGCTATGCAGACAATCATTGAAGTGATAAAAATTTTGATGTTGGAGAAAAATTTTCCTTTGGATGTCACCATGGAATAGATTCATGTCGTTTGTAAAGATAGGGAATATTATTCATAGGTACTCTTAACCCTTTAAAATCCTTGATTTCATAGGAGTAGTGTTCTATCAGCTAGAAATTACACCAAATCTATCTCATGTTCATGATTTATTCCACTTATGTCTTTCAAGAAAGTACATAATTGATCCCTCAAATGTAAAAAATCTAAAGGTGGTACAACTAGAACATGAAATCTCTTATGAGGAGTAACCGATGGAGATCTTTGATCATAGAGACAAAGTTCTATGAAACAAGAAAACTCCCCTTGTCAAAAAGTTATGGAGGAACTATAAATATAAAGAAGTGATTTGTGAACCTGTTGAATCAATAAAATATAAGTACCATAACCTATTCTAAACCAAGAAAATGATTTTAAATTTTAAGGATGAAATTTTTATTGGGGGAAGAATTTAAAGACCCCATTTTTTTTAAATTATATTTGTTTCATGAGAAAATGTTTGTTATATTACATTATATTTTATACAATAAAAATAGAGAGTAACCAACAATACCTTATATAATTAATAATTATCATTACATTAGTCAGCTATAAAACTAATTAAAATTCCCTACATTAAAATTGGAAAAGTAAAATATAAAACTAAAACATGAATATATGGATCACCCCATTCTTTTAGAATTTTCACTACCACATGAAACATTATAGAGATAAATTGGAATATTATTAATCCTATCAACATCCTATGAAATGAAAATATCACAATAGGAGTAATTTTAGTGAATATTGAGTGAAATAATGAAGTTGTATTTATATGATATAAACGATAATGTGACTATTGGGATTCGACCATTATATAACTGTAGATTAAATACCATTGGTCAATATAACCATTGGTTAACTTTACCATTGGGAAATATATCCATCGTTGAAAATTATATCATTATAATTATTGTTTATAATTAGAAATTATAATGCATAATTGATACAGAATGGAGAATTAATGGACTCAACCAGTAGAGTTGTGTAATTTAAATCCTATTTTCCATAACATGGGAGGGAGCTAGTTTCACTGGGGTTCACACTTGAAAAATCCCAAGTTGAACTTAAAAAATTGAATCTAAAATGAAATCTCCTATGGGAGAATTTTATGTTGGTGGATATTACCACTCGGTCAATGTTAGTTGACTCAACCCATGAAACTACCACAATTTCACGACATACCCTTAGATCATATGTGAGGGTAATAAAGGGTTATGTGTATAGGGATTTGTTACTTAAATTGTAATTTCATTTTTATAAATAATATTTTTATTCCGTTAATGAATTTTAATAATAGTTTTTCTTAATAAAATATATTTTTATTTGAGAAAAAATTGACACATTGATTTCTAGATGCAAATGAAACATAATTATATTATATAGAAAGAATATAAATATTTATAACAAAACAAGGTATTCTAAATAATATTTTTTAATGAAATATCATTTTTAGACACTCTGATTTAAATATAATTACAAAATTTATTTTATAATGTCCTAGGAAACTATTATAAGTGTAATCAATTTGAGTGTGTTTTAAAAATTGATATTTTTCAATAAATAAGGATTTTTATATTTAAAAGATAAAATTATCATAATTAAAGAATTATTCTAATTAATTAAACATTATATTTGAAATAAACAAATTGAAATTAGGTTATGGTGAATTTATGAGAATTTTCTAAAATACTTTATTTTTCATTGAACAGTAAAAATACAGTTTTGGGTTTTCAGTATATTTTATGACATCATATTTAGTTCATAATGATTTAATAACTAATTAACAAAAATCCATGAACTAAAATATTTATTTTTTTAATAATATTTATTTTAATGTATTTTAATCAATTTTCAAACCTATGAGTGACTTTTCAATGTCTAAAATAGATATTTTTGGTGTAAAAAACATTACATTGAAGAAAATTCACTTTTCCATGCCCAAGTATGAATCAAAAGTGGTTTTTGGTTTTTATGTATTAAAAATTCATAATTTCAAACTTAAATGTTTAAAATGAAGATAAAAATACATGGGTAAGCCAATCAGTTTTCATTTTCTATGATCTATATTTCCAAGACCTTTATTTACAAATTATTAAACTATTTTCCCACTTTTTCTATAAATGTAAACCCATTTAAGCCTTCCCTTTCACTCCAAATCCATCCTCCAATATTTTCTTGTGAATTTTATTCCCATGGAGTCCCTCCAACATGTCTTGAATTCCTCAATGATCTAATCCTTGAGATTTAGGATTAACTCTTCAAGGTAAGGGAATTCACCAACCTCTTCCATTTAAGAACTTATTTTTTGTATATGTATTTTATATGTTATTTTACTCTACCTTATTACACTTTTGACCATACCATTACTTCCTATTTATGTTTTATAAATAGTACACCTTCGTTCTCTCTAATTTTACATGTCTTTAATTCTTGTTTTGTACCTATTATGCTACCGAAATTATTTCTCAAACTTATATGAGAAATTTTGATTTATTTTCTTATTTTCACTACCCAAACCTCTTCCTTTTCCATGGGTATTCACCTAAACGTAAAATTATTTGTTAATTATAGGATTTAAATATATATAACTCAAATTCCATTTTTATGGGTTTTTAATAATGTAATGATCATTCATTTAAGGACTTTTATACAACATGATTTTGATAATAAACTCATTCATTAATCCCCATGGGTTATTAATGAAATAATTTATTATGATTTATGTGGATCACATTATGTTTAGACATATAAAGGGTTCACCCTGATATTTCTCCAATATATTGGGTAAAGAATGTAATCTCTAGATATGACATATTTTATGATACCTTGGGGAATAACCTTAGTAATTTTTATTTATGACACTTTAGTGATAAACTGTGGTGATATTGTTATGAATGCATCATTAAAATGTTGTAGTAACATTTAAATGATGTGATTCATTTTATTATTATTCTTATATTCCACTTGTTCATTCATTATTCTCCTGCCTCATGTTCTAATAGATATGAATCACGAGCACATGTTATATTTCTCCCTTTCTAATTACCATACTGGGTTTTATGCTCACCCTTTTCCATTGATGTAAGTCCCCAATATTTGAGATGTAATAAAAGTAACCTAGGGTGAACCCATGAAGATGTATTTCATTTTTATTGTAATAATTTTTTATTTAATCATGTATTATGTACCTAATTTTCAAGAAACTAAACTTTAATAGATCCTTTGTTTTATCCCTTATAATGAAAATTTTATGTAATAAAAGAAATGGTTCCATAATTCATTCCTACATAGTATTCATCAACTAAACACCCATGAAACTCCCTTTTACACTTATTAGGTGTTTCAATAAATTCACACAACTTTAGATTGTTAATAATACATTGAGATAGAAAGTTAGGAACAAACATAATGTTTTTAATTCCATGTCTTATTTATTTTGTTTCTCATTAGGATAATAATTAAATTCCCATCACGTTTAGTGTTAAAATAGTTCCTTCTATTTTTAATAATTTATTTAAACCAAAATGAATAGTGTACAAAACAATAGTCAATATATGAATTTATATAATCATTAAAATCATTTATAGGATATCTAAACCTTGAAAACATATTTTATATTTATGTCGCCTTAGGTTTATACTAGACCATCCATGGTCATTTTCTACCAAAATCTCTCATAATGGATCTTATTAAAGACATGAATTAACCCAAGAATATCCCATGGGAGTGTTTGTCAAGGTGTGTAGTCTTTTCCCAACTCATCATGAATCTGTGACGATCGATTTAATATATAATTTTCCAGGATCAGAGTTGTAACCCCAAGCTTCATATATTCCATAGCCACATCCACATGGTAGTATCAATTTAGTGATGTATTTTATATGATAACCACACACATATATTTACCATAAATTAGGATAGTCTATTATACATAGGATTATTTAATGTGTTCTCAATAATTTTACTCATCTTAGATTCTAGAAATTAATAATTCATACTCAAATGTAAACTATGGAGACCAAGAGTTTTCATTCATAATTACTAGAACATATTTCAAGAATATTGATTATATATTAAATCAATCCCTACCAGATCTGTGAAGGATTACTGCATTTGGAAACTTCAATACATAAAGAACTAGTAAATAAGTGATCTATATTATCACACACTTAGTTAGTTAAAACTAGCACTAATCGTAGACATATCTTACTTTAAACCATTCGTTGTATTCTAGAGAAAAGGAAAAAAAAGATGGTGAGCTTGGATTCTCAGTAAGGGTAAAAAAGTGAGATATCAATAAATGATTATATGTAATATTGGATCATATGTGTATCTAAGATGGATATATTTAAAATATGTGGGTGGATTGAAGTACAAAAAAAATAACTAAAAAAACATAGTACCTCTTTAATAAATAATAGCGTACTCATAGATCATCTGATGATCCGAGTGTAAGAATTGAAGTCACAGATTACATGATTATATTAGAGTATACACCCCGATAAATCCAATGAAAAGAAATAGTTTTAAAAAAATATGTATATCATAATAGGAATATCATAATCAATACTTGTAAAAAATGAATATAAAATTTTATAATGTAATAATGTCTTACGAGGTATATTTAAAAGAAATCACTCTTTTAACCTTAAGAGTAAAGGTAGTCGGAAAACCTATCTAATGTTATCCACAGTTTTATACTTATTGTAAATTTTTTCTTTCATTACTATGAAATCCCTCCATACGATAATTGAAATAAGTTATGTATTCCTATTCTTAGAATCCCTTGATACGATGTTTGGAATCTATCATTATATCCATATAATAGATCAATCACAAAAATGATCAGATGTAGAATTAAAATTATAATGTTGTAAAGAAAAAAACTCTAATAATTATTCTTTAGAATGAAAACTCTCTAAATTATTAAAATACTTGGAATGATATGTTCTTGAAGAAAAATATTTAGAATACTAGAGTTGTGAAAATGCCTCAATTCCCAACACTTCAAATTATCGACTATTTATAGGCCAAGCTCCAATGGTCATATTTTCAAGTTAGTTGTAACATCCTCGGATAGCTTTCACTTAAAATCCCATCATGATTTTCCACAACTAAATGTATGACATCATTTTTAACACTATAATGGTGTTATTAAGTATTCATTATAATAGAAACAATTTATATAGATTTTGATAACAAACTTATGATGGTACGATAGAATTATTTATCATTCTTCAATGCGATATTCCTTATAAGGATCAGTCTGATGTATTAGTACCATTATCAGTCTGATGGTCGTGACTTTTTCAGTATGATAGATAAGAAAAAATTCTAACCACTAGTCAGGATAAATATCATTCTAATTAATCAGACTCATCCTTAATCTGATGAATCATATTTCAAATTATAATTTTATATTTGTAATAAATTATTATTTATTCTATGTTAAGTAAAGGTAATTTTTTATATAAAAACATACTAAAACACATGGGATATAAAATTTTAGTAAGAATAGTATTAAGAACATGTTTGTGATTTTCCAAATTAATGTACAAGAAAAGTAATAAGTAAAATGTATAACTTAACATGTAATCATATCATGAGAATAAGTGTATGAGAATATTATCATAATATTATAAATTCATACCCGAACATTCTTATAAACATTATTCATGGAATAAATCTTGATAGTTTATAATACATGAATCAAAAAAGAATCAAATAACTTGATCTGTGAGAGAATAACCTAGGAATAAGATCATGTCAGAATAGAGTGGCTTAAATTTTGGCATAATAATAAATATATAAATATTATGTCTTGTATGCTAACTAGGAAATTCATTACATTTTAGGCTTGGTATAACCACCTTTGTACCATCTTCAATCTTACGATAACCACTTGTCTACCTTCTTCGGTCTTGGTATAACCTCTCTTGTACCATCTTTTAAACATGTGATAATATTCTGTGTAATATCCTTTGTGCTTGGTAAAACCACTCATTTACTTTTTGAGGTCATAAAATATTAATATTTACATAATGAATTATGGGGGTATAAGGAACCTGTAAATCACATACTCATAATCCTTTATATTTATGTTATAAGATCATGAATATATTTTTCATTACATCAATGATTAATCCATGGAAAAAAAATGTCTTTCATCAATATATCATCATCATAGTCATAAAAATTCTGATAAATAATAAATAGGGTAAACTTTTCTAACATCCTCAGTAAATAATGAGAAAACTCAAAGTATTTCTTTGTAGATATAAATACCATTTAAAGACCACTGAAATATTTCATGAGGAAAATACCCATTTTATTTTTAAATAAATTGTATAAAATATAAAAATCTGCACAATAATAATGAAAAAAAATATTTTAAAATAAAAGGTAAAATTTTAAATTAATCTTCAAAACAAATAGAATTAATGATGGTGGGAAAAGATGTCCATAATGTGTGAGTTAAAACAAAAACTCTTTTCGTATTTTTGGTAGATTAAGATCCCTAATAATAAAATTAAAATAGTATTTTATTAAAAAATTAAAATTAAAACAATTGTAAATATAAATTTAATAAATATTTAGATAATATTAAAAATCTACTTTAATACATTTTAAAGAAAATATGGACATGGAAGAGAAATATTTTCAATCAAAGAGATAAATAATGTCAATTTCCATTAATAATATTTACTCAAACTCTTATGTGATTAAAGAGGGGTAAATGAAATTAAAACATGTAATATATGAAAATAATTTAAGGATAAAAATACACATAATATTTTTTATAGTTAGGTCCTATATTTTTATAATCATAAATTTATGCATAAACAGTCATGGTAAAAATAAAATTGTAAAATAAAACTCATACCTCAAGTAAATCTTGCATCATAACTGCTCAAACCTCCTATATAATAAATTAAATTTATTATAATCATGTGATATAACCATATTAATACCTTTATTACTATAAATGTTTTAGTTATAACATCATATCACTCATTAATTGATAATAATTTATTATCATCATCCTTTCAGGTGTTAAATACTTAAATTTTTATGTATGTTTTAGTTCTAAAGTTGTTTTACATTCAATTAAATGATTAAAAATAATATATATAATTTTAAAAAATATATAAATATAATATTTCATCATATTGGATAACCAATTATAAGAATTTTTATAGGTAAAATGATTTTGATGATATAATGACTTGAATTTCTTGTGATTCGTAAAAAGAGTTTTAGGCGTGAAACAATTCTTCTCAAAAATCCTTTTCTGAGAATAATAGATAAAGTGAAAATTTATTAAATCACAAAAAAATAATGAATTTATTCTTATGAAATGAAAATAAATAATTTTATTTTATTTTATGAAGTACTTATTCTGGATAGAAAAACACTCCTATGACTTTAGGAAAAGGACTGTGAATTAAAAATGTTATTTTTTTACTTTTCATACCTAGAAATCAATGGTGTTTTACCCCATTACAGATTCATGTTTTCATGATGGTTAACTTTATCATGGACATATTATTTATCACTCTCAATTAATCATTGGGTGTTATTTTTCTCATTTATTTATATATTTTTTCTTCCCACTGATTTTATCTTATTTTGAAACCTATTTTTATAATAACCATCATATTTACCTTTTCCTATTTTAAGAGGAAATATTATTAATCCTTTTATGATTTAGTTTTTTCACAGTGTAATTTTAAAATGAAAAACACTTTGTCATTAATAAAATTTTAATATTGTAAGTATTCAATATATGGAAGGGGGAGACATAATTTCTTAATATTTTAAAAGAACAATGTGTTCAATATAGTATACAATACACAACACCGACCCTAAAAACCATGAAATATTATTATTTAAAGATGACTATTATAACTTTATCATTGAATTAGACGGTATTAATATTAATAAAAAAATTTATGAAATATATGTTAATTTTATACTCAATTCATGATTATTGATTAATTATTATGTAATAAAAAATTAATATTTTAGTAAAGTGATTTTATTATTAAAAAATATAATTTCTTAAAAAAATTATTTTAATTAGTGGTAAAATTATAAAAATATTTTTTCCAACTTTTTGAAAAAATATTTGATGAATTAAATCGGTTTTAAATCATTATATAAAAATTATATTTTGGTGAAATTGTTTGTATTTTATGACATTTTTTATTTTTTAGTGAATCGTGAAAAATGTTGATTTCTATTTTTCTCTCCAAAATTTATGAAGTTAATTTTTTAAAAAAATTATATCAAACTAATATTAGTTCACATATATTATATATAATTGAATTTTTTTCATTGTATTAAATTTCATGATTGAGTATAGTATAAAAATATTTATAAACAAAAAGGATTTTTTTCTAAAAAAATGTTTTCCTTTGCGTTTTGAAATTTTATTTGAATTTTAATTTCTAATACTTATAAGAAATGAATTTGGTAAAATTGATTCCATATTTATAATTATAAGGATTTAATTTGGTTAATAATACTCTACTATATTTTTTTAATATCAACACTATCTTTAGTAATTTTGTTACCATATTAAATGGTAATTGGGTCCTAATGCTCATATATTAGGGTGAAAGATTTTCTGGGGGAGTCAACATTCCTGTGCAACTAATAGTGAAACTCTCCAACACTTTTTTCTAGGGTGCATGTTTTTTTTTTGAGGTTGGGAACATAGTTTCCTCTATCCATGCCCTAACCGATACCATAATATTACCTCCCTACAACAATAAATTAACGGTGTAATCACCTGAAAGTAATGATAGACCACAATAAACTCAAAAATAAACACAAGGGAAGAGTCATGTCGGGTTAGGGTGTGAAAATTCTCCCCACCATGACACTTTCTCCATCTATAAATTCTAAAAAAATTGATTTACTAAGACCTGAAGTAGAGACAAAACAACACTAAAAATGAATCCTAAACCACCTGAAGAATATAAACCACAACTCGATTCCCACCCAAAAATAAAAACACATAAATCTTGAAGTAACTAGAGAGATCATCCTCAATAAACTAGCCCAATGTCCAGAGAAACAACTGAAAAAACTATCAAAATCAAATTAAATACCAAAACAACCAAGATCGAGTGTCTCACATCTATAAACTCACTCTAAAAAATTAGGAACACCCCAACCTCTAACATAGAAATCACCAAAGAGGCTCACAGTGGTCTATTTAGGATCTACATGAGCATCCATCGCACAACCCACTATCCAGGCCAACCAATTTATATAATTGTGGATGGATATAAGGGGAATAAAATATGACCCCTTCATGAACACCTTAAACACTAATTTCTCCATGCATTCATCATATGGAGTTATCCCCACCAATTTATAACTCTATCTCAACACTGATTTTGTAAGTTGACGGAACTCACGATCCTAGATAAAAACAAAAAAACAAAAAAATGAAACATGGTTCAATAAAAACAACCATTTCTAAATAATGAGATTTAAAATTTCCATAAGGCACATACATTATGAAAAGACTCCCAAATGATATATATAAAATCTTGAATTTACTAAAAATAAAGCACTACCAATAGATAAAAAACCAAAATAGAAAACAATTAAAAAAAATGAAAATCAAAACAGGGCATGTATCATTATCTTTGTAAGGACCCAACCTTAAACATTTCGTACTATAGTTTCCTTATACAGGATTTAACATTCCTTTCCCAAAGATATTTTATTATTTATGTTTTAGTGAATCAAAACAAATTATTATATTTTAAACTCATACATTACAAGTGAACACGTATACTCAGTATCCATTTATTTCCACTAAATGAATATCTTTTAAAAAAACATGTTTACTATTAATAAAATTTATTTATAAATTTTATATTGACATCGTCCTTATCCCTACACATCCATAAAACCATGTGACAAAAAAATTAAAATATGGTGTATGATCATAAAAAGGTCGGTAAGGGACATAAAGTAAGAAAATTGTTAGCCTAGTAAAAACATAAAAAACCATATAATATTTATCTTTATCTCAATGTTCTTTGAGATATTTAAATAAATATTTTTAACATGAAAATTCCCAGAATTTTAGATCAAATAAAATCATTAAAACCTACATTAAGATAATTAAAACAACTTTTTAGAAGTATAGAGTACAAAATTTATAGCCTATTTTAAACCTATGTTAGAAATTAATAGATCCCAGTTAAAAACATAAGTGAAACCCTTCATTAACTCTATTATTTTTTCCTCAAAATACAAGGTATATTACCCAATCCATTTGAGATCAATCTGGATGGACCCATCATTCATGAAATAATTGGCTCACCCAGTGCTATTTAGGCCACCCAACGTATAAGCTGTAAAGGGATTACCCAGCGATATCTAGGAACACCCCTTTATCATGTGTAATTATAAAGTACCATATCATTAATAAAACATTTTTATTATTTCACTATTCATAAAAAAAAATTAGACACTCTTTTTAAGTCGTAAACATATCACTTTTTGATATCAAAATACACTTCTCTTTTAAAAATCATTTCTATGTTCTAAAAGCTGCGCAAAAAATAATGAAAATATTTTATTTGAAAATAAATATGAAATTTTGTAAAGGAAAAAAATTATATAATTAATGATTTATATAATTGGAAAAATTTTCTCATGTTGTATAAATTAAAAAAACATTAATTTTTAATTTTGAAAAAGGTAACATTAAAAAATATTTTTAAAAGAAAGTGTCTTACAAAAAACCATAAAATGATTCCTTTTTGAAAAAAAATTAAGAGAAATTCAAAATTTTAATTTTTAAAAAATTAACTTCCATATAAATACTTTCATTAAAATAATTTTAAAAAAAATTAAATTAAATAGATATATTTAGAAAATAAATATTTAAAACATTTAAAATGAGGTTTTTTAGTTAGAGTCTCTATCCTTGAGTCTGAATCATCACGTACATTATTTATCTTCCTGAATAAAAACTCAGGTTAATTTATACATTCTTGAGAAAAAATTTCCTATTTATTATTCTTTTTATATCACTCGTTTATATATAATATACAATTTCTTAATTATTTAGGTTTGTGTCAGATGTTTTGATAAAATTTGGTTCATAAGTCTAAAATTACTTCGGTTTATTGAATATAGTCAAAGTTTCCATTATTCCATCATATCCAAAATAATAATAATAACATAATTAAAAATTTTATACATTAATTAAACTTTTAAATATACCCATTAAATATGATTATAAACAAAGAATTTTGTTATAATAATGGAGACAGTAAGTCGTACGTAGGCATGAGTAACCTTTCCATTTTCAATGATAATTATGGAAACAAAGTAAATATAATTTTATATTTTTATAATGATAATAATATGTTAAATAATAAATTTTTTATTTAAATAGACTTATATATATCATTCATGAGATGTTGGGATGAAAATGAATCACATCGCTGCATTGATGTGGTAGTCCACACATATGCAGGAACGACATTATTATTTTTTAGTACATGGAATGGTAAGAACAAAAATGATATATTATATTTTTATAATGATATATAAATAATTAATATACTATATAAAATTTAATCCTATCATTATATCCAATATCAAATGACGATAATGGAAAATGAATTACATCGGTTTGTGAGGCAGTAGTTCGTCGTACACATAAATGGTGAATTATTTTCCCATTTGATGGATGTGTAGATTGATAAAGGTCCTAAAACTAACATAATAACATCTAAGTATATTTAGGATACTCTAATTGTTATTTTATCATGGTTTAATAATATTTAATGGGATTGTAAAAAAAATTAAAAGAGAAACACTTGATTAAAAATGATATATCTTCTTCAGACAATCTTCTTCTATTAAAAACATAAGACCTATAATGTGTGTGTTATACTTAAAATAAATCATACATAATTATTTTAGGTACTATATTAAGGTATTTTGGTATATCTTGGTAGATAAAAAAGCATTATTAATTGTGAATAAATGGGAAAAGGAGGTCTCTCTTTTATAAGAGAAGAAAGGGGACCTCTTGGAATTTTTCAAAAATATTAAATTAATATAAATTAAGTTTCAATTAAAAATGGATCAAAATATATTTATATCAATGATAAGATTATTATGGGTCGAAAAACCCTCATAAATTGAAATTTATATTTTTTAGCTATATTTATACCATTATCTTTTGGTTTTAACCCTTATTTAACCACCTTACATCTTATTGTGATAACATGGATTTTTACTCTTTGAGGGTTAATATATATACTATAAAATTAAAAAATACCCATAAACTAATCATGGACAACATTATAAAACTTATTCCAATAATATTTCTAAATTAAATATTTTTCATTAATTTTATATCATTTAATAAAATATTATTTACTCAAAAATATTCACAATGTCAATTTTAAAGAATATTCATTTCATTGAAATTAGGAATACCAAGATAACACATAAAATTTGAACAATATAATTTATCACATACCTATAACGTCATGTTCATCTATAAAATTAATTAATCACATTAATTATCTCAAATTATGTTTATTTTATGGTTTTTAATAACATTTATTTGATATTTCCATTAATAAAAAATTTATTGAATAAATGTGTATAAGAATTTAGGGAAATTATTTATTCACTAAAAATTAAAAATAAATTAATTTCATGAATATAAATATATTAAATTTTAAAATAATTTTTATAATTAACATATCTTTTGGATAACACCATATTTAAAATATTATAATTATTAAAAATAATAGTCTCAAAAGTTTGACTTTTGTTTAACTAAAATATTCAATAAGTCATAATCTAATCGATGTGGCCATAAATTTTCATTTATCTAGAATGGAATTATTATGGATTAATATTACACATTTAATAATATTTAAGAACGTGTTAGGTTCATTTTATAGTCCTTATCATTTTATTTTTACCCATAATTACCTGATTTACCCTTTATCGTGCTAACAAAACATACTAAGGTTACTATTCATATTATCCAAAAATAAAAGTGAGCTATTTACTATATTTGAACATCCTGATTCAAAATTTTGAACAAATTTTTCAATATTCCAAACATAAAATTTTCAATATTTTGTTTAAAATTAAATTGACAATTTTCAATGAAAAAATGTTTTTCAAAAAAAATATCTTTAAAACATAAAATGTTTTATACTAAGTTCAAGTATAAAATCCATTTAAAAAGACATAATTAGATTATTTTAAATCAAAATAAACAAATTAACTTTTAATAATATAATTTAAATTTATAAATAATTATCAATAAAATACAACTTTCAATAAAAAATCGTAATTTAAATCTTCATTAAAAATAAAACATTTGAGAAAATTCTAAAAATTTCACAATAAGATAATTTTGATGCACTGGTTTCAAAAATGATATTAATTTAAATAAGTAAAATTTCCAGAAGTTCTAAAAAATTAACTATATTTTTCACTCACAAAATAAATAAAAATCATTCATGAAGAAAGTGTATTTGAAGAATTAAAATCATTTACTAAATTTATGTGATTAAATTTATAAGCATTAATTAATTCATTATTAATTAGTAGGACAATTTTATAGTCAGTTATTTAGTTAATACTATTCATTTATTTCAATTTAACATGTAGCACCCCCAGTTTCTATTATGTAACCCTTTCTTTATGATTTCAAGTATATAAATCTTATGGGTGAATTTTAAAAGATATGGGAGAACATTAGATGTGTTTTTGGGGATAAAGGAAATGCGCTAGGTTTGCGCATGGTTTTCCTAAACTGTGCGGAAGCCTTGGAGAAACCAAGCACCTTGAAAATAGTTTGGGAAGTTAGAGTTAGTGGCTTCGGCATTATTGGAACATATATTTGGAGATCGTTTGGGGAAAAGGGTCGCCTTTAAGGTAGTGGATAATGCACAGTTAGCACATGGTTTATCTAACTGTGCGGCTAAACTGTGAGCGGTTGAAAACCACCACCTTAAAAAGTAGATCTAAAACACTATTGTCTTTAAGTAAATATTTTTCTTTTTAATGCATCCCTAGAATGGGATTTTTCTTCCCCATAGGTCAATGAAGCTTCTCCCATTGATTCATGGGTGATCCAAAGGCTTCACTTGGTGATTAGACGTCCATTCTTCACAGCATGTGTTCATTTTTCATCGTTCTTGTTTCGTTTCTTAGATCTACTTCTCTACATCTCATGGATTCTCTCATGTATTCCCTCTATGGGTATATCTAAGGTTTTTGTATTCCAAATAATTTTATATTTTGGTGTTTTTATGATAGAGGAAGAGATATAAGGTGGGTTTGTAGAGATTTAACCTAATTTCATTGGCGTTCTTCATCCGTTTATCATTTTCTCCAAAACAATAAAGGTAGGTGACTTCACTCTCGACTCCTATTGATATAATTTAATATATGAGTTTCAAATTGAATTAATTTATTGAAATTTATAGTTAAATCTGGGTTTATGCCTGGTATAAATCATCTTTAGTGATGATTTATGGTTTTTGGTGAATTTGGGAGTTCGTGTGGAATTTGTGTGCAAAGTGTTTTTTTATTAATTTTAAAATGGAGATTTTAAATTATGAATTTTCTAGATATTAAAAATGTATTTTTGAAAAAAAGATTTAAATCAAAGGTTTGTTTTATTGAAATAGTTTGGTATCTTGTTTTTTATATGTGTTTTGGGCATACAGTGTGTGTTTGTTCATGTTGCATTCATGAGTTCTGGTTGAAATATGACTTTGTTCTTACTTTTAAAGGTGTAATGGTGCATGGGGAATAATTACCATATGATAACATGTTATATTTATGAGAGACTACTCAATAGTATGGAACTACCAAATGAAGCGTGCATTGTTTGTATTATGGTTATGTGGAATAAAATGGTTGTGAAAAATGGAGTTTGTGGAATGGTTTTAAATGTATGGTTTGGTTGTTTTCTAGAAAATTTATCTTGCTGGAAAATTTGTTGATATATAACTTGTTTATATTTGGGTATTAATTTTTTTAAAAGATTTTTATATTTGGTAAAAAAGTATTTTAGAGAAATTTTTATATAAACTATTTTATAGAAATCTTTTTAACTCTTCTATCCTAGTGGAATGGGTAGGAAAGGTATTAGGGAAACCTAATGAAGTTTAGGACTCACTCCTTCTTTGGAAATTTGGTTCTTTTGGATATTCCATCTACTAGGACATTGGGAAAGGTAAATTATCACATGTTTTATCACTGCTTCGTGATACTTTGGATGTTTGGGGATGATAGAGCATAGAGATAATGGATCATGGAGTCTTGTGGTCAACTTGGAGTTTTATTAGTCATCTTATGCTATTTAATTTTTTGTTAGTTTAGATTCTGTTGTAGTACACTTTGGTGGGTTTTGATATAAAATAATTGGTTGAGTTGCCATTCTGTTTATCATGCATCATATATTGGTTTCTATGGTTTGGTATTATTGGTTGATTTTATTTATTCTTAAATGGTAAATCATCCTCCACATGTATTGAGACCATTTGGAATATATTTCCAACCATTTGTGTCTTGGGGAAGTCATTTAAGTCCATATTTCATCTCACATACTTCTAAAGACAATGGGGGATAAGAGTATATTACAAATGTTATCAGTTTTGTTCGTTCTAAAAGCTTGTTTAACATTATTTGTATCGTCTTATTCCCTCCCCTATGGATTATGTAGTTATCAGTTTTATTTTTCATGGAGTTGAATTTATTCTTGTCTATTCCTTCGGCTATGATCATAGAAATGAGTAGGATTATTAGGACTTGTAAAATAGAGTATAAAAAGGCATATCTAACCTTTTTATGTTGAACTTCAAGTCACTAGGGAGTTGGAAACATAAGTGTTTTTTAGACAATTATTATTTTCAATCTCATTTCCATGGGTTTATCTAATGATACAATAATTCCATCCATTAGAGTAATGACTTCCCACTATAATTTAATACATCATTTTGAGTAATTATTTATGCTTTCTATAAAAGTGACGATTCTTGAAAATTATGAAACTACTTTTTGAATGAAATACTTTGAAAAGAGCACGGTTTTGGTATTTTTAAAATGGTTTGATTTTAAATAATATAGTTGAAAGTTTTCAAAAATGGATGAACACGAATATGGTTGATTTTAGAAAGAACATTGTAATAGTTGTTGTGGTATAATTTAAAATGATAAGAATTCAGTTTCTAGTGATTGAGACTTATGAGGATTGTTTGGTTTCTTTAGAAAATGGAACTGGTTGGTGTCATCAAAACTAGCCAGAAAAATCCATGGAGAACATGATTTCACCAGAGCCACATGTGAACCAACAGCTCGTTTAGAGTATTGTCCAATAATTTCAGGCTATAGATAATGGGAACTAGAGGGATCATCCAATACAAGTGGATCATTCCATCCAGTTCTAGAAATAGAATTCACCTTTCTTCTAGGGTGATTCTGGACCAAAAAAGGTAGAGGAATGGATGAATATGATGAATAGTATCTTCTATTTTAATAGCACACTAGTGGAGTTGAAGGTTAATATGGCCACATATATGTTCAGGGATATTGCATGTCGGTGGTGGGATCTAGCGGTGTAAGCTCAAGTATATCAAAGCCATAGTTGGGAGGAATTTGAGGAATTATTCAACAAAAAATTCTATATTCACATGTTCAAGATTCAAAGGATAATAGATATCATCATCCTCAATCAAGAAAATATCTCTATCATAGAGTATATGTATAAATTCTTAAATTTAGTGCACTTTTCACCAGAGGTTGTAGCTAGCACGGCCTTGGAAGAATTCATCTTTGAATCAGGGATGAGGAATGAGGTTTTCTCGAAGATATTTTTGCTTTGTATTATAGACTACACAGATATGGTGAATACAATGAAAGTGGATGAAAGGGATATCACAAGATATATGGGAGTAGAATGTATAATGATACCTATGGGAAATGGTGGGAACACTAATTCTAGGAGAAAGTGGAATAGGGACACCTACTTTCAAGGTGGGAGTGGGAATTAGAATCAACCAGCTGTGTAGGTGAATCTTCATCCATGACCAAATAGCCAAGTGGGATGTTTCCGATGTGTTATTTCAACCACATGAAGTGAGAGTTTAAATAAACACTAATATCATTCCATAATTGCAACAAGATGAGAAATCTAAAGCACTATTATCGCAGTGCTCCAATTTTAGGTTCTTGACACACTTCTCAGGTGTCACAAGCATTGAATGCTTCGATGGGGTGAGGAAAGAAGAACCAATCTCTTCATCAGAGTATATCTAGACATGGTGATTATAGTAATATCATAACTCTTTAGTAATGAAAATCTCAATATGTCTACAAAAAAGCTGAGTGAATCGATAAAGAAATGATACGGAGCTGAGTAGGTGATTGTGGATGACCAGGATGGATCGTCTATGGTGAGAGGTATGATTGTATTGAATTATACCATCATAAAAGTTTTGTTTGATATGGGAGAATATTATTCCTTTATTTCTTCTCATATAGTTTATTTTCTAAGTTTAAAATATGAGATTATGCCTTTTGGGAAAAATTCTCAAACTCTTCTCAGGGAAAGAGAATGTAGACCCTTTTTGTGAAGAGTATGTTCTAGAACTGTTGATGGAGCTAAGTTGAAATGGTAATTCTTAGTATTAGAGAAGTATTCCTATGATGTAATACATGGAATAGATTAGTTGAAAATGTTCAAGTCTCACATAGACTATTATATAAGGACATTTAGTTCTATTAGAGATGAGGGTGGTGAGCATCTCTTAAAAGGATAAAAGGTTGCAAATACAGGTACAAATAGATTTTTGGAATCAGCAGTGCAAATTATATCTTTATAGTTGGTGGTGTTGACTCAGGAGTTGATGGAAGAAATTGATGATAATAGTTTTCCAGCAGCTATGGGTGAACTCCCATATGTGTTTCCTAAGAACATCTCAGGGTTACCACATATAAGGGAAGTAGATTTTATAGTTGATCTCTTTCTGAGGACCAGTCCAATTTCATTTCCATTTTATAGGATGACACCAATATAATTAATGGATTTGAATGTGTAGTTGGGTGAGATGGAATTCAAGGGTTTCATTTGTCCAAGAACATCTCAGTGGGCAACACCAGTCCTACGTGTAACGAAAAAAGATGGAACTCTTCAGATTTGTGTTGATTATCATAATCTGAACCAACTTACAATAAAGAATATATATCCACTTACACACATTGATGGTTTGTTTGATCGATTGAGGGGAGAAAAGTGGTTCTCTAAAATCAACATGGTTTTAGGATATCACCAATTGCAATTTCAGAAGGAGGATATTCCAAAAAAATATTTCTCCAAAGTAGATATGGACATTATGAATATCTAATAGTTCCTTTTGGTCTCAAAAATGCACCAGTAGTCATTATGGAATTAGTGAATTAGATATTTTAGATATATCTGTATTCTTTTTTTGTGGTGTTTATCGATGAAATATTGATATATTCAAGGACAAGGGAAGAGAATGAACAACACTTGGAGATGGTGTTGGAAACCTTGAGAGATCATTATTTGTATTCTGAATTGTAAAAGTGCCATTTTTTGATACAATATGTACTCTTTATTGGCCATCTAATTTATGAAAAAGGTATTTTAGTGGATCCATAGAATATATAAGATGATATCTCTTCAAAACCACCCATGAATGTCTTTGAGATATGATGTTTTCTTGGCCTATATGTTTATTACTGAAGATTTTCATGAATTTTCACGGCTAGCTTCAGCAATTAAATCTTTTCCAAAGTCTAATGTTCCATTCAAATAGAATGAGTAATTCCAGAAATCTTTTAAAGAGATAAATGTTTTCTTTACATAAACACTTATCTTGATACTTCCAGAATCAGGACAAGGGTACGTGGTGTACTATGATGCTTCAAGATCTGGGTTGGGTGCATTCTCATGAAAGGAGATCATATTGTGTCTTATGGGTCAAGGTAGTTAAGGGTACATGAGACTAATTATCCAACACATGATTTGGAGTTAGTTGTAGTCGTACATGCCTTGAATACTTGGTGTCACTATATCTTTGGTGAGATATTTATTGTGTTCATGGATCATAATAGCTTGAAACATATTTTCTCACAAAGGGATTTCAATATGAGGCAATGAAGATAAATTTAGCATCTATAGATTTTTGACATTGACTTGATGTATACATTGGGTAAAGAAAATATGGTGGCATATTCATTAACTAAAAATTTGTATGATCAGTTGGTGAAAGAAACTTCTGATCATTGGTAGTTAATGTCAGTGCTAGCCCAAATACATGTCGAATGTGAATACTGAGGCGATGTTGTAGTTTTTTTCTCTGTTGAATTAGTTCCTGATTTTTAAAGATGGTTAATGAAGCACAAACATTGAATGCATAATGTTTGTAAATGAGTTCTAAACTAAATGGTGGGGATACCATTGAGGGATATAGTCTGGAAGGAAGTTCATTGTTGTGTTTTTGGAATCAGATGGTCGTACTAATGGATATTTAGGAAAAAAATCTTCATTCTTACAACCATTCAAGATGGGATGTTCATCCTATAATAAAAAAATATGTATATAGTGTTGAAGGCACAGTTGTGATGTAACGGTATGAAATGGAAGATGGATAAGTTTGTTTCAAAGTGCTTAACTTTTCAATAAGTTAGGGCAGAACATCATTGAGTAGCTTGTAACCAGCCATGTAGGGAAATTATTGTAGATAGTTATGTATTTTGTCACATGTCTCCCAAGAATGGTTTGAAAACATGATGTCATATGGGTGATAGTGTATTGACTCACCAAGTCATCTCATTTCAACCTTATTCATGAAACTTATACTGTGGAGGATCTGTCCAAAATATAAATCTATGAAGTTGTAAAGATACATGGAATACCAGTTTTAATCAAATTAGATAGGGATATGAGGTTCACATATTGTTTCTAGAACTCCTTACATAATTCCTTTCAAACTCAATTGACTACGAGTATGGAATATCACTCTAAGACATATGGGAAATCTGAATAGATGATACAAATATTTGAAGACTTGTTGTGGGATTTTTAATGGATTTTGGTGGCTCATGGTAATAGAATGTGTCATTGGTGGAGTTATCTTATAATAACAGTTATCGTGACTTGATATATATGGATCTCTTTGAAGCATTGTATTGTCATCTTTATCATTCCCTACATTGTTGGTTACAAACAAGAGAAACAACACTAGTTGGTTAAGGCTTTTCTAAGAAACAATGGAAAAGATTCATTAGACTGGGTGGAGAATGGAGAAGGAAAAGAGTCATCAGAAATCATATGTTTATCAACATCGATGATTGTTGTCATTTTTGGTTAGTGATCATGTGTTCTTAAGGATTTCTCAAATTCTTTGGCATCGCCATTTTTGGAAGCAGGGAAAGTTATCTCCTCGATACATAAGACATTTTGAGGTATTTTAATGGTTTGTAGAGGTTTAATATCAATTGGCATTGCCACCACAGTTCAATGTGGTGATTAATGTGTTCTATATATCTGATTTGAAAATGTATCAGCTTGATCAAGACCCTAGGATCAAATGGGATCACATTGGACTAGATTTGGATGCTTCTTTGGCACATATCCCAGTATAGATTGTGGATAGGAAATAGAAAGTCTTATGTGGAAAACATCAGTCTAGTATGGGTTTTGTGAAAACATTGTCAGATTCTAGAAGAGAATTTGGAATGTGAGAAGAAAATGAAGGAGCAATGGTTAGAACTCATTTAGGGAATTTATGGTTTTATACTTTTGACTGGCAGAAATACCAATGTTTGGGAGAATGTAGCACCCTCATTTTCTTGTTTGTGACCCTTTATTTATTGATTTATGTATAAAATTTTGTGGCTAAAGTTTTTGTTGAAATATTGGGAGCCCTAGACCCAACTGTGTAGTACTTTTTATTACCATATCATGTATATAGTTATATATGCATGATGTTTTTCTTACCATTATAATCTAGATATTTCTATATCCACTACTTAATGGTAATGTTCGAGATTAATTATCATATCAAAAGGTAATATCGGATATCAGGTGTAATAGCCCAAAGTTTTATTAATGGAAATACCTTTTTATAATCATGCCTTCAAGTATAATCACATTAGTAAACGCAATGACATATAATGATACTAAATACTATGTGACTGTTAAACATAAATTTTTTACTTCTGTGTTTTGAATTTTGAAAATCTGACATACACGGTTGCGATCAGTAAGATATTTGGAGTCCAATATGACAAAATTAATTTTTTGTGAATATTATGTTAACCTAACCCATGAATGTATAAATAAAAGTTATACATCTTATAAATGGAAATATTACCATAGTGAAAGTATTGGTATTTTTATAATTCATAAATAATTCATTATAATTAATTTATTAATTTAAAAGAAAATTTATTTGCCTAAAATGTTTTCAAAAATTAACAACCCATTGTCTTTTGGTTTTATGATAATTTTATAGGACATTATGTAATTTTTGAAAGCATCATAAAAGCATATTTAATTTTAAAAATCTGTATTTTTAAGTAAATTATGATTTTAATTAATAATTAAATTTATCATATTTATAAAATTATTTTTGAAAAATGGAGTATATTTTTGGTATCTGCATGTCGAAAAATGGTTAGGGTGATTTTTAGGGTATTTTTTCTGAAATATGTGAATTTTTTTGTGAATAGTAAAATATGATAATTTACAATAAATTCTAAATACATAAATTGTGATGTCATCGGCAGATGTATGGGTGATGTAAGGTCATTATCTCAAAATCACATGCAAAGATTATTATTCTTGGTCATCGAATCATCAATATTACTTGTCATGTGGAGAAATAATAAATTAATGAATAAAATATTAAGAAAACCCCTCTCTCTTTCACTATAAATATCACCCTTCACACCCTCATTTCCACACATCTCTCAAGAATCAATCCAGGTCTAAACTCTACCCAAAAATTTTCTATATCCTCTCCCTCATTTCTAAGAGCTTCTGGTCTCATCAAAAGACCAATCCAAGGTTCCTTAAGGAGGATTCAAGAGGATATTAAAGGGAAGAAAGTGTTCGGATACAAGGTAAGGGTAAATTCACAAACCCAATTCTAATACATTGGTTTTTCCATATTTAAACCCATTTTTAGTATGGATATTCCTTAAGAATAATTTCTTCATCTTTAAATTACCTATTCTGGGATATAAATTTTTTTCTAATTGAGTTTATAAGAAACCCAATGTATTTTAAAAATAAATCATCTTACAAATGAACACACTCTTTTTACTTATCAAAGATTGTTTCTACTTCACTCATCATTTATTTTCTATGACAATAATTCTATCCCCTCTTTAATTTAGGATACAAATGTTTATGACTGTATTCTTTATGTTGTGAAACCCATTCATTTCCATGGGTTATTTTTTGTTAAAGTTTTACATATGTTTTATGTGGAATTCATGATAATTTAAATGTTATGATGAGACGAGTGTACTAGGAATTATATATTGCAATATGAATGATATGATGTGATGGGTGCACCCAGAATTATACAGTGCTCCAATTCATTGGGTAAAGTTATTAATCTCATTATTTAAAGGGAAATTAAGTATAAACATGATGCTAATTTTGTTCACAACTATGTGTGGCAGTTTACCACTTAGACAAGATGTTTCATTTTTATGCATACATTCCAAGTCTTTTATTAATTATTCCTCTCATGTTCATGATCATTTTCCAATGTTATGATTGTTCTCACCCATTTTTATATTGTTCATATCTAACCTCTTACTAGGATTTTATCTCAACCCTTTTTTATGTATATCCTTAGGTGATTATGTGTAGTAAGAAGTTTTTTAGGGACAATATGATGATGTAGAAAAATGGATTAAATAAATGTTAACTTTTTATGTAGTAAATGTTATGTATGGTAATAGTTTTCCAAAGACTCTAAACCTTTTAATCCTCATTGTGTAATAATATTATGTTTTTTGATCTTATAAATGATGTAATAATTGTGTAATAAAATGCAGGGTTGCTATATCAAGCTATAATGAGAACCTTAAGATAAAATGAAATTAATCTTAAATATGTATTATGAACTAGTTACATCTTATTGACTTGTCAATGTAGATGTTTGACTATCAGTTGTTAGGGGATCATAATCATTTATACTAATTCTCATAAATTTCACACTTGGTGATCTATAGTAGTGAGATCATGAGGACAGAACCGCTAATAGGAACACCACATGTTTTTGGTTTCATTGTTTATTCCTATCTACGGACATGTGTATTAGCCTCCAGAAATGAGATCATTACTATTCTATACCATTTTATTACATACTTTGATGCAAGGAAAAACCCATGGTTTTAAAACAGTGTTGAGGTAGCCTGTGTTGGGTGCATCATTTGTGGTATGATTTTTTTTGAAAGATCAAAAATGATTTGTCGCTTCAAGGTTTAGGAAGTTGTGTGTCTCAGGCCTAGTTGATCAAGATGGTGCTACTTTTATAATTATTTGGCCAACGCATTGGAAAGTAAAATCCATTCAGAAAGATCAACAAATAATAAATCAATAAAATTATAATGATATGGGTGTTTTTCCTAATTTATGATATATTTAATGAAAAAAAGATTAAATTACACAGTATGTGTTCATAAGATGGTAGTTGTTGTTATGAATATACTTAAATCTTTAGGGGCCATGAAGGGTTTATAAAATCTGCTCTTGGTCTATGGATTTTATTCATTGCTATTAAGATAAGGTCATGGAGGGTCACACACAACAGTGTATTCAAGAATCCGCCCTATTTAGATGTATATGTATATAGGGCATGGTGGGCCTCACCATGGGGTCTAAGATGTCCAATTTATTGATCATCGATGAATTAAGTAAATTAATTATTATTCATGTTATGAATAATTGGATTGAATTTATTTAACATATTTATAGGTTTAGTAAATACGAGATAATATTAATCAAACGAATATTATTTTAAAATTTAGTTTCATTTAATATTGAGCTGGATAACAAGTAGAGTTAAACGGCTTGGTTTTTATCATGTAATATATTTTATATATATTACAAGTATGCGATAAAATAATAAATAAAATTTATGTAGTTTAGTTCTTTATAATTATTTATTTAGTGGAAATTGAAATAAACGGGGGTTGGGAAACCCAACCAGGTATTTGGAAACTCCACTATAAATTGTGGTGAGGCTCTCTCTCCATGAAATTGTTCATTCATTTTATGGAATGAAAAACTAGAAACACACTCTCCTCTTGATATCTAGAGATAGAGACTCTTGATCCAGGAACTTAGATCCAGATCTATCTCAAGCGTCGAAGGAATCTTGATACGGTGATCATTAGGACATCAAAGGCATCCTCGGATCGCTGCGCTAGCACCCAGAATTTGATGATTGTTGCTCCCATGGATTTTATAATTGTGTGTGGACAACCTAGAGGGAACTTGATATGGATATTTCAAGCGACGATGGCCTACAATGTGTTTCAGTCGACCGTGACTTCAAATCTGAAATGGGTTTCTTATTCATTTTAATTTTGCGCTCTTTTTAATTTACGCAAGATCCTTGGACCTTACCAGGTCATGGATCATTGGAGATGATAAGTTCTATCATCCCTTTGAGGAAAATTTTTTAAATCCCCAGTACATCAACTTCTGTTGTGGGCCTCGAAACATTTTAGTGGTTTCATAGGGATCACGTAGATTTTATGAGCCTTGAAAAAATTATCTAAAATTAAATTAAGAAGAGGGTTTTAAATCTATCATAATGGTTCAAACTACACGTCGATCTGATTTCTAATGGAAAAGTTATGGCCATTTGAAATTTTCAGAATGAATCAATCATTTCGGTTTGAGTTCAAGTTTTAAAATTTTATTTCATTTCAAAATTTTCAGAAAATAATATATGTGAAAATTATATTTATTCAATTGTTTGATTTTCTTAATAAAATTTTATTATTATTATATATTTTATTTTATTATTTTAATAATATAATAATAATAAAATTTTATTATTGAAATAATAATTTAGTATTATTATATTTCAAGGCTTTTTATCCTTTGGAAAGTTAACAGGAGGAGACTTTGAAAATAAAAAAACTGGGGGACTTGACCTAAAAGGTGGAATTACACACATAAAAATTCATGTGGGTTGGAGGGTGGGGTAGTGCAGGAATAAACCTAAAAATTATTTTGATTTTAAAAAAAATGAGGGGGACCATAGTAGACCCCATGTCTCCTTCCTCAGCACGCCAAAATAAGTGGTCACCCTATGCGCAGCGGTGTTGTAGTGTTGACCTCCCTTTGTCTCGGCCATGCTCCACTCGGTGCACTTCTTAAAGCCCTGCAACTTCCTCCCCTCAACAACAGCAGCGCCACGCCCACCCCACTGGGTGGTTTTTCATTCAACCAGTGAATTGGCCTCCACCAATGTAGCCCCCCCCCCCAATTGTTGGACCAAGAAAGGCCATTGGCCTCCTCTCACATTAAATATGCCTCCTACCGTAGCGCCAGCATGTACCGGGGCCAGCCCCGGCTCCGGCCTCCTCTTGCAGTCCTAGCCACTGCCCTGCAACCCATCTCCCATTAGAGCCGGCCTCCCCACTAATGTAGGTCCCATCCACCTTAGGGAACCCCACCAGACTAATTTGTGCCAACTGTACTCTGCCCTAATCCTCCATCCGGTAACCAAGACCACTAGTTCTCCGGTCTTCCTGCATCCTCCTCCGCCTAGAGCTGCCTCAGGCCGCCCTCGCCCGCCACTACCCAGACGTTGCATCATCCTCCTCCATAGACAGCACCTGATGCACACCCCTCTCCTCGGACTACGTCACACCATAAAAATATAGTCGGCACCCTCCACCTAGTGCACTCGGCTCTGGCCTCCTTGAGGCCTCCAGGTCATCACTACTCTGGCGCTGTCTGCAACCTCACCGGAACATTCTATCCACCTCTCTTCTAGATCTGTGAGGTACTCCTACTTCACATGTATGTTTTTCTCAAAATATATTTACCCCGAGGAGGCCTGGGTTGATCTGGCCAACCCGGAACGGGTCTGGGCGGATCATCCCTATTGAAGTTTGGCTATCAAAACAGTGCGAGGTAACCCACCCAAAACGCCATCTAAGGCCTTTGGCGGGTCTTCATAACCCAAAATGGGTTTAGGCAGACCTACCTAGCCCAAAAAACCAAGAACATGTTTGGCCCGACCTGTAACGGGTGTGCGCGAGTCTGACGCAACCCGCAATGGGCAATAGGGGTGTTTCTGGACCTGTTTTACTTAAATTAATATAATTAATTATTTTAATTTACTTAATTAAATTAAATTTATTAATATATTAATTATATTTTAAATAATATGTTTTATTACCTAGGATATAAATTAATTTATCTTTTCAATAAAATTAAATTAATTAATAAATTTAATTTTGGCATAAATTTTAATTAATTATAGGACCGATAAATAATTAAATTATTTAAATTATTTAATTCACTTAATTTGTTTAAATAACCCTCATACTTATTTAATGAAATTAATTTCAATCTCACATTATTATGCCCGCATACTGGTCTTGATCATCAACCCGTGTATGTTTTCATTTATTTAATTTTTTATTTAACTGTGTGCGATGTTTGTAATTAATTAATTGGCAGTCTGCACATCGTTTATTTTTGATTAAAATGAATAAACGAATGTGTGCCCAATTTTACCTGATATACATTTATATCCCTATCCCCCTCACTTGCGTGTGAGTATTTTGGTACTTTGGATGAAGATAGTGTACAATGTGGACCCCACCAAGATGAAGCGGTGTACTTTGATCAAGACGGTGCAAGACACCACATGGATCCCACCAAGATGAGTTGGTACACCAAGACGTGATGTGGACCCCACAAATACAAGTTGATACTTCATATGCAAAAAAGATATACCGAAAATGGTGATTACATCAAGATTCAAGCTGACTTAGGTATGATTCCCCTAGTTCGTTTACATGCTCAAGAGCAGTTGGGTAGTAATTTACCTTTATGTATTGATTTATTATGTTATGAATTTATAAACAGTGGAAGAAATACCTGAAAAATTAATAATCAAATGCATGAAGAAGTGAGATATGTTATTTTTATTAATGTTCAGTTGTGAGTGAGATGAACATAGATGAACAAGATTAATAGAAATGTATTATGTTTTTTGAGAGAAAAAACACAAAACCCTCATAGAAATACTAAGTTCTTACCACCTTACATGATTCAAGTTTGAACAAAACCCGGTGTTTGGGGTGTCGGTCATGCCATAGTTGAGGGTGCATTATACTACCAAAAAAATCTTATTAGAGTGTTAATTCAACATAACTAAAGTGGTAGTGATGATTACCAATAGATAACTTGTTATCATTTTAGATTAAAGGGTTTATTAACTCATGTAATGATTTTAGAATTTTTGACTTCACTCAATAGGTCAAGGAATCGCGAGTTAATGTGGTTGGCCAGCCAAACGCCTACCCTGAACTCTCTATGTAGTGGCATAGCCATAGCTTGTAGACTATGAAGGGAGGATTAATGATCCTTATAACTAAAATACACAAATTATAGAGTATTATAATTCTAGTACAAGGGGTTCCTATAATTTGATAAATTAGTGGGAGACATTTAATGATTAATCTAATCGGTAATGTCTAATTCGATAATCAACATAAAAATACTAATCTGCTAAATTTTATTCTTTAAAAATGGAAAGTAATACCACAATAAAATTTTCATAAATAATGGATAGATTTAATATCCAAACTGTCATGGAATTTCAACTTTAGTATAGGTTTTTTCACAAATCACTACTATAACAGAAATTCAAGGTGCTTGTGTCCCTACCTATTAGACCACCTCAGGATGTGAGGGTGAGAAATATCTTACATGAGACTCATTAATCGAGCATATTATGGTTCCTTCATAATACTTTCACTAATGTCTAATTCTAGTTGCAGTCACTAAATTAGGACATGGATGATAAGAACATGTAGTCTCTTCCCTAAGAAGTTATTAAGGATAAATCGATGTAGGATTTGAATGTGATGATTACACTGGTTTTGTGTAAACATGAAAGTCAACCTATGTTCTTTCATGGAATACCATTCTTATAATTTTTCACCCAATTACTCAAGTTTCATTTATAAGTACAAATGGAAAAGATGTTGTAGATGCTTCATTACTTTTTAGGTATGTTTCGCAAAGTAATAATAAAATTAAAGAAAGTACATTATTTTATTCTTATGAAGAAACAATTGGAAGACAATGAAAAAATGACACTGACAAGTTATGTCAAAGGAACCTTCATACTATTCTTCAAATAAGAGAGGTTGGTTATTTAACATGAGGTTATTTGCATCGCATATAATGAAATAAATTTATGGAAGTTTAAAAATGCAATGAGCTGAAATACAAGAAGCACGTACCCACTTCTCGTTCATGTATATTCAGTTATATAAATTAATGTTTCTGACATAATTCTTGGGTACTAAATAAAATATGACCATAACATAAGTTTATTTGAATAAAGTGCCCATGTAAGTATAGGAACATTATAAGAAGTAAAGTTTCTTTTCCAAGTAACTGAAGAAAGGGTGATTCCTAAGTCAGCGGTGAGAAACACATAACTTATAATTGCCAAGTGGATGATTTTAGTTGAAAAATTATTTGAGTATAACCAAAATATTTATCTCACATACCCTTTTGGTTATAATTAAACATCATTCCATGTTATGGAATTAATTTTTTTATTGGTGTCTCGTACTCAACAAATAGTTCAGAGGTACCTGAATCATAAGCATTAAGTGATGAATATAAAAATGTAAGACTTTTACCTAGTTATGAAAAGATAATTATTTTTCAAGAAAAACTAAAATTTGACCTCAATGTTATACCCAAATTGGTATTTAGGCTCGATGTAGCTATACACCTTTGGTATAATCGATGTCTTTATTTTGTACAAAGAAACCTTTAGAAATAAATGTATGTCTCAAGGCTTTTGGAATTAGTTCAATGAGTGTGAACTATTACAAGGGAAATCGAGTGGTAAATATACTTCATAATATTATTTTATGTGATTAATGAATTTAATAATGAAGTATTATCATGGTAAAAAGATATTAGTTTCTTCGGATCGGAATGCCGAATAATTTCTTGACCAAGTATTCGTCGATCATGATAATGTAGCGTGGATTAATTCCTAAACACGCATTACTTTATCTATATCACGAAATTGATGTTAATAAGTAGGATTGATTATGAGTCTTACATATTAACATTGATCAAAAAAATGTAGCATGGAGTAATCCCTAAACTCACATTTTATACATCAAAGTCATGATGTTAGTAGTATCAATGTAAAAACGTTCAGAAACTTCGTTTGTATTTAAAGACATGCTTTCCAAATATTGAAGAAAATCCATAACTAGTATGCCAACTAAAAATAAAAAACGGATATCATATGAGTCATAGTATGATGAAAAATTAATTATGTAATAGGATGTGTTAAATATATAAAATTTTTGTTAAAATATGAAAAAACATGCATCAAGTTAAACATGTTGTGAATCTAAGGTAATTATGCTAATAGTTTATTATGATATTACATAAATCCCTGAGATATAAAAATAGATAGTCAAGTGATAGACTACATTTATATAAAGAGGGTTCTCATCTCTACTTGAGATGGTGGGAGCAAGATTGATATGGATTTAGTCAATTCTTGAGATTCAAAAATGGTAGGTAGAGTAAAAATATCCATAGGTGTTTTGGGAATAAATTTGTTTCAGAGACACATACTACGTAGGAAGGATAATAACATGGTGATGGTGTTATATTGACTACCGTCTTTGAAAAATTATTTATTTAGAATAATAATTCCTAAAAGAAGTATATAACCATTAGATAAGATTTATAATATCAATAAAAAATTCTGTAATGGATTGCATGTATCAAATTACTAATGGGTTTATAAATTGAATATTGTGGTGGGTATTCATAGGAGTAGATACATGGTTGGGACAAGAATGGTACCAATAATGCTACATTGGTAATACCAATTTGGTTTTCCTAAATCCATTATAATTTTACTTGTCATAGATAAATTCTAAGATCATTTAATTATAAATTGGATGTCAAGATCATCTTTCATGGAAGGTGTCTATACGACACAGCTGGAAAGGGTTGATGACACCATAAAATGCTAATGAAGGTTGCATGTTACTGAAATATAGTTCAAGATTAATGTAAGAAATGAGATCTTAGAACATTCATTTGGAATGAATCTTTTTCATGTGTCTACCAAAGGATAGTGGGAGCGCTAAATTTTTCAAAGAGAAATATGTATTACATAAATAAAATAGATTTTGGTCTTATAGTTAATTAAGACCAGAATAAAAGTAATTCTCTAGTGATTGAATTAATGTGGAAACCAAAGTTCATGAGAACTTGATATATTGATGTAGATATAAAAGTTACTTGGACATAGTCAATCGTGTATATTTTGACATTATATTGAAAAAGTACAAGTTGTAACAATTCAAGTTATGAATTTTTGACGATGTCACATGGCATAATATTTTTAGGTTGACATGTTCCGAACATGCTAAGAGATAAACATGGAGAGTTGATGTCCATTATATTTAGTGATTGATCAATCGCATATGTCATTATATGTAAAAGAAATAATATTTACATCACATAATTTATAGTATGAACAAGTCATTTGTATCTAGGATAACTACAAGTGAAGTAGTTACAACTATCTAATTGTACTTCGACAAGTACAAGAAATATGTACCTGGTATGTGGAGAAGAAATGATACAAGTTTTAAGAGGACACAAACTATTAATCCTTAGATCAATTAGACCTATTATCACGATTATTAAAAGTTGATGAGCTAGTCAAGATCATATAATCCATTGGTATCCATACCAACAAATATTGATTATGTTGTAGCTTTTAATGAAACTAAGAAGTAGTTTTCAATTGAAACTATATTTTTTAGTACTTGCAATCACACCATGTAAAGTATTATCATAATGTAAATTATGATATTCTTACAATCCAAGATATTATGATATAATAGTAGAAAAAATAGATATACTCAAGGATACCACCCCATGAGATGTTTTTCTCAACAAGATGAGGTCTCATACAGTAAATATGCCACATAGAAAAAACGGGGTAGGCCTAGAAGCTAAATACATTACTTAGTAGAATCATGATCTTTATCATGTGAGAGAAAACAAGTTTGGTTAGAAAGTTGGATCTTGTGCAAGTGGGAGTGTTCAAATTGTGGGTGCTCTAGACCCAACTTTGCAGCACTTTTGATTACCATAACGTGTATACAGTTAGATATACATGATTTTTTTCATTCTATTAAAGTGTAGATGTTTTTTCATCCACTAATTAATAGGAATTTCCTAGATTAATTTTCATATCAAAAGGTTATAGAAAATCCTAGGCTATAATGAGAACCTTGAGATACAATGAAATTAATCATAAATATATCCTATATTCTAGTTACATATTATGGACTGGATATAATATATTTTTGACTATCAGTTGTTGGGGGATCGTAATCATTGAGACTTAATCTCATGAAGTTCACACATGGTGATCCCTTGTAGTGAGATCATGAGGATACACTGACTAATAGGAAAACCACATTTTTTGGGTGTTATTGTTTGTTATTATCTACAGACATGTGTATTGGTCTCTTAACTTGATATCATTACCACTGTGTACCATTTCATTGAATACTTTGATGCATGGAAAACCCCATGGTTTTCAAATTATGGTAGGGTATCTTATGTTGGGTGTGTCATTAGTGGTATGAATTTGGTTGAATTATCAAAAAATTATTTTTAGCTTCTAGGTTTAGGAAGTTGTGTATCTCTGTCCTAGTTGATCAGGATGGTACTACCATTATAAGTCTTCTTACAAGGAAGTCGAAAGGTAAATCCATTCGTAAATATCAACATATAATAAATCAAGAAAAGGATGATGACATGAGGGTGCATCCTACATTATGAGATATTTAATGACAATGAGATTACATTACACAGTTTGTGTTCACAGGATGGTAGTAATTGCTATAACTATCCTTATCTTCTTAGGGGCTATGAAGGGTTACTAGGCTCCACTATTGGTTTGTGGATTTTATCCACAACTTTTGAGATAAAGTCCTAGAGGGTCACACACAATAGTGTATTCAAGAATCTTCCCTATTCAAATGAATATGTATATTGAGCATGGTGGGACTCACCACAGGGTCTGAGTTATCCAAGTTATCGATCGCCGATAAATTAAATACTTTATTTATTATTCAATAATGAATAATTGGATTAAATTTATTTAATGTATTTACAAGTTTAGTAAATATGAGATAATATTAATCGAATGAATATTATTTTAATATTCATGGTTCGTTTAATATTATGCAGGATAGCAAGTAGAGTTAAATGGTTTAGTTTTCATCATGTAATATATATTATATATATTATAAGTATGTGATAAAACAATTAATAGTATTTACATAGTTTATTTAATCATAACTATTTATTTAGTGTACATTTAAATAAACGGGGTTCATGGAAACCAATCGGGTATTTGGAAACTCCAATATAAATAGAGGTGAGGCTCTCTCTCCATGTAACTATTCATTCATTTTATGGAATGAAAAACTAGAGCCTCTCTCTCCTACTGTTATCTAAAGAGAGAGACTCTCAATCCATGTAATGGGATCTAGATCTTTCTCAAGCATCGAAGGCATCTCAATATGGTCATTATCGAGACGTCGAGGGCATCGTGGGATTGTCGTGCTAGCACCTGGAATTTGACGATTGGAACTCCCATGGATTTTAGATGCATGTGTGGAAAATATAAAGGGATATTCATATGGATCTTTCAAGCTACGATCACTGGAGACGAGTTGCAGTCGACTGCCGCTTCAGATCTGAAATTGGTATGATATTCAATTTAATTTTTTTCTCCTTATAATTTATGCGAGATCCTCATACCTTACAGGGGCTCAGATCTATGGAAACGAAAACTTTCACCATCCCTTTGATGAAAATTTTTTAAATCCCCAACTCATCGGCTAACATTACAGGCCCCGTAACTTTTCAAATTGGATGATTTTGGATAAATTTAAATTTGTTTTGGGAATAAAGGGAAGGAACATGGGCAGCGAATGTTTTTTCCAAATTGTGTGATAGCCTAGGAGAAACTATGTGCTTTCAAATTATTTTGGGAAGTTTGATTCAGTGGCTTCATCATGGTTGTCGCATGATTTTAGAGACTGTGTGAAGAGACTATGCGTAGGGTATTCTTTAAGGAAGTGGATAATGCACGGTTATCGTACAGTTTTTCTAGTCATGTGATTAAACTATGTGCGGGTCAAAACCATATCCTTAAAATGTCTATATAACATTTTTTGCCTTTAAGTGTCTTTTTTTACCTCCTATGTAGTTATAACTCATGATTTTGATTCCCCAAAGGTCAAGGAATTTTCTCTCATCGATCCATAGGTGATCTGAAGGCTTCACTTGGTGATTAGAAGTCTATTCTTCATGGTATGTGTTCGTTCTTAATCATTATTATTTCATTTATTATATCTACTTATTATTTTCTCTTGGTTTATCGGATCTATGGCCATTGGGGTAGATATAAGGTTGGGGTTTCCAAATAACTTTATATTTGGGTTTGTTTATGATATGGGAAGATATATAAGGTGTGTTTATAGATATTTAACTTGGTTTCATTGGTGTTCTTCGTCCATTTATCATTTTCACTAAAACTCTTGAGGGTTGATTTAACCTCAAATCCTCTTAATATAATTGAATGGATTAGTTTCAAATTGAATTAATTGATTGAAATTGATAGTGAAAGCTTGGTATATGCATGATATAAATATTATTTAGTGATATTTTATGGTTTATTGTGAAACTATGGGTTCATGGTGAATTATTTTGAAATGTTTTTTAGTTTATTGATTTTAAATTGGTAATTTTAAAATATAGATTTTCTGGATTTTTTAAATGGATTATTGGTAAAAATAATTAATAAAAGGTTCATTTTATTGAAATAGTTTGGAATGTTTATTTTGACATGTTTTTTGGGGAAATGTGGTGTAGATTGATGAGATTCCACTCATGAGTATGGAACTATCATAATGAAGCATGTTTAGTTGGTAGTGTGGTTGTGTTCAATAAAATGGTTATGCCTAATGGAGTTTTTGGAATTGTTTTAAAAATATGATTTGGTTGTTTTCTTTAAAATAGCTCTTTATGTAAAATTTGTTGATATATTACTTGTTTATATTTGGTCATGAACTATTTTAGAATTTGTTTATATTTTCTTATAAACTCTTTTGTAAAAATGTTATATAAATTGTTTTACATAAATGTTTCTAACTCATCTATACTAGTGGTGAGAGTTGGGAAGTAATTGAGGAACACCTATTTAGTTTTAGTACTCACCCATGCTTTGGAACTTTGGTTCTTTTGAAGATTTCATTTATCAGGACATGATAAAAAGTAAAGTATCACACAATTTTAGCAGTACTTCATGATACTTGGTTTGTTTGGTGATGTTGGATCATGGAGATTGTGGAGCATGGATTCTTATGGTCGTCTTGGAGTTTTATTAGTCATTGCCCATTGTTTACTTTTTTATTAGTTTGGCTTCCATTATAATACACTTTGGTGGGTTTTGATATAAATTAATTGGTTTAGATTTCATTATTTTTATCATGTATCATATATTGGTTTGTTTGGTTTGGTTTTATTAGTTTTTTTTATTCTTAAAGGGAAAATCACCCCCACATGTATTGAAAGCATTAAAAATTTATTTCCACCCTTTGGCATCATGGGGATGTCTCTTAATTTCGAATATAATCTCACCTCCTTCTAAATCCAATGGGGAGAAGGGGTATGTTGCATAACAGCTAGGATATAATGGTCACATAATAATATTATTTAGTTTTTATTTTAAGCTTTTTGTTGAGTATCCTATCAAACATGGCGTTTCCTTTTTAAAAAATCAAGATGTTACATTCTCCCACCCCCCACCATTTAGAAAATTGTATAGACACAATTTTAAATTTAGACTCAGTAACTATGGTTTGAGTTTTCAAATTACCTTTTTTGAAATCCCATATCAAAAAAAGTATTAATAAAACATTCTCTTTAAAATAAAGAAATATAAGTATGAATTTCACCTTGATTAACACATAACTAGGTTTACATGTCACAAAACATGGAAATGGAATTGAAAATGATAAAACACAAGTACAAATATAGAGTGATAGAGAACATGTTCATGAGAAATATAACCACAATAAAATCATAAATAAAGGATGGGTTAAATGGTACTTTATTTCTCTCTAGTAAATGTAAATGAATTAAATTTTATTCAAAATATTTTTTCCTAGATTACTAGAATTTATTTATATCATATTTTAAGAATACAAGAAAATATACTTACTTGACACGAATAATTTCATCTATTTAATTAATTTTAACAGAAAACTCATCATTTTCTCCAAATTATGAGTATTCAAGTTGAATTTTTCTTTCTTGAAGCATCATAATCAACTTATATAGATCAAAAAATCCAAAAAAGGGGAAACATATTCCTCATATATTTAGGAATTAGTCAAAACCAAATAATTATTACAAGATAAGAAATTATACTAAAATAATAAACCTTTATATGATGAAAAATAACTTTAATCACCACAATTAAATAGAATTACCCAAAGTTTAACTTTGATCATTTGACAAATAATTGTCCCTAAAATCCATCAAAAATAGTCTAAAAGAGGACTGAAAACCAAAATTCTAAAGGATTTGATCACATATTCTTACAAGATAAATTTAACTTTTATCTCCAAAAATAACACAATCCACTCTTAATGTCTCATACCAAAAATGTAATTTCCTAAATAACATAATCTCTAAGATATGATAACCATTACCATAAATAACATGAATCAACATATATCCATAAAAAATTATATATCTTTCCAAAATTTAATTCTACCTTTATTCCTGAAATTAAATACCATAGTATGTTATTTACCATAAATATATATGGCTCCAAAAATAGTGAACGTATTCCAAAATTATAGTAATCACTTAATCACCAAATCATCTTCCAATAACTAGTTTTTCAATTTGATAAAGCATAAATTTATAAAATGAACATAACCTCTATCCATCAGATAGTTTAAATAAAGGAAAAAAATCATGCTAACCAAGACATCACGTATACTAGTAATAGGCATTGCACCATTTTCTAAATTCATTTATGGGTTCAAGCCCCTCGATCTTACTAGATGTGACAGGTTGTCTCAAAAACAACAGGTTGTCCATTTTTTATTTATAAAATGGTTTTAATATATTCTCTATAAAATTCCGGAAATGTGATAGGATTCAACAATATAAGATTAATATAATGAACATTAATGAAAATTTTTAACCTCAAAGGTTCTCTTCTACCATCAGTTTTTCATCCCAAAATTAATATTCCATAATTAACTCAAAAATAAATGTCTCAAAAAATATCATTAGTCACCTTAATATTTTATAACATAATTCATAAAAAGGGGGTTCCTAAGACATTGAACTTATGATCAACCTTAAAATTATTAACCCAAAATATTATCCATAAGTATGAAAGTATCATCCTAATCTCCAAAGTTATCTAAACATTTCTCTGATACCAACTATGTAATGGCTTGAACACTCCTGGTCAATTACTATTCCAAATTTTGGTGCTTGGGGTGTCTCAGACGTCATGCATGAGTCAAGATCGCATTAGTGCTGGTGGTGGGGTGTCACCTTTGTATCACCTATTGGTTCCACCGATCCATTTCATCGATCGGTGCCACACCCGAATGGTTTCACCATGGGGTGTCTATGTTCCTCCCCAGTTTTCCTGTAACAACTCTTTTAAGTTTTTCTTTGTTTTTTAAGGGTTTTGAGGCCATTTTTAATCCCATAAATGAGGTTTTATTTTCCATAAGATTGGGTCAACCCTTTTTTTACCAAAACATTTGACTTGTCACCACCTTTTTACAACCTTTCCAGGTTTTTGTGTTTTCTAGTTTCTCCCTTGTTGCTTGTTTTCTCTGTTTAAAGGATATATATCAACTCATATTTTTTTTCTCCACCATATCAAAGGATAATTATTAAATATTAGTAAATTATAATTTGAACAACTACCCAGCTGCATGGTCAATCCATGATCTTCTTTTTAAGCACTTCGAGATTGTACATCTCGTAACTCTAGGATCGACCCTCTTATCAAACTGAGATCTTATTCTTCCAGGGTCCCTTTATTTTCCTTAGGGCGCTTGGAGTCCCTCTTTCGGATAAAATCATGTGTCTGTGTAGTAGTTCTTCCTGATCATCCTTGGAGTCTGTGGAGTTCTTCCTCAACAATTCACGCATCCATGGGTCTTGGTTCTAGGAGAAAACATCAATCCTTTATCATCCAAGTATGTGTTTCCTTCATCTCTCTTTAACTATGCATCATGAGGGGTGGGTATGATGATGATCCTTTGGGATGTAGATGAAACCATCTTTAACCAAGATAAGGAACCTAAATTTTTAAATGATAAATGTGTGGGAATTATGATGTTGATGTTTCTATTATACCTTTGTTTTTATGTTGTGAATTGTATGGGACTATGTCCACTGAAAATCATGGTCGTTGGTGGTCCTTTCTTGTGCACTAATGAAGCTCTGTTTTTTGGATGATCTCATGTATAAATGTATGTAACATCAAAACTAGTTAATCACATAAATATGGGAGATTAAATTGATGCCCGATGGACAAGAGCCCTTGTGTGACCACCCAAGTTAACCAAACAGAAATAAGGTACATAATGAATGGTGTTGGATAATTTGGGAAACTTATTTTTTTTTTTGTAATACTCATGGTAGTTCTATTTGACAGTTTTTTTTATGTTGATAGGAATTGAACCCATATATGGGAGGTTGATGGTTTTTAAATATGAGGTCGTAAGGAGTTCGGAGCCCATATGTTGGGTCTTGTTTTGGTTAGAGTACTTTGAGGGATCTCACATATCCCTTTTGATGTTGTGACTTTACGAGAGAACCGGGTGTGAATGCTTAAAATCATGCTTGCTCATTTTTACATCAATATTTTTTTTGGATTGTTGTTATACCTTTTAGTATCCCAGTAGTGGCGGAAAATTTTAGAATAAATCTCCTGAACATGATTACGAAAATGGTTAGAATGGGGGATTTTTTTCCTAAAATATGTTTTGTTTTGGTTGTGTCTATTGCATATTTTTTCATGTTGGTATACAAACAAAAGTGGTGGTGTATGGTCTAGTTGTTCCTTTAGGAACCCTTAGGTTGGGTTGTATTCTTTTTTACATATATGTATAAGATTTAGTTCTTGTGTTTCTTATACACACCCCACCCATGTTGATCACTTCTGGCGAAACACCCCTATTTCATGGGGGAGGGTGTTTTTTCCAACATTCTTATGAGTGTATGGTTATTATCTCCTTTTCTGATCCCTCTCCCATGTAGCCCAAGACTCTTTGGGAAGTATGTGATGGCCTAAGATTCATTATACCCCATGACGCTTCGGGCATGGTGTGTTGTGGTGGTTGGCCCAAGTGTGCGTGGGAAGGTTTGTTTTCCCAGTGTCTTCAGGATGAGCCACAGGTGTCTTCGATCATGGTAGTGGTGGTTTTGGACCAGGGGTCTTCCGGTTTCGGGGTGGTTATTGTGGTCCAGGTGTCTGCGAGCGGGGTGTGTGGTTATGGTGTCCCATATGGTTGTGGTTGGGGTGGGATAGATGTGTGATTGTGATAGCCCTTATGAATGTAGTTGGGGCGGTAGTGGGACTGTAGTGGAGTTTGTGGGGGAGTTCTGATTCATAGGATGTCCTAAATAACCAGTGGGAAAGCTGTACAGGGTACCCAAATATCTATGTACTATTACTATTACTTTACCTAACTTGTGTTATTTGGGGAGTGTTCCTTGGTGAGGCTGGGTGGACCCTTTCCTTGATAGGTGTTTCGATAGCCTCTTTTCTCACAGGTAATTATAATTTCTCCCCACTTGTGCAGAAGAGATTTTGGTTTCCCTACTTAGTATACCTATATACTCACCCTACATATCTAAAACTACATTCAGGTTTCTAGGGGGAATTTTAGTGTCTTGTCGGACCATATTAGCTTGTGTACTGGGAGTCGTCGTTGTTTCTTTTCTTTTCTTTTGGTTCTTTTCTTCAGAGTTTCCTTGTACTTGTATCGGTTTATTTTGAACATGCATATGGGAATAGATTTTTTGGTTTACATTTACTTTTATCTTTTTGAGTTTTTTGGGTTTTACCATCTTATATCCCAATAGTTTTTTACAAAAATTTTAATGCCTTTCATACAACGTGAGATTCTATACCCTTGGTCTTAGTCTCCACTCTGAGGCCTATTGAAGGTGGGACTTAGGGGTCATTATCTCTCCTCCAACTTGATAAAGGAAGGGTCTAGAAATTTTTTGTCCCTTCCCTCATCTTAGTGAAGGTGGGTCATGACAGAATGGTATCAGAGGTGATGGTTGAGAGATAGACTAGAGTTTGGGGTTAGGCACAGTGGGGATTGCATGGGATGTTAGGGAAACAGTGTTAGAAAGTCGTGGTTCATGAAATAGTTTGAGGAATACTGGTTTGGAAATGGAATTTTAGGGCCCCCTATGATCCAATGCAAGGACTCTAGACCTACCGAACGACCAAGTGAGGCTACACTGATTATAGGGTAGAGACCCTAGGAAATTTACATGAATCATAATGACTAGTTTTCTTGCGTGTATTTGCGGTTTTAGAAAATTTAAAATAAATACGATGTTTAAAAAAAGTTTAAAGAGGTATCATTGACACTCCTCGGGCTTAGGAATTCTGTGTTTATCCTTTTAGCTATGGAACCCGGACGTCATCAACGAGAATTACAGGAAGTCGATGCCCAGGATGCTGATCTGTTTGATCAACGGAGGATTGACTGAGAGTAAAAGGAGGATATTTGGTAGAATAATCTACATTCTTTCCAGAAACAGACCCTCAGAAACTACAAGGGTAGCGTTTCTAACTTGGATATAGAGGGGTGTCTTGACGAGATAGCGATCACCTTTACCTTGATATGTGCTCTAAGGGAGTATTTGGTTTTATTGTAAGTTTTTTTGATGAGGGGATCAGCATGTAAATGGTGGAATCTCTACCTTGGTGAGAGGATAGATAATGAGGTTTGGTGGGCTGACTTTTGGAAGGAGTTTCATGAAAAATTCCTTTATTCTATGATGAAGTCTGAATAGAGGCAAGATATGATCTCCCTATTGAAAGGGGGTATGTTGATAAGGGAGTTGAGAATCAATTTCAAGGATCTAATTCATTTTTCTCCAGACCTATTCCTAGACAAGGAGTCGCGGGAAAGATGCTTAGAGGAGGCACTCCAACCTTCCCTTCAGTATGATGTTACCCCCTTCACTCTACATACATACTTAAATGTTCAAAATAGGGATGAGGTAGTATAGAGGATGCACAAAGTGGGAGGTGTTTCTTGATAGGGGAACCAGTTGATCTCATCAATGGGGAAATTTGTTAGTAGTAGGCCTCCAGCAACCGGGCCTTCCAGGTTCTCGAAGTTGGGGATCAGGCCCCACCAGTTCTAGTTTCTATCTCCTAGTCCACACCCTTTATCCACATGCTTGGGACTCAGATTCTTTATCTTAGGTTGCCATGGGAATCTTCAGAATCAGTACCCAGACTGAGTACAGTACATTAGAGGTGGGCAGGTTCAACACCCAGCTCAGTAGTAGTAAATTCCATCCAGATCTTTTCATCAGTAGCAGAAGAAGGGAAAGCGTGCTCCCACTCCTATGAGAGTAGACATTGCAGGAGGAGGCAGACCTTAGGGCACTCTTTAGGGATCTCAACCAGGGCATTGTTGGGGAGTTGGTCAATAGTCGATAGGAAGAGGATCCGGGCATGGGATGTTTCACGTTGTAGAGGTAACAGTTCCAGTAGGTTCAGAGGTTGTCCGAGGTATGATCAGTTTGTTCAACACTCTGGCATGTACATTATTTGAATCAGGAGCTTCACACTCCTTTGTTTCACCCATTCTAGCCCATGCCTTGGGCCTAGTCATAGATATACTCTCCATGCCCCTAGTGATGATCACACTATTAGGAGGTTAAACCATCCTGTTTGATGTTTGTCAAGGATACAGACTGATGTTGGGGTTGCATCAGTCGAATGGGGATCTCTTTCTGTTGTGAATGCAGCAATACGATATCATCCTGGTATCGACTGGATGTTCTCTATGCATGATATTATTGATTACTTCTGTATAAGGGTTTTCTTCTTAGATATTGGCGGCCAGCGTGTAGCTTTTGTTGGTGAGTAGGGTTTCTAGAAAGGAAACCGGAAAGTGGATCCCCTCCATTTTTTGTTTGCTGAGTTGTCAGTAGAATTAGTGGATGCTGAGATGATAGAAGTTCTGAGATTTTCCAGAGAGTTCCTGGACATTTTTTATAATGATTTTGTGTCTTTACCCTCCTCAACATGATGTTTAGTTTGGGATAGACTTACAACCTAGTGCATGTCTGATTTTGATGGCTTCTTATCATATGAAGCCTTCTGAGTTGCGAGAGTTCCGACCCAGCGTGTCCACATGGGGTTCTCTAGTCTTCTTCCAAAGGAAGGTGGATGGTGGTCATAGTCTATGCATAAACTATCAGAAACTGAATCAGGTAATGTTCAAAAACCATTACCCTCTCATGCGTATAGATAATCATTTCGACAAGCTGAAGGGAGAAGGTTAGTTCTCTAAGATCGATCTGCGGTCTAGTTATAACCAGTTAAGAGTGAAAGATATTGATATCCAAAAGAATTATTTTAGGTGAAAGTATGGGAACTTCAAGTTCATAGTCATTTCTTTTGATGTTACAAACACACCAACTGTGTTCATGTGGAACATGAACTCGATTTTTCGTGAGTATCTGGATCAGTTCTTGTCCATGCTCATCAGTGACATCCTGATCTACTCAAGATCATAGGAGAATCACGCTGAGTATCTAAGTATAGTCTTGGAGGCCCTCTGACATCACCAGTTCTATGGAAAGTTGTCCAAGTGAAAGTTCTTGATATGAGTGGTGCACGTTCTTTGAAACACAGTATCCCAGTAGGGGATAATAGTGGATACATCAATGGTTGAAGCAGTTGTTTCTTGGGCAGCACCCAAGAATGCGAAAGTGGTTCGAATTTTTTTGTGTTTTGACAAGCTATTATCAGAGGTTTGTACCCGACTTCTCTTGAGTTGCAACTACTTTGACAGCATTGACCAGAAAGGAAGAGGCATTCTCATGGAGTGAGTAGTGTCAGGCGCATCTTAGCTATATGAAGAAAATTTTGGTTAGTGATTATGTTTCCAGATGAAGGGGTGTTGTTTGAGGTGTTTTGTGATGCTTCTGGCCTTGGATTGGGGTGTGTACCGATGCAACAACGGGGAGTGTTCTCTTATGGGTCTATGTAATTACATCCTCATGAGTGTAACTATGCCACCCATGACATAGAGTTTATAGCAGTAGTGTTCTCACTGAAGTTATGGAAACATTACCTCATCAAGGATTACTTTGTAGTCTTCATATATCACAAGAGTTTGAGGAATATCTTTACCTAGCAAGACTTGAACTAGTGACAGTGAAGGTGGATGGAGTTTCTTCTGGAAAACAACTTTTATTTCTCTTACACTAAATGTAAATAGAATGTTGTGGCTAATTCATTGAGTAAGAAGTCATAGAGGGAAGTTGTTCAGGAATCTGTGGATTCTTGGAAGTCAATGGAGGACTTAGTTGCCTTACACCTAGATGTAAGGGTGGATGATGGTAGAGGATGTCTGTTTTAGATGACACTATAGTCTCCTCTATTGTGGCATGTGGAGGAGTCTTAGTGTAGAGAATCATAGAGTGAAGTGATGCGCGATCAGGTTGACTAGGGCAATGCTCCAAATGCGTTGTCGGAGGATGGTCAGAATCGGATTTTTTTTTTGGGAAGCTGTTGGTCCCAGAGATGATCCACAAGGGAGTTCTCTGTGATATCCATAACTCACTCCATGCGGTACTCTCAAGAGTTTCCAAGATGTACTGAGGCTTAATGGAACAATTTTTATGGCCCGGTGTGAAACGGGAAGTGGCGGAGTTTGGGCCAATGATCCTAGTGTGTTAGTAGGTGAAGGATAAACCCCACATCCCATAAGGTTTGTTGGTGAATTTAGATGTCCTCAAGTGGAAATGGAATGAAATATTGATGGACGTTTTCATAGTACTACCCTGAGTTCAAGGAGGTTGTGATTCTACATGGGTAGTGGTAAACCAGATGATGAAATCATCTGAATTCATAGAGATTAAGGAGTCGAGTGTATTGGATTCCATAGCATGGAGATACATGGATGAGGTGGTACGGTTTCATGGAGTTATGAGGTCCATAGTCTCGAATCAGGATTCACGGTTTACCTCATGAGTTTAGAGGGGATTTCATCATGCCTTTGGCACCCACCTATTCCTTAGCACTACTTTCCATTCCAAGATAGATGGGAAGATAGAGTATACCATCCAGACGTTAGAGGATATTCCACGAGCATATGTTTTGTACATTGGGGGACCATTGGTATGACATTTTCCCTTACTAGATTTTTTTTACAGTAATAACTATCACTCTAATATTGGCATGGAACCATTTGAAGACTTGTATGGGAGGTCCTGTCGTTCTCCTGTGTGATGGGTCGAGGTTGGGGAGGCAGGTGTTATTGGCCAAGAGGTAGTGCACAGCACAATAGAGAAGGTTCAAATTGTGCATCAGAGGATGAAGGCATCCCAGGTCTGGTATAAGTCGTATGTCGATCACAAGAGGAGACCCTTAGTGTTTGAGGTTGGGGAATGCATGTTCTTAAAGGTCTCCCCTTAGGGTGGGAAGTGGAGGTTCGGCAGGGGTAATAACCTTTCTCCCTAGTACATCGGACCCTTCAAGGTCTTGAGACAAGTCGGAGAGGTTTCGTATCTATTGGAACTTCCATCGCCACTATCAAAGGTCCACAACATCTTCCATATATCTCATCTCTATCGATATCTACATGATGACTCCAACGTCCTCGACTGGGGAGATTTGGATATCAAGGATGATGTGACATTCATGGAACAACCGGTGAGAATCGAGGATCGTAAAGAGATGGTGATTCATGGGTGGACCAATCCATTGGTTCATGTGTTGGGGAGGCATGGTGGCCTTGAAAAGAGTACTTGGGAATGGGAGGCACAGATGCATACCCAGTACCTATATCTGTTTTGAGTTTTGATTTTGTGCTTGTTTTTACTTGGGTGTGATGAAATTCTTGACCTTGTTAACTATGAGATGGGTTATTTTCCTTATTCTCTGAATGTGTGTGAAAAGTCCCAACTATGGGGAGGGTAGGACCTGATCCCTAATCAAGACACATTAAGGTGGATGCGATTAAGACCATGAAGGTGAGTCACTAACACCCAAAGTGGATAATATCCTGACATGGGAAAAGAGACTCCCTAATATGTGAGTTTGGATGGTGTGACCTTTATATATTTGTATGGTTACTTGGGGGAGAGGAGAGGTAGTGTATCTATAGTTTTTCAGAAGATAGATGAGGGAGAGGTCTTCCTATATATCAAGGTTTGTTCCACATTTCGAACAACTATAGGGTGGGTTATCCTTAAGAGGTATCTTATGAGGTAGTTTTCCGGACCCCTCTCTTATCTTTGGGTTTACTTTTGTATTATTTTGGGAGAGAATAGTTTGATAGGTATCTGATGTAATGGATTGAACCCTCCTAATCCATTACTTTTTGAAATTCTGGTGCTTGGGGTGTCCTAGACGCTATGGATGAGTCGAGAAGGAATCGGTGTCAATGGTGGGGTGTCACTGTAGGGTTGCCTACCAGTTCCACCAATCAATCCTGTCGATCAGTGCTAAACCCGAATGGTGCCACTATGTGGTGTCGGTGTTCCTTCCCCATTTTTTCTCGTAATGCCTCTTTTAAGTCTTTCATAATTTTTTTGACGTTTTTTAAGGCCGTTTTTAATCCCATAAATGATTTTTAAAATATTCTAAGAGTTGGGTGACCCTTAGGTTACCAAAACATGTGGCATGTCCCCCCTTTTAACCATGTTTTCCAGGTTCCCTTGTTTACCAATTTCATCCATGTTGTGTGTTTTGTCCATTTATAATACGTCTATTTACAAATAGTTGTTATCTCCACCATATCTAAGGATAATTATTAAATCTCAATAAATTCTAACATGAGAAACCTTCCAACTGCATTGTCAATCCCCGGTCCATTTTTTAAGCACTTTGAGATTGAACATCCCATAACTCTAGGATCGTGCCTTTTAAAACACCAATATCTTCTTCTTCCTTGGTCCCTTTACTTCATTGGTGCGCTTGGAGTCCCTCTTTCGGAGAAAAATCATGGACCATGTTGGATCCCTTCACGCTCATCCTTGGAGTCATTAGAATTATTCCTCTACAAGTCTTTCATCCCCAGTTCATGGCACCAAGAAAAAACATAGATCCTTGATCATCCAAGTAAGGGTTTTTCATTCATCTCTCTTTAACTATGTAATGTTTTGGTCCCTCATGGTTCATTACATTTCCAAATTCTGGTGCTTGGGGTGTCCTGAATTCCATGGATGAGTCAGGAGGGTGTCGGTGTCAGTGGAGGGGTATCACTGTGCTGTCACCTATCAGTGTCACCAATCACATTCACCAATTGGTTCCACAGATCGGTCTCACAGATCAGTGCCACACCCGAATGATGCCACTATGAGATTTTATGGTTCATTCCCGAGTTTTCCCTTAATGCCTCTTTTATGTCTTTCTTAATTTTTTTATTGTTTTTAAGTCTATTTTTAAACCCCTAAATGATGTTTGAAATCCCCTAAGAGTGGAGTCACTCTTGGGTTACCAAAACAAGTGGCTCATCACCCCTTTTTTACCACATTTTCCAGGTTCCTTTGTTTTCCAATTTAACCCCTATTGGATATTTTCTTCATTTAAAGGATATATATTAACTCACAACTGTTATCTCAACCATATCTGAGGAGAATTATTAAAACTCAATAAATTATAATGTGAGAAACTACCCAGCAACATGGTCAATCCACAATCTTTTTTTAATCACTTTGATGTTGCACATCCTATAACTCTAGGATAAGGCCTTTTAATACACCAATATATTATTCTTCTTTAGTCCCATTATTTTCCATAGTGCACTTGGAGTCCCTCTTTTGGAGAAGAATCATGCGCCTGTGCCTGAGCCCTTTCTGTTCATCCTTAGAGTCCTTGGAGTTCTTCCTATGCAAGTCATGCATCCCCAGTTCTTGGTGCCAGGTGAAAACATCAATCCTTAATCACTCAAGTAGAAGTTTTTCCTAAGTCTCTCTTCAACTGTGTAATGGTCGAGACCCTCCTAGTCCATTACTTTTCCAAATTTTGGTGCTTGGGGTATCCTGGATTCCATGGATGACTCAAGAGGGAATCGGTGTCGGTGGCGGGGTGTCAATACGGTGTCACCTATCGGTGCCACCGTGGGGTGTCGGGGTTCTTTCCCAAGTTTTCCTATAAGGACTCTTTTAAGTATTTCTTACTTTTTTAAAGTGTTTTAAGGCTGTGTTTTAGCCCATAAATTATGATTTAAATCCCTTAATAATGGGGGACCCTTGGGTTACCAAAACATGTGGCATGTCACCCCTTTTTTCTGTGTTTCCAAGTTTTTGTGTTTTTGAGGTTCTCCCATGTTGCATGTTTTATCCGTTTAAAGGATATCTTTTAACTAACATATGTTATCTCCACCATCTATAAGGAGAATTATTAAATCATAATTAATTATAACATGAGAAACTTCAAAGACATGTGTTCAATCCACGATACTATTTTTAAGTACTTATATATTGCACATCATGTAACTCTAGGATTGGGCCTTTTAACAGCCCGAGATCTTCTTCTTCATTGGTCCCTTTCTTCTCCTTGGTGTGCTTGGATTCCCACTTTCAGAGAATAATCATTCACTTATGCTGGATCCCTTCTTGCTTATCCTTAGAGTCATTGGATTCCTTCCTCTTAAATTCTTTCATCCCCATTTCTAGGCTCCAAGATAAATCATCGAACCATGATCATACAAGTAGTGGTTTTTCATTTGTCTCTCTTTAACTGTGTATCATGGGGGGTGGGTATGATGATGATCCTTCAAGATTTAGATGAAACAAACTTTAACGAAGATAATGAATGGATCTTTTTAAAGGATAAAGTTGTGGTAATGATGATGGTGATATTTCTGTGTTACCAGTTTTTTTATGTTGTGAATTGTATGGGCTTATGTCCACTGAATATTTTGTCCATTGGTGGTCCTTTCTGGCGCACTAATGAAGCTTTATTTCCTATATGATATCGTGTATAAATTGTGGTAATATGGAAATAGGTTAATCATGTAAACATGGTTGATTAAATGGATTCATGATGGACAAGATCCCTTTTGTGACCACCTTGGTTAACCGAACTAAAATAAGGTACTTAATGAATGGTGTTGGCTAATTTTGGAAACTTTTTTCTTTGTTTTGGTAGTATCCATGGTTGTTCTGTTTTAAAGTTGTGGGGTGATGTGGCTGGGAATGGAACCCCTATATGGGAGGTTGGTGGTTTTTAAATCTAGGTTTTTGTGGCATATAGATCATGTATTTTGGGGATATGTTTGGTTTTAGTACTTTGAGGGATCTCACTGATCCCTTTTGATGATGTGATGTTATAAGAGAACTAGGTGTGAATGCTTAAAATCATGCATGGATGTTCTTCCATCATTTTTTTTGGCATGAGGTTACACCTATTAGTAGCCCGGTAGTAGAGGAAAATTTAAAAAAAATCACTTGAACATGATAACGAGAATGGGTACAATGGGGGATTTATTTTTCAGAAATGGGTTTTGTTCTGGTTGTGGCAGTTGCATACTTGTGAATGTAGGGATTACAGCGAGAGTGGTGGTGTAGGGGCTGGTTGTCAATTTTAGAACCTTTATTTTCATATTAATTCTTGTTTACCTATATTTATAAGATTTAGTTCTTTCTTTTCTTATAGGCACCCCACCCTTGTTGACCACTTTGTTCCAAACACCCCCATTTCATGGGGGATGGTGTTTTTTCCAACATTCCTATGAGTGGATGGTTAATAGATCCTTTTCTGATCCCTCTATCAGGTAGGCCAAGACTCTTTTGGAATGTTATGATGGCCTATGGTTCATTATGGAACAAGACACATCTGTCAGGGTGTGTTGTGGTGGTTGGACCAGGTGTGTGCGGGCAGGTTTGTTTCCCAAGTGTCTTCAATATGAGGCCCAAGTGTATTCGGGCGTGTTAGTGGTTTTTTTAGCCTAGGTTTCTTCAGGCGTGGTGGTTGTTATTGTGGACAAGGTGTCTATGGGCACGGTGTGTGGTTGTGGTGGCCCATATGGTTGTAGATGGGGCGGGATAGACATGTGATTGTGATGGCACATATGGTTGTAGTTGGGGGCTGCAGTGGGACTGTAGTGGAGTTTATGGGGTAGGTCTGATGTGTAGGATGTCCTAAATAACTTGTGGGAAAGCAATGTGGGGTAATCAAATATTAGTGTGTTATTACTATTACTTTACCTGACATGAGTTGTTTGGGGAGTTTGTCGTGGTGATGCTCGGTGGATAGTTTCTTTGCTAGGTGTTTTGGGTACCTCTTTTCTCATGGGGCATTAGAATGTCTCCCCACTTATGAATTATAAATTTTGGTTTCTCTATTGAGTATACTTGTATACTCACCCTACATATATAAAACTACTTTCAGGTATCTAGGGGGACATTGATGACCGTGTCGGACCTTACTAGCTTGAGAATCGGGAGTCGTCATTTCTGCTTTCCTTTTCTTTTGGTACTTTTCTTCAAATTTTTCATATACTTGTATAAGTTTATTTTTAACATGCATATGGGAATGGATTTTTTAATTTACTTTTACTTTCTTCTTTTTGGAGTTGTTTGGTTTTTACCATCTTATCTCCTGATCATGTTTTACAAAAAAGGATATTGTCTTCCATTCTACGTGAGACTCTATACCCTTAGTGCTAGTCGCCATTCTGCAGCCTATTAAAGGCGGGACTCAGAGGGTCATTATCAGTCCTTAAACTTGAATAAGGAAGGGTTCATATGTTTTTTGTCCCTTCCCTCAACTTGGTGAAGGCGGGTCGTGACAGAATAGTATCAGAGATAGGATTAAAGATAGGATGGATTGTGGGGTTAGGCCAAGTTAGTATTTCATGGGATGGTAGGGAAATGTTGTTAGGTAATATTGGAGTGTTAAATAGGTAGGGGAAGACTTACTAGGACATTGGAATTTAGGGCCCCCTTGATTCTATGAAAGGACTTTGGACAAACTTAACAACCTTGTGAGGCTACACTGATTATAGCGTAGAGACCCTTGGAATGGTACATGGATCATAATGACTTGCGTTGTTGTGTGTCTTAGGTGTTTTGGGGAATTTGAAGTAAATAAAAATTTTAACCAATTTTAAATATGAATCTTCTACACTACTCGATCTTAGGAATTCTTTTTTATCCTTTCAGCTATGGCACCCGGATGACATCCATGAGTAGTACGGGAAGTCAAGACCCATGAGGATGATTTGGTCGATCAATAAAGGATTTACTGGGAAGAAGAGGATGAAAGGTGGTAGAAGACTCTACGTTCTTCCAGCGACAGACCTTCAGAAAGTACAAGGGAATCATTTCTGACTTAGAGACAGAGGGGTGTTATGAGGATCTCATGATCACCTCTACCTTGATATGTTCTTTGGTGGAGTACTGGGTTATATTAGTGATTAGTTAGATGAGGGGAACATCATGTTAGTGGTTTATTCTCTATCTTAGAGAGAAGATGCGTACTGAGGTTTTGTGGACTAACTTTGAGAACGATTTCCGAATGGAATACCTTTCTTCTATGATTAAGGCTAAAACGTGTCAAGAGCTATTCTCCCTATAGAAAGGGTCTATGTCAGTAAGGGAGTTGGAGATAATGTTTAAGTATCTCCATATTTTTTCTCTAGACCTCTTCTCAGATGAGGAGTCTTGGGAAAAACTCTTAGAGGAGGAACTCCAACCTTCCCTTCAGTATGTTGTTACTCCCTTCACTCTATCGACGTACATAGAGGTTAAGAAGAAGGATGAGGTAGTAGAGAGGATTAAAAGGCATGTAGGTATGTTATGAGAGAGGAAACAGTTGAGGTCATCAAAGAGGAATTCCATTTTCAATAGGCCTCCAGCATCCGGGCCTTCCATGTTTTTTCTTGTGGGGAGTAGGCCCCAGCAGTTCCAATTTCGATCTCCTAGTCCTCGCCCTTTCTCTATGGTCCTAGGACTGAGATTCTTTATCTGTCGTAGCCATGGTAATCTTCATAATTAGTTCCTGGATCGAGTTTAGTATAGTAGAGGTGGGTAGGTTCAGCACCCACCACAGCAGTAGCTGTTTGTAGCTAGACCTTTTCAGCAATAGTTGTAGGGACATCGAGCTCCCGCTCCTCTGAGAGAAGACGTTGCAGGATGAGGCTGACTTCAGGGTTCTCCTTAGTAACCTCATCCACGGCATGGTCTTGAAGGCATTTAACTTATGAGAGGTAGAGGATCTAGGTATGGTAATTTGTATGCCGTAGAGGTATCAGTTCTAGTCGGGCCGGAGGTCATTCAAGATACGATCAGTTTATTCAGCACTCTTGCATGCACCATGTTTGATTCGAGAGCTTCACAATCCTTTTTTTCACATAGTCTATCCCATTTATTGGACCTAGAATTAGAGAGACTCTCCAGGCCCCTAGGGTAGAGCATTTTTATTGGAGGTCATAGTAGCTTGTTTAATGTTTGTCAAGGATGTAGACCAATATTGGGGCCGCATCAGTCTAGTGGGGATCTCTTTCTACTATGAATGCAGACATATGATATCAACCTATGTATCGACTGGATATTCTCTGTGCATGTTTTTATTTACTACTTATGATGAATGGTCATGTTCACAGATATGGGCGGCCACTGTGTAGCTTTCGTCCACGAGGGTGGTTTCCAGGAGGGCATCCAAAGAGTGGAGACCCTCCTTTCCATATTAGCTGAGATTTCAGTAGAATTAGAGGATGTTGAGATTATTGAAGTTTTGGTTGTTTTTAAGGAATTCCGTGAAGTTTTTTCCAACGAGTTTGTGACTCTACCCCCTAGACATGACTTTGAGTTCAGGATAGACTTACAGCCCAATGCTCATCCGATTTTGATGGCTCCTTATCAGATGGAATCTTCTAAGTAGCAAGAGTAGTGGATTTAGATTGAAGATATGAGGAAGAAAGGTTTTTTTCGACCCATAATGATTCCATGGGGTGCTCCAGTCTTGTTCATGAAGAATTCATATGTTAGTCTCAGGTTGTGCATAGACTACCAGAGATTCAATCAGGTAACGGTCAATAACCATTACCCTATCTTGAGGATAGATAATCTCTTTGAAAATATAAGGGGATCAGGTTGGTTCTCTATGATCTATATGTGGTCTGGGTATCAGAAGTAAAGGGTGAAATACGGTGATATCCCAAAGACTTCTTTCAGGTGTTGGTATGGGCACTTTGAGTTCGAAGTCATGTTGTTTGGTGTTACGAACGCACTAGTTGTGTTCATGAGGCTCATGAACTTTGTTTTATATGATTATTAAGATAATTTAGTGGTTGTGTTCGTTGATTACATCCTGATATAATCAAGATCATAGGAGGATCACACCGAGTATCTTAGGATATCCTTAGAGGTCCTTCGACACCACCAGCTCTACGGGAAGTTGTCCAAGTGTAATTGTTTGACACTAGAGGTGAACTTACTTGTACGAATGGTGTCCTTTTAGGGCATAGATGTGGACCTGTTGAAGGTCTAGGAAGTTTTTTCTTTGGAAGCACCCAATAACGTGACAGTGGTTCGTAGATTCCTATGTCTGGCAGGCTATTATCGGAGGATTGTACCTAAATTATCTCGATTTGCAACTCCTTTGATAGATTTGACCAGAAAGGAATAGGCCTTCAAGTTGAGTGATAAGTGTCGGGAATCATTGAGCTATCTGAATGAAAGGTTGGTCAGTGCTCTAGTTCTCAGGTTTTAAGAGTAAGGGGTGTTGTTTGAGTTGTTTTTTAATGCTTCTGGTCTAGTCTTGGGGTGTGTGCTGATGTAGGAGCAGGGATTTATCTCTTATGGGTTTTGGAAAATACATATTCATGAGCATAACTATGCCACCCATGACCTAGATCTTGTAGTAGTAGTGTTCATTTTGAAGTTGTGGCGACATTACCTCACCAGGGATCACATTTTGGTCTTCACAGATCACAATAGTTTGACGCGTATCTTTACCCAGTGGGACATGAAATTGTCAAAATGAAGGTGGGTGGAGTTTTTTCATGACTAAAACTTCTATATATATATTACACTGAAGGTAAGGGGTCATCGTGGACAATTCCTTGAGCAGGAAGTCATAGAAAGAAGCTGCTCTTGAATCTGTGGATGCATGGAAGGTGATGGAGGAGTTGGCTGCCTTACACCTGGATGCAAGGGTGGATGGTTGTAGAGGTGGTCTACTTTAGATTATAGTGTAGTTTTATCTGTTTTGGAAGGTGGGGGAGTCTTAGTTTGGATACTCATGGAGTGAAGTGATGTGTGCTTAGGTTGATCGGGGCAATGCTTCGGAAGGGTGGTCGGAGGATGATCAGAATCAGATGCTTTTCCATGGGAAGTTATTTGTCCCAAAGAAAATCTGCAATGGGGTTCTACGTGAGTTCCATAACTCACCACTAGAGGTACACCTAGAAGTTTCCAAGATGTACCAAGGCCATAGGAAACAGTTTTGGTGGCCCAGGGTTAAACTTGAAGTGGTATAGTTTGTGGTGATGTACCTAGTGTTTCAGCAGGTCAAGGTTGAGTACTGTGTCCTTGGAGGTTTGTTGCAACCTTTAGATATCCCTGAGTTTAATTGGGATGACATCTCTATGGATTTCATCATAGGACTACCATTGGTTCAAGGAGGCTACGATGATATCTATGTAGCGGTAGACTAGCTGATAAAATCTTCTAAATTCATAGTGATTAAGGAGTTGAGTGTGGGGGATGCCTTATCACAGAGATACGTGGATAAGGTGGTGTGGTTTCATGGAGTTATAAGGTCCATAGTCTCAGATTTGGATGCATGGTTTTCCTCATGAATCTGGAGGGTATTTCAGCATGCTTTTGACACCCAGCTACACCTTAGCACCGCTTTCACCCCCTGATATATTGGTAGATAGAGCGAACCATCCATACGTTGGATGATATGTTACAAGAATGTGTTTTGGACTTCAGGGGATCATGGGCATGAAATTTTCCATTAGAATAGTTTTCTTACAATAATAGATAACACTCTACTATTGGCATCACACCATTTGAAACCTTGTATAGGATGCCATGTCAATTACCTGTGTGTTGGACCGAGGTTGGGGAGGAAGGTGTTCTTAGCCCATAGGTAGTGTAGAGAACAATGGAGAAGGTTCATACTATGAATCAGATGATGATGATAGCCAAGGACTGGTAGAAGTCATATGTCAGTCATGTGAGGATACCCTTGGTGTTCATGGTTGGGGACCATGTGTTCTTAAAGGTCCCCCCTCAGTGTAAGGAGTGGAGGTTCGGTAGGGGGAATAGTCTTTCCCCCCAGTTCATCGGACCCTTAGACGTATTGAGACAAGTTGACGAGGTGGCGTATCAGTTGGTGTTACCACCACCACTAGATAAGGTCCATAATGTCTTCCATGTATCTCATCTCCTTCAGTATCTACATGATGACTCCCACATCCTCGACTGGAGAGAATTGGATATCAAGGATGACACGATGTTCGTGGAACTACTGGTGAGAATCGAGGATTGTAAGTAAAAGGTACTTTATTGGAGGACTATTCCCTTGGGTTCATGTGTTGTGTAGTCATGGTGGCCTCAAGGTGAGTACCTTGGAATGGGAGGCACAGATTTGTACCCAGTACGTAGAGCTGTTTTGAGTATTAATTTTTTGTTTGTTGTGTACTTTGGTGTGATGTAATTCATGACCTTGTTAACTATGAGATTGGATTTTTTCATTATTATATGAATGTCTGCGAAAATTACTGAATATGGGGAGGGGGGACTTGATCCATAATCAATATGAATTAATGTGGATGTGATTAAATTCGTACAGGCGAGTCAGTGCCACCCAAAGTGGATAGTATCTTGACATGGGAAAAGAGACTTCATAATCTGTGAGTCTAGATGATGTGACCTTTATATGTTTGTATGGTTACTTGGGGGAGAGGATTTTTAGTGTATCCATATTTTTCCAATAGATAGATGAGGTATAGGTGTTCCTAGATATCAAGTTTGGTTCCGGATTTCAAACAACTCTAGGGTGGTTTGTCCCTGAGAGGTATGTTATGAGGTTGTTTTTCAGACCCCTATCTTTTCTTTGGGTTTAATATTGAATTATTGAGGGTGAAAATAGTTTGAAAGGTATCTGATGTAATGTTCCAGGACCTCCAAGTCCATTAATTTTCCCAATTCTAGTTCTTGGGGTGTCCTGGATGCCATGGATGAGTCAGGAGGGCATCAGTGTCGGTGGCGGGGTGTCCCCTTGGTGTCACCTATTGTTGCCACCTATTGGTCTCACAGATCGGTCTGTCATCAATCTGTATGTTACCTATTGGTGCCACACCTGAATGGTGCCACTGTGGGGTGTTGGGGTTCCTTCCCATGTTTTCCCGTAACGCCTCTTTTAAGTATTTGTTACTTTTTAAAAGTGTTTTAAGGATGTTTTTAAGCCCATTAATGATGTTTTAAATCACCTGAGAGTGGAGTGGCCCTAGGGATACCAAAACATGTGTCTTGTCACCCCCTTTTTACCACTTTTTATAGGTTCCCATATTTTCTAGTTTTACCCACATTGTGTGCTTTCTCCATTTAATGGATATTTATTAACTCAGAGTCGTTATATCCACCATCTTCAGAGAGGATTATTAAACCTCAAAAAATTATAATCTGAGAAACTGCCCAGCTACATGGACATTCTACGATCCTCTTTTAATCACTTTGAATTCCAAATCCAATAACTCTAGGATCAGTCCATTTAACACATCGAGATATTCTTCTTCCTTGGTCCCTTTCTCTTACTTGGTGCACTTGGAGTCCCTCTTTTGGAGATGAATCATGTGTCCCTGCTGGAACCATTCTCAATTAGCCTTAGAGTACATGGAGTTCTTCCTCTGCAAATTCATGCATCCTCAGTTCTTGGATGCATGAGAAAACATTGATTCTTGATCATCCAATTAAAGGTTTTTCTTTATTATCTCTTTCAATGTGCATCATTAGTGGTGGGTATGATGAAGATTCTTCAGGAGGTAGATGAAACCATCTTTAATGAAGATAATGATTGAAAATTTTTAAAGGATAAAGGATTGGGAATGATGATGTTTATTTTTCTATGTTCTCTTTATTTTTATTTTGTGAATCGTATGGGATTTTGTCCACTGAAAATCATGGTTTTTTGTGGTCCTTTCTTGTGCACTAATGAAGATCTGTTTTCTAGATGATATCTTGTATAAATGTTCATAATAATGAAATGGGTTAATCACATAAAAAATGGTTGATTAAATGTATTCCTGATGGACAAGATCACTTTTTTGACCACCCCAATTAACCAAACAGAAATAAGGTACATAATGAATGGTGTTGTCTGATTTTGGAAACTTCTTACTCTCTTTTGGTAATATGCATGGTTGTTCTATTTGATGGATGTGGGGTGATTTGGATAGGAATGGAACCCCTGGATTGGAGGTTTCTGGTTTATAAATCTAAAGTTGTGTGGGGTGTGGAACCCATATGTTGGGGCTTGGTTTGGTTCTAGTACTTTTTGGGATCTCACAGATCCCTTTTAATGTTTTTAATTTACAAGAGAACCGGGTGTGAATGCTTAAAATCATGCTTTTCCATTTTTTCTTTAGTTTATATTTTGGCTTCTGGTTAGGCCTGTAAGTAGACCGGTAGCGGGAGAAAATTTTAAAAGAAATTTATTGAACATGATAACCAGAATGGATACAATGGGGGATTTTTTTCAGAAATGGGTTGTATTTTGGTTGTGGCTATCGCGTATTTTTTGTAATGGCCCAGACCCCCTGGTCATTACTTTACCAAAAACATAGCACCACCATGACGGTGGCACGGGTCACGGTGGCACCGGTCACGGTGGCAACGGTTACGGTGGCACGGTGATGGTGGAACCGTGAGGGTGACACCGTGATGGTGGCACCATTACAGTGGCACCGTGACGGTGGCACCGTGAGGGTGACACCGTGACGGTGGCACCGTGCCCTTTTCTAGTACCTAACTCTTCCCGTAACGTATCTTTTGACGTAAAATAATTTTTAATACCATTTTTGAAGTCTTTTAAAGCCCATATTTTATTCCTAGTAATCTTGAAAAACATCCCCGATGGGGGATATTAAATAACTTCTTAATATCATCGTGTGTAACTTCCCACCCACATAGGAAATCGCGATCTATTTTTCCAGCATTCGAAATTCCATATCTTGTAACTCACTTTATATCTCCCGCTATAGTTCTCATTTTCTTCTCAGTTGAGTTTCTTTCTTATTCACTGGCGTACTTGGAGTCCTTCTTCTCATGTCTTGTGGTACACCTCTACTGGAGCCTTCTGCACGTCATGGAGTCCACGGATTTCCTCCCCTGCAAGACACGCATCCCCTATTCCTGGCGTATGGAGAAAAACGTCGATCTTGGATAAATCAATTAGGGATTTTATTCCTCCTTTTCTCCCTTTTGTGTATCATGCAGGGTGGGTATGCTACTGATTATGTCGGAATGGATTAACCAAACACTAATGAAGATAACAAACGGACATTAAAATAATGAAGGGGAGGGGTGTGATCGATGATGCTGCTTTGTCTTCTATTCTTTCATGATTAATGTTTTCTGAATTGTTTGGGCTTGCGCCTACTGAAAATCATGGCTGTTGGTGGCCTTTCTCTATGCACTAATGAAATCTTACCTCCTGTGATGTTTAAATGGATTTTATTTTGGTTTTCGACCTTGTTTTGTATAAAGGAAATTAGTTAATTATGTATATTCGGTCAAATAAATTGAAAGCATCCATATCAACTCCTTTTCTATGATAACCCCGGTTAAGCCCAGTGGAATTGAAACCATGGAGTGTGTTAAATCTTTTAAATCTAAAGATACCTACATGGTCCTGATTTGTGTTGGTAGTAGTGGTTTGGTTGTTTTCTTCCACGGGCCGAATTTGGGGGACCTTATAGTTTTCTTGGATGGGGGATTAGATTGCTGGGGCGATGTGGGTGGGGATGTGATCCTCTGCTTGTATCACGAATTGGGGTGGAATCCTCTACTGTTGAGAAAACATTGGTTCTAGGGACATGGGGTTGTGTCTTGGGATTTTCATTGTTTCCATCACTTCGAGGGAACTCACTTATCCCTTTGTGGGATTTTTATTTGTCTCACGTGAATTGAGGGACCTCACTTATCCCTTAATGTTGTAACCTCACAAGAGAACTAGGTGTGAAAGATTAAATTTCAACGTGGGTGTATATTTCCCCTTGGATTATGCTTATGCCTTTTATTTGCCCAGTGGTGCAAGATTTAACTTAAACAGGATAACTTGGCATGGAAATAAAAATGGGTTAAATGGGGAATTGGTTCTGGAAACGAGTTGGTCGTGGGTGTTGTGCCTCTCTTTTATGAATGGATAGTGATGAGTGTGTTTATGCTTAGGTTGGCTTTTTAAAACAGTAGGTTGGGTGAGTGATTGTTACCTATACGTATATTTTTAGTTCTTATGTTTCTTGTTCACACCCCACCGGAGTTGAGCACTTAGTGCTGAACACCCCCATTTCATGGGGGATGGTGTTTTTTCCAGCACTCCTTTGAGTGGCTGGTTATTAACTCCTTTTCTGCTCCCTTTCCCGAATAGCCCAAGACTCTTCAGGCAGGCTGTGATGGCCTGAAGTCCATTATTATCCCAAGAACCTTCAGGCAGGATAGTGTGGTGGTTCGTCAGGTGTTTGCAGTAGGTTGTTTCCCAAGTATCTTCGGGATGAGGCCTAGGTGTTTTCGGGCATGGTAGTAGTTATTGTGGCCCAGGTCTGTGCGGGCAAGGTATGGAAGTGGGATTGCGGTGACATATGTCCTAGGTGTGTGTGGGAGGGGTATGGAAGTAGGATTGCGGTGAGAATGATGGGATTGGTTCGATGCATATGATGACTTCAATAACCAGTGGTAAAGTGGCACGGGGTACCCAAACTTCAATGTGTCATTACTATACTTTACATGACTTGAATTATTTGGGGAGTGTTCCTTGGTGAGTCTTGGGTGGATAGTTATCCTTGTTAGGTGATTTGGTTACCTTTTCTCACAGGGCATTAGTATGCCTCCCCACTTGTGCACGAGAGTATTTTGTTTTCCTACTGAGTATACTTGTATGCTCACCCTAAGTATATAAAACTGTTTTTAGGTTTCCAGGAGGACTTCGGGGATCGTGTTGGACCATACTAGCTCGGACCTTGGGACTATTGCAGTTGTTGTTTCCTTTTCTTTTACCTTGTAGTCCCTTGTACCTTGTGACATTTAATTTTATATCATGCATCTGGGAATGGTTCTTTGGTTGCACTTTTACTCTAGTTTGGTGTTGTTGGGTTTCATCATCTTATATCCTGATCCTATTAAAGAAAAAGGGTAATTCCTTCCATATTGTGTGTGTGATTCTATACACTTGGTGCTTTTATCCACTCCAAGGCCTATTGAAAGTGGGTCTCAGGGGGTCATTATCTATCCTTCAACTTGAAGAAGGAAGGTTCTGGCAATCTGTTGTCCCTTCCCTCATCTTGGTGAAGGCGAGCCGTGACAGAATAGTATCATAGTGGAGAGGTTGAGAGATAGGATGGAGTCTAGAGTTAGGCATAGTGAGGATTGCATGAGATGGTAGGGAAATAGTGTTGGGTAGTCTTGGCATGTGAAATATGCCAGGGAAGACCGACTAGGACATGGGATTTTAGGGGCCCCTGTGATCCGATGCAAGGACTCTGGACCTACCGAACAACCAAGTGAGTCTACACTGATTGCAAGGTAGAGACCCTAGAAAAGGTACATGCATCATAATGACTTGTGTTCTCATGTTTTTGGGGTTTTTTGGGAAATTAAAATGAATAAGAAGTTAAGGAAAATTTAAGAACAATATTCTGCACTACTTGGGCTTAGGCAATCCTAGTTTACCTTGTAGCTATGGCACCTGAGAGATGACCACAAGTTGTGTAGGTGATAGAGGCCCAGAAGGTTGACTTGGCTAACAGACAGAGGTCTAACCGAGAGGAGGATGATCAGTGGCAGAAGATGCTTCATTATTTCCAGCGACAGACCCTCGGGAAGTATGAGGGAAGCACCTCAAACATGGAGACGGAGAGCAGGCTAGAGGAGTTGGTGATAGATTTCAGCTTGATATGAGATCCAGTAGAGTACTGGGTTCCTCTAGCCGTGATCCAGATGTGGGGAGTGGCACCTTAGTGGTGGACGCTCTATCTAGGGGAGAGGAGAGAGGTTGATGTGGCATGGGCTGATTTCGAGATGGAGTTCTGGGCATAATTCCTCTCTTCTACGATGAAAGCCGAAAAGATGCAGGAGCTACTCTCCCTCCAATAGAAGAGTATGCCAGTAAGGGAGTTGGGGATCAAGTTCAAGGATCTCCTCCGCTATGATCCGGACCTCTTTCCGGATGAGGAGTCTCGGGCGAGACGTTTAGAGGAGGCGCTCCGACCTTCCCTCCAGTACGTTGTTACCCCCTTCACCTTACCGACATGCCTGGAGATCCAGAAGAAGGCTGAGGTGGTAGAGAGGATTCACATGATGGGAGGTGTGTCAAAAGAGGGAATTTAGTTGTGATCGTCAAAGGGGAAGGCCATTTGTATTAGGCCGCCAGCATCGGGAGCCTCTAGGTTTCGACCAGCCAGGAGAAGGCCCCAGCAGTTCCAGTTTCGATCTCTAGTCCCCGCCCCTTTCCTTCGGGATCAGGATCGAGATTCTCATCTGTGGAATCCATGGGAACCTTTGGAATCGGTGCCTAGACCGAGTGTGGTACGGTGGCAGTGGGAAGACCCAACACCCGCTTCAGCAGCATCTTCCAGCTAGGCCCTTCCAGTAGCAGCAGTATGGGCAGCGAGCTCCCACTCCTCCGAGGGCAGACGTTGCAAGGGGAGGCAGACCTCAGGGCACTCCTCAGGGACCTCAACCAGGGCATGGTCGAGGAGGTGGCCAACAGCCGATGGGCAGAGGAGCTGGGCGTGGGCAGTTTCACGCTGTGGAGGTAGAAATTTTGGCGTGGCCGGAGGTCGTTCAAGGTACGATCAGTTTGTTTAGCACCCTTGCATATGCCTTTTTCGATACCGGATCTTCGCACTCCTTTGTTGCACCCAGTCTAGCCTGTGCCATGGGTCTAGATTCCGAGAGACTTCCAGTTCCCCTAGTATTGAGCACACCAGTTGGAGGTCAGAACAACTTGTTATATGTTTTTTGAGGATGCATACTGGTGATAGGGGAACATCAGTCAGTCAAGGATCTCCTACTATTGTAGATACATCCATATGATGTCATCCTAGGAATTGAATGGCTCTATATGTGCCATCATTGACTGCTTCCGAGGAAGGGTCATATTCTCAGACTTAGGCGGCCAACATGTTACTTTCACCGGCGAGTGGGGTGTCCAGAAGGGAAGCAGGCGAGAGGAACCCCTCCTCTCCTTGTTAGCTAAGCTATCAGTGGAGTCGGTGGATGCAGAGATGGTGGAGGATCCAGGGATCGGCAGTGAGTTTATGGATGTCTTTCCTTAGGAGGTAACGACTCTACCCCCCTCGACGTGATATCTATTTTGGGATATACTTGCAACCTGGTGCTCGTCCGATTTTGAGGGCTCCTTACCGGATGGCACCTTCGGAGCTATGGGAGTTTCAGGTTCATATTGATGATCTGATGAAGAGGGGTTATGTTTGACCAAGTGATTCACCGTGGGGTGCTCCAGTCTTGTTCGCAAGGAAGGAAGATGGTGGTATTAGGTTGTGCGTAGACTACAGGAGGCTGAATCAGGTGACGATCAAGAATAACTACCCTATTCCAAGGATAGACGGTCTTTTTGACCAGCTGAAAGGGGGAAGGATGGTTCTCGAAGATCGACATGTGGTCTAGATATCACCAGTTGAGGGTGAAGAGGGGATACATCTAGAAGATGGCCTTCAGGTGCAGATATGGGCACTTCGAGTTTGTGGTCATTCCGTTCGGAGTTACGAACGCTCTAGCTGTGTTCATGGGACTCATGAACTCCGTCTTCCGGGAGTATCTGGATCGGTTCATAGTCATGTTCATCGATGACATCCTGATCTATTCAAGATCATAGAAGGATCACATTGAGTACCTGAGGACAGTTTTGGAGGTCCTCTGACAGCACCAGCTCTTTGGGAAGTTGTCAAAGTTCCAGTTCTAGACGCGAGAAGTACACTTCCTTGGGCACGTGGTGTCCGATCAGAGAGTAGCGGTGGACCCATCGAAGGTTGAGGTGGTTGTTTATTGGGAAGCACCCAAGAACGTGGCAGAGGTTTGTAGTTTCCTCGGTCTAGCAGGTTACTATCGGAGGATCATGCCCAACTTCTCTCGAGTTGCATCACCTTTGACAGCTTTGACCAAGAAGGACCAGGCCTTCGTGTGGGATGAGTAGTGTGAGGCAGCCTTCATCTATCTGAAAGAGAATTTGGTTAGTTCCCTAGTGCTATGATTGCCAGAAGAAGGGACAGTGTATGTGGTGTACTGTGATGCTCCAGGACAAGGCCTTGGGTGTGTGCTGATGCAACAACAAGGAGTGATCTCTTATGGGTCTAGACAGCTAGGCCCTCATGAGCGTAATTATGCCACCAACAATCTGGAACTCGCAGCGGTCTTTTTCGCACTAAATTTGTGGTGGCATTACCCCATTGGTGACCACTTTTTGGTCTTCACAGATCACAAAATCTTGAAGTATATCTTCTCCCAGTGGGACCTGAACCTACGGCAGCGAAGGTGGATGGAGTTCCTCCATGATTACAACTTCGAAATTTCCTACACATCAGGAAAAGGGAATGTGGTGGCTAATGCCTTGAGCAGAAAGTCACAGAGGGATGCGGTCTAAGAGTCATCAGATTCTTGGAGAGCGATGGAGGAGTTGGCTGACCTGCACCTGGATGCGAGGATGGATAGTGGTAGTGGTTTCCTGTATCAGATGACAGTACAGTCTTCTCTGTTACATTAGGTGGAGGAGTCTCAGTGGGGAGACTCAGAGAGTGAAGTGATGTGTGACTGGGTTGGCCTAGGCGATGCTCTAAAAGGGTTGACGGAGGATTGTCAGAATCAGATGCTCTTTTGGGGGAAGATTTTAGTTCTGGAGGCAATGCATGAGAGAGTTCTTGGTGAGATCAACAACTCACCCCTAGAGGTACATCCAGGAGTTTCCAAGATGTACCAGGGTCTAAGGGGTCAGTTTTGGTGGCCCGAGGTAAAGCAGGCGATGGCCGAGTTTGTGGCCAAGTGCCAAGTGTGTCAGCAGGTGAATGCTGAGCATCGTGTTCCAGGAAGTTTGTTGCAACCTTTAGATGTCCCCGAGTGGAAATGGGATGACATATCGATGGATTTCTTCATAGGGCTACCCAAGGTTCAGGGAAGCTGCGACGCTATCTGGGTAGTGGTGGACCGATTGATGAAATCGGCTCACTTTCAGGCGATGATGGAGTCAGGCATCGTGGATTCCTTAGCATGGAGGTATGTGGATGAATTAGTGCGATTGCATGGAGTTTTGAGTTCCATAGTCTCGGATAGGGATGCATGTTTTACCTCATGAGTCTGGAGGGGATTGCAGCATGCTTTTGGCACCCATCTGTGCCTTAGCACTACTTTCCACCCCCAGACAGATGGGCAGATAGAGTGCACCATCCAGACCTTGGAAGATATGCTACGAGCATGCATCATGTACTTCGGGGTATCATGGGTGCGGCACTTGCCTCTGGTAGAGTTTGCCTATAACAATAGCTAGCACTCTACCATTGGAATGGCTCTATTCGAAGCCCTGTACGGGAGGCCATGTCGCTCACCCGTGTGCTGGATAGAAGTCAGAGAGGCAGGCATCTTTGGCCCAGAGGTGGTGCAGAGCACAATGGAGAAGGTGAAGCTTATACAAGAGAGGATGAAGGTAGCTCAGGACCAGAAAAAGTAATATACAGATGATAGGAGTAGGCCCTTGGTGTTCGAGGTTGGGGACCGCGTGTTTTTGAAGGTCTCCCCTCGTCGTGGGCAGCGGAGGTTTGGCAGCGAAAGTAAGCTCTCCCCCAGGTTTGTCGAACCCTTTGAGGTTTTGCAGTAGATCGGTGAGGTGGCTTATCAGCCGTTATTGCCACCACAGCTACAAAGTGTGCACGATGTATTCCATGTGTCCCAGCTTCATCGATATCTGCAAAATGTTTCACATGTACTTGACTGGGGAGAGATAGATATCGAAGATGATGCAACCTTCTTGGAACGACCCTTGATGATCGAGGGTCGTGAGGAGAAGGTGCTTCGTGGATGAACCATCCTATCGGGTCGTGTGTTATGAAGACATGGTGGGCTTGAGGAGAGTACCTAGGAACAGGAGGCGCAAATGTGTGCCCATTACCCAGAGCTGTTTTGAGTTTTGTTCTGTTATATTTATACTTGGTTGATGGAGCCCTTTTGCCTTGTTCTCTAGATGCATGTGCGATGTCCTGACTTTGGGGAGGGAGAACCTAATCCCTAATCGAGACGCATTAAGGCGGATGCGATTGAACCCGTGCAGGAGAGCCAGTGGTTCCCAAAGCGGATAGTATCTTAACATGGAAGGAGAAACTCCCTAACCTGTATGACTAGACAGTTTGACCCCTTAATGTTGAATGGTTGCTTAAGAAGGGAAGGTGTTCCTATGTGTCGGAGGGGTTCACTCCTGAGACGTATCTTCCAGGGTGGTTGTTCGGACCCCCTCCTTTCTTCAGGTCTGGTTTTAATTCTCAAGGGCAAGAATAGTTTGAGAGGTATCTGATGTAATGGCCCAGACCTCCCCCCCCCCCCCCCTCTGTCCATTACTTTACTAAAAACACAGCTCCACCGTGACGGTGGCACCGTGCCCTTTTCCAGAACTCAAACTCTTCCTGTAACGTATCTTTTGACGTAAATTAATTTTTAATACCCTTTTTGAAGTCTTTTAAATCCAAGATTTGATTCCTAAGAATCCCTAGAAACATCCCCGATTGGGATATTAAATAACTCATTAATATCATCATGTGTAACTTCCCACCCACATAAGAAATTGTGATCCTTTTTTCTAGCATTCTAAATTCCATATCCCATAACTCTCTTTATATATCTTGCTAGAGTTCTCCTTTTCTTCTCGGTTGAGTTTCTTTCTTCTTCACTGGTGCTCTTGGAGTCCTTCTACCCATGGTTTGCAGTTCACCTCTACTAGAGCCTTCTGCACATCATAGAGTCCACAGATTTCCTCCACTGCAAGCCGTGTATCCCCTGTTCCTGGCACGTGGAGAAAAACGTCTATCTTTGATAAATCAAGTTGGGATTTTTTTCCATCGTCTCTCCCTTCTATATATCAAGCGGGGTGGGTATGCTACTACTTCTGTAGGAATGGATGAACCAAACACTAATGAAGATAACAAATGGACTTTAAAATAATGAAGGGGATGGGTGTGATCGATTTTGATTCTCTTTCTTCTCTTCTTTCATGATTAATGATTTCTGAATTGTGCGGGATTGAACCTACTAAAAATCATAGTCATTGGTGGCCTTTATCTATGCAATAATGAAATATTACCTCCTGTGATATTTAAATGGTTTGTATTTTGGTTTTCAACCTTGTGTTGTATAAAGGAAATTGGTTAATTACGTATATTCAGTCAAATAAATTGAAAGGATCAGGATCAACTCCTTTTCTATGATAACCTCAGTTAAGCCCAGTGGAATTGAAACCATGGAATGTGTTAAATCTTTTAAATATAAATATACCTGCTTGGGACTACTTTGTGTTGGTAGTAGTGGTTTGGTTGTTTTCTTCCATGGGACGAAATCGGGGCACCTTATGGTTTTCTTGGATGGGGGCTTCGATTGTTGGGGCGATGTGGGTGAGGATGGGATCCTCTACTTGTATCATGAATTGGGGTGGAATCATATGCTATTGAGAAAATGTTGGTTATGGGGACATGGGGCTATGTCTTGGGGGTTGCTTTGTTTCCATTACTTCAAGGGATCTCACTTATCCCTTTGTGGGATTTTTCTATGGCTCTAGTGCATTGAGGGACCTCACTTATCCCTTATTGTTGTAACTTCACAAGAGAACCGGGTGTGAATGTTTAAATTGATGTCTATGTGTAGTTTTCCCCTTGTCTTGTGCTTATTCCTTTTAGTTGCCCAGTGGTGCATAATTTTACTTAAATAGGATAACATGGCATGGAAATAAGAATGGTTTAAATGGGGAATTGGTTCTGGAAATGAGTTGGTCATGGGTGTTTTTCTTATCTTTTATGAATGGATAGTGACGAGTGTGTTTGTGATTAGGTTGGATTTGGAACACTGTAGGTTGGGTGAGTGCTTGTTACATATATGTATATTTGTAGTTCTTATGTTTCTTTTTCGTGCCCCACCAGAGTTGAGCACTTAGTGCCAAACACCCCCATTTCATGGGGGAGGGTGTTTTTACCAACACTCCTATGAGTGGATGGTTATTAGCTCCTTTTCTGTTCCCTTTCCTGAATATCCAACGACTCTTCGAGCAGGATGTGATGGCCTGAAGTCCATTATTATCCCAAGAAACTTTGGGCAGGATAGTGTGGTGGTTGTTCAGGTGTTTGCGGAAGGTTGTTTCCCAAGTATCTTTGGGATGAGGCCCAGGTGTTTTCGGGCGTGGCAGTAGTTGTTGTGGCCCAGGTGTGTGTGGGAAAGGTATGGCAGTGGGACTGCGGTGAGATATGGCCAAGGTGTGTACGGGCGGGGTATGGCAGTGGGACTATGGTGAGAATGGTGGGATTGGTTCGATGCGTATGATGTCTTTAATAACCAGTGGGAAAGTGGCGTGGGGTACCCAAACTTCGATGTGTCATTAATATACTTTACTTGACTTGAATTATTTGGGGAGTGTGCCTTGGTGAGGCTTGGGTGGATAGTTATCCGTTTTAGGTTCTTTGGTATCCATTTCTCACATGAAATTAGTATGCCTCCCCACTTGTGCACAAGAGTCTTTGGCTTTCCTACTGAGTATACTGGTATTCTCACCCTACGTATATAAAATTGTTTCCAGGTTTCCAAGAGGACTTCGGGGATCATGCTGGACCATACTAGCTCAGACCTTTGGACAGTTGCAGTTGTTGTTTCCTTTTCTTTTACCTTATGGTCCCTTGTACCTTGTGACATTTACTTTTATATCATGCATTTGGGAATGGTTCTTTGGTTACACTTTTACTCCAGTTTGGTGTTGTTGGGTTTCATCATCTTATCTTTCGATCCTATTAAAGAAAAACGGTAATTCCTTCCATCTTGTGTGTGTGATTCTATAACCTTGGTTCTTGTCGCCACTCCAGGACCTATTGAAGGCGGGTCTCGGGGGGTCATTCTCTCTCCTTCAACTTGAAGAAGGAAGGGTCTGGCAATCCATTATCCCTTCCCTCATCTTGGTGAAGGCGGTTCGTGACATTTGTGAATGTAGGGTTAGTAACGAGAGTGGTGGTGCATGGGATGGTTATCTATTTTGGAACCCTAATCATGGGATGAGTGCTTTTTTACCTATATTTATATTATGTAGTTTTTGTGTATATTATATGCACCTCACCCATGTTGATCACTTCGTGCTGAACACCCCCATTTCATGGGGAAGGGTATTTATTCCAACATTCATATGAGTGGTTGGATATTAGCTACTTTTTGGATCCATCTCCCAGATATCTCAATACTCTTCATGTAGGTTTTGATGGACTAAAATTCATTTTGGCCCAAGACTCTCAGGTCAATTTGTGTTTTGGTGGTTGTAACAAGTGTGTGCGGGCAGGTTTGTCTCACAAGTGTCCTCGGGATGATTCCAAGGTGTCTTTGGGCATGGTAGTTGTGTTTCTGGACTAGGTGTCTTCAAGCGTGGTAGTGGTTATTGTAGACCAGGTGTCTGTGGGTGGGCTGTGTGGTTGTAGTGACCCATATGGTTGTGGTTGGGGGCAAAACAGACTTGTGATTTTGATGGCCCATATGGTTGTATTTGGGGCAGCAGTGGGACTACAGTGGGGTTTGTGGGTGGGGGGGGGGGGCTATGACGCATATATTGTCCTAAATAACTAGTGTGAAAGTGGTTTAGGGTACCCAAAATATCGATTCCCTATTACTGTTACTTTTCCTAACTTTCGTTATTTGCAGAGTGTGCCTTGGTGAGACTGGGTGGATAGTTATTTTAGGTGTTTTGGTTACCAATTTTCTCGCAGGGAATTATAATGTATCCCTACTTGTGAATGAGAGATTTTCGTTTCCCTATGGATTATACCTATATACTCACCCTTCGTATGTAAAACTACTTTTAGTTTTCTAGGGGGCTTTTAGGATCGTGCTCAACCTTACTAGCTTGAGCGTCGAGAGTCATCTTTGTTGATTTTCTTTTCTTTTGATACATTTCTTCAGAGTTTTCTTGTACTTGTATTAGTTTATTTTGAACACCTATATGGGAATGGATTTTTTGTTTTAATTTTACTTTCATCTATTATAGTTTTTTGGGTTTTACCATCTTATCTCCTAATCTTTTTAAAAAAAAGGTTAATTACTTCTATATTATGTGATATTTAATAACCTTTTGTACAAGTCATCACTCTGGGGCCTATTGAAGGTGGGACTCAAGGGTCATTATCTTTTCTTCAACTTGAAGAAGTAAGGGTCTGGCAGTTTTTAGTCCCATACCTCATCTTGGAGAAGGTGGGTTGGGACAAATTGTGCATCATGCATGGTGGTTATGATAATGATCCTTTGGTATGTAAATAAATCCAACTTCAACGAAGATAATGAATGGACCATTTTAAAGGATAATGGGGTGGGAATGATGATGTAGATATTGTTGTGTTACTAGTTTTTATGTTGTGAATTTTATGATCTTATGTCCACTGAAAATCATGGTCATTTGTGTTCATTTATTGTGCACTATTGAAGCTCTGTTTTCTGGATGATATCGTTTATAAATAGTTTTAATGTGGAAACTGGTTAGTCATGTAAATATGGTTGATTAAAGGGGTGCATGATGGACAAGAGACCTTGTGTGACCACCTCGGTTAACAAAACAGAAATAAGGTACTTAATGAATAGTGTTGGCTAATTTTGGAAACATCTTTATTTGTTTTGGTAATACGCATGGTTGTTCTATTTTATTATTGTGGGGTGACATGGATGGGAATGGAACACCTAGATTGGGGGTGTCTAGTTTGTAAATCTTAGGCCATTTGTAGTGTGGAGCCTGTATGTGGGTTCTTGGTTTGGTTCTTCTACTTCAAGGGATCTCACAGATACCTTTTTATGTTGTGACTTTACAAGAGAGTCGAGTGTGAATTCATAAAATCATGTTTGGATTTTTTCCTTCAGTAGTTATTTTTTATTGTATTTATTCCTTTTAGTAGCCCATTAGTGAAGGAAATTTTTAAAATAAATCACTTGAACATGATAACAAGAATGGATATAATGGGGGATTTTTTTTTCAGAAATGGGTTGTGTTCTGGTTGGGGATATTGTATATTTGTGCATGTAGGGATAGTAGTAGAGTGTTGTTGTACGGGATGGTTGTCTATTTTAGAACCCTTAGGTTTGGGTGAGTTCTTATTAACCTGTATTTATAAGATTTAGTTCTTTTATTTCTTATACGCACCCCACCCATGTTGACCACTTCATGTCAAACACCCCCATTTCATGGGGGAGGGTGTTTTTTCCAACATTCCTATGAGTGTCTGGTTATTAGATCATTTTATGCTCCCTATCCCAGGTATTCTAACACTCTTTGGGTAGGTTGTGATGGACTAAGGTTCATTATAGCCCAAGAATCTTTGGGAAGGGTGTGTTGTGGTGGTTGACCCAGGTGTTTGTGGGCAGGTCTGTTTCATAAGTGTCTTCAGGATAAGGCTCAGGTGTCTTTCGGAATGGTAGTGGTGGTTCTGTCCCAGGTGTCTTTAGGTGTGGAGGTGGTTATTGGGGCACAAGTTTCTGTGGGTGGGGTGTGTGGTTTTGTTGTCCCATATGGTTGTGGTTGGGGGCACGACAAATGTGTTATTGTGATGGCCCATATGGTTGCAGTTGGGGCGGTAGTGGGACAATAGTGGAGTTTTTGGGGGAGGTTTGATGCGTAGGATATCCTAAATAACCAGTGGGAAAATGTTGTGGGGTGCCTAAATATCGATGTTCTATTACTATTACTTTGCCTAACTTGTGTTATTTGAGGAGTGTACCTTGGTGAGGATAGGTTTATAGTTTCCTTGATAGGTGTTTTGGTTACCTCTTTTATCATGGGGAATTAGAATGTCTCCCCACTTTTGCATGAGAGATTTTTTTCCCAACTGAGTATACCTATATACTCACCCTATGTTTATAAACTGCTTTCATGTTTCTAGGGGTACTTTGGGAACCATGCCAGCCCTAACTAGCTTGAGTGTCATGAGTCATCATTGCTGCTTTTATTTTCTTTTGGTACTTTCCTTCAGATATTTTCTATACTTTTATCATTTTATTTTCAACATGCATATGAGAATGGATTTTTTTCTTTACTTTTACTTTCATATTTTGGAGTGGTTTGGGTTTTACCATCTTATATCTTGATCTTGATTTACAAAAAAGGGTAATTCCTTCCATACAGCATGAGATTATATACCATTGGTGCTAGTTTCCACTATGGGGACAATTGAAGGTGGGTATCAGGGGTCATTATCTCTCCTTCATCATGAAGAAGGAATGGTCTGGCAGTATTTTTTCCTTCCTTCATCTTGGTGAAGGTAGGTTATGACAAACTATAAAGACTCAAACTTAAAAATTACATATTCTAGAGTGTTTAGACTATAATTCAGTTTATTTTCCCAAATATATTTTAGGAATATATTTTTAGAGAGTTAATAAAAACTCTAAAAAAGTAAAACCCTACATTAAAAGCAGACACTTCTACTCGATATCCATTTTTTCACCCAAGGAAACCATTTTAAAATAAAACATTTTTTATTTTCTGGACATATCATCACAAATTTAACTTGATTTCCTCCTTTTACATATAATTCTTTAAAACCATTTTAATTTTTAAAAAAATTTCATATGAGCACCAAAAGCACAGTAAGGGATATAAAGAATGGAAACTATTAGTCGAGTGAAAAAACATGAAAACTCATGTAATATTGACCTTTATATCAATGTTCAATGAGATATTTAAATAAATAATTTTCTAATAAAAACACACTAAATTTTATATCAAATAAAATAATTAAATTCTATAGAAATAAAATTAAAACCCTTTTTGGAAACATTGGGCATGACATTCATAACTAGTTTTAAACCCATGTAAAAAACAAATGGAGCCTTGTTAAATGCATAGGAGAAACCCATCAGTAACTCCATAGTTATTTCCTTGAAATAAAAGTTAAATTAATCAATTAATTAGAGTGATATGGGTGCCCCCACCATTCAAATTTTAATAATCCCACCTAGCGCAATCTAGGCCACCCCATCGTATAAGTTGTAATGGTATTTTCAAGAGATATCTTGTCACACTCATGTATAACGTTTAACGATCAAGTACCATATCATGAATAAAAAAACATTATTTCACTTTTTCAATATAAACCATTTTAAAAACTCTTTTAAAGTCATAAAAATCACTTTAAAATATCAAAATATTGTTTCCTTTTAAAGATCTCTTTTAATCTCTAAAAATAGCGCACCTAATAATGAATTCATTTTCTATGAATATTAATATTAAAAATTATAAAGGAAATATTAAATCATTAAATATTAATTAAATTGAAAAAATATACTCTTGATATATATTTTAAAATATTAATTTTTTAACTTTTGTAAAAAGAAACATTAAAAAAATGTCCCTTACATAGAACATTAAAATGATTAATTTTTTATAAAATTTGAGAGAGAGAAAATTGAATTTTTAAAAAATTCATTTAAATATAAACACATTCATAAAATTAATTTTAAAAACATGTATATTAAAGATAACGATTTAGAAAATAAATATTTAAAACATCTAAAATAAGGTGTTTTAGTTAAAGAGTCTCATACCTTGAGTTTGAGTCATCTCGTACTTTATTTAGAATCCAGAATAATAAACATAGGTTAATTTACGATTTCTTTATAAACATCATCATTTTTATTATTATTTTTATATCACTCATTTCTATGTTCTATAAAATTTTATAATCCTTTAAGTCTATGTTGTACGTTTTGATTATATTTGGTTCATAAGCACCAAATGACTTCAGTCGGTTGACAATGGTCAATGTGGGAATTATTACATCATACCCATAATAATTATCATGACATAATTATCATTTATACAAACTAGTTATACTTTTAAATACACCCATTATATATGGTTATGAAAAATTATCAATGTCACAATCATAGAGACGGTAGGTCGTACGTATGCATATAGAACATTTCTATTTTTAACCAATCATTATGTTAAGAAGGTAAGTATAATTTTGTCTTTCCATAATGATAATAATATCTTAAGTATGATATTAATTATTTAAATATACTTATATATATCATTTATGTGATGTGGTGAGGCAAATGAATCACATCTCATTAAGGTGGTAGTCCACACATACACACAAATGGCATTTTCATTTTCATTACATGGATTGGTAATAATATAAATGATATATTATATTTTAATAATTATAAATATATCACTAATGTCATATAAAAAACTTAAATTCATCATTATATGCAGTCTTTAATGGTGGTGATGGAAAAATAATTGCATCAGTTTGTGATGTGGTAGTCCGTCGTGAACATGGATGATGAATTAGTTTCCCATTAATGAAAGTGGAGAATGATATGTGTAATTACACTAATATAATAACTAAATATACTTGTGATTTTTTTCTAGTAATTTTTTTATTTCTTTAAAGATAGCATTTTTTAAAGTTTTTTTTTTTAGTATTGGGCTCAGTTCAACGGTATGAATTTCTATAAGAAATTCAAAAGTTTTTGAATGTTTGAACTCGAACACAAGGGGATGTATTGAAATTTGGTTTTTGAACTAAGGTCATCATACTGAGATAAACTAAATTCTGATTTTTTAGAAATGTATATGTTGACAATCTTTAAAGTTGATTATCAGACACCCCATTAGTCTCAGATCTATCAGCATGAAGTTCAAGATAAATCAAACATAATGTTTGTTGGAAAGTCAAGAGAAGTTGTTAATGAAATTCCATGTGGTCAAAATCATGGAAAGACATATGAAGAAATAGGATGGAATACATTCTGCCAAATGAATTGAGTTTTTCTTTGAATGAAATGAGGTGTTAAAAGCCTGGGAATTCATAATACTTTCTTTTGCTAATCGTATGATTCTTTGATGGTCCTATAGTTCTCATAAATCAAGACAAAGTAACATGATAAATGATTAAAAATAATGGATTCTATTGAAGGTATCATAATAGTTTATATCAATTCAAGAAACCCATACATAGAAGATCAAATAGAGAAGTACCAGATGCAAAAAAATTTAAAATTCTGTCTGAGTAAAGTTGATAATGTTTGAAGTTTATCTAAGTAAATTATTCATCATATGCATCACATTAGAGTAACCATATATTTTGACATTGATCCATAATACGTAGATTAGTTTTGAAAGTATGAATATTCTAAAGGATCTATCTTTACTTCAGAAAAATAAAAAGAGTGAGTACAATTTTGATACCCATCTATTGGAGTAGGATCAAGCATCGATCCACTGGGAGAATGTTTCACACTAAAAAAACATTTGATGTAGTGATTCAATAAATATGATTGGATTGAGAAAGTGTATATTGGATTATATCATTATGATCTAAGGAATTTCCTTCATAATGAGTTGAGGAAGTTTCATCGTATTGAGCTGATGAGGTTCTGTCATACTAAAGAAAGTTTAGGAAGTCTAATAAGAACGATTATAAAGGCAAATTTAGAATATTCTAGAATATATATTAAAATTTAAAGTGGTAAAATATTCAATTAAAATATGCATAGATTTTGGGTATTTTAAATTTGAGTAAGTAGGAAAAAATCATTTTCCAACCTTTTACATTATGAGGTTCATTTAAATAAAATCCCAATATATTCATACTTTTAAACCTTTGATGTGAGTGTAAATGGCAGAGCACTAAATAATTCATTTCAAAGATATATTTCTAGACTGATACCTCATTAGAAGGTAAAACATCTAAAGGCTTTGTCTACTGAATCGAGTAAGATCAAATTGATCATTTGGGCATAGTTTATCAATAAAGATTGACAATGGGTTCATCATATAGAGTCCATCAGACTAAATTCATCAAACTAAGTCCATTGGATCCAACCACATCAGACTGAGAGAATTGGACCCAGACACATCGGATTGAGAATCCAGATAGAGAATTTAGGGAGAATTTTGAACAAAGTTGTTATTATTTTTTGATCAAATGTTTATAAGAAAACTTTTTAAACTTATGGGAGTGAATATAATTATTCCTATCAATAAATATAAGGTGTATACTTGGATTTGGCATAAGTAGTATTCACTTATTCATAATATTGAATATCCATAGACACATGGGAGTGGATATGGAAATAATGTAAGTTCTCACACTGAGTACGATAGTTTTGAATCTCATGTTTTATACTTTCTTTCATACTTATTAAATAATGAGAATTCACTAAAATTTTATAAGCTGGAGAACATTAATAGTTTTCATGGGTTAAGATTCTAAAATTGATGAAACTTGCAACTGATTCAACCCCCCCCCCCTCCCCCCCCCCCCCCTTCAGTTGTTAATTTCTCCTTTATAACATTAATTGGTATAAAAGGGAGGGTTTCCATATTTTAATCCTTATCATGAATAATATCAACTCTATCTATAGTATATTAATTTCTATATTTTATGGGGAAAATTATTATGTATGAAAAAATAGAATGATTTTTTATCTCTATTCTCATGGTCAAGAAGTTGTTCATGCTGCTATAATTGGGTTTCCACCCACTGATAAGGACTCCTTGATGTATTTTACTAAAAAGATAAATATTTATATTGATAGAAAGGCTATAAATTATATCGTTATTTCCTTATAAAAAAATTCCTATGATGGTGATGGGTCTTGGAACATAAAATATTATGTGGGAAAAGCTAGAAAGTATTTTTTTTAAGGGAATACTAAAGTGAAGTATCCAAATATACAAATATATCCTTGTAAGTATGAATATATAATATTGAGAGATAAATAAATTTGAAAAAGATTTTTAATCCTTGTGATTAATGAAAATCTCGAAACATATTGAAAATCATGATGTTGATCCTTGTGACTTTGAAGATAAAAAGGATGATGCATTTAATGAAAATATTATGTCCTGAATATCTAATAACTATCAAATAGTAAGAAAAAATGATGTATTTAATCATCCTATTAAATAATTTGAGTGTGATGTAATCAGACAAAAAATGTATGCAATAAAAGAAAAGGAATAAGAAAACAATAAAGTTTATAAAAGAGCCTTTTTTAGACTACCTTGAAATTATATAAAAGACAACAAATCATGGATACTTGATATTTTTTCTTTACATGTGAAAGGTGATTTAAAAATCTTGAAACATATTTAAAATCATGTTGGAGGTTTTTTTACCTTTGAGAATGATAGTTATCTTAAAATCATTGGAATCTGAACGGCTGAGATTGAAGTTGAAAAGCTGAAATCAAAGGAATTTTTATTTTTTGATGTACTAAACCATTAATTACATAGTTCAATGAAACATTATAATTATGGAAAATAATTTATCTTAAAAAAAGATATTTTTTATCAAAAGTGTGAAATATGGAAATTTTATTATAAAATGTGAAAGAAATAGTGGGAATACCATCTAAATAAGGGAATTTAGATGCTCATGTTACTGAAGTGTTGAAGATGAAAATAAATTGCGTCACTGAATACATGGCCACCTTGAGTACAAAACATGAAAAAAAAACTCTGTATAGTTCAATTTATAAGAAGTTTTCTAGAATTTAATAGAAGAGAATAATTTGTTTATGAAAATTTTCAAATAAAAAAAGTTGAATAATAAAATTCATAAGAAAGATGAGATTTAATCTACCAAACTTTTTAAACTCATCCATTCTAATTTATGTTGGTTGATGACACATAAATCAAGAAAATGGGATTTTTACTCGTTCAATTTTTTATGATTTCACTTGTATGATTAACATCATGTTTATGAAACACAATTCAGATGCTTTACAAATATTTTGGGGTCTTCAGAATAGAACTTAAGAAATAATTGGGGGTTTCTATAAAGAATTTGAAAATATATAATGGTATTGAATTCACATGAAATTCTTTTGAAACCTATTTGAGAAATACTTGAATCAAACATCAATATAGTTCTCTTTATAACCCAAAAAAATAGATTTGTAGAGAGGAAGAATAGAAGTTTGGTAGAAATAGATATAATCATGTCATCATAATACAGACTTATAAAGTTCTATTAGAGAAAATTTTTTAGTATTGTTGAAAATATTCAGAACATATGTTTATTGAGATTAGAAACCAACATGACCTCATATAAAATGTGGTATAAAAACCCTCCTTGAAATAATTCATTTTTTGGAATTCCATGTTTACTTAAAATAAAAAGAAATGTATCTTGGAAAGTTTGATGACAAAGGTGAAAAAACAACTTTTATGGGTTATTCACCCAATGGAAGAAATTACAAGTGTTGGAACTAAAGTTTACAAGATTTGGTTGACTCATACGGTGTGAATTTCATTGAAAACCCAAACTCTTTAACAAAATATAATGAGAATTTTGAGTAATACAAACCAAATAATTCAAATGAATACTATAGTGATTCAAAAGATACATATCAAGATTTAGGTGAATCGTGTTATGACTAAAGTGAATCTGGAAGAGGAACTTGAAAATTTATAAGATTACCAAAACATTTTGAGATTGAAAATATTATTTGGATTCAAAATGCTCTAGTTCAGACTATAAGATAGTTGAAATTATACAGTCAAACTTTAATTATTTCAAAAGACGAACGGAAATCATTTTTATAAGACATTAAACATAAAGAATTGGTGGATTATATGAATGTAGAGTTGGATCAAATTGAGAAAAATAAAATGTGGGAACTTTTACCCTGTCTAAATGGTAAAATTGTTATCACAATAATGTAGGTTCACATAAAAAAATTAATAAACATGAATAATTTTCATGAAACAAAGAACGCCTTATTTGTAAAGGTTATGCACAGGTAGAAGGTGTGTATTTTGATGAAAAAATTTCTTCTATTGCAATGTTAGTAACGATTATGATGTTTCTAGTAGTGGATGCTCATAATAATTACAAATTTTATTAGATAGATATAAATTCAGCCATTATAATTGGTGAGATTGAAGAATAAGTTTACATTGTGCAGTCGTGTGGGTTTCTAATTGATAAAGATGAAAAAAGATGATTGTAAATTGATGAAATAATCATATAGGATGAAATAATACCTATGTACCTTGTATTCAAATTGTGATATTTGATTGAGAAATTTTAATTTTTCTAATGGAACGGTTTATTGTAACATGTATATGAATGAAGTTAACTCCTACACACTAATTTTTATTATAACGACCCAGAATTCAATTAATGAAATTTCTATTCTTATAATTATAGTATAAATAACATAAAATCACTTAAATAATACAATAAAAACTTTATAAATGAATAATTAGTGATATAATATTTATTTATAGAAACAAAAGAACCTAAATCAATGGAATAATAACAAGACCATTAGAATAGTAATATGACTCTTATGAATAGTAATTCAGACAATAAAATAGTAACCTCTCTTATGAAAGTATAAATAAGGTTTGTGTATCTTATTAATGAATATATGATATATTTATATCTTGTATTATGTAAATAAATGTTTTAGAAATGATTAATTAAATGTTGGTATTTTTGAATGTTATAAATATTTAATTATATTTTTATAATTAATATAATTATTTAAAATAAATTTTAATTTCATAAAATGTATTCATAAATTAATATTTTGTTTTCTTATGATTATAATATAATTTTTTGAGAACATAAGTAATTTATCCAAATATCATAAAATCAATTATAATTTTAAAATAAATGTATTTCGAATAAATGATGGTTTTAATTAATAAATAAATTTATCATAATTTTTTTAGAGACCCGAATCTTAACGTACATGGACATTACATTGCTTTTGCGGAATACTTCATACATAACAAAAAAGCCACATAAGGATCGTAATAGTTTAGTGTCTTTGGAAACTCGGAATATAAACAACTAATCGTGTTGAAAGATCTTCAACATCTCCATTAACGATCTTCCCCCTTTTGTTTCCTTGCCTAAAACCTTTCTTTATTTCCTGGGGAAAATAAAACATAAAAAGGGTGAGCTCAAATTCTCAGTAAGGGCAAACATAGAGAACATAAAACAATCCACAAACATTTGAAAGATAAAACTTGAACATGAAATCTAAACATTAAAACCTTGAGAAAAGACATAAATCTTAGAAGTACGTAAGGAATATATCATAAAGGAACATCAATCATGATATGATAGCATGGGAATAAAACATGTAATTGTGGCAACCATTCAGCACATGTCATGATTTCCATAGTAGCCAAGGCATTGCTGCCAAGACCATCTTAGTGGACAAAGTCCCTTTCTGAATCGAGTTCACTCCTCATTTCAGTCCTCTAACACTGAACTGGATTAACTTACCATTCCAGCCATGTCTATCTCATGAGATGTAAATCTTTACCCAATTCATTGGAGGGAGATATAGGTCCCACCCATCTCATAGTAAAATCATTCTTACCTGTGCCACAAAATAAACTTAAAACATTCATCATAACCCAAAAAATAAAATGGGTTTCCTAAACATCATCCCATCATTTCATAATCCATATAAAACAAATGGAAATTTCATTATAAAAAGTGAACCATGTAAATCATAGAGACATTAAACTTTAAACATACACATATCAAATAATGTCAGCTTAGATGGAAAATTGTTTTGATAAAACATTTGAAACGAATTCTTGAGGAAAATATCCTTTCTTCATCAAAAACATTTTCTTTTCAAAAAATGCCATGAACTTTTAAAATAAAAGTATTTTGTTGAAAATAGTCATAAAATCATGTAGAGTAATATTCATGAAAATGAGGCATTATGAAACCGTAAAAATCCGTTCACGTCGTATAAGTTAAAAATAACATTCTCCTCGTACTTTTGTAGGAAAATTCAAAAAAGTGGCTCGTAAAGTAAACAAAAGAATGATTCCTTACATACCTTGTAGTAAAAGTCAAAAATGGCTAAAAAGGACTTTAAACATACATGAAAACACTTTTATAAAACATGGACATGGATAATATAAATAGCCCCGGTAAATACTTACGAATAAGCAATCTCGGATAAAAATGAGATTTGCAAAATTATCCCTTACCTTAGGTCCGATATGCTTCGTACATATCCAAACCTCCTGTATAATGATTTAAATAATGTTATTGACTTATTACAGAATCATATTAATTGTTATGATATCATATAGGGTTCACTTATGACTTTATATTACCCGTTCTTTTGTAAATTCCACGTTAAAGAGGGTTTTAGGTAAAATCGTTTCATTTGTCGTCTGTTTTTTGACTTGTAATTATTCATATGATTACTTAGATCATGATTACTTACATCCAGAATGTAAAAAATGATTTATATATAATATATATTCAGAATATACATATATATAATAGATCGATAAACGGAAAGAAATACACCGTTCATGGAGACGGTAGGTCGTACGTATGCATGAACGTTGTTTTCGTTTCCTCATTGAATTGAATGGAATAAATTTTATGACATACATATATATATAAATAAATCCAGTATCATTATTATGTCATATATTTCATTATTACTTATTATATATACTTTATAATCATTTATGAATGGTTAATCATTGAGAATGAATCTCATCGCGTCGTGGAGACGGTATTCCGTACGTACGCACGAGTGATGATATTGTTCCCATGATCATGGAATTTTATTGTAGTGTATGTATACTATTAAAGAATCAATATCACTTTACAATAATCATAAATATTTATTATTTACACCATTATACCCATCCAAGTAAGGTGGTGGTGGAAAATAGATTACACCACGGCGTGGAGACGGTATTCCGTACGTACGTATGCGCGGTGATTCCGTTTTCTGTAGGATGGATAGATGGTTAAATAGGTTTGTTTCATACATATAATAACATATAATTATTTGAGTGATACTGATGTTATTACTTCATAATGAAACAACCTAAGAAGAAGAAGTGGAAGAAGAAATAAAGGTGAAAGAATCGGTAACGGAAATTACCTCTTCTTTGAAGCGCCTCTTTGAGACCTCCTATTAGGGAACTAAAATTAGTATTAGAAGACCAAGACCTCTAAGATGTTTCTAGGTAAGTGTATAATAGAATTGGTCAGGGTTTGGCGGAGCTTGAAGGCTCAAAGTGGTGTGTGGAAGAGAGAGAGGAGGTTCCCTTTTATAAGGGAGGAGAGGGGCACCTTTGGAATTCTTAAAAATATTAATTTATAATAAATCTAACCCAACTTAAAAACCTCCTAAAATGACTCATATTTGAATTTTAAATGATATAGGGTTGTAATCTCATCAACCAATCAAATTTAGACATGTTTGGATCTTATTTTAAACCTTATCATTTTGATTTATCCTTATTAATCTTTTTAAGTTTATTTGTGGTAATAAAATTCTAAATTTTAAATTATAACAAATAATTACTTATTTGTTGTGAATTTTCCATATTTTTTTACTTTATAATATTATAGAACATATAAATTTAAATTTATAAATTTTAAGTATTTTTTTATTTTTAAGAAAATTTATAATATGTTATTTTTATAAAATAACAATAGTGTCAATTTTGACACTATTCATTTATTTGAATTTAAATAAAATATATACAGAAGATATGTTAGATCTAAAAGATTTAATAGATTTATAAAATGTCATATGTATCTATAAAATTATTTTATCACATTAAATAGTTCATATAATATTTATTTTTTTATTTTTAAAACCATTTATTTGGTTTATCTTGTAATAAAATAATTACTACAACATTTTTGTATAATAATTTAATATAATGATTTGTTGCATAAAAATTAAAAATAAAATCTTATGATGGAGATAAATATATTACTTATCAAAATAATAATTTTACTCGAATTTATCATCTTAAAATCACAATATTTAAATTGTTATATTTATTAAATTATGAAGGTGACAAATTTGGCATCATTTAAAATAAAATAATATATGTGTCATAATCACTTTTATAAGGATACAAACGGTTATATATCAGGTCATTGGATGATTAAGGTGTAGATATACACTACCAATATGTTTGGGTCAGGTTTTTGGGCCTTTAATGGGTATTATTATTTCAATAAAAACTATATTACTTATTTCCCACTTAATAAATAATTTCTGTATCATTAATTTATCACCATTAATGACAATTATTTAATCCCTAAAAATTCTAAATAAATTATCATGATGTATTTAATTTTATTAGATTTTTTTAGACTATTCGTGTTCGAAGTTTTATGATGTTTATCACTAAATTAAAATTATTATATTTATAAGATTTAAGAGAGTGACATGTTGTCACTTTCTTTGGTTTTAATAATAATTAAATTATTTTCATGGTCAAAAGTCCATAAAATGAATCTAATCCTACCCTTAGGTTATATGGGTCTACTTTTAGCCATCCAATAGAATTTTGGCATGTGTTAGGGTAATTTTATAATATTATATTTACCCTTAATTACCCGATTTACCTTTAACTATGGTAAATAAAATTTACCGTAGTTACTATTCAAAATTCCCAAAAATAAAAAGTATCTTATAAACATAATTTGGACCCACTGATTCCAAATATGGAATCCATTTTTCCAAATTCAATACACAAAAGTTTCAGAAATTAAATCAAAATTAATCCCGTTGTCGAAAGAAAACGGGTTTTTCTTTAAAACATTGCAAAAGATTGAATTGATTTAACCTACGAATTTAATGTAAAATCAATGATAATGACATACATTATTTTAAATGGTAAAAATTTATTCTATTTATACTTTAGAACCGTTAAATATTATAATTTAACCATATAAATTATTTCGATGAAAAAAGTTGTATTTAATTAAAATATAGCGTGTTTTTACTATTCATCAAAATATGAAAGTTACCAGAATAATATGAAAATTTTATCCAAAGTAAATTTTTATTTCCTGATTCCAAAGAATAATTTTATTTTGTCAAATTGAACTTATAAACATGTCAAAAACTAGATTTAAAGTGGGTGCTCCATCAAAAGGCGGAAAAACTTCATTTTTTTAAAAATACTTATTTTACCCAAAAAATTTATTTTGTTCTTATACCATGTTCTAGAAAATGTGTAAGATGAAGAGTAATGTTATAAAATTAAAATTTTAGTTAATACTATTCATAACATCTAGTTCATTAAAATACTATAATAATATATTGTTGTTTAGTAAAACCCGGTATTGCGTATAACACACGCTATCGAGGAAGGTCGCGATTGCGTGTAATGCAAGGCAAGTCAGGGATGCGTGTTGTGAAAGCTCCTTTTGGTGTAGCGTACAACACAAGACATTAATTATAAATAATACTTTTCATAAAATCTCAGGGGGTTACATTCTACCCCCCTTAAAATGAATTTCGCCCTCGAAATTTGTCGGGGATATAAATGGTTTACTACTCAAAAGTTTTTTTAATAGAAACCCACATCTTAAAAAAGGAATACCAAAATTTGGATTTAAAAACTAAAGTATGAAATGTAACAGTTACCCAAATTAACTCATCACTGGGTTTCCACGTAGGAGAACATAGGTAAAAATATGGATATGGAAGAAAAATCTAACCATCAACTTCTAATGGAGAGTGGTAGAGAACATGGCTATGAAAAAGCCAACAATCACAAAGCCATAAATTTGCGATGACCTAAGGTACCATCTGATTCATCAGATATAAGAGAAGTAGGACAACATTTTTTGGTTTTCAAGATCATTTTCCTAAAGTTGATGAATTAAAAGAAATACTTGCATCATTCTGGTACAATCTCACTATTGTTCGTGAATTGAACAATTTCCACTTCATCCCTGAAATAAATGAAGTTGAATTTGTTATTCGTGATGTGTTAGCAGATCATGTGATAGAATGATGGGTCATTCCATCTCTTTCAAACAAAAGGTTAGCAAAAGTTATAAGTCCATATTTTGGTTAGATTAATCGTATATGGTTCCAAAAATGAACTTATACTTCATATATCATACCGCTTAATAAAATAAAACTAGTTTCTACTAACTAGGGACTTCCTGTAGGCCAGTGGTAGGCGATAAAGGCCAGTCGTACTTTGGTTATGGGTTCTATTTCCACAGCCTTGTCCGACGTGATGGGTTGTCGCCCGTCCTACAGGTTGTCCTTTTTCTAAAACTATATTACTATAACATCCCATAAATAATATCGAAAAAGGTTCTATCATTAAACAATACTAACTTATGTCCAACATAATCCATTCCAATCTTTAAGCTTATCTAAAATACTTCGGTCCAAGCTCATGGTATAAAGAAAACGATTACATGAAATGTCACCAACCAAGCACGTGAATACCATCATATATCCCCCATATATTTTGTTGGTCAAATTCCAATCATGTGAATACCTTAATCATGTATTCTCTTGAAAAAATGAATACCCATTAAACCTTTGTGAAAACATGAATGCTATCAAAAGTTAACTCTTTCCACATACCAAAATCCAAAAATTATATATACTCAAACCATGATATAACCTTCTCCTGATATCAGTCATGAGCTCATGAATACTGTCAAACATTTCATTTTCTCATTTTCCCTTCATTATGTGCATATCATCTTTTTTCCAAAAATATCTCAATCACTTTCCATGGTTACCGGTACCATAAAATTATTGAAAAACACAATAGACCAATACATAAATATTCTAATATTCCACGATACTATATACAACATTATTTTGGAATCCCATTACATAAACACTTAATCATTCCACCACATCGTTGTCATATTCAACATCTCCAAAAGTGATCGCATGTGACTTCCCTTTGTCCTTTGCCTTAAGTGGTTTCTCATGTAGATCTTCACTAACCCTTGGATTAGGGAATTTATTAGCATAATGCCCCATTTCCTTGCACTTGAAGCATTGAAGTGTTGGTGGTGCGTTCTCTGCAGTCTTTTATTTATTCACATCATTAGAAACCCTTTTTCCATTACTTCGACACTCAGCTGCTAGATGACCTTCTTTTCCACACTTAAAACATTTTATAGTCCCTCTATGAAAATCTCCACCATGCTTCTTTCCACACTTTGAGCATAAAGAAACATTCATCTTCTTTTCACCATTATTCTGAGATTTCTCCTTGAACTCCATCTTTGGTTTCTTGTCAAAACTATGAGATGGATAAGTAACATGAACTTCCATTTATACCTTGATAGCACAACGCACAATTTCTTCATAGCTACTGAAGTCTCTTATAGCTAATTCCCTTCAAAGATTTGGTTTTAATCCACTGAATAATCGATCAACTTTACTTTCAGGTTGGATGATAAAGCCAGATGCATACCTTGCAAGCCTTGTAAAATTTGCTTCGTATATACCAACATATTCATCATCCTTTTTCTTTAGTTAAAGAAACTCCTTCTCCATCTTTGTTTGAAGAATATGATGGAAGTACTTATTGAAAAATAAGTTCCTAAACTCGTTCCATTCCATGGACTCAATTTCATCTCTTGCCCTCGTATTCTTGATAAGATTCCACCATTGATCAAAATCACCTTCCAAATGATACACTGCTAAGATGACTTTATCATGTTCAGAACATTGAAGAACTGAAAATATCTTTTCAGTGGTACTGATCCATTGTTCAGCAACAAGCGGATCAGAAGACCCACTGAAAGAAGGTGGACGTTGCCTCATGGAGGACTCAATAGAATATTGTTCCCTTCTCTACTCATTTGGATGTCCAGAATGATTCATAGCTTGTGTAAGTATATCAATAAGATTTTTCACTCCATCTCCCATAACATTTGTTTGTTCAGGAGGAAAATCATTGCATTGATCAACACGGTTCCTTCGGGTTCCAGTCATCGTCTAAAACCCAAAAAGAATAGTGTGAGAGAAAAAATCATGCTAGGGAAAACAACATAGTAATGGCGGAGTACCTTAAATATCTGACATCTTAGGTTTAATTTTAAGATCATTACCGTAATTCTCGGACTATAACCTATACTTATACTTATCCTTAGGGACATCCCTAGACATACCTTAGAAATATCTCTAGGGATCTCACTAAACTTCTCGCATCCTAGTTTCCAAAGGTTGACTAAACCATTCCTCTGATACCAACTGTAGAGACCCAAATCTTAACGCACATGGACATTACATTACTTTTGAGGAATACTTCATACATAACAAAAAAGACACACAAGGATCGTAATAGTTTAGTGTCTTTGGAAACTCGGAATATAAACAAATAATCATATTGAAAGATCTTCAACATCTCCCATAACGATCTTCTCCTTTTTGTTTCCTTACCTAAAACCTTTCTTTATTTCCTAGGGAAAATAAAACATAAAAAGGGTGAGCTCAAATTCTCAGTAAGGGCAAACATATAGAACATAAAACAATCCATAAACATTTGAAAGAAAAAAACTTGAACATGAAATCTAAACATTAAAACCTTGAGCAAAGACATAAATCTTAGAAGTATGTAAGGCATATATCATAAAGGAACATCAATCATGATAAAATAGCATGGGAATAAAACATGTAATTGTGGCAACCATTCATCACATGTCATTATTTCCATAGTATCCAAGGCATTGCTACCAAGACCATCTTAGTGGACAACATCCCTTTCTAAATCGAGTTCACTCCTCATTTCAGTCCCGTAACACTGAACCGGATTAACTTACCATTCCAGCCATGTCTATCTCATTAAATAGAAATCTTTACCAAATGCATTAGAGGGAGATATAGGTTCCACCCATCTCATAGTGAAATCATTCTTACTTTTTCCACAAAATAAACTTAAAACATTCATCATAGCCCGAAGAATAAAATGGGTTTCATAAACATCATCCCATCATTTCATAATCCATATAAAAAAATGGACATTTCATCATAAAAAGTGAACCATTCAAATAATAGAGACATTAAACTTGAAAAATAAACATATTAAATAATGTCATCTTATATGGAAAATGGGTTTGATAAAACATTTGAAATGAATTCTTGAGGAAAATATCCTTTCTTCGTCAAAATAATTTTCTTTTCAAAATATTCCATGAACATTTAAAATAAAAGTATTTTCTTGAAAATAGTCATAAGATCATGTAGAGTATTATTCATGAAAATGATGCATTATGAAACCGTAAAAATCCATTCACATCGTATAAGTTAAAAATAACATTCTCCTCGTACTTTTGTCGGAAAAGTCAAAAAATAACCTCGTAACATAAACAAAAAAAAGATTCCATACATACCATGTAGTAAAAGTCAAAAATGGGTAAAAATGACTTTAAACAAACATGAAAACACTTTTATAAAACATGGACATGGATGATATAAATAACCCCAATAAATACTTATGAATAAGAAATCTCGGATAAAAATGAGATTTGCAAAATTATCCCTTACCTTCGGTCCGATATGCTTCGTACGTATCCTAACCTCCTGTATAATGATTTAAATAATGTTATTAAATTATTACAGAATTATATTAATTGTTATGATATCATATAGGGTTCACTTATGACTTTATATTAACTGTTCTTTTGTAAATTCCATGTTAACGAGCGTTTTGGGTAAAATCGTTTCATTTGCTGTCCGTGTTTTGACTTGTAATTATTCATATGATTACTTAAATCATGATTACTTACATCTAGAATGTAAAACATGATTTATATATAATATATATTCAGAGTATAAATATATATAATAGATCGATAAATGGAAAGAAATACACCGTTCATGGAGACGGTAGGTCGTACGTACGCATGAACGTTGTTTTGGTTTCCTCATTGAATTGAATGGAATTAATTAGATGACATACATATATATATATATATACATAAATCCAGTACCATTATTATATCATATATTTCATTATTACTTATTATATATTCTTTATAATCATTTATGAATGGTTAATCATTGAGAATGAATCTCATCACGTCGTGGAGACGGTATTCTGTACGTACGCACGAGCGAACATATCGTTCACCTGATCGTGGAATTTTATTGGAGTGTATGTATACTATTAAATAATCAATATCACTTTACAATAATCATACATAATTATTATTTACACCATTATACCCATCCAATTAAGGTGGTGGTGGAAAATAGATTACACCACGGCGTGGTGACGGTATTCCGTACGTACGCACGCGCGGTGATTTCATTTTCTGTAGGATGGATAGATGGTGAAATAGGGTTGTTTAATACTTATAATAACATATCATTATATGAGTGATACTGATTTTATTACTTCATAATTAAACAACCTAAGAAGAAGAAGTGGAATAATAAGTAAAGGTGAAAGAATTGGTAACGGAAATTACCTCTTCTTTGAAGCGCCTCTTTGAGACCTCCTCTTAGGGCACTAAAATTAGTCTTTGAAGAAGACCAGGACATCTAGGATGTTTCTATGGAAGTGGAGAAGATAATTGTCCAGGGTTTGGACAAGAATTAAGGCTCAAAGTGGTGTGTGGAAGAGAGGGAGGAGGTGCCCTTTTATAAGGGAGGAGAGGGGCACCTTTGGAATTCTTAAAAATATTAATTTATAATAAATCTAACCCCACTTAAAAACCTCCAAAAATGACTCATATTAGAATATTAGATGAGATAGGGTTGTAATATCATCAACCAATCAAATTTAGACAGGTTTGGATCTTATTTTAAACCTTATCATTTTGATTTATCCTTATTTAATATATTTAAGTTTATTTGTGGTAATAAAATTCTAAATTTTACATTATAAAAAATACTTACTTATTTGTTGTGAATTTTCCATAATTGTTTACTTCATAACATTATAGACCATATAAATTTAAATTTGTAATTTTTAAATATTTTTGTGATTTTTAAACAATTTTATAATATGTTATGTTTATAAAATAACAATAGTGTCAATTTTGACACTATTCATTTATTTGAATTTAAATAAAATATATACAGAATATATGTTCGAAATAAAAGCTTTAATATATTCATAAAATGTCATATGTATCTATAAAATTAGTGTCTCACATTAAATAGTTCATATAATATTTATTTTATTATTTTTGAGACCATTTATTTGGTTTATCTCTTAATAAAATAATTACTAAAACATTTTTGTATAATTATTTAATATACTTATTTGTTGCATAAAAATTAAAAATAAAATCCTATGATGAAAATAAATCTATTGACTTGCACAATAATACTTTTACTCTAATTTATCATCTTAAAATCACAATATTTAAATTGTTATATTTATTAAATTATGAAGGTGACAACTTTGGCATCATTTAAAATAAAATAATATAAGTGTCATAATCACTTTTATAAGGCTCCAAACGGTTATATATTAGGTAATTGGATGATTAAGGTGTAGTTATACAAGAAAAATAAGTTTGGGTAAGGTTTTTGGGCCTTTTAATGGGTATTATTATTTCAATAAAAACTATATTACTTATTTCCCACTTAATAAATAATTTCTGTATCATTAATGTATCACCATTAATGACAATTATTTAAGCCCTAAAAATTATAAATAAATTATCATGATGTAGATAATTTTATTAGATTTCTTGAGACTATTCATTTTTGAAGTTTTCTTATGTTTATCACTAAATTAAAATTATTATACTTAAAAGATTTAAGAGAGTGACATGTTGTCACTTTCCTTGGTTTTAATAATAATTAAATTATTTTCATGGTAAAAAGTCCATAAAATGAATATAATCCTACCCTTAGGTTATATGGGTATACTTTTAGCCATCCAATAGAATTTTGGCATGTGTTAGGGTAATTTTATAATATTATATTTACCCTTAATTACCTGATTTACCTTTAACTATGGTAAATAAAATTTACCGTAGTTACTATTCATAATTCCCAAAAATAAAAATTATCTTATTAACATAATTTGGACCCACTGATTCCAAATATGGAATCCATTTTTCCAAATTCAATACATAAAAGTTGCAAAAATTAAATCAAAATTAATCTCGTTGTCGATAGAAAACAGGTTTTTCTTTAAAACATTGCAAAAGATTGAATTGATTTAACCTACGAATTTAATGTAAAATCAATGATAATGACATAAATTATTTTAAATGGTAAAAATATATTCTATTTATACTTTAAAACCATTCGATATTATATTTTAACCATATAAATTATTGCGATGAAAAAATTTGTATTTAATTAAAATATAGCGTGTTTTTACTATTCATCAAAATATGAAAGTTACCAGAATAATATGAAAATTTTATCCAAAGTAATTTTTTATTTCCTTATTCCAAAGAAAGATTTTATTTTGTCAAATTTAACTTATAAACATGTCAAAACTAGATTTAAAGTGGGTGCGCCATCAAAAGGCGGCAAAACTGCATTTTTTTAAAAATACTTATTTTACCCGAAAAAATTATTTTGTTCTTATACCATGTTCTAGAAAATGTATAAGATGAATAGTAATGTTATAAAATTAAAATTTTAGTTAATAATATTCATAACGTCTAGTTCATAAAAATATTATAATAATATATTGTTTTTTAGTAAAACCCGGTATTGCGTACAACACACGCTATCGAGGAAAGCCGCGATTGTGTGTAATGAAAGGAAAGTCAGGGATGCATGTTGTGCAAGATCCTTTTGGTGTAGTGTACAACACAAGACATTAATTAAAAATAATACTTTTCATAGAATCTCGGGGTGTTACATTCTACCTCTCTTAAAATGAATTTCTCCCTCGAAATTCGTCGGGGTTATAAATGGTTTACTACTCGAAAGTTTTTTTTTAATAGAAACCCACATCGTAAAAAAGGAATACTAAAATTTGGCTTTAAAAACTAAAGTATGAAATGTAACGGTTACCCAAATTAACTCATCACTGGGTTTCCACGTAGGAGAATGTAGGTGAAAATATGGATATGGAAGAAAAATCTAACCATCATGTTCTGATGGAGAGTGGTAGAGAACATGGCTATGAAAAAGCCAACAATCACAAAGCCATAAATTTGCAATGAACTAAGGTACCATCTGATTCATCGGATATAAGATCAGTAGGACAACATTTTTTAGTTTTCAAGATCATTTCCCTAAAGTTGATGAATTGAAAGAAATACTTGCATGATTTTGGTACAATCTCACTGTTGTTCGTGAATTGAACAATTTCCACTTCATCCCTTAAAGAAATGAAGTTGAATTTTTTATTCGTGATGTGTTAGAAGATCATGTGATAGAATGATGGTTCATTCCATCTCTTTCAAACAAAAGGTTAGCAAAATTTATAAGTCCATCTTTTGGTTAGATTAATCGTATATGGTTCCAAAAATGAACTTCTACTTCATATATCATATTGCTTAATAAAATAAAACTAGTTTCTACTAACCAGGGACTTCCTGTAGGCCAGTGGTAGGCGATAAAGGCCAGTCTCACTTCGGTTGTGGGTTCGATTCCCACAGCTGTGTCCGACGCGATGGGTTGCAGCCCATCCTGCAGGTTGTCCTTTTTCTAAAACTATATTACTATAACATCCCATCAATAATATCGAAAAAACTTCTATCATTAAACAGTACTAACTTATGTCCAACATAATCCATTCCAATATTTAATCTTATCAAAAATACTTTGGTCCAAGATCATGGTATAAAGAAAATAATTACTTGAAATGTCACCAACCAAGAACGTGAATACTATCATTTATCCCCCATATATCTTGTTGGTCAAATTCCAATAATGTGAATACCTTAATCATGTATTCTCTTGAAAAAATGAATACCCATTAAACCTTAGTGAAAACATGAATGCTGTCAAAAGTTAACTCTTTCCACATACCAAAATCCAAAAATTCTATATACTCAAACCATGATATAACCTTCTCCTTATATCAGTCATGAGCTCATGAATACTGTCAAACATTTCATTTTCTCATTTTCCCTTCATTATGCGCATATCATCTTTTTTTCCAAAAATATCTCAATCACTTTCAATGGTTACCAGTACCATAAAATTATTGAAAACCACAATAGACCAATACATAAATATTCCAATATTCCACGATACTATATACAACATTATTTTGGAATCCCATTACATAAACACTTAATCATTCCACCACATCGTTGTCATATTCAACATCGCCAAAAGTGATCGCATGTGACTTCCCTTTGTCCTTTTCCTTAAGTGGTTTCTCATGTCGATCATCACTAACCCTTGGATTAGGACATTTATTAGCATAATGCCCCATTTCCTTACACTTGAAGCATTGAAGTGTTGGTGGAGCGTTCTCTGCAGTCTTTTCTTTATTCACATCATTAGAAACCCTTTTTCCATTACTTCGACACTCAGTTGCTCGATGACCTTCTTTTCCACACTTATATCATTTTCTAGTCCCTTTAAGACAATCTACACCATGATTCTTTCCACACTTTGAGCATAATGAAACATTCATCTTCTTTTCACCATTATTCTGAGATTTCTCCTTGAATTCCATCTTTCATTTCTTGTCAATACTATGAGATGGATAAGTAACACCAACTTCCATTTCTACCTTGATAGCACAACACACAATTTCTTCATAGCTACTGAAGTCTCTTATAGCTAATTCCCTTTGAAGATTTGGTTTTAAGCCACTGAAGAATCGTTCAACTTTACTTTCAGGTTGGATGATAAAGCCAGATGCATACCTTGAAAGGCTTGTAAAAATTCGCTTCGTATATACCAACATATTCATCATCCTTTTTCTTTAGTTCAAGAAAATCCTTCTCCATCTTTGTTCGAAGAATACGAGGGAAGTACTTATTGAAAAATAAGTTCCTGAACTCGTCCCATTCCATGGACTCAATTTCAACTCTTGGCCTCGTATTCTTGATAAGATTCCACCATTGATCAGCATCACCTTCCAAATGATACACTATTAAGATGACTTTATCATGTTCAGAACATTGAAGAACTGAAAATAACTTTTCAGTGGTACTGATCCATTGTTCAGCAACAAGTGGATCAGAAGACCCACTGAAATAAGGTGGGCGTTGCCTTATGAAGGACTCAATAGAATATTGTTCCCTTCTCTACTCATTTGGAAGTCCAGAATGATTCATAACTTGTGTAAGTATAGCAATAATATTTTGCACTCCATCTCCCATAACATTTGTTTGTTCAGGAGGACAATCATTGCATTGTCCATTGCATTGATTAAGACGGTTCTTTCGGGTTCCAGCCATCGTCTAAAACCCAAAAAGAATAGTGTGAGAGGCAAAAAACATGCTAGGGAAAACAACATAGTAATGTCGGAGTACCTTAAATATCTAACATCTTAGGTTTAAGTTTAAGATCATTACCATAATTCTCATACTATTACCTATACTTATACTTATCCTTAGGGACATCCCTAGACATACCTTAGAAATATCTCTAGGGATCTCACTAAAGTTCTCTCATCCTAGTTTCCAAAGGTTGACTAAACCATTCCTCTGATACCAACTGTAGAGACCCGGAGCTTAACGTACATGGACATTGCATTACTTTTGCGGAATACTTCATACACAACAAAAAAGACACACAAGGATCGTAATAGTTTAGTGTCTTTGGAAACTCGGAATATAAACAACTAATCATGTTGAAAGATCTTCAACATCTCCCATAACGATCTTCCCCTTTTTGTTTCTTTACCTAAAACCTTTCTTTATTTCCTGGGGAAAATAAAACATAAAAAGGGTGAGCTCAAATTCTCAGTAAGGGCAAACATAGAGAACATAAAACAATCCATAAACATTTGAAAGAAAAAACTTTAACTTGAAATCTAAACATTAAAACCTTGAGCAAAGACATAAATCTTTGAAGTATGTAAGGCATATATCATAAAAGAACATCAATCATGATAAAATAGCATGGGAATAAAACATGTAATTCTGGAAACCATTCAGAACATGTCATGATTTCCATAGTAGCCAAGGAATTGCTTCCAAGACCATCTTAGTGGACAAAGTCCCTTTCTAAATCGAGTTCACTCCTCGTTTCAGTCCTGTAACACTGAACCGGATTAACTTACCGTTCCAGCCATGTATATCTCATGAGATATAAATCATTACCTAATGCATTGGAGGGAGATATAGGTCCCACCCATCTCATAGTGAAATCATTCTTACTTGTTCCACAAAATAAACTTAAAACATTCATCATAAACCAAATAATAAAATGGGTTTCATAAACATCACCCCATCATTTCATAATCCATATAAACCAAATTGACATTTCATCATAAAAAGTGAACCATGTAAATCATAGATACATTAAACTTGAAACATACACATATCAAATAATGTCATCTTAGATGGAAAATGGTTCTGATAAAACATTTGAAATGAATTCTTGAGGAAAATATCCTTTCTTCGTCAAAATCATTTTCTTTTCAAAAAATGCCATGAACTTTTAAAATAAAATTATTTTCTTGAAAATATTCATAAAATCATGTTGAGTAATATTTATGAAAATGAGGCATTATGAAACCGTAAAAATCCGTTCATGCCGTATAAGTTAAAAATAACATTCTCCTCGTACTTTTTTCGGAAAAGTGAAAAAAGTACCTCGTAACGTAAACAAAAGAAAGATTCCTTAAATACCATGTAGTAAAAGTCAAAAATGGGTAAAAAGGACTTTAAACATACATGAAAACACGTTTATAAAACATGGACATGGATGATATAAATAACCCAAATAAATACTTACAAATAAGCAATCTCGGATAAAAATGAGGTTTGCAAAATTATCCCTTACCTTAGGACTGATATGCTTCGTACATATCTGAACCTCCTGTATAATGATTTAAATAATGTTATTGAATTATTAAAAAATCATATTAATTGTTATGATATCATATAGGGTTCACTTATGAATTTATATTACCCGTTCTTTTGTAAATTCAATGTTAAAGAGTGTTTTGGGTAAAATCGTTTCATTTGTCGTCCGTGTTTTGAATTGAAATTATTCATACGATTAATTAGATCATGATTACTTACATCCGGAACGTAAAACATGATTTATATATAATATATATTCATAATATACATATATATAATAGATCGATAAATGGAAGGAAATACACCGTTCATGGAGACGGTAGGCCGTACGTACGCATGAACGTTGTTTTCGTTTCCTCATTGAATTGAATGGAATTAATTGGATGACATACATATATATATATATACATACATACAGTATCTTTATTATTTCATATATTTCATGATTCCTTATTATATGTACTTTATAATCATTTATGAATGGTTAATCATTGAGAATGAATCTCATCGTGTCGTGGAGACGGTATTCCGTACGTACGCACGAGCGATGATATTGTTCCCATGATCATGGAATTTTATTAGAGTGTATGTATACAATTAAAGAATCAATATCACTTTAAAATAATCATACATAGTTATTATTTACACCATTTTACCTATCCAAGTAAGGTGGTGGTGGAAAATAGATTACATCACGGCATGGAGACGGTATTTCGTACGTACGCATGCGTGGTGATTTTGTTTTCCGTAGGATGGATAGATGGTGAAAAAGGGTTGTTTCATACTTATAATAAAATATCATTATATTAGTGATACTGATGTTATTACTTCATAATGAAACATCCTAGGAAGAAGATGTCGAAGAAGAAATAAAGGTGAAATAATCGGTAACGGAAATTACCTCTTCTTTGAAGCGCCTCTTTGAGACCTCCTCTTAGGGCACTAAAATTAGTCTTTGAAGAATACCAGGACCTCTAGTATGTTTCTAGGGAAGTGGTAAAGAGAATTGGGCAGGGTTTGTCTGAGCTTGAAGGCTCAAAGTGGTGTGTGGAAGAGAGGGAGGAGGTTCCCTTTTATAAGGGAGGAGAGGGGAACCTTGGGAATTCTTAAAAATATTAATTTATAATAAATATAAACCCACTTAAAAACCTTCAAAAAGGACTCATATTCTAATATTAGATGTTATAGGGTTGTAATATCATCAACCAATCAAATTTAGACATGTTTGGATCTTATTTTAAACCTTATCATTTTGATTTATCCTTATTTAATCTATTTAAGTTTATTTGTGGTAATAAAATTCTAAATTTTAAATTACAACAAATAATTACTTATTTGTTGTGAATTTTTCATAATTATTTACTTTATAACATTATAGACCGTATAAATTTAAATTTATAATTTTTAAATATTTTTGTGATTTTTAAACAATTTTATAATATGTTATTTTTATAAAATAACAATAGTATCAATTTTGACACTATTCATTTATTTGAATTTAAATAAAATATATACAGAAGATATGTTCGAAATAAAAGCTTTAATATATTTATAAAAGGTCATATGTATCTATAAAATTAGTGTATCCCATTAAATAGTTCACATAATATTTATTTTATTATTTTTAAAACCATTTATTTGGTTTATCTCTTAATAAAATAATTACCACAACATTTTTTGTATAATTATTTAATATACTGATTTGTTGCATAAAAATTAAAAATAAAATCCTTTGATGAATATAAATCTATTAAATTTCACAATAATACTTTTACTCGAATTTATCATCTTAAAATCACAATATTTAAATTGTTATATTTATTATATTATGAAGGTGACAAATTTTGCATCATTTAAAATAAAATAATATAAGTGTCATAATCACTTTTATAAGGATCCAAACGGTTATATATTATTTCATTGGATGATTAAGGTGTATATATGAACTGCCAATAAGTTTGGGTCAGGTTTGTGGGCCTTTTAATGGGTATTATTATCTAAATAAAAACTATATTACTTATTTTCCACTTAATAAATAATTTATGTATCTTTAATGTATCACCATTAATGACAATTATATAATCCCTAAAAATTCTAAATAAATTATCATGATGTAGATAATTTTATTATATTTCTGAATACTATTCATGTTCTAAGTTTTATGATGTTTATCACTAAATTAAAATTAATATACTTATAAGATTTAAGAGAGTGACATGTTGTCACTTTCTTTGGTTTTAATAATAATTAAATTATTTTCATGGTCAAAAGTCCATAAAATGAATCTAATCCGACCCTTAAGTTATATGGGTCTACTTTTATCCATCCAATAGAATTTTTTCATGTGTTAGGGTAATTTTATAATATTATATTTACCCTTAATTACCCGATTTACCTTTAACTATGGTAAATAAAATTTACCGTAGTTACTATTCATAATTCCCAAAAATAAAAAGTATCTTATTAACATAATTTGGACGCACTGATTCCAAATATAGAATCTATTTTTCCAAATTCAATACGACAAGGCTTCAGAAATTAAATCAAAATTAATCCCGTTGTCGAAAAAAACGGCTTTTTCTTTAAAACATTGCAAAAGATTGAATTGATTTAACCTACGAATTTAATGTAAAATCAATGCTAATGACATACATTATTTTAAATGTTAAAAATATATTCTATTTATAATTTAAAACCTTTCAATATTATAATTAACCATATAAATTATTGCGATGAAAAATGTTGTATTTAATTAAAATATAGCTTGTTTTTACTATTCATCAAAATATGAAAGTTACCAGAATAATATGAAAATGTTATCCAAAGTAAATTTTTATTTTCCGATTCCAAAGAATAATTTTATTTTTTCAAATTGAACTTATAAACATTTCAAAAACTATATTTAAAGTGGGTGCGCCATCAAAAGGCGGCAAAACTGCATTTTTTTAAAAATACTTATTTTACCCGAAAAATTTATTTTGTTCTTATACCATGTTCTAGAAAATGTGTAAGATGAATAGTAATGTTATAAAATTCAAAATTTAGTTAATACTATTCATAACATCTAGTTCATACAAATATTATAATAATATATTGTTGTTTAGTAAAACACGGTATTGCGTACAACACAGGCTATCGAGGAAGGTCGCGATTGCGTGTAATGCAAGGCTAGTCAGGGATGCGTGTTGTGCAAGATCCTTTTGGTGTAGCGTACAACACATGACATTAATTAAAAATAATACTTTTCATAAAATCTCGGGGTTTTACAATTTTCATAAAATGGAGTTAATTATTTAATTCCACATGTTGAAAAAATGTTTAGGGTGATTTTTTCAGATTTTCTAAAATAGTTGATTTTTTTATGAATAGTGAAATGCGGTAATTTACAGTATAAGATAAATACCTAAATTACTGAGTCATAGTTGATTTATGGCTAATGTATTCTCATAATATCAAGCTTTACTTAATTGTTTTAATATATTTACTGATAATTTTTAAATTATTGATAGTATTTATCCAAAAAAATAGAAAAAATTAATAAAAAAATTAAAATACACATGTCTCCTCCACTATAAATACCACCCCTTCTTTTCAAACCTCAATATCTTTGAAACATGTCAAAATTATTCCTAATAATACTTCTAATTCACTCCCACATGTCCATGAAAATTCTTTCTAAACAAAATACCAAACAATATTCCCCTATGGATGTTCTCAAAGAGATGAATTCAAGAGGTAAAAACATGTTTCTTTTTCTTTTAATTTATTTTTAATTTATTTTCTATTATTATTCTCCTCAAAATACCCTTATCCATGTTACATGATAAAACCAGTATATTTTATATGATATAATTTTATTTTATTTTATGTAAAAACACATCATAATTTCTCTTCACCTCTCTTTTTATTTCAAAAATGAAAACATCGTCTATGAGGTATTGATTTACCACCTTCGTGGATGACCTGTTTTTGTTTTTCAATTACACCTTCAAGTCCGGTCAAAAAACCTTTCATATAGTTATAATATATTATAATATATTTATTACGACGTATTTTATTTTCTATAACTAGTATATATACATGATATTATTTAATAAAACAAAACTAGTTTGTGATGATCAAAAAAACGCCAAATTAATCCAAACTATTATCATTAACATTTTATCAAATAAATCATCCTCACTTTTAGAAACAAAATGATATACAATAAAATTTAATATTCTTTAAGTTCATTAATAACATATAATTTCAATTATGGGTAACTATTCTCATTTTACATGTTTTTCCTTACGCATATACATGTGAATTGATCATGAGAACTAAGGAAACAAACACTCTCGAATGATGAAATTGTATATTATAACTCATTAAAAATGCCATAAATGAACTTAATAAAATTATAGTAAATTAAATACATTTAGACAAAAAAAATATTTAATTAATTAATGGATTTAATTTTATTATCCAGGACATTAATTTCAATTGAAGAATACTTTTGTACATAAGGTAAGGAATTCCTTCTGAACTTCCATTTTTGCTTCAGGTAACACTTTCTATCTATCTATAACCCAATATAATTATTCTTTATATTTATATAATTCTTATTAATTTATTTCATTTGTTCCAAACTCATTTATTTGGATTAATTAATCCTAGTTTGATGTGGAAATACATGTTTTAAAAATTTTCCCTTCTCAATTTATCCCGATAAGCAAGCCCGATCAAAGGGAACTTCCTGATTACTTACCTATTTTAAAGTGCTCTCCAAAATCTGTTTTAACCCACCATTATTTTTCATAAATCACTCATTTTATCAAGAATAAATATCTTGGTTCATTTATTATTTTATATAAACAATTATGTATTTTTCTTTCTAATGATTCATTAATATTTTCCTTAAAACGCACTAAAATGTTTTATTTATAAAGTTTCTTATGCACTATTTTTAGATGTTTTCACTTTAGTTTGATATAAATTATAATTAGATATTCATATTTTCCATTATTTAAGTCCATTTATGTTTTAAATCCTTTCTTTCATGAACACTATTATGAGATTCCCTTTTGATATTTCTTTTGACATCATTATGATACTCAATTATTTCCATGGGAAACCCTTATGTTTATGTTTGATTCATTATGTAAGATTATTCGTGTGAAAAACATATTCCTGAACATGTTATTATGGGTGTTCCCAAATATAACTCCAAATCATTGGTTAAATTTTCGTCTCCTGAGGTGTCATGTGTTATGGTATTGGCGGTTATCATTGACTCATTTTTATGTCATGTTGTATGTTCTTGTCACATTTCTATAATGCTATGATTGCATGATACCATGTTTTATATGTTATACTTACATATGTTTTTTTATGTTCCATTACTTTTTATATCATCATGTTATTTCTTCTAACCCATGAGTAATTCTTTATTCTTATGATTATTTCCTTACTGGGATTTTTAGCTCATCCATTTTTTCATGTATTCCCTAGGTTTTTCTATGTAGATATAAGGGCTAAAGGGAGTTCATATATCATTATAAAGATTAATAAAATGTTGATTTTATTTTGGTTTAAAATTTTATAATTATGTATGTAATCTTATAGATACAATAGACTTTACAATCCTTGGTTGTGTTTCATTATTAATTATACTTAAAATCACGTAAAAATGTTTGTAAAATGATAGGGTATCTATATTTGGAATTATAAGAATATCTAGTTATTTTTTGAGATTATGAATAGAAAAAATTAGTAATAACCCTAGGGATAAATCTCTCACCTTGGATTACCTATATTGGAACATAAGGAATCACATGTTTTGATATAAATTTCATGTGAAAGGTTATAATTTTATGTATACAGGTTATTTTTTATATACTTATTAGCTAAATAACTAATCCCCCTAATTATGTATTAATTTTATTAGTTAATGGATGGAAATATTAGAACTAATGGTAATAATCAATTTGATTGGAAATGTGATGGTTCATTTAATGAAATGAAAAATATGATAGGAATTGTCACTCAAACTTTATAACAGTATGTTCTCAGCTGGATCAAGTTATGAATAATGAATTCAATAATCTGGAAGTCCCTCTATCTTCTAAGAGAGAGTAAGTTTCCATCAAATGATTCATGTGACAAAGGACTCCCATGTTTAGTAGAGCTTCTGATCCCCTCATTGTGTAACAATATATTAACACCATTGATAAGATATTTTATGTACTCCGATGATCATAAGTTTATAAAGTTTTACTGGTGGTCTATCATTTTGATGGGGAAGCTGATTAGTAGTGGAAATTGATCAAGAGAACAAAATCCAAAGAGGAACTTTATTCCTTGTATTGGGAGGAATTCAAAAAAATATTTTTCAAAAAATATTTTCGTTGAACCCTCCATCTCAAGATGTAATGAGAGTTCCTCAGAGTGAAGAAAAAGGAAGATGATTATATCAATGCTAATGAGGAAAAATTCAAAAGGTTTACATGATACGCCTTCAGATTATTCATGTAAACCGAAAGAAAGGTGGATCTATTCTTTAGCGGACTAAAGCTTATTCTTTGAAAAGAATTGGAAATTCAAGAATTTGTTAGCTATAAATATATTTTCCATTGTTTCCTTAACTTTGAAATATAGATTGAAGACTCTCAGTGGTCTTGTGGTCCCAGAGATAAAAATAATAAGATATATTTTAATATGGGAAGATCACCAGATAAATCCCATGATGGAAATAAAACCCAACATCCCATGTGTTAAAATTGTGGAAATAAGCATCATGAGAATTGTCTAAAGGGAACCAATAAATTCTTAAAATGTGGAAGAATTGGGCATCAGGATAATTACTATTGAATGGATATAAAGAATCCCAACAATGTGGAATAAGAAGGGAAGGTTACGATCAACACTTAGCTTTTATTTCATTATTTCAAATATAAGGAACGTGGGTATTATAGAAACCATTTTTTTAAGCCAAGGTTTTTTGGAGTAAATCAACAACCATAACATTCAAGGAAGTAAGGGAGGACATTTGATATCACTACTATTCAGGTGGATCCCGAAAATGGTGTGGTGATAGGTATATTGGTTATTTATTCAAGAATATAAAAAATTCTATTTGATGATGGATTCATACATTATTTTATATCTTGCAAGATTAGTATAACTATTACAACTCCACCTCAAAATATGGAGGTCACGTTATCTGTGAGAATAGTAAATGGTGAAATTATTTCATCTAAAGTTTATACTTCCTCCTCAGTTAATGTTTGTGGAAAGAACCTCCTAGAAAATATTGTCTTACTTTCTTTGGTGTAGTTTGATTCTATATAGGGTATGGATTTTCTATATTTATAAAAATCCAACATCAATTATTAATAAAGTGATATCACTCTTCATATTCCAATGAATCCTCTAATTCTATACAATTGTAAGGAGGAGGATGAATATCCTTCAGAATCATTGTTTCAGTTGTGGATATTATTTGCTTATAAGAAATCATATCTAGCTCAAATTATTGAGACAAATTATCGGATCATGCTCAAATACAAGACCATTGTGAGAGACTACATTGATGTGTTCCCCAGAATAATTTCAAGTTCTTCCTCCTGACTAAGAATTTGAGTTAAAAATTGTAATTATTTCAAGGTCTCTTTCTATATCAAATACACCTTATACAATGGACACCATTGATCTGGATGAACTAATGAAAAAGTTATAGGAGAATATAGACAAGGGTTTTATATTCATGAGTTCTTCATTGTGGGGTATTCCAATCCTCTTTTCCAAAAAGAAGGATGCATCAATGCACCTCTGCATTAATTATCATAGTCTAAATAAAATCACAATAAAGAACAAGTATCCCCTTAAATGGATATATGAATTTTTTGATCAACTATGTGGGGACAAGTATTTCTCTAAGGTGTACCTTCGATTGGGATATCACAAATTAAAGGTGATGAAGGAATATATTTCCAAGACTACATTTCCAACAAGGTATAAACACTATGAGTTCATAGTGATCCCCTTCAGACTCACTAATGCTCCAGAAATATTCATGGACTTAATGAATATAGTATTTAGAGATTACCTGAACAAATTTGTGGTAGTATTTATTGATGATATTTCGATATACTCTAAGAGTATAGATGAACACGAGTATCAATTTAACACAATTATAAATACCATTAAAAGGGAGAAATAATATCTAAAGTACAATAAATATAAGTTAGAGAAGGATTAAGTATCATTTATCGGTAATGTTATCACTAGAAAAAGAATATCTTTATACCCTTCCAAATCAAAGGCATTTGAGAAGTGTTCTATGAAAACATTTGTAATAGAGATATATAGTTTTCCTGGTTTATCAGGTTATTACCTATGCTTTTTGAAGATTCAATCATGATTTTCAAACCCACTAACCAAGATAACATGGAAGGGAGTAAATTTTATATACACCAGTGAATGTGAAGACTTCTTTAAAGAGTTGAAAATGAGTCTTATCACTACACTGGTACTCACACTTCCAACAAGTGAGGAACTCTTTATGGTATAAAATGATGATTTTAAGAATGTATTAGGATATATACTGATGAGAAATGATTAATTGACATCCTATGCCTCAAGGCAGTTGAATATTTGTGAGCAAAACTATCCGACACATGATCTGGAGTTAGCGGTTGTGATCTTTACATTGAACATCTGGTAGTATTATCTATATGGGAAGAAGTGTGAAATATATTCTGATCAAAAAATTCTCAAATATCTATTCCCATAGAAGAATATTAATATCACTAGGGATGATGGTTAGAGACCATCAAGGATTGTGACAGCTCAATCCACTACCATCCTAGTAATGAAAATAAGGTGGTGGATTTTCTAAGTAGAAAGGATCATGTATCTTTATAAATGATGAGAATTGAGAATGATCCAATATTCTTATACCAATAATGGAGGGACATGGGAATCATTATAGAAGTAAAATTTTCAATCCTTTCTCAAATTATTGATCAACTATACCTTATAGAGAAAATAAAGGATGCTCAAAGAAATGATGTGGAAATTTAGAAAAAGGAGGAAGTTTTTAGAAAAGGGAAATCCCCATAATTCCAAATGGATGAAGAAGGATTTTTGTTATTTGGGTAATGACTATTTTTACCATCTTATATAGAGATAAAGAAAGATATCCCAAATTATGCACATATCTCAACCTTATATATTCACCTAGGGATAACCGAGATGTATCATGTTCCTTGAGAAAGCTATTGGTGGGACAATATGAAGAAGGAGATCTCCCAATATACATCAAAGTGCTTGGTATGTAAGAAAGTGAAGGGTGAATAGAAAAAGTATAATGGGATGATGCAACCGTTACCCATACTAACATGGAAATGGGAAATCATCACCATGAACTTTGTTAGTGGAATTCTAAATACATCCAGAGGAAACAATGCTATATGTATTTTTTTGGATCATCTTACAAAGACGGATCACTATATCTCAATTCGATAGGGATTCTCAATAGATCAACTTTCATGGATATAAATCATATAATTGGTAAGGATTAATGGAGTACCACTATCGATTTTATCTGATCAATGTTTGAGATTTACCTCCATGTTTTAAAAAAGTATTCAACATTCTCTAAACACTAAGTAGAACATCATTACGGATTATCATCCACAAAATGATGGCCAATCTAAGTGGACTATTCAAAAAAATCAATACATGTGGATATAATGTTTAATATACTTCAAGAGAGGATTGGACCAACACCAACCTCTGGTTGAGTTCTCCTACAACAATAGTTTCCACTCGAGCTTCCAAATAGCACCATTTGAATCCTTTTATGGGAAAAGATTCATAACACTAGTGTGTTGGGTTGAAGTCAGTGAATGTAAGCTACTAGGACTTGAAATGGTCAAATAAGTCATGGAAAAGGTGAAAACTATTTAGTGTTGAGTCAATAAGGTTTTCCTTATGACTTTTCCATTCCTTCTTGTTTCGAAAATCACTAACACCTTGTCTTTAAGAAAATCGCTTTTATAAGGAAAATTGCTTTCTTAAGGAAAATTGCCTTTATAAGGAAAATTTCTTTCTTAAGGAAAATCCCTTTTATAAGAAAAATTATCCTTATCATATTTTCATCCATATTTTTCTTAAGTATGAGATTCGGATTCATTTTCTAGAAATCGTTGAAACTTTGATATAAGGCATTCTGTTTTAGGATTCAGACTCTGGATAAGAACTATAAGAAAGTTTCATTCCGAATTCCGGATACGAACTCTGACTAAGTTCTATTCCAGATTCAGGATACGAATTCTGAAGAAGAATTCTCATTAAGAATTCTGATAATGAATTCTCATTACGAATTCTGATAATGAATTCTCATTACGATTTCTAACAAATAATTCTCATTACGAATTCTAATGATGAAATCTCATTACGAATTCTCATGATGAAATCTCATTACGAATCATGATGATGAATTCTCATTACGAATTCAGATGACGAATTCCCATTCCGAATTCGCATTCCGAATTCTCATTCTGAATTCACCTATTAAACAGAATCTGATTATCTTTGTCCTATACAATCTGAATTATTTCAGACTACGAAAAATATCTTTGTTAGACTCCGAACTTTTACATTGCTTACACTTCTAAAATTTGTCTACTCTTATTATTTTTCATTACACTCCGAACCTTTACTCCGAAGTTTTCATTCCGAACTTTTATGTTAATAATTAAAACGATGTCGTACATTTTGTTACACTTGTTTTGTTATAAAAAGATGTCATCTATTTTGTTATAAACTAACCGTTGTCTAAGTGACACGTGAACAGGTCCCTCCGATCTTTAAGGAAAATATGACCGTTGGAGAAGGAGCCGACCTTACCTATAAATAGGAGCTCATTTAAAAGAGCTCGTAGCTGATAGCTGATGAAAGTGTTGAAAGGTTGACTAATTTTCTTGAAGTTATTTCTAGAGAGAGAGGCTCTTATTAACTCTCAAATCTTCGTGCGACTCCGAATGTTGGTGATTACATTCGAGGGCTTCCGGGGATAGGAAGACAGAGGTGCTGACTACCTTGAAGTTCGAGGGATTCCTTGCTGAGGAAGACAAAGGTTGCCAACTACCTTGAAGTTGAGGGCTTACGGGGATAGCAAGACAGAGACTCCGATCTTCGTATCGAGGGATTACCCTGGTGTGGGTAAGACAGACTTGCTTGAAAGTATAAATCAAGGGACCTTTATCCAAGGTTTTCGGATACCCTTCTCTTTGGGTTAAAAAAATTATATCTTGTTACTTGTATTTTTACTACTTGTTTCTATTCCGCTGCATTTTGTATTATAAGGAAAGTATAACTTTCTTATACTTCCTTATTTGTACTCTGTTTCATTTAGATTCTATACACTTTAAGGTAGAATCTCATATTGTAATATTTTGTTAAGTTTCAACTTCCGGAACCATATTTCCGGAACCCTCATTCAGAATCTCTTTCCTAGTTTGCATTCGGTGTTAGAGGTGTTGTGAATTTTCTTAGTTTAACTTTGTTAAACTTAGCCTTTTTCCTTTGCTTAAAAAAATGTAGTTATTCTTAACTAACATTAAAGGTTCCAAAGGAATTTTTAAAGTATACAATTCACCCCCCCCCCCCTCTTGTATATTGAGCATCTACATCACTATTTCGATCCTACAATTAGTATCAGAGGGTGGAAACCTCTTACTCTATACCAATCCTACAATTGGTATCAGAGCAGGTCTCTGAAATACTTGTACTCACATACAAGTTTTTCTAGCTCAATTTATCACTCCGAATTTTTTTTCCTATTCCGAACTTTTCCCATTCCGAACTTTTCCCATTCCGAACATTGTTATTAAGAATCTTCACTACTAACAAGTTTGTCTGTAAAGTTATATTAAGTATGGAAGGAATTAATGTTGGTTCAATTGAAAATATAAATCCGACAAGACCACCTATCTTTGATGGTAATGACTATGAGTACTGTAGATATCGTATGAAGACTTTTGTTATCAATACTGGAGTAGAAAACCTTGTTATGCTTACTGGTGATTATAAAATTCCCGACAAGGAAGTCAAAACTTTTGCTAACCAGGAAAAGCAAGAATATCAACTAAACTATAAGGTATGCAACACTTTACTATGTTCAATGACTAGAAATATATATAGCCAAATTTCTTCTTGTGAAGCAGCTAACTGTATATGGAAGAAGTTAGAGGGTACACACTTTGGGACATATAAGGTTATTGAAACTAGAAGAGCTATGCTTAGATCTGAATATCATGGCTTCAATTTTCCTTATGGAGAACCTATCTGTAAAGTTCAACAAAGATTTATGACCATTGTTAACAGTCTAAAATCTATGGGAGAAAAAGGCTTAGATGATGAAGCTCTTTTGGACAAGATAATTGATATTATGCCCAATGAGTGGGAATCCAAGAGAACAGCTATAGATGATAACAGGAAGGTCACTCAAATTACTCTTGATGAATTATTTGGAACTCTTCTACAACATGAAACAACAATGAAGAGAGATGCTGACAACATCAAGAAGAAGAATGGAAATGGTACTATTGCTTTTACTAAAACTTCAAATCAGATGAAAGCAAAGACTCCTGAGAGAGTAACCAGATCCTAGTCTAAGAAAGTCATTTTCCAATCTGAATCTAGTGAGAGTGAAGTCTCAGAAAATGAATTAGCCAATCTTGCTCGAAGGATGAACAAGATAGCTGGACAGAGAAATTTTCAATCTAAGTATAAGAAAAAGGACAGGAAGGATAAGAAATATGGAGAAGTTACTTGTTATGAATGTAAAAGAGCTGGACATATTAGACCAGATTGCCCTATGCTTAAAAAGAAAGAAAGGAAGGAAAGACATTCAGACAGGAATAGGAAGAAGTATTATAAAGCCAAAGCTAAGAGAGTTTTGAAAGCTAATGACACCTGGAGTGCCAGTGGTAGTGACTCTTCAGATGAATCTTCTGATTATGAATCTTCAGGACAGAAGAATCTTGGTCTTATAGCCAGATTACCGATTGATAATCATTGTCTTATGGCTAAGGTACGAAATGCTGAATCTTTGACCAATGTTTCTTTAAATTCTAATGATAGTAAGTATTATGACTCTTCTGATGAATAATCATCTTCTGATGAAGAAAATACTTTACCTACTTATGAAGAAGTCTCTAGGTTTGCTGAACTTCTTGAGATTGAGAATTCCAAACTCAACAAGAAACTTTATAAGGAAAACTCTAGGAATTCTATTCTTACAAAATAGATATCAGATCTTTCTAAAGATCTTGATAGGAAAAATGCTGATTTTTAAAGTATTTCAAAAAATCTTGAGGAAGTATGTTCTGAGAAGAACAAACTTTCCAAATAATTAGAAAAAGTAATTTCTAATAAAAATGTTTTCGAGCCTAACTCTAGTTCTAAAACTAATGATTTTGAGGATAAAAACTTGGTTGTAAAACTCAAGTCCGAAATTTTTTCCTTAAAGAAGTGTTTATCAAACTTTACCCATGGTAAGGAAAATTTTGATAAGATGTATTCCCAAATACGACCTTTAAGAAATAAATCTGGATTTGGTTATACCCATGCAAAACCTATTTTTAGTAACAATTATTTTGTTCCTCAAAGTTCCCCATTCTGTACCAAGTGTCAATGTGGTGGCCAGTGGGCAAAGAATTGTTCCTTAAAAAACCCAATCTCTAGGATTTCACAAAGCTTACTTTTCTAAGAAAACGTGGGTTCCTAAAATTTTATTGTCAGGAAATCTCGGATCCAAACAAGTTTGGATTCCGAAAGTCTAATTTTCTTCTTGATTTCAGGATAATAAAGAAAGTACCAGCAACAATACATGGTACATGGATAGTGGATGTTCCCGGCACATGACTGGTAACAAAAGCTATTTTGAAAAGATTATCAAAACGAAAGGAGGAAAGGTAACTTTCAGAGATAATGCTAAGGGAGAGATTGTTGGTATTGGTAATATTGTTTTTCTTGGTAAAACCTTGATTTCAAATGTTCTTTTTGTTAAAGGACTTAAGAACAACCTCATTAGCATAAGTCAGTTATGTGATGAAGGTTACCTTGTGAATTTTAGGAATGATAAATGCTTAGTTCACAATTCCAAGGAAGAATTTATTCTCTCAGCCAATAGGCAAGAGAATGTCTACACTTTGAACCTAGAAGACCTCAGGTGCCAAGATTTACCTTTCCAAAGTGCAATGGAAGATCATTCTTGGTTATGGCATAGAAGATTAGGACACTGTAATATGAGAAACCTATGTAATCTCTCTAAGAAGAAACTAGTTAAGGATCTACCGGAGCTTATATTTGATTCTTCTAAAGTTTATGATCCTTGTCAATATGGAAAGAAACATAAATCTAGTTTTAAATCAATTGGTGAAGTCTCAACAACTGATGCATTACAGTTAGTGCACATGGATCTTTTTGGTCCAACACAAACTGGAAGTATTGGAGGCAAATACTATGTGTTTGTTCTAGTTAATGATTACACTAGATTTACCTGGGTCTATTTTCTAGAAAATAAATCTGAAGCTTTTTCTTATTTCAAAAGTTTTAGATATCAAGTTAAAAATGAGAAAAACATTCCATTGAAAACTATTCATAGTGATCATGGAGGAGAATTTCAAACTTCTGATTTTGAAACTTTTTGTAGTAAGAAAGGTATTACTCACAATTTTTCAGCACCTAGGACTCCTCAACAGAATGGTGTAGTTGAAAGAAGAAATATAATTCTTCAAGAGATAACTAGAACCATGTTGAGTGAATATTCTATTGCTAGACATTTCTGGGCTGAAGCTGTAAGTACTGCTTGTTATACTATAAATCGAGTTTTGATTAGACCTTTTCTTAATAAAACTCCTTATGAGTTATGGAATGGTAGAAAACCAAGACTTTCCTACTTCAAGGTGTTTGGTTGCAAAGTATTCATTTTGAATACTAAAGATAACTTACATAAATTCGCACCAAAGTCTGATGAAGGAATTTTCTTAGGATATTCCACAACCTCTAAGGCTTATAGAGTTTTTAATAAAAATACTTGTACTATTGAGGAAACAGTACATGTGAAATTGATGAGTCTGATCCTTTTGTTTTTAAACCATCTCAACTTACATCTTCGGATGTGTTTTCAAAAACTGATTGTCAACCTTTGATAGAAGAACCTTCTGATAAGGAAATTGTTCTAGAAGATACTTCTGAAACATTTACCCGAGAAGACTTTCTACCCTTTGTTGATGAACAGGTTTTACAAAACCCAAATCAGGTGTTTCTTAAGAATCATCCCAGTGATAGTATCATTGGTGATGTAAACCAACCTGTAAGGACTAGAAGTTCCTTAAGAAATGAAGTAGAACATCTAGTATTTCTTTCCCAATTAGAACCTAAAATCACAGATGAAGCTTTAGATGATGATGATTGGATCAAAGAAATGCAAGATGAACTAAATGAATTTGAAAGGAATAAAGTCTGAACCTTGGTTGAAAGACCTAAGGAAACTTCTGTTATTGGAGTAAAATGGGTTTTCAGAAATAAATGTGATGAAAATGGAGTCATTGTTAGAAATAAAGCTAGACTTGTTGCTAAAGGCTATAATCAGCAAGAAGGAATAGACTATGAAGAAACCTATGCTCCAGTAGCTAGACATGAATCTATCCGTATTCAACTTGCCTTTGCAGCATTCATTAATTTCAAACTTCTCCAAATGGATGTGAAATGTGCTTTTCTTAACGGTTATGTTCAAGAGGATGTTTTTGTAGAACAACCTCCTGGCTTTGAAGATACAAAACATCCTGATCATGTCTTTAGACTTACCAAAGCTTTGTATGGCCTTAAACAAGCCCCACGAGCATGGTATGATAGACTCACTGGATTTTTGCTTCAAAATAACTATGTTAAAGGAAATTCAGATCCAACCCTTTTTATAAATAAAGATAAGAAAAATGTTTTAATTGTTCAAATTTATGTTGATGACATTATATTTGGTTCAACTCAGCAATCTTTGACTGACTCTTTTGATAGTCTAATGAAATCTGAGTTTGAAATGAGTATGATGGGTGAGTTAACATTTTTCCATGGTTTTCAAATTTCTCAAAAACCAGAAGGAACCTACATATATCAAAATAAGTATATTAAAGATCTTCTGAAAAAGTATGGTTATGACAACACTAAGAGTATAAGTACTCCCATTGGTACCTCAAACTCTTTAGATCTTGATGAAGCTGGGAAACCAGTAGATCAAACATCTTTTAGAGGTATGATAGGAAGTCTACATTACTTAACAGCTAGTCGACCAGACTTAATGTTTTCAGTATTCTTATGTGCAAGATATCAATCCAATCCTAAGGAATCTCACTTAAAGGTAGTAAAAAGAATTTTTCGCTACCTTAAGGGAACCATGGATCTAGGATTATTTTATACTTCTGGAAATGATTTTGTTCTAAAAAGATTTTCTGGTGATGACTTTGGTGGATGTAGAATGGATAGAAAGAGTACATCCAGAACTTGTCATTTCTTAGGAGATTCTCTAGTGTCTTGGTCCTGAAAGAAGCAACATTCTGTAGCACTTTCCACTGCTGAAGCTGAATATGTAGTAGCTGGAAGTTGTTGTGCACAAGTTTTGTAGATGCAACACACACTCACAGACTATGGCTTGAGTTTTACTAAAACTCAAATTTTGTGTGATAACACAACTGCCATTGCCCTAAGTAAAAACCCTGCACATCACTCTAGTGCAAAACACATAGATATTAGGCATCACTTTCTTAGGGATCACACACTTAATGGAGATATTATTCTTCAGTTTATCAGAACGCAAGATCAACTTTCTGATATTTTCACAAAATCTTTACCTTATGATAGATTTGAATATATTAAACAGAAGTTAGGAATGATAACCGTAAGGTAATATTTCTTAATTAAATTTCTGTTGAAAAAATCTCCTACAGTAATAAACTCCTTTTCATAGGGGGAGTACATTTGATTGATTTTTTAACAAAGCTTTTCAAATTTTGTTTTCAAGCTTTTCGGAACAAAGATTTCCGGAATGGAACTTCCGGAACTAAATTTTTTTTTTATTGGACATTTTCGTATAGAACACTTCTAGAATGGAAGTGTTCTTATTGAAAATTTCCGGAATGAAAATTTACGTACTGGTAGTTTCATAACCAGGTTTTTGAATCGATTTTTTTTACTCATAATGTATTTTTCGTAATGTATTTTTCGTACTAAGTTCTTCGTACTGTTTTTTTCTTCTTAAGTTTGTTCTTCGTACTGAGTTTTCCGTAATGAGTTTTTCGTACTAAGTTTATTTTTCATAGTAAAAGTTTTGCGAAATCTACCATTACGAATAATCCTCCTAAGCCAATCCAAAAGGTATGATTACCTTTCTCAAGTTTTTGTAGTCATATTTTACTTGCTTGCATTTTCTTGTATTAGGTTTTCATAATATAGTTTTCTTAATTCCTTGTTTTATTAAAAACCTCAAAAAGATCGGATTCAAGCTTTCAACCGTCAGATCTGATCTCAGCTCATTCTAACCGTTAGATCAACTATGGAAGGTGAACCGTCATCTCGTTGCCTATATAAAGAGGACCCAAATTCTCGTCCCACATCGATCTCAAAGCTCTCGCGTCCCGAATCTCTTCCCCACTGTTTTAAGGCCGTTCCGAACTACAGTTGTCTCCATTCCGAACTTTCTCAGAGGATTTCAGATCCGAATGTCTGCGGAGTTAGCATCTCAAGAAATGTCATCCACTAAGCCTATTTCGCAATGGTTAGTTTACATAGAAAGGTTAGTCCATCCGGTTTTCTTCAGCAACTATGATTCTACCATTTCAAAGAATATTAAGTTGAATGGCTGGGAAGATGTTGCGGTGTCAAAAACCGGGAACCAAGATGAAGTATTTTCAGACTTACTTGTCAGGTTTTATGAGTCAGTTTCTTTCTTCAAGGAAGATAATAGGGAGAAGTTCTCTTTTAAGTCTTATGGAAAGACTTACAAGCTTTCTCACACCTAGGCTGCAAGCTTGGTAGGGATATCTTATGAAGGAGAAGCCGAGTTTATTTCACATGTGTTGCCAGACTCTAAGGGTAGCTTCGATAAGGAAAAAGCCTTAGAAACTCTCGGACTGGCTGATGACAAGGCTCCGAAGATTGCAAGTCTATCTACAAATTTCCGGATTCTGGAGTTATGGGTGCAAGGACTTATCATACCGAGGAAAGGTGATAAAGATAGCTTGAAAAAAAGTGAGATCTATATCTTAGATTTCCTGATAAATCTAAGGAAGTTCAACTTGATGAAGCATATTTTTCTTACTATTGAAAATTTGAAGAAGGGGAATCTGAGAGCTCAGATTATTATGTATCCATCAATCCTCTCCAAATTAATTGTTCGGTGCCTTGAGTCTTTCAAGGAGGCTTGCAAATCTAAGCCAAGAGTTTGCAAGATCATGTTGGTCAGCGATGGTACTCTGAAAAGGATGGATGTGGCTTTCAACAAGGAAACTGGTGAATTCTTCGATTTGCCAAATCAAGAAGAAACGGCTCCGAAAGCTGCTGAACCGGAATCATCTAAGCCAATAAGGAAGAGAAAGCTGAAAGAAGTGGAAGTACAAGTAGAGAATCCTAAGTCTAAGGAAGTCCATTCCGCACCTCCAAAGCCTAAGAAGAAGAAAGCCTATCCTGATGAGGTTGTTATGAAGTGGAGAGCAGATAAAGAAAAAAGAAAAGAAGGGGATCCGCAGTTCGGATTGGACCCTGCGGAGGCTAAGGCCTTGAAAGAGAAAACTGCTGATGAGCTTGAAAAACAAGCAAAGCAAAAGAATCTAAAGAATAAGATGTCTGAGGCTGAGGTAGCTCAGGCTTTGTTAAAATTCAATGAAATGGTTTCAGCAACTATTCCAGTTCCGAGATCTTTCTCCTTGGAATCTCTACCTGAGACTCCAGGAAGAAATTTTGTTGCTCCGGAAGAAGCTGTTGCTAAGAATACTGAGGAAGTAGAGCAAGTTGAGCAAGTGGAACAAGTAGAAGAGGGTGCTGAAGGAAGTGGTGAAACCGGAGATGTGCTGAAACAAGTAGATGATTACAAAGGAACACCTTCATAACACTTATCACTCCGGACTTCAGAAGCTGAATATTCGAAGCAAGTTACTCCAGCAATGGAAGAAGAGAAAGGAGAAGAAGAAGTTTCCTATCATGGAGAAGAAGAACAACTTTTACATGATATCTCTCAGATGAAAAACGTAGAGAATGGTATTCAGGAAGTTACTGATGAGGAAGATAATGTTGTTCATGTTTCTGATAGTGAGAAGAGAACTCCGGAATAGGATTCAATTCTGAAAAAAGACAAGGGAAAGCAAATTCTTGATGATACTACGAGCTCAGAAGTAAGGAAGAGAAAGGATGTTGGTAGATCTTCAAAGAGAAATATTGAACTTGTTGAAGAAGAAATTTCTCCTAGCAAAGTTTCGGATTCGGAGTCATCCTCGTTGGGGCATGACTTTGTTGTTCAGTCCTTAAAGAAGTTGGTGGGAACCATTCCGACCTTCTCTAGTATTGACTCAAGATTCTAGATGCTCCAACATGTGTTGAATCAGAAAACCGACTCCGTATCTATGGTTATGGATAAGTGCGTTGAGATTGAGGCTCAGTTCAAAACCTTCTTTGTTGGTTACGAAGCTCATAAATGATCTTTCAAAAGGATGACAAGCTGGTCGAAGATGACTGTGGAAGAGATGAGGTTGCTTGATGAGTTTCAAGATAATGTTAAAGATGCCTTTGAGACCGAGGACAAGAAGTTAAATGAGCTGACATCCACCTTTGAAGAAAAGCTGACTGAAGAAAAGAACTTCCGGATCCAAGAAGTCAGGGATCTGAATGGGAAACTGAATTCTGTTTCTCAGAATTGGAAATTTGAAAGGGATCATCGAATCGATTTTGAAAAAGGATGAAGGCTCAGGACGAAAAGATCAAAGCTCAGGAAGAAAAGCTGAAAGCCCAGGAAGAAAAAATTGAAGCTCAATCCGCAAGAATAGTTGCCTTAGAGAAGCAAGCTGAAGAAGATCATAAAGACCTAAAGAAGATCAAGACTATTCTAAAGGGGATCATGTCAAAGGAGAAATATCCGAAAAAACAAATCTGATCTTTTTGTTGTATTCTTTTTGTTACTGACATTCCAAATCTAATGAAAATTGTGTATCTTGTTTCCATTGTTGTCATTACTAATCTTTCAGGTACTTTGTTATTTTTTTCCATTCCCTCCAATTCTTTTTGAAAATCACAAAGGGGGAGAAGGAAAAGATCCTTAAGAAAAAGAGGAACTCTAATAAGAGTTTATCAAAGGGGGATAAAGAAAAAATACCCAAGAAAAAAGAACTCTAATAAGAGTTTGTTTAAGGGGGAGTTTTTCTTAAAGAAGACCTTCTTATGAAATATCACTCTGGAAATATGAATACGATCCTTAAAGTTTCAAAGCCTAAGGGGGAGTTAGTCGTATTCATCTATATCCTTAAAACAAGGGAGATAAGCATTAATATGTTTCTTTCTTCTTAGAATTTTTTTTCGTAAGGATGTTTGTGCTTTCCAAAAAGGGGGAGATTGTTGATTCAATAAGGTTTTCCTTATGACTTTTCCATTCCTTCTTGATTTGAAAATCACAAACACCTTATCTTTAAGAAAACCTCTTTTATAAGGAAAATTTCTTTCTTAAGGAAAATTTCCTTTATAAGGAAAATTTTTTTCTTGAGGAAAATCGCTTTTATAAGAAAAATTATCCTTATCATATTTTCATCCATATTTTTCTTAAGTATGAGATTCGGATTCATTTTCTCGAAATCGTTGAAACTTTGATATAAGGCATTATGTTTTAGGATTCAGATTCTGGATAAGAACTAAAAGAAAGTTTCATTCCGAATTCCGGATATGAACTCTGACTAAGTTCTATTCCAGATTCCGGATACAAATTCTGAAGAAAATTTCTCATTACTAATTCTGATAATGAATTCTCATTACGAATTCTGATAATGAATTCTCATTACGATTTCTAACAAAGAATTCTCATTACGAATTCTAATGATGAAATCTCATTACGAATTCTAATGATGAAATCTCATTACAAATCTTGATGATGAATTCTCATTACGAATTCAGATGACGAATTCCCATTCCGAATTCGCATTCCGAATTCTCATTCCGAATTCCCCTATTAAACAGAATCTGATTATCTTTGTCCTATACAATCTGAATTATTTCAGACTCCAAAAAATATCTTTGTTAGACTCCGAACTTTTACATTGCTTACACTTCTAAAATTTGTCCACTCTTATTATTTTTCATTACACTCCGAACCTTTACTTCGAAGTTTTCATTCCGAACTTTTATATTAAGAATTAAAACGATTTCATACATTCTGTTACACTTGTTTTGTTATAAAATGATGTCATCTATTTTTTTATAAACTAACGGTTGTCTAAGTGACACGTGTACAGGTCCCTCCGATCTTTAAGGAAAATATGACCGTCGGAGAAGGAGCCGACCTTACCTATAAATAGAAGCTCATTTAAAAGAGCTCGTAGCTGATAGCTGATGAAAGTGCTGAAAGGCTGACTAATTTGCTTGAAGTGATTTGTAGAGAGAGAGGCTCTTATTAACTCTCAAAGCTTCGTGCGACTCTGAATGTTGGTGATTACATTCGAGGGCTTCCGGGGATAGGAAGACAGATGTGCCGACTACCTTGAAGTTCGAGGGCTTCCTTGCTGAGGAAGATAGAGGTTGCCAACTACCTTGAAGTTGAGGGCTTGCGGGGATAGCAAGACAGAGACTCTGATCTTCATATCGAGGTCTTACCCTGGTGTGGGTAAGACAGACTTGCTTGAAAGTATAAATCAAGGGACCTTTATCCAAGGTTGTTGGATACCCTTCTCTTTGGGTTAAAAGAATTATATCTTGTTACTTGTAGTTTTACTACTTGTTTCTATTCCGCTGCATTTTGTATTATAAGGAAAGTATAACTTTCTTATACTTCCTTATTTGTACTCTGTTTCATTTAGATTCTATACGCTTTAAGGTAGAATCTCATATTGTAATATTTTGTTAAGTTTCAACTTCCGGAACCATATTTCTGGAACCCTCATTTGGAATCTCTTTCCAAGTTTGCATTCGGTGTTAGAGGTGTTGTGAATTTGCTTAGTTTAACTTTGTTAAACTTAGCCTTTTTCCTTTGCTTAAGGAAAATGTAGTTATTCTTAACTAACTTTAAAGGTTCCAAAGGAATATTTAAAGTATACAATTCACCCCCCCCCCCCCCCTCTTTTATATTGAGCATCTACATCACTATTTCGATCCTACATTTAGCATCACATCAACGTGGCCCAAAGTCAATAGAATAACTATGCTATCAATTTTCGATGGGAACAAAAGTTTAAGGCTGGAGACATGGTATTCCTCCACATATTTCCATGGAATAGGATCATGATATTTGGGAAGAAAGGAAAGCTAAGTTCTATGTAAATCATCTTATTTGATATTATTGATTGTGTTAGATTGGTGGCCTATCAACTAAAACTTCTACCATCTATGTATCAAGTACATGATGTGTTCTATGTATCCCTCTTAAGGAAGTGCATGCCAGATCCCTCACATGTACTGAATATAGAGGTGGTATAGTTGGAAAATTATCTCCATTATGAGGAGAAGTTAGTGAATATATTGGATTTTAGGGATAAATATCTACAAAATAATACAACTCACCTGGTCAAAGTACTAGGGAATAACTGTAAGTATAAAGAGGAAACATGGAAATTGGAGTAAGCAATGAAGGAGAAGTACCCTCACCTATTTTCCCATTAGATTGTAAAATAAAATTTCAAGAGGTAAATTTCTTAGGAGGGATAATATAATGACCGAAAATTATATCAGGAAATTTACATTATTATACTTTACTATAAGTCGCAAAAAATCAATTAGAGAACATAATACAAACACTAATGGAAAAATTACTTATACCAACGGTTTAGAACTATTGGTATAGGTCCCCAAACAATTGGTATAGTCTATACCAAAAGTTTGGGAAGCCGTTGGGTGATTTGGGATGGGGATAGACCAATCCCAAAATTTTGGAAAAACCCATTAGGAAATACTTATCCCAACGGTTTGAAAACCATTGGTATAGGTCTATACCAATGGTTTTGAAAAATATTGGGATAGGTCATTCCCAACGACATTCCCAAAACCGTTAGGATAGGTATAATTAAAAAACGTTACAGCAGAGGTTTGAACCCACTACCTCTCAGTTACATATCAAAGACTTTACCACTAACCTACAAGTACCTTTGTGAATATATTTGGATATATATATTTATTTATTTATTTATTTATTTATATCTAATTTATATATTGATTTATTTGATGATATTATAAAAATGAATTCATAAAAATAAGGATACTTATCCAAATGTCTCTCAAAACCATTTGGATAAGCCTATCCCAATAGTTTTGAGAAGGGTTGGGATAGGTACCCACCCTTTACCAATAGTTTTCCAAAACCATTGGCAAAAGTGGTATCAAAATGGGATTTTCCCAATGGTTTGGTAAAATTGTTGGGAAAAGTGGTATCAAAGTGGGCTTTTCCCAATGGTTTAGAAAACACATTGGGAAAACCATACCCTTATCCAATAGTTTTGACAAACTATTGGAAAAATTTGTCTTAAAGTGGGCTTTCCCAACAGTCATACCCTTTCCCAATGGTTTTTCCAAATTGTTGGGAAAAGTGGTCTCAAAGTGGGATTTTCACAATGGTTTGATAAAACTATTGGGAAATCCATACCCTTTCCCAAAGTTTTTCCAAACTGTTGGGAAAATTGGTCTCAAAGTGGGTTTTTCCCAGCAGTTAGAAAAAACCATTAGGAAAAGTGGTCTAAAGCGGGCTTTTCCCAATAGTTTGAAAAAACTATTGGGAAATGGGACTTATACCAACGATTTTTGAAAAAATTTGGTATATATGCATTGTTATAGGTATAATTTCCAATAGTGAAACTTTATAAATAAATAATGAATGACATAAGAGGTATTTATAGAAATTAAGAAATATAAATCAATGGAATAGTAACCTGGCCATTGGAATAGTAATATGACCCTTATGAATAGTAATCCAGCCAATAGAATAGTAACCTAACTTATGAAGGTATAAATAAAATTTTTTTATATTACAAATAAAAATATTATATATTTATATTTTTTAATAAGTAAACCAATGTTTTAGAAATGATAAATTAAGTGTTGATATTTTTATATGTTATAAATATTTAATTACAATTTTATAATTAGTATAATGATTAAAAATAGAATATATTTTTATAAAATGTATTCATAAATTAATATTTTATTGTCTTGTTATTATAATATAATTTTATAAGAACTTAAGTAATTTTTCATCGTGTCATAAAGTCAGTTGTAATTTTAAAATCAGTATTTTTTAATAAATAATTATTTTAATTAAAACTTAAATTTCTCATATTTAGAAAACAAATTCATAAAATGGATTTTATTTTTGGATTCTACACATCTAAAAATCATTAGGGTATTTTTTTTTTATTTTTCGAAAGAATATGAATTTTAAGTGAATGGTGAAATATGGAAATTTATAGTATAAGAAAGATAAATGAATTATTGAGTCATAGTTGATGTATGGATAATGTAAGCTCATAATATTAAACTTTACTTCATTATTTTAATATATCTAGTGATAAGAATAAAACTATTGATAGTCTTGATCCAAAATAATAAAATAATGAATAAAATAATCAAAAAAACACCCCTCTCCTCTATTATAAATACTACCCCTCACCACCCTTCTCCTCAAACCTCAATAGCCTTTAATATTTTCCAAATTCTTATCAATACTCCTCCAAATTCTCTCTCTCACTTCAAAGATATTTTTTCCTCAACAAAATATTAAACCCAATTCCCCTAATGAGGTTCTCAAGGAGAGGAATTAAAGAGGTAAAAACCTCTTTCTTTTTCTTTTAATTTCTTTTCAATTTGATTTATTTTCTTATGATATCCTCAAATAACGTTATGATAATTAAATGTTAACTATATTATCTTTTATATACTATAATTTTACTATGTTAATGGAAGACCTCGTCATAATATATCTCCCCCTATAGTTTTATTCTAAAAATGAAGATATCGTCCATGAGGTGTCGATTTACCGCCATTGTTGATGACATGTTTAAAATTTTCAATTATGCAGTAAATTCTTATCATAAAACCATTTTTATGGTTAAAAAATTATAATATATTTATTAATAACTATTTTATTTTTATTAATTATTATATATACATGATATTAATTAATAAAACAAAACTAGTTCGTGATGATCAAAAAATTCCAAATTAATCTAAAGGGTTACCATTAACATTATATCTAATAAACCATAATAAAATATTTATAAAAAGTATATATAAGACAAAATAATGTAATATTTGTTCATTAATAACATATAATTTAAATTATAGATAATTATTCTCATTTTACATGATTGTTTCTTACACATATGCAAGTGAATCGATCACGAAAACCAAGGAAACGAACACTCTTGAATGATAAAGTTATATATTATAACTCATAAAGAGGAAATAAATGAATATAATATAATTATAATAAATAATATTAATCTATAAAAGTATTTTAATTAATTAATTAGTGGATTTAATTTGATTATTTAGTACATTAAGTTCAAGTGTAAGACACATTTGTAGATAAGGTATGGGATTCTTTCCAAACCTCCATTTTCCTTCGGATTACTCTTTCTATCTCTATACCCTAATTTAATTCTTATTTTTTTATATAATTATTCTATATTATATTTATATGTTCCAAAATCATGTATCTATATTAGCTTATCCTTCTTTTATAGGAGAATACATTTTTTAAAAAGGTACTCTTCCTAATTCTTCCAAATAAGAAAGCTCAATTATAGGGAACTTCTTGATTTCTTTACCTTTTTAAAGTTCTCTTTATAATATTTTTTAATCCACCATTATTTTTATAAAATAAATCATTTTCTCCTAAAAAATATATTGGTTCATTCCTAGGCTTATACAAACAATTATGTCTTTTCCTTTTAAAACAATCATTATTATTTTACTTAAACCACACTAAAATATTCTATTTATAAATTTTATTTAACATTATTATTACATGTTTTCACTTCAATTTTAAATTATTTATCATAATCTATCCCTATTTTTCCTTATAAATGTCCTTGTATTTCTTAAATCCTTTCTTTTATAGACACCATTATGATATTCCCTTTTTTGACTTTTTACATGATTATGGTACCCAATTCTTTCCATGGGTAACAATTATATTTATGTTTGATTTCTTTTGTAAAATTATTTATGTGGCATACATATTCATGAAAATGTTATTATTTTTTCACCCATATATATCTCTAATTCATTGGGTAATGTTTTTTCTCGTGATACGTCATGTGTAGTGGTCTTGGCAGTTAGCCTTGACAATGCTTATGTCATGTTGTATGTTGTTGCCAAATTTCAATGATTCCATTAATAAATGATCTCATGTTCTATATTTTATTCTTCTATATTTTTTTTATGTTAAATTCCTTTTTATGTCATCATTTTATTTCTTCTAACTCATGTTCTATACTTTATTCCTACGATATTCTCTTTCTCAGATTTTTAGCTCATCCATTTTGTTCATGTATTACCCATGTTAACCTATGCAGATATAATGTCTCAAAGTGAGTTATGAACTCATTATAAATATTAAATAAAATATTTTTTATTTTTGTTTCATTTTTTCTAATTATGTACATAATATTACAAAGACACTAAACTTTACAATCCTTGATTTTCTTTCATGGTAAATTATGCTTAAAACCATGTAAAAATATATATATAAAGCTAGGGTTTCTAAAGTTATTGTGTATATTAATGATATAATTCTTATGGGGATAAATAAAAAGTTTGAAAATAATTTTATTAGGAAATTAATAAGAATATTTAAATGTCAATATTGGTATAATTAACATTCTTTCTTGGATTACAAGTTTAAAAAATAAAAAATTACATATTCTTATCTCACGAAAAGTTTTCCAGGGAAATATTAAAAAAATTTGGAATGGAATCTTCCAAATTGGTTTATACTCTTATTTAAATTTTGATAAAGATGAGTGAAGATTGATCCAGAGAAACGGTGAATCAAAAATATTTTCAAAAGTAGATAAGAAGTTTTCATTATCTCACAGCCTCAATACCTGATATTGTTAATGTTGTAACCATACATTCCATCTATCAATGTAATCCAAAAAAATATAATATGTTGTTATAAAATATAATTCTAGGATTTTTTAAAGGAACACAATCACAAGGGATGTTATACAAAATAAATTTTGAGATTAATTTTCATGGTTATACAGATTCAAATTAGGATAGAGATTGTAATGATTGAAAATCAACTTTTGGACACACATTTTTCTTAGGGGAATATTGTGTGAGTTTTCATTGTAACAAAAACAATGTTTGGTAACGTTGAGAATAGTAGAATCATAATATATTTTAGCTACTCAGGTTTATAATCAAATTTTTCATATGAAAGTTCAGCTGGAAGACTTGAAAGTAGAATTTTATTAACCATTGAAGATTTTTTTTGATAATCAGAGTGTAATTTATCTTTCAAAAAATCATTTTCACCATTTAATATCAATAAACATTGATATAATGTTTCACGTTATAAAATAAAAATTTAATTTTGGTGATGTTTGCTGGAATATATCTCAACAATGTATCAAATTGCTGATATCTTCAGAAAATATATACTGAAAGAGAGGTGTGTGGAATTAAGGCTGCAACATCATGTTCAGCCTCCTCCAATTATATCCTAAAACTCTTAATGAAGTGCCCTCATAATTATTTGGAGTATGTTCACAAAGGGTTAGAATATGTAAACATTATCCTCTAATGGAAAGGGAAGTACTTTTCTTTTTTAATGAATCTAAAGTTATGGTTATCAGAAAATGGGGGAGAGAAAATGATAAGTGAGTGTGAAATATAAAATAAGGAGAATTTATCTAAACATGGCCACAATATTTTCTTTTCATTGAGTGATTTAATTCCTTTAAAAATATTACTTTATCTTGTAGTGTCGTTCTTGGAAACACTCTTTTGAAAAAGTATTCTTTTGGTAAAAGCCGAAAAATATATGTTGTGAAGAAATATTGTTGGTTAAAAATTGGTGAGATAAGAAATTTATTAACAAGGTTTGTCAACAAACCCAAAGGGGGAGATTTAATATCCTTTTGGTGTTTTGTTGGTTACGTGTTTTTTATTTTTTGACTACTAACCTTTTGTGAAAGTATATATTTTTTTAATTTTTAGGATTATACCTAGTTCATCTATATGTGTTTCTCTATAAATGTAAAAAGATACAGAAAGTTTGAACCAAAACACAAATGGGTATAAAAGTATTGAAAGTTCTTTTTTGGATTCATGTTATCAAACTGAGATAAACGGAATGCTAAATTTATTTTAAAGATAGGTACATAGGGTTTTGTAAAGTAAATGATCGGACACACCATCCATCTCAAATCTATCGGTGTAATTTTCAGGAAAAATTAGACACATTTTTTCTTAAAAAGTACGGAGAAGATACGAAAGAAAGATAGAGTGTTTATGAAGCCTGAAAATCCTTATTTAAAAAAGGGGTAGAATATGTGCTACCAATTGTGTTGAGTTTCGATTGTAAATAAAGGAGGTTTTTAGAGTAAGGGAAGTCAAAATAATTTCCTATGTTAATAATATGATTCTTTTCTGGTCTGGGAGTTATAAAAATCATGATAAATTATCATAATAAATGATTTTTATGAATTGAGAATATTTAACGTATCTAAATAGTTTGTATCGGTTTCAAAAACCTGGACACCTAAAATCAAATCGAGATGTACTAGACACAAAATTATTTAGTAGTTTGTCTTAGTACAACTGATAACATTTGAAGTGTGTCTGAGTGAATTTTCCATCAGATATAGAAAATCCATGTAACCCGAGTTGTTGATATATATCCATCAAAAAGAGATGAGTTATTAAATTATAAAGATTCTAAAAGTTCTATGATTACTTGATAAAAATAAAAACATTGAGTTCAATTTTTAAACTAAAATATCATATGAATGTTTCACACTGATAAATCTTTCGATGTTATGGTTTAAGAAATATAATTGGTCTAAGAAATTGTATGAAAATTTTATTGTAATGAGCTGATGAAGTTCCATCATTATTATCTGAGGAACGTTTATCATAATGAGCTGAGGAGGTTCCATTAGAATGAAGAAAGGATAGAAGGTCTGATAAGGCTAATTTTGGAGAATACTCAAGAAGAATATAGAAGGTTTATGAAGAGTTGAGGTGGTCAAACATGAAATTAAAATATGCATAGATTTTAGGTGTTTTGAATTTGATTAATAAGGAAAAGTTTTTTAGTTTCTCTCCTTTTATATTTTGTGGTACCTTTAAATAGATTCACAATACATTTATACTTTTCAACCTTTTATGTGAGCAGAAAAGGTAGAGCAGTATAGACTTTCTATCAAAGTTATCTTTTCAAACTGAGACCTCATTAGAAAGTTATACATCTAAAACAGTTTTTTACCAAACTGAGGAAGATCAGACTGGGAATTTGAGAAAAGTTTGAGTAATGCATATTGAGAATGGGTTCTTCAGACTGAATCCATCGGAATGAGTCCATCGAACCTAGCCCTATCGGACTAAGAGAATCAGACCTATCCACATCGAACTAAGTATCCGGATAGGGAATTTATGGAGTAGTTTGAAAAATGTATTTATTATTATTTTGTCTTTATTTTTTGTATTAAAATTTTGTTAACTAACAAAAGTAAATATAATCATTTCTATCAGGATATAGAAGGTGTCTAATTGGGTTAGCACAAGTTCTATTCAGTTCTTTCTAATAGTGAATTTTTATAAACCCACAGTAGTGGCTATGTCAAGAATGTAGGTTCTCACACGAATGTGGAACCTTGTAAATCACATTTTTTTTACTTTATTTCATACTTTTTCTTATATGATTATTTACTATAAGGTTATAAGTTAAAAAACTTTATTAGGTTGTATGGATTATGTTTGTAAAAGTGTTGAAACATATAAAAGTATAAAACTGATTCACCCCCCCCCCCCAATTTTTATTCAATCGCTTGGAATGTTAATAAAATATCATTGTATAGAGGATACTGGATTTATTTTTTTATCATGGTTGAAAATGTTTTAAGGATGTGGAAAATGATAAAACTGAAACACTTGATTAAAAATGATACCTTTTATTCAGATAATATCCTTTGATTAACACCTTAATCCATCTAAGGTGGGTTTAATTCCAAAAATAATGAATATAGAATGAGGGTATAGATTCTAAGAAGGTATTTGGGAAGATATTAGCCAATAAAATGGGTTTTTATATATAAAGAAATGAGAAGTTGAAATTCTCTTTTATATGAGAGGAGAGGGGAACTCTTGGAAATTCCCAAAATATTAAATTAATATATAATAATTTTCAATTAAAAATGTATCAAAAGTTGTTTTTTTCAAAATAAGAATATCTTGGGTCGAAATACCCTTATCTAATAAAATTTACATAAATTTTTTACTATAATTCTACCCTTATCTTTTGGTTTTAAACCTTATTTAATACAATTAATTCCTACCATGAAAACATGGATTATTACACTTTTAGGGTTAATATAGTTAATATAAAATTTAAAAAGACCCATAAATGGATAATTTATCAAATTTTTAATCATTATCACAATCATGTGGAGAAATTTAAGTGCTTTAGTAATGTTATATAATTTAATACAATATTATTTAGTAAAAATATTCATAATGTTAATTTTAAATAATATTCATTACATTGACATTAAAAATATCAAGATGAAACTTATAATTAGAAAAAACTATTTTATTGCATACGTAAAATGTAAATTTTGTATAAACAATTCTTTGATCATATTAATTATCTCATATTATATTTACAGTAATATTTTTAATAATTATTATTTCATATTTCAATTAAATAAATAATTTCACTAGTAGAGTTGTGTATGAATTTAATGTAGTTATTTATTCACTAAATATTAAAAATAAATATCCATTTAGAAGAAAAATATATTAAATTTTAAAATAATATTTATATTCAAACATATATTTTTGATAAGACCGTATTAAAAATATTATACACATTAAAAACAAGAGTTTGACATTTGGATTTTTCTCTAAATAAAATATTATAAAGTTCAAAATCTAATTCAAGTGTCCATAAATGGTCATATATCTGAAACTTTAAAGATTATAGATGAATATTTCTCATAAAATATAATAGTTTGAAAGTTTTAGTATCAGTTTCTTGTTCTAATCAATTTATTTTTACCCTTAAATTACATGATTTTCCCTTTGCCATGGTAACAAAAATTACTAAGGTTATTATTCATATTATCCAAAAACAAGAGTGACCTATTTATTAAATTTGAACTAACTTATTAAATATATGTAATAAATTGTTTAAATTAAAAAAATAGGAGTTTTATAATTTAATTTAAAATTAAATATGCAAGATACAAGGAAAATAGTTTTTCAAAAAATGACCTTTTTTAACATAACAAATCTTTATACTAAATTAAAGTATAAAATACATTTGAAAACTCATAATTAGATTATTTTAAATTATAAAAAAAATTATTTTAAAAATATTATTTTATTTTTTAAATACTTGAAAAGAATATACAATTTTCAATAAAAAATGATATTTTCACTATTCATTGAAAAACCTAACTTTTCAGAAAATTCTCAAAATTTCACCATAAGATAATTATGAAATTATAATTTAAAAATAATAATTATTTAATTAAATAAAATTTACAAAAGTTCTATAATTTTCTCTCACAAAATAAATAAAAAAATTCGGGTAGAAAATTTATTTAAAGATTAAAATGACTTTACAGAAATGAAGTGCATAATTTTCTAAGCATTAATTAATACATTATTAATGTGTAGTACTGTTTTATATTTAATAATTTATATAATATAGTTTATTAACTCTAATTTAATGTCTAGGTTATAAATTTCATATAATAATAATATTTAGTTGTTCATTTAAGCTCGGTGTTGAGTATCTTATTGAACATAATGTTTCCTTTTAAAAATATCAGGATATTAGAATAATGATCATTAAAATTGGATTTGGGGTCCTTTAAAGGAGTGGATTTGTTTCCACATCACTTACTAGAAACACCCCAAAAACATTTCAAATTACCCAAGTGTCTATATGTATGGATGGTCTTTTGTGCTTCCATACATGATGACAACTTATAACCTGACATCCAACATTGATGGAACACCAAAATTTTACTCCTATATGATTCTAGTGATATGAAACATGAATTACGATTCATACCTCTTCCAAATAGGAAAGAAATATATTTTATCCCTTTACCCAATATATAACCACTACCAATACTCCAAGGGATGGTAGAAACAACAACCACCTTTGACACTCCAGTTAATCTGGGTTCAGCCCGAATTTCTTGTTTCACTGCTTCTTCTTATATTTTGGGGAACAAATAAATTATAAGAAATTGTTTTGGTAGGAGACTCTATTAAATGAATTTAGAATTTAAGGAATCATATCCTCTCTTTTATGATAGGTAAAATACCATATCATCACAACTCTTATCATATTCCATAACAATTAAATCACCTATATCAAGACGATACAACACCATTTCCTTTAGTACCTTCATAGTTTCAAGGAAATACCACTAGATGAAGATATTATTAATGATTTCCCACAAACGACCTCATGGTTATTTGTACTGAAAGATATACTTCCACTGATTTTTTAGACCTTTCGGTTTAAAATTTGAAAACATGGTCTTACAAGACAATGGAATCTTAAGCCGAATGAAAAACCCCTTGATTATTCACAAACATTCTTCAGATTTCCTTATATTAAAACCTTATGATAAATTCTTGATACTGAGGACCATTAAGATACGTGTCTGGGATAGACAAACTATAAAATTGAGTTGAGTCTCGATGAAAAAAAGACAACGAGTTAAAGAGCCACCTGTAAATATAAAACCTTAGCCTTAAACATTACTTAATCTTTAGTTAAGTTGATAATTCGACATTATTTTTCATTAAGTATATTTTCAGGTTTAGAGATTTAGAGAATTGGGCCTTAACTCATAAATAAAAACTTAAATAATACAAGTAGACACTTCTACTCACTATCCATTTTTTATGAAATGGAAACATAAAAAAGAAACATGGTTTCTTTTCCTAGAATAACTTTTCCTTGATCCCATACATGACTCTATTCTCCATTAAGTCTTGTGAAAAACATTTCAAAACATGGTATAAGAATAAAAAATATCAGTAAGGAATATAAAATAAGGAATAAAACTGCTAGTCCATGAATATTTAAAACCCATGGAAACATTTTCAAAAAATCAAACTTTTCACCCATAAAACATAAACTACTTATCATACATCATGTAATCATAAGATTCCTAAAAAACATCATAGAAATCATAAAACCTAAAGTTAACTTGTGTTATCCATACCATACTTACATTATAGCTTTCACAACTACATAGGGAGTAACCTTCCTGGTTACGTTTAGAATACCGATCACAGTATATTCCCTAAATATCTTAGGAGAATCCTTAAAGTTTATCTCAGTAATGTTAACCAATTCATTGGAGAGATATCACGGGTTTAATTTCCCTCGGTTTATAATTTAACCACCCATATACATAATCAATTCCCAATAACCATAACATAATCATAAAACATAAAACCATTTAAAAGTAAAAATAACATTTCCAAATTTTCATTCACAAGATATCATTTCATTATATTTACATAATCAATCCAGTTTCAAAAACACATTTAAAACATTTAAAATATATATTTTTGAGTCATAGTATCCCATAACGCTTTGAAAATTTTAAAGGAACTAATATTTGGAAACATTAATGTTCTTATAAATAAATCCTTAAACCCATTTGGAAAACAAAAACATTATTGAGAAATATTTATAAGAATAAATCTTAAAAACATTTAGAATGATGTTTTAGTTGAAGAGTCCCTTACCACTTGAGTTAATACTTAGAAAAAAAATAATTAAATAATAGCATTAAAAAAACTTATAATATCATGATAATAATGAGATTTATGATATAATATGTCAAAGGGTATTATATACACCATATAAAAGTGAATTGGTGAATAACAAAAAATAATTTTCAATGGAATGTAAATTGAGACGAAATACCTTACAAAGATCATATAATTAGATTAAAGATAAATAAATGTCATAAATATGTGTGAAAAATATAAATACACCAAATATAAGTAGATATTAAGTGTAAAACAATCATATATCATTCACACATATTCTTGTAAAAAAACTCATGATGTGGATATTTTACTCAGGGAAATGATATTGAGTTATGATTTCCCTTATAAAGATCGTATAAATGACGTAAGAATTTATCAATGGGGAGATTATGTATAGAAATTGTATATCCGCACAATGTGAATTAAAAAATTACAACATAAATAACTAAATAGTGATTCCACACACAATCTTGGAATAATATAATCTACTATTTATGCATAAAACCCAATGAGTGTAAATTGAGATAAGAAATTTCCTTACAAAATTTGAGCAGACTAATAGTATCACTTAAAAATTCATAGAATTAGTATATTGAGATAAAAGTGTTTATATAATCATTTTAAAATAATATTTATTGTAATGGGTATATGTAATGAAAAATCCTAACAAAATAAAATCGAATTTTAGAAAACATAACATTAAAGGAGTGCTTGAAAAGAGAAGGGTGGTATATTCCCTTAAAAATATCATTTTATTAATAAAATAGATGTATTGTGTGTATTAACAATAAATCCCCATAAATAAATAATAAATACAAGATAATATATCAAAATTAGTTTCTCACATAATCATATCATGACATAATCAATAAGTACAAGATCAACCCAAAGAATGGAAATTGGGTTAAGAAGTTCCCTTTCCTCATTTCCGATTTGTATCTTTCATTATTTATATTCCTAGATAATAAAATTAGGTTAATTTATATTTGACTAAAAATATTTTTATATTTTATTATTTTTTTCATATCACTTATTACTGTGTTATAACAATTAGTTAATTATTTGAGTTCATATCAAATGTTTTGTCAATGTTTGGTACTTGAGTCAAAAATGAACTTGTATGGATTAGAATTGTCTATGTGGTTATAATTACATCATATGAAAAATTATATTCATGATTTAAATATCATATATATCTAGTATATATTTATTTATAACATTCCATAATATTTTGAGATAAGAAATGATGTGTAACATTCGTGGAGATGGTAGGTCGTACGTACGCATGAACGCTACTTTCATTTCATTGTCATATTAAAAGAATAAAAAAATGATAAATAGGTATATTATAATTACATTATAATATCTATGTTATATATGATACATAATTTCATTAAATAAATCTTTTATACATTCCATGTATGGCATGAATGAGTCATATGACTTTAAGGGGTGGTAGTCCACACTTCCTCAAATGAAATTATTGTACTTACACATTATGGAAAGCATAAATTTATTTTGTAAATAAAAATTACATAATCATAGAGAAAATATAATTATAATATATTTCATATATAAATATATTTTCATCATAATGGACACCATGAGATGTGGTAGGAGAAAATTTTAAAATCCTTGTTTCGTGATGCAGTAGTTCCCCATACACAGAAAAGTATGTTCTATATCCATTAGATGAATTTGTGTGTAATTTTTGGTCAAAACATAGCAAAAAAACATATTAATATATTGATTATATGTTTTTTGTAATAAAATAATTTAATAAAGATAGGTTTTATGGTTGGATGAAGAAAATAAATGAATAGAGCTTGAGAGAGGAGGTTACCTCTAAATCACGTAACTCCTTTTTATTTTAGCCAAAACTATTTTTTAAATTGAATTATTTATATGTTAAGTCTTATAAAAGTAATTTATGGATGTTTTGAGATTATATTATCAGATGTTTTATGAGCCTAGGGTCTTGAGAGGTGTGAGTAAGTGGGTAGAAGTGGTGGCCATTTATAAGAGGGAGGAGGGGCACTTTACGAAAGTCTTGAAATATTATTTTATGATGAATTGATTTTCAAATTATAATTGTTAAAAAGTGATAAATTGAGAGTATAATGTTATTATGGGTCTAAATACTCTCAACCAATAGTTTTTAGACAATTTTAGGTCACAAAATTAACCTTATCTTTTAGCTTTAACCCTTAGTTAAAAACTTTAACTCTTACCATGTCTTCTTGTATTTTCCTATTTTATGGTAATTATAGTTATTATAAAATTATAAGAGAAGAATAAGTGGATAATTAATGACATATTTAACTTTATATAATTAATTTGGACCAATATTATACTTTTAGGACTATTATATCATTTAATAAAATAGTATTTTTTTTAAACCTCATTTATGTCAATTTTGGAACTATTTAGAAATTGATTTTTGTTAAAGTCATAACAACTTGATATCTCCAAACCAAAGAAATTAACACTTCCATAACATGTTAATGTAATCAAAAAAAAATTTTATGGCATAAAAATATTCAAATTACATTTATTTTAATATTTATAATATCATTTATTTTAATATTAAATTAATAGGGTAATCGCTGCATCATCACTGTGTCAAAAATATATTTATTTATTTAATGTATAAAATTTATAAATAAAATTCCATGATTTAGGAAATATTTTTAGATTTATATTTACTATTTATAGATTAATATATTGTTTATATAAACCAAATTATAATTTCTCTAGTTAGGAGATACATGTTTATGTTATATTTCGCTATTCTTTAAATTAAATATTATAAAAGTTCATTAGCACACCCAAGTGGCTCCATAGGGTATAAAATTCGACCTAATGATGATCATTGTCATAAATATCTCCCAAAATAATATTATCACCCGTTTTAGGGTATTTTTAAAATATTATAATATTATTTGGTTACCCTTATTTACCTGATTTACCCTTTAACTATGGAAAATTTAATTAATTACTGAAGTTTAATATTCATAACGTCTGAAAATAAAAAGTTACTATTTATATAATTTTGACCTTATGATTCCAAATATGGAATCCATTTTTACATATTTAAAACAAAAAATTGGAAGAAATTAATTTAAAATTAATTCCCATTGTCAAATGGAGAAAGCGTGTTTTTAAGAAGTAAAACTATCAAACGATTGACAAGTGTTTATATTTGTTTTGAAAAGTAAAATTACTTTTAATGACTAAAATTGGATTAAATTTTAAAAAAAATACAATCAAACTTTAAAACCAACAAAAATTACAATCTAATTATATAAAAAATAACATTAAAAGGCAGTTTTGAATTAAAATGCAGTACTTTTCACTATTCATTAAAATGAGAATTTCATTAGAAAAATAAAAAAATATCAAACAAGGTAAATTTTTATGTCCCTATTAAAAAAAATTTATTATTTCAAATAAAACATATATAACTATTAAAAAATATATTTAAAAATGGTTTATCATCAAAAGGCAGTAAAACATTATTTTTTTGAAAAATTATTCTTTTATCTGAGAAATTAAATTTTTTCTATAATCATATCTAGAAAACATATAAGATGAATTTAAAAAATTAAATTGAATATATAACATATATTTTTCATTAAATAAAAATCCATAAAGAGTTATATGATTTTATAAACCCAATTATTCTCTTTTAAATATGTTTTCATAAAAACACGTCCTTTATATTCAATTGGTTTTTATTTTCATTTTTAATAAATTTCATAACCAATGACTCATTATTTAAACATTTTTAAAACATATTTTCATAATTTAGTTGATACAATTCATTCCTTCCATTCTAAAAACTAGGTTATAAGGGTAACATTTAAATAAATGAATTAGTTGTTCGTTTAAGCTCGATGTTAAATATCATGTGTGATATGAACATAGTGTCACTTTCATAAAACCTAATATGTTATAACCTTCCACCCATTTGAAAATTTATCACCACAATTTTAAAATTGGTCTCGTAAATTTCATTTAAAATCCCACATTGGAAAAAGAGTCAATAAAAATTACATTAAAAGAAAGAAAGAGAAGTACAAAGGTCACTTGAAATAGCACATTCTAGGATTACATGTAATAAAACATTGATATGGAAGAAAAAATAACCATCTTGTTCTAATGGAGAGTGATAGAAACATGATCAGAAGAAAGTTAACAACCAGAAAACCATAAACTAGTGATGGGTTAAACAGTATTTGATTTCATAGTAGGAAAACCTAAAAGGAAAACATTTTTTATTTAATATCCTTCTTCATAAATTTGAGGAATTTATTGACAAGCATGACTAAGAAAATAAGGAAACATACTTAATTATCAAGTATAGTTTCATACTTTAAAAATGTTCTACCAAAAACTCATCTTCTCTCCAAACAATGAGTATTTAAGATGACTTGGTCACACCTGAAGAACTCGAATAAACATTAATAGAATCACATAATCCACAAAATATTAACTATCTTTTCATCCTATCTTAAAACATTAAAAAAACAAAATGATTAGTATGAGATCAGATAATCCCCCAAAAAGAATAATCCTTTATAATGAGAAGGACTACTTTTAATCTCTAAAATTCAATATTAATACAAAAGTTCTAAATAGACCATTCAACAAACAAATGACCTTAAAATTACTAAATATAATCCAAACTAATATTGGAACCCAAAATTGAGAAGTTTTTGATCACATAGTCTTCCATGATAAATCTTAAAATTTATATCCAAATAACATTTACTACTTATAAAGTCTCATACTTAAATGTAATTAACCTAATCGTATATTCTCCATGATAGGTTAATCATTTCTATAAATAACCCAAATCACCACATATACACTATAAAAACATATATTCTTCCCAAATAAAAATTCAACAATTACTCCTCAAATAAAATACCATAGTATTTTATTTTCCATAGGCATATAGGTTTCTCAAATTAGCAAAAATGTTCCAAAATAACTTTTATAATTTAATCACCAAATTATTTTCCTATACTAAGGATATCTATTTGATAAAACATAAGTTTCCAAAATCAAATTATTCATAATCCCTAAAATAATTTCACTAAAAAAAAGTCATATTAACATGGGAATTCATGTAGGAAAGTGGTATGAGATAAATTGGAGTCTCACTTTGGTTTTGGGTTTGATTCTGGTAGCTTTGTTTGGTGGGATGGGTTGCCACACGGTCTGTGTTTTGCCCTTTTTTAAAAACTGTATAATTCTTATAACATTAACAGACTGAGTTAAAATCCTCAAGAATAACCATAACCTATTTTATCCTCAAATATTATTATATACATTTCATTTCTCATCCCTAAATGTACTAACCCATAATTACCTCAAAAATATTTGTCTCCAAAAAATACCGTTAATTACCTGGAAATTCCATAACATAATCCTCAAAAATGGATTTATAAAATACTTATCTTATAATCGACATGAAGATTATAAATCCATGATGATATCCCTAACCCTTAAAAAACATATTAATCTCCAAAATTGTCTAAACCATCCTCTGATACCAATTAGAAGGCACTATCATTAAACATTACTTAATCTTAAATTAAGTCATTATTTGACCTTATTTTACATTGACGGTCCTTTTAAGTTTAGAGATTTGTATAATTTGCCCTTAAATCATACAAAAAAAATTAAATATTACAAGTATACACTCATACACACTATCCATTTTTTTATAAAATAGAAACATTCAAATAAACATGGTTTTGTTTCATAGAATAACTTTTCGTTGATCCCAGCCTTGAATATATTCTCCCTGTGGAAAAAATTTCAAAACATGGGATGAGCATAAAAATATTAGTAAAGAATCTAAAATAACGAATAAAACCGTTAGTCCATAAATATGTAAAACCCATGAAAATATTTTCAAAAAAATATACTATTAACCCATAAAACATAAACTACTTAGATTACATTATATAATCATAAGATTCCTACAAAACTCATAGAAATCATAAAACATAAAGGTATCTTTTGAAATCCATGTCATACTTGCATTGTATATTTCATAGCTACATAGGGAGTAACCGTCATGGTTACATTTGGAATTCCCATCATAGTATAATCCCTAAATATCTTTGTAGAAACCTTAATGTTTACCTCTATCATGTTACTCAATGAATTTGAGAGATATCACAGGCTCACCCACCCTTAGTTTATCAAGAAACCACCCATATACATAATCCATTCCCAAGAACTATAACATAGTCATAAAACATAAAAACAAATTAAATAAAAAATCAAATTTCCACATTTTCAATCACATTATATCATTTCAGGATATTGACATAATCAGTCTAATTTAAAAAAACGCATTTAAAACATTTAAAAAGAATATTTTTGAATCAAAGTGTCTCATACCAATTTGAATCTATTAAATTAATTAACATTTTAAATCATTAATGTAATTATAAATAAATCCTTAAACTCATTTGGAAAACATGGACATTATTGAGAAATATTTAGAATAATAAATTTTTAAAACATTTAAAATGATGTTTTAGCTAAATATTTCCTTACCACATGATAAAATAATTAAAAATAATATTTAAAGAATATAATTAAACAAAACATATAATATCATGAGAATAATAGATTCATGATATAATATTTTAAATGTAAGTATATACACCATATAAAAGATAATTAGTGCATAACAACAAATAAGTCTCAGTGGAATGTAAATTGAGATGAAATCCCTTACAAAGATCATATCATTAGATTAAGGATAAATTAATGAAATAAATTTGTCTGAAAAATATAAATACACCCAACATAAGAGGATATTATTTTTAAAACAATAATAGGTCATTCACACATATTATTGTAAAAACAAAACCAATGACATGGATATTTAACTCAATGAAATGAGATCGAGTTAAGATTTCCCTTACAAAGTTCATATAAATGACATAAGAATTTATCAATGGGGTGATTATGTATAGTGATAGTATATCCACACAATGGGAACTAGAAATTAAAAAATAAATAAACAAACATTGATTCCACACATAATCTTTTCATAACATAATCAACAAAGTATGCATAAACCTAATGACTAGAAATTGAGTTTGGAAATTACCTTATGAAATTTTAGCAGCCTAACGACGTCACATATAAATTCATAAAATGATTTTATTTAGGTAAAAAGGGTTATCTCACCTTTTGTAAATAATATTTATAGTAAGTTGGATATGGAATGAAAATCCAAACATAAGAAAATAGAAATTATGAAAGCATAATATTAGAATAGTGCTTGAAAAGAGAAGGGTGGTAGATTCCCTAACAAAGATCATTTTGTTAATAGAATAGATCGATTATGTGTATTAACTATAAATCCACATAAATAAAGTATAAATAAAAGATGACATATAAAAATTCATTTCTCACAAAATCATAGCACCACAAAATCAAGAAGTAGAAGATTAACCCAAAGAATGAAAATTGGGTTAACAGGTTCCCTTACCTCGAGTCCAAATTATCTCGTTCATTCATTAAATTCATGAATAATAAACTTTGGTTAATTTATAATTGATACATAATATTTTTAAATTTTTAAATTCATTTTATATCACTTATTTTCATGTTATAACAATTAGATAATAATTTGAGTTTATATCGGACGTTTTGTCAATGTTTGGTACTTAAGTCAAAAATGAACTTGTATTGATTAAAATTGTCCATGTGATCATATTTCTATAATCTCCAGAATTTTATTCATGACTTAAATATCATATATATTCAGTATATATTTATTTATAATTGTCCATAATTTTTGTATTTAATAAATGAAATGCACCGTTCATGGAGATGGTAGGTTGTACGTATGCATGAAAGCAACATTCACTTCTTTGTAAAATTAAAATGATGAAAACTAAATGATACATAGGTATTTAATAATTAAATTATAGTATCTATGTTATATATGTTATATAATTTCATTAACTTCATTTTAATGTCTCAGATTTTTCCATGTATTATTTTAATATTATATGGGAATTATTTTGAGATCAGGCTTTGAGACGACGTGCAATTTCAAGGCCCGGTGATCCCAGAAAATTTTTTTGAATTTAATTAAATAATTAAATAATGTGCATGTCTGTTTTTCCTGAAAAAAGTGGGATAACTCATGAATGGGTTCTAGTATCAGAAATATGAGGGCACCGTTGCGTTCAGAACAGCAAGTTTACCTTAGGAGAGGCCTAACATCGGCTGGCGCAGGTCAGCGGTGAAATCTAGTTTTTGGGCGTAACCATAATAAAATATTTTATTAAAATATTTTATTAAATCTTTTCACAGTGAATATATTTTTATCATTTTAAATACTTATTTACGTAGGGGTCTACGATTACAAATCTCATAACCCGAAATTTCCCCTGGAGGCTCTAGAAAGCTCTAGAGGAAACCTCCCAACGTGGAAATGACGTTCTTGATGAGTTTTGTCGGTGACGATGACACGGTGACTGGATCTTTTCTAACAAACACTGTGGATCCAAGTAGGGAGTTTGATCTCTTCATGATTTCTCCCCCGTTCTCAATTCCTACAACGAATGCGGACTAATCCACGAACAGATTAGCCCGCGGATCGATCATTTTTACGGGATGGGTTTTTGCGGGGATTTTGGGGATTTATTCTTGAAAGTTATTTGGTTTCATTAAGCCTTATAATGGTGAGGAACCAATATCTACCTGAACATCGATCGAGGTTCGTCCCTATTGATTTTTTGTTCATTTTTCCCCCGATTTCTCACATTCTTCATGTGTGTTCTATGCATTCTTCATGTAGATACGAATGACGGATCATTGTGCATCTGTTCTGTGACCCAACGATCCCAAATTAAATATCTGGAATCAGGACAACCCCAAGGAGGTGCGATTATGGTGGAGATGGATGGATAAAAGTAGATCAGAAGATATTTTTCTTCGAATGATTTCCACACGGGTGACTGGAATTGGATTTCGGAGCCAATCGATGGCCTGAAACCCATAGATTTGGTATCACGGTGACAAGGCGACCCCCGATCATGAGTTTCACGGTGAACGGATCATGGAAATGGAAACTGGAAGATCGTACAAGGTGTGAGGAAGAAGATGATGGTTCTGGAGAAATCCCGACTACACGATGTGTAGTATGGGCTACACGACGTGTGTTCGTCGGCGGACTACCTGGCGTGTACTCCAAGAGTACACGGACATGGGTTGGGTACAAGACCAAGTACATAGCGTGTATACCTTTCCCTAGCCAGACCCGTCTCTATGCATAGGATACCCCATGTACTGGTACACAGGATGGGCAACATGGACAGACACCGAGTACGGGCATACAGCCAGGGTACACGGGTGTTTTTCAGTTGATAGGACACGGCGTGTGCTTTGACATACATATTGTGTAAATACTTTTCTACACGACTTGAATTTCAGACATGGGCCATTTCACATGGGATGTACCTGAAGTCAAGGAACACGGTTTGTAATTATTCTACATGCTATGTAGTTACTTTGTATACAAAAAACCTAGAGACCCAGGCTGTTTACACGGGTAGTACCCAGAGTCAAGGAACACAGTGTGTGATCCTACTACCCATCGTGTAACTTATTTTTACATGGATTGATCATTTGGCTGCTGTTACTTGAGCAAGATTTCTTAGGGTTTGTGCCCTTGGGCTTTCCCCTGAAGGTTTCTGGTATCATTTCCTATGTACAAGAGTATGATCCCTTCAGTGGAACATCTTGAATAAATTTGTTGGAATCCCTTCTGGGAGTCTTAGAGTTGGATCCTCTATTCCCTCCTAGTACCCAAGGTAGAGTTCTTGGTATCGATGTGACCTACTTTACTCAGGTTCCAATCCTCTACTTAGAAGATTATTTGAGACTGTGTTTTTGGAATCACCCCATAGCTATTGGTTCTGATCCTCATCTGAGCACCATATTCTTATGTACTTGTGGAGTGACTTCTTCCAAAATGAGTACTTCATATCTCTCTCTTCAGACCTTGGAGTGTGTTCTCCCGGTTATGTGCTTAGTGGAATCTTTGAGCTTGATCTTAGTGGTGGTTTCATGATAGTCGAACGTGTATGAGTATATCTGGATATTCTTATTATATGTTCTGTAATCATATTTTGTTTAGATATGACTATATCATTCCTTTTTGGTATTTCCTTTGTTGTATTCCTTTGTGGTTTTTAGGGTGTCCTGCTGGGAATGGTTATACTCACCCCTGCACAAGATTTACCTGCACGTGTCGTGTATTGTGAAGACGAGCGAGCCTTTGACATGATTCTAGGCAGACCAGGACCAGACTTTGCTCAGTGAGATCAGTCAGGCTGAGGTGTGTTCCTACGGCTAAAGATTTCAGTCCGAGTAGCATTCTCTACAGGTTGGACTTTGTTGCAGAATTTAATTTGGTGGGCATGTTCTTTTGGCCCTGGGTTTTACTTTATTGTACTTTACTTTCCTGTTCTACTCTGTTGGTTGGGATTTTGGTGTATGCATGCATTTCCATTTTTAGTATTTTTTACTTTTCAGTTTTGTGGGCTTGGATATATGTGTGTGTGTGTGTGTGTGTGTAGGTTTATAGGAAATTCCTCCCATGTTGGTGACTTGCCTACTCGGTGCTAGTCACCATCCCCTGGCCTATTGGTGGCGGGCTTGGGGAGTTGCGGAACGAGCCCCACTGGGACGGGTCATGATAGAGTGGTATCAGAGGTGGTTTTTTCTACCTTAGGATCGAGACTTTGTGAGTTAGATTGGGGCAACAGTGTTAAGTTCGGCTTTCAGGCTAGGGACCCTAGTGTTGGTACCGGCGGCCGACGTATCCATACATCAGGACTCTGATAACATTCTTTTAAACTAGGAACATGAGAACACTAGTTACAGGGGAGAATAATGGTACATGAATCATATAAGAATGGGTTGTGGTTTCCATTTTCTTCTTGAGTTAGCTCTCCAGATATACTAATTATCTGTGATACATCTTGTTTCTATACAGGATGCCTCCGTGACGCACACCCGCTAGGATCCAGCAGCTCGATCATGAGGATGACCTTCTTAGTGATGAAGCATCGATACAGGGACCAGATCCCCATGTATTACCTTTGGGTGGTGTGCCAGTTATTCTACCACCAGTAGAGCAGTGTTTAGTGCCTTCTGTACCAATAGAGGAGGAGCACAGGCTGAGCGCACTCCATGAGTTTTAGAGACAAAGACCCCTCAGGTTTCGAGGTGAGCCTGACCCTGAGGCAGCTTAGGACTGGCTTGAGGTAGTGGCCAGAGTCTTCCATTTAGTCAGGACACTATTAGATCAGATGGTGATCTTGGAAGCGAGCCTTCTGCTGGGCACAACAGGGCGATGGAGGAGTTTGGTTATCCAGACTCACGACGAGGAGAATCTTTCATGGTCAGAGTTTGAACATCTCTTCAAAGAGGAGTTTTCACCGGTTACCCTGAGAGCAGTACGTATACAGGATCATCTTCAGCTTTAGCAGGGGACTATGATAATGGCTGACTATTCATCATGGTTTACCGACTTCTCACGATACTCGATGGATATGGTCAGGGATCAGTACTTTAGAGCGCGGACTTTTGAGCGGGGCTTGTGCAGATATATCTGAGCTAGAATAGTCCCTATGAGCATTCCTACTTATGTTAGAGTGCTCGAGCGGGCCTTAGTGGCCGAGATCTTCTTTACAGAGTAGGGACAGCCAGTAGTTATCAGTAGTGAGTGAGCTAGAGCAGAGACCTAGGCAGTAGGGAGCCGACGTCAGGGACCCATGCTTGGGAGATGTTTTTAGAGGAGATCCCAGGATAGATGATCTACCAAATAGGGTTCGCAGGGCACATCCAACCATCCTCGAGAGAGGATATTCTACTCATGATTTGGAAGGGGGCATCTCGCTCGAGACTGTCTGACCCACCTTACTACTAACATGGGAATAGTGGATGGACCACCGAGGAAGAGGCATCGTGTGGAGAAGACAGATCCGCGGGGTGGCGGACATGGAAGAGGACCTGGGAGAGTAGTTGTAGGTGGTCATCATTTTGACCTTTTACCACCACCCCCAAGAGGTCCACCCCAGGCTCAGGGAGCTTGTGGACAGAGGCAGGGATAGCTGCAGGCAACGGAGGATTATGACCCATGTACTCCCGGAATGATTAGAGGTACAATCTTTGTCTTTTCTACTTTGTTTGCTATATTGATAGACCTAGATGCTTGTCATTCTTTTATGGCTTCTTATCTTGTTCGATACCATGAGATTCCAGTTGAGCTTTTGACTCGACCCTTACCCTTAGAAACACCGACTGAAGAAAATTCATAAATCACACACCTTTGAAGACTGTGTGACCTGACCCTTAGAGGTGAGAGTTTCGGTTGGAACCTCTTGGTGGTAGCGTCAAGGCCTTATGATGTCATTCTTGGTATGGAATGGCTATCCACAGTCCATGCCCAGATTGACTGTTTTAGGACAAGGGTGCAGTGTGTCCACAGTGATGGAATGAGGTTCTCCTTCGTCGGTGAAAAGGAGGCCCAGGCAGTGCAAGATAGACTCATGCGTAGGAAGGTACAGCTGACTTCGCACCAGTTGACTAGCCTAGCCCTTGGCACAGTAGATATTATGAGTTTCCAGTTTCTAGCAGTAGTGGCTGAGTGCAAGGACATCATTCTAAAGGATTTCCCCAGACTACCTCCCCTTCGGGTGATAGATTTCATCACTGAGTCGCAACCCGGGACGACACCGATATCATCATCAATATATCAGATGGATCCTGCAGAGCTTCGTGAGATGAGAGTGCAGCTGGAAGACTTATAGAGGAAGGTCTTTTTGAGACCCAGTGTTTCACCCTGGGCGACCCCAGTGTTGTTTTCCAAGAAGACAAATGGGATCTTGAGGCTTAGTGTAGATTACCGGTGCTTGAATCAGGTGACAATGAAGAACAAGTAACCCCTACCGAGGATCGATGACCTATTCGACTAGTTAAGAGGGGCACGATGGTTCTCGAAGGTTGATCTACGATCAGGATATCACCAGTTACGAGAAAAGGATGAGGATAAACCGAAGATAGCTTTTAGATGTCACTATGGTCACTATGAGTACTTGGTGATGCCCTTTGGCATGATGAATGCCCCGGTAGTGTTTATCGGACTCATGAACTGGATCTTTCAGCCCTATCTAGATCAGTTTGTGGTGGTCTTAATCGATGATATCCTTGTGTACTCTGCATCTGAGGAGGAACACGTGAGGCACCTAAGGATGGTTCTGGACACACTCTGAGAGCACCGATTGTATGGGAAATACTCGAAGTGTCATTTCTGGATATAGAAGGTCCACTTTCTGGGACACGTTATCTCAGCAGATGGTGTAGCGGTGGACCCAGCCAAGGTAGAGGTAGTGTTAGCATGGTATCCACCCCGGAGCATGATAGAGGTGTGGATTTTCCTTGGTTTGGTAGGATACTATTGGAGATTCATTCAGGATTTCCCTAGGATTTCAGCACCCATGACAATTTTGACCCGAAAGGGGCAGCCTTTCGTGTGGACTGAGAGATGCTAGAAGGAATTTCAGCAGTTGAGACAGAGTCTAATGAGTTCCCCTATCATGAAACTACCATAAGAGGGTTTCGATTACATAGTGTTCTATGACGCATCAGGAACCGATATTGGTTTTTTCCTGATGCAGAGGCAAGAGGTGATTGTCTATGTCTCATGTCAGTTGAGGCCACACGAGAAGAACTACGCGACCCATGATATTGAGTTGGCAGTGCTGGTCTTCGCATTGAAGATGTGGTGGCACTACCTGATGGGAAAGAAGTTTATCATCTACTTTGATAACAAGATTCTCATATATATCTTTTCTCAGAATGATCTGAATTTGAGATAGATGTGGTGTCTTGAGTTCCTCCATGATTACAAATTTGAGATCATTTATACTCCTGGGAAGGGGAACGTTGTTGCAGATGCTCTCAATAGGAAATCCAGTTCGCAGTTTCTGGATGAGGTGACAAGACAGTTGGCCTCCTTACATTTATCCTTTGTGGATAGATATGAGGATTCTTACCTTCAGTCGATGGTTGTTACCCCTCCACTCTTACAGTGAGTCAGGGAAGCACAGCTTGAGGTTTCTAGCTGTGAGACTCTACGTGCTTAGATATCCATGGGTGATGCTGCTGATATATATTAAAAAGGTTGTGAGCACATTGTTTTTTTAGAGGGTGTACAGTAGTACCAGTGACATTGTAGGAGGAGGTTATAAGGGAGTTCCATACATCCCCTTTGGCGGTGCATCCTGGCATGGAAAATATGTAGCAGGACCTCTGACGTCAGTTCTAGTGGTCAGGAATGAACAAGAGTGTGACAAAGTTTATTTCTCGATGCCTTACTTGTCAGCAAGTAAAGGCTGAGCACCAGGTTCTAGCAGATTTGACTCAGTCCCTTGAGTTGCCAGAGTAAAAGTGGGATGGGTTATCCATGTACATCGTGATGGTTTTACCATGTACGTAAAAGGGACACGATGCCATCTGAGTGATGGTTGACCGACTCACCAAGTCGGCCCACTTCCTAGCCAAACGGGAGCAGAGTTCAGTAGAGATCTTGGGACACCTCTATAGGCAGGAGATAGTTCGACTTCATGGAGTGCCATCAATGATAGTCTCAGATCATTATGCTCATTTCACATCCCATTTTTGGAAGGGATTGAAGGAGGCTTTGGGACTCAGTTACGATTGAGCACAACATTTCATCCTCAGACTGATGGACAGACAGAGCTGACCATCCATGTTCTGGAGGATATGCTATGAGCTTTCATATTTGACATAAGTTGTAGCTGGGAGGATCCCCTACCACTGGTGGAATTTTTTTATTATAACAGTTATCATTCCACTATTGGTATGGCACCATATGAGGATTTTTACGGGCGACCTTACTGGTCAACACTTAGCAGGACTGACCAAGGGGAGTCAGCACTCATGGCCCCAGAGATGGTGCGAGCTACTAAGGAGAAGGTGTAGGTCATCCAGGAGAAGATGAAGACTTCACAGAGTTGGCAGAAGTCTTATGCAGACAAGAGACGGAGGACCTTGGAGTTCGAGGAGGGAGACCATGTGTTCCTTCAGGTCTGACCTCGATGGGGATTGAGGAGATTTTGCCGAGGCGACAAGCTTTCTTTAAGGTTCAACGGCCCTTTACAGATTTTGATTAGAGTTGACATGGTGGAATACCACTTGGATATACCTCTTCAGATGGACCAGGTACACAACGTCTTCCATGTGTCGTAGCTATATAAGTATTTTCATGGTCCATCGCACATTATTGACTGGTGCAAGATGGACATAGATGATGGAGCAACCTTTGCTGAGTACCTAATAGAGATCAGGGATCAGTAGGAGAAGATCCTACATGGCTGAGCTATTTCCTTGGTGTTTGTTCGGTGGAAGCACGGGAATCTCCACAAGAGCACGTGGGAGTGTGAGGCTCAGATCTGTGCACAGTACCTATATCTTTTTGAGTAACCTCTATTTTGGATTTTCGGGGACGTAAATCCCTAAGGTAGGGAGGATGTAATGTCCCAGATTTTTTCATTTATTATTTTAATATTATATGGTAATTATTTCGAGACCAGGCTTTGAGACGGCATTCAGTTTCGAGGCCGGTGAGCTTGGAACAAATGTTTGAATTTAATAAAATAATTAAATAACGCGCGCATGTGTTTTTCCTAAAAAAAGTGGAATAACTACTGAACGGGTGCTCGGAACAGAAATCTGAGGGCCCCGTTGCATTCAGAACTATTATTTTACCTTAGGCGAGGCCTAACATTGGCTACGAAGGTCGGCGGTGAAATCTAGTTTTTGGTCGTAAATGAAATAAAATAGTTCATTAAAATATTTTATTAAATCTTGTTGTATCAAATATCTTTTTATCGTTTTAAATATAGATTTACACAGGGGTCCAGGGTTACAAATCTCATAACCCTGAATTTCCCCTGGAGGCTCTAGAAAGCTCTGGAGGAAACCTCTGAATGTGGCGATGATGTTCTTTAAGAGTTTTGTCGTTGACAACGACGCATCGACTAGATCTTCTCCAATGAATGTCGTGGATCCAATTAGGGTGTTTGATCTCTTCGTGATTTCTTCCCCATTATCGATTCCTATGACGAATACAGATTAATCCACGAACATATTAGCCCATGGATCGATTGTTTTTACGGGATAGTATTTTGCCTGGATTTTGGGGATTTATTATTGAAAGTTATTTTTTTCGTTTAGACTTATAATGGTGAAAAACCAAGATCGACACGAACATCGATCGACGTTCGTCCCACATGATTTGTTTGACCTTTCTTCCTCGAATTCTCACGTTCTTTGTTTGTGTTCTACGCGTTCATCACGGAGATATGAATGACGGATCATTGTGGATCCATTGTGAGACGCAGTGATCCCAAATTGAAGATATGGCATCGGGACAACCCCACGGAGGTGTGACTGCGGTGGCGATGGGTGGATCGAAGCAGATCGGAAGATATCATTCTTCGAACAATTTCTGCACGGGTGACCGGAATAAAATTTCGGAGCCGATCGAAGGCCCAAAACCCACGTATTCGGAATCACAATGATGAGGCAACCCCCAATCTTGAGTTTTGTGGAAAACGAATCATGGGAACAGAAACTGGAAGATCTGACGATGTGCGAGGAGGAAGACGATAGTTCTGGAGAAATCCCAACTACACGGCATGTATTATGGGATACATGGAATGTGTTCGTCAACAGACTACCTGGCATGTACCTCGGGAGTACACGGACACGGGATGGGTACACGGCATGTATACCTTTCCCCAGCCAGACCCGTCCAGATGCACAGGATACCCCGTGTACTGGTACACGGGCAGGGCAACACGAATAAACACTGAGTACGGGCATACAGCCAGGGTATACGAGTGTTTTCTAGTTGACATGACACGGCATGTGCTTTTAATTACATGCCATGTATATAATTTTTTGAATGAATTATATTTAAGACATCGGTCGTTTCACACGAGCAGTACCCTGAGTCAAGGAACATGGTGGGTAATTCTTCTACAGGCCATGTAGTTACTTTTTATATCACAGGCCTAGAGACACGGGCTATTTACGCGGGCAGTACCCAGAGTCAAGGAACAAAGCGTGTGATCCTACTACATGTCGTGTAACCTTTTTTACATGGCTTGGGCCATTTGTCTTCTATGACTTGGGCTATATTTCTTAGGGTTTGTACCCTTGGTCTTTACCCTGAAGGTTTTTGATATAATTTTCTACATACCGGAGTATGATGCCTTCACCAGGACTTCCTAAATAGAGTTGTTGGAATCCCCTCTGTGAGACTTAGAGCTAGATCCTCTATTCCCCCTCGGTACCCTAGGGAGAGTTCTTGGTATCGACGTGACCTGATTTACCTGGGCACCGATCCTCTACATGGCGGATTATTTCAAACTGAGTTGTTGGAATCACCCCATAGCTATTGGTTGTGATCCTCATCTGAGGAAAATATTCTTAAGTACTTGTGGAGTTATTTCTCCCAGAACGAGTACTTCGTATATCTCTCTTCAGACCTAGGAGTGTTTTCTCCCGGTTACGTGCTTAGTGGAATCTTCGAGCTGGATCTTAGTGGTGGGTTCGTGATAGTCGATCGTGTATGAGTATATCTGGATATTCTTGTTATATGTTATGTAAACATATTTTTTGTAGATCTGATTGTATCATTCCTTTTTTTTTGTTTCCTTTGTTGTATTCCTTTGTAGTTTTTGGGGTGACCTACTGGGTATTATTATACTCACCCCTGCATAGGCTTTTCCCGCACGTGTCGTGTCTTGTGCAGCCGAGCGAGCCTTTGACGGGATTCTAGGCGGACCAGGACTGGACGGTGCTCAGTGAGATCAGGCAGGCTGAGGTGTGTTCCTATGGATACGGATTGCAGTCCCAGTACCTTTCTTTACAGGTTGGACTTTGTTGCAGACTTTCTTCTGGTGGGCTTGTTCTTTTGGCCCCGGGTTTTACTTTACTGTACTTTACTTTCCTGTCATACTCTATTGGTTGGTATTTTGGTGTATGCATGCATTTCCATTTTTAGTAGTTTTTACTTTTCAGCTTTGTGGGCTTGGAGATGTGTGTGTGTGTGTGTGTGTATTGTTTTATAGGCAATGCCTCCCATGTTAGTGACATGCCAACTCGGTGCTAGTCACCAGCCTCTGGCCTATTAGAGGCGGGCTTGGGGAGTTGTAGAACGGGCCCCACTGGGATGGGTTGTGACATTCATCCTTTATAAGTTCCATGTATGGCATGAACAATTCATATCACTTTGACGGGGTGGTATTCCACACATCCTCAAAAGAAATTATCTTATTTACACATTATAGAAAGCATAAAGGTATATTGTAAATTAAAATTAAAGAATCATAGAGACAATATAATTAGAATTTATATCATATATAAATATATTTTTATTATAATGTCAACCATTAGAGGTGGAAGGTGGAAATTGAACAATCATTGTTTCGTGAGGTTCTTGTTCGCAGTATACAGAAACAGTATGTTCTATATCCATTAGATGGAGGTGTGAGTATGTTTAGGTCGAACATTTAGCATGAAAATATCATAGTATATTGGGGACAAAGTTTTGGTTATAAAATAATTTAATAAATATAGGATTTATGGTTTTATGAAGAAAATAAATGAAAGGAGATTGACAAAATACGTTACCTCTAAATTGGTTAACTCCTTTTGATTTTATCCAAAAGGCATTATTTTGTTTTCTTCTTTCCAAGGTGAGGATTATATTATTAAGGGAGAGATTTTGGATGTTTATTTGATAATATTTTGGATGGTCCAAGGGGCTTTAAAAGTGTGAGTAAGTGGGTAGAGTTGGTGACCTTTTATAAGACGGAGGAGGGGCACTTTAGGAAAGTCTTGAAATATTATTTTATTATAATTTTATTTTCAATTTTTAATAGTTAAAAATTGATATATTTCAAGTATAATATGAGGATGGGTCTAAATACTACCAATAAATAGGTTTTAGACAATTTTAAGTCACAAAATTAATCTTATCTTTTAGCTTTAACCATCAGTTAAAAACATCAACTCATACCATGTCTTCTTGTATTTTCATAATATATGGTTACTATAGTTACTATAAATTTCCAAGAGAACCAAAAGTGGATAATTAATAATATTTTTAACATTATATAATAATTTTTTTCGAATATTATATTTTTAGGACTATTATTATCATTTAATAAAATATTATTTGTTTTAAAAAATCATTTAAGTCAATTTTGACACTATTTAGAAATTGATTTATTTTAAAGTCATAACAACTTGATTCCTTGAACCAAAGGCATTAAATCATCACTCACATGTCAATGTTGTCCAAAACAACTGTGTATGGAATCAAAATGTTCAAATTATATTTATTTTAATATTTATAATATAATTAATTTCAATACTTCATTAATAATGTAATCGTTGAATCATCATTGTCTCATAAATATATTTATTTATTTAATGTATAAAAATTAGAAATAAAATACCATGATGTATGAAATATTTTTTTATTTTTAATGAATATTTATATTTAATTATAAATTTATATAAACAAAATTAAATTGTTTTAGTTAAGAGATACGTGTTTATGTTATATTTCCCTTTTCTTTAAATTAAATATTATAAATGGTCATTATCACACCCAAGTGGCTCCATGGGGTTCTAAATTTGACCCAAGGATGCTCATGGTCGAAAATATATATTCTAATATGATTATGACATGTGTTAGGGTAGTTTTATATTATTATTATATTATTTTTTTACCCTTATTTACCTGATTTACCCTTTAACTATGGTAAATAAAAATAATTACTAAATTTACTATTCATAATTTCCAAAGATAAAATGTACCTATTTAAATAATTTGGACCTTAGGATTCCAAATATAGAATCAAATTTTATAAATTCAAATCACAAAATTGACATAAATTAATTTAAAATTAATTCCCATTGTCAAAACCAGAAAGCAGGTTTTTAAGAACTTAAAACTATCAAAATATTGACTTGTGTTTATGTCTGATTTAAATTTTAAATTACTTAAAATGAACAAAATTATATTACATGATAAAAAATAATCCAATAAAACTTTAAAACCAATTAAAATTACAATATAACTATATAAAAAATTCTATGAAAAGGAAGTTTTGAGTTAAAATGTAATACTTTTCACTATTCATTAAAATATGTATTTCATCAAAAAAATACCAAACATTAAACCAAGGTAAAATTTTATGTCCATTTTACAAAGAAGAAGTTTATTATGTCAAATATAACTTATATAATTTCTAAAATATAGATTTAAAAATGGTTTACCATCAAAAGGCAGTAAAATTATATTTTTTTGAAAAATACTTCTTTTATCTGAAAATTTGAATTGGTTCATATTTCATATCTAGAAAACACATAATCTGAATTTAAACCATTAAATTGAATGTATAACATATATTTTTCATTAAATAAAAATCCATAAATAGTGATATGATTTTATAAACACAATTATTCTATTTTAAATAGGTTTTCATAAAAATACATCATTTATATTCAATTGGTTTATATTTCCAATTATAATAAATTTGGTAACCGATGATTCATTATTTAAACATGTTTAAACCATATTTTCATAATTCAGTTGATACTATTCATTCCCTCCATTCCATCGACTAGTTTATAATTCAGTTGATACAATTATTCAAATACATGTTGTGGTCAACATTCCCTTTCTTAAACATCATGAACTTAAGATATTAATCTATACTGAAATACCACAGCCTTAGATCATGTATTAATCCATAAATATTCTTCCACAATATACACACTTTACTTATATTATAATCAAGCATAAACACCTTGATTTATTCCAAGGAAATTTCCTTATGAATCTTACAATTTAGAAAAAAAATGGAATCCATTTAAAAAACTTTTACACTTATCGGAGATTCTATGGATAGTAACATTTTTATGGACTCAAGTATTTGAAATGGGGAAAGGTTTTATCAAAATCAAACACTTCAATTTACAAGTATCCATTTCAAACCAACAAGGATTTTCTTGAAATACTTCACCATTCTCATCTAGATTATTTCTAAAAACCCATTTTTCTCCAAACAAGTTATTTTAAATGGGTTTATAAAAGATTTCTCAATATTCATTCATTTCAATATAGTCCAGTTATTAATTAATTTCCTAAACCCAATCATTATTCTCTAAATCCTCTTCGACAAATTTTGTCTCAACTAATGACTAGAACCTATATTGTCTATATTTTATTATTTTAATCATCGTATAAACAATTTGTTTATTTTTATAAATTATATTCTTGAAATCTACATAGTTTTTTAAACATTAACCTTCACTTGTAGACATATTATTTTATCTTTTATTACGTGTGTTAACTTCTTTTTAATTTTTAGTCACATCATCATCATTGGAGACATCATAATCTTATACTTTTGATTGAATCTATATGCTTTAAATTGTTTCGACTATAGGTATAAGTCATTAAAAATCATCTTCACCATTATATAAATATTTATTTTGATTTTATCTTCATTCTCATGAAATAATACTTCACAAAATTCAATAATTATTTCATATTTATTGTTAAATAACATATAAAAACATTATTTTGGTGTATAATTTCGATTATGTTTATAACCTAGGAAATCTCTAACTTTAACATTTTAACTAATATTTCCTCCACTTATTCCATCTTTCATGATTATACATTAACTGAAAAATACTCTAATATGATTAATATTTGGTTTCATTTAAAAATATATATAAAAAAGACTCTTTTCGAAATTTTACCTCAAGAGAAACATATTCATAAAGATTCCAATACTTTCAATGATTTGTAACCAAAAAAATTGGTCTCTCCATGTCAACCATACTCCTATTATTACTTCTAGAAACACCATTTTTCTAATGATATTATAGTAGACTAAATTCATTCCCCATTACATGTTTTTCATTGTATTTAGTGATTTTTTTTCTATACTCACTATTTTCTATGATCCCAACTGTTTCAAAGGTAATTCTATCTACTTATCTTGAAGCCTTTTAAAACTCATGAACCTGTTTGGGGCCTATGATTTGTGAAATATAAAAATAATACATGTCATCCTTTTGAATTAATTGATGTACTTAATAAATCAAGTTTTCTACACTGGTTTATTTTAATGTTATAAGATCATACACACCAGAATAGATTAGCTCAATGGGTTTTATGTATAAATCTTAACTCCTTTATGATGTTTTTTCACTATTATTCCATTTTTATAAGTTCTAAAAATTGAAGTTGTTTCTTATTTTAGGATTTTAATATTTCTCATTTATTATTATTTAATTGGATTCATAGTTTTTTTTTGCATAATATGGGGAAGTATTTTATTCCATAAGCTACTTTGATCTTGATAATTTAGATAACATATAGTACATTCCTCTAAAACAAGAAATTAATATCATTTGTTAATCAACCCTTTTATCACAACATATCTTTTTTTAAATCTTTTTAAAATTAATTAATTTTAACTAAATATGAAAAAAAAAATTATCACATAGATATGAAACACTCAACAAATTATTCTTTAATCTATCATTAAACAAGACACTTTCATGGAATATTTTATTCTTACCAATATCCATAGTTCCAAATCCTATAATTGTTAAATTGATTTCATTTTGATATTTTATATCTACTATATAAAATTATAAACATTTAATTGTTTTTTATACCACCTATCATGTGATATAAAAATACATTACACATGATCCATGGTTATTCAGGTTTTTTAACCATCAATACAACCTCAACAACATTAGGCTATTTTATAATATTATATTTATCTTTTCAAACTATCAGATATTTGTTAAAGTATTTTGGAATAAATTTAACACATATATTTTATTTATTCCCTTTATTATCAAATAATTCACAAACATGAAAGATTTATAATTTTATTTTCACAACAATCATTACCACAAACTAGTTTTGATTTTGATAAGATTTCACTTGTGATTTCTATATCCTTCTTGATTTTAGATCTATTCTCAATCCTGGTAGCAACATATCATGCCAAAAAAAATTTATTTGTGGTAAAATATATTGAAACACTAATAATATTCCTAAAAAGTTATTATTTGATATAAATACTAGTACATGTTATATTTTTGGTCTTTCATTTCATTATTCCTAACAGTTAATAGCCTATCTAATTCCTTTAAATAGAAAATTCTTTAGTATTCATGATTTTATTAAGTTATTTTCATGAATCTTTCTCTATTCAAAGTTATGAATATTTTCCTCCTTAACCTATTTTTTTAGTTACTCCTTATTTCTCACTATTAGATCCCTCTTCTATAGTTATATCTTTCTAATAAAATTATTCTCCAAAAATATTTTCTTTGACACATTAAAATATTTAGATTCCACTTCAATTTTTATCCTTCACATTAAAGTATCCACCCTCTTATCTAACTGTTTTCTTTATTTCTTTATTGATATTTTATTTTAGATTTTTAGTTTCATCAATCATTTTATTCAACCTATTTACTCTCTTCTCTCCTTGAATAATATTTTAAGGCATATATTATATTACTTATCCTCTCTTAAAAATTTCATCGTCCAGTCATTCAATATCTTTGAAAACATTATATTTTAAACGATATAGTTGATTCAAGATTCCTTACATTATTTTGAGTCATGTATTCTCTTCTCTCAATCTTTTTATTTCATTCAGACACATTTTGTTCTCCTTTCACAAAGTGTATTATTTGAACATTTCGCCTACATTAATGTCACACTATTTTTTGTATTGAGTGTCATCTTATTATGAATACAACTATTGTTCTTTCACAACGATCACACTTTTTGAATCATGTTTGATGATTTTATCATCATCACTTTCATAACTATTAGATACTCCATATTTTGCTAAAATAAATTTCTTTTGAATGACCTAAGAGAGAAATTTTATATATTTTGACATGTTCCTTTTATTGCATTCCTTTTAGGTACCATCACCTTATCTTGTGATTATATGTGGACAATTGGAAAATAAATGTCCCACCATTACATAATCTAATCATTTTAATAGTATTTTACCTTGGAATTTACCTTTACACATGTTAACCTTCTTAGAAATATTGTATTTGTTTCAACAAACTCATCCATACGTTCTTCATCATTTGAACATCCTTGCTCTTTTTTTTGGTCTAGAGGATATCTATATATATGTTATTAATTAATTTCAAAGACATGAACAAGGATAGTGAGGATATGAAACCCACTGGCCCTATAAGAAATAAATCCAAGATAGAAAACTGAGTCAAACAAACAAAAAAGGTCATGGGGCCGGAAAAATTGAAGCCCAAGAACACCCTTAATAGCAACGTCTACACCATCCGGAGGAAGAAACCAAAGGGAGTTGAACACCAACAGAGGGTGGTCATGGGAAGCCATAGTGTCCAAAGCGTCAGCCAAACAGTTACCCTCCCTCCACATGTGACGGACATTAGTATCACTAGAAAAAAGCACTCTGCATTTTAGAATGATGTATGTGATCTTCCATGTGGGGATATCACCCTTGAGGTAATCCCAATTGATTTTAGAGACTGATTCCACTGAATTCAAGGGAAGAGATTTTGAAAGACAAATTTCAAGGCCACTCTGCATCGCCTTGGCTTCTTCCACCAGGGAGTCTCCTTCTCCGTAGAAAGCATTGAACGCCAGAATGACTGATCCTAAGGGATACTGAACATCCCCACCTCCCTTCATTCCTCCTATCCATAGGCCCCATCAGTGTTAATTTTGAGCTCATAAGAGGGGGGTGCCATCTCACCTAGGCGCCACGCTTCAGAGGAGTAGAAAAGGCTAGAAGACCCACTCTGTTAATGTAGCGACGGAGGGAGGGTGAGGCTTCATGATGCTTATGAAGGGAGGTCAGTTCAGTGATTATAAATCTAGTCTAGAGAAGAAAACCATGGTGGGAGAGGCGAGACCCAAGGTGATGTGCCTAGTTGCGCACCTGTCAGAGACTCTAGACACCCGCGGTAAGGAAGATCGCCCTACCATCTTACTCAACACCATCTTCACCACTATAGAATCATCATGAATTAATCCAAACACTCTAATGGTTTTGATAGTCAAATTAAACACAAAAATTAATTTACCAATAAATTATTCTTATTTCATCATAAAATATTCTAATTATGTATTCTGATCTATAGTTTGTATTATTTCTATTTTTTATTTCATTTATAAATACTATTTAAATTTTCCCAAATAGAGTTATAAATTTTGAAGTCCATAATGTTGGAAAAGTATTTCTTGGGTAAAGAATATAATAATTAATTTGAGTATTTCACGTCATTTTCAATGCTTTTATTTCAAATTATCCACCACACTTACATATCATTTCTTACTATGTGACCATATTAGACAGATTCAAGAACATCAAGCTTAAGAGTGAGAGGATAGGGTACCATTATATCTTTTCATATATAAAATAATTTAAAATAAAAAGTTATGATCCATTTTATATTAATTTATTTATGTTGATATATATAAAATTCTTTAGGTAATACCAAATATTAGATTTGGGAGTAGATAATAATTTTTGGGTTTGACAAAGGGTGATACACACACATAGTGGGGGGAATTACTGTGTATGAAAATTCAAACCGCTTTCAACTCTCATTATTATTCAACACCTTTATATGAATATAATCACTGTTAAAAAAAGAAAATAGATGAATCATATTTTTTAATAGGGTTCACCTCCTTTAAGGATGACCACATCCCCAGTGTTTCAATGTTATTATCCCATACACACATTTACCTTCTTATTATCAAAGGGAACTTAAGAAAGGGTGTGACCTTGAACTTGTTAAAATGGTTAGACTCAAATAGTTACAAAAATTCATCAATAGTAAAAAAATCCGTGAATAATTATCACCATTTTAGTTCATTCCTCCACACGGACTCTACAGATTGTGATCTTCTTCTACTAATACCCATTACATTCTTCCATGGATTTTCTAAATACTCAAAAATTTTGTAACAATATAGATGAAGAAATTATTTATCAATAATAACTTTCTCATTTTATGATTTTATATTCATGTAAAAAATTATTTCATATTATTTCCATCTTTAGTTTTTGATGACCCCTTGATTCACAGTAGGATCCTTCTATGTTTTTAATATCATAAAATCATATTCAAGATATTCATTAAGACATGTGTTTCATTATTACTCATGTATTAATAAAGATATCATTTCTTAAATTATTCAAAAAAACCCATATCATATAAATATTTAGATATTTCATTAAATACACGAGTTTATGTAGTGTGGTGTGGAATCTTCTTTTATAGTCATGCAATTCATCTCAATATACAACATCTCCCTCAACATATCTTCCATAAATCTCAAATTAGATTACAATAATTTAAATAATATTTTTATATTTAAATACATAAATAATATCAAAGAAAATTGATTTATATTTATCATTTCTTGTGAATCTTGAACATTCAAAATTATCATAAGGATCTAATTTTTCTTATGATATTAATAAATTTAATGTTAATTTAATCATAAATTGATATGTATGGTATTAGAAATTTTTTTAATGTTCATGTATATAAAATGATCCTTAATAGGTTATACTTATGACTCAATATATATTCTTACATAGATCTTCACTAACATGTTCATAAGGATAAATGATCCGTATCGGATCAATAATCATTATTATTGTTTTCTTAAGGTTATATCAATATCCTCAAAATTATTATAGGGAAAATATCCTTATGGTATCTCAAACCATCATTACGAACTCTCTATATATTGATAAATGATCCATAAAGTCCTAAAAAACTCTTTATACACACATAAAATCAAAATATTGAAGTGTAGAATACATGCTTACATAAAACATATTCAAACTTATGAAGTTCCTCAACTTCATGAATATTTAAATAGACAATAATTTCCCACCATTTACTCATTTATTGGGTAATTATTACATGATTAGGTCATGAGATTATGTTGGGATTTATTGAGAAAATGGAATAAACTATGAGTTTTAATTTTATATTTGATAATTGGAAATATTTTAATAAAGTATACCTTAAATCATGTATTTTTTTATAAACATTTTGGGTGAATGGATGTTATTTTGTAGAAATAAATGTATTTTTATAAATTATTAAAGTGCTTTAAAAAATCGATTGTGGATATAATTTTATAAATTCTATGACCTACTGTAAGAAGAACTATACAATAAACTATGTAGAATAACTTATAACATGTATATTCCATCATTTAGTTTATTTTTATGTATATGAATGATCAATCAACAAAAAAATGATATCAATTACAAGTGAAAATTTCAAAACGTCCTAAGGTTATTTCACATTATTATCAACTAATTGTGGCATTCTAAACAACCATAAAAATAAATATGAACAACCATATGATGATCGACCACATGTTGAGCTAATCGAAAACATAATGGAAACTGATGAACCATGCTTATTTGGATCGACCAAAAGATCATCTAATCCACTAAACATTGAATATATCATGTGGTCAATCATATTTCAAATGGTCACTTGTACCTAAAAATTGATACATTGTTCCACTATCTCTTGACTGATTCAAAAAATTTCAAAAAACAAACTTATATAGGTCAGGTGAATTTCACATGAAATATTTGTGTAACTCATCCAAATTTAAATGATAAATCATTAGATGCCACTCTAACATTCATTCAAAATCAAAGAAATATTGCATAAATTTGAAATAAATTAGAAATGATGAATTGATATCATGGGTAATAATAATTGAATTATCAATATAGAAAATGAATATTATTTTATTTCATTATCTCAGACATCATGGTGTCTTTACCATCATGAACTTACTCCAAGAAAGTTTAAAATTAAGGGTAAAGGACCATTTAATTTGAATAAATGATTTATCTTATAAGAAATGTAAATTCATATAGGGGTTATATAATTTCGAGACCCACCCATAACTATAGGTCCAATGCATTCTTCATATATAAAATAATTGATTTAATTCGAGAACAATATTCATTATCAATAAATATATTTATTGAGTAAAGAATACGGTGTATCAACATTTCCCCTTTTAATCAAATAACTTTCAATATAAAACACCATATGTAGAAATGGTATACGGTTCAGAAAGTGATAATATTTATGATAATAATTATATTTATATTTAATGAAATTATATTTTTTAATTATCACAAGAAATTTAATAATTTAATAGAAAGATAATAACCACCAAGTTAAAAATATATAAAATATTACCATCAACTCATTAAAAATAATGGTTTTAAAATAAATTCATGCCTTTTTAAGAATAAAATTAAATATATGATAACAAATTTCTCATAATATTTTTCATTGTAATACCTTTAGAATATTCTGAAATAAGATATTGTGTTTGAAATAGGTATGGTGTTGGGAAGGTCTATTAATGCTGTATAAGTTAAAAACATTCTTATTTGATTTTTTGTAGAGAAAGTTAAAAATGAACCCTATTCAGAAAAAATAATAATTATTCATTTTATAATATATAGAAACTGAATAAAAACATAACCTATAAATTAAAAATAATTTGTAAGAACATGAATGATTTTGGTAATGAAATTTTTAAAAATATGAATATTGAAAAAAACATACTTCATCCAGAAGATAACTGAGATTAGATTTTATTGTTAACATTACTCTTGAAAGATTAACTTTAATTGAATAATTAAGCATCATGAATAAATATATATTCATGTTAAATAAGTTAAATGGACAATATATACACCACATAAATGTAAAAAGGTGTATATTACAAAATGTGTCCCGATGGAGTGGAAATTAAGACGAAATCTTTTACCACATGGTAACTTTCAAATAAAATCCCTATGGATGATGTAAAAATAATTATAACTTAAAATATCATCAATTATTAATGATTAATTATATAATATATAAAAAGGTAATTATATTCACCACACAAAAATTTTGGTTCATAGCATTAAAATATGCCTCAATGAAGGAAAACTAAGACAAATTCCCTTACCACATGTTTCCTATTAGTTGAACATGATTTAACCACATATATAATGGATTTAAACATGTTATTAATTTATAAAAACCCATATTAATATATATGTAACAAAATATATAATCCTATTATAATATCTTTCCACACATTTGTCAATATGTTTTCATTATTATAATTGTTTTTTGTGTTATGTATTTAATTTTATCATGCATATTTTGTCATGGAATTTCTAGTACTTGTACTTTGATTATGGTACCATAATATATAGAATCATAATAATTATATAAATATCATATATATCTATTAAATCTATCCTTATTACATTCCATGTAAAGAATAAATGAAAAATGTGTCACATTTATTTGTGGAGGTGGTGGTCCACATGTACGAACGACCGACATTGTTATTTTCCAATGGATTGGTAGGTAAAAAAGAATATATGGTATTAAATTAAAAAATCAAATTTATTTTTTTAATTTCATTAAAATAAATTTTTTCTTCCTTTATAACCATCCATGTATAGTGGTGTGGTAAAATTAATTACACCACTACGTAGAGACGGTATGTTGTACGTACGTATCAGAGATGTTTTCACAATTTAGATGATATAAAAGATATAGAAAATGGTTGTAACATAATAATAATAAAAATATATATATTTTTATGTTACTAGATTTGTTATTTTATTATGTTTGAAATATATTTAGAGGAATCTGAAGGAAAAATAAATCTTAAAGTCTTCGTAAAGATGATTGCATATTTTTCAAAAGTTCTACTTTAGATATTATCTTAAGGGACATAGGGTTGCTGTTTTAGAAATTCCAAAATCTCTAGAACTTAAATAATTATTTTTAAAATAGAATTTGGTAGGTTTTTTATGATCTATATGTCTCAATGTGTTGTGAATTATTGAGAGAAGAGGTGTCCTTTTATATGTGAGGGAAGGGGCATTCTTGGAATTTCATAAATTATTAAATAAATATAAATTTTTTTATGTATAAATGGATAAAAATTGATATAATTTCAAATATAAAATGATTATGAATCTAAATAATCTAATAAAATAAAATTTGGAAAATATTTGGTTATTTTGTCACCTTTTTCTTTTAGTTTTAACCCTCTTTAACACTTTTGACAATTACCACACTATTAGTGTTTTCTACCCTATAAGGGTCAATAATGTTTTCATAAAATGAAAAAACCCCATAAATGGACCATGGTTGATTATTTAAATATTATCCCATTATATTGGCCAAAGATAATGTTTCTATTAATTTTAAATCATGTAATAAAATATCATTTATTTTAAAATATCATTAATGACATTTTTTATACTACTCATTTAATTTTAATTTAAATACAAAAAAAGAGTAAATTCAAATATATTACTATAAAGCATCATTAAAATGTTATATATATCTAAAAAATTCATGAAACATAATAATTATCTAAAATTATATTATTTTTATTAATTTTAAAATTATTTATCTTATTTTCATATAAATTAAATAAATGTTTTTTCGGTGTTGCGTGAGAATTTAATTTAATTAGTTAAAAACTAAAAATTTTAAATAAATTACCTTGATAAGAAAATAATTTATTCTTCACATTAAAATTTTTAACTGAACATATGATTTATTTATCCATTTCAAAAAATATTATTGAAATTAAAAGAAGAAAAGTGACATTTTTTTCTTTATCTCTCACTTAAATATTATAAATGTCAAAATCCAAGTAATATGGAACAAATTTTCCATATGGTCAAAACATGGATGGAATTGGCTGAACTCAATACATAAAATAGGAAAAATTAAAGTGTTGGGTTTATTTTTAATGTCTTATCACGATATTTTTTAACCATAATTACAGGTTTTACCCTTTACCAATTTGATAAATTTTATCACAATTACTATTTATAATTCCTAAAAATAAATGGAATATACTTACCAAATTTAGACAGAATTATTAAAAATATGCAATAAATTTTATAATATTCAATTTCAATAATTGGAAGAAATTAATTTAAGATTAAAATGAAAAATGGAACAAAAATTTTTTTTTCAGAAAAATGCCTTTTTTATGTATAAGAATTCTTTTAGACCAAATTCAAGTGTAAAACTCATTATAAAGACCATAATTTAATTATTAATAATATAATTGAACTTATATTTATTTTAATATATTTTAAATCAAAATGGATATTTTTAAACCCTTGAAAAAAAATATTGTTTTCAATAAAAAGTTGTATTTTTCACTATTCATTGAAAAATCAAACTTTTCAAGAAAATAATAAAAATTCACCCTAATATAATATAAATATAATGATTAAAAAAGTTAATTTCATTTCATAAAATAAATTTTTTAAAATGTGAAAAAAAATATTATTTTCTCATGGAAATCAGAAAAAATCATTTTTTTTAAACATATTATTAAAGAATAGAATGTATACTAAAAATTTAGTTTTTATTTCCTAATTATTAATAAATAAATTTTTATTGAGTATGAAATTTATATATATTTCATATTATTGTTATTACTTTTTATACCCTCTAACTCAATGGCTTTGTTATAATTTTCATATTTAAATAAGAAAATTTAATGTTTTTTTAGGCTCGGACTGTGTTGTTTATATTATCGAAGATAGTGTGATTAAATCATGGAATATTAAATCATTAATAATCAACAACCGGTCTGATTATCCCTGTAAAACATGGTACACCTCATAGGGGGTACTAAAGGATACCTATGAGTATAACAGTTGATATGAGCTCTATAAGAAATCAACCAATCCAACCTGAAAATAATGTACAAAGGTTTCATATCTAGAACCAAAATAACCCAAATAGGATCAATATATGACAAATGGAATGTAAAATTGTGATGATTAAAAAAATCCAAATGCACTATTGAGTAAAAGTGGGAAACCATTAAATTTTATGGATGAAATGTTTAAATAACGTAAGAAATCACAAAGTCATTAAAAATAAGACTAAAAATGTTAGATTTACTTACCGAGTATAGCCCCAAAGAAAAGGAATGAAAATTTTTATGTGGATCATATTTTAAAATGTCTTCAAAGTGATTGGAATGTATTTCCAATGTTCATATTCATTCCTCTGCAGTAATCATTCTTTCGTTGAAGCCACATTCTGAAAGAATGTCTTGTTTATATATCCAATACCTTTGTTTTTTGTTAGAATCACCACAAATTTTCCACTATAATATTATACCTTATTCTTATTTGATTCCATAAGCTTTATGGACTCTTCAGTAATTTCTTCATTTGAATAAATAAAGAGCTCTATATTTTTCATCCTATTTTCCTCTTCCACCTCTCCAAATAAATCCCCCTACTCTTGTTTTTTAGAATCGATACTATCGATTTGTTTCTTTCATTTTTTGAAGAACTATTCTCTTCATTATTTTTTGAATCATGCTCATTGACCCATCAAACATCACCTTTCTATATTGTCCAACCTATTTTCCATCAGATTCCTTAGCTGAGAATATTCCTTCGGACCTCTGGTTTTCTTCCCCTTAACCACAATACATTTCCCTTCATTAATATTACCATTTTTTCATTTATTATTCCTAGAAATGTGAAGTCATCTTACTCAAGTTACATCCACACTTTCCATGTAAAGTTGGCTAGAGAGATCTTAATCATAATAGGCCTTATATAAAATAGGTGAATGCATATACATTACCACTATGAGCTCCTACTCCTGGACAGGGCATGGTTTCTACTCTAGCTCTTCTTCATCCAGCCCATCGAACTGATTACTTAGCATTATAGGCAGATTTAATCTCTTATGACTCATCCTCACCATTTCCTCCTCATACAAGAATGAATATGAGGACCTACAGCCCTTACATACATTTTACCACCCCTATTTGGAGATTGATTCACCATTTTAAGAGTATTTCCACTGGCAAACCATAAGACCCCTATATAGGAGTTATCATTCATGCTGATGAGAGCATCCTGGGAAACAAGATCTCTCCCCACCACTATTGGCAGTGAAAGAGAATGCCCCCATATATGTGGACCATCTAAATCATTGTTAATACAACTACTTTTTGCCACTATCTTAGTATGGGATGGAGGATATGGTTCAACACCATAATCCCCCACAACCCCCACTGGACTAGGCACTTTCTCAATGAACTTGTTCACCCCTACATTATGTTTCAAGCGATCACATATAGCCACAATATTCAAGTCATTCATATCCCTTGACCCTTTCTATGTGATTTTTTATATAAAAATTACATTGCACCCCTCTTGATTAGTTTCTTATATAGAGAAGTCTTCCTTGACCATATACAGTTCAACTGAAATGTCTGCATAAAGAGACAAAGGTCCCTCAGACAGAATAGGGGAAAGATATCTCCCAACACTCCTGAGAGAACTGGACCTCGATCCTTAGGGAGATAAAATAATGTGATCCATAGAAGGATCTAATGTTTTTTGTCCCCTTAAATAGGATGAGATATTTTGACCAAAGGAAACCCCGAATCCCGTTTATGACAGTCGAGATGACAGTTTCCCTACCTGATACAGATAGAAAAAAATTCATCCAAGATTCATAAAGTATAGGTTAGAAATACCTATATGCTCCCTCAATAATGATTCACACTACTTATGGATGGGGTCATTAGAGTTCCATTTAAACAAAAATTCACACCATAATTGGATGTTTTATAGTAGAGGTCATACGATTAGCACACATGAAGCGACCAATGTAGTTCTCTATATAATGAAGGAGAGTCGGGTTCTAGAAGGGAAATAGAAGACCAAGAAGTTGAATCCAAATATCCATAGTGTACAGGTCTTGATTCAAATAGAGGTCGAACGACCAGTAGAGATGATGAAAATGAAATCTGTGAACAGATCTTCCAGACCTATACCATGCCCACACCAGATCATCCTCATAGATAAAAATAGGGTACATAAAGGTAATCGAAGACCGGATATCTCTTCATCCTGATAGGTGTAGAAACATATATAAAATAATTCATGAGATCTGTTTGAATATTTTTCAATTCCACAATACAGGTAGATATAATGGAACAAGAGGTTCCAATATCAAATAAAATAGTAACTGAAGATAATGAAATTATAATTGTGTTGGATTTGGGGCCCTAGAACCAACTTTTATTTAATTTATGATAACCTTTATTCATATATTTTAATATTAATAAAATTATTATCACATCACGAATGTTATTTTGTGTAACCTAGCATGTGATAATGTCTTTAGAGTAGTTTTCACACAAAAAAGGACATATCAGTTCCATGCTATAACAAGAACCCAAAAGTTCCATGATAGTACTCTTAAATATATTTTCCATATCTAGATGATATCATTTTAGGGACACAATTGATATATAATATCAGGGGTGAAGACTCATAGGACTTTTATGACCATTCCATAGTGCACCCCATTAGTAATATATAGTATAGGATATTATAAGAATGAGACCCGATAGTAGTAAATTCACAATTATATGTGTCATTGGATGTTTCTATCTATGGACATGTATATTAATCTATAGAATTTGTAATTATTGTTAATTATTATTACCAGTCATGTACTTTTATTTATTGATGAAAACTATGATGATATATGTTCATGATGAGGTAGGATGTGTTGGGCGCATCATGAGTAATATTTCATTAATTAATAATGTGATAAAGTATTTTTCCCTTATGTTCTTTGACAAAAGTTGATATTTCTAGACCTTTGATGGAAATGATATAGTGTAAATAAATTCATGGCTATGTTTTTCTATAGAAATAGTTGATTTTTGGAATTTCAAATAAAGATATATCAAACACATAGGTTGATGGAACCAGTATAATACCTACTTGATTTGAGATATCAGGATAAAGGGGTTATTTCACATAATAGGTTTAAATATGAGGTACAATTTTATTGAGGAATTAATTTTTTTTCTCCTTGGGTGGCTTGGTATGTTTCGTAATGCTAACCTTGGACTTTAGGTTGTTTGGAAAAATGCCCGTGAGAATTAAGCCTAGAGGTTCACACGCTAAGTGTATCCATAATCTCAATTAAATAATATATTATTATTTATTTTTCAATAAGATGAATAAATATTATTCCAGCACATGGTTTAATAATTATTTATGTGTGATTTATTTCATATATTTTGTCACCAGTTATTTGAGATAACATTATGTGAGAGGAATGTTTGATAAATATTTATATTCTTTTTAGTGGATATAATGTTTGTTTATTTATTAGAGAGTAGTGCAGTGATGTTTATTTATTAAATAAATAGTCATTATTCAAGGCCTGAAAAAATAATAGATGAATGGGGACCAAGTTTAATGGTCAGATGATAAATAATATATATAGAATATTATTTTAATAAATAATATTTATTTTTAATTCATGAGTTGAGCGCATGTCATGAAATAATATTATTATTATTATTATTATGTACATGAAGTTCTGTGGGGATTAAATAAATAATAAAGATCACTTGTGTAATGATTTATATCTAACACTAAAGGTATATAAACCCATTTATATTATTTTTTTAGAGACCAAATTCATTTTATTGGGTCCAATGAAAAATGGATAATCCTTTTAAATCCCTAGAGAGCTCCCTTTTCCAAGGACGCTCCAAGAATGGAGAGTGATCTTCCTCCACCTTCCACTATTCAGTGAATGGATATCCAATATAATCCTTTGGAAGTGGTTATTAGGGTAATAAAAGGAGAATTATTTAAGTGATAGGATATTTCATGATATCACCAATAGATTCCTATAGCGATGTTCGAATATTTTTGGAATATGTGTGGATCGCCACTAGAGGGATTCTATTCATGATTCCTATAACGGAAGGATAGTGTGATGTAGATCTGTTTTGAAATCCATCAATGAAAATAGAACTTCATATACAATAATTCTTTGATTGATTAAATTAATTTTAAATAATATGGGATGATCCTACTCTTTGGTTCTAGTGATTATCTATTGTATTCATTGATTCAATTCTGTTGATCATGATGTTTATCATCATGTAAATCTTGGATTAATCACTAATCATGACAAAACCTAAAAGTTGGGAACAACTAATCTAGAACTTTTACTATTCCCAGAACCTTCAAGTGGTATCAAATCACTCAAATAATTATTTATAATTATTTAAAAATCATTAATTGATTTACACATTTGTAATTGGTTTTCAATTACAATTTAATTGTTCTTTAATCTGAATTATGATATCTATTTTACTCCTATTCATTTCTAAAAAATATAAAAAATTCAATTAATTTTATGAATGAAAAAAATTCAAAGATATCTTCTGGGAGTGATGAGAAGTCTGTCCAAATAACAGAAGAGTACACATCATGTAACCCGTAGGTTCACGTCATCTACTAGTATTTAATGCACCATGATTTGATTAAGAATTAATTCAAGTCATTTGGATTTATTAAAAATTGTGAATTTAATTATACACAAATTTTTGACTGGACCAGACCGATGTATTGTGGTCCGGAGTACATTCTGTGTAACTTTACTAAACGACATACAGTCCCATAGTCATAGACAAGTCGTGAATTATATTACATAACCTATATGACTGGTGGTTGAGTAACTCAGATACCACACACAATTTATCTCATGTACACACTATGTACTCTAACATTCTCCATGGCATGGATATATGTCGAGTCCTTAGGCATGTGTCACGAATAGGAGGTGATAATAATACAATTTTTGTAGCTCTAATTTACGCACATGTGCTTTTTCCATATTGTGCAAAATTAAAATTAATTTATTATACTATGAAAACCATATCAACATGTGATTACATGTGGTCAATATGTTGATAGGACACACCATGTGATGGGTATTATATATATGTGTGTGTAAATGTATATGTATATCTAATTAATTTCAGTGTAATGTTCAGATCTATATATCATGTCTAAGTCATATTACAAATATTACTCTGCACAATGAATCATTATATGCTATATAAATACCATGTGTTTTGTGTGTTCATTAAGTTGATACTAAATACCATTAAATTAAATGATAAGTCATTAATTCCACAAGTCTTAAGAGAAAACAATATATGAGTATAATACACATTGTGTAGTTCAGACGGATACTCACCAATTTTCCTCCAAGGAAAATTTTTTTATTACACACATTTAATTTTAAATTAATTTGTTTAATTTGTTTAAATATATGATGGATTAGAGTCACAAGGAAATTTGAATGAGAATTAATATAAAATAATTAATTAATTAATTAAGATAATTAATTGATTCAACCATGATTAATCTTAAATAAGAACGATTAGATTTTAATGCTAATTTCATTAGATGCATAATTTGTTGCATACAAGTGGATGATCATGAAACTATAATATACATTTTTTTGTGATTGGTTTTATTTAATTTATTATTAAATTAAATATTTGGCATGTGTGTCATCTCTATTTTCATTATGTAATAGAATACATGCCCATGGTTTCTTATATGTAAACCCCTGAACCAATCTATTTGTTTCTCTCACCTCCATGTGAGTAAAATAAAATATAATGGATGGAGATTCCATATAATATCTAAGGAAAATAAAGAATATTAAATATTCATATTTATTAATATTTTTAAATTAAATATTAATTTTTCTTTAAATGGGTTTCTATGTTTGATAGCATACCCGAAACACAACAACAGGTTTCTTTGAAATCATACATTGCACAGTAATAATTTAATATTATTATTTTAAATGGTAGTTAACTCCTAGCCGTTGTATTTGAGGGAATGAACAAAACTAACTACAATATGATTATACATGTTTCTTAAATTTATTTACATTTATCCAATAAAATTTAGAGAATTAAAATGTGAATGAATCTAATTTTAAGCATGAATACTCTAATATTCAGTAAATGGTCGATTTACTGCCTTTTTATAGTGAACCCTTTTTAAATCTAGTTTTTTTCACTTTTATATATTCTATTTTACAAAATAAAATTCTTCTTTAGAATTGGGACATCAAAATTTACTTTGGGTAAATTTTTGGTATTTTTCTGATAAACTTCATGTTTTTAATGAATAGTGAAAAATACTGTATTTTAATTCAAAATTACCTTTTAATCTAATTTATTTATATGGTTAGATTATCCTTTTAATTGTTTTTAAAGATTAAATAGATTATACTTTTACCATTTAATCTATTTTTGGTCTTTTCAAGCAATTTCACTTTGAAATTTGACATAATCAACTTTCAATCTTTTGATAGTTACTGTTTCTTAAAAACACGCTATTTGTTTTGACAACGGGAATTAATTTTAAATTAATTAATACAACTACTATTTTTTGAATTTAAACAAATGGACATTATATTTGAATTCGGAATATCAAATAATGCTTAGGCTGAATTTTTTGTATTTTTCTGAAAAACTTCAATTTTTGATGAATAGTGAAACTACTTAGTAGTAGTTAAAAAAACTGAATTTTTAATTTAAATGAAATTTTACCTCTTATGTGAATTGAATTTCAAAAATATGACATACATGGTTGTTATTAATAAATAAAATGTGGTTCAATAAGATGAAAATAATTTTTGTTGAATAGTAAATGTTTACTTTTTTTTACCACGGTTAAAGTTAAATAAAGTAATTCAAAGTAAAAAAGAATATTATTATAACGACATGACTCTTTGGAAAAGGTAAGTATCGTTAGTTTTTCTTTCAAATATTTCCTTTAATCTTGGTTAATGTTTGTAACATCCTAAGGAAGGTTCGAGGAGTGTCTGGGGCTTGTTCGGAGCCAGGGAGTTGGAGAAATGGACTTGTAGACAGGGGCGCACGGCCTGCGCATGGCCTGCGCACAGTTTTGGTAAACTATGCGGCCTTTGGTTTGAAGGTAGTGAGATGCACATGATTTGCACACGATGTGAATAGTAAAGTCACACGGTTTGGGTAAACCATGCAGCCCTACTTTCTATTGGTAGTGAGGTGCGCTCGATTTGCGCACAGTTTGGGTAAAATGTGCTCCTAAACTGTGCGACCCTGTATATGGTGAATTTACACTTTTTCCCTTAAGTTATATTTAATCCTAAACCTATTCTTTCTTCATTCTAATGGAAAGAACAGAGGAGGAACTCCTCCTTGAGATCCCAAACCCTCTCCTCTCTTTTTCTCTTACCGATTCTTCGTCTAGAGTCTGATCTTCGATCCGTCAAAGGAAGTGGATCACCCAAGGTAAGGATAACCTCACGCACCTCTTTCTCCTCAAAAAATATTTCCTTCTGTCATGATTTTTTGATGTAGGATCATATGCCCTATTTTAAGGACATTGGACTGGAACTCAGATCTCTTCCAATCTACTTCGAATCTGAGGTCAATATCGAGCGATTCTACATCTACAACCCTTAGGTAGGTGGTCATGTGTTCTCATTTTGGGTTTTCGTCATTCCTGAGTTTATTTTGTCATGCTGGGGTTTTCCTTTTTCCAAAACCCTTATTTATATTGACTACTTACTTTCTAAATGACCCTTGTGAAAGGAGGGTAGGGAACTACCCTCATTTGGGTGTTTGGGTACCGTATGGCCCCAGTATGGACACTCATAGGTGTTATACCTTAATTTTTATCCCTTTTTCACCTTTGGACCTTATTGGTATGTCTTGAAAGCCATTTTCCAATGGGGGGAAATGGGATTGTTTGGTTAAGGTTTGGCTAGGATGAGTTAGCCTAAAACCCTTTTATTAGTTTAAATACATGGTTGCTCGAAATGTGATTATGTGATATTGTGAGATGGAAATGCCATGTTTATTTGATATGAATGTTATAAGAAGTGTATTCATTATGAACCTTACTATTAAATGATTAAGCTTTAGTCCAAGGGTAGACTATGAGAGCTCCCCTATGATACGGCTTCGGGATAGGGGCAGACCGTGTGAGCTCCCCTAATTGAATGATAAAGCTTCGGGCCAGGGGTAGACCGTGAGATCTCCCCTATGTTATGGCTTCGTACTAAGGGTTGACTGTGAGTGCTCCCTTGAATCATTCTTAAGCCTTCGGGCTGGGGATAGACCTTGAGAGCTTCCCCAGGGTTGGGCCAGGGGTAGGATCGAGAGCGCTGCCCCTGGGTTAAGGAAGTCTGTGAGTTCCATCCCGGTCCTACCCAACGTATTATATATATATATATATATATTTATTTATTTATTTATTTATCTCTAAATAAGAAGGTGATTCATTCAAACATACCAGCCATGAGCAGAAGCAGGTAGACCTACCAGGTGTCCTTCTAGAACCTGAGCGGGGTGGTTGTTTATTGCTTATTTGACTTACTTGCACTCTATTGCTCACTATTACTGCGAACACCTACGTGGATTACACGTAGACATCATTGGTGGTGGCCTACTGAGACTTGTCTCACACCCTACTCGGGCGGCCTCCTGGGAACCCGTGTAGACTTTACTACCACAGGTACTAGTAGGGGCAAGGCCCCAGCTGCAGGTGGTTGATACTTTTACATTCTAGCTGGAGTTCCAGAGCAGAGGACCGAGCTTGGAAAGGGATGCTCATGGGCTACCTTTTTTTCCTTTTGTACTGCTTCAAGAATGCCAGTCTTTTGTTTACTTTTGTATCAGCATGACATGCATCCATATTGTATCAGACACTACCTATGTGGATTTTTTATGTTATACAGGGTTACTTTACTTCTGTTGTTTGGTTTGTATGTTTCCCCTTTTCTCCTGCTTATCCATTGTTTGTGCTTCCTATATTCTATTACTTTCCTGCTACACCACTGCGTACTCTGACATGGGGGTACAGTCTCCCCACTGACTTACTATTACACCCCCTCTACTAGTCGGCAGCCCCTGGCCTATGGGGAGACGATCCAGGGGTCATGAGGCCAACCGGGCTCGGGGCTCGGGTTGAGGGGCAGCTGGGTCCGGGACATCACAAAGTGGTATCAGAGGATTTTATTTCTTCCTTGCTTTACTATTTGGCGACAATCTATTGGACAATGGGAACGCTTGGAAACTTGGTTATAAGCTGTGCTTGGGCGTCACGAACCCATCTACGGGGGAGAGACCAAGTTTCCTACTTCATGTTGTTATTGATTCTGCTATTTACTGTTGATATTGTTTCACCATTGGGTGATTCACATGTTTTGTGATGTTATTGAGATTTTCAATGTAGGAATTTGGATTCAGGGTTCGACTCAATGAAATGAGGGTTCTGTATTAGAACATGCATCATGATAGGCACAATATGATTAGGCAATGCATCTTGACATGACACATTTAAATTTTTAGTGAGCATTTCTTGTTGTTTATTTCTATGCCTGGTTAATATGTGTGCAAATGTGCTAACGATTATTGCAGGTTGTGAATTGAGGAATGATGTGGCTTTAGCAGGTGTCACTCTTTGGTTCATAAGGTGTATGGTCCCTTATGGATCGAAAAATGACATCCAAACTAAACCAATCATTTTCTTTAAAGGAAATTCAAGCCCTTAATTAGCCAAGTAAATGAGAAATGACAGCCAAGTGTGTGTCATATTTCAGTTCATGAGGAGTATGGGCCCTTATGGGCTGGAAAATTCCATATCACTGGATTAAGTTAATTTTGAATAGTTGTGGGTTTTCCTAAGGATTCCTAAGGGTGTGTATAGGTGATCTTAGGGGTTGGAAGGCTTAGTACCTATCCTAGATTCTAGAGTTCAACCTTTAACTTGTTGGTTTCTTCTTTTGAGACATTCATTTAGCATTGTAGAACTATGCCTCTGAGACGTCCTCGAGTCGCATGTGCTGAAGGCGGTGACGATCACGTTCCTGAGGTGGTGGGCCATGATCCGCCGGTTGATCTTCCTATCGAGCCACCCGTGGCTCCTCTTGCTATTTCTGAGATGGGCGTTGATGCCCAGTTTTGTGAGAGCTTCTTGCGTTTGATGCAGAGGGTGCAAGTTGGAGTGCGACCTGCCCCGAGTATGGCAGAGTTGACCCGTATGTTTTAGTTACAGCATGCCCCAACATTTTTAGGATATGGAGGACCTCTTGCTGCTGAGTCTTGGATGGAGGCGATCCGGACCATCTTTGATCATCTCGAGATGCCTCCCAAGCGGAGAGTTTGGGCCTCGATGTTGATCCGTATCACGGTGTGATTACACTAGATACCCCTTTAGGTGTCCGTTCAGTGGGCATTCACCATTGTCAGAATTCTCCCCTCAAGGTGGGCGGTTACCTTTTCGTTTGGAACTTGTATATTCTAGAGATGACATGTTTTGATGTAATAATTGGGATGGATTGGTTAGTTACCTATTGAGACCAGATTGACTGCTATCATCGGAGGGTGAGGTTTACGTCCCCAGAGGGCGACCTGCATGTGAATAAGGGAGAATGGGATCTTAGTGCGACACAAGAAGGACCCGAATAATAGAAGTTGGGTGGTGTCACGGAACAGGTTTCCAGTCTTTATCTCGATGACCAAGGGTTACAACCCACTGCTTATCCTCCTGTAGTGGAGCGCTTTAAAGATGCCTTTCTTGATTACTTCTCTAGTCTACCTCCAGTGCAAGAGGTGGAGTTTACAATTGATCTTGTACTAGGGGCATCACCAGTGACCATTCCTCCTTATAGTATGGAACCTAAGGAACTTCTGGAGCTCAAGAGTCAGTTAGAGGACCGAGAAGGAAAAGGCATTATACGTCCCAGCACTTCTCCTTGGGGATCTTCAGTCCTCTTTTCCAAGAAGGCTGGTGGTACCCTTCGTCTTTATGTGGATAACTGTAAATTAAGTCAGCTGAAGATCAAGAATCAGTATCCTTTTCCTAGAATTGATGACCTCTTCGATCAGCTCCGAGGAGCGAAGGTGTTTTCCAAGATAGATTTGAGGTCGAGATATCACTAGGTGTGTGTCAAGACTTCATACATACCTCGTACGGCATTCAGGAGCAGGTATAGTCTCTATGAGTACCTAGTCATTATGTTTGGGCTTACGAATGCACCTGTTGTGTTTATAGCTCTTATGAACTGGATTTTTCACCCTTACCTTGATTATTTTGTGGTTTTATTTGTGGATGATATATTAGTCTATTCACGCTAGAGACACGACCATGAAACCCATCATGAGATCGTGCTGAATACCCTAAGAGAGCATCACCTTTATGCTAAGCTCAGTAAATGCCACTTTTGGATAAATAAAGTTCACTTCCTAGGTCACATTATTTTTGAGTATGGAGTTTCTGTTGACACTAAGAAGGTGAGTGTTGTAGTCTCATGGGAGAAGCCCAAGAACATCTTCTATATCATGAGTTTCTTGGGGATTTTTGGGTATTATAGGCGGTTCATTCAGGATTTTCCGCGCCTAGTAGCACCGCTTACATCTTTGACCAAAAAGGGGGTGAGATTCGATTGGTCGGAACCTTGTGAATTAGCTTTTCAGGAACTGAGGGGAATACTGACTTTGGTGTCGATACTGATCTTGTCAGATCCAGGCAGGGCTTATATGGTCTATTGTGATACGTCAGGTATTGGTCTTGGAGCTATCTTGATGCAGGACAAGTGGGTTGTTGCGTTTGTTTCTTGTCAGTTAAAGCCTCATGAATGGAATTATCTGATGCACGACCTCGAGCTCGTAGCAATTGTATAGGCCTTATGCTGTTTGAGACACTATTTGTTGGGAGAGCATTTTGTGGTATTCACTAACCACAAAAGCCTAAAATATATCTTCACTTAGCGGGATCTGAATCTTAGGCAGCGCAAGTGGGTCGAGTACCTCCAATCTTTTGATTTTGAATTGGCCTACACTCATGGGAATGGAAATTCAGTAGCTGACGCACTTATTCAAAAAACATAGTCACAAGTAGTTCAGGAATCTGATGAGGAGTGGAAGCTGATGGCCCTATTTTCGGAGATGCACTTTGAGGTTCAGGAGGGTCAGGGTCAGACTGTTCTCTCCGCCTTAGCGGTAACATCTACCCTTCTAGAACGGGTCAGGGCAAGATAATAATCTGATCCGGAAGGCCTTGTTTTACGAGAAAGTGTCACTAACGATGCATCTATAGATTCGATCGTGGATGAAGGTGATACTTTATTGTTTTGTGGGGGTGTATGGGCCCCAATAGACATTAGAGAGGAGCTAATGAGGTATTTCCATGCCTCATCATGGGCAGTTCACCCAGGCATCACCAAAATGTATCGTTATTTGTGACGACAGTACTGGTGGCCTAGCATGAAGCGGGAGATAGCTGGTTTCATCACGCATTTTTCCACCTATCAGCAGGTGAAGGTGGAATATCAGTGTCTGGCTGGGCTATTGCAGCCATTTTCCATTCCTGAGTGGAAATGGGAATATGTTTCTATGGAATTTTTAATTGCATTACCTAGGTCACCTCGTGGCAATGATGCGGTATGGGTTATCATCGACCGTCTGACGAAGGTCACTCATTTCTTACCTATGAAGGAGACCTTCACGTTTGATGACATGGGAAGGTTGTATGTCAATGAAATAGTGTGCCTTCATGGAGAACCTAGATATATTGTCTTGGATAGAGATCATCGTTTTACATCTCGGTTCTAGCAGGGTTTACAGAAGGCTTTAGGTACGCAGGTACTTTTGAGTACGGCCTATCACCCATAGACTGATGGACAGACCGAGCGGAATATACAGGTACTAGAGGATATGTTACGTGCTTGTGTTCATGATTTTGGAAGTTAATTGGAGAAACATATCCCTCTTGTCGAGTTCAGTTATAACAATAGCTTCCAGGCTACCGTTGAGATGGCTCCCTATGAAGTCTTATATGGTAGGCCTTGTCGCTTGCCTTTGTGTTGGCTTGAAGCAGGGGAGGCAGCTGTTCTAGGACCACGTCTTGTGTAGGAGACTACCGAGAAGATACAGCTTATTAGGAAGTGTATGCAGACAGATCATTCTAGATAGCAGTCCTATGCTAACAAGCACCGGCGACCTCTTGAGCTCGATGTTGGGGAATGGGTTTTCTTGAAGATCTCACCCAGGTTGGGGCAGGGACGTATACGGAAGTAGGGTATGATTTCACCGAGGTTCGTAGGGCCCTTTGAGGTGATGAAGAGGATCGGACCGGTAGCTTACCAGCTTGCACTTCCACAGAGATATCAGGCCATGAACAATGTTTTTCATTTATCTCAGCTTCGCCAGTACTTTTCAGATCTGACTCATGTGTTTCATCCTTATGAGGTTGAACTGGATATGGATGCTTCTTTAGAGGAGTATCCGATGCGAATTGTTGACCGGAGCATGAAGACACTCTGAGGCAGGTCTGTTCCTCTTGTACGGGTATTATGGAAGCACGGCCGGGTACAGGACGAGACCTGGGATCGGGAGGTTGATATACGATCTCAATGGATGGAGCTTTTCGCTGGTGACACCTCTTTACCCTTGGAAGGCCAACTCAGAGACGAGTTTCTTTAAGGAGGGGAGGTTGTAATGACCCAAATCTTTGGAAAAGGTACGGATCATTAGTTTCTCTTTCAAATCGTTCCTTTAAGCTGGCTTAATGTGGGTAACATCCTAAGGAAGGTTCAGGGAGTGTCCGGGGCTTGTTCGGAGCCCGGGAGTTGGAGAAATGGACTTGCAGATAGGGGTGCATAGCTTGCGCACGGCCTGCACATGGTTTGGGAAAACCGTGAGGCCATTGTTTTTAAGGCAGTGAGATGCACACAGTTTGCACATGACGTGAATAGTAAAGTCACATGTTTTGGGTAAACCATGCAGCCCTGCTTTCTAGAGGCAGTGAGGTGTGCACAGCTTGCGCACGGTTTGGGTAAACTGAGCGCCAAAACCATGCGACCATGTATATGGTGAATTTAGACTTTTTCCATTAAGTTCTATTTAATCCTAAACCTATTCTTTCTTCATTCCAACATATAGAACAGAGGAGGAACTCCTCCTTGAGCTCCCAAACCCTCTCCTCTCTTTTTCTCTTACGGATTCTTTGTCTGGAGTCTGATATTAGATCTGTCGAAGGCAATGGATCACCCAAGGTAATGCTAACCTCACCCACCTCTTTCTCCTCGGCAAATCTAGCCTTCCATTGTGCTATTTTGATGCAGTCTCATATGCCCTATTTTCAAGGCATTTGACTGGAACTCAGATCTCTTCCGATCTACTTCGAATATGACGTCGATATCGAGAGAGCCAACTTCTACAACCCTAAGGTAGGTGGTCATGTGTTATACTTTTGGGTTTTCGTCATTCGTGATTTTATTTTTTCATGTAGTCATTTTCCTTTTTCCAAAATCCATATTTATATTGACTGCTTACTATCTAAATGACTTTTGTGATAGGAGGGTATGGGAACTACCCCCATTTGGGTGTTTGGGTATCGTATGACCTCGGTATGGACACCCATAGGTGTTATACCTTGAGTTTTATCCCTTTTTCACCTTTGGAAATTATGGGTATGTCTTGAAATCCATTTTCCATGTGAGTAAAATTGGATGGTTAGGTTAAGGTTTGGCTACGATGAGTTATCCAAAACCCCTTTTATTAGTTTAAATGCTTTGTTGCTTGAAATATGATTATCTGATATTGTGAGATGGAAAGGCCACGTTTATTTGATATGAATGTTATAAGAAGTGTATGCCTTATAACCTATACTATAAAACGATAAAGCTTCGGGCCAGGGGTAGACTGTGAGAGCTCCCCTATGATACGGCTTCAGGCAAGGGGAAGACCGTGAGAGCTCCCCTAATTGAATGATAAAGATTCGGGCCAGGGGTAGACAGTGAGAGCTCCCCTATATTACGGCTTCGTGCTAAGGGTATACTATGAGAGCTCCCTTGAATCATTCTTAAACGTTTTGGTCGGGGATAGACTGTGAGAGCTTCCCCAAGGTTGGGCTAGGGGTAGGATCGAGAGCGATGCCCCTGGGTTAAGGACATTCGTGAGTTCCGTCCAGGTCCTAACCAACCTATTATATATACATATATATATATATATAAGCAGGTGATTCATACAGACATACCATCTGTGAGCTGAAGCAGGTAGACCCGCCAGGTGTCCTGGAACCTGAGCAGGATGGTTGTTTATTGCTTTTTGACTTACTTGCACTCTATTTCTCACTATTACCGCGAACACCTATTTGGATTACACGTAGACATCATTGGTGGTGGACTACTAAGAATTGTCTCACACCCTACCCGGGCAGCCTCCTGGGCACCCGTTTAGACTTTACTGCCACAGGTACTAGTAGGGGCAAGGCCCCAGCTGTAGGTGGTTGATACTTGTACATTCTAGTTGGAGTTCCAGAGCATAGGACTGAGCTTTGATAGGGATGCCCATGGGTTACCTTTTGTTCCTTTTGTACTTCTTGTAGTGTGAAAGTATTTTCTTTACTTTTGTATCAGCATGACATACGTCCATATTGTATCAGACAATGCCTATGAGGCTTTTGTATGTTATAGAGGGTTACATTACTTCTGTTGTTTTGTTTGTATGTTTCCCCTTTTCTCTTGCTTATCCATTGTTTGTGCTTCCGCTCTTCTATTACTTCGCTTATATTCTACTGCGTACTTTTATATAGGGGTACAGTCTCCCCACTGACTTACCATCACACCCTAATTGCTAGTTGGTAGCCCCTGGCCTATGGAGAGACGAGCCAGGGGTCATGTGGACAACCGGGCTCGGGGCTCGGGTTGAGGGGCAGCCGGGTCCGGGATGTCCCAATTATAATAATTCAAAATTACCTTAACACTTTTTCTAACCTTCTTGGATGAGTAATTTCCGACCATGGGAATCTTTGGTTCTATTTTGGGACCCCATGGAGCCACTTATGAATGAAAATGAAACTTTAGATTAATTAACTTAATGTAAAGGCAAAAATGAAAAAAAAAATATTGTTTAGTAAATTAATTTTTAGAAGGGGTTATATAAATTATCTTTTATACTATAAATATTTATTAGAAAGATAAAAATATTTCATACATCATGGTATTTGTTTTATAATTTTTAAACATCAAATAAATTAAATTATTTATGATAGAATAATGATACAGTGTTTACCTCATTAATAAATTATTTAAATAAATAAGATTATAATGATTAAAATATAATCCAAAATATGTCCAATTCTGATTGGATTATTTTATTTCTAATATGATTCATCGTATCTTTGACTTTAAAGATTTTTGGACCTTTTGAAACCGATTATAATTTTATAATATAATAATGTTTTCACACTTTTCTAGAGAGCCCCTCCTCTCCCTTATAAAAGAAGACCACTTATAACCAATTCATCACACCTCTAAAGCCTTTTTTCTCATCAACACTCTGCCCAATTAAGCTCCCTACATCCCTCTCCTCCTCCTCGAAGCCTTAACTTAGGCAGAAGGCACTTCAAGAAGTCCTTTGGTTCAAACCAAAGGGAGTTACCCAAATTAAAGGTAACAGTTTCTCTTAAATTGTTTTGTTTTATTTTTCTCCTCTAACCCCTAAAATATTTTTATTCATTTACATTATAACAACACCAGTATCATAAATATACTAGGATGTTTTTATGAGAAGGATTCGAACTACACTTACACACACCTCCACATAATGGGTGAAAAACATACTATTTCTGTGGATTGAAAACTAACACCTCACGAAACGATGATTGTTCAATTATCTCCTACCACCTCTAATGGTGGCCATTAAGATGGAACTTTATTTATATATTAAATATATTATGTTTTTTTTATTCTTATTTATTTTTACTTTATATAATACATTTATTGCTTCCATTATGTGTAAACACGATAATTTCATTTGAGGAACTGTGGACTACCGCCCCCTCAAAGTGATATGACTCGTTCATGCCATATGTGGGATGTATAAAGGATGGAGTTAATTATATTATATGATATTATACTAGAATTATAATATACCTATGTATAATTATATTTTAATTCCATTAAAGTATGAAATTGAAATGAATGTTGTGTTCATGCATACATATGGCTTACCGTCTCTATGAATGGTGCATTTCATTTCTTATCTCCAAATGTTATGTACTATTATAAATACATGTATATAATGGATATATATGATATATATGATATATATGATACCTAATCATTAATATCATTCTGTATATAATAAAATGTTGACCATTTGAACAACTTGTAACTATATGGTGTTCATTTTTTACTCAAGTACCAAATATCGACAAAACGAACGTTATTAACTTAAATGATTAAGTAATGATTATAACATGGTAATAAGTTATATAAAAGGAATAATAAACTTGAAAAAAATGTTCCTAATCAATTATAAATTAATGTTATTTTATTATTCAAGACATTAAAGAATGATCGGGTCAAGTCAGACATGAGGTAAGGGATTTCTTATCTCACTTTTAATTCCGTGATATTTCCATTGTTCGCCGCTAAATTATTGCATGTGGTTTTTTGTGTACTAACATTTGATATATATTATCATGATCATTTTTATATTAATGTTATTTTGTGATTCATTTAGTGGTTATTAACTTTTGTTCATACAATTCTATTGATTACAACGTAGTAAGGGGTTTTCATCTCACTTTTTATTTCTGTGAGATTCTTGTTATATTTTCCACTATTTTCCTTTTTGTGGTGTACATACTACCAATGATTGTATTATTTGTGTAATATAATTTCATTTATGGGTATTTACGTCTCTATTTAATGATCCTTCTTTCATGTGGTGTATGTTTCGTAATTTACCAAATCGGTAAAGGGAACTTTTTAACCCAATTTTCATTCCTTGGGTTAATCTTCTCATTCTTAATTTTTTCACACTATGTTTATGTGTGTAATCAATGTTTATTTAATTATGTTGTAATTTATACTCCTCTTTGTGTGGATATACTTTTGATACACATAATCACTCCGTTGTTAAATTCTCAATCCATCGATATGAACTTGATAAGAGTAATTTTAACTCAATTTCCATTCATTGAGTTAAACATCCACGTCATTGGTTTTGTCTTAAAAAAACATGTGTGAAGGTCTTATGATTTATTTACACTGAATATCCAATAATATTGAGTGTATTTATATCTATCACACATTATTATGTAATTGATTTATCCTTAATCTAAGGATACCATTTTTATAAGGGATTTCATCTCAATTTACAATCCATTGAGACTTCATTGTTGTTATTCACCAATTTACTATTATATTGTGTATATACTATCCTTTGGAATATTATATAATGAATACATTTATTCTTGTGATATTATAAAGTTCTGATTAAATTTTTATTTCTCAATTATTTGTATTCAAGCATCTCCCATTTTGTTAAAAACTATTTTACTAAAATATCGTTTTAAATGTTTTAAAGATTTATTCTTTTAAATATTTCTCATTAATGTTTATGTTTTTAAAATGGGTTTTTGGATTTATTTATATGTAAATTAATGTTTTCAAATGATAATTCATTTAAAAGTATCAATGTGTTATGGGACACTTTGATCCAAAAAAATATCTTTTTAAATGGTTCTGAAAATTATTTGATAAAGCATTGTTTATTTCAATATCTTGATTTGATATATTGGAATGTGAAAATATTATATTTCATTTATACTTTTGTTATGTGTTATGATAAAGTCATGGTTATTGTGTATTGTTAACATATACGTGTGGTTTCGTGATAAACCTAGGGTGGGTGAGCCCGAGATAGCTCTCCAATGCATTGGGTTACGTGACGGAGGTAAACGCGATATTTCTCTTAAGAGATTTAGGTAATATACTGTGATGGGTATTCTAAGTATAACTCCCTATGTAGATGTGATAACTATAATGTAAGTTTGATATGGATTCCATTAGTAACCTTTATGATTTATGATTTGTGTATGTTCTTCAAAAATCTTATGATTTTGTAAGGTATTTTATGATTGAAAAGTATAGTTTCATTGATTTTTATTTATTGATGGGATAATGTTTTTATACTCTATTTTATAACCCTTACTAATCTTTTTATGCTCATCCCAAGTTGGGAAATTTTTTCACAAGACTTAAAGATGAATAGGGTCAAGGATGGGATCAAGGAAAAGTCATGATGTCTTAAAAATGGAACTAGACATGACTCTTTTTTTTCAAGAGTTTTAGTTTTGTGAAAAAAATGGAAACTAAGTAGAAGTGTCATCTTTGTATTTTTGATAAGTAATGTAATAGTTATGGCCTAATTCTCTAAAACTCTAAACCTAAAAATATCCTCAATGTGAATTATTAATTTATTTCAATATTATGTAATGTTATAAGAATGGGTCCTTATAGTTGGAATCAGAGGTCGGTTTAGATAAATTTTTAGGTTCGGGTATTCTTTAACCATAGGTGACATAACCACAATGGTTAGGATTTTAGAAAGAGTCGTAGTTTTTTTTTTGATAAACTAAATGAGTTTAAGATAATTTGAATAAGTATATCTTAGTTTTTACCCTCCTCATAATATATTTTATGATGATTTTACAAATATACTCAAGCTGACCTTCTTGGTTTTAGTAAATGGTTGGATCTAGCAAGCATCAAAGTAAAAATGGATGTGAAGAAAACTGTGAAGGTTTTCTGAATGAGTAGTTTAATGAAATGAGAGCTGCAATGATAACTCTTGTGGTTATTCTCAACCAACTATCTGGAGTCATGATTGACCACCTGAACCTTAGTGATTCTTATAAGGAAACATTTATGTGATATATAAATCCCTACAAATGTTAAAGTAATAATCATAAAGGCAAGTATGTTCAAAAACCTATGTGTCAAGGATGTGGGAAAACCTAGGAAAATGTTTCAAAGGGACATGAAGATGTTATAGATGTGGAAATGAAGGTCATAAAGCAAGAACCTACCATGGAAAAAGGAAGCATCCAGTTGACTCTAGGAAAGGTAAATAAGTTCTTTCTGGGGGATCTATTGAATATTTTAAATGTAGTTTGTATGGTCATTATACAAACACATGTCCTATGAAGATGTTTCGAGAATGGGATCACTTGGATCGTACAAATATATATTTACCAATACCTAATGCCATTCTGATTGAGGATGAAGAAACTGACAATGACCAATTAAAGGAAAAAAGTATTTTAGAATAAGTTGGAAATGAATGGTTAATGGATCATGATGAATGTTGAATGAGTAAGAAGTCAACATATATGGGATTCAAGTGTTATGGTAGATTTTAGGATGGTGAAATGCTTAAAAGTATTAAGGATCTTTTTATGATGGGATTACATTAGAAGACTTTTTTTAGTATGTGTAACCCGGAAGATTGATATATGAAAATTTTAACCAAGGAATAATTATCTTTTCTTTTGTGGATATAGTTATAAAGAACCATTTGGGTTTATATGATCCTTGAATTTGTGGAAATTACAGGTTGATACATTTTGGGATGCAAAATGAAAGTTAATAGATAAAATTTGTGGTTAAAATATGTTATGGTTATTTTGATGAATTTATCTCGTTTTGGGAATGTTATAAAATTATATTTTTTTTTGAAAAAGGACAACACACAGACCATGTGACAACCCGTCACATCCGACAAAGCTACGGCAATCGAACCCACAACCAAAGTGCGATTGGGATTTATCGCTTACCACTGGACTACATGAAGTCCCTAGTTATTATGACTAATTCTTTTTAGTTAGATGATTTAATGAATCAAGAATAAGTTGATTTTGGGTTATATATGGAATTTATTAACCCATCAAGGTAAATATTTTATTAGGTTAATTACACTACAGTATGAGACATTAGGAGTAATAGACGTTATTTGGAGATAAATGTTAATATTTATCGTAGAAGATTATATGATAAAATCATTATGATTTTTGGGTTTTAATCTTAGTTAGGATTAATTTGAATAATTTTATGGACAATTGTTTATCAAATGGTCATTGTTTAACTTTGGGAAATGTTTAACAATTTTTGGATATTAAGAGTAGTTTTTATTTTTTTAAAGGATTATCCTTTTTGGGGATTATCTGACCTGGTACTGATTTTTTTAGGTTTTGGTTAAGGTCTAAATACGTGGGAAATATATATTTAATCTTTTTTATGGATTATGTGATTCTCTATAAGTTTATTATAGCACTTTTAATGTGAACAAGTCATCCTAAATACTCATCATTTGGAGAAAATATGAGTTCATGTTAGAAAGCTAGTAAAGGATGAAAGTCTAAATGACAAGTAACTATGTTTTCCTATTTTTTTAGTTATGGTCATAAATAAATTACTCAATAAAAAGTAACTTAAAAAAATTTTGTCTGTTAACTTTAACTACTAGAGAATCAAAGACTGTTTATCTCATCACAAGTTTGTGATTTTCTGGTGGTTAACTTTCTCCTAATCATGTTTTATATCACTCTCCATCAGAACTTGGCCATTTCTCTTCTCTTCCATATCCATGCATTCTTATATGGGATCCTAGATTGGGTTATCTTGGGTGACCTTTATACTTCTCCACCTTTATTTTAAAGTGATAGTTTTATTGACTCTTTTTCTGATGTGGGGCTTTCAATAATGTTTCCAAGCCCAATTTTAATATTTCGAGGCCGCAATTCCCAAAAGGGGGGAATCATGTAAGATCCCAGGAAAATAAAGAATATGAAATTTTCATATTTATTAATATTTGTGAATTAAATATTAATTTTACTTTAAATTGGTTTCTATGTTCGATAGCGTACCCGATACACAACAACAGGTTTCTTTGAAATCTTACATTGCACACAAATAATTTAATATTATTATTTTAAATGGTAGTTAACTCCTTGTCGTTGTATTGGAGAGAATGAACAAAAATAACTACAATATGATTATACATGTTTGTTAAATTTATTTACATTTATATAATAAAAGTTAGAGGCTTAAAATTTGAATGAATCTAATTTTAAGCATGAATACTCTAATATTCAGTAAAAGGTCGATTTACCGCCTTTTTATAGTGAACCCTTTTTAAAACTAGTTTTTGTCACTTTTATATGTTCTATTTGACAAAAACATTCTTCTTTATAATTGGTACATCAAAATTTACTTTGGGTAAATTTTTGGTATTTTTCTGATAAAGTTCGTTTTTTATGAATAGTGAAAAATACTGTATTTTAATTCCAAATTCCCTTTTAATCTAATTTATTTATATGGATGTATTATCCTTTTAATTGTTTTTAAAGTTTAAATAGATTATATTTTTACCATTTAATCTATTTTTGGTCTTTTGAAGAAATTTCACTTTGAAATTGGACATAATCAACTTCCAATCTTTTGATAGTTATTGTTTCTTAAAAACACGCTATTTGTTTTCACAACGGGAATTAATTTTAAATTAATTAATACAACTACTATGTTTTTAATTTGGTAAAATGGAAATCATATTTGAATTCGGAATATGAAATAATTATTGGGCTGAAGTTTTGGTATTTTTCTGAAAAACTTCAATTTTTGATGAATAGTGAAACCACTTAGTAGTAGTTAAAAAAACTAAATTTTTCATTTAAATGAAATTTTACCTCTTTTGTGAATTGAATATCAAAAATCCGACATAAATGGTTGTTATTAATAAGTAAAATGTGGTTCAATAAGATAAAAATAATTTTTGGTGAATAGTAATTTTTCACTTTTTTTACTGCGGTTAATGGTAAATAAGGTAATTCAAGGTAAAAGGAATATTATAATAATTGAAAATTACCTTAACACCTATTCTAACCTTATTGTATGAGTAATGGCCGACCATGGTCATCTTTGGGTCTATTTTCAGACCACATGAAGGCACTTATGAAAGAAAATGACACTTTAGATTAATTAACTTAAAGTAAATGCAAAATTGACAAAAGCAAATATAGTTTAGATAAATTAATTTTTATATGGGGTTATATAAATTATACTTTCAACTATAAATATTAATTGGAAAGATAAAAATACTTCCTACAGCATGGTATTTTTTTATAATTTTTAGACATCTAATAAATTAAATTACTTATGACATAATAATGATGCATTGTTTACCTCATTAATAAATAATTTAAATCAATAATATTATAATGATTGAAATATTATCCAAAACATGTCCAATTCTGATTAGATGATTTTATTCCAAATATGAGTCATCGTATCTTCGAATTTATTTATTTTTGGACCTTTTGAAACCGAAGATAAGTTTATAATATAATAATGTTTTCACACTTTCCTAAAGAGCCCCTCCTCTCCCTTATAAAAAAGACCACTTCTAACCGATTCATAAAAACTCTAAACTGTTTTGTCTCACCCAAACTCTGCCCAATTAATCTCCCTACATCCCTCTCCTCCTCCTAGAAGCCTTACCTTAGGTAGAAGGCACTTCAAGAAGTCCTTTGGTTCAAACCAAAGGGAGTTACCCAAATTAAAGGTAATGGTTTCTCTTAAATTGTTTTGTTTTATTTTGCTTCTCCAACCAATAAAATCCTTTTATTCCTTTCCTTTATAACAACACCAGTATCTTAAATATACTAGGATGTTTTTATGGGAAGGATTCGGATTAAACATACACACACCTCCATCTAATGGGTGAAAAACATACTGTTTCTGTGGGTGTAAAACTAACGCTTCACGAAATGATGATTGTTCGATTATCTCCTACTGCCTCTCATGGAGGAAATTAAGATGGAACTATATTTATATATGATATATATTATGTTTATGTTTTATTTATGCTTTTGTATTTTTACTTTATAGCATACCTTTATGATTTCCATTATGTGTAAACACGATAATTTCATTTGAGGAAGTGGTGACTACCACCCCCTCAAAGTGATATGACTCGTTCATTCCATACGTGGCATGTGTATAATATGAAGTTAATTATATTATATGATATTATACTGGAATTATAATATACTTATGTATAATTATATTTTAATTCCATTAAATTACAAAATAGAAATGAAATTTGCGTTCATGCGTACGTACGACTTACCATCTCCATGAACGGTGCATTTCATTTCTTATCTCCAAATGTTATGTAATATTATAAATACACGTATATACTGGATATATATGATATATATGATATCTAAATAATTAATATCATTCTTTATATAATGAACTTTTTACCATGTGAACAACTTGTAACTATATGGTTTTTATTTTTGACTCAAGTACCAAATATCGACAAAACGAACGTTATTAACTTAAATGATTACGTAATGTTTATAACATGGTAATAAGTGATATAAAAGGAATAATAAACTTGAAAAAAAAATTCTTGAGCAAGTAGAAATTAATGTTAGTTTATTATTTAGGATATTAAAGAACTAATGGGTCAATTCAGACACGAGGCAAAGGATTTCTTATCTCACTTTTAATTCCATGAGATTTCCATTGTTTGCCACTAATTTATTGCATGTGGTGTATTTTGTACTACCATTTGATAGATATTATCATTTTAATTTGTATATTCATGGTATTCTGTGATTAATTTAGTGGTTATTAACTTTTGGTCATACGACTCGATTGATTACAACATGGTAAGGGGTTTTCATCTCACTTTTTATTTTTGTGAAATTCATATTATATTTGCCACTATTTTCCTTTGTGTGGTGTTCATACTGCCCATGATTGTATTCTTTGTGTAATATACTTTCATTTATGGGTATTTACATCTTCATTGAATTATCCTTCTTTCATGTGGTGTATGTTTCGTAAGTTACCAAATCGGTAAAGGAAACTTTTTAACCCAATTTCCATTCCTTGGGTTAATCTTCTAATTCTTAATTATGTCATGTAATGTTTTTGTGTGGAATTATTTTTTATTTATTTATGTTGTAATTTCCACTACCCTTTGTGTGTATATACTTTTGATACACATAATCACTCCATTGATAAATTCTCATGTCATCTATATGAACTTGATAATAGTAATTTTAACTCAATTTCCATTCATTGAGGTAAACATCCAAGTCATTGGTTTTGTCTTAAAAATAACATGTGTGAATGTCCTCTGATTGATTTACAATGAATATACAATAATATTTAGTGTATTTATATCTATCACACATTATTATGTAATTGATTTTTCATTAATCTAAGGATACTATTTTTATAATGGATTTCATCTCAATTTACAATCCATTGAGACTTCATTATTCTTATGAACCAATTTACTCTTATATGTTTTATATACTATCCTTTGGAATATTATATAATTAATACCTTTATTCTCATGATATTATAAAGTTATGATTTAAATTTTATTTCCCAATTATTTGTATTCAAGCATCTCTCATTTTGTTAAAAACTATTTAACTATAATATAATTTTAAATGTTTTAAAGATTTATTCTTATAAATATTTCTCATTAATGTCCATGTTTTTAAAATGGGTTTTAGGATTTATTTATATGGACATTAATGTTTTCAAATGATGATTCATTTAAAATATTCAAACTTGTATGGCACACTTTGATTCAAAAAATCTCTTTTTAAATGGTTTTGAAAAAGATTTGATAAAGCATTGTTTATTTCAATACATTGATTTGATATATTAGAATGTGGAAATTTTATCTTTACATTATACTTGTGCTATGTTTTATGATTACTTTATGGTTATTGGGCATCGTTTACGTATATGGGAGGTTCCATGATAAACCTAGTGTGGGTGATCCCGAGATAGCTCTCCAACGCATTGGGTAACGTGACAGAGGTAAACGAGATGTTTCTCCTAAGAGATTGAGGGAATATACTTTTATGGGTATTCCAAGAGTAACTCCACATGTATCTGTGATAGCTACAATATAAGTTTGATATAGATTCCATAAGTAACCTTTGTGATTTATGACTTGTGTGTTTTATTCATAAATCTTATGGTTTTTTAAGGTATGTTATGATTGAAAAGTATAGTTTCATTGATTTGTATTTATTGATGGGATAATGTTTTCATCCTTTTTTTTATAACCCTTACTGATATTTTTATACTCATCCCAAGTTTTTAAATGTTTTCACAGGACATAAAGATGAATAGGGTCAAGTATGGTATCAAGGAAAATTCATGATGTCTTAAACATAGAACTAGACATGACTCTTTTTTTCAAGAGTTTTTTTTTTGTGAAAAAAAATGGAAACTGAGTATAAGTGTCATCTTTGTATTTTTTAGATATAATGTAATATTTATGGCCTAATTCTCTAAAACTCTAAACCTGAAAAAAAATCCACAATGTGAATTATTCATTTAATTCAAGATTATGAAATGTTATAAGGTTGGGTCCTTATATTCCAAGATAGAGGAGGTGGGTTAAGTTTGTACATAATGAAAAAAATAAAAAAGAGATGCATAGGTGGAGAGGTGGAAATCTGTAACAAAACCCATAATTATTTTAAGGTTTTTTTCCCTTAAGTCGACGGTTAGTTTATTATACACTATATAAAATAACCATTAGTTAAATATTGTGATCATACCACATTATTATTTTATTTATTTAAAGTTTAATGTTTTTTTCAATATGTTTTTTTATCGATTTCATGAATTAATGAATTAAAAATCATTCAAGATAGAAATAAAATTAATAGGATTATGTATACTTATTATCTAAGATATTGTTAATCGCTTAATTAATTCCACATAATATTAAAAAGGTTGTAATAAATATAATAATTGGAAATATATGCATAGAAAATAAATTCACTCAATTATATATATTAATTCGGTATAGCCTTCCACTACTTCAATAATAATTAAACCATAGTTCAGTGTGCTTGACTAGCCAATGTTGGGGTTCTTTCAATTTACATGGAATTCAAACATGAATTTTTGGGTTGAATTAACTCGGTTCACATAAAGGGTTGACTTCCAAAGTATGACATAGTGTAACTAAGAGGAAACATTTGAGGAAACATAATTTAATTATTTTAGGATTGGGGAGTCTACTCAACATATCAATGAAATTTGAGTTAATAAAATTGGCATTTGGTATGCTAACCTAAAAAAATTTAAATTTCTTGACCATCCAAAGTTAAGGTGATAAGGAGGGTAATATGTATACTTTACACTATTATTACCAAGAAATAGGGTATTAGTAAACTAATGGTGAGGGATATTGGGTTTTTATAAAATAGTGGGAGATTAATAAATATAATATTTATTTAATTGTATAAATTTTATTAAATAATGTACTGAAACTCCTCTCATATTATTTATTGAAACAACAATAAAAATGACAAAAAACATATCACTGTGATCCATAATTGAGAAGGATAACCTTCTTATAATCTTAAATTTCCAAGAATAGAAAAGTTTCTTATGAGTTATCCTACATCATTGGAAGAAAATTGTATGTTCTAGAAGCACCTATTCTTGATGCGCCTGGTAATGAGGCAAGTGACGAAGAGTTAACTCTCTATGATAAATAGTTGAATGATTCCACATATGTTCAATTTTTCATGTTATAATCCATAACCAGTCATATTTTGAAGAAACAAGAGGGAATGGATTCATATATCATGATGTCTTACCTTTAGAATCTCTATCAAGATAAGGCTATACAAGATACATATGAGATCTTCAATGCTCTGTTTACAACTAATCATGGAAATTTGGCACCATTTGGGCCTCATTTAGTCATGATTATTGGCTATATTGAATGATTGTAAATCATAGGGATTAAATTCCCATATGAATTATTCATAGATATCATACTTTCCAAACTACCCAGGACCTTCAATAATATTATTTTTAAGTCGAACATGGGATATAATGAAAAGATACTTTCATAACTTCTTACTGTGATTTTACTAGTAGATAAAGATATAGGGATTGAAAAATATACATCCTTGTGGTGAATAAGAAAATTAAGAACCAAGTGAAGGGAACCAATTCTCATAACAAGTCATAAGCTCCCAAGCACCGTCCTTCCAAGAAGCAGATGATCCAAAGGTAAGTAATGGAAATGGAGGAAGTATGTTTTTCATGTGGTAAGAAAGGCCATTAGAAGAAGAATTGAACCCATAAGAAAGGGGAAGCTAAATGTGAATTATTTATCAAATGTAATCATTCAATATATACATATTGGGTATTATATAGAGCTTATGGTTCTCACATATGTATCCAAATTCAAGAACAAAGTTGATTCAAAAATATTTATATAGGAAAGGTGGATTTTCAAGATACTAATAGTGTGATATTGGCCGATCTATCCATTGGTGACTACCGCGTTTCATTTCCAACAAGAATTATATTGCATTTAAGAGATTGTTATTATATACCAACTGTTACCAAGAACATAATTTCTATATCATTTGATGATGCATGTGGATTAATTTTCATGTTTGGGGAAAAAATGTTTCCTTTTTTGAAGGAAACATATTTTATGGTATGTAATATTTAGTGAATAGTATTTATGTATTAAATTTTTTAAACCACATATGGGATATAGATAAAAAATCATGTTCACATGACTTGTATAAATCCTATTTATGGAATCACTATCTAGGTCAGGTAAACAATAATAATTTGATAAATCTCATTCAAGATTGTTATTTAGACTCTTCTTTATTAAAACAACTTAAAATATGTCATGATTTTTTGAAAGGAAAAATTGAAACAATTTCATTCAGTTTATTGGGTGAAAGGTCTACAAATATTAGAGTATTCGTACACATTGATATATGTGAAAATTTTCTTGTAGAATCTAGATGTGGGTATTTATACTTTAGAACTTTTACTGATGAATTGAGTATATATGGATATGTCTACATGATATTGTATAAGTATGATTCTTTTAAAAAATTAAAAGAATTAAATAATTAAGTATAGGATCAAATTAGAAATAAGATAAAGATTATTTGATCATATCTAGGTGGTAATATCTTAACCAAGAGTTTTTTGACCTTTTACAGGAGTTTGAGATTCTATCCCAACTTACTCCACCTTACACACCATAGTGGAGTGGTGTTAGTGAAAGGAGGAACCATACCATGTTAGACCTGGTAAGGTTAATGATGAGTCCTGAAAATCATTCATTATCCTTTTGGGGATATGAATTAAAAAATTTGGAATACACACTAAACCAAGTAACAATAAAAGTGGAAAACAAAATGCCATGGTATTTATAGAGTGGAAAGAAACTTGTTTTGTCACATACATGTGTATGGGGTTGATAAAAGTTTGTTACGGAATTATAAATAAATAAACTAACACACCAGATTACAAGGTGTATCATTATAGGTTATCCTAAGGAAACAAAGCGATATTACCTATAAAACCCCTCAGATGATAAAGTTATCATTACCAAAAAAGTTTTCTTCCACGGCAGGGAGAACGTCCTCAAAAAAGATAGTGGGTGAAAGATTGAATTAGATGAATCTGATTCTCAAGATACAAAAGATTTTTTATTGGAATATATTCCTCATATCCCCTTAGAATAAGTTCTTCCAGAAACACAAGTACTGCATAAGAGCACTATAAAGTTAATACAACCAGAGAGATATTGTTTTATAGTCACCAAATATGGTGACTCAATATTGTTTTACAATTTAGAGCCTCTCTCATATATAGAGGTAATAGATAGATCATAAGTTGCAAGATCATAAGAAACCATAAATTCCAAAATAGATTCCATGTATGAGAACCATCTGTGGGTTCTAGTTAATGCTTCAGTTGATGTAAATACTATAAGGTAAAAATGGGAATTCAAGAGAAAATGGACACTGAAGTTAAGGTAAATACCTATAAAGAAAGGATACTTGATAATGGGTTTAAATAACATCATGGAATTTAATATGATGAAACCTTTTCCACATTTTCCACGATTAAATCCATTATAATTCTACTTGCTATAGCTGATTACTATGACTATGAAAGTTAGCATATAGATGTCAAAAAAATCCATAATGGAACCCTTCAAGAATATTCCTATATGTCACAATTGGAAGGTTTTGTGAATCTAGGTAATTATAAAAGGTTTATCAAGTCGGATAGATCCATTTATGTATTGAATAAAGCATCTAGGTCATGGAACATTAGATTCCATAAAGCTATAAATAATTTTGTTTCATTAAGAATGAATGTGAGCCATGTGTTTACCGGAGATTTATTTGTAATTTGGTTGTTAGCATCTTAGTATATGTTGATGACATATTACATATTGTAAATGGCATAATATTATTATAGTATGTTATGGAAGGGATAAATAAGTGTTTATTTATTAAGGAATTAGGTGAAGCAGCCAATATTCTAGGGGTCAGGATCATTTTGTATAGATCCAAGAGGCTATTAGGACTATGTAAAAGAACATGTATTAACAAAATACTAAATATATTTATTATGGAATAATAAAATAGGGTAATGGTTCCATTGTCACATGGTATACATATTTCTATGAATTTGTTTCCTTGGATAAACCAAGAGAAAGAGAGAATGGGTAAGATCACATACACTTCAGTGATATGATCAATCATATATCTCATGTTAAATACTAGACTTGATGTTCCCCTTTCACTTATCATGGTAGGTATATATCATGTAGATCCAGGATAATAGCCTTAGTATTCTATTAAGTTTATCCTAAATTATCTGAGAATAAATAAGGATATGTTCCTAGTGTATGGAGGAGAATATTATTTGGTCATCAAGAGTTATATTGATACTAGTTTTCAAATAGATCACAATGATCTGAAGTCAAAGTATGGATATGTTTTATGTCTCAACAGAAGAGTTTTGAGCTGGAAGAGTTCAAATAAGCTAGTTATCTCTAATTCTAAAATAGATTCTAGATATATAGAGGATTCTAATGAATCCATGTAAACTATTTTCATATAAAACATTTTCTATGATATTGACGTGGAACCAATTAGTAAATAACCTATCATTTTTTATTGTGATAATACATTAATGGTGGATCTTGCAAAAGAGATAAGGTTACACCAATAAAAAAAGAACATAATCCAGAGGTATTATCTTTTTAGATATTTTTATCAAAGTCGTGAAGTTCCAGTAAGTATATTTCCCATAGAATTAAATTTGGTGGACCCCTTAACTAAAGGACAATCTCATTGGAAGAATTAGTATAATGTTATAGTTGGCATACTGAAGGTTGGTAGTAGTTGTCTCTAGTGAAAGTGGGAGTCTGTGGGAGTTGGTGACTTAGAACTACCTTCTTTTTATTTTATGATAACATGTATTAACAGATTTGAATATTAATAAACTTCTTATTATAAAATTATTTTAATTATCCAAAAAATATTATAAGATATTATCCTATGAGTATTTGTCGCACTAAAAGTTCATAGAAATTCCCTATTTTGATGTGATACCAATATTGCCATGAGATTTTCCATAAATATATGTTCTATAGTTTGATGATATCATTAGAGGGACACAAATGATACAATATATAAGGAGTGGAGACTCAAAGGACTTTGAGGCACCTTCTCATGGTTTACGCCTTTGGTATTATATATTGTAGGATATTATAAGAATGAGACCTGGAAGTAGGAAATTCACATTTATATGTTTCATTGGATGTTCCTATATTTATATATGTGAATTGATCCTTAAACTTTAATATTATTATTAATGAGTGTTAAAATTTATGTACTTTGATGTATTAATGAAAACTGTGATGACATATATTCGCAGTGAGGTAGGATGTGTCAGGTGCATCACGAGTAATGTTTTACTAATGAATAATGTGAGAATGGATTTGTCCCTTATATTCTTTAAATAAATTTTATATCTTAGGACCTTTGATGGAAATTATATAGCCTAAATTAATCCATTTCCATGGTGTTCTATAGGTATTTTTGATTTATGAAAAGTCAAAGAATGAGACATCGAGCACATGGGTTAATGGCACCAACATGCGACCTTCTTGATTATACATATCATAATAAAAGGATTATATTACATAGTAGGTGTCTGTATGAGGTATTATGTCATTTTGTAATTAACTTATATCTCTGTGGGTGACTTGGTGAATTTCTAGATGTTAACCATGGACTTTAGGCTACTTTATCAAAAGTCACTTAGAAAGATGCCTAGAGGATCACACACTATCTATATCGAGAATATCAGTTCAGTAATATATTATTATTTATTATTTAAAAATTGAATAAATAGTATTCTCACATATGGTTTAATAGTTATTCATGTTTGATTGATCACATATATTTTGTCTTCGATTATTCAAGAGAATATTATGTTAGATGAATATTTTATAAATGTTTATTTTCTATTTAGTCAATATAATATTAATTTATTACCGAATAATTCAATGATATTAATTTATTAAACAAATATTAATTATTCAATGATCGAAAAATATTACTGAGGAATGGTGGACTAAGTTTAATTTTCCAGTGAGAAATAATATTTTTTGAATATTATTTGAATAAATAATATTTAATTTTAATTTACGAGTTTAGAGCATTCTAATAAATAAGAATATTATTATTATTATGGACGTGGGGTTACACACAGATTAAATAAATAAAAAATGGAACTTTTGTAATTATTTATTTCTAACCCTAGAGGTCTATAAACCCAATTATATTTTTTTCTGAGATCCAATTTATTATGTTGTGCATAATAATATCCATAGAATCTTCTCGAATCCCTTTAGAGTTTCCTTATCAAAGAACACTCCCAATAATGGAGGGAAATATTCCTCCACCATACACTCTCTAGTCAATAGATATCAAAGAGAATACTTTTTAAGTGATTCTCAGGGAGATCAAAGGAGAACAAAATAAGTGATAAGATCTTCCATTCTAGCACCCATAGATACATATGGTGATGTTTAGATATTTTTTGAACACAAATAGATCACTACTAGAGGGAATATATTCATGATTCATATAATGAAATGATGTTATGACATAGATCTATTTTTATATCCATCAATGAATAAATAATTCCATGTAAGGAAATTATTTAATTTCTTAAATTAATTATAAATAAGATGTGATGATCTTGCTCTTTGGTTCTAGTGATTATACATTTTCTATATTCATTAATTCAATTTTGTTGATCATGGAATCTATCATCATATAAATCTCATATTAATTATCGATCATAAAAAAAGAAAAGTTTATCATGAACCATATAATGATTTTTCTTTGCTCTCACAACTAGAAAATTTACCTACGTCCACGGATTGTAACCATGGCCCTAGGCCAAAAAACCATGGAAATAGCCTATTACCACAGTTTTTCCTAAACATGGAGGCCAACCTCATGGTAGTAGGGGTACCCTATTTACAAGGTTCTAACTATGGAAATATGTAGGATAAAACCATAGTTTAACTGTGGAAATAGAAGAAATATTGACATGGTTAAAACCATGGTTTTAGGCAACCTATTTCCATAGTTTTAACCGTAGAAATAGGCACTATATATTCATGGTTTAACCATGGTTATATCCTACCTATATCCATGTTTAAAACCTCGGTAATAGGATCCATCCATCTAATAAAAAAACAGTGGTACCAACTTCCCAAAACCTCTACAAAAACCATGTTCACCTAAAACATACAAATACACCTGCAAAAAATTCCAGAAACCACATGTAGCACCTAATTTCCACAAAAATAAAAAAACTAATACATATAAAATTGAAATTTTATAAACAATGAAAAAAAAATCATAGATATAAAAACTATATGTAATGTTAGTCCAAAATCTCATCTGAATCCTCATCATCCTCTACACCGATATAAACAACATAAATGTGTGTACCACCTCTAGTAGCAACATCATCACACTATCAACACCCTATCCACCACCATCAGCCTCTCTATCAGCACCATCTCCATCATCTTTAGCCTCTCCACCAACATCTTTATCCTCTCCACTAGCATCTTCAACTACACAATCACCGTTATCCTCATACATCGAGCACAAAATCAAAAAACATATATCCACTATTGCTACACCCTATGGAGGAAGTGAAGAGAATATATCTGATATCACCTTGAACAATTGTTCATTTTCTTTTTTCTATGACTTTTGAGACTCTTGTCTAGATTGTTTTTTTGTTGTCTTAATGGAGGCATGTAATTCTTATTCAGTAACCATTCTTGAAATATTTCTAGAAGATTCAATACCTAATAACCAATATTTAGACGGAACAATTTTCTTTTCAGGTTTACAATGAACTTTTCCTCTGTTGTAATCTCCTAGAACATGATATAAATGATTATTTAGTCCGAATGTGTCAAGTTCTATCACATTTAGAGCTTGAAGAGCATCCTATAAAAGGTTTTTACCATTATAGTAGATAATCAAAAAAATATATAATATAAAATAGTAATGTAACATGTAAATAAAATTTTTGTTCTGTATATGTGGGATTTTTGTTGGTTTTTTGGTTTCAAAGAATAAATGAAGAGAACAACATGATGGTAATTCCAAAAAAAAACAAAAGTAAAAAATTTTAGAGAGAATAAACATTGAGGGTTAACATTAAAAAAATATGTAAGGAATGTTCTGTCTAAAGAATCACTTACACTTTAATTCCAAGAAAATAATAATCAAATAAGTTACATAAAAACACTTTCAATAAGAAAACTAAAAATAAATATGCATTTGGAATTGTAACCACACAGAAAGAAAAAATAGTGATTTCACTACACACCATAGAGTTCAAAATCAGAGTCGTCGTCATTATCCTATCTATATGAGGTACTAAATTTATCAACATCAATACTTTAGCCATTTTCCTTCACATAATGATTAGGAAAGTGGTGTGTATCCTCCTTGTAATAATTTTCCTCATTCTCTGTAACATATTCAATTTATTTTCAAAATAGAAATTAGATGATTCATTTGTACACCCTGAGATTATTATCTTTAATATCTTTAATCCATGAATAAATTTTGAACTGGAGAAAAAAATAGATCAAAAAATGAATAGATTTGAAAATTGATTATTAAAGATCTATGAAATTGGGTTTATTCAACTCTTTCTTGGATGTCAAAAATAGGAAAACTGTTAAAATCATCAGGAACTAATTTATTTCCACTATTACATTGAATCAAGATGAAATTTTCAAGTTATTAAATATATATAACTTCTTGATCATTGAATAAATGATTCTTTAAAAGGGGGAGTAACAATGAAAATTTCATAACTCGGTTAAAATTATTTGGAATGAATAACGCTTATCTGAGTGTAAGTTGACTACTATTGGAATCAGTTACATTTATATCATTTTCCTTTAGATGTTCAAAAAGTAAATTCATGGGAATGTGGATCTATCTCCCTCTAACCAAATATTATTATAATTCATGAATATGATAATAACTTCAAAAAATTCACTATTTATCATTCACGTGCTCAGTATTGGGGATAAATTAATGGTTTAAACTAGATTTATTAGCACTTCATAATTCTATTGGATATTTTATTCACTTCCATATTCCCCGTTAATTGGATAGGTAGAATGAAAGGGATAAATATAGAAATTTTTCTAGGGTTTTTTGTTGAGTGTTATCTCTCTTCAACTTTTTTGGATGAGGTTGTTTTGAAAACCATGTAATATATTATAAATATTAAAATTCATTGTAATAACTAACCTTCCTTTTATACTAATTATGAAATTATAGGTCATCTTCATTGTGATTATGGTAGGTACAGATTTTAGAAAATCTATAACATGAGATGATATATTGAATCTAATTAAATAAGAACTAAGAAAAAGGGGTATAATAAGGTACACATCCATTATTTTTATAAATAGGATATAGTGCTAAATGGAACTGAATAATATCTTCAACTAAATAGGGATAGAGATGATCAGGGAAACATTGTCCTAGAATAAGATAATACATTTGGAAAAATAGTTTTCCACCATCTGATGTTCTAAAGGGACACCTTTTTTTTATTTGACCTATCAATAAGAAACATAGAGGTTCAAGAACTTTTATTTTAAGAGAATGATGATGCCCATGATCGGGTTAGAAAAAATCAAAATACACCAGAACATTTCTTATTAAGGACCTTATGTAGAAGATGGACACCCATTCACCAAAGTCTGATTTTGTAATGAATCCAAAAAAATGACTAGTGAGGAAAAATCACCCCTCAAAACATCTTCCAATCGATTGTCATTACTGAATGATAATGATGAACATAAAAATAAGAGTTAATGTAAGGAAGTTGAGGAGGAAGAAGATAAATAAAAGATGAATAAAAATGCAAGAATGGTGATTGATGTTTCTTCATGAATGGGATGAAACATAAGGGGAAGAATTTATAAAACACCAATATATAAAAAGATAATCCCCAAACAGTAAAATAATTCTATTTAAAATGAATTTATTATTAAGGAATATATAGGAAAAAATAAAAAGGATTCATCCTTATACATGGGAAATTCGTAGAAAAAATAATCCAACTAATATTAGAGTTGTTGAAGCCAAGGTTTAGTATTATTTCTGTACATTATTTGATTAGAACAAAATTGGTCATGATTTGGTTGCTCATAACATTAAAACTATAGTAATTTAAAACTTATAGGCCCTAAAAAGGAAATATATTATTGTCTTAGGTTATCAAAATAGGCATAAATGCATAATACCTCATCTTAATTCTGATAGTTTCTATGGACTTATCTGTTTTATATTTTCTTCCAATTTCTATTTAAGAAGAGATATTTGATAGGATTTGTGTTTTATTTCAAATTATACTCAATTAAATTGGATTTTATTTTGTGACCTCAACTCTATACTTAACCCATCTAAAAAATATAGGTTCTTTTATTAGGGATATTTCCACTTATAAAACTATAAGAAGAATATGGGAGAAACAAAAATTTATACACTTTAGTACTTTGAATGTGCATGAGATGAAGAGATCCTTATTAAGGGTAATGAGGAAAGGATGAAGTGTATATCAGTTATCAGAGATATATATCGAAAACACTATATGAAGTATTAAAAACTAAAAGAAGTTGTTTTTGGAAGCATTGATATGTTTATTGAGTTTGAGGAGAAAATTTATAAATTAATATTTAGATATAAATACAAAAAAATTCCTATGTCATCATCAGATAATGATATTTAGATTGTGAGGGTGAAATCAAATGTTTAAATTTTGAAGAAATTTATTTCAAATTTTTCTTCGAGAAAAAGAATGTTTATAAAACTATATAATTAATTAAAACCAAATATTTTGACAATAAGGCTTGGAAGTGAAACCACTTTAAGATAACATTTCCAAAATAAGTACATTGTGACAAAGTGTTCACCATTTGTCCCTAAGTGTTATTGGGGAGTACAATGGAAGAATAAGTGTGAAATGGAAAAAATAAAATCATTCCAAACTCGATTAGCATTTTCATATAATGAGTTTACTATAATTTATCATAGAAGAATCGAAACGATGTGGGTGTCAAAAGTATTTTTTTGAGAAATTATTGAAAACTAAGGAGTTTTGAGTAATAAGGTCTTGATTTTTGATCAGTGAATGAAGAATCACACTAAAAGATAAAAATTTAAAAACATTCTTACAATTTTTTCCAGTGTTTCATGATTCGAAGCAGTTCCATCTTTATTTTTCCTACTAAAACAAAACCATGATGATCAGGGAACATGTCCTTTAATATTTAATTAACATTTCTGCATGAAAGTTGAACATAAATCAATGAAAAAATAGATGTGTATTTAATATTAAATCATATATTACCTACGATAGTTCATGATCTAGCATTGTAGTTCGCCCCATAGTATGATTATATTTCATTGTGACCATATTTTGTGTTTTCCTTTTAGACGAATCCTATTATTTAACAAAAATAAAGTAGCATTTAAATAATTCAAAAGGGATAAAAATCATCATTTCAACTTAAAAATTCAATGAGTTAAAGACATAACTCAAATAACCAAGTATGAAAAATAAAAATGAATACAATCACATCTAATAAAATAATCCACTACTAAAAACTAAGATTAATGAAAAAATAATAAATTTATTGAAAACATTAATACATTAAATTACTTTGAAAGAGGAAGTGCTCCAATATTTAATTAATTATTTTTATTATGAAAGTTTTAATTTGTTGATGATTGGTATATTTTCTAGATCAATACCTGTTCATTTTTTTCATCAAACATGCAATTAATGCTTATAGGCCCTCCACATCTCACCCAGTTCCATTAACATAGTTGTCTTAGTGTGTAGACCATCCAAGAAGTTATATCGAAGATTAATATTAGAACAAATTTTTCAATAATACTTTATAAATAAATTGAAAATTAATTTTAAAATATATATTACCCATATTTCTTCCCAAGCCCTGTCATTTATTTCCTATATAAATTTTCTCCACTTGATTTCCTGAACTAGAATAATATTGCTATGTCTGCTGAGTGTCTCTATGAAACTCTACAATTCAATACCATTTTCTTTAATAATTTTTATTTATTCATTATACTGAAAATTTATTTGGGTGTGTCTATTCCACACTTTATGCATCTTTGTACGACCATTTATTTTAATAGAATATGATCCTAAAATGGAAATAAATATTTTTTACGCATATATAATAGAAATTTAATAAAAAATTATTAATTTCATTACTTTTTAAACATTTACCAGTACCACTATTTATTGTCACTTGATCTAACACACTATGTTGGGGGGAAGAAACTAGACAATTATCCTCTATATTATACTATAAATGTTGAGGTTCAATAAGAGTTTACGGGTATACATGGGTCATAAACATTAGAGGTGTGCCATGTAGATATGAAGGTGGATAAGGGTAAAATGATGAGGGTTGGAAGGAGATGGACTACCCTACATGCTAGTATGATGAAATGGATAAAAAGGATACTTGACACATATTATTAAGGCATATAAGTGGGGGGAATGATGGGAGGAAAGCATCTGGGTGACTGCAGAACCATGGATAGTGAGGCACAATATGTAGGGGTTGCATGTAGGGTCAGTCTTATATTCTAGAGTGCCTGAACTATCACCATTGAATGAAAGTTTCCTCATTAATGATTCTTGTTCATATTAAATATGATATTTGTAATGTTCATACATAGTCAATGAATAAATTAGGTACTCATGGTAATAATCATATTTTTCAGGATAGCTTCTCTAAACCAGAGATTGTTTTCCTATATTTTTTTCTATGAACCTCCTCATAAGACATACCAACCTAAAAATTCCAAAAGTGATGTGAAAATATCAAAAATATAACAAAGCATTAAATAACAATAAGTTTTAAAGGAAAATTCATATTATTTCTCAAAACAATACATCTTCTATTATGTTTTTTTTCATTATATTGTTTAATCACAAAATGAAAACATTAAAAAACAAAATAAGTTGCTACTTTAAATTTCAAACTAAGATAAATAATTATTTTCAGTTGTCTGTTGGGATTTTATTCTTAGTTAACCATAAAAAACATGATATTTATGAGAATTTGGCTCCCCCAATGATTAATGTTTTATCAGAATGGTGAATGGATTTTTTTTCCTCAAGATATCGTTTGGTCCATCAAATAAGATTTTTAGGTAAAAAGGGGTATTGCTCATAAAAAAAATAAAAAAATAATTCCTTAGGTCCATTTGGGAAAGTAAAATGACCAAATAATTGGCATTTTCAATAAGAAATTTTAGAAATTTGAAACTATAATAAATATCTTCTAACAAATAGTTTAGGAATTAAAATATTTCGTAACCATGTATGAAACATACAAACAATATAAAACTAGGTAACTGGTATAATATACTTAAAAAATCAATTATGTAACATTTTTTAATGTTTAAAAAAACTCATACCTGGTCTGAATAATATAAAATAAATACTTTGAAACAAGTATCATTGTGCATTCTCTGTTATAATTTATGGTTCACAATCTATTCTCACAATTGAATCATCTGTATCATTGAATGATACATTTGAGTGAATACTGACCGGTTCATCCAAAACATCACTATCATCGAGTCCTTTATAAAAAATATTTCTTTGAATAACATCAATAATAACAACAAATTATAGTTTTAAAAGGGTTATTTACATAAAATACTTGTCTAGATTATTATGCAATAATATAAGGCTTATCTGTTTGTAGCTGATGATTCATATCAATCACTCTAAAACTACAACTATCTATATACAAGACTTTTTATTTCATTGAATCAAAATACTTTCTTTTCATCATATCCACACAAACATGTGCATGGTAATCTAATAAAAATATTCTCTCAACAACCCCATCATATGATATATTTTCTAATCAATGTTGTATATCTGATGCACTATCATAACAATTTGATGTCATACTTATCGTGAAACCATAATGTTGTGTGTTCATGTTTTTTGCACAATTATTTATAATGAATTTAAAACCATTGACACCCATTGATTTACAATCCCGAACCATATTGTTCAGACCAAACGCCAAAGCCCTTATTTTAGTTGATACATCATCCATCAGTAAAATTTGGACATGAAATGTAAAGAACCATAATTTTCATGTAATGTTTTTTAATTAAATGGGAATTTTACGAGTCCGTCAAAATTGCCGGTGCGTGATTCCGAGGCCTGGAGTGCCCGAAATGAATTTATGAACTTTTTTTCGGGTACGTTCAGTAAACGTACGAGTGGATTTTTGTAACTTTTAAACCAGTGCTCAGAATTGAAATCTGACAGCACCGTTGAACTCGCAATGTCGGTATTCTCTTAAGGGGTCCTTCACCTTGACCACAGTAGGTCGAGGGTGAAAGATAGAATTTGGTTTTTTCAAGAAAGAATAATATAAAATAAAATTGTGTAACATTTTATTTTCATTGAACCTCCTATGTGGATGATGAGAGGTGGGGACAACCAGAACTAACCTCCCATGTGGGTTATGGTGGTGGGGACCACCCGAGACTAAAACACCCCTTGAACTTCCCTCTTAATGGGGAGAAAACTCTTGATCTTCCCCCAATTTAATTGTGCCACCCCCCCCCCTAATTAATTATACCAACTCACCAATTAATTACTTAATCCAATTTAAAATTATACCAACAAACATAATTGATAACTTGTTCTATTATGTGGGGTAATTTTCATTTTAGTGGAATTGAGAGGAAATGTTTGGAAAGAGGAAAATTTGGAAGAACACATCCTCCAACGAAGAGCTCCTCCTATAAAGAACATTGACTTCGACTTCTTCATTGGGACATCCTCTAAAAGTGGACATCTTCAAAAACAAAGAACCACCTCTATCCAATAGCATTTATCCGATGAATGAGCTTGGGATTGGAGGCATGTGGCAGGCACAACGAACATTGAAAACTTCTACTTCTCTCATCGGTGTCAACAAAAAAACAAGGTAGGGGTTGTTATTGAATTCATGAAATTTCTTGATTATAATCCTTGTTCTTGGAAATCATGGTGAATGTGGATCAACCAAAATGATTTGATCACGATTCTTATGAAATTTTAGAGTTTTATGTTCTTGATTTAGGATTTTTTTGAGTCGCTTACAACTGCCCTAACAAGGAGGGTGCGGGCAAAAAAAACATGGCCCGACCCCTCTGTCGTTCATCTTTATTGGTGTTTTCTTCATGATGGTGACAGTGGCCGGTTCCGGCATTTGGAACGGGTGGAACTTGAGAAATGAGGCTGACACCCCCGCCTACCACGATGAAGGCAACGGCGCTGCCTCGTGGCCAACGTGCTACCCGCGACCTATGCCGACCGCGGTCACCACTACCTCGCGGCCCCCGCAACCCCATGGCCCCCACCACCTCGTGGTCTCCTTTGTCTGCGGCCACTGCCACCCTGCGGCCTCTATCGTCTGTGACCGCTGCCACCCCGCAGCTTCCACCATCTGTGTCCTCTGCCGTCTGCGGCCACCGCTACCCACGGCCACGCTATCCTGCGGCCTCGCCGTCCAGCGGCTTCACGCCACTCCACGGCTATCGCGGCCCCTGGCCGCTCTGTCGTTAGGTTGGGCCACCAAATCGGGCTGCCCAGCATGGGTCGGGCGGAACCCAGCGGGTCGACCCAGGGTCGACCCAAACCGGGTTGGACCAAGTCGGGTCGGACCAGACCCAGATCCACTTCGACCCATTTACGCACTTTCGGCCATATCTTTGGCACTAGGCGTCTATTTTAAAAACCGTCTATGGTGCCAAAAACCTTGGAGTGAGACGGTACCTTTGGTATACCTCACTAGATATTTGGATAATGTGGGGAAACAGTCGGGTTGGATCAAGCACGAATCTAACCGGGCCCTTGAGACTAAATGGAAATTAACATACAGACTAGGTGTCGTATTGACGCACCATCTATTGCATTTAGACCCCTATGACGTGGTGGTCCTTTGTGATTCTACTTTGTGGGACTTCATGGAAGTTGTAGTATCAACCAGTTTCTTGAGGAGCAGACTCTCTCAGAGATGAGCAAGCCTAGTGTGGGATGCCAGTAGCTGGTTGTGATGTGAAGAACGAAGAGAAATCTTTTGTGGGTCAGAACTTAGCGATCCTATGTGGGTCAGCACCGAGTGATCCTGTGTGGGTCAGCACCTAGTGATCCTTTTTGGGACAACACCGACCGATACTATGTGGGTCAGCACTGAGCGATCCTGTGTGGGTCAGCACCGAATGATCCTGTATGAGTCTGCAACAGCGCCTCATAACAGAGTAAGATGATTCAGTAGTTACATATAACCATCTCTACTACTATACATAAGAAATAGCTGGTGTGAGATGAGTTCATACCTGTATGGTAATTTCCTTTGTGGTAATGCCTTGGTGGAATTATTTTGTGTGGAATACCTGTGTGGTACTTACCTTCATGGTACTCTTTCCATTGTGGAACAGTTGAGCTTGGGCCTTTGAGTTGGAATATGTTTTTTCCTCATGATTGATATGGGCATACTTGAAAACTTAGGTATATGTGTGGGCATATACCTAAGTAGTGTTTTTAGTTGATTCCATGTTGTGTGGTTTTTTCTTAGTGGATTTTTTGAGACCTTGAGGGTCTCGGGGACCCTACTGAGTATCATTATACTCACCCCTACATGAGATATGCCCGCACCCTGTTGTGTTTGGTGTAGGCGACGAACAACGCTGACTGAGGACGATAGTACTAGGGCTGGAGGTAGCTCGGAGGTGGATGTTAGACGAAGTGAACCATAGAGACGGTCATTCATGAGTTGTACCTACCCTTCAGGCAGGATTTGTGGTGGACAATCTTGGAGCTGCTTTTCACATATCATTTGTCTTGTACTTTCCAGGTTTCCTTGTACATTCCAGTTGGGCTTGTATTCTGTCCCCTTTTACTTACTGCACTCACTCTGTTTACTATTTAGTTTACTTTATTTTGTATCATGTTGTGTGCTTGGTTGAGTTTTTTTACAGGTTATAAAGAAAATTCCTTCCCAATTTTAGGGAATACACTTTAGGAGCTAGTTGACAGCCCCTAGCCTATGGAAGGCGGGCTTGGGGTAGTCACGGCATGGGCCCCGGGGGATGGGTCGTGAAAAATTGGTATCAAAGGAGTTTTTTCTACCATAGAACATAGAACTATGATCTTTATAATGGAAATAGTGTTAAGTGTAGTGAGTGTGGTTATCAGTTTAGGTAATCTAGTGTTGGTGTGGCAGCTGACGTATTTATACACCAGGACCTTAACTTCTGATTTCTGACTCAGTGCACAAAAACACTAATTTTGTGTGTGTTTCTAAGAGTTTTCTTTGTGATCTCTTGAGTCACCTCACCAGGTATAACTTATTGATCATGGTGAACCTTTTTGTTTTCAGGATGCCTCCACGCTGACAACCAGCTAGGGTTCTGAGAGTAGTACGCACTGATATCCCACCGAGAGATGAGGCCTCAGTGCAGGGCCCTTTTCCCATAGAGGCACCAGCAGAGGCACCAGCGGTACCATTACCCATTGGTCCACTGATGCCACCATCCCCAACAGCAGAGGGTGCATGCCTCTTGAGCATGTTTCATGTGTTCTAGCACCAGAGGTCACCCAGGTTTGGGGGAGAGATGAACCCAATGGTGGTTGAGGATTGGATGGAGGTCGTGGTGAGAGTTTTCCAACTAGTAGGGACACTAGCTGATCTCATGGTGATCCTTGCCGTCAGTCTTCTAAAGGCAGTAGCAGGAAGATGGTGGAGCTTGATGCTCCAAGTTCATGACGAGGTAACGCTTCTCTGGGAAGACATTATGAGTCTGTTTTGGGCAGAGTTTTTCCCAGCAACTCTTCACGCAGTGCGCATACAGGAGTTACTTCATCAGCAGCAGGGGCAGGATGATTGTGGCTCAGTACTCAGCGAGGTTGACTACCCTCTCACGCTACTCCACAGATATGGTGTGGGACCCATTCGTCATTGCCCGGACCTTTGATCAAGAGTTCAGGTGGGAGATAAGGGCTTCGATGATCTCACTCTGCATCCCGACGCAGGCGAGGATGTTAGAGCGAGCCCTCTTAGTGTATATTTTTCTTGCTGAGTAGTCACCATCAGTGAGACCCACCACCGAACATCACTTAGTGTAGTCTTCTGCAGCTGGCAGCAAACAGATGTCACAGAGGTCCAAGAGGACCAGACCTACAGGTGGAAAACCGCAAGATTCAAGGTCGGTTGTCCGGGGCACCCAAGGCAGACCCAATCATGCCAGGAGTGGGCAATGTTATGCATGTGGTGGTCAAGGTAAAATGGCTCATGACTATCTGTCCTGCCATATGGATGATTAGCAGACAGTCGAGGGACCGCCCAGGTAGAGACAGAGGTTCGATCGAGGTGGTCTTCAGGGAGCAGGCGAACCTGGCAGAGAAGCTAGTCATGCAGATGGTGGTGGGTGACGATTCAAGGTGTTATCTCCACCACCACCAAGAGGTCCACCCTGACCACAGGGAGCAGGTGGATAGGGGTGAGCTCAGCTCCAGGTAGCTGAGTCCTATGACCATGGCACTCTGTATATGATATGAGGAATGATCTTTGGCTACTCTACCTTAGCTGCAGTACTTATAGACACAGGTTCCAGTCATTATTTTATTTCCAATGCACTCGTTCATAGCTTAGAGATTCCAATGGTGCAGTTGGATCAATCCTTACGTCTAGAGACTCCTACGGATGCATATTTTATGATTACGCACTTGTGCCGGTAGTGTGAGATTACTCTAGTAAGCGAGAGCTTCGGCTGGGATCTCCTAGTAGCAGCGCCGAGGCCTTACGATGTCATCTTGGGTATAGATTGGTTATCTGCAGTCCATGCTCAGATTTACTGTATTAAGTGGAAATTGAGGTGTGTCTGAACGGATGGGACCAGGTTTACCTACACCAATGAGAAGGGAGCCTTTGCATCACAGGATGGACTTACCCGAAGGAGAGTTCAGCTGATCACTCATTAGTTGGCTAGTGATACCCACGGAGTAGTTGTTGTGGAGAGTCCAATTTATCCTATAGTGGTGCGCTAGTACGCGGATGTCTTACCTGATGATGTTTCGGGTCTACCTCCTCGTAGAGAGGTGGACTTTTACATTGACTTGTACCCCAGGACGACACCGATATCTACACCATCATATCGAATGGGTCCCATGGAGCTCTATGATCTGCGGGTATAGATAGAGGACTTGTGGGGGAATGGATTCATTCGGCCTAGTGTATCTCCTTGGAAAGCCCCGATTTTGTTCGCCAAGAAGACAAATGGGAGCTTGAGGCTTTGTGTTGACTATCGGCACCTGAACCAGGTGACAGTGAAGAACAAGTACCCACTTTTGAGGATTGATGACCTCTTTGATTAGCTGAATGGATCACGGAGGTTCTCAAAGATAGAACTTAGATCAGGTTATCACCAGCTCAGAGTACGAGATGAGGATGTGTAGGAGATGACTTTCAGATGTCGGTATGTCCACTACGAGTTCTTGGTTATGCCATTCGGCATAACCAATGCTCCAGCAGTGTTCATGGGACTCATGAACATGATATTTCCACCTTACCTTGATCACTTTGTAGTAGTCTTCATCGACGACATTCTGATATACTTGACTAATGAGGAAGATCATTCTTCTCATTTGTGGGTAGTACTGGACACACTATGAGAGCACTAGATTTATGGTCAGCTCTTGAAGTGCTAATTCTAGATCTGAGAGGTTCACTTTCTAGGAAATGTCATATCAGAGGCTAGAGTTGCATCAGATCTAGAAACGATTGAGGTGGTACTTTCTTGGGAGACACCAAGGAGTGTGATGGAGGTAAGGAGTTTCCTGGGTTTGTCCAGTTACTACTGGAGATTTGTGCCAGATTTCTCCAGATTTTCAGCACCACTTTCAGCGTTGATGAAGAAAGGGAAACCCTTCGTGTGGATGGAGAGATGCCAGCAGAGTTTTCAGTAGCTGAGGCATATGCTGAATAGTTCCCCCATCTTGAAGCATCGAGAGGAGAGCTTTGGGTACATGGTCTACTATGACGCATCAGGGACCGGGCTCGAATGTGTCCTTATGTAGGAGCGAGCAGTGATCGCATATGGTTATCGATAGCTGATACAGCATGAGAAGAACTATGCTACCCATGACCTGAAGTTAGTAGTTATTGTCTTTTCCTTGAAGATGTGGTGACATTACGTGATGTGTGAGGGTTTTACAGTGTACTATGATCACAATAGTCTCAGGTATATCTTCTCTCAGAATGACTTGAACCTGAGACAACGATATTGGATTGAGTTCCTCCAGGACTATGAATTTGAGATAGTATATACTCTTGGGAAGGGGAATGTTTTAGAAGATGCACTCAGCCGAAGATCTGGTATAAAAATGCTAGGTGAGGGGACGGAGCAGCTGGCCTCTTTGGATATATCCTTTGTGGATCGGGATGGAGCAACTTTTCTTCAGTCTCTTACCGTCACTCCCCCACTTCATCAGCGATTCAGGGAGGCGCAGTGTGGGGACACTGACTATGAAAAATTACATGCGCATATATCCATAGAACAGGAACCTGATGGATTTTCTAAATATGGGGAGCATGTCATCATCTTCAGAGGACGTACCATGGTACCAGTGTCACTTCAGGAGGAATTGTTGAGGGAGTTCCACACATCCCCTCTATCGGAACATCCAGGAGTGTCAAAGATGTACCAGGATCTCCAACAATAGCACTGGTATCCCGTAATTAAGAAAGAAGTAGTAGAGTTTGTCTCCCAGTGCCTCACTTGTCAGCATTTAAATGAAGAGAATCAGGTACCAACAAGCTTTTTTTAACCTTTAGAGGTCCCATAGTGGAAGTGGGATGGGATATCCATGGACTTCATGAAAGGACTTCGCCGTACATCCAGGGGTCATGATTCTATCTAGGTGATCATCGACCGACTCACCAAGTTGGCTCACTTCCTACCAATCAGAGAGTGGGTTCAGTAGAGATCTTGAGACGCCTCTATGTGCAAGAGATTATACGGCTACATGGAGTCCCCTTGACGATTGTCTCCGATCGTGATGAATGTTTTAATTCCTGGATATGGAAGGGGTTGTAGGAGGCTTTCGGGATGCAGCTTCATTTGAACACTGGCTTTTTATCCACAGACGGATGGCCAGATTGAGCGGACCATTCAGACCCTCAAGGACATTCTATGTGCTTGTGCCCTCAACTTCGGTCATAGCTGGGAGGATCACATTCCTTTGGTAGAGTTTTAATACAACAACAGCTATAACTCCACCATTGGGAAGGCACCCTTTGAGATGTTGTACGGGAAACCTTTCAGATCACCTTTGTGCTGGACTGACCCAGGGGAGTCTACACTAGTGGGACCAAAGATGGTACGGTCTACCGTAGAGAAAGTCCAGATCACAGAGGAGCAGATGAAGACTGCACAGAGCAGGCCGAAGTCTTATGCAGACAGGAGATGGAGACCTCTAGAGATTTAGGATGGAAACCACATCTTTCTTTGGGTCTCACCTTGACAAGGATTACAGAGATTTGACTGAGGCGGAAAGTTATCTTTGAGGTTCATTGGACCTTTTCAGGTCCTCGGTAGAGTTGGTGAGGTGGCATGCTTAGCCCTTCCACCTCAATTGCACTACGTGCACGAATATTTCCATGTATCTTAGCTGAGGAGATAATTGCATGACCCTTCTCACATCATCGATCACGGAGATCTAGACATTGATGATGGGGTGAATTTTACAGAGGTTCTAATAGATATTGAGGATCGACAGGAGAGGTTCCTTAATGGGAGGTAGATACCTCGGGTGTGCGTTTGTTGTCAGAACTGGAACCTCTAGTAGAGCACGTGGGAGTGGGAGGCTCAAATACGTGCTTAGTAACCCCACTTGTTTTCCTATTTTTATGATGTGGATTATGGGGATGTAAAGCTCTGAGGTGGGGGGAATGTAATGACCCAGAATTTTCATGTAAATTTTTTAAAATAAAATTTGAATTTTAAGAGTCCGTGAAAATTGATGGCATGTGATTCCAAGGCCCGGAGTTATAGGAAAGAATTTTTGAACTTTTTTGGGGTATGTTCAGTAAACATACATGCCAGTTTTTGTAACCTTTTAACTGGTGCTCAGAATTGAAATTTGAGGGCACCGTTGAACTCGCAGTGCCGGTATTCGCTTAAGGGTACCTTCACATCGATAGCAGTAGGTCGAGGGTGAAAGATAGAATTTTGGTTTTTCGTGAAAGAATAAAATAAAATAAAATTATGTAACATTTTATTTTTTTGGGAACTCCCTTGTGGATGTTGAAAGGTGGGGACCACCAGAACTAACCTACGACATGGGTCATGGTGGTGGGGATCACCCGAGACTATAACCCCCTTGAACTTCCCTCTTAATGGGGAGAAAACTCTTGATCTTCCCCCACTTTAATTGTTCCACCCCCCTAAATTAATTATACCAACTAACCAATTAATTAATAAAGCCAATTTGAAATTATGCCAACAAACTTAATAGATAACTTGTTCTATTATGTGGGCTACTTTTCATTTTGGCAGAATTGAGATGAAAGAGTTGGAAAGAGGAGAACTTGGAAGAACACATCCTCCAACGAAGAGCTCCTCCAACGAAGAACACCGACTTCGACTTCTTCCTCGGGACATCCTCCAACGGTGTAAATCTTCAACAACAAAGAACCACCTCTATCAAAGAGTGTTTATCTAACGAATGAGCTTTGGATTTGAGGCATGTGGAATTCACGACGAACGTTGACAACTTTGACTTCTCTCATCGGCATCAACAAACTAACAAGGTAGGGGTTGTTATTGAATTCATGAAATTTCTCGATTAAATTCCTCGTTCATGGAAAGCATGGTGAATGCAAATCACCCAAAATAATTTGATCCACAATTCATATGAAATTGTAGAGTTTGAAATTCTTGATTCATGATTTTGTTGAGCCGCTTAATACCGCCCTAACGCGGAGGGGGCGGACCAAACAACCATGGCCAAACTCCTTGCTGTTCTTCTTTATTGGTGTGTTTTTCATGATGGTGATGGTGATCAGTGCCGGAATTTGGCACCAGTGGAACTCGAGAACGGTGGTCAGCACCCCCGCTGGCCGCAACAAAGGCGCCGGCACAACGGCGCCGCCCTGCAGCAATCGCACCACCCGCAGCTTCCGCCACCTACGGCCACCGCTACCTCGCAGCCTCCGCCGTTCGTGGACCTACTACTCATTTCCACATCGTCCCATGGCCTCGCTGTCCCATGGCTTCGCACCGCTATGCAGCCTTCATGGCCCCCGGCCGCTCCGCCACCAATTCGAGCCACCAGACTAAACTGACAAACATGGGTCAAGCTGCCCACCATGGGCTGGGCTACCCAGTGCGGGCTGGGCAAAACCCAGCAGGTTGGTCCGGGTCTACCCGAACCGGGTCTGACCAGACCCGGAACCACTTCGACCTATTTACGCACTTTCGGCCATATCTTTGGCCTCAGGCGTCCGTTTGACGAACCGTCTGTGGCACCGGAAACCTTGGAGTGAGATGTTCCCTTTGGTATACCCTACTAGAGATTTGGTTAAAGTTTGGAAATGGTCGGGTTGGATCGAGCACAAATCCAACCGGGTCCTCAGGACTAAAAGGTTAATAACATATAGACCAGTCGTCTGATTGATGCATTGTCTATTACGTTGAGACCCCTATGACGTGGTGGTCCTTTGTGATACTGCTTTGTGGGACTTCATGGTAGTTGGAGTATCAACCATTGGCTTGAGGACCGGACCCTCCCAGAGACGAGAAACCCTAGTGTGAGAACCTAGTAGCTAGTTGTGACAGGAAGAACGAAGAGTTATACTATGTGGGTCAACACCTATTGATACTGTGTGGTTCAGCACCGAGCGATCATGTGTGGGTCACCACATAGATATCTTATGTGGGTCCACACCAAGTGATCCTATGTGGGTCAGGACCGAGCGATTCCGTATTGGTCATCACTGAGTGCTCCTGTGTGTGTCAGCAGTAGAGCCTCTTAACAGAGTAAGATGATTCAGTAGTTATATATATCATCTCTACTAATGTACATAAGAAATACTTGGTGTGAGCTAAGTTTGTACTTGTGTGGTACTTTCCTTTGTGGTAACACCTTGGTGGTATTATTTTGGGTGGCTTACCTGTGTGGTACTTATCTTCATGGTACGCCTTCCTTTGTGGAACAGTTGAGCTTGGGCCTTTGAGTTGGACTATGTGTTATCCTCATGATTGATATGGGCATACTTGATAACTTAGATATATGTATGGGCATATACCTAAGTATAGTATTCAATTGATTCCATGTTGTGTGGTTTATCCTTGGTGGATTTTGTGAGACCTTGAGGGTCCTTGTGTCCCTACTGAGTATCGTTATACTCACCCATGCACAGGCTATGCCTGCACCCTATTGTGTTTGGTGCAGATGAGGCAGCTCTGACTGAGGACGAGAGTACCAGGACTAGAGGTAGCTCGAAGGTGTACGTTAGACAAGGAGAACTGCAGAGACATCCATCGGTGATATGTACCGAACCTTCAGGTAGGATTCATGTTGTACGATCCATGAGCTGCTTTTCACCTATCAGTCATCTTGTACTTTCCAGTTTTCCTTGTACATTCAAGTTGGGATTGTATTCTGGCCCCTTTTACTTACTGCACTAACTCTATTTAATATTCAATTTACTTGTGTTTGTATCTTTTTGTGTGCTTGGTTGAGTGTGTTTACAGGTTATAAAGGCAATTCCTTCCCATTTTTAGGGAATACTCCTTAGGTGCTAGTCGCCAGCCCATAGCCTATGGAAGTCGGGCTTGGGGTAGTCACGGCATGGGCCCCGGGGGATGTTTCGTGACATGAAATATATCAACAATGATTATTGAATAGCTACCAATGATTTTGTATTGTAAAAAATTAATTTGTTACCATTGACTTCTACTAAGTATGAAATTGTTTACTATGTAATTGCTCCCTCTGCTTAATATATAAAGTGTGATGTTCTCTTTTTATAATTTTACTATGTTCTATGGAAATATGAAAATTTAATGATATAAAAAACTATGAAAAAATTTACAATAAAAAAAATATATTTATAATTTTACTTACTTGATATAATAATCCACCACATCACAGTTTAATAATACCGTACGATGATCCATTTACCACTCATTACTATTCAAAGTACACAACCTATATGATACAAATATCCCCCCCCCCCCATTTGGGGTAGTGACAGAAATTTTAGCTCAATGGAATCATATTACTCATCTTCAATTATCATTAGACAATTAAATATCACGGTGACATTATCCAAATACATTGAACAAAAACCCATGCATTCTTGCGCAAAATAACCTTTCACAATAGATCCTTCAGGATGATTATTATTTCTCACATAATATTTCAATGTAAACATCATTATTTCTATTGGATAAATACATTGACTAGAAAAAGAACCACCAAAAAGAACTTTTGTTGGAAGATTCTCATTCAGATGTAACATACATGTGAAAAATGATGAGGGAGAATTTTCTCCAAGTTCCAAAGAATGATCGGTGCATATTTCTGAAGTTCTTTCACAATTGTTTTGTTCAATATTTTAGCACAAAGATCTCTATAAAAGTGACATATTCTAATCATAGTGACCCTAAAATTATGTGACAGTAAATATCGAATGGAATTACGAATAAATTCATGCAATAGGACATGGAATTCATGGGTTTTATGGTATTTTAGTTTCGCATCTTGTGTATTCAATCATTTTGAAATGTTACTTGAATAACCATATGGAACCATTAAACTTTCCAAGACTTGAATAAATTATTTTTTTCTCTACGTTTTTCATTGAAAAACAAGAAAAAATGGACTTTACAATAATTTTGACCAATTAACTCAGGATGAATTCTTGGTTTTATACCCCAATCCATTAAATCACAAAATGAGCGCAAATAATCTTTTGTATTTATATTTACATTTAAAGCATTATAAGTAATGTTTCACATGTATTTTTTTCAATATGAATTGCATCTAAGAAGTGATGAAGCAAATTTTATGACCAATACAACATCTCAAAGAATATACTTTTCTTTATCCAATTATTTTTTGGAATTAAAAGGAACATTATTCTACTTTTTTTTAATTTAAATGTCACTTTCTTAGAAAAAAATTAAAATAATCAAGTTATTTATGGATTTTACCCCCTAAAATTCATTGAGGTATTTCATCTATCTCTTTGGAATTATAAAATTGTCTTAAATTTTCCCTATATGGATGGTCCATTTGTAAAAATCGTCAATTCACTAGGAAACTGAAAGTTCTTCGGAACTCTAATCTCCTAGAATGTGTATTTTTCATAATATAGAGAAAGATATATCCCCTTATTAATCTAACCATACATCATCCCATATGCAAGGAAATCATTTATTATTCATAATAATGTTGCACGACACATAAAGTAATCCTTTCTAAATGCATCATATTTATGCACCCCAACGGTCCAAATCTTCTTCAACTCATCTCTTAATGGTCACAAATATATGTCGATATAAATTCTAGGATCATTTGGTCCAGAAATCAATATACTCATGATAGTAACTAGATTTTTCATAGACATCCATGATGGAAAATTCTAAATATGAATGAAAATATGCCAAGTATTATTTGCAGTATGCATCTGCTGAAATGGGTTGAAACCATCACATGACAATCCCAATCTAACATTTCATAGGTCGGCTGAAAAATCAGGATGTAACCTATAAAATTTTGTCAATGCTAACCCATTGGTTGGATGAACTATATCATCATTATCCTTATTTCATTCATCTTCATCTCATCTCATATTCTTAGGAATTTTTTCAGACATAAAAATTTTCAGAAGTCTGGGAATCAATGGAAAGTGCCACATCACTTTCTCTGGTACACAAGATTGAGTTCCATATTTATTAGTCTTCTATATCGATGTACCAAGTTTATTTCACTCATTTAACTCAACATCACCCTTCTATAATAGACAATAATCTTTAGTGAATGTGTGGATCTTAGTATATGAAAATACAAATTTTTCAACCAACTTTTATTCCATATTATCATTTTCAGTAATACATGCATCATAAGATATAAATTACTTAAAACGGGTAAGTATATAGTATATAATAGTATTAATAAATCTATAAATTTTTTTCTCATGATATAATTACATTAAAAACAATAGTTTTTTTATTTTTTCACATAACTTGTATACCAGGGTATTCACATCTTCTAACAATTTTCAAACACGCTCAACATTATCATTATGATCATTAGATGAAAACTATATTCCTGTATTAATTTCTCTTCCACTACTCTACATGAATTATTTCCTTGAGAAACTAATGGAAACTATTTAGAAATAAAATTTTCCATTCCAATCATTTCAACTGAAACAAATAATTCTCCATTAGAACTGTTTCATCATTATGATACCAAACATGATATTCTTTTTGAAAACCTTTTTAGTGATGTGATAACTTACTTCCTCACGTGTTAACCATGCTCTTAAAATACAATCAAAACATGGGTATTGAATAATTTAACCATCTGAACCATTAGTGAATGAAAAATCCAAAAAAATATTCCAACTCTTTATGAAACTCATCAGTGATCTAATCAACATTATACATCGATATTCTCTATGTATTAATGTGAATAAACAAATAGTTAGTAAAAAATTTTAATATAAATAACAACATTGCAACTCATTCATTCTGAAGAAAAGTATTATATGGACTCATTAATTTATTATCTTAATTATTAATGAATTCATAAGTATGGAACATTAATTATAGAATAGATAAAAGTATTTTGATTTATAGATATTTAAGAGATGTTATTACTTTTGTAAAAACTTGATGTTGTGGTATAGGGAAGTCATAGAAAATTATTTATTGTTTTAATAGAATGAGAATTGTTATATAATATAGGTGTTTCTCTACTATAATTAGTTGAATCAAGACTCGCATTATACAAAAGAGTTGAACCAGAAACAAATGGTTTGTATATTTTAGAAAAATTGATTCTTTTTTTATCTAATTCAATCCTAATTGATATCTTTTACCAATAATTATTCTATGTATTAATCCCCAAATATCCTTTCAAGGATTATTTCCTCAAATTAATTCTTCTAAATTTATTACTTTATATTAATATATTTATCATACCACCACCATAATTACAAGGAACATAAAAATAAAATTCAATAATTCTTCAAATATTCCATTTTGACTATCATAAAAAAGAATCTAGGTTAAAACTCCATCATTCACCCTAGTATTAATAATTAACCAGGAAATATTCCTTATCAATAAAAAATATTAAATCCATAAAATCATTTAAATATATTATTTAGTTTTCAATAATTTATTGTGAATCAAATTAATATCCTAAGAATAATTTTATACTTTTAAACCAAAAAAACAATGTTAATAATATTCCCAATTAAGTCACATGAATTAATCCTTTGAACCACCCTAATTACATGTAAAAAACTCCAACATAACCCGAAAAAATACCATCCTAATTGAATAAATTATCCAAAATCAAATGACATTGATATAATATTTAATGGACACAAATACATGTTAATTTAATCACATTAATTAGCAAGATTTAATTATTTAACTCATGTATATTTTATAACTCCTGTAATCATGTGTCGACATATGTAACTTTCCATAATTAAATAAAAATAATAATTCATTTTGTGTCATTACACTAACTCTTTAGTCAATAAATTGAAGTTAAAATCTACTTCATTAACTAACTCAAAAACAATAGTCTTTCCACACTTTTACCCCATTTCCTCTTATAAAAAACTCTTCCACCTACTAAAATAAAGATAAATGAACCTTTATCTAGTACATAATACCTTCCCAAAAAATTATCTAAATCTAAATATAATGAATCAAGTTATTTCATAGGCTTCTATACCCTAAATGCTTCCCGAGAAACATGAGTAAATGTATTCAAGTATAATTAATCAACAATAAAATTATCATTTACTAATTTATATGAGATATCTAAATCATAATCATATAATAACTACACCCATATCAACTAATTAATATTTATTCCATGTTAAGAGAATACATAATGAAATCTTTTACTGTCAATTATTACACCACGGCAGATCAACCTTAGGCTTCTATCATGTTACTATATTTCTAGATGTTGGTAAATATTCTAAATGAATAAATCATAATCATCATTGATTTACATTATCTAAAAATAAGAGACTAAAATATAGGAGATACAAGTGGATGTAACATTTCATATCCTAATGAAAATATAATAATATGTACAAAAAATCAATTGATAATAAAACCATCTCAACTATTACACGACATAATCACCTAAAGTAGAAAAGTCACATCAATATGTTATGGGTTTGGGTGTGTACAAAAATAACAAATATAATTTTCCAACATGATAAAAAACATTTCCCATGAAAAATCTATTCCAAACCATGTATCCAATCCCATTGAATAATCTTTATCGTATTCCAAAAGGTAATAGTACATCATTAGGAATGAAATAAATCATACTTATCAAATGAAAAAATCGCAAATTTTTGTATCCTATGATTAGATTAACCCATACCAGTTCACCTGCAGGAATGGGTGAATCATGATAGAAGGGAACCGATAGGGTTCGTCTGCGAGGACAAGAGAGGGTAGGGTTCCTTCGACTAATCCGAAGATGGTAGGAGCCAATGTCATGAGATTAGGGAATGAGTATAATTAATTTTCATGAGATAATTTTGTGGGATCAGGGAGCGATTAGGTTCTTCATGATAGCAAGCAGGTAGGGAAAGGGAATTTGATCGACACCTGATCGAGTTCTTCATGAGAAAATATGGGTGTTTGATCTTCTGAGAGAGGCAGGGAAATGGGAAGGGGTTTAATCCTGAAAGAGGTAGTGAAATGGGGAAGTTAGAAGGGGTTTTTTATCAAGATAGGTAGGTAAATGGTTTCAATCAATAGATAAGGGAGTTCGGGTGGGGGTAGCCCGATATGTGGCCAGTTTCCATGGTGCACATAAAACCCATGGAAAAACATGATCTACTACCATAGTTAATTAAATCATGAAAATAAAATTGGGGAGGTATCCTCATTTTCTAGTAATTATAAACCTAAAAATTATACCTCTTTTGTTAGAAAGACCCGCATTAGTATCCCCTGGATACTCATCCACTACATGAAGAAGCATCGTTCCAATTGCCTATGGCTAAAACCCCTTCATTCTTGAATCTTCTGATTGTACCAGAGATACTCCCAGTACTGTTGAGCCTATACCACTACACGAAGCTGTAAAGATATGGAAAAATACTTTCAAGTGACCTAAGTATCCATAAGATCTACAGATATTTGGATATTCTATGTAATAATTCTTAGAGTTGCCAAATATTCCACACAAGAACAAGAAAGTCTTCTTTTACCAGATAATGTAGAAGATTTAAAATAAGACTTCAACTAAGATCCACCACCTTGGCTTCCACCATTAGACTCATCTTGATTCCTCTTACATTTAAAGGGACCACTCGATCCACCACTAGGATTTGTAGGAACTCCCTTCAAACCTAAGTTACCATCCAAGCCGAGTTTCACTATCAAATATCTCTCTATAATATCAGTATACAAGGTGAGATTTTATAGGAATATCTAAGATTAGATATTTGGTTGAAGACATATTTGAAACCTATGATCATTTAGCTTCTTGTATGATACTACCTCTTGTGAGAAATTAATAATCTTGGAAAAGTGGTTGTCATATGGAGTCACATTTTGATCACTTTTCTTAATTTCAAGGAACTCCATAGACTTAGCCAACACCATAAATTCAATATAGAAGTTTTCTATTAAAATAACCCTTATGTATTTCCACCTAAAGCCATCATTTTTTCTGATATGAACTATCAAACCCCAACACCTTCTTTTAGTCCCTTAAAGTTTGAATACAACACATTTTTCCCCAACTAAGTCTAAAATCTTCAAAAATTTAGAGCTACTAGACTATCATCATTTAATTCTATTCCTCCAAAGTTTCATTGGTAACATAGAAATATGGTGGCTTTAGATGAAGAAAATACTAGGCATAATTTCTATTATCATCCCTTTGAGGTAAAAGCGCTATATCCTGAACGGGAATAGGTGAAGCATTATGGACCAAAACGTGGACTGAATTCACAATAGATTCCACAAGGTTATGATAAAATAGATTGTTCTCTTACCATGGTTCATCATAAAATCCCTTATAAGGTATCTTAAATCATCTTCCTAAGTGAATTATAATATAAAATATCAATAAAAATAAGTGAAATATCAGATAAAAGACATGAGTTCACCAAATCTATAAATCAAAAGCCATTAAGAAACACAAATATTATACAAAAACATTATAAAAATTATAGATTTAGATACAAAAAACTCTAAAAATATAATTTTCACCAACATATCATGGTAAGATAAGTCTCTTTATGATGACATATTTCGAGGTACTCATTCATAGCCAACTCTTTATGTTTTGAAAATCATATCTTTTATCTACTAGGACATCAAAAACTGCATACCAACATTAAAGAAAAGGTATGATAGTTCCTTTTATACCAATTTTTCACTAATTTACCTAGATAAACCATATTTATAGTACCCTAATTAGTTCTTACATGGCCCAATGAGGGGTCCCAATCCCCCTGGAAAATCGACTAGCACTTGAACATCACTAACACCAAGTTGGAATGATTTCACCACCAGAAAAATCATCAATATAAATCAGTAAATAAAAAATAATAAATAGTTGGTATGAAAAACATTCCTTAAGATAAAATGTATCATAGGTAGACAAATAAAATTTTCATAACAAATAATCAACCAAATACATTAGATAAACCATAAATAAATCAACTCAAAAACTCCATGAATCAATTGGATCACATGCTCCACCATTCACCAACAACTCCCAAGTTCCTACTAATCATGTACACACGATACCTTTATGTGATGGTTTCCCTTTTCATAGACCAATAAAAATAAAATATATGGACACCCAAAGGAGAATATAGGGTTTTGAAGAAAACTAATAGTATCTCACCAAGGATTTCATATAAAATCTATAAAAAATAAATCAACTTTACTAAATTTTAGATAAAACGTGACATGAAAATATTTTCATAGTTCATGTAAAAACATTATTGATAATACATTTCAATAGAAAATAATAAAACTTATTTCAAATTTAATTCTATTAAATTATTTAGATAACTAATATTTTTAAAATCATTCATGAATAATCATTTCTATCAAAACAGACATAAGTAAATCACTTCATAAACACAAACATGTATAGATATTTTTCAATCATAAAACCATGGTAAGTATGTTTGGAATTAGTACCAGTCACATGGTTCCTATAAATATTATTGAAATACATATCAAAGTTTGTACAAACTCCATATATTAATATCCATTAGGGCAATATAAGAAAATCCCAAATAATAAACTCTCTTCCCATAAGATAGTTTTGTTTTGTTATCATTATCAATCCATTTTATGATAGTAGTTTACCTATAATGCATATACTTATGCCTAACTACCTATATTCCCATGTGCTTTATAGTAATCAATCATACTTAGGGATATCATTCAATTCAACAAGTCATTCAATTAGCCAATTCAATCAACCCCATGTTTAATTTTCAAAAAGATAGTTCTTATCATTCAAAAGTGATCATCAAATGGTTTTTATAAAAAAAACATGAATTCTAAATTGATTATTTTATTTTAAATAATACAAAAAATCATGCATTTATATCTCATCAAAATAATGCTTCAAATCAATCATTTCAATTCAATATCATTTTTTGGAAATCACAATTTATTCTCGAAATCCATTTTCAAGGGATTTCATCATGCACACCGTGATATTTAAAATCATTCATCAAGAGACTCAATTCATGATTTAAAAATAAATTGTAAACCATTTTAAAATAAAAAATAATAAATGGTTTCAATTTATATAGATATCCTTAAGAAACCACCTACCTCAATAGAGATCTATAACACCCACATGGGATCAACCAAGGGAGGGTCTACGGATAGAATTCTCAATGGATAATCTTAGAATCACAATCCATCAAGTAATGTTATCAATAAATTTATGATTTTATGATCCAATATTATCAAAGAGGTATATATAGGAGGAAATTATGAACCACTATCAAATAGATATTTCACTTATTAAAAGACATCCAATGCATAAATCTACACTTTAATCTGTAATGAAATGAGGTTATGAGTGAAAAAACAACATCTTGAGAGCCCCTAAAGATCAAAGAATCGTATTATATTATAATAAGATAATTTTAGAGTTATAATTGGTAGGGTTATCAATATTTATATTAATAAAATCATACAATTTAATTCTCATCACATGGTTTGGCCACACATTTATTCAAACCATGTTCCAATTTTTGTGCCCTCTTCTGGGCTATTGGAAGAACTACATGGTTTTACTGTATAGTTTGAAAAATAGATTCTCATCCCTTCACAAACCCACTATTCCATGCCATATTATTTAATGGTTATTCCACACGGTTATGAATAAACATGGTATTAATTGTGAACACTCTCTAGAACTCTAAAAAAGGTTCATGGTTTTCTACGAAAAGCTGTGTGATTTCCACTAACCGTTTGGAGACAATCAACAATCCCAAAAAGATCTAAAAATTATAAAAGAATCCCAATGAATACTGTTGAAAGATATAAAAAGTATATTTTCAAAACAAAATGATAAAATTACTTATAATTAGGTTTTGGTATGTTATATAACATTAACCACTATAATATGGAAATAAATTTCCATGTCTCGAATCATTCTATGATTCTATACAAGTTAATAGAGGAGGATGAATCTATGTTGAAAAATTCAACTTAGAAATGTATATTATTTCCTTTTGGGAAATAATATCTTACATATATTATTGAGGTAAAGGATATGATCATCCTTGAATACATGCCCATTTTTAGAGAATGTGTTAATATATTCCCTAAAGAGTTATATAGAATATCTTCTAACCAAGAGGTTGACTTCCTAATTGTCCTTATATCTAGATTTATGTTAATATCTAAGACTACCTATATAATGTACCTTATTAATTAGTAATAAATAATGATTCAACTACAAGAGAATCGAGAAAATTGTTTCATACACCCAATATATTAACCATGGGGTGCGTCGGTCCTCTTTGTCAAGAAAAAGGATGGGTTGATAAGCCTTTTCATTGATTATCATGAACTAAAAAATTATGATAAAAAAAAGTATCCCATGCCACGGAATTTTGGCTTATTCAGCTAGCACTATAGGACCTAGAAAATCCCTAAATTTAATCCTCAATCAGGATATAATAAGTTAAAGTTGAGGAATGAGCATATTCTTAAGATTGACTTTCAAACAATGTATGGACATTATGAGTTTATTTTTATTCCATTTAAACTCATGCATACTTCAAAAATATTTATTTCCCTGATGAATAAGATCTTTATATATTTACATAAAGAAAAACTGGTAGTATTTATAAATGATATTATTATATACTCTGAAAGTAGTGAGGAACATAGAGAGCATTTGAGTACTGTAATAAAGACATTGATAGAGGATAAGTTATATGATTAGTAAAGTAAATTAGAGTTTTTAATGGAGAAAGTAACATTCTAGGGGAATTTTATCCCAAGTATGGGAAAATATGTGTATCCCCACACTAAAAATGATATTTATAAATATACTATACCAATATATATAATGAAGATCCATAGTTTTCATGGGTTATACATATACTATCAAAGCTTTCTGGAAAGTTTTTCAGGATTCTAAAATTCTCAAACCAAGTTAAATTGGAAGGGATTAAAGTACCTCAGGAAACTATAATGTAATTAAAGATTCAAGGAACTAAATAATAATTGGTTAACTACACCCATAATCACAATACCAAATAACAGTGAATGTTGATCTATAATGACGCTTCAAATAAGTTGAATAGTTTTATACTAAAGAAAAAAATTTACTCTGATAACCTATGATTCTCAAAAATTGAAGATCAATAAGTAGAATTATCCAACACATGATTTGGATTTTGTTTTAGTAATATTTTCATTTAATATTTGGAGGAATTATATCTATGGTTAAATATGTGACATAAATATAGATTATAATTTCTAGAATTATATATTCACATTGAATGAGATCAATACCCGCCCATAAAGAATGTAAGATTTGATCATGGACTATAACTACTCAATATACTACCATCTTAGTAAGAAGAATAAATTAATGGTTGTTTTAAATAGAAATTACCTAAAACCATACCAATGATAAGTATTGATAAGTATAAAATTTATTTAGACATTAAATTGATGGACATGGGAGTCTCAAATAAATTATTGACATCCTACATTACTCAAATAATTGCTCAAATATCCATTTTGGAGTGGAATAAATAATCTATAATGGATGATTTAGAGATTAAAAATATGGTTTATAATATAATAAAGTGTAATTCCTTGGGTTTAAACATTTATGAAAACATAGTAATGAAATTTGGGACACTACAATGTTCACCATCTGAACCTATGATAAAGAAGTAGGTACTGAATTATTCAAATATATCAATATTATTCATCCAAAAATTGATTATAAATATAAATGTTGATCACCAAGATTACTAATGGGTAAAAATGGATAATGGGGATGTTGGATATACATCAAAGTTCCTACTATGTTAGAAATTTAGGTAAAAAGAGAAAAATCGAAGGGGATGATGAAAATATTTCCCATACCTTCATGGATATGGGAGAACACGGCCATGGATTTTTTCATGGATCTTCAGAGGACATCTAGATGACATAATGAAATATGGGTAGTGGTGGATCATCTCACAAAAATATACTCACATAATCATTATTCCATATTAATTCTCAAAGAATCATCTTGTAAAAATAAAAAATAGAGAAGCAATGAGGCTACATGGAACAATAATTCCAATTATATTTGATCTCGATCTAATATTCACCTTAATGTTCTAGAAAAGTATCCAATATTCTCTAAAATCAATTTTTTAATTCATTATGAAGTATAACCATCATACTGATGACTAATCTAAACAAACTACCAAGAAACTTTAGGATATTTTTCAGAGCTTTCTCCATGGACTTCAAATGAGGTCATGATCAATATCTTCCATTGGTTATATTCTCATAAAAATATTTCTTCAAATAAATCAGTAATATGTCCCCATAAAAAGAATTTTATGGTAAGAGATATACAATTCCCACTTGTTGGGATGAATTTGCTGACACTACTGGAAAAAACGATTATTGCGACGAGGTATTTGCGACGGGCCTTATTCCCATTGCAAAAACTCTGATGAAAAGAGTATTTGCGACGGAAATACAGGTCCCGTCGCAATTTCAATGGCGCGGTTTGCGCGCCAAAACGCAGGAAGCTTATTTGTGATGGGTAGAAGGCTACACGTCGCAAGTACCCAGCGGTGGTAAATAGTATTTGCGATGGGGAAATTTCCCCATCGCAAAAAAATATTCACCCGGTGTTATTTGCGACGGGCCCCGTCGCCAATACCAGCCGTTGTAAAGCCTATTTGCGATGGTCACCTTCAACCCGTCGGAACTACCTGGCGGTGGTAAATACTTTTTTGCGACGGGACTATTTACCCGTCGCAAAAAAGAATCCAACGGGAGGTATTTGCGACAGGTCGTGTCGCAAATACCGGTGGCGGTAAATAGGAATTTGTGACGGGGATATCCGCCCATCGCAAAACCGGCAGTGGTAAATAGTAATTTGTGACGGGGATATCCGCCCGTTACTAATGGTGTGTCATTTGTGATGGGTCCATCGCAACAACCCTTTTACCCGTCGCCCGTAATTAATGCGGGCAAAGGTATTTGCGACGGGGCCCGTCACCAATACCGGCGGAGGTAAATAGAAATTTGCGACAGGGATATCCGCCCGTCGCTAATGGTGGATATTTGCGACGGGCCCATCGCAAAAGTCCTTTTACCCGCCGCCCGTATTTAATGCAGGCGAAGGCATTTGCGACGATATCCCATCGCAAATGCTAGGTATTGCGACAGGATACCGTCGCAAATAATCTAACCTATATATACACCCCATCCGTTTTTTCCATAACATTCAGATCTCTATTCTTCTCTCTCTCTAATTTTCAGTTCTGAGTAGAATTTTTTTTTGTTTTAATTTTTTCTTTCGAGAAGAGGAAGGAAGGAGTTAGAAGGCGCAAATTACTTCAAAGGTATTTATATTTTTTAAAATTGTTAAATTAGTTTTAATTGTTAATTTTATTTTTAATTGTTAATTTTATTTTTTTTAAATAGAATGTTTAGCTATATAGTATAATTAGTTTATGTGGTTGTACCGAATAATCCTTGTCTGGATACGAACAAGTAGAGGCGGCTCTGGCACAGATGTACCTAGGATTGAAAACTCTGACAAGGTGTTTTAAGCTTGACTCGGGGTAACCTGGTACACGACAACGGGCCTTACTACACTCTTGGTTCGACACTCCCGGGGGATGTTTTAGTAATAATTAGAAATAAATATAAAATTATCAAATAATTACGAAATAATTAGATTTAATTAGATTTAATTAAAATAATTATCAAATAATTAGGAAATAATTAGATTTAATTGATTAGAAATAATTAGGAAACAATTAAAATAATTAAGAAACAATAATATTTAATTAGGAAACAATTAGATTTAATTTGGAAACAATTAGATTTAATTAGGAAACAATTAGATTTAATTAGGAAATAATTAGAATTAATTAGGAAACAATTAGATTTAATTAGGAAATAATTAGATTTAATTAGGAAATAATTATAATAATTAGGAATTAGGAAACAATTATATTTAATTAGGAAAAAATTAGATTTAATTAGAAAAAAAATTAGATTTAATTAGGAAACAATTGGATTTAATTAGGAAACAATTATATTTAATTAGGAAACAATTATAATAATTAGGAATTAGGAAAAAATTAGATTTAATTAGGAAACAATTAGATTTAATTAGGAAACAATTATATTTAATTAGGAAACAATTAGATTTAATTAGTAAACAATTAGATTTAATTAGGAAACAATTAGATTTAATTAGGAAACAATTAGATTTAATTAGGAAACAATTATATTTAATTAGGAAACAATTATAATAATTAAGAAACAATTATAATAATTAGGAAACAATTATAATAATTACGAAACAATTATAATAATTAGGAAATAATTATAATAATTAGGAAACAATTATATTTAATTAGGAAACAATTAGATTTAATTAGGAAACAATTAAATTTAATTTGGAAATAATTAGATTTAATTAGGAAACAATTAGATTTAATTAGTAAACAATTTGATTTAATTAGGAAACAATTAGATTTAATTAAGAAACAATTAGATTTAATTAGGAAACAATTAGATTTAATTAGGAAACAATTATAATAATTAGGAAACAATTATAATAATTATGAAACAATTATAATAATTAGGAAACAATTATATGAATTGGGAAACAATTATAATAATTAGGAAACAATTATAATAATTAGGAAACAATTATAATACTTAGGAAACAATTATAATAATTAGGAAACAATTTTAATAATTAGGAAACAATTATAATAATTAGGAAACAATTACATAATTGGGAAACAATTACATAATTAAGAAATAGTTACATAATTAGGAAACAATTACATAATTAGGAAAAAATTACATAATTAGGAAACAATTACATAATTAGGAAAAAATTACATGATTAGGAAATAATTACATAATTAGGAAACAATTACATAATTAGGAAACAATTATATACTCAGGAAACAATTACATACTTAGGAAATAATTACATAATTAGGAAACAATTACATAATTAGAAAACAATTAGAAAAATTAGCAAGCGTGATTGACCGCTCATCTACCTCAATTTTCTTTTCATTTGCGTGTTGAGACTTGAGAGGAAAATTCTACCTCCACATGTAATATCTGCTTTTACTTTCAAAATTATCAACCTCCACGCCAATATATAGGTGAGGGGGTTTATAATTTTGACAGTAAAAGCACATATTACATGTGGAGTTAGAAGTTTCCTGTCAACCTCAACACACAAATGAAAATAAAATTGAGGTAGATGAGCAGTCAATTACGTTTGTTTTTCTATTCATTGATTGATTAACCACCTGACCTATATGCATATCTTCGCATTTCTAATTAGTAACATAATTAGTAATATAATTAGTAACATAAATAGTAACATAAATAGTAACATTATATAAAATATTATATTACTCTAATATTAATAGTTAAATAATACTAATAATATAATTATTTTATTATTATATGTTAAATATTTATAAAAAAATAATATTATTATTAAATTTATAAAAAATTTATAAAATATTACAATTATCAATATTTTCAACAAGTTTTGCTTTATTCTTAACAGTTCAAATCTTAAAGGGTCTCCAATTTTCAGGTCACGCCCAATAAAAAGTTTGCGTCAACCGTGTCTAATGTAAACTCGATAATTGTTCTTGCTTGGTTGATCACCTCGCAAGTAACATTGCAATAGGACAACCCAAGTCAGGACATTCTCATTACTTGTGTCGTCCTATTGCAACACTACTTGAAAGATGATCAACCATGTAAGGACAATTATATAATTTAAATTGGACACGGTTGACGCAAACGTTTTATTGGGAATGACCTGAAAATTGACGACTCTTTAAGATTTGAACATGTTAAGAATAGAGAAAAATCGGTTGTAAATATTTATATTTGTAATAATTAGTAATAATTACTAATAATTAATCAAAAATAAAATAAATTCAAGTATATGGTTATTAATTGGCACAATTTCCAGTGGATTGATGGATACCTTTTGTTCAACGTCTCATATCTTTGTGACTTTCTCCCACTTAAATCAGTATGAAAAATATGCTCTAATGTATGTCAGAGCAAGTTTTTCATACTGATTTTAGTCGGGAGAAAGTTAAAAAGAGATGAGCCGTCGGATAAATCAGAATAATTAGTAATATAATATCCACAACAATGATTACAAAATTTTATTTCACTATTCAAGCATATTTCATTTTGCCAAGTATTGCTAAGAATTTCTTATTTAATAATAATTAGTGGGGACGATTACAAACTAATTGTGTCACCTATAATTATTGGTAATTACTAATAAATAACTATAATTATGTATCTGCTTTTTTTAGGATATTGTTTTTCTTATATCAAATTATTTAACAACAGTAATGGTTTTAAATTTTGTAGAAACATATATATGAATATGGAACAAGTAAATCGACATCAATCATTATTATATGATCGTGCTTGGATAAATCAGCGCTGAAATCCAAACGGTTCTAGTTTAAATCCTGTATATGTTGATGGTGTTGAATCTTTCTTATCATTTGCATCATCAAACCTAGAATTTGTTTCAGAGGGGACAATTAAGTGTCCTTGTAAAAAATGTGCTCTGAGAATGTTTGCGACATTTGACATCGTTGGGAAACATCTCGTGCGTTATGGTTTTCAATCAGATTATATTTTTTGGTATCAACACGGTGAACGCAGTTCCAGAGAAGATACTAATAATTTTATTTTGGATCCATCACAGTTTTAGAACTTAGTACATGATGTTACAGGGTCATCTGTTGAACAAACAGAAATCGGGGATGATGTTGATTTACCTCCCGAGTTGGCACCATCTGAATTTGCTGAGTTGTTCAGGTCTGCTGAGGATGCATTATATCCTGGTTTCAAGATAAGAAAATTAGAAGTAGTTGAAAAATTTATGGCTATTAAATCAGATAATGGAATGTTAGATAACTGTTTTGATTAGATATTTTCTTTGGTTAAAGCACTGTTACCTGAAGGAAATGTGATGCCTGCTAATTATTATGAGAGAAAGAGACTCGTTCGTAATCTGGGACTTAGTTATCAGAAGATCCATGCATGTTCAAATGATTGCATCTTATATTCTGGTTAAAATGAGTCGTTGGATAGTTGTCCCACATGTGGACAATCGAGGTATAAAGAAGCTCAATCAGGGATGTCTGGATTGATTCTTATAAAACAGATGAGATATTTCCCACTTACACCCAGGTTGCAGCGTTTATTTAAGTCTCAGAACACAGAGACAATGATGCCATGGCACAAAACCAATATTTCAAATGGTAAAATCTTGCTTCATCCATCTGATGGTGATTCATAGAAACATTTTGATCAAGTGCATCCGTCTTTTGCTTTAGAATCTCGGAACGTGTGATTGGGTCTTTCTACTAACGGTTTTTGTCCATTTGGATCTTTTGGTAGTCAGTATTTCTGTTGGCCTGTCTTTATAATACCGTACAATTTTCCTCCATGGATGTTGATGAAAGATCTTTATATCTTTTTGACATTATTAATCCCAGGACATCCAAAAAAAATATTGATGTTTATTTGAAACCATTGATTGATGAGCTAAATTTTTTGTGGAGTCATGGTGTTGGTACATATGATGCTGCTGTGAAACAGAATTTTGTAATGAAAGGTGCTTTGATGTGGACAATTAGTGACTTCCCAGCATATGGTATGTTATCTCGCTGGAGTACACATGGTCCAAAATCATGTCCTTACTGTATGGGAGACAACAAAGCATTTATGCTCGTGAATGTAAAAAAACATTGTTATTTTGACTGTCATCGCATATTTCTTCCAATCGATCATCCTTTTCGGAGGAATAAATCTCATTTCAAAAAAGGCAGAATTGAAAGAGATGAACCTCCAAAAATGATATCAGGTACAGAGTTACAATCAGTTTTATTTTCATTACCTTCCATCACTTTTGGACTGACAATAAACCAACAGAAAATTCATGGTTTTGGGAAAGAACACAATTGGACAAAACGGAGAATTTTTTGGAATCTGCCATATTGGTCTGATTTTTTGGTCTGACACATGTTGTATGTCATGCATATTGAGAAGAACTATTTTGATAATTTATTTCATACAGTTTTGGATACACTGAGTAAAACCAAAGATAATGTAAAGGCATGATTAGATCTTGCCCAAATTTGCAGGCGACCAGAACTTGAATTGTTTGAAAATGTCAGATCACATAGATTAATGAAGCCAAAAGCAGCTTATATACTGAACAAAGAGAGTCGCTTATTATTTTGTCAGTGGATTGCAGATTTGAGACTTCCAGATGGCTATGATTCCAACTTGGGAAGATGTGTTAAAAATGGTCATATTACTAGATTAAAAAGTCATGACTGTCATGTTATAATTTAAAGACTTATGCCTATTGGATTAATATGTTTTTTGAATTATAAGATTTGGGATTTGATAATAGATATATCATATTTTTTCCGAGACATGTGTGCAGCGACAACAGACTACGATACACTAAGAAAACTGGAAGAATCTGTTGTTGTAATTATATGCAAATTGGAAAAAATATTTATGTCGGCTTTCTTTGACTCCATGGAACATTTGATATTACATTTTCCACATGAAGAAAAATGTGGAGGTCCAATTCAGTTTCGATGGATGTACCCATTTGAGATATGCATGCAGAAATTGAAGAAAAAAGTTTGTAACAAAGCATCAGTTGAAGTCTCAATTGCTAAAGCTTATTTGCAAGAAGAAATTTCTTCATTCTGCTCTCATTATTTTGAATATGAATATCCCTCAAAATTTAACCACATGGTCCAGAATGAGGGGAATGTTGATGATGATATGAACAATCAATTATCAGTTTTCAATCATCCTGAACTTGGCTTTGGTGGAGTTCATGATAGATGGCTTTCAGATGATGAACATCATAGAGCTCATACATATATTCTACTCAACTATGAAGAAATGTCACCAATTGTACAGTGAGTTCTCTTATCCCTTATTCTATAGATTTTGTTACAGTAAATTAATCATATTGTATTTGTAGGTTATATGATGATCATATCAAGAAACAATTTCCATAAATTACAGCAGCTGGCTTAGAAGAACGTCGGGAAAAAAAATTTCCTACTCGTTTCATAAACTGGTAACATACATTCTTTTTTGGTTTTACATATAAAATCAATTTATAACTTGTAATAGTGATAAATGTTTTACAAATTTTTAGGTAGTTGTACATGCTGATAAGATTGATAGTCGATTGCGTATATTGAGTAGCCCACCATCCAAAATGGTTAAATCTTATAATGAATATGTGGTGAATGGTTATCGCTTTCATACACGTGCATATGGGGAATCAATGAAAATAATGAATTGTGGTGTTTGTTTGAAGGTATCACATCATAGAGATATTGAAGTTGACTTTTACGGCATACTTGAAGAAATTACTGAACTGTGTAATTTGGGACAGAATTATGTAACAATGTTTAAATGTCGATGGCTAGATACTGAGAGAGGCTTTCGTGTTCATCCAACTGATGGAATTGTTTATATTAAAAATAAAAGTCTTCTTGTAGTAAATGAACCATTTTTATTGGCTCATCAGGCACATAAAATTTATTATGCAAAATACCATGCTACAGCAAAAGAGTTGGATGATTGGTGGAGTATAATAAAAGTTAAATCTCAAGAAAATGACTTTACTCAAGCTGAATGTGGTTCCACTGAAGTGTAAGGAAATGAAATTTTTCCGGACACTCCTCAAAACACATCTTTTTCACAAAGATACATTAATATCGAAGATGACACCCCACAGTTAAGGGTCGATGGTGACGATGTTGTCAATGATGTTACAACTGAATTTGAAATGACAAGAGATGATGAAAGTGAAACTAATATGGAAATTGATGATGTTGATGAGGAAGATGGAGATATTGATATTGAAAACTATGAAGATAATGATGAAGATGAACATTGAAACAGTAAAATGATGGTTAGAATCATAACAAATATATATCTATATATAATAGTTATTTTCAACTCTTTGCTAATAACAATCATTTCATTTTTCAGATGGACTCGGAAATGTATCGTCAGTTGCTGGAGACTGATCTAACTATGGATGATGAGGTTTTTAAGTCATCTGACCCTCAGGATGTTGGCACTATAGGGAGCACTCGTAGGGGGTGTGGTCTTGCCAGACTGATGATTCCATATCCTATACTGGAGCGACGTCCACCTCATGGATTCGATGCGCACACGCGATGGTATGGTAACCTGTTTATTTTAGTTATCTTTCATTATAATTTATTAATATTCTAATTGTTTGATTATTTGTTCTCTTTCCACAGTTTTACGCATATAGATATTGGACAGGGGAGCACTATCTTACGTAATTATTTTTCTCAGCCCTGGAACACATGGGATCAGATTCCCGCTGATGTGCAGGCCGCCATGTTCGATCATTGGCTAGTACGTAATTAAATATTATTTATTTTGAAATTTAATTCATTAATAACTTTATATTAGGGTTTATGGTATCCCATTGATGAGAGCATGCATGCCACTATCCACGCGGCATGGGTGGTGTCTATGTGTGACCATTTCCATCAGTTTTTGCATAATTTGAGAAAGACGGCTATGAAGAAAGCCGGAGTGACAGAATTTGATGAGTCCTGTAGAGCCCACTGACCAGAGTACATTTCATCTCACATTTGGGATGGATTATGTACACACTGGTTGGGTGGTGGGTTTCAGAGGAGATCTGCATTGGGTCGACAGAATCGGGGGAGACAAGAGGTGACGCATCGAGCCGGTAGTCGTACATTCAGTGAGCATAGAGAGCGTCTGGTAAGTAATTTTTTTTAATATTTTATACAACTTTAAATATAAACAGTTTATTTTATATTCATATAGGAAGCCGAACAGCCCGGTATTTTGGTGTATGGCGTTTATCAGAGGGTGTACACTGACCCGGCTACTGGAGAGATTAGAGGTGACTGCCAGCATCAGATTGTGGTCAGTATTATTTTCTTTTCAGTTTGCAAGTTAAATGCATATATTATTTTCATTTTTTTAATTTCTAATTGAAACTTAAAGAGTCATATGAGGCCACGACCTCTCAGACACAGGCTGAGAGTCAAGACGAGACGGGTGATCAGACTACTGCCCACTATTTTGATGAGACGACATGGATGCAGGCGACCCAATATGGCTTCGAAAAGGGCCGAGTAGTTGGTATCGGCTCTCATTTGACTCCTGCAGCTTATTATGGTACTGCGGCGATGTCGGCGTCCAGCTAGAGAGGAGCTCGTAGAGAGATATCATCTTCTGCCTCACAATATCATGAGCAACTGCGTTCTCAGAGTCAGCTTATAGAGGATTTGCGTCAGGGGCAGGAGCAGATGCGTCAATAGCACGATGAGAAGATGCGTCGATGGCAGGAGCAGATGCGTCAGCAGCAGGATGAGGAGAGACATCGATATGAGGAACAACATCAGGAATATATGGAGTATATGTGTCGTCTGACTCATAGTTTAGGGATGGAGTTTCTTCCACCACCTCCTCCAGGTCCTCCAGGTCCTCTAGATTATCCACCCCCCAGTGATTTTTTTAGATGTCATAAACATTTGAGTTCGTAGTTTATTATCATAGTAACTATTTACAATTCCTCTTTAATACTGGTACGAATATTATGTGATTTAATTTGTTTTTATTTTTTTTAATATTTTATTACTTATTAGTATTGTTTTTAATGTCTTCTTATTTTAGTAATATTAATTTTAATATTTTATATTTATTATTAATATTGAGAAGTTTATAATTTTATAATTTTATTAATATTAATAATATTAATATTATTTTTTCATAAATATGTATGTTTATTTTAATAATAATATTATTATATTAATTTTTTATATTAATAATATTAGTATTATTATTATTATTATTTTATATTAATATTTAATAATATATAATATCATATTATTTGTATTCATATTATTATTATTATTTGATATTAATATTTCATAATTATATTATATATATTTTTTATTATTAATATTATAATAATATAATTTATTTATATTATTAATATTAATATTTTTATTATATAGATAGTTTAATAATAATAATATTATATTAATTTTTTATATTATTAATATTAGTATTATTATATTATATTATATTATTTATATTCATATTATTATTATTTTATATTAATATTTCATAATTATATTTTATATTTTTTTATTTATATTATAATAATATAATTTTTTTATATTATTAATATTATTTTTTATTTTTATATAATATTATACAATTTGTATTAATTATTTTATTTTTTTATTTTTTAAAATATTTGCGATGGGAACATTTGCGACGGGATTTCCCGTCGTAAATATTTTTTTACAGCACCATTTGCGACGGGACGAATACCCGTCGGGAAAACCTTTCTGCGACAGTCCGTCTCAAATACCTTCATCACAAGTATTTTTTAAATTTCGCATTTGCGATGGGATTCTGACTCGTCGCAACTAATATATCTGCGACTGCCCGTCGCAAATACCTATTTTATATATAAAAGAAAACTCATTTGCGACGGGGGTAAAATGTCGTCGCAAATACTCTTTTTGTGATGGGACCTCCGCAAAAACACCTATTTGTGACGCCGTTTTCGGCAATGGGTGATTTTCGACGGAGCCCCGTCGCAAAAGACCTTTTGCAAAAGGATCCCGTCACAAATATTCAGTTTTCCTGTAGTGTGAAAACATTTTATTGGGGCCCAAACTGGTTAAGGGACTGGAAGAAATGTTTAAGTCTATTTAGTAGAAAATCATAGAAACTCAATGTCAGAAAAATAGTTATGTTGATAACCATCAATGTGACATATAGATTCTTGTAGGAGAGAAATTTTTTATCCCATATATCTATGAAAGAGATCCCAGAAGTTTGGGAATAAGGGAAACCTAATCCCTATATACTTTGTCCCCTATGAGAATCTGGATCACATCAAAGCTATAGCCTATTGACTATAACTCTGATAGAACCTATCTCTGGTACATTATGTATTCCATGTATCCTTCATGGAGAAGTACATATTGGATCTATAACATTTACTAAATATAGATGTGGTATGACAAGAGTATTATCTCTCATATGAGGAGAATTCGGTGAAGATCTTGGACCATAGAGTCAAACTTTTATGTAATAAGACAACTCACCTGGAAAAATTACTTTAGAGAAACCAAAAATTTTAATAGGAAACATGGGAACCTGGGGAAGTGTTGAGGCATAAGTACACTAATTTGTTTCATCTTTTTTTATAAAAGTAAATTTAAATAGTGAAGTTTCTAAAGGGAGAAATTTTACAATGTATACTTTAATATATGAAATTTTTCATTAGATTAAATATGTGTGTCACATTTATGAATATAATATATCATAAACACATGAAACAGATTAAAAAATGATAACACTTAATTTTGTAAATATAGAATGTCAAATTTAGTGAATAATTTAACCCAATAAAATTATTATAATTTCAATTTGATAATAAAAAAATTACTAAAAAATAAAAATTTATATCATATTAATCTTTGAGTATTATCTATTTGATGAACAACACTATAAAAGGATAAAAACATTATTAATGGAATTGACAATTAAAAAATGTAAAATATATGACCAAAATAGTAATTTAAATGATTGATGATTAAAGGATCTAAGGTGTATTTATAGGAAATAGTATGATCATTGGAATAGTAACATAACCATTTGGAATAGTAATCTGACTTTTAGGAATAGTATTATAGCTGTTAGAATATAAAATGAATAATCTAATAGAAAATTAGTATTTAAGGAACTAATAAAAAATATACAATGAATTCATATCATTACACAATTAAATAAAATTGTTAACATGATAAAATAAATTTTTGATATAAAAAAGAATAATTGAAATATTTAGTAAAATACATGTGTTTTATTTTAATTAAAATATATTTTTACATAAAAATTTAGTATTTTGAAATAAATATTTTTCCATGAAATGGTCATATAAAAAATTTATATTTGTATATAAACTATAATACAATTTTATAAATTCACATGTAATTTTTCTAAGGTTAAAATAAGGTTTTTTTTATAAAAACTAGCATATTTATGTAAATGAAAAATAAATTTTAAATTTAAATTTCATATATTTTGAATTTTTTTTGATAAAATGGATTTATTTTCTAAAATAATCATATAAAAATTATTTTAGGCTGAATATTTTGGTTTTTTCTAATAAGGTTTATTTTTTTGTGACTACTGAAATATAAAAAAATGCATTATTATAAGTTAAGTACATGATTAATTATATATGGGATGATGTAAGAAGCTATTATCTTGGTGATAAATGGGAAAATTACATTATATAGTCACAATAATCATCACTATTGTTACTCTTGAGAAAAAAAATGAACTAATGAATATTATATTCAAAAACACTCCTCTCCTCCCCTTATAAATACCACCCTCCTCGACCTATTTATCTTTACATTCCAAAGACATTATATTTCCAAAAAAAATTCCAAATATCTTCCAAATATCTCTTTATATCCTATAATAATTAGTATTATCAAAATACTAATCCAATGTGACATAAGGTGTGGCCTAAGAGTGAACATCCTAAGAAATAGGCAATATTCCCAACCTAACCCTCTGAAATTATTTTCTTTTTATACCCCCTCAAACATTTTTATCCATGATTTTATGATAAAAATATTATTATAAATATACATAAATGTTAATATACTTATGAAATATCAATTATATAACCCCTCTCATTATAATTCACAATGAAAACAATGTTCATGTTATGGTCAGTTTAGATCCTCCTTGAACATGTAGTTCATTTTTTATCATAGCCTTCATGGCTTGTTGAAATTAACATATTATGGTTAAAAATTAAATAAATAATTATTTTTAATATTTTTTAGTATTATTTAATCGATTAATATTCATAACAAAAAATATAACCAAATAAGTTCATCATGGTCAGAAAAATAACCTAAATCAACTAACTGTATAGAGATAACATTTATTCTAAATGAATAATCCATATGTCAGAACATATATAGATATTTGGGAATATATAAACCTATATAATGAAATAAAGATCATTACATTACTATTCTTAATATATGGAATAGTTATAGAAGAAATCTTATAATTACTGGTAAAACAACACAACCTCTGAACTATGTAATGAACATATAGAAGAAGGTAAACATACCCATAACATTATAATAAAATGATTATATAAAAACATAAAATAATAATATTAAATTAAATATACCTGAAAAAAATTAATCTATTTTTTAATAAATTTAGTTTTATTATTCTAAATGAAATATGAACGCATTGAAGAAGTCAATGATGTGAGGTAATGGATCTTCTGAACCACCATCATTACTTTTGGGTTATATGTTCACCTTCACTTTCTTTATTTAACTATATCCTCTTGTAATGTAATTAATCAATATTTTTTGTAAATTTTATTTACATATATAACGGGTTCACATGACCTTAATTTGGGAGATATATTTTCATCATATTTCTTCCCAATTCCTTCATTTAAGAAATCTTCTTTTAATAGAAAATTTTTTATTTATTAACTATTTTCAAGTCATACTTCTTATAATTAATTTAACCTTATTTTGATTCAAAATATAATACTTTTTATGAAAAAATATGGTTCATTTCTCATTTTATGGAAATTATTATGACCATACCCTCTTTAAAGTCTCTTTACATTTTTCTATAAAACCCTACTTAATAGGTTCGTTTAAAAATATACTTATCTACTCTTTTTTATGACTTATCTACAATTGAACATCGTATTCCTGAAATATTAATCTTTTTTCCTTAATGAATATTAAAGAATTATTTAATCCCTTCTTTCATGGGAATCATTATGATCGTTCATTTGGTTATTATCTAATAAAATATTTTGTAACCCATTAGTTTATATGATTTTTTCTTATTCTTATGACCTATGTTTGATTTATTTATGTAAAAAACATATTAATGTACATGTTATAAATGTGATTGGAACTATAAATCCCTCAACGCATTGGGATATGTTTTCATCATAATAGATACCACATATGTTTCACAGGAAGTTATCCTAGCACACTATGTTATGATGTTTTGGCATTGAGACGTGACTTATGCTTGTGATGTCAAGTTTTATGTGATTTAAACATTATTATGATTCGTTAATATAATGATACATTTTTATTTATACCATAATTTAATGTGATTCTATATGATCTCTTGGTTTCGTGATATTAGGTTATTGCCTCTCATCTTATATATTATATTTCATTATAATGTTTTTTAACTAATCAAGAATTGTAGATGAACTTTCCCATTATGTATTTCCTTAAGTTATATTATGCAATAAAAAATTCACAATGGTATATAAAGGTAACATTATAGATATTTAAATAATGTTATTGTGTTTTTTGATTATGTTGTTGTATTATATTTTTATTCTCCCAAATATATTAGACATCTAGATTTATACATTGTATTATATGGTTTTTTATATTAAAATCATAAAATAAAATGTATAAGAGGATCAAGTTTCTATATTTTTTTACACCAACACATAATTAGTTTTTTTCCTTATATGAATCTTTTTTTAGAAAACCAAGTAAAATCTTCATGTACATTGTGATTTAAATTTCTATTGGTGAGAGCATCATAAAGAGTTAAAGGTTGAATAAATTCCTTCTAAAGAGGTAACATAATCTAAAAAATAGGATAATTGATGAAGTTAAAATTTATAAATAAGAAAAATATTGATTCAACCCCCACTCAAGATTCACTTATTCATATTAGTCCCAAAAAAAAGGATAAAGTGACCGAAAACTTCCTAAAATATGGATCTTGACCCACTAAAGTTGATAATTTATTAGTTCATCATTTTAGTAGGAGCACTTAAATTATATTTCATATATTTAAATATATAAAATAATATAATCACCCCTTTATATGTCTTATTTGTATATTATGGAAATAACTATGATTATCATCTTTAAGAATCTTATATGAATGGTCTATAAAATAATTCTATATTGGTATCTAAGGTTGATAAGTGTTCTCATAGAGAATCATTCCAATAATTTATATGTGAGTGTTATAAAAATGTATTTCTTCAATTCTGTCTCATGGGTACTGGATACTTGGTGTGCATCATACATTTGGGTGGATAAACAAAGACTCAAAAATAAGAGAGATTGAATAAATTTGATATAGATATATGTGTTGGAAATGGACCAAGATTTTTCACAATAGATGCTGACACATATGACATACGTTCACCCAATGTATTAGTTCTAGAACTGATAAATTGTTATTATGTTCTTTTCAAAAATCTAAATTTTATTTCCATATATTTTTTTATAAAATATGGGTTTTTTATTCATTATTAAAAATGTTTTGTTCAATATATACTAACAAAAATTTTATGAATTTGGAAAATTTTTGAATAGTTTGTGCATTTTTATAGGAAAAATACAATCTGTAATATAATAAGATATTTAAGATTGATTCTAAAAAAAGTTATTTAACATTATTGCCTTAGTTATATAAATGATAAATTCATTCAACATACCAATATATATGAATTATTGGAAACATTCAATTAAGAATCATTTGATACATGTGAATCTTTTTTATTTGAAAAAATGAATAAAAAAATTTTAATAGAAACTTTTTCAGGGCTAATAGAATATTGGATTTTATATATAGTGATTTATGATGAATAATTATCCCACAAAAATGTTGTTAGAATATGTACTTTATAACCTTTACTAATTTATTAATTAAATATAGTTTTTGGTATCTGATGACTTGTTATTTTGAAACAATTGGAAAGGATAAAGTGTTTCAAAAAAAATATAGTTTCTGCGAGTTAAGAGTATTAATACTCTATTATAAAATTAGGTTGCTGAAGATGCAAGCTTGTATTTCACTAATCATTCGAGACATTAAAGAATGTTTTTACAACTCATTCCTCCAAGAAACCAATAATAAAATAATGTGTCTAATAATATGATTCTTATGCTTTCACACACAGTTCAATTAATGATGAATCGGTGTGATCTTCTTATTTCATTGTGGGTATGTATTATAGAAAATTTTGTATTCATACTTAACCATATTCTATTTAAAGTATTCATAAATTTACTATAGAGATAAAGACTATGAAATATACCAATTTTTCTTTTTTAAGAATTTTTTGTGGAGAATAATTCATATGAGGGAAATTACTAGATAAACATAACCCCAAATCATAAAAAATTATTATTTATTGGTTACTCAAATAAATCATTTGGATTTTATTCCTACAGTCCTACTGAGTATAGTTTATGTGGAATTAAGTTTTATATCTCCTTATGTGGAATATATTAATCAAATATTCAATGATAGAAATGTATGAATTGAAGATTTTCAGGTCCAATAAACAAAAAGTGTTTTTGAGCTGAATGTTGGGATAGTACCATAGAGTTTAAAAATAAGTACTTACTTATATTACATAAGAACTTTAAAGGACATCTTGGATTCATTATGAGATTGACAAATATTTACTTATTTCAGAAAATAAAAATGATGTAAAGTCCATATATGATTAACCTAATAACTAGAAAGAGTCCCTTAAAAATTATTATAATTATAAATGGATAAATTACATGAATTATGAGGTAGACATAATATACACTAACAACATTTAGAGGTTGGTGGATGTACATGAAGGGTTGATTCTCATTGGGTGAAAGTGGAATTTTTAATGAAAAATATACATGGATTATAGATTGTGTGCCTACAAATATTTCATAGGGTCAAAGGGTTATAAATAAAACCATGGTATTGATTATGAAAACCCATTTTCTTAAATTTAATTGATAAATTCCTTTTAGTTATTCAATGTCATATAATTTAATTATAACTGTGAGATATATCATATGGATATGAGGACCATATTCCTTGATTTGAATTCAGTCAAGGATATGTATATGATATATTATGAAGTTTTTTAAGTACTAAATAAGTATTCAAAGTTTATCAATATGTAATGATCTATTTATGGGTAGAAGTTAGATTCTTTGAGTTGGAATGTTAGTTTTATGATTCAATCAAATATCATGGTTTCATTAAGAATGAGAATGATTCTTATATATTCAAATAGGTTTCTTGGAGTGTTATAAAATTTCTAGAATTTTCTCTAATTAAATAATGCTTATCAAAAATGATATCCCAAAAAAACATTTTATAAAAGGAGGGTTTGAAATTAATCTCAGTGAAAGATGTTATTGAAAAATATTATATACTAGGTATGAAAATCTTTACAGATAGATCAATGAGGATTCTTTGACAAAACCAAAACAGATATATTCACAAAGTGATAAATCATTATATAATAGAGAACTCTAAGAAGGGGTATTTACTAGTGTTTCATGGCATGAATCTTTAGAAGATTCAGAATCCTCACAATGATCTAGAAAAGATAAACAACATTCCTTATTTTTCTAACATAGGATCTCTCATGTGTTCCATGTTATGTACTAAACTTCATGTCACTTATACTTTGGGGATAAAAATTATATATCAATCCAATATTTTTTATTGAAATTGTATTACAATAAATATTATCCTTGATTAATTATAAATATGTAAGGATATTTATTGGTCTTTGGTTGAGAGAATGACCTAATTTTAAGTAGTTTCACTGATTCTATATTCCAATCCAACAAAGATAATATGAGATATCAATATGTATTTGTTTCCCTCTATGGTGGAGACTTCTATTGTAATTAATCCAAACAATCCACCATCAAATACTTGACAATATAGGTGAATTACATCCCTATATCAAATACTCCAAAGGAAGAATTTTTTATTAAGAATATAAACATTTAACTTTGGGTAGTTCCTATCATTTTGGAATAGATGTAGATTAATTGTGGAAAAATTAAGTTATTCCTCATTCCATGGAACCCTGTTCTCACCAAAATATTAAATACATACTTTCCAAATACCATCTCATTCATGAGATATTTTAAATGGGTAAAGTAAATATATATTGGGTAGATACTGATAGTAATATAGAAAATACATTGAAAAAACTATTATTGTAGTGAAATAATGAGGTTCATGTTGAATTTATTAGTATTATATATGTGAATGATTGGATATAATGGTTGTAAAATGTTTCATGGATCTATAATACTAGTAATATTCATTTATCCTTCATTCATTTTTATAAAACATATATGGTATGAAAAATGGTGTTTTAATATCCCCATATGGTTTGAATTTGAGTTTTCCCTAATATATGATCATCAAATGGTGTTTTGGGTTGTGATGATATGTTATGATTAGCCTGAGTAGAATCATGAATGTGATATAAATATTTGGGTGTAAAAAAAGAGTAGACTCATGGGATTATTACAATTGAATTCCTTTCTAAATTGACCTATGAAATTATGTCACATGGAATGTCATATGGTCATTGATATACTTTATGGTGTATGCTTATTATTATTCCCCATTATTTTGGCTAGAAAATATGCTTAACATGTAAAAGTTCATACTTTGAAACCTTTCTTATGCCAGACTTGATGCTAATATAATCAACAAGGTGGATGGGTATGGTGTTGATCATGTTGACAGATGAGTTTAACCAAGATGGAACTTTTTAACTTGTATTGCAAGAAAATATATCTTGGCCCGTTAATGAATTAGATTGATGAAAGTCATGCCCATGCTTATTTAAGTGAAATTTGATGTACATAGCCCCATGGATGAATAACACATGATGTATTCATTAAAACTGGTCTGTATAATTCAGAGAATCGTGAATTTATGAGATAGTATATACTAGATTGACATGTTCTATGTATAATTATAAAATTATTTCATATAAAATGGGATTATATAACTATATACATGATTATTATGATACATCTTGTGGCCAACATATTTATTTGAAGATATGCTCATATTTGATCGACATCACACCAAGACCATTTATATCTTCAATGGCACTAACATATTGTTAGTTTCCATGATTTTTATACATATAGGAATCAAGGGATTTGTATTTATTTTCAATTCCATAAAGGATCGTTGGGAAACCTAGTCCGGCATTAGAATATGTTTTATAGTTTTCAAAAAAAGTGTACATTCCTAAATAAAGAGAGTTTAATAAACCTTATGCAGAGGACTTTATATTGACTCACAAATGGTTTTGATGTCTTGGATAATAACTTGATTTGATTTTAGTGAAAGTTAAAGATTTATTGGTGTGAACTAAAATAGATTAATTATATTATAAGATTCATCTCTATCGTACACCTTGATTTTAATGTGATGCCTACCGCAGACTATGAATTGGCCACATCACTGAATGCATGGTGATTTCTCTATCATATGGTATGATATAATAAATGGCCTATAATATGTAATATTGGTTTAACTATTATCTTAAATATCTAAAAACTATTTTCATTCAGTTATAAATCATATATATTATTCCTCTATGGCATGAAAAAAAATTTATAATTATTGAAACATGCAATGACTATATCACTCCAATAAAAAAGAGTAATAGAAATGAATGTCAGATACCAAGCATTGGTAGCTGACAATCGACTCCCTACATTTAATTAAGGGAGAATATATAAGGATTGGGTCCCCCTGTAGTGTGGGTGGCAGTTATATATTGCAATGTCGATGATCTATTCATTCTCTATTCTCAATTTTTCTTTTATGGGAAGATTATAACACATATTTGGAGTTTGAGGGATCATTTTATAGGGACCAATAGGGGTATGTCTTAACATCTTTATCAGTCTTTTATGTAATACATGATTATATATAGGCTGAAGCCCAGGATATGGTCATGAGGTTGGAGTTTTGTGAGCAAAGACACATCATTATTTAGGTGGTGGCGACATATTCCTTCATCCTCTACAAAGCAATATCAGGAAATGACAATTATCCCTAGAACATTGCGTACATTATCATGAAGTGTAAACAGCTCATGCGCCCCCAAATAGAGATCACTCACACTAGGAGGGAGGGGAACATGATAGCTGACTTCTTGGCATCCACGACATCCTCAACCCAAATTATATCTTATTTTCTTAACTTAGGTTATTTTCCTCCTGAGGGAATAAAATATCTTTTTAATGATTCTTTGAGCCTCTACTACTTTATACTTTCGTGATATATCTTTTGAGCCCCATTTTTTTCACAAAATCAAGAAAAATGATAGTGTTTATGTTCTAGGATCATCTTATAGGATACAACGATTTTATTTAATGATTTAATACCTATATAGGTGAGGGTCATTTAGTTGTCTCTTAGAGATATCCATCAAACAGATTCCATTGAGATTCATCGGTATTGGACTATATTGGACTTAAGGTATGAATGTTTTATTTATGTTATTTATTCACATGTTGATTAAATGATTATAGATCAGGAATTTTATATTGTTTCTTCCACTATTATGAGCATGATACGTTCTTATAAAACCCATCATATATGTATTGTATAATATAATTACTACATGATAACTATAAATCGATAAGTTTCTTCAATAAGTGGATCTATTTGTAGTAATATTTGACCTATATATATATATTCAAACATCTTGAGTTGTCCATTAATGAAGAGAAATATTCTTGGATTGATAAACAAGACTCAATTTTTGTAGGGGGATTCAATCATGGAAAGATCAAAGTTGAGGAGTAAATTCAGACTTGGGACCAGCTAGTGTCTATTTTTGAGAAATGGATTTTGGAAGAGGTAGACTTTAAAACATATTCCTTAATATGGAAACTATTTAGGGAAGCATACTCTGGTAATATTAAATTTCTTGTTAGAGACTTAGTTTAAGCTGGTGATTTTGGTTGGCTGGTGTGAGTGACTGGGTTGTGTGAGATGGGGTTGCTTCGGGTCACCTATTTTCTTATCTTTTCAATTTAGTTTATTCTTGTTTACAGCATGCTACGTTGACTAGCTCTGGAAGGGGATTAGAGCACTAGGTCTTCATTGATGCAGGTCTCTTGGAATTGGATGCTTGAGAGCATATGGCTTCGCCATTGGTTTTGTGCCCATGCTTCTTCATGGGATTTCTTGTTGAGGGTTCATGTGTCGATGAAGGCTTTCTTTTGGTATACTTGCTGGGATGGGGTGGTTCGGTAGTTTTCTTTGGTTGTATATGGTTTCTCACTTTTCCTTTAAAAGGTTTTTTATAATAAAAAAAGTAATTTTCAGTCAGTAATTTAACATCCTACAAAAGCTATTAACATTATTTAGTTATAAAAAATAATTAATATAGGAATTTATCAAGGATTTATAGAATTTAAAGGTTGTGCATTTATCAGTTCTATAAAACAAAAATTAAACTAGAAAAAAAAAATCAAATGTTTAGGTATTACCCCACCCCCTCAACACTTTCCCCTTCCCTTTGTGATAACTCGATTATCATCCCTCACTCCTGCTCACATGGGGTGCCCACAATAACCCCCTTTTTCAATTCACAAACCCCAACCCTTTATCGATGATCAACTGCGGACCCCCTCATTGCTCACATATGTATGCCTGGATTCGAACATGGGTCCTCCATGTACAAATTGAACGCACTAACCACTGATCTATCTAGTCTTCATTTACATTTTATGATATTTATATTTATTTATATATATGTACATATATCCTATAATCAATATATATATATACATATATAATTTTTTTTAAATGAATTTATAAAATATATGATTATGTGTGCATTTAGGTTTTTGTGTGTGTGTTTATATATATACACACATATATTTTTATGTTTGTGTGTATTATAAATATTTATATTTTTATATATATATTATATATTAATAATCATTTACATATATTAGAATATACACATAAATATATTTTTTTATTAACACAAACACACGTATATAATTCTATATAAACATTATATATACACTTGTATAGGGACACCTATATTTACACATTTTTAAAAGGTAAATGAAATGGATAAATTTTTATTTAAAATAAAATGGATAAAAAATATTTATTTCTCTATAGTTTATATATTTAAAAATTTATTTTAAATGTAAACATGATTACATATTTATTTATTTATTTAAATTCTTATATGTAAATATATAAAAATATGTATTTATTTGTATTTATAAAGTTATACATATAACTACAATATGAATAACATTAAAAGTTCAGAAATATAACATCTATATGAATGAATACTTGAGGAAAAAATTAGTCTCCACCAAGATAAGATAAAAAACCCTCTTAAATGAAGATAAAACTCCATTTAATGTTTAAAAAATTTGGTATCCCAACTAAAAACTAAATTTTGGAAGTCTTATGGACCATATTGATTGAGAAAATACAATCATAATGATCCACATAGTATGTAGGACCTAGATATCTTTGCAATATTTGATTTGAATTCTTGTGGTGCTCAAACAAACATCTGAATCAAATGTTATGGCCTTTTGATGTTTATAAGTCATGTTTTCAACTAATATTAAGAGATTAATTTATTTATTGATTTTTTATATCCTGAAAATGTAGTTAAATGTATTGTACTCAATACTTATTATCAAATACTTAATTAATATAAAATTTTAATTATTTTGTCAACAATTATTCACTAAATCTATTATATAAACATTTAGTATTATATAAGTCATATTTTTGAATATTATATATATATATATATCAATATAAATATATCTATATACTATAATATTCTATTTAATAGAATATAAAATGTTTTTATGAAATATTAATTTTATTAGTGTTAAGAAAAGCATTGAAAAATGATGCTCTTATCAGCGCTAATAAAAATATGTCTTTTATCATTGTTAAAAAAATCATTGAAAATGGTGTATTTTTTCAATGATAAAAAAAGTGTTTATAAAATGATTTCTTTATTAGGAATTTTTCTAGTGATGAGAAAAAATGACTTCCTCAATGATTTTTTAGCAGTGGCTAAGGGAAAAACTTAATAAAGTGAAATCTACAATAGTGGTAGTAATACCTTTATTGATATTTTCAATTTATCAAAATTTTTGAATAACATTGAATAACATAAATCACTGATATATTCAAAGATATCAAAATTATTGGATTATTTTCCACTTAGGTAAAAAATATTAGTTTTCTAAGGCCTTTTAATAACATGAACTATATATTTTTTAAAGATTGAAATATTATGTAAATGCCTAAATGACTCAAAATATTTATATATTCTTTTATCCACAAGTTACTACACTAATATAGAAAATTCAATAATGTTTCACTCATGGTGACATGATAGGTGACATTTTTTCATGGTTGGGCCATCTTCATCCTTTCATTGGATAATGTGGACTATTTATGTGAAATTGGTTGCATTGAAATAATGATTTGGATCTATTTCAATTTAAATGTTATATTTTGAAATTTCAAAACTAGAAAAGAACATCACCCTACTAGCATTGAATCAAATAGTTGTAGTTCTTTAGATCTCAAACACTCTAAAGTTGAAACCAACTATGATATTAAATGTTTTGATTTTGATCACTCATTAAAGTAAGAGTAAAAAATCTATATGTGTTACCTTAACCAACTACAAAAAATTAGTTCTTAGTGGCAGTTTGTTAGAGGCAGTTCTAATAACCACTGTTAAATAAACCCTATAAAAATTATAATGTAGCATCAATTTTATTAAAACATCACTATTTTTTAACAATTAGCCTCGATTAAAATTAAATTGCATCTAAAAGTTTCAAAAACACTAAATCCCCCCTCTCTCCTCACATCTCTCCCTCTACGACCCAAAAACCATTCACATCCTCGGTAGTGTCCCCAACCCCCATACATCATTGACGACCCTTGATCCCCCCCCTCAAACCTCTCTCTTCCCTCCTCAACAGAAACCCTAGCCCCTCTAACTCGGTAGAGACCTATGACCCCCCCCCCCCACGACCTCTTTCTCCATTCCTCAGAAGAAAACCTGGATCACCTTTGACCTCCCTCTCCCTCTCCCCTCATCTGTGGTGACCCCCTACCGATGATCACCCTAACCCCTACTACCCTATCAGCGACTGTTGTCACCTGACACCCCTATCAGTTATTGTTGTGACCCTGATCCCCCTTTCTAGTGACAATTGTGACCCTAACCCCCCTATTGGAAACCATCATGACCCTAATCCACCATGCCTTCTACTTTCATGACCCCAACCCTACTATCGGTATCTGTCATGACCCCAAACCCCTGTCGGAAACTTTCATGACCCTGATCCCCCTATCGGCGACAGGTGTGACCCAGACCCCCATCCCCGCCTAAACTTGTGTGATTATATAACACTTTTTCATTGCTCTTCTATTAATTCTTGATATACAGTAATCCTAAATTTTTATATGAAATTAATTGTTTGTTTTTTGTACTCTATTTAATTAAATTAAATTTATGTGATTCCATATCTCTTTAATGAAATTTTTATTCACTTATTTGAATCTGTTGATTTATTATAGATTTGATTGTTAATTTATTATGATTGAAATTAATTTATATATATATGTTTTTTTGTTTGTTTGTTATTATACATACAAGATAGATTAAGATAATTTTTCAAAGTAGTTTTACAATGGTCACCAGTGAGGTTTAAATATTCCACAATTTGAGATTGTTTATTTCATTATCCCTCTATGGAAGTTTACATGCAGAGGTTAACGAACTTATTTATTTATGCATCATGGATGAAATGAAATTCTAGGTTATTTATATCATTTTATTTTTCCTCTTTTCTACTGATAAAGTCATCATTTTCTAATTATTATAGGGATTCATGTTGGACAATAAGAATTAGGTGGATATCTGTTTCATGAATAAATATTGTTATGTTAGTGGGAAGCTCGTGGTTATCTAATTTATAGTTAAATCTCTCTTAGATGATAAAATTGTGGTGTTTAACTAATTTATTTCATTATTATTTTATTTTTTTGAGATATAATAAATTATTTGATTCATGTTTTTTTATTAAAATATTAGTAAGAAAAACATCATTATTCGATTCATCCCATTTTCCTTTATAATTGTTATGATACAGTCAATGATGTTGTTGGGTGATATTTAATTTTGATTGTACCTATTTTTTAAACTTATATATCTATATATGAATGTACTGGTAGAATATAATCCAATACATATGTATAAAAGTTGGATTAATTTACCTTAAAACACATTTCGGTATACCAAGGGTTTGGAAGAATTTTTAGATTATGAATTTACAAACCCGCCAGTGGATGGTAGAATAAAATGTATGTGTAGTGATTGTAAATTCAAGTGATGGTTGAATAGAAATGAAGTATATGATCATTTGATATTGAAATATTTTCCTACTCGATATGTATGTTGGATTTGGCATGGTGAATAAAATGTTATTAAAAGTCAAAAAAATGAAAATGTTTTCAATAAAACACAAAGTGACTCAACAGAGGAGAATTCAGTTCAAAAATTTTTAAATGACGCATTTGGTTTTGTAGAATACAATTACCAAGATTTTAATCAATAAACAGAACATTCAGTTAATCCTAATCAGGTTAATCTTTCTCAGAACTTCAGTGACCAAAAAATGAATTTTATGGATTATTTGAAGACAGATAGTAAGAGCTATATAAAGGGTGTGCCAATTATTTGAGGTTTTCTTTTCTACTTAAGATTAATCATATCAAGTGTCTCTATAGAAGTACTGACAATGAAATTTCCATGATTTTAGAGTCTCTTTATGATTCATTTAGTGAAGCTAAGATCCCTGCATCATTCTATGAGATGAAGAAAGTTATCAATAAAATTGTACATGAGTATACAAAGATACAATCATGCCCTATTGATTCCATTCATTACAAAGGATAAGAGTCTGATAAAGAATAATACATAACATTTCATACAAGAATATGGAATATAATAAAAAAAATGAAAGTATAAATCATTGTAACTGCATGAAGAATAAATATAAAAAAAATCTGTAATGTTATTACATTACTTTCCTCTGAAACCAGGTTTGAAAAGATTATTCATATCATATAAGAATTAATAGGATATGAAGTGGCATGCTCAGGATATTAATTATGGCTTGATGAGAAATACAAAGGATTCAACATCATGGAATATGTTTTATTTTCTATGTCCAGATTTTTCTTCAGATTCTATGAATATACGTTTGGGATTGGCTTCTGATGGTTTTAACCTTTTTGGTACATTAAGTACTAATTATAGTGTTTTTATAGTTGTTTTGATCCCCTATAATCTACCACCATGGATGTGTATGAATAAAAATTATTTCATTATTTTTATGATTATTCCAGGAAAGAAAATGATTGGAAATTACATTGATGTATACCTTTATCCTCTAATCGAAGAATTATAAGAATTATGGGATGATGGCGTGGAAACATATGATTCTTCAATGAGAAAACTATTCAAAATTTATGTAGCTTTAATGTGGAAATTAGTGGTGTTACTAGACTAGTAAATTTATCTGGTTGGAACACTTATACTGGTTTGTCTTGTCTGGTTCTTAATTTTGATTTTAAACATCAATGATTACCTCATATCATAAAATGGTGTTTTATGTGTCATCATTTATTTCTTGATGATTCTCATAAATTAAAGTTTAACAAGACATAATTCAACAGCGATATTGAAATGATAAATTCACTGATGGTGTTATCTGGTTCAAAAATCTTGGGAAAATTAATGAATCTCACTGATGAATTTAGAAAATGTCATCAGTTTTAAGAAGGGGGAAAGGGTATGTGGTATAGTATCTGAAACAGTTGGAACACAACAATGGAATCAAAAGAGTATATTTTTCAAATTTCTTTATTGATATTTTAATTTGATACGTTATAATATTGACATAATGCATACTAAGAAGAACATTAGTGACAATTTAATTTTTAATATGCTTATTGTCAAAGTTAAATGGAAGGATCACCTTAATGCTCATAAGGCTTTGGATTAAATGAATATAAATAATGGTTTGCGGGGAAATTAAGATATCAAGTATCCTTATGCTATTTTTACATTGAAAAATCATGAGAAAGATGTATTCTTTATAACTTTATAGAATGTAAAACTCTCTAGATAGACATTAATGTAACATATCATGGTGTGTTGACTAAAAACATCAAAAGTCTTATGGATTAAAAATTCAGAAATCACATATTTGGATGGATTATTCTTTGTCATTGTAATTGCTTAATACTTTACCTAAAAACAATTGTAGTTCTATTTGACTATTGTTGCTTTTCTAGAGATATTTATAGAAAAACACTAAATCCAACTGAGTTTAATAAACTTAAAGAAATAATAATTCTGACACTTTTTCATTCAGAGATGTTATTTTTCCCTTCATTATACATAGTCATGATTCATTTGACTATAATTTCGTTGAAGAATATAAACTTGGTGGACCGGTACACCATCAATGGATGTATACAATTGAGAGGCATGTTGATATTATTTTTATTTTCATTAGTGAATTCAATTTTATCAATTCATTGCATAAATTTTTTTAATATGTCTCTTAATATTTTGCACCAGGTACTTAGGTAATTTGAAATCTTATGTGAGGAATAAATCTCAACCAGAAAGATCTATTGCAGAAGGTTACATAGCTGAAAAGTGCATGTCCTTCTGTTGTAGGAATTCTGATGGGATTGAGACTAGATTCAATCATGATGGACATCCTAATGACATCTCCACTAAGTCTCATTCTGAAAAACAATAATCAATATTTCCAACTATTGTAAAACCAATTAGAAAGGGGTAAAATATTACAAATACTTAATTGGATTTTCTACAAGTATATAGATATGTGATACTCAATAGTGTTATTTTAGATCCATTTATTGAGTAATTGTCACTATAAACAAAGACGCGGTTAAGGGGTCAATCTCAAAATGAGATGGAATTAACAAAAGATGTTAATAAATAGATTATTGAATAGTTCTCTCATCATGTATGTATATTCTCGTATTCATATTAGTGATGTGCAGTTATTTTGTATATGTTAAAAGTAACACCGTATATCTTTTTGTATGGATAATGAATGTTGAGAATCGATCTGAAATATCAAATGATTTGAAGTTTTCGGCTTGAGTTCCACTGAGGTAGACTAAGAGATATAATGCCCAAAATATCCATGGCTTCAACTTTCATACAATTTATCATGAATAATACTTGGAAACTTAACATAGTATTATATTTACACATGAAGAGGTTGGATACTATGGGAAGTTGAATGATATAATTGAATTAAATTATCATGGCCAGTTTTTAGTTATCTTATTCAAATGCAACTGGTTCAATATTGATAGGGGTATAATGAATGATATATTATATTTTAATTCTTCCAACTTTTCTCACTTGATCTATACTAGTGAACATGCAGAGCATGATCAATTTATCTTAGCTTTATAAGTGAAGTTGGATTATTATGTGTATGATTAAATACATGAAGGTTGGAGTGTTGTTTTACACTTAAATCTGATAGACTTATATGATATGAGAAATTAATATCAATAGGATCTTTGTGACAATGAACCTCATCAACCAAAAAACATTAAACACTTCATTCCTGGAAATATAAAAATGATAGAACTTATAAGATAGGTTGAAAATGAAGGACTCGTCACAATAGAGGTTGATAATAATTATGTTAATAAATATGAAAATAATTTAATGTATAAATTGTTAATGAAAATATATTAATATTTATAATTGATAAGAATTTCATACATATATAAATTGTTCAAGTTTTTCATTTTTTTTTGTAAAAATCATTTAGTATTTCTTTATACAATTAATATACCTTAACCTTTTTGAATTGTAGGAATGTCAATAAAAAAATTCAGGATCCTAGTTGATCAGTATCATAGAGCACACCCCAAATATTGTTATCTTATATGGATCCTAGTGATTTTTTTATACCCGAGAATACTATAGATCCAACCATTTCCCCAGATGTTGTTGGTAGTTCGTCGCTTGATTCACCTCCAGCGATGGAAAAGTTGGTCACCCGTCCATCTAGGGGATATTTGTGAGTTACTGTTACTGGAATGTGTATCATTTTTCAGAATATATATATATTATTATTATTAATTTAATAAATTTTTCAAGAAGATAAAGACAAACATAGAGGGAATACGAATAAGAACATGGATCACGTATGGGACCTAAAAGACTTCAAGATGATTATTCCATTTGATGAGTTTGGGGTGGCTGTAAACATGTTTTCAGTGTTTCAAAACACTAAATCTTTTGTATAATGGTAATAACTATGAAAAATGACCTCATATTGATTAAAAATCATGGGAAAACTGCTGATGAGTTATTTTTTATGTGTATGCATAGAAAACACATCAATCTAACTTGCGGTGTGGTCGAAATGACATGGTAAAAAATTATTAAAGGTATAAAAGCCTTTACAAATATGTGTCAGGGGGTCAAAAATAGGAAAACGACATCGTATTACCAATAAATTGGAGTACAATGATCATATGTTTAATGGTAAAATGTAGGAACCAAAATCACATCGTTCTGACTAATGGTTTTCCTGAGATGGTCGTAAAAGAATATTTAGAGTTTTAAAACACTAAAACATGTGTGGAATGGTAAGAATCATAATAAACTAACTCATATTGATGTTTAATCACGGTGGAAACAGCACTGAGTTATGTTTGATGTGTATTCACCGACAACACAACAATCTAATGTGTTGTGTGGCCGAAATGACTCGGTAAACACTTCTTTAAAGGTACAAACCCCATTAAAAACATGTCTGGAATGGTAAAAACAATATAAAAAACTTCATATTTCCATTAAATAATGGGAAAACCACCACTGAGTTATTTTTGACGTGTACGTGTAGATAACATATCAATGGGATGTGCGATGTGGCCGGAATGACTTGATAAGAACTTTTTAATGCTTCAAAATCCTTTAAAAACATGATTTTGGGGGTTAAAACTACGAAAAAGACATTGAATTTCCCTAAAATCAGAGTAAAGTGGTCATATATTGAATTTTAAAATGTAGGAACTGATGAAACATCATTTTGGACTACATTTTGACTGGGATGGCTGTAAAAATATTTTTATTGTTTTAAAATAATAAAACGTGTGAGTAATGGTCAAAACAATATAAAACGATCTCATATTGACATGTAATAATGAAAAATCCACCATTGGGATATTTTTAAATTATAGGACATGTTGTGATATCAAAGTCTTTAAAAAATTATTAAGTAAATTTCAATCTCACCACACATCGATTTACAAGTTAATTTGAATAATTACTTATCCCTTTTCGGTTTCAAGTGATGAATCACATCATAAATAGGTGTGTTTATATTTTCAAAGTGTTTTTCATTATATATTATTTGTTTTATGTTAACATTTCTTCTATTTTATTAAATAAATAACAAATTTTATGTGCAATATTTTGAATACATTCTATTCCTTTTGTCTTTCACATTTCTTTTCTTAAATGCTCTAGTTTTCATTGTAGGGGATAGATGCTGGAAGTAAGAAAAAGGTCATCCATTATAATCCAAAACATTCTTTATAAGACAATTGTGATGGATCTTAATTTCTATGGTATGTTAAAATTTTATCAATTATTCTACTATGATTCTAATTTATGATGTTATGTTTTAATTTATGTTTTTTTTTACAATTGAAGAGGTAACGTGCTCGGTTTTATTTGATGAGATGGTGTGGAGGCATACCTAAGTAGTTGAGGTCGTGATGTTGAAATATATTTTGTATGGTTGTTTTTGGACATATTTTATATGTATATATTGATGAATAAGGTATTGGTTGACTGATGTATGGGTTGATTGAGACTGAGGTTATTAGGACTGTGGACGTTTGTATATATGAATTTGGATGTATGTTGTATGTATTATGGGTTCATTATACATTTATGTTTTAGTTTATTGAGTGTAATTTTTCTTTATTTATAGGTTTTTATTAAATTTTAAAAAAAAATGATTTAGTGGTGGTTTTTAGTAACCACCGCTAAGTACATTAATTAAAATATGTTTAGCGGTGATTATGCTTAATTGCCTCTAAAACTAACCACCTCTAATCAGTTTAGCAGCAGTTAGTTTCATTTCATTTATTTTTTTCCTATATATTTTTTTCAAAAAAATCACCTCTAAATTAAAAAAACCGTCAACAAATGATCCAAAAATGACACATATTAAAACCACTAAAAAATTAACGAAACTGCCGCTAAATGACTAGCGACCATGCAATACAAAAAGTTTTGGTAACTGCCGCTATATTATAAGGTGGCAGTTTAAACTTCCACTAGTTCACAAAATAAATGCCACTAATTCCATTTTTTTTAAGTGACCTAAAAACAATATTGTTAGGACAAAGAGGGCCTATATACCCTGAGAGGGGGAGTGAATCAGGGTATGGATATTATTTTTAAATGTTCTTCCTGCCCCACTGGATCTTGACCTATTTATTATAAGGGTCACTTTGTTTGCACTTGTGTGTTTGTTATGATCACTTATTTTCTTCTTTATATGATGATGGTGCTTTAAATTCAATTCAGGGAAGTATGCAGGCAGACAGAGAGATTTTTACTTGGTTCACCCTCACTGGGCTATATCCAAGGAGCATACGCCGACAAGTTGCCAGTCATACCAATTTCCACTATTCTTCACTATATGTGGATACAATAGTTCAGGATAGATCACTTCAATTCCTAGGCTCACTACCTTTACAATTTCTAGGGTCAGCTCACTACTTTCCCAAGAGTCACTCCCTGTTTCTCTCTCTCTAGCTCACTGCCGGTGGAGAGGATCACCTTCTTCCTCTTCCTTCGCTCACTACTCTAGAAAGGATCCACTAATAGTTTATAGACATGTAGTTCTATTCATTTTCATGAAATAATGCATCTTCCTCTGTATGTAGATGCTCTGTTGAAGCTCAACCTTCACCTGTAGATGAATTTCTCTTAGCACCGAAAGTATCGGGCAATCCCCCAGCTTCCACGTAGCCTAGAATCACTACCAGAAATCAACCTTACTTGGTGCCCTTCTCTAAGGCGGCGCACAAGTCTCAGCGCACAAGTCAACACGGGTGTGCAATTATTTCTTAACACTTGCGCGACTCAATCTTAAGCCTCTCCAAACTAGCTCGACGCACTTCCTTTGCTTCCCAAACCACCTTAGGCGCACAACAAACACTTGGCGTGCAACTTCCAATACTGGCGCACTAGTTCCACTTACGCGACACACCACCACTTGCGCGACCACCACACCTGCGCAACGGGAGCTCTGAATCTTCAAAGTGTTGAACTCTAGTGAAGAATGAAGAGGGGTGGTCAAGTATTTATAGGCATTTGGTCACCCCTGCACAACGACGCGAAACTCTCCCTTCGGCGCACAAGTCTCGGTGCGCAGGTCTCATCCCCTGTAAGATACTTGCGCGACCCAATTCCAAACTTTCTTGAACCTCTTTCCTTTGCCATATTTTGATCTTCTGATCTTGAAAAACCATAGGCACGCAAGTTCTCAAGCTTCCAAGGCATCGGCGCGCAAGTCTCTTTCACGGCGCACAAGTCACTCGCGCGACACCACCAATACTTGCGCGAAACTTATCCCTTTTCCATATTTTGATGATCTGATCTTGAAAAACATATGGCGTGCATGATTCCAAGAATTCATGTACATGGAACACAAGTCCCTTTTCCAAAAACCACATTTCTTCATTTGTTGATTTTCAGGACCAAAAATTTGGCAAACACTGGAAAACAGCACCACCTTGTATCTGTTCTTTTTATCCCGCATCCAGATCATTCATTCCTTTATCGACATTCTTGAATCAAACATGGACCGTTGACCTCAACTCTTGAACTCAACATTCCATCATGAAATCCTCTTTGTCAAAAAATTTGTATGTCATTGTTTTTCTTTGTCAACAATCACCACTCAGATGTCCACTTTGTCAACAAACACAATCACCTTAAAAATGCTTCAAATATACCTTAAGGGATTTTTTCCCAACAATCTCCCTCTTTGGGTTTATTGATAACTCTTCCATAAAAAGACACATCATTGATTCTTCAACCACCGTTCGCCTTTTTCGATTCTGATAGCAATCATGGATTTACTCAACACATACTCTAAGCCCAGATGAGCAATGATCGGTGTGAGAAACAAGAGTAAATGAAAGGTTCATCAATGAATCACTTCATCTCTGACATCCACTGTTGACACCAAACTGATACCAATTTTTACCAAACTGATACCAATTGTTGGAAATCTTCTTACCACATTACAACATCTCTCTTTTTATTTAATCAGGATCATCAGCTGTTGTGATATTTATTCTTTTATCGATCACTTCTAGCATCGTCATATTTATACGCTCCCCCTTTCTGCTCACAGCTTCAACACCTCTTTATCCCTATTTCCTGTGTTGTTCAAGCTAAGCTCTAGATAAGCACGTTCAACTAGCTTCAACTCCCCCTATCTGGATGCTCTACCTGTCAGCTTCTCCCCTTATCTGTCAATATTTCTTAAATAGCCACACTGTCTCCCCCTTGAACAATCACTATTTTCTCCCCCTTTTTCAATGAACCCAAAGGTTACTCCTTTGAAGTCTGTAACAGAGTAGAGAACACATATCATCACATTATGGAAAACACATCATACCTCGGGGAGAGGGGGGAGGGGGTGTTTCCACATCTGGACTCTTTCAAGTGCAGGGAGTTGACTGAACTCCTAGAGCCAGTCGATGCCTCTCAAAAGCTTCCTTGGGTAAGTCCTTTTTCATAATGTATGAAACCTGTAGTTCTATAGGCACATACTCTAACTTCGACATTCCTTGCTCAACATTCTCCTTGATAAAATGATAATTTATCTCAATGTGCTTTATCCTTGAGTGATGGACTGGATTTTTTCTGAGATTTATAGCACTTGAGTTATCACATTGGATTCCGATCGGAGACTTCACTTCAACACCCATATCATCAAGCTACTGCTTCATCCATAATAACTGTGTGCAATATTGAGTGGCAGAAATGTAATCAGCTTCTGCGGTGCTCAATGAAATGAAATCTTGCTTCTTGCTTAGCCAAGAAACACACAGTCCGCCAAGATAGAAAGCACCTACTGACCTTTTCTTCCTGTCATCCTCTGAACTGGACCAATCTTCATCATTATATCCCAACAATTCCAACTGATATTTTCCATTATACAACAATCCAAAATCCACGGTGCCTTTGATATATCGATGTATCCTTTCCACTGCAAGCATGTGGCTTTCCTTGGGATCACTCTGATATCTCACTTCTTGGCTTGTGATGAAAAAAATGTCAGGACTTGTTGCGATCAGGTATAGAAAAATTCTAAAAAATTTCATGTATTCTATGATATTAACTACCTTTCCATCCTCATCTTTTGATAATTTCATCCGGGTAGCAACCAGAGTCTTCATCTCCTTGGAATTTTCCATTCCAAATCTTTTCAAAACCTCCTTGGCATATTTTTATTGTGAAATGAATGTTCCATTCCTTCCTTGTATCACCTGTAGACCAAGGAGAAATGTTAGCTCTCCAATAATTGACATTTCAAACTCATTTTTCATGAATTCAGAAAACTGTCTGCACTGAGCTTCATCTGATCCACCAAATATTATTTCATAGACATAAACAATCACCATAATCCTTTGATTACTATTGTTGTTGAAATATAGATTGTAATCAACTACCTCACGCCAAGATTCTTCAATTACTGATCAATCCTTGAGTACCATGCTCTAGGTGCTTGTTTCAGCCTATACAATGCCTTCTTCAGCCTGCAAACTTCTTTCTCATCCTCATGAATGAGAAAACCATCTGGCTGCTCAATATACACTTCCTCTTACAGCCTTGAAATCGGTGAAAATGTCTCATCAACTTCAATACCCTCAATCTGGGAGTATTTTTTGAACACCAGTAGTTCTTTGTTTCGAATCACTATGACATCTTCGTTCATCTTGTTGTGAAAGACCCATTTAATCCCGATGATGTTCTTATCTGCTGGCCTGGAAACAATCTCCCACATCTGATTCTTCTCAATCTGATTTAGCTCTTCATTCATGTCATGAATCCAGTTGTCATCTTCAACTACATCATCAAAGCATTTTTTTTCTCAACCTGAGATAGAAATGTTTCCTGCTGTAGTGATTTCATTTTCCTTGTCTGAATTGGAGCTGAAAAATTATTGATGATGTTCTACCTATCAATTTCAGCTCGACTCTTTGGCTTCTGTGTAGATAAGGATTTTACATCCTCGTACTCACCATCAGTATCTTCTTCTAAATCAACTTCAGCCACTTCTGATCTCACTGAGTCTCTTACCACTTCCTCGGTTTTAACAGAAAATTTTTCACTGTGTCATTGTTCAATGACGTCATTTCTTTGAACTTCTTTTCTCTTATTTTTGTTGAAATATTTTTGATACTCTCTCACAGCTTCTTGGTATTATGAAAATATTCAGCTAATACCACATTGTTAGAGAAAAATAAATAAGCATGAAATGCTTGATTATTGCTGGTTTCCCCACAATATGTCTTCCCTCCATAGAGACACATGAGTCGAGTAATTCAATTATTTCATTGATGGATCTTGCATCTGATTTTGTTATTGAATTCTCCCCCTATGTTATGCAACACTTCCTGGGGTTAGTTCGAACTGTATAAACCCATAACCACTCTTCTCCTCATGCAACATTTATTCTCATCTTCCACATGGAATTAAGCCATTAACAAAATCTCTAAGTCTACTAATTTGGGACTTAGTGTAGGAAACAAGAGATAAAGTTAATAACACAATCACTTCCTATTGTCCTCTATTGATCCCTTTCTTCTTCAACTCTGGTACCTGATTTGATTTAGTTGAAACTCTAGAGCACATCACTTCTCCACTTTTTATCTTTAGATACCACTTCCCCTTGGATCGTATCACCCTAAAACCTGAAATATTTGAATCATCAGTTAATAGCATTTATATACATAGGGAGATGGGTTTCTTATGGAATCCTCAAGAAGAGGATTGTGGTTGATCCTGATGGTTCAACCCTTTGATTCATTCTTGGAACACATCACACTCCTTTCTGTCTTCCTCCAGCTTCCTAGCCAACTTCAACTGCTCTGGCCATATGACTAAGAATTCATTACCCGCATGCTGAGCCTTTTTCTAATATGAAGATTCTGTAGGCAGGACCTTTCTCACCATTTGGGGTTTCAACCCACTAGTACATATTTTTATCTTTGATGTTCCACCAAAATTCCATTTCCCCTAATTCCTACTCTGGGCAGGAATATCTTTTCTTTCCATCTTCCCTTGATTCTTCCACCATTGCAAGGATGTTCCTCTTTCCTCCAATTCTTGTGCCGGCACAAGACATGCAAATTTTTCATTACATTCTTTGTTCATATTTCTTTTATCAGATGTCTGATTAACCACACTCTTTTCCACTGTTGGTGAGTCCTCTATTGAACTTTTATTCTTCTTTATCACAACTGGAGTAGATCTCCCCTTAATCTTCCAGGTTTGTTCACATTCTCTCCTTAAGAGCTGTTGTGAGTATGGTAGAGGAGGTGACTGATACACCTTTCGTTCAGCTCCATGTGATTCCCCTGAGGCTCTAAGACTATTCTTCTCCTTACTAATTTGTATCGCACTGTAAGATGTCTCTTTATACATCACAGTATTCAAGATTCTCTTTCTGGGCTCTTTTTCCTTTCTCGCATTCTTCTTACTGCAATTTCTTGCCAAATGCCCTTGATTGGAACATATGAAACATCTTCTATTGAAGTCATACCTCATTTCATTATCTCTTAGCCAAGATGTTGATGCAGCTTGATTTCTTCCTCTAACATTGAGCTCCTGAGCTTCCTGACACATATTCATGGTGTGTCCCATTCTTCCACAGTAATAGCATCTTATGAATGCTTTCCTCTGAGAGACTCTTCTCTCTAATTTCTCATGATTCTTCTTCTTATCCTCAGATTTATTAATGTTTCTATTTTCATAGCCTGAAATATATTCCAGAGCATCTGGACAAGAGCTTGATGTGTGGCCATGAATCCTGTATAAATGGCACATGCTATCATTTCTTCATATAAAAACCATGTTAGGTCTGCTCTAGAACATACAAGGTTTTTCTTAACTCTGGAGATTTTCACTAAATTTTTCATATCACACATTGGAGTGGGATCCTCATATCCAATTCCATATTTTCTCAAAATGGATGGCCTTTGGGATGATACAATCCTTTCATGCTTCTCCTCTAATGTAGCATATTTGGCTTTCATTTTATCATCTCCTCCCGAAGGATAATCAAATAATAAGTGCAGTGCATCCTTCAATTTGGTCTTATCTTCATATTTAGATTTCTCCATTTCTTTCTTAACTAATTCTATTTCTTCCTCCAATTGCTAAATCTTTGTATCTCTTGATTCAAGTTGAGTATTAAGTTCTTTTCTGAAATTATTCTGGCTACTGAACTCATCTTCAAGTTCCCGTGTGAGCTTTTCCACCATGTCACTTTTCTCCTTCACCTTCAATTTTTCTTGAGCAACATATTCAGAGACAGGTTCATTCTCTTGTTGTAACCTTTGATTCTTCTGAACTTCTTCCAACAACTGTGTTGCTAGATCATCATTTCTAGCTTTAAGATTCTGAACTTCATCTGACTTTTGATCCTCTTCATAGTCACCAGCCTTTTGTTTTCCTTTCATTTTAGCCATGTTTTGTAGATCTTCACTTTGAGAATCATTCTTCTCCTTTAGGTCAGTAGCCACATCAATAAGCCTTTGATTTAAGCCTCTTAGGTTGTTGACCTCAATCTCCAATAATTTGATCCGAATATCTTTAGATTTGACTTCTTCATCCAACTTTCGGTCCACATCCTTTGTCATGTTGACAAATCTACTGGTGGCCTCCTTCTTGAAACTTCATCGTCATCAGTTGTTTCGCCATCACTTTGAAGTTCAAGTACTTCACTTATTCCTACATCATGATTGATTGAATCAATATTTTCCCTATCAGATTCATCCAGAACTTCTTTCAGTAAGTTTTTTTATTATTTAAATTGAATCACACCTTTTCCATACACACTTCCACACTGAGGAATACCACCTGACTTCTGATGGTTCTTTGATGATTTTACCTTTTCCATGGAACACCGAGATAATAGAAGACAAAATCTTTATCCACACATATCGACTACACCAAGTCGAAGCAAACAAATATGATAACAGAAACCTTCCCTCTGATACCAATTGTTAGGACCAATAGGGGCCTATATACCCTGAGAGGGGGGTGAATCAGGGTATGGATATTCTTTTTCAATGTTCGTCCTGCCCCACTGGATCTTGACCTCTTTATTATAAGGGTCACTTTGTTTGCACTTGTGTGTTTATTATGATCACTTATTTTCTTCTTTATCTGATGATGGTGCTTTAAATTCAATTCAGGGAAGTATGCAGGCAGACACAGAGATTTTTACTTGGTTCACCCTCACTGGGCTATGTCCAAGGAGCATACGCCGACAAGTTTCCGGTCGTACCAATTTCCACTATTCTTCACTAGATGTAGATACAATAGTTCGGGATAGATCAATTCAATTCCAAGCCTCACTTCCTTTACAATGTTTGGGGTCATCTCACTGCTTTCCCAAGGGTCACTCCCTGTTTCTCTCTCTCTGGCTCACTGTCGATAGAGATGATCACCTTCTTCCTCTTCCTTCGCTCACTACTCTAGAAAGGATCCACTCACAGTTTATAGACCTGTAGGTCTCTTCATTTGCATGAAAGAATGCATCTTCCTATGTATGTAGATGCTCTGTTGAAGCTCAGCCTTCACCTATAGATGAATTTATCTTTGCAATGAACGTATCGGGCAATCCCCCAGCTTCCACACAGCCCAGAATCACTTCCAGAAATCAACCTTACATGGCACCCTTCTCTAAGGCAGTGCGCAAGTCTCGGCACACAAGTCAACACAGGCACACAAGTATTTCTTAACACTTGCGTGACTCAAGCTTAAGCCTATCCAAACTTGTGCGATGCACTTCCTTTGCTACCCAAACCACCTTAGGCGCACAATAAACACTTAGCGCACACCTTCCAATACTGGTGTGCAAGTCCCACTTACGCGACACACCACCACTTGCACGACCACCACACTTGAGCGACGGGAGCTCTGAATCTTCAAAGTGTTGAACTCCGGTGAAGAATAAAGAGGGTTGGTCCAGTATTTATAGGCATTTGGTCACCCCTGCACAACGGCGCACAACTCTCCCTTCGGCGCACAAGTCTCGGCGCGCAGGTCTCATCCCCTGCATGTTACTTGCGCGACCCAATTCCAAACTTGCGCGAACCTCTTTATTTTGCCATATTTTGATCTTTTGATACTGAAAAACCATAGGCAAGCAAGTTATCAAGCTTCCAAGGCATCGGCGTGCAAGTCTCTTTCACGGCACGCAAGTCACTTGCGTGACACCACCAATACTTTCGTGACACTTATCCATTTGCCATATTTTGATGATTTGATCTTGAAAAACATATGGCGTGAAGGATTCCAAGCCTTCATGTACACGGCGCGCAAATCCCTTTGCCTAAAATGAATTTTCTTCATTTGTTGATTTTCCGGCCCAAAAATTTGGCAACCACTGGAAAACGGTGACACCTTGTATCTATTCTTTTTATTCCGCATCCAGATCATTCATTCCTTTATCGACGTTCTTGAATCAAACATGGATCATTGACCTCTGCTCTTGAACTCGACATTCTATCATGAAATCCTCTTTGTGAACAAATTTTTATGTCATTGTTTTTCTTTGTCAACAATCACCACTCAGATGTCCACTTTGTCAACAAACACAATCACCTAAAAAATTCTTCCAAGATACCTTGAGGGATTTTTGCCCAACAAATATATATGTGACATGTTCTTGATAAGAAAGTAAAAATCGTGATTCCACTCATAAAACTATACGACTCTACAAGTGTACTCTGCCCCACTAATTCAACTCTCTCCATGAATTATTTTTTGGAAAAATCATCCAATTTTGGGTAGACTCACAAAAAAATATCCTATATGTGTCATAGATTCTTATGGGTCTAGAAATGTGGAACAATGTGCATGGTGGCATCAGATCTATGAGTGGGGGTCTCAGGTTCAAAACTAAGTGAAGGAAGTATCATTCAGGGTTGGGTATCAAGTCCTATAGCACTAATAAAAGGGTAGGGGCCTCCACTAGTGCTGATAAAATGGTAGGGTAAGGATAATTGAGTGATGAAAAATGGTTATAGGCCTCCTATAGCACTGATAAAAGGGTAGGGGTGGGTTGATTGAGCACTAATAAAAGTGGTGTGTTCTCCCCCTTCAAATTTAAAGAATTTTTTTATTTTATTTTTTTGACTTTTATCAGCCCTTCTTTTAGCATTGATAAAGGAGTTCTTTATTAGAAATTTTGTTAGCACTAATAAAGGAGACCCATTTTTTAGGGATCTTCGATTAACAACACTTTTTAATGTTGATAAAAATTATTTCTAGTTCTTTTAAAATTGTTATCTATAGTTGTTATTATTGTATCCACAAGGGATTACACTAATATATAGAAACTTTCAATAATGTTTCACTCTTGTTGACATGATAGGTAAAATGTTAAAAATATTGGGTTTCATTCAAACATTTATTGGATAATTTGTACCATTTATGTGCATTTGGTTTCATTGAAATAAATATTTGGAGGAATTTCAATCCAAATGGTTGATTTTGAAATTGCACAACTAAAAACGTCACCCTACTAACATAGAAACAAATCCTCACAATTCTTTATATCTCAATCACTATAAATTCTAAACCGACTGTGATGGTACATGTTATGATTTTGATCACTCATTTGATTATGAGTTAAAAATCTATATAAGTGATGTTTACCAAAAAAAAGATATATACGTGACATGTTCTAGACAAGGTAGTCAGAATCGTGATACCACTCATAAAATTGTGTCGGTCTATAGGTGAACTCTAAAAAACTGATTAAACTTTCTACAAGAATTTCTTTTTGGGAAGGATTGACGGATTTTGGGTGGAATCTTAAAAAAATTACCCACCCATGTAGTAGAGTCTTATGAGTCTACAAGTGGGGAACAAGCTGCATGGTGGAAATATATTTTCAGCGGAAGGAGGTTTGTTTCCCCTTTTTTATTATTGAAGTAGGTTATTACATGTCAATGATTTTAGTCTAATAGTATCAAAAAGTCTAAGTGGACTTCTAAGTTTGATTGTCTTGGTTTTAGCACTTTTATTTTAGTTATTTAATTTTAGCACTAACAAAAGTGGTCTTTTTTATCAGTGCTAAAAAAGAGCTGATAAAACACCCCTTTTATCAGTGAGTTTTTTAGCGTTGATAAAATTCCCCTTGTATCAAGGCTTTTTTTGGCACTGATAAATGGGGTCTTTATCAGCATTTTTTAGTGCTGATAAGATGGACCCCCCATTTTAGCCATTCTTGGATCAATAATGCTTTTTTAGTGTCCTCGATTATATTTATAACACTATTAAAAGGGGTTTATGTAGTAGTGTAATTTTGACCCCTCACCCCTATCTCCCCCCCTCACCTGATTCCACCCCTCCCACTCCACTCAGCAACCCCCAACCGCAACCCTCCCCCACTTGCTCCTAATGAAAACTCTCACAACCCCGACCCCCTGTTGGCGACCATCGTGACCCCAACCCTCCTCGCTCCCTTCCGGAGACCACTATGACCCCAACCACCTTCCATTAGCCAACATTACCCCAACCTACCTTGATCGCTTTCGGTGACCGATGTGACCTGAACCCTCCCTACTCTCTCATGGCTACCATCGTGACCCCAACCCTCCATACTCACTTTCAGCAACTATCATGACCTGAACCCTCCCTGCTCCCTTCTAGAGACCGTCATGACCCCGACCACCTACCAACGACCGTCGTGACCTAGACCCCCCTCTCATGCTTCATACGAAAATCATTGTGACCAGGACCCCCCTTCTCCCAATATTCGAATGTCATGACCCCATCCCCCTTGCTCCCAACCATGACCGTCGTAATCCCCCCCCCCCCAGCTGACGACCGCCATGACTCTGACCCCCCTACCGACTACCACCATGACCCTGATTCTCCCTACTCCCTTTTAGTGACCATTGTGACCCCAACCCCCTAGAAAAGACTGTTATGACCTTGACCCCCCTGCTCTCTATCGTTGACCATTGTAACCCCGAACCACCACTTTTAGTGACCGCCTTGACCCCGACCGCCCTTTCGGTGACCGCCATGACCCCAACCTGCCCAACTGGCTACCACCGTCACCCTATTCCCCCTTTCAGCAACCATCATGACCCCAAACCCCCTCTCGGTAACCACCATGACCCCAACCCCCTCACGACTACAAAAAAAGGGTTTTATCAGCACTAAAAAGGCATTTATCAGCACTAAAAAAGCACTGATAATCGAGGCACTATTAAAAGGGGGTCCATTTTATCATCACTAAAAAACTTACTAATAACAACTACTTTTATCATCTCTAAAAAAGAAGTGATAAAAGTTAAAAAATATTAAAAAATATATATTTATGCAAATCTAAGGGTTTTAACAGCGCTTGATACCCCTTTCAACAATGATGTGAAGCCCTATGGACTACACGCCCCATCCCCACCCCCCACACCCCACCCCCCCACACACGCCCAAGCCACCAACCCACCATTTAACATTACTATCCCCCATTTCACTTGTGTGAGCGCCCTATCCTTCCCCTAGATTCAAACTTGAGATATATCTATTTATATATATATATATAGTTATATTTATTCATATATTAATATATATTAAAATATATTTATATTAATATATTTATATTTATATTAATATATATATATGTATATTTGTATATTAATATATATATACGTATATATATTTATTTTTATGTATTTAGTTATATTTTTTATCCATATATTTATTCATATATTAATATTAACTTATAAGATCAATTTTAACTACATTTTTAAAATATGTTTTTTGTGTTTGTGTATAAATATATATATATATATATATATCATACATACACACACACACATATATATATATATATTATATGTGTGTATCTATAAGTATAATTATAGATATTTATATATATTTACATATATTATATATTAATATGTATATACATGTGATAGAATATATAAATAATATATACCACTTTGTTAATACAGACACACAGAAACATACACAAACACACACATTATATAAGTATATAAATATTCCTATATATTTATTTTAAATAAAATGGATACTAATTTTTATTTATATAAATCTTATATGTTGATAAATATATTTTATATGTCAATATGTTTAATTATTTATTTATAAAATAAATTTTTTGTGTGTGAGTATATAAGAAATATGTATATATTAATATAAATTTCATTATAAACCACATTATATTGTAAATAATGATAAAATTTTAAATCCATAATATCAATATGAATGTAATACCTCAGAATAAATTCATTACCCACTAAAAAAAGGAAAAACGACCCCCTTAAATGAGGCTGAAATTTAACAAATTTGGATATCCCTACTAAAAACTCAATTTTGGAGGACATAAGAGATTTTTTGGGGCTCAAAAGTTGTGAAAATTGTTTACCTATATCATTAAGGGTGTAGAACTCATCGCAAGCTTCGATTTGATATGTGGTAGAGCTCAAACGGACACCCGGATCAAAATTTATGGTCCTTTGATGTTTGAGTTACGTTTTCAACTTATTTAAGGTCTTTTATTAATTTTTTGATTTTTTGTGCCTTCAAATTGTTATTAAGTGACTATTAATTGATAATAATTAGAAAATTATTAATTAATAATATATTTTTTATTTTTTTATAAGAAATGTTCACTAAATATCTTATATATTAATTGTAAATGTTTATTTTTACTTATCTAAAGCATATTTAAAAAATATATATTATATTTATATCAATATAACTATATTTATAAATTTATATATTAATATATTATTTTAAATGATATATATATATATATATATTTAAATATATCCTTTATCAGCGATAATAAAAAAACACAGATAAAGACACCTCTTTATCAGCGCAACTAAAAAAGCACTAATAAAGGGGGTCCCTTTAACAGCGTTAAAAAAGCACTGATAAAGGGGGTACATTTATCCGTGATTTTTTAGCATTGTTAAAGGGTAGCACTATGAAAAATTGTTTTGTGGTAGTGCCTACCACACGATCGTGATGAACCCAACCCCCATGTCGGCTACCCCTATGACCCCAACCCCACTGTCGGCAACCATTGTGACACCATCAGTGACCACCGTAACCCTGACGCCCCTACCGAAGACCACCATGACCCCAACGCCCCTACTCCTCTACAATGACCCTCAAAGGCCTCTTTCCCCATTTTTATAATGACAGCGACCCCCGGCATCATTGAAGGTATGATTGATTGAAATATTCTAAGGGTTTTAATTAAATTATATAAAGTTTTGTGTAATTGAGTTTTGTTTATGATTTTAATATTTTTTGATGAATATAACATACATATTATGTAAATATAATGTTTTATAACATAGTATAACTTTAATAAAACATCATATAACATAAAAATAATGTTATATTTATGTTATATACCATTATATTTTCATAAATTAAATGTTATATAATGTGAATATAATATTATATAATGTCAATATAAAGTTATATAATGTAAATATAATGTAAATAAAATGTTATATTTATGTTATATAACCTTATTATGTATTTTTAATTAATATTAATTTTTTGTAGTTAGTATTTACAATTTAGTATCAATTATTATTATTTATTATCAATTATTATAAATTATTACTAATTAATTATCAATTATTAGTTATTTTTTATTATTTATTTATCAATAAATATTAATTTTTATTTATTATTTAATATATATGTATATATAGTTGCATTGGTTGGGTCAGGATGGGTCATAATTTTTCCAACCCACGTCCTGACCCGATCCAACCCCGACCCAACCCAACTCAACCTGACCCGACCATACCCCATGTGTAACCTGACCCAAACCGGTAGGGTCGGTTTGGGTTGGATCAGAATTTTTTTGGACACCCCTAATTTTTATGTTGAATTTGTGTTATGTTGAATCAATACCCTACCCTAGTCAAATACAAAGTTGGGTAATGTTTAATTTTGATTTTACTAGTTTGATTAAACATTTACATCTTTATATATGAATGTACAGGGAGAAGAGTGACAATCCAATATCTATGGATAAAATTTGGAATAATTTAATTCAAAACACACCTTAGTATTCCATGAGTTTAGAAGAATTTTTAGAATATGTAACTGGAAACCGATCAGTGTTTGGTAGAATAAAATGTTGGCATCACGGTTCTAAATTCAAGTGATAGCTGAATAGAAATGAAGTATATGAGCATTTTATATTGAAATAGTTTTCTGATTGATATGTATATTGAATTTGGTATGGTGAATCGAATGTTATGGAAAGTAAAAACGATGACAATAATGTCAACAAAACACAAAGTGACCCACCATAGGAGAATTCAGTTCGAAATATGAAAAATAATTAATTTGGATTTGTAGGATACAATGTTCAAGGTTTTAATAGATCAACAGAACATCAGTTGATCTCAAGCAGTTTAATATTTCATAGAACTTCAGTGACCAAAAAAAGTGTTTTATGAATTAGTTGAATATGTATAATAAGAACTATATGAAGGGTGTGCCAAGTATTCACAGTTTTCTTTTCTACTTATGTTTTATCATATCAAGTGTCTCTCAGGAATTATTTACAAAGAAATGTCCATGATTTTAGAGTTTCTTCATGATTCATTTAGTGAATCTAAGTTCCTGGAATCATTCTATGAGATGAAGAAAGGTTTCAACAAACTTAGAATTGATTGTACAAAGATACATGCATTCCCTAATGATTTCTTTCTTTACTGGGGAGAATAGTTTGATAAGGAAAAATGCATAAGATTTCATACAAGAAGATGAAAGTCAATAAACAACAATGAGAGTATAAATCAATGCAACCCCAGGAAGAATCATCAGAAGAAATATTCTAAAAATTTATTGCATTACTTTACTCTGAAACCACTCTTGAAAAGATTATTCATGTCATCTAAGACTTCATACGACATGAAGTGGCACGCTTAGGATAGTAATAATGGATTGATGATTAAGCATCATGGAAGTTGTTTGATTCATTATATGAAAATTTTTCTTCATATCCTAGGAATGTATGTTTGGTATTGACTTCAGATGCTTTTAACCCTTTTGTACTTTAAGTATTAATTATAGAATTTTTCAAATTGTTTTGATCCCCTATAATCTACCAAAATGGATGTGTTTGAAGAAGACATATTTCATTATTTCGATGATTACTTATGGAAATAAAATCCATGGAAAGGACATTGAGGTACCTTCAATATATAATTAATAGCAAGAAGTATGGGATCAGGGCGCGGAAACATATGATGCTTTAATGAGAAAACTATTCAAAATGCATGCTGCTATAATTTGGACAATTAGTGATTTTTTAGGACTAGGAAATTTTTCTATTGGGAACACTCATACTAGTTTGGCTTTTCCAATTTTTAATTTTGATTTTGAACCTCAACAATTACCTCATAATATAAAGTGACATTTTATGTGTCATCATCAATTTCTTGATACTTATTATAAATTTATGTTTAACAAGACACAATTAAATAGAGATATTAAATTTAGAAAGCCACCAAAGGTGTTATCTGGTTCAGAAATCTTACAAAAATTAATGAATGTCAATGAAGAATTTGGAAAATTTAATCAATTTAACGAAGGGGAAAAGGGTATGAGGTATAGTATCTGAAGCAGTTGGAATACAAAAATGGAAGAAAAAGTGTATATTTTTAAAACTTCCTTATTGGGAGTTTAATTTGATACATCCTAATCTTGACCTAATAAATATTGAGAAAAATGTTTGTGACAATGTAATTTTCACATTGCTTAATGAGAAGGGTAAATTAATGGATAACCTTAATACTCATAAGTATTTGTATTCAATATATATAAATCATAATTTGTGAGAAAATGAGAATAGAAAGTATCCTTAGACTATTTTTACAATGAAAAATCATGATAAATACTTATGAATTTAAAATTTGAAGAACGAAAAATTGAAAGATGGATATTCAAGTAACATATCAAGGTGTGTTGCCTTAAAACATCGAAATATATATAAATTTAAAATTCATGAATCACATATTTTGATGGATAATTTGTTTTCTTTGGCATTGCGTAATACATCACCTGAAAAAGTAACTATGGTTCAAGGTGATTTTTGTACCTTTTTCAGAGAGCTTTGTGGAAAAACTCTAAATCCAACCGAGCCTCATAAACTTCAAGAAACAATTTTTCTGGCACTTTTTCATTTGGATATTTTATTTCCCTCTTAATTATTCACATTCCTGGTTCCTTTGACTTCTCATTTGGTTAAAGAAGATAAAGTTGGTAGACCAGTACACTATCGATGGATGTGTCCAACTGATAGGTACATTGATATTTTTTTTTCATTGGTGAATTCAATTTTATAAAATCATTGTATATTTTTTTTAATATGTTTCTAATTTTTTTCATCTAGTACTTAGGGAATTTTAAATCATATATGTGAAATAAAGCTCAACCATAAAGATCTGTTGATGAAGGTTACATAGCCTAAGAGTAATTTCCCTTCTATTCTATGTATTTGAATGGGATTAAGACTAGATTCAATAATGTTGGAAATATATATGGCATCACCACTAATTCTCATTCTAAAAACCAATCTCTGGTTTTTCCAACTATTAGAAGACCAATAGAAAATGGGCCAAATTTTACACCGACTGAATCATTGTTTCTATAAGTGAATTGATATGTGCTACTAAATAGTCTTATTAAAGATCCATTTATTGGAGATTTTTTATTACAAACAAAGAGGAGACTAAGGGGTCGATCTTGAAATGATCTAGAATTCAAAAATATGTTAATAAAGAGATTGTAAAATGGTTCACCCATTATGTAATTATATGCTCAATTTCATATTATGGACTTGTATTTATATTGTCTATGTTAAAATTAAGACCTTATATCTTTTTGTTATGATAATGAATGTTGAAAATCAAGAATAATATCAAATGATTTGAATTTTTGGCCTCTTTTTCCTTGAAATCAGGTTAAGAAATTTGATGCCTACAATATCTAGGGCTTTATGTTTCATACAATTTATCATGAAGAAGACTTGAAAACTTAAAATAGTGGTGTATTTACACTTTAATAAGTGGGATACTATGGAAAACTGAATGATATAATTTAATTAAACTACTACATTCATTTTTCATTTTATTATTCAAATGAATGTGGGTTGACGTTGGTAGGGGTATAATGAAAGATTCATTATATTTTACTTTTTTCAACTTCTCACGCTTGATCCATACTGATGAGCAAGTCGAGAATGATCCATTTATCTTGGCTTCCCAATTGAAGATGGTTTATTATGTGGATGATGGAATACATGAAGGTTGGAGTTTTTTTTAACACTTAATGCAAAGAGACTTATATGATATGGGAGATAACGATCAATTGACACTTTGTGACAGTGAACCTCATCAATCACAAAAAATTGAACATTTTTTTCCTATAAATATTAAAACAATAGAGCTTGCAATAGATGGTGAAAATTAAGTACTCATCATAATTGAAGTTGATAAAAATTTAGAAAATGAATATTAAGATAATTTAATGTATAAATTAGTAATGAAAATGTATTACAATTTCTCATTGATAAGAGATTCGTATATATATATATATTGTTCTAGTTTTTCAATTTTTTTAATTTTTTTAGTTTTTCATTTCTGATAAATTTAATATATCTGAGCCATTTGAATTGAAATATTTCCATGAAATTGTTTTTCAATATCCCATAAAATTAGCATCTTAGAGAATGCCACCACTTCCATCAGCTTTAGTGGATCCAAGTGATTCTTGTTGTCTTTGAGACTACTATCAAGATAGATGTTTCCCCATATGTTGTTGGTATCCCATGGGATGATTCAACTCTAATGATGGAGTGGTTAGTCATCCCTCCATTGAGTGGATATTTGAGAGTTACCATTACTAGTATGTATTTCATTATCCAAAAGACTGTATATTTTGTTAAATTTTAAATGCATTTGTCAAACAGATAAAGATAACAATATAAGGGATACAAATATGAACATGACAGATGTATGACACCTAAAGGACTTGAAGATTATCATTCCATTTTATGATTTTAGGGTGTCTACTAGTGACACTATTGAAATCTATTTGAATATTCTTAGAGAACATTCTTGTGAGACGGTGAAATTTTCCATTAATTATAAATATTGGAGGCATATTAATATAGCTTGAAAAAATGAGGTCTTTGATACTCAACTAAAGGTAATATTAACTTAATATTTATTGATAAATAATTTAAAATACATGAGTAAATTTTTTTAATATACTTATAAAGTTTTATGTTTTTTATTTCTAGATGTTTTTCCATTTCGATGTCCCTAACATTGTTTCACACCCATAGACTCTAAAAATTATTGGCAAGAAACTGAGAGATATTAAATGGATATTATGAAATGAGTTTAATGACACATCACTAAGCTCACAATAGATGTATGAGAAAGTTCTTAAAGACATTTATTGTGATCAATGAATGTTTTTTGTTGATATCAACAAAGATGCATCTCATGAGGTAATTGAATATTTTATAGTATTTTAATAACATAAGGAAAATAAAGTTATAATTTTTATTAATGTTATTATTTTTTGTCGTAATTATCTAAAAAATACTATGAATCATGAGAAATATGGCATTTCTCATATCACTGGGTGTTAGAGTTGTTTTTGAAAAAATACAATTTTTGTTTACATTTTATTCATTATTATTTATCTCTTTTAATAATAAGTCAATTTTTTTAACATTTTTTTATTTTTTTATAAAGGATAATGAATTGGTTCACTTTTTTTAGAAAAATAGAGATCTGGTTTAAAGTAAAAAAGGAAACCCGATGACATTTTTATAAATGAACCTACCAAAGATGTTTGAGTAAGTACTTTTCATTTCCATTTCATATTATTTCATTACTATAAAAACATAATAATAAAAAAAATATTATAACAAAGAAAATACTTAAACCCAATTAAATGGGGTTCATTACATTGATCAAATGATGCCAATTTTTCATCATTTAATACTGGCCCCAATTAATTGGGTTTAAGGCTTGTTTTTTTATAAAATATTTTTCAATATTATGTTTTTATAGTAATGAAATAAAAATAAATAGTAATGAAAATTTTATTAATTATATAATATTATGAAGTTCAAATACTTTAAAAAATTATTGTTAATAATTTTTATTAATGGATTAAAATTCAAGAAGTCTGGGATACGATACCTTTACAATTATTATTATTTTCTCAGAATGATGTTGTTGTAATCATTTTAGGGAAGGAGCATCCCAGATGTGTACGAGGGATAGGTTCTGAGCCTACTCCATCAGCTGTATTTGGTATGGAATCATCATCAGTTATTGATAAACTCAGTGGGGGTTCAAGTAGTGATGTTCATTAGGAATCAAAAAGAGAAATATCAATTTTTAAATAAAAAGTGCAAGAACAAGACTCTTATAGGAAAACATAAGAGTAGTGGTAGTCTGCAAGGGAAAATGCTATAGTTTCTGTATTGCAACCGATGACTAGCATGGTCCCTGAGAAAATTTCCTTATAGCTAATCCTTCCAAGGTAAATTATAAATATTATAGACCATTCACACATTTGAAAATAACACACATAACGTCCATAAATAGAACTAAAATGACACTTTTATATTGAAAACACGCACTTTGAGACATACTAACTACATATTATTCCATATTGATGTGTGGTTGATTCCTACACATCAAAAAAAAATTATATATCATTATATTTTGTTTGAAAATAATTAAAACTAATTTTATTGGTTTAAACTCATTAAACAATTTTTAAAGGTACCGAAGGCATTAAAAATGTGTGTTGGGGGGATAAAAACCAGAAAAATGATGTTGGATTGACATGAAATCATAGAAAAATGATTTTGGATTGATTTTCAAAATGTATGAATCGACGGAACATTATTTGGAGTTATAGGTTTCCTAGGATACATGTAAACACGTTTTTAGTGTTTTCAAACACTAAAATGTCATGTAACGGTCCAAACGATAGAAAAATACTAGATACTTATGTGAAATCCTGGGCAAAACACCATTGAATTTTTTTTATTTTTATGCACATACAACACATCAATCCGACTTGCAGTGTTGTTGGAATGCCTTGGTAAACAATTTTTAAGTGTACCAAAGCCTTCAAAATTGTGTTTTGGAGGGCCAATACTAGGAAAAAGATGTCAAATTACCATGAAATCATATGGAAATGACCATGGATTGATTTTTGAAATCTAGGAACCAATTACATGTAATTATTATTTATGGTTTAACTGGGATACCCGTAAACACATTTTTAGTGTTTGAAAATACAAAAACGTGTGGGTAACAATCGAAACAATAGAAGAAAACCTCATATTGACATGAAATCATGAGACATCCACCATCGAATTGTTTTTGACATGTAAACACATACAAAAAATCAATATTACATCTGGTGTAGTTGAAATGACTCGATAAAAAGTTTTTAAAGGTACCGAAACATTTAAAAATGTGTGTTGGTGGTCAAAACTAGGGAAAAGATTCCATATTGCTCTAAAATCAAAGGAACACTACTATAGATTGATTTTTGAAATTTAGGAACGGATGGTATGTCATTCCAAGCTATGGTTTTCCTGGGATTCCTGTAAATGTGATTTTACTGTTTTAAAACACTAAAGCATACGTGTAATGGTCCAAACCATAGAAAAAAACCTCATATTAACATAAAATCATGAAAAATTTACCCTTTCATTAATTTTAATCTATACACAGAGACAACACATCAATATGACATGTGATGTGGTTGGAATGACTCGGTAAACAGTTTTTAAAGTTACCAAAACCTTTAAAAACTTGTGTCAGGGGGTCAAATCCAAAAACAAATTTCATATTTCCATGAAATCAGAGGAAAATGACCATAGAATGATTTTCTAAATAAATGAATTGACTTCATATCATTCTGAGTTATGTATTTCCTAGGATTCTTGTAAATATATATTTAGTGTTTTAAAACGCTAAAATGTGCGTGTAAAGCTCAAAACCATAAAAAAGATCTTAGATTGATGTGAAATCATGGTAAATAAACCTTTTATTTATTTTTAGCATGTAGACATATAACTATTTTTTGTCCTACATGTGGTGTGGTCGAAATGACTTGATAAACAGTTTTTCAAGGTACTGAAGCCTTTAAAAACATGTGTTGGGGTGTCAAAACCAGTAAAATGTTGTCCGATTGATATAAAATAAAAGTAAAATGTCTTTATATTTATTTTGTAATGTAAGAACCAATTGAGAATCATTCTGAGTTATGGTTTTCCTGGGATTCCTGTAAACATGCTTTTAGTGTTTTAAAACACATAAATGATCATGTAATAGAAAATAACAAAGAAAAAAACTCATATTGACATGAAATATATGTAAAACCACGGTTGAGTTATTTTTGACATGTATGTGTTGAAAAAACATCAATATAATGTGTGGTGTGGTCAGAATGGCTCGGTGAATAGTTTTTAAAGGTACTAAAGCCTTTAAAAACGTGTATCGGAAGGGGGTTCAAATATAGAAAATGGTTTCTAATTGGTACGAAATGATAGTAAAACAAATGTATATTGATTTTTAAAATATAAGTTTTGATGGCATGTCATTCTGACTTATGGTTTTCTCGAGATGCCTGTAAATGGGTTTTAGTGTTTTAAAACACATAAACATATGTGTAATGTTCAAAAAATAGAAAACAATCACGTATTGACATGAAATAATGGGAAAACCACATTTGAGTTATTTTTTATGCGTATGCATAGACAACATGTCAATCTGATGGGTGGCATGATCGAAATAACTCGGTAAATGGTTTTTAAATGTATCAAAGCCTTTAAAAACATGTGTTGGGGGTCAAAACCAAGAACACTTATTTATATTGACATGAAATAAAAGGAAAGTGACTGCAGTTTGATTTGTAAAATATAAGAAACAACAACATGTCATTCCAAGTTATGGTTTTCTTGGGATTCCCATTAATGGGGTTTGAGTGTTTTAGAACACATAAACGTGTGTGTAACGGTAAAAACCATATAAAATAATATCATATTGGTGTGATATAATGTTTCAACCACCTTTGAGTTATTTTTTACATGTACTCATAGACAACACATCAATCCCATGTGCAGTGTGGTCTGAATGACTTAGTAAACAAGTCTTAAGGTACTAAAGCCTTTAAAAACATGTGTCAGGGGGTCAAAAATAGAAAAACGTTATCATATTGGCATTAAATCGGAGTAAAATTACCTCAGATGATTTTTTAAAGTGTAAGAAACAAAAAAACATAATTATAAATTATGGTTTTCCCTGGATTCCTGTAAATGGGGTTTTAGTGTTTTAAAACACTAAAACATGCATGTAATGGTAAAAACCATAGAAAACCACCTTATATTGAAATAAAATCTTGAGAAAACAAATTTTGAGTAATTTCTAACATGTATGTGAAGACAAAAAATCAATCATATGTGTGGTGTTTTTGGAAATTCATGTCCATTCTTAGTTAAGTGAAATCTGATGTACATAGAAATATGTCTGAATAACACATAATAAAAAAAAGATATATATGTGACATGTTCTTGAGAAGGTAGTCAAAATTGTGATACTACTCATAAAATCATATGGTTCTACGGGTGAACTCTTCTCAAATGTGCATGAATTGTTTTTTGGGAAAAATAGACTGATTTTGGGTGGACTTTCAATAAACTCACCCACCCATGCAGTAGAGTCTTATGAGTCTACAAGTGGGGAACAATCCGCATGGTGTCATCAGATTGTCAGTGGTGGGAGGTTTTTTTCCCTTTTTTATTATTGAAGTAGACTATTAGTGGTCTATGAGTTTATTCTACTAGTATATAAAAAGTCTAAGTAGACTCATGAGTTTGACTATCTTGGTTTAAGAACTTTTATTATTAGATATTTTATTTTAGTGCTGATAAAAGTGTTATTTTTATCAGCACTAAAAAAGGGATGATAAAACACTCCTTTTATCAGCACTTTTTTTAGCACTGATAAAATTCCCCTAGTATCAAGGATTTTTTTGGCACTGATAAAAGGAGTCTTTATCAGCATTTTTTTAGTACTGATAAGAGGGACCCCCTATTTTAACTATGCTTAGATAAACAACACTTTTTTAGTGTCATTGATGTATTTTTATAGCACTGTTAAAATAGGTTTATGTAGTAGTGTAATTTCAACCCCCTCACCCCTATCTCCCCACATCACCTGGGTCCTCCCCTCCCACTCCACTCAGCAATGCTTGACCTTGACCCCCCCCCCCCCCCCCCCCGCTGCCGACAACAACTACCATAAACCCGACCCCCTGTTGGCGACTGTCGTGACCCCAACCCTCCCCACTCCCCTCCAGTGACCACTGTAACCCAGATCCCTTACCAGCATCCATCATGACCCCAACCCTCCCCATTCTCTTTATGTGACTGTCGTGACCCGAATCCTCCCCACTCCCTACCAAGTACTGTTGTGACCCCAACCCTCCCTGGTAACTTTTAGTAATAATCATGTCCCGAACCATCCCTTCTCCCTTCCATCGACCATCGGGACCCTGACCACCTACCAAGAATCATCGTGACCTCGAACCCCACTCTTGTGCTCCCAACGATGACCGCAATGACCACAACCCCCCCCCCAATCCCTATCGTCAACTATCGTGACCCTGGACCCCTTGATCCCAACCACAACCATCATAATCCCAACCCCCCCCCCCCCCAGCTGACGACCGCCATGACCTTGACCCCCTACCGACTACCATTTTGACATCGATTCTCCCTACTCCCTTTCAGTGAACACTGTGACCCCAACCTCCTGGAAGAAGCCGTTGTGACCTTGACCCCCCCTACTCCCTATCATTGACCGTTTTAACCCCACCTGTAGAGACCCAAATCCTGACGTACATGGACATTGACATTACATTACTTTTTTGGAATACTTAATACATGACAAAAACAGATGCCCAAAGACCATATTAGTTTAGTGTCTTTGGAAACTCGGGATGTAATCTTCTAATCATGGTGAACGATCTTCAACATCTCCCATAAAGATATTCCCCTTTTGGTTTTCTTACCTAAAACCTTTCTTTATATCCTGGGGAAAAGAAAACACAAAAAGGGTGAGCTCAAATGCTCAGTAATGGTAAACATAGAGAACATAAAACAATCCATAAACATTTGATTGCAAAAACTTGAACATAAAATCTAAACATCAAAATCTTGAGCAAAGACATAAATATTGGAAGTAAGTAAGGAATATATCATAAAGGAACATAAATCATGATAAAATAGCATGGGAATAAAACATGTGATTGTGGCAACCATTAAGAACATGATATGATTTCCTTAGTAGCCAAGGCATTTCTGCCAAGACCATCTTAGTGGACAAAGTCCATTTTTGAATCGAGTTCACTCCTCGTTCCAGTCATGTAACACTGAACTAGATTAACTTACCATTCCATCCATGTCTATCTCATGAGATATAAATCTTTACCCAATGCATTTTAGGGAGATATACGTCCCACCCATCTCATAATGAAATCATTCGTACTTGTGCCACAACATAAACATAAATCATTCATCATAACCCAAAGAATAAAAATGGGTTTCATAAAAATCATCCCATCATAACATAATCCATATAAAAAAAATGGATATCATTTCATAATAAGAAAATTAAAACCATTTAAATCATACAGATATTATACTTGAAACATACACATATGAAATAATGTCATCTTAGATAGAAAATGGTTTTGATAAAACACTTGAAAATAATTCTTGAGGAAAATATCCTTTCTTATTAAAAATCATTTTCTTTTCACAAAATGCCATTTAATTTTAAGAGAAAAGGATTTTGTTGAAAATAGTCATGAAATCTTGTAAAGTAATATTAATGAAGAAAAAGCGTTATGAAACCGTAAATATGCATTCATGTTGTATAAGTTAAAAAACATTATTCTCGTACTTTTGCCGGAAAAGTCAAAAAGTTCGTCGTAAAAGAAAGATTCCTTACATACCATGTAGTAAAATTCAAAAATGGGTAAAAAGGAATTTAAACATACATGAAACCATTTTTAGAAAATAGGGACATGGAGGATAAATATAACCCTAGTAAATACTTACGAATAAACAATATCAGATAAAAACGAGATTGGAAAAGATATCCCTTACCTTATGTCTAATATGCATCATATGTATCAGAACCTCCTGTATAATGATTTAAATAATTTCATTGACTTATTACAGAATCATATTCATTGTTATGATATCATATATGGTTTACTTATGACTTTATATTACCCGTTCTTTTGTAAATTCTATGTAAAAGCAGCGATTTGGGTAAAATCGTTTCATTTATTGTACGTGTTTAGACTTGTTGTTCTTAATAATATTACTTATATCCTTATTTAATTAATTACAGAATGTAAAACATGATTTATATATAATATATATTCAGTATATACATATATATATATTTGATAGATCGATAAATGGAATAAAATACATCGTTCATGGAGACGGTAGGCCATACATACGCATGAACGCTGTTTTTGTTTCCTTATTGAATTGATTTGAATTAAGTAGATGACATACATATATATATATACATAAATCCAGTATCATTATTATGTCATATATTTCCTTATTATTCATTATATATACTTTATAATCATTCATGAATGGTTAACATGGAGAATAAATCTCATCGCGTCGTGGGGATGGTAGTCTGTACGTACGCATGAGCGATGATATCATTCCCATGATCGTGGAATTGTATTGAAGTGTATGTATAATATTTCAGAATCAATATCACTTTACAATAATCATATATAGTTATTTATTTACACCATTATACCCATCCAAGTAAGGTGGTAGTTGAAAACAGATTACACCACAGCGTGGAGACGGTATTCCGTACATAGGCACGCGCGGTGATTTCATTTTCCGTAGGATGGATAGAAGGTGAAATAGGGTTGTTTAATATTTATAATAAAATATCAGTATATAATTAATACTGATGTTATTTCTTTATAATGATACAACTGAAGAATAATAAGTAGAAGAATAAATAAACTTGAGAGAATCGGAAGAATAGATTACCTCTTCTTCGATGCACCTCCTTTAAGCTTCCACTTAAGGAAGTAGAGTTGGCCTTTCGAGAGAAAAAAACCTCCAGAATGTTTCTAGGGAAGTGGAGAAGAGAAATGGGAATGGTTTGGCCGAGCTTCAAGGCTCAAAATGGTGTTAAAAGAAGAGGGAAGGGGTGCCCTTTTTATAAGGGAGGAGAGGGGCACCTTTGGAAAAACTTAAAATATTATTTTATTATAAAGTCATATTCGGTTTTTAATAGCTCCAAATTGATTTATTTCGAATCTAATGTGGGTATGGGTAGAAATAATTTCAACCAATTGGTTTTAGACAAGTTTTATTTAATATTTTAACCTTATCTTTAATATATGACTCTAAGTTAAATAATTCATCTTTTACCGTGTCTTCTTGTTTTCTTACACTATATGGTTAATAAACATACTATAACAAGCCAAAAGAACCACAAGTGGTTAATTATTAATATATATATCCTTATCTAAGTCATTAGGACGAACCTTATATTTTTAGGAATAAAATAACAATTAATAATATAATATTTGTTTTAAAACTATTTTATGTTAATTTTGACACTATTTGTTACTTGATTTTTGTGAAAATCATAACAGCATGATTAGTTAGAAAACAGTTACTCAAATCAATTATAACATATCATATTAACCTATAAAATTATTTTAATTCATAAAAAGTCTAAAATTACATTTATTCAGGTATTTATAGCATCCATTATGTTAATATTTCATTAATAAGGTAATTACTGCATCATCATTGTGTCATAAATAAATTAAATTATATAATGTCTAAAAATTATAAATAAAATACCATTAGGTAGGAAATATTTTTAGCTTTATAATTAATATTTATAGGTGAATTTATCTTATGTATAACCCTATATTAAAATTTTGTTATTTATTAAACTTTTATTTTAACTATTTTAACTATTGTTTAAATAAAATAATAATAAATGTCCTAATCTAATCCAAGTGGACCTAAATGATAATATTATATTCATAAGGTTTTTTTTGGTAGAATTATATTTATCCAATAGAATTATTACATGTGTTAGGGTAATAATAATATCATTTTTACCTTTAATTACCCGATTTACTTTTAACTATGGTAAATAAAAGTAAAAAGTTATTATTCACAAAAAATTATTTTTATCTTATTGAACCAAATTTTACTCCTTGATATTAACCGTGTCTTTTGGATTTTTTAAATTCCACTCACAGAAGTAGTAAAATTAAGTTTTATGTAAATTTTCAAATTCTCCTAGGAGGTGGGTAAAAGACGGTGAAAAGTTCAATAAAATTTTTATATGTCTAAAATTATTATAAAATGACTCAAATGAATTACATTAAACTTATATTAGTATTATTTATCAATTTTGACATAAAATAAATTTAAATAAAATAAATAATTATTTGAATAAAAAGTCGGTTTTTAAATAGTAACCAAGTGTTTTCACTATTCATCAAAAATTGAAATTTTCAGAAAAATACCAAAAATTCACCCTAGGATAATTTTGGTATTCCGAATCCAAAAATGAAGTCCATTTTGAAAGATAAAATTTATAAAATTTTAAAAATTGGGTATTAGTATTCATAAAGGCTAGTTTATATAATATTTTAATAACATATCGTTGTTTAGTGAAACTCGGTATTGCGTACAACACACACTATTGTGAAAGGTCACAATTGCGTGTAATGTAAGCCAAGTCAGGGTTGTGTGTAGTGAAAGACTCCATTGTTGTTGGGTAAAAAAAATCCAACAATATTTCATTTATACATTGAATATATATATATCTATACACTCAATGTTTCGTAGAATAACTACTATCAAACAAACTTGAAATTGTGTGTAACACGATCCAAGAATAGTGTTGTGTATACTTCAAGATAATACGGTGTTGAGTATAGCGCAATATAATCATGGTGTAGCATACAACAAAAGAAATAAAAGAAATTAAAAGAATAATTCTCATAAAATATTGGGTTGTTACATTCTACCCCCCTTAAAATGAATTTCGCCCTCGAAATTCGTCGGGGTTATAAATGGTTTTCTACTTGAAAGTTTATTTAATTGAAACCCACATCGTAAAATGGAATACCAAAACTTAACTTTAAAAACAAAAGTATGAAACGTAACGGTTACCTAAATTAACTAATTACTGGGTTTCCACGTAGGAGAACATAGTTCAAAATATGGATATGGAAGAGAAATCTAACCATCAAGTTATGATGGAGAGTGGTAGAGAACATGGCTATAAAAAATCCAACAATCACAAATCCATAAATTTGGGATGATCTAAGGTACCTTCTGATTCATCGTGTATGAGGACACTAGGACAACATTTTTGGTTTTCAAGATCATTTCCCTAAAGTTGAAGAATTAGAATAAATATTTACTTTATTTCATTACAATCTCACCGTTGTTTGTGCCTTGAACAATTTCCACTTCATCTCTTTAAGAAAATAATATTAATTTGTCATTCTTGAAGTGTTAGCAGATCATGTGATAGAATGAAGGGTCATTCCATCTGTCTCAAACAAAAGGTTAGCAAAAGTTATAAGTCCATCTTATGGTGAGATTAATCGTTTATGGTTCCAAAAATGGACTTATACTTCATCTATCATAGCACTAAATAAAATAAAACTAGTTTCTACTAACCAGGGACTTCTTGTAGGCCAGTGGTATGCAATAAAGGCTTGTCTCACTTCGGTTGTGGGTTCAATTCCCATAGCCTTGTCCGACGCGACAGGTTTTCGCTCATCCTATGAGTTTTCCTTTTTCTAAAACTATACTATTATAACATTCTAGAAATAATATCAAAAAACAAGTTCTATCCTTAAACAATACAATATTATGTCTAACATAATCCATTACAATCTTTAGTCTTATCCAAAATACATCTGTCCAATCTCATGGTATAAAGAAAACAATTACTGAAAAGTCACGTAACAAGCATGTGGATACCATCGTTTATCCCCCATATATCATAAGATATATCTTGTTGGTCACATTCAAAACATTTGAATACCTTAATCATGTATTCTTTTGAAACATGAATTACCATAGAAACTTAGTGAAAACATGTGTGCTGTCAAAAGTTAACTCTTTCCACATACCAAAATCCCTAAAATTCTATATACTCAAACCATGATATCACTTAGTTCTTATATCAATCATGAGCTCATGAATACTATCAAACAATTTATCTTCTCCTAATCCCTTCATTATGCGCATATCATCTGCTTTCCAAAATATTTGAATCACTTTTCATTGTTAATGGTACCATATTCTTATAGAAAACCACAATGGACCAATACACAAATATTTCAATATTCTATAAAAGTACCTCAACAACATTATTATTGAATTACAATACATAATCCCTTCAATCCATCCTCTTGAATTATTGGCATGGAATAGGTCCTTCCTTGATTTAGAAGTAACTTCTTAGGTCAGGGCATTGAGTTGGGTAATGCCCATGTTCTCCGTAGATAAGACATTGGACTCCATAACAGTTTGTCACTCTATGACCCTTTTCTCCACATAGAAAACATCTTCCCCTCCATTTGAGGTATTCCTCATGGTTATTCTTCCCTTCTTTAGAAATCTCAATCTTCCTTTCTCTATGCTCCTCACCATGCGAACATGCATAAAATTCCATCTTCCTCTTATTTGATGACTTAGGAATACAACTAAAGTTCACCTTGTTAATCATATATCAAGATGACTGATTCAGCATAATCACAATATCTTTCTCTCCAGGAGTTACATAATTTTGTTGATCATAGTCACAAATTTGTCCATTAGAATCAATGTTAACTGAATTCCTTCTTGTTCCCTCCATTGACTAAGACCAGAAACCATAGTGTAAGAAACAGTTAAAATAACGAGGAACCACATAATCATAAAAAGTCACTTATGGGATGTCTAACTTATCAAAAATTCTTTAATTCATGACACCATAGGTTCACCCTAGGTTATTCGTGATCGTCATACTAATTCTAGGACTCTAATCTATATGTATACTTAACCTTAGAGACATCCCTAGACATACCTTAGAAATATCTCTAGGGATTTCACTAAAGTTTTCGCATCCTATTTTTCAAAGGTTAACTAAACCTTCACTCTGATACCAACTGTAGAGACCCAAATCCTGACGTACATGGACATTACATTACTTTTGCGGAATACTTAATACATGACAAAAACAGATGCCCAAAGACCGTATTAGTTTAGTGTATTTGGAAACTCAGAACGTAATCTTCTAATCATGGTGAAAGATCATCAACATCTCCCATAAAGATCATCCCCTTTTGGTTTTCTTACCTAAAACCTTTCTTTATATCTTGGGGAAAAGAAAACATAAAAAGGGTGAGCTCAAATGCTTAGTAAGGGTAAACATAGAGAACATAAAACAATCCATAAACATATGAATGAAAAAACTTGAACATAAAATCTAAACAACAAAATCTTGAGCAATGACATAAATCTTGGAAGTACGTAAGGCATATATCATAAAGGAACATCAATCATGATAAAATAGCATGGGAATAAAACATGTGATTGTGGCAACCATTATGCACAATATATTATTTCCTTAGTAGCCAAATCATTTCTTCCAAGACCATCTTAGTGGACAAAGTCCCTTTCTGAATCGAGTTCACTCCTCGTTCCAGTCCAGTAACACTGAACCGGATTAACATACCATTCCAACCATGTCTATATCATGAGATATAAATCTTTACCCAATGCATTGGAGGGATATATAGGTCCCACCCATCTCATAATGAAATCATTCTTACTTGTGCCACAACATAAACATAAATCATTCATCATAACCCAAAGAATAAAAATGGGTTTCATAAAAATCATCCCATCATAACATAATCCATATAAAACAAATGGATATCATTTCATCATAAGAAAAGTGAAACCATGTAAATCATAGAGATATTATACTTGAAATATACACATATGAAATAATGTCATCTTAGATAGAAAATGGTTTTAATAAAACACTAGAAAAGAATTCTTGAGGAAAATATCATTTCTTCTTTAAAATCATTTTCTTTTCACAAAATGCCATTTAATTTTAAGAAAAAAGGATTTTTTTTAAAATAGTCATGAAATATTGTAAAGTAAGCTTAATGAAGAAAAATCGTTATGAAACCGTAAATATTCATTCATACCGTATAAGTTAAAAAACATTCTTCTCATACTTTTGCCGGAAAAGTCAAAAAGTACCTCATAAAAGAAAGATTTATTACATACCATGTAGTAAAATTAACAAATGGGTAAAAAGGACTTTAAACATAAATGAAACCATTTTTAGAAAAAAGGGACATGGATGAAAAATATAACCCCAGTAAATACTTACGAATAAACAATCTCAGATAAAAATGAGATTGGAAAAGATATCCCTTACCTTATGTGTGATATGCTTCGTATGGATCAGAACCTCCAGTATAATGATTTAAATAATGTCATTGACTTATTACAGAATCATATTCATTGTTATTATATCATATATGGTTTACTTATGACTTTATATTACCCATTATTATGTAAATTCGATGTAAAATCAGCGATTTGGATAAAATCGTTTCATTTATTGAACGTGTTTCGACTTCTTGTTCTTAATATTATTACTTATATCCTTATTTACATAATTCAAGAATGTAAAACATGATTTATAAAAAATATATATTCATTATATTCATATATATATGTGTAAGAACCCAGTTTTTGCTACAAAAGACTTTAGAATATTTCTTGATGTTATTCCAGAGCAGCACCTTCAGACGGCGTGCGATTCTGAGCCCCGGTGTGGCCGAAATTAAATTTTCAGTACGTTCACACTGGAAATGCCAAATAAATGGGATAACTCCTAAATGGTGATCCGGATCGGAGATTCGTGTGTACGGATGGGTATGTAATGCTGTGTTTACCCTAGGAACGACAAAAAACTTGTCGGCGCGGGGTGTTTGGACCCCTCGCTCGCTTTCGGAACGTTAAATGGATAAATTAATAAGTTAATTTATTAGTTTAATGGTGAAACTTGAGTATCTCTTAAACGGTGACTCAGATTGTAAAACCGAGGGCACCGTTGAGTTTGGATCATGTCATTTACTGTTGGAGGGGTATACGTTTCACGGGCACAGGCCGTCTGTGAAAAATGGCACCAAGGGCATTTTCATAATTTGGTGGCATCGGGCGCAATGTTTAATAACATCCAAAAAGAAGCTCGGAATACAATTCTAATACCACCGTTGTTCTCGGGGGGTGGTGTTTACCCTAGGGTAGGTTTAATTTTGATCTCGCCAAAGTTTTCGGATGCGAGGGAATTATGGGTTTAAATTAATTAAAATTTCTTTTTAATTTATTTAAACCCATTCCCCCTTCCTCCCTTATTCTCCCCTGGCACCAGAAGCTCCCTACAGTGGAGGAGGAAGCTCTCCTCCATCACCTCCTCCTCTCTGGAGAGGCGCGGCTCTGACGGATCGCGGCGAAGCTTCGGGCGAAGCCCATCGAGGTAGGGTCTTGTTGCATTTTTCTTTCCCCAACCTCCTTTGAACCTATATTATATGCTCGAATTGTTGTTTGATTTTCGAACGAATCACATGAATGTGTAGTAGAGTTATTTCCCTTTCCATCGCTTGTTTCGGTTCGTAAAACCATGTTCCGAGGACCCCGCAGACGTCTGCCGAAGTTTGCGGTTTTTTGACGGTGTCGGCGACGGTCCGGCGGGCAGCGGGTAGCGCGAGGGTTCGGCGGAGCGGCGGTCGTCGGCGGTTGCAGCGGGGCGGTCGATCGCGGGCTTCAGGAGTGGCAGCGGAAGAGGCTGGCCATCCGGCTGGGCGGCGCCTCGCCGGTGCGGGCGAGGAGGGGTCGCGGTGTGCGACCCCAGCGGCAGACCGAGACCCGCCACAGGCGAGTCTCCGTATGAAAAAAAAAAGACCGGCCTTGTCGGCCGGTCGGTGGAGGAAGCGCCCACGCGGCGCGTGGGCGAGGTGAGCACGCACGAGGTGGCGGGCCGCGCGTGGCGGCCCGCGGGTTCGGCTTGGCCGGACCCAGGCCGCTGGGCCGTAGTCCCAGCGGGCCGGCCCGAGCAGGGCAGACCGGCCAGACCGGGCCGGTCCGGCCCAAGGGTATTCTCCCCTTCTATCTTTGGACGCCCGTATTTCGGGCTATGGGCGTCCTTTTTGCGCTCCGTCTGCGGAATCACGGACCTAACGGCAAGGCGGACTTTTTGAGATGGTTTTGAGAATTTTTAATTCCCGAAATAAGGGGTCCGCAGAGGTGCGACGTGTCTTTAAGTTGACGAGCGTTTTTTTTCGAGATCCTTGTTTTTGAAGGCGCGGACACGTCCAACGTCCGATTTATGCGCCGTTAGTGGTGTTGGGAACCTTGAACTGAGGCGGAGGTTTCCAGGCCGGTTTCGGGCGTTGACACTGGATTTGAGGCATGGGCCCCATGGGCCTCCTTTCGAGTTGCGTGCAGCGTTTCATGACTTTTTGTCGGATGTCCGTTCGAGGCGTGTGAATAGTCGATTCTGGAAGTTTTTCCGAGGGGATTGCAATGGTACAATCCGCCCGCTCTAATTCAGAACGATGGTGTGGGGCCCATGAGGGCCGTTTGGGCGTCGATGGTGATTTTCCATCTTTATCACAGGGCGACCGTTTTGGACAAGTGAATAGTCCATCTTGTGTACTTTTTCGAGAGGATCACAACGGTGCGATCCGTTCGTTGTGTTTCGGGACCGGGATGCGGGTCCCACGAAGCACCGCTCATGTGTGGTGCGCCGGAATGCACCTTTTTCTCTGGATATTCGTTGCACTCATGTGAGTAGTGCTTTTGACGTGTTTTCCCGAGGGGATCGTAATGGTACGATGCGCCCGACTGTTTTCGGGGCCGAGGCTCGGGATCACGGGGCGCCGTTCGGGCGTGAGGCGGTGTTGGTAACTTTTCCATTAGATATCCGTTTGAGGTGAGTGAGTAGTCTATCTCGCGTGTTTTTCGCGAGGATTACAACGGTGCAATCCGTTTGGTTGTTTGGAGCCTCTTGCGCGATCTTGTTAAATGTGGAAATGTGAAAGACGCTCTGATGGAGGTTCTTCTCGCCGTGTTTGCAGAGAACCCTTGGTGTGTGATCACGTGCACTCCCGTGTGAGTGAAGATGTGTGGATGGTTGTGCCTCAGCCGTTAAGGTGGCAGGTTGGAGTTGTTACATCACGTCTTCTCGTTGACATTGGGTGTTGTGTGCACGATAGCCTTAGGGCTGGAGATGTGGTATACTCTGGGAGTATACGGGAACCCTTGGAGGTACATGTGGTTGTTTATACCTGAGGATGTTTGTACGCTTGGTTGGGGTTGATATGGGGCCACACGTTGTGTGGGCCCCATGTGCGTGCCTAGTTCTGCGTTATGTACTTTGACCTCTCGTGACGTAGAGGTTCCCTCTGTGCTCGTTTATTTGACCAGTAGGGTGGAGTTTTTCCCCTGGTTCGGTGTTCATTGGTTTGACCAGTAGGGTTGAGTGGTCTCCCCCTAGATTCATTCTCAATGGATCGGCTGGTAGCGATGTTAGTGACACCCAGTGATGGATCAGGCGCTGAACCTATTTTGGTGAGTTGTTCTGGAGTTGGGTGGTTGCACGATACCCACTCCGTATTCGGTTGGCCAGTGTTGTACCCTCCATTAGAGATGGCCAGAGCAGTTCTATGTTCTACCCTCCAGCGGGGCTGGGCAGTGGGTTAATCATCGACTTCTTCGGGTTTACCCTCCAGCAGGGCTAGGCAGTGGGTTGCTCACTAACTTCTAGGGTTTACCCTCCAGCAGAGACTGGGCAGTGGGTCACCCGACACTCTTAGGGTCTACCCTCCAGCAGAGACTGGGCAGTGGGTCACCCGACGACTCTTTAGAGTCTACCCTCCAGCAAAGACTGGGCAGTGGGTCGCTCGTCGTCTAGTTCCAGGTCTACCCTCCAGCAAGGCTGGGCAGTGGGTCGCCTGTCGACTTATTCCAGGTCTACCCTTTAGCGGGGTTGCGCAGTGGGTCACTTGATGATGTATTAGGGTTTACCCTCCAGCGGGGCTGGGCAGTGGGTCGCCTGACGATGTATTATGGTTTACCCTCCAGCAGGGCTAGGCAGTGGGTCGCCTGATGATGTATTATGAATTACCCTCCAGCAGGGCTGGGAAGTGGGACACCTGTTGGCATTCTAGACTCAGTCCTTTCTACTAGGCTAGTCTATGTTCTTCCTCCGTGATTATCGGAGTGGTACCCTTGGTTGTACGGGTTGGTGACAGAACGGCTTGACTTTGAGGAGACCTCTCGACTGTGGGGTAATGACGAGTTGTGGTTTGATGTTCCCACAAAACACTCAATTCTGAGGGCCGCTTTCCCCACCGAGATGCGTTCTTGTGACGTGATCTAAAACCATGTGGGCGAGTCGGTGCCGCCCAAAGTGGATAGTGTCGAGGTGCAGTGATTGAGCCCTTGACTTGTAGTTCAGGGCAGACGTGTGGGATGCTGGGCATCGATGGTGTTACTTCTGGGACTGTTGGCTACTCACTTTTCTTGGGCTGAGCTACGGGATGGAGATCCCATTACGGCCTTGTTCGGGCTTCTTGTTGAGCATACAGATATGTATATACCTTGTTTCTGGTACCCACTTCTTGGGCTTGGTTACTCTCCTTCCAAGGGAGGTGAAGACGCGTGGGGTATGCCATGTGCTTTCCGTGTCTAGCTTTTCGTGGTTGTACGCGTATACTCTCCTGCTCAAGGTAGCGAAGACTCGACGGGAAGTTCATCTTCTCACCATTTCCAGCTCCATGTGCCAGGACGAGTCTACCTTCCTTTCTCTTGTTGGGTTGAGCTGGACTCTTTACTTCACTCTCTGTTGTACTTCTGTTCTACTCCTTGTTGGATCTACTGCTCACCCTTCGGTACCTCCTTTGTTGCTCTCTAGAGCCTTCGGGGTAACCTACTGAGTATTTTTATACTCACCCCTGCTTGGGATTTTCCGGCACTTAGTGTGCCCTTGTAGATGACGAAAAGGTTGGTTGTGACTTCAGGGGAGCTTAGGAGTTTGATATCTTGGACCGTGTGGGGTGGTCATAGTCGGGTTTCAGGTGGGAGACCCGCCAGCTGTTTCTTTTCATTTACCTATTGCCGGGTTGTGACACCTTTTCTGGTTGGGCACGTGTTTTGCCCCTTTTCCCTTTTCAGCACTTTACTTGTACTATTTAGAGTTCAATGCACTCTTGTGGTTATTTATAGCAGTTGTACCTTACTCTGCTTGTCTTTACTTTTACTCTGCACTTCTGCATTGAGTGTGATGCGTGTGTGTGTGTATAGGTACTTAGGTAAAGGCCTCCCCGAGTTGTTGTGCCTTCAGCGCTGGTCGCCATCCCCTGTCCTATGGAGGCAGGCTTGGGGTAGTTGTGGCTCAAGCCCGGGTAGGGTCAGGTCGTGAAAAAGTGGTATCATAGGTGGTTCGTTCCTTGGGATGATGTTCGGACATCCCTAAAATGAAAGGAATTGGTTGGGAATTAGGACAACAGTGTTAATGTGTCTCGAGAGCGGCTCTTAGGCCAGGGAGTCCAGTGATGGTGTGGCGGCCGACGTATCCATTCACCAGGACCCTAATAACCCGCTTGTCGACTCGCCATGCTGAGACACTTTTTGCAGGGAAATTTGTTTGTGCATCACATAGGACTGAGTCTTGACTGTCCTTCTTGAGTCATCTCCCCATCGTTGTTGTTGTTGTTGGTATATACATTATGCTCATCTGATCGCGGCACTCCATAATAATATTCAGGATGTCTCCGCGAAGACATCCAACCAAGATACCAGCTTTGGTGCGTGACGACGACCTTGTGAGCTACGAGGCCACATTCCTAGACCCATCATGTGATCCCCTTTTCTCCAGTTGAGTTGGTAGCAGCACCCCACCTGTTGAGCAGCAGACAGCTTCAGTAGAGCAGACGGGGCTTGAGCGCGCTCCGTGAGTTCCAGTGGCAGAGAACACTGAGGTTCAGTGGTGAGCCAGACCCTCAGGCAGCAAAGGGTTGGCTAGAGATAGTGGTTAGCCTCTTCAGGCTTGTGCAGATGCCGACAGATCGGAGAGTGGATTTGGCAGCAAGCCTTTTCTGTGGATCATTGTTTCGCGCGGAATCCGGGGATGACCTCATGGACGGGAGATTCAAACGTTCCGATCGGTTTCTAACGGGTTTGTTCGTAGAACCGGAAACATCCAATGATTCCACATCCGTCTGGACCTACTTTCCAAAGGCAGGCGCTCATTAGCTTGTGGACTAATGAGGCTTAGGAATTTGCATTGGTCGAGAGGATGGGAGGTCGGACTCATCACACCTTTTTGAGGGGAATTATTGTCTACTCCGGGACTCTCTTTATAGATTTAAGTTAAGTTCTTGAATCCTTATTACGTTACCAAGTATAAAATGAGCTTTCCTTTAGTTTTAACAATCAATGATTAAATATGCAAGAAATTTAGAGAATCTTTTATATGTATTCGAGGTTCTTCATCAATATAGAATCATCTATATTTTTTTAGAGATTCTTGGTCAATGGTATCCTTCAAAACATTTATATAAAAGTCTCTTGGTCATTTTGATGACCAGGCTGGTTTTAAAGCCACTCAGTGGGGCACTTGAAGTTTATCGTCATTCAGAAGGACATAGATTATTTCAATGTTGGGATCGAACCCATAGATGGGCTACCTATGTATCCTTTGTTTTGAAAAAGGAATCAGAACCCACGTAGTTCGAGGAATGGGATATGATGTTTTATGATTGATGGCTCAAAGATGAATGTCATAATTACTTTTACACTCTAAGCTCACGTGAGTCATGCTCGGTGTGAGAAACAAGAGGTATTGGTAAAATTTAGACAATTGTGCCATAAAAGATGCAATCATAAGAATTTGTTTTGGGGCTTATGTATAGATGACTGCCCAGGTAGACGAAGGTTTAGGATTTACTTTTAGGGAGAAAATCCAAGAACAGGGTCCACAAAGTTATATGTGCTTCATGGAGATTTGAATACTCTAATCTTGGGGCTTACTCCTAAGGAGGATGCCCAAGTTAGGAGGGGACTTATGATTGGGTTTTATTCCTAAAAAGGAAACCCAAATCAAAGGCAATTTATGACTGGTTAAGAGAAATTTTAAGAGACTTGGGGCTTACTCCTAAGAAGGATGCCCAATATTTATGACTAGGACTTATTCCTGAGAAGGAAGCCTAGGTTAGGGGACTTGGGGCTTACTCCTGAAAAGGAAGCCCAAGGTTATGACTGAGTCTTATTCCTGAAAAGGAGACCCAGGTTAGGGATTAAGGTTTAGGGATTACTCCTGAGGAGGATGCCCAAGATTAAAGGACTTGATTGGGGCTTATTCTTAAGAAAGATGCCCAGATCAAAGGTTTTTTATAACTGGGGATTATTCCTGAAAAGGAGACCCAGGTTAGGATTCTCTCATCTTAAAGGATGAGGTTGAATGAATGAACTCTCAATCTTTGGTGACATAAAGATGTTTAAATCACTAGGTTTTGAGAGGTATTTCAAAGAATTCCTTTCAGATAAGGATGTCAAATCAAGAAATCATGCCATAAATGGATTTGAAGAGTATCTTGAAGACTGAATCTTGAATAGGAAGGGTGAAATGGCTTAAGAGGGGTAAAAATGGGCAAGATGGGCACCCAAAAAGATAGGGGCGCGCAAGTCTTGAAAGGCGCGCAAGTCCTACGGCGGCGCGCAAGTATTGGTCGCGCAAGTATACTTGCACGACATTAGGGGCACTTGCGTGATTTTCAACAAGTATTGAAATGCTTGAGCGACTCTTTATTAAACCCTTTACCATCCTCTTGAGGTTCTTCCAGAAGAGGGACGCGCAAGTTATATTGAAGGAATTAAGTAGGCGCGCAAGTGTTTGATAAGTTTTCAACACTTAGGCCTTCCTTTTTCTCTTTAGATCTTCCGTTCTAGGTAAGAAATTACCTTAGAAGTGTTCCGGAAGCTTTGAGAAGAGACTTGGGCGTCGGGAGCTTCAATCCGAGTTTCTGGAAAAAGATCTTCCCGAATGGGGGGCCCACAAGGTCTATTTATAGGCAAAAGAAGACCCCGGGCGGTTACCGGGCGGTTACCAATTAGGTCGCGCAAGTCACCTGCGCGACCAAGGTAGTCGCGCAAGTGTACTTGCGCGACAGTGGTAAAACATGCGCGGTGAATTGGATTTTGATCCTTTGTTCATGCCTTTGTCGATTTTTGATGTTTTCTTCAAAGGATGAATCACTTTGATCTCAGATATTCCCTTTTCCGATCTTTAGATTCTGTGACGAAAGGAGCATCAACAAAAGTCCCCCCTCAGAGTTGGATCCGGAGAGAAAATGAGGATTTGACTCTGAGGAAATCGAATCCCTCCAAAGGAAAAGGGAGGCGCGCAAGTCTTCAGTGCGCAGAGGGAGGCACGCAAGTGTGCGTCGCGCAGGCCTTAATTGCTCTGGGTGCGGCGCGCAGATAGGCCCCCTGGCCTATAAATATACCGCTTCCGGCCGTAGATGGCATCTGAAGTTCCGGATTTCTCGAGCTCTCGCCACGCAAGTCTTCCTCGCCGCGCAAGTCTCTTGTTTTAACTATTTCTTCGCTGCCGCGCTACTCTCAAGTTAATAGGGCTTGCGCGGTAATACTTGCGCGACCAAAACTTGCGCGGCACATGTATCACTTGCGCGACATCTCCATACTTGCGCGCCTTAATGCCTTAGCCATTTTTTTCAAATTCTTTCACAAATTTTATGAAAAATAAAACCCATTTAAGAGTTTAATTTATTCAACTCCTGTGCAGATTCAATGGCTCTTAGACCTGGATTAATTGATGAACTGGATAGCAAGCGGATAGATGATATGATGAATATCATTGGCCCTGATTACTATACTGTCAAAAACAGCACTCTTCCAGATTTGGCTAAGTATCTGAAGAAATATCATCACGACTTTCCTCACTGCACTTACCTACCTTTGAATGGTCATGGTCATCTGCAAGAAGTCATTATTCCAGAAGTAAAGAATTATCTTCCATTTTCTTGGTTTCAGAATTATACCAATATTGCTTCAGCAAATATCTCAGGCGGAGGATCATTTCAAACTGCTGGAACAGTGGAGAAGGCTTATGTGATGCATCATAGACCTTGCACACCAGATCTGAAAAAACATACACCTGAGCTTCAACCACATTGTCATCCTTCAATCTTCCGAAATGCTCAGATGGATCAATCCAAAGGCTGGAAGAAAAGTTGGGATTTCCGTCCTGGGGGAGGTGTGAAACCAACTTGGATGTGGGTATACTGGGTGCGACAGACTTGCGCAGAGTTTATTGAGGATCTGAAGAGAGCTGCAATATATGAGGCTGTTTGGGTTGGGCAAACATATATTTACAGACATGATATCTTCGTGCCAGAGATACTCAGCCATTGGAGTCCAGCGACTAATTCTTTCCACTTGACTCATGGAGAAGTAGGTATCAGTTTGTGGGATGTCCACAAGATTTTAGGAGCTCCAATCTTGGGCGATATGTATGATGAATTCATTCCTCCCAAGGTGACTTGGAATGATCCAGAGAAGACTCCTGCTTTGGCTCGAGAATTATTCAAAATCTTTCACAAGCTCAAGAGTTCAGAGACCTCATTAACTCATTTTAGAAAAGATATCCATCCGGAAGAATGGATGAATGTGTTTCTTACTGAGAAGAAAGGGATGGAGCCAAAGGAAAAAGGATCCAAGAAAAAGAAATCCAAGGATACCCGGCCCAGACGTCCTACCACTTGTCCAAAACCTGAGAAGAGAGGAGCTCCTGGCACATTCTGGCCAACTCTAGAAGCAGGAGAGTTTGAAAAATGGGGCTATGAAGTGAATCAAAGAATTCCAAAGAAAACTCGTCTGGTGGGTTTCTTGGCAATGTGGCTCAGTATTTATCTCTTGCCGGTCAGGGATTCGAAGGGAGGCGTTAGGCCAGGGACCTTCGTCATTGTGGCCAAGTTGGCTGAGGGAAAAATGGTTGGGTTAGCTACCCCCATTTTAGCAAAGATTCACAGGAGTTTACTTCACGTCTTCCAGGGTAAATCTCCTTTAAGAATAGTGGGACCATTCCAGGTTTTGTGGGGATGGATCGCCACTCACTTCAGGACTTACAATGTACAGAATGGATTACAAATTCCTGGAAGCTCTTTCAGACCGTCAGTGCAAGCATTCTCTGGAATTGCTCCATTAGATGTCAATGGTTATGACATAAAAGTAAGACTAAGCATGTATAAGGAATTCAACTTCTTTCCTTATGGAAGTCCGCCATCTGGGCGGTTTGTTGATGATGGGAAAGCCCCTTTGGATTTGAGGGCATACATGCTAGCTTGCAGGGATGGCGTGTTAGTAGCCAGGATTGATGGAGAAATCATATGCGAGGCCTATGCTCCATATAGATTTGCATGCCAATTCAATTGTTTGCAACAGATTGTTGTATCCCCTCCAGTACATGTCAGGTTAGAGCAACATTCGATGGTTTCTCGACAACTATGGTTGCTGACATCAAGAGAGAAGAATGGGGCAGTATTTGATCTACCAGTTGAAAAAGCGGCACATTATCTGACTACATTTTATGCCGAACACTGGATAGCATCATACCCTAAAGGGATATTGAATCACCCTGTATATCAAGTGGGAAAGAGGAAGAGGACTGTAGAGAAAGAAACTCTTCCTCATGAAGGTGATGCTTCTCCTCCTGAAATAGGTTCAACAGACTCCTCCTCTAGAACTGATTCCTCGGATTATCATGATGGGGATGATGAGGCACAACCGGCAGCAAAGCGGTTTCGTGCCCGATATAATCCTCCGGCCAGAGTTAAAAGACCCACTCCATCAGCTCCTGGTGAGTTATTTGATTGTAATAACTTCAATCACTGCTACTTTATAAAGTAATAAGTCTCACTTTCTTATTCTCTATCTGTAGTTGCAGGAGTCGGGAAGAAATTAAAATCAAAAATTGTAGGACCTTCCTCACAGCCTTTATATCTAAGACCAGAGGCTGTTCAGCTATGGCAGAGCTTATACTGTGATACTGAGACCGCCTGGCTGGATTTGTGTGAGGGCCTACAACTTCCTGGGATAGGATATCTTCTAGCTTCTAAAGACCTTCAATATGGAGATAACCCCAATGAAGTGCGAGCTTACATCAGAGAGCTGGAAATGCTCATATATGCCACTGATAATTCGGTTCCTATCACCAGGCGGGTGAAGGAAATGATTGATCGTGGCACCACTGAGGGGGCTGGTGGTTCTGGAGATGAGGAGTGGCAAGAGTACGTGGCTCCTGAAGATGTAAGTTTTCTTTCCTTATTTTCTTTGCAACTTGATTTCAGTTGAAGCTTTGTTACTTAAGGAAGTTATTTTCTTCATCTTGCAGCTTGCAAAGAAAGGGACCGGGGTTCCTTCGCCACAATATAGCCCTGGTGGTACCGCTGTTGGGGCTGCTGCTGATTCTCCTCGCGAACCAGGAGAGATATCTCCAGGACAGCAGGCCATGAATGAGGCACTGGACATAGCCTTTCATTCGCCAATCCAAGTGCCAATAAAGGAGACAACTGAAACTCCAAAAAAACAAAAGAAGCCAAGGCAACGAAGGAGTAAATCCTTAGCTAAACGTTTCATTAGCAGTGGTAAGTCCTTAGAACAATCATGAGTTTATACCCATAATCATATGGTTACTCATATTTCTGAGGATTGCAGGGGATTCTTCAATTTCCCCCTTGAGGGAAGGGACTGATCCTTCTTCAAAGGTCGTGGAGGGTGCTGTAGAACAACCACAGACTCAAGCTAACTTGGTTGCTCCTAGAGAAGAGCTACCATCCATTCCCAGTATCCCTCCCACTACTGAAGATGTTGTCCAGGGTCAGGGGTTGCAGGACATAAGTCAGCAAGAAGACGTAGCAAATGCTCCCACTGGTGAGACTAACCAAGATTCTGAAGTATCATTAGATGAAATGATGAATCAAGGAATGACTTTTGAAGAATTTTATGATCATGCTAGATTGTCATGTGATTTAGAAGACCTTGGGCGTGAGTGTTACCCTTCGCCCAAATTTTTCTTTTAAAAACAAAACATATTTCTAATCATGATGTAAAATAATATGCAGTTTCTTCCGTAGAAGCTGCTGAACTGCCAATTCCCGAAGAGGGTGTGGACACTGATGTCAACCCAATCATTGCAGAAACATTAGCTCAAGTAGAGCTAAATCCAATAAACTCTCCTGAGACCCATCTTGAAAATCCTGTTGAAACCGGGAAAGATGGGGAGAAGTCTTCTCATGTTGCTGAACCACCATTGGGTAAGGGATAACAATATTTGTGATTGTACTTTATTTGAAAGACAATCCATTCTTTTGTTATCCTTTAAGATTCAACTAAAATCTTTCAATTGATCATGTAGGGCCATCAACTGTAATGGCTAGATCCGGAGATGAGGCTTCAGCCTCTGCCCCAACGGTAATTAAAAGTGAAGAAGCCCAAGTCAGAGGGGAAAGAGCAGGACGAGGCACTTCCTTAAGCATGTTAATTCCAGATTACATACCCCCTTCTGACGAAGATGTTGAATCAGATCCAGAGATGCTCAAAGCGTTCAGCTTTTCACGACGTAAGGCATGGAACAACATATGGAACATCATATCGGGGGTGCCTTTAGAAGAGCTACCATCAAAAATTTCCCGATTGTCATCCCAATTTGTTATAATGGGACTTGGTGGTTTTGGGTATGAAAAGATCCATGCTGCGGTGAAACAGATTATTTTCAGGAGGGAGAAAATGCAGACAAGTCGCGAAGATTTGACCAGAGTGAAATTGTCAGTCAACATAGGCGAATTTGAGGCTGCGATATCCCAGGCTGAAGCTGATTATGCTGTCAAGATGAAGGATCTGAAGCAAAAAATCAAAGAAAAGGTCGTCCAGCAGGTGCAACTCCAGCAACAGTTAGATGCTGTTACTGGGGAACTTGATCAGCTTAATAAATCATTGGATGAAACTCATATGAATGGAATGAAAGCCACTGCAGATGCTAAGAAGGCACTTCAGCAAGCTGAAAAGAGTGAAGCTGCTCAAGTGCACGAGCTTCAAGTAACTGTTGATAAGGCTCAGGATGCTATACATCAAATGAAGACTTATGTTGACAATCTTCTGTAATTCTTGAAAAAGAGAAGATATTCCAGTCTGTGGATGTCCTTCTAACTCTTGTGTATCAATGAAAAACACTTTTGTCTTCAATCATTTGTACTTGCATTCTTCCATTACCTGCATCAAATTTACTTAAGCCAATGGGCTTAGTAAGCATAGTTTGATTTTTACTAGGATTATTACAAATAACCCTACAAACTTTGAACCTTTTAACTGCTCAATATTACCTAAATCATACAAAAAATGTATATTTAGTGAGCTGGAACTTGACTTTTATTCATAGTTCCTCTGTCTTTTGTGTGGGCAGTTTAAAGTCATGCAAGCCGGACATAAAGGGGCTAATGTTTAAGGTCGAAATAGCTTTGACCGAAAATGGATTAAAATGGATTCAATTCCTTGACAATTTATCTGAAAACATATTTACCATACTCAAGTATGAGGGAAAAAATGTAAACTATGGCTTAAGAATATTTGAATCTGAGGAATGATAAGAAAAAGAGCTAAATAGCATTAGAAGAAGTAGTTTCCAAGAAAGAAGTTACTATTATTTAACAAAACCCGTTAGGGGGTTGAAATATGTAGGGCCACCTATGGGCATTGGCTGCATAGTCAAATAAAATAGCATCTTTTGGCTGACAAGTCTGTTATGTGGACTGTTTATGCAAGGCCACCTATGGGCACGTGCTGCATAGTTAGGCAAAAGAACTCTCAGAAATTTACTTTCCTAGTGCTAAAAGCCAGTGAAAGTTTATGGAGATTCAAATTTTCTAAAGCATAGAGTTTGTTGTATGGAAAGAGGTACTTGAATATGGAGAAGATATTTCCAAACAAGAATATCGAAGAACTGGATGAATATCACTCCTACGAAGGTCTGACCCAAACGTAGGGAAGAAAAATAAACCATAGACTTGAATACTTTCAGATCATGAAAAAGGATATGGGACAAATACGTTAAGGATGGCTATTTTTGCGGATCCCTACATACTGTCATTTAAGACAAGTAAGGACAAAAGAGGCATTCTTCCCAAGAATGAAGTTACTATTATTTAACAAACCCGTTAGGGGGTTGAAAACATGCAGGGCCACCTATGGGCATTGGCTGCATGGTCAAATAAATAGCATCTCTTGGCTGACAAGTCTGTTATGTGGACTGTTTATGCAAGGCCACCTATGGGCACGTGCTGCATAGTCAGGCAAAAGAATTCTCAGAAGTTTGACATTTTTGTGACTATAAGTCATGAAAAGGGTTATGAAGATCTGAAAATATTTAAGGTTAGGATTATAATACATAAAGATGGGTATTTTCCAATGTATATAGAGATACATAGGTCAATGAAAACCATAATCATGTTGTGGATGGGTCCTGAATTGAAATTTGGACTTCACTATGTATCTCATAAGAATGAGAATCAAGCCATACGCAGTTCTTGAAATGCAGTTTAACGTCGTGCAGGACGAAAGTATGAGTGATCTTAGTTTAGGGTCATAGAATTCGGACCATAATAATGAATACACAGTGTGTGTTTTCATGAAGACTTTTCAGCCAAGGGACTAAAAGTGAAATTTGGGGTTAGGCCCAAAAGACTTGGGACTGGATTCGAGGGACACTCGAATGTTCCTACGTATCCCATAAGGATGGGAATCAAGTCCACGTAGTTCTAGAACTACCCTTTGTACAAATTTGGTTCGTACATGTGAAGGGTGAAAAGGGGACTTTAGTGCAATGATGGTTTTAACCTAAAATAAAAAGTTTAGGCATTACCATGTATGTACGTAGTCTTTTGAAAAATGAAAACCATGATTGAAAAAGAATCAATGTTAATAATGGTTCCTTCTCAAATGAGGAAATCAAAGAATATTGTAGTTTATTGTCGTACCGGACAAAAGTGTTGTATAGTTTAACGTCATATAACAAGGACGAAAGTGAATCAATGTAAAGATATTGATTCCAGGGGTGGTTTCACAAATCATCATCATATGAGATGGTGGTGAACCAATGTGAAGAGATTGTTTTTGGGCTTGAACCTTTAAGAGGTTGCCTACATACCCAGCCTGGAGGGCAAGGATCAAAGTCTGTGTAGTTCAATTAAAGAATGAATTAATGATCAAGTTGTTCTTGTGGACAATGATCTAAAAAAAATGTTGTTGGGACTTACACATGGTTAGTGGCCCAAAGGGAGTGTTATGGTTGATGTTCGCTCTAAGCTCACGTGAGTCATACTCGGTGTGAGAAACAAGAGGTAATAACAACCTTAACGATGCACAGTTTAATGTCATGTAGGACATATCAAGGACTTTCTGTATAGTTTAGCGTCATGTAGTTAGGACGATGGGGACAATACAGTTTAACGTCATATTGGACGAAAGGGGGATTGTGCAGTTTTAATGTCATGCTGGACTTTTGATGATTATATAGTTTAACGTCTTTCCGGACGTGAGGGACTTTTATACAGTTTAGCGTCATGTAGTTAGGACGTCACAGTTTAACGTCTTGCTGGACATATTTGCAAATAGTTTATGGTCATATACATGGACCAGGGATGATGCAGTTTAAAGTCATACGGGACCATTGCTGTATAGTTTAACGTCATATAGCAAGGACGAACTGGTGCTGTACAGTTTAAAGTCATGTAGCTAGGACTAAGGTGAACCAATATGAGGATATCAGTTCTGGGGATTTTTTACAGTTTAATGTCATGCTGGACGATGAAAGTGCCACACAGTTTAATGTCATGTTGCTAGGACACAATATAGTTTAATGTCATCTCGGACATATACAGTTTAGTGTCATGTAGGACATATTAGTAACCAATGTGACAGTTTAACGTCATGTTGGACGATAAGGGAACTGACACAGTTTAACGTCATGTTGGACGATGAAAGTGCCACACAGTTTAATGTCATGTTGCTAGGACACAATATAGTTTAATGTCATCTCAGACAAAATATAGGAACTTCTATACAGTTTATTGTCATGTAGGACAAAATCAGGGACTATGCAGTTTAAAGTCTTGCAGTTAGGACTATTGGTGCTGCACAGTTTAGTGTCATATTGCAGGGACATAAGTGCGAATAGTTTAAGGTCATATGCATGGACCGTACAGTTTATCGTCATGCTGGACGTATTATAGTTTAATGTCATCTCGGACAGAAGTGTGACACAGTTTAATGTCATGTTGGACGAATTTGTAGTTTAAGGTCATACTGGACCATTGCTGTATGAACCAAATGTAAGAGTCTTGGTTCTGGGAACAATATTTTGTGTTTATACAAAATACTTCTTCAGAAATCTGGCATTAGTTGGAGTTTTGATGTGTTCTCCATCCATTGAAATCAGAGAATACGCTCCATTGGAGTAGACCTTATGTATTGAATAAGGTCCTTCCCATTTTGGTTCAATCTTGGGAGGCTTCTTTCCTGGTATCATTGGTGTTCTGAGAACCAATACCAATTCTCCCTGAATGAATGAACGAAGACGAACTTTTTTGTTAAAAGCTCGTGCTATTCGATTCTGATAGATTTCCAAGTGGTGCAAAGTGCACAATCTTTTCTCATCTAACTGTTCCAATTCATTCAACCGCTTTTGGGATTGCTCATCTGTTGATAACTGATCACAAATGGCTATTCTGAGTGAGGGCAATTGAACTTCAATTGGCAAGACTGCTTCTGTTCCATATACCAATGAATATGGAGTAGACCGCGTTGCATTGCGAGTGGTAGTCCGATAAGCCCATAAAGCATGATAGAGTTTATCAGGCCATGACCTCTTATCTTTATCCACCATCTTTTGCAGTATATTTGAAAGAGTCTTGTTGAAGGCCTCTATCTGGCCATTAGCTGCTGCATGATATCGAGATGAATGGTTGGACTTAATGTTGTATTCTTGATACAATCTCTTTACCTCAGAAGAACAGAAGTTGGTGCCGTTGTCTGTCAATATGGTATGAGGGACACCAAATCTAGTAATGATGTTAGACTTGATGAAGCTAACAATGCATTTAGAACTGACTTCTTTGAGAGGTACTGCTTCTGCCCATTTGGAAAAGAAATCAGTAGCAGTAAGAATGTACTTAAACTGCTTGGCCGTAGCTGAAGGGTAAGGTCCCACCACATCCATTCCCCATGTGGAAAATGGCCATGAGTATTTAGCTGTATGAAGCAACTCTGGAGGTTGATGAATGAAGTTGGCATATACTTGGCATGAATGACACTTCCTTGTGAAATTAACACAATCTTGTATCATTGAAGGCCAGAAGTATCCAAGCCTTCGAATTTGATCAGACAATCTATGTCCAGACTGGTGGGCACCACAGACTCCTGCATGCACTTCTTTTATGATAGCCATTGTCTCTTCACCATCAATACATCTGAAGAGAACTCCATCAAAACCACGTTTGTAGAGAATTTTCTCGAGGTGGTTTGGACCATCATGAAGAGTAAAATTGACCACACGTCGCCGAATTTGTTCTCTCTCGGCTCTATCAGGTGGAAGTGTTCCATTTTGAAGGTATTCCCTGATAGGTGACATCCATCCTGTAGTATGACCATATGGTTCAGGATTGGGACTAATTTCATTAATTTCCTCTGTTCTGACTTGAACATAAGGTGAAATTGCACGACGGTGGGCAATACCGATGGTTGTCTCGTCCCGATTTGGATCTGCTAAAGCTGTGGCTATATTAGCCAGTGCATCAGCTTGAGCATTTTGTGATCTTGGGACATAAGAAAATGTCGGTTCTGAAGGGAATTCCGACATTAACTCTCTGACGTAATCATACAAAGGGATTAATTCTTCTTTTCTGATGGCATAATCCCCATTGACTTGTTTGATTACCAGGTCTGAATCACCTTTCACCTTTAAGTGATTCACTTGTGCTTGAAGTGCTAACTCCAAGCCTGCAATGAGAGCTTGGTATTCAGCTTCATTATTGGTACCACCTTCCCACAACAAAAAGGAATAAGGTAACACTGCCTTATCTGGAGAAATGAGCACAATTCCTAAACCAACTTTGTTGAATTTAGGATTTTCCATTTTCTTCCCTGTTGGACTTCTAGAAGCACCATCAAAATACATTTCCCATGTTTGAGGACTCTCTTGAATAGAAAAAACTTCCTCATCAGGGAGTTCAATATCTGAATACGTGTCTTCCACTGAAGGGTGTTCAGCCAGGAAATCAGCCAGAGCTTGGCCCTTAATTGCCTTTTGAGACACATACTGGATGTCGAACTGCTGTAAAATAACTGCCCACCTTGCCAGACATCCTGTAAGCATTGGACGACTAAGGATGAATTTGAGTGGATTATTACGAGATACCAATTGGACCTCGTGATGTTGCAGGTAGTGTCTCAGTTTCTGAACTGCAAAGATTAATGCTAGGCAGCATTTTTCAATACTCGAATACCGGGTTTCTGCTTCAAGCATAGTTCTACTAAGATAGTAGAGACTATTTTCATTCCCAGCATCATTCTTTTGAGCGAGAAAGGCACCCAATGATCGCTCTAAAGCTGTCACATAGAGGATAAGAGGCCTACCCTCAACAGGTGGCATGAGTACTGGTGGACTTAAGAGGTATTTCTTGAGAACATCAAATGCTTCTTGACATTCTTCAGTCCACTGGTAAGTGACTCCTTTCTTCAATAATTTGGTAAAAGGTAAACTTTTTCCTGCCAAATTGGCGATGAAACGCCGAATATAGGCTAAGTGTCCTTGAAGTCCTCTTAATTCTTTCAAATTCTGAGGAGGTGACATACCAAGGATTGATTTGGTCTTCTCAGGATCGACTTCAATACCACGATGGCGTACAACAAAGCCGAGGAATTTTCCTGAGGTTACCCCAAAAGCACATTTTAAGGGGTTCATCTTCAAATTATGTTGTCGAAGCTTGTGGAATATGATTTCCAAATCAGCCAAGTGATCAAAACGTTGTTTGGATTTAACCACCAAATCATCTACATAGCATTCAACAAATTTCCCTAGAAAAGGTTTGAAGATACGATGCATGGCGCGTTGATATGTTGCACCTGCATTCTTTAAACCAAAGGGCATCACCCGGTAACAAAACACACCTTGAGGAGCTCTGAAGGCTATATATTCCTCATCTTCTGGGGCCATTCGGATCTGATTATATCCATAATATCCATCCATGAAAGAAAGTACTTCATAGCCAGCCGTCGCATCAATTAAGAGTTCTGTAATCGGAACTGGAAAATCATCTTTGGGACAATACCGATTAAGATCTCTGAAATCGATGCAAACCCTAATTTGTCCGTTCTTTTTCTTTACTGGGACAATATTAGCCAACCACTTGGGATATTGAACTTCTCTGACGAAGTTAGCTTTGATAAGCTTATCCACTTCAGCCTCGATTTTGGAAGCATAGGTTGGGTGTGTTCTTCTCGCGGCTTGCTTGAATCCTCGATGTTCTTTTGGCAAACCCAAATGATGGGTGGCAACATCAGGATCAAGGCCAGGCATCTCTGTATAATTCCAAGCAAAAATATCTTTATTTTTCTTTAGAAAAGAAATATACATCTCTTGTTCTTCAAGGGTCATGGCCGCACTAATTAAAGTGGGGCGTGGATCTTTCTCTGTACCCAGATTTACTTCTCTGAGTTCATCCACAGTGGTAGAGATACCCTCTTCAAATGCTGGAGGAGCATCTCTAAGATCTTCCTCTTCCTCTTCATCATGTGTTATTTCTTCCGTTTCTACTTGCAAAGTAGATGAAAAAACGAAATTCTCATGATCATAAAAGATGTCAAAATTTTCACATTTTGAAGAAGAAGCTTCCATTTCCGACCCTATTGATGAAAAAGGGTCTTCTTTGGGAAATAAAGAGGAGATGATGGATTGAGAATCGACATCAACATTCACCTCTGGTGTTGCTATAACTTCTTCTGGCCTGATTAGCGAAGTATAGACTTGTTGGATTTCAGCAGACGAAATGAAAACGTCACCACTTATGCTTTCATCACTGCTTGGTAAGTTACCAATTTCTCCCATGTTGTCTGGCTCGATTAGCGTAATTGACATTATGGATCTTTCCATAAGATTATTTTGATTTGGGCCTATTTTGTCAATTTGACTGATAGGTAACACATAATCTGTACTCACATGTGAAAATGGATTTATTGGAATTTTTTCCAAACCATATGGAGCATTAACTTTGGTAATTTCCTTCATTGTAGATTTTTCTCTTCCCTTCATGTGATAAAATTCCGCCTCAATGTATTGAGACTCACATGTTTTGAACGGGGCCTTATCACTATACAATGTTCCAACTTGACCATCGAAACAGTATTTGAGACATTGATGGTATGATGACGGAATAGCTGCATGCTGATGTAACCAGGGTCTTCCAAGCAAGATATTGAAAGCTGAGTCTTGATCAACAATCATGAAATCTGAATTGGAAACAAGATCTCCAAACTGAGTTCTGAGCGTAACTTCTCCCAGTGGTTCTTGTTCATTTTTATCATATCCTTGCAACATCATGGTAGAAGGAGATAAATCAGATTCCGTGAGGCCCAATCGACGAAGTGTGCGAATGGGCATGAGGTTGACTCCTGAACCATTGTCAATAAAAGCTCTTCGAACATCTATACCATTGACTTTTCCAGATAGGTACAAAGGTTTTATGTGCCCATTCACAACATAATATTCATCTTTATTAGTAAAAGATATCACTGCATGACATTCTGCAGGGTTATTCTCTATGTGATAAATTTCAGCTGCAGCAATTTCAGCTTCAAACTCCTGAGGACTTGACAAAGCTTCGATGAGTGCTTCCCGAAGATCTTTTGATAGATTCAAAGCATCCAAAATTGATAATTTGGCTGGTACTTGGGCCAAGTGTTTCAATATATCATACTTTTGATCTAGAGGCCTGCGTTTCCCAATGGGAATATGCGGTTTAGCAGGTACCTTGGAAGCAGATGCTTTGGAAGCTGATGCATCTTGTATTGAAGTTGGAAACATCTTTGGTTTTGGAAAATTAGACTGATTAGATCCATTTACTTGCTGAGATAAAGAAGATGGAACATTTAATCGGTCTTCCAAAATAACTGTGCCGAAGCTGAGTTGGCCATTGGCAGAAGAACTTGCTTGTTCATTTTGAGCTCGCTGAAGGGCTCTACCACGAGTTTCTGCTGCATATACAGTGCTAGCAGAGGTAGAATTAGAGTAGTGGCTTCGGAAAGATCCACGTCTTCCTCTATATCCTGAACCTCTAGAACTTCCTCGGGTTCCTTTATTTGATGCAGGGAATTCAGGCTCATCAAGACTGGAATATGAATCTGTTAATTGAATCATATTAACAGAACCAAAGATTAACTCTTCGTCTGATAAAGACTCTGCCTGGTTAGCCTGTTTAGGCTGTGCCGTTTGGTGGGACGGTGCCCGTGGCTTTGAAGTAGATGGCATGAAATCTGCCAGAGTCAAAGACAATTTAGGCTTTGATATATACTCATCTTCTCCTGATTCCTCTTTCTTCTTTGAATTGCGCTGCCCTTTTGAGGATTTGTCCTTTGATGGAGGCTTTACTGCAGCTTTGGTAGGAGACAGAATTGGCTTCTTCAATTGTGTTCGCAAAATGGAATGGGTCCGATTGATTGTCTTTCTGACCATCCAATCATCATATTTTTTCACAGTTTTGCTTTTGACTTCCTGCCACTCGCCTCCTTCCTCTGGATCTGTAGCGGTAATACACGCTACATGAGCTGAAGAACCCTTCAATTTGACTTGTCCCAAGTCGACCATCTTTTGTAGGAGGTCTTTAAAGACAAAACACTCCTGGATGGGATGTCCCAACATTTGATGAAAGGGACAATAATTGGGACGGTCTTCATCTCCTTCCTTGTTTGGCCTCTTGGGCACTGGTAATTGAACCAGATTATTTTCCAGAGCTGAAATGAAGTAACCAGGAACTTTCTCACTTCGGAAAGAGTATGTTTTACTCTTCATATCCTCAAATTGTTTTCGTCGTTGATCTTTTTGATCATTTGGACGAAACAGCCTTTGTTGTTGGTGTTCAGGAGGTGGAGCCCTTCGAGAAGATGAAGGTTTTGAAGTAGAAATAGGTACAGGTGCCTGTTTAAGCATAACTGTAGCAGTTTCTGCTTTACCCATTCTTCTTCCTGGAGCTGATGGAATTATACGAGATTTAACCTTAGCCTGTATAAGGGAATCTTCAATCTGTTGAGCGATTGAAGTAAGGTCTCGAAACCCTCCTGTGTATTTCACAGGGATCAATGGCATGTATAATTCGTCACGCAAATTTGCCACACAGATTGGCAACAATTCCTCCTGAGGGAGTGATAAACTCAAGGAATACGTTAATCTCTTCCAACGAGCAATGAAATCAGAGACTCTTTCATTCTCCCTTTGCTTGCAGTTTGTAAGATCGAAAACTGTCGTTTTTGGCAAAGTTGAGCTAAACTGAAGAAGGAATTTTTGACGAAGATCCTCGCATCCGATGACTGACCGGGATTTCAAGCTTGTATACCAGACAAAAGCTGGTCCTTGCAAGGTTCGCACGAAGCATCTGAGTTTCACTGCTTCTTGTTGCTCTGGAGTTCCCATCATAGGATCACAACAAGACACGTAATGCGTCAAATGTTGTTCAGGGTCGCCTGATCCATTGAAAGTAGGGAAAATAGGGTTTCCAAAACTGGATGGAGGAGAAATTGAATCTACCCATTCAGGGTAAACTTTCTTTTCAGGTTGAACTTGCGCCCGTTTCCCTTCCATAGTTTCTAACCGAGCTGTTAATGACTCAATAGTAGTTATTAACTTTTGAGAAACGTCAGGTTGAACTTGGTTTTGGGTAGGTGCAATGAATGGAGCTTGGACAGCCGTGGAGGTTGGTGCTGCAACTAATGGTAGTGCTGCCAACCGTTGTTGCGTTTGACCCGTAGGATTAGACCTCTGTGGGTGTACTGATAAAGGAGGATATTCCTGATCCATCTCAGTAGTTACAACAAATTCCTTCGACTGTCGGACTTCAGAATTCTTAAGAAGAAGACTACTCTGAAGTAGTTCTGCATTCAACCTTCTTAATTCTTTCATTTCTTCCTCCTGTTGTGCAAATCTTTTCTCTAATGAGAGCGATTGACCTCCTTCAGAGGAAGGGTGAGAAGTAACCTGAATCTTTCCTTTCCCCTTATTGGATCCTTTTCGGAGAGGGGGAAGTGGGTTACTTGAAGGAATACCCAGATTTTGGGTAAGCCTTTGATTATGTGTGCGCACACCTTCTTCATTTAGGTCTGTGTGCGCAACTTCTTGAGCAGGAACCTCTTCGTCTGATCCCTCTGATTGAGCCTCATCTGGTGAATCAGCAGCAACGGAATTGATGACATTAATGGATGCATATTTCATGGAATTCTTTCTATAAGCATTTCTGTGATATTGTCTCCTTCTATGTCCATGATAAGACATGGCATTCCGTTGACTTGATCCCTCAGGAATTTCTTGGAGAACCGTCACTTGGAGAGAATCTCCTGACATCTTGGCTCTTCGTTCCTCTTGAGGCTTATTCCCTAATCGAGAGAATACTGACTTTCTCTGAGGGAGGGATTGAAGATTTGAAAAAGTCCCCAGTTCGGTGGACTGGGGGTGTTCCTGTTGCTTCCGCTCAACTCCTCAAATCCCATTCGTTGATTCTGAGGGTTGGGTTAGAGAAGTCCCCAGTCTGGCAAGCTGGGGTGTCTCTTGACATGCTATGTCTGAGATCTTTTTAAAATCTCTCTTGATCTTGTGAATCTTAGTTCGGAAATTAGCTGGATGCATTAACCTGTATCCACTTTTATCACCTGGTTCAACAGACCGTTGGATGATTTCCGAAACTTCTGTCATTTGATGACGTGTTTGCTCCAAATGAGAGGCTTGTGCAATATTCTCGCCTGCTTGATATAGGAGCAATTCAACAACCTGTTCTCTATATACTTGACTTTTAGAGGAACTAGTTGAAGCTTGATCTCGAGCAAGCTTTTGATTATGAACAAATCCCATTGACTGTGGCCGGCCATGGGCAATAACATTGCATGAGACCATTTTCGGCGGGCTCTGCTGACCGGAAAGCACTGTGAAATGTAGTGCTCCGTGAACACCCCATCCTCTGATATGAACATTAGATGGAGCATTGGAAATTAACTGACGCAATCTTCTTAGTGTGCCAAGGCATGAACGTTGAAGGGTTCTCTGTTGTTTTTCAGCCTTCGGATACCGAGAGACTGATAGAGATGCCAAATCAATCTGGCGTTGTAACCCTTCTATTATCTTAAGATGATTTTCATATTCATCGTAAGATAATACCTTCTTCTTTAATTGACAAAGAGTTTTCCATATGTTGAGATGAATATCATGGATTCCATCATCCGTCAACATCTTTGGAATGTCATACTGTGAATCAGCCAAAGGCCAAAACATGACTGGTACTTCACCTTTTGCCAGTTTTTTCCTCATGTTCAGTATTTCCTCTTTATCATTAAATGAAGATTCTTCTACCTGTTTGGACCAGAGATGGTGTTTCCTTGTTGCTTCATCGAATTCAACAAGATTGGTAGAGGAATCACTATTCATGCTGGAAGATGAATGACCCAGGGAAGGTTCGGATAATAACCTGAACCCCAGGCTATCTTCTGATGGAGAAAGAGTTTCACCTGCCGATAGTAAAGCATCAGACATGACTGGTTTTACATTTGCAAGTGCCTCGAGATAGGAGGGCTTTCTCGTCACTACATTGCCTTCTGAAGAATTTTCGAGACAACGTGAATCACTACTGCGGAGAGGACTTTCGCAGCGAAGTTCATCACCATGAGGAGGACCATCATGATGGGTTACAGCAAAAGATGAGATCTCTTGCTCCTTGGTCTTCTGACCACACAGAGGGTTCCTGTGGCTCTCATCTGAAGAAGAAACTTCAAGATTGACCGAATTTTCATGAAGCAAGTCTTCATGAGGAAGTGTCTGTTGAAGACCTTCGGGATTAATGTTCCTGTTATTGGGAACTGAGGGAGTAGAATCTTGAATTCCGACAGATAAATGTCTGAGGGCTTCAAGAACTCCAGCATCGAGCAAGGCCTTGTTGCAGATTGGCCTTTGATCTCCTGACTGTGCTGGGCGGATCTTTTTCTTAGATGCCTTCTTACTCGCTTTAGAAACCACTTGATGACGAAAGTGATTGCTCTGAGCAAGTGTATGTGCCTGATCAGGAAAGATGGTCAGGTTAGGCTGACGATCATCGCTCAAATCAGGTGTATGTGCCTGACTTGGTTGTCCATATGATATGGGGGAGTAGGCCCCACAACCCTCTTGGACTGGAACAGATGTGTGTGTCTGTTCCGGAGTGAATTGTTGATGTGTCACTCCACTGCTAGGGATAGATTTATGTGTCTGTCCCTGAGATGATGCTGAAGCTGTTATGATATCCTGGCAAGCATCCAGAATATGAGCAGGAATTTGCTTCTGCTCTTTCACCATTGACAAAATATGTTTGGTGACTTCAGCCGCCGGAACGGGGATATACGTCCATTCCGGGCTTGGAGTAGGTGTATGTGCCTACTCCTGTCCTCATTTTCCTGTCAGTGAATCCTGACAGTACTCAAGTGTGGAGGCAAAGAGTTTAGTCTGCCTCCTGTTTGTCGTCGGGGCTTTCCGACTGACTTCTCCGTGCGCTACCAAGCGAGACTGTTGGTAGGCTTTATTAGTATTAGTAGGTGTATGTGCCTGCTGATTACACTTCGCCAAACGCGGTTGACGAGATCCATCATATGTAGTCAGACGAGCCTGCTGACTAACTGCTGATGTATAAGCAGGTGTATGTTCCTGCCTATGGTACTCCGCCGGAATTGCCTGGCGGGATCGGCTTGATGCTGCCAGACGAGTCTGCTGGACAGCGGGATTAAAACGGGCAGGTGTGTATGCCTGCTCGTTGTTTGCCACCAAGTTAGGTTGGTGGACTTCTCCAGAAATGGCAGGGATGACAACCTACCTATTGTTAACCGGATTCCGTCTCTAGCGATTCATCTTGCCTGCTCGGGTTCGAGGAACCTGAGCTGAATGCCTGGAGTCGGTACCCTCATCATGTTGAGGGCGCACTACCGCACGAGTCTGGCGGCGATTGTTGATGGGAGCCCTTGAGAAGGACTCCTATCTTTTTGAATTAAGGTCATGCGGGACCTGCTCATTCACTTCCTCGGAATAAGGGAGTGAATGGAAATTGCGTTCCGGGGATAACGACCCGAAACGGTTGGAGACGGTAGTCAGCACCGCCTGCTTCTTGATTGCTGGTCGCCGTTGTCCGGACGACCAGGTAGAATTGTTAACTTGGAGGGCTTGACGAGCGGCCTCCAGAGTTGGGATAGTACCGTTGCGACGGTACTCCTTAACCAGTGCATTAGAAACACAGCGTTGAAGACGCTGAGTTGGTGATGTCATCCTCAGAGGGGATGACGTTCCAGTAGGAGTAGCAGCATTGGTTTTTCACAGCAGCAGACCTCACAGTAGAGGTGTTCCCAGCAGCAGTATTCACAGGGGTGAATTTAAGGAAAGCCATTTTTGTAGAAGATCTTGAAAAAAAGAGTTCTTGTTCCATGTAACAGACATAATCAAGATGAATCCGGCTACTGCATCTTTTGGATGATCATATGTCAATGATTGCCTTGTTGGCCCAAAGGGCCTAACAGATAAGAAGAACATCACTTTAACTTGGTTAAGGATTCACGTAGGGTTCACCATTTGTGTTTCACGCGGAATCCGGGGATGACCTCCTGGACGGGAGATTCAAACATTCTGATCGGTTTCTAACGGGTTTGTTCGTAGAACCGGAAACATCCAATGATTCCACATCCGTCTGGACCTACTTTCCAAAGGCAGACGCTCATTAGCTTGTGGACTAATGAGGCTTAGGAATTTGCATTGGTTGAGAGGATGGGAGGTCGGACTCATCACACCTTTTTGATGGGAATTATTGTCTACTCCGGGACTCTCTTTATAGATTTAAGTTAAGTTCGTGAATCCTTATTACGTTACCAAGTATAAAATGATCTTTCCTTTAGTTTTAACAATCAATGATTAAATATGCAAGAAATTTAGAGAATCTTTTATATGTATTCGAGGTTCTTCATCAATATAGAATCATCTATATTTGTTTAGAGATTCTTGGTCAATGGTATCCTTCAAAACATTTATATAAAAGTATCTTGGTCATTTTGATGACCAGGCTGGTTTTAAAGCCACTCAGTGGGGCACTTGAAGTTTATCGTCATTCCGAAGGACATAGATTATTTCAATGTTGGGATCGAACCCATAGATGGGCTACCTACGTATCCTTAGTTTTGAAAAAGGAATCAGAACCCACGTAGTTCGAGGAATGGGATATGATGTTTTATGATTGATGGCTCAAAGATGAATGTCATAATTACTTTTACACTCTAAGCTCACGTGAGTCATGCTCGGTGTGAGAAACAAGAGGTATTGGTAAAATTTAGACAATTGTTCCATAAAAGATGCAATCATAAGAATTTGTTTTGGGGCTTATGTATAGATGACTGCCCAGGTAGACGAAGGTTTAGGATTTACTTTTAGGGAGAAAATCCAAGAACAGGGTCCACAAAGTTATATGTGCTTCATGGAGATTTGAATACTCTAATCTTGGGGCTTACTCCTAAGGAGGATGCCCAAGTTAGGAGGGGACTTATGATTGGGTTTTATTCCTAAAAAGGAAACCCAAATCAAAGGCAATTTATGACTGGTTAAGAGAAATTTTAAGAGACTTGGGGCTTACTCCTAAGAAGGATGCCCAAGATTTATGACTAGGAGTTATTCCTGAGAAGGAAGCCTAGGTTAGGGGACTTGGGGCTTACTCCTGAAAAGGAAGCCCAAGGTTATGACTGAGTCTTATTCCTGAAAAGGAGACCCAGGTTAGGGATTAAGGTTTGGGGCTTACTCCTGAGGAGGATGCCCAAGATTAAAGGACTTGATTGGGGCTTATTCTTAAGAAAGATGCCCAGATCAAAGGTTTTTTATAACTGGGGATTATTCCTGAAAAGGAGACCCAGGTTAGGATTCTCTCATCTTAAAGGATGAGGTTGAATGAATGAACTCTCAATCTTTGGTGACATAAAGATGTTTAAATCACTAGGTTTTGAGAGGTATTTCACAGAATTCCTTTCAGATAAGGATGTCAAATCAAGAAATCATGCCATAAATGGCTTTGAAGAGTATCTTGAAGACTGAATCTTGAATAGGAAGGGTGAAATGGCTTAAGAGGGGTAAAAATGGGCAATATGGGCACCCAAAAAGATAGGGGCGTGCAAGTCTTGAAAGGCGCGCAAGTCCTGCGGCGGCGCGCAAGTATTGGTCGCGCAAGTATACTTGCGCGACATTAGGGGCACTTGCGCGATTTTCAACCAGTATTGAAATACTTGAGCGACTCTTTATTAAACCCTATACCATCCTCTTGAGGTTCTTCCAGAAGAGGGACGCGCAAGTTATATTGAAGGAATTAAGTAGGCGCGCAAGTGTTTGATAAGTTTTCAACACTTAGGCCTTCCTTTTTCTCTTTAGATCTTCCGTTCTAGGTAATAAATTACCTTAGAAGTGTTCCGGAAGCTTTGAGAAGAGACTTGGGCGTCGGGAGCTTCAATCCGAGTTTCTGGAAAAAGATCCTCCCGAATGGGGGGCCCACAGGGTCTATTTATAGGCAAAAGAAGACCCCGGGCGGTTACCGGGCGGTTACCAATTAGGTCGCGCAAGTCACCTGCGCGACCAAGGTAGTCGCGCAAGTATACTTGCGCGACAGTGGTAAAACTTGCGCGGTGAATTGGCTTTTGATCCTTTGTTCATGCCTTTGTCGATTTTTGATGTTTTCTTCAAAGGATGAATCACTTTGAGCTCAGATATTCCCTTTTCCGATCTTTAGATTCTGTGACGAAAGGAGCGTCAACAATCATCTTGGCGTTGGTGGAGTCTGGTGACTCAGCTTCTTGAAGAGTCGTCGCTTTCGTGGGGTGACTTTTAGTTTTTGTTCCGTGAGGAGTTTTTTCCCTCCTTCTTGCGCTCCATTCAGACTCAGGAGCTCCTGCAGTTTCACCAGGGAGGGATGACGGTGGCCGATTACGCGACTAGTTTTTCAGACCGTGCACGCTTTTACCCAGACTTAGTCCATGACGAAAACATCCGAGCGTGGAAGTTTGAGCAGGTTCTTCATCGAGAGATTCGTGCTATCATAGTACCCTTGGTCATTTCCACTTAGGCCGAGGTTCTGGAGTAGGCATTGGTGACAGAGAGCTTCCTGTCACGTTTTTCGGTTGGTAGTAGCAGAGGGCATGACAGAGCCGAGACGTCTGTCATAGTTAGCAGGCGCCGGAGGACAGGACCTCGATGCAGGTGGCCTTCCCACTGCCAGTTTTAGAGACGTGGTCATATACCACTGTGGCGAAAAGGCGCAGGGCCTCAGCCGAGGATTCCCTTCCGTGAGTGGATCTCGGGTCGTGGTCATACACTAAAGTGGCATCGGAGGGCACCAGGGCAGCCCAGAGAGCACCGGTGTTATGCTTGTGACGGGCGAGGTCACTTGGCATGAGACTACCCGACCAGGCATGCAGAGAACTTCGGGTAGGCATCAGGTTCACCACCATGACAGAGGCAGTGCCGTGATCGGAGTAGTGCCCAGGGAGGTGGTGCTAGCAGAGGAGCGAGAGGAGCTGGTAGTGGGGGAAAACTTTACGAGTTCTTCTCACCACCACGAGGCAGTCCATGTCAAGCTCTGGGAGATGACAGTTGGGACCACGGATAGTCGCAAGCTTTGGATGTCTATGATCCTGCAGAGCATGAGATGATAAGAGATACGCTCTAAATCTCTTATACTTTTTGCAGTAGATTTGTTAAACTCTACCGGTGTAATTCTTTCCTCCCTGCCCCCTGTTTGAGGTGTTACCAGGGTGATGTAGGGAATCGGGTGTAACCCTGTGTTGTTAAGGTAAAAGGCATGGGACCTTTTTCTTTAGTCGATGGTGTCGACTCCATCGCTCACTGAGCGTGTAAGAGAGCCTCGGTTGTGGAATCCTATGTGACCAGATATCCTTGGGTGTTCCACTATATGGATATTCTGAAGGAGGGAATCACTGGTCCTTATTCCAGGTGCGGGCAGTGATCCTAGTCACATTGTGTGATGCAGAGGTTCGTTCGGGGAGATGAGCTACCCCCGAGAGCCTTCGGGCCATTTGAGACCGTGAAAAGGTATGGCGAGGTTCCCTACCGCCTTGCCCTAACCCCAAAGTCTTGAGTGGGTGCACGACGTCTCCCACGTGACTCACCTGAGAAAGAGTGTGCGTGATCCTATGCGTGACATCGGCAAGGGTCGATCTCACGTGAACGTATCAATCCTTTGGTCTGTGTGTGGTGGCGCAGAGCTATGCGAGAGTTCTTCTGGGTACGGAAGAGCTGGGTGTGGGCTTAGTACCCTGTGTTGCTCCCTATTTTTTCTTTTCAGGGACAAAAATATTGAAGGATGGAATGATGTAAGAACCCTTTTTTGCTGTGAAAGACTTTGGAATATTTCTTGATGTTATTCCAGAGCAGCGCCTTCAGACGGCGTGTGATTCTGAGCCCCGGTGTGGCCGAAATTAAATTTTCAGGGCATTCACACTGGAAATGCCAAATAAATGGGATAACTCCTAAATGGTGATCCGGATCGGAGATCTGAGTGTACTGATGGGTCCATAATGGTTTTTTTACCCTAGGAATGACATAAAACTTGTCGGTGTGGGACGTTTGGACCCCTCGCTCGCTTTCAGAACGTTAAACAGAGAAATTAATTAGTTAATTTATTAGTTTAATGGTGAAACTCGAGTATCTCTTAATAGGTGGCTTGGATTGAAAAATCGAGGGCACCGTTGAGTTTGGAGCATGTCGTTTACCCTAGGATGGGTATACGTTTCTCGGGCACGGGCCATCTGTGAAAAATGGCCCCAAGGGCGTTTTCATAATTTGGCGACCTCGGGCTCGTTGGTTTGTCCAGCAGGGTTGAGCCCTGTTGGAGGGTAAACCCGAACGAAGCCAGGGGAGACCTCGGGCTCGTTGGTTTGTCCATCAAGGTGGAGTTTTTCCCCTGGCTCGGTGCTCGTTGGTTTGTCCAGCAGGGTTGAGTGGTCTCCCCTGGCTTCGTTCTCGATGGATCAGCCAGTAGCGGTGCTAGTGACACCCAGTGATGGATCAGGCGCTGAACCTATTTTCGTGAGTTGATCTGGAGTTGGGTGTTTGCACGATACCCACTCCGTATTCAGTTGGACAGTATTGTACCCTCCAGTAGAGATGGCCAGAGCAATTCTGAGTTCTACCCTCCAGCGGGGCTGGGCAGTGGGTTACTCATCGACTTCTTCGGGTTTACCCTCCAACAGGGCTGGGCAGTGGGTTGCTCACTGACTTCTAGGGTTTACCCTCTAACAGAGACTGGGTAGTGGGTCACCCGACGCTCTTAGGGTCTACCCTCCAGCAGAGACTGGGCAGTGGGTCACCCGACGACTCTTTAGAGTCTACCCTCCAGTAGAGACTGGTCAGTGGGTCGCTCGTCGTCTAGTTCTAGGTCTACCCTCCAGCAAGGCTGGGCAGTGGGTCGCCTGTCGACTTATTCTAGGTTTACCCTTCAGTGGGGCTGGGCAGTGGGTCGCCTAATGATGTATTAGGGTTTTCCTTCCAGCGGGGCTGGGCAGTGGGTCGCCTGATGATGTATTATGGTTTACCCTCCAGCGGGGCTGGGCAGTGGGTTTCCTGAGGATGTATTATCAATTACCCTCCAGCAGGGCTGAGCAGTGGGACACTTGTTGGCATTCCAGACTCAGTCCTTTCTACTAGGCTAGTCTGTGGTTTTCCTCCATGATTATCGGAGCGGACCCTTGGTTGTACGGTTCGGTGACGGAACCACTTGACTTTTAGGAGAACCCTTGACTGCGTGGCAGTGACGATTTTTGGTTTGACGTTCCCCCAGAACTCTCAAGTTCGAGGGGATATTTCCCCACTGAGATGCATGCTTGTGACGCGATCTAAAACCGTGAGGGTGAGTCAGTGCCGCCCAAAGCGGATAGTGTCGAGGTGTAGTGATTGATCCTTTGACTTGTAGTTCGGGGCACACATGTGGGATGCTGGGCATTGATGGTGTTACTTCTGGGAATGTTGGCTACTCACTTTTCTAGAGTTGAGCTACGGGATGGAGATCCCCTTACGACCTTGTTCGGGCTTCTTGTTGAGAATACAGATATGTATATACCTTGTTTCTAGTACCCACTTCTTGGGTTTGGTTACTCTCCTTCCAAGAGAGGTGAAGACGCGTGGGGTATGCCACATGCTTTCTGTGTCTAGCTTTTCTTGGTTGTATGAGTCAACTCTCCTACTATAGGTAGCGAAGACTCAACGGGAAGTTCTTCTTCTCACCGTTTCCAGCTCCAAATGCCTAGACAAGTCTACCATCCTTTCTCTTGTTGGGTTGAGCTGGACTCTTTACTTCACTCTCTGTTGTACTTCTATTCTACTCCCTGTTCGATCTACTGCCCACCCTTCGGTACCTTATTTTATTGCTCCCTAGAGCCTTCGAGGTACCCTACTGAGTATTTTTATACTCATCCCTACTTGGGCTTTGCTCGCACTTGGTGTGCCCTTGCAGACGACGGACAGGTTGGTCGTGACTTCAGGGGAGCTTAGGAGTTCGGGAGCTTGGACCGCGTGCGGTGGTCGTAGTCGGGTTCCAGGTGGGAGACCCGTCAGCTGTTTATTTTTGTTTACCTGTTGCCGAGTTGTGGCACCTTTTCTGGTTGGGTGCATGTTTTTTCCCTTTTTCCTTTTCAGCACTTTACTTGTACTATTTAGAGGTCTATGCACTCTTGTGGTTATCTATAGCAGCGGTAATTTACTCTGCTTGTCTTTACTTTTACTCTGCACTTCTGCATTGAGTGTGCTGTGTGTGTGTGTGTGTGTGTACAGGTACTTAAGCAAAGGCCTCCCCAAGTTGTTGTGCCTTCGGCGCTGGTCGCCAGCCCCTGGCCTGTGAAGGCGTTCATGGGGTATTTGCGGCTTGATCCCGGGTAGGGTCGGGTCGTGACAATATGATAGATCGATAAATTAAATGAAATACACCATTCATGGAGATGGTAGGTCGTACATACGCATGAACGCTCTTTTCGTTTCCTTATTGAATTGATTGGAATTAAGTAGATGACATAAAAATATATATACATAAATCCAGTATCATTATTATGTCATATATTTTATTATTATTCATTATATATACTTTATAATCATTCAGGAATGGTTAACATGGATAATGAATCTCATCGCATCGTGGAGACAGTAGTCCGTACGTACGCCCGAGCGATGATATCATTCCCATGATCGTGGAATTGTATTAAAGTGTATGTATAATATTTCAGAATCAATATCACTTTACAAGAATCATATATAGTTATTTATTTAAACCATTATACCCATCCAAGTAAGGCGGTGGTCGAAAATAGATTACAGCACGGCGTGGAGACGGTATTCCGTACGTACGCACACGTGGTGATTTTGTTTTCCATAGGATAGATAGAAGGTGAAATAGGGTTGTTTCATATTTATAATAACATATAAGTATATAATTAATACTGATGTTATTTTTTATAATGATACAACTAAAGAAGAATAAGTAGAAGAAGAAATAAACTTGAGAGAATCGGAAGAAAATATTACCTATTCTTCGACGCACCTCCTTTAAGCTTCCTCTTAAAGAAGTAGAGTTGGTCTTTTGAGAAGACCAGAACCTCCAGAATGTTTCTAGAGAAGTTTAGAAGAGAAATGGTCAGGTTTTGGCCGAGCTTCAAGCCTCAAAAGGGTGTGAAGAGAAGAGGGAAGGGGTTCCCTTTTTATAAGGGAAGAGAAGGGAACCTTTGGAAAAACTTAAAATATTATTTTATTATAAAGTCATATTTGGTTTTTAATAGCTCCAAATTGATTTATTTCAATGATAAGGTGGGTATGGGTCGAAATACTTTAAACCAATTGGTTTTAGACAAATTTAGGTTACTATTTTAACCTAATCTTTAAGATTTGAATCTAAGTTAAATAATTTAACTTTTACTGTGTCTTCTTGTTTTCTTACAATATATGGTTAATAAACTCACTATAAAAGCCAAAAAAACCCAAACTGGTTAATTATTAATATATATATATCATTATCTAAGTCATTTGGACAAACCTTAGATTTTTAGGAATAAAATAACAATTATATAATATAATATTTGTTTTAAAAACTATTTTATGTCAATTTTGACACTATTTGGTACTTCATTTTTAAGAAAATCATAACAACATTATTAGTTCTAAAAAAGTTAATTAAATCAATTGTAACATGTCATATTAACCTAGAAAATTATTTTAAATCATAAAAAGTCTAAAATTACATTTATTTGGGTATTTATAACATCAATTATGTTAATATTTCATTAATAAGGTAATTAATGCATCATCATTGTGTCATAAATAAATTAAATTATATAATGTCTAAAAAGTATAAATAAAATACCATTAGGTAGGAAATATTTTTAGATTTATAATAAATATTTATAGTCAAATTTATCTTATGTATTACTTTATATTAAAAATGTTTTAGTTATTAAACATTGATTTTAACTATTTTAACTCTTTTTTAAGTAAAATAATAATAAATGTCCTAATCTAATCCAAGTGGACATAAATAATAATATTATATTCATAAGGTTGTTTTTGGTAGAATTATACTTATCCAATAGAATTAGGACATGTTTTAGGGTAATAATAATATCATTTTTACCCTTAATTACTTTATTTACTTTTAACTGTGGTAAATAAAAGTAAAAAGTTATTATTCCCCAAAAATTATTTTAATCTTATTGTACCACATTTTACTCCTTGATATTAACCGTGTATCTCAGATTTTCAAAATTCCACTCACAGAAGTGGTAAAATTATGTTTTATGTAAATTTTCAAATTCTCCTAGGAGGTGGGTAAAAGACGGTGAAAAGTTCAATAAAATTTTTATATATCTAAAATTATTATAAAATGAATCCAATGAATTACATTAAACTTATATAGGTATTATGTATAAATTTTTAAATAAAATAAATTTAAATAAAATAAATATTTATTTAAATAAAAAGTCGGTTTTTAAATAGTAACGCAGTGTTTTCACTATTCATCAAAAATTGAAAGTTTTCAGTACCAAAAATTCACCCTAGGCTAATTTCGATATTCTGAATCCAAAAATGAATTCCATTTTGAAAGATAAAATTTTTAAAATTTCAAAAAATGGGTATTACTATTCATAATGGCTAGTTTGTATAATATTTTAATGACATATCGCTGTTTAGTGAAACTCAGTATTGCGTACAACACAAGCTATCGTGAAAGGTTGTGATTGCGTGTAATGTAAGCCAAGTCAGGGTTGTGAGTAGTGAAGACTCCTTTTTTGTTGCGTATAACAGAATCCAACAATATTTCATTTATACATTGAATATATATATACACTCAATGTTGCGTAGAATAACTACTATCAAACGAACTTGAAATTGTGTGTAACACGATCCAAGAATAGTGTTGTGTATACTGCAAGCTAATACGGTGTTGCGTATAGCGCAAGATAATCTTGGTGTAGCGTACAAAAAAATACATCAAATAAATTAAAAAGAATAATTATCATAAAATCTTGGGTTGTTACACCCCCCCCCACCTTACTATGACCACCTTGACCCTGACCCCCCTTCTGGTGACCTCCATGACCCCTACCTGCCCTACTGGCTACCACCGTGGCCCCGACCCCCCTGCTGGTAGCCATCGTGACCCAAAACTCCCCTGTTAGAGACCACCGTGACCCTAACCCCCCATCATGACTACAAAATAGGGTTTCATCAGTGTTAAAAAAGACAATTATCAATGCTAAAAAAGCACTGATAATTGAGGCGCTATTAAAAGGATGTCCCTTTTACCAGTAATAAAAACAGTGCTGATAACAACTCCTTTTATCAGCGTTAAAAAATCGATGATAAAAGTTAAAAAAAATAAAAAATATTTTTTCAAATCTGAGGGTTTTAACAGCGGTTGACACCCCTTTCAACATCATTGTGATGCCCCCTGACCCACATGCCCCAGCCAACCCCCCCCCCCCCCCCCCCCCCCGCACGCCCAAGCCACCACCCCACCCTTTAACAGCACTAGTCCCCATTTTACCTACGTGTGCGCCCTTACCTCTCCTGGATTCTAACTCGATATATATCTATTTATTTATATTTATATATATATATAGTAATATTTATTTTTATATTAATGTATATATTAAAATATATTTATATTAATATATATATATAGTTATATTAATATATTTATTTATTTATTTAGTTATATTTAGTTATATTTTTTATCCATATATTTATTTGTATATTAATATTTATTTATAATATCAGTTTTAAATACATTTATAAAATATGTTTTTTGTGTGTGTATAAATAAATAAATACAAATATAAAACACACACACACACACATACACACACATATATTATATATGTATCTATAAGTATAATTATACATATTTATATATATTTACATATATTTTATATTAATATGTATATACATATGTTAGAATTTATAGATAATATATTTTAGTTTGTTAATACAAACACACATACACACATTATATAGGTATATAAAAATTCATATATTTGTATTTATAATAAAATGATACTAGTTTTTATTTATATAAGGCTTATATATTGGGAAATATATTTTATATGTGAATATGTTTAATTATTTATTTATAAAATTAAATTTTTATGTGTGAATATATTTGCAAGATTTTTCTTCTTCTGTTTCTTCAGGTGGTTACACTAATTTTATAAGGACCCAACCTTAAACATTACATAATATTGAATTAAATTAATAATTCACACTAAGGATCTTTTCAGGTTTAGCGTTTTAGAGAATTAGGAAATAACTATTACATCTCAAAAGAATTACAAAGTAGACACTTCTACACAGTTTCCATTTTTTTCATAAAATAAAAACTCTTGAAAAAAAAGAGTCATGTCTAGTTCCATGTTTTAGACAGCATGACATTTCCTTGATCCCATCCTTGTCCCTATTCATCTTTAAGTCCTGTAAAAACATTTCAAAACATGGGATGAGAATGAAAAGCTCAGTAAGGGTTATAAAACAAAGGATGAAAACATTTGTTTATAAATACATACAAAACATGAACTCTCTTACTTAACTCTTGAAATCATAAGATTTATGAAAGACACATAGAAATCATATATTATAAAGGTAACTTGTGGCATCCATAACATACTTACAATGTAGCTATCACAGCTACATAGGGAGTTACTTTGGAATACCCATCACAGTATATTCCCTAAATATCTTAAGATAAATATTCACTTTTTCCTCCTTCAAGTTACCCAATGCATTGGAGATCTATCTTGGGCTCACCCGCCCTAGGTTTATCACAAAACCACTCGTATACATAAATAATGCCCAAGAACCATAACATGATCATAACACATAACAAATGCATAATGGAAAGATAACATTTCCACATTGCAATAAAAAATATCATTTCAAGATATTGAAATAATAAATACATTCTCAAAATCATTTTCAATACCAAAATACTTAAAAAGATTATATGGTATTTATTTTTGCTTTTAAAAACATTACGGCTTGTTAAGGAATCCAAAGATCAAATAATACTCGCGGTGGGTGAAAGGAAGTTGTCACCATTTACGTAAAAAAAATTCCTTTTTTTTTAGTAAAACGCTTCATATAAAAATATTTCCTTTGAATGAAATGAAAAGTCAAAGGTGTTTATACGGCGTATAAAAGAAAACAAAATATGCCTCAATGAAAGGAGATTGAGACGAAGTCCCTTACCTCATGTATGACTTGACTCGATCGTTATTTAATCTCTTGAATAATAAATTAAAGTTAATTTATACTTGTTTAAGATCCTTTTTCAAGTTTATAATTACCTTTATATCACTTTTTACCATGTTATAAACATTATGTAATCATTTAAGTTAATAACAATCATTTTGTCGATATTTGGTACTTGAGTCAAAAATGAACACCTTATATTTACAAGTTGTCCATGTGGTCAATAGTACATTATACGAAGAATGATATTCATGATTCAGATATCATATATATCATATATATCATGTATATACATGTATTTATAACAATACATAACATTTGGAGGTAAGAAATGAAATGCACCGTTCATGGAGATGGTAAGTCGTACGTACGCATGAATGATACTTTCATTTCTATTTATTATTTTAATGGAATTAAAACATAATGATACATAGGTATATTATAATTTTAGTATAATTTCATATATACTATCATATATAATATCATTAACTCCATTTTTTATACATCCCACATATGGCATTAACGAGTCATATCACTTTGAGGGGGAGGTAGTCTGCACTTCCTCTAATGAGATTATCGCGTTTACCCATAATAGAAACCATAAAGGTATGCTATAAATAGAAATTACAGAAGCATAAAGAAAACATAAACATAAAATATATCATATATAAATACATTTCCATCATAATGTCCTCCATGAGAGGCGGTAGGATATAATCTAACAATCATCGTTTTGTGAGGCGTTAGTTTGTCATCCACAAAAACATTATGTTTTTCACCCATTAGATGGGGGTATGTGTAAGTGTAGTTATAATAAATCTCATAAAAACATACTAGTATATTTAGGATACTGTTTTTGTTACAAAATAAATAAATAAAAAAATGTTTAGGGGTTGGAGAAGTAAAATAAAAGAAAATAATTTAAGAGAAACTGTTACATTTAATTTGGGTAACTCTTTTTGGTTTGAACCAAAGGACTTCTTGAAGTTCCTTATACCTATGTTAAGGCTTCTAAGAGGAGGATATGGATGTAGGGAGCTTAATTGGGCATATTTTAGACGATCCAAAAGGTTTGAGAGGTGTTAGGAATTTGTTAGAAGTGGTCTCCTCTCATAAGGGAGAGGAGGGGCTCTTTAGGAAACTGTGAAAACATTATATTATTATAAACATAAATTCGGTTTCAAAAGTTCCAAAAATCATTAACGTCAATGATGCGATGACTAATATTATAAATAAAATCATTCAATCAAAATTAGACATGTTTTGGATAATATTTTAATCATTATAATCTTATTTATTTAAATCATTTATTTATGTGGTAAATCCTGCATCATTATTGTGTCATAAATAATTTAATTTATTTGATGTCTAAAATTTATAAAACAAATACCATGATTTATGAAATATTTTTATCTTTCTAAATAATATTTATAGTCTAAAATATGACTTATATAACACCATATAAAAATTAATTTACTAAAAGATTTTTGTTTATGTCATTTTTGCCTTTACATTAAATTAATTAATCTAAAGTGTCATTTTCTTTCATAAGTGGTTCCTTGGGGTACCAAAATAGACCCAAAATATGCCCATGGTCATCCATTATTCATACAATAAGTTTGGGACAAGTGTTAAGGTAATTTTGAATAATTATAATATTCTTTTTACCTTGAATTACCCTATTTACCTTTAACTGCGGTAAATAAGTCAAAAGTTACTATTCACCAAAAATTATTTTCATCTTATTGGACCACATTTTACTTCTTAATAACAACCATGTATGTCATATTTTTGAAATTAAATTCCCAAAAGTGGTAAAATTTCATTTAAATGAAAAGGTCAGTTTTTTTTAACTACTACTAAGTGGTTTCACTATTCATCAAAAATTGAAGTTTTTCCAAAAAATACCAAAACATTAGCCTAAGCATTATTTGATATTCTGAATTAGAAAATGATGTCTATTTTTATAAATTCAAAACATAGAAGTGGAATTAATTAATTTAAAATTAATTCCCGTTGTTAAAACATATAGCGTGTTTTTAATAAACAATAACTATCAAAATATTGACACTTGTTTATGTCCAATTTCAAAGTGAAATTAATTCCAATGACCAACATTGGATTAAATGGTAAAAATATATTCTAATTAAACTTTAAAACCAATTAATAAGAAAATCTAGCCATATAAATAAATTACATTAAAACGCAGTTTTGAATTAAAATACAATATTTTCACTATTCATTAAAAAATGAACTTTATCGGAAAAATTCCAAAAATTTACACAATGTATATTTTGATGTCCCCATTCTAATGAAGGATTTTATTCGGTCAATTAGAATGTATTAAAGTGACCAAGACTATATTTAAAGAGGGTTCTCCATTAAAAGGCGATAAATCGTCCTTTTAATGTAAATTATGCTTAAAATTAGATTCATTCACATTTTAAGCCTCTAAATTTTTATTGGATAAATGAAAATACATTTAACAATCATGTATAATCATATTATAGTTATTTTTTTCATTACCACCAATACAACGGCTAGGAGTTAACTACTATTTAAAATAATAATATTATATTATTTGTGTGCAACGTAAGATTTCAAAGAAACTCGTTGTTGCATATCGAGTACGCTATCAAACATAGTAACCCTTTTAAAGTAAAATTAATATTTAATTCACAAATATTAATAAATATGAAAATCTTTTATTCTTCATTTACTTGTGATGTTATATCCTTCCCCACTTTTGGAAACTGTGTCCTCGTAATCTTTATTCACTTATCAAAATAAGTGGGGGTATTTATCCCTCATAGAATTTTCAGATTTCCACATTACCTATTTAACCATATGGTTTTTCCACAAAACCTTTACCTAATAAATTACCTTATTTTGAAACACTTTCTCTCTATGGTCAAGAATATGGACTGGTTGTTCCTTATAAGAGAGATTCTCTTCCAACTGAACTACCTCTGGGCTCAAAACATGAGATGGATCTGGCATATACTTTCTCAACATCGAAACATGAAAAACATTGTGTACCTGGGATAAACATGGAGGTAAATACACTCTATACACAACTGATCCAACTTTCTCCAGAATTTCATAAGGTCCAATCAACCTCGGACTCAACTTTCCCTTCTTACCAAAACGCATCACACTTTTCCATGGAGAAACTTTGAGAAAGACATGATCACCTACCTCAAAAGAAATATCCTTCCTCCGGTTATCTGCATAACTTTTCTGTCTGCTCTGAGATGTTCTCATGTGCTTCTGAATCAACTGATGTTTCTCTGCCATCTCTTCTACCAATTATGGTCTCATCAGCTTCCTTTCACCTACTTCATCCCAAAAAGCTGGAGTTCGACAATGCTTTCCATATAATGCCTCAAATGGATCCATCTGTATACTGGAATGAAAACTGTTATTATATGAAAATTCAACAAAAGAAAGATGTTGGTCCCAACTTCCCTAATAATCCAGTGAACAAGCACGTAGCATATCCTCCAAGGTCTGAATTGTTCGTTCTAACTACCCATCTGATTGAGAATGAAAAGATGTACTAAAATTTAACTCAGTACCCAATAACTTCTGAAGGCCTTTTCAAAAGTTAGAAGTAAACCTGGGATCACAATCAGATACAATGGAGAGGGTAACTCCATGCAACCTGACTATCTCTTTAACATAAAATTGAGAAAGTTAATCTAGAGAAAAAGTATCTCAAATAGGATGTAAATGAGTAGATTTAGTCAATCTATCAACTATAACCCAGATTGAATTATTACCTTGAGATGTCTTTGGTAATCCCACAACAAAGTCCATGGATATATTTTCCCATTTCCACTATGGCACAAGTAAAGGCTGAAGCATCCCTTTCGGTAACTGCCACTCTTCTTTAACCTATTGACAAGTCAAACACTTTACAGTAAAATTAGCAATATCTCTTTTCATTCCATCCCACCAGTAATACTCTCGAAGATCTCTATACATCTTAGTACTACCAGGATGAACTGTAAACAGAGACCTATGAGCTTCACATAACAACTCATTCTTCAACTGTGTATCACAAGGAACCCATAATCTCTTCTCAAACCTCAAAACACAATAATTATCAATTCTAAAATCAAGTAACTTACCCTTCTAAACCAACTCTACCTTTTTTTGTAACTCACTTTCTTTTTTCTGCGCTTGCCTTATTTTGTCTGATAGAGATGATTTCACTGACACCTGAAACAAAACAGAAGAATTTCCTGCACCAAAAAATTCTATGCCAAAGTTCATAAAATCAAAAACCAAAGGATCTCATTCCAAATGCAACATGGTTAATGAATCATTACTTTTTCGACTCAAATCATCAGCCACATTATTTGCTTTTCCCGAATGGTAATGTATCGTGAAATCATAATCCTTGATTAAGTCCAACCATCTCCTCTGTCTCATGTTCAATTCTTTTTGAGTGAATATATAATTTAATCTTTTGTGGTCAGTATATATTTCACATTTTACTCCATACAAATAATACCTCTAAATTTTTAAAGCAAAAACAACAACAACTAATTCCAAATCATGTGTAGGGTGATTTAACTCATGTGGTTTCAACTGACGTGAAGCATAAGCAATTACCTAATCATTCTGCATAAGGACACATCCATGTCCTTTCAATTAAGCATCACTGTAGATAACAAACTCACCATTTCTGGATGGCAGTTCCAAAACTGGAGCATTCACCAATCTTCTTTTCAATTCCTGAAAACAATCATCACATTCTTTTTTCCAAATAAACTTAACCCCTTTTCGAGTTAACTTAGTCATTGGACTAGATAACTGTGAAAAATTTTCAACAAACCTCGAGTAATAACTTACCAAACCAAGAAAACTATAGATCTCAGTTATATTTTCCAGTCTTGTCCATTCTTCAACAACTTTTGTTTTAGCAGGATCAACAGTTATGACATTTTTTGAAACAATGTGACCATGGAAAGAAATTTGTTGTAACCAAAACTCACACTTTCTGAATTTCCCATAAATTTTCTTTTCTTTTAAGGTTTGTAAGAAAACCCTTAAATACTTTCATGTTCCTATTTACTTTTAGAATAAACCAAAATATCATCAATGAACACAACCACAAACTTATCCAAGAACTCATGGAAAATTATTTTCATAAGATCCATGAATACAGCAGGTGCATTGGTTAATCCAAAAGGCATAACTACAAATTCATAATGGTCATATCTAGTACAAAACATGGTCTTCGGAATGTCTTCTTCCTTTAATTTCAACTGATGGTACCCCGATATCAAGTCAATCTTTGAAAAATACTGATCTCCCTAGATCTGATCAAACAAATCATTGATATAAGGCAAAGGGTACTTGTTATTAAAATTGATGTTATTCAATGCTCTATAATCAATGCAATGTCTCATTGAACCATCTTTCCTATTAACAAAAAATACAGGAGCTCTCCATGGTGATGTGCTAGGATGAATTAAACTTTTATCTAATAACTCCTGCAATTGATTCTTTAACTCTAAAAGTTCAATTTGAGCCATTTGATAAGGGGGTTTTGAAATTTTTTTAGTATCATGAACTAAGTCAACAGTATATTAAACTTCCCGATTAGGTATAATACCAGGCAACTCATCAAGAAAAAAATCAAGGTACTCATTAACCACTGGCATATCATTAATCTCAACACATTATTTATTTTCAGTAATATGTGCAAGGTAACATTCATTTCCATATTTTATTAGTTTCTCAGCTTCTTAATATGTTATCAAAAGAAAGGGTTCATTCTTGTACACAAACTGTAAATCTTTCTAAAATGAAACCTCTTTAGCTCTGTAGTCAATATTAGCATGATAAACAGACAACCAAACCATTACCAAAATAAAAGCAAACTCTACTAGAGGCAAAACAATAAGGTTTGCATGTAGATTCTTCCCTCACACAAGAACAGGAAGGTTCTTATGATTTATTTTTATCTCAACATTTCCTCGATGTGTTTTACCATAAGTTTTGTATTCATATCTTGAGATGAAATTCCCAATTTACTAGAAAAATTCTTAGAAATGAAATAGTGTGTAGACCTGGAATCAAACAACACAATGGCATAATCTGAACAAACAAACAGTGTACCTGATACAAATTCATTTGATGGCCCAACATCTACTGAAGTAGTTGCAAAGGATTTCACCACCCCTTTCTACTTGTAGTCTGGATGCTTTATATCAGTTGATTTCTTCCCAAGACACTCATTTTCATAATGACCTATTTCATTACACTTAAAACATCTTACCGATTGCTTTTCATTGCCTGCTTGATCATCTTCCTTAAAGTTATGTGCAATATGACCTGACTTACCACACCGGAAGCACTTTCCAGATTTTGAAAAACAATCTCCTTGATATTTTTTACCACACTTATCACAAGTTGGATATTTAATTTTCTTACCTCCAGGATTATTTGATGAATTCTTTCCCTTTTCCTGCCAACTAGACCTCTTATTCTGTTGTTTTTCAAAGAACACCTGATCATCGGAAAACTCCATTTCTGCATTCTCTGCACATCGAACAAGATTTTAGTAACTGTTGAACTCACGAGAATCTAAATCCCTTCAATACTTTTGATTTAATTTTGAGTAAAAATGGTTGATTTTACTATCAAGATCCCTTATGAAATTTGGAGCATACCTTGCGAGTTGAGTAAATTTTTCTTCATAAGCAACCACTGAGTCATCCTCCTGCCTCAATTCCAGGAACGGTTTTTCCATCCTAAGACGAACCACCTTGGGAAAATATTTCTCAAGAAACATGCCTTTGAATTCATCCCAATAGAGAGCATCAATCTCCTAACTATCCTTGATATTTTTCAACATCGACCACCATTGATCAGCTTCACCTTCAAAACTGTAAATAGCAAGACTAACCTTTTGATGTTCTGAACAACCCATGACATTGAAAATTTTCTCCAGTGATTTAATCCACCACTTAGCTAGAACAGGGTCAGATGATCCTCTGAATGATGGGGTATGTTGCCTCATGAAATGCTCCACTACTGACATGTTCCTCTGTGGTTGATCTGGATGATCTCGTACATGGATACTACCACCATTTATAGTCTGATTCAATTATGTCATCACTACAAAAAAACTGTTCAGTTCCAATTCTGACCATCTCAGGTTGTTGATTTGGAAGGTTGTCTTCCTCCTAATGTCGTCCCAACATAGCTATCATGTTTCCTCTATGGAAAACAATTCTGAACATAGAAATATCTTAGGCGAAGCAATATGGTAATCTGGAAATGATATATGATTACAATATTGACATAAATTACTTTATGGATATTAATTAACAATACCCAAACTCCTAATGTTATCTAAACTGGCCTCTGATACCAACTATAAGGACCCATCCATAACCATTACATAATATTGAATTAAATGAATAATTCAAATTGAGGATATTTTCAGGTTCATTGTTTTAGATAATTAGGACATAACTATTACATCTCAAAATAATTAGAAAGTAGAAACTTCTACACAGTTTCCTTTTTTTGATAAAATAAAAACTCTTGAAAAAAAGATTCATGTCTAGTTCCATATTTTAGACAGCATGACTTTTCCTTGATCTCATCCTCGACCTTATTCATCTTTAAGTCCTGTGAAAACATTTCAAAACTTTGGATGAACATAAAAAGCTCAGTAAGGGTTATAAAACAAAATATGAAAACATTTGTTTATAAATACATACAAAACATGAACACTCTTACTTACCTCATGAAATCATAAGATTTATGAAAGACACATAAAAATCATATATCATAAAGGTAACTTGTGGCATCCATAACATACTTACAATGTAGTTATCACAGCTACGTAGGGAATTACTTTGGAATATGCATCACAGTATATTTCCTAAATCTCTTAGGAGAAACATTCATGTTTACCTCTGTCACGTTACTCAATGCATTGGAGAGCTATCTCGGGATCACCCAACCTAGGTTTATCACGGAACCACCTATATACATAAATAATTCCCAAGAACCATAACATGATCATAACACATAACATAAGCATAAAAGAAAGATACATTTCCACATTGCAATAAAAAAATATCATTTCATGATATTGAACTAATAAATCCATTATCAAAATCATTTTCAATACCAAAAATACATAAAAATAGTATATGGTATTTATTTTTCCTTTTAAAAATATTACGGCTTGTTAAGGAAGCCAAAGATCAAATAATACTCGTGGCAGCGGAATGGAAGTAGTCCCCATTTACGTAAAAAAAATATTCCTTTGTGTCATTTAATAAAACACTTCGTATAAAAAGATTCCCTTTTAATTAAATGAAAATTTAAAGGTGTTTATATAGTGTATAAAAGAAAACAAAATATCCCTCAATGAAAGGAGATTGAGACGAAGTCCCTTACCTCATGTCCGACTTGACTCGATCATTCTTTAATCTACTAAATAATAAACTAAAGTTAATTTCTACTTTCTTAAGATCCTTTTTCAAGTTTATAATTCTTTTTATATCACTTATTACCATGTTATAGACATTATGTAATCATTTAAGTTTATAACATTCATTTTGTCGATATTTGGTACTTGAGTCCAAAATGAACACCTTATATTTACAAGTTGTCCATGTGGTCAATAGTATATTATATCCATAATTATATTCATGATTTAGATATCATATATATCATATATATCCAGTATATACATGTATTTATAATAGTATATAACATTTTGAGGTAAGAAATGAAATGCACCGTTCATGGAGACGGTAAGCCGTACGTACACATGAACACTACTTTCATTTCTATTTCTTATTTTAATGGAATTAAAACATAATGATACATATGTATATTATAATTCTAGTATAATTTCATATATAATATAATGTATAATATCATTAACTCCAACCTTTATATGTCTCACATATGGCATTAACGAGTCATATCACTTTGAGGGGGCGGTAGTCCGCACTTCCTCAAATGAGATTACCGCGTTTACCCAAAATGGAAACCATAACGTCATGATACAAATGGAAATTATAGAAGACTAAAGAAAACATAAACATAATATACATCATATATAAATATATTTCCATCATAATGGCCACCATGATAGAAGGTAGGAGGTAATCAAACAATCATTGTTTCGTGAGGCGTTAGTTTTCTATCCACAGAAACATTATGTTCTTCAGCCATTAGATAGAGGTGTGTGTAATTGTTGTTCGAATACTTCTCATAAAAAACATCCAATTATATTTAGGATACTGGTTTTGTTACAAAATAAATAAATAAATAAAAATATTGGGGGTTGGAGAAGTAAAATAAAAGAAAACAATTTAAGAGAAATCATTACCTTTAATTTGGGTAAATCCATTTGGTTTGAACCAAAGGACTTCTTGAAGTGCCTTCTACCTAAGTTAAGGATTATAAGAGAAGTATAGGGATGTTTGGAGATTAATTGGGCAGATTTTGGATGAGAAAAAAGTTTTTAGATGTGTTAGTAATTGGTTAAAAGTGGTCTCCTTTTATAAGGGAGAGGAGGGGCTCTTTAGGAAAGTGTGAAAACATTATTTTATTATAAACATAAATTCGGTTTCAAAAGGACCAAAAATCATTAACGTCGAAGATAAGATGACTCATATTCAAAATAAAATCATCCAATCAGAATTGGAAATGTTTTGGATAATATTTTAATCATTAAAATATAATTTATTTAAATCATTTATTAATGATGTAAATATTGCATCATTATTGTGTCATAAATAATTTAATTTATATGATGTCTAAAAATTATAAAAAAAATACCATCATGTAGGAAATGTTTTTATATTCATAAATAATATTTATAGTCGAAAATATGACTTATATAACACCATATAAAAATTAATTTACTAAAAGATTTTTGTTTTTGTCATTTTTGCCTTTACATTAAATTAATTAATCTAAAGTGTCATTTTCTTTCATAAGTGGCTCCATGGGGTCCCAAAATAGACCCAAATATGCCCATGGTCGGACATTACTCATCCAATAAGGTTAGGACAAATGTTAAGGTAATTTTGAATTATTATAATATTCTTTTTACCTTGAATTACCCTATTTACCTTTAACTGCGGTAAATAAAAGTCAAAAATTACTATTCACCAAAAAAAATTCATCTTATTGAATCACATTTTACTTCTTGATAACAACCATGTATGTATGATTTTTGAAATTCAATACACAGGTAAAATTTCATTTAAATGAAAAAGTCAGTTTTTTTTAACTACTACTAAGTGGTTTCACTATTCATCAAAAAATTGATGTTTTTCAGAAAAATACAAAAAAAATAGCCTAAGATTTATTTGATATTCCGAATTAAAAAATGATGTCTATTTTCACAAATTGAAAAAATAGAAGTGGCATTAATTAAATTAAAATTAATTCCCGTTGTTAAAACAAATAGCGTGTTTTTAATAAACAATAACTATCAAAAGATTGACACTTGTTTATGTCCAATTGCAAAGTGAAATTAATTATAATGAACAACATTGTATTCAATGGTAAAAATATATTCTAATTACACTTTAAAACCAATTAATAATATAATATAACTATATAAATAAATTATATTAAAACGCAGTTTTGAATTAAAATACAATATTTTCACAATTCATTAAAAAAATGAACTTTTTCGGAAAAATTACAAAAAATTACACAAAGTAAATTTTGATGTCCCCATTCTAAATAAGGATTTAATTTTTTCAATTATATTGTATTAAAGTGACCAAAACTATATTTAAAGAGGGTTCTCCATTAAAAGGTGATAAATCAGCCTTTTAATGTAAATTATGCTTAAAAATAGATTCATTCACATTTTAAGCCTCTAACATTTTATTGGATAAATAAAAATATATTTAACAATCATGTATAATCATATTGTAGTTAATTTTGTTCATTCCCACCAATCCAACGGCTAGGAGTTAACTACTATTTAAAATAATAATATTATATTATTTGTGTGCAACGTAAGATTTCAAAGAAACTCGTTGTTGCGTATTGGGTACGCTATAGAACATAGCAACCCTTTTAAAGTAAAATTAATATTTAATTCAAAAATATTAATAAATATGAAAATCTATTATTCTTCATTTACCTAGGATGTTACAGATTTATACTCTCATTATTTTTCATCGACTTCCATCTTCTTGTATGAAATATTATGTATTCTTATTTATCAGACTATCCTCCCTAGTAAATCATGGAATCAATAAGGCATGCATGTATATTTGTATAATCAAGACCATGTTTATTGACAACTTTATTCACCTCATAGAGTGATGTAGGGATCTTAGCTTCACTAAATGCATCATGAAGAAACTCTAAAATCATGGACATTTATTTGTTAGTAATTCTATAGACACACTTGATATAATATAACTTAAGTAGAAAAGAAAACATCAAATACTTGGAACACCCTTCATATAGTTCTTGTTGATTGTCTTTGACTAAGTCATAAAACTCATTTTTTGGTCACTGAAGTTCTGAGAAAGATTACCCTACTTAAGATCAACTGAATGTTATGTTGATTCATTAAAATCTTTAAAATTGTATTCTAAAAAACCAAATGCGAAATTTAAAACATTTTGAACTAAATTATCCTCTATCGGGTCACTTTGTTTTTTATTGAGATTATTTTAATTATTTTTAATTTCCAAAACATTTGATTCACCATGAAAAATCTAACATACATATTGAGAAGGAAAATATTTCAATATCAAATGCTCATATATTCATTTCTATCCAACCATCAATTGAATTTATAATCAAGACTCGTACATTTTATTCTACCATCCACTGGTCGGTTTTCAATTTCATAATCTTAAAATTTTTCGAAACCCTTGGCATATTGAGATGTGTTTTGAGGTAAATTAATTCAACTTTTATCCATAGGTATTGGATTGTATTCTCCCTATGTATTCAGATATAAAGATATAAGTTTAAGAAAATAGGTACAATCAAAATTATATATCACCCAACTTCATCATTAACTCTCCCATAACAACTATAATGGAAAATGATATAAGCAAATAGAAACAAATCATCACAATTATTCAGATCTCAAACACTCTAAAATCTAAACCAACTATGATTGTACATGTTTTGATTTTGGTCATTCATTACAGTACGAGTCAAAAAATTATATATGTGACGTTTTCCAAAAAAAGATATATATGTGACATGTTCTGGAAAAGGTAGTCAAAATTGTGATACCACTCATAAAAACTAGTTAGAAAGGGGTAAAATATTACACTGACTGAATTGGGGTTTCTACAAGAACATAGATATGTGCTACTCAATAGTGTTATTCTAGATCCATTTATTGAATAATTGTGACTATGAACAAAGAGATGGATAAGGGTCCAAGCTTGAAATGAGCTGGAATTAACAAAATATGCTAATAAAGAGATTTTCAAATAGTTCACTCATCATGTATGTATATACTCATATTCATGTTATTGATGTGTATTTAGTTTGTCTATGTTAAAAGTAACACCTTATTTCTTTTTTACTAATGTTGATAATAGATCTAAAATATCAAATTATTTGAAGTTTTTAGCTTGAGGTCCTCTAAGGTATGCTACGAGATTCAATGCCTGAAATATTCATGACTTTAGGTTTCCTACAATTTATCATGAATAAGACTTGAAAACTCAAAATAGTAGTATATTTACACATGTAGTGGTGGGATACTATGGGAAGTTGAATGATATAATTGAATTAAATTATCATGGCCAGTTTTTAGTTATCTTATTCAAATGCAAGTGGTTCAACATTGATAGGAGTATAGTGAATGATTCATTACATTTTACTTCTGTCAACTTCTCTCACTTGATCCATACTAGTGAGCGTGCAGAGCATGATCCATTTATCTTGGCTTCTCAAGCGAAGAGGGTTTATTATGTGGATGATTAAATACATGAAGTTTTGAGTGTTGTTGTACACTTAAATCCGAGAGACTTATATGATATGGGCGATGAAAATCAATTGGAGCTTTGGGATAATGAAACTCATCAACCAAAAAACATTGAACAATTTTTTCCTGATAATATCAAAACTATAGAACTTGTAAGAGAGGGTTAAAATAAAGGACTCGTCCTAATGGAGGTTGATAAAAATGAAGTTAATAAAGATGAAAATAATTGTATGTATGAATTGGTAGTGAAAATATATTAAAATTTCTAATTGATAAGTGTTTCGTACATATATACATTGTTCAAGTTTTTCATTTTTTTTTGCAAAAAAATTAGTTTTGCATTATCTAAACATTTAATATACCTTAACCATTTAATTGTCGGAATGCTGAGAACAAAAAAAATTCAGGATCCTAGTAGATCAACATCTCAGAGCACACCATAACTACCGTCATCTACTATGTATCCTAATGATTTTGTTGTACCCAAGACTACTAGAAATCTATCCATTTCCCCAAATGTCATCGGTAGCCCACCACCTGATTCACCTCTTTTGATGGTGCAGTTTTTCACCCCTCTATCTATGGGATATTGGTGAGTTACCGTTACTGGTATGTATGTCATTTTTAAAAAACATATATATATATATATATATTATTTGTTTAACAAAATTTTCTAGGTGATAAATACAGCCATAGAGGGGATACAAATATGAACACGGTAGATGTATGGGACCTGAAGAACTTCAATATTATCATTCCATTTGAAGAGTTTGGAGTGGCCATAAATGTATTTTTAGCATTTCAAAGCACTAAAACGTGCATTGAATGGTCAAAACTATATAAAGTGGCCTCAGATTGATGTGGAATCCTGGTAAAATCACTACTGAGTTATTTTTTATGTGTATTCATAGAAAACACATCAATTCGATATGTGGTGTGGTCGGAATGACTCGGTAAACAATTATTAAAGGTACAAAAGCCTTTAAAAACAAATGCCATGGGGGTAAAAACTAAGAAAATGATATTGTATTACCCTAAATTTATAGGATAATGATTGCAGATTGAATTTTGAAATATAAGAACTAACGCACATCATTCTGACTTACGGTTTTCCCGAGATGGTTGTAAATGCATTTTTAGTGTTTTAAAACACTAAAACATGCATATAATGGTCAAAAGCATAGTAATCAACCTCATATTGATGTGAAATTATAGTAAAACTACATCTAGGTTATTTTTGACATGTATGATCAAACAACAAATCAATCTGATGTGTAGTGTGGTCGGAATGACTCGGTAAACACTTCTTAAATGTACAAAAGCCTTTAAAACCCTGTGTCGGGGGGGGAACCAAGAAAATGATGTCATATTTCCTTGAAATCAAAGTAAAAATATTTTAAATTGAATTTTTTAATTTAGGAACCGAAGACACGTCATTCTGAATTACAGTTTTCTCAGGATGGCTGTAAATGCATTTTTAGTGTTTTAAAACACTAAAACGCATGTGGGATGGTCAAAACCATAGAAAACAAACCCATATTGATGTGAAATCATGGTAAAACAACCAATAAGTTATTTTAGACATATACATGTAGATAACACGTCAATCTGACATGCGGTATAGTCCAAATGACATAGTAAACAATATTTAATGGTTTAAAAGTCTTTAAAACATGTTTCGGGGGGTGTCAAAACAAAGAAAAAGATATCATATTTCCCTAAAATTATAGTAAAATGATTATAGATTGAATTTTGAAATGTAAGAACTGAGGGAATGTCATTCTGACTTATAGTTTTCCTGGGATAGCTGTAAACACATTTTTTGTATTTTATAACACTAAAAGATGTCTGAAATGGTCAAAATCATAGAAAACAACTTCATATTTCCATTGAATCATGGGGAAAACACCAATGAGTTATTATTGATATGTATGTATAGACAACATATCAATATGACAAGCAGTGTGGTCAGAATGACTTGTTAAGCACTATTTAAAGTTTCAAAAGCCTTTAAAAATATGAGTTCGGGGGTCAAAACTAGGAAAAAATGTCCAATTTCACTAAAAGTAGATAAAAATTTTCATAGATTGAATTTTGAAATGTAGGAACCGATGACACAAAATTTTGAACTACATTTTTTCCAGGATGGTTGTAAAAGCATTTTTAGTGTTTTGAAACACTAAAATGTATGTGGAACTGTCAAAACCACAGAAAATGGCCTCAGATTGACATGAAATTCTGAAAAATCCACCACTGAGTTATTTTTTAGTTATAGTAAATGTTTTGATATCAATGTCTTTAAATTTTGTTTATTAAGTAAATTTTAAACACACCACACGTCGATTTAAAAATTAATTTGAATATTTACTTATCCATTTTTAGTTTCAAGTGCTGAATCATATCTTAAATAGGTAATTTTATATTTTAAAAGTGTTTTTCATTATATATTATTTTTTTATGTTAAAAATTCTTCTATTTGATTAAATAAATAACAAATTTTATATGAAACATTCTGAATATATTGTGTGTCGTTTCTCTTTGGAATTTCTTTTCTTAAATTTTATGGTTTTAATTATAGGGGGGAAATGATGGTAGTAGGAAGGAGGTCAACCATTCTGATCCACAACATTTTTCAGAAGATAGTCGCGATGTCTCTTAGTTTTTTGTGGTATGTTAAAATTTTATCAATTATTAGACTGTAATTCTGATTTATGATCTTATGTTTTAATTTCTATTTTCTTTTTTTTACAGTTAAAGATATAAAGTTGTTGTTTTTAGTTTATGAGATGATGTGGAGGAAGAAAGAAGAAATTGAGGTTGTGATGTTGATGTATATTGGGTATGGGTTGTTGTTAGATGTATTATATATATATATATTGATGAATGAGGTATTAGTTGACCAGTGTATGGGTTGACTGAGACTGAGGTTATGAGGACTGTGGATGTTTGTATATGTCTTTGGATGTATGATGTATGTATGATGGGTTTATCATACATTAATGTTTTAGTTTAATTAATGTCCGTTTTTTTATATTTATAGGTTTTTATTAAAAATTTTACAAAAAAATGATTTAGTGGTGGTTTTTAGTGTAGGTTTCGGGCGCAGCGGAAGCACGTTGGGGGGGGGGGGGGTTTGCCCAACTTTAATTTTAACGTTAAGCAATGTTCAATATGAGATCCATCATGATTTAAAACGCCGAATCATCGGAATAGAACAAAGAATAAAAAACATAAGAGGGAATTCTAGAACCATAGAGATAGGATCATCATATGTTGGTTTTAATTAATTTAATTAATTCACAAGAATTACCTTGGTGGAATTCTTTCTTTGTTGATGTCTCCGTACACGATCATGTGATCCGTCATTCTGTCGTAGAATCCAAGTGTAGAATTCCCCTAGCGGTGATGCAAATGTGTGCCACGTATCTCTGGACGTCACTGAAGGGATCTCCAGGTGCTAGCACGGAAGAACATTCTCTTGTGATGTCCGCCTTCGATCGCCTTGGTCTCTCAGTCTTGAGGGAATTCTTGGAGGAAGGAGTTATTTTGGTCTTGAAATAATTCTCTAGAATTGTTGTGCACAACGATCAGGAGGAAAAGTGTTGGGGTTGCGAGGATATTTATAATTGGGTTTGAGGTTATAGAGTTATGACAATAAAAAACCACATTACGCATTTTATTTATTTCATTAACTCTTATTAAAACCCCCATGTAGAATTATTAATTCCTTGACATGCTCCCATGCTGATTATAATTAATATCATTTAATAAAAACATATTATATCCTCAAAATCCCACTTGGAAAAACTACACACCATGTAATCATTAATACACGACGTGTACTTGTTTTCTATAAAACTACATGGCGTGTATATTAAATATACACGGTGTGTACTTTTATTTTCCACTTTTCTTTATCTCCTCCTCCACATTTATTAGACCTTAAGTAATGGATATTTATTTCTTAAATAAATGTAACTGCATTACTCACTAATAAATATATTATTTCACCCACAATATATTCTCTCGAATAACTAGTGTTGAAATAAATGCGATCAGACATCCTTAAATAATTATTAAACCACAGTCGGGAATAATCTTTATTTAACTTGTTAAATTAATATTTAACTGAGATACATGTATACACTTAGTGTGTGACCCTCTAGGCCTCTTTCTCTGTGGCATTAGGTGGAGCCCACCTAAAGTCCAAGGTTAGCGTCTAGCAACACACCAAGGCACCCATAGAGAAAGAAGTTAATGTCGCAATGACGTGTCACCTCATACGAATTCTTACAGTGTAATATAATCCCTTTGTCATGATATTTCAAATCAAGCAGGTTGCATGCTAGTGTCATCAACCCATGTGCGAGATTATTCTTTCTTTGAATTTCTGGAATTTAACTTTTCCATTCCTTACCATGGACATGGATTTTACTTAGGATATGTCAATTAAATCAAAGGGCCTGAGATATCTACTTCTGTTATGGAACAGATGGGACAAATCCTTTCTCGCATTATCTATTAATGCGGTATTACTCGTGATGCACCCAACGTATCCTACCTCACTGCGAACAGTGTGTCGTCACAGTTTTCATCAATACATCTAAGTTCATGAGTTGCAATACCCATTAATAATAATCTTAAAGTCTAAGGAACAATACACACGTCTGCAGATAGGAACATCCAATGACACTATGAAATGTGGATTTCCTACTAGCGGGCCTCGTTCTCATAATATCCTCTTGGATATTACGAAGGGTGCACACCATGAGAAGGTGCCTCAAAGTTTTATGAGTCCTCACACCTAATGGCATATATTATTTGTGTCCCTCAAATAAAATCATCCGGCCATAGAACATATATTCAAGAATAGTGTTATGGAACTTCCGGGTTCTCATCATAGTAGGGATCTGCTATGACCCTTTAATGCAACACCTATCCCTAGGACATTATCACATGCATTGTCACGTAGAAGAAAAATCAAGATGTGATAAGGCTTTTATTAATGAATAAAGTACAAAGTAGTTGGTTAGGCCACCAACTTCAATAGACTCTCACTTGGACTAGAGCCAACTACTAACAACCTTTAACCCGCTAGCTCTCACATGATATTCATACTTCTGCTGAGATAGGCCTTTAGTCATGGGGTCTGCCACGTTCACTTCCGGGGACACTCTGCTCACTACAAATTCAACCCTCTGATAGAAATTCTTCAAGAGGTGATAATTCCATAGTATGTGCTTTGTCCGTTGATGTGACCTTAGTTCTTTTGCAAGAGTCACCGCTACAGTATTATCACAATAAAATGTAATAAGATCTTTACTGCTAGTCACCACATCAAGCTCCTAGACAAAGTTCCAAATCCAGATGGCTTCCTTGGCTGCATCAGAATCCACTATCTATTTGGAATCCGATGTAGAATTGGCAACAACTGGCTGCTTTGAACTATTCCAGCTCACAGCTCCTCCATTGAGACATAAAACATATCCACATTGCAACTTCAAATCATTCTGATCTGTTTGAAAATCAGCATCAGCATACCCTCTGATGACAAGATCCTCGTCTCCTCCATACACCAGGAACATATCCTTAGTTCTTCTCAGATACTTAAGGATACTCTTAACAGTAGTCCAATACTGTTCTCCTGGATCTTCTTGATATCTACCTACCATACTCAGTGCATAGGCAACATCAAGCCTGGTACATAACATGGCATAAATGATGGATCCTATAGCTGAAGCGTATGGGATCTTACTCATTCTATCTTTATCTTGATGTGTCTGAGGACACATTTTCTTAGAAAGATGTTGGCCATGTGATAGGGGAACCAATCCCCTCTTGGATTGTTCCATACTAAATCTCTTTAGTATCTGGTCAATATATGCACTCTGAATTAGTCCAAGCAGCCTCTTGGATCTATCACGAATGATCTTGATCCCTAGAATGTAGGCTACTTCACCCAAGTACTTCATAGAGAAACACTTGTTCAACCAGTCCATAACTAACTGTAAGACTGGTACATCATTTCCAATAAGAAATATGTCATCAACATATACTACTAGGATAACAATCGGATTCCCATTAAACCGTTTATAAACACATGGCTCACATTCATTTTTAATGAACCCAAATACATTTATGGATTCATAAAATCGAATGTTCCATGACCTGGATGCTTGATTTAATCCATAAATGGATTTTTTTTCAACTTGAAAACCCGTTTGGCTTCACTTGGTGTCACAAACCCTTTTGGTTGTGTCATATAGACATCTTCATGGAGGTTCCCATTAAGGAATGTTGTTTTGACATCCATCTGCCAAATCTCATAGACATTGTAAGTTGTTATGGCAAGTATGATTCTTATGGATTTAAACATAGAAACTAGCGAGAAGGTTTCATCATAGTCAATTCCTTGACGTTGTATGAACCCTTTAGCCACTAGACTTTCTTTATAGGTGTTAACTTGACCTTCCATGTCTTGTTTTATCTTGAATACCCATTTGTATCCAACAGTCTTTACATCAACTAGCTCATCGACCAGAACCCAGACTTGGTTCTGATACATGGAATCCATATCAGAATTCATAGCTTCTAGCCATCTTGCAGCTTCTGAGCTTTCTATTGCTTCCCTATAGGATAGAGTTTCATCATTGTCCAACAATAATGATTCACCATCCTCAGTGACTAGGAAACCAAATCTCTCTGGTTCCCTTACCTCTCTTGGGCTCCTACGCAGTACCTATGTTTCTGGAACCTCTTCCACAGGAACCTGTGGAACTTGTTCCTGTACCAACTCCTATGTATCTTGAGCATCAAATTCGTCGAAGTTAATCTTTCTCCCACTATCCTTCTTGAGGATGTAATCCCTCTCAAGAAACACAGCTTGTTTGGAAACAGTCACTTTCTTGTCTGAAGGGTTAGATAGGTAATATCCTTTCGTTTCCTTGGGATATCCTATAAAGATACACCTCGTGGCCTGGGGTGGTAGTTTGTTGCCTGAGAAGGCCTTAACAAATTCCTCACATCCCCATACATGTGTGTGAGACAAAGTGGGCTTCCTTTTATTCCATGACTCGGATGGAATTCTGTTTTCCACCTTAGTTGGTACTAGGTTTAATGTGTATGCTACAGTTTGTAATGCATATCCCCAAAAGGATAACGGAAGATCTGCATGACTCATCATTGACCTCACCATGTCCAATAAGGTGCAGTTCCTCCTTTCACTAACACTATTCCACTGTGTTGTATCAGGAGGAGTGAGCTGAGATAGAATCCCAGACTCCCGTAGAAGATTGATGAACTCTTGGTTCAGATATTATCCACCTCGATCCGATCGAAGTTTCTTTATCTTCTTACCAAGATGATTCTTTACTTCATTATTGAATTCCTTTAATTTCTCTAAGGTCTATAACTTATACCTCATTAATTATACATAGCCATATCTAATCAAATCATCAGTAAAAGTAATGAAGTAAGAGTATCCACCTCTAGCTTCTACTGGAAATGGTCCACACACATCAGTGTGTACCAATCCTGGAAGCTATGTGGCCCTTTCACCCTATCCACCAAAAGGCGGTTTGGTCGTTTTTCCTTGTAAACAATAGTGACATCTATCAAGTTGTTTTAGCTCAGTAGAGTCTAAATAGCCATCTTGGCAGAGCTTTTTCAAGCACTTCTCATTCACATGACTGAGGCTGTGATGCCATAACTGGGTGATGTATGAGTCATGTGAGTTTCTTTCATTATCGATTTCCAACACTTGGTTTTCGTAATTTAATACATACAAACCATTATTTAAATGTTTCATACCATAACATACGTTGTTCTTATAAAAGTGACCACCCTTATTTCCGAACATGAAAATAAATCCATCTATATGCAAAAAAGATACAGAAATTATGTTCTTGGTAACACTGGGCACATAATAACAGTTATGTAAAACCAAAATCATTCCAGTCGGCAATGAGAGGTGGTAATTGCCAATAACCAACGCAGATAGCCTTGAGCCATTGGTAGCTCAAAGATCCACCTCTCCTCTGGCAATCTTTCTAAATCTACTTGTTTCTTGCATTTGAATACAGATGTGAGCCCCACAAGCTGTATCTAATACCCAATGTGTAGAAATAGAATGATTACACTCGATAACGAACACACCTTTAGCGTCTCAATGCTTCTGGGTGTAGTTCCTCTCCCAGTGGCCTTGCTTGCTACATGAAAAACACACCGCCTCCCGTTCCTTGCCCTGCCTCTGGATCTTCCCCTTCTTGGAGGGATGGTGCTCAGGGGATTCAGACCGTTTATAAGTCATTGGCCCCTTTTCCTTGCCCTTCCTTTTTCTATTCACCATAAGGACTGCGTTTTTGTCATGTCCCATGTCCTTATCTACCTGGAGAATCAAGTTCAGAAGTTCCGGTGGACTCTTCTCATTGTTGCTCATGTTGTAGTTGACAATAAAGCTAGAGAAGGTCTTGGGCAGTGATGATAGGATGAGATCTGTATGCAACTCATCTGGGAATTTAATCCCTAAGATGTCCAAGCGTTCAATGTAGCCAATAAGCTTGACTACATGAGGCCCAGCTGGCACAGACTCTCCAAGATTAGTTGTAAAAAAATCTTTGGATATCTCATACCTCTCATATCTCGCCTTCTCTTGGTAGAGATCCTTAAGGTGAGACATCATGCTATACGCGTCCATGTTTTCATGTTTCTTCAAGAGCTCATTAGACATGGCCGATAGCATGAAACACTGGACATTTGTGGCATCATCCATGTGTTTCATATAGAGAGATAATTCCTCATCACTGACCTCTTTCCCAGGCACAACTAGAATAGGCTCTTCCAGCACATATAATTTCCTTTCATGGTGAAGGATGACGCGTAAACGCCTCTGCCACTCTTGGAAATTGGTGCCAGTGAGAAGGTTTTCCTTCTCGAGTATGGTTCTCAATGATATGGTTGAAGTCATTTTCTTGTCATTTATACAAATTAAGATGAGAAAAGTTTTAGTACTTTATTACAAAACTGAGACAAATAAATAAATTAGTACTTATTAGTCTCCCACTATTTTATCGAAATCCAATATCCCTAACCATTGACTTCAGAATATTCTATTGCCTGAATATTCTAGTGGAAAGGATCCATATTACCCTTTGCATTACCCCAACTAGGGTTGGTCAAGCAACTTGAAGGGTTTTAGGTAGGCATTCCAAATTCCAACTGTATTAACTCGCAGCTCCTTGATCCGCTGATTGGACTCCCCAATCTTGAAATCCTTTTATTTTGGATTTCCTCAACCTTTGCCTCTTGGTCACACAAAGTCCTGCAGTGGCAGTCAACCCTTGATGCGAACCAAGTCAAGTCAACCCAAAACCTTGAATTAGAATTCCCCAATAATTGAAAGAACCCCAACTAGGGTTGGTCAAGCACTTTGAACTATGGTTCGATTCTAACCAAGATCATGGAAGGTTATACCGACTTAATATTTCTTTTGAGGGATTTTATCCTCATACGTAAATTTCCAATTTATTATCTTTTATTACATTCTTGTTAATGTTAAGTGGGATTTACTTATGTGATTAACCATGTCAAAGATAATATTCACATATAAGCCGATTTTATTTTAGTTCCATCTTGCATGCTCGTTTAATTCATTAATTGTGTGATCATGAAAACACACCCACAATAAATAAACCATGAAACTGACAGAAATAAAATAAATGGTATGATCATGAGCTTTTCTATTGGTTAGTTTATCTAGCGGTTGATAAACTTACCCAAGACCTAGGGGAGAAACACCTTGAACCTTTCGAGTTCGTGTTTACATCTTTCCACCTGTCCACCTTTGTATCTCCTTGGATTGGTTTCACCTTGGCTCCTGACTTGAGCCGCCTCCACTAGCTTGGCAGCTCCATCCATTACATATGCATTTATCTCACACGCAGGTGAGGGGTAAAAGGTGTTTTTACATAAAAGAATCTTTGGGAACGCATGCCCTACATATTAATGAGGAAATAGCTCGCATGCCAACAAATTTAATTTAAATAAATTAATTAAAAGAAACCATTCACATTCAAAGGTCTCGGCCTAGCTCATGATCATCCATACATGCAATGATTTTTATGCATAAATAAAACTAGCATTCAATTCTTTAATCATTCTTTTTTAAGATAAATCACGCTCGAATCAATTAAATATCTTTAATTAATCAATCCTTTTATCTTAAACCCTTTTCTAAACTTCCTTGAGATTCTCATCCATCATAATTTTAATCAAATAAATTCATTTAAAATTATCCTTGTACGTAACTTATACCTTGGAGGCAACCTGGTGAATTCCCATTTATTGCGCATATGTTAAATTAAACACATATATATAAAACACCTATCACGTGTTGTGCCTCAACTTTATTCTTGTACTATGGTACACATCTCAAGGGTTTATATAATATAATAATAAATTTTAATAAATCTGCATAATTTGGGTGAGTACACGACGTGTAGTTCCGACTTACACAGCGTGTACTTTTCTTCAACGTCCATCCGAATTATAGGCCCGAGGACATGGCATGTTAATGTACTTAGGAAATTTTTATAGTACACAGCTTGTATAGTGGGACACACGCTGTGTGGTTTCTGCGTTACACGGTTTCCAGCCGGGCAAGCCGTGTACGGGGTACACGGTCTAACCCTAACCCGAAGGGACTACACGTCGTGTTCTGTTGGACCACAGAGCGTGTAATCCGGAAACCGTGTGCCACATATTTCTAGTCAACATACGGTGTCATAAATGACTTAGATAGGATCAATATAGGGCCTGATTTGGCAGACTAGTCCGATGCATGAACCAAGACTATACGACGTGTACTTCTGAATACACGCCGTGTATTCTGGTGTAGTATGGCCAGAAACGTTTGGCTCCTCCGGATGAGTTCCTCTATTTTATTTTAATCAAAATTAAAAGAAAAATTCGTTTCTGTTAGGTGAACGAGAGACAAGGGAGGAGGAACAGATCTCAAGATTCATATTTCTAGAACGATTAAACATGAATTGAAACAACTAAATTATTAAATACGTAAAACATCAACTAAAAAACTAAATAATTATAATCAACGATATGACCACTCTGATACCAATTGTAGGTTCCGGGCGCAGTAGAAGCACATTGGTGTGTTTTCCCAACTTTAATTTTAACGTTAAGCAACGTTCAATCCGAGATCTATCATGATTTCAAACGCCGAATCTTCAGAATAGAACGAAGAATGAAAAACTTAAGAGGGAATCCCAAAACCATAGAGATAGTATCATCATATGTTGGTTATAATTAATTTAATTAATTCACAAGAATTACCTTGGTGGAATTCTTTCTTCGTTGATGTCTTCGGTCACGATCCTGTGATCCGTATTTCTGTCGTAGAATCCAAGTGTAGGATTCCTCTAGCGGTGATCCACATGTGTGCCACATATGTCCGGACATCGCTGAAGGGATCTCCAGGTGCTAGCATGGAAGAAACTTCGCTTGCGAAGTCTGCCTTCGATCGCCTTGGTCTCTCGGTCTTGAGAGAGTTCATGGAGGAAGGAGTTCTTTCGGTCTTGAAAGAATTCTCTAGAATTGTTGTGCACAATGATTGGGAGGAAAAGTGTTGGGGTTATGAGGATATTTATAATTGGGTTTGAGGTTATAGAGTTATGACAATAAATAAATGTGTTACGCATTTTATTTATTTCATTAACTCTTATTGAAACCCCCATGTAAAATTATTAATTCCTTGACATGCACCCTTGCTGATTATAATTAATATCATTTAATAAAACAATATTAAATCCTCAAAATCCCTCCTGGAAAAACTACACACCGTGTAATCATTAATACACGTCATGTACTTATTTTCCATAAAACTACACGGCGTGTATATTAAATATACACGGCGTGTACTTTTATTTTCCACTTTTCTTTATCTCCTCATCCACATTTATTAGACCTTGAGTAATGGCTATTTATTTCTTAAATAAATATAACTACAATACTCACTAATAAATATATTATTTCACCCACAATATATTCTCTCGAATAACTAGTGTTGAAATAAATGCGATCAGGCATCCTTAAATAATTATTAAACCACAGTTAGGAATAATCTTTATTTAACTTGTTAAAATAATATTTAACTGAGATACATGGATACACTTAGTGTGTGACCCTTTAGGCCTCTTTCTCAGTGGCATTAGGCAGAACCTACCTAAAGTCCAAGGTTAGCGTCTAGCAACACGCCAAGGCACCCATAGAGAAATAAGTTAACGCCGCAATGATGTGTCACCTCATACGAACGCTTACCGTGTAATATAATCCATTTGTCACGATATCTCAAATCAAGCGGGCTGCATGCTAGTGTCATCAACCCATGTGCTCTATTATTCTTTCTTTGACTTTCTGGAATTGAACTTGCTCATTCCTTACCATGGTCTTGGATTTTACTTAGGCTATATCAATTCCATCAAAGGACTTGAGATATCTACTTCTGTTATAGAACAGAAGGGAAAAATCCTTTCTCGCATTATCTATTAATGTGGTATTACTCGTGACGCACCCAACGTATCATACCTCACTGCGAATAGTGTTTTGTCACAGTTTTCGTCAATACATCTAAGTGCGCGAGTTGCAATACCCATTAATAATAATCTTAAAGTATAAGGACCAATACACACGTTCGCATATAGGAACATCCAATGACACTATGAAATGTGGATTTCCTTTTGGCGGGTCTCGTTCTCATAATATTCTCCTAGATATTACCAAGGGCGCACACCATGAGAAGGTGCCTCAATGTTTTATGAGTCCTCACCCCTAATGGCCTGTATTCTTTGTGTCCCTCAAATAACATCATCCGATCATAGAACATATATTTAAGAATAGTGTTATGGCACTTCCGGGATCTCATCATAAGAGGGATCCGCTATGACCCTTTAATGAAACAGTTATCCCTAGGACATTATCACATGCATTTTCATGCAGAAGAACAATCAAGATGTGATAAGGCTTTTATTAATAAATAAAGTACAAAGTAGTTGGTTCTTTACCACCAACTCCAACATTTAGTAACTATCTCTAAGTACATTAATTAAAATATGTTTAGCGGTGGTTAAGATTATAAAGCCCCAGCCTTAAAACTTATTTAATCTTGAGTTATTACAAGATTACACATTGAGGATCTTTTCAAGTTTAGTGTTTTAGAGAATTAGATCATGAAACATGCATTACATTCCACATTTAAACAAAGTGGTTACATAAAAGATAGCATTCATTCTTCCCATCAACGGAAACATATTTAAAATAAAACATGGATTCTTTCTTGACACATCCTTGACACTATCATCACATCATGTACCCTTCCCTTGACCTGTGAAAAACATTTCAAAAAAACTTGGGATGAGCATAAAAAGCTCAGTAAGGGTTATAAAAAAACATGGAAAGGAAACATGAGTTCATATATACATAAGAATGAAATCATACTTTACCCATAAAACATAAGCACTTTAACATACCTCATCAAATCATGAATAAATCATAGAAATCATAAGACATAAAAGGTAACTTGAGTCATTCATAACATTCTTACGTAGGGAGTAACCCTCTTGGTTACGTTTGGAATACCCATCACAGTATATTCCCTAAATCTCTTCGGAGAAACCTTAACGTTTCACTCCTTCGTGTTACCCAATGCATTGGAGAGCTATATCGGGCTCACCCGCCCTTAGTCTATCACAGAACCACCCGTCATCATAATAATTCCCAAGAACCTCAACATAATAGTATCACATAAAACATGCATAAAGGAATCATAACATTTCCAACATTCAATCACAAGATATCAATACCACACATTGATATAAAAATATTATGAAAACCATTTTCAATACCAAAATAAAAGAAAATTAAAACATGGTATTTATTTTTCTTTTAAAAAGAAGGTATGGCTTGTAGAGGAAGCCGAAACTCGAATAACGGTCATGGTGGCGGAGAAGTCGTTGTCGCCGCATATGTACGACAAAAACATTCCCTTTTTTCGTTTAGTAAAACGCTTCGTATAAAAAAGATTCCTTTTGGATAAAAGTAAAAGTCAAAGGGGTTTATACACTGTATAAAAGAAGGTTGTGTATAAAACAAAATATGCCTCAATGAAAGGAGAATGAGACAAAGTCCCATACAAATACGGTATCCTTGGTTTAAGGATAAATAAATTACATAATTATGTGCGACAAACAAATACACCAAATATAAGTGGATATTAAGTGTAAAATAATCAAATTTCATTCACACATATTCAAAGGATGATATATTCAATAACTACATGTTGAACCCAAGGAAATCGAAATTGGGTTAAGAAGTTCCCTTGACAGCCTAACGACGTCACATCAAAATGAGTTGATGAGAGATAAAAAAAATTATCTCATCACTTGGACATAGAATTTACATCAATAAGGATATATGAGAACATATCCCAACATAAAAATATGTAAATTAGAAGACCCAACAAAAGAAGTCTTTTAAAAAGAGGAGGGTGAAAGGTTCCCTTACCGACATGGGTATCTTTCGAAACATACACCTCGTGAAAGAAGGACAATACATCATTGATGTAAATACTCATAAAAGAAAGTATATTACACAATGAGTAAAATAATGGGCATTACATACACCACTAAAATGAAATTATGGAAAATTTAGCATAAATCTCACGAGAATAAAAGTGAGATGAAAAATCCCTTACGAAAACTCGGCAGCCTAACGGCGCCACATAAAACTTACAAAAATGGATTAATGAGATCAAATAGGGTATCTCATCATATTAACATAAAGTTTATAGAAATAGGAATATAAAATAATATCCCCCAACATAACAAAGAGGAGCTTAAAAGAAGTGACATAAAGGGGAGTACTTAAAAAGAAAGAGAGAGGTTAGATCTCTTATGAAAATTCGACAGCCTAACGGCGCCACTCAAAACTTCCAAAATGGATTGATGAGAGAGAACAGGGTCTCTCATCATATGAACATAAAAATTACAGTAAGATTAATATAAAATAACATCCCAATCACAAGAAAGATGAGCTTATAAGGAATGACATAAAATAGTGTACTTAAAAAGAAAGAGGAGTGGGATCCCTTACCTCAAGTCCAACTTGTCTTGTTCGTTTCTTTATATTCCTGAATAATAAACTTTGGTCAATTAATAATTTCCTAATTACCTCTTTTAGAGATTATTATTCAGTTAAAATCACATATTATAATGTTATAATAATTGTTTAATAAGGTTAGTTCATATCAGACGTTTTTGCCGATGTTTGGTACATGAGTCAAAAATGAACTTGTTTGAAAAAAGATTTCCCATGTAGTTATAATTAAATAATTTCCAGAATAGTATTAATGATTAAAATATCATATATATCTAGTAAATATTCATTTTATACTATTCCATATCATTTGGAGATAAAATACTAAAATCATCGTTCATGGAGACGGTAGGCCGTACGTACGCATTAACGCTACTTTCATTGTTTTGTCATATTAATGGAATTAAAACAAAATGAGAGATATATATATATATATATATGTTATAATTTCAGAATGATATCCCTAATTTAGATTTAATATATTACATATATATCCATTATATATATGTACTTATAATATTACATAACATTTTGAGATAAGAAATGAAATGTACCGTTCAAGGAGACGGTAAGCCGTACGTACGCATGAACGGTACTTCCATTTCTATTTCATATTTAATGGAATTAAAACATAATTATACATAATACTATTTTAATTCCAGTATGGTATCATATATAATATCATTAAATATATCCTTTATACGTACCACATATGGTATTAACGAATCAAATCACTTTGAGGGGGCGGTAGTCCGCATTTCCTTAAATGAAGATATCGCGTTTACCCATAATGGAAACCATAAAGGTATGCCCAAAATGAAAAATACATAATCTTAATGAAAACATAAACATATTATATATCATATATAAATATAGTGTCATCTTAATGGACACCTTTGAATGTGTTAAAAGAATGTTGAACAATCATCGTTTCGGGAGGCAGAAATTCGCCATCCACGGAAACAATATGTTCTTTAACCATTAGATGTAGGTGTGTGTAAGTGTAGCTCGAATACTTCTTATAAAAACATCCTAGTATATTGAGGATACTGGAGGTGTTACAAAATAAAAGAATAAAATGATTTTAGGGGGTTGGAGAAGCAAAATAAAACAAAAGGACTCAAAAGGAGACATTACCTTAAAATCGGGTAACTCCCTTTGGTTTGAGATCAAAGGCTTCCTTGGGAAGACTTCTGACCAAAGTTAGGCTTCAAGGAGTAAGAGAGGTAAGTGGAGAGACAAAATGGGTAGAGTTTGGCCGAGCCAAAGGCTTTGGGAGTGTGGGTAAGGTGGTAGAGGTGGGGGCCTTTTATAAGAGGAGAGGAGGGGCACTCTTGTAAAGTTACAAAATGTTACTTTATTTTCAAAAGTGTTTCGGATTTTAAAGGTCCCAAATTGATGTATTTCTAGGATAAGGTGATAACGGTTCGAAATCCACTCATCTAATAGGTTTTGGACATGTTTAGGTCTTAGATATTACATTATCTTTCCATTTTATTTAAATCGTTAAATAATGAGGTCATCGCCGCATCATCATGATGTCATAAATAATTTAATTTATTTAATGTCTAAAAATTATAAAACAAATACTATGATGTAGGAAATCTTTTTAGATTTGAAATGACTATTTATATTCAAAACTATGACTTGTATAACCCCATGTAAAAATTGTTTTAGTAAAACATCTCAGGTTTGTGTCATTTTTACTTTAACATTAAATAAAAATCTATTTATGTCATTTCCCAACCAAAGTGGATCCATGGGGTCCCCAAGTTGACCCAGGGATTGTCTTGGTCGGCCATGACACATCCAATGAGGGTAGGACATGTGTCTAGGTCATTTCATTTTATTAAAACATTATTCTTACCATAAACTATACTAATTACCTCTAATCGCGATTAAAAACTTAATAAGTTACTATTCACCAAAAAAATTATTTTTATCCCATTGAACCACATTTTTCTTCTTAATGACAACCACGTATGTCGGATTTTTGAAATTCAAAATACAAAGATGGCAAAATTTCCTTTAAACGGAAAAATCAGTTTTTATAAGTATCACTTAGTGGTTTCACTATTCCTCAAAAATTGAAGTTTTTCAGAAAAATCCCAAAAATTCATCCTAAGCTATATTTGATATTCCAAATTCAAAAAATGAATTATATTTTACAAAATTCAAAACATATAAGTCACATTAATTAATTTAATAATTAATTACCGCTGTCAGAGCAAATAGCGTGTTTTTATGAAACAATAAGTATCAAAAGATTGACACTAGTTTAAGTCTGATTTCAAAGTGAAATTAATTCCAACGACCACTATTGGATTTAATGGTAAAAATATATTCTAATTTCACTTTAAAACCAATTCAGAAGATAATCTAATCATATAAATAAATTATATTAAAAAGAGGTTTTGAATTAAAATACAACATTTTACATTATTCATTAAAAAATGAACTTTATCGGAAAGATACCAAAAATTTACACAAAGTAAATTTTGATGTCCCAATTATTAAGAAGAATTTTATTTGGTCCAATAGAATTTATAAGAGTGAACAAAACTATATTTAATGACGGTTCGCCATCAAAAGGTGATAAGTGAACCTTTAGTTAAAACTAGGGCATATACGCCTAAAATTGAATTCTTTCCATATTTTAAGCCTTTATCTTTTATTGGATAAATGTAAAAACATTTAAAAACATATATAATCATATTTTAGTTATTTCTATCCATTCCCTCTAATACAAAGGCTATATGTTAACTACCATTTAAAATAATATTATTTTATTATTAGAGTGCAACGTAAGATTCCCAAGAAACTCGTTGTTGCGTGTTGGGTGCGCCATCGAGCAGAGTGTCCCCTTTAAAGTCATATTAATATTTTATTCAAAAATATGGATAAATATGAAAATGTCATATTCTTTATTTATTTGGCGTGTTACATCCTTCCCCCTTGTGGGAATTGCGTCCTCGCAATTGTTTTAAAATTGAGCCTAGAAATATCCTTGAAAGTCCCACATCGGAACAAGAGTCGATAAAACAATCACTTTAAAATAAAGGAAGATAAGTACAGAGGTCACCCGAGTTAAACCATACAAGGATTCCATGTAGAAAAACATGGACATGGAGGAGAAAACATAGGGTCATGTTCTGATGGAGAGTGATAGAAAACATGTTTAGGAGAAAGTTAACCACAAGAGAATCACAAACTTGTGATGGGTTAAACGGTATTTGATTCCCCAGTAGGAAAAGTTAATAGAAAACATTTTTGTTTTTAAGTTACTTTTTATTGAGGAATTTATTCATAAGGAAACATAATCACTTATCATGTTTACTTTCAACTTTTATTGGATTCCTTACACAAACTCATAATTTTTTCCAAAAGACGAGTATTTAGGGAGACTTGTTTGCATTAAGAGTACTATAATTAACTTCAAGATAATCACCTAATCCACAAAAGAGAACTATATACTTCCCATTTCTTTAGACTTTAACCAAAACCAAAACCAAAAAGGTTAGTACAAGATCAGATAATCCAGAAAAGGATAACCCTTTATAAAAAGAAAATCTATTCTTAATCTCCAAAATTTTGTCTAACAAAACCCAAAGTTCAACGAGGACCATCCGATAAACAATTTGTCCATAAAATTCTTTAAAGTAAACCAAACTAAGATTGAAACCCAAATATTTGAAGGATTTAGTCACATAGTCTTCCAAGGTACAAATTAACTTTTATCTCCAAATAACAGCAATTGCTCTTAAATTCTCATATTGAAAAGTAATTAACCTAATAACATATCCTCGATGATAGGTTAATCATTTCCATAGATAACCCAAAATAGAATTACTCTTAATTCATAAAATCATCTAACTCAAAAGAATCAGTCAAACTAACCAGGGACTTCACGTAGTCCAGTGGTAGGCGATAAATACCAGTCGCACTTTGGTTGTGGGTTCGATTCCCGCAGCTTTGTCTGACGCGACGGGTAGTCACACGATCTGCGTGTTGCCCTTTTTCCAAAAATATTTAATTCTCAAATCATTCCCCAAAAAGGGATAAAATCATCAAAAATAACCATAACATAATTTAACCTCAATTTTATCTCATGCCTTTCACTTCCATCATATCATATAATAACCCATAATTACCTCAAAAGTAAGGATCATATAAACTCTAATGGTTACCTTTATAATTATTACCTGAACTTCCACATCGATTGGTCATCTCGTATATGATGCATTACAGATCATACCAAGGTTCAAGTGGTTGATCATGACTCCTTGCTAGTTGGTTTAGAACAACCACGAGTTTCCTCATTGAATCCTCCATTTCATCCAGTCTCTTAATCAGAGAACCACCACAGTTTCCTTCAAACCTATTGTCACTTTTGTTCCTGCTAGATCCATCCATTTACTAAAACCAAAAAGTTTAGTGTGAGTATATCAACAAAACCATCATGTACTAATGAGGAAGATAAACACTAAGATATACTTACTCATTCACTTTATCTAAAACTAGGACTCTTTCTGAAATCCTATCCATTATGGTACTGTCACTTATGCTTAGAGAATACCCTAACCTCTAAAGTTATCTAAACCGACCTCTGATACCAACTATAAGGCCCCAGCCTTAAACCTTATTTAATCTTGAGTTATTACAAGATTAAACATTGATGATCTTTTTAGGTTTAGAGTTTTAGAGAATTAGATCATGAAACTTGCATTACATTCCACATTTAAACAAAGTGGTTACATAAAAGATAGTATTCATTCTTCTCATCAACGGAAACATATTTAAAATAAAACATGGATTCTTTCTTGACACATCCTTGACACTATCATCACATCATGTACCCTTCCCTTTACCTATGAAAAATATTTCAAAAAAACTTGGGATGAGCATAAAAAGCTCAGTAATGGTTATCAAAAAATATGGAAAGGAAACATGAGTTCATATATACATAAGAATGAAATCATACTTTACCCATAAAACATAGGCACATTAACATACCTCATCAAATCATGAATAAATCATAGAAATCATAAGACATAAAAGGTAACTTGAGGCATTCATAACATTCTTACGTAGGGAGTAACCCTCTTGGTTACGTTTGGAATACCCATCACAGTATATTCCCTAAATCTCTTTGGAGAAACCTTAATGTTTCACTCCTTCGCGTTACCCAATGAATTAGAGAGCTATATCGGGCTCACCCGCCCTTAGTCTATCACGGAACCACCTGTCTTCATAATAATGCCCAAGAACCTCAACATAATCGTATCACATAAAACATGCATAAAGGAAACATAACATTTCCACCTTTCAATCACAAGATATCAATACCACACATTGATATAAAAATATTATGAAAACCATTTTCAATACCAAAATAAAAGAAAATTAAAACATGGTATTTATTTTTCTTTTAAAAATAAGGTATGGCTTGTAGAGGAAGCCGAAACTCAAATAACGGTCACGGCGGCGGAGAAGTTGTTGTCGCCGCATATGTACGACAAAAACATTCCCTTTTTTCGTTTAGTAAAACGCTTCGTATAAAAAATATTCCTTTTGGATAAATGTAAAAGTCAAAGGGGTTTATACACCGTATAAAAGAAGGTTTTGTATAAAAGAAAATATGCCTCAATGAAAGGAGATTGAGACAAAGTCCCATACAAAGACGGTATCCTTGGTTTAAGGATAAATCAATTACATAATTATGTGTGACAAACGAATACACCAAATATAAGTGGATATTAAGTGTAAAATAATCAAAGGTCATTCACACATATTCAAAGGATGACATATTCAATAACTACATGTTGAACCCAAGGAAATCGAAATTGGGTTAAGAAGTTCCCTTGACAGCCTAACGACGTCACATCAAAATGAGTTGATGAGAGATAAAAAAATGTATCTCGTCACTTGGACATAGAATTTACATAAATAAGGATATATGAGAACATATCCCAACATAACAATATGTAAATTAGAAGACCCAACAAAAGAAGTCTTTTAAAAAGAGGAGGGTGAAAGGTTCCCTTACCGACATGAGTATCTTTCGAAACATACACCTCGTGAAAGAAGGACAATACATCATTGATGTAAATACTCATAAAAGAAAGTATATTACACAATGAGTAAAATAATGGGCAGTACATACACCAGTCAAAGGAAATTACGGAAAATGTAGCATAAATCTCACGGGAATAAAAGTGAGATGAAAAATCCCTTACGAAAACTCGGCATCCTAACGACGCCACATAAAACTTACAAAAATGGATTGATGAGATCAAATAGGGTATCTCATCATATTAACATAAAGTTTATAGAAAGAGGAATATAAAATAACATCCCCCAACATAACAAAGAGGAGCTTAAAAGAAGTGACATAAAGGGGAGTACTTAAAAAGAAAGAGAGAGGTTAGATCTCTTATGAAAATTCAGCAGCCTTACAGCGCCACTCAAAACTTCCAAAATGGATTGATGAGAGAGAATAGGGTCTCTCATCATATGAACATAAAAATTACAGTAAGAGTAATATAAAAGAACATCCCAATCACAAGAAAGATGAGCTTATAAGGAATGACATAAAAGAGTGTACTTAAAAAGAAAGAGAGGAGTGGGATCCCTTACCTCAAGTCCAACTTTTCTTGTTCGTTTCTTTATATTACTGAATAATAAACTTTGGTCAATTAATAATTTCCTAATTACCTCTTTTATAGATTATTATTCAGTTCATATCACATATTATAATGTTATAATAATTGTTTAATAAGGTTAGTTCATATCAGACGTTTTTGTCGATGTTTGGTACATGAGTCAAAAATGAACTTGTTTGAAAAAAGATTTCCCATGTAGTTATAATTAAATAATTTCCAGAATAGTATTAATGATTAAAATATCATATATATCTAGTAAATATTCATTTTATACTATTCTATATCATTTGGAGATAAAAAACGAAAAGCACCATTCATGGAGACGGTAGGCCGTACGTACGCATGAACGCTACTTTCATTTTTTTGTCATATTAATGGAATTAAAACAAAATGAGATATATATATATATATGATATAATTACAGAATGATATCCCTAATTTAGATTTAATATATTACATATATATCCATTATATATATGTACTTATAATATTACATAATATTTTGAGATAAGAAATGAAATGTACCGTTCAAGGAGACGGTAAGCCGTACGTACGCATGAACGGTACTTCCATTTCAATTTCATATTTAATGGAATTAAAACATAATGATACATAATTTTATTTTAATTCCAGTATGGTATCATATATAATATCATTAAATATATCCTTTATACGTACCACATATGGTATTAACGAATCAAATCACTTTGAGGGGGCGGTAGTCCGCACTTCCTTAAATGAAGATATCGCGTTTACCCATAATGGAAACCATAAAGGTATTCCCAAAATGAAAAATACATAAGATTAAGGAAAACATAAACATATTATATATCATATATAAATATAGTGTCATCTTAATGGCCACCTTTGAAGGTGTTAAAAGAATGTTGAACAATCATCGTTTCGGGAGGAAGAAATTCGCCATCCACGGAAATAGTATGTTCTTTAACCATTAGATGTAGGTGTGTGTAAGTGTAGCTCAGATAATTATTATAAAAAAATCCTATTATATTGAGGATACTGGAGTTGTTACAATAGAAAATAATAAAAAGAGTTTAGGGGGTTGGAGAAGAAAAATAAAACAAAAGGACTCAAAAGAAGACATTACCTTAAAATCGGGTAACTCCCTTTGGTTTGAGCTCAAAGGCTTCCTTGGGAAGACTTCTGCCCAAAGTGAGGCTTCAAGGAGTAAGAGAGGGAAGTGGAGAGACAAAATTGTCATAGGTTGGCCGAGCCAAAGGCTTTGAGAGTGTGGGTAAGGTGGTAGAGGTGGGGGCCTTTTATAAGAGGAGAGGAGGGGCACTCTTGTAAAGTTACAAAATGTTACTTTATTTTCAAAAGAGCTTCGGATTTTAAAGGTCCCACATTGATGTATTTAGAGGATAAGGTGATAAGGGTTCGAAATCCACTCATCCAATAGGTTTTGTACATGTTTAGGTCTTAGATATTACATTATCTTTCCATTTTATTTAAATCGTTAAATAATGAGGCCACCGCTACATCATCATGATGTCATAAATAATTTAATTTATTTAATGTCTGAAAATTATAAAAAAAAATACTATGATGTAGGAAATCTTTTTATCTTTCCAATGACTATTTATAGTAAAAAATATGACTTGTATAACCCCATGTAAAAATTGTTTTAGTAAAACATCTCATGTTTGTGTCATTTTTACTTTAACATTAAATAAAAAGATATTTATGTCATTTCCCAGCCAAAGTGGCTCCATGGAGTCCCCAAGTTGACCCATGGATTTTCTGGGTCAGCCATGACACATCCAATGAGGGTAGGACATGTTTCTAGGTCATTTCATTTTATTAAAACATTATTCTTACCATAAACTACACTAATTACCTCTAATCGTGATTAAAAACTTAATAAGTTATTATTCACCAAAAAAATATTTTTATCCCATTGAACCACATTTTACTTCTTAATGACAAACATGTAAGTCGGATTTTTGAAATTCAAAACACAAAGATGGAAAATTTTCATTTAAACGGAAAAATCAGTTTTTATAAGTACCACTTAGTGGTTTCACTATTCATCAAAAATTGATGTTTTTCAGAAAAATCCCAAAAATTCACCCTAAGCTATATTTGATATTCCGAATTCAAAAAATGATTTCTATTTTACAAAATTCAAAACATATAAGTCACATTAATTAATTTAATAATTAATTCCCGCTGTCAGAGCAAATAGCGTGTTTTATGAAACAATAAGTATCAAAAGATTGACACTAGTTTAAGCCTGATTTCAAAGTGAAATTAATTCCAACGACCACTATTGGATTTAATGGTAAAAATATATTCTAATTTCACTTTAAAACCAATTCAAAAGATAATCTAATCATATAAATAAATTAGATTAAAAAGAGGTTTTGAATTAAAATAAAACATTTTACACTATTCATTAAAAAATGAACTTTATCGGAAAGATACCAAAAATTTACACAAAGTAAATTTTGATGTCCCAATTCTTAAGAAGAGCTTTATTTGGTCCAATAGAATGTATAAGAGTGAACAAAACTATATTTAATGACGGTTCTCCATCAAAAGGTGATAAGTGAACCTTTAGGGAAAACTAGGGCATAAACGCCTAAAATTGAATTCTTTCCGTATTTTAAGCCTTTGTCTTTTATTGGATAAATGTAAAAACATTTAAAAACATATATAATCATATTTTAGTTATTTCTATCCATTCCCGCCAATACAACGGCTATATGTTAACTACCATTTAAAATAATATTATTTTATTATTAGAGTGCAACGTAAGATTCCCAAGAAACTCGTTGTTGCGTGTTGGGTATGCCATCGAGCATAGCGTCCCCTTTAAAGTCATATTAATATTTTATTCACAGATATGGATAAATATGAAAATGTCATATTCTTTATTTACCTAGGGTGTTACAACGATTAACTGCCTCTACAACTAACTGTTGCTAATTAGTTTAGCGGTGGTTAGATTCATTTCTTTTCTTTTTTATCCAGGGTATATATTTTTTTTAAAAAAAATCACCGTTAAATTAAAAACAAACCGTCAACAAATGCTCCAAAAACTACACATATCAAAACTGTCACATAAATTAAAGAAACCGCTGCTAAATGACTAGTGATCGTGCAATATGGGTAGTTTTAGTAACCGCTACTATATTATGAGGCGGCAGTTTAAACTTCAACAAGTTCACAAAATAACTACCGTTAATTCCCTTTTTTGAAGTGACCAAAAAAAGATATATATGTGACCTATTATAGACAAGGAAGTCAAAATCACGATTCCACTCATAAAACTATACAAGTCAACAAGTGTACTCTGCCCCACTAATTCAACTCACTACATGAATTGTTTTTGGGAAAAATCAGCCAATTTTGGGTAGACTAGCAACAAACTCGCCCAGTGGTGCAGTAGACTCTTACGAGTCCACAAATGGGGAACAATGTGCATGGTGGCATTAGGTCCGTGAAGGGGGGGTCTTAGGTTCGAAGCCATGTGAAGAAAGTCGTGTGCGGGGCTCGGTATCAGGTCCTCTGGTACTGATAAAAGGGTAGGGGCCTCCACTAGTGCTGATAAATGGTAGGGGTGGGATAATTGAGTGATGATAAATGGTTAGAGGCCTCCTTTAGTGCTGATAAACAGGTAGTGGTGGGTTGATTGAGTGCTAATAAAAGTGGCATGTTCCCCCACTTTGAATTTACAGATTTTTTTAAAATTTCTTTTACTTTTATCAGCCTTTGTTTTTGCACTGATAAAAGAACTCTTTATCAGCGTTTTTGTTAGCACTGATAAAGGAGACCCCCTTTTAAGGGCTCTTAGATTAACAATATTTTTTAACGCGGATAAAAGAGATTTCTAGTGCTTTTAAAAGTGTTATCTGTAGTGGTGATTATTTTATCCACAAGGAATTATACTAATATATGGAAACTTTCAATGATGCTTCACTCATGTTGACATGATAGGTGACATGTCAACTTGATTGGGTCACCTTCAGCCATTTATTGGATAATGTGGACTAGTGAAGTGCAATTGGTTGCATTGAAAAAATGATTTGGAGCAATTTCAATCCAAATGTTTGATTTTGAAATTGCATAACTAAAAATGTCACCCTACCAACATAGAAACGAATCATCACAATTCTTCAGATCTCAGACACTCTAAATTCGAAACCGACTATGATAGTACATGTTTTGATTTTGATCACTCATTAGAGTACGAGTCAAAAATCAATATATGTGCAGTTTACCAAAAATATTTATGTGTCTGTGTGTGTGTCATGTTCTAGACAATGTAGTCAAAATCGTGATAGCACTCATAAAATCGTACGGGACTACGGGTTAATTCTGCTCGATCGATTAAACATACTGCATGAATTGTTTTTCATAAAAAATCAGTTGATTTTGGGTAGACTCTCAACAAACTCACCCACCCATGCAGTAGAGTCTTACGAGCCAACAAGTGGGGAACAAGCCACATGGTGGCATCAGATTGTCAACGACGAGAGGTTTGTTTCCCCTTTTTATTATTGAAGTAGACTGTTACGGGTCTATGAGTTTAGTCTACTAGTATCGAACAAGTTTAAGTGGACTCGTGAGTTTGAGTGTCTTAGTTTTAGATTGTCTTACATCTTTGAAATGAACTCTGTGAAGACACGGTGTTTATATGTATATTAAATTTGAATTCAATGATAGATGGATGTTGATTTTATTGTCATCAAAGTTTAGTGAAAGTATGCCCAACCATTTCATTTTTAATTCAATACCTATTCATCACTCTTGTATGTGATTAATGATAAAATGTTTTTATAAGGGGGTTATATCATAAAAATGATCCTTCAAATATGGTTAATACATCGAACATTAATAAACATAACTATTAAATTAAAATAATTAACACCCAACAAAGAAGGAACATACAAAAGATCTTAGAATATAACCAAAACATGAAATCAACTGCACTTGTGGCTCCCATTGTCACCATCCGGTGCTCATTTCATGCCACCCATATCCAAGCTCTATACCACACAAAACAAAACAATCATGTTCTTTTATTTTTCTTGAGAACTTGTTTTTAAATGACGATACAGGTGTCTGGTATCCCAACAATAATGAATGAGAGGAAATTCTTACACTGTTGTTGCTGCTCTCAGCCGCAGCAGGCCCGCTTGGCAGATTACTGGGGACGTACCTAGCCCACTGACAACATGCATCCGGTCATAAGTTCATAACATTTTATGAAGGAAACGACGTCGTTTCTTAATATAAAGAAAATTAAGAAAGATCACATTTTTAGAAGCTGTGCTGAAGGCCTCTCTATGGGGTATCTCAGGATCAGCAGCTTTGATGCGGCGTATCTCTTCCCTTAGATCACGTAGTGGAAGAAATTAAAAACACAAACTGAAAAAAGATTCGGGAAAAAGATTTGTACTTCATGAAGCGATTGTAGGCAGAAGGAAGGCGGTGCTTCTTCTCTGGAGCTGCAACAAGAGGAAATTTAGCAGAGGAAAAAGGGAAAGGGGTGGGTATGTTTCTACATACGCTTAACAACGCAAGGGGCTCTGAGGGACAGCGGATCAGAGGGCGTGGGTGGCGAGGAAGAAGATGAGTGGTCCCTGAAGTGGGGAGGACCGAGGAAGTGGGCAGTTGTGGGAGCAGGAGGTCTGGTGGTGAGGATGGAGAAGCTGCCGCAGTGTCCACATTTCACTGTCACGCTCTCCATCAGCCTTCTGCATGGTATGGAAACCTCCACACAAACACACAACACTCATAATCTCTGCCCCATGGACTGGACATAAAACAATGGTTTACCGCAAGAACGGTGGCGCAGAAGTTGCAGCGGACGTAGCAGAGGTGCTCCGGCGGCGGCGGCGGCGACAGCAGATCCATCGAATCTTTGTCTCCCTGCTGGCTCATCTTGTTGTTGTTGGAGCACTCCACCCAAATGAAAATGAGGGGTGGGGAGTAGTGTCAGGTTTAGGTTCTTGGGAGGGGGTCATATTATATAGCAATAAATCGTGTCGAGAGGGACGGCTGCTGGGTGGGGACTCGCGGGAGTGCCGTAGGGTACCCTAGGATTCAGCAGACATTTTTTTTTTTGGGGGGGGGGGGGCATGAGGACAAAACAACAATCCTTCTCCGCATTCTTATTATAATTAAGTCTTAATTTATCAACATATACATTTAATCGAGGCGCTAATAAAAAGAAATATCTTTTATGAGTGTTTTAAAAAGTATTGATAAAAGTGAAAATAAATATAAAAAAAATATGCAAATCAGGGGGTAGACCCACCCTCTTTTAACCGCGCTTGACCCCTTTTCAACAGTGCTAGGAAGCCCCCTGCCACCCCTTTCATAGGGCTAGACCACATTTCACCCGCCCATGCGTGTCTCTACCTTTGCTGAGTTTTGAACCTAAGACCTCCGCATATACTGCCACCTCTTTTCCACTCATCTATACAGTTTTATTGTGTATTTTATGATATATCTATATATTTTATGAGGACAAAACAACAATCCTTCTCCGCATTCTTATTATAATTAAGTCTTAATTTATCAACATATACATTTAATCGAGGCGCTAATAAAAAGAAATATCTTTTATGAGTGTTTTAAAAAGTATTGATAAAAGTGAAAATAAATATAAAAAAAATATGCAAATCAGGGGGTAGACCCACCCTCTTTTAACCGCGCTTGACCCCTTTTCAACAGTGCTAGGAAGCCCCCTGCCACCCCTTTCATAGGGCTAGACCACATTTCACCCGCCCATGCGTGTCTCTACCTTTGCTGAGTTTTGAACCTAAGACCTCCGCATATACTGCCACCTCTTTTCCACTCATCTATACAGTTTTATTGTGTATTTTATGATATATCTATATATTTATATAATTTTTTACTTTTTTACCCATATATATATATATATATATATATATACATATATGAAATATGTTTTATGTGTGTATGTGTGTGTGTTTATAAATAAATACATATATATTTATATATGAGGATGCGCAACTATAAATATAATTATACATGTTTATATTTATTTACATATATTATATATTAATATTTATATACATATATTAGAATATATAGATAAATATATATATGTTTGTCAATACACACACAAATATGTATATAGACATTATATATATATATATATATTAATTGTATAGGTATATAAATATTCATACATTTATATTTTAAATAAAATGAATATTAGTTTTTATTTAGATAAGACTTATGTATTGAGAAATATATTTTAAATGTAAATATGTTTAATTATTTATTTATAAATTAAATTTTTTATGTGTGAATATATATTTGATTATAAACAGCAGTACATTGTGAAAAACAATAAAATTGCAAAGGCATAATATCAATATGAATGTAATCCCTGAGTATAAATTTAGTTCGAACTCAAGACACTTAACACTATTGCCCGATTGAAAACAGACTCTAAGTTCTTTTGGTAGAACCAACTCCTTTGATACCACTTTTTCATGACCCGTCCCCCAAGACCCGTGCTGTGACTACCTCAAGTCCACTTTACATCGGTCAGGGGTTGACAACTAGCACCAGAAAGACATTTCCCTTAAATGGGAAGACATTGCATCAAAACATGTACACACAAAGACAAGGCACGCTACGCACAAGTAAAACACAACAGAAGAAGAAAGGTGCAATCACAACTAAAAACCACCACAGAGTGTAAAAGTAAGTACTGAAGTAAAGGGGCCAAAATACAAGCACAACTGAAATAGAAATACAACAAAAAGGGAAAACAACTTCTGAGGCCGTTCGTCAAGGATCCTACCTGAAGGGTAGGTATAGCTCATCACTGTGGCTCTCCACATCAACTGGTCACCTCCGTACACCATCAAGTCCTGGATCCTCGAGACCCAGTCAAAGCTACATGTCGTCTGCATAAGACACAACAATGTGCGAGCGAAGCCCGTGCACGGGTGAGTATAACAATACCCAATAGGGACCCCAAGACCCCCGAAGGTCTCTCAAAATTTCACAGAGGAAAAAGTACAAAACATTATCGCAATCACAAAGCACCAAGAAAAAGACAGTTCACACCAGGTTTAACTTATGTACATAAGTACATATGTTTAGTCATAAAGCTAGATCATCTTATTCTGTCATGAGGCTCTGCTACTGACTCACACAGGATTGCTCGATGCTAATCCACACAGGATCGCTCGGTGATGATGCACACTGGATCCCTCGGTGCTGATCCACACAGGATCGCTCGGTGTTGATCCACACAGGATCGCTATTCATACTTCACGTCACAGTCATCCACTGGATTCTCGTGCAAAGCACGCATGAATTCGGTAGGATCCTCTCCTCAAGCCATCTTTCATATTTCTACCCGCACGAAGTCCCACAAAGAAGTTACCCGATGAACTGCTGTGACATAAGGGTTCCAACGCAATAGAAGACAAGTCAACCGAACACCCGGTCAGTAAGTTATAGGTATTTTAGTGCCAAGGGCCCAGCTGAATTCGGGTACGATTCAACCCAAACGAACTCCAACTTTTTCTGAAACTCACGTGCAATATCTCAAAAGGACCGCCTCATCCTAAGGATTCCAACACCGCAAACTCTTTTTTGAACGAACGTCCAATTTAAGAGATATTCCCAATTAAGTGTAACTGGGTAGAAAGGGGTCCGAGTCCGGACCGACCCGATCGGATCGACCCAACTCGACTTGGTCTGGGTCGACCTGATCCGATTTAGGTCGACCCGACCCAGGTATGGCCCAAATCAGGTCGACCCAGCCCGTTGGGCCTAGCCTGGCCCAGTTGGGTCTGAACCAGCTCGCTGGGCCGCGAGTTTGGCCCGCCTGGCGGTGCGGCCCGCGGTTGCGGGCTGACTCGCTTCTCCCCGGATGCAGCATAGTCGCGCCCAACACCTGCTCACACGACCGAGTCCACCGGCCACGCCTCCGGCATCAACCCGCACGACGGGTTGACTTCTCCACGTGGCGCCATGCTGGCGCTGCAGGATTCCAGTGTTACGACCTGTCGCGACCACGAATTCCTTCACCCAAGAGCCCCACTGGGGCATGCCTCGTCCAGCGCGATGACACATCGCTGCTGCAACTCCCGCTGCCCAGGCACGCTGCTAGGGCCCGCCTCCTCCTACAGCTATCGGCTGGGCCGGTGGCCCATCTCTTCTCCACCGGGCATGCAACTGGTGCCACCGCGTGTCTCCTTACCTTCTAGTTGCCCACAAGAAACACAACCAAATCCAAAAACTGCAGAGGGTTCGGGCCTTGTTCGTTTGGCCCAGACCCTCCGCATTAGCATTAACATGGGTAGTATTTAAAGAAAAGCACAACTCTTAATTAAACAATGAAACCCCCTACCTCGATTTTGTTGGAAGGCGTTGCAGAGGAGGAAGGAGTGTCCACGTCTTAAGTTGTTCGTCGGCGTTCACCGTTGCCTATCGTTTCCCCCAACGATCATCGCTCGATCACGTTCTTCGTCAGAGCAGAAAGTCTTCAGCGCTTCGTCAGAGATTCCTCTCGTAGCTCTCCCAAAACCCAAGCTCGAGAACATATTAAATAGAGGGGAAGGTGGAGATTAACTGATCACACAATTAACGAGGTTCATTAATGAGTTTAATTAATGAACCTTTTAACTCTCTCAACTGTGCGGTTACACAACCCATTATTTCTCCCAATGGTGCAGTTACACTACTTAAGAGTCAATCCATTAAATGGTTTGACGTTGCGATATCGTCCCACCACCGTTTGTCCAACGGTTGCAAAAAGAAAAATAAAATAACCTTTAGTTGTTTTATTATTTTTTTTGTAAATTCCAAGAAATTAACTTTTTCATCCGAACCTTGCCAATCAAAGTTAAGCTTCCCTTAAGCGAATCCCGGTGCTACGGATTCAACAGTGCCTTCAAATTTTTAATCTGAGCACCGGTTCAAAAGATAGAAAACACCACCCTCACGTTTACTGAACGTACCTTAAAAAAGTCCAAAAATCCGTTCCGGACTCTCTGAGCCTCGGAATCACGTGCCGTCAATTGTCTCAGACTCGTAATAATCCCAAATAATTTTTAAAAAAATTAAAAGGAATTTCCTGGTCTTTACATTATCCCCACCTTAGGGATTTTCGTCCTCGAAATCTACAACAAAACTAGGGAAACAAATGGGGGTACTAGGCACTCATCTGAGCCTCTCTCTCCAATGTGCTCTCATGGAGGTTACCGTGTTGCCACCGAACTCGCACTAGAGGAATAGACTGCCCACGAAGGACCCGCTCCTATCAATCCTCTATCTCTACCAGGAACTCTGCAAATGTCTCCCTGTCGTCGATGTCCAGCTCGCCCCAGTCGATAACGTGTGATGGATCATGCATGTACCTCTTCAGCTGTGACAGATGGAAAACATTATGCACCTGATGCATCTATGGGGGAAGTGCTAGATGGTACGCCACCTCGCCTACTCTTCTGAGGACCTGGAAATGTCCGATGAACCTCAGAGATAACTTGTTGCCCTGACCAAATCTTCGCAATTCTCATCAGGGTGAGACCCGTAGGAAGACATGATCTCCCTCCTTGAACTCCAAGGGTCTTCATCTCTTGTCAACATAAGACTTCTGGCAGTTCTGTGCAGTCTTCGTCTGCTCCTGGATGATCTGCACATTCTCAGTGGTAGCCCATACCAACTCTAGACCCATAAGCGCTGACTCCCATGAGTCTGTCCAGCATAGAGGTGATCTACATGGTCGCCCATACATGGCCTCAAATGGAGCCATGCCGATGATGGAGTGATAACTATTATTGTATGTGAATTCCACCAATGGCAGGTGGTCCTCCCAACTATGGCCAAAATCTAGGATGCAAGCACAAAGTATGTCCTCAAATATCTTTACGGTTCGCTCTGTCTAACCATCCATTTGAGGATGAAAGGTGGTTTTCAAGCGCATCTGAGTCCCGAATGCGTCATGTAATCCATTCCACAAGCCGGATGTAAAATGTGTGTCGCAATCTGAGATGATTGTTAATGGCACCCTGTGAAGCTGTACAATCTCATGTAGGCAGAGGCGTCCCATGCTCTCTACTAATCCCTGCTCTCAGATGGGTAAGAAGTGGGCCGACTTGGTGAGTCATTCAACGATCACCCAGATGGAATCATGGCCTCAAGACGTATGTGGTAGCCCTGTCATGAATTCCATGGAGACACCATCCCACTTCCATTCTGGCACCTCAAGTGGTTCAGCTAAGCCTGCTGATACCTGATGCTTGGCCTTAACTTGTTGATAAGTGAGACATCGTGATACAAACTCTGCCACAACTTTCTTCATCCCTGGACACCAGTACTGATGCCGGAGGTCCTGGTATATATTCACCACTCTTAGTCTGATCCCTGATGTGTCATAGTAGACTACATACCCAATGCCCTCTTCTAGTAGACTCAAGATGGGGGCACTCGTCATTCTTCGCCTCCGCTCCTGGAAACTCTAATGGTGCTTTTTCGTCCACAATAAATGCTACCCCTTCTTCTTCAAAGCTGACAAGGGTGCCAATAACCTGTATAATTTAGGTACAAATCTCCGATAGTACCCATCCAATCCCAGGAAACTTTGCACCTCGGTCACACTCCTGGGAGGCTCCCAAGAAAGCACTGCCTCTATCTTCGCCAGATCCACTACAACTCTAGCCTCTAAGATAGCGTGCCCCAAGAAGTGGAATTCCTATAACCATAACTGGAACTTAGAGAGATTTCCATAAATATAGTGATCTAAGAGTGTATCTAGAACTATTTGCAGGTGCGTGGCGTGCTTCTCCTCCGTCACTGAGTACACAAAGATATCGTTAATGAAGACCACCTTGAAGCCATTGAGGTAAGGCTGGATGATCCTATTCACGAGTCCCATGAATATCACCGGAGTGTTGGTCATGCCAAAAGGCATCACCAAGAACTCATAATGTCCATACTGACATCTGAAGGTTGTCTTCGGTACGTCCTCATCCCATACCCTAAGCTGGTGATAGCATAATCTGAGGACTATCTTCAAAAACCACCATGCTCCCTTTAACTGGTTGAAGAGATCATCAATCATCAGCAAAGGATACTTCTTCTTCACAGTCTACTGATTCAGGAATCGATAGTCCACACAAAGCTTCAGACTCCCATCTTCCTTCTTGGCGAACAAAATCGGGGCTACCCATGGAGAAACACTAGGCCTTACGAACCCCTTCCTCTACAATCATGTATCGACAACTGATCACTTTCCCCTATCCCTACTTACACCCATAAAGTCTACCTGAGTACCATAAAGGTATCCCGAGCATGGTGTGAGATAAACTCAATAGGTCACCACCAACGGTATCTAATTTCATCCTGTCCATGAATATATAATAAATAGTGTTCAAGTAATAATAAATATGAAAATGAAGTGCGGTATATAAATAAACTACATAGGTCTAGGTTCCCCTGGAACACCCATCCACTACTACCTACTTCATCCTAATCTGAACTATCTATGAGAAATAATTCAATCATAATTTAATTTATAATGAATTCTCAAAACCTGGATCATAGCCCAATCATCCCCCATGTATGATATCTAATAAGATGTATATTTTAAGGCCATCAGTGAAAGTAAAGTTCTGACTAAATCCAAGATTGTGCTTTTCCTTGGAAGAAGTTTCACATAATAATTTCATTATTTAATATTTCAAAGGAAACCTAAGACCATCCTTGGCATTCATAATTTTTAACTCAGGTATTGCTCTAGGTACATCATGAACCAAACACCTTAGAATCCCATCCTAGGAATTCTTTATAGGAACCTTGATATCACTCTAGGTGTAGTATAAATTCACCACTCATTGAGTCCGTACTTTGTGGTCCTTAAATGGAGTCTGAGAATCACTTTTGTAACATATAAATATCTTCCCTATGAGTCTATCCTTAAAAGTCCATACAAGATTCCAAGTGTCACTTGTGGAATAAAAATATTCTTCCCTATTAGTCCATCCTTGATAGTCCAAAAAGGAGTCCAAGTATCACTTGAATATATATAATCTAGCTTTCAAATTTGTCCATCCAGGGCATTCATGAAAGAACCCATGTATCACCCATGGTACATAAGAATCATTCATTATAATTATTCAATTATTCTATCTAGAAGAGTTCATCTATGGTGATCCTAAATTGGAACCCAAATCTCACTCTCAACGAGTCAATAATAATGTTCATGGGCGCATAGTCTAACCATACCATATAAAAACAAGTTTTAATATAATTTTTCCTCACAACTGTAATTAATTAAATCACCTTATAAGGTAGTTTAAATAATAACATAGGTCTATATGGCCTATGATCACACAAATACTTCCATTCATTTTAATTGTACATTTCAATTATGAAAGACGTCTCAAGAATAAGCGAGCAAGAAAAATATTCAAAGGACTTGGGACATGGTCTTCCATTACATCTCTTTATTCAATTCAATTTACAATTCAATAAATTCATATGAAATCCCTTAGGCAAAGGGGTAAAAGGACACACCTAAAAATTCAAATCAAATACATAAGAAACCCATGGTGGCTTAATATAATTTAACAACACACCCAATGGGTGGTTCAAATTCAAGCTCCTTAACCTTTAATAATACATAAATGGGTCTCATAATTTATATAGGTCATAACTATCCATTTAATTCAAGAAAATTTACCTTAAATAATCATCACTTGGAAATTACAGAGTAAGACCCAATGTCATGTGTATAAACACCAAGAATTTATTTGAAAATAATGATATCACCAACCTTATTCCCATAGATTAATTCTCATCTAGCCACAACGTCTAATTTGTTCCAGATCAGGAAACAATAGGAGAACTAATGAACACCTTGAAAATAGAGCATATGATCTTCCACAAAAATAACCTTATCAAGAGGAAGACAAATTAAGAAAGGCACAAGAGAAATAGATAACTCACCAGCATGCATCCAATGAGATCGAAGGATAGAAATTTAGAGGCCAAACAATGAAATGACACTAAACCCTAACTTATGCTTGAAGAATCTTCGAAGGGGAGGAAGTAGGACCAATGGAGAATAGATAAGGAAAGTAAAATAAGATTTAAACAAATATTAATTAAGGGAAAATAGTTATTTACCCATCATTTGATGGGTCATACAGTTAGCTAAACCATGTGGCAAGCTCTATCTCAAGCCCCCCCTCAGATGATCATGGTGCATGGTTAGACATACCATGTGATGACTGTGAATTTTCCATCTGTTAAAAACTATAAATAAAACACATGGAAGTTCAAACCATGTTTCATGATTTTATCAAACTGTGTATCCCTAGACAGTGGATTGGACCACCCATCACAATTAAGATAAACAATGAGTCATAGGCCGTTTGGTTTCGACATACCATCCATACCAACTTCCTTACCAAAAAACTCAGGCTCTAGGCTTTATACAAGCCATAGACACCCTCGTTTCCTACACGATCCCACCATTCACTCCCGTAAGGATAAAAATGAAGAAAGTAATGCAAATAAAAAGGTACATTAATGATTAGCCTCTGGAAGTGGCTAATATTCCTTGTTAATATCTTAATAATATATTCCAAAGTCCATAAACATTAATTTTACTGCATTATAGAAATTGATCTTCATTTCTCATCTCAAATGCAATTCATGTTTAAAATGAAAATTTGGGCCCAATAATTCATCTATTTGTGGACAACATTATATTCATTTTCGGAATTTTATATTTTGGGATATGATTGATCACTTTTTTCGAATTTTTTTTATTTTAGGATCAATGGATGAATCCCAATGGAAGATGGTGATTTTTGGGGATAAATGCAGAACTTTTCTGGAGAAAGCATAATGGGCCTAAGGCCCATCAAACAAATGTGGGGACCAAAAACCCGGCCCAATGGAGCTAATTTTTTTACAGTAGAAATATAAAAATATGGGTATCATTTAATTAAACTGTTTCCAGATCTAATTCCTAAGTTTTCATGGAGATATATGGATCTAAAGTTTACATTTAAGTGGTGGGACCAATATGAACACCCATAAATTTTTCCCACCATATTAGGCATAAAATTCAAATGGATGCAGCAATTGACCTGAAATTTGGACAGCTGATAGAGGACACATGGAAGAAGGTATTTGTCTTCTACGAACACTAATGATTCGGCCATAGTTAATGTCAAATTCGAACATCCAAAATCAGGATGAATCTTGACAGTTTTCTGGGTCAAAATCGAAATGTCAAATTCCCTTGATTTTATCACCCTCCTTTTGACTCTCTAAATTAATGGGGATGTAATTTGTTTTTGTGGGGTTTCTATAAGGCTCCTAATATTCCTATATAAGGATCTGGTGGTGAAGTGAATTAGAATGTAATATTTTTATTTCCATCTCAGTTTTTCTTCCATCCATTGTATATCTTTCAATTGTAATTTCCTGCTTTTAATTTGTAATCGCATCGTCAAGTTTTCCCATGTAAGTTTTTCATTCATGTATAGTATTTTAATAAAATTTATTCTTATTATTCACTTATTCTTTTCCTTTTCTTCACACGTTGATACCGTTCAATCAAGGTTTGAATTTATTCACACCAGCACCTGTGAATTCAATCACACAATGGTGGATTGTTCATTCTTTTAATAATTTTCTTCTTCTTAAATTCCACCCCATAAGTCTACATCTTGCATGAATGAGTAGAATAGCATCAATGGGGGGATAACCAATTAAGGGTTGATACAAGAGAGTAGAAATGTTAGGTATTGGATGTTCTTTCATGTACTTAATATTTAAATCTTTTCGTTATTTTAGGATTTGCATTTGATGAGTTAAATTCTTTTTCATCTTCACCAACCATAATGATGAAACATTTTGAGTGCTAGTATGATATATTTCCAATGAGTGCTCAGTAATTTGATCCTCAAAGTGAATTGGTGATTGGCCTTGGAATTGTGTAGGGATTAAATTGGTGAATTATTTCGGAAAATTATCTCGTTGTTTGGATACGTCTTCAATTAATGACATGAAATTTTTTTAAAAAGAAATTTATCCTATCCACCCCAAGAGAAACCCAAAGATCAACCCATCATCAATAATTGTTTTGTTCACATAATTTTTCTTGTTTGTTATTTAAATTATATCATTAGTTCTCCAATTAAAATCTACCTCAAAGTTGGTCACTTCATAGCCAATCCATCAACAAATTTGAGTGTCTCAAGGTTTCTTCTTCAGTCCTTATGGATTCGATCTCTACTTGTACTTAAATGACCGCTTTTACCAGTAGGGTAAATTTGGGCACAACCAAATTTTGGCGCTGTTGTCGGGGACCAAGTAAGTTGACTTAGAATATCTTTCAATTCTCCCCCATTTCTCTTTTCTCATCCCATTTCTCTTCTCTTTCCCCTTTTCTATTTTTTTTGGCTCCCAAAAAATATGATTTCAAATTTTTAAATACATACAATGGAGTATAATCAACAATATCCCTTCACAAACTCAGGAATGAATCAATTAGAAAATCCACATTGGAAATTGACAATATTTTTTAATTACATTGATTAACCTTTGAATGAAAACCCAACACCCGATAACATGAACGATATTTGTAATGATGAATGTTTAAAAGATAAAATTAATTAGCTATCAATAATGATTGAAAAGATAAATAATGAGGAAGTCCATGTTGTAAAAACATCTATCAACCATAATCCTAAAAAAAATCTTGAACAATTGTGTGAAAAAATGGATATAATGAATTCAGAAGTTTCAAATTTGAGATTAAAAGTACAAAGCATTAAGACTTTTGAGCAACCTGTTCCCACTCAAGATGTCATTTCCTCATCAATGATAGATGAATATTTTATCCCAAAAACCACTCATGAATTTACAGAAGAACTAAACTTCTGATATGGGATAACTGAAGAGGATGAAGTAAATGTTGAAGGGTCATTAAATCAAGAGGAAATTGATTTTTTGGACTCAAAAACAGAAAATTTGACATCATAGATCGAGTTTCCTGAATATAACTCCATTGATAAATTTTCAAAATCACCTTTCATTGAACCATTAGAAGAGATAACAAATATTGAATCTATACACACTCCCAACATTCAAATGGACAATTTTGGGGATGAATCAAATTTTCAAAAGGAACCAATTCTTTCAAAACGTTTTGTAGAAGAAACAAATTTGGATTCAAATTTCCATTCTTCTTTGAGAAAATTCAATCAAACTGAACTCAAAGTTGTGATCCTTACTTCCCCACTCAAGAATCCCTCCATTTATGATAACCTAGACCATTCAATTATCATCTATTTTCATCAAGAATCCCACAAAGTAGGAATGACCCTTGAAATCATAGGAAAGACTCCAGATGAAACTCAATCAACCATTACCGAAATTCCATGGACTTTCACACTCATTGATAAACATGGGATTTCACATGAAACAAATTTTAAAAAAATAATCAATCTCAATCTTGTCTAAGTGGAGAAATATGGGTTCATTAAAATGTTGAAAGTTGGAATTGGATAAGTTGGGGGGTACAAGACGAGCTAACGACGTTAAACAAAAGCACTGCATGGGAGGAAACCCATGGTTTTCATGTTTCCAATAATTATGAATCATCTGTATTTTTTTTTATTTTTTTATTTTTCATATAATAAATTACCATATGCTGTTGAACTGTTCTTCTTTTATGAGTAAGGATGGGAATGAAAGGGGAGCGCCATATTCATCTGTGTCACATGGTGTGATCATTGAGTAATACCTTACCCATAAATTTAAAAAGAAGACAATGTATCATCAGTTTATTTTATTTTTATGTTTTTTTCCAGTTAAAAATAATAATAATAATATATATATATATTATAAAAAAATTAAAAGGACACATCTTGGGTCTTAGAGAAAATCCATTCACCACCGTCCAAGCCACTGAGACTCAAACCCAGGATTGAAGGGAGACTGTGGCACACACATTCCTCATCAACCGCCAGGTGACTTCAATCCACGATTCTCATTTTCAGTTTCCTCTTTGAACACCTCTCCCATACCCCCTTCTAAGTTATCTTTAAACCCTAGGGACAATGTTATTCTATATTGGGGGGATATGAAATAAAAAAATGATTTTTTTTGTGAATAAGAACATGCATGGAATGAAAAATTCCATTAACGTTGAACATGATAACACACATTGGAAACTATAAAATTGGATATCGAATAATTTTTCATGCCTTGTTTCTGATTTCAATTCATGTTTAAGTTCATGAGCATAGTTTTTGGAATGTGCGGTTGTTCGATGTTATTTTTCAAAGTTTACATTTTCATCCTCTTAATCAAAATGCCACAATACACGTCAATTGGATATTGGGTGTAAAATTGAGTTCTTGGGTCCCTTTCATTTTAGCATAGGGTTCTGGGGTCACTTTTAGTTTAACATGAGTATAAAAAAACAAAAAAAATGAAAAAAATAATGACCACATTGAGCAATGTTTTTTCCAAATGTGTGGCATCCGAAACTTGGGGATCATGACTCCATAGTTATCTTACATAGTGTTAGGCTTTATATATCTACTTTAGAGCATGGATTTGACAATATGTGTGGTGTCCGAGGGTCTTCATCTCTTGTCTACATAAGACATCTGGTGGATCTGTGCAGTCTTCATCCGACCCTAGATGATCTGAACGTTCTCAGTGGTAGCTCGTACTAACTCTAGACCCATAAGCGTTGACTCCCATGAGTCTGTCCAGCATAGAGGTGATCTACATGGTTTCCCATACATGGCCTCAAATGGAGCCATGACGATGGTGGAGTGATAAATATTATTGTATGTGAATTCCACCAATGGTAGGTGGTCCTACCAAATGCGGCCAAAATCTAGGATGCAAGCACAAAGAATGTCCTCGAGTGTCTTTATGGCTCGCTCTGTCTAACCATGTATTAGAGGATGAAAGGTGGTGCTCAAGCGCATCTGAGTCCCAAATGTGTTATGTAATCACTTCCACAAGCGGGATTTAAAATGAGAGTCACGATCTGAGATGATTGTCGGTGGAACCCCGTGAAGCTATATAATCTCATGTAGGTAGAGGTGTCTCATTCTCTCTACTGATACTTGCTCTCAGATGGGTAAGAAGTGGGTCGATGTGGTGAGTCATTCAACGATCACCTAGATGAAATTGTGGCCTTGGGACGTATGTGGTAGCCCTGTCATGAAGTCCATAGAGACACCATCCCACTTCCATTACGACACCTCAAGTGGTTGAGCTAAGCCTGCTGATACCTGATGCTTGGCCTTAAATTACTGACAAGTGAGACATCGTGATACAAACTCTTCCACAACTTTCTTCATTCCTGGACAACAGTATTGATGCTGGAGGTCCTGGTACATCTTCTCCACTTCAGGATATACCACCAAAGGGGATGCATGGAACTCCCTCAATACCTCCTCTCATAGCATCACTGGTACCATGGTGCATCCTCTAAAGAGAACGATGTGCTCCCTGCCTTCAGAAAATCTTTCAAAAGACTATCCTAAGGATATCTGAGCACATCGGGCCTTGCAGTCAACATCGCCAAGATGTGCCTCCGGAACTTGCTAAAGGAGTGGATGAGTGACAGTCATAGACTAGAGGTAAGCTACTCAATCTCTATCCAAAAAGGATATCTGCAACGTGGCTGGCTACTCTGTCGCCTCACTCAGCAATTGTAGACCAGACCTCCTACTGAGTGTGTTTGCCACTACATTACCCTTCCCAAAATTGTAGACTATCTCAAAGTCATAGTCCTGGAGGAAATCCAGCCATCGCCCATGTCTCATGTTCAGGTCCTTCTGTGAGAAGATATACCTGATACTCTTATGATCGGAGTAAACAGTAAACCATTCACCCATTAAGTAGTGCCACCACATCTTTAGCACAGAAACCACTACTGCTAACTTCAGGTCATGGGTAGCGTAGTTCTGCTCATGATGTATCAACTTCCATGAATCTTAGGCAATCAACTCTCGCTCCTACATCAGAACACATCCTAGTCTGGTCCATGATGTGTCATAGTAGAATACATACCGAATGATCTCTTCTAGTAGACTCATGATGGGGCACTCATCAGTCTTCGCCTCAGCTCCTAGAAACTCTGCTGGCACTTTTTCGTCCCCAATAAATGCTGCCCCCTTTTCATAAAATCTAAAAAAGGGTGCCACTACCCTAGCTAAGTCAGGTACAAATCTCCTGTAGTACCCATCCAATCCCAGGAAACTCCGCACCTCTGTCACAGTCCTGGGTGGCTCACAAGGAATCACTTCCTCTATCTTCACCAGATCCACTACAACTCTAGCCTCTAAGATAACATGCCCCATGAAGTGGACTTCCTCTAACTAGAACTAGAACTTCCAGAGATTTCCATAAAGATAGTGATCTCAATGTGTATCCAGAACTATTTGCAGGTGTGTGGAATACTTCTCCTCCGTCGCTGAGTACAAAAAGATATCGTTGATGAAGACCACCATGAAGTGATCGAGGTAAGGCTGGAAGATCCTGTTCATGAGTCCCATGAATATCGCCGGAGCATTGGTCTTGCCAAAAGGAATCACCAAGAACTCATAATACCCATACTGACATCTAAAGGCTATCTTCAGTACATCCTCATCTGGTACCCTAAGCTGGTGATAGCCTGATCTTAGGTCTATCTTCAAAAACCACCATGCTCCCTTTAACTGGTCGAAGAGATAATCAATCCTCGGCAAAGGATACCTCTTCTTCATGGTCTACTGATTCAGGCACCGATAGTCCACGCAAAGCTTCAGACTCCCATCTTCCTTTTTGGCGAACAAAATCGGGGCTACCCATGGAGAAACACTATGCTTTACTAACCCTTTCTTCTGAAATCATGTATTGACAATCGATTACTTTCCCTTGTCCCTACTTACACCCATAAATTCTACCCGAGAACCATAATGTTATCCCGAGCATGCTGTGGGATAAACTCAATAGGTCACTACCAACGGTATCTAATTTCATTCTGTCTGTGAATATATAATAAATAGTGTGCAAGTAATAATAAATATGAAAATAAAGTGCGGTATATAAATAAACTACATAGGTCTGGGTTCCCCTGGAACACCCATCCACTGCTACCTGCTTCATCCTAATCTGAACTATCTCTGAGAAATAACTCAATAATTATTTAATTAATAATGAATTCTCAAAACCCGGATCATATCCCAAGCATCCCCCATGTATGATATCTAATAAGATGTATATTTTAAGGCCATTATTGAAAGTAAAGTTCTGACAAAATCCAATATTGTGGTTTTCCTTGGAAGAAGTTTCACATAATAATTTCATTATTTAATATTTCAGAGGAAAAATAATACCATCCTTGGAATTCATAATTTTCAAATTATGTATTGCTCTAGGTACATCATGAACCAAACACCTTACAAGCCCATCCTAGGATTTCTTCATAAGAACCTTGATATCACTCTAGGTGTGGTATAAATTCACCACTCACTAAGTCCGTACTTGGTGGTCCTCAAATGGAGTCTGAGAATCACTTGTGGAATATATAAATATCTTCCCTATGAGACCATCCTTAACAGTCCATAAAAAATTCCGTGTGGTATAAATTCACCACTCACTGAGTCAGTACTTTGTGGTCCTTAAATGGAGTTTGAGGATCACTTGTGGAGTATATAAATATCTTCCCTATGATTCCATTTTTAACATTCCATAAAATATTCCATGTGTCACTTGTGGAATAAAAATAGTCTTCCCTATGAGTCCATCCTTGATAGTCCAAAAAGGAGTCCAAGTATCACTTGAATATATATAATCTAGCTTCCAAATTTGTCCATCCAGGGCATTCATGAAAGAACCCATGTATCACCCATGGAACATAAGAATAATTCATTATAATTATTCAATTACTCAAGCTAGAAGAGTTCATATATGGTTATTCTAAATTGGAACCCAAATCTCACTCTCAACAAGTCAATAATAATGTTCATGGGCCCATAGTCTAAACATACCATATAAAAATATGTTTTAATATAATTGTTCATCACAATTGTAATTAATTAACTCACCTTATAAGGTAGTTTAAATAATAACATAGGCCTATATGGCCTAAGATCACACAAATACTTCCATTCATTTTAATTGGACATTTCAATTATGAAAGATGTCTCAAGATTAAGTGAGCAATAACAATATCCAAAGGTCTTGGGACATGGTCTTCCATTACATCTCTTTATTCAATTCAATTTACAATTCAATAAATTCATATGAAATCCCTTAGGAAAAGGGGTAAAAGGACACACAATATAATTTAACAACACACCAAATGGGTGGTTCAAATTTGAGATCCTTGACCTTTAATAATACATAAATGGGTCTCATAATTTATATAAGTTATAACTATCCATTTAATTCAAGAAAATTTCCCTTAAATAAGAATCACTTGGAAAATACAGAGCACGACCCAATGTCATTTGTATAAACACCAAGAATTTAATGGAAAATAATGATATCACCTACCTTATTCCCATAGATTAACACTCATCTAGCCACAACGTCTAATTTGTTCCAGATCAGGAAACAATAGGAGAACTAATGAACACCTTGAAAATAGAGCATATGATCTTGCACAAAAATAACCTTGTCAAGAGGAAGAAAAATTAAGAAAGGCACAAGAAAAATAGATAACTCACCGGCATGCATCCCACAAGATCGAAGGATAGAAATTCCGAGGACAAACAATGAAACGACACTAAACCCTAACTTTGACTTGAAGAAGCTTGAAAGGGGAGGAAGGATGACCAATGGATAATAAATAAGAAAAGTAAAATAAGATTTAAAAAAATATTAATTAAGGGAAAATGGTCATTTACCCATCATTTGATGGGTCTCACAGTTAGCTAAACCATGTGGAAAGATCTATCTCAACCCCCCCCTCAGATGATCATGGTGCATGGTTAGACATACCATGTGCTAACTGTGCATTTTCCATCTGTTAAAAACTATAAAGAAAACCCATGGGAGTGCGGACCATGTTTCAGGATTTTATCAAATTGTGTATCTACGTACAATGGATTGGCCCACCCAACGCAATTAAGATAAACAATGAGTCCTAGGATGTATGGTTTCTACATACAATGCAGACCAACTGCCTTATCGAAAACTCAGGCTCCAGGCACCATACAAGCCCTAGACACCCTCATTTCCTGCATGATCCCACTATTTACTCCCATAAGGGTAAAAATGAAGAATGTAATGCAAATAGAAAGGTACATTAACTCATAGAAAAAATTGGGTTCTTACAATCTTCCCCCCTCAAAACAATTCATCCCGAATTTTCTCTTACAAGGGTGGTAAAGAATCTTATGAGAACAACATCATCCACTGGGCTCATACTTCAGCCTCTTGCACCCAAGTCTCATTCAATACCCAAATGTTCTTCCATAACACCCACAAAAAATAAACTAACTATCCTTAGAGAACTTTCATGCCTCAATGAATAACACAGATATGATGCTCCTAAAATAACACATATACCTTCGAATCAATATCTTCAAGTTGAAGAGTAGATGAAATATCAAGATGATATCAGTAAAGATGAGATACATGGAAGAAATTATGCATGTATCAGTACCTATTAGGTAACTATAACCAATTGGATACCTGAACGACTCTCTTCATAATTGTAAAGGATCTGATGCAACAAGGTGATATCATACCTTGTTTCTGAATCTGTTTATGCCCCATTCTTAGAGAAAATCATAAGAAAACACAACTTGCCACCTAAAACTTTAGTTATCAATGATAAATATTGGTGTATGATTTCAGTCTATACTGATCTATAGACATTCGATTACTGATAAGATGGAATTGTGTAATGTCTCAGATCCGAATGCCACTCAAATGGTGCCCCATATCTGGTTGGCCACATGGCCTAAAGCACAATTCTCCAAATGCCAGAGGCTGCCGACTTGCAGTGAGGTCCTAGGGTGTGATAGTGGAGAAACTATGCCCTCATTAGTAGAGTCTAACATAAAATAATAAATAATAATACAATATAGTAAAAATTAAACAACATACAACTGAAATAAATAGCATAGGATTGATAAGATAAATAACCAAGCATCGTTCCATACAAAAGATGATGCAACATGTTATGTTCTAAGAAAATAACCAAAACATGCACACTGTAATGATTCACCATATATGTTCCAAAAGATCAAAATAAACAAATAATAATAAAAATCATCCCAAGCCTCGGATCGGTCCCATGCTCTCCTGCTCCTAAAAAGCACATCAAGTACCTGTAGCAGGGCACTTTCCCTGATCAACACCCACAATCATATAATCTGTTTGGGCCCAAAAGCATGACTCAAACAGGGTGTGAGATTACATCCCACTAGAAAACCCTCCAAGGTCTATGCCAATATGTCAATGGATATATATAATAGGCAGTGTACAATAGTGAAAGCAGTAAACCAGAAGGTACTCAAAAGTAAGCACAACATATGTCTCAAAAGACAATGTAACCAAAGTACAAGTGAAGACCGAATCCAAGCTTGTGCTTTGGCTTGGAAGGTGAGTCATTATTCATTCTATTTAATTATTCAATTCCATTGGATTATATAAAAGACTCAAGGTCCGGTCTAGGCCCGAAGACCCCCCATATAAAATTAGCCATCAACTCATGGAATAATAATAATTTAATAATTTTCCAATAGATCCAGGACTAGGTATCCCTCAATGGATCCTAGGTTAGCTCTACATTTTAAATAAGCCTCAATGAGCCTAACCACCCTATCAGTGGCTTGCTCAAAACCTTTACATAATTAATCTCTTGAGCCTGTCCATTGTATTTTAACCAATATAATGGTTCACCCAAGGTATATAAGGTGAAATTAGTCACATGATCCCGACCCTATCATTTAAATGAGACTACGGTTCTCCTATTTCTAATTACCCATATTTTTCAAATAATTACAATCCATATCAAAAGAAACAGATGTGAATTAATCTATCACATGGATTATCAATTAAACAACTCATATGGGCATAGTTCATATAAAAAGTATCACATCAAAATTATACTATTACATGGATTAAGCATCTAATTATCTCATATGGGGAATTCATATCACATAATAAGTTCATTTTAATAACCCAAGAATGGGAATTCAAGTCAAGTTTTTTTTTCGTATTCTCAACCAATGGCCATTTGAGAGAAACACACCCATGAGGTGGCCCTAAACCAAGGTTCACAACCCTAAACATGATTTCAAATCATCTAATTAATTACCTAATCATCAATAGGTAATAATAGGGTTCTTTATTCAATCAAGATACACCCTAAAAGCGGTCGCACAAAACTCCAACATATATAATCAACTTGAGAAACAATGAAAGGCCCAGGAACACCTACCTAATGTTCGTATGACTATCCTCATTTAGTGTCGAATATCGAATCAATCTAAATCAGTGTAGATCTACAAAAAATGTAAAAAATGCTCAACCCTAAATAATTAGGTCAAGTGAAGAAGGAATAAAGGCTTAAAAGGAATCAAGCACTCACAGAGGGAATTTCAACGGATCCGATGGTGTTCGAATCAGGGGTCAGACAGTGAAACGGGAGGCAAATTCATGTTGGGATTGCTTGGGTGCGCTGCACATTGAAGGGGGGTTCATTTCTCTCTATCTTCCCAAAATGATGCTATTTCCTGATTTAATAAAAAAAATTAAATTATATTGCATGTACCGAAAACTACATGATATGTCCGTACAATTTCTTGCCACACCATTACATGGCTGTGTACTGGGATTATATGGCATGCAACCCTCTATATATGATGTGTACATATAAGTACACGAAATGTAGGCCCCAGTGACATCATTTAATAGGCCTGTAGCTATACCTTGACCTCTTTCACCCCATTTTATTAAGTATAAACTAGAAAGGAAAGATCTATACCTCAAAAGAAGAACCGGGTTCTTACAAATTGATCTAAAGTATCCTGAACAATATGAAGACCTAGTAGCACTATCTATCCTACCTCTAACCACTAAAAGGGTGAACAAAATGACCTACCATATAAGGACTCATAATGATCCATCTGTATGGTTTCTTGGAAGCTGTTATTATAAGATAACTCAGGGAGAGGTATGTGTTTCTACAAAGAACATCCAAAATAAAGGAATCATTCACAGATAATGTCCCCTAAAACTTGTATCATATTCTTGGACTAACCATCAGTCTGTGGGTGATAGATGGTACTCAGTGGTACCTATGAACCCAGTTCCCTCTGAAACCCCTACTAGAATCACGATGTGAATCAAGCATCTCTATATGATATGATAGAACACGGATCTCCATGGAGGCATATGATCTCAAGAATATAGAGCATCCCATGTTCATCCAATTAAAGAGTATCCAAAATATGAAAAAATGGACGACCTTTTTCAACATGTATATGATCATACATACAACATCACTACCCCATGGTGATCTAAGAAGTCCTGTCATGAAATCCATGGTGAATTCGTCCCATTTCCACTTAAAAATAGGTAATGGTTGTAAAATACCCACGGGTCTATGGTGTTCCACATTCTTCTAATGACAGGAGGTATATCGAGTAACAAACCCAACTATCTCCCACTTCATCTCTGACCACTAGTTTTAATGACATAATTCATGATAAATATTGTAATACCGGGATATAATGCCCATATTTAGGCATGTGACTCTCACATAAACTCCTCTAATACATATGTTAGAACCCATAAATGTTCATGGATATGCATGATCTCATTATCAACAACTATACAACCCAATGGTGGGTCATCAACTGCAACACTCTATCGTAGGATCAAGCCCTTAGAATATGATAACTACCTCATATTCACTCTCTCTATGAGTGAATAGGAAAATGAAAATGATGCAAGTACAGACTATCTAAGATGGTCTTGAAACCCAATATGCATCTAAAAAAATATGGACCTAACCTGACACTCACTACTGGCCTCCTGAACCACCTATGTCTGAGTCTTTGTGCACAGAGAAATGGGAACTGCATTGTCCTTTATAGGAATATAAGAAATCTTGAAGTCAAAAGACAAAATGTATTCAAACCACCTTCATTTTGTGAGATTCAAGTACTTATGTGTAAATATGTACTTGATTATTTTTGTTTTGTATACTCAAAAAATTCTATGCTAATAAATAATACCTCTAATAGTGCAAGACTTGTACAACAACGACTAACTTGAGATCACACATCAGGTAATTTCTATCATGCGGAGTCAACTGATGAGACCTGTATACCAAGAATCAATCCTCCTACATTAGAAATAATCCTATATTGATACATAATGCATCATAGTAGACTGTATAACATACACCTAGATTTGGAAGAATCATGATCTGCATTGAAGTCAGTCTCCCTTTTAACTCTTGAAAGGCTATCTCACAGGATTATAATCATATAAACTTCACACCTTTCAGAGTAAATCCCACAAGAGGTGATTCTAAGTGTGAGAAGTATTGTATTAAATGTCTTTAATAACTATATATCCTAAAGAAACTCTAGATATCAAATACACATTTAGGATTTTCCCAGGAAACTATAACTCACACCTTATTTAGGTTAATTGAAAATACTGTCTCTGAGATAATATGACCTAGGTAGTGAATCTTATCCATCTAAAAGTGGGAAATTTTGAGCTTGTATATAATTGATTCTCTCCGATTGCATTAAAAATTAGCTTAAGATGTTTGGAATGGTCATGTAGAGTGTGAGAATACACCCAGATTTCATCCATGAATACCCCCATAAATGAATCTAGATATGGATGGAAAACCAGTTCATCAGTTCCATGAAAACTGCTGGTGCATTCGTAAGACCAAATGACATGACAAAACACTCATATAGACCATACCTTATATGAAAAGATGTATGAGGTATGTCTGAAGAAAGAACACACACATTATGATAACCTAATCCTAGACCAATCTTGGAGAACACTCTACCTCTTTATATATATTTGAAGAGATCATTTATATGAGGGAATTGATACTGTTTCTTAACCATAAGTTGGTTCAACCAATGAAAATCCCTGAAAATATTTATGGTACCATCAACCTTATTGGATAAAAGGACAGGTTAACCCCATGGTGAAGAACTAGGTATTATGAAACCATTATCTTTCAAATCCTACAGTGACCTCTTAATCTTCTATAACTCAATAGTATCCATCATGTAAGGATGCATATAAAATGTTGCAACGTCAAACACGAACTTGATGAAAAACTCTACATCTATCTCAAGATAATGTATTACAAATATATATGAGAAAACATCCCAAAAAAATCAACCACCAGAGGGAAATCCTTCTAATACCTTCCCTGATCATCCAGATATAATCTAGAAATCTGGGCTATCATCATACCCATCCTACAATGCTCAGGTCTGGATCAGATCACCTAGACATCCCATTCACCCTTGTGAATATAAACACCGCCCTATAGTGTTGTGAAGGTCAACATTCAATGATAGCAGTAAATAAATCATGATAGGGATCAATAAATTCCATCCCAAGAATGATATCAAACCCTTTCATCTCAAGGAAAAATAGGTCCCATATGAAGTGACACCCACCTTCTTTAAGAGGGAACTCCCTGCACTAGCGTACAATATCCTATCGTATCCCCAACAGAGTATCAAGTGCCATCACATCACTAGAAAACATAACATAGAGCCCAAGGATCTCTATAATAGGCACAAATATGAAGGTATGACATGCAACTGTATCAAGAAGATAAGATACTAACATAAAGGACACTAGAATAGTATCACTCACCTTAGATGGTATGAAACTCTACTCATCAGGTATCCATTTAACTATATACATCTTTCCTGACCCACTAACCTAAGATATAGCATTGATACCTTGAGATGGTCCACTCTACTAGTGATATATGTCTAGGGTCTGCCTACCTCACACATTACCACCACCTCAGCCCGACCGGCCAACCATACTCTGGCTCCCTACATGACGAGAAACTGTTGACCCCGCTCCGGAATGTGGAGTTGGTGAATAACCTCTCTCAATGAATACTAAAAGAAAAATCTCTAAAAAATAATTGTATATGGACCATCTTTTCATAATATCAGTACTCGAATGGGTCCCCCATACACAGAGGTCTGATATGTCCTTGTCTACCACATTGACAACACATCACCTAGATACATGAGTATGTAACCTAGATACTAATATCACAACATGGAATCTCCATACAACTCTTCCTACCATTGATTGATGTATTTCTATATCTATGTGATGAACCAACCTAGATCAAACCTCTATCCTCTCTTCCATTACGCTCAATGATAAGTTTCTAATTCATCGTTCAAGATATTGTAGTAGGTCAGAATGGCCCGAAGGCCTTAATTTTTTTTTATTTCGATAACAAACCTTTCAAGGGGTGAGGTGGAACCCTTACAAGGCCCTAAGGCTTAGATACAATTACATGACCCATGGGTCTTATAGGGAATCACCCAGACAAGACAACTTGGAACTGCTCCTCCCCAGCATATGTCATGATAACAACACTCCACCTTCACAGGGCTGGTCGACTAGCTTTAGATAACTCATCACCTAATAGAATAGGTAAAAAATGTAGTATATCCATGAAATGGGAATAATAGTCCATAACTGACAAGGCTCCCTACACCAACTACATAAACTCCTGGTCTTTATCGGTCCTCAACATAACATGTTATAAATAATCATAGAATACCTTATGAAAATCCCACCAAACCATATTCCAATGATGATCCATCTGAGTAATAATATCCAATAATATCTTTGTGTAATCATAAATTATATATTCATGTATCTTCACTCTTCTCTCAGAAGGTGTCTTGAGATGCCTGAAAATTGATATCATGGCCTCCATCCATGACACTGCATCCTGTGGTCCGCCATCCCTTGAAAATGTGGGTGGATTTTATTGCTAGAATTAGAATTTCAACTCTTACATAGTTGGGGAAGGTCATGGGGCTCCCTGAATGGTATTTATAAAGCATATAAACCAATCTTCAAATTGGGAATCAACATCCATATCAGTTATAACTAGAAGTGATGCAAGAGGCATACCTGGAGGTTCTATTAGTGACCTAGGGACCACCACCTCTAGGGAAAGGTCATCAGAACCCTCCCAGAACAGAAATTGAGGACTCCATAGTGGTATTTCTCTAAAAATCCCCAACTCACACCTCAGTGCAAGATTTAATAACTTTTAAAATCATAGATATAAGAATAGGATAGGTACAACCCTTCATATATAAGAGTCACACCCATATGACTTCCACTAAATTAAGGTCTAGGTGACATTATGATCATAAGGAAAGAAAGATACACTTCCTAATGACCACAAACGAGGTCAGGTCAAGGTCAAGTACATTGATATAAGTCAAAGGTCCCAATATATAGAGTGTTAATTGTATTTTATAGAGGAAAACACCCTTAAAATTGCAATTGGAATCCCTGTTTAATTGTGAACATTTCATTTTATAATGCCTTTTAATTTAATATCATTCTAAATAATTAAAAAGTATTTAAAATGGTTGAATTTTATGGATCAACATTTCCAATTTATAAGGGACCATAAATTGAAGTATGACATTCATTTAATCCCAACCAGTTACTTATAAAGTCCTTTGATGAAATGTTACCACAAGTTTATGGAAATAGTAATAAAGGCACTAAAACTTTCTACTGACATTGCATGCAGAAAGTAAACATGGAATGGATCATGCATGAAATATATATTCTAAAGTGAATATGATGATTTATTATGTAATATTTCATTTCCATACCAAACAAAGGTAAAAATCCATAATCATAAAGAAAATCAAACATCAAGTGAATCACCTAATAGTGAAATCAAGGAAACTATAATAAGAAAAATCCATAAGATCATGTCACATACCAAGTAATTTTTCTTTTCATTGTATGTGGATTAGCTACTCCCAGTCACAGTATCATGACCAAATATCTACATAAACTATTTCTTCTTTCTACTATACCAAAATAGTAAGGTAAATAAAACAAGACATTGGTATCACTTTATGACATACCAGACCCGGTTCACTTAATTATAACTGAACCTAGTTGGGAATATAGCCTCAAGAATGAATCCCCATATTCCATAGGTTGTTGAAGAGAAGTGAGGGTCTACGGTAGAATAATAATGATATTATACCCTCATGACTAGAGTGTGGAGTAATTGTATAATAATATCAATAGAGGAAGCATGAAAGATAACTGAACAACTGAAGAATAAAAATCTATCATACAAAAACCAAGTAATCACATCCATAAATGTCATATAAAAAATGATGATCATGGAATAATATAAAAAAGGAAATACAAGAAGAAATGATAGTAGGTACACATACATATAAGTATAAAAAAATAACAAAAAATTACAAAAAGACTATCTCCAAATAGAATCATGAGCCATAACTCAGTCATGTGCTCCCCCACTCACATGTTATAATCAATTTGACAACCAGGTACTTTCCCCTATCTCTACCTAAATCCATGATGTCTGTTCAGGTACCATAACGGTAGGATGAGTTGGGTGTGAGATAAACTCGGTAGGACACCACCAACGTTTTATAATTCCATCTGATCTATGAATATATAATAAATAGTGTGAAGGTAATAATAAAGTGGGAAATAAAGTGCGGTATATAAATAACCCACATAGGTTTTGGTTCCCATGAAACACACATTCTTTGCTACTAGCTTTGGCCTAATCTAGATTGTATCTAAGAAATCATTCAATCATGATTTAATCTACAATAAAGTTTTGGGATCCGAATCATAGCCCATGAATCCCCCATGTCTGATATCCAACAATATATATATATATATATAATATGGCTATCAGAAAAAGTAAATATCCAACCAAATACAAGCTTGTAGTTTTTTCCTAGCATACACATCATATTATCATTTCATTATTTAATATTTCAAAGGTGACCTGATCTCATCCTTGGCTTTCCAAATTTGGAGGCCTGGTATCACTCCAAGTACATTATGAACCAAACACCTTATAATACCATCCTAGAAATTTCACATAGGAACTCTGGTATCACTCTAGGTCTACTCACTAAGTCCATCCTTGTTAGCCTATAAACGGATCCCAAGTGTCACTCATGGAGTATATAAATATCTCTCCTCTGAGTCCATCCTTGGCAGTCCATAAGGGAGTCCAAGTGTCACTTGTGGGATAACAATAGTCCGCCCTCTGAGTCCATCCTTGGAAGGCCTTAAAGGAGTCCAAGTATCACTCGAGCATCTGTAATACAACATCTAAATGATTCCATCCAGGGAATTAAAAAAAGATACCATGTATCACCTAAGTAAAATAATAATCATTCATTATAATTATTCAATTATTCAATCCAAAAGAGTCTGTCTATGGTATTTATAAATTGGAACCCACCTCTCACTCTTGGAATATAAATAAGAATGGTCATGGGATTGTATTCTAACCATAATACATAAAAACATGTTTTAATCCAATTGATAATTGAAATTATAATCAATTTAATTTTCCTAAATAGGTGGTTTAAATGACAACATAGGTTTAAGAAGGCCTAACATCACATGAATCCATCAATTTGTTTTAATTATCCATTTCAATTATGAAAAATGTCTCAAGAATAAGTGATAAATAACAATGGCTAAAGTCCTAAGGAAATTCTCTTCCATTACCTCTCTTTATTCAATTAAATTTACTACTCAATCATTTCATATGAAATACCTTAGGAAAAGGGGTAAAATTCCACACCTCAAAAGGTGAATCAGATATATAGGCCACCCATAGTGGTTTAATTTAATTTAATAACACACCTATGGGGTGGTTATAATTTGAAGTATTTAACATTTAATCATATATAAATGGGTCTCGTAATTTGTATAGGTCATACCTATTCATTTAATTCAATAATAATTTCCTTAAACAAGTATCGCTTGGAAAATCCATCATGTGGAGCAATGACACATATATAAAAATCAAGAATTTGAGGGAAAATCATGAGACCACCAACCTTATACCTATAGGTGAACACTCATCCAATATCTACCTATGATTTGGTATAGACGAGTAGAAAATGGGAGAATGGATGAACTCCCAGAAAATAGGGAATATGATCTTGTACCAAAATAACCCCGTTGAGAGGAAGACAAATGATAAAAGGCACATGAGGAATATGCAACTCACCATCACACATCCAACGACACTGACAGTGAGTGATTCACTGGTCAGTTGATGAAATGAAACCAAATCCTATATTATGCTTGAATAATATTTAAAATAGAGGAAGGATATCCACTATAGATAAATAAGAAAAAGAAGATAGGGTTTAAATGTATAAACCATTAAGGGAAAAATGGTAAATGAACCATTATTTAAGGGGTCGAACAGTTTGGATGCATGTTTTTCCAAACCATGTGTCAACTGTGTGCTAAGATATCTCTCCAGAAAACCATCTCATATTCATAGAGCATGGTTAGAAAAACTATGTGCTGACTATGCATTTCACTATATTAAAAACATTTTATAAAACACACAGGAAAGAATCCCTTGATGCACATTTTCATCAAACCCCACATCCCTGGACATTGGACTGGACCACCCCACACAATTAATCGAAAGCACATCGCCTAGTATACAAAATTTATACTAACCATGTATCCCATTTAAATTCTCCAAAAAATCATGCTTCGGGATCCGTATAATCCCCAAATACCCTTGCTTCTTGCGTGACCCCACTAGGCACTCTTGTAAAAATAAAATTGAAGAAAGTAACATATATAAAATGGTTCCATACCTCATATAAAAATCCAGATTCTTAGAGAATATCAATATATATATATATATATCCACTTATTAATACACAAACATATGTATATAACCATTATATATATATTTGTATAAGTATATATACTCATATATTTTTATAATGTAATAATGGTTAGATATTATTTTAAATATATTTTTATAATTTTTCTATATATTATATATTTAGATATTATTTTCGTTACATATATGTATTTATATGTCTATATATTTACATATATATGTTTATACACATTCACATATAATTGTATATTTACATATAATTTTTTAATAATTTTTTTATAAATATTTACTATAAAATATGTTTATATACAATATTTAATGATAATGATAATGATTTATTTATAAAAATATAATTATATATGACGTATATATATTATATTTATACACACACATAGACATATTTACACACACAAGAATACATTTATATTTCTCACATACATGTAAAAATAGTTACATATATATCTATTTGTTTACATATATTAGAATATACATAGAAATATATTTTTATTTATTAACACAGATATGTTTATATATAAACATTACTTGTACAGGTACATATACATATTTTAATACATTTTTATAAATGAATTAAAATGGATATTTTTTTTATTTTAAATAAAATTATTAATAAATATTTATTTCCCTTTTGTTTATATATTTATAAATACATTTTTATGTAATTCTTTTAAATATGTATTTATACAATTGATTTATTATAAGTAAATATAAGAAAAGGACAAGAAAATGCTCTTAAAGGAAGCTGAAATACAATCGAATATTAAATAATTATGGTATCCCAACTAAAAAAAAAATTTATCATCCTTTTGGGCCTTTTTACCTTTAAAAATTAGGGATCATGGCCCCCATGTAAATATGATGTATATCTCCTCAGAGACTTTGATTTGATAAGTGATAGAGCTCAAATGGACACCCAGATCAAAAGTTATGACAATTTTAATTTCAATATATGTTTTCAACTTATATTAGATCCTTTATTTATTTATTAAAGATTTATATCATCCATTTTTAGTTAAATGACTACTACTCGATAATAATTATAAAATTATGAATTAATATTATATTTTAATTATTTCACAATCCATTTTTCACAAAATATCTTATATATTATGTGTAAATGCATATTTAGCCTAATCAAAATTATATTAAAAAATATATATTATATTTATAACAATATAAATATATTTATATATAATTATATTATTTTTAATGATATAGATTTTTTTAATGAAATATACCTTTATCAGCATGAGAAAAAAAGAGCAGATAATGAGGGGCATTTATCCGCGCTACTAAAAAAGCATTGATAGGGGGGATTTATTAGTATTTTTTTACAAGAAATGATAAATGATGGTCTTTATTAGTGCTAATAAAAAATAACTAATAAAGGGGGTCTTTATCAATTCTAATAAAAAATAGTTGATAAAGGGGTCTTTATCAGTGCTTTTTTTATCAGCATAGAAAAATGCCACCCTTTATCAATGATAACAAAAAAGAGATGATAAGTGGATAAATCCTTTATCAGCACTAATAAAAAATAACTGAAAAATACTCACCATTATCATCACTTATGTGGGTGGGGTGGAAGGGGGGGGGGTCTTTATCAGTTCTTTTTAATAGAACTAATAAAAGGGGTCTTTATCAGTGCTTTTAGCTAACACTGATAAAGGATAGCACTGGATAAACCCAAGTTTGTAGTAGTGACTGTACTGAGCCTTTTGACTATTCTAAATATATATTAAAATGAAATAATATATGATGGTTTTTTAGTCACCTATATATCACCAATATGTTATATACAACAATTTAGTGAAAAATCATTAGATATGTATATTTAAGATGTTTTTTTAGAAAACTGTCATATATAAAAATTTAATTTTTCATTATTCATCCTTAAACCTCTTCATCTACACATGAGAAACCATAGATATATTATGTACTGATTGAACCCCTAACTGACTCTCCCCCTTCCCCAACACTAATTCTCTCTTCTTGTCCCTAAAACAACCTTATCACCATTTTGCATTGTCTTCATCGACCCCCAACCTCAAGACACCCTATCTCATCACATTACCTTTATTGATTACCTCTCTCACCACTCGACATCCCCATTAGATGTCATGATTTCTTTCCACAATCACCCTCACCCCCACAGTAACCTATTATACACTTATTTCATCCACCAATCCCAACACTCATCCCCCAATGTCATCTCTACTTCCCTATGTTAGCTGATCACCTTCTTTGATTCTCTTCACACAATATTATTTATTATTTGTTTCGTCAAAGGTATCTTTATTAATATATTATAAAATAAAAACACACATATAGTGTGTTATAGATGGTTCCTGGTGCAGTGAATGTGATTATTGGGCCTGATCCCAACTAAAAAAATGTTGAATTGAATGAATCATTAAAATATTTTATGTGATGTGAACATCATGAAAAATGAAAATTTTCCAATAGAATATTGTCAAAGAAAGGTCACTGGAACCAAGAGGATATCTTTTTATATTAAACTTAAAATTAATTTAATTTAATTATATGTAAGATTAAATAGTTATTTTGATAAGTCCTTATAGTAGATTTTTATCGTGAAAAACCCTTTTTGGTAATCAATCATTGATCTTATAGGATCGAAGTGTATAATTGCTCTAGCCATGATCCACACGTTCTCTTATGATCTCCATATGACACCAATGAATCAACGGGTGCTAGTGAGGTCGATTGATCATCAAATGTTGTTCTTCTTGATTGCTTCATGTTTCTTTGGTATTGAATAATTTCTATTGATCATACTATTATTGAGAGGATGTGATAAAGAAGAGGAGGATTCTAGAGAGTAATCTGTTGTGCACAATTATTCTCAATTAACCACTCTTAGAATGCATTATCTGCAACATCCCAAGTAAGTAATGAATAATAGATATAGTTATCTATGTCTATTTATGAATTAGATAGTGTTTTAGAGGCTTAAAATGAGAATAAATCCAACCTAAAGCATGAAATACTCTAATATTTTTAAAAGATTGTTTTACCGCCTTTTGATGGCGAACCATTTTTAAATATATCTTTTGACAATTTTATAAGCTATATTTGTTAAAATAAACTTATTCTTTATTATTTGGACATTGATATTTACTTTGGATAAATTTTTGGTATTTTTCTGATAATGTTCATTTTTTTTGAATAGTGAAAAATGTTGTATTTTAATTCAAAACCACATTTTAATCTAATTTATTTATATGATTATATTATCTTTTGAATTTGTTTTAAAGTTAAATTAGAATATATTTTTACCATTTAATACAATAGTGGTCGTTTGAATTAATTTTACTTTAAAATTAGACTTAAACTAGTGTCAATCTTTTGATATATATTGTTTCATAAAAACACGCTATTTGTTCTGACAGTGGGAAATAATTATTAAATTAATTATTGAAACTTATATGTTTTGAATTTTTTAAAATAGACATCATTTTTTAATTCTGAATATCAAATATATCTTAGGGTGAAGTTTTGGTATTTTTCTGAAAAACTTCAATTTTTGATGAATAGTGAAACCACTAAGTGGTACTTAAAAAAACTGCTTTTTCATTTAAATGAAATTTTAACACCTCTGTGTTTTGAATTTCAAAAATCCAACATACATGGTTGTCATTAGGAATTAAAATGTGGTTCAATGGGATTAAAATATTTTTTTGGTGAACAGTAACTTTTAAGTTTTAATCGCGATTAGAGGTAATTAGTGTAGTTTAAGGTAAAAATAATGTTTTAATAATATAAAATGACCTTGACACATGTCCTATCCTTATTGTATGTGTCATGGTCGACCAAGACAATCCATGGGTCAACTTGGGGACCCCATGGAGCCACTTTGGTAGGAAAATGACATTAAAAACGTTTTATTTAAAGTTAAAATTAAAATGTCACAAACATGAGTTATTTTACTAAAACAATTTTTAAATGGGGATATACAAGTAATATTTTTGACTATAAATATTCATTAGAAATATAAAAATATTTCCTACATCATTATATTTTTTTTATAATTTTTATACATTAAATAAATTAAATTATTTATGACACCATGATGATGCAGCGATTACCTCATTATTTAACGATTTAAATAAAATGAAAAAGATAATGTAAAATATAAGACCTAAACATGTAAAAAACCTATTTTATGGGTGGATTTAGAACTATTATCACCTTATCCTCTAAATATATAATTTTGGGACATTTTAAATCCGAAAAGCATTTTATAATAAAGTAACCTTTTATAACTTTCCAAGAGTGCCCCTCCTCTCCTCTTATAAAAGGCCCCCACCTCTACCACCTTACCCAAACCTATCAAGCCTTTGACTCGGCCAAAACCTGACCATTTTGTCTCTCCACATCCCTATCTTACTCTTATAAGCCTCACTTTGTGCATAAGTCCTCCCAAGGAAGCCTTTGATCTCAAATCAAAAAGAGTTACCCATTTTAAAGGTAGTGTTTTCTCTTGTGTTCTTATGTTTTATTTTGCTTCTCCAACCCCCATAAACTCTTTTTTTCATTTCTTTTGTAACAAAACCAGTATCATAAATATACTAGGATATTTTTATAAGAATTATTCGAGCTACACTTACACACACCTACATCTAATGGTTAAAGAACATACTGTTTCTATGGATGGTGAATTTCCGCCTCACGAAACGATGATTGTTCAACACTCATATAACACCTTCAAAGGTGGCCATTAGAAATTAACAATATTTATATATGATATATAATATTTTTATGTTTTACTTGAGCTTCTTTATTTTTCATTTATGCCATACCTTTATGGTTTCCATTATGGGTAAACATAATATCTTCATTTTAGGAAGTGCGGACTACCGCCCCCTCAAAGTGATTTGATTCGTTAATACCATATGTGGTACATATAAAGGATAGATTTAATGATATTATATATGATATTATACTGAAATTATAATATACCTTTATATAATTATTATTTATTTCCATTAAAGTATGTGATAGAAATGAAAGTAGCATTCATGCGTACGTATGACTTACCGTCTCCATGAACGATGCATTTCATTTCTTATCCCCAAATGCAATGTACTATTATAAGTACATATATATAATCGATATATATGATTTATGTTACATCAAATTATGAACATAATTCTGGAATTAAAATATACATATCTCTCATTTAGTTTTAATTCCATTAATATGACATAGAAATGAAAGTAGCGTTCATGCATACGTATGGCTTACCGTCTCCATGAACGGTGCATTTCATTTCTTACCTCTAAATGATTATGTAATATTATAAATGCATGAATATACTGGATATATATGATATATATGGCATATACCTCATGAATATCATTCTTGAGATAATGGATATTTGACTACGTGAACAACTTGTAAATATAAGAAGTTCACTTTTGACTCAAGTACCAAATATCGAAAAAATGACCGTTATTAACTTAAATGATCACATAATGTTCATAACATGGTAATAAGTGATATAAAATGAATAATGAACTTGAAAAAGGTTCTTAAGAAAGTAGAAATTATCTCATGTTTATTATTCCGGACATTAAAGAACGATCGAGTCATGTCGGACCTGAGGTATGAGACTTCGTCTCAATATCGTTTCATTGAGGCATATTTTGTTTTATACACAACCTTATTTTATATGGTGTATAAACCCCTTTGAATTTTACGTTTATCCAAAAGGAATCTTTTTTATATGAAGTGTTTTACAAAACGACAAAAGGGAATGTTTTTTTCGTACGTATGCGGTGACAACAACTTCTCCACCGCCATGACCATTATTTGAGTTTTGGCTTCCTCTACAAGCCATACCTTTTTTTTAAATGAAAAATAAATACCATGTTTTACTTTTCTTTTATTATGGTATTGGAAATGGTTTTTATAATGTTTTTATTATATCAATGTGTTGTATTGATATCTTGTGATTGAAATGTGGAAATGTTATGTTTCCTTTATGCATGTTTTATATGATACGATTATGTTTTGGTTCTTGGGAATTGTTATGAAGACGGGTGGTTCCGTGATAAACTAAGGGCAGGTGAGCCCGATATAGCTCTCCAATGCATTGGGTAACGCAAAGGGGTTAAACGTTAAGGTTTCTCCTAAGAGATTTAGGGAATATACTATGGTGGGTATTCCAAACGTAACCAAGAGGGTTACTCCCTACGTAAGAATGTTATGAATGACTCAAGTTACCTTTATGTCTTACGATTTCTATGTTTTATTCATGATTTGATGAGGCATGTTAAAGTTCTTATGTTTTATGAGTAAAGTATGATTTCATTGATTCTTACGTATACATGTACTCATGTTTCCTTTCCATATTTTTATATCCCTTACTGAGATTTTTATGCTCATCCCAAGTTTTTGAAATGTTTTTCATAGGTCAAGGGAAAGGTAAATGATGTAATGATAATGTCAAGGAAGTGTCAAGAAAGAATCAATGTTTTATTTTAAATATGTTTCCATTGATGGGAAAATTGAGTACTATCTTATATGTAACCACTTTGTTTAAATGTGGAATGTAATGCATGTTTTATTATCTAATTCCCTAAAACTCTAAACCTGAAAAGATCCTCAACGTGTATTCTTGAAGTAACTCAAGAGTAAGTAATGTTTAAGGCTGGGGCCTTATAGTTGGTATCATAGGTCAGTTTAGATAACTGTAGGAGTTAGAATTCTATTAAATTATTATCTAAAAATATTTTTTATGGTCAAATTGAAATGATATAGAATTTGAAGATTACCATGTTGCTTCATCTAAGACATGTTTTTTTAGAATGGTTTTTCGTAGAGGAAATAGGGAAGTAGTGCTAGGAAGGCATACAAAAGTAAATGACCTTCCGAATCAGCATCCTGAGATGGTCGAAATTGGAACTGAACAGTTTGTTGCAGCAATGGCGTAATTGACTCAAGAAAGAAATGGTGGCGGTATCCATGCACGAGATCAGCCAGATCAACCACATAGGAACATGTCAGTGGTGGAACATTTCATGAGGCAACATCCCCATAATTTAGAGGATCATCTGACCCTGTGCTAGTTGAAGGGTGGATTAAAGCACTGGATAAGATTTTTGATGCCATGGGGTGTTCAGACAATCAAAAGGTTAGTATTTCTATTTACCGTTTGGAGGGTAAAGAAGATTAGTGGTGGTCAATAGGTAAAAATATCAGGGATGATGATGAGATTGATGCTCTCAACTAGGATGAATTCAAAGGTATGTTTCTTGAGAAGTATTATCCTAAGGCTGTTCGACTTAGGATGGAAAAATGATTCCTGGAATTGAGGTAAGAGGAGGACTCAGTGGCTGCCTATGAAGAAAGGTTCACTCGATTGGCAAGGTATGCTCCATATTTTATTGGAGACCTTGATAGTAAAATCGATCATTTTTACTCAGGATTAAAGCCAAAATATCGAAGGGCATTAGCTTCTCGTGAGTTAAAAAGTTATGAAAATCTTGTTTGATGTGCTGAGAAGGTGGAAATGGAGTTTTCCGATGATCAAGTGTTCTATAACAACCAACAGAGGAAGAGACCAAAGTGGCAGGAGAAAGGAAAGAATTCTTCAAAAAAGTCTGATGGTATGAAAACTAAGTTTCTAGTTTGTGATAAATGTGGTAAAAGGCATGCTGGGGAATGCCTTATGAATTCTGGAAAGTGCTACTGATGTGGTAAGATGGGACATAAGGCTCGAGATTGCACTGAAAATGATCAGGGTGATGGTAAGACAAAATTTGATTTACAGTCAGTGAAATGTTTTAAGTGCAATGAGATGGGTCACTATAAAAATGAGTGTCTGAAAAAGAGATTGAGTGATGGGAAGTAGTTAGAATACAAGTAGAAAGGGGTGGTGAAATCCTTTGCAACTACTTTAGTAGATGTCAGGCCATCAAATGAATTTGTATCTGGCACTTTGTTTGATTTTTTAGATTATGCCAGTGTGTTGTTTGATTTGGGGTCTACACACTCTTTCATCTCTGAAAACATTTCTAGTAAAATGGGAATACCATCTCAAGAAATGAAACCTGAACTTGTGGTAAAAACACCTGGGGGAAATGTTGATGCAAAAAGAATTTATAAGAATCTTCCTATCCTTATCCGTGGAAAGAAACTACTTGCGAACCTTATTGTTTTACCTCTAGTAGAGTTTGATGTTATCCTGGGTATGGACTGGCTCTCTATTTACCATGCTAAGATTGAATGTAGAGATAAAGAAGTTTCTTTTCAGAAAGACTTTCAGTTTGTCTTCAAGAATGAACCGTTACTGTTGATAAGATATCAAGAAGCCGAGAAACTTGTAAAAGATGGAAATGAATGTTACCTTGAACATATCGTTGAAAACAAGGGAACTGTTCAGATTAATGATGTGCCAGTGGTAAATGAGTATCCAGATGTTTTTCCTGATGAGTTTCCTGGAATAATACCAGATCGGGAAGTTGAATTTACTATTGACTTAGTTCCTGATGCTAAGCCAATTTCCAAACCCCCTTATCGAATGGCTCAAACTGAACTTTTAGAGTTGAAGGAGCAATTGCATGATTTATTAGATAAAGGTTTCATTCGACCTAGAACATCACCATGGGGTGCTCCTGTTTTATTTGTTAAAAAGAAAGATGGTTCTATGAGACTTTTCATTGATTATAGTGCCTTGAATAACATCACTGTTAAGAAAAAATATGCTTTGCCTCATATCGATGATTTGTTTTATCAGCTCCAGGGAGCTCAATATTTTTCAAAGATTGACCTGAGATCAGGGTACCATCAGTTGAAGGTAAAGGAAGCAGATGTTTCGAAGACCACATTTCGTACAAGATATGACCATTATGAATTTGTAGTAATGCATTTTGGGCTAACCAATGCACCTACTATATTCATGGACTTAATGAATAGAATTTTCCATGAGTTCTTGGTTAAGTTTGTGGTGGTTTTCATTGATGATATTTTGGTTTTTTCTAAAAGTAAATAGAATCATGAAAGACATTTAAGGGTTATTTTTTAAACCTTAAAAGAAAAGAAATTTTATGGGAAATTCATCAAGTGTGAGTTTTGGTTGCAACAAATTTCTTTCCTTTGTCACATTGTTTCTAAAGATGGGATAACTGTTGATCCTGCAAAAACAAAGGTTGTTGAAGAATGGCCAAGACCCAAAAATGTTACTGAGATTTGTTGCTTCCTTGGTTTGGCAGGCTATTACCAAAGGTTTGTTAGAATTTTTTCACGGTTATCTATTCCAATGACTAAGCTAACTCGGAAGGGTGTTAAGTTTATCTGGACAAAATAATGTGATGATTGTTTTCATGAATTGAAAATAAGATTATTGAATGCTCTAGTTTTGGCACTACCTTCCAGGAATTGTGAGTTTTTTATCTACAGTGATGCTTCATTGAAAGGAATTTGTTGTTTCCTAATGCATAATGATCAGGTAATTGCATATGCTTCACATCAGTTGAAAACTCATGAGGTAAATTACCCCACACATGATTTCGAATTAGCTCCCATTTTTTTCACTTTAAAAATTTGGAGGCATCATTTGTATGGAGTAAAGTGTAAAATATATACCGATCATAAAAGTTTAAAGTATATATTCACTCAGAAATAATTGAACATGAGATAGAGGATATGGATAGAATTAATCAAGGATTATGATTGTACAATTCATTACCATCCGGGAAAAGCAAATAAAGTGGCTGATGATTTGAGTCGAAAAAGTAATTCTTCATTAACAATGTTGCGTTTGGAATTTGATCCTTTGGTTAAGGATTTGATGAAATTTGGAATAAAAGTTGTTGGTGCAGGATATCCTTCTGTTTTTTTTCAGGTATTAGTGAAATCTTCTCTATCAGACAGAATCAAGTAAGCACAGAAGCAAGACAGTGAGTTGCAGAAAACGGTTGAGCTGGTTCAGAAGGGTAAGTTACCTGAATTCAACATTGATAATGATTGTGTTTTGAGATTTGGGAAGAGATTGTGTGTGCCTTGTGATTCACAGTTGAAGAGAGAGTTGTTATGTGAAGCTCATAGTTCTTCGTTTTTAGTCCATCCAGGAAGTACTAAGATGTATAGAGATCTTCGGGAGTATTACTGGTGGGACAGAATGAAAAGGGATATTGCTGATTTTACTATGAAGTGTTTGACTTGTCAACAGGTAAAAGAATAGTGGCAGTTACCGAAAGGGATTATTCATCCTTTACCAGTACCAGAGTGGAAATGGGAGAATATATCCATGGACATCGTTGTGGGATTATCGAAGACACCTCGAGGTAATAATGCAATCTGGGTTATTGTTGATCGCTTGACTAAATATGATCATTTCCTTACTATTCTAGATAAATTCTCTCTAGATCAACTATTTCATTTGTATCTTAAAGAGATAGTCATGTTACATGGAGTTCCCCTCTCCATTGTATCTTATCGTGATCCCAGGTTTACTTCTAACTTTTGGAAAGGCCTTCAGAAGTCGTTGGGTACTGAATTAAATTTTAGTACAACTTTTCATCCTCAATCAGATGGGCAATCAAAACGAACAATTCATACTTTGGAAGATATGCTACGTGCTTGTTCGATGGATTATCAGGGAAGTTGGGACCAACATCTTTCTTTGGTTGAATTTTCATATAATAACAGTTTTCATTCCAGTATACAGATGGCACCATTTGAGGCGTTATATGGGAAGCGGTGTCGAACTCCAGCTTTCTGGGATGAAGTGGGTGAAAGGAAGTTGATGGGACCAGAATTGGTAGAAGAGTTGGCATAAAAGGTTTAGCTGATACAAAGACACATGAGAATAGCTCAGAGCAGGCAAAAGAGTTATGGAGACAATAGGAGGAAGGATCTCTCTTTTGAGGTAGGTGATCATGTCTTCCTCAAAGTCTCACCATGGAAAAGTGTGATGCGATTTGGTAAGAAAAGAAAGTTGAGTCCAAGGTTCCTTGGACCATATGAAAATTTGGAGAGAGTTGGATCAGTTGCATACCGAGTGGCTTTACCTCCGAGTTTATATCAGGTACACAATGTTTTTCATGTTTCGATGTTGAGAAAGTATATGCCAGATCCATCTCATGTTTTGAGCCCAGAGGTAGTTCAGTTGGAAGAGAATCTCTCTTATGAAGAAAAACCAGTCCAGATTCTTGACCGAAGGGAGAAAGTGTTTTGAAATAAGGTAATTCACCAGGTAAAGGTTTTGTGGAAAACCCATATGGTTGAAGAGGCAACGTGGGAATCTGAAAATTCTATGAGGGATAAATACCTCCACTTATTCGATAAGTAAATAAATTGAGGGGACACAGTTTTCTAAAGGGGGGAAGGATGTAACATCCCAAGTAATTAATGAATAATATATATAGTTATCTATGTCTATTTATGAATTAGATAGTGTTTTAGAGGCTTAAAATGAGAATAAATCCAACCTAAAGTATGAAATACTCTAATATTTTTAAAAGATTGTTTTACCGCCTTTTGATGGAGAAACATTTTTAAACATATCTTTTGACAATTTTATAAGCTATATTTGTCAAAATAAACTTATTCTTTATGATTGGGACATTGAAATTTACTTTGGATAAATTTCTGGTATTTTTCTGATAATGTTTGTTTTTTTTGAATAGTGAAAAATGTTGTATTTTAATTCAAAACCACTTTTTAATCTAACTTATATATATGATTAGATTATCTTTTGAATTGGTTTTAAAGTGAAATTAGAATATATTTTTACCATTTAATCCAATAGTGGTCATTGGAATTAATTTCACTTTGAAATTGGACTTAAACTAGTGTCAATCTTTTGATAAATATTGTTTCATAAAAACACGCTATTTGTTCTGACAGTGGGAATTAATTATTAAATTAATTATTTTGACTTATTTGTTTTGAATTTCGTAAAATAGACATCATTATTGAATTCGGAATATCAAATATTGCTTAGGGTGAAGTTTTGGTATTTTTCTGGAAAACTTCAATTTTTGATGAATAGTGAAACCACTAAGTGGTACTAAATAAAACTGATTTTTCATTTAAATGAAATTTTACCACCTCTGTATTTTGAATTTCAAAAATCCGACATAAATGGTTGTCATTAAGAAGTAAAATTTGGTTCAATGGGATTAAAATAATTTTTGGTGAATAGTAAATTTTAAGTTTTAATCGCGATTAGAGGTAATTAGTGTAGTTTAAGGTAGAAATAATGTTTTAATAATATGAAATGACCTTGAAACATGTCCTACACTTATTTTATGTGTCATGGACGACCAAGAAAATCCATGGGTCAACTTGGGGACCCCATGGAGCCACTATGGTAGGAAAATGACATTAAAAACTTTTTATTTAAAGTTAAAATTAAAATGTCACAAACATGAGTTGTTTTACTAAAAAACTTTTTAAATGGGGTTATACAAGTAATATTTTAGACTATAAATATTCATTAGAAATATGAAAAGATTTACTACATCATGAAATTTTTTTATAATTTTTATACATTAAATAAATTAAATTATTTATGACACCATGATGATGCAACGATTACCTCATTATTTAACGATTTAAATAAAATGAAAAGATAATGTAAAATATAAGACCTACACATGTAAAAAACCTATTGGATGGGTGGATTTAGAACTCTTATCACCTTATTATCGAAATATATAATTTTGGGACCTTTTAAATCCTAAAAGCATTTTATAATAAAGTAACCTTTTATAACTTCCCAAGAGTGCCCCTCCTCTCCTCTTATAAAAGGCCCCCCCTCTACCACCATAACCACACCTCTCAAGCCTTTGGCTCGGCAAAACCCTGCCAATTTTGTCTCTACACATCCCTATCTTACTTATAGGAGCCTCACTTTGGGAATAAGTCTTCCCAATGAATCCTTTGAGCTCAACTAAAAAAGAGTTACCCGTTTTAAAGGTAGTGTTTTCTCTTGCGTTCTTATGTTTTATTTTTCTTCTCCAACCCCCCTGAACTATTTTATTTCATTTATTTTGTAACAAAAATAGTATCATAGATATACTAGTATGTTTTTATAATACTTATTCGAGCTACACTTACACACACCTACATCTAATGGTTAAAGAACATACTGTTTCTGTGGATGGTGAATTTCTGCCTTACGAAATGATGATTGTTCAACACTCATATAACACATTCAAAGGTGGCCATTAAGATGTCACTATATTTATATATGATATATAATATGTTTTTGTTTTGCTTTAGCTTATGTATTTTTCATTTATGTCATACCTTTATGGTTTTCATTATGGTTAAACGCGATATCTACATTTTAGGAAGTACGGACTACCGCCCCCTAAAAGTGATTTGATTCGTTAATACCATATGTGGTACGTATAACGGATAGATTTAATGATATTATATATTATATTATACTGGAATTATAATATACCTTTATATAATTATTTTTTCTTTCCATTAAATTATGATATAGAAATGAAAGCAGCGTTCATGCGTACGTACGGCTTACCGTCTCCATGAACGGTGCATTTCATTTCTTATCCCCAAATGTAATGTACTATTATAAGTACATATATATAATGGATATATATGATGTATGTTACATCTAAAGTATTAATTTAATTCTGGAATTAAAATATACATATCTCTCATTTAGTTTTAATTCCATTAATATGACATAGAAATGAAAGTAACGTTCATGCGTACGTACGGCTTACCGTCTCCATGAATGGTACATTTCATTTCATAACTCTAAATGATTATGTAATATTATAAATGCATGTATATACTGGATATATATGATATATATGGCATCTACATCATGAAAATCATTCTTGAGATAATGGATATTTGACTATATGAACAACTTGTAAATATAAGAAGTTCACTTTTGACTCAAGTACCAAATATCGACAAAACGACCGTTATTAACTTAAATGATTACATAATGTTCATAACATGGTAATAAGTGATATAAAAGGAATAATGAAATTTAAAAAGGTTCTTAAGCAAGTAAAAATTAACTCAAGTTTATTATTCAGGACATTAAAGAACGATCGAGTCAAGTCGGACCCGAGGTACGGGACTTCGTCTCAATCTCCTTTCATTGAGACATATTTTGTTTTATACACAACCTTATTTTATACGATGTATAAACCCCTTTGACTTTTATGTTTATACAAAAGGAATATTTTTTATATGAAGTGTTTTACTAAACGAAGAAAGGGAATGTTTTTGTCGTACGTATGCGGCGACGACGACTTCTCCGCCGCCGTGACCATTATTTGAGTTTCGGCTTCCTCTACAAGCCATACCTTTTTTTAAATGAAAAATAAATACCATGTTTTACTTTTCTTTTATTTTGGAATTGAAAATGGTTGTCATAATGTTTTTATTATATCAATGTGTTGTATTGATATCTTGTGATTGAAATGTGGAAATGTTATGTTTCCTTTATGCATGTTTTATGTGATACGATTATGTTATGGTTCTTGGGAATTGTTATGAAGTTGGGTGGTTCTGTGATAAAATAAGGGCGGGTGAGCCAGATATAGCTCTCCAATGCATTGGGTAACACGAAGGGGTTAAACGTTAAGGTTTCTCCGAAGAGATTTATGGAATATACTGTGATGGGTATTCCAAACATAACCAAGAGGGTTACTCCCTATGTAAGAATGTTATGAATGCCTCAAGTTACCTTTATGTCTTATGATTTCTATGTTTTATTCGTGATTTGATGAGGTATGTTAATGTGCTTATGTTTTATGAGTAAATTATGATTTCATTGATTCTTACGTATACATGTACTCATGTTTTCTTTCCATATTTTTATATCACTTACTGAGATTTTTATGCTCATACAAAGTTTTTGAAATGTTTTTCACAGGTAAAGGGAAAGGTACATGATGTGATGATAGTGTGAAGGAAGTGTCAAGAAAGAATAAATGTTTTATTTTAAATATGTTTCCATTTATGGGAAAATTGAGTACTATCTTTTATGTAACCACTTTGTTTAAATTTGGAATGTAATGCATGTTTTATGATCTAATTATCTAAAACTCTAAACCTGAAAAGATCCTCAACGTGTATTCTTGATGTAACTCAAGATTAAGTAATGTTTAATCCTGGGGCCTTATATTATCTATCTATGTATAGAAATAGGGTTAATGTTTGTAAATTAATTAATTTCCCAAGTGACCTTAATAAAATGTTAAACCCATGTTTGACCTCATGCATAGTCTTAAAAATAATAATATATTATTTTTATTCTATGTCATGCAGTAACTGACGCAATGATAAATATTATTATATCAGCTTACTAATTCATATTTATCAGCAAACATAATATTTGTTTTCTCTTCCTCTATGAAATTTAGTGAATACCAAAATAAATATTTATTCATAAAAAAATATTCCATTCAAAGTATGGAGAATAATATTTATTGTATATTCAATAAAAAAATAAATATTATATTTTCATATTATTTAAAAATCACCTTATTAAAAATATTTTTTTAATTTCTGAGATCATTAATTCTAAATAAAATTATTCCATAGTCTTGAAAATAATATTTATTCAATTAATTAATTTCAAATGTAATTTAATTTAGATCAACATAAACACTTAGTTGGTGATCCATTAGGCTTATTTCTCATTAGCATCAGGCAGAGTTTCCAATAGTCTAAGATTACAATATAATAATGGGTTAATGAAACTAAGAGAAACAAGTTAATATCTCAAAATCAACAACCAGAAACGAGCACTCATTATGTAGCTTAATCCCTCTCTCACAATACCACATCAAGTTGGTGTAACACCCATGTCATCAACCTATATGCTTGATACATCTTTCTTTAACAATTAGAAATAAAACCATCCTTACATAAAGACCATGTAATTTAATGTGACAGTTTTATTTCAACCAAAGGGTTGAGATATAAACTTCTCTTAATATGTAGGAGATAAATATTTCCTCTTATTCATTAAAAACACATCATTCATGACACACATAATGTACCAAACCTCACTATGAATTGTTATCATCATGATTAAAAAAAATATATCTAAGTGCATGAGTCAGGACATGAATTAATAAAACTTCTAAAAATATCACTTTTAGTGACCACCAAAAGTGGTTTCCAAAGGTCTTGATAGACATCCATGCGACTACTTTTGGTAGTCATAGTTGGTCAATGCGTATTGCCAGTGAATTCCATTGGGAGCCCACTAAAACTACCCTATGAAAACATCATATTTTAGGTCTCGAAGATATGTAGGGGAACATGGGGTACACATGAGGAAATGAAGAGGGACCTTGATCTTTGGCCACCATCCATTGAATATTTATAGTGGTTCAAGGGAGTAGATGGGGCGACATTGGGGGATTGGGGGGAGGTGCTGATTGAATTTTGGGGGTTTACGGGTCTTGTGAAAGGTGTTGTGGGGGTGACATGAGGTGACATACGGTGGTGATAGGGGTGACCAGGGGGTGTGGTGGAAGTGAGAGTGATAAGGGGAATCAATGGCTGCTACAACAGTGATATCAGGGAAGATAATGACGGGGGCAGGAGAAATCACACCCATTTTTATTTTCATATTAACAACCACCAATGGTGGTCACCATCTTCCACATCCACAAAAATCCATATTTCAGGTAGTGTAATAATCATAAAGTCTAAGTACAATTTACACACCATCACAAATAAGAACAACCAATGACCCATAAACATGTGGAATTCTTACTAGTGGGTCTATTCCCATAACTTCCCATCTTAGAAATTACCATGTATAAAGTTCATGAGATGAAGTCTCATATGCTTTTGATTCCTTGCATTTGACACCAAACATGCTATGCGACCGACCATAGAATGTTATCAGATCTTATAACTATGTTTAAAAATATCATCACGGAATTTCAAGGATTTCATCATATCAGGGAGATACCATTCCCTTTTAATGTGATAAATAATATTTTAAATTATCACATTAAAGTTATGAAGAACTATGAAAAATTTGTAATAAGATATTTAAATAAATATACACTTAGTTTAATATACATGTAATATAAAGTAAAATAGTTGGTTCTAGAACAAAAACTATGACAGACTCCCACTTAGACTAGAGCCAACATCTTTATACATTCATTTTAGTAGAACTTATATAATGATCATGTTTTTTATAAGTTATGGATTTAGTCAAGTGTTATGACACATTGTATTCTTTGGATACTCGACTCACTGTGACTTCACATATCTAAGAAAAATACCTCAAGAGATGATATTTCTGAAGTGCGTGCTTCATTCATTAATGAGATCTTGGCTCCTTTTCAAGGGAAACATCTATAATATTATCACTATAGAGTGTGATATGATATTTAATTATATAAATAACATTAATATCACGGGTAAAGTTACATTTTCCAAACTACTTATTTACCCACATTATAATCTACAGTATACATAGATTATGCTATAAAATCTATGACCATAGATTATTTTGAGCTCTTAAATAACAAAAATAATTCCATTGAGAGTAAATATGTATCTAGTCGATGATTTTATATTGTCTTGGTCTTTTTGGACACTAGAATCTATATATACTCTTATTAATATTTCCTCATATCCTCTATAGAATAGGGACATATCCTTATCTCACCTCAAATACTTAAGGATAGTCTTGAATGCATTCCAAAGATGATCATCTGGGTAAGATTGATATATTACTACCACACTTATGGTGTAAGTGAAATCTAGAATAGTATATAGTATTACATACATGACTGACATAATCACCAACATATATGGAATCATTTCTGGATTTTTTCATTCCTAATTCTGTAGATGATAATTTTTTTTATAAAGATAAATTTCATGTCGCACTAGAAACAATCCATTATTTTATTATTCTATAATTAATCTATTTATTATCTTGTAATTATAGATATTTGACATAAACTAAGTAGCCTCTTGGATCTACCATAATGGATCTTATTCCTAAGAATATACTATTCTTCTCCTAATTAATTTATGGAGAATCATGTGTTCAATCAGTCTTTGACAGTCTATAAGACCAACATATCATTTCCAATAAATAGTATGTCATCGACATAATCTATTAAAAAAATGACCACACTCCCACTAAACCAATTATAGACACAAGGCCCAAAAACATTCTTTATGAAAAAAATTCCATTATGGATTCATGAAATTGAATGGTCATTGACATGGTTTCTTACTTCAATCCATTAATAGATCTTTGGAATTTTTATATTTTAATGGTATCCATTGGAGAAACAAACTCTTCATGTTGGGTTATATATATTTCATCCTAAGGGTTCCCATTAAGTAAGGATCATTTGAAATAATTTTTTTTTAAATATCATAATTTTTGTAAGTCACAATGAAAATAGTATTTTAATGGATTTCAACATAGAAAATGGTGAAAATGATTCTTCATAGTCTATGCATTGACACTATTTGAACCCTTTTGAATAAAGTCATTAATTATAAGTATTTAATTGTCCATTCATGTTCATTTTATTTTTGAATACCCATTTAAAACCAATTGAATTTACATTCACTGGAGGATCTACCAAAAACAAGATTTTTTTGGTATAGGGAGTCCATTTTAGAATTTATAGCTTCTTTCCATTTGGAATCATTTATGCCACTTAATACTTCCTTGAAAGATAAAGGATAATTATTATCAACTAATAATGAGAACTGATCTTTAATATCTATAAAAACATATCTTTTAGGTTCTATATTATCGCTTATACTCCTATGCAGTACTCATGTCTTTGGACCGTTCTCTTACTAGGGGCTTTGTGGAATCTGTTCTTGGGAAAAAATATTATTTATATTAAGCCTAAAATTCATCAAAGTCTATATTTATCCCACTGTCTCTTTTATATATATGATACTTCTTAAGGAATGTGATATTTCTTTCAACCAAGACCCTTTTAGTGGATTTTGGTATGACCAACACACTATAATTGTATGCTACTTAGTATATCCCTTAGTGGTGGACCAAGTAAAGTTGTTGTATTGTGTTTCCATTTCAGTATATAATATTTTTTTGGTAATTGAATGATTCTATTAGAAATGATTAATAGTTCCTACCAATGTGGATACAATAATCATCTTATTAAAACAAAAAACTGACACCCTAATTTACCCCTCCCCTCTTAGTGTGTGATGGGGTATAACAAGTTGTATTATACCATACAAGTTATAAGAATTAAATATATGTTCTATTTTGGTTTAGATGGATAATTTATTTAATGTTAGGGGAGTTCACCTTTTTTATGGAAGAAACTTCTAGAATTTTATGAATAAAATGAGATACGATCTATGATCTCTTAAGATATAATTTCTGTATGCCATAGTTCAAGGGATTTAGGTCATTAATTCACCAGGAATTTCTATGAATGAAACAAATAGGAAAATTAATAATAAAGATTCAAAGCTCAAAATTATATTACTACAACACTATCTGATCAAATCTATTTGTAGGTGATGAATTTAACTATATCCAAGTTGATTTGGGAGAAATAAGAAAATATATACGAAGGTGATAAAAAATAAAAGAAGTACAAACTCTAAGATCTACAAAATAAGTTTGATGATCTAAAAATGCATCTATATAAAAATGAAGTCAGTTCCTTCAATTTAATTACTAATGTTTTCATATTAATTTGAGTAATTGGTGAAGAAATTAAGGATATTGACATTATGAAGAAAATATTAAGAAGGATTCTAACATTGTACAATCTGAAAGTGTCGGCCCTTGAGGAAAGTAATCTGTATAATCTTTCAATTGATGATCTATTAAGTAGTATAGTGGCTTAGGAAATTATAGTCAAACTAAATGATATGAAAACTCAAGAAATCAGGAAAATGGAATTCAAATCCATGAAAAAACATAAAATATCCAATGTTAGAGATGATAAATATAATGTTGATGATTAATTTTTTTTATGGTTTCTATGAAAATGAATAGAGGAAAAATGATATTTGAAGGAAATATTACTTTGGATTGTTTTAGGTGTGGTAAATTAAGGCACATTGCTACTCTGTTCTCATGAATATTTGATGATGTATAAATTGAAGTAGAAATAATATAGAGGCCTCAGGGGAGGTTCCCACAAAAATGTGACTTCAAATTTGGAATGAAATTACAGAGGAAGAGATTTATTTTCAAATAGGAACAAGATGATAATGAATTTATGAAGTATGTTGAAGTAGTGTTTAAATATATGATGAGGATTCCTTGATTGATATAGTTCAAAAGGCAGAACCTAACAAAGTGGAAGAAAATTAGTTGGATGGTGTTATTGATCTCAAGTTGTAACTTGAGGGTGCCCTTGATGAGATTTAAATTCAAATAATGAAAAGACTAATTATTGTAACTTTGTTAAAATAGTAATTAGAGTATGAATATCATATTTAAGTAGAGACTTATCAAATACAAGGAGTGGAAGAAGAAAATTTGAAAACTATTGTATACACAAAATTGGTTGTGGAGTTTAAAATTAAGATTGAAGAGTAGAAAAATGTTATCAATGTCCTTGTTTAGATATTGGAAAAAAGGCTAATATATTATAGATACTTGAAGAATAATTCATTTCATTAAGGATTAAAATGGAATCTAAAACAATGTTAATGCAACTAAAGAAGAAATTATAGTTTGTAAGGTTATCTGATGCATAGATTTTAAAAAGAGTCATAGATGGTTTTGAAGGAGTAGACAATTATTTGATTTATCAAAGGCCAAAATTTTTGGGCACAAGTGGAATTGGATGTGATAATGAAAAAATAGATGATGGAAATGAGATGATCCAAAAAAAATGGTAGGATAAATTTGGTCATATCACAAAGGCGCATGATGTTATTACAGAGATATCATTAAACCATAAAGAGAAAAGACTTGAAAATAATCTTTAATTATCTATAGGATATTTTTGAATAAATAACTATATAAAAGTGTGGTACAGATAGAGGAATGGAAGGGAGAAGATATTTCCTCTTATGAAATGTTAATTTTATGAATTTATGGGCCATTCCATGTATTACTATGAAGAGGAAATTAGATGTCTGAATGGAAAAACCCCTGGTAGTCAGCAAAGGAGAATGAGAAACAAATCCTTCATTAAATATAATAATTAATTTCTATGTATATTGTTTTCATTGTAATAACTTTGCCTATAAATCAATTCATTTCAATTAAATGAAATGTGAAAACCATAATTATAGAACTCAGGGGAAAATAAATATAGGCCAACAAAAAAATCACCCTCGAAAAATAGGTACTCTCCTCTAGAAGAAGACAATGAGTATGATTCAACCACAAATAGTGAGGATGGATTTCATAAATCCAAATAAACCAGGTATCTCATATAAGTAAAATTAAAATATTGAAAAATACAACCTATAAAAGATCACACTCCAAGCTACAAAGTACAGTAACACCTAGATTATTGACAGTTGATGCACATCACACATGATATGAAATGTGAAATTGATGAAAAATGTTATGGAAATATTTGATGGAATATTGAAATTTGACAACAATTTTTCCTTAAAGATCAATAAAAGTAGATATACCTAGTAATAAAGTGATAAGTTAAAGAAAATATAAGTTCTATATATAGATGGTTTGCATCATAATCAATTTAGTGTGAGTCAACTCTATGAATCAGAAATGACTGCAGAATTTAATAAGAATGGATACACTTTCAAAATAAAGGATTAAGAACAAATGGTAATTTATAATAGGTAAGAAGTAAAGAAAATACATGGCTCACAACAAATTAAGAGGAAAAAATTGCATCGAATTAGCTTGATATAGTCTACAAAAAATTGTGTTGTCTGATGAATGTGGGTGAACCCTATGGAGAATAGAAATTAATTATTTTTATTATTTATTATAATATAATGGCATGAGTGATGTTTATGAAGAGAAAACAAGAAGCGATTAACTGCATGAAGATATACCTTTAAAAAGTTTAGATGAAATTGGCCACATAAAAAAGATTTTACAATCTGAAAATGGAACAAAATACACATATTTTGAATTTCAAAATTACCTTAAAAAATGGGATCAAGCATGAGGTGTATTCAGTGAGAACAACATAAAAAATGGGGTTGTTAAATGTATAAATATAAAGGTAAATAATATGACCAAAACTATGCTAATTGAGAGTAATATTTCTCATCACTACTATAAAGAGGACGTTCATGTTATAGTGTATACTCAAAATCAGAAAGGAATGATTCTAGGAGAGTAAAGGACATTCTATGAAATATGTAATGGTAGTGAACCATCACTAAATTATTTTCATATTTTTGGAAGTAAATGTTTCATAAAAAACAATGAATGAAATCAAGACATGTATAGATATGCTGCAGATGAAGGAACATTCCTTGGATACTTAATGAAGACTAATGCCTGTAAATTCTACAATAATCAAGATAGAATGATTTTGGAGGGAAATGACTTCAAGATAATTTAGGACAAAATAATTAATAACATAAGGATATAATATTTTGATATGTGTTAAGATGATGAAGATGGTGGAAAAGGGAAAAATTCATATATAGAAATTATAGAAGGATTACCTAAAATTCAAGGTTCTATAAATGATTACAATTCAATAGTAGAATCAGAAGAGGAAACCATTAATGAAGAAAATAAACCAGAACCTCATAGGAGAATTAGAAGATTATAAGTTGATCAATCCAAAATCATTGGGGATTAGAAACACCTACACAAACAAGGATAATGAGGAATGCATTTCATTCTTCTCTCTAATCAATGGTGGAACAAACCTCGTTTGAAGAAAACATGAAGGATAAATCATTGGTTAAGGATGTGAATGAAAAACTAGATCATATTGAAAAAATTAAAACATGAGATCTTATTAAGAGGATATAAAACTACTATGTTATTGGAAAAAATTAGATCTTTAAGAACAAATTAGAGGATCATGGAAATGTGATTAGAAACAAGGCTTGCTTGGTGTGTAAAGTCTATGCACAAATTTAGGGAATTTGTGTGGGAGCATCGTTTTGTCCATTATCTTGAATAGATCCAATTAGAATATTCTTAGTAATGGAAATTAAAATGGGGTACTAAGATTATTAGATATATTTTCAAACAATGTTCTTAAAATTTGTTCTTATGGAAGAAATTTACATTGAACAGCTAGTGGGATTTCTGATTGGAAATGACGAAGAAAAGGTTTATTGATTGAAGAAGGATCTATATGGTCTAATGTAGGAACCAAAAGAATGGTATGCCTGATCCGTTTCTTATATGAAGAATATCCAATTTAAAATGGTTGGTTTCGACCATAACCTCTATGTGAAGACATCCCCAGGATATCAATTTATGGTGATTGTTTATGAGAATTATATTATATTTGGTGGAATAAGGAATGGATCAAAAGAATAATTTACTAATAACATGAAATAGGAATTTAAAATGTATATTTTTAGACAATTCACATAATTTTTGGGGTTATAGGTTATTCAAAATAAATAATACACCTTCATTTCTCAGGAAAAGTTTGAAATAGAGCTGCTGAAGAAGTTCAATATGCATGATTCCAAACGAATGTTGACTTTGATTTTAGTTGGGAAATTTTTTGTTAAACACGAGGATATGAATTTTTTTATCCCACCTTATATAGGAGGATAATTAGAATCTTTTTGTGTTTGACTATGATATGACCATATATCATATTTGCAACATTTTTATCTTCACACTTCCAAAGTAATTAGAAGTAATAAAATTTTTAATATATTAAATGAATAATGTCGTATGGTCAAGGTACTCTAAATTTGGACCTATAATTTAATGCATAAAAATATCACATATTTCATCATTTTATGATGCTAAATGGGATGGTTATGTGATTGATTGAAAATATAAAAGTGGGGGTGACTTTTTTATTGGAAACAAATGTGTGGGATGGTTTAGAAAGAAATATTAAATCACTTATCTTATAACGATTGAGATGTGTATATCTTTGTGAAAAAATCAGGCACTTAGCTGTTGTGGATGAAGAAAAAAATTATTAATATTAGCGATTATGTGAAACATGTGACACCATCCAAGTCATTGGTATGTTTTATTTTGAGTTTTATTTATCATTGGGTTCATTCTTGGAGTTCTTGGATGCCAGGGGTTGAAATGGGGTGTTTTTGTGGAGAAAAACTAGGGTGAACAGTTAGAGCACGACTTATCTAAACCGTGAGAAAACCATTAGATGAGTCCTGTAGTTTTGAAAATGTAGTTTCTCACTATTTTAGAAATGTTTTTCAAACAATATGATACCATAGAGAAAACAGTGCGATCTATTTTTGGATGGATATTGTCACCCAAATTTTTGGTGCATGGTTCGCCTAACCATGCGACCGAACTGTGTGACCCTGTCTGACTCATTAAATATAATGAATTTACCATTTTTCTCTTATTGGGTTTTTTATATTTTTGGAGTTATTTTTCATCCTCTATCCAGTGAAACACACATCTGTTGGTTGTGGAGCTCTCCCCCTTCTTCCTTAATGGATTTCTACTTGGTTTTTGGTGTTTAGCTTGAGGTAAAGTTTCCTCAAGACTTATTCTTCCATTTTTATGGAGTTATGGAACCCTTGGGGTGGTTTTGAAAATATATTGGGTTTTTATGGGGATTTTTCTTTTATTTTTTGTGGCATAGTTTGTGTGAGGCTTGAATTTACCTCTTTTAGGTGGCCTTCATTGAGGGTGATGAGCATTGGGCCGAATATGAGGTATGCATCTCAATTTAAGGGCATTTCCCATAGCATACATTTACATTTCAAATCACCTTTGGTTTGAATTATTAAAATTTTCATTAAAATTATTTATTATTGGTGCACATTCTATGTTTTATGTGTTACATGGAGTGTTTTGAAAATTTGGTATTTAAAAAGTTATTTTCCAAATGGTCATGTATTATATTCCCACCAAGTGTTTCATAAAATATCTCAAAGAGGTTATTATGGTTTTAAATGGATTTAAAAAGATTTTTTAGAAATATTTTACATTATAAAGGGTGTTTTATTAAATTGGGAATGTTTGGTTTATAAAATTGACTGTGTTATAGTTTAATGGATTTGAGAATTTTCTTATGGTGTGGTGGCATAGAGTAACATACTGTTTAAATAGGGTTTGAGTGAGTGGTTTTTCTGAGTGACCATGTGATCCATAGAGGGAGGACCATGAGATCCCCTATTTGTTTCCAAGGAACTATGTGAGCCTTTGGATAGGAAGACCGTGTGAGCTTTCTTGTTGTTTGTCGAGATACCATGAGAACTCTTGGAATTCGGCCCAGGGAAGACCATGTTAGATTAAATTTCTTATCTAGCTAGAATATTTGTTTACTCACCCATGTTACACCTTATGGTCATATACCCTAGGATAACTTTCTCATTCCTTATATTCCTTATTCATTTGATTAGTTCCATTTGATATTTTGAGATGATCTATTCCCATTTATTGATTTTCTAATTATATGGTTAAACAATGTTGATGATTATGCTCAACCTGATTATGCCTTTTTGGTTACATTTTCACATGTTATGAATTGTGGATTTATTTATTTACCTGATCTATTTTTGTAAAAATTGTTTTGAAAAACCATGATTTTTATTATAAATTTAAACCAAATGGATTCTCAAAGTTACTTGGAAATTATATATTTTAAAATTTGTTTTAGTTATGAAAATGTTTTCTGGCTAGTTTATTGGTTTCATGGGTAAAATCCTTAAGTTAATTCATTGTGTTATCCTACTTATATTCATGAATCACACCTTGATTGGGCCTTATTTGGGGATTCCTAGATTACATTTTTCAAGACACAGGTAAGGGAAAGGGAACCATGTTCCAGGGTGGATCTTCGTGATTACCGTTGTCTAATTTTTTGTGGAGGAGATGTGTTCTTGAATGGATGGAATCATTTAGAGTAATTTTCTGTATTTTTTTACCATTTGGGTTTTATTTTATTTATTTGTAATTTCAACCTTCCCTTTTAGTTTTGGTTGTTTATTTTGACATACCCTATTTATTCCCTATTATGGAATGCTTTTTTCTTGATGCATGTTGTTATTTATGGTCTCTTCTAATCTTATTCTATTGTATGATGATATTGGTTTGGATGCCCCATTTTATTAGATAGTTAATCCCACTTTACCTATGGATAATTTATTCCCAGTATATAATTGTTTATTATCAGTGATAATCACTAGTCTGTGGCTATCAAGAATGCACTTTGGGCCATGTGGACGACCAAATCAGGTGATTGTCTAGGTTGACCTAGGTTTGTTTGTTACAAAATAGTATTAGATGTGGTCGTAAAGGAAGATATGTAAGAGGCATATTTCACCGGAAAGATAGGCCTTAGTGGTGTTCCTTTATTGGGTGGTTGTTATATTTCTTATTTAACATAGAAGAAAAAGAAGGGTGAGCCTCAAATAGGAAATGGAAAGAGTGTTAAGTAATCTTTGGAATTATCTATTTTTCTTTTGATAGGGAATAAGACAATCTTCTATTATTAGTGTGGTAATATTGGAAACACCAAGCCTTTGTGATCAATGTCTCTAAGAAAATGCCAAAAGTGTGGGAGGTTTGCCCATATTCAGTGATTTTTTCCATTGGATTCATGTGGGAGTGGTGTAGGATTTGTCTTATTTAAGGGATATATGTTACAATATGAGGCTTCTAATAGTGGATGATCTTATTCTTGTGGAAAGGGGGATTCTCACTAAGTAAATAAGACTCATAGTGGGCTTAATTTAGGGTGACTTCATGTAGTGGAGGTCATTACAGAGGACACAGATTCTGATCTAGACGTTGATCAAGGCACAATGTTTATTGTTTCTTCTATGTAATTAGTTTTATTTGATATATGTGCATCCCATAATCTCATTTTACATAATATGATTGATTACTCGGGTTTGTGGGATGAGTTTATGTCGTATGTCATGGATTTTCCAACCCTGTTGGGTAGAAAGAAGGACAAAGGTTTCAAGTACCCTAAGTTATACGTTTTGGTAGCTGGAATGGAGGTCATTTGGGAATTACCTATTATGGCCTAGACATGTTCATCCTCAATATCGACATGTATTGGTTGATTAGCTTCAATGAACTAGTCTATTTCAATCTTTTTATGGTCTAGTTAGTTACTCTGGATGGGAGTACCCATGTCTTCTAGGGTGACTGGGATCTACAATCAGGGAGGGAATGACTAGTTTCTTTTGAGTTGGGGTTGGTCTCATGCCAGTTTTCTAGGATTTTTCTGGAGGTTGTTGAGTAGTGATATTCAGGTAAACATACAGTTGTCAAGAAAAGGTACCTAGAATCATTTCAGGAGGATTTATTGGGATTGTATCCCCAATTAGAGATCAAGTTTATATTGATATACTCCCCAAGATGATCCTAGTCCCCCTTCCATATAATGGAATAGATTTAGCTGAGATAAAGGATATGAAAGTTTATCTAGATTATATTGAGGGTAAAGGTTATATTCATCCCAGTGTATCAAAATGGGATTTTCCAGTGGAATTTGAAATGAATGTGGATTTTAGGCTTTTACTTATCATAGAATACCACAAGATTAAATAGGTGATGGTAAATAATAAATACCCATTTTATAGAAATGATGATCTATTTGACCATCTTATAGGGTCCCTTTGGTTTTTGATTATCGAATTGAGGTCAGGGTACCACCAGTTGAGGGTTTGGGAAAAGGATGTTCCAAAGGATGATTTTGAAAGATGTTATGTAAATTTTGAATATTTTTTTATTCCATTTATGGTTACCAATTATCAGGCTATTTTTATGGTGATAATGAACCAAATATTTCATCTATTTTTGGAATCCTTCATGGTTTTGTTTGTAGATGACATTTTGGTGCATTCCAAGATGGAGGTGGATCATACAAACCATCTGGATATTATTTTGGGTGCTTTGAAATAGAATAGTCTATATGAAAAGTTCCTCAAGTTCTAGTTTTGGATTCAAGAATTGAATTTTCTAGGTCACGTGTTTTCTTAGTCAAAAGTTTTAGTGGATCCAGAGAAGGTTCGGGCAATTATGTATTAGCAGAAGCTAAAAAATATGTTCAATATTCATAGTTTTCTAGGATATTTTGAGCATTATAGGAATTTTTTTGATACTTATCCAGGATAGATTCTTCCTTGATGGATTTTACTAGGAAAGGGGTGACATTTAAATGGGGTGAGAATTTACAAAGTGCATCTGAGAAGTGGAAGACCCATTTGACATCCATTCCTATTCTAATTCTACATGAGCTTGGGTGAGATTATGTAGTGTATGGTGATGCTTCTGTTGTGGGTTTTGGATGTATTCTAATGTAGGATAACCATGTGGTGGCCTATGGACTGCGGTAGATACTCCCACATGAGCATAATTATTCCACACATGAGTTAGAGTTGGAAGCTATTATGCATGCACTAAAAAAATAGTGACACTATCTTCTTAAGGATCATTTAAAAGTGTATTTAGATCATAAGAGTATGAAGTATATTTTCACTAAGAGGGTCTTGTATATCAGGTATAGTAACTTGGTGTATCAACTTTATAATTTTGATTTTGAGTTTTCTTATATACCTGGGAAGGGGAATGTGGTTGCTGATGCGTTAAGAAGAAATCTATTGGTGAAGGAAGTTCAGAAATTAGTGGATGTGTGGTGTCTGATGAGCCTTTTTTTATTTGAGGCTATAAATGTAAGAGGATGGAGGGAAGGTATTATTGGATAGTTTACATGTTACATCCTCTATCATTGGGTGGGATAGGGATGAGTAGGTGTCTGAACCCAAGTGCTAGCAGATTAGTAGTGCTTCAAATAGTAGAGAGACTACTAGTTTTTGGTCTCAGTCTACTCAGGGATCTCTTCATTACCGTAATCGTATGGTTGTTCCATTGATTATGGGGAATGAGGTGATGCATGAGATTCATCATTTAAGTTTTTATGTTCACCTTAGGGAGACCAAGATATTTTACATCTTGAGTAGCTAGTATTGATGGCTTGGGATGAGATATGTCTTGGAGATCTTTGTTTCTTGATGCTTGAACTACCAGAGGATCAAAGCTAAGAATTATAGAATAGCTGGGTTGTTGCATACACTTCTCATGACAGTGTGGAAATAGGACAATATCTCTATGGATTTGATGCGTGGGATACCTCGTACTCTGAGTGGTAGAGATTCCATATGGGTGATATCGATCATCTGACAAAATCATCCCATGTTCTACCAATTAGTGTATCTATGAAGGTAAAGGACTTGGGGTGAATATATGCTAGATAGGTCATTCAGCATTATAGCATTCCCTTATAGATTGTATCAAACTGAGATACATATTTTACATCTCAATTTTAAGGGACTCTAGGAGGCTTTGGGAACCCAGTTGAGGTTGAGCACGCATATCACCCACAGATAGATGGGTAGTATGATAATACCATATAGAATCTATAGGATATGATGTATGCATGTGTGCTTTATTTTAGTGTTTTATAAGAGAATAAATTTACATTGGATATGTTTGTGTATTATAATAGCTAACAAGACTTGATCCTGATGGCCCTGTTTGAGGCATTTTATGGTTAACCATACCAATCCCCATTGTTATAGGCTGAGGTGGGAGAAAATTATTTGGTTGGATCGAGCCTTATATAGGAGATGACTTAGACAATGCATCTAATTCCGAAAAGTCTAGTGATAGATCAAAGATTTCAGAAGTCATATACCGACTGTTTCATATTGTGGAGTGTCTTGGAAAGGTATCCTATTGGTTGGAGCTTCCATTGTGGCTGATCTCTACCCAATAATTCTTTCATGTGTCCTAGTTAAAGTGATAACATCTAGAACTATATCATGTGTTATAGTGGGAGGATTTAGTGTTGGATCCTAATTCCACATAGTGGATCAGCCTGTTTGTATTATGGATGTTTAGAACAAAGTTCTTTATGGGAAGGTGATCCCGTTGGTCCATGTGATCATGAAATGTAGTGGTGATAGCCATGAGTCATGGGAATAATAAGGATGGATGAGGGAGAAATGGACTCAATTTTTTTCATATAGAAAATCCTGAAGAATTTTTGGGTTAAGAATGTGTCATGGTGGAGAACTTATAACACATACCGAGTCAACGATATGATTTATTTAGAGTTTTATTTATCTCTCAGTGTGTTCTAGTAGTTCTCAAGTTATAGGGGTCAAAATTGGGAGTTTCTATCGAGAGAGAATATGACACATGGTTAGAAAATAATTTTTCTAAACTATGTGGAAACCCTGGGTGGTGTTTAAAAATTTTGACAGTGTGGTTTCACATGGTTTGGGAATAGTTTTTCAAATCGTTTGACACCTCAGAGAAAACCATGGGGCCTATTTTGGATAGATAGTGGAACCCACACGGTTGGCGCATAGTTTACATAACCATGTGGTTGAACCATGAGACCCTATCTAGATCATTAAAAATGGTGGATTCACAATTTTTCCCTATTATTTTACTATATTTTTGGGGTTATTTTTCCTCCTCCAATATGCACAACCCTCATCCCTTGGCTGTGGCGCTCTCCCCCTCCTTCCTTGGTAGATTTATCCTTGGTTTTTTGGCTTTTGGATAGAGATAATGTGATTATCTATTTCTTCTTCTTTATTTTACCTCCTCAATCATTGTTCTTAAATTTTTATGGAGTTTTAGAACCCTAGGCATGGAATTAAAAAAATATAAGGTTATTAATGGAGATTTTGGTTTAATTTATGGTAGATTAGGTGTGTGAGGCTTGGATATACCTTTTTCAGGTGGTCTTCATTGAGGGAGAAGAACTCTTGAAAAAAATCCGAGGTAGGAGTATTAATTTAATGTTTTTTTCCAGGGAATGACTTTAAATTTATAATTACCTTTTGTTTTCATAAATTTCATAACTATTAAAATGATTTTTTCTTGGTGAGTACTCTATGTTTTATGTGTTTTATAGAGTGGTTTGGAAATTTGGTATTCAAAAAGTGGGTTTCCAAATGGGTGTGGCTTGTATACACAACCAGTTTTGGATAATATAAATCAAAGTGATTTTTGTTGTTTTAAATGAATTTTTAAAGTTGTTTTAGAAATATTTTACCTTGGAATGGTTGTTTTGTTAAATTGGACATGTTTGGTTTATGAAATGTATTGTGTTATAACTTGTTTGACATGGCCACTTGGTTGTGGTGTGTTTGCATGGAGAAATACATGGGTCAACCAAGGTTTGAGTGAGGGGTTTTTTTTAGAGTGACTGTGTGAGCCTTAAAGGGAGGATCATGTGAGCCTCTATTTTTTCTAAGGGACAATGTGACGTTTTGGGTAGGAAACCATTAGAGATTTTATGTTCTCTACTAAGAGACTATGCGAGAACTTGAAATTTAGCCCAATGAAGACTATGTGAGATTCCATTACTTATCCAACTAGCATACTTGTTTACTCACTCACATTATACCTTATGGTTAGAGGCCCTAGGTTCACTTACTCAAGCCAGTTTGGTTTATATTTTTATAAACATGATTAGATCCATTTGATGTGTTGAGATGATATATTCCCATTTATTTATTTTTTATTTATATGGTTAAAAGATGTTGATTCTTATGATCACATGATTATTCCTTTATATTAAATGTTTGTGAATGTTTTTCCCAATGGATTTGTTTACTTATCTAAGCCATTTTTTTAAAATTTGTTTTGTAAAAACATGTTTTTTCTTGGAAAGTAAAACTGATGTGATTTGAAAGTTAATTGGAAATTTTGATTTTTTAATGTGTGTTTTAGTTTTCATTATTTTAACTGCACGGGCTATGCCCGCACCACATTGTGTTGGATGCCGACGACAGACAACGCTGACGGAGGCCGAGTGTTCGAGGACTAGACGGTACCTGAAGGTGGACCCTGTGACGAGTTTGTATCTAGAGGTGGACTTCACGATGAGACAGTACATGGAGGAGGTCGACACGAAAGAGAGTTGAGGAGGCTAACTATACCTACCCTTCAGGTAGGATCCGTGGTGGATGATCCAAGAGCTGCGCTATCTGTACCTACCCTTCAGGTAGAATCAGAGGTGGACGACCCAGTAGCTGCTACCATTTTCCAGCTGTTTGTCTTTTCTATTGAACCTTCACTCAGTTGTATCTGTACTTTTCAATTGGGTTTGTATTCTAGCCTATTTACTTTTCAGCACTTTCTTTTGTACTTAGTGTTTGTTTCTTCTTTTACTCTGTGGTGTTTGATTACTTTATAAAGGCAATGCCTTCCCTATTTATAGGGATTTATGCCTTAGGTGCTAGTCGCCAGCCCCTGGCCTATGAAAGGTGGGCTTGGGGTAGTCACGAAATGGTTTCATGGGTAATATATTTAAATTAATTCATGGTGTTATCCTATTAGGCTTCATGCCTCACACCTTACATGATCCCTATTTGGGCGTCTGCCGATTTCATTTTTCCGGACACAGGTAAGGGAAAGGCCACCGTGTTCTAGGGTGGTTCTTATTGATTTCCATTGTCCAATGTCTTGTGGAGGATACATGATCTCATAGGTATGGAATCATTTGGAGTCATTTTTGGTATTTTGTACTTGTTGGGTTGTTCTTTGGACATATTTGTCATTTCACCCTTCCTTTTGAGTATGGGTTATTTATTTCGAGATACTACATATATGTCTTATTAGGGAATGATTTTATATTAATTCATGTCATTATTTATGGTTTCTTCTCAATATATACTATTTAATATTGATATTTGTTTGGCTATATCATTTTAATGGATGGGTCATTCCATTTTACTTTTGAAGAATTTATTCCAAAGAGATATTTGTTTATGCATAATGATTTTTATGACACTATGGTTGTTAGGAACGAACTTTAGGTCACGTGGTAGATTGATTTATGTGATGGGTTATGTCAAATAGGGTTATATAATTACAAAATAAACCATGGTGATCTTATCTAAAAAAGATGATGATAATGATAATGAAAAATCAGGTTCAATAATCTTGTACCAAACATATCAAGATCAGATACATCTTTATCAAGGAAAAATTTGTAGAATACATGATTAAAATAGTGCATATTGGTACTAATTAATAAGTGTATGAAATCCATAATAATCCATTGGTTCTCCAATGTTTGAGAAAAACCAACTGAACCTCGGTGTTTAACCAACTGCCACTATATGAGTTGGTTTATATTTAACCCATATCCCTATTTTTCCATATTATTTTTGAAAGTGGGGAATGTTTCATGGGGAGATATGATCAATGGGGTGTTTTTTTGTCTAGTATGGGACAAATTAAATTTCTTGGGGTTTATTTCTAAAGGGGGAGAATAGTGAAATTCCCAACCAGTAACAGTCGAAGGTCTCTTGAGGCATGAAATTATCTCTTGAAACTCTTTTTTTATACACTTATATTTTATCACATATACTTAGAGATATGTATGAGTTATTTCACCACAATTAGGTTGTCTCTTTTCATGGTTTTTGATTTATTTAATTTAAATTTGTATATTCAATAAATCCAAAGGGGGTATTTTTTGGATCAAGTGTGTTTACAGTTGGAAATAGACTGAATGTTGTGTTTTTTCAATTCATATTGGGTCGATCAAGGTGTTTTGAAGCTAAGTGATATTCCCAAACATGTTTCTTAATTATTTATTGTGGAGAAATTATTCAATGTTTTCAAAATTTTTGGCACTAAAAATCTTGAGCAAAGGTAATTTTTCATGAAATTTATTTTTTCAGAATGAATAAAGTGGTTAAGTATCAAAGGAACTTTGTCATGAAATTTTAGAGTTTCAATAAATGTCATATTTCATGAGATTTTAAAATATAGGTTGACATTGGAGATTTGAGGTCACATTTTTTCTGGTAATAATAGAGTTTCAAAAAATTTGAGGATTTTTTCAGAACCCATGGAGTTTTGTGAAAGTTGAAGAGTTTAAAAAATGGTTGAATCTCACCTATAAATAGGAGGCAACTCATCATATGAATAATCAAATTTTTTTGGAGGATGGTTTATCAATTTGATTTCACTAAGGTTTTATGTGAACATAATTCTTACAAAAATTAAAACTTTACACGAACACAAGTTTCACAAAAAGAATGGTTGAGGACTATTTGATGCTAACTAATTTATTTGAAGGAGTTTTTTGAATGTCGGTAGTTTTTTGAAATTTGAAATTTTTTAAAATGTGGGGAGTTTTAGGAAGTTTGATAGTACTTTGAATCAAAAAGGTGGTTTCATGAGAAAAGGTGTTTTGTGAAAGACACATACACAAAATTAATTAAACATGGTAAATGTTTTTGGATCATATTAAAACATAAAAATAAGACCTCCAAGATGAAATAACTTATCATCATGTTCTCAGATATGGAAGTGATCTTCAAGTAAAAAACTAAGGGATACTCAACCCAAAGCTTTAAACATGGGGGAGTTGATAGAAGTGATCTGTGGGAGGCTGTGTGTTATCCCTAAACTTATTGTAAAGATAGTGTTCCTGGAATATAATAACAATGAATGAACAATTGTAATATAAAAAATATAGTAAATCTTAGTGGATTAAGGTATGAATTACAAAAAATTTGCATATTATTCTTGGACTAGAGCTTAGTGGTGAACCAAGTAAAGCTGACATGGTGTGATTCTATTTTAGTATATGGGTGTTTGGTAATTTTATAATTCCATCATACATCCTTAACAGTTCCCACCAACATGGGGACAAGATCCATCTTATCCAAATAAATAGTTGACACCATGAATCAACACTCGCCACTTAGGTTATGTCAAGGTATACAATCCATATCAAACAGTACAATTTATATGCATCAAATATATCTTCTATTTTTGTTTTTATGGAGAATTAAATGAACATAGAAGATTTAACATATTTGAAGGATAAAAATTCAAAATTTTTATGAATAAAGTGATATATCACATACAAGATCTTAGTATGGAAGTTCCATATTCCACAGTTCAGGGGATTCAGGTTAGTGATGATATAAGACTTTCTATGGATGAAATTGATTGGAAAATATTTGATATAAATGAAAAATATAAAAATCAACTTACTACATCATTATCTGGTTAAATCTATTTGAAGGTGATGAGTTTCACTACATCCAAGAAAATGTGGAAAAAATCAGATAATATCTATGGATGTGATAAAATATTGATGTAAGACATAATACATGTTTTTCACAATAAGTTTGATGATTTGAAAATACATACTGATGAAATTTTTTGTAGTTTATTTAATATAATTACTGAAGTTGTTAGATAAATTTTGAAGAATTTGTAAATAAATTATTGATATTGAAATTATAATGAAAAAAAATTGGGAAGGATTCCACCTCTTTACAATAAAAAAGTAGCATACCATGAGGAATGGGATTTATCTAATCTTTCTCCTGATGATCTAGTAAGTAGTTTGGTGGATTATAAAATGTGAGTCAAAATAGATGAGATGAAAACTCAAGAATGTAAGGAAATGAAATTTAAATAAATAAAGAACTATATATTTCCAAAGGTAGTGATGGTGTAGATAATGGGATGATGAATTTATTTCTTTTGATTTTAAACAATTCATGAGAGTAAATGGGTTATTTAAAGGAAAGATTCCTTTATATTATTTTTGGTGTGGTAAAGTAGGGATATTTGATACTTGGTGCACAAGAACATTTGATGATGTAGACAATGAATCATAAATCATGTAGAGGTCTTAGAAAAGGTTATTGAAAAAAAGGATAATTCAAATCAGGAAAGAAATTATTGAAACAAATCTTTGTTTTCAAATATGGACAAGATGATAAATACTTTTTATAGGATGTAGAACTAGATTTTAAATCTAATTTTGAATATTCCATGATGTTTATTGTTGAAAAGATTGGACCTAAAAAAGAAGAAGATAATCAGTAATATGGGGTTGTTAATCTCATGATGGAATTTGATGGTACCCTTGACGAGATTAAAATTCAAAGAAACAAAAAGATAAACATCAGATATTTGTTGAAATAGTCATCAGAGAATGTGGATCATCTTGAAGAAAAGTATGATTGACTGTAAGGAGTGGCAGAATAACATTTGAAAACTCATGAATTCTCGAAAGAGGTTTTAGATTTTAAAATAAGTGTTGAATAGTTGAAAAAAGTTATCAATGAATATACATCAATAATATAGGAAAATCATAATATAGTTGAGGGTATTGAATAAGAAGTCACTAAATTAAAGAGTCAATTAGAAACTAAAATAAATTCAAGGGAACTAAATATGAAATTAATGTTTGTAAGGTTCTTAGATGCAAATATTTTTGAAAGAGACCAACAATGTTTTGACAGAGTAGAGAAAGATTTGAGGGATGAAAGACCTATATTTATAGTTATTATTAGAATTTTATGTGATACTGAAACAACTGAGGATAAAAAAAAGATGAGCTAAATTAAAGGGAAGGGGAAAGTTAGTCATATCACAAAGTCTTATAATGTTCATACAAAGTCAACTTCAAACTATATAGAGTAGATATTTGAAAATAATATTTAATTATCTAGAGGTAATTTCTTACCAAATACCTATAAAAAAGTGCGGTACATGGGGAGGAATGCAAGTGAGGAGATATTTCTTCTTATTAAATGTTAATTCTTTAGATTTCTAGGCCATACCATTAATTAATATAAAGAGGCAGTGAGATATCTAAATAGGGAAACACATGGAAGTAAACAAAGGAGAATAAGTACATATCCTTCACAATATTAAATAAATAATATATATATATATATTGTTTTTGTTGGACTCCTCATGTTTTAATCATGTTTTAATGATCACAAATCATGTTCACCTTGTTTAATCTATCTCAAATCATGTGTATAAATGGATGATTTCCCTATGCTTTAAATAGACATTCACAATATCCTTATTCGTATAAATAATGTTTGATTATTTTAAACTAGATTTAATTTTGTTCTACAATGATTTATTATATGAATTCTTAATTATAATTTATTATGTGAATATTATTTCTTAAGACAACTTTATAGATATTTTTCTAAGTTTGAGACACCGTAATCCCTAACACTGTAAACCCAGGCACCATAATCCCTGACACCATAAACCCAGACACTATAATCCTTGACACCATAAACCTAGACACCCTAATCCCTGACCCCGTAAACCCAGCCACCATAACCCAGACACCTTAATCCCAGACATTGTAACCCAGATACCGTAATCTCAGACACTATGACCCAGACACCGTAACCAGCTTTCAGATCTCATAGAGTCTATGACACCAGTTCCTTACTACCATCATGAAGACATTGTTTAGGGATCTGAAAAAGGACTAGAAACTGGTTCTGAGACACTGTGATCCGGACACCGAATCTATGCTACCAGTTCCCCATCTTAATGAAACTGTGGCATCATGACCATCTCACCATTCAAAGGAAAAGAATAAGACACTGTTTCCTGGTGACACCTTTTCCAAGTGATACCGTTTTAAGACAAACTTTGACACTATTATTTAATCTATTTTTTCATTTTCAATTTAATTTCTAACGGTCATATTTGAGTCATTTAAAGGAACTTACATAATAAATGTTTATTTGTATACATGTCACCTGATAGTACGAGGTACAAGGTGAAGAATACATGCATACTGTCAGCTCAAACAAATGCACCTGGTAACTAAAAGGAATGCGCTAAATGAGAGAAATGCATAGAGAAATGAGTGATTGAAAACTCTAACTGATGAATGAAACAATAAACAACAAAAAAAACACAAGAATAACTATATACCCCTGAAGGCTGAACTACTATAGAATATAACCTCAAAAATCTTCACAATACCAACTTAAAGAAGAACATGAGCTACATAGCTTGCACCATAGAACTGGAAACTAGAGTACCGGACTTGAGAAACTCTGTTTTCTTCACAATAGGAATTGAAACTTGCATATGATTTATCCTACAAATCTTGAGATGCATAGAATAACTCTCAGAGCACTTCTAACCCTTTTTCACCATCATTTCACTATTGTGTACTATTTTTAGCTTTCGATCAGTGTGTGTTTTTCTGTATTAAAATACACAATGTATCCTATACTAAAATGAAGGACACAAGATATCCTTCCTCTCCTATATTCTTACACCATTTACTCCCACAAATAAGTGTGGAAGAGGTCCTTGTGTGACTTGGTAGTTTATACCCACAAAGAAAAGTGGAAGAGGTTGTGTGACCTGGAAAATCCTGTGTACTATTTTTTACCCCTATCCAAGGTGTGGACCAATCTATTATCTATATAGACTTCTTGGTGGCAGGTGATCACCATGTAGAGTGGATTAAGTATCATCTTGAGACTGAAGTAATTGTTTTATCCACTGTGTCTTTTGATTTTGTTTTTCTCTTCATTACTCTATATTTCAGAAAACTAAATTTTACTTTGATAGTTCATCTTGGGTAGAAGTTATAAATATTTTTCCTTATTATAATAGCTTTAAAAGTTGTATCAATAAACCACATTGATATTATTGAGAATTAATCAATCTTCTGAGAAGTTATTTGAACAGTAAAACTATTACAACCTTATTACCTTGATTAACTAGCCTGTATTCATTTTTATTAGAGAATATTTTTATGTTAATTTTTAATATAAATTTTTATAGATACTCAATTCACCCCCCTCTTGAGTAATCTTCTCTAACCAACATTTGTTATCAAAGGAGTTTATTATTTTAAGGCTCTGTTTTTTAAAATATTTTCAACTATGATTTTAGTTTTACTTTAAAGATTTGTAAATTTTTGTTAGTTCTAAATTTCTATCTCTTTAAACTTATCTCTCTATTATGGATAATATACTCGAAGGTGCTGCAACAAATAGATATCCATTTTTAATGGAACCAATCATTCACAATGGATGATTAAAATGAAAATGAATTTAGAAAGTATGGGTTTTGAAAATTGGTCTTCAATTATAGATGAGTATAAGATTCATGCTACTGATAGAACTACTTGGGATGACCCAACCAAGACTGATTACAATAATAATTGGAAATCCATGAATACCTTATATTTCTCTTTAAGAGATGAATAATTTAATAGAATTTCTACATGTAAAACAACCCATGAAATTTGGGATACTTTGTTTTTTTCACATGAAGGAACTTATAGTGTTAAAGAAATGAGACTTAATACTTATACTATTTAGTATGATAATTTTAAAATGAAGCCTCATGAGCCTATTTCTGATATGTATCTCAGGTTCAACGAAATCGTTAACATAATGATCTCTCATAGAAGTCAAGTTATAGCTAAAGAATAAATAATGAGGATTCTCAGATTCATATATGATAGATGGAGAGAAACTTCTATCTCCATTAAAGAGTCACGTGACCTAAAAAAATTACTAATCAAAGAAATCACTGGGAATCTAATAATGTAAAAAGAAGAGATGAAAGTCAATAAGGAAGAGGAGGATGAGCCCAAAATAAAATCTATGGAATTTAAGACCACCACCTCTAAACACAAAGAAAAGGAGAAACTGCAAGTCTCGATAGAAAGTACCAGCGGTGAACAATAATCACCTGAAAGTAATGAGGAGATGACTAAATTATCTAGAAGGTTTAAAAAATTTTACAAAAGGAAGAAAATTTTAAAAAATCCCATCGTCAAAGGAAAATATGATCAAAAGGGAAGATGGAAGAATGATTGGAAAATAAATGAAAAGTCAGATGAGATTGTATGTTATGAATGAAAGCGAAAGTGACATGTAAAGGATGAATGTACCAAGTTCAAGTATAAAAAGAATTATTGTGACCAATATAGAAAGTATAAAAAGGCAATGAAAGAATCTTGGAGTGCTTCTGAGGAGAGTTCAAGTGACTCAGAGTATTCAAATGATGAAAATGCTAACAAATCAAATATGTGTTTCATGACAAACACATCTGAGGTAATCCTGTAATCTCTTATACAAAATTCCTATTATTATGGAGATGAAATTGATTTTCAAAATATTTCTAAGGAAGAAATGTTTGAGTATTACAATATTTTTGAAGGGAAATGTAATTAACAAAAATATAAATACCTGTCTTTATTGAAATAGTATGGTCTTACCTCAATTCTTAAATCTGAACTTGCTATAGAAAGAGAGAAAACTGTTCAATTTCTCAAATAAAACAATGAATTAAAGTTATCTATTGAGCAATTGAAAAAGGAACTTGATAGGTTAACTAATGATAAATATTACTTTGTACAAATTATAGGTAAATAAATTTCCCCCAAATACCCTACTGGTATTAGCTATTAACCTTGTGAAAGAAATTTTTTTAAAAAACCAATTTTGTTTCTAAATATAGAACATATAGTTTTATTCCTAGTTCAGAAAAACATTTTTCTAGTTCAAAATATGATACATTATCTACTGTTTCTAGATTTTTTGTACAAAATTATGTTTATTTCTCAAATACTTTATATAATTATTATAGGAAACATATGAGGTAGATGTGGGTTCCTAAATAATTAGTTCTTAATATTACTGGACCCGATAAAATATGGGTACCAAAGGCTGTCTTTATTTGACTATTTTGTAGGAAAATTATTTGAAGAGATCTTTTAAAAGATTAGGGTAATTGGGTAGTGAGTGTTCAAGACATATGACATGAGACTATCCATGTTTCAAGAACCTAATAAAGATTAATGGTTGAAATGTCACCTTTAGTGACAATGACAAAGGAAATATCATTGGCTTGGGCCAAATCGGTAACTCTAACTCATTTTTAATCTCTAAATTACTTTTTTTAATGGGAAGAAATACAATCTTCTTTGTATTTCATAACTATGTGATGATGGATTTCATGTTAAATTTGAAAAGTATTATTGCAATGTGTTTAAATCTAAAAAAGAATTAGTATTTTCGGCATTGAGAAATGAAATTGTATATTTTGTTAACATAGATTCTTTAGTTTCTCAAAATGATTCATGTTTAAGTGTATTTCACCAATAGTCTTGGATCTGGCATTTAAGACTAGGAAACTGCAATATTCACTCCCTTAGAATGCTAACTAGAAAAAGTTTTTTCAAATATCTACCCAAACTAGAGTTTCCAAATGATAAAGAGTGTAATCCTTGTAAAAAGGGAAAGAAACAAAAAATTTCCTCCAAACCAAAGAAATAATTTTCAACTTCTCAACCTCTCAAGTTGGTTCACATGGATTTTTTTTGACCAAATATAGTTTCTAGTTTAAATGGGAATCACTATGTTTATATTATTTTTGATGACTTTTCTAGGTATACATGGACCTTCTTCTTAGATTACAAAAGTGAAGCCTACTCTCATTTCACCAAATATGCTAAATCTATAAAAAACCTTAGTGGACTTATAATTAAATCTCTAATAAGTGACCATGGCTGTGAGTATAAAAAACAAGATTTTGAATCCTTTTTCTCACAAAATGACTATATTCATAATTTTTGTGCCCCAAGAACACCTCAACAAAATGGAGTTTTAAAAATAAGTAATATGACCTTGTAAGAAATTTCTATAACTATTCTTAGTGAATATGATTTACCTATTTATTTTTGGGATGAAGCTATAAATACAACATGCTACATTTTTAATAGAGTGTTTATTAGACCTATTCTTAAAATAACTCCATATGAGTTGTGGAACAATAGAAAACCCAAAGTGAACTACTTCAAATTCATTGGTTTTATAGTCTACATCCTTAATATTAAAGGCCATCTTGAAATTTTTGTATCCAGGAGTGATGAAAGAATATTTTTAGGATATTCAATCTCTATTAATGCCTATAGTGTCTTTAACAAAAGAACTAAATGTGTCGAGGAAGCTGTCCATGTCAAGTTTGATTAGACAGATCCACATGAGCCTATGACAAGTCTAGATAATATTGAATATGATATGTAAAATCTTGACATAAATGCTAAATCCACTAACTATCCTATAAAGGAATCTGTAAAAACATCTAGTTCTGGAAATTATTCCGATTGAATCCATAATAAACCCGAACCTATTAAAGAACCTAAAATTACTAGCCCCTCTTTTTCTAGAGTTTCTAGAACCCTTAAGAAACATCCTTAAGATACTATTATAGGAGATTTAGATAATGGAACACAAACTAGAGCTTATATTATGAATCAGGTTGAACATTATGTTTTCTTATCACAAATTGAACCTAAAAACATCAATGATGCTATTAATGATGAATTTTGGGTGATGTCTATGCAAGAAGAACTTAATCATTTTGAAAGGAACAATGTTTATTATCTTTTTGAAATACCCAAAGACACGTTTACCATAGGCACTAAGTGGGTGTTTAGAAATAAAGTGTATGAAGTTGGTAACATAATTAGAAACAAAGCTAGATTGGTTGCACAAGGATATAGTCAAGAAGAGGGAATTGACTATGAGGAGACCTTTTCACCTGTTTCTAGACTTGAAGTCATCAGAATCCTTCTTGTTTATGTTGCCCATCTAAATTTCAAACTATATCAAATATATGTCAAGAGTTCATTCTTAAATGGGTATATAGCTGAGGATGTTTTTCTTTAACAACCCCTATTTTCACAAATCCTCACATTCCAAATCATGTTTTTAAATTGTCAAAATATTTTTATAGTTTAAAACAAGCTCCAAGAGCTTGGTATGATAGATTAAGCACTTTTCTTATTTCCAAATGTTTTACAAAAGGTATAGTTGATCTTACTATTTTTATAAAATGAATTTCCAATGATGTTTTGGTAATTCAGGTTTATATAGATGATATTATGTTTGGATCTTAAATAATTTTTTTTATATTGAGTTTTATAAAATGATGCAATGTGAATTTGAAATGAGTTTAATGGGTGAACTAAAATTCTTTCTTGGATTTCAAATCATTCATAATAAATATGGTATTATTTTTAATCAAATAAAATATACTAAATATATTATAAAACATTTTTGGCTTGGACAAAACTAAAAGTAGTGATACTCTAATGAGTACTACTTGTAAGATGGATCATGATGAAGATAGAAAATCTATTGATCAAATCACATATAGAGGAATGATTGGAAGCTTACTATACTTAACTACTAGCCGAACTGATATTATGTTTAGTGTATGTATGTGTGCTCTCTTTTAAGAAAACCCTAAATTGTTTCATTTAAATTCTGTTAAAATGATTTTCAAATACCTCAAACATACACCCAATCTAGTACTGTTTTATCCTAGAGGACCATCATTTGAGTTAGTTAGCTATTATATTTATTATTTTGGTTGTTTTATGTTAGATAAAAAAATTACCTATGGAACATGTCACATTTTAGGCAAGTCTCTTGTGTCATGGTGTAGTAAGAAACAAATATCTATTGCATTATCTATTTCAAAATCTAAATATATACCTGCTGGTAGTTGTCGTGCACAAATTTTGTGGATGAAACACACATTAGTAGACTATGGATATCAATTCATACATATACATATAAATTGTGAAAATACAAGTGCTATTAACATTTCAAAGAGTCATGTTTCACACTCCAGGACAAAATATATTGATGTAAGACATCACTTTTTGAGAGAATATTATCAAAGAGGTGATATCAATTTGGAATTTATTGGAACTGAATGTCATCTTGCAGATATATTCACTAAACCATTAAAATCTGAAAGGATAAATTACATAATTCATGAATTAGGAATGATAAATCTCAAGTATAAAGTGTACCATTTTAAAACATACTTTTCAAAGATAACTGTTTCACAATTTACTGTTTCATGATTTGCAGTTTCACAAGTCACTATCTTAGAATTACTATCTCAATCTCACAATTTCACAGGTTACTGTATTGAAGTTACCATTTCATATTTATGGTCTCACAGTTACTATCTCTTGGTTACTATCTTTCACTTACTATCTCAAATGATATGGTCACACCATAAGGATGACACCGTGACAATCTGTTCATGTCTCGTTGTGACAATCTGTTTCAGTCACACGGTAATGACTCAATTTTTGTTTTATTTATATTTTATTACCTGTATCACTGTGTTGATTATTTTATTGTTTTTATTCTACAATTTTTAATTTATAATTCTTGAAATCCCTAAATGATAAAAACCAAATATATTTTACTATTTTCTTTACTCGATCTCTCTTCTCTCAAAACAGAAACCTCCCTCTTTAAAACTATTAGTCCTCTTTTAGAACATCATCTTTATCTAACCCAAGTTCAATTCCCTAAATTAAGAACCCTTCTTCATCAACTCATGAGAAGCAAAAATCTTAGAAGAAATTGAAAAGGGCCCCAAAAGTAACACTTGAGGGACCGTTGAATCTAAATCTTACTAAGGGAATTGTAGTATTAGAAAAGGAAATATGTCCTAAGTGGTTGCTGACAAGTAATTCATTAGTTTTGAAAGTATTAAAAGTGCAGGGATGGTTGAACTGGTTCACAAAAGAGAAAAGGTTGATTTATCCAAAAATCATCTCTCAGTTTTATCAGTATGTCCAGTTTTCTTTCGATACTGAAGATAGTTTTTTATAAGAAGCCAGATTAATGGTCAAAGGTGTAATTTTTTTTCTAGTTTATGGGATGGATGCATAGGGATACCTCATGAAGGAACATTTTATGAATACTAGAGAGGTCCTCCTCTTCCTAGTGATGTTTTTGTATTACAAAAATCCTTATGAAGTTTAACTGGAAATAAGAAGAAAAGAAGGGAAATTTCCACTGAGTTGGATAGTGAAACAAGGTTGATGTTTAAGTTTATCTAGAATATTATTAGTCCAAGGAATGAGGATTTTTCTACTCTCAAGTATAAAGATTTATTTCTGATTCATATTATGAAAAAATGGGCACATGATTAATCTGTGTAAGTATATTATACTTCAGATGTGTGAATTGATTAAGATAACCTCGAAGTCTACTTCCTTGTTCTATTCATGGTTAATCTCTACAAAGCTATATGCTAAAGGGTTTGTTGGATCTAATGAAGAAGTCATCAAATATTATGAGATCTGTATCTAAAATGATATAATCAGAAATATAAAAATAATATGGAATACATGGAAAAATTATTGGGTGGAGGACAATGAAAGGTTGTGTGAAATGTTTAATCTAGTTGAGAATCCTTCAAGAACTAAGAACATATCTGATCCTCGTTTGGAACCAGATGAAGTGGTTGATTATTCTAATGAATAAGAAGAAGAGGCACTTGTTTCACCCAAGGAAGGAACTGTATTGAACAAAAAAGAAAGTGGACTACCTTTTCCACAAAATGTAGCTGAGGAGGACGTACCTATTATTGAAAAAATTTTTGTTTTAGAAGAAGAAGCTTCCTCTAGAAAAGAATCTACCCCTAGTACAAAAGAAAATGTTGATCATGAGGAGAATATAAAATAAGAACTTACAATTGAATAAGAGGCTTCTATTGAGGAATATTTAGAGGAACAAACTGATCCTGAATTTATCCCATATAATTAGGAAATAATGGAACAAGCCTTTTAGCTGGCTAGAAAAGAAATGGGTGAGGCTATTATAAGTGAATATTTAGAAATAGATCAAGGGACTTAAACTCTTAGTCCAATAAAAGATGCACCTGTTACGAGGGAGTAGGACCCTAGTCTAGAAAGTGTTGAAGTTCCCAATCCTATTGATTAAATCATTGATGATAATTGGTATAAGTTTCCTAGCTACATTGATGTGGAAAATACCTAGGAGGAATCAATTAATAGAACAATCCTTTACACTATGTTTCAATTAAAACTAGTATCTTCTCTTGAAGTAATCTCTACTAAGGAGTTTGAACCTATCTCAGATTCTATTCCTATATCCTCACAATAACCTTCTACTTCTGGGAGTCATAGTGATCTCAAACTTTTTGGAGATACTCTATTAGCTAGCTTTGAAAAGATCATGAACTCCCAGCATACTCCTATGAACAATTTTAGTGAAAGAGATGCTGCCTTGCTATTAGAGAAAATCATTTGGAAAATTGAACCAAAAATGATTCATGAAATATAAGAAGTTATAATTGAGAACAAGTAGTTGAATGATGAGATGAAGTCTCTCAGAGCTATGGTGGAAGATATGAAAAAGTGTTGCAACTTGGACAAGATCTTGTTGCTCATCCTGTTGGGGATGTTAGTGATTAGATTCCTCAAAATTTTTTATATTTGATTCAAAAAAACTTTACTTAAATTTATGAAAAAGTGGTTGATAGAAACATTAATATATTCAATGAGATGAGTGATCTTGTTGTTGGTCTTAACAAGCTGACTGATGAGTACAAGGGATGTCTAAAGAAATTTCTAAATCATCTCAAGTCTCTCACTTCTTCCGTTCTAGCTTCCAATGCCTCTAGATATTCATCTCAACCTATATACAATGATATTCTTAGAACTATTATTAAGGAGGAACTTTATTCAGTGTTAAGTGGGTTTGAAAAGGAAAGTTTATCTACTGTTGTCATGAATAGTGACATAGTATTTGATTTAGTGATGAATCATTCAAATATTACCAATGATGATTCAGAATAAATTAATAACAAAGTGTATTTATACATTAATAGGATTTTATCTAATCATGATATGACCAATCATTTCAAAAATCTTGTAGAGAATTTAAAAATTTCTCCAGTCACTCAAGCCATCAAGACTCAGGTTTGAAAACTGAAAGATTTCACTCCTCTATTGGACAAGTTCATGGAGAACAAACATGATTTCAAGAAGGCAATGTAGTATGGTGGTGATATCATTACTGATTTCATTCAATTGTGGAAGTCTTATCTTCATGTGAAAAGAACTTCCATTTTGGATCATGTAGCTACACCTTTGCAGCCTAGTTTAACTCCTTCCTCATCCACTGCTTTTGATTCTACATCCATGTATATCTCTCAGGATCTAAGCCAGATCAGACCTATTATTTTTTGACCCATACTTGTCTTGGTCTTCATTCAAACCCACTCTAGAACCTTCGGTTTTTGAAGGGATCCCTCTTCATTCTCTCATAGCTGGCTGAATCCCTTCTTCAACCTCTACTTCTACTCCATTGTCTCTTTATGATGATACTACCAGGGCAAGAAGAAGGCTACTAGTAGAAAGGAGAAGTGAAAAATGTCATTTTGATAGGGATGTTTTGTATTTTACTTGCCTCATGATTGTAATGACGTCTATCTTTTTATCCAATGAAAATGTGCAGTTTTTTGTGTGTTCTCTTATTTTCCTTCATTCCATGTTTAATTTTTCTTTCTCTTATTATATTATTTTTGATAATCCCTAGGGGGGGAATACTAAGAACATACATATAACTCCTATGATTTTTGATCATCAAAAGGGAGAGATTGTTGGAATCCTCTACTTTAATCATGTTTTAATGATCACAAATCTTGTTCACCTTGTTTAATATATCTCAAATAATGTGTAAAAATTGTTTGTTTCCCTATGATTTAAATAGACTTTCACAAGCTTCTAATTCCTATAAATCACATTTTATTATTGTAATCTATATTTATTTTTGTTCTATAATGTTTTCTTATATGAATGATTAAGTCTAATTCATTTTTTGAATATTATTTCTTAAGATAGATTTATATACATTTTTCTATGTTCGATACAACTAATCCCTGAAACCATAAACCCAGACACCATAATCCCTGACATCATAAACCCAGACACCATTGTCCCTGATACCATAAACCCAAACACACTAATCACTAACACTGGAAACCCAGAAACCGTAACCTAGACACCATAATCCCAGACACCAAAAACCAGACACTATAATCCTAGACATCGTGACCCATACACTGTGACCAGTTTTTAGATCTCATAGAGTCTATGACACCGGTTCCTTAATACCATCAAGAATACATCGTTCAAAGTTTTGACAAAGGACTAGATACCGCTCCTGAGACACCGTGATCCTAACACCACATCTGTGCTACCAGTTACTGATCTCATTGAAATTGTGGCATCATTACTGTCTCATTGTTCAATGGAAAATAATAAGACACTCTTTCTTGATGAAACCATTTCCAAGAGATACCATTTTAAGAAAAACTATGACACTGTTATTTAATCTGTTTTTTCATTTTCAATTTAATTTCTAATAGTCATATTTGAGTCATTTAAAGGAACTAACAAAATTAATGTTTCTTTTTTGACATGTCACTTGATAGTACGAGGTACGAGGTGCAAAATAAATTCATACAGTCAGCTCCAACACATGAATTCGATAACTAAAAAGAAATCATGGCACTGGAGAAACGCATAGTGAAACGAGCATTTGAAAAAGATTACTGATGAATGAAACAAGAAACAACAGAAGAACACGTATGAAACACTCTCTACCCCTAAAGGATAAACTACCATAGATCAAAGACTTAAAAATATTTACAGTACCAACCCAATTAGAACATGAGCTGCATAACTTACACCATCGAACTGGAAACTAGAGCACCAGACTTGCAATTCTCAATTTTTTTCACAAGTGGACTCGAAACTTGCATCTACTTCATCCTACAGGTCCAGAGCTACATATAATATCACTCAGATCACTTCTAACCCTTTCTCATCATCTTTTCTCTGTTGTGTACTATTTTTAGCTTTTTAGAAGTGTGTGTGTCTATATTAAAAAACACATTGTCTCATGTTTTAAACTAAAGGATACAAGATATCCTTCCTCTCAAATCTTCTTACATCTGTTTACTACCACAGATAAGTATGGAAGGGGTCCTTGTGTGACCTGGTATTTTATACCCATGAATAAAAGTGGAAGAGGTCGTGTGACTTGGACATTCCTGTGGACAGTTGTTTACCCTGATCCAGGGTGTGGATAAATATCTTATCTATATAGACTTCATGGTGGAAGGTGATCACCAAGTGGAGTAGATTAAGTATTGACATGAGACTAAACCACTTGTTTTATCCACTACGTCTTTTGATTTAGTTTTTCTCTACTTTACTTTATATTTTAGAAAACTAAATTTTACTTTGATACTTAGTCTTGGATAGAAGTTATAACTATTTTTCCTTATGATAATACCTTCAAAAGTTATATCACTAACTCACATTGATATTACTAAGAATTAATCACTATTTTGAGAAGTTATTTGAATAGTCAAACTATTAAAACCTTATTACCTTGATTAACTAGCCTATATTCATTTTTATTCAGGAATATTTTTAAGTGAATTTTTAATATAAATTATTATAGATAATAAATTCACCCCCCTCTTGAGTAATCTACTCCTACCAATAGTTTTCATTATCATAACATTAGATAAAAATCCATTCATTATAGGGAAAGGTAAGGTGGAAACCGTTACTACAGAACTCAGTGACAAATAATGATAGGGCAGCTAAGAAAAATCAACACTGAAAATATGTTCTCTCTTATAGAATAAGAGGATGAGTATGATTATTCCACACATGGTGAGAAGGCATTGGAGAGTACATATTATGAATCAACATAACCATGTATTCCATGGGAGGAAAATAATAATATTGAAAAATCCAACCTAGAATAGATCACACTTAAAGCTACAAAGAATAGTTTCACCTGGATTCTTGAAAGGTTATGATCATCCCACAAGATAGAAAACATGTAATTGTTAAAAAATACTAAATAAAGATTTAATGGAACATTATTATTCAGCAACCATAGTTCCTTAAGGATAAAAGGGAGTGGAAATATCTAGTTAGCATGTGATGAGATAAAGAAAATAGAAGTTCCATTTGTGGATGATTTTTATCATAATCTCTTGAGATTGTTTCAACCACTTGATTCATAAGTGGTGGTGGCATTTAATAATAATGGATAATCCATAAAAGGCAATTATGGAGAAAAAATGGCAATTTATACCAAGTAGACAGTAATGAAAATACATGTACCTTAATAATTAAAGAGTAAAGCAACTTGTGGAAACAGATATCGGGAAACATTAATCAACAGATCATGGAAAACTAATCAAATATAAAGGATATTGTAGATATTTCCAATATAAAGCATGATCAATAAAATACATGTGATGCTTGTATGTGAGGAAAAATGGTCTGGAATTCTTATCAGCTAAGGGACAAAAGGGAACGATCATATCAATATAGTTCACACTAATGTGGGTGGTTCAATGAATATGTCTAGAACATATAGAGGATATAGAATTATTATTTTTATTGATGATTATAATATATTAAAAAGGGTGATGTTTATGTAGAGTAAATGATATGTGATAGACCATATGAAGAGATACCTCAAAATATATGAAAATGATTCTAGATGCACAATCCATATATTACTATATAAAAATGGAAAAAAATACATGTCTATTGAATTTTAAAATTACCTCTAAAAATATTAGATCAATCATGAGGTGTCTTCATTAAAAAAACCCCATTAAAATGGTTTTTCTGAATGAAAAAATTGACTGGTGAATAATATGGCCAAAACTATGTTGATTGAGAGAAATGTTTCTCATCACTAATAGAAAGTGGTTGTTCATGTTGCAGTGTACAATCAAAACTAGAAAGGGTTGAATGCATGAGAGTAAAATATACCCTATAATGGTTCACATGCTTCTCCTCCATCTTTTAATACAAAATGAAATCCTCTAAAAATATAACCATGAAGGATTCCAAAAAGTGATGAATGATTTGGTTTATTAGAGCCTTGAAAATAGCTGGATCATTGGTAAGATCAAATGGAATAACCAGATACTCAAAATGTACATATAGACTTCAGAAATCAGTCTTTGGAACATCCTCTTCCCACAACCTCAACTTGTAATACCCCAAACCCAAGATGATTAACAAAAATAAATGGTCCCCTCAGATCTGGTCAAAATGATCATTAATTATATTCAATGTGTATTTTTTCTTTACCATCACCTAATTAAGCTTAAGGTAGTCTATGAATAGTTAGTGGATACCATACTCTAGGTTGGTTTTTTCAACCTTCTTCTTTTCCTTTGATGAAATAACTAGTTTAGTTGATTCACAAGATGGACTCTTCAATCCTTTATCACCATGCGTGTTCTAATAATCCTATATGATTTTGTTCCATGGTCTGTGCTTTATTGAATTTCACTTTGGTTTTATAAAAAATAAAAAGGGAGATATTATTGGAACCAAAGGTGTGAAAAGTTGGAAATTGATAGAATTTTTTATTTTTTTCAATTCATAATAGGTTGATCAGGGAGTTTGCAAGACAAGATATCTTTCCATGCAAATGGATTCAGCATTGAAGGTAGAATAGTTCTTCAGTGTTTACTGAAATTTTGGCCACAAAATTATGTAGCAAAGGAAAAGTTTTGTGAAAGTCATATTTTCAGAATCAGAAAATAGTCAAGTCTCAAAGAAATTGTTTCATGAAATTTTGGTGTTTTTTGAAAGTCCATGTGTTGAGATCTTTTGAAATACATGTTGATGTTGGTGAATCAAGGTGACATGTTTTCTATACATGATATAGTTTCAAAAAAGTTGAATATTTTTATGAAATATTTGACATTTCATAAAAGCCTTATAATTTCATGAAAGGTATATTCTTGTCTATAAATAAGAAGATTTTCATTATCTTAATAATTTAATTTTTTTAAATGAGGTCTTATTACTTTGATTTCATGAAGGTTTTATTCCAACGTAATTATTTAATAAATAAAAAACATTACACAAACACAAGTTTCATGAAACTTATGGTTGAGAACTAATTAATTCTATGGAATTTCAATGAAAGATGTTTTTTGAAAGTTTGGGGTTTCATGAATATTGATAGTTTTGGGAAGGTAGGGTGTTTCATGAAAGCTAACAATTCTTTATATCAAAAAGGGGTTTTCATGAAAAGGGTGTTTTGAAGAATATAATTACATGAATGTAATTGAACTTGGGAAAATAATATGGAATGGATTGAAGCATCATAATTATAAATCCATGATGTAAAACATAATTTTCATGTTCTCAGATAAGGATGTGACCTTTAGGTCGATAAACAGAGGAAGTCATTGTATAAAGTAATGAGTAAGGGGGAGTGGATGGATGTGATCCTAGGGAGGAAGTCTGTTGTCCCTAAAATTATTATAAAAGAAGTGTTCTTGGAATTGAGTGACCATGACCAAAAAGTTGTAATCCAAAAACTCTAGTGAATATTAGAATATTTAGTTATATCCAACACACTATACATATATGCTCCTTGGACCAGCTCTTAGTAATGAACCATGTAAGACTACCTTGCTGGGTTTCTATTTTAACAAATGGGTTTATGATCATTGCATGATTCCATCATATAGTTTTAACAAGTTGCTATCAATGTGGCATAAGATCAATCATATTCAAAGAAAAAGTTGACACCCAGATTCACCCCTCCCATCTCTAGGTGTTCTAGGGTATAAAATTGCATTTATAGTCTATTTATAGACCTAGGGGTAGGGTTCGCAATTTCATTTATTTCAAAATTTCCATTAATAAATTTTTATGCCCATGTCTGGACCCATGAAATTTCTTAAAAATAACATTCTATTATTAATTTTCCTTGCTGTGTGCTAACCGACGTAATGATAAATTTAACTTTACTGGCTTTAAAATTAATATTTATCACTGGATATAGTCTTGGTCTACTCATACTCCTTGGTATTTATTGAATTGATGAATAAATATTTATTTAAATATTTATTCGTCAAATAAATATTATATTCATAGTTTGGATAGTAAATATTTTTTAAATATTAAATAAAATAATAACTATTATATATCCATGTAATTTAAAATTACATTGAAAATATATATTTATTTAATTTAATTGATCATTAATTATGAATAAAATTATTCCTCGGACTTGAGAATATGATTTATTCTTATAATTAAATTCAAATAGAATTTAATTTAGATAAATAGAAACACTTAATGTGTGACCCAATAGGCTTATGTATTTTTGGAATTAGATGGTCCTACTTAAATTCTAATATTATTTTCTATAAATAGGTCAATGAACCTAAAATAAAGAAGTTAATATTTCAATGTTGAAACCCACATATGAGCTCTCCCCATGTAATATAATCCCCTTTTCACAATTTCTCATCAATTAGGTTGGACACCCATGTGATCAACCTATATGTTAGATCCATCCTTCTTTGACTATATGAAATATACTCATTGTTACACAATGGCTTGTGAATTTAATTCATCAATTCTATTTCAAGAAAAGGATGATATATCTATATCCATTAATATAGAATATAAAAAAATTTCATCGACTTATTCATTAATAACACATCATTCTTGATGCACCCAACACAACCAACTTCAACATGAACTATTATCGTCATGGTTAATGGAAATAAATCTAAGTTAGTGAGTCATGGCAAGAATTAACAGTAATATTAATGTATAAGGATCATTACACAAGCTCACAAATAGGAATAATAAATAAAACATAAGCTTGTGGATTTCCTACTGGCGGGTCGGTTCTCATAATCTCCCATTTTAGAGAGTATCAAGTGAAAAATTCATAAAAATAAGTCAAGTATTCATATGAGTACTCATAACTAACAATAAACATGATATGTGACCTATAATAAAATGTTTTCCTACCATAATATCAAGTTTAATAATATCATCATGGAATTTCAAGGTTCTTAGCATATCGGGGCACTATTATTCCCTTTAAATGTGATAGATACTCTAGGAAATTATTACATTAAAGTAACACATAACTATGAATTATATTCAATATCACATTTAAATAAATATTAACTTCTTTGAATATACATGTAATGAAAACTATAAATAGTTGTTCCTAGAACAAAAACTCCAACAATCACAACCTGGACCTAGAGCCAAAATCCTAAGTCCTTTTCTAGGATTCCATAAGGCCTCAAGTGCATCTTTGATCTTCAAAGGTAGATAATAAGTGACTAGGGATAGAGTAAAACTTTTATAGAACAAGTTTTCATCAAAAAATAAATTGATATGATTCTTGCAAAAGAAAATTTTTAAATACAAAAAAATATGAAATAATAAATTGATAGCCTACTATTTATAAAGAAATAACCACAACACATGAAAACAAGAAAAAAAGGGGTTTGACCACATACCACCAAATTCTTTTATCATATATCTAAAATGAATCTACAACATACCAATAATGAATAAAAGATTATTACATATTCATGAATCATATAAAATAATTTCTACATGTCTAAGGATGTGCACATGTATAGGGTGATTTTATACTCGATAGGATTTTCCAAAGACTCTAATTCACTTCCATGCCCAAGTAATTCAAATATCAAATTCCAATTAACAATGAAAAAATGAAAATTGATTAAAATAAAAACATTTTATTTATCCAAAAATTTCAAAATATAGTGTGGTATTATTATTCACAATTTCAAATTTTTATATAAAATAATAAATAAAAACATTTTATTTAGAACAATCTACAATACATGTTTTTTACAAAATAACTTCATTTCTGAAAAACACAACCTTTTCCAAAATTCCGAGATAATACCCATTTAATAATGTGATGAAGAATCCAAATTTTTTCCAAAGTCAAAAGGAATATTAACATTTTTGAATCATCCTATAAAAAATTATCATTTTTTAAAATCCAATGGAAAATAATAATTTTCTAATATTCATTGGGAAATCCCAATTTCCAAAATTTCTCATGTGATAATAAAACTTCAATCATAATCTAAAATAACATTTATAGCTAGCTTTAATAGCATTTGAATATGATTTAATATGAATAGAACATCACCATAGTGAGTGTTATCTTTCGGTATCAGTTATCCTAAACATTATTCACCTTAATTCATGGTATCTAAGTCAATATTTCATTACAATTTAATAATAGATGTTTAAAAAATAAGAACTCATTAAAATCCATTTCATACACACACCCAAAAATTGTGAAATAAATCTATAAAATCATAAAAATATTTTGATATTTAATTATTAATCAAAGGAATAATTAAAAATATTCACAATTCAACAACCATGTAAAATCCATTGAATTTTTTTATTTTCAAATCACGGGTTAATTCTCAAACATCAACGGTAATAAAAATCAAATTTATTATAAAATATATTTTTTTCCTAAAAATTTAATTTTATAGATTTTCATAATTCCAACCATTTAATAAAATATTATTAATAAACCCATCACAACCAATAAAAAATAATAATAAATTAAAAAATCACATAAAATTTATTAAATAATTATATTAGAACATTCTAATTCCAAACAAAATTTATTGTCCAAGATCAGATAATGGACTGGAATCTATTGAATCTAATAAAAGATGAAAATTAATGTACCTAAATAGATTCATGGTTTAATCATCACCAATATTAGATTTGAAGGTGATCATGTTATAGAAAGATAAATATAGAAAAAGATCTTAGGAACTGATGAAATTTTCTTGAACACACGTTTGAATTGATGTTAATTCCAGAAATCCATAATAAATAGTCATTATTCTTCTATAGAGAAGACTAAATATTACTCTCAAGTAGTCTTAAAATATTTTAAGTCCATGAGAATGTTAACGAACATTTTGGGAGGTAAAATTGACCTTACCAGAATATTCTTCATCATGACACCCAACAATAAAGGTTAACATGAGTAATTCTAAAAACCAGGCATATAATAATGCAAAAAATTCCTTTTATTCTGAGGAGGATACATGGTTATACCATATGGTTTCTTAACAAGGATCCTAACTAATCAAACATATTAGCTAAATATTTTCTACACATGATTATCTTAATCTTGTTGTTAATCACTTTCCTCTCCCTTCCACTCTATAAAATCTGGTTTGAAACCAAGAAAAAAAATAATAGGAAAAATTATCAAAAAAATAAGATATGTTCTATAATTAAACAATCCAAGATTCCCCTTTACAGTGCATGATTCACCTCACTAAATGGACGGAAATCCATTACTAATTTCATCGGGTAAGAGAGTGGTGCAAGGATATCAATAACACACATTTAAGAACTATTTAATCCAAAAAATGAATAAAAAAAATCAGAAGGTTCATATCCAAGAACCCAATATTCCTCAACATAAATTGTTGAGTCATGAAATCTATTAAGTATATTTAAACTAAACACAAATAACTAAACATGGGATATAATTAATGATAAATAACATAATATACAATATTATTTTTAAAAAATACAATCTTTAGTTGTTAATAAATAATTTCATAAAAAATAAGATTATAGATCAACTCAAAATATCCAATTGGAAAGAAATAAAATGGGTTGGGAGTTTTATGAGTTTATATATAAGGATGTGTCTATAAAAAACCGAAATCAAAATACCCGTTAATGTGTTTTTTGTAGTAACGATTATTTTATAGTTGCAATGATTTCTCTAAATGGAGATGATCTCGAAGATCAGTCATGTAGTGTCTCATATTTTTCTGTGTATTATTTTTAAATATTATAGGGAATTATTACAAGACCCGGTGTAGAGACAACACCTCATTCCAAGGCCCGGTGATACCGGAATGGTGGTTTGAACTTTTTTTTTAAGTTTAGTGAGTCATCACTTGTGCGTGGTTGTGGATGTTTCCAAACAGAAACCCAGATTAAAAATCTTGAGGGCACCGTTGCATCAAGAACGATGAATTTACCTAATAACGAGTCTATCCTCGACCGGCATGGGTTGAGGGAAAAAGTAAATTTTCGGACGATTTTAGTAAAATAAAAATAAAAAAACACTTAATGTTTATTTTTATTTTTTATGGAAACATCTACTAAAGCGTAGTGACTGGGCAACTATTTCTTTAATAAATATCGTGTCATAATGACTCAGAAATGGAAAGATGGACTCATTAATTCCAAAACTTATTTTGAATGCCAAAACATGTTTCACTTTTTATTGGGATAATCAAATGTTGATCGTTGGTGACAGATTGAGAGAAAAATATGGGGAAACTCCGTGGCACTTTGGAGAAAAGTCTCAGCGACGAACGATGACGGATCAAAGCTGCGAATCGCTGTGCCAACGAGGTTGGAGGATCTTGACGATAACGGTAGCATGACCCCTTCATTAGAGATCAATCCCAGTTGATGTAGGGGTTTGTTATTTAATTTCTTTTCCCTATTTTTTATTTAAACGATGAACGCGGATCAACCACGAACAAGTTGATTCGCAAATTTGTACGTTCTTGGAGGAGGGTTTCATTGGGATGATTCTGGGAATATATCCATGTTTGATTCTACTCCGTTTAAGCCTACTAACGGGAACAGATCAACGGTATGATGAACGTCGATGGAGGTTCTTTCTTCATTTTGATTTTGATTTTTACTCCCCCTTTTTCTTTTGCGCGTTCTTTGCGGTCTTCATGGGGCGACAAACAATGGATTATTGTGCATCCGTTTTGCGACACAATGATCCGAAATTAAAGATTAGACACCACAACGACATTGTAGAGGTGTGACGATGATAGCAGAAGACGAAATGGACTAGATCAGGAAGGTCCGTTATTCAAGCATTCATCACGTGGCTGAATCGTTGCATGTTTTCAGAGCCGATCAAAGGTAAAAAAAACGGAATTGGATTCATGGTGTTGGGGTGACCAAAACCTGGGAGTTTCATGGCGATCAGATGACCAGATCGATGAACTAGACATCATCGAGGGAGCGGCAGTGAAGGTTCGTGTTTCTGGAAATTTCCAGAATACACGGCGTGTACTTTCGAAGAACATGCCGTGTAGTACTGGAGGTGGTGGCTAGGGTTTTAGGGGTTAGAGAGGAATCAAAAGGCATGTGACCCTGGTTACATGACATGTTGGAATTTATCTGAAGCTCGGAATGTATTTTGGGAAGTACACAGACACATGTTGGACTACACGACTTCATACAACATGGCATGTACTATCAACACAGCATGGAATAGGCGGCTACATAGGACTCAACATGTATCCAGGAGATACACAGACATGGGATGATGTACACGACATGTACTCTATCACACGGTCGGGCGAGGCCAATAATGCAGGTCACCCCATGTACCGAATTACATGAGTTAGAGTAAAGGGGTTGATGACCGTGTATGGGAACATGGACAGCGTACACGGAGCCAACCCCAGTCACTAGGACATAACATGTACACCATACTACACGCCATATACTAGCTTTTCTACATGACCAACCTTAAGACATGGGCCGTTGTACACAGGCAGTACCCGAGGTCAGACAACATGGCATGTAACTTTTCTACATGTCGTGTAATTTTTGGAAAATGGAATGGTCCTCTTGTTCACCGTATCTTGGACATATTTTGTTTGGATTAGTTCCCCTTCTTATCATTCCCCTGAAGGTCTGGAATAATTTCATTCAATAAGAGTATGATCCCTTAAACAGGACTTTCTGTGATAGAGTCAGCATCCCTCCGAGAGGCCTGGAGTGAGATCCTCTATCCATTCTTTAACCTAGGTAGAGTTAGGCATCGACGTGACCAACTCTACCAGGTTTTGATCCTCTACCTAGCTGATAAATCACCTAGATGGAAAATCTAGATGATTCGCGGTATCTACCATGGCCCTGGAAGGGATCCTCAACTATGTATCGTGATCTTTCCTACTCAGGGGTGTGTCTCCTGTAATGAGTGATTCTATCTACCGTGATCTTTCCACTCAAGATTGTGTCTCCTGTAATGAGTGTATCTAATTCTCGTGACATTTCCTGATGAAAATTACTTCTCGGATGGACATCATCAGTGCTACCAGACTCATCGAGTGTGTTCTCCCAGAACGAGTACTTTTTGGAAATCTTCAAACAAAATCCCTAGCAGGGTATGCAGTTGTGTGACTTGTATCTAGAATACGGGTCTGGGTTTTGATTATATCTAGATTGTGATCTCCTATTATATGTTCAATAGACATATACTGTGTAGATATGACTATGCCTTTCCTTTGTGTACTTGCTTTGTGTTTTTTAGGGTCCTCTATTGAGTATTGTTATACTCATCCCTGCACGGGCTTTTCCCGCATGTGTTGTGTCTTATGAAGACGAGCAACCTTTTGACAGATTCATGGGTGGAACAGGATAGGACCAAGCTTTATGAGTTTCCTACAGTCCGAGTCATTCCTCCGGCTATGAGCAGTAGTCCCAGTACCTCTTTGTGTTTACAGGTTGGACTTTGTAGTTTTCAGTCTCTTGTTTTTGGTGGGCTTGTATTCTGGCCCAGTTTACTTTAATTACTTTACTTTCCATTGTACTCTATTGGTTGGGTTTCGTTGTATGCATGAATCTTGTTCCTTAGTGGTTTTTACATTTCAACATTTGTGGGCATGGATATGTGTGTGTGAGTACAGGTTCTTATGCAATGCCTACCATGTAGTAATATGCCTACTCGGTGCTAGTCACTAGCCCCTGGCCTATTGGAGGCGGGCATGGGGAGTCACGATGCGGGACCCACTAGTATGGGTCGTGAAATAGTGGTATCATAGGTGGTCGGTTCTACCTTAGGACCAAGAGTCTATGAGATGGGTTTGGGGAAATAGTGTTAAATGTTTCAAGCCCAACTTTCTGGACAGAGACTCTAGTGTTGGTGCGGCGACTGACGTATCCATACACCAGGACTCTGATAAGCTGCTTTTTGACTTGGTACATGAAAACACTAGTTTCAAGGAAATGGTAATGCATCATATTGGAATGGGTTGTGTTTTCCATGTCCTTTGTGTCAGCTATCCAGATATACTCATTGACTATGGTACATCTTGTTTCTTTATAGGATGCCTCCGCGATGCATAACTGCTATGATGCAACAACAAGATCACAAGGATGACCCCCTCAGTGATGAGGCTTCGATACAGGGACCAGTTCCCCAGGCGTTGACACCAGGTGGTGCACCTACTATACCACCACCAGTGGAGAATCCCGTGGTACCCTCAGTACCGATTGAAGAGGAGCGTAGGCTGAGCGCGCTCCATGAGTTCTAGAGATAGAGACCCCTTAGGTTATGAGGTGAGCCCGACCCTCATGCGGCTAAGGACTGGCTTGAGGCGGTCATCCGAGTTTTCCGTTTAGTGAGGACACCAGTAGACCAGATGGTGATCATAGGAGCGAGCCTTCTTCAGGGTTCGGCAAGACGATGGTGGAGTCTGACCACATAGACTCACAATGATGAGACTCTTTCATGGGTAGAGTTCAAGAGACTCTTAAGTCATGAGTTCTCTTCGATTACACTGAGGTCATATGCATCTAGGAGCTTCTTCAGCTCCAATAGGGCAGTTTGATGGTAGCTGACTATTTATCGAGGTTCACCAACCTCGCCTGGTACTCGATGGATATGGTCAGAGATCAGTACTTCATAGCTCGGACCTTCGAGCAAGGTCTACAATGAGACATACAAGCTAGTGTCATGCCTCTATGAATTATTACTTATGTTGGAGTGCTCAAGTGGGATTTAGTGATCGAGAACTTTTTGGTGGAGAAGAGACAACCGATGACAGTTAGCATCAGGCAGACAGGTGTGAAGACCACGATAGTAGGGATCCGATGTCGGACGCAGGGATCTGGACATGAGAGATGTCGGAGTAGGAACCAGGACAGGAGATCGACGGTCCAAGGCTCTCAGGCTGGATACAATCACCCTAGGGAGAAGCGATGCTACATGTGTGATTGTAGGGGACATCTCGCTAGAGATTGTCCGACCCGTCGAGCTGCTGACAGAGAAGTGGTGGATGGACCACCAAGGCATAGGTAGAGAATAAAACAGACAGACCTGTCAGGTGGTAGATGTGGAAGAGGAGTAGGGAGAGCTACAGGTGGTGGCAGACGCTTCGATCTACTTCCACCACCTCCCCTAGGTGGTCTGCACCAGGCTCAGGGAGTTAGTGGATTGGGGTGGGGACAACTGCATGCGGTCGAGGTGAACAAACCAGGTACTCCAAGGATGATACAAGGTACGATCTTTGTCTTCTATACCTTACCTTTCGTACTTATAGACATAGGTGCCAATCATTCCTTCCTCATCACATGTCTTGTGCGAAACCTTGAGATTCCGGTAGAACCATTGACTCGATCCTTATGCTTGGAGACACCTGCGGGAGGAGACTTGACAATCACACACCTTTACAGACAGTGTGATCTTACTCTTGGGGGAGAGTGTTTCGGTTGGAACCTCTTGGTGGTAGCATTGAGGCATTACGACGTCATTCTCGGTATGGATTGGTTATCTTTGGTCGATGCCCAGATTGACTGTTTTAGGCGAAGAGTGCAGTGTGTTTTCCGTAATGGAATGAGGTTTTTCTTTGTTGGATAAAAGCAGACCTAGGAAGCATAGAATGGTCTCATGCATAAGAGGGTGCTGACGATCACCCATGAGATGGATAGCCTTACCTTCAGAGTAGTAGATGTTGTGAGCTCTATGTTTCCAGCAGTAGTGGCGGAGTACGAGGATGTCTTTCCCGAAGATGTTCCAGGATTACCTCCCTGCGGGGAAATTGAATTCTGTATCGACTTACACCCTGAGATGAAACTGATTTCCTCATCAGCACATCAGATGGCTCCCGCAGAGCTTCAGGAGCTGAGGGTTCAGTTGGAGGATTTTCAGAGGAAGAGTTTTGTAATACCCAGCGTTTCACCCTGGGTGGACCTAGTCTTGTTTTCCAAGAATGTAGATGTGAGTTTGATGTTGTGCAAGGATTACTGGTGCCTGAACCAGGTGACAGTGAAGAATAAGTATCCACTACCAAGAATCGATGACCTCTTCGATCAGCAGAGAGGGGCATGGTGGTTATCAAAGTATGAACTTCGATCAGTTTATCACCAGTTATGAGTACGAGACAAGGATATACCGAAGATGGATTTCAGATGACACTACGGTCACTATGAATACTTGGTGATGTGTTTTGGCGTGAAAAATTCCCCCATAGTGTTCATGGGACTGATGAACCGGATCATCCAGCCGTATTTGGACCGGTTCGTAGTGGTATTCATTGACGACATCCTTGTGTACTCGACGTTAGAGGAGGAGCACGCGAGACAATTTCGGATGGTTCTATACATACTTCTGGAGCACTAACTTTATGGTAAGCTCTCAAAGTACCCGTTTTGGATTCAGGAGGTCCACTTTATGGGAATTTTCATCTTAGAAGATGGAGTAGCTGTAGACCTAGCCAAGGTGGAGGCTGTGTTAGCATGGGAGTCACCTCGGAGCGTGACAGAGGTGCAGAGCTTCCTTGGGTTGGTAGGATATTACTGGAGAGTCATCCTTGATTTCTCGCAAATATCAGCACTGATGATATCCTTGACCAGAAAAGGGAAACCCTTAGTGTGGACGGAGAAGTGCCAGTAGGCTTTGGAGCAGCTGAGACAGAGTTTGAAAAGTTCCCCAATTTTGAGACTGCCGGAAGAGGGTGTTGAGTACAATGTTTTCTACGACGCATCAGGGACTGGGATTGGCTGTGTCCTGATGCAAAGGCAGGCATGGATTACTTATGGTTCATGCCAGCTTAGGCTACATGAGGAGAAATATGCAACCCATGATCTTGAGTTGGCTGTGGTAGTCTTCGCATTGAAGATGTGGCGACACTACCTTTGGTCGAGCGGTTCGTCATCTACTATGACCACAAGAAGATCAAGTACATCTTTTCATAGAAGGATCTGAATTTGTGGTAGTAGCATTGGCTAGAGTTCCTGCAGGACAATTATTTTTAGATCATTTATACTCCTAGGAAGGAGAACAAGGTGGAAGATTCTCTTATTAGAAGGTCGAGCTCGCAACTGTTGTGTGAGGCGACAGTGTAGTTAGCCACGTTGTAGTTATTCTTCATGGATAGAGAGGATTAAGCTTATCTGTAGTCAATGGCTATCAACACTACACTCTTACAATGAGTTAGGGAAAGGCAGCTTGGGGATGTTGACTGTGAGACTTTACATGCTCAGTTATCTACAGGACATTATCCTGATGGATATTCACAAGGTGGGGAGCACATACTTCTTTTCAAAGGGTGCACTGTTGTACAAGTAGAATTACAGGAGGAGGTCCTAAGGGAGTTTCATACATCCCCTTTGATGGTAGATCCTGGAGTTGCAAAGATGTACCAGGATCTTCAATGACTGTTCTGTTGGTCAGGCATGAAGAAGGTAATAGCAGAGTTCGTTTCCCAATGCCTCACATGCCATCAGGTGAAGGCTGAGCACCAGGTTCCAGCGATATTAGCTCACCCCATGGAAGTTCCAGAGTGGAAGTGGGATGGAATATCAATGGAATTCGTGACAGTCTTACCATGGATGCCCAAGAGGCATGATTCCATCTGGGTGATCGTTGACCAACTCACCAAGTCGGCCCACATCCTAGCTATCAGGGAGCAGAGTTCTGTAGATATCTTGGGATGCCTTTATGTGCGAGAGATAGTTCAGATTCATAGAGTCCCTTCGATGATAGTATCAGACCGAGACACCCTCTTTACATCCTAGTTGTGGAAGAGATTATAGGAGGCCTTTAGGACTCAGCTACCCTTGAGCACAACATTTCATCCCCAGACAGATGGTCAGATGGAGAGGACCATTCAAGTTATGGAGGATATGTTGTGGGCCTGTATCTTGGACTTTAATCGTAGTTGGGAGGACCACCTACCACTGGTGTAGTTTGCGTAAAACAATAGCAACCACTCCAGCATTTGTATGGAACTGTTCGAGGCCTTGTATAAAAGACCCTTTAGGTCACCACTTAGTAGGACCGACCTCAGAGAGTCAGCACTCATGGGTCCAGAGTTGGTGCGTGCTTCCACTGAGAAGGTATAGATCATCCGAGAATGGATGAAGACTGCACAGAGCCGGCAGAAGTCTTATGCTGACAGACGATTAAGACCTCTGGAGTTCGAAGAGGGAGACCACATCTTTCTTCAGGTCTCACCTCGTCGAGGGTTACAGAGATTTGGATGGGGCGGCAAGCCATCTCCGAGGTTCATCAGAACTTTCTAGATACTGTACAGAGTTGGCGAGGTGGAATACCGCCTAGCTCTACCACCACAGTTACATCGGGTACATGATGTCTTCCACATGTCGCATCTGAGGAGGTACATGCATGACCCATCGCACGTCATCCACTAGGGCGAGCTGGACATCGAGGATAGAGTGACCTTGGCTGAGTACCCAGTCGAGATAGAGGATCAGCAAGAGAGGATCCTTCATGGGTGATTGATTCCATTGGTGCACGTTCATTGGAAACATGAGAATCTTCCAGAGAGCATGTGGGAGCGGGAGGCACATATCCGTACCCAGTACCCGCATCTTTTTGAGTAGTCTTGTTTTTTCTTTTCAGGGATGCAAAGCCCGAAGGTGGAGAGAATGTAGTGTCTCGGATTTTTCCATGTATTATTTTTAAATATTATATTGAATTATTACGAGACCAGGTGTAGAGACGACACATCATTCCGAGGCCCGGTGATCCCAAAATAGTGGTTCAAACTTTTGTTAAGTTAAGTGAGTCGGCACTTGTGCGTGGTTATGGCACTTTCCAAATGGAAGCCCAGATTAAAAATCTGAGGGCACCGTTGAGTCCGGAACGATGACTTTACCTAAGAATGGGTCTAACCTCGACTAGTGTGGGTCGAGGAAAAAGTTAATTTTTGGACTTTTTTAGTAAAATAAAAATAAAAATAAATTCACAATATTTATTTTGATTTTATATGGAAACATCCGCTGCAGCGCGGTGATGAGAAAACTGTTTCTTTAAGAAATTCCACATCATAATGACTTAGAAATGGCAAGCTAGACACATTAATAACACATTGTATTTTGAATGTTAAAACATGATTCTATTTTTATTGGTATAATCTAACATCAATCGTTGGTGGAAGATTGAGAGAAAACTCTTTAGAAACTCTGTGGAGCTTTGGAGAAAACTCTAGGTGATGAAAGACGATGGATCGAAGCTATGAATCACTGTGCCTACGAGGTTGGGGGTTCTCAACAATGATGGTAGAATGACCCTTCATCAGCGATCGATCCTAGTTGAGGTAGGATTTTTTTTAATTTCTTTTCCCCACTTTCAATTTAAATGATGAACGCATATCAACCACGAACCAGTTCATCTGCAGATTCGTACGTTCTTGTGGGAGGGTTTTATTGGGATGATTTGAGGAATTGATCCATGTTTGATTCTGCTTCGTTAAAGCCTACTAATGGGAGCGGATCAATGCCGTGAAGAACGACATCGGAGGTTTGTTCCTCCTTTTGGTTTGGATTTTTCCTCCCCCTTTTTCTTTTATGTATTCTTCACGTTATTTGTGGGGTGATGAACAACAGATTGTTGCGTATCTGTTTTGCGATGCAATGATCCCAAATTGAAGATTTGACACCAAAACGACCTTGCTGATGTACGATGACGATAGTGGATGATGAAACTAACCGGATCGGGAAGGTCCGTTCTTAGAGCATTCTTTGCACAGGTGGATCGTTTCACATTTTCAAAGCTGACTAGAGGTCTGAAATCAATGAAATCGGCTTCATGGTGTCAGGGAAACTAAAACCTAGGAGTTTCATGGTGATCGAACGACATGATTGAAAAACAGGACATCACGGAAGGCACGACAGCGGAGGTTCGTATTTCTGGAAATTCCCAGAATACACGACATGCACTTCCAAAGAACACTCTGTGTAGTACTGGCAGTGGTAGCTAGGGTTTTGGGGGTCAGATAGGAATCACATGGCATGTGAACCTAGTCACACGGTGTGTTGGACTTTCCCTGAAGCTCGTCATATATTTTGGGAAGTACACGGACACGAGTTGGACTACACGGCTTTAGACGACACAGTGTGTACTCTCAACACAGAATGGAAGAAGTGGCTATGAGGGACTCCACATATATCCAAGGGATACACGGATACGAGATGATGTACACGTTGTGTACTCCATCACATGGCTTGGTGAGGCTAGTAACGCGGGTCACCCCGTGTACTGAATTACAAGGGTTGGAGTACACTGGTTGATGACCGTGTAAGGGAACATGGACATCATACATGGAGCCAAACCTAGTCACTCAGACATGACATGTACACTATACTATATGTCGTGTTCTAAAATTTTTAGATGACCAGCCTTACGACACAGGCCGTTGTACATGGTCAGTACCCGGGGTCAGACAACACGGCATGTAACATTTCTACACACTGTATACTTATAGGAAAATGGAATGGTCCTCCTGTTAACCATATCTTGTACATATTTTGTTTGGGTTAGTGCCCCTTCTTCTCATTCCACTAAAGGCTAGCCATCATTTCCTTCTACAAGAGTATGATTTCTTCAGCAGGACTTTCTGTGATAGAGTCAGCATCCCTCCGAGAGGCCCAGAGCGAGATCCTCTATCCATTCCTGACCCTAGGTGGAGTCAGTTATCAATGTGACCAACTCTACCGGGAGTTGATCCTATACCAAGTTGGTGAATCAACTAGCTGGTGAACCTGGATGAGTCACGGTATCCGCCATGGCCCTAGAAGTGATCCACATCTATGTATCGTGATCTTTCCCACTCAAGAGTTTTTCTCCTGTAATGAGTGCTTATATCTACCCTAATCTTCCCAATCATAAGTGTGTCTCCTGTAATGAGTGTATATTCTTTTCATGATGTTTACCGATGAATAGTAATTCTTAGACGGACTTCATCAGAGCTACCAGACTCGTGGAGTGTGTTCTCCCATAACGAGTACTTCATGGAAATCTTTAAACTGAATCCCTAGAGGGCTATGCAGTTGTGTGACTTGTCTCTATACTACATGTCTGGGTTTTGAGTATATCTGGATTGTGATCTCATATTATATTTTTAGTAGACATATACTGTGTAGAGCTGACTATGCCTTTCCTTTGTGTACTTGCTTTTTGTTTTTCAGGGTCCTCTTCTGAGCATTGCTATACTCACCCCTGCACGGGCTTTGCCCGCACGTGTCATGGCTTGTGCAGACGAGCAGCATTTTGACATAATTTAGAGAGGAACATGACATGAACGAGATTTTTGAGTTTCCTACAGGCCGAGGCATTCTTTCGGCTATGAGTAGAAATCCCAGTATCTATTTTTGTTTACAGGTTGGACTTTTTAGTTTTCAGTCTCTTGTTTTTAGTGGGCTTGTATTCTGGCCCAGTTTACTTTCAGTAATTTACTTTCCATTGTACTCTGTTGGTTGGGTTTAGTTGAATGCATGCATCTTGTTTGTTAGTGGGTTTTACATTTCAGCATTTGTGGGCATGGAGATGTGTGTGTGTATAGGTTCTTAGGCAATGCCTCCTATGTAGTAATATTCCTACTCTGTGCTAGTCACCAGCCCCTGGCCTATCAGAGTCGGGCTTGGGGAGTTACGACACAGGCCCCATAATGACAGGTCGTGACAATCAGCCTTGAGGTTTCAAGCAATGGTAGTTGAACTCCTTACAATTCTAACTTTATTGGAAGTTAAAAATTTATAATCATGGTGTGTAGACAGGTTAGTTTTATGGAAGGTGTTTTACTAGATGGTGGGATAGTGTGAGTGAATGTATTGAAAAAATGAGGTGATGTGTTATTCTATAAGAATTCAGTGGTTCAGAAGAGTTATTATATGGGATATTAATAGCCATCTGTGTTCAATAGAAGGACCCCCTAGAATTCTGAAGGTTGGTGTTATGAGATTTCCTACTAAACCTCTTTATAAAAAGAGGTGGGTGCCATTTACGCATATATCTAGTAAAGACTGGATGTTTAGTGATCTATATGGATATAAATTCACATGTTATTATGAAATCTAATATCTTTATGAGAAGTAATAAAATACAGTAGTTTTTTTCCCATAGATGCAAGACTTAATGTTTAAACCATGTAAAATTAAAGAAACCTTAAAATTGATATTTTTTCTCAGTTTTATTTTTTTAGTGCATAACAACGTTGGTTGAATTAGTGAAGTGATTTAGGGTGAAAAGATATTCTTATGGTTTGGTATACTATGCTCAATGGAGGAGGTTAGTGTTATTTTGTGCCTGAAATATGATGGTTGTTACATCGCTGGATCAGAGGATATTAGTTTATGTGAATTAACATATGGTGTTCTCATGTCACAATCGGACTTCTGACTTTAGTAATTATTATTTATCTTATAATTTTATTTGGCTTTAAAATTTTTTGTTGAGGTGTGGGCTGGTACCGATTTAAATATTTTCACTTCTACTGATAAACATGCATTTTTCTAGGTTAATGTCCAGCCCACAGGCAGGGCATGGACGAAGCCATGTGGCTTCTCCAGATCACCGTGTGGTCTACCCGATGTGCATTCAATTAATTAATTAACCGAATGAATAATAATGTCAATGTTAAATGAAATTAGGAAAAACAAAATTATTTTAGAGTTGTTTTAATAATAACAATAACAATAAAAATAATATTAAGATTGTTATTATCATTTTTCTGTCAATATTATAACTAGGTTATTATTAATCTATTGTTTTTTTACAATTATCAATATTATTATTTATAATATTATTACTAATTATTATTTTTATATTTAAGTTGATTTAGTTTTTCTGGGTTTTTACCTCTTTTATTTTATATTCTTTTTTCCCTTCATTTTTTTCTCTCCCTTTTTCTCTCTTCCTCACCCCCTCATCATGCCATATCCCCTCCCTCTTAACCCCAATGCACTGTAACTACTAGAACCATCATCCCCTTGAACTCATATTGGTCGAAGAATCCATGGTCAATGTATCCTTGGCCGGAGACCCATCTGTTCCCCTTCTAACTCACCTCACGCCGCCCTTACAGCCTATTTTTCACAGCTCCCCCGACTGCTCCTCCTTGACGGCACCTCCTTCCAGAAAGACTCCGGCTGGTGCAGATCACCTCTAGGAACCCTTCTACTTACTTGGTTAGCCTCCCACACCCTCACCGTAGGTGAGTTCCACTATATTTTCTCAGTTCTTCCATTTGGTAGGTTTCTGAGATAGGGTTTCATATTTTGTTTGGTTTGATTTTGGTATAAATGGCTTGATATTTTGATTTTAGGGCCCAATTGTGTTGTTTGAGGTGTGGTTAGTGTGTGGTGGATTTTTCACCACAATTTTGTGATATTTTTCTACAATGAGGTAGGTGACTCTGTGTATAAATATTATTTAAATAATTAAGTATTGTGTTTAATTAATTTATCATATTTATTAATTTGTTTTCATGGTGTAAAATTGGATTTCTTTCAGGTTTAATATGCCCTCGATTTATTAGTAGATTGTTTATGTGATATGAGTACTTTATTTTTGTGAAAATATATGATGAGATATTTATTAGTGTTTGATAAATTATGCAGTTAGTTGTTAAAATTTGCAAGGGTTGCAGTTAGTGTTTTGGAATGGCGTCAGGGTATGTTTGGTTATAAAAAATGTTTTTAGTGAGTTTTTGGTATTTCGAGTCATGAAAAACATTTGTAAATTGATTAATAAGTTTTTTTGTAGTTTATTTAATTGATGAAATTGTTTCTTTAACTATGAAATTGGTTTATTTAATTGTGTAAGTGAATCCAGATTACATTTTGAAAGGTTTTTGGTGTGCGTATTATTTCAAAATGGAATTTTTGTGTGCAAGTGGTGGTATTGTTTATAGGTAGAACCTAATTTGTTTTGTATATTCTAATATGACATGTGATATGAATTTAGAACCCCTTGAACACAAATGGTAATCCTGGGGACTAGGTGGAAAAACTAGGACTATTGTGTTAGTTATACAGAAGTTGCATTGGCTCGGTTTCACTTAGTTGTTTTGATGACTACAAAACTAACTAAACTTATGGACAATGATCAGAGACCACTAGTTTATGGGTGTGTTCCCTACTAATGGATCGTTCATGAGAACACATGTTTTCATGGTTCCTATACTACTTTTCACTGAGACACGAGGTTCTAGGGCCCCACTGTTTGCTAGTGCCTATAGGGTCCCTCCCATAGTTGGTGCTCTCTAATTACTATACACTCACCATTGGCATATGGTGTGAAATTTTAGATACTATAAAATAAAAGGTGTTTTATTTAAAAATTAGTTTTCCTTTAAAGTTGTTTTTAGAAAATCTTCTTCTCTTCTAAGTTGTTCCCATTAAAACTATTTTCTTTAATTTTTTTCATTAAAACTGATCAAGTATTTAATTATATTCCTTTATTAAAATTTTAATTATATTTTTCATTTAATACTTATGTGTTGAATATTTTATTGGTGGAATCCTATTGGGAATTAGTTCACACTCTACTTAGACCTTTGGGTGTAGGTAGATTTGGTTATGTGTGATACAGGTAAGGGTAAAGATTGATGAAACAGTGGTTCAGTTTGTTAGCTTTCTTTTGGTGTGGCATTTTGGGGATTTCTTGAGGGTGGTTTCCTCCTACCTCTTGGTGGTTCTTGGGTTGGTTTTTGATCACCCTACTTAGTGGTAGTTGTTTTTTGGGTTTTGGTTTAAATATATAACTCAAATATTGGTTTTTGGTTAAAATATTGTTTGGTTGTAACTTATAGTTTTGGTTTTGTTTATTTTGTTGTTATTTTTACATTTATATATATTAGGGTAAATCATTCTTAGACTTTACATTTTGATACCCATGCACTTATGCCAGCCCGTGGCGATCGGGAACACCCTTCAGGCCTTGCCACAGACCGGGTCGGGTGTTGGTTGGATGGATACCCGAGTTGGTTTGTGAAAAAATGGAATCAAAGGGTTTGGTTAATCTCTTTGAGTTATTTTATTTAGGATGATTATGGTTAGAAAAGATATAGGACTATTGGGGCTTGGAGTTCTAGTTACAAGTAGGGTGCCTAGCAAGTACCTCTTGTAATAGACCTCGAGTTTCTAGGGGATGTCGGGATTGTTTGTTTGACTTATCTTTCAGGTGAGATGTGTGGGCTGTAGACAACACATGGAAATCTGGTAGGGGAGAAGTGGTTTTATCATTATGTTGCTTCTGTATGTTTTATTTATTGATGTTTAATGTTCTTGCTGAAATTTTATTTTTTAGACCTTATCTATTAATGATGTTCTTATGTGACTTTTGGTTCTTGCAGCAACATGCCTCCCCGGAGAGCTCCCTTTCACCCACAAGAGAAATATAGAGAGAGTTAGGCCTTACCTCTTTACTTGTGGTTGGTAGAAGCTATAGTCTAGGCTGTTCCGTCTTTATGACGAGGAATAACTCTTTCTCCTACTCTTTCTCCAGTTATAAAAGATTAATATGGTCCAAAAAAGGACAAATTCCATGAATTTCTCAAGAAAAACCCCTTCTTTCCAAGGAAGAATGAAGCCTCAGGAAGAAGAAGAATGGATTGAGAAGATTGAGCACTTGTTCAAATAATTGGACACTCCTGAAGAGGTGAGAGTGAGATGTGCCTCATTTCTGGTAGAAGGTCACAGTCAAAGGTGGTGGGACTCAGTAGTCCAAGCTGGGAAGCATGTGAAGATGATCTGAAAGGACTTCCAAGTGGTATTAAATGACCAATACTACCATGGAGTCATGGAATGTGCTAGATCCTAGAAATTCATGGATCTCGTTCAAGGGACCCATCAGTGATAGAGTATTCTAACCGCTTCACCGAGCTAGTCTGATATGCACCTGAAATATTCTCCAATGAATAGATGAAGGCTCAAAGGTTTAAAAAGGTTTGATAACAGAGATCTATTCTCAAGTATTCATGTTCTAGATGAATACTTATTATGAGGTGGTTGTATGAGTTTTTATGGTGGAGATTGACCATATGAGAAGGTCTAGTTACTTTGGGGATAAGCCAGTGTTTAGAAGCAATAGTTCATATGAGAAGAATAGGAAGTGTTATAAGAAAGGGAAGAAAGGTGGTGGAAGCTCAAGATATAATTCCAGGAAAACATTATCTATGGATTATGGTACAGGGTCTGTTGTGTGCCATCAGTTTAGGAATACAGGGAATATATAACCTGCATGTACCTCCCCTCCCAGTCCTTGTTATCGATGTGGAGTTATGGGACAAGTGCATCGCTTTTGTAGAGTGACATGACCATACCTGAGTGGGGATGGATCTATGACTTCTAGGGGAGTGTCAGTTCAATCGAATCCAACTAGGGCAATGAGATATCAGTTTGGTGGTCATGGTGGCAAGACAAAATCATCTTCTGGTTAGAGATAGATTAGAGAAAAGCCACAAGTGAGTGATCATTCTCAGGAATGGAACATACATATACAAGATGTGGATCAGAAACCAATGATATTAGATGTAGGATATTCAGTAGTTCAAGGTACCATCATAATTTCATATTCTATAGCTGTAGTTTTATTTGATATTGGTGATTCAATATTTTATAAATCATCCTGCCTTATAAACTTGTTGAACCTACCAACTGAGCTCCTATCTTTTGCAATGGATTTGGTAACACTGTTGGGTAAGAAGAAGGAGCAAGGCCTTAGGTATCTGTCATGTGTGCTTTCCATGTTGGGAGTTGAGATGGAATGATATTTCTTTGTCTTGGATATAGAACTATTTGATATGATCCTCGACAAGGATTAGCTGGTGCACTTTTAAGCGCTTATTGACTACTATTGGAAGAGATTTAGTTTTGTGGCACCTGATGGGAGTCCTCAGGTATTTATTGGGTAATGAGATCCTCAGTCAAGTTGCATAGGACCTCCACTTCCAGTGTTGGGAAATGTTTCTTATCAGTTATCATCACTCGTGATGTTGGACGATGGTGGCACTCATCAGGGTGAATTATCCCCAATAGTGGATGAGTTTCCAAAGGTATTTCTGGATAAATTTTTGGTATTTCCCCCAGAAAAGGACATTAAGTTCTTGATTGAATTGGTTCTGGGAACACATCCAACATCTCTTCACCCATATCACATGGCCCCCACCTAATTGAGGAAATTAAAGATAAATATAGACGATTTTGAATCCAAAGGGTTTATTCACCCGATCATCTCTCCATGGGCCACCCCATTCTTATTTGGGAAGAAGTCCGAAATATCTCTCTAGTTTTGAGTCGATTACTGAATGTTGAATTAGGTAAACATAAAAAATAAATACGCTTTTCCACAAATTGAAAATTTCTATAACAAAATGAAGGAAAAAAAGTGGTTTTCTAATATATACTTGAATTCGGGTTACCACCAACTTAGTGTGAGAGAAGTGGGCACCCAGAATATGGATTTCCAAATCAGGTATGACCACTTTGAGTTTTTTGTCCTACCTTTAGGATTGAAAAATTCTCTAACGTTCTTTATAGCACACATGAATCGGGAGTTTCACTAGTATCTCAACTTGTTTTTCATGGTATTTGTGGACGACATCTTGGATTACCCTAGATCTAAGGAAGAGCTTGAGCATCATTTGTAGATTAAATTGGGAACTCTGTGGGATCATCGCCTTTAAGAAAAGCTTTCAATGTCCACCTTCTTTATTAGGGAAGTGATTTTTATGGGCCACATTGTTTTAGAGGAAGGTCTTTCAGTGGATCCTGATAAGATTAGTGAAAATATGTTGTGGGAATAGGCGAGGAATGTGTTTGAGTCTAGAAGTTTCCTGGGCCTGACATGCTATTAGATGTTATTTTTTTAGGATTTATCACATATTTATTCCTCTAGGACCGCACTCACCTAGAATGGGGTGGATTTTGAATGAAGACCAAATTTCCATGCATACTTTGAGGAGTTGAAGCGGCAGTTGACTACCACACCTGTGTTGATCTAGCTAGAGTCTGTGAAGGGATACATGGTTTATTGCAATGCTTACAGTATGAGCCTCATGTGTTTACCCATACAGGATAATCATATAGTGTCTTATGGTTCCTGCCAACTTTGACCGCATGAGAATAATTACCCAACTCAAGACTTGGAGTTGTCCGTGGTGATGCACACCTTGAAGAATTGGTGTCAATACCTATTTGGGGAGAAATTTGTGGTCTATTCTGACTATAAGATCCTAGTCTACATCTTATCATAGAAGGATCTTAATATGAGGCATCACCGATGGATCAATTACCTATATGGTTTTGAAATTGATATCACCTATACCATAGAAAAGGGTAATGTGGTGGATAATTCCTTGAGAAAAAAATTTCCAGTGCAGACCTTGAGGACGTTTAAAGATGAGTGGGCTTTGTTGGGGCTCTATTCCTAGTTACACTTGGATACCAAGGAGCACATCAGAGGTAAATTCTTGGAAATAATTTAGTTGAATCCTGATTTTCTAGAGTTGATTCAGCAGGATCATCCCAGTGTTGAGCTATGTTATCTAATTATGCATTTTCTTCATGGAGGGGAGACTTCTTCTGATTGGTCTTTATCTCCCGAAGCGATATTGTGCTTCAAGGGCCATAAAATAGTACATTTGTGTCTGTAGAAGGTGGTGATGTAGGATATCCAACAATATCAGTTGTCCATCCATCCCAGAACTACTAAAATCTATTATGATGTTCATCACTAGTTATGATGGCCTGGTATTAGATGGTACATAACTGACTTTGTATCGAGATTCTATACTCATTAGATGGTGAAAGCAGAGCATCAAATACCCTATAGTTGTTTTTCAATAGTTACCCATTCCTACCTGAAAGTGGGATGGGGTTTCCATGGACTTCATCATTGTCTTTCATCATAAACCTTGGGTAAGGAACTCTATTAGGGTAGTGATTGACCGTTTGAACAAATTAGCCCACTTTATTTCAATTAGAGATACAACTAAAGTGGATGAGAAGATGATTGTAAATTTAGGAGGTTTTCCGACTTCATGGTGTTCCATAAGCAATTTTTTCTGACAGATACCCCCTCTTTATCTCTTGGTTTTGGGAAGGCCTTCAAAGGGAATTGGGATTACAAATCAAAATGATCACGACATACCATCCTTAAACGGATGGTCAAATAGAGTGCAAAAGTTAGATTCTAGAGGGCATGCTTCATGAATGTGTGTTAGATTTTAGAGGATCATGGGATAACCATTTAAAATTGGTCGAGGTCTATAATAATAACAATTACTAATGCTCTATTAGAATGGAACCCTTTGAGGATTTCTATATATGACCATGTCGCTCTCATATATGTTGGGTTGAGGTAGGCGAGACCTCACTTATGGGACCAAGCCTGGTATATGAGTAGTCTTAGAAAGTCATGTTGATTAGGAAGTGGTTATTGAAAACTCAGAGCCACCACAAACTTATGCTGATCATAGGTGTTGGGATCTTGAGTTTTCTATGGGTGATCGGGTTTTCTTGAAGGTGGATCCTCATTGGGGTTGTAACGACCCAAACTTCTATTAATGAAAATTCTCTCGATCTATTTAAATGTATTATTATGTAAAATGGTTATATAAAACATATGATCTTCCTTGGTTTTATGTTTTTGGATTTTAAAATACCGTTATGGATTGTTACAGTTTCTAATATAGCCTTTGAACAATGATCACATGATTATTTTAAATACAGGGCTTTAATATATCCATTTTACTCAAACAAAGGAAACAATAATCTCATCTAGTAGAATTATTCCATACAAATCCCATTTTTCGGAACTCAGAAAGGAGGTTGCATCACCGGGCATCTCTGTTGACCAATCCCAAGAAGATATTCAACAAGTTAAGCTTGAATGGAACAATCTATGAGAGAAGTGGAAGTTGATAGAGATTAACACCCGAGCGATGTTATCTGAGCCACCCCAAGAGTCTATCAACATCACACACCTTACCCTTAAGTGTTATGTAGGGGTTATATGGGGCTATGTAACAAGACCCTATAACTATGATTATGTGCATTATTTTTATATAGAATAAAGAATATATATTCATTTTATTATTGTTACTTTTTAAATAGATTTTAAAGCACAAATAGTATTTTTAGTTAGTATTCCATTAAGAAATTTATTTTGAAGAATTAATGGATTTTTTATTTAAAAAATATTCAAATAAAATATTATTAATAAATTACTTTTAATTAAATATAAATGATCATATAATTTATATGAATACAATTTAAATTTTTATTAAGGTTTGAAAGCTATTTTTGTTAAAATCCATGACTTTCAGATAAATGTCGGTTTTTATTTTAAAATAAAAAATTTAAATATTTAAAAATTTATTTAGGTAAAATGAATATTTTTTTTAATAATGATGTCAAAATTATCCAACAGTTAATTTTTCATAATTTTCTAAGACAATTGAATTTTTTGGTAAAAATTAAATACAATTTAAATATATAATGCGTTTTATTACATCATAAAGACCCAATAGTGATGTAATAAAATATTATAAATGGGTTGTTTGACCAATATAATTTTTACTTTTAAAATAAAATGATTTTATATTTGTTTTATTTCTTTTACAAATCCTTAGTAGACCCTCCAAGACTCATAAAACATTTTAACATTTTAAAATGATTTCCTTGAGAGTGTGAATCACCTCCACATAAGAAAGCCTAATATTTTAATAAATTCGGCCATTGGACATATAAAATAATGTTTTCACTCCACTTTGGAAAACACCATGGGAAAAAACAATGAGATGGTTTGTGGTTTTCATAAGTTTGTGTGGTGTCCAAAATCTAAATAATAAAGAATTCCCTCTCCTTTCCTATATAAACCCACTCAATCTCCCATTCCTCTTCACTAAAACCATTTGGAGCTCTAAAAACCTTTTCCATCCTCTCTATATAATCCTACCAAGGTGCCCCAATATCCCAAGAATCCCCTCTCAAGCCTCTCCCAAGCCTTTGGTATCACAATTTTAAGTAAGGGATTTCTTCTTTTATCATTTTTATCCAAATTTCTTTATGTTGTTATTCCATTTTATTTTCAATTTAAAATGTTGGGGTATGATTTCAAACCTCCCCCATACTTCCCTAATTATGTTTTAATGAGGATAAACCTCTTTCTACCTCATTAATTCCTCCCATGTACACCCGTTACCATGCCGAAATTCAGTAAGGAATTTATCTCTTCTCATTTGCATTCAAACAATTCTTTTATACAATGCATATTAATTACATTACATATGTTGGGACATGTATCTATGTGACCCCCTTACTTTCCATTTAATTTACATGTTTTGAGTAAGCAATTTCTCTCTTATCAACCATTTTTATGAATTCTAATGTCACTCCATTATACTACCGAAATTGCACCAGATTTTCCAAGCTGAAGTAATTGTGTAGTGAATACCATGACCATTTCTCTATCAAGGGTATTCAACTTCATGAACATTTAACTTATTTATTATATATTTTCATGTATTAATTTCACATTTATTTATCATGGAATAAATTATGATGTTTAATGAATCTATGTTGCATGATATATGTGGCAAACTTATGCATGAAATGAAATGATTAAGAAGGGAGCACCCTGATAGCACTCTAATGAATTGGGTAAAGATTAGTATCATGACATGTCAATTGAAATGAGGGTCTAAACATGATAATTAAAGTTAAATGAGGTTTTACTCAATCTCCATGTACAATGAGACTTTTCTCATGCTAATATCATGTTAAATGTTGATGCCACATGTCCATGTTATGATAATCATGAAATACCATGAATTTATATTCATGTTTAACTTATGCTCCATTGAGATTCTTATTTACTAACATATAATTGTATTCTTCATGTTATTCCTTGTTTAATCCCTTAATTGGATTTATAGCTCACCATTTTTTTATTCATGTCCTTAGGTTATCCCATGAAATTCTAAGTACGAAGGAATGTGTGCGGTCATGTAAAAGAAGTTTTCAATAAAGATGTGTATTTCATGTTTTAAGTTGTTATGTAATGTTCATAAGCACCAAAGACACTATTCATCTCGATCTTCTATGTTGTATCAAGTGAATATTTTATGTAATAAATTATATTTATGTGTGAAATAAAGAGAATGGTTGTTATTGTTGGTAACAGAGGACAGGTTCAGTTATTTTTGGGATTAGGATTAGAAAACCCTAGTGAAAGCCTTATGGATAAGACTAAGTGTAATAAAAAAATACCTAAATTTTGGTGAGTATTGAGTAAGTGATTTATCAAGAAAATACATCCTTGTCTGGATACAATTTGGTAGAGGTGGATCTAGCACAAATGTATCTAGGGGTAAAACCCTAAAACACCACTTTGAGCTAGACTCGAATGAGAACTGGTGCATGAAAACGGGTCTTAATACACTCTTGGTTATGAAACTCCCAAGGGATATGCTTTGTTAAATCCATAAGATTAGTACAAACCATTATTAAAAGAATAAAAAAATTCCCCTAAGAATATATGTTGGGAAGTAAATCATGGATAACATAGATTGAAGCCTATAAATTCATAAGTTAAAGAAATAAAAGTAATTTATATGTCATCAATTTTTTTATTTGGATTACCCTTTATGTTTTACCCCTTACGTTCCTTTTATTCTAGCCAATGACCGGTAATAGGAGGAATCATGCTAACAATCGATGCAAAGATCAATGTGATGACTATTCTAACGAGATTCCCAATCCATTGGGAGTGAGGATCACAAAATTTTTCATGAAACTATCTTAGTTAACTCATGTTTTGAATAGAAAGATGGATCAAGAGAAAATTTCAACCCCCTATAAGAAAGAATAAGACACAATCTAGATCTTCATGAGACAATGGGCTCATAATTTTAATGGATCATCTGATCCCTCAATTTCTGAAAAATGGATCAACATCATTGAAAAGATCTTCTCTATCCTTTAATTTTTCGAACTAGAGAAGGTTTTTATGGATACTTATCCTATGAAGGGTGAATCTGATAAATGGTGGACATTGATCAAAAATACATATCCTGAGAAGGATATCGAGGTGTTGGAATAGAAGGATTTTTAAAGATGTTTTTTGATAATTTTTTTCCTCGCACCCTCTGACTTAATGTGGAAAGGGACTTCATTTCCATCAAGCAAAAAGACAACGAATCCATCAGAACGTATGAGGAAAACATCACAAGGCTTGCATGATATTCCTATTACATTGTCATTACCCTTGAACTCAAGGTCAAGTGATTATTTGGTGGGTTAAAACCTATCCTACAGAAAGTCCTAGCAATCTGTGACTTCAAGAGATATGCGGTAATTTTACGATGTTCCTTCAAAGTAGAAATGAAGATCAAAGAATATTAGGGGTATCATGGGGATAAGAAGCATCAAGTAGACTTTAATTCTATTAGTCCAATGAATAAATCCAATAGTGATAAGAAAATTCAGTACCCTAGTTTCCAAAGGTGCGGAAAGAAGCACCCCATAAATTTCTTGAAGGGGATGAGGAAATGCTTTAGGTGTGGAAGAGAAGGGTACTTATCCATTAACTGCTGGAAAGAATAACCTATGGCTACAGAAAAGGAGAGGAACACTCTATTAGACCATCAACACATTGTTCATTGCTTCAACTACAAAGAACAAGGGCACTTTGCAAACTAGTTCCCTATTCTAGGGTTTTTGGAGGCAACCAACAACCTCTAAGACAACAAGTGTGAGATTTTTCCATCACTACCGCCAAAGTGAACCCCAACAACAATGTGGTGACAGGTACACTAGTTATATATTAAAGAACAGCGAACATAATTTTTTATTCCAGTTCTAAACATTCTTTTATATCCCAAAAGTTTAGTAGAACAATCCTAACACCACCAAAAATCATGGAAGTAAAGATATCAGTGAGAAAAGAAAATGGGGAAATCACTGTATCCCATGAATATAACTCCTCTCACGTATTAATTTATGGAATGAAATTCCTAGTGAACCTCATCATACTCCCTCTGGTGGAATTTTATGAAATTCTTGGCATGTATTGAATTTACTTATATAGAGCCAACATAAATTTTCATGAGAGGGAAATAAATCTCTATATAGTGAATCAACCCCCTATTCTATAAAAGTGCAAGGAGGAGGATGAATCTTTTTTAGCACCATCATCTCAGGCATGGATATTACTACCCTATAAGCATGCAAATCTTGCTTAGATGATTGAGTCTAAGGAGGAAACCATCCTTGAAGACATGCCTATTGTGAGGGAATTCACTGAAGTGTTTCCTGAGGAATTTCCGGGTCTTCCTCCTAGAAGAGATGTTTAATTCTCAATTGCTCTTATACCTAGGGCAATGCCAATATCAAAGGAACCATATAGAATAGATATTGTAGATCTGAAGAAACAACTATAGGATAATCTGGATAACGGGTTTATATACCCAAGTGCTTCACCATGGGGTGAACTAGTTCTCTTAGTCAAGAAGAAGGATAGGTCAATGATCCTTTACTTCGATTATTTTGAGCTCAAAAAAATCATGACAAATAACATGTATCCTCTTCCATGAATTGATGGCTTGTTTGATTATCTACATGGAGTACAATTCTTCTCCAAGGTGGATCTGTGGTCAGGATATTATCAAGTAAGGGTGAAGAAGGAGGATATCCACAAGACTTTATTTCATACAATATACGAGCACTATGAATTCATAGTAATGTATTTCAGACTCACTAATGATCCAAAAATCTTTATGGGCTTAATTAGTAGAGTCTTAATATATTACCTTGGAAAATTTGTGGTAGTATTTATAGATGATATTATAATATACTCCAAAACTAAGGAGGAGCATGAGAAGCATCTAAGCACTATACTAGAGACCTTGCAAAAGGAGAAGCTCTATGTAAAGTACAACAAGTGTGAGTTATAGTTGAAGGATGTATCATTCTTGGGTCATATCATTACAAGTAATGGGATATCTATGGATCCCTCTGAGACAGATTCAATTGAGGGATGGATGAGGCCAACATCGGTAATAGATATCCATATCTTCTGGTGGTTAGCTAGATTGTATCGCTGACTTGTGAGAAATTTCTCACGATTGTCCAACCCACTTACCAAGCTAACTCGGAAGGGAGTAAAGTTTTCATGGTGTGATGAATGTAAAGAGAGATTCAAGTAGTTGAAAATGAGTCTTATCACTATGCCCGTGCTCACACTGTCCACTAGTGGAGAACATTTTGTAGTATTTAATGATTCATTAAAGAAGGGCCTGGGATATGTGTTGATGAAAAATTATAATTCAGTGCCTATTCTTTAAGGAAATTGAAGGTTCATGAGAAAAACTATCCAACACATGATCTGGATATGGATATAGTAATCTTCACTTATAAAATTTAGTGGCAATAAATCTTTGAGGAGAAGTGTGAAATATACACGGATCACAAAAGCCTCAAGTATATATTCACACAAAAAGTGTTTAATATGCACTAACAAATATGAATAGAGATGATCAATGACAATGAATACTCAATCAATTACCACCCTAGGAAAGAGAACAAGGTAGAATATTATCTAATTATAAAGGAACCATCAATTATATCATTGATGAGAATTGAAAATGATCTAATATTCTTAGATTTGATGAAGTTGTAAATGGGAATCATAAATAAGGGAACATCATCAATCCTTTCACAAATTATTGCTCAACTTTATCTTTTGTAAAGGTTAAAGGATGCTCAAAAGGATGATGTAGGAATTCAGAAGAAAGTGGTAAGTATCAAAAAATTTAAACCCTTTGAGTTCAATGTTAATAAAGAAGGAATTTTGAGATTTGGGTCAAGACTTTGTGTTCCATCAAATCTGGAGTTGAAGAAAGATATTTTGAATGATGCACATTGTTCAAATTTCTCAATTCACCCTGGAAATAAAAAGATGTATTGATATCTACAAGATCTTTTTTGGTGATATAACATGAATAAGGAGATCATTGAGTATACATAAAAGTTCCTGGTATTTCATCAAGTCAAGGATGAGAGGTAGAATTCTAAGGGGATGATGAAACCATTACCCATACTAGCATGTAAAGGGGAAAACATCACTGTGGATTTTTTCACCAGACTTCTAAAGGCATCCAAAGGAAATAATGCTATCTGGGTTGTTTTGGATCATCTTACAAAGACTGCACAATTCATTGAAATTCGAGAGGATTTTTCATTAGATCAAATGGCACAGATATATATCAAATAATTGGTAAGGATGCATGAATTACCACCATCTATTTTTTCCGATCAAAATACAAGATTCATCTCTATGTTTGGGAAGAGTATTACACTTTCTCTGATTACTGATCTATACTTTAGAACGACTTATCATTCTCAAACTAATGGCCAATATGAGTGGACTATCCAAACACTTGAGGAAATGTTAAGAGAATTCTCAATAGACTTCAAAGGAGTATGAGATAAACATTTTCTTCTGGTTGAGTTATCTTACAATAATAGTTTCCACTCAAGAATCCAAATGGACCCATATGAATCCCTTTATGGGAAGATGTGCAGAACACCGACGTGTTAGGACGAAGTTAGGAAGAGAAAAATCCTCGGTCCAGAAATGGTCAATGAAATAGTGGATAAGGTTAAGACGATCCAACAAAATATTAATGTTTCTCAGAGTCGACAAAATAGCTATGATGATAATCATTGACCAGACCTATATTTTGATGTTGGAGACATGGTATTACTCCACATATCACCGTGGAAGATAGTTATAAGATTTTGGAAGAAGGAAAATCTTATTCTAAGGTACATCAGCCCTTTTGAGATCCTTGATCACATTTGAGCACTAGCCTATCGACTAGAACTCCCACAGAACCTATCTCAAGTACATGATTTATTCCATGTATCACTCTTGATAAAGTACATACCAGACCCATCACATGTACTCAATATAGAGGTGGATCCATTGGATAATGACCTCTCATATGAAGAGAAGTCGATGAAGATATTAGATCATAGGGAAATGTTTCTATGAAATAAGATGATTCCCATCATCAAGGTGTTTTAGAGAAACAAAAATTTTGAAGTGGCAATCTGGTAATCGAAGGAAGTGATGAAGAAAATTTACCTACATATGTTTTAGTGTAGGAAAATAAAATTTCAAGGGAGAAATTTCTTAAGGGGGGAATATTGTAATGACCCAAACTTTTATTAATAAAAATTACACTTGATCTATTTAGATGTCTTATTATGTAAAATGGTTATATAAAACATATGATCTTACTTGGTTTAATGTTTTTGGATTTTAAAATAACGTTAATAATTGTTACCTTTTCTAATAAAGACATCAAACAGTGATCACATGATTAGTATAAATATAGGGCTTTAACAAATCCAATTTACTCACACAAATGAAGAAATAACTTTACCTAGTAGAATTGATCCCTACAAAATCCATTTTTTGGAGCTCAGAAAGGAGGTATCATCATTGGGATTCACTCTTAATCACACCCAAGCTGAGCTTCAACACATTAATCTTGAACTAAACCACCTATGGGAGAAGTGGAAGTTGATAGAGATTACCACCCGAGCGATGTTATCCAAGCCACCTCAAGAGTCTGTCACCATCGTGCACTCTACCCTTAGGTCTTATGCCGATGTTATAATGAGTTATGTAACAAGACCCTATCACTATGATTATTAGAATTATTTTTGTATAGAATAAAGAATACACATTCATTTTATTATTGTTACTTTGTAAATATTTTTTAAATCACAAATAGTATTTTTAGTTAATAATCAATTAAGAAATCTATTTTGATGAATTAATGGATTTTTTAATTAAATAAAATTTTAATAAAATGTTATTACTAAATTTGTTTTTATTAAATATTAATTATTGTATAATTTTTATGATTACAATTTTAATTTTTATTAAGGTTTGAAAGCTGTTTTTGTCAAAACATATGAATTTTCGATAAATGTAGATTTTTATTTTAAAAGGAAAAATTAAAAAATTTAATTTTTTTATATAAAATTAATATTTTTTTGAATCAGGATGTTAAAATTATCCAACGATGAATTTTTCATAATTTTTTGAGACAATCGAATTTTCGGGTAAAATTTAAATACCATTTAAATATATAATGTGTTTTATTACATCATAAAGAACCAATAGTGATGTAATAAAATAATATAAATGGTATGTTCAGACAATATATGTTTTTCCTTTAAAATAATGTTATTTTATATTTTTTTAATTTCTTTTACAAAGCCTTAGTGGACCCTCGAAGACGTATAAAACATTTTAACATTTTAAAATGATTTCCTTGAGAATGTGACTCAACTTAACATAATTAAGCCTAATATTTTAATAATTTAGGCCATTGGAATTTTAAAAGAATTTTTTTCACTCCACTTTTTCAAAAACCATGGGAAGAAATCATGGGATGGTTTGTGGATTTGATTAGTTTAATGTGTGGTGTCCAAAACCTAAATAATAAAGAATTATCTTTCCTTTACTATATAAACCCACTAAATCACCCATTACACTTCACTCAAACCATTTGGATCTCGACCAAAATCTTCCCTCCTCTCTCTATAATCCTCCCAAGGCACACCAATCTCATAATAAGCCTATGTAAATCCTCTCCCATGACTTTGGGATCACACTTCTAAGTAGGGGATTTTTTCCTTTCTCATTTTTATCCAAATTTATTTATGTTGTTATGCCACTTTATTTTCAATATAAAATGTTGGGGTATGACTTATAACCTCCTCCATACTTCACTACATATGTTTTAATGATGATATACCTCTTTCTCTCTCATTAATTCCTCCCATGTACACCAGTTACCATGCCGAAATTTAGTAAGGAATTTCTCTCTTCTCATTTGTATTCAAACAATTATTTTATATTATGAATATAAATTACATTATATATGTTGGGAAATATATCTATATGAACAATTAAAATACATTTAATGTATATATTATGAGACACCCCTTTATCTCTCATCAACAATTTTTATGAATTCTTATGTCACGCCGTTATGCTACCGAAATTCCACCACAATTTTCCAAGACGAAGTCATTGTGTAGTGAATACCATGCCCCTTTATCTATCAAGGGTATTAAACTTCATGAACATTTACTTATTGATTATATAGTTTCATGTATGAATTATGCATTCCATTATTGTGGAATAAATGATTATTTTTAATGAATCTATGTTGTATGATCTATGTAGTACACTTATGCATGAAATGAAATGATTAAGAAGGGTGCACCCTGATAGCTCTACAATGCATTGGGTAAATATTTGTATCACGATAAGTCAAGTGAAATGAGGGTTTACTCATTCTAATTCATGTTCAATGAGGGTTTAATCATGCTCTATGTGCAATGATCCTTGGATCATGCTAATATCATGTTAAATGTTTATGCCACATGTCCATGTTATGATAATCATGGTATACCATGACTTTATGTTCATGTTTCTCTTATAAACCTTTGATATTTGTATTCCCTAACATGTACTTTATTCTTCATGTTATGTATTTTTTACTCCCTTACTAGGATTTATAGATTATCCTTTTCTTAGGCATGTCCCCAGGTTATCTCATGCAAGGTAAAGTACAGAAGAATGTGTGTGGTCATGTAAAAGATGTTTTCAATAAAGATGTATATTTCATGTTTTAAGTTGTTATGTAATGGTCCTAAGCCCCAAAGACACTAGAAATATCAATATTCTATGTTTTATCAAGTTAATATTTTAAGTAATAAATTGTGTTTACATGTGAAATAATGAGCAGGGTTGTTATATCTGTCACTGCCATTTGGGGAAGCAGGGAAAGATGATAATGAGGTATATCGGGCCTTTCAAGATCACTGAGAGGATTGTAAAGGTGGAATATAGGTTAGATTTAACTTATAAGTTGACATTGATTCCTGATTTATTACAGTTCTCCCAATTGAAAATGTATAATATGGATCCGTCACATGTGTTGAACTTGGAAGAGTTGGACATAAAAACTGATTTATCAGTGTTTGAGAAACTATTTTAGATTGTAGATTTCCAAGAGAAGGTAACTCATGTGATTTCTATTCCATTGGTCTGTATCCTTTGGAAGAATGAAAATTATGAGCATGAGAATTGGGAAAAAAAGTCATGGTTTGAGTTGGAGTTCCCAATTTTATTCTCTGATGAGGCTTCAAGTTGACTTTCTGATTGAGGAAATTTTTCATGGTGGGGAGAATTGTCACTCTCAAACTTCATACTTCAGTAATTATTTTTTATCTCATAATTTTATTTGGCATTATTTTTTTTTGAGATGCGTGATGGGCTCGATTTAAATTTTTTTACTTCTGCTGATAAACATGAGTTTTTGGCTGGGCAATGTCTGGCCTATGGGCAGGGCATAGAAAAAGTCGTGTGGCATTGCCAGATCACCATGCAGCCTACCCAGTGTATGATCAATTAATTAATTAACCGAATGAATAATAAAGTCAACGTTAAATGAAATTATGGAAAAAATATTTTATAAATTTTTAAATAATAATAGTAATATTATTATTTAGATTATTATTATTATTATTATTTACATAAAAATTATAATTAGGTTATTATTAAGATATTTTTTTTTCATAAAATTATTAATATGATTATTTATATTATTATTACTAATTATTATTTTTATATTTAAGTTGATTTAGTTTATTAGGGTTTTTATCTCTTTTTTATTTTCTTTTTCCCTTCCTTTTTTCTCTCTCCCTCTTTCTCTCTTCCTCACCCCTCCCTCATCATGACATAACCCCTCCATTTCGGACCCAATGCACTGAAAATCCTAGCATAGTCCTCCCCTTATACTCACCTTGGCCATCGAATCTGTGGCCGATTAATCCTTGTCAACTTACCCCTCCTCCCCTCTTCCGGCTAGCCTCACACCTCCCCTACTACTCGTTTTTCACAGCTCCCCCAGCCACTGCTTCATGGCCACAACTCCTTTCGAAAAGTCAATGACCGACACCGCTCACCTCTAGAAACCCTTCTCTTAGCTTAGTTATCACCCCGTAACCTCTCCATTGGTGTGCTCCACTTTGGTTGCTTGTTTCATCCATTTGGTAGGTTTATGGGTTAGGGTTTCTTATTGTGTTCAGAAGGATTTTGGTATAAATGGCTCGATGTTTTGATTTTAGGTCTTAATTGTGTCATTTGAGCTATAATTTATGTGTGGTGGATTTTTCACATCATGTTTGTGGGGTTTTTCTACATCGAGGTAGGTGATTTCGAATATACAAATTATTTTATTAATTAAGCCATGCGTTTAATTAATTTTTCATATTTATTAATTAATTTTCAGGGTGAGAAATTTGTTTTCTTTGAGGTTTAACATGCACTTGATTTTTTAGTATTTTTTTATGTGATATTAGTACTGTTTTTCCATGAAAACCCATGTCGAGCTATTTATTAGTGTTTGATAAATTTTTTAGTTAGTTGTCAAAATTTTCAAGGGCTTCAGTTTATCTTTTGGAATAGGGTCAATGTGTGTTTCATTATGAAATAAGTTTTGAGTGAGTCATTTTTGTATTTTGAATCCTTTATAACATTTGGAAATTGATTAATAAGTTTTCTTTGTGGTTTTTTTAATCATGGAAATAGTTTCTTTAACTATGCGGTTGGTTTATTTGATTGTGTAAGTGATGGAGATTATGTTTTGAATGGTTTTTGGTGGTGTGTATTATTTCAAAATAGAATTTGTCCATGAAAGTGGTGGTATTGGTTATACGTAGCACCTCATTTTTTTTTATTTAAATATGACAAGTGATATGAATTTAAAACCCATTGAGCACAAATGGGAAGAACAAGGAATAAGTGGGCAGACTAGGACTAGTGTACTAGTGATACATATGTTTCATTGGCCCGATTTAAGTTAGCTAGATTGAAGACTACTGCACTAACTATACATTTAGATGATGATTTGAAACCACTAGGTTATGGGAGTGTTCTCTACTATTGTATCATGCATTAGAACACAAGTTGTCATGGTTCCTATACCACATTTCAACGAGACATGAGGTTCTAGGGTTCAAATGCTTGTTAGTTCCTATAGGGTATCTCCCATAGTTGGTGCTCTCTGATTATTGTACACTCACTACCGGCATATGGCGTAACAGTTGAGATACTATAAAAGAAAAGGTGTTTTACTTAAAAATTGGTTTTCCTTTAATGTTTTTTTTCACAAAATCTTATTCCCTTTTAAGTTGTTCCTATTAAAACCATTTTACTTAATTTTTTTTTTCATTAAAACTGTTCAAGAGTTTAATTATTTCCCTTTATCGAAATTAAAACTATATTTATCATTTTTTTTCATTGAATCATTTCCCTGTATAATGATATTGGGTGTTATATCACACCCTAATTACACATTTGGGTGTAATTATATTTGGTTATGTCTGATACAGGTAGGGGTAAAACTTTGGAAAAAAGTTGTTCAGGTTGTTAGCGGTCTTTTGGCATGGCATTGTGTAGATGAATTGAGGGTGGTGGACTCCTACCATGTGGTAGTTTTTTGAGTTGGTTTCTGGTCACCCTACTTAGTGGTAGTTTTTTTTAGGTTTTGGTTTAAATATGTAACTCAAATTCTGGTTTTTGGTTAAAGGCATATTTGGTTGTAACTTCTTGTTTTGGTTTTGTTTATTTTTTTGGTTGTTTTACAATTAGATATATTTGGGTAAATGTTTCTCAGAATATACATTTTGTTACCTGGGTACTTGTGCCAACCTGTGGGGATCAGGAAAGCCCTTCGGGCCTTGCCGTGGACTAGGTCGAGCATTGGTTGGATGCCGACTTGAGTTGGTTAGTGACATATCATGAATTGGAATCCTACCTATAAAAAATGTGCTATCAAAGAACTGGTTAAAGATATAAGAAACTCACTAAATACTCTAGTATCATCACTCACCCTTTCCTTAGAGTTATTTTATTTTTATTGGGAGTTTCCTATTAACTGAAGGAATGAAATTATATTATGTTAAGGTTTGTATTGACAAGTCAACAATATTAACTTTGGTTCTTAGAGGATACAGATGGAATATTATCTTATCCAAAAGGACCTAGATGATTCCTTGGCTAGAATCAAACCAATGAGATGGAAAATGAGTAATGGGAAAGACATGATCATAAAAAACTTATAAAGACCATGATTTCTTTGGCAAGGAATGATTCCTTAAATATCCAAGAAAATAAATTATAATAGAGAAAATTAAGGCCCCAACATACATTAATGAAAAACCTACATCTTTGAATAACTTTTCATTGATGTAGAGTCTTTTTAGAATGAGGTTTTTTGATAGAGTTCCATCAATATATGATGTTAATGATTTTAAAATGATGCATATCTAACTTTAGTTAGTGAATAAAATGTTATCATAAGATATCTGGGAGTTGTATTTGTTTTGGTCACTACTAGAGAGTTGGGTGGAGATAGTAATTGTTCTTACTAATTCATATTGAAAATATAAGTTAGTATTTAATGCTATCTTGAAATTAAACGTGAATGGGGATCTTATACAAAGGGAAGTTTATGTTCCTGCTAAAATAAAATTTAATTTTGAAGGTAGAGGTTTGTCACCTAATCAGAAGATAAGTTTGGTGATAGGAAAAGATAAGTTTAGAGATACGAGTAGAGGTAAATATACCAGACCTAATCATGTATGCTGATAGTATGGTATGAAAAGAATTCTTAAGATGGATTTTAAGGTTCACATGGTGAACTCTATAAGTAAATATTATGAAATATCACATTCCATTAATTCAAAATAACGGAGTAAAATATTTTTACAATGTATCAGTGTTCATGCAGAATCATGGATAGTTAATTTAAGTGTATCGGTTTATTCATTAAAAAATTAACTATTCATAATGAATTCTATAACTAGAGGATTTTGGAAGGTTGATTTGGCAGATAATGAGGCTCATTAAGTTTTCAAAAAGGATAATTTTAATATATAGAAATGAAATGGGTATTTTCTAAAGTTTATGGATGTTTAAAAAATCCCCAGATTATAGAAAATTCTTATTTCCAATGGAAATATTGATAGATAAGGCTATAGAGCATTCTTTTCAAATAGAGTGTAAAAAAGTTATTCATGGATCTATGGTGGTGGAAAGAGGGGTAAAAGAAGTGAAATTGTAACACATCATGTTTTTATTATTTTTTTAGAAAAATTAAATTTCTTTGAAAGATTTAATTATACACAACATAATGTTAAACTTGGATTACATGCAACACTGGGTTTAGCTTACGTTTCACATTAAATTGAGTTTTAACAAAACCATGATTTATTATTAATATGATTCCAACGTGACCATTATAACATATCTATTAAAATTAATACTATAAATAATAGTAACTATTCTTAAATTGAAAGTATAATGTTTTTATATAAATAAAACATATGGGTAAACATGTATCTAATTTTTTTAATAAATTAGTAATATGTTTAGAAAATACTATTTTATCATTATTATTATTTGTTTTGAAGAATAATAAAGTTATTTTTGATAGTTTTATAAAACATATACGATAAAATAAAATTTATTTTTTAAATAGTCATATAAAAATTACTTTAGGGTGATTTTTTGATAAGTTTTTAGAAAATATTAATTTTTTTATGAATAGTGAAGATTACTGAATTTTAACAAAAAGATGCCTTTTTGATTAAATTATTTATAAAGTTAAGTTAGATTATAACTTGGATTTAAAGTAAAATTATTTGAATTATATATCTATTAATAAAATTTATGTAACGCCCTGACCCCAGTTACCTAGAGTCGGTGCATTATTATATAACATTGGCAGGATCCCAAAAGATCAAGTCTCGAAAGTCCGATTAGTTTAGTAGCCTTGGAATCACTAGATACATTCATAAATTGTACATTACATCATAAAATGAAAACTACAACAACATAGTCTACATAGTCCATACTCATATCCCCTCATACTATCCCTAAAGGTCAGTCAAAAAATACTTCCTCACATCCTGGGAAAAATAAATCATAGAAAGGGGTGAGCTCAGATTCCCAGTAAGGATAACAATACAGTGGAAACTTTCATAAATAAGCATGAACATTTAAGGAAATGTATAACTAAAAAAAGCCATTTAAACTTGAACTTCTGCATAAAATGGCAGAAATAAAATGAAATAATTCCATTTACTTATTCACATGGATATTCAACTAATCGAACAATCACATGCAATATCAATAACCACTTTCATAATGATGGAATGTATAATTCTAGACTATCATAACCACAAAGTCAAGGCCTTGTACCAAGACTACAAATAAGATTTTTTCAAGGCCCTCTGCCAAGACATTAGATTTTCTCATGAGACCTACCGATGCATCGAGGAGATATAGTGGGCTCCACCCGTCACTTATTAAGTCCAATGTCTTCCTCATATGAAGAGGTTTACACATAACATAAAAATTTGTATTAAAACTAGCATACGAAATGTAAATACATTATCCATAAACCTTGAATGGTATAAAAATAACACAGCCATAGTCAAACATATCATAAAACATTCAATACTATATGTAAGTTTTGTATCATAATAAATCAACTTCAAATAAGCTTAAAATCCATCAGAGGATGTTGACAAAGATGAAATCAAAACTATTTGAGAGAAATATCTATCTTTTTTTGAAATCATTAAAAATTCAAATAATTAAAAAATAAAACCTTTACTTTGAAAATATTCTTATAATCTTGTAAGTGAATATTCGATGATTTTTTAATGATAGAAAATAGACGCACAAGTTGTATAAGTTAAAAGGACATTCTTACCTTAATTCTCTCAAAAGTTTAAAAAGGACCTTGTTTGGAAAACGACAGAAAGATTCATTTATAAACATCTTATAAATTGTCAAAAAGGGTATAAATGAATATAACCCATAGTCTATAAAATATTAAGAATGATTTGAAATACATTTTTAAGAAACATGGATGTGGATGATAAAGAGGTCCTAGTAGGTAATTACGTTTAAACAACCTCGGATAATAAAGAAATTGTGAAATAAACCCTTACCTTGTACTTTTTATTTGGTTGAGGGTAGTTTAACATATTTTATAATGGTTAAATAGTAGTTATTAAATTATATAATAATCATATACATTAATATGATATCATATATGATCTTTTAACATTACTTTGTTAATAATACCATAGTATTATCGTCGTTCCGGGTGTTAACTTACTCATTTTATTTTATATGGTTTGTTACATAAGATATGTTTGTTATGGATAGGTTGTATATTATAAATATACATAATGATATCAAGTACTTAAAAATTATTTTTAATTATAAAATGAAAATTAGTCTTGAATTGATACGATGACGAATGAATCTCATTGCGTTCACGAAGACGATAATCTGTAAGTACGCACGAGCGACAATATCATTCTTTTGATATTAAAACAATATATAATTGGATGGTGTATCATATATAAAGAATAATTATCATGTTATATTTATTATTTACATGAATTAAACATCATTATTATACCTATCCAAATAATAATGTATTGAATAACAATTACACCACGATGCGGAGACGGAAATCCGTACGTACACACGTATGATGACATGTCACTCAAAGGATGGATAGATTACTGAATATGGTTGTACCATATTTATAATAACATCAAAGTATATATAATATACTGGAGTTATTATTTTAGAATGGAAATAACAATGAAAGAAGAAGTGGAAGAATAAAGGAACATGAAAGAGGGTGGTGAAAACATTACCTCTTCTTTGGGTTTTCCTTTTGATTTGATCAAAAGGGATCCCTAGGTTGGATTTATGATCATAATAAGGCCTCTAGGTTTAATTGAGTGAAGTTTATAGAATATTTTGGTAGGGTTTGGCCGAACCAAAATGCTTTTAAGGTATTAATTTCCGAGAAGGGGTAGTGCCCTTTTATAGGACGGGTGAGGGGCACCTTAGGAAAAGATGGAAATATTATTTTATAATAAATTCATATTAGGTTTATAATGGCTAAAAAGTGAATTTTTTAGAGACTAATGTGGGTATGGGTCTAAATAATTTCAACCAACAGATTTTAGACAGGTCTGGGTCACTATATTAACCTTATCATTTACATTTAACTCTTAGTTAAATAGTTTAACATTTACTATGTCTCTTTGTATTTTTATATTATATGTTTAATAAACATACAATAACAAGACTAGAGAACCCCAAGTGGTTAATTATTAATATATATAACTTTATATAAGTCATTTTTCCGAACCTTATATTTTTATAATTAGAATATAAATTAATAATATAATATTTGTTTTAAATACTCCTTTATGTCAATTTTGACACTATTTAATAATTTATTTTTTGTTAAAGTTATAACAACTTTATTAATTCTAAATAAATTAATTTAATCAATAATAAAATGTCATGTTAACCTAGAATTTTTTTTAATTAATAAAAAGTCTCAAATTACATTTATTTGGATATTTATAATATCAATTATTTTAATATTTCATTAATTAGGTAATTACTGCATCACCATTGTGTCATATATAAATTAAATTATTTAATGTCTAATAATTATAAATAAAATACCATTATGTAGGAAATATTTTTATCTTTCTAATTAATATTTATAATAGAATTTATTTTATGTATAACCCTATATTAAAAATATTTAGTTATTTAACTTTGATTTTATCTCTTTTAAATCTTCTTTGAATTAAATAATAATAAATGTCCTAATCTAATCTAAGTGGACCAAAAAAATTCATATTTTATTCCTAAGGATGTTTTTGGTCGAATTATACTTATCCAATAAAATTAGGACATGTGTTAGGGTAATAATAATATCATTTTTACCCTTAATTACCCTATTTACATTTAACCGTTGTAAATAAAAGTAAAAGGTTACTATTCACCAAAAATTATTTTTATCTTATTGAACCACATTTTACTCATTCCATATCTCTCAGAATTTTGAAATTACACTCACAGAAGTGGTAAAATTATGTTTTATGTGAATTTTCAAATTCTCATAGGAGATGGGTAAAAGACGGTAAAAGTTCAATTTTTTTTTATATATCTAAAGTTATTATAAACTGAATCCACTGAATTATATTGAAATTATATAAGTATTATGTATCTATTTTGTCCAAAAATAAATTTAAATAAAATAAATAATTATTTAAATAAAAATTTGGTTTTAAAATATAATTCAGTGTTTTTCACTATTCATCAAAAATTGAAAGTTTTTAGAAAAATACCAAATATTCACCCTAAGATAATTTCAATATTCCAAATCCAAAAATGAAGTCCACTTTGAAAGATAAAATTTATAAAATTTCAAAAAGTTTGTGTTACTATTCATAACGGCTAGTTTGATTGGTTGTGGTGTGTTAGAACTCGAAGTTGCGTACAACACACGCTATTGTATTATTCAAAGAGGAGCATACTGTGGAAGCTTGGGGTGTTATAATTTATGTCATTTTAATTATTTTTATATTGAATTTTATATGAAAACTATATAACATTTTGAAATTTTTCTCTTTGAAAACCCACTTTATCATCGCATCTGCGGGATTATTTTTAAATTAAAAATTTCCAATTTTGTTAATTAAAAATATAAAAATGGATTAAATATTTGGAATCCTAAAAATTTATATTTTATAATAATCTTAAATTAATTTTTTATTAAAATTATAGTGAAAATAGTAAAAATTAATTACCACAGTTAAGGTAAAAATGGGATTATTGGGGGGTTAAACTAAAAATATAGGGTTAAAATGATATAAAAAGTTGTTTAAAATTTATTTAATTTACATATTTCAACCATATACTGTCTATTTATTTGTAATACTCTAGTTTGAGCCTTGTGTAATGATAAACACGTAGATAAACCTTTTTTATATCACAAAATTACATGTGTGCCACTCACAACACTTATAAAGGCCACCCCTCTCCTATATTATTCACAACATAAAACCCTTTTAGTTTGTTAAAAAACTATCTGAATAATTTATAAAATCCTTTAATATCCTTCTAGATGCCTTAGTTTGGTCATAAATACAATCTTTGAAGGATTTTGGTACAAACCTAAGGAGGTTACCCGAGAAAAAGGTAACATTATTCATTGAGTGTTATTATTTTATTTCTTCATCTAACTCATTAAATTATTAGTAAAAAATTATGATATAATAAAATAAATATCTTACATATGTGAATGTAATGACCTACAACTATCTATACTTCATAAAATGTGTTATGAAATCATCATTCGTGTGTACGGAAGACTATCACATCATGAACCGATGTCAATAATTTTTCCATTACCACATCCCATATCTAGTTATAATGAAGGAATAATGTTCATACATTATATTTATGATATTATGATATTTATGTAATTATTATAATATAATTAATTTCATACTTTTCCTTTATTGGGAATACAATAACATCGTTCGTGTGTACAACTTACTACCACCTCGCGAAGCGAAGTGATTCATTCACAATTTACATGGAAGTTAATAAGGAAATATTTAATGAAAATAAGTGAGAAATATGAAATAAAAAATATTATGTAATGGTAATATATTATTTACCTTTATTTCATTCAATATTTCAAGAAAATAGAAATAGAATTCATGCGTATGTATGAAATTCTCACTCCATGGAACTATGCATTTTATTTTCTATCTCTAAATTTTATAGATTACTATAAATAAATATATAATGAATATATATGATATTTATATCATGTTAATAATTCTATATATTATGTAACCATGATCAAATTAATAGTATCAGAAATAACAAATTAAAACATACATGAAAAATAATTCAGTTATTGCTAGAAACATGACTTTTACATGGAATTGTTAGTAAAAGGATAATAAATGGTCAAAATAAAGTTATATATGGTATGATGTATAAATTTATGTTTATTTAATATATTTATAATAAACATATATTTATTATATAGGAGTTTTGAATGCATTTTAAGGAATTCAAGACTTAAGGTAAGGAATTTTTGTATCAATTTTATTTCATTGAGACATATGTTATGTTTTTATCATTTATTATTGTATGTGGTGTATATACAGACCCTTTAACATATAATATCATGAATTTATTTATTCTCATGATATTATTTGTTTCATTTAATGTTACACTTTCAAGGGGCTTACGATTCAATGTTACTGAAGTGGTAAGGGTTTTATGTTACAATGTAATCGTTTATCGATATTGTTCATGAATATGCTTATAATAATGAAATATTATTAATTATATTTCAATAAACTCATGAATTTTATTATTATATGGTTATTTATATAGATTACATGTTTTCCTTTCATTTTCCTCTCTTTATTCACAAAATATTTCAAAATATTTTTTTAAGAAAAATCATCTTTATTTATTTCTTTCGTTGAAAACTCATTTTCATCCAAATCCATGTTTTTAAAAATGTTTTCAATTTTTTTTTCAAAATTATTAAAATTATTTAATATATAATTTTTTTCCAATTTTTTATATTTAAATTTTATATATAGAATATTCATATCGTTTTCCATGTAATACCCATTTGGATTTTGCCAAATATATGAATGGAATCATTGTTTTAACGTGTTTGAAATAATTGTAATTTTACACCATAATTAAAATTAATTTATTTCAATATTTATTTATAAGTGTTAGATATTAGTTTAAAATAAAATTACTTTCAAAATGATTTATGAATGTTTAATTTTTTAATGTGATTTTTAAAGAAAAGTTATTTTCCTTAAGAAATGTTCCAAATGTATTTTCAAAATAAGTTTCTATCTAATATGAAATCCATTGATGTTACCTTTTTTATTTATTGGGGATATAATCCAAGGATACCATTCTTATTCTTTCTCTAAATGTATTATGTTTATGATGGTAGAATAATTATAAAACTCGTTTGTTGGGCCTGAAAAAATGCATCCAAATAATGCACCAAATTCTTCTAAAATTAATCCAAGAGCATAGCCTATTTTTTAAGATTATATTTGATGAGTCATGGAGCCTAAATGTATTTAAATATTATAAGTTATGTACATTTAAAATTATGCTACTGAAGATGCTTTGTATTTATAGTTAATGAATCCAGTTCATAGAGGTTGGATTTTCAGAGCTCCCCTTCACGAATGCATGTAAGTAGATGGAGTCCCTCCTTGAGTCCAATGTCTCTTCAAGATGGTGAAAAATATTGATGATGTCCTTAGTGATTCTGAAAGAACCACACCCATTCATAAATTCCCCATGTTCCATTACAACTGCTTCCAATCTTCACGATACCCCTTTCCTATAAATTCCCCCTCATACCTTCATTCGAAGGGGGAGACACTGCCAGGTTGCGACTACATGATCTTAATTCATGAAGATAATATAATTAATGATAGAATCTTTTGAAGAGGCCCTAAGAATTTAAAACTACCTCACTTTCGTTCTTAATATCCCCCACCAAAAAGTAGAGATCCCTTTCATGAAGACCCACACCCTTTATGAAGGAAGAAGTTTATATGAGGCACTTGTGTCTTAGAAAATCATTCATCCTTCATGAAGCAATTCCCCTTGGAACTTGAACATCCTTCACTATAACTTGAGCTCCATTAATACCCATCCATCATGATACCCTGAGCTCCGTGAATCCCATTTTGAGATACCCCTTCACGAAGCTTCTACCTCCATGACCATTAGTCCATATCGTGGGGTTGTTATTCTCACAACCTCGTTCTGGATCAGTGTTTGGAAGTGGGATTAGGCCTCCATAATGGTCCCTTAATTACCATTACTGATACCCATGAAAAATTGATCATTGAACTGCAAATTTTTCTTGGCTGGTTATCATCATTTTAAAATATTTCCATATGTAGCCCCATATTTCACCCTGGAATACCATGATTCGAGATAATCCTCCCCACTCCTTTAAACACCTTGAGTCCAGTTACTCCTCTTAGTCCCTTTTCCATGTCATGAGTTGAGATTCTCATCATATATTCCCTGAGTAAATTTATTCCAACCATTCCTAAAGCATCTCATGAAACCTCATCACCTAGCTCCTATGCTGGGTTTAACCAGAATGGGATGCTCTTGCGTAATTCCACACACCTTCCACTTATAGGAATCTACTTTTAAATATTACTCATTAAACGACATTAAAATATATCATACCCTAAGAGTCATGACTAGGATTCGTTATGCATCAAGCATAAGATGACTCATGCCATGATCATGATAAGACAATCTATAGTCCTCACTAAAAGAATTTAAACTATATAATAGCCTATCATTCATGAATAAGATGCCTTATTCATCAAGTATAAGTTTCATCATGCCATGATAATGAGAAGACATTCCATAGTCCTCACTACATGGATTTAAACTGTAGAATACCATATCATACAAGAATTGGATACCTTATGTGTCAAGAATAAGATGACTCATTCCATAATCATGAGATGTCATTCAATAGCCCTCACGAAAAGACTTTAAACTGTAGAATGACCTATCATTTAAGAATACGTTTCCTCCTATGAAAAACATGAGATTCCTTGTGAGCCAAGAGTAAGATTCCCTCATGATATGATATGAGGAAGCCTCCATGGGAAGCTCAATGAATAATCCCCACTCACTACATCTTTCCACATGACATTAAACTATAACCATATCCTGTGCAATGTACATGGGATGCCTTCATGACATGAAATTAGGATGATGACATTGGACACTCCCATGCATAAGCCCCAACCACATCATCCCTGCTGATAGTAGCACATGGGCCTCCTCCTCAGGTATAAGCCCTAGACCATACCAAACTACATGGGCTTTTATTTCTGACTAACTAAGATAAGTTGGTAGCCTATATGAGTTCCAGAACCAAAATCTGCATCCATCATGATGTACTCCAAGTAACATCCCTAGAAAGATCCTGACACTCACCTAGAAGACCACATCTCCTCCAGGTCCCCTGGGTAGCTCAATACATAAGCAACAAACTCACTTTAACAAAGAGTAATCCTCTTGAGAAGGGATAATTTTATGAATAATCCCCACACCATCCCTTATCAACACTCCCTTTGCGACGTGTGTGTCCTTGCCTCATAATGTTAAACTGCATGGACCGGTGCTGTCATACGACCTTAAAATGTGACATTTAACTACATTGATTTTGATCACTATCCTCTACATATTATATGTAGGAAGTCTCTTTGAGGTTAAATCTCGATCAACGGTAAACCTAGGTCCTCCTTTATAGGGATTTACCTCTATGATCCACCTAAAGGGGTGTTCTGATCAACCTTTATGGTGTGGCATCATCACTTTATGGGACAATCATCGCATAATCCGCTCCCACATGCTGTTATGTTCCATCTGATTCATGGTGTTACATCTTCCCTTTATGGGAATCACCTCCTAGATTCACTCCCACATGTCATTTTGATTCATCAACCTTCATGTTGGGAAGTGTTTTCTTTATGGGTAACACCTCGCAGATCTACTTCCACAAGTCATTCTTACCCATCCATTAGTAAACTTCCTAGTGTAACATCTTTCCTCTTAGAGATTCACCTTCTTGATCTGCCTCTATAGGTGTCTTGGTAAATCTACTCCATATCCATAAGATGTAAAACTTATAACCCCATATACAAACCTAATGAAAAATATGGGATGCCTGAGGTGAAATCCTTGGAAGATATGAACCTATGGCATCCGCTACCACATAAAAAACATGGGATGTATGTAGAAACCAGAGCATGACGTACATAGAAATTAAATTAATTTTTCAAAATACTTAATACATAATAAAAACAGACACCCAAGGAACATAATAGTTTAGTGTCTTTGGAATCATGGAACACAATCTTCTAATCATGGTGAAATATCTTCAACATCTCCCATAAAGAACATACCCTTTTTGTTTTCTTACCTAAAACCTTTCTTTATATCCTGGGGAAAGGAATAAATAAAACATAGAAAGGGTGAGATCAAATTATCAGTAATTTTAAACATGTAGAACAAAAAAAACAATCTATAAACATTTGAACTTAAAAACATGAACATAAATTTAAACATCAAAATCTTGAGCAATGACATATAACATGGCATTATGTAAGGAATGAATCATAAAGGAACATTAATAATTATAAAATAGTATGGGAATAAACATGTAATTGTGCAAAACCATTAAGTACATGATATTATTTCCATTGTAGCCAAGGCATTGCTACTAAGACCATCATAGTGGACAAAGTCCATTACTTAACCAGGTTTACATGCCGTTCTAGCCCTGTATTACTGAACTGGATTTACTTTACATTCCATCCATGCCTATCTCATGAGATATATATATTTACCCAATGCATTGGAGGGAGATATAGGTCCCACCCATCTCATAATGAAATCATTCTTTCATGTTCCACAAAATAATCATAATTCATTCATCAAAACCCAACAAATAAAATGGGTTCCATAAACATCAACCCATCATAACATAATCCATATAAAACAATGGATATAACTTCATCATAAAAAAAATAAAACCATTTAAATAATAGATAAATTATTCTTGAAACAAAACCATAATAATGAATTTCATCATAGATGGAAAATATTTTTGATAAAACACATGAAATGAAATCTTGAAGAAAATATCTTTTCTTCATTCATATCATTTTATTTTTTCAAAATGATGTGCAATTTTAAAAGAAAATATTTTTTTTGAAAATAATAGTTAAATATTATAGAGTAAAATTTATGTAAATAAGGCGTAATGAAATCGTAAAAATCAGTTCATACCGTATAAGTTAAAAAAGAATCCTCCTCATACTTTTTCCAGAAAAGTCAAAAAGTACATCTTATGGTAAACAAAAGAAAGATTTCATCCATACCACATAGTAAAAGTAAAAAAGAGGTAGACACAAATTTAAAAATACATGGAAGAATCATAGAAAGTTTATGAAAACAGTTTTTATAAAACATGGACATGGATAACAAATATAACCCCAATAAATACTTACGAATAAACAATCTTGGATAAAAATGAGATAGGAATAATTATCCCTTATTATAGGTCCAATTCCTTCCGTAAATTTCCGAACCACCTGTACAATGATTTAAATAATGTCATTGAATTATTCAAGAATCATAGTCATTTTACTGATATCATATATGATTCATTTACGACTTTATATTACCTGTTGATTTGTCAATTCCTTGTTGAAGCAAGGTTTTGGGTAATAATAGTTTCATTTATCGTATATTTTTGGACTTATTGTTATTGAAATAATTACTTATATCATGATTTAATTACTTTTAGAATGTAAAACATGATTTATATATCATATATATATTCAGTGTATATATGAAATACACCGTTCATGGAGACGGTAGACCGAACATACACATGAACACTGTTTTCCATTCCTTATTGACTTGAATGTAAGTAAGTAGATGAAATATATATATATATTTATATATAAATACAGTATCATAATAATGTCATATATCGCAGTATTATTCATTATATATACATTATAGTCATTCTTGAATGGTTAACATGGAGAATAATCTCATTACGTCATGGAGACAGTAATCCGTACGAACGCACGAGTGATGATACCATTCCCATAATTATTGAATGGAATTGGAGTGGACGATATAATATCTCATAATTAGTATCATGTAATAATAATCATATATAGTTATTATTTCCCCCATTATACCCATCCAAGTAATGTGGTGGTGGAAAAATAGATTACACCACGGCGTGGAGATGGTATTCCGTACGTACACACGCGTGGGGATTTCATTTTTCGTAGGATGGATAGAAGGTGAAATAGGGTTGTTTCATATTTATAATAAAATATAATTATATTAGTGATACATATGTTATTAATTTATAATGAAACAACTAAAGAAGAGGAATTATAAGAAGAAATAAATTTGAAAGAATCAGTAGAAGATATTTCCTCTTCCTCGAAGTGCCTCCTTTAAACTTCCTCTTAGTGCACTAGAGTTGGTCATTTGAGGAGACTAGAACCTCTATAATGTAACTAGAGAGGATTATAAGGGGAATTGTCAGGGGTTGGCCGAGCTTGAAGGCTCAAAATGGAGTGCAGATGAGAGGGAATGTGGTGCCCTTATATAGGAGAGGAGATGGGCACTTTTGGAAACCTCAAAAATATTAATTTATAATAAAATCCAACCCCACTTATAAACCTCCAATATGACTCAAAATCGAATATGATATGATATATGGTGGTAATAAAATAAAAAAAATAAAATTTAGACATGTTTGAAATTTATTTTAAACCTTATCATTTTGATTTATTCTTATTTAATATATTTGATTCTTTTTGTGGTAATAATATTCTAAATTTAAAATTGTTATGAATACTTACTTATGTGTAGTGAATTGTCCATAATTAGATAATTTATGACATTTTCGACCATATAAAATTTAAATTGTAATTTTTAAATAATTTGGTGATTTCTAAAAAACTTTAATAATATGTTCTTTTTATAAAATATCAATAGTGTCAATTTTGATACTATTTATTTATTTGTATTTAAATAAAATACAAACAGAAGATATATTCAAACCAAGATATTTAATAGATTCCTAAAATGTCTTATTCATCTAGAAAATTATTGGATCACATTAATTTGTTCATATAATATTATTTTAATATTTTTAAAACAATTTATTTGATATTTATCTTAATAAGATAATTACTACAAAATGTTTGTATAATTATTTAATATAATTATTTTTTTGCATAAAAACTAAAAATAAAATAAAATAATTAAGATAAATCTAATATATTTCATAATAATACTTTTAATTTAATTTATCATATTAAAATCACAACATTTAAATTGTTATATTCCTTAAATTATGATGGTGACAACTTTGACATCATTTAAAATAAAATAATATAAATGTCCTAATATGTTTTATAAGGCTCCAAAATGGTCCAAAAGTCGATACATGGGTGATTATGGTGTAGATATGGTTGACCAAAATGTTTTGGTCAAGTGTTTGGGTCTTTTTATGGGTATTTTTATTTTAATAAAAACTATATTATTTATTTTTCACTAAATAAATAATTTCTACATCATTAATTTATAAGCTATTAAGTTTATTATATATTTCATAAAAATTAAAAATAAAATTCAATGATAAAGAAAACAATTCTATCTTTCAAATGAGTACTTATAATTGAATTAATATTCTGTATGACCTTATATTAAAAATAATTTAATTATTAAAGTTTGAGTGAGACATATTTCACTTTCCTTTAAATAAAATAAATTAAAGGTCTTATTCTCATCCAAGTGGGTTCCAAAAGATAAAATCTCAACCCAAGTATATTTTCAGATGACATATAATCATCCAATTATTTTAAGACAAGTGTTAAGGTAATTTTATAATATTATTTTTATCCTTAATTACCCGATTTACCTTTAACTGTGGTAAATAAAATTTACCGTAGTATCTATTGATAATGCACAAAAATAAAAGTATCATATTAACTTAATTTGAACCAACAGATTCGAAATATGGAATCTATTTATTAAAATTCAAGACACATAAGTTGTAGAAATATAATTTAAAATTAATCCTGTTGTTGGAAAAAACGGGTTTTTGTTTAAAACATTGCAATAGATTGAAATGATTTTACCTATGAATTCATTGTAAAGTTAATGATAATGACATACATTATATTGAATGGTTAAAATATATTATATTTATAATTTAAAACCATTCTATATTATAATTTATCCATAAAAATTATCTCGATGAAAATCATCAAAATATGAAAGTTATCATAAAAATATGAAAAATTTATCCAAAGTAAATTTTTATATCCTGATCGAAAATAATTAGTTTATTTTATCAAATTGAACTTATAAACTTGTCAAAAATTATATTGAAAATGGGTGCATCATCAACAGGCAACAAAACACCATTTTTTTGAAAAATACCTCCTTTATATGCGAAATTGATTTTGTTCTCAAACCATGTTCTAGAAAATATGTAAGATGAATTATAATGTTATAAAATTTAAAATGCGGCTATTAATATTCATAATGGCTAGTTCATCATAATATTATAACAATATATCATTGTTTAGTGAAACCCAGTATTGCATACAACAGACACTATTGAGGATGGTCGCTCTTGCGTGCAACACAAGCCATGAATAATGTTGCATATACTACAAGCTAATAAGGTGATTCATATAGCACAATCTAATCTTGGTGTATCATATAACATAAGTCATCAATGAAATTAAAAAGAAAATTTCCCATAAAATCTCAGAGTGTTACATTCTACCCCCCTTAAAATGAATTTCTCCCTAGAAATTTGTCGATGTTATAAATTGTTTACTACTTGAAAGTTTCTTTCATAGAAACCCACATCATAAAAAGGAATACTAAAAATTAAATTTAAAAAGGAAGGTTAGAAACATAACAGTCACCCAATGTAACTCATCACTGGGTTTCTACATAATAGAATATAGGTCAAAATATAGATATGGAAGAGAATTATAACCATCATGTTCTGATGGAGAGTGGTAGAGAACATGGCTTGAAAAATCCAACAATCACAAAGCCGTAAATTATTGATGATCTAAGGTATCGTCTTATTCATTTGATATGAGGGTACTTGGACAATGTTTTTGGTTTTCAAGATCATTTCCCTAGTGTTGATAATTTTTTTCATAAGGATAAAAACTTACTTGATTTCAGTGTAATATAATCATTGGTCATTACATGCACAATTTACAATTCAACTCTTATTTAAAGAAATTAAGTTTAATTTTTCATTCTTGAAGTGTTATAAGATCATGCGATATAATGATAGGTCATTCCATCTGTCTTTATCACAGAAAGGTAAGAAAAAATTATTAAATATAAATAAGTCCATATATGGTGAGATTAACCGTATATGATTCCAAAAAATGGACTTATAAATCATCAATCATACTTCTTAATAAAATAAAACTAATTTCTACAAACCAGGGACTTCCAATAGGCTAGTGGTACACGATAAATGCCTGTCACATATTAGGTTCTTACCAAAAATATTTTAATCACTTTTTATGGTTACTAGTACCATACAATTATTGAAAACCAATATAGATATTCCTATATTCCATGATACTATAAATGAGATTCCACAACACTATTTTGGAATCCTTTTACATAAACACTTAATCATTCCACCACTTTGTTTTCATATTCAACATCGCCAATAGTGATCGCATGTGACTTCCCTTTTTCTTTTTCCTTAAGAGGTTTTTGATGTCGATCATAATTAACCCTTGGATTAGGTAATTGGTTATCATAATGCCCCAATTCCCTACATTTGTAGCATTGAAGTGTTGGTGGTGTGTTCTCTATAGTCATTTCTCTATTCACATCATTAGTTACCTTTTTACCATTACTTCAACACTCAGCTACTAGATGAACTTTATTTCCACACTTAAAACATTTTCTAGTCCCTTTAAGACAATCTCTACTATGCTTATTTCTTCACTTTGAGCATAATGAAACATTTCTCTTCTTTTCAGCATAGTTTTGTGATTTTTCCTTGAACTCCATATTTCATTACTTGTCAAAAACATGAGATGGTTATGTAAAACAAACTTCCAATTATACCTTGATAGCACAATTCCCAATTTCTTCATTTCTAATGATGTATCTTATAGTTAATGCCCTTCGAAGACTTGGTTTTAAGCCACTGAAGAATCGATCAACCTTACTTTCAGGTTGGATGAAAAAGCTAGAGGCATACCTTGAAAGACTTATAAAATTCGCCTTGTATATACCAATAGATTCATCATCCTTTTTCTCAAGCTCAATGAACTCCTTTTACATATTTGTTCAAAGAATACAAGGAAATTACTTATTTAAAAATAAGTTCTTGAACTCATTCCATTCCAGGGATTCAATTTTATCTTGGGGACTTGTATTCTTAATTAGATTCCACCACTGGTTTTCTTCACCTTCTAAACGGTAAACAACCAAAATGATGTTTTCATGTTTCTAATAGAGAAGTATCGAAAATAAATTTTCAATGGTGGTGATCCATTATTCTGCAACAAGTGGATTAGAAGAACCACTAAAAGAAAGTGGACATTACCTCATGAAGGACTCAATAGAATATTGTTACCTTCTCAGCTCATTTGGTAGTCCAGAATGACTCAAAGCTTGTGTATGTATAGAAATAAGATTTCTCACTCCATATCCCATAACATTGATTTGTTCAAGAGGAAAATCATTGCATTTTCCATTACATTGATCAACACAGTTCCTTCAGGTTCCATCCATCATCTAAAACCCAAAAAGAATAGTGTGAGTGGAAAAAATCTTGCTAGGAAAACAACTTAATAAGGGGGGGGGGGGGGGTTCCTTCAATATATAACATCTTAGGTTTAAATATAAGATCATTACCATAATTCTAGGACTAAAAACTATACTTATACTTAACCTTATGGACATCCCTAGACATACCTTAGAAATATCTCTAGGGATCTCACTAAAGTTTTTGCATCCTTGTTTCCAAAGGTTAACTAAACCTTCACTCTAATACAAACTGTAGATTCCCGAGCATGAAGTACATGGATATTACATTAATTTCATGGAATAAATAATATAAAACAAAAAATAGACACAAAAGGACTTTAATAGTTTAGTGTCTTTGGAAACCTGGAACACAATATTCTAATCATGGTTAATGATCTTAAATATCTCCCAAAAAGATATTCCCCTTTTTGTTTTCTTACCTAAAACCTATTTTTATATCTTGGGGAAAGGAAAACATAAAAAATAGAAAGGGTGATCTAAAATTCTTCATAAGAGTAAACATGGAGAACAAAAAAAAAACAATCCATAATCATTTGGACTTAAAAACATGAAGACAAATTTTAACATAAAAATCTTGAACAATGACATAAAACATGGTAGTACGTAAGGAATGGATCATAAAAAAACATTAATCATGATAAAATAGTATGGGAATAAAACATGTAATTGTGGGAAACCATTAATCACATGATATTATTTCTATAGTAGCAAATTCATTGCTTCCAAAACCATCATAGTGGACAGAGTCCTTTACTGAACCCTATTTACTTGCCGTTCCATCCTTGTATCACTGAACCAGATTTAATTTCTGTTCCAGTCATGTCGATCTCATGAGATATAAATCATTACAAAATGAATTGGAGGGATATATAGGTCCCACCCATCCCATAATGAAATCATTCTTTCGTGTGCCACAAAATAAACAGAAATCATTCATCACAACCCAACAAATAAAATGGGTTTCATAAACATCATACCATCATAACATAATCCATATAAAAAAATGGATATAACTTAATCATAAAAAAAATCAATCCATGTAAATAATAGAGACATTATTCTTGAAACATAACCATATTAAAAATGTCATCATAGATTGAAAATAGTTTTGATAATACACATGAAATTAATTCTTAAAGAAAATATCCTTTCTTCTTTCAAATTATTTTTTTTTTCAAAATAACGTGCAATTTTAAAAGAAAAAAATTTAGTTGAAACTAATCATGATATATTATAGAGGTAACTATATGTAAATAAGGTGTTATGAAATCGTAAAAATCCGTCCATGCTGTATAAGATAAAAAAACATCCTCCCCGTACTTTTTCCTGAAAAGTCAAAAATTACCTTTTATGGTAAACAAAAGAATGATTCCTTCCATACCACATAGTAAAAGTCAAAAAGAGGTTAAAATGACTTTAAAAATACTTGGACGAATAGTAAAAACTTTATGAAAACATTTTTTTATAAAACATAGACATGGTTGATAAATATAACCTTAGTAAATACTTTCGAATAAACAATCTCAAATAAGAATGAGATTGGAATAATTATCCCTTACCTTAGGCCCACTTTCTTCTGTACATGTCCGAAAATCCAGTATAATGATTTAAATAATGTCATTGACTTATTCCAGAATCATAGTCATTTTTATGATATCATATATGATTCACTTATGACTTTATATTACCTATTTGTTTGTCAATTCCATGTTGAAGCAATGTTTTGGGTAATAATCGTTTCATTTATCATATGTGTTTGGACTTGTTGTTCTAGATATTATTACTTATATCATGATTTACTTACTTCCATAATGTAAAAAAAGATTTATATATAATATATTTATTCAGTATATATATGAAATACACCGTTCATGGAGACGGTAGGTCGTACATACGCATGAACACTATTTTCCTTTCCTTATTGACTTGAATAGAAGTAACTAGATGACACACACACACACATATAAATAAATCCAGTATAATTATTATTTCATACATCTCAGTATTATTCATTATATATAATTTATAATCATTCATGAATGGTTAACATGGAGAATGAATCTCATCACATCATGGAGTCGGTAACCCGTACGTACGCACGAGCGATGATGTCATTCCCATAATTATTGAATGGAATTGGAGTGGATGATATAATATCTCATAATTAGTATCTTGTTATAATAATTATATATAGTTATTATATCCACCATTTTACCCATCCAAGTAGGGTGGTGGTGGAAAGACAGATTACACCACAGCGTGGAGACGATATTCTGTTCGCACACATGCACGGTGATTTCATTTTTCTTAGGATGGATAGAAGGTGAAATAGGGTTGTTTCATATTTATAAGAAAATATAAGTATATGAGTGATACTTATGTTATAACTTTATAATGAAACAACTAATGAAGAATAAGTATAAGAAAAATAAATTTGAAAGAATCAGTAGAAGATATTACCTATTCCTCGAAGTGCCTCATTTAAACTTCCTATTAGGGCACTTGAATTGATCTTTTGAGGAGACCAGAACCTCTATAATGTAACTAGAGAGGTTGAGAAGAGGAATTGGTAGGGGTTGTCCGAGCTTGAATGATCAAAATTGAGTTAAGAGAAGATGGAAGGAGGTGACCTTATATAGTAGAGGAGAGGGGCACTTTTAGAAACCTCAAAAATATTAATTTATAATAAAACCCAACCCCAAATAAAGACCTCCATAATGACTCAAAATCAAATACGAGATGATATTTTGAGGTAATATTATCAAAAAATAAAATTTATACATGTTTGGAATTTATTTTAAACCTTATCATTTTGATTTATCCTTATTTAATCTATTTGATTTAATTTGTGGTAATAATATTCTAAAATTTAAATAGTTAATAATGCTAACTTATGTGTTGTTAACTATCCATAATTAAATATTTTATGAAATTTTATACCATATAAATTTTAATTTGTAATTTTTAAATATTTTTGTGATATTTAAATAATTTAATAATATGTTATTTTTATAAAATATCAATAGTGTCAATTTTGACAATATTCATTTATTTGAATTTTAATGAAATCCACAAAGAAGATATATTCGATCCAAGACATTTAATAGATTTATAAAAAGTCTTATTAATCTATAATAATCATGGATAAGATTAATTAGTTCATATAATATATATTATAAAAATTTTAAAAGCATTTATTTGACATTTATCTTAATAAGATAATAATTACAACTTTTTTGTATAATTATATAATATACTTATTTTTTTCATAAAAATTAAAAATAAAACACTAAGATGAAGATAAATCTAATATATATCATATGAATACTTTTATTTGAATTTATAATCTTAAAATAACAACATTTAATTTGATATATTCATTAAATTCTGAAGGTCACAACTTTAAAATCATTTAAAATAAAATAATATAAATGTGCTAATCTATTTTATAAGCCTCCAAATGGTCCAAAAGTATACAATGGGATGATTATGGTGTATATATACTTTACCAATAAGTTTTGGTCAAGTGTTTTGGTGTTTTGTTGGGTATTATTAGTTTAATAAAACCTATATTATTTATTTTTCACTAAATAAATAATTTCTGCATCATTAATGTATAAGCTATTAAAGTAATTATATATTTCTTAAAAATTAAAAATAAATTACCATGATAAAGAAAAAAAATTTATCTTTCAAATTACTATTTATTATCAAATTTATAATCTGTATAACCTTATATTAAATATAATTTAATTATTAATGTTTGAGTGAGACATATTTCATTTCCCTTTAAATAAAATAAATTAAAGGTATAAATCTCATCCAAGTGGGTTCCAAAAGATAATATTTCAACCAAAGTATATTTTAGGATGAAATATAATCATAAAATTATATTAATAAAAGTGTTAGGGTAATTTTATAATATTATTTTTACCCTTAATTACCCGATTTACCTTTAACTATGGTAAATAAAATTTACCGTAGTTACTATTCATAATGCAAAAAAATAAAATTAGCTTATTAAACTTAATTTGATACTACTAATTCGAAATATGAAATACATTTTCCAAATTCAAGACACAGAAGTTGCAGAAATTTAATTCAAAATTAATCCTGTGGTTGAAAAAATGGGTTTTTGTTTAAAACCTTACCTAAGATTGAAATGATTTTACCTATGAATTCATTGTAAAGATAATGATAATGAAATACATTATATTTAATGGTAAAAATATATTCCATTTATACATTAAAACCATTCAATATTATAATTTAACTATATTCATTATCTCGATGAAAAAAGTTTCTTTTAAGTAAAAATTAGCTTATTTTTACTTGTCATCAACATATAAAAGTTATCATAAAAATATGAAAAATTTATTCTAAGTAAATTTTTTTATCCTAATTGAAAATAATTTGTTTATTTTTTCAAATTGAACATATAAAATTGTAAAAAATTATATTTAAAATGGGTGCGTCATCAAAAGGCAGCAAAACTACATTTTTTTTTGAAAAATACTGCCTTTATATGAAAAATTGATTTTGTTCTCATAAATTGTTCAAGAAAATGTTTAAGATGAATTATAATGTTATAAAATTATAAATATGGTAAGTAATCTTCATAACGGCTATTTCATAATTATATTATAACAATATATCGTTGTTTAGTGAAACTTAGTATTGCGTACAACACACACTATTGAGGATGGTCGCTTTTGCCTGCAACCCAAGACAAGAATAGTGTTTCATATACTACAAGATAATATGGTGTTGAATATAGAACAATATAATCATGGTGTAGCATACAACACAAGACATCAAAGAAATTAAAAAGAATATTTCTCATAAAATTTCAGGGTGTTACATTCTACCCCCCTTAAAATGAATTTCACCCTCGAAATTCATCGAGGTTATAAATGATTTACTACTTGGAAAGTTTCATTCATAGAAATCCAAATCATAAATAGGAATACTAAAAATTAAATTTAAAAAAGAAGGTTAGAAACATAACGATCACTCAAAGTATCTCAGCACTGGGTTTCCACCTAGGAGAATATAGGTGAAAATATGGATATGGAAAATAATTTGAACCATCATGTTCTGATGGAGAGTGGTAGAGAACATGGATATGAAAAATCCAAAAATCACAAAGATGTAAATTTGTGATGATCTAAGGTATCATCTGATTAATCGGATATGAGGGTACTAGGACAACATTTTTGGTTTTCAAGATCATTTCCCTAAATTTGATGAATTTTTGCATAAGGATAAATACTTACTTGATTTCAGTGTAATATCATCATTGTTCATTCCATGAAAAATTTCCACTTTATCTCTTATTTAATGAAATTTTGTTGAATTTTTCATTCTTGAAGTGTTAGCAGATCATGCGATATAATGATAGGTCATTCAATTTGTCTTTATCACAAAAAGGTTAGCACAAATTATTAAATACACATAAGTCCATCTATGGGGAGATTAATTATATATGATTCCAAAAATGGAATTATAATTCATATATCATAAAAATTAATAAAATAAAACTAATTTATAATAACCAAAGACTTCATGTAGGCCAGTGGTAGGTGATAAAATCCTATTACACTTTGGTTTTGGGTTTGATTCCTGCATCCTTTTCCAACGCGATGGGTTGTCTCCCATCCTACAGGTTGTCCTTTTTTTTAAAAATATACTATTATAACATTCTAGATAAAAGTTTAAGCCTTAAACAATAATATATGATTTCCAAATTAATCCATTCCAACCTTTAGGCTTATTGAAAAAACTTCTGTCCAATCTCATAGTATAAAAAAACGATTACTAGAAAGGTCATATACAGAACATGTAAATACCATCATTTATCCCCTGTATATCATGAGATCTATTTTATTGGTCACATTAAAAACATGTGAATACCTTAATAATGTATTCTCCTGAAACATGAGTAACCATAGAACCTCAGTGAAAACTTGAATGCTGTCAAAAGTTAACTCTTTCCACTTACCAAAATCCTAAAATTTCTATATACTCAAACCATGATATCACTTTGTCCTTATATCAGTCATGAGATCATTAATACTATCAACATTTCATTATCTCCTTATCCCTTCATTATGCGCATAATAGGTGATTTCCAAAAATATTTCTATAACTTTTCATGGTTATTGGTACCATACAATTATGGAAAACCAATACATAGATATTCCAATATTCTATGATACTATAAATGACATTCCACAACACTATTTTGGAATCTCGTTACATAAAAAATTAATCATTTCACCACTTCGTTTTCATATTCTACATCGCCAATAGTGATCGCATGTGACTTCCCTTTGTCCTTTTACTTAAGTGGTTGTTGATGTCGATCATCATTAACCCTTGGATTAGGGCTTTGTTTAGCATAATGCCCCATTTACCTGCACTTGTAGCATTGAAGTGTGGATGGTGTGTTCTTTGTTGTCTTTTCTTTATTCACATCATTAGATACCTTTTTCCCATTACATCAAAAATCAGCTACTCGATGAACTTATTTTCCATACTTAAAAAATTTTCTAGTCCATTTAGGATAATGTACACCATGCTTCTTTCCACACTTTGAGCATAACAAAACATTTTCGTTCTTTTCACCATAGTTTTGAGAATTTTTCTTTAACTCCATCTTTTATTTCTTGTCAAAACCATGAGATTGATACGTAACACTAACTTCTAGTTCTACCTTGATAGCACAATGAACAATTTTTTCATAGCTACTGATGTCTCTTATATCTAATTCCATTTGAAGCCTTGGTTTTAAGCCATTGAAGAATCGATCAACATTACTTTCAGGTTGGATGAAAAAGCCAGAGGCATAACTTGCTTGCCTTGTAAAATTAGCCTTGTATATACCAATAGATTCATAATCCTTTTTTAAATATCAAAGAACTCATTTTCTATCTTTGTTTGTAGAATACCAGGAAAGTACTTATTGAAAAATAAGTTCTTGAACTCATTCTATTCCATGGATTCTATTTCATCATGGGGCCTTGTAATCTTAATTAAGGTCCACCACTGGTCTGCTTCACCTTCTAAATGGTAAATATCCAGAATGAATTTTTCATGTTACGAATAACGAATTATAGAAAATATCTTTTCAGTGGTACTGATCCATTGTTCCGCAACAAGTGGATTGGAATACCGACTGAAAGAAGGTGGACGTTACCTCATAAAGGACTCAATAGAATATTGTTCCCTTATCATCTCATTTGGAAGTCCAGAATGATTCATATCTTGTGTAAGTATAGAAATATGATTTTTCACTCCATCACCCATAACATTAGTTTGTTTAGGAGGAAAATCATTACATTTTCTATTACATTGATCAACACTATTCCTTCGGGTTCCATCTATCATCTAAAACCCAAAAAGAATAGTGTGAGAGGAAAGAATCATGCTAGGAAAACCACATAATAAAGGAGGAGTACCTTTAATATCTAACATCTTAGGTTTAATTCTATGATCGTTACTGTAATTCTAGGACTACATCCTATACTTATACTTAACCTTAGGGATATCCCTATACATACCTTAGAAATATCTCTAGAAATCACACTAAAGTTTTCACATCCTCGTTTCCAAAGGTTAACTAAACCTTCCCTCTTATACCAACTGTAGAGATCCGAGAATGATGTATATAGACATTACATTAATTTTGAAGAATAATTAATATGTAAAAAAAACACCCAAATACCGTAATAGTTCACTGCCTTTTGAAACATGGATCACAATCTTCATAATCATGGTGAAATATCTTCAACATCTCCCAAAAAGACCTTCCCTTTTTTTATTACATTAAACATTTATTTATATACTGGGGAAAGGAAAACATAATACATAGAAAGGGTTTTCTAGAATTCTCATTAAGGTTAAACATAGAGAACAAAAAACAAACAATCCATAAACATTTGAACTTAAAAACATGAACATAAATTTAAACATCAAAATCTAGATTAATGACATAAAACATGGCAGTACGTAAGGCATGGATCATAAAAGAACATTAATCATGATAAAATAGTATGGGAATAAAAAATATAACTGTGGAAAACCATTAATCACATTATATGATTTCCATAGTATCCAATGCATTGCTGCCAAGACCATCATAGTTGAAAAATTCTATTAGTAAATAGGGTTCACTTGCTGTTCCAGCCCTGTATTATTGAACCGGATTTACTTTCCATTCCATCCATGTCTATCTCATGAGATATAAATCCTTACCAATGAATTGGAGGGAGATATAGGTCCCACCCATCCCATAATTAAATCATTCTTTCATGTTCCACAAAATAAAAACAAATCATTTATCATAACCCAACGAATAAAATGGGTTTGTAAACATTATCCCATCATAACATAATCTATATAAAACAATGGATATAACTTTATCATAAAAAAAATCAAACAATGTTAATAATAGAGAAATTATGCTTGAAACATAACCATATTAAAGAATGTCATCATTGATGGAAAATAGTTTTGATAAAACACATGAAATAAAATCTTGAGGAAAATATCCTTTCTTCTTTCAAATCATTTTATTTTTTCAAAATTACGTGCAATTTTAAAAGAAAATAATTTTTTTGAAGATAATCATGAAATCTTCTAGAGTAAACTTTATATAAACAAGGCATTTTAAAATTTTAAAGATCCATTGATGTCGTATAAATTAAAAAAAATCATCCTCATTCATTTGCTGGAAAAGTCAAAAAGTACCAAGTATGGTAAAACAATAGAAATATTCCTTCAATACCACATTGTAAAAGTCAAAAAGAGGTAAACACAAATTTAAAAAGACATGGAAGAATAGTAAAAATTTTATTTAAACATATTTTATAAAACATGGACATGAATGATAAATATAACCCTAGTAAATACTTATGAATAAACAATTTAGAAAAGAATGAGATTGGAATAATTATCCCTTACCTTAGGTCCAATTTCTTCCATACGTGTGCGAAATTCCCATATAATGATTTAAATAATGTCATTGACTTGTTAAAGAATCATAGTCATTGTTATGATATCATATATGAATCACCTACGACTTTATATTACATGTTTATTTGTCAATTCCAGGTTGAAGCAACGTTTTGGGTAATAATCGTTTCATTTATCGTACGTGTTTGGGCTTTTTGTTCTTGATATTATTACTTATATCATGATTTAAATACTTAGAGAATGTAAAACAAGATTTATATATCATATATATTTTCAGTGTATATAATAAATACACCGTTCATGGAGATGGTAGGCCGTACGTACACATGAACACCATTTTCCTTTCCTTATTGACTTAAAAGTAAGTAAGTAGATGACATGTATATATATATATATACATAAATGAAGTAGAATTATTATGTCATATATCTCATTATTATTCATTATATATACTTTATAATCATTTTTTAATGGTAAACATGGATAATGAATCTCATCATGTCGTGGTGACGGTAATCCGTATGTACGCACGAGTGATGATATCATTCCCATAATTATTGAATGGAATTGGAGTGGATGATATAATATCTCATAATTATTATCATGTTATAATAATCATATAAAGTTATTATTTACACCATTATACCCATCCAAGTAAGGTGGTGGTGGAAAAACAGACTACACCACGACGTGGAGACAATATTCCGTACGTACGCACATGCAGTGATTTTGTTTTCATAGGATGGACATAAGGTGAAATAGGTTTGTTTCATATTTATAATAAAATACAAGTATATGAGTGATACTTATGTTATTACTTTATAATTAAACAACTAAATAAGAAGAAGTAGAAGAAGAAATAAATTTGAAAGAATCGGTAGAAGTTATTACCTCTTCCTCAAAGTGCCTCCTTTAAACTTCCACATGGGGCACTAGAGTTGGTCTTTTGAGGAGAAAAGAACCTCTATAATGTAATTATATAGGTTTATAGGAGTAATTTTTAGGTTTTGTCCAAGCTCAAAGGCTCAAAATTGAGTGAATAAGAGAGATAATGAGGTGCCATTATATAGGAGAGGAGAGGGGAACTTTTGGAAACCTCAAAAATATTAATTTATAATAAAATCCAACCCCACATAAAAACCTTCAAAATGACTCAAAATAAAATATGAGATGATATAGTGTGGTAATCTCATCAAAAAATAGAATTTAGACATGTTTCGAATTTATTTCAAACCTTATCATTTTGAATTATCCTTATTTAATCTATTAGATTTTATTTGTGGTAATAATATTCTAATATTTTAATGGTTATAAATGCTAACTTATGTGTTGTGAATTGTCCATAATAAGATACTTACATTTTCTACCATATAAATTTTATTTTTTAATTTTTAAATATTTTTTTGATTTTTAAATAATTTAGTAATATGTTATTTTTATAAAATATCAATTGTGTCAATTTTGACACAATTCATTTATTTTAATTTAAATAAAATACACATAGAAGATATATTGGAACCAAGATATTTAATAGATTCATAAAATGTCTTATGTGTACAGAAAATTTTTGGAGAAAATTAATTAGTTTATATAATATTTATTTTGATATTTTTAAAACCATTTATTTGATATTTCTCTTAATAAGATAATTACTACAACATTTTTTTATAATTATTTAATATAATTATTTGTTGCATAAAAATTAAAAATAAAATACAATTATGAAAATAAATCTAATATATTTCCTAATAATATTTTTAATCAAATATATCATCTTAAAATCACAACATTTAAATTGTTATATTCATTAAATTATAAAGGTGACAACTTTGACATCATTTAAAATAAAATAATATAAATGTCCTAATCTATTTTATAAGGCTACAAATGGTCCAAAAGAATACAATTGGATACTTATGGTGTATATATACTCGACCAATATGTTTTGGTCAAGTGGTTAGGTCTTTTGATGGGTATTATTATTTTAATAAAAACTATATTATTGATTATTCACTAAAAAAATAATTTCTGCATCATTGATATATAAGCTATTAAGGTAATTATATATTTCTTAAAAATATAAAATAAATTTCCAAGATAAAGAAAAAATATTATATTTAAAATGAGTATTTATAATCGAATTTATATAATATATAATCTTATTTTAAAAATAATTTAATTATTAAAGTTTGAGTGAGACATATTTCACTTTCCTTTAAATAAAATAAATTATAGTTCTTAATATCATCCAAGTGGGTTCCAAAAGATAACATTTCAACCCAAGTATATTTTAGGACGACATATAATCATCCAATTATATTAAGACAAGTGTTAGGGTAATTTTATACAATTATTTTTACCCTTAATTACCCGATTTACCTTTAACTGTGGTAAATAAAATTTACCGTAGTTACTATTCATAATGCCCAAAAATAAAAGTATCCTATTAACATAATTTTAACCTAATGATTCTAAATATAGAATATATTTTTCCAAATTCAAGACACAGAAGTTGTAGAAATCTAATTTAAAATTAATCACGTTGTCGAAAAAATGGGGTTTTGTTTAAAACATTGCAGATGATTGAAATGAATTTACCTATAAATTCATTGTAATGTTAATGATAATGAAATAAATTATATTAAATGGTAAAAATATATTCTATTTATACTTTTAAACCATTAATTATTATAATTTAACCATATAAATTATCTCGATGAAAAAAGTTGCTTTTAAGTCAAATTTATCGTATTTTTACTATTCATCAAATTATGAAAGTTATCATAAAAATATGAAAAATTTATCCAAAGTAAATTTTTATATCATAATTAAAAATAATTAGTTTATTTTTTCAAATTTAACTCATAAACTTGTCAAAAATTAGATTTAAAATGGATGCGCCATCAAAAGGAAGCAAAACTCCATTATTTTAAAAAATAATTCATTTATATGAAAAATTGATTTTGTTCTCATAACTTGTTCTAGAAAATGTGTAAGTTGAATTATAATTTTATAAAATTATAAATTAGGTTAGTACTATTTATTACTGCTAGTTCATAATAATATTATAACAATATATCGTTGTTTAGTGAAACTCGGTATTGCGTATAACAAACACTATTTAGGATGGTCGCTCTTGCATGAAACATAAGCCAAGAATAGTGTTGCCTATACTAAAAGCTTACACGGGGTTTCATATAACACAATATAATCTTGGTGTAACATACAACACATGACATCAAAGAAATTAAAAAGAATATTTTTCATAAAATATCGGTGGGTTACAATGCATGAGGTGAAATCCTTGAAAGATATACTCTTTTGGTGTCATCAACCTTATGAAAAATATGGGATTCCCATTTTGAAATCATTGAAAGTTATATGAATTTGGAATTAGATAGTTCATGATCAAAATAGGATTCCCTGGGTTCCACACTTAATATGTCTCCATGAGATTCCCTCCATTGAGAAAGATTCACAGGTGCCCAACACACCCAATGTCCAAAGATTCCCAAACATGCCTAACGACACCATATACAATGATGAAAGGTTGATTCCATGTCAAACAGAAGTATCATAAGTAATTTATGTACATAAATCGATGTCACTAGGAATGAGTTCAACAAACATGAATCAAATCTATGAGGGAGACCCAGACTAGGAGATGGGTTCCAAGAGGGAATCCATGGAAGGAGGAACCAACATCACATCATCCCATTTCTATTAAGGAGAAAACATCATCATTGAAAGTGATGAAATCCACCCACATTTGGAAAGAGGGAAAGCATAATAGAAAGCATGCGCCACTACGAAGATGTGATCTTTGGCTGAGAAACCATCAAAACACCATTTCTCTTCCATGGGTTTAACATGATAAAATGATTATGAAACCCACTTATTTTCATAGGTTATAGTTTGATGAGATGATTAAATTATTAGGACACTTTTTTCTTTTTCATTGGTTATGATATGATTAATTGTTTTTGAAACCCATTCAATTTCATGGGTTATGATATGATGATTGTTTTTTTTGGATATTGTGGCACACATACATATGATTTTAATTATGTTATGGGTGGGACCTGTATCTGCCTCCAATGAATTGGGTAAATATTTATACCTTAAGAGATAGATAAGATGAGAACAAAGAGTGAAACCGATTTAGTAAGGGACTTTGTTTGCTATGATTTTCATGGGAGTGAACATTGACTACTATTATGGTTTAGGTAGTGAACCCATTTCACTATGATATCCTTGGTAGTGAGCCTTGACTACCAATAAAATTATTTTCTATACTTATGTGTATTCAAAAAAATTATATTATACAAATTTTAGTCTCTCAGGGCTCATGTTCATTAATTTTCTTATGATTCAAGTCTTATGAACTACCAATATTTTTTCCATGAATCAATATTATGATCATTGATATGAAGTTTATGGTTTTAAAATGTCATTATCTTATTCTCATACCATTATTCTCATGTTATTATTACACATATCCCTTGTCTACACTTACAAATCATATGAGATATTCAATTCCTATGTTTCTTTACACTAGGGTATGATGAAATGTGTTATGTATGATTTGTCTAAGAAGGGTTCTAGCTATGAAGAACAAAGTGGGAGATGATATAGTTTATCTATAAACCTGTTTTTTGTGTTTCTAAGTTTCCAAAGGAACTATACTATTATGATCCTCAGAATTGTGCTTGTTTAATTTAATAAATGTTTATAAAAAATGAAGCAACATCTACATATTTTAACCATGGGTCACTATAGTTATTAGCAGAGGGAGGTTTAGTTAAACATTGTAAACAAGGATGATAAAACTTTAGTGAGATCCCTATTTATATTTTTATGTATATTTCAAGGGTTATTTCTAAGGATGAGTCAATGTATAGGAAAATTTCTTGGAATTTTTATATAATATAGAGAGATGTTTCTAAGAAATTAAATCTCTATCTAGATACTACAAGTGGATGTGGCTATAGCATAGAGGTACTTATGGGTAATAACTATGAAAAGGGAACATTGAGCTAGAATCGATTATTACCTTGTACATGATAGCATGCCTTGCTACACTCCTGATTTGACACTCCCAAGAGATATTTTTTGTAAATTACAAAACACTTTATGAAACATCATAGAGGATTTGAATAATGACCATGAATGACATAGGTTAAACCAAAGGTGTCATAGATTAAAAATAAGGCTTAATGATTTAGACATACTTTATATAAATTTTTATTAATATGCGGTTCTCCACTATGATTATTATTCCATAATCTATTATTTTTATTTTTAGTCAGTGTATAGTACCTAAAATAATCATGTTAATGATGAGTATGATGGAAAATCAAATGAGTACCCTCATAAGTATCCAAACATTATGTGAGATTGAATAAAAAATATCATTGCTATGATCATGAAAATTTCTCAAGATATGAATCATGCTATAATTCCAAAAAAACAATAGAGGGAAAAAATTCAGTTGAGACCTTCACAAAGAAAATTTAGACCTTATCTTAGTGGGACTTATGATCCACTAGTGGATGAATAATTGATCAACACTAGTGATTTTTTATTATTTTCCAGAATGTTCAGAACATGAAAAATTCATTTTAGCTATATAATTTTTTGGGGAATCTGATCAATGGAATACTATTATCAATATTATGGGTAAATAGGATGAAATTGACACTATGGATTGGGATGAGTTCAAGAACTTATTTTTCAATAAGCTCCTTCCTCATATTCTTTATATAGAGATGGAGAAGGAGTCTATTGAGAAAAATAAAAAGGATGATGAATCTATTCATACCTATAAGGAAAATTTTAAAATTCATGCAAGGTACACTTTAGGTATTATCATCTAAACTAAAAGTAAGGTTGATTGATTCTTCTGTGGCTTAAAACAAAGTCTCTAAAAGGCATTAACCATAAGAGACTACATCAACTATGAAGATATTTTTCAGTGTTCCATCAAGGTGGAAATATATGTTGGAGTTATGTATTATTCTCATGTTTTTGATAAGAAGATAAAAATGGAATTTGAAGGAAAATATAAAAACCATGGAGAGAAAAAAATAGATTTCCTTTATTCTCAACGCATGGGAAGAAACATGGAGGACATTGTCTTAAATGTACTTGTAAAATTTGGAAGTGTTGAAGAGAATGCCATCAAGAAATTGATAGCTCAAGTGATAGGAAGAACTTATATAATGATGATAATATAAATAAACCTACACAAAATGAACCACCCACAATCCAATGTTTTAATTACAAGGAGAATAGGCCCTATGTTGACCAGTTCCAAAATATGAAGGTTAATGATGATGATTGACCTCAACAACCTCTTATGTTAAGAGAAAAAGATAAATCTAATGTGATCATTATTTTTGATGAGGGGAATGATAATGACATGTTTAAATATATAATTAATATCCACTCTATAATTGGTAACTTATTATTTGTCTCTGGATTGACCTATTGATTCATATATGAAGAATTTGATAAGGTAAAAAATATTACACCCAAATAATTATATGTATAATTATTAGTGAAAACCCCTAATGGTATGATTATCATATCTCTTGTATATGATTCTTCTCCAGTTGACATTATTTGGAATGTGATTCCCAAAAATATTATCATTCTTCACCTGGTTGAATTTGATGTTATGTTTGGCATGGATTGGATTTCTATACATAAATTCCACATCAATTGTAGATGAAGGCAAGTCATGTTTGATATTATAAACCAAACTATGATTTTATATCAGTGCAAAGATAAATATAATTATCCAATGGAAATAACATCCATTGTATGGGTTTCAATTCTTATTCAATAGGGTCAGTTATCTCAAATGGTTGGGGAGAAACTCAACATCGATGATAATATTATTGTGCAAGAATTTTGGATATCTTTCAATAAGATTTTCTAAGCCGTTCACTAAGACATGATGTCAAGTTCTCAATAGAGCTCATTCCTGGTGCCACACAAATTTCAAAACTCTCTATAGAATGGACCTGGTTAAGTTATATAAACTGAAAGAAGAAACCCTCGGAAAACCCTGACAAGGTATTAATTTGACCAAGTATGTTCTCTTGGGGTGAATATTTTCTTTTTATTAAAAATAATAATGGATCAATTAGAGACTATATTGATTAATGGGAGCTAAAAAATATCACAATCAATAAAAAGTATCCTCTACCATGTATTGATAACCTATCTGATCAACAGTGAAGTGATTAATACATTTCTATGACTAACCTTAATTATGGATATCATTAATTGTGGGTTAAGAAGAAGGATTTACCCAAGAGAGAATTCAGTACAAGGTATGGACACTTTGAAGATATAGTGATTCCATTCAACCTTACTATTTCATCCTATATCTCCATGTATTTAGTGAATTGTTTCTTTAGATATCATCATGATCAATTTGCGGGTGTATTTATAGACTACATTATTATATTTTCAAGGAGAAAGGAAGAGCATGAATATCACTTGATAATTTTAATAAAGAAAATAAGGAAGGAGAAAATATATGAAAAATTTACAAAATTTGAATTTTGGCTGATAAAATTTTCATTTTGGGGTCATATAATCTCAAGAGATGGTATATCTATAGATCCATCAAAGACAAAGGCTATTGAATGTTGGCCCAGACCAACCAAAATGATTTAGATCCATATTTTTCTTGGTTTATCTTGATATTATTAATAGATTGTGTGTAATTTGTAAAGAATATCTAATAAACTAACTAAGTTAACTAATAAAAGATGCAAGTTCATATAAATAGATAAATGTGATGAAAATTTCAAGGAAATGAAGAAAATATTAGTCAGTGAACCTGTTCTTTCATTACCCTCTAATAGAGAATCATTTTAATATATAATGATGAATCTAATATGGGATTGTTATGTGTTATCATGTAGAATGTCATGGTTATAGACTATTCATCATGATAATTGAAAGTTCATGATAAAAATTACCCAACATATTATTTGGAGTTAGATGTGGAAATTTTTGAATTAAATATTTAGGGGAATTATATTGATGGAGAAAAGTGTGATATATATATTGATAAGAAAAGTTCAAAGTATATTTTCACAAAGAAATAATTGAATATGGGATAGAGAATATGGTTAAAGATAATTAATGATTATGACCAGTCAATACATTTCCACACTAGGAAAGTGATCAAGGTAGCTGATACCTTATCTTGAAAGGATCCTACTAGCTTATACATGATGAGGACTAAAAAGATCCAATATTTCTAGATTTGAAAAGGATGAATATGAAATCTCAAATTAATGGGAGAAATATTAACTTTCATAAGGGATTGTTAAAACATATATCCAAGTGAATGTTAAATAGTCATATAAGGAATATATTGAGATGAAAAAGAATATAATAAATGTTCATAATTTTATCCTTAACCATGAAAGAATGATATGGTTTATGAACTGTGTATGATTTCTGTAGATACCAGATTTTAAGAACCAGTTGTAAGAGGATGATCGTAGTTCTTCATGCTCTTTTCATCATGGATAGATGAATATAAATAGTTATTTGAAAGAATAATTATGGTGGGATTAAATAAAGATGATATCAAAGATTTTGTTTCTCTATTCTTGGTATGTCAGCATGTTAAGGAGGAGATAAAAAAGTCTAAGTGGATGTTACATCTATTACCCTTACCATAATGGGAATGGGAAAAAATCACCCTGAATTTTGATTTTGGACTCCCCAAAACAACTAAGGAGAATAATTCTATATGGGTTGTAGTCGATCACCTTACAATGTTAGCACACTTCATCACTATTAGAGAATATTTCTACCTGGATCATCTTTCCAAGATATACATTAAGGAAATGGTAAGGTTTCATGGAGTACCACATTCCATTGTGTCTGATTAGGATCCAGGGTTTAATATAATGTTTTCATGATGAACATAGAAAGATCTTGGTATGTAGTTGAGTTTTAGCAATGAATATCATCCTCAGATTGATGGTTAATATGAGAGAAAAATTCAAACCCTAGAGGAAGTGTTAGAATATTTTTCTTTGGAATTAAAAGGTAGTTGGGATGGAAACCTTCATACAGTTGAGTTTTCATAATAATATCTTTCACTCAAGCATTTATATGGATCTTTATGAAGCCCTGTAGGGAAAAAATATAGAGCTATAATGTGATGAAATAAAGTTGGAGATAGAAAGATATTGGGACGTGAGATAGCTTAAGAAATAGAATAGAAGGTTAGATCCATTCATCAAAACATAAAATTAGACCAGAGTTAAAAAAAACTATGCTGAAAATATCTGGAAAAATCTAGAATTTGAATTTGGTGACAAGGTTTTTCTATCAATTTATCCATGGAAGAAGGGATTGAGATTCATGAAGAACAATAAACTAAGCCATAGGTATATCGGTCCCTTTGAAATCATTGATCATATCAGGATAGTATCCTATCAATTGGTGCTTCCACCAAACCTCTTGCATGTCCATGATGTGTTCCATATATACCTCCTTAGGATGTAAAAACCTAACCATTCACATGTACTTAACTCTATGGTCATACTAATAGAGCATGATCTTTCTTATGAGGAAAAACCGAGGGAGATTATAGATTTGGAAAAGAATGTTATATGGAACTTGACCACTCACCTGGTTAATGTTTTTTTTTGAAAAAACAACCTATTTCAGGAATATACATGGGAACTTAAAGAAATTATTAGGCATAAGTATCCTAATTTATTTATATCAGATTGAATAATTTCGGGAGATAAAATAATTTTAAGGGGGTAGAATGTAACAACCTGAGTTTTATGATTTTTTTAAATAAATTAAATTTGTTTTGTCATGACCCGTCCTCGGGGCCCGTGCCGTGACTACCCCAAGCCCGCCTTCCATAGGCCAGGGGCTGGTGACTAGCACCAAGGCGTAAATCCCGGTAAAAAGGGAAGGAATTGCCTTTGTAAAGTAAACAAGCACCGCAGAGTAAGCAAGCGGAAAAGTAAACACTACGTAAAAACAGAGTACAAATGAAGTGCAGAAAAGTAAATGGGCCAGTATACAAACCCAACTGAAAGTAAAGTACAACTCGAAAGGGAAAACAACAATTGTAAAGTAAAAGCCTCTACACCGAGATGTCCACTGGAAATCCCACCTGAAGGGTGGGTACAGATAGCTCCAATGCTCCTCGGGTCCCACCGTCCGCTCCGAGTACGTCCCGCCCAGTGGTCCACCTCCAGGTACCGTCCTGCTCTAGAAGCCTCAGCCACGATCAACGCTGTCCGTCGTCTGCAACCAACACAACGTAGTGCGGGCATAGCCCGTTCAGGGGTGAGTATAACGATACTCAGTAGGGACCCGATACCCTCAAGGTCTCACTAAATACAACAAGGATAACCACAAAGAAGATCTCAACAGATAACCTCTACTTAGGTATATGCCCATACATATACCTAAGTTATCAAGTAACCCATCTCAATCATGAGGCAAACACAAGGTCAAAAGTCTCAGCTCAAACCAGGATTTTCATCATCGAAACCGTAACTGTTGAAGAGCTCCGTCTCTGGAGTGTACAGTGGTCCTGTCACAACTCTGAGGTACTGCCCATTAACTTAAGACTGCTGTAGTACTCCACCTAACGAGTATCGTGGGTCTGCCGCTACAACCAAGCGCTCCCATGTGCCGCTACAACCAAGCGCACCTCTGTCGTGGGTCTGCCGCTACAACCAAGCGCTCCCATGTGCCGTTACAACCAAGCGCACCTCTGTCGTGGGTCTGCCGCTACAACCAAGCGCTCCCATGTGCCGCTACAACCAAGCGCACATCTGTCGTGGGTCTGCCGCTACAACCAAGCGCTCCCATGTGCCGCTACAGCCAAGCACACCTCTGTCATGGGTCTGCCGCTACAACCAAGTGCTCCCAGGGGCCCGGTTGGTTTCGTGTGCGAACCAATCCGGACGTAACTCAACTATACACCGAACACTCATAGGGTATACTCATAGGGACCGTTTTTCAACATGATCACCAACGCCGCTGACGGTTCGTTAAACGGACGTCTGGTCTGAAAGATATCAGCTTTTCCGTTCCAGGGGCCCGGTTGGATTTCAGTACGATCCCACCTGGCCACTATCCATCTGCATCCAAAACTAGGGTGGAGGATGCCAAAAGTTCCGTCTCATCAAGAGGAAAGCAACGAGACAGACGGCGCGTCAATCGGACGCCCGGTATGTGAGTTATTAGCTTTTTCGTTCCAGGATCCCGGTTGGATTCGTGAGAGAACCAACCCGACCGCACTCCGACGGCATCCCAACCTCAAGCGGAGTAAGCCAAAATATCCATCTCACAAAGAGGAACTCAACAAAGCTGACAGCATGTCAATCGGACGTTCGTAGCTCAAGATATGAGCGTTTCCGCTCCGAGGGCCCGGTTGGTTTCGTGTACGAACCAACCCGGCCGAACTCAAAGTATTCCGAAACCTTGAGTGTGATAGACCGAAACGACCGTCTCGATCCAAGGATCGCGTCGCCGCTGACGGCGAGTCGTTTGGAGGCCCGTAGCTCAAGTTACGGGCGTTTGAACGAAAACCGTCTGAAGACGGGGGGTCCGGGCCCGGGCCGACCCGGCCCGACCCCCCCCCCCCACCCCCCTAGTTGGCCCGAACCGGGTCGGGTCTGACCCGGTTGGCCTGGTCCGGCCCGGCCAGGGCCGGTCCGGCTTGGCTCGGTCGAGCGGCCGACGCGGGGGAAAGCCGCCGCCCCGCGTGACACCCCCGCGGCACCCGCGAGGTGTCGGCCAGACAGCCGGACACGCCGTGTGACAACCCCGCGGCACCCGCGGGGTGTCGCGCTGGACACCCGCGACACCCGCGGGGTGCCGCGCTGGACACCCGTGGGGTGCCGCGTGACAACCCCGCGACACCCGCGGGGTGTCGCGCTGGACACCCGCGGCACCCACGGGGTGCCGCGCTGGACAACCACGGGGTGCCGCGTTGGACACCCGCGGCACCCGCGGGTTGCCGCGCTGGACACCCGCGGCACCCGCGAGGTGTCGCGCTGGACACCCGCGGGGTGCCGCCGCCTCCAGCCGCCGGCGCCACCGCGCCGGCGACCCGTGCCGCCACCGTCTTCCGCGGGCCGCCGGAGTCGCTCCGGTGGCCCGTTTTCCTTCCCGTCTGCGCCGTTGTTCCTCCCGGGACTCGTCCTTCACTGCAGAAACATCAAACATCCGTTGCGGAACGTTCCGTCATCGCCCGTCAAATCCGCACAAAACGAAGAACGACGGAGGGTCGTCGGGCCGTGTTCGTTTGGCCCGCATCCTCCGCGTTAGAGATAATCAATGGGAGAAAATAAAATGTTAAACACATGAACCAACAATTTTAATAAAATAAAATTGTTTCTTTGATTCCAGTTCTTTAATTTTTAAAGAATGTTCACGGGAATATAAGGAGGGGAATTTCCAAAATATAAAATCCCTACCTCGCTAGACGTCGCGCGTGAGCGTTCTTCGTGGAAATTGCTCGTCGCGGAAGGTGGAGATCGTCGCGTCGTCGCAGAAGGGCGTCGCGTCGTCGCGGAACACGACGTTGAGTCGGCGAACTCAACACACCATGAAACAACAGATTTAATTTAATTAATTAAATCATTGTTTTGGTTAAGAACCACGAAGGAGATAAAAAGGAAGGTCCGAGACTCTTACATCAAGCAGCCGATCGAAGATCCGTCGCGGAGGAAGAGACGTCGCAGAAGAACGTTGTCGGCGTCGTGGATCACGGCGTCGCGTCGTCGATTTCCGGGTTCGGGATTCTTCGCGTTCTTCGCGTTCTTCGCGTTCTTCGCGAAGGAGGCTGAAGGTTCAAGGATCCTTTCTCAACGAGTAATCCTCCAGAAGAAAAAGGTTGGTCTTATTTTATTATTACGCCAACGAATTTGAAAACTGGTTAAGAAACGATCCATCAATTCGTTGAATTAATTCAACGAAATAAACAGCCCATTTAATTCACGAAAGAAACAGCCCATTTAAATGTCCTGTTAAGATTTTAAGAAACACGTCAGTTGACTTTCATTAAGACGGGTTTTCGCGGGTGCGTTTCTTAGCAGAAAGAAACGGCGAGGCTCGTGCGGGCCCCACCTCGCAAATATCCTACCAAGGGGGTAGGATATTTTTGGATAGCATCCTATTCGGTTCAACTCAGTTCAAGCCGCCTTTAAGTGGCTTCAAGTGGCTTCCAAGCGGCTTAAGTGAAATAAAATAAAGTTGTCGCAAAATTATTTTATTTCTTAACTTTAAGCCCGAAAATTAAAAACCACACCCGAGCAAATGCAACTCCGGAAGAGGCGTTTCTAAGCGAATACCGGCGCTGTGATTTCATCGGTGCCCTCAGAATTCAATTCCGGGCACCGGTTCAAAATTTAGAGAAACCTGCTCATCCGTTCACTGAACGTACCCGAGCCAAACTTCGGAAAATGATTCCGGGCACACCGGGCCTCGGAATCAGGCGCCGTCAGAAACTGCGTTCTTGTAAAATTCCAAGCAAAATTAAGAAAAAAAATTTCCTTGAAATTTACGGGTCTTTACATTGTTTGATATATTATTTTATATGTAACACAAAGTAAGTATTTCGTTACACACAAAACTAGTTTTATCTTGTGTTACAAAAAATATTGGGTTTAACTTGTGCTATACATGACATTGAGTATTAATAATACTGTGATATATTATTAATATTATTCAAACATGGCCATTATAACCTTGACATAAAACATAGAGATATGAATATTAATAACTAATTTTTAAATATTATGTATAATGGTTTTATATAATGAATTCATATTGGTAAAAAAGTACTTCCTTTTTCAATTAATTCATTATATGTTTGTAAAATTCGATTTTCTCTAAAAATATTTTTTTATTTTATATTTTTATAAAAAATAATAAAAATATTTTTTGAAACTTTTATAAAATTTATTTTATAAAATAAAATTCATTTTTTAAATTTTGAATTTGAAATTATCATAGGTTCACTTTTTTTGATAATTTTATGAAATAATTAATTTTTTGATGAATAGTGAAGAATACTAAATTTAAATTGAAAATTTATCTTTTGTTTAAATTATTTTTAAATTAAAATTAAAATTTGATTTGATTTTATTTTTAAATTAGTTCAATTATATATCTAGTAATTTTATTTAGTTCATTTGAATAATTTTAATATTGAATTTTTATATAGAAACCTTGTATACTTTTGAACGCTTTCTCTTCAAAAACCCACTTTCTTGTCGTATTCGTGATATTAATTTTGAATTGAATATATAAAATTATATGAATTTAATTTTTAAAATTGGATTCCATATTTATAATAATAATAATATTTTTTATCTAATAAGGTCATGTTCATTTTTGATAAAAAATTAATAGTGAAAATATAAAAATTAATTACCGCGATTAAGGTAAAAATGGTTTTACTTGGGGGGGGGGGGTAAAATAAAAATATAAGTGATAAAATTACCTATAAAAATTTATAAAATAAATTTTATATCCATATTTATACACTATAGTGTCTAATTATTTATAATACTTCATTTTTTAGCCTTGTGTAATGAGAAAAATGTTGGTACAACTTTTTATTTTCAAAAAAATTACATGTTTGCCACTCACCTCACTTATAAAAGGCCACCCCTCTCCTCTATTGTTCACACCTTGAATCCATTTTGGTTTAATAAATACCTACTGAAATAACTTCTGAAATTCCATTCTATCATCATAGAGTCCTTATACTTTTTATAAATCCATCCTTGGAAGGATTTTGGTGTAAACCGAAGGAGTTTACTTGAGGAAGAGGTAATGTTATTCATCAAGCATTTTTATTTTATTTCATCATAAACATACTTAAATTGTTATTAAAAAATGATTGTATAATAAAATAAATATATTATATATAATTATATGTTTTTATTTTATTTTTATTACTTACAACCATCACCACTTCCATCTAATGGGTTATGGAATCATCATTCACATGTATGGTGGACTACGACCTCAAGACCGATGTCACTAATTTTTCCATTAAAACCTCTCAAAATTTGTTCTAATGTTGTGTTAAATATTTATATATTATATATATATGATATTATTATACTTATATAACAATTATATCACACATAAATTCATACTTCCCATTACGTTAGAATATGATAAAGTCACTCATGTGTACGACAGACTATCACCTCGTGAAGCGATGTGATTAATTGAAAATTTATATTAAAGTTAATAAGGATATTTTTAGTGAAAATATGTGATTAATGTGAAATAAAAACAATTATGTACTGGTAATATACTATTTACCTTTATTTCTTTCAATCATGTAAGAAAATAGAAACAACATTCATTTGCATGGATGGCCTACCATCTCCATGAATAGTGTATTTAATTTTCTATATCTAACATTTTTGGATTAATATAAATACATATATACAGAATATATATTATATTTATATAATTTTTATAATTTTAGAGATTATGGAACCATGAAAAAAGTAAGAGGACCAAAAATACAAAATCAAAACATACACAAAAAACTAAGTGGTTATTGCCCAACACATGACTTTACCTTAGAATTATTAATAAACGGGTAATATAAGGCCACAATAAATTCATATATGGTATGATATATATGATCATGGTTCTATAATATATAAATAATAAACTTATTTTCATTATACATGAGGTTTTAACATGTATGAAGAAAGTCGAGATTTCAGGTATGATATTTTTGTCTCAATTTTATTTCCTAGAGACTTATATTAAGTTGTGTACCTATTTTATTTTATGAGGTTTATATATATCCCATTTGAAAAGTAATGTCACAAATTTATTTATACTTAGTATATTTTAATTTTAATTTATTGTTATACTTTCATGGGTCTTATGATTCAAAGTTACCAAATTGGGAAGAGTTTTATGTTACAATCTCATCCTTTATCAGGATTACTCATGACTATTCTTACAAGGATGAAATATTATTATATATATCTCAATAAAATCATGATTTTTCTTCATCTATGGTGATTTTTTGAGAATACATGTTTTCCCTTCATTTTTCTATCTTTATGAACACAATATTTTAAAACAATGATTTTAAGAAAAATTGCATTTATTTCGTTCTTTTGTCAAAAACATGTTTTTCATCAAAAGACATGTTTTCTAAAAATATTTTCAATTTTTTTTCGATAATTATAAAATTATTTATTAAAGAAAATTTTACCCATGATTTAATTTTAAATTATTTGTAAAGGAATTTTCATATTGTTTTCCAAACAACTCATATATAGATTTTACTGAATATGTGAAAAGAATAATTATTTCAATGTGTATGACATAAATTTTTTCCTACATCATGAACTTTATTTAATTTGAATATTCCGTTATATTTTTTGGGGTTATTTTCAAAGAAATGGATTTTAAAATTGGATTATAAATTTTTACTTTTATAAAGTGATTTTCAAAGAATAATTATTTTTCTCAAGAAATTTTCCAAGTGTCCTTTAAAAATAATATCCCATATATGATGACATAATTTGATTTTAATTTTTATTTAATAGTAATTTTATCCAAGGATACCATTATTATTATTTCTCTTCATGGTTTATGTTTATGATGACAAGATGATTATGAAACCTATTTCTCTTCCACAGGTTATACCTTGATAAAATGTTTATGAAACCCAGATCTTTTCATGGGTTATGCTATGATGAAATGATGATTGTTTTCAAAATTTTATCTTTTATATAGGTTATAATATAATGAAATTTTTATAATACCCATTCAATTTCATGGGTTATTATATGATAAATGTTTTATGATATTTTTGAACACATACTTATGAATTTCATTATGTAATGGGTGGAACCTATATCTCCCTCCAATGCAGTAGGTAAAGATTTATATCATATGAGATAAAAATAACTAGAATAGGGAGTAAACCTAGTTCAATAAGGTAATTTGTCTTTTATGATGATCTTGGGAGCTAACCTTTACTACTATCATAGTTTGGGGAGTGACCACATACCACTATGATAGAAATGGCAGTGTGCCTTGACTATTATGGAAATAATTTTTTATTCTTATTTATATGCCCACAATGTATGTCTTATGAAAATTTTCAGATATCATGAATCATGTTCTTTGATTGTATTATGGTTCATGTCTTATGAACATCCAATATTTATTCAATGACTCAATATTAGGATCTTTGATAAACATGGTATGGTTTTTATATGTTATATTCTTATTCTTATTCCCTTATATTCAGGTTATTCTTATGTATCTCCCATTGTTTACCCTTACTGAGCATTTAAGATCACCCATTATTATGTTAAATTTCCAAGGTTATGAATGAATGTATTTCTTTTAATATATATAATAATGGTTCTAGTTATGAATAACGTAGTGGAAGATGATGTAGTTTACCAATGAACTAGTTGTTTGTGTTTCTAAGTTTCCAAAGGCACTATACATTTACGATCTTCATATGTGTGTTTGTTAAATATAATAAATGTTCATAAAAAATTATGTAATATCTATGTATGATAATCCCAGGTCACTATAGACCATGTACATGTATTTAAGGTTATATGGATTTTCTTCGGATGAAAAGAAAAATTCTAGCATTATAATGTTGTGGAACAAGTGACATGGTCATATAAGTGACAAGAATATAAAGTTTCTTATTTAAGAAGGTGTAATGAATTTTTATTATTCTAATGAAATTGTGAAATTTTAAATTAAGTAATAAGTGGATGGTTTCATTTAATATGAATGGAAGGAAGTATCAAAGTAGAAAAATAGAACTTACTCATTATGATGTCAGGGTATTAGACCTAGTTTGATCCCAGGGATGGTATATATAATTTCCCATGATTATTTATGGTTTAACTAGAAAGGATTGGGTATAAATATTGAAACATAAGTTAGATATGTCTGGTTTTATCATTCATTGTAAAACCATGGTGAAAAGAGAAGTCGAGTGGAAGATAAAATGCCTAAGTTTTGATAATTGTGGTGAATACCATAAACGTTATTTCAAGAACTAAAGCTTAAATAAGGGAATAAAAATTAATAAAAATACACCATGAGCACTAGAAAAAATAGAACATATAAAAGGGTGAATAGAATATAAACTAAGAAGGCATAAATAAGTATCTTACACTTTGATATCTCCAATGAGATTTGGAAAAATTAAAAAATTGCAGAACATATATAGTTAATTGAACTATATCAAGAACAATGGGGTAAGAGATTCTAGAGTAGTTTTAGTCAGGAAAATTTGTTGAAAAATAATCATGTAATTTTTTTGATAGTCTATAATATGTTCGCATTGATTCTAAAGACAAGGGGGAACTGAAGGTTAAGTCACTTGTATGTTTCTTTGTGGGTTTTGGGGATAATTTTTTTATTGAATTTTGGATGATAAAAATTAAAATATATCTAGAGAATGAAATATTCTATTCAATGAGATGTTCTTTTATAAATACCAGAACATTTCCGTTTTGAAAGTTAAATACAATGAATCAAAATTCTGGCTTCAAGTTAATTTGAATGGAATTTCCAAAGGCTTGAATTTTTCAAAAGGTTAAAACAATGACTCATGTTTTCTAGAAATTATGTTAGTAGGGGATGTACTTAACTAATAATCGGATAAAATGAGTGATATATAATTCTAGAAGGTAGAATTTTTCAAGTTATATAGCCCAAAGATGTAGTGGAAAAAAGAGGGAGGAATCATAGGTTTATTTTTGATGATCTTATAGAGCCAAAAAACCATTATGAATTTTTTCCTGACTTTGACTACATAAGTTTAAGGAAAGAAAAAGAACCTAAAATAATAGAAGAGGTAACCATATCAATGATTCCAAAATTTTGGAGTTAGATATTATATATTCCCGGTTCAGTTGGCTAATAAAAATGGGGGGGGGGGTGAACCATGAGTTTCATTTTATGAATTCAATTTATTATAATTCAACATCTTGAATATGTTATGGTTATTAATAAAATAAATAGTATCTCCCACCCTCACCCTGTGTGAAATAGTAATGAGATAGAGAGAGTGTATCCCATAGTATTTATAAGGTTTAGAAAAGAATCATACTATGTTCCATATTGGTTATACACCCCACTGTTGATTATTTACCATAATATTATTATAAATTACAATGAACTCCTAAGTCCACATGAGGGTGATTTATTATACCCTTTAATGACCTTTTGTTTTAACTTGTTATAATACCTTATCTCAAGCCCATTCAAAAATAGGTTATACCCCCACCAATTATATTCTCATTCACTTTCTGTATTCATCTAGTAGTAGAGAGTCCTCATTCATCAGAGCAATTTTGTTCCTTAATCCTTTAAAATTAGTTTTTCTCATATAAAAATTTATGAACTTTAACAACTTCTTTGAGAATAATATCTGATCTCAAAACTCCTTCCATATTTTATGCTATCTGAATTATCCTAACGATATTTGAATACTCAAGTATATTTCCTAAAGGTACTCTTAGCTTCAGCTCAACATCTATCCATGATACTTGATTCTTCATTCTCTAAAATGATCTTCCATTATGTACAAGAGGTTTCAATATTTCCATTGTTTATTAATTTAATCATATATTTATATTCACACTATAAAATCACATAAATATTTGATTTTAATTAAAATATGGATACCCCTCAATTGTAATTAGATTTTCCCACCTTTTGAACCGATTCCAAACATGGTTGAATCCAATTAAAATTATTAGTCAAAACATCCTTTTATAAACCATGTGACTAAGGATTTCAATTCATTGAATAATATTATATATAATAATAGAAACATCTGAAAAAATATCTTTCCTTTTAAATACATGATGTTCTTGAGTTATCAATTAGTTCATCACACAGTTTGGAAATTTCTGCAGCCACCAATGTATTAAATATTCAAGAATCCTCATTTAAATTTCTAAAGTATCATGATCACATTATCTAATTTACTTAATAAATCCTTATTATTTCTCCATGAATCAAATGCTTAAATGGAATCATTTTTAGATCATAAATTCAGTCATCATATTCTCTATTTTAGAATTACATACATGAAAGTTTAACTAGATGTGTTTCAAACAAACCCACTCACCATATGAAGCCTCCTACTTGATAATATACACTATAAAATGTAATTATATCATGAATAAATATAATACATCTTGAGGAACCTATTTTTCATTATCATGTTATTAGAAAAACTTCATATAATTTTTCATGTCTTTTTCATTCATCACTCATCACTCAGTGTGTAACATTTATTTCAACACATCATTTTGATGCCCCATATGAAAGATTATCTTCCCTCATGAATACTAATATAATTGATAGATCCATGGAATAGTTTTAGATACATTATTTTTCTCATTTGAATGATCATCCTGAGTTTGAGATCAACACTACTTACCATAATCATGGTTGATCTTCAAACTTATACTACATTCATCTCACGATGGTTAGAGTGAATTAATCAAAACATGGTCAGTTCATTTAATAGGGCATTTCATGGTAGCATGTGTTCAGTTTTAATACTCATGGTAGGTTTGATTTTTGTTCAACTGATCTTTTTATCTTTTGGTCACCCATCAACAGCTCATGGAAAATCCATTTTAGTTCATGAGCTTATAGTAGCTCTTTTTTATTCACTAATTTAATAGCTGGAGTTACTCATGTGGTTTCTTGAATTACTATTGTGGTATTTCATGAGTTCACAATAAGTTCCAAGAAAATCAAAAAGTTGTTCTATATCTCTTGCGATTGACCATGTAAGCGTGTGATCAATAAGGACTATTATTTCAGTTGGTGAAAATTTTATGTATGGTAGATGTTGGTGTGTGGAATCTTGGATATCATTATTCATTAGGTTTAGTTTTCAATCATATGTTTGATATATTTAGAGGATTCTGGTATCTTTAGATTCCACTTAAATTTAATCCATTGACCATGAAGACCATTACATGAGGTTGGTTTAATATGATGATGTTTAAGTATAGGTGGTGTAATGTAATCAATGATCGGTGGGATAGTGCTAAATGTATATCATTAAATATGGGGTAGTATTAATGAATTCCTCACTGATTTGGTTTGAATTTCATCTTATTCAGGTGCTTCTTAATAATACTCACTAGTGCATCATCTTCTAAACCATACGATCGGGGTTGGATCCCATATACACTCACACACTAACCAAAAACTAGTGAACTCCCACATTCATACACTAATATACACCATAAGTTTCTTATATTCACACCATTACCTACCCACGAACATGATATTAATTCACTATTCATCATTATACTGTCATTATTGGACCTATTGAGCTAGCTCCCATGTGGTATAACTATTCATAGATGTTTGGTGGAGCTCATTCTTTTGTTGGCCTTTGGTGGCCAATTTTTTAAACAAAACCGTAAAAATACTTGTCCAAAATAATTTAACGCCACATGTAAAAAATACTTATCATGAAATATTCCACATGAAAAAATAATATTCTTTCATGGAATTCATCAATACATTCATCACTATTTTTTCATGACCTTCTTCAACACTCTCAAAACATTAACTTCTTCTTTTTTGTAAATAATTTGTTACTAAAAACAATTACCACATGTATTTATGCATTAAAAATAATTTGGAATTAATCATATATTTATTTTTAGATATAACCCATAAAAATCCTCTAAGTATTATCATTCTCTTCTCTAAAAAGATATAGAGACATTGAAAACAAATTCGATTATTAATCAAGAACTTCAATCTCCACATTAAATTTTCAGAAATACCAATACTCAATGAAAATATATATGATCATATGGATTATTTGTTATCCACCTTACTGACCATAAATTCATTGGTCTATATAAAATACTTATCATATTTTCTTCTATATTTCAATCCACTCACATTCTCTTCCCCCATTTTTAAATCATAGAGAAGGATGATACCACCTGGTTCTCTTAATAGAGATCCTTTAATTGGTACGCTCTAAGTCTACATTGATTAAACCAATGTATAAAACATGAGTGTATGACCAAGGTTATCTATGATTTCCATAAAAATCTTATACATGTGATACCATTCTTAGAAACTCATTATAGGAGAATCTATAAATATATTTTTCAATACAAACATACTCTTTCACATACTCAAAACACATAAAAAAATTCAAGTACAAAGAAACCCCCCCTTTATTTCATCATTATATCAACTGAAACCCCCCTTAATAATAATTTCTGATATACAAAAATCCACTGTTCTATGTGATATTGAGTACCACATACTTTAGATTTTATGGATCTACCTCGAATGTCCAGATTATCTAAATTCCCACAATTGGTGATGATTATATACTCCATCTTAATTTTTCCCCCTATAGAGATACACTTATCTCCTACAATTATTTGTAAGGTAATATTCATTGTTTTCCTATGTAACAACCACAACTATCCCCCTTCAATTACCAGCATGTTAACACAAATAATAAACATGAATAATAGAATGGGGGGGGGATCTTGGTTTTTATAAATTAAAAATGAGGTTGAGATCTTCTCTTAACTTTGGATACTATTTCCTTCATATCTCAACCTTTCCTTTGTGTGAATCCTCATTTTAGATTATATTCATTTAAGCACATGATGTTTCAAGTTCTTTTATTTTGTTCATAAATAGATATAGTTTTATAATAATCCTCTTCAATAATTTTTGGCCCGTGTATCCAAGAATATTTCTCCGTTCAGATAAACACTCACCAGCCTTCAATTTTACATTGATTTTTTGGTATTCAATTCTTTATTAGGGATGATCATAAACCCTTTCCCCTTCATTTTTTGACCTCTTAGAAGAAATTTTTATATTACTTATCTTCTATTCTATTCTTAAGGAATACTCATTTTCATTTTATTTTAAAGTTTCTTTTAATTAAAAGGTTTTATCCTATATTAAGTTTCCCCCCATGCTTGTGTATTTATATGATTTTCATGTAGTGACTTGATATAATAACATTCTTATGCTTTGTTTCTGAAATTCCATCAACACTAATAGTATCCTATGAACCTTATTCTCTTATTATTTGGTATAATATATCAAGATTTCATAGTTTGTATATATTTATATTTTTGAGTGGATCCATCACTCTTTCGGAAACTTATATAGGATTTACCCTTCATATATCTTCTTACATCCACCCTTGATGATGTATTGGGGCTTTTAGTACTTTACACCGTTGATATTTTCTCAGAATGTGTTTTTAAACATATATTATCATGTGAAACACCACTAGTACATAATATTTTTTTGGATTTTGGTATCATTTTATATTGAACGAAATTTCAACCTGATTAAAGGATGATCTCATTAACTTATTTCTACTAGTATCAGTTCTCCTTGTGCTATGAATTTAAAAGGAAATATGTTTGGAAACTATTTTATTATTAATATATTTGAAAGGTCATGATTATGTGAATTCTAGATATTTTAGTTTTATTATCAGTTCTAGATGCATCAGGTCGAGAATGTTTTTATCATACTCAACTAATCTTAACTGGTATTCCCAATTATACAAAAAAATATTAACTTCATCTTCATAGATTTTTTTCTTATTGCAACTAATTATCAAGCCCTTACACTCTATTTTACTTCATTAATAGTAGAGTAGTATTGATATTTATGTATAATTGATGTAACTTTTGAAATGAAATACTACTAGAAATTATACCATTAGAGATCGCCCTTGGTGGTCACTAATGGTCTTTAGAGACTGCCTTGCAGCCACCAATGGTTGTTTCAATAGGCCCATCGGTGTAAGGCTAGAGCGACTGCCAATGGTGGTCACTTTAGGTGACCTAATGCTCCTCCAAATAGCGGCCTCTATTGGGTTGATCTATAGTGAACTCCAATGGAAGCCACTATAGGTAACCTAAAAATCGGCCTACAATGACCGCCAATAGAGGTTTCTAGACTCTGAAAAAAAATTCACCCATTAGCGACTTCCTAAGGAAGCCGATAACCTGGGAATTTGTTTTAAAAAAATTACAGTACTTCTTCTCGAATAGTAGAAATAGAGCTAAAATTAGAAAAAAATCTATTCAGAATAGCAGTAACATGAGGATCCTCATAAATAATAAATGATAGACATACTTATTCACATATCCAGTGATCCAAATAGATCCAATACATTCCAATATTCTACTTCAGTAAACCAACAATAAGATACAAAAGAAAAAACTAAAAAAAGAAAATAAAAATTTGACATATTTATTCAGTTAGTATATATATATATATATAAATTTGTCCCTTAGGCCGTTAGGGAAATATGACGTTAGGGAATTAGGCTATTATGGCGTTTGGACTTTTGGGTATTTGGGAGTTTGGCCAATTGGCCATTAGGGAAATAGGCTAATATGAAATTAAGACATTTGGTTATTAGGACAATAGGTTTATATGACATTATAACAATATGAAATTATCTAGTTATAACATTAGTCCATTTGCCCAATTTTCCATTAGGCTGTTGGGCCGTTAGGCCGTTGGGGCGTTAGGCCGTTCGGGCGTTATGCCGTTAGAGCGTTAGGTCGTTAGGCAGTTAGGGCATCAGGGTGTCAGGACATCAGGGCGTTAGGGTGTTTGGGATTTAGGGTGTTAGGGTGTTAGGGAGTTAGGGAGTTAGGGCATTAGTCCATCAGGGTGTTAGGATGTTAGGGCGTTTGGCCATTTGGACATTTGGGAATTTGGCCAATTGGCCAAGTCTCTATTTAGCCAATTAGCCATTAGGCCAATACACTAATATGAAACTAGGCCATTTGGTCATTAGGATAATAGGCTAATATTCCATTAGGAAAATAGCCTAATAGGAAATTAGACCAATAGTACATTAGGTAATTAGGACAATAGTACATTTGGCCAGTTTTCCATGAGGCAATTTGGCCAATGAGTCATTAGGCCGTTGGGCCATTGGGCCATTAGGCCATTAGGCTGTTGAGACATTAGGCCATTGGGGCATTAAGACGTTGGTCCATTAGGTAGTTAGGCCATTAGGCCGTTAGGGCATTTGTCCGTTAGGGAGTTTGACCATTAGGGCATTTGGCCATTAGGGCGTTTGGACATTAGGGAATTAGGGCGTTAGACCGTTAGGGCATTTGGCCATTTTGATATTTGTGAATTTGGCCAATTGGACAAGTCTTCATTTATCCAATTGTCCATTAAGACTATAGTATAATATGTCATTAGGCCATTTGGTAATTAGGCCAATAGAGTAATATTCCATTGGCCAATAGGATATTAAGTAATTAAGACATTAGGTAATTAGGACAGTAGTCCATTTGGCCAATTTTCCATTCAATCGTTAGGCTGTTTGGGTGTTAGGCTGTTAGGGATTTAGGACATTAGGTCATTATTCCATTAGGGTGTTAGGACATTAGGGCGTTAGGATGTTAGTTCATTAGGGCGATAGTACCTTATGATGTTTGTCCATTAGGGCGTTAGGCCATTAGGGCATTTGGCCATTTGGGCATTTGTGAATTAGGAAAATTGGCCAAGTCTCCATTTAGCCAATTGGCCAGTAAGAAAATTTTGACATTATGCCATTAGTCTATTACGACATTAGGCTCACTACTATCCTCTAGTAGTGACCTACTATAGTGCTCGTACATGATGAGGTGGTTTAGAAAGAGGTTTGGACAACAATTCAGCTACGTTTTCTTGACATTGAACTATATAGAGTAAAGTTCAGTACTAAATAGCACCACTGTAACATGAAAAGTAAGTAATGAATAATAGATATTTTTATCTATGTCTATTAATGAATTAGATAGTGTTTTAGAGGCTTAAAATGAAAATAAATCCAATCTTAAGCATGGAATACACTAATATTCTTAAAAGATTATTTTACTACCTTATGATAGAAAACCCTTTTTAAATCTATCTTTTGACAATTTTATAAACTATTTTTGTCAAAATAAACTTATTCTTTCTGATTGGGACATCAAAATTTACTTTTTGTGAATTTTTGGTATTTTTCTGACAATGTTCATTTTTTAATGAATAGTGAAAAATACTACATTTTACATCAAAACTGCTTTTTAATATAATTTATTTATATGATTAGATTATCTTTTGAATTGGTTTTGAAGTGAAATTAGAATATATTTTTACCATTTAATCCAATGGTGGTCATTGGAATCAATTTCACTTTGAAATTGGACTTAAACCGGTGTCAATCTTTTGATACTTATTGTTTCATAAAAACACGCTATTTGCTCTGACAGCGGGAATTAATTATTAAATTAACTAATGTGACTTATATGTTCTGAATTTTGTAAAATAGACTTCATTTTTAAATTCAGAATATCAAATATATCTTAGGGTGAAGTTTTGGTATTTTTCTGAAAAACACCAATTTTTGATGAATAGTGAAACCACTAAGTGGTAATCAAGCAAACTGATTTTTCAGTTAAATGAAAGTTTACCACTAATGTGTATTGAATTTTGAAAATCCTACATAATGGTTGTCATTAGTATGTAAAATGTGGTTCAATGGGATGAAAATAATTTTTTGGTGAATAGTAACGTTTTTTTCATTAATCGCGATTAGAGGTAATTAGTGTAGTTTAAGGTAAAAATAATGCTTTAATAAAATTAGATGAGCTTGAAACATGTCCTAACCCTATTGGTTGTGTCATGGCCGACCAAGAAAACCCATGGGTCGATTTAGGGGACCCCATGGAGCCACTTGGGTGAGATAATGACTTTAATGCCTTTTTTTTAAATAAAGGTGAAAATGACACTAACATAAATTGTTTTACTAAACAATTTTTAGAAGGGGATATACAAATCATATTTTTGTCTATAAATATTCATTAGAACTCTAAAAAGATTTCCTACATCATATTATTTTTTTATAATTTTTAGACATTAAATAAATTAAACTATGTATGACATCATGATGATGCAGCGATGACCTCATTATTTAACGATTAAAATAAAATGGAAAGATAATGTAATTTCTAAGACCTAAACTTGTCCAAAAACTATTGGATGTAAATATTTATAAGCCTTATCATCTTATATTCGAAATATATCAATGTGGGACCTTAGAAATTCGAAACACTTTTGAAAATAAAATAATAGTTTCATGATTTCCAAAAGTGCCCCTCCTCTCTTCTTATAAAAGGCCCCCACCTCTACCTCATTTCACACACTCCTCAAGCCTTTGGCTCGGCCAAACCCTGCCCATTTACTCTCTCCACATCCCTCTACTCATCCTAGAGGATTCCCATTGGGAAGAATCTTTTCAAAGGAATCCTTTAGGCTCAAATCAAAATGAGTTACACTTTTAAAGGTAATTCATTCTCTCATGTTCATTTGTTTTATTTTTCTTCTCCAACCCCCTAAACTCTTTTTATTTACTTCTTTTGTAACAAAACCAGTATCTTAAATATACTAGGATGTTGTTATAAGATTTATTCGAGCTACACTCTCACAAAACTACATCAAATGGTTAAATAACATATGGTTTCTGTGGATGGCGAAATTCTGCCTCCCGAAACGATGATTGTTCAATACTAATTTAACACCTTCAAAGGTGGCCATTATGATGTCACTATTTTTATATATGATACATAATATGTTTATTCTTTCCTTAAGCTTCTGTATTTTTCATTTATGGCATACCATTATTGTTTCCATTATGGGTAAACACGATATCTTTATTTTAGGAAGTGTGGACTACCGCCCCCTGAAAGTGATTTGATTCGTTAATACCATATGTGGGATGTGTAAAGGATAAAGTTAGTGATAATATATATGTTATTATACTGGAATTATAATATACTCTTATATCATTATGATTCCATTCCAGAAAATACGAAATAGAAATGGAAGTAGCGTTCATGCGTACGTATGGCTTACCGTCTCCATGAACGGTGCATTTCATTTCTTACCTCTAAATGTGATGTAATATTATAAATACATGTATATTCTGAATATATATGATATATATGTTATCCAAATCATTAATATCATTCTGGATATAACGAACCTTTGACTAAATTAACAACATGTAAGTGTAAGAAGTCTAATTTTGACTTAAGAACTAAATACCGACAAAATGAACATTATTAACTTAAATGATTACATGATGTTCATAACATGGTATAAAAGGAATAATGAACTTGAAAAAGGTTCTTAATCAAGTAGAGATTATCTCAAGTTTATTATTCAGGAGATTAAAGAACGGTCGAGTCAAGTCGGACCCGAGGTATGGGACTTCGTCTCAATCTTCTTTCATTGAGGCATATTTTGTTTTATACACAACCTTCTTTTATACGGTGTATAAACCCCTTTGACTTTTACGTTTATTCAAAAGGAATCTTTTTTATACGAAGCGTTTACTAAACAACAAAAGGGAATGTTTTTGTCGTACGTATGCAGCGACAACGACTTCTCCGCCGTCGTGACCGTTATTTGAGTTTCGGCTTCCTCTACAAGCCATACCTTCTTTTTAAAAGAAAAATAAATACCATGTTTTACTTTTCTTTTATTTTGGTATTGAAAATTGTTTTCATAATGTTTTTATATTAATGTGTTGTATTGATATATTGTGATTTAAAGTTGGAAATGTTATGTTTCCTTTATGCATATTTTATGTGATACGATTTTGTTGAGGTTCTTGGGCATTATTATGAAGATGGGTGGTTCCGTGATAGACTAAGGGCGGGTGAGCCCGATATAGATCTCCAATGCATTGGGTAACGCGAAGGGGTGAAATGTTAAGGTTTCTACGAAGAGATTTTAGGGAATATACTGTGATGGGTATTCCAAACGTAACCAAGAGGGTTACTCCCTACGTAAGAATGTTATGAATGCCTCACGTTACCTTTATGTCTTATGATTTCTATGATTTATTCATGATTTGATGAGGTATGTTAAAGTGCTTATGTTTTATGGGTAAAGTATGATCTCATCCTTATGTATATATGTACCCATGTTTCCTTTCCATATTTTTATATCCCTTACTGAGATTTTTATGCTCATCCCAAGTTTTTTTGAAATGTTTTTCACAGGTCAAGGGAAAGGTACATGATATGATGATAGTGTCAAGGAAGTGTCAAGAAAGAATCCATGTTTTATTTTAAATATGTTTCCATTGATGGGAATTAAGAATACTATATTTATGTAACCACTTTGTTTATATGTGGAATTTAATTCAAGTTTTATGATCTAATTCTCTAAAACTCTAAACCCGAAAATATCCTCAATGTGTAATCTTGTAATAACTCAATATTAAGTAAGGTTTAAGGCTGGGGCCTTATATTTGGTATCAAAGGTCAGTTTAGATAACTTTAGGAGTTAGAATTCTATTAAATGATTATCCAAAAATATTTTTTTATGGTCAAATTGAAGTGATATAGCATTTGAAGATTACCATGTTGCTTCATCTAAGACATGATTGTTTAGAATGGTTTTCCGCAGAGGAAACAGGGAAGCAGTGCTAGGAAGGCATATAGAAGGAAATAACCTTCCAAATTAGCATCCTGAGATGGTTGGAATTGGAAATGAACAGTTTGTTGCAGTAATGGCATAGTTGACTCAAGCGATAAATGGCAGTGGTATCCATGCACGAGATTAACCAGACCAACCGCAGAGGAACATGTCAGTGGTGGAACATTTCATGAGGCAACATCCCCCATCATTCAACGGATCATCTGACCCTGTGCTAGCTGAAGGATGGATTAAAGCACTGGAGAATATTTTTGATGTCATGGGGTGTTCAGACAATCAAAAGGTTAGTCTTGCTATTTACCGTTTAGAGGGTGAGGCAGACCAGTGGTGGTCAATGGTTAAAAATAACAGGGACGCCGATGAGATTGATGCTCTTGACTGGGATGAATTCAAAGGTATGTTTCTTGAGAAGTATTTTCCTAAGGCTGTTTGACTTAGGATGGAAAAGCAATTCTTGGAATTGAGGCAAGAGGAAGACTTAGTGGCTACCTATGAAGAAAGGTTCACTAGATTGGCAAGGTATGCTCCAAATTTTATCCAAGACCTTGATAGTAAAATAAATCGTTTTTACATAGGATTAAAGCCAAAATATCGAAGGGAATTAGATTATCGTGAGTTTAAAAGTTATGAAAATCTTGTTTGATGTGCTGAGAAGGTGGAAATGGAGTTTGCTGATGACCAAGTGTTCTATAACAACCAACAGAAGAAGAGACCGAGGTGGCAGGAGAAAGGTAAGAATTCTTCAAAAAAGTCTGATAGTAAGAAAACTAAGTTTCCAGTTTGTGATAAATGTGGAAAAGGCACGCTGGGGAATGTCTTCTAAATTCTGGAAAGTGCTACCGATGTGGTAAGATGGGACATAAGGCTCGTGATTTCACTGAAGAGGATCAAGGTGAAGGTAAGACCAAATTCGATTTACAGTTAGTGAAATGTTATAAGTGCAATGAGATGGGTCACTATGCAAATGAGTGTCCGACAAAGAGCTTGAGTGATGGGAAGCAGTTAGAATACAAGCAGAATGGTGTGGTGAAATCCTTTGCAACTACTTCAGCAGATGTCGGGCCGTCAAATAAAGTTGTATCAACTCCAGGGAGCTCAGTTTTTTTTCAAAGATTGACTTGAGATCGGGGTACAATCAGCTGAAGGTAAAGGAGGAAGATATTCCGAAGACCGCGATCCTTACGAGATATGGCCATTATGAATTTGTAGTAATGCCTTTTGGGCTAACCAATGCACCTGTTGTATTAATGGACTTAATGAATAGAATTTTCCATGAGTTCTTGGATAAGTTTGTGGTGGTTTTCATTGATGATATTTTGGTTTTTTCTAAAAGTAAAGAGGAGCATGAAAGACATTTAAGGGTTATCTTGAAAACCTTAAAAGAAAAGAAACTGTATGGAAAATTCAGAAAGTGTGAGTTTTGGTTGCAACAAATTTCTTTCCATGGTCATATTGTTTCTAATGATGGGATAACTGTTGATCCTGCAAAAACAAAAGTTGTTGAAGAATGGCCAGGACACACAAATGTAACCGAGATTCGTAGCTTCCTTGGTTTGGCAGGCTATTACCGAAGGTTTGTTAGAAATTTTTCACGGTTATCTAGTCCAATGACTAAGCTAACTCAGAAGGGTGTTAAGTTTATCTGTACAAAAGAATGTGATGATTGTTTTCAGGAATTGAAAAGAAGATTAGTGAATGCTCCAGTTTTGGAACTACCTTCCAGGAATGGTGAGTTTGTTATCTACAGTGATGCTTCATTGAAAGGACTTGGTTGCATCCTAATGCAGAATGATCAGGTAATTGCTTATGCTTCACGACAGTTGAAAACTCATGAGGTAAATTACCCTACACATGATTTGGAATTAGCTGCTGTTGTTTTTGCTTTAAAAATTTGAAGGCATCATTTGTATGGAGTAAAGTGTGAAATATATACCGATCACAAAAGTTTAAAGTATATATTCACTCAGAAATAATTGAACATGAGACAAAGGAGATGGCTAGAATTAATCAAGGATTATGATTGCACAATTCATTACCATCCGGGAAAAGAAAATAAAGTGGCTGATGCTTTGAGTCGAAAAATTAATGCTTCATTAGCAATGTTGCATTTGGAACGTGATCCTTTGGTTAAGGATTTGATGAACTTTAGCATAGAAGTTTTTGGTGCAGGAAGTTCTTCTGTTTTGTTTCAGGTATCAGTGAGATCATCTCTATAAGACAGAATCAAGCAAGCACAGAAGCAAGACAGTGAGTTGCAGAAAAAGGTAGAGCTGGTTCAGAAAGGTAAGTTGCCTGAATTCAACATTGATAATGATTACGTTTTGAGATTTGGGAAGAGATTGTGTGTGCCTTGTGATTCACAGTTGAAGAGAGAGTTGTTATGTGAAGCTCATAGTTCTCCGTTTTCAGTTCATCTTGGCAGTACTAAGATGTACAGAGATCTGCAGGAGTATTACTGGAGGGATGGAATGAAAAGAGATATTACTGATTTTACTGTGAAGTGTTTGACATGTCAACAGGTTAAAGCAGAGCAGCAGTTACCGAAAGGGATGCTTCAGCATTTACCAGTGCGAGAGTGGAAATGGGAGAATATATCCATGGACTTTTTTGTGGGATTACCGAAGACATCTCGAGGTAATAATGCAATCTGGGTTATTGTTGATCGCTTGACCAAATCTGCTCATTTCCTTGCTATACAAGATACTTTTTCCCTAGATCAACTTTCCCGTTTGTATCTTAAATAGATATTCAGGTTACATGGAGTTCCTCTCTCTATTGTATCTGATCGTGATCCCAGGTTCACTTATAACATTTAGAAAGGCCTTCAGAAGTCATTGGGTACTGAATTAAATTTTAGTACAGCATTTCATCCTCAATCAGATGGGCTGTCAGAACGAACAATTCAGACCTTGGAGGATATGCTACGAGCTTGTACGATGAATTATCAGGGAAGTTGGGACCAACATCTTTCTTTGGTTGAATTTTCATATAATAACAGTTTTCATTCCAGTATACAGATGGCACCATTTCAGGAATTATATGGGAGGCGGTGTCAAACTCCAGCTTTCTGGGATGAAGTGGGTGAAAGGAAGTTGATGGGACCAGAATTGGTAGAAGAGATGGTAGAAAAGGTTCATCTGATTCAGAAGCACATGGGAATAACTTAGAGCAGGCAGAAGAGTTATGCGGATAACCAGAGGAAGGATCTATCTTTTGAGGTAGGTGATCATGTTTTTCTCAAAGTATCACCATGGAAAAGTGTTATGCGATTTTGTAAGAAAGGAAAGCTGAGTCCAAGGTTCATTGGACCATATGAAATTCTTGAGAGAGTTGGATCAGTTGCTTATCGAGTGGATTTACCTCCTAGTTTATCTCATGTATACATTGTTTTTCATGTTTCGATGTTGAGAAAGTATATGCCAGATCCATCTCATGTTTTGAGTCCAGAGGTAGTTCAGTTGGAAGAGAACCTATCTTATGAGGAACAACCGGTCCAGATTCTTGACCACAGGGAGCAAGTGTTATGGAATAAGGTGATTCACCAGGTAAAGGTTTTGTGGAAAAACCACATGATGGAAGAGGCAACATGGGAATTTGAAAATGCAATGAGGGATAAGTACCCCCATTTATTCGATAAGTAAATAAATTGTGGGGACCCAATTTTCTAAAGGGGGGAAGGATGTAACATCCCAAGTAAGTAATGAATAATATATATTTTTATCTATGTCTATTAATGAATTATATAGTGTTTTAGAGGTTTAAAATGAAAATAAATCCAATCTTAACCATGGAATACACTAATATTCTTAAAAGATTGTTTTACTGCCTTATGATGGAAAACCCTTTTTAAATCTATCTTTTGACAATTTTATAAACTATGTTTGTCAAAATAAACTTATTCTTTATGATTGGGACATCAAAATTTACTTTTTGTGAATTTTTGGTATTTTTTTTGACAATGTTCATTTTTTAATGAATAGTGAAAAATACCGCATTTTACATCAAAACTGCTTTTTAATCTAATTTATTTATATGATTAGATTATATTTTGAATTGGTTTTGAAGTGTAATTAGAATATATTTTTACCATTTAATCCAATGGTGGTCATTGGAATCAATTTCACTTTGAAATTGGACTTAAACTGGTGTCAATCTTTTGATACTTATTGTTTCATAAAAACACGCTATTTGCTCTGACAACGGGAATTAATTATTAAATTAACTAATGTGACTTATATGTTTTGAATTTTGTAAAATAGACTTAATTTTTGAATTCATAATATCAAATATATCTTAGGGTCATGTTTTGGTATTTTTCTGAAAAACACCAATTTTTGATGAATAGTGAAACCACTAAGTGGTAATCAAGCAAACTGATTTTTCAGTTAAATGAAAGTTTACCACTAATGTGTATTGAATTTTGAAAATCCGACATACATGGTTGTCATTAGTATGTAATATGTGGTTCAATGGGATGAAAATAATTTTTTGGTGAAAAGTAACTTTTTTTCATTAATCACGATTAGTGGTAATTAGTTTAGTTTAAGGTAAAAATAATGCTTTAATAAAATGAGATGAGCTTGACACATGTCCTAACCCTATTGGTTGTGTCATGGTCGACCAAGAAAATCCATGGGTCGATTTAGGGGACCCCATGGAGCCACTTGGGTGAGATAATGACTTTAATGACTTTTTTTAAATAAAGGTGAAAATGACACTAACATAAATTGTTTTACTAAAATAATTTTTAGAAGGGGTTATACTAATCATATTTTTGTCTATAAATATTCATTATAAATATAAAAAGATTTCCTACATCATATTAGTTTTTTTATAATTTTTAGACATTAAATAAATTAAATTATTTATGACATCATGATGATGCAGCGATGACCTCATTATTTAACGATTAAAATAAAATGGAAAGATAATGCAATATCTAAGACCTACACTTGTCCAAAAACTATTGGATGTGAATATTTAGAAGCCTTATCATCTTATATTCGAAATATATCAATGTGGGACCTTAGAAATTCGAAAAACTTTTGAAAATAAAATAATAGTTTCATGATTTCCAAAAGTTCCCCTCCTCTCCTCTTATAAAAGGCCCCCACCTCTACCTCATTTCACACACTCCTCAAGCCTTTGGCTCGACCAAACCCTGCCCATTTACTCTCTCCACATCCCTATCATCATCCTATAGTATTCCCTTTGGGAATAATCCTTTCAAAGGAAGTATTTAAGATCAAATCAAAAGGAGTTACACTTTTAAAGGTAATTCATTCTCTCATGTTCATTTGTTTTATTTTGCTTCTCCAACCCCCTAAACTCATTTTATTTACTTCTTTTGTAACAACAACAGTGTCTTAAATATACTAGGATGTTGTTATAAGATTTATTTGAGCTACACTCTCACACAACTACATCAAATGGTTAAAGAACATACGGTTTCCGTGGATGTCGAAATTCTACCTCCCGAAACGATGATTGTTCAATACTCATTTAACACCTTCAAAGGTGGCCATTATGATGTCACTATTTTTATATATGATATATAATATGTTTATTCTTTCCTTAAGCTTCTGTATTTTTCATTTATGGAATACCATTATTGTTTCCATTATGGGTAAACACGATATCTTCATTTTAGGAAGTGCGGACTACCGCCCCCTGAAAGTGATTTGATTCGTTAATACCATATGTGGGATGTGTAATGGATAAAGTTAATGATATTATATATGTTATTATACTGGAATTATAATATACTCTTATATCATTATGATTCCATTCCAGAAAATACGAAATAGAAATGGAAGTAGCGTTCATGCGTACGTACGGCTTACCGTCTCCATGAACGGTGCATTTCATTTATTACCTCTAAATGTGATGTAATATTATAAATACATGTATATGATGAATATATATGATATATATATGTTATACAAATCATTAATATAATTATGGATATAACGAACCTTTGACCAAATTAACAACATGTAAGTGTAAGAAGTCTATTTTTGACTTAAGAACTAAATACCGACAAAATGAACATTATTAACTTAAATGATTACATGATGTTCATAACATGGTATAAAAGGAATAATGAACTTGAAAAAGGTTCCTAAGCAAGTAGAGATTAACTCATGTTTATTATTCAGGAGATTAAAGAACGGTCGAGTCAAGTCGGACCCGAGGTATGGGACTTCGTCTCAATCTCCTTTCATTGAGGCATATTTTATTTTATACACAACCTTCTTTTATATGGTGTACAAACCCCTTTGACTTTTATGTTTATTCAAAAGGAATATTTTTTATACGAAGCATTTACTAAACAAAAAAAGGTAATGTTTTTGTCATACGTATGCAGCGACAACGACTTCTCCACCGTCGTGACCGTTATTTGAGTTTCAGCTTCCTCTACAAGCCATACCTTCTTTTTAAAAGAAAAATAAATACCATGTTTTACTTTTCTTTTATTTTGGTATTGAAAATTGTTTTCATAATGTTTTTATATCAATGTGTTTTATTGATATATTGTGATCGAAAGGTGTAAATGTTATGTTTCCTTTATGCATGTTTTATGTGATACGATTTTGTTGAGGTTCTTGGGAATTATAATGAAGACGGGTGGTTCCGTGATAGACTAAGGGCAGGTGAGCCCGATATAGCTCTCCAATGCATTGGGTAACACGAAGGAGTGAAACGTTAAGGTTTCTCCGAAGAGATTTTAGGTAATATAATGTGATGGGTATTCCAAATGTAACCAAGAGGGTTACTCCCTACGTAAGAATGTTATGAATGCCTCAAGTTACCTTTATGTATTATGATTTCTATGATTTATTCATGATTTGATGAGGTATGTTAAAGTGCTTATGTTTTATGGGTAAAGTATGATCTCATCCTTATGTATATATATACCCATGTTTCCTTTCCATTTTTTTATATCCCTTACTGAGCTTTTTATGCTCATCCCAAGTTTTTTTGAAATGTTTTTCACAGGTCAAGGGAAAGGTACATGATATGATGATAGTGTCAAGGAAGTGTCAAGAAAGAATCCATGTTTTATTTTAAATATGTTTCCATTGATGGGAATGAAGAATACTATCTTTATGTAACCACTTTGTTTATATGTGGAATGTAATTCATGTTTTATGATCTAATTCTCTAAAACTCTAAACCCGAAAAGATCCGCAATGTGTAATCTTGTAATAACTCAAGATTAAGTAAGGTTTAAGGCTTGGGCCTTATAACTACAAACCCTCCTCATTGGACATCCCCACTCCCAACCCTCTACAGCCCCCACACTCCCCCCCGGACATCCCCCTCCCAAAAAAAACTCCCCCAGGACAACCAACACTCCAAACCCCCCCAGATAGACCCACACCCACCCCCTCACACCCCCAGACAACCCCCACCATGAACAACACCCGCACCCTGAACAACCCCCCCAAATAGCACCCTCCCAGCCCCCACTCCCAACCCCCTTTAGACACCCCCCCCCAAAAAAAAACTCCCCTGGACAACCCCCCCCCCCCCCCCCCTACACACACACTCCCCCTGGACAACTTCCACTCCCACGCCCTTGGAAATCCCACCTGGGAAGCCCCACTCCCGACCCCCCCACACTCCCCCAGACAACCCACACTTGGATATCCCCCACCACTGACATCCCCCCAACCCCTTGGACAACCCCTCCTCGTAACCCCAAACTCCCCCCCAAAAGCCTCCCCCAAGCCCCCACCCCTGGAAAACCTCCACTCCCAACCCTCTTTATAGACAACAACACCCCCCCCCCCCCCACCCGTGAAAAAAACTTTCGCTAGTCAGCCCCCCAAACTTTCCTTGGACAACCCCCCACCTGCACAACCCCTCCCCCTCCAGCCTGCATCTCCCAACGTCAGATTAATTTTCAATTACACAAGCACAATGTGTCACTTTTATTATTATCAAATTATAACCAACACTTGATTCAGAAAACATGACTCTTAATTCTCTATCCAATTAATTACAAATCAATTTAGGATTTACATTCTTAACCAATTTCTATCAAGAACTACATGATAATTCACTGCATAAAAAAACATACTAACAAGAATAGTATATATAGTACACTATCTAGTAACATAGTAGGAAAACTATTATCATGGTATAAAGAAACAACATTTTCCATCAGGTGATTAGGTTATTTTATAATTTAGGAAAAGGCCATTAGGCTATTTGGTCATTAGGCCAATAGGCTAATATTTCATTAGGCCAATAGAACATTTGGTAATTAGGACATTAGTCTATTGGGCCAATTTTCAATTGGATTGTTAGAAATTTGGGGCATTAGGCCGTTGGTCTATTAGTCCATTGGTCCGTTAGGCCGTTGGGCCATTGAGTTATTAGGCCATTTTGCCGTTAGGAAATTGGACCATTTGGCTATTAGGTCATTAGGCCGTCAGGGAGTTAGGCCGTTAGGGAATTTGGACATTAGGGCATTAGGCCATTAGGGAATTAGGCCATAAGGGCGTTTGGCCATTTAGAAATTTGTCCATTTGGGCATTTGGGAATTTGGCCAATTTTCCAAGTCTCCATTTATCCAATTGGACATTAGAACAGTAGGCTAATATGCTATTTGTCCATTTATTCATTAATAAAATAGGATAATATTCCATTAGGCCAATAGAATATTAGGTAATTAGGAAAGTAGTCCATTTGGATAACTTCCCATTAGGCCATTAGGCCATTAGGCCGTTGGGTCATTATGCCATTAGGCCATTGGGTTGTTAGTCCTTTGGGTCGTTAGGCCATTGGGTCATATGGCCGTTGGGGAGTTAGGCCAAAAGGTTTTAGGCCGTTGGGGTGTTAGGTCGTTTGGGTGTTAGTCTGTTGGGGCGTTAGGCGGTTGGGGCGTTAGGAGGTTGGGGCGTTAGGCGGTTGGGGCGTTAGGCCATTGGGGCATTAGCCGGTTGGGGCGTTAGGCCGTTTGGGTGTTAGGCCATTTAGTCCATTAGGGTGTTTGACTATTTGGGCTATTGGGCTATTCAAACATTTGGAAATTAGTCCAGTAGGGCAGTAATCCATTCTTCTCTTAGACCAATAGACTATTAGGCCATTTTCCATAAGGCCATTGGGCTACATAGAAAAATTCACATCCTCTAATGGGGATTCTAAGAAACTATCTATCACAGTAAAGTATCCAATTACTGATCATAGTATTAAAATTAAAAACTAGGAGTTTTTAAAAATATAAATTTTTATAATCTCAAAAAATTCTACATTTAAATTCTAAATCAATATATATCATTAATTCAATAATAAATATAAAAGAAACACACCTCGTGAATATGATGCGTCATGCGTGGTCATGAATTCTACCTCCATCCGGTTTTATAGGGGATTACAATAAATAAAAATTATAAATGTTTTAATAACAAAAATAATAGAAAGTAAATAAATAAATTCAGTTTAAACCTGCATCGTATGTTCCCCTGCACCATCACCTAGATGCACATATTCTCACAGTGTTCTAACCTCAACGATCAATTGAAAATTTACATCAACGAAACCATGTCTCGAAATCTGATAGCTATTGTTTCATCTAAGAAACAACAAGATAATCAACCTCAGTGTGTGATACTACAGCTTGAGGAATCCCTGTTCCATAGGTCAAACTATATCCATGCCCGTCATAACCAATAATGCGATGGAATATCTCATCCCTTCACATGGGAAGCTTTCTCTATTACTCTGGAAGCTGTTCTAACTCATATTTAAATTTAACCTATTAAATATTTATACATATACATATATATGTTTATATAAAGATTCATGTAAGTATTGGTAATGTGTACAATCACTTACTATAAGAGATGTGACATCTGGATCATTTCGATCACAAGTTCTCATCCACATCAACATTTTATTAGTCGGTGCACCTTACTCCCATACCTGTATACCAATAAAATGTAAAAATATAATAGGAAACAATGTTAAATAATAAATTAAAAAATGAATAATAAATACATCATGTTGGATCTGAGACACGTGGTGAGTCCCGAGCCAGTGTGGTGGTCCCTACAATGCTCAATTATCTGAATGGCGTGCTGACACCTCAAACATTCAATTAATTCAAATTTCAAAAAAATATAATGTCACCCATTATTGAATATATAAATACCAAAATAAATATACTAACTGCAACTGCCTCAGTAGACCAATATGAAACTAACTCACACCACTGAGATGGGAGAACAACTATCAGGACTTTTTCCAGAATGTCTGGGGCACCCACATTTGGTTCCCAGTACTCCCTCTTGACTTTTCCTTTATAATCTTTATAAATATTATGTATTTTTACCAAAAAAATAACCAAAAATAATCGGGGAACACTTTCATATTATTTTATATAAGGAAAAAAATCATACATGTTAGTATTTTTTAAACATAGGGAAGAAACTAAAATGGTATTCCTACCCGAACATTCCAACAAAGATGATCTAATGTATCCTGAGGGATAGAATCCCAGTCACGTGTGGTCAATGTAAATATATGTGGGTCACGTATTATATGACCTATATGTTGAATAAATTTAGGGGCATTCAATCCCACAGGATGAAGTCTATCGTCAAATGAAACATCAATGGTCGTGTCAGAATTCCATGATGAAATGCCATGACCAGAGCCTCTCTTGTCAGAGGAAGAAGCAGTCAAGTCTGATCATGTTGAAAACAATTTTATACATAATTTTACATATGTTCACACACACACACACACACACACACACACACACACACATATGTCTATCAATTACATTAAAAAATAAACACAGTTTCATTCAAACATACCTCAACCCTTGATACATAGATGGCTCAGATGGATGATGTGGATCTGCTTCCTGTTCCCCTGAAAAACCTGCAGTCATAAAAAACATTAGTAAGGGGACCATCCAAATTGTAAAAAGATAAATTGGAATATTTTTTTAAAAAAATAAATCTTGTACAGTTGTTAATAAAACAAAAAGGTGTATAATGATTAGTTGTAAATGGATTTTAAAAAATCAAAAACATAAGAAAACAGAACTAATATTATGTAAAAAAGGCTTGTATTTAGAGGGTTATTTTAATGTTAAGTGATTTAATATATTGGAATATATTACCTACTTATTAAAAATTCATGTAATAGAATAATTATTATATTTTCTAGTAGAAATATCTTTATAATTTTACAGTAATAAGTTAAAAATTATTTTATCATGCGTAGGTGTTGGGGCTGCAGGGGGTTGGGAGGGGACTGTCCACGGGGGAGGGGTTTGGGGGGGGGGGGTGGTTAGGGTGGGGATAGGGGATGCATGGGTTGGGAGTGTGGTTATTAGGGGGGGGGGGTTGTCCAGGTGGAGGGGGAGGGGCTGTGTAGGTGGGGGGGGGGGGCTGTCTGAGGGAGTTTTTTGGGTAGGGAGTGTCTGGGGGTGGGGGTGGGAGGGGGGGATGTACGGGGTTGGGGGTGGGAGGGGGGGGGGGCTGTCCGGGGAGATTTTTTGGGGGGTGGGATGTCCGGGTGGGGGGGCTGTCCAAGGCGATTGGGAGTGGGGGCTATCCGGGGGAGGGGGAGGGGGGGTGTTCAGGTGGAGGGGGATGGGGTGGCTGTATAAGGGTTGTGGAAGTGTGTGTGTGTGTGTGGGGGGGGGGGGGGTGATTTCATGGTGGTGGGGTTTATTATAACTGATAATAAATAAAAATTCCTATGTACCAAATTAGTGTTGGGTAGTTTTAAACAATTTTATAAAAAAGGATTTACACTGAAGAGTAGGAAAACAATTATACATTTAATTAAACATGAAAATCGACCGTTTCTCCGTCAATGACCTCTATAACCCAATAAATATATTCTTCATGTTGAATTAATGTATTTTGATCATGCAGTTGGGAAACAAAGGGACCATTATCAGGTTCATCTTGTTCAAATAGAAACACTCCCCACCCGGACATTTTCACAAAAAATTTGCCAACTAGGAGTCGAAGGCAAAGTAACAAAGAATAATTGTTCCTCTTGTGATGTCAAAATGAAAGGTTCATTATAAAATCATTAAATTATTTATAACATATAGTTTACATTTAACATTTAAAACTAAAATTGATCGAATTTACTTCCACACACAAGATCAACCCAATTACTCTAATGATATATACTTCAACCCATGTGCATATACAATTTCAATGATGTCTGTCAATTAACCATAGTAATCACCAGAATCGACGAATGGACAACCAATGACACTATTTTTTGTTTCTCCTTTTTCTTCAATGTTTTTAATGAAAAATCTTATTCTATTATCATCTATAGATTTATAACGACAATTTGTTATAGATGGAACCTCAGCTAGTTATATAAATTCTTCAGTTAGCATGGGGTCACCTAACTTTCTTAGGTTATGAACCTACATAATTTGCATAATTCAATAATGATTTCTATAGAAAGATATTAGTATAATACCTCACTCACAATGAAAATCAATGTATAAATAAAAAATCATTGTATGAATCATGAAATGATTCATAATGAGATTTTTGAATTTGATACTCAGTCGTATGATACATCTCTTCTTTTATCTCATTAATGTGTTTAATAAAAATTATAATTCGATGTTTAAATGAACAATTTATGAAAAAAACATGTAAAAGTTAAACAATAAAAGTGACAGGACACTTACTGCATTAATGGTGCAATTGATGGAGTATTGAACAAGATATATAGATACTCTTATATAAACTCGATATTTTCCATATAAAATATGATTCCTTCTCGAACTAGACCATCATGAATCTGAGAGGTATTATCTATTTTTTTTAAAAATCCATAAGATATTCTTCACAAAAAGTAGTACACTCATCCATCAAATAACTATTGGCAATTGATGCCTCCGAATGAGCTCTATTGCATAAAAATCATTTCAATTTATTCAGATGCCACTCAATAGGATAAATCCACCTGAATTGCACTGGACCAGTATCCATTAATTCATTAGTTATGTGAACTATCAAGTGAACTATAAAATAAAAAAATGATGGGGGAAATAGTTTCTCTAAGTGACAAATCGTATGTACAATTAGGTCCTGCAAACCTTTTAAATCACTCATTCATTGATTTCTTAAACAAAGATGTCTAAAAAAATTATTCATCTCCATAAAAAGTTGAACAAAATTGGGTGAAAAACAATCACAAATTGTTATTGGAATCAACTACTGAAGTAGTATGTGATTGTTGTGACTTTTCAACCCTTGCAATGTCTTTATCATCAGATTCACACACTTTAAAATATTATAAGAGTAACCATTAGGCACCTTGAGAATATTCATAATGGGAAGAAATGTTTATATATCATTTGTAGTCATTGTATAATATACGGTAGGAATATATGACTTGTTTCCCTTATCCATCTGTAAATAAAGCTGTTTCCTTAAACCAATTTCTTCTAAATCACGATGTGCATTAATATGGTATTTTTAATTTCCACAGACACCTAAAATGGTCCACGATATTTTATCACAATTTTTTTCAATGTTTAGTAAATCCAAATTATGCCATAGCATATTAGTTTTTCAATAGGGAATATTGTACATAATACTTTCTTTTTCCAATTGTGACTGCGCTCTCTACTCACACCAAAAATATTAGGCAATGGATGAGCCACCAAATCCTGAAATTCATATACCATGAGGATGTTTTCTTCCTCGATATGTGATAACATTTCAATCCTATCATGATCTTTATTGCTGGGATGGACTCTCTAGAACCATCAAATGTTACTCTATCCTTTCTGAACCGATGTTGAGGGGGGAGAAAAAATCTATAACCCATGTATGCCCATTTTTTGAAATGATTAATCCATACAGATATTTTAATTTTATTGAAATAATGGAAAGGAACTTCCCATTTCGTAATCCATACTGATAAATTTTTATAATCCAAAATTTCATTTATTGTCCACAATAATTCATCCTGCAGTTTGGACATTTCTTTCATTTCATAGTCATAAGTCATCACACCATCACCCCAAAATTAATTCAACTCATCAATAAATGGATAAACATAAACATATATCTTATCCCCTGGACTTCTAGGTCCATAAATAAGAGTGGAAAGTAATATAAATTGTTTCTATATAAAAATTCATTGAGGAAGATTATACAGAACCAACACCACGGGCCATGTGCTATGAGTTTCACCAACCACATACTTGAATGGATTGAATCCATCTACTTTCAACCCTAATAATAAATTATGAACTTCTTTTGCAAAGTCAAGGTGTCTCTTATAAATATCCTTTCATGAACAAGAGTTTCCTGGGTGGGATAACATATCAATTTTCCAATTTCATTCCACCTGCCATCACACAAAATTAGATACATCATATGACATAAAAAATAATTTCAACCTTAGCTTTAGGGGAAAGTAACACATTTGATTTACGAATTTTAGTTTTCCTTATTTCTCAGTCTGACTTTGATGACTCCGATTTCCCTTATTCTCTTTCCACCTAGAATCTCCATAGACTGTACAAATATCCAAATGGGATGTTTATTTTCTAAACATCATATAGTTTTTTTCACATGCATCTATGGTCTCATATGTGAAACCTAAGTTCTATGTCAACATACAAGAATGATAATATGACATAGGAATATTAGCATCAATTGTAAGATCCTTCTTCAATAACACCAAAAACATCTTGAATGATGTGTCTGAACACTGATCCAAAGCCTTCAAATTACACAACTCCACAATAGATGAAAATTTATTGTATGCAGTACATACAAGATATAATTCCATTTTGCATCAACAAGTACTTCATGTAACCTACTCAAATTAGGATATTCACTAGAGTGTAGATTTATCTCACCAGTCTCAACATTCTAGATGTCAATGGATTCGGGATCCAACCCACGTACCATTTCAGTAAGCATTTCATGCATTGGATCATTCATCTTTGCTTCAACATACATATGAATTGTATCTGTATTTTGAAAACAACTATATTTTTCCCCATGACAAGTCCAATTCTTATAATTTTTTAGAAATCCATTAAAGAATAGGTTCTCCCTCACAATATCTCGTGTGAATTGATATTTTTTTCCACATTTTCTTCATGGAAAACTAATATAGTCACTTTGAAATCCCCCAGTGAACTCAATAAACTACATAATTCGCTTGAAATATTCTCTAGAAGTTCGATTTGGATGATCAATCCAACTCTTTTCTATAAAAATATCTACCTAAAAAAATTTACATAAGTCTTCATACTACATTCATTTTACATATCAAATATATTTAAAATAAATACTGACCAATTGCATGTGGACCATTTATAAAATAAACAATTTATATATTTGAATAATAAACAAGAGAATAGACAATGGAATGGAAGTGAAATCCCATGTCATTGCCACCATGTTGGTATGGTAAATCTAATGATGATTCTATATTCAAAAGTACCTAATAATATTTTGATTAAAAATTTTAAAAAATGGAAATGAAATATTTCCTAACTCTAGAAAGATTAGATTAAAATATATATAATGAAGAAACTATATTGAGAATGAATTTGATCTATAAATCTATAGAGTAAAATTTTTTCTATAAAAGAATATTATAGCTGAGGAAGCTCATTATTCAAACAACCTGTATACTAATTTTTCAGCACAATTGTTTAATTTTTCCTAATCATTGGTTAATTTTGATCCTAAGGCAACCGATTAGGCTGTCTATAACAATCTTGTCAGCATTGAGCTGTGAATTTATGGTTTAGATCTCAAATGTGCATCCATAAAGTGACTCATACCTATCATATTCTACTCTTGTAAACATGATCATTGGTTCCATTCAATATATTTTTCTTCATAATATAGAGTTGGATAGATCATGGGTCAACTGTAATGACATTACGTAACTCATTTGATCATATGGGTGGGGGAGTGGATCAGTTAAGAAACAAAATATATTATATATTGGGTATACTAAAAATAGTAAACCAACATAAACAATAAGGAATTTTTGTTCCACTAATATCATAATGAATAAATTTATATACACTATAATCAAAACATATAAAGCTACTATAACTATAGAAAGTCAAATTCTAAATCAAAAAAATGAAACACAACATAATAAGTTTCATGTGTATGTGGTACATGAAAAAATTCATCAAATACTAGTCTTGAACTATCAACCTTAGAGACTAAGATAAAGCCTACCAATAAATCAACAAATATAATTTGTGATGAAAGTGCCCAAAATCAATTAGTTATGAAAGTAACAATATTAGATTTTTACATACATGTACATTGTATGTCATTCATACATGTATGATGGAAATTATATTTTCAAGTATGCATGTCCTCACTTGTATGTGTATTCTACATATGTACAATAAAAATATTTAAATTTCATAGGGTGTGTTTAAGACATTGTTCACTTCTTATTTTCTTCACACACACAGCTAGTTCACACACATTTTACACTTATCAATTTCTTCACACACACAACTTATATGCACACATTGTACACTTATAATTTCAAATGCACATTTACATTTATGTGTGCATGTCCTCTTTATTGTGCATTAACCTAAATTAGTATGCATGATACATTTTTAAACCATGTTCCATGTGAAATCTAGATCAAACAGTGAATAATTTAAACAAGAATATATACAGTCTTCTCAAACTCAAAGAAACTGTGTCTTTGTAAAAATAATGTCTCACTACCTCTTAGATTCACATTATCTTTGTGCCATAAGAGGCAGTAAATATTAACCATTAAAGATATAAATCAATCTCTAATTTATGGAAAACTAACTAATCTATATCAGGTATAACACCATATATATAAAATTCCAAAACAAAAAAATACCAATCTATATTGAATTATGTTATCAATAGAGAATATGTGGGACAAAGAATGCCAATGAGCCCGTACCCGAGTGGTAAGGGCTCCTACTTAGCATCCAAGATACCGAGGTTCAAAACCAGGTGGAGGCGAATTTCCAGTGGACTATAGCAGGTACTGTAGCAGATGAAACTATTCACCAGATTTGGGTCTTCTGGTCACCGGTTGGGGCCTACGGGTCTCCAGGGCCTTTGGGTCATCAAAGGACTTCAGACCACAGGGCCTTCAGGCCACAGAGACCATGGAGTAGCCCTGTTCACACAGAACAAGCCCCCGAAGAGGATCAGAGCAACAAGAGTAGCAACCACCAGAAGCAGAGCTAACCATATTGGAAGAATGAGAGGGTATGGAAGCCGCTATTGGGACTAAGGGCCATGCAGCTTTGTATGGGGCAATGCTAGACGATCAACAATTCAAGGCAGAGAGCTAGGTGATCTATGACACAGAAGTTGGGGAGGTCCAGTTTAAGTGGGTTGGGCCTATGGGCCATGTAATTGGCATTGTATTCCTATGGACCTTTAGGTCATGTATTGTGGGTCAGTCGAGCCTTGTAACTTGGGCCTATGGGTCCTGTACGGGTTCCCCTTCAACCCTTAAAAGGTGGATTATCCATAATAAAATAAAAAATAAATCCTTTGGGATATTCGGGGTGCAACAATGAATGTGATACCCCAAGCTGAATCATAGGGTCCAAGACAGTGTTCCTGATGGCCTCAAGTAGGTATCCATTTATGCAAAATGTTTGTTACTAGTAGTAAGGGTCTGAATGTAATCAGTGCAAAAAATATACCCTTCGTATCAATAAAAAAAGGATAAAAAATAACATAATAGAGTCAATAAACAATGAAAAATCATAATCCATGGTAGGTATCTCAAGTCATATAGTAAAACCCAAATACCCCCAATGTGTTAGGTCAATAAAAGTGTGGGAAATAACAAGAATGTGAAAAAATATTGATACATAAATCTAAAATCAATCCCAATTATACCCTTAAACACCATTATCTATATCCTACCCCCTATCATCAGGGCCTTTCCCATTCTTGTATCCCAAACTATGAATTTTTTACATGCATCGAGATACTGATGCATGGTGGGAATATTAAGGTAGTAGGAAACAACAAATTTGTCCTTAAGACATGTGCAGTGATATATGAGTTTATGTTGTGATAATAAATAAATGTTCATGAAATAAAACACAAAACCATGTTCAGAGAGTTCATGCCCTAAACAAACTTTGGCTCCATGATGGAGATGCAGTTATAACCAAATTCACAAACTTAGTCAACCAAAATGTCACATCATGTACTAAAAAACATAATAAATGTAAGAGTATCAAGTCAAACCATAGGAGGCCATCAATCCCCATCTCTCTATTAGTTAATCCATTAGGCCAACACATTTTTACACTTCCTTGGGCCTTTACATACCAAAACTACATCTCAAGTCATGTACTATAATACCATCATTCACTATTGTCACCTCAAGTTTCAGATCACATGATTCTACCATGAACCCATGTGAGGATAAAAAAAATACAATATACCCCATCATCTATCTGAATCCAATCTTCATAGAACATACTTCATCTTATCACGCTCCCCCTTAAGGGATAATTATCCACGATGAGTACACCAGTAACATTGGTACCATGCATAGAAAAACACAATATAAAATATACAAAGTACATCACATTGAAACATAGAATATCATATAGAGGAAATAAATATAATATTAATAGTAACATATAGTATCTAAACACACACATGTGGTCAAACCTCAATCATTTTCTCATGGGACACACACACAGACACAAACATGTGATAAACTTTAGAATGGTATAAATAAAATGAAAACACAACTTAATATCAATCCATTCAACATATACATGGACTCTACATTATATGTAACTTACAACCTCATGTAAAGTGTGAAGTATTCTCAGACACACACACACACACACTATCAACACACATTATTTAATAATTCTTCATGAACAAAAGCCCGTATACACATGAATTTCCATTTACACACTTTTTATTTACACACAACATTCATATAATATTCATGAAGGCTGAATTTGTGTTGATAATTTCCCAAAATCAAAATCCTAAAATGGAAATTAGGGAATACCTGATAGCCCGACAAATCCATAAGGGATAGGAGTTGGAGGTGGTGCTACGAGAGATAGGAGGGGCACCAGAGGGGAGCTGAAGTCGGTGGCGGTGTTGCATGGGAGGGGACAGGTGGCGGCGATAGAGGGGAGCCCGAGGAGGAGGCATTGATGTGGTAGCAGTGTAGTGAGGGAGGGGACGGGTGGTGTGGTGAGGTAGGGGATGGGCAATGATGTCAGCATGGATCCAGAGGCGGAGGTGGTGTGACATCGACGGTGCAGTGAGGGAGGGGAATGGTGGAAGTAGTGGCATAGTGAGGGAGGGGATGAGCGACTGCTGGGGAGGGGTGATTTTTCTTTGGGAAGGCTTATTAATGCCAATGGAAGTCACTATAGGGTTCCAATAGCGACCAAAAATGGAAATTTACCATGTAAGGGGTTTGCAAATCCTCCTTTTCTAGTTGAGCAATAAATACTTCACTAACTATAGTCTTGAATACTTACTTATCAAAAATATATATTTTTAATTCTTTAATATCTTCAATATTCGCTTCATTATAAAGTGAGACTATTTATTCCTTTTATATTAATATATTTTTGAGATTGTTTAATATAAAAATCTTTTTATATAATGCCTCTTACATTAAATTATCCTCTTCTTCAAGCTATTATTTCTCATCTTGTAGTTCCCTGATAGTACCAATAAAAATTTTTACGACTTCTTTGGGAACATTCTATAGATGATAATTAGTTTTTTGATAAATATCACTAAGTGGTATATAATCAATACAATAGGGAAAATATTCATTAGAAAAATAATGATCAAAAAAATTATTATAACTTGTACCAATCTAATTACAATTAGTTAGTAGATCCTCTACCTTTACTTTAATTTTATTCTTCAGTTTCCTTTATATTCTTTTCATCCTAGTTTTATATGTTATGAAAGATATATCCAAATTTGTATCATTAAGATCATATTCATTTTCCTCCATAATATGAAGATAAAACACCTCCAAAAATATTCACTTAATCAAATAAATAAAAAAAGTTAGGAAAACATTGTATCATTATAGGGATCCTGAATGCTCGGGCACCACATTTAGAGCCCCAATCCTATCGAGCACTGAGGGGGGGGGGGGGGGGTGAATCAAGGGTATATTTTTATGAATTATATCCTTAATTAAACATCTATATCTTATTAAGGTCTCAATACAGTCAAGAGTGTATTACATCCTCATCTCAATTGAAATAGTAACTAGAGATGAAAGCACACAGTATTTACAAAGTTCAATATAAAATCATACTGATTTTATATGATAGTTATAAACCCCAACATGGATTCTTTACCATAATATCATTACCCATTACAATAATCTACTGATTCCATAGAAGCATGATTGTTTATAACCCTAATGAATTTATTTTACGTATTGGTTATACTTCTAAGTCCATATCCTCTTTAGTAACATGTTATACCCACCAGTTAAAAGATCCTTCACATTATGTGTGGATATAGTAGAGGAATTTCATTATTCAAAGTGATGTTCCTCCATGAGCATGTAGTACTTGGTTAGATCATGTATAAATTATAGATATTCTATAGTTTCTGTGAACAAATTTTTTGGCCTTTAAAATCCTTCTATATCAGATATTATGTGGATTCTCCTTATCTTTATTGAATACTCAAATATATATCCTTTAGTGACTCCTAGATTTGAATCAACTTACCACTTTGTTACTTGATGTATTAGTCTCTCATATGATCTTCTAATATATATACGAGTTGTTAATTCATTTATTCTTCATCACCTAGATCATATATTTATGTTCATATGATAACGTCAAGTGAATATTATATTTCCCTTAGAACATGGAAACACTAAAATTATTGAAAGACGATTCTCCCTTATGAATACAGTAATAAATAAATGGTTCTTTTAAAATATTTGGTAAAAAGCACAATTTTAAACTCCATGTGACCCAAGCCTCTAATTAATTCCACGATATTGTATATCTCAATCCCATAAAATCCTAAAATATCATTTCCTTCAAATACCCAAAGGACTCTATTTCTCAATTAGTTCTTATCATGGTTTGGAAAATATTAAAAAAACTCATTCATTCAATTTGCATTAATCAACATTTAAATACATGAATTAATAAGAACAAATTATCTCACACAAATAATAGCTACACACTATTTCTTCATGAATCCACTTATTAAATACCTTCATTTTTCAATCCAAAAATTCATTCCACATATTCTACGTTAATCATTTTAAATACTTGAAAGTTTAATGACATGAGTTTGGAACACAACCATCCATCATCAAATCCCTCTATCTTGATCACACTCACTAAACATTGTAATTATGGTATAAAGAAATATAACAAATCATGAATCACGTAAATTCTTTTTTTTATGTTCTCTGAAAACATGCATAAAAGTTTTCATGCCTTTTTAATTCATCACACTTCACTCGGGTGCAAATTTCATCTCATTATTGTGATAATATAGATTCCTCATTTGGAAAAAATTACTTTTCCACGTGTATGTTGTTTGAATTAATAACATCATGTAAGAAATTTTGATACTATTTTCTCCCATTTGAATGCAGATCCTATGGTGAATAAAAAATAACTTGCAACACTTATAGTCAATCTTCTATCTCACAATTACTTTATCTTGGTTTTTTCATAGGAACTTTAATAATTCCAAATAGGTCGATATTTTGTGATGCCTCATAGTATTTTTGAATTAATCAGAACACTCAGGGTTGGTTTGAGTTGTAGTTAACAATGATGTTCATATTTCTACCAATCATCTATATATCACAACAAATCTATCTTAGAATATATGGTTACAGTAGTTATTTTATTGACTAATTTAGTATCTTGAGTTATTTAGGAAAAAAAATATATTACCCATTTGATATTTTGGGATGTTTGGGTAGCTCTGTAATAAAAAACACAATATCTATACTTCTCTTGTAGTCAACCATGTTAGATTTCAGTCAATCCGAATTGTTCTCATGTTCAATGACAATGTTAAATGTGTTATATCAAGGAGTGATGTTGTTTAGACATATTTGTGTATTTGGTTAGGTTTTCACTCTCGTGGAAAATATACTTAGAGAATTTTGGTTGCATTAAATTACTCTTATGGTCAATTCATCGACCATGTAGACCTTTAATGGGTGTGGGTTAATGATGATATTGTGGAAGAACATGAAACTTGAAATCATCTATTACCAGATTACTAGTGTAAAAATATTATAATTAAAGGTAGAAAAAATAATACATTCCTCACTAATTACACATCAATGATTATATCATATAGTAACCATTTAATAATACTCAACACAAATTCAGCCTCTCGACCATGACATTAGGGTTACCTATTAGATACACTCACACACTCACCATAAACTGGTGTGAGCCAAATGGCATGAACCCATGATATCAGTGAATTTTCTATGAAAACAACCTTTTCTACCCATATATGGGTTATTCATCAGCTATGAATCATCATACATCCATTTATATCAATGTTGAGCTAACTTCCATGTGGTTGACCAGTTCCCACACGTGCGGTTGAGCTGGTTCCCTGAATGGACTTTGGTAGGATCATTTTGTAAAATAACCCCATAAAATGAAATATCTAAACTAAAATAACAACACATATAAAAAACCATTCTCGTTAAATATTCCGCATGAAAAAATTGTTTTCTTGATTTCCTTCTTCAACACTGTCTATAATATTTTCGCATGGAATTCCTCAATAATCTTAATACTTAAAATTCGTTATTATTGTAAAAAATGTGTTAACAAAGATAATTAATACATTTATTTAAGAATTAATATTAGTTACCCATTAATAAAATATTATATAGGGGATATAATACAAAACATACCACAAATAATTTAAATTATATCTACTAAAAATATATCGAGACCCTAAAAAATTGAAATTATTAAAAAGGATATTCAGATCTGAAAGAGAAATTGGATTAATTGAATTACAATGAAACATTAGAGAAAAAATTATTACCACAAGAAAATAAAAAATTCTCAAATAAGTTGGTATTTCAGTTAAAAGATGATGTTGATAAAAGTAAAAGGTATAATGGTAGGCTGGTGCTAAAAGGTTTCCAACATATGGATGAGATATCTTAATGGAAATATTTTCACTAGTAGTTAAATAAAAAACCTTCTAGACTATGTTTAATATGACTTATACCAATTATTTTTATAGGAAACTAATGGATGAAAAAATTAAATTCATTCACAGTGATTTGGATGAGTAAATTTACATGAATAAACCATTATGTTTTGAGGTTGATTAGAACAAGGACATGGTATCTAATCTAAAATGTAGATTTTTAAGAAATAAAATAACAACTAAAGTATTGGAAATAGAAATTTGACACTTTTTTTATTCATAATGGTTTTAGGTGGATGAACTCTAACAACATATCCTATTAGAAATTGTCTGAGGGTGAATTCTTTACCATAATCCTCTAATATATTAATAACATTATTTGGGAAGGTCTATACAATAAAGGAATCTAGAGGTTAAAATGTGATAATTTTAGAAGTTTCTAAATGAAAAATATTAGGATGGAAAATAAAATTTGAGGGATGTGGATTAAAAGAGATAGTAAATATCATTTTTTATTTTTATCTCAAAGGGATTAAATTTGGAAGGTTATCATATGGATTCAATATATGTATATAATAAAATTTTAAATACTCTTTCTAGTCTCTTCAAACTACAATTTGAGAACTCACTATGAATGAAAGAGTAGGTAATAAAGTTTAATAATGTTCCATTTTATTTATTAAATTGAATTTTTATGTATTGTAGGGTTTGAAGTCAACCTAAAATTTACTTTTAAGTGGGATTCATAAACCAGTAATTGAGAAATTTCAGGAATAAACTTTGGGAACCCAAAAAATGGACAATGTGATATCTAAAAGGAATTGAATATAAAAACTTATGCATCATGTTATCAAATAAAATTATGTGTATATTAATGGTAACATTAATTTTGATTTTGATATTCATTAGAATACAACCGACTATGAGTTTTCATTTAGAGGGATGATGATAAACTAGATGTTAAAGATGTAGCTGGTTGTTGTACTCTCTACCATGAACGTAGAATATGTTCTAGAAACATAACTCATGAATGAGTTTTTACAGTAGAATTTTCTGTTGGTATAACATAGAAAGGTCTAGGAATGTGGAATAATAAAAAATTATAGTTAGGGTTCAATATACTTGGTGAAAAATCTAGTATTTTATTCATGGAAATCATATTGGATTGAAATACCACTATGTTTGGTAGTTTCTAGTGGCTAAAACATTAGAGTTGAAAAAAAACTTAGGAAGAAAAATATGATGAGTATGTTGACAACAATCTTGGTCTATGAAATATTAAGTCAATACTATTCCTTAGTGGGACTAGAGTGATCAAAAGGTGGCAGAGAGAACTAAATGTAACAGAAAAATATTGTATTTTGTTTTATATTTTTTATGATTTGGAGGTTCAAAGAATTATTTTAAAAAATATTCATGTTAGAGATTTTTAGATATTTCAAATTATATTTTAATATTCTAATTCATTTAAAAAATTATAGGATCTCAGAAACTATTTTTATTGAGGAATCAATCAGTAACAGCGGGACTCCTTGCAATGAGAGGTTGGTAAAAATTTACCAATTTCTAAATGTGGTGTGTAGAGATCCCAATTTGATGAAATTTGTTTTAAAAAAATGTGAAACTATATAATAAGATCAGTTGGAAATAAGGTGTGACATGTTCTTATCTGGACAGAAAATAATTTAGTTGATGAATTCTACAAGTGATAATTAGTCATTATAGTTAGACAAAAGGACCTCTATGGAAGTTATATGTTAATTTTATGGGATGACTGGTTGAACCTCTCTATAATGTGATGTGGGACTATCTAAATAATTTACCAAGTTAAATTGGATGAATAGGGTTCAATGTTTCAGTAAATTCACATGTTATTTTAATCTCTTGTAGCCTGCAAATAAGAATAAAATAAAAAAAGTATTTTCTGGAAGACATAATACATAACATCAAAACCCAATAAAATCCTATTTTTTTGTCTTCATCTAGTAATGTTTTTAGACACACACTCAATCTTACAACCGAGATATCCCTTCATGTAACCAACTTTATAATCAATATGAGCTAAGATGAGAATCTACGTACTTTAATAGGTTCTTTGAAATTAACTTTATCTATGAAAATAAAATCTATCTACCCATAGAGAATGTTAATATAGTGTGATCATATCAATCCTTGTAATATCCCACTAATTAATCTAGGTGAAATCCAGAAATAAAACTCTAGAATATTTTTTGAAATAGAATATATAAATGTAATCTATAAATTTTAGATTAAACAAGTAATAATGAGTGAGTTACCCCTAAAAAGGGTATATGAAAAAAATTTGAAATATGTAACATAATCCTGAAAGAGTAAATAAACAACCAAAAATGATGGAGGAGACCATAGGGAACTTTATTTGGGAAACCTAGTGTACTAACTAGAAAATATATCCAATACTAATTGTTTGCAATGGTTGGGCATAGTCTGATGTCAAACAGAACTACGTACATTCACTAGCGAGGGAAAATCCCTAAGCCTATAATTTCACATATCCTAGTTCACCATAAGAACTATATGCTTTCCATTAGTATCTATGTAATTTACCTTACAAAATTATTGAAGGATTCATAAATTCTATGAATATTTTTAGTAGAATTATGGTTCATTTAAAAATTTAATTTAACATAACCATAACACCCTTTTAAACTTAGAAATTTTCCATAAGTGAATTTTAAATTTTCATTATAATTCAATGATACCAATTCTCATAAAATATATTTAATTGTCTCTATGAAAACGAATAGAGGCAATTCAATAATTACTTAATGTGTATGGTACAGTTGGAGTCAAATTAAAAATCATATATGAAATTCACTTTCCAAAACATTTGAATAAAAAATAGAAATAGGAGAAAGAATTAAATTATTCCCCATAGGATTAAAATCATCTTATACTATACATAAGAATTATTTTAAGTCATCAAGAATACATGACTAACTAAATACAGGAAGACACATATAAACCTAAATTTTTATTGTTGAATCGTTGATAAATATGGTCATTCCATAATAAGAGATGATAATGGGATGTTATATCTTTAGTAGAATACATAAAATAAAAACTCCCAAAATTATCATATGTTGAAATGTTCCCAAGGAGGCCATGGCTATTTGTTAAGAGAAAATGGAGGAAGGAATAAGAAGAAGAACAAGATGAAAAATGGTGATTAGGGCCTTTAAAAAGATGATATCATAGAGATTTGTTGAAGAAATAATATGAAACCAATTCAAATTTTAATGGATATAAAGGGAGATATTTCAGGAGAACTAGGGATTTTGAATATAGGAAAGGAGATGGAAATTTTTTTAATTCAAACATAGACAGTTTAGGGATTTCAAAATATTAATCTTTGGAAAATCATATGGTTTGGCTTCACGGTTTGTATAATAGTGTTCCATTTATGAAAAACATCTCGAATCCTCTAAAAAATACACATAGTTTGATCTCATGGTTTGGGAATCCATATAGAAAACATGTGAATGATTATGGAATGTGTTGTACCCCATTGGATGATTGGTTCATATAGTTGAAACTAAATGTTTTATATGCCCTATTCCCAACATTTTATAATTTATTAGTCAAATTCAGCTTGAAACCAAAAATAAATTAATAAATAATAAATAATTAATATTATACCTAAAATTACATTTCAGGTGTCAATATTATCCTAACACATCACTTTATTCCCCATGAAAGTCAACCTATAACCTGGTGATCCATAAAGAGATGAGCCCATTGCTCCATAATATGGGATTTTTAGTCCCATGTCTCATGGGATTATCTCCCGTGAATCTATAAAACCAAAACTAATAAAATAATCATACCCCTTATAACCTTACAACAAGAATAAATAATTTAGTTCAGTTTTTCAACCATTAAGACATCCATCTCCAACTAAAATTATTCCCCAATGAACATGTGAGAGGATCATGATGACGTTTCCTTAATTGAGATAAATAATGGACATCATGAATCCATATCATCTGATAAAGAAATTGAAGATGATATGAGGTTTTTTTGATCATTTAATTGATTTTATTAGGTCCTAAATACCCCATAAAGAGTTTTGATTTAATTACAATCCTATGGATACCACAACGTGGAAAAACCTTCTAGAATAATTGATCGGTAACTATGAATTCAATATTCCTTCAATAGTGATTGAAATAAGATATATGGAAATATTGAAATGTAGAAAATAATTTTTTTCAGTAATATTATATATATTTTTCATCTCCTAAATAGTTAATAACCCACTAATGAAGTTTCACTAACCTTAGTGAAATAGAGTGGAGTCTAGAAAGGATGAATATACAATGCATGAAAGGGATCCATCATAATTTATAATTGATAGCTATTATTGTAGTAATCATCAAAAAATGTCATGTGTTTATCCAATAATCCTCTATAGTATATTAAGAAAGCATGAAGCATGCTCTCAAGTATCTAGATCACCTAATGCCTTTTCCTATCAGTTTATTGATGGTATACTATGCTTAAATTTACCTAAAATCACATATATTTTAAATGTATTTATAGAATCTGATTTTGAATTGAGGAACTCAATGAAAAATAATAAATGAAGGTGCACCTTATAGCTTTGTGAACACATGGACATGAAATTTTAGAAATAACTGTGGTTGGTTCTATCTTTTATTTTTATAAACGAAGATGATTTGATCAACTAATTGATGATCACCTATATTTCATTGTTCACATGATGGGTATGGTTTGATACAATGCAATAATTGTTGGATATCATATACTATTTCTAGATAGGGATAGGAAGAGGTTGAAAAATTATAGAGGGATTTTGGTGATCTATTTTCATTCCTAAATGTGTTTCACATTGATATATAGTATTATATGACATTCCTTATTCAAATACGCCAACATATACGTTTTATATCATAATACATCTTAGTTTAACATGGATATACTTTTATTTGAGAATAAGGACAATATTTCATCACATTCTTCCTTAAAGAGTAACAAACCACATAAACTTTCTAAAAATGATAACTTTTAGGGATAGAGACTACTTGCTTGTGGACTCTTGACCACATATAGATTTCCAAATACATATAAATTAAACATTACATGATTTAAAATGAATAATATCTTCATGTAGTGAACTTGTGATCTAAATATTATTTAAAATCATTACCTCATTCTCCTCCTTCAACTCTATGATCATTTTTTTATGAAAAAATCATTTCTATCAACTCATCACTAGGTTATATTAAGGGATATGAAAAAAAATTTATACCAAAACCATCACCAACCACATTCCCATTTCCAAAGGCATAGGCATTGTTAAAGTAAAATGTTTACAAATATTTCACCCATGTAATTTTATTGAATTTATTGTTAATTTTATAATAAAATATTACTCAAAATTTAAATGGAAATATATCCCATGAATTTAAAATAGAAAATATTGTGTTTATAACACTTGAGAGTGCATATGATTTTCAAAAGTTCAAATTCATGGGTCAGGAAATTCATTTCATGAAATTAAGTTAGAGAGAGACATCAGACCAATTTGATCCTCTTATATAACTATAAAACCCAATCCCATACCCATAGAATTATAATACATTACATAACCTTTAAAAAACATATGTAAAATTAAGATAGGATTTAAATTTTACTATCACTTCACCTCATCAAAGGAAGATTTATATTTTAATATGTGTATAAATTTCACTACTTTTTGTGTGAGGGATGACAATGAGTATACTAGCTTTGAGATATCCTCAACAAAATTCTAGTAGTTTCCCACTATAACCAATAACCTATATATCTCAAATATATTATTTGGTTATTACCAATAAATAACACCCTTAATCCTATCATGGTCAACTAAAATTTCGTTTTATATCACTATATATCGCTTGTACTCAAATTCTTAGATACAAATGGTATATTTTGTCAATTTAGCAAATAGATAATGAATAATGAGATTTAAAAAATGATTTTTAATTTAGATCCATGTTCCTCATTAGTTTTTAAATATACCAAAATTTTATCCCAGAGTACTATAATAAAGGATTCAATGTATAAGTGAAATATATGATTCATATGATCCATGAAAATGGAAAGGGAATTAGTTGAGACATGTAGAATCACACAAAACTATAAATAACCCTTCATATTTATAAATTAATTATTATAAATTATTGAAAAATTTACTTATAATGATCCATATCATTATAAGATACAAATTTTGGTACAGTTTATAGATCATCTAGTGAATTTGAGTTTTAAGTCAAATTCTGACAGTTGGAATCACTTATTGGATGTTTTTGGTGTGTGGTTTAATGACAAAGAGATGTATTATCTTCCTGGGTGAGTTTTAAGATATTTTGATATATGTTTGAGTTTTTTGAAGGGTTTTTACCCTGGTGAATGGTTTAGAATTCATAGTTTTGTGAACATCGTGTGACCCTCAATATCTCAGGGAATTTATATTCGGGTTTTTATAGAATATAAAACCTATTCTTGGTTTTTTTGGAAACCGCATGATTTTTAGTGAAAACCATATGGGGAAACTGGTATTTAGGTCTAGGGAACATGGATTTCACATGGTTTATCATGAACCAATTGACAAATATATAAATGTTTTTGTGGGGATCTAGTTTATTTTCACAGTTGGATCACAGTTGGGAAATTATTTGACAAAACCATGTGAGTCTTCTATCTTGGTAAGATCCTTCCATATGGTTATAAAATGTTTTGGAAAATAGTTTTTCTACACTGTATATCTTTCAAATTTTTGTTAAAATTGGGAAACAACCATTTGTTAACCTCATGAATAAATCTATTACCCTCTAATTTCCTTATTCTCACTTGTATGGTCCAAATGCCTCTCCCTCCCTCCACCTCCATAATTGATTCTTCATGATTTAGTGGCATTATTGGGTGAATTATTCATTTAATTGAGGTATGAACCTTTATCTATTATTTTTTTACTCATTCTCTCTTAGTGACACTTATTTTAGGGGTTCTCGATTAGGGTTTTGAGACTTATTCCGTCACTTAATAGTAGAAACAAATAGGAATGATGGGTTTTATTATCTGTGATATCCACATGTCATTATTACCTTAAATTTTATATTAGTTAATGTTTTCCTTGTTTTATTTTACGTTTTGTATAATTCAAGGTTAAATTTTAAATTTTATGGAAATTTTCCTTCCATGAATAGTGTTTACACATTGTTTAGGAGAAATTGTGCAGTTATCAATACAGAATTGTATTTTTAGTTAGTTTTTTAAAATTCATGGTTGGAATATTAACATAGTGTATGGTTTGGTCTAAATTGTGTGATTCCTAGGGGAATTCATGCGAGTTGCATGTTGCTTATGGGTAATCATGAATAACTTGCATATAGTTAGTGGAAACCATGAGACCAGTATATGATTGGAAATTCATTTTTAATAGTGGGGTTTTTATTTATTGTTAGATGGTTTGTAAATAATGATACCATAACATGTGTGGCTGTTTTAATTAGGAAATTCCATCAACATGTTTGGGGTACAGTTTTGTAAATCGCATGGCCTACCCATATTTCATTAAAATTTTGAAATTATATTGTCCCCTTTTGGATTTATGTATTTGGACCTCCATTTCATTCTTCATACATTACAGAAACAAGGGTGTGCATGGTGAGTTCATACCCTCTCCTTCATTTTATTTTAGGGATCCAAATTCTTGATTTCAAGTGGGATATAATATATTTATTCCTCCTTTCATCACCTCTCCTCTCCCGTTACAATCTGTATCTATTATCTTTTCATCCATGAAACCTAAACATTGTTCAGGTTAGGATTAAGCTTTATTATGGTTCAATGTTATGGATTTTAGTTCCTTAAGTATGAGGATGATGTCTATTTTCTTGGATTTTCATAGGATATTGAATGTAACTGGTTTTAATTATGATTCCACTTGAAAAAGGTTGGTTTTACTTTTTTTACTTTTAATTAAAGTTTTATATTTCTTATATGTTTTTAAATTATTTATTATAAATTTAGAAACTTATTTTATACATATAATAGGCTTGAAATGGGTTTCAAATGGATTTTTTTCTTTATATAAATTTGTTTCATGCTATGTTCTTTTGAAAATGATAGAGTGGATATTTTAAAACGATTCAAGTATTTTGAAATGTTTCTTATGGAAATATAATTGTATATAATAACATTTTTGGTATTTAAATGGATTTAAAATGGTCTAAACACTTGGAATGGAATCATATCACATTCTAATTGTTTTTAAAAACTATAGATAGTTTTTTTGGAATAATATAAATGTATTGAATGATTGTTTGATATTGGTTTTATATTTAAAATGAGTTCTTGATGTTTTATGTTCATGGTTTCTAGAACTAGGGGAGTTGAACTTAATTCTTTAATTTTTTTAAAAAATTTGGGCTCATAGCTGCTTGAAATGATTTCAAAAGGAAATTTATGTTGTATGAAAGGGTATGTTACATCATTTAATTTTTAAAATAAATGGGGTAATTTTTTTAAAAAGTTATTTTTGTAAATGGAGTTATTTCCAAATGGGTTTTCATGTGTGGTTTCACAAATAAATTTTCAATGGAAATTTAAAATAGATTTTCAATAGTGTGAAAATGGATTGTATTGTAAAGAATTTTTTTGAATGCCTAATTTTTAATTTATATGATGTCATTTCATAAATGTTTTATCTGATCAATTGATCCCCATGTATTTATTATTCCCATTGGTGCTTGTAAACCCATAGTGAATTCTTTAAAAATGTCATCTGAATTGAAATGTTTATGCGTCTTTGTGAAATGGGATGTTTTGTTCAAGGGTGTGTGAGGGTATAGATGGTGAGTTGTGGGATGTTTAAAATATATTTATTTTCTATGTGATTCTTATTTCTCACCACATTTATTTACTAATCATGTTATTCCTAAGTGACTAGTAGTGATCTAGATAATTTAAATCACTAGTATAAAGTGTGATGCCTATGGTGAGGACCCTGTTAGACCTGGTGAGATAATGAGATGTTTTACTTAGTCCTATAGCATTGTGGGAGGTACCATGTATTTCTTTTGAGCTCCCTGATCATGATAGAGGATAATTAGTTATATAAGACTACCTTAATATGATAGGTTCGGTTTTGTGTACCTAGGTTCCTCATCCCTAGTTTTGGATCCATATATATGAGCCTTATGAAATTTCGAATGATGGTTAGGTGCTTCTCAAGATGATTTAGAGGATTAATTTTCGTGGCTTAATTACATACCCCTAGTTCATTTTATAAAATAAAACCTTTGTTTAGTGGTTTTATTTAACCACTTTTCTTAATTTCTATGGTTCATATGAGAGATTTTGGATCACCTTGAGTTTTTTTAATTTACATTCAAATAAGTTACTTCAAAATGGTTTGAAAGTGTTTTTCAAAAGGAAAATGGTTTTATGTATATCATAAACGTGTTTTAAGAAATTTATTTTAGTAATGTTATTTATAACTATTGAGTTTTCATTTTGAACTTAGAAAGGGTTTGCATTTTTATTTGGCTTGTTTTTATAGTTTTAAAGAATGAATTTCCTTGGTGAGAAATTATTTATTAGAATGATTAACTATACTAATTTTTTTATAAAATGGTTGGTTTTTCATAAATATGTTTGTGGAATGTTATTTCAATTATTTTATAAAGCATGTGAAAATACTATTTTATAGATTATTTCCAATTTGAATTTTATGAACCACATAAAAATAAATTTTATATAAATTTATTGGGTGGTGTGATACTAGGTAATATAACTACGGTCTATATTGATATTCTAAAGGTTTTCAATGCCCAGATCTTCTCTAGTTCATTTGACTTAGTTTTTCCCATGTATGAATGAGTGGGATATGGTTATTGACTGTGGGACACTTGTGGTACTGTTGGAGTTGTTTGGATTTTTTTCGTCCTTATATTTCATTTTGGGAGGTATAATCAGCTCTTTGTATTAGAAATTTTATTTGTTCATACATTATCTTTGTTTTTATTTCATTTTATTATCCTTGTATTAATGTTTATTTATTATTCCACTTTTGGTTGTATTAATTTTTCCACTATCTATTAATTTTAATTTTTTATAAAGGTATAAATAATTCCCAAAATATATTATATAAAGATCATAAAATGGTTTCTATTCAATAGGGATTAAGAACTCCCTTTGATCTAGTGAATGACTCGGTCAGGAGCAAGTTTTGATGGATCCTCTTGTAATTTTTGTTACAAAATTGTATCAGAGCCTTGGTTTCTATGTAGGGACCTATGTAGTTTAGAAAAATCTTTTTTTTTGAGCTTTCATGGTATGATAGATTTGGGACAATCATTAGGACACAAGAGTTTATTCAAGAGTGGGTTTTTTGATGTCCACCCTTTATTACGACACCCGAGTTACCTAGAGAAGTAGGGTTAGAATTATGAATTTATAATTTCATTAGATTTATCATTTACTACGGTTGATCCTTTTTTACATAGTGTGACTTACCTTGGGGGTAGTTTGGGATTTTGGGATGGGAATAGAAATTGGATCAGTGGAATAAGGTTTTTTTGTATATCTATATAAGTCACATAGTGAACAAATGACTGATCATGAAAATGTTAAAAATATTATTGCTTTAATGGTCTATGGACCATAAAACAATTTAGACATGTTTATCATGGTTCTACATACCATTTGGATTATTTTTTGGACCTCTCTTGAAGAATTTTTAGGAGTGGGAAATGAATCAAGATGTTTTATAGATATGTTGATCATTTGAATTGAAGTTTCTTTATATTTTTTGCGTGATACATTTTTTTGTGATTTTTGTGTAAATTCATTTTCATGAAAGAACAATATTTTATGGGAAATGGTTTTTGGATAGAAACATAACGTTGATTATTTTTTATAAAATGGGTTGGTATTTAGAAAAAAATTTCTTATAAATTAAGCCTTTGAGATTTTTCATAAAATTGAATTGGATTTATGTGAAATACTTGATATATGTGTTTTTATTTAAATTGGACCATTTAATTATAAAGATTTACAAGTGTATTTGTTTCATAAATTTATTGCTGGTTTATTTGAAAAGTATTTTTACCTATTGGTTTTGTTTTAAAAAGGTATTGTTTTCATTTAATGGAACTGAGGTGGAAAATGTTTTGAAATGTTTTAAATGAGGGAAGTCTTTTTCATTGTTGTAAATATTAATATATAGGAAGATATGGTGGGTTATTTGTTTTTAAAAGAAATTTGTGGTTTATAAATCATGGGTAAAATGTTTTGGAAATCACTTGGGGTTTGAAGAATTTTAATGAATTGAAATATTTTGGAATGGATTGGAGTTTTTAAATAAATACATGTTTTTAGAAAATAGGTTTTTATTCCTTTGAGAAAGTGGTGAATTTTAAAGGAATAAGGTTTTTGTAATTTTTTCCTTTAATAACTATTATTTTCAAGTTTCTACATTATATGATGATGGGGAAACTATGTTTGATTTAAAAAACATGAATTGGTGGAGTTTTTGTTTTATTTTATATGAAGGGTTCCTCTCAGAAAGGTCTCAAGCAAAATAGGAATTCTGGTTTTTTGGATCTAGTTATTTTATCATTATTGGTTTTTTAAAATAAAAAAAATGGAGTATAAAGAATGATTATCTCCTTTATAGGTTTTATTTATTTGTAATGCATCAAATTTCATTGGGATAGTAGTATGAATGAGGTTTGGTTAACTAGTTGGGTGAAATGAAGAGGAGTGATTTCATAGTTTTTGGGGGATGATCTTCACGAGGATTTGATCTTTTTGAGTTTAGAGCCATGTATTCTGAAGGTACCTTAGGCATGATGTGATCATTGGGTGGCCTTTTGGTTTATATTTCTTGAGAGTTTTTCATTTTGATTTCTTATATCCTCATTATTCATTGTTCCACGTGCAGTTGTTTTTGGTGATTCTTTCTCTACATAAAAGGGCAATTCATGGGTTTTGGAATAATTTTTGGATGTGGGGTTTCCTTGAGTGTTATATTTAGGTGGAGAGTATTGGTATGGATCTAGTTGAGATCATTAACTGGATGGAGTCTATTCATTTTTTTTAAGTTTACTATAGAAGGGCATCCTATGTTTGATGTCATAGTTTACCCCTTTTACATTAGTATATAATACAAGTCTAGAGACCATATTGTTTCATTGTTTAGGAAACATGTTTAGTTAATTCATTCTTGGAATGTTTTGAGATGTAATGGTTTTCATAAACTTTTCTCGTGACCTTTGGTTATTTTGGATGTAATGATTTTAGATCCTTTTTGAGACCCAATCTAATGATATTGAATGTTATTTGGATTTGGGTTTATTTAGATATTTCATGGATAGTGATTAATTTATGTATTTTACATGGATTATGGATGTCTATGGTTAGTGTATTTTTTTGGATTATGGAATCAAGTATTTTAGAGGATGACCCCATTGAAGACGTGTTCATTATTACTTCACTATTTAGATATCTTATAAATGGTGGAGAACCCCCATTCAGTCTCCATTTTTTAAAGTTTATTATTGGGTGTTTTTGGATTATCATTTTTTTAAGATTTCATGATTCTTCACGAAGAATATTAATATTATTAGAGGATATATCTTTGTGTTTGGTGGACTATATTAGTTTTACAACCTTTATCTCTAGTGGATCATCTTTGGGAATTACTTTTAGAACATATTCATATACATTTACCATTATTTTCTACCATGAACTGGTAATTTCTTATGGAATAAAGTTTCTTGGTGGGATGAATTGTTACACCCACATATCACTAAAAACATATATTTTATATTATTTTACGCTTAGTTTATTTTATTTTTTGAATAATTATTGTTTAAATTTTTATGATTATGTGATTTTTTCTAATATGCACAATTTACATGAATGGTTTAGGGGGGAAATGTGGTTACCCTTATATATTTGTGTTTTAAATTAATTTTTTATAGGACATAGTTAGCCTGTACAAGTAGTGAATGGTATATTCCATGCTATGAAAGGCCTAGGAGAAACAGTACAAGTATCTTGGTGTATATGGGTACTAGCACTTGGATTATGCATGGTTAGTGGAAACAATGCAATAGGAATGTGATATGATATTTAGTTTTTATATAGGTGTTTTCATGGTTGGAACATGGTTTTTAATTAGTGTGTCTAAAATATGAGAGGTAATTTTTCTTACGTGGTTCTATAAACATGTTTGATGCACAGTTTGTTAAATCTTACAACCAAACTATGGGGCCTCACTAGATTGCATTAAAATGGTAAAATTTCTTTTCCCCCATGATATTGTTGTCTTTGTACTTCACTTTACACCTCACTGATTCATCGAACCATTATGAATTCATGGTTAATTCATCCCCTCTACATCCTTAAATTTTGGGTCTCCTCCTAGTTTTCATGAAGAATCGAAGGCAATTGTTTTTCTTTTTCTCTTCTATCCTCTACCCTCGAACACTATCTCAAATTTTATTTCATCCATTAACCCTAACCATTTTTAGTTAGGATTATGGTTTGATATTGTTTTAATAATGTGTATTTGGGATATTTATAGTTAATAAGGATGTTTCTTTACTCATTTGTGCATTCCCCATTGAAGGTAATTAGTTTCAGTTGTTATTCTGCTTCGAAAAATAAGGTGTTACTTTTTAAATTGTTTTTAATTTCATTTTTATATCAATTTTTTTAAAAAAATTATTTCTTATGAATTTAAATTATATTATATGCCTATAGTAGTCTTGAAATGGGTGTCAAATGTAGTCATCTTTTGACATGGATGTGTTTCAAGCTATGTTCTTGTGAAAGTTCATAAGTGGTTATTTGAAAAAATTTAAATTCTTTTAAATGTTTATAATGGAATTATAATTGTAAATATACCCTTATTTATTTTTAAATGTCTCTTAAATGGTTTAAACAATTGGAATGGGCATAGGTCACAAGCTAAGTGTTCAAGAAAATGAATAAGTGGATTTTCTAAAGGGATTTAAATATTTTTAAAATCACATTTGTTGATTATTATATTTTTTAGACGTATATTTGTATTTAATGAGAATATTTTGTAAAATAAATGGATTTGAACTTCCTTATTTAAATAGTTTTTATAAGGTTGTTTCTCATAGTGTCCCAAATGATTTCTAAAGAGAATTAATTTTTATGAAAGGGTGATTGACAAAATTTTATTTCTAAAAAAGTATTCTATTATTTTAAAAGTTATTTTTGGAAATAGATAGGTTTTTAATTGTATTTTTTGTGTGGTTTTAAAATAGTTTTTAAAACGAAATTTGAAATGGTTTTCAAATAGTGTGAAAATGGCCCAGCTTCTTAAGATATTTTGGGAATGTCCACTCATCACTTTATGTGAATCTATATTATAAATGTGTGAGACCCTAAATTGAGTTCCACGTATTTATTCAGCTTGTTTTTGATTGTAACGCCATGGGAATTCTTAGAAATTGATTTACAATTGAAATGATTATGCATGTATGTGTTGTGGTTTTTTATGTAAGGGTGTAAGAGGTGAGGCATGGGATGTTTTAAAGTCTTTATTTTTTTTATAATTAATATTTATTTCAAACATATATTGATGAATAAACATGAGAATCCTAGGATACAATTAGGGATCCAGATAATTGAAAGACCTAGTAGAGAGTGTTATTCCTAGAGGAAGGACCCAATTGAACCACATGATCTAAAGAAATTTTTTCCATAGTCCTAGAATATAGTGGATGGTACCAAATATATATTTTGAGCTCTCTGATCAGGATAGGGACCCTTTAGTCTAGTAGGACCACTGAGACATGATAGTTTCAGTTATACTAGACTAGGTTTCTCATCTCTAATTATGAATCTAGATATGAGAGTAATAGGATGTTTCCTATGATGCTTGGGTATTCCAAAAGATTGTTTAGGGTATTTTTTTCATTAGTCGATTGCGTAAACATAGTTAATTTGATCATATGAAACATTTGTTTGGTTATTTTAATGAACTAGGTGTCATTATTTCCTTGGTTATTATATGTTATTGCGGATCACCTTGAGTGTATTTTGTTTTATCTTAAAATGTGTTACATTAAAATAGTTTAAGAAGTATGGATTAAAAAGGAAAATGTTTTTGAGTGTTTCTTAAATGGGTTTTATGAAATGAATTTCAATGATATAATTTATGAAAATTTATTTTTCATGAAAAGATTAGAAAGATGTATAAATAGTGATTTGTATTTTTAATGGTTTTAACGATCCTGTTCCACTAGTATTAAATTATTTATCAAAATTTTTAACCATCACTACTCTTTTTGTAAAAATAGCGGTTCTTTGAAAATGTGTAATTGGAATGTTTTTTCACATGTTTTATAAAGAAAGTGAAAACATCTTTATACCTTATGTGGAACTAGAATATTATGAACTAAGTTTTTAAGGTATTTCTATTGTTTTAGTAGGTTACAACCTACTAGGATATTTAACATACACCTATATAGATTATATTTTGATATCTTTTTCCCAGATATGCTTTAATTTATTATCTTGAGAAGGTATATTGATGGACATGTGGGATGTGATGAGTGAGGGGGAGTATCATGTGGTGAAATTAGAGATGTTTAGTTTCCATCTTTATTTTATATCATTTTAGGATATTTTATTTTCCCTTTATTCATGAAAATTTACTTTTATTTTTTATTTCTTTTTTCAGTTTCTTATCCTTTTATGGAAGATTATATATTCTTCCATGAGTGGTTGTTTTATATGTTTTCAATACTAGTTTTTTTTATATTATTATCAATGAAAAAATAATTACTAATTTTCATTAAATTATCTGTAGTCACTAGTTTCTAGCCTGTGGGGATAGGGAACAACCATTAGGCTAGTGGAAGACCCGTTTGGTTGTGGATAAATATATAAATCTTGGGTTGGTTTGTTACTATATGGATTAAAGAGAGCATATACCTTGATGAGGAATTTTTTTTGTTTCTTTTCATTTAGATTAAGGTATGATTTCTAATGTATTTTTATTGAATTTTCAATTGAATTTATTTTAGTTTGAAAATAATAATCTTTCACATGTTACTTATTTTTCCATGAATGGTTTTGAGGGTGCATTGTAGGCCTTCTTGTTCATGGTTTTGAAGCACAAAAGTACCTTGGTATGATTTTAGGAATTTATGACTATTTTGTTAATTTTTAATAATTAATTATAAATATTTTTAATTAATTGCTTATATCTTGTGGCATAATATAGGTGGTCGTGGTGATGATAGAGTATAGATTCATGCATGTCTACTTCGATGATATTGTCTTGAGGTTTTCCATTTATCTGGTTTTGTGTTGTTTTATAATTTTATAATCATTAATTAATTACAACATGGTTATTGGTCTATTGAGATCCGTTTTAAAGAATTCTTGGGTTGTTTTTGTGAGTCATTACCTTTTGGTTCCTCTAGAGGGGTTTTGTTTTGGAAACCATATGTATTGGATTTTATTTTGAGGAAACACTTTGTGCATCCTTTATCAACACTTAGAGATATAAAATGGGGGAAGATATTAGATATTTACCTCACATTGGGTTTGTTATTGTTCCCATGAGTGTTACATTTATGGTTTTATATTCATGGGATACTGTGTTAGAACCTCATAATGGTCAGAGGATGATCGTGAGGTTCTTTATATTAGTTAAGGTTGGATGGAAATTCTTCCTCAAGGTTTTTGATTTATAACTCTTCCGGAGAGTGGAATGTAACGAGGTTTTACATAAGACTTATCTCTAGTGAGATGTTTTTTTGTGACCCAGGTGAGGGTAATAAATCTTTTGTATGAATTGGCATGAGGAATTGAAAGGGGATTCAATGAGGTCCTTAAAAAAAGTCATAGAAGGAAGGATCAAGTAGTGACTTGTCTTAATAATACCAAGGGGTCCAATGTGATGTTTTTGGGATGGTCTATGTACATCAAGACTAGTTTTTTAGATTTTTAGTAGGTGACTCTCTATACCTCATTCCACGAGGTTCAAGTTTCTTAGGTTTCATATCACTTTGTTAATGTTTAGTTTAAGTGGATCCATTTTTCATGGTTAACCCAATTGTTTGTTAGGTAAAATACGGTTTGGTCTGGAGGGGGTTCATATGGGACTGAGTGACCCTCTAGATTGACCTTACAAGGATATTAATACTCATAGATGTCATTGTGGGTGGGTTTTTGATCAATTATTATCTGTGTACCATTGATAGATGAATTAGAATTACTTTATGGTGATGTTTCTCTTGAGTTTTCCTTTTTGGGAGAGGTGATGACTGTCGTTGTGTTAGATTTAAAAGTCTCCAGATGAGGTCTGTTATGTCATACATGGATCATGTTTTTATATAGATGTGATACGGGGGACAATGGGAAGCCTAAGTTTTGTTGAACCTAATAGGACAAGTACTAGATTTTTTATTAGAGACTTTGGTTGTTACTATGTAACCCAAAGATCGTAGGTTTGAGCCTATGGTGGATATGTAGTATTGATGGATTCAAAATTTTGATTAAAACTAATTTTATTACTTATTCCATGTATTTTGAGGACGTTCTTCACTGAGTTTTTGATTTTTGAGGAGACGTTTGAGATATTATTGAATTGGGCATTGGCCTTGAGACTGATTTGATGTTCTCCTCTCTTACTAGTGTTAGGAAGGCATAGAGAGATGATGTATGATCTAGATGAGTACACCACAATAGTTATGGGTTTTATTTGACTAGTGTTTTATTTCCATGTTCTACGACATTTTTAGATAGGTACATGTGTTACTGTTGTGCCCCTTGATTATGAAAGAGCTCAATTAGTTCTGTAGGACTACTAAGAGTTGGATAGGATCACTCAGTGTGGTTAGAGCTCCGATAACTAGTTAAGATCATTATTATAGATTCTCAGAGAGTAGTAGTATATTTCCCTTGACATGTTTTCCTATGGTGATACCCAAGGGCCTAAAATTCAATAAATTTTTGTGTATTATACTTCAATAATATTCATTATGATCTGGAGTACACACTATATTTGTGTGTTTTGTCTTAGTGTGACACATATTTAGAGTTTTACAGTACTATCAAAAGATAGTTTGGATGATCACAAGTGGAACATTACCATACATGAATCAATTTCTTTTGTATCTCTTAAAATCATTTGGTTTAATTTATTGTTTATTTTATTCTACTAGTTTTCTTTATTCAACTATTCGAGTTATACAAGGTGTTTCATAAACATGTTATGAAAAATTATTATGTGTTCACCATTTGGGGGACCTAAAATGATTTATTTATCACCCCTTTTATATGAAACTTGGTGTTCATGGATACCCTTATTTTTGACTTTTAGGTTGAGAAGATTAAGCATAGTAGATGGGGTTGAGGCATGGTGCTGCATGACTAAGAAGGATCCCCAATGTGGAGATTGAGGATCTATTTGGACTAGTTTGAACATTGTCGGATACTGGGTTTGAGGTATGACTAGAGGATCGAAGTAGAGCCTTGTGTATTTTAGTTTCCTTTATTTATTCTGTTTATTTTTTTAGTCAAGTGGGTGATCAATTTATTTATACAGCATAACCATCCGTCTATATGATGTATTTCAGGTATTATAGAATGATCCTATATATTTTTTTCACACTCTTATCATTGTGTAATGGTGGACATATTTTCTTTAGTTATTATACTCTAATTTTAGTGTATGGTATCAAAATTGTATCTTTTTAGACCCACAACATTAATCAATATCTATTGATATATGGGGACATGTTAGTTGAGTTGGTTCGGTTTGTTACAAAATTATATCTTGAATTTCCTGATTTTTTATTTAACGAGTTAACAAATAGGTTGATTAGGAATATGTTAGAAATTTTTAGGGGTATAATACTTGTTTGTGGGAAAAAACATTTCTAATAGGAATTATAATTTTCCAGGGAATGAGATTTCAATTATTGGTTTTCATTTGAACGATTATATGATTTCACCATGGGTGACATAATAAAGTTTTTTTATTGATTGATATATGGGATTTTGGATCATTCCAGATGGAAGGAGGACTATGTAAATTCATAGTTCTAGGAACGTTGAATTAAAATAAAATATGCTTATCTATGTGTGATTTCACTAAAGATAGAGGTTTGGTTAATTAAATTTCCAACAACAAACTATGTAGTGCTATAAAATATAGATTCATTATGGTATTATACTCAACCAAGTTATGTGAATATTTCCTTTGATGAAAAGTTATATGGATATTACTATGATTAACTTTCTATTATTGAAAATATAGTCCCTTCATTGAGGGATGTCTGGAGACCCAAGTGGGTTAGCAACATCATTGGATGCCCCAATTGTGGAATCATGAGGGAAATTATGTGTGAGATGTTTTTAGTTAAAAATTTAGTTTCCCTATGGAAATGTATATATATTCCTTGGTCTTGAGAGTTGGAGTGTTTTGATGACTTTTTTTTTCAAGTTGTGGTTGAGAGGGGATATATTATTTGATTTGTATCCCTATCTATTTTAGGTGTCACTTATAGTGGCATGTTATTATAATGATAAGGAGATCATGGTTTTGGATCAATTCTTGGGTGGTGGGTGGTTTTGTAGTTAGCTTTGTCTTATGTGAGGTTTCATTTTTTTGGGAGAAGTGAAAAGGTTTATATGGATTGTGCGAAATAACCAACGAGAGGATCATGGTTAGTGATTTAGGAATTACAACCTAGGTTTAGTAGGATGTGACTCATGTGGGTGTGATGATGGATTTTTTATCATGTTATGTGGGAGTGTGTGATCATCATGTTTAGTATAATCTAAGTAGGTTAGTGAATGAGGTCATGTGCATGTTCCAATTCCATGGTGTCATTTATTTCAAGACCAAGTGTGGGACTTCTAGGATCATTCAACCATGATAAATTACAAGTGGTTATGCCGAAATATACTATTCGAGGTTAACACTCTTTAGTTGAGTAAGGGAAAAACTGTGGTGGCGAGAATACTATCGGTCATTGTAGTATACGATCATGGTTAAAATTTATTTTTATAGCATTATCAGAATCATTCCTTGTAATTCATGAATGAGTGGTGGGTTTTGTTTATGGGATGGCACTCAGGTCTAAGAAGTCCAACCATGTCTAGTAATAATTTTTAATAATGTTGGGAACATGGGCCAAAAAATGTTATTTTGTGGTTATGGGGTTCCAATGTTGGTACCATAAGTTTGGATGTATCCTCCTAGGAAATAATTGGTTATAATGGATTTGAAATTCTAGTGTGTTGGTGGATCTAAATTAATATAGTTTTTTGGATAATAAAATATTTGGACTTCATATGAGAAGGTGGATGGATTCCATATGTTATCATCATCCATGGGGTGGACTTATCATGACCCATGTGTTGAGAACAATCGATAGTGAATCAAATTATATTGCTAATCATTTTGGGAGATATTGGATTTAAGAGGCATGGTTTGTAGTTTTTTTATATATTAGGACATGATATAGTAGACACCACATCAGAAACCTTATTTGAGATGTGGTCTAGGTGGTTATAGGATTGAACTATGACCTTTAGTAGAAGGCATGTGTTTCTAGTATTGGTGGTTAGAGTGGTGTAGTGAGAGTGTGTTTAGAATTAAAATGCAGTGTGTGAATTTTCATCAATAAATTGGAAGATGTGGTAGATTGGGCCTTTCATTTTTCAAAAAAATGAGTCTCTTTGGGGGAGAGAATCATTAGGGTGGTGATTTTATACTCATCTTCACCATTAAAACTCATAAAAATCTGAGGGAATTTTAATTTTTATTATGTTGTGGGATTATCTGGTGAATTAGAATTTGGATTCAAATTCCAAGAGTTAATGTCTCTTGTTGGGCATGGTTTTCGGATGTTTTAACTCCTAGTAGGTGACTCTTTTTCTAAATCATGTTTCGAGAGATTTTGGTGTATGATTAATTTTTTGAAGGGTTTTCTCCATGGTTTATCAACCCATTCTAAATATATCTTTATTTTACATTTTTTTAAAAGTTAAACCACAAATTTAACAAAAAACCCACATAGTTTAGAGAACCTTATGGTTTAGTGACTTTAGATACCAGTTTCACAGGTAACATATTTAAAAAAAACATTTGAAAAGTTCTATAAAATCAAGCTCCTATCTATCACTTTATATGAAGTTTCCCAGTTAGGATTCAAGTATCACTGAGAGGGGGAGGGGTTGATTCAGTGATGTCTTTTCTTTTAGGTTTCCTTAAATATGAAATGAAATTCACCTCATGTAAATGATTAATTTACTTATTGATCACAATTTAACCACACATCCATAGGAACCCAAGAATTTATATGGTTCACTAATCAACAAGAGTAGCTACGTCCTTGGTATGGTTTAGAAACAATCCAATACCACACAATCCACTAGAAAACAATCCTTTTATGTGGAATATAGTGATTAAGATGTGACTTTACTATCACTTTTCATGATGAAAAAAATCTAATAGTCAGTGTGCTTCTTCTATAAAAAATGATGCAATAAAATGTTATTGTGCTTCTTGATCCACTTCCACAATTTTTTTAAAAATTCTTATATTTTCTACCAAGAAGATAGTAGGAAAATATTAGAATATGTAATGATACTTAGTCAAACACCAAAATATTATTTCCAATTTCTCTTAGACCTAAGTTGATGCTCTTTGAATTCTCTATTAACCTATGCTAGGCATTCAAAACTAATTTTTGTGAAGATCCTTCATGAAGCTAGCAATTTTTACAAAGAAAACTACCTTCATGGTACCAAATTCATTCACAAAGATCATTGAGTCAATGGGAAATATCCCAACATCATGAAGCACCCATTAATTAAAATCATTGGCATCAGTCAGTAATTTATATGTTTTTTACAATTCTTAAGCTCGCATAGAAATCCAACTTAACAAAGCTCTTCGACCTTCGTGCAATTAGAGTAATTTCATATTTTCTCTGACTATTTCTATAAAAATTATGTGGGGGTCGCCTAATATTTATTGGCTACCAAGTTCGTATTACTCCACCACCTCTAGCGCATTTTCTTGATCACAAAAAAATATCCTTGTTGTTCTCCTCAATTTGTGATGCTCCTTTGATATTTTTAATTACCATAGAGATCACCATCAGACTATCATTCACTCGTGATTGTCCATTTCACATAACTGTAGAAATTACCATCATCATTCACGATGCTGCACATCATAGTGAATCTCAACCTAGCCTTTTCAAAATGCTTGGATTTTCCATTTTTATGAGGTTTCATTCCTATAAATCAACCTTTCGTGATACTACACTTCTCATAGTCCCATAATCTCTAAGATTTCCGTAAAACCATAGTGCCTTCACAAACCACCCTTTGTGAAACCCATTATTTGAAAAATTCATGCCTTTTCCATATTTTCATAAGGCCTTAAAGGAAATCCATCTTTTATGATGCTATAACTCCTTTGATTTTTGGACCCCACATATTTTGAAAACACTAGAAAATGACTCCAACTTAAAAATATGCTTCAGAAACACCAGACATACTAATTCATGGTCATCTAGATTTGTTACATAGTTAATGATTTAACTATATTCTTCAATAATTAACTTCCTCTTTCATCACGAACCTTATCTGTCATGATATTTAACCTTTGATCACCTTTAGCATCAACAGATTTATCAAGGAAAGTATTATAACTTCTCTATCTTTTAGCAACATCATTCCTTCCAATCAAATAGACATTCTTAAGAATTGTGAATCTGATTCTTTGAATATGATGGTTAATAAAATAATCCAGTTTTAAAAAGTGAGGTGATTTACTTTATTCTCAAACTAATTTAACAAAAAAAGAAAATACATGAATATGATACTCTTCCTCATCATCTTGGTCCTAATAATCTCTCCCTTTAGATTTTGTTTGCAACTAAAATTCATAAAACACTAAACATTGTAACCTAAAGATATGGATTAATCATAAAAAATTCTAAACCTACATGAGATAACTATTTTTAGGAAATAATAATTATTGGCAACAATAACCATACATTCCAAAAGCAGTGACTCATTTGTTCCTCAAATTCCTTCCTCAACCTTTTTCAATGTCTTCAACTTTCATGGAAAATATAAATTTTGTTTTCTACAACCATTTCAACAAATAGTTAGAGTAGTTTACACACATAATTGTTGGTTTCACTGCTTACCCACAACCCCCCTTTATGCATGCTTCTATAAGGATTGTTTTATAAAATAATTACCCCCCTTGAAAACACTATCCAAGGGTAATATGAGTGAGGGGATAGAAACACATACCTAAAACATGATGAAAAGGAGGTTGGATGCCCATGTTAAATCTCAATTTAAAAAATGGTTCTTTCAGTAATGGTTTCAAAAATATGTTAGCAACTTGTTCTAATATATGAACATACTTCAGCTTCAATTCATTATTATCCACATTCTCTTGGATGAAGTGGTACTTTATGTAAGTATTTTTTGAATGAAAATGTTGTAACTGATTCCTTATGAGATTTATTCAAACTTGATTGTCACATCCCAAGAGAAAGCGTAAATTTAATTTCGAAAGTAATTATTCCAACTGATTTTTTATCCACATAATTTGGCTAGCTTCTCGAGTGGAAGAAACATACTCAGCTTTAGAAATGATAAGTGTTACTGAATTATGTTTCTTTGTATTCTAACTAACACAACTTTTCCCCAAAAAAAACATCATAGATGGGGATCTTCTATCATCAATATATATTTTCTAATTAGAATCTAAATACCAAAAAATTCAATACATTCTAAGCATTCATACCTATTTACAATTTTTTTTATGCCTATGATATAACTAAGAATTATTTTTCTAGAAATTTGATGTGATTCTTTTGGTGCACTACGAAATATTTTACACAAGGTAAAAACATAAACAATGCCATCTCTTGAGGTCGGGGGTTCGAACCCTGTCAGGGGGTATGCTATAAAAAGCATGTTCACCACACGCGGTGCACGATTGCACGCCGGTTACCCAAGCGTTTACGCGGCGCCGGCCCCCGTTGGGGAACTGGGCTTCACCCCTTGGGTGGGCCTGGGGAAGGTAGGGGATTTTCGGGCCACTGCATGCCTGACCACGTAACCACTCGTGGGCTGGGCCATCACCCGCATTGTTTCCCGGCCCCTGCCTTTTAAAAAAAAAGGAAGAAAAATAAACAATGCCATCTCTTGAGGTCATCAAATATAACAAACATCCAATCATCTTTCTAAAATCTTTCTGATCAACATCATTACCTTCACCATATTTATAGAACTTGGTTCGCCCTAAAATCAATGTGGAAACTGGTTTCTAATTTTCCATTCCAAACTTTTTAAGAAGTTACTCAGTATTATTTTCTTGAGGAAGATAATTGTTTTCTTCTATTTTTAAATTTGTAACCAAATATAATATTTCATTTCACCTAGCATGAATATCTCAAAAAACTTTTTCATCTCTTCATAAAATCTTTCACAACATCTTTCATCATTTCCCACCAAGATAGTGTCATCAATAAAAAAAATTACGATGAGAGAAAACTACTAACATTCTTTGATGTAATGATTTCTATCAAATATTACTTTAATAAATCTCATATTTCATAAGAATGTACCAAATTTGGAGAACCATTCCCTTAGAGATTATTTTATCCTGTAAAAGACTTTCTTTAACCGGAACACATGAATTTCATATTTCCCAACAACAAATCCACACAGTTGTTCAATGTAAAATGCATCATCAAGACCCCCATTCAAAAATACAGACTTCAAGTCCATTTGAAATTTTTTGTAACCACATTATAAAATAATAAAAATAAATATTATGATTGTTTCTTACCATTCCAATTGAGAAAAATTCTCATAAAATGCAACTCCTTCAATTTGTGAGTTACCTTTGAGCACTAATATTTCCTTATTAGTTTTGACTTCACCTTCTTCATTCATCTTACTTCGGAAGACCCATTTTGTACCACTAAAATTTTTGTTATCTGGCTTGGGTAAGAGTTACCTAGTATGATTATTTTATATCTAATCAAGTTATTCATTCATATATTGAACCCATTCAAGTTGCTAAAAATCCTCATTCACATCATACTTCTTGGCTTTTGAATACGAAGAAGTGCATGTGACAACTTTTGTAATTCTTCTTGTTTGAACATTATGATGATCACCAATAATGTTTTGAGACTCCAATTTATTCCGTATCCTTGGATGTGTTATTCGAGATTCCTCATCATCAGTTGAAATATCCGAGTCTAATTATTCTTCATTATTAGGATTACCATTATCAGAATCATTTTTAGAATTGTTAACAGAACATTCCTTATCTAGTTCAACTTCTATATCATTAAAAGCATGCCTTTCATTCTCAGCATTTTCAACAACATTAAATTCATAAGAATCAAAAGTTGCTTCAATTTCTTTGTTGAAACATATATATCCTATTCCTTATAGAGCATAGCCAAGAAAAATTCCATCTTCAGCTCTGTGCTAAAACTTTCCAAGGATTCTATATTTCTTATCTATAACACATAGAATCCCAAAAACTCTTAAGTGTTTTAGACATGGAGTTTTTATAAAAAACTTTTCATATGGATTCATATATGAACATGGCCTATAGAAGCATCAATTTTGAATATAGACAACAACACTCATGGATTTCAAAAAAATATTAATGGGAGGGACAATGTTCATGTAACAGAGTTTTCCCCATTTCCACCAGACTTCTATTATTTCTTTTAGAAACCCCATTTTTGGAGTTGTGTATGGTGAAATAATCTCATGAAGAATTTCATGCTTCCCAAGATAATATAAAAAACCATTATTCTTGTACTCACCACTATTATTAGTTCTCAACTTCTCCACTGAATACTCACATTCCTTCTTTTCTTTCCTCTTAAAACTTTTAAACATTTTTTGAGCATCTGACTTATGTCTCATGTACATAGCACAAGTAATGCTAGTAAAGTCATAAATGAAAGTAATGATGTACTTATCTGTATTTTCTTATTGGTTGGTCATTGGCCCACATATATAAAAATTAATAAGTTACAAAGTTTGAACAAATTTCAACATTATTAGGCACAAAATTTGTAATATTTCGTTTTTGAAAAAATGTGAAAAATCAGTCTCTTCTTCTTGACATATTAAGAATATCTCAGAAACGATATCAATTTGATAATTTTCTCATATTTCTCTGACAAATATGTCCTAGCCTTTTATGCCATAATTTATCTTCTTCCACCATACCCATCTAACATGATATTACTATTTCACTAACTTGGAATAAGTTTCCCTTTGTATATAAACCGCTTGCAACTATCATTCAATCATCCTCACTTTTTACAAAAAAACCCTTTTTTTGAAGATAACTTTGTTTCCCTCATCATAATGTTCTGAAACAATTAGCAGGTTTTGTTTCATCACATCAACATATAACATTTTCTTGCATTTTATATATTTTTTCCATATGATGGTTGATCAAACAACTTTTATTATCATAGATTCTTCATTTTCAAATGCAACATCTCTTTTGTTGGAGTATGTTAAATTTTTATAAAACTTTATGAATCCTACAATGTGAGAATAACACCCATTATCAAGAACACATGTTCATTCCCCTTCATATCTTTCAAAATGGTTTCAACAATAAGATATTTTTATTCTTACTTTTCTTTATTCACTTTTAAATTATGAGAATTGTTATGAAACTTTTGTTGTGATGGTAACAAAATGAGATAACCACTAGAATGAATTCCACGTTGTTCTCATATTTCAAAAACAGTTTCCAATGGTTGGAAACTATTCTCAACTTTTACACCAACCTTCTCTGATTTCTTCCAAAATTCCTTCTCAGATCTCTTCTTTTGAGAGGATTAACTCCCCCAAAAACCATTCCTTCAATAACATATCGAATAGCAGTAATATTTTTGGTTGAACCAACACCTTTTTTTCATATTTCTGAATCCACCACAATACCAATAATATCCATAGAAATAATATCATCCTTTGTTATTTTTAGATTGACTGGTGTTGTGAGTATGTTTCTTAGTAACTATCTTAACATAACATTGTTTCTCATTAAAATTTATTTTTCAAAATGAAACATTATTATTCAACGTTTATTTCTTTCTAGTCTTATCAGAACCATAATTAATAGAAATTTATCCAGACTCAGGATTTTTAAAAAAATCTTATTTTTCAACATTGTTAACTTTAGAAACATAAATAACTTTCCTAGCTATATTATTCTTAGAACCAATTATACCTTTTTTCACAGCCTTTAAAGGTAACTTTTGTTTATCCTTCTTAGGTTTATCCTTACTTTAACTTTCTCTAACTTTGGAGATAGTGTTTTTGAATCTTGTACCTCTCTGTTCAGCTATAGAATGTTTTTGTTGGACATGTTCTATATCATCTTCTTGTTCCATTAGCTTAACGTCGAGATGTTCATTACAATAATTTTCATTCTCAAAAGAATTCCTGAAATCGTCAATTTATTTTACAATATTTACCTTCATATCAAAGAAACCTTCTTGATTATTTTATATAGAATTTTCATTTATCAAATTCTTATTCTCCTTATCAACCCTTATAATCTTATTTAAACATTCTTTCAAGTCTTTCTTAAGATGAGATTCACATTGAGTTTCTTTTTTTAGAACTTTTCCTCTTAAAATATTCACTATTAAATGCTGCAATAAAGGTATTATCTCCCATCCTTCTTAGTATTTTTTTAGATTTAGCTTCACTATCTTCTTCATCTTCAAATTTAGACCAAAATATTCTTCTTTTAAATTTGAAGAACTTTCTATATTTTACTCTATAAAAATATTTATCTTTATCACCCTATTTCTTCCACAACTTTCTTGTCCTTATTTTAACTTCATCACAATATTATTCTTTATTTCTTTGAGAGAAATTTCCATAAAATTATTAATGGATTTATATTCAAATCACTCCAATAAGAGTTTTCTATTATACTTACATGTACCTATTCTAAAATTTTCAAAAAATAAAGAGGAAAATTCAAAAATATTTTTACATTCCTCATTTTCAAAGTCATAGTCACCAATATCATGTTCCCCAAGATCCTTTTTAGACATTTCTTTCTTGGTGGCTTTGAAAATATGTTATCTATTAGATTTTTTCTTCTTCTTTATATTCTTCTCCCTTCCCATTTTATAAGTAATGAGAGTGATATGAAAATCAACTTGAGATAATGTTTTATGGTCTCTGTCTTCCAATAAAGAAACTTTAATGTCAAACTTATTGGGATGATTTCTTAAGATCTCTTTAATAGTTGTAAAATACTCTAACATTTTACCAAGACATCTGATAGTGATGAAAATGTCATTAACCCAAGTAAATAAGCCCCCACCAGATTCAAAATTGTCCATTTCCAAATCTTTATACTTCAGCCTCTAGATTTGTAGTTTTCCTTCTTCACTTTTGTATATCCTTCATAGGTGTTTCTTGTATTATCCTAGATACCTTTATTTGTGGAAAAACGTTTCAATCTTAACAATTAAATTTTATAATGTGACGAGAGTATATATTTTTTAACTCTTCCATCATTCTCAAGATTTTTCTTATCAATAGGTTTAAGAGGATCATTTTCATCAATAAGAGGAAATAATTTTGTTGTAGCTTCATGAACTTCATTCCCAATATATATAAAATAAATCATATTTATATCTTTCCAGATATGATAATTCTTTCCATCAAATATTAGAATCCTCTTACTATTCACACAATTCAAATTCACTATCACAACCTATCTTAAACAATTTAGAAAATAATAAATTAAGGAAACCTTGGCTCTGATACCAATTGATGTTTCCCAGTTAGGATTCAATTATCATTGAGAGGGGGAGGGGGTGAATCAGTAGTATATTTTTCTTTTAAGTTTTCTTATTTAATAAATTTTTTGCACTTGAAATTAAATATTTATTTCCATACTAATCCCAATTCAACCACACATCCATAAGAACTCAATAATTTATAAGGTTCACTATTAAAAAATATTAGCAATATTTTTGGTATGGTTTTAAAACAATCCAATACCATATAATCCACTAGAAAACAATCCTATGATGTGGAATACAACAAGTAAGATGTGTTCGTACACTCATGTAGAACATTTAAAATAATCCAATAATTAATGTGCTTTTCTTAGAAAAAAATGACGCAATATAAGGTTATCATGCTTCTTGACCCACTTCCACAAATTTGATACTTCAAAATAATTCTTCTCTTTCCTATCTAGAAGCTGGTATGAACCTCCAAGACTTTGTAATTATACTTAGTCCAATACCATAGACTCATTTCCATGTTATCTTAGACATGAGTTGATTCTCTTTGAATGCCCTATTCACATAAATTGGGTATAAATTAAAAACTTCTTTTCTCAAAGATCATTTGTGAATATCCTTTTACAAATCTCACAACCTCTGTGAAGTAAACTGCCTTTGCAGAATAGACTACCTTCATGAATCTCATTGAGTCAACAAAAACTATCCCATTATCGTGAAGAAACCATTACTTAAAATCACTATAATTAGTCAAGACATTATAATTATTTTCACGATGCTCAAGCTTTCATAGAAACACCATTTCACAGAACTCTTCGACCTTCATAAAATCATAGTGATTTTTTATTTTCACTAATTATTTCCATAAAAACGATGTGGGGGGTCACCTCATATTTATAGGATCGTCCATTTGTGATAATCCACCACCTCCAAATCATTTTATAGATCACACAAAAATATCATCACATTTCTCCTCTATTCGCGATGCTCCTTTGATATTTTTCATTATTGTGGAAATCACTGTTAAACCATCATGCACCCGTGATTCTCTACTTATTGTAATTTCGAAGATTACGATCACCATTAAAGATGCTTCACATATTCACAAATCCCATCTAAATATTTTCAAAACCCATGCCTTTACCATTTTTATAAAGTTTAATTCTAAAAAAACAACCTTTCGTGATTCTACACTTCACATATTCTCATAATCATGAATATTTCCATTAAACCTTCACAACTTCACCAACCAACCTTCATGAAACCCATTAATTAAGAAATGCATCCCTTTAACATATTTTTATAAAGATTTCAATGAAATCCATTTTATTATGTTATCCCTGTAACATCCCAGGTAAATAAAGAATAAAACATTTTCATATTTATTAATATTTACAAATTAAATATTAATTTTACTTTAAAGGGGTTTCCATGTTCAGTAGCGTACCCGATACGCAACAAAGAGTTTCTTTGAAATCTTATGTTGCACACTAGTAATAAAATAATATTATTTTAAATGGTAGTTAACACGTTGCCATTGTAGTGGTAGGAATGAATATAAAAAACTAAAATATGATTATATATGTTTGTTAAATGCTTTTAAAATTATCCAATAATGTATAAAGGCTTAAAATATGAAAAGAATTCAATTTTAGGCATTGATACTATAATATTCACTAAAAGGTCGTACTATCCCCTTTTAATGGAGAATCGTCATTAAATATAGTTTTGGCCACTCTTATAATTTCTATTGGACCAAATAAAACTCTCCTTTAGAATCGGGACATCAAAATTTACTTTGTGTAGATTTTTGGTATTTTTCCGATAAAGTTCATTTTTTAATGAATAGTGACAATGTTGTATTTTAATTCAAAACCACTTTTTAATATAATTTATTTATATTATTATATTATCTTTTGAACTGGTTTTAAAATGAAATTAGAATATATTTTTACTATTTAATCCAATGGTGGTCACTGGAATTAATTTCACTTTGAAATCGGACTTAAACTAGTGTCAATCTTTTGATACTTTTTGTTTCATAAAAACACGCTATTTGTTTTGACAGTGGGAATTAATTATTAAATTAATTAATGAAACTTATATGTTTTGAATTTTGTAAAATAGACATAATCTTTTAATTCGGAATATCAAATATAGCTTAGGGTGAAGTTTTGGTATTTTTCTGAAAAACGTCAATTTTTGATGAATAGTGAAACCACTAAGTGGTACGTAAAAAACTGAATTTTTGTTTAAATGAAGTTTTACCACCTCTGTGTTTTGAATTTCAAAAATCTGACATAAATGGTTGTCATTAAGAAGTAAAATTTGGTTCAATGAGATTAAAATATTTTTTATGGTGAGTAGTAACTTTTAAGTTTATTAATCGCGATTAGAGGTAATTAGTGTAGTTTAAGGTAAAAATAATGTTTTAATAATATGAAATGAACTTGACACATGTCCTACCCTAATTGGATGTGTCATGGACGACAAGGAAAATCCATGAGTCAACTTGGGGACCCCATGAAGCCACTTTGGTATGAAAATGACCTTAAAAACTTTTTATTTAAAGTAAAATTAAAATGTCACAAACATGAGTTGTTTTACTAAAATTTTTTTTAAATGGGGTTATACAAGTAATATTTTTGACTATAAATATTAATTATAAATATAAAAATATTTCTTACATCATGATATTTTTTTTATAATTTTTAGACATTAAATAAATTAAATTATTTATGACATCATGATGATGCAGCGATTGCCTCATTATTTAATGAATTAAATAAAATGAAAAGATAATGTAAAATCTAAGACCTAAACATGTCAAAAACCTATTGGATGGGTGGATTTAGAAATATTATCACCTTATCTTTGAAATACATCAATGTGGGACCTTTAAAAACCGAAACTCATTTTATAATAAAGTAACCTTTTATAACATTCCAAGAGTGCCCCTCCTCTCCTCTTTTAAAAGGCCCCCACCTCTACCACCTTACCCACACCTCTCAAGCCTTAGTCTCGGCCAAATCCTGCCCATTTTGTCTCTCCACGTCCTTCTATTACTCCAATAAGCCTCCCTTTGGGTATAAGTCTTCCCAAGGAAGCCTTTGAGCTCAAATCAAAAAGAGTTACCCGTTTTAAAGGTCGTGTTTTCTCTTGTGTTCTTATGTTTTATTTTGCCTCTCCAACCCCCGAAACTCTTTTTATTCATTTATTTTATAACAAATCCAGTATCATAAATATTATAGGATGTTGTTATAAGAATAATTCGTGCAACACTTACACACACCTTCATCTAATGGTTAAAGAGCATACTGTTTCCGTGGATGGTGAATTTCTGCCTCACGAAACGATGATTGTTCAATATTCTTCTAACACCTTCAAAGGTGGCCACTAAGATGTCACTATATTTATATATTATATATGATATGTTTATTTTTTCCTTAATATTATTTATTTTTTCATTTATTTCACACCTTTATGGTTTCCATTTTTGGTAAACACGATAATTTCATTTTAGGAAGTGCGGACTACCGCCCCCTCAAAGTGATTTGATTCGTTAATGCCATACGTGGGACGTATAAAGGATGGATTTAATAATATTACATGTGATATTATACTGGAATTATAATATAACTTTTTATCATTATGATTTCACTCCATTAAAGTATGATATAGAAATGAAAGTAGCATTCATGCGTACGTACGACTTAATGTCTCCATGAACGGTGCATTTCATTTCTTATCCCCAAATGTAATGTACTATTATAAGTACATATATATAATGGATATATATGATTTATGTTACATCTAAATGATGAATATAATTCTGGAATTAAAATATACATACCTCCCATTTAATTTTAATTCCATTAATATGACATAGAAATGAAAGTAGCGTTCATGCGTATGTACGGCTTACCGTCTCCATGAATGGTGCATTTAATTTCTTACCTCTAAATGATTATGTAATATTATAAATACATGTATATTCTGGATATATATGATATATATGATATCCAAATCATGAATATCATTCTGGATATAATGAACCTTTGACCACACGAACAACATGTAATTGTAAGAAGTCCACTTTCGACTTAAGAACCAAGTATCGACAAAACAAACATTATTAACTTAAATGATTAAATAATGTTTATAACATGGTATAAAGTGATATAAAAGTAATAATTAACTTGAAAATGGTTCTTAAGAAATTATATATTAACTCAAGTTTATTATTCAGGACGTTAAAGAACGATCGAGTCAAGTCGGACCCGAGGTAGGTGACTTTGTCTCAATCTCCTTTCATTGAAGCATATTTCGTTTTATACACAACTTTATTTTATACGGTGCATGAACCCCTTTGAATTTTAATTTTCTACAAATGTAATATTTTTCTACGAATTGTTTTACTAAACGACAAAAAGGAATGTTTCTTTTAACTTACGCGGGGACAACGACCCTTTTTTACCGCCGTGAGTATTTTTTGGTCTTTGGCTTCCTCAACAAGCTGTAATGTTTTTTTTAAATTAAATAAATATCATATACTATTTTAGGTATTTCTGTATTGAATAGGGTTTTTTATAATGGATTTTTTATGTCAATATATTTAAGTTATATATTGTGATCAAAGTGTTGAAATGTTTTTTTCCATTATATTTGTTTTATGTCTTATGGTTTTATAATTGTAATTGGACATTTGACGGGTGCATATGTGATAAAACATATGACGGGTGGTGCCGTGAATACCAGGACAGGTGGTTACGTTATAACCTCCAATCAATTGGGTATGTAATTCGGTCGTATGGCTATTCTATTAAGTGATATGTGTGGAAGTCGACCGTATGGTTATTCCACTTAAGTATGTTTATGTCCCAAGTTACCTTTATATGTTACCTGTTCTTTATGTGTGTTTTATGGTAATATTTTTATTAAAAAAGGGTAAGTAATGATATTTTATTCACTGAAGTGTTTTTACTACTTCCTAAAGGTGAAAGGTATTACTTTGATAAAGTATACATGGTTTACTTGTTGTTTTGAAAAACTAACAGTTTTCATTCTTTGTGTATCCCATACTAAGATTTTTATGCTCACCCCAAGTTTTTTTGAAATGTTTTTCATAGTACTTAATGTGTAATAGGGTCAAGGATGAGATCAAGGGAAAGTCATGCTATCTAAAACATGGAACTAGACATGTTTCTTTTTAAGAGTTTTTATTTTATGGAAATTTAGTAGAAGTGTCTACTTTGTAATCTTTTGAGATGTAATAGTTATGTACTAATTCTCTAAAACTCTAAACCTGAAAAGATCCTCAATTTGAATTATTCATTTAATTCAATATTAAGTAAGGTTTAAGTCCAGGGCCTTATAGTTGGTATCAGAGGTCAGTTTAGACAACTTTAGGAGTTAGAAAATTGTTAAATTATAAATTAATTTATGGTATGATTGAAATGATATAGAATTTAAAGATTCCCATGTTGCTTCTCATAAGATATTTCTGTGTTAAGAATGGTTTTCCATAGAGGAAACATCATAGATTTTATGGGAAGGCATACAGAGGGAAATGACCTTTCAAATCAGTACCCTGAGATGGTCAGAATCAGAACTAAACAGTTTGTTGTAGTGATGGATCAGTTGACTCAGGTGAAAAATGTTGGTTGTGTTTATTGATGATATTTTAGTGTTTTCTAAAAGTAAAGAGGAGCATGAAACTAATTTAAGGGTTATCTTTCAAACCGTAAAATAAAAGAAACTGTATGGAAAATTTTGCAAGTGTGAGTTTTGGTTACAACAAATTTATTTCCTTGGTCACATTATTTCAAAAAATTGAATAACTGTTGATCCCGCTAAAACAAAAGTTGTTGAAGAATGGCCAAGACCCAAAAATGTAATCGAGATCCGTAGTTTTCTTGGATTGGAAGGTTACTACCGAAGGTTTGTTGAAAATTTTTCATGGTTATCTAGTCCAATGACTAAGCTAACTCGGAAGGGTGTTAAGTTTATTTGGACAAAAGAATGTGATGATTTTTTTCAGGAGTTGAAAAGAAGATTGGTTAATGCTCTAGTTTTGGCACTTCCTTCCAGGAATGGTGAGTTTGTTATATACAGTGATTCTTCGTTGAAGGGACTTGGTTGTTTCCTTATGCAGAATGATCAGGTAATTGCATATGCTTCGGGTGAGTTGAAAACTCATGAGGTAAATTACCCTACACATGACTTGGAATTAGCTGTTGTTGTTATTGATCTAAAAATTTGGAGGCATCATTTGTATGGAGTAAAGTGTGAAATATATACTGATCACGAAATTTTAAAGTATATATTCACTCATAAATAATTGAACATGATACAGAGGAGATGGATTGAATTAATCAAGGATTATGATTGTACAATTCATTACCATCCGGGAAAAGAAAATAAAGTGGCTGATGCTTTGAGTCGAAAAAGTAATGCTTCATTAACCATGCTACATTTAGAACGAGATCCTTTGGTTTTTGATTTGATGAACTTTGGCATGAGAGTTTTTTGTGCAGGATGTTCTTCTGTTTTGTTTTAGGTATCAGTGAAATCTTCTCTATCAGACAGAATCAAGAAAGCACAGAAGCAATACAATGAGTTGCAGAAAAAGGTAAAGCTGGTTTATAAGGGTAAGTTTCCTGAATTCAACATTGATAATGATTGTGTTTTGTGGGTTGGGAAGAGATTATATGTTCCTTGTGATTCACAGTTGAAGGGTGAATTTTTATTCGAGGCTCATAGTTCCCCATTTTCAGTTCATCCTGGAAGTACTAAGATGTACAGAGATCTGCGGGAGTATTACTGGTGGGATGGAATGAAAAGGGATATTGCTGATTTTACTATGAAGTGTTTGACATGTCAGAAGGTTAAAGCAGAGCGGCAGTTAATGAAGGGGATGCTTTATCCTCTACAAGTTCCAGAGTGGAAATGGGAAAATATATCCATGGTCTTTGTTGTGGGATTACCGAAGACATCTCGATGTTTACTTCTATCTTTTAGAAGGACCATCAAAAGTCATTGGGTACTGAATTAAATTTTAGTACAGATTTTCATCCGTAATCAGATGGGCAGTCAGAACGAACAATTCAGACCTTGGAGGATATGCTACGAGCTTGCTCTATGGATTATCAAGGAAGTTAAGACCAACATATTTCTTTGGTTGAGTTTTCATATAATAACAGTTTTCATTCCAATATACAGATGGCTCCGTTTGAAGAATTATATGGTAAACGGTGTCGAAATAAAGGGTTTTGGGATAAAGTAGGTGAAAGGAAGATGATGGGACCAGAATTGGTAGAAGAGATGGAAGAAAAAGTTCAGTTGATTCAGAAACACATGAGAACAACTCAGAGCAGATAGAAAAGTTATGCAGATAGCCAGAGGAAGGATCTATCTTTTGAGGTAGGTGATCATGTTTTTCTAAAAGTTTCACCATGGAAAAGTGTGATGCGATTTGGTAAGAAAGGAAAGCTGATTCCAAGGTTCATTGGACCATATGAAATTCTCGAGAAATATGGATCAGTTTCTTACTGAGTGGCTTTACCTCTGATTTTATCTGAGGTACACATTGTTTTTCATGTTTCATTGTTGAGAAAGTATATGCCAGATCCATCTCATGTTTTGAGCCCAGAGGTAGTTCAGTTGGAACATAATCTCTTTTATGAAGAACAACCCGTCCAGATTCTTGACCGAAGAGAGAAAGTGTTGCGAAAAAAGGTAATTCACCAGGTAAAGGTTTTGTGGAAAAACCAAATGGTTGAAGAGGAAACATGGGAATCTGAAAATGCTATGAGGGATAAATACCCCCACTTATTTTGATATGTGAATAAAATTGTGAGGACGCAATTCCCAAAAGGGGGGAAGGATGTAACATCCCAGGTAAATAAAGAATAAAACAGTTTCATATTTATTAATATTTACGAATTAAATATTAATTTTACTTTAAAGGGGTTTTTATGTTCGATAGCGTACCCGATACACAACAAAGAGTTTCTTTGAAATCTTAAATTGCACACTAGTAATAAAATAATATTATTTTAAATGGTTGTTAACACATAGCCATTGTAGTGGAAGGAATGAATAGAAACAACTTTAATATGATTATATATGTTTGTTAAATGTTTTTACATTTATCCAATAAAGGATAAAGGCTTAAAATACGAAAAGAATTCAATTTTAGGCATTGATACTCTAATATTTACTAAAAGGTCGAACTATCACATTTTGATAGAGAACCATAATTAAATATAGTTTTGGTCACTCTTATACTTTCTATTGGACCAAATAAAACTCTTCTTTAGAATCGGGACATCAAAATTTACTTTGTGTATATTTTTGGTATTTTTCCGATAAAGATCATTTTTTAAGGAATTGTGAAAAATGTTGTATTTTAATTAAAAACCCCTTTTTAATCTAATTTATTTATATGATTATATTATCTAATGAATTGGTTTTAAAATGAAATTAGAATATATTTTTACCATTTAATCCAATGGTGGTCGCTGGAATTAATTTCACTTTGAAATCAGACTTAAACTAGTATCAATCTTTTGATACTTTTTGTTTCATAAAACACGCTATTTGTTTTGATAGCGGGAATTAATTATTAAATTAATTTATGCAACTTATATGTTTTGAATTTTTTAAAATATACATCATTTTTGAATTTGGAATATCAAATATAGCTTAGGGTGATGTTTTGGTATTTTTCTGAAAAACTTCAATTTTTGATGAATAGTGAAACCACTAAGTGGTACTTAAAAAACTGATTTTTCATTTAAATGAAAATTTACCACCTATGTGTTTTGAATTTCAAAAATCTGACATACATGGTTGTCATTAAGAAGTAAAATGTGGTTCAATGGGATTAAAATAATTTTTTGGTGAATAGTAACTGTTAAGTTTATTAATCGCGATTAGAGGTAATTAGTGTAGTTTAAAGTAAAAATAATGTTTTAATAATATGAAAGGAACATTAAACATGTCCTACCCTTATTGGATGTGTCATGGCTGACCTAGAAAATATATGGGTCAACTTGGGGACCCCATGGATCCACTTTGGTAGGAAAATGACATTAAAAACTTTTTATTTAAAGTAAAATTAAAATGTCACAAACATGAGTTGTTTTACTAAAACAATTTTTAAATGTGGTAATACAAGTCATATTTTTGACTATAAATATTAATTAGAAATCTAAAAATATTTCCTACATCATGATATTTTTTTATAAATTTTAGACATTAAATAAATTAAATTATTTATGACATCATGATGATACAACGATTACCTCATTATTTAACGATTTAAATAAAATGAAAAGATAATGTATAATATAAGACCTAAACATGTCAAAAACCTATTTTATGGGTGTATTTCGAACTCTTATCACCTTATCCTCAAAATACATCAATTTGGGACCTTTAAAAACCGAAACTCAATTTATAATAAAGTAACCTTTTATAACTTTCCAAGAGTGCCCCTCCTCTCCTCTTATAAAAGGCCCCCACCTCTACCACCTTACCCACACCTCTCAAGCCTTTTTATCGGCCAAAAACTGCCCATTTTGTCTCTCCACATCCCTTTATTACCCCTAGAAGCCTCACTTTTGGCAGAAGTCTTCCCAAGGAAGCCTTTGATCTCAAATCAAAAAGAGTTACCCGTTTTAAAGGTAGTGTTTTCTCTTGTGTTCTTATGTTTTATTTTGCTTCTCCAACCCCCTAAACTCTTTTTATTCATTTATTTTGTAACAACTACAGTATCTTAAATATACTAGGATGTTTTTATAAGAATAATTATAGCTACACTTACACACACCTTAATCTAATGGTTAAAGAGCATACTGTTTTTGTGGATGGAGAATTTCTGCCTCACGAAACGATGATTGTTCAATATTCATCTAACACCTTCAAAGGTGGCCATTAAAATGTCACTATATTTATATATGATATATAATATGTTTATGTTTTCCTTAAGCTTCTGTATTTTTTCATTTATGGAACACCTTTATGGTTTCCATTGTGGGTAAACACGATAATTTCATTTTAGGAAGTGTGGACTACCGCCCCCTCAATGTGATTTGATTCGTTAATGCCATACGTGGGACGTATAAAGGATGAATTTAATAAAATTATATATTATATTATACTGGAATTATAATATACCTTTTTATCATTATGATTTCACTCCATTAAAGTATGAGATATAAATGAAAGTAGCGTTCATGCGTACGTACGACTTACCGTCTCCATGAACGGTGCATTTCATTTCTTATCCCCAAATGTAATTTACTATTATAAGTCCATATATATAATTGATATATATGATGTATGTTACATCTAAATAATTATTATAATTCTGGAATTAAAATATACATACCTCTCATTTAGTTTTAATTCCATTAATATGACATAGAAATGAAAGTAACGTTCATGCGTACGTACGGCTTACCGTCTCCATGAATGATGCATTTCATTTCTTACCTCTAAATGATTATTTCTTATTATAAATACATGTATATTCTGGATATATATGATATATATTATATCCACATCATGAATATCATTCTGGATATAATGAACCTTTGACCACACAAATAACATGTAATTGTACGAAGTCCACTTTCGACTTAAGAACCAAGTATCGACAAAACAAACATTATTAAATTTAAATATTACATAATATTTATAACATGGTAATAAGTGATATAAAATTAATAATGAACTTGAAAAAGGTTCTTAAGCAAGTAGAAATTAACTCAAGTATATTATTCAGGATGATAAAGAACGATAGAGTCAAGTCGGACCTGAGGTAAGGGACTTCGTCTCAATCTCATTTCATTGAGGCATATTTTGTTTTATGCACAACTTTCTTTTATACAATGTATAAACCCCTTTTAATTTTACTTTTATACAAAAGTAATCTTTTTCTATGTATATTTTTACTAAATGACAAAAAGGAATGTTTCTTTTAATTTACATGGTGAAAACGACCTTTTTCCGCCGCCGCGAGTATTATTTGGTCTTTGGCTTCCTCAACAAGCCGTAATGTTTTTTTTAAAAATTAAATAAATACCATATAATGTTTTATATATTTTGGTATTGAAAATGGTTTTTTATAATGGATTTGTTATGTCAATATATTTATGTGATATATTGTGATCAATGTGTGGAAATGTTTTCTTTCCATTATATTTGTTTTATGTCTTATGATTTTATAATGGTACTTGGACATTTGACGGGTGGTTACGTGATAAACCATATGACGGGTGGTACCAGTAATACCATGACGTGTGGTTACGTTATAACCTCCAATGCATTGGGTATGGAAGTCAGCCATATGGCTATTCCATTAAGTGATATGTGTGGAAGTCTACCATATGGTTATTCCACTTAAGTATGTTTATGTCCCAAGTTACCTTTATATATTACATGTTAATTATTTGGATTTTAGGGTAATATTTTGATTACAAAAGGGTAAGTAATGATATTTTATTCAGTGAAGAGTTTTTAATACTTCCTAAAGGTGAAAGGTATTACTTTGATAAAGTATACATGGTTTACTTGTTGTTCTGAAAAACTTACTGTTTTCATTCTTTGTGTATCCCTTTATGAGATTTTTTTGCTCACACCAAGTTTTTTTTAATGTTTGTCACAGGACTTAATGTGGAATAGGGTCAAGGATGGGATCAAGGGAAAGTCATGCTATCTAAAACATGGAACTAGACATGTTTCTTTTTAATAGTTTTTATTTTATGGAAAATTAGTAGAAGTGTCTACTTTGTAATCTTTTGAGATGTAATAGTTATTTCCTAATTCTCTAAAACTCTAAACTTGAAAAGATCCTTAATGTGAATTATTCATTTAATTCAATATTATGTAAGGTTTAAGGCCAGTGCCTTATAATCCCTCTATTGAATTTTGGGAACCAAAAATTTGGCAAACATCAGGAAATGATGCCACATTAATAATATATTTTAGAAACACCGACCATACATATTCATGGTTATATGTATTTGTTACATCATTAATTATTTAACCATGTTCTTCAAGAATTCACTTCTGATTTCATCACGAACCTTATCTATCGTGATATTTAACCATTGATCGATCACCTTTAGCATCATTATAATTATCAAGGAAATTATTATAACATACCTATATTCCAAAAAAATATTACCTTGTAATAAAATAGAATTTATTAAAATTTTGAATCTAATTACTTGAATATGATGGTCAGTCCGATCAACCACATTTATGAAGTGAGGTGATTTTTTTTCTCAAACTTCATTGACAAGAAAAGACAATACCTGAATATGATATTCTTCTTAATCATCATGGTATTAAAATTTGTCATAAGTTATTCATATCATCATAACTCTAGGAAGTGAAACATAAGAAAGGGATGATCTTTAGTTTTAGTTAAGGAAAAAACTTATCAAAATTTAATCAAAGGTTTGATCATCAGAATATGAAAAAAAGAGCATGGAGAACATTATTCTGAAAAAAGAACATGGGAAATTAAGAGTTTCCCATAATTGATAAAGAAAGAGAATGTAACATAAAAAAACATGTAAAACTATATAATAGTGTGAGATATTCATGGAAATATGTCATAAGAAAATTATATCATAAGTTTAAGGAATCATTAATATGTGGTAATAATATAGAACATGCCATCATAAGTACAAGTCCAGAATCATTTCCAAGAAGATCATCACATAGTGAATGAAATCCTAGAGTGTATTAGGTTTAATCCTTAATCCCCTAAAAAAATTATCTTAATATATAAATCTTTACCAAATGCATTAGAGAGCTATATAGTTATGGGCTCACCCATCACATAACATAGTGTGCTTAAGATGAAATCCCATTCACCATATATGATATCTCATGAGATGAAAAAATTACCCAATATATTGGAAGGATATATAATTCTATTCCCAGCCCTATCATAATTATAATCATAATATATTTATTTATATTTTCAACAAAAGAGGAATATAATCTATTCATAAATCATATGCATGATTAAAACAATGAAAAAGAAGTGGGTTTTATAATATTGTCTCAAATCATAACTGAAGGCTGTATCATAATGATTTCAAATAAAATAAAGAAATGAATCATTTGGTTTGTTCATATTTTAAAAACGAAACATTTTTATGAACATTTAATTATAATTTAAGAAAATTCAAGAGAAGGATCAAGGATAAGTTGGAATAAAAAACTACTTCATAGGTAATGATTTTCAAAATGAAGATATTATATTTTAAGAAATCAAATAAATTATTATTTTCATTTAGATAAAATTTTTACTAATAGTGTTTTCCATTAAAAAATTATTTTTCTCAGAATATTTTTATTTTCAAAAACATTTTTTGGAGGTGAAAATTTTCATGCTATTAGAATTTAGAAAGTTACCATAAGTCAGTTTTACTTAATGTTGGAATTAGTAAGGGAACATAAAGAATATATTAACCCTATATATGCAAGGTTTAGTAAATTAGATATATATTTACGGAACATATATAAAATATATTAAATAAATATATGATAAATATATTGAGATAAACATATAAAAATGAAAGATAACTTGTAACCCAAAAGTAATGAGGGTGGTTCTAGAATATCCCATTATTATATTTTATAAGACCTTTATTGAAATACCAACTAATTTAATTTATAATAAAAATTTAATTTTAAAAGAGTATAAGTGAATATTAAGGACATACGAGATAATTCAAAATTAGGATTCCATTTTAATATGATAGCATTAACCAGAAGGGAAAATATGGACAAGGAGGGTAAACCATCCTTTAAGAGGATGTATATTATCCCCAACAACGTTTCATTTTCAAGGAGGTAGAGAAATGACAAATAAGAAAAACCATAATCAAAAGTGATCTCCCAATATTTTTATTTGGTAAAAATATTAAATTAAATATAAATCTCATAGAGAAACATTTTAACTCATGAAATCATATTGAGTTATGAAAAACCATTATATTACATGGGAGATATTAATTATAGCTCAGAAAAAGGAAGATAATGAACAAATTTTATGATTCCAAGTTAAAAATTATTTATGAATCTATATGTCAATTGTGATGTATTTACACTATATAAATTAATATTGGGGAATAATTTCAAAATATACTATAATGAAGGGTGATTGAGACAGAAAACATTAATCTTGGGCTAATAAATGAGATGAAGGAAATCTGAAGAAAACAACAAGATTTGGATTACTATATACAATAAATTAAACATAAATAAATTATAAAAAATTTAGGGGATGTAATGTCATTATAATACCATACAAAAGTAAAAATGGTGCATAAAATGTATCATGTATCAATGAATTATAATTAAGACCAAGAAAACTGTTACCTTTTGTCATGATTTATTTGAATATTTTATAAAATACAATACAAAACATAACTATATTAATCAATTTTTGTATAAACTAATCAATAACTATTAGTATTTTACCTATAACTTATAACTATTCATTATATATATATTTTTTAGATGTTATATATTTTCAATATTTGGTGCGAGTAATCATGATCATTTTGAACTAGTTTTATGATAACATTTACAGTATTCATTATTCCCCTAATGATCCCCATTATTATATCATTCATGTAAATAATATTTATTATTTTTAAATATTTATAAATAAAGTATTTCATTATATAGTAGTTGCATTTATAATCATTGACTATGAACTCAAAGACAAGAAAGTTTAGGTGATTTTTAACAAATGAGTGATGATATCTTATTGAATGAGTTTAATTTTAGTATTACAATAACAAAACCAAAATAAAATATTTATTATAATATTTATGCATAATAATAATAATAATTTTTTAAAATTCATCCGTGATATTATTTGATAGGATTGTTGATGTTTGTGGTTAGACTGATCCAAAAATGAACATAATATAAATAAGGGATGAATATGATTATGAATGTTGATTATTTTTGAAATAAAATAATTATTATATAATGAAAATGAAATTATTTAGATCAATTTAAGGTGGTGAATTATATATTGAAATGTAATTATAAATAAGAATAAAACTATATAAAATATAATATATGTTACTTTGTGGAGGTGGTACTATGCACAATGCATGATTAAAATTTTCATTTCAATTTATATTATAGGGAAAGATGGTGGATTATAATTTCACTAAAAATAATCATAATTATATTAAATATTTAATTTTTTTTCAATTTATCCCTAATATTTTGTAAATAGAGGAATTAGTGAAAAATTAAAGTTGTTATCTGGAGGCAGTAGTCCGCACAATGCATGAATGCCAATTTCATTTTTCTTGATATAAAAGGTGAAAGGTGGTTAATAGTTATTACCTTAGAATTATTACATTCAGTATATATAAAATACTTATTAAATTAAATATTAATTAAAAAATTTTGATTGAAATACAATGGTTTGAAGGAATAATCTTTAGTAAAAATTAGTGCTCACAATTAGAACTTCGAGTTGTCCTTGGAGGATTCTATTCAAATGTTTTGATTAGACTAATTCCATTTTGATAAAATCTCATGTAAGTGAATTATGATTCTTGGATAAGGTATAAGTTTTAGTTTCTAATAGTAAACCTCATTACTTGAGTGGTATTGAAGGTGTGATGATGCGCCCTTTTTATATGTGGTGGGAGTGGTGTTTTTGTAATTATAAATTCATAATATAAACAAATCACATGTTAAACTTGTCAAGTTTCTCCAAAATGAAAAATAATGGATTGGGTATGAAACATGGTCGATAATAAATCAAATTGTTTTTCACTCATGTTATAAACATGTTTTCAAGCCATTTGTTCCTATATTTTTCACTCTTACCAATTTTTTTACCGTGGTCATTATTTTTTACATAAGTAAATCATTATTTTTATCCAAAGTTCTTTAGAAATAAAAAATTTAATTTTCAGTCAATCAGTATTTTTACGCTTAAAATTTATATTTAGAGTAAAATTATCAATTTTATTGATTATAATGATCTAAATTGATTTAATATTTATAAAACCTTATGTGGATTTCAAATCAATCCAAAACCAAATTTTACCAAAATACTATTTTAATAAAATGAATGCCTAAAAATAGTTTTTATTAGAAAATATTACTTATGTTCCAGAAATGTAAATTAAAGGTTTTCTAAATTGAACATAATGGTTTAAAAATGTATATTTTTAATTCATAAATATCATTTTGAACACATAAATGGATTTATACACTTCTAGTTTTTTCTTATAATCTCATAGATTTTAATGTTTTTGTAAAATCTATATTTTCCACGATTCTATGAAAAAATCAATTATTTATGAAAAAAATCACCCTAAGATTATTTTGATATATTTAATTTTAAAATGAATTTAATTTAATCAAATTATAATTAATTTTTTAAATATATCATCCAAACATGAAATAAAAATAATATCCATTATTATAGAAAAATATACATTCTTTTTCATTAATTGTTAAAATGTGAACTATAAAATATTATTATGATAAATAAAATATTAAATTAATAATTAAATGTTTATATCAACTCAATTTCTAGTTACATAGCCCCTAAATATATATATGTAAAATTTATGCATAAGGTACACTCTGGTGGTTGTTTAGTGTGGTGATTCTGCTAGTATAGATCTTTTGGAAATATCATAAGCTATAATTTATATCATATAAAATTTTAATAAAACTATATTTTATTAATTTTATCTTGATATTGGTCAAGTGAAAAAACTCATGAAATTAACACCATCAAAATATATAATAAATGGGATTTATTATAGAGACTTTCTCTACTCTATACCACTTTATTCCTTTATATATTTCATAATATGGATATTTCAAATTATACCCTATAATTTAAAGGATATATTATAATGAACATATTATATTTTGAAATATCACAATTTAATTTTGGTTAGTTTTTTCCTGTAAAATAAGATATTAAAATATTATTTATTTAATGAAAATATTTTTGAAAATTATGGGTTGTTATGATACACCCCTTTAAATAAATTAGGTCCCACAATTTAAATTACTACAAAAAAATGAAAATAGATAAAAATAAATCAATGATATAAATGAATAAATATTTTATTTCTACTGTGGTTTCATCCTTAATATATTATTTTTGACTTGGGAAGTTATATTTTACCTTATAATTGGAATATAAAAAATATTGAGTTTTTATCAAAATGTTTGTGCCAAATACCCTAATATAATGGGAATAATTTTTCATAGGGAGTATATAATAAACCTTTTACAAATATGTGATCATTGGATGATTATGTATTTCTAATGTGTTTTTCAAATATTTGAAATTATCATTGTCTCTATGAAAATATGGGGAATCCCAACCTAATATCAAATCATGTTTTATTAACTAAAGATAAAAGGATTTTATAGGAAGAAAATTATTATAAACATATATTAGAGAGATATTATATACATGGGATAAAAAAATCATACCAACATAATTTGATATTAATAAATCTACATCTAGTCAAGAAGGTGATAATTTGAGGTCCATAGATAATATTTTATGTACAAATAAGTGGGTTGAATACGATAAAAAAATTCATAGTTTCATGAGTTAATTGTTTATGTTCCTCACTACAAATAATTTTTAGAACTTTCTTTAGTAGTTGTTGTATTGGATTTCCCTTGTTCCATTATCCAAGAAATTTATTAGTATTAATTTTCATCTTAATCCCTTAAATTAGTGTACTAGTTTTCATATTTCCCATATTAGTCACATAAAATATTGAATTTCTAGTGGATCATTAAAAAGAAAACAATTTTACCTATAATATTATGTTAACTCTTTATTTTTTCCATGGTAGGTTTGTACTTGATTCCATCCTTTACCATAGGTAAAAAATCGTCCAATTCATTTAATAAATCCCCTCAGTTCTACCTTCCCTAATTTTCACATAGAGGATATTGAATCTTGTTTCCTTCATCTTCTTCATCACCAGAAATCAAATGATACTCAATACTTCATTTCATTGGTGTGTTTGGAAACACAATAACTTCCACATTGTTAATCATAATGATTGATAGTTGGTTTGGGATAATCAGTATATTTATCACTCTATATCTAATCCCATTTGATTTTTTGTTAGGGTAGTATCCATAATGTCAATAATATCCATTTCTAACATGGTTCATTCAAGATTCATCCATTAGTGAAACAAAATTAGGTTATCATGAGTGATGATCACAATAGAATTATCATAAATGATCACATGAAATGTAACTCCCCAAACCTAGTTACCCAAAGTCAGTGCATTATTACATATCATTGGCATGATCAGAAGAGATCATGTCCCGAAAAACCGATTAGTTTAGTAGCATTGGAATTACTAGATACATACATATGTTTTACATTACATCATGAAATAAAGAAAAAAAACATTATGTTCCTTTTGAATACACTCATATACCTTAGCCTATTCTGACAGGTTAATCTGGAAATACTTCTTCACATCCATGGAAAAAATAAAACATGGAAAGGGGTGAGCTTAGATGCCCACTAAGGAAAAAAATATAGTGGAAACTTTCATAAATAAGCATAAAAATATAAGGCAATGTATAAGACTAAAACACAATCCTTTTAAACATAATATTAAGCATAACATGGAAAACATAAATCAAACAATGTTATTTACTTCATTACATGGAAATTATACTAGTGGAATAATCATATGCAATATCAATATCCAATTTCATAACTATGGAATGCATAATTCCGGACATCATAACCACATAATCAATGCCTCGTGCGAAGACTAAAAATAAGATTTTTTCAAGGCCTTATGCCAAGACACTAGTTTTTCTCATGAAACCTACCGAAGCATCGAGGAGCTATAGTGACCTCTATCCACCACCTCTTATTTCCAATGCAATCCTCATATGAAATGGGAGAAAGATAATCTAAACATTCATATTAAAACTAGAATATGAAATGTTAATACTTTAACCAAAAACCATGAATGGAATAAAAATTGCACATCCACAGTTAAACATAAATCATTCAATACAATATGGAAGATTTTATTATATTAAATCAACCTCAATAAATAATTAAATATAATTAAGGATATTGACATATAGGAAAATAGTCATTAAAAATAGTTGAGAGAAATATTCCCTTTTTCTTGAAAACATTTAAAAGTCACACTATTTATCAATGAAGTCATTTAAAAGTGATTTTTTAATCCATGTGTCCTACAACACTTTGAAAATATTGAGAGTAATATTAATTTCAAAACATTCATGTTCATATAAATAAATCCTTTAAACCATTTTTAGAACATGGACATTAATGAGAATGATTTAGAAGAATAAATTTTCAAAACAATTAAAGTGATATTTTAGTAAGAGTTCCTAACCAAATGAGAGACACTTGAATATAGTTAATTGAGGTAATAAAAACATTATAATATCATGAGAATAAATGGATTCCTGATATACTATGTCAAAGTACAATATGTACACCATATAAAAGTGAATTGGCGTATAACAACAAAGAAGTCTCAATGGAATGTAAATTGAGATGAAATCCTTATAAAGAATATATCATTAGGTTAAGGGAAAATAAATGAAATAATTATGTGAAAAAAATATAAATACAATAATTATGATTGGTTATTTAGTGTAAATCAATCAGAGGACATTCACACATATTCTTGTAAAAACAACACTAATGACTTGGATGTTTAACTCAATGAATTGAAATTGAGTTAAGATTATTCTTATCAAGATCATATCAATGACTTTAGAATGTATAAATGGAGTGATTATGTGTATCAAAAGTATATCCACACAAATGGTAGTGTAAATTACTAAATACATAAATAAATAGTGATTTTACACATAATATTGGAGTAAAATAATCAATAAAGTTTGCATAAAACCCAATGAGTGGAAATTGAAATATGAAATTGACTCACCAATTTTCTAACTTAAAAAACATAAAACCCATGAAATAAGGATCATAAAATGAAGATTTAGATACCCATAAATTAAATTATATTACACAATGAATACTATCATGGGCAATACATGCTCTACACCAAACGAAATAGTGTCCAATATAGCAAGAATCTCACGAGAATAAAAAGTGAGATGAAAACACATTACCTTGTACATTTACTTAGTTGAGGGTAAATTAAACTCCTGTATAATGTTGAAATAGTTTTTATTAAATTATACAACAACCATATACATAAATATGATATCATATATTATCTTTTAATATAGCTTTGTTAATAATATATCGGTAGTATCATTGTTTCGGCTATCAACTGAATTTTTTTTCTTTATATGTTTTGTTATATAAGTCATGTTTGTTATCGATATGTTGTATATTATTCATATCAAGAATTATATTATGTTATTAAAAATTATTTTTTAATTATAAAATAATACTTATTCTTGAATGGTTATGATGGGGAATGAATCTCATCGTGTTCGTGGAGACGATAATCTGTACGTACGCTTGAGCGATAATACCATTCTATTGATGGTGAAATATTATATAATTGGATGTTATTTAACATATACAGATTATTAACATGTTATATATATTATTTTCATCAATTTTACTCATTACTATACCCATCTGAATAATTACGTGTTGAATAACAAACTACACCACGACGTAGAGATGATAATCCGTACACAAGCACGTATGATGACTTTGTCATTCATAGGATGGATAGATTAATGAATATGATTTTACCATATTTATAATAACATCATAGTATGTATAAGTTACTTGATTTATTATTTTTTTATGGAAACAATAATGAAAGAGGAAGTGGAAGATGAAAAGAAAATTGAAAGAGGTGATGAAATACTTACCTCTTCTTCAGGTTCTTCCTTTGGATTTGATCAAAAGGGATACTTTGGTTGGATTTATGATCAAATTAAGGACTATATAATTATGTGAGGTTAGTTGGGAGGATATTTTTGTAGAGGTTGTCTGAGCCAAATGCCTTTGGTGGTGTGATTTTGAGATAAGGGTAAGTACCCTTTTATAAGAGAGGTTTGGGTCACTTTAGGAAAACCGAGAAATATTATTTTATTATAGAATCATATTAATTTTATAATGTATTCAAAAGAATTTATTTTAAATATAAGGTTTGGAGGGGTCAAAAAACTCTCAAAAAATAGGTTTTAGATAGGTTTAGTTCACCATATTAACCTTATCTTTTAGATTTAACTCTTGGATAAATAGTTTAACATTTACCATGTCTCCTTGTATTTTTATATTATATGGTTAATAAACATACTATAAAATACCAATAGAACCCCAAGTGCTTAATTAATGAAATATATATTATTATATAAGTACTTTTGCCAAACCGTATATTTTTAGGGCTAGTATATCATTTAATAATGTAGTATTTGTTTTAAAAACTCATTTATGTCAATTTTGACAGTATTTAGTATTTGGTTTTTGTGAAAGTCATAACAATCTTACTTCTTATAAAAAAATAAATAGAATCAACCCTAACATGTAATATTAACCTAGAAAAGTTGTTTAATGCACCAAATGTCTCAATTAACATTTATTTTAATATTTATAATATCAATTATTTTAATCTTTCATTAATAAGGTAATTACTATATCATCATTGTGTCATAAATAAATTTAATTATTTAATGTCTAAAAATTATAAATAAAATACCATGATTTAGGAAATCTTCTTATATTTCTAATGATTATTTATTGTTGAACTTATCTTGTGTATAACCCTATATTAAAAATATTTTAGTTTTTAAAATTTGAATTTAGCACTTTTAACTCTTCTTTAAATAAAACAATAATAAATGTCCTAATCTAAACCCAGTGGACCAAAAGAATCATATTTTATTCCTAAGGTTTATTTTGGTTGAAATAAACTTATCCAATACAATTATGACATGTTTTAGGATAATTATAATATCATTTTTACCTTTAATTACCCTATTTACATTTAACCATGGTAAATAAAATTTAAAAATTACTATTCATGAAAAATTATTTTGAACATATTCAACCAAATTTTACTTAATGATGTCAATCGTGTCTCTCAAATTTTTGAAATTCAACTCACAGAAGTGGTAAAATTACGTTTTATGCAAATTTGATAACGTGCCTAGAAGGTTAGTAAAAGAAGTTAAAATATTCCATAAAAATTTATAAATCAAATTTTATTATAAAATGAATAAAATGAATTACATTGAACTAATATATGTATTATGTGTCTATTTTAATTTAAAATAAATTTAAATAAAATAAATATTTATTAAAATAAAAATTCGGTTTTTAAATAATAACGACGTATTTTTTATTATTCATAAAAAATTGAATGTTTTCATAAAAATACCAAACATTAACCCAAAGATAATTTTGATATTTTGAATCCAAAAATAATTTCAATTTTAGAAAATTCTAAACATATAAGTTTAATTAATTATTTTAAAATTAATTTCTATTGTCAAAACTCGAAAGCAGGTTTTTGAGAAGTAAAAATTTTAAGAATATTAATATATGTTTATGATTGTTTTATAAGTGAAATTAATTCCAATGAACAAAATTGGATTAAATGATAAAAATATAATCTAATTATACTTAAATAACATTATAATTCATTATTTAACAATATAATTTATTTTGAAAAAAAAGTTGTTTTCAATTAAAATTTAGTATCTATCACTATTCATCAGAATATAAAAGTTATCATAAAAATACCAAATATTTATCAAAACTAAATTTTTATGTCCAAATACAAAAGAATAATTTAATTTCTTCAAAATAAATATATAAAAGTGTTAAATATTTAATTTAGAAATTGTTCACCATTAAAAGGAAGAAAAATGCATAAAAAAAAATACTTTTTTATCTAAAAAATTAAATTTTCCCTTATATTATGTCTAAGAAACACAATATATGAATGTTTAAATTATATGGGATATATATAAAATTAAAAATGGGGTTATTAATATTCATAACCAGTTTCTAAATGGATATTTTTATTGGTCGTGGTGTGCTCGGACTCGGTGTTGCGTACATCACACACTATTATATTATTCAAATAGAAACGTATCGTGGAAGATTAGGGTGTTACATTCTTCCCTCATTAAATAAACTGCATCCTTTCAATTTGAAAATTTTGTTTGTAAATAAAAGGTTAAAAAAATTGAAAATACCTTTTTGTAAAACAGACATCAGAAATAGGGTTAAAAAAATTTAGTCTTAATAAAAGGGAAATGGAATTGAAAAAGTCACCACCAAATTAGGATTTAGAATATGAGAAAATTAGTGGAAATTATAATTGGAGGAAAAACGTAAATATTTAAAGGGAGTGATTGAGGTCATCAATCACAAAAAAGTGAATGGAAAATTGAATGCCTCAAAGACATAAATCTATGATAAATAACATAAGGTGTTACTATAATATATTTTTGAGTTTAAGATCATTTCCCAATGTTTTAAGGATTTATTTTTCATAGAATAAGAAAAAATAACTTGAGATGTAGAGTTCAATCCTTTAAATTATTTCTACCACAAACTCATCTTTCACTCTAAATGATGAGTATTCATGATGTCTTGGTCACACCAAAAGCTCTAGAATAATCTTATATAGAATCACATAATCCACAAAGGATGAACTATATATTTCCCTTGTCTTTAGAGATTAACCAAAACCAAAATGGTTTGTAAATGATCAGATGATCCCCAAAAAGGATAATCCTGTAAAGAAATAAATACTAATCTTAATTTCTAAAATTAAACCAGAAATACCCAAAGTTCAATAAATACCATTAAATTTTTTGTTACTTAAAATACTTCGATATAATCCAAGCTAAGATTGAAACCCAAAACTCAGAAGATTTTTTTCATGAAGTCTTCCATGTTAAATTGTATCTCCAAATAACATCGACTACTCTTAAAGTCATATACTTAAAAGTAATTAACCTAGTCACATATTTTCTATGATATGTTAATCATTTCCATAAAAACCATAATTCACTATAATTCTATAATAAAAACATAGATAAGAAAATCCACCATTACACCTCAAATAAAATCTCATAGAATTCTATTTTCCATAGGCATATAGTGTTCCCAACCGAGTGAGCGTCTTCCAAAATAAAATTTATCACTTAATCACCAAATCTGTTTCCTACACTAATAATATCCATTTGAAAAAACATAAGATCCCAAATATACTTATTATTGAAAAATAAAATCATTTAACTAAAAATAATTAGTCATAATAACCAGGGTCTTTACATATTCCAGTGGTAGGTGATAAATCCTAGTCTCACTTTGGTTGTGGGTTTGATTCCCGCAACTTTGTTTGACGCGACGGGTTATCACACAATCTGTTCATTTTCCTTTTTCAATATATATATATTATAACATTACCAAAATGAGATAAATTCCTAAAAATAACAATATCATAATTTAACCACCAATGGTATCTCATACCTCGCATTTTCATACCAAAAACTAATAACCAAAAATTGCCTCAAATTCAAGGGTCATATAAACCAAAATGATTATTTAGAACTATATCCTCAAAAAATACAATTCTTCCTCAAATATCATTTTTACATAATAAACTCCATGGATACACATACAAGGGAAAAGTCTTCCAACGCAATCCCATAAACAAAGAGCAAGAATACTTTTAGACATTTATCTATCCAATTATTTTCACATAGGTTCTTCCTTAACAAAGAGGTTGTCCTATAGAATAGGGCATTGACTCAGGTAATTCCCAGGTCCCCTACATTTAGAGAAAATGATTCTAAATGGACTCTTGGGATCATTTTCATTTTATTCGATACTACTCTTCATTTTTCCTCAGAAATTATTAACATTATGTCCTTATTTCCCACAGATAAAGAATTTATTTGTTCCATTGATACAAATTCCTATATGTCTCATTCCTCATTTCCTACATGATGAAAATCAAGTTTTCTTTTCTCTATGGTCTCCTCTGCTGGATATCTTATCATTCACCTCCTTTCTCTTCTTTGTTGAGTTCGGGAGTTAGTTAATATATATGTTGTTGATAATATTTTTTGGAAAACTGATTTGTTATGAACACGATACCTTTTACACCTATCAACATTCCATTTTGTTTCTCATTTCCACCACTGTTCCCACCTTGTACATCATATTAAATTTCACTATGACTTCCTTGGAATCCAGCCATTGACTAAAATCGGAATGCATTGTGTGAGTAACAATAGTCATAAAATCATTTAAGGAATATCATGACACCATATTTTCAATATAAAACACCTTAGGATTAACTGATGTTATTTATTCTCATATTATATTAAAATCCTTCAAATCAGTTTGTAATGAAAATGTGAATTATCCTAATTATATCCCACATGAGTGTCATAACCAAGAGTGAAGAAAGGCCCATTGTTGTGCACTGGTTCCTATTTGAGTCAAGATCAAAGCAGTGTTTTCGGGTTTTACACCTAGGTACAACTGTTCCAGAGCCGCCTCTACATGATCGTATCCAGATAGGGATGTATTTCTTGGTAAAACCATATAATTTTTACATTACCAAATTTTTTGGATGTTCTTATTTACTAATCCCAAAAGTCTATCATAGGGTAATGTTATTAAATCATAGTTTTTATAAATATAGTTTACAAGGTTTGAATTGAACTTCTTCGGATACCAACTATAATACCCTGACCCTAGTTATCCAAAGTCAGTGCATTATTACATATCATTGGCATGATCACAAGAGATCATGTTCTGAAAGACTGAAAAGTTTAGTATCCTTCTAAGTACTAGATACATACATAAGTTGTACATTACATCGTGAAATAAATAAAAACAACATTGTGTCCCCTTTGAATACACTCATATCCCATAGCCTATTCCTACAGGTTAAACATGAAATACTTCATTACATCCTGCGAAAAAATAAAACAAAGAAAAGGGAGATCTCAGATTCTCAATAGGGATAACAATATAGCAGAAAAATTCATAAATAAGTATAATCATTTAAGGAAATGTATAAGACTAAAATTAAACACTTTTAAAAATAAAAATCAGCATAAAAAGGAAAATATAAATCAAATAATGTCATTTACTTATTTACGTGGATATTCTACAAGTCGAATAATCACATGCAATATCAATATCCAATTTTAGAATGATGGAATTCATAATACCAGACATCCTAACCGCATAGTCATGGCCTCGTGCCAAGACTACAAATAAGATTTTTTCAAGGCCTTATTCCAAGACACTAGTTTGTCTCATGAGACCTACTGATGCATCAATGAGATATAGAAGGATCCACCCGTCACAAACTTAGTCTAATTCATTCCTCATATAAATGGGTGAAACATAATCTAAAAATTCACATTAAAACTAGGATACAAAATGTCAATAGTTTATCCACAAACCATGAATGGCATAAAAATAGCAGATAAACAGTAAAACATTACTCATTCAATACAATATGGAAGATTTTATTAAAATAAATAAACCTCAATATATAATAAAATATAATGAATGATATTGACATAGATGAAAATAATCATTAAAACTATTTGAGAGAAACATTCCATTTTCATTGAAAACATTTTAAAGTCACGCTATTTATCAAAGAAGTCATTTAAAGGAGCCTTTTGAATCAAAGTATCCATTACAACTTTGATACTTTTTAAAGGAAATTTAATTTCAAAAAATTAATGTATATATAAATAAATCCGTAAAACCATTTTTAAAATGTGGACATTAATGAGAATGATTTTGAAGTATAGATCTTTAAAACATTTAAAGTTATATTTTAGTTAGAGTTCCTAACCAAATGAGAGAAACTTGAATATAGATAATTGAGGTAATAAAAACTTAATAATATCATGATAATAAAGGTATTCATGATATACAATGTCAAAGTACAGTATGTACACCATATAAAAGTTAATTAGCGCATAACAGTAAATAAGTCCCTATGGAATGTAAATTGAAATGAAATGTAACACCCCGACCCTAGTTACCCAGAGTCGGTGCATTATTACATAACATTGGCATGATCACAAGAAGGATCAAAACTCTAAAGACCGATTGGTTTAGTAGCCTTGGAAATACTATATATATTCTTAAGTCTTACATTACATCATAAAAATGAAAACTACAACAAAATCTTTTCTTCATATTCCACACTCATATCTCCACATACTATCCCTGTAGGTCATTCATAATTTAATTTTTCATATGCTGGAAAAACTAAAACATAGAAAAGGGGTGAGCTCAAATGCCCAGTAAGGATAACAATATAGTGGAAACTTTCATAAATAAGAATAAACATTTAAGGCAATGTATAACTAAAACAAAAGCCTTTTAAAGTTGAACTTAAACATAGTATGTCAAAAATAAAATGAAATAATTCCATTTACTTATTCACATGGATATTCTACTAATCAAATAATCACACGCAATATCAATAACCACATTCATAATGATGGAATGCATAATGCCAGACTATCATAACCACATAGCCAAGGCCTCGTGCCAAGACTACAAATAAGATTTTGTCATGGCCTTGTGTCAAGACACTAGTTTGTCTCATGAGACCTACCGATGCATCGAGGAGCTATAGCGGGCTCCACCCGTCACATATTAAGTCCAATACATTCCCATATGAAAAGGTGTAAACATAACATAAACATTCGTATTAAAATTAGCATACAAAATGTAAATACATCATCCATAAACTATGAATGGTATAAAAATAACACATCCATAGTCAAACATATCACAAAACCTTAAATACAATATAGAAGTTTTGTATCATAATAAATCAACTTCAAATAAGCGTAAAATCCATCAATGGATGTTGACATAGATGAAATCAAAACTCTTTTTAGAGAAATATCTCTTTCTATTTTGAAATCATTTAAGACTCATATATTTATAAAATAAAACATTTTCTTTGAAAATATTCTTATAATCTTGTAAGGGAAGCTTCGACGATTTTATAACGGTGGAAAATAGCCACACCCGCCGTATAAGTTAAAAAAAACATTCTTACCTTTATTCTGTCGAAAAGGTTAAAAAGCACCTTGTTTGAAAAACGACGCAAATATTATTTTATAAACCTCTTATAAAAAGTCAAACTAGGGTATAAATGACTTTAACCCATATTATAGTAGAGAGTAAAAATGTTTTTAAATACATTTTTAAGAAACATGGATGTGGATGGTAACGAAATCCCAGTAGATTATTACGTATAAACAACCCCAGATAATGAAGAGATTGTGAAATAAACCCTTAACTTGTAATTTTCCCTGGTTGGGGTAGGTTAACCTCCTATATAATGGTGAAATAATTGTTATTAAATTATACAAGAATCATATACATTAATATGATATCATATATGATCTTTTAACATCGATTTGTTAATAATATCTTTGTATTATCGTTGTTTCTGGTGTTAACTTACTCATTTTCTTTTATATGTTTTGTTACATAAGCTATGTTTGTCATGGATAGGTTGTATATTAATCATTTCCAGAATTATATAAAGTCCTTAGATATTATTGTTCATCATCAAATGAGAATTATACTTGAATGGATACGATGGAGAATGAATCTCATCGCGTTCGTGGAGACGGTAGTCCATACGTACGCACGAGCGACAATATCATTATTTTGATATTAGAATAATATATAATTGGATGGTATATCATATATACAGAATCATTATCATGTTATATTTATTATTTACATGAGTTACACATCATTATTATACCCATCCAAATAATAATTTATTGAATAACAATTACACCACGACGTGGAGACGGTAAGCCGTACGTACGCACGTACGGTGACATGTTATTCAAAGGATGGATAGAATAGTGAATATGGTTGTACCATATTTATAATAACATCATAGTATATATATGATACTGGAGTTATTATTTTATAATGGTAACAACAAAGGAAGAATAAGTGGAAGAAGAAAGGAACTTGAAAAAAGCTGGTGAAATCATTACCTCTTCTTCGGGTTCCTCCTTTATGATTTGATCAGAAAAGCTCCATAGGTTGGCTTTCTGGTCAAACTAAGTCCCCTAGGATGTAGTTAGGGAAGTTGAGAGAGTATTCGGGATGGGTTTAGCTGAAAAAAGGCTTTGAAGGTGTGATGTAATGAGAAGGGGGGGTTCACTTTTATAAGAGGTGTGAGGGGCACCTATGGAAAAGATAGAAATATTAATTTATAATAAATTCATATTCGGTTTCTAATGGATCAAAAGTTGATTATTTAAAGTTTAAGGTGGGTATGGGTATAAAACCACTCAACCAATATAATTTAGACAGGTTTGGGTCATTATATTAACCTTATCATTAAGTATTAACTCTTAGTTAATTAGTATCACTTTTACAATGTCTCTTTGTATTTTTATATTATATGGTTAATAAACTTACCATATACATCCAAGTGACCCCCAAGTGGTCCATTAATGATTAAAATATAAAGATATAAGTCTATTTGCCGAACCATAGATTTTTAGGAATTTAATATCAATTAATAATATAATATTTGTTTAGAAAACTCTTTTATGTCAATTTTGACACTATTCAATAATTTATTTTTGTAAAAATCATAACAGAATGATTACATAGAAAAAAGTTAATTAAAGCAATTCTAACATGCCATATTGACCTATAAAATTAGTGTAATTTATAAAAAGTCTCAAATTATATTTATTTGGGTATTTATAATATAAATTATTCTAATTGTTCATTAATTAGGTAATTACTGCATCATCTTTGTGTCATAAATAAATTAAATTATTTAATGTCTAAAAATTATAAATAAAATATAATTAAGTAGGAAAGATTTTTATCTTTCTAATTAATATTTATAGTTGAACATCCAACATATATAACCCTATATAAAAATTGTTTTTCTAAAAGATATATGCTTATGTCATTTTTTACCTATTTTAACTTAATTAAAATAAAGTGTCCCTATCACCTACAAGTGGCTCCATGAGGTCCCGAAATCGACCCAAAGATGCCAATGGTAGGACATGTATCCACCAATATTTTTAGGACACGTTTTAGGGTAATTTAGTATTATTATAATATTATTGTTTAACCATTAATTACCGGATTTACCCTTAACCATGGTAAATAAAATATTTACCGCAGTAATTATTCAAAATGTCTAAAAATAAAAGTTACCTATTCACACAATATGAACATACTGATTCCAAATATGGAATCCATTTTTCCAAATTCAAAACACAGAAGTGGCAGAAATTAATTTAAAATTAATTCCCACTGTTAAAACAAAAAGCGTGTTTTTAAGATATAATTACTATCAAAAGATTGATACTTGTTTATGTTCAGTCTAATTGTGAAATTATGTCCAATGACCAAACTTGTATTAAATGGTAAAAATATATTCAAAATATACTTTAAAACCACTCAAATTCATAATTTATCAATATTAATTATTTTGATTTTAAAAATTGTTTTTAATTAAAATTTAGTAATTTTCTCTATTCATCAAAATATTAAAGTTATCCGAAAAGTACCAAATGTTAACCTTATGATAAATTCAATACTCCAAATCCAAAAATGAATTCCATTATGAGAGATAGAATTTATAAAATTTCAAAAAGTAGGTATTACTATTCATAACGGCTAGTTTGATTGGTTGTGGTGTGTTAGAACTCGATGTTGCGTATAACACACGCTATCACATTATTCAAAGAGAAGCATACCGTTGAAGCTTGGGGTGTTACATTGTAAATTTTTTTATGTACCCATTCTAAGGAATAAATTTATTTAGTCAAATTGAATATATAAAAGTTTAAAATATTGGATTTAGAAAGGAATCACTATTAAAGTTGGTAAAAGTACATTTTTGAAAAATAAATCTTTTATCTGAAAAAAAGAATTTGTTCTTAAATTATGTCTAAGAAACTCGTAATATGGATTCTAAAATTGTAATGATTATATAAAGTTTAAAATTAATTTAATACTATTCATAACCTCTTTTGAACGGCTTGTTTGGTAAGTCATGGTGCACATTAACTCGGTGCTGCGTGTAGTGCAAGTTATTGAATTATTTTGAAGAAATAACACACTCTGAAATCTTGGGGTGTTACATTCTCCCCTCCTTCAATAAATTTATTCCTCTCAATTTTAAATTGTTCTTTAAAAATAAAAGGTTGAATATAGAAAATATCATTGTGGGAAAACCCACATCGGAAATTGGGTTAATAAAATTTAGTCTTAATAAGAGGAAAAGAGAAATTAAAGGGTCACCACCAAATTATGATCTCTATTCGGAGAACATTGGTGGCAATTAGAGACATATAATTGGAGGAAAAATGTAAATATTTATAGGTAGTGATTGAGGTCATCAATCACACACAAGTGTAAAATTGAGGGCCTTAAATTCATCAATCTATGATGATTTGAAATACCATCGGTTCTGCAAAACATATGGTATTAGGATAACAATTTTTGTTTGTTTTAAGATCCCTTAATATCATCATTGAATAAGAGAAGAAGAAAGATATATACTTGAAAAGTAAAGTCTCATCCTTTAACTATGTTCTACCACAAACTCATCTTTCACTCTAAAAGATAATTGAACTTAAAAATAATATTCTATTTATCCTATTCGTATAGGGTTAAAAAATGAATTTATAATTCATCTAGCAGAATGATTAAAAAAACGACATTATTCAATCCAGGTCATCACGTGGGTCAGTGGTAGGTGATACACCCTTGTCGCCGTTCGGTTGTGGGTTCAAGTCTCGCAGCCTTGCCGGACGCGACGGGTTGCCGCCTGACCTCTGGTTTGTCCTTTTATGGAAATCCAAAATAATCCAAACTAGAAATATCCAAAATACTTCAGTCAAAAATTTATAAGGAAGGTAAATACAATGAAGATCCTTTTTTCTGTGTAATAACATATGAACACCTTCATCTTGTATTCTTTTAAAACACTGTAACATCCTGAATTACCATAAAACCTTATTGATTACATTCATGATCCCTTATTCCTTAAAGAATAATAGATATACTCCTTCAATCCAAAAATGTTTTAAATCCCAACAATGATGGAATATACAAATCTTTAATCAGTTTCAAGGTAGTCAAGAACATCCAATATAATTTATCCAAATCAATCATGTCTAATTGTAAAATCACTACCTCGGCATCATAATCATATTATGGTTTATCTTTCTCTCAACCATATTTTTTTCCAAAAGTTTAACCTAATATTGAGTCACTTTTCTTTGTTCCACACAATCTCAAGTCCTTAATGAAATTGTACTGCAGTACAATCCCTATATGCTCCATAATTATTATAAGAAGTACATTGTTGATACAGCACTCAAATGACATAATCAACATAAGAACTCTAATCATTCCTCTTCATCTGCAGTAGTATCATAACTTGATTATTATCCAATAGAATCAGTTGTGGCATAGTCTGACGACTGGGACATAGGTTTGCGTAGTGTCCAAACTCCTTGAAAATGAAGCATTGTACATTTGAAACCATTTTATTACCCTTGTAGTCACATACTTTGTGCCCTTTTCCTCCACACTTATAACAAACTCTTATTCTTTTTAGGCAAGTTCCAGGGTGTTTCTTCCCACAGTTATCACATATGGGATAATTCTTCTTTTCCCTCTTCCCTTTATCCATCTTTCTCTCTTCCATACTTTTCTTGTCTTGATTCCCTTCAAAGCCATAGGACTCAGTAAACTCTTTACTTATCTTATCAACACATGATATTATTTCTTCATATGATGATAATACATGGGAGACTATTTCACTTATAAATTCTGGCTTAAGACCATGAAAGTTATTATCCTTCTTTCTCTTTGGATCATGTGCATTGCTGGAGTTCTCATTCCTTCTACTGGGTGCCATTTCTAAACAATGGAATACATTAGTTCATGAATAACAATACCTAATCCCAAACTTGTAAAACACATAACATAAATTAAATATTTTATGGATATAATCCATAATCATAAAAATGTCTCCTTTGAGGATGTATATACTCATAAACCCTTCATAATGATTTGTAATGAAAATTAGAGTTATCCTAAGAATATCCCACGAGAGTGTCGTAACCTAGAGTGCAATAAGGCCCGTTGTCGTGCACCAGTTCCCGTTCAAGTCTAGATCAAAGCGGTGTTTTTGGGTTTTACCCCTAGGTACATCTGTGCTAGAGCCGCCTCTACCTACTCGTATCAAGATAGGGATGTGTTGCTGGGAAAACTCACAAAATCTATACAATACCAAAATTCTAGGAAGTTATTCTATACTAATCCTCAAAGTTCATCTTAGGTATATGTGCTCTAATAAGAGTTTATCTAAATCTAGCTTCCAAGGTTTGTACAAAACTTCCTCTGATACCAACTGTAATGCCCCGACCCCAGTTACCCAGAGTCGGTGCATTATTACAAAACATTGGCATGATCACAAGAAGGATCAAAACTCGAAAGACCGATTAGTTTAGTAGCCTTGTAAATACTAGATATATTCATAAGTCTTATATTACATCATTAAAATGAAAACTACAAAAACATCTTTTCTTCATATTCCACACTCATATCCCCTCATACTATCCCTGCAGGTCATTCATAATTTACTTCTTCATACCCTAGGAAAAATAAAACATAGAAAAGGGGTGAGCTCAAATGCCCAGTAAGGATAACAATATAGCGGAACCTTTCATAAATAAGAATAAACATTTAAGGCAATGTATAACTAAAAAAAATCCTTTTAAACTCGAACTTAAACATAGTATGGAAAAAATAAAATTAAATAATGCCATTCAGTTATTCACAGGGATATTCTACTAATCAAATAATCACATGCAATATCAATAATCACTTTCATAATGATGGAATGCATAATGCCAGACTATCATAACCACATAGCCAAGGCCTCGTGCCAAGACTACAAATAAGATTTTGTCAAGGCCTTGTTCCAAGACACTAGTTTGTCTCATGAGACCTACCGATGTATCAAGGAGCTATAGAGGGCTCCACCCGTCACATATTAAGTCCAATGCATTCCCATATAAAAAGGTATAAACATAACATAAACATTCGTATTAAAAATAGCATACGAAATGTAAATACTTCATCCATAAACTATGAATGGTATAAAAATAATACATCCACAGTCAAACATATCACAAAACCTTCAATACCATATAGAAGTTTTGTATCATAATAAATCAACTTCAAATAAGCGTAAAATCCATCAAAGGATGTTGACATAGATGAAATCAAAACTCTTTTTAGATAAATATCTCTTTATATTTTGAAATCATTTAAGTGTCATATATTTATAAAATAAAACATTTTAATTGAAAATATTCTTATAATATTGTAAGGGAATCTTCGATGATTTTATAACGGTGGAAAATAGCTGCACCTTCCGTATAAGTTAAAAAAAACATTCTTACATTAATTCTGTCGAAAAGGATAAAAAGAACCTTGTTTGAAAAACGACGGAAGGATTATTTTATAAACCTCTTATAAAAAGTCAAAAAAGGGTATAAATGACTTTAACCTATATCATAGTTTATAGTAAAAATGTTTTGAAATACATTTTTGAGAAACCTGGATGTGGATGATAAAGAAATCCCAGTAGATTATTACGTATAAACAACCTCGGATAATGAAGAGATTGCTAAATAAAACCTCACCATGTACTTTTCATTGGTTGGGGTAGGTTAACCTCCTTTATAATGGTGAAATAATTGTTATTAAATTATACAAGAATCATATACATTAATATGATATCATATATGATCTTTTAACATTGATTTGTTGATAATATCTTAGTATTATCGTTGTTTCGGGTGTTAACTTACTCGTTTTCTTTTTTATGTTTTGTTACATAAGCTATGTTTTTCATGGATAGGTTGTATCTTAATCATTTCAAGAATGATATCAAGTCCTTATATATTATTATTAATCATCAAATGAGAATTATACTTGAATGGATACGATGGAGAAGGAATCTCTTCGCGTTTGTGGAGACGGTAGTCCGTACGTACGCACGAGCGACAATATCATTATTTTAATAATAAAATAATATATAATTGGATGGTATATCATATATAAAGAATTATTATCATGTTATATTTATTATTTACATGAGTTACACATCACTATTATACCCATCCAAATAATAATTTATTGAATAACAATTACACCACGACGTGGAGACGGTAAGCCGTATGTACGCACGTATGGTGACATGTTATTAAAAGGATGGATAGAATAGTGAATATGGTTGTACCATATTAATAATAAAATCAGAGTACATATATGATACTGGAGTTATTATTTTAGAATGGTAACAACAAAGGAAGAATAAGTGGAAGAAAAAGGAACTTGAAAAAAGGTGGTGAAATCATTACCTCTTCTTTGGGTTCTTCCTTTTGATTTGATCAAAAGGGCTCCATAGGTTGGATTTATGATCAAACTAAGGCCTCTAGGTTGTATTGAGGGAAGTTTAGAGAGTATTTGGGCAGGGGTTGGTGGAACCAAAATTTTTTGAAGGTGTGAAGTAATGAGAAGGGGGGTTCTCTTTTATAAGAGGGGTGAGGGGCACCTTTGGAAAACCTAGATATATTAATTTATAATAAATTCATATTCGGTTTCTAATGGCTCCAAAGTTGATTATTTAAAGTTTAAGGTGGTTATGGGTCAAAAACCACTCATCCAATATAATGTAGACAGGTTTGGGTCATTATATTAACCTTATCTTTAAGTATTAACTCTTAGTTAATTAGTTTCACTTTTACAATGTCTCTTAGTAGTTTTATATTATATGGTTAATAAACTTACCATATACATACAAGTTACCCCCAAGTGGTCCATTAATGATTAAAATATCACGATATAAGTCTCTTGGCCAAACCTTATATTTTTAGGAATTTAATATCAATTAATAATATAAAATTGTTTTAAAAACTCTTTTATGTCAATTTTGACACTATTCAATAATTGATTTTTTTAAAAATCATAACAGAATGATTACTTCGAAAAAGGTTAATTAAAGAAATACTAACATGTCATATTAACCTAAAAAATTAGTGTAATTTATTAAATGTCTCAAATTATATTTATTTGGGTATTTATAATATCAATTATTCTAATTTTTCATTAATTAGGTAATTACTGCATCATCATTGTGTCATAAATAAACTAAATTATTTAATGTCTAAAAATTATAAATAAAATATAATTATGTATTAAATCTCTTTATATTTCTAATGAATATTTATAGTCAAACATCCAACATATATAACCCTATGTAAAAATTATTTTTCTAAAAGATATATGCTTATGTCATTTTTGTACTTATTTTAACTTAATTAAAATAAAGTGTCCCTATCACCTAAAAGCGGCTCCATGGGGTCCCAAAATCGACCCAAAGATGCCAATGGTCGGAAATGTATCCACCAATAAGTTTGGGACACGTTTTTGGGTAATTTAGTATTATTATAATATTTTTTTAACCCTTATTTACCTGATTTACCCTTAACCATGGTAAATAAAATAGTTACCGCAGTAATTATTCAAAATTTCTAAAAATAAAAGTTAACTATTCACACAATATGAACATAATGATTCCAAATATGGGATCCATTTTTCCAAATTCAAATCACAGAAGTGGAAGAAATTAATTTAAAATTAATTCCCACTGTTAAAACAAAAAGCGTGTTTTTAAGATATAATAACTTTCAAAAGATTGATAGTTGTTTATGTTCGGTCTAATTGTGAAATTATGTCCAATGAACAACATTGTATTAAATGGTAAAAATATATTCAAAATATACTTTAAAACCACTCAAATTCATAATTTATCAATATTAATTATTTTGATTTAAAAAATTGTTTTTAATTAAAATTTAGTAATTTTCACTATTCATCAAAATATTAAAGTTATCTGAAAAGTACCAAAATTTCACCTTAGGCTAAAATCGATACTCCGAATCCAAAAATGAAGTCCATTATGAGAGATAGAATTTATAAAATTTCAAAAAGTAGGTATTACTATTCATAACGGCTAGTTTGATTGGTTGTGGTGTGTTAGAACTCGATGTTGCGTACAACAAATGCTATCACATTATTCAAAGAGAAGCGTACTGTAGAAGCTAGGGGTGTTACATTGTAAATTGTTTTTATGTACCCATTATAAAGAATAAATTTATTTAGTCAAATTGAATATATAAAAGTTTAAAATATTTCATTTAAAAAGGAATCACTATTAAAGTTGGTAAAAGTGCATTTTTGAAAAATACTTCTTTTATCTGAAAAAAAAGAATTTGTTCTTACATTATGTCTAAGAAACTCATAATATGGATTATAAAATTATAAGGATTATATAAAGTTTAAAATTTAGTTAATAATATTCATAACTTCTTTTGAACGGCTTGTTTGGTAAGTCATGGTGCGCTTTAACTCGGTGTTGCGTGTAGTGCAAGTTATTGAATTATTTTGAAGAAATAACACACTATGAAATCTTGGGGTGTTACATGAAATCCCTTATAAAGACCGTATCCATAGGTGAAGAGTAAATCATTGATAATTTATCAATGGAGTTGTTATGTGTATCAAAAGTATATCGACACTAATGGGAATGGAAATTTCTAAATTAACAAATAAATAGTGATTTTACACATAATATTAGAGTAAAATAATCGATGATGTATGCGTAAAACACAATGAGTATTAGTTGAAATATGAAATTGCCTTACCTATTTGGTAACTTATGAAATATACGACCCATGAAATAAGGATCATAAAATGAAGATTTAAATATCTATAAATTAATTTATATTACCCCAAGAATATAATCATGGGAAGTACATGCACCACATAAAAGGAAATAGTAGAAAATGTATCATGAATCTCACGGGAATAAAAAGTGAGATGAAAACCCATTATCTTGTACTTTTATTTAGTTGAGGGTACATTAAACTTCTGTATAATGGTGAATTTTTTTTTATTAAATTATACAAGAACCATATACATAAATATTATATCATATATTATCTTTTAATATTGATTTGTTAATAATATTTCAGTAGTATCATAGTTTCAGGTGTTATCTGATTCATTCTTCTTTATTTGTTTTGTTACATAAGTCATGTTTGTTATGAATATGATGTATTTGATTCATATACATAATGATATTATGTCCATAAACCATATTTTTAATCATAAAATGATATTTATTCTTGAATGGTTATGATGGGGAATGAATCACAACGCATTCGTTGAGACGGTAATCCCTACGTATGCACGAGCGACAATACCATTATATTGATGGTGAAATCGTATGTAATTGGATGGTATTTAATATATAAAGAATAATTATCATGTTATATTTATTATTTACATAAATTATATTCATTATTATACCAATCCAAATAATTATATTTTGAATAACAAACGACACCACGATGTGGAGACGGTAAGTCGTACGTACACACGTATGGTGACTTTGTAATTCATAGGATGTATAGAATAAAGAATATTGTTGTAACATATTTATAAAAACATAAAAATCTGTATAAGGTACAAGAGGTATTACTTTGGTATGGAAACAAAAAAGAAAGAGGATGTGGAAGAAGAAACGAACATTGAAAGTGGTGAAAAAATAATTACCTCTTCCTCGAGTTCTTCCTTTTGATTTGATAAAAAGGGCTCTTTGGATTGATTTCAGATAAGATTAAGGCCTCTAGGATAATTTGAGGGTAGTTGGGAGGATATTTGTTATGGGTTTGGATGAGAAAAATGGCTTTGGAGGTGCGATTTTTAGAGAAGGGTAAGTATGATTTTTCTAAGAGAGGTGAGGGTCACTTTAGGAAAACCATTAAATATTATTTTATTATAAAATCATATTTAGTTTATAATGGATCCAAAAGGATTTATTTCAAGGATAAGGAGGTGATGGGTTTAAAAACTCTCAAAAAACTATTTTTATAAAGGTTTATGTTACCATATTAACCTTATCTTTTAGATTTAACTATTGGTTAAATAATTTAACATTTACCAGGTCTCCTTGTATTTTTATATTATATAGTTAATAAACTTACTATAAAATGCCAAGAGAACCCAAAGTGCTTAATTAATGAAATATATATTATTATATAAGTGCTTTGGCCAAACCGTATATTATTAGGACTAATATATAATTTAATAATATTGTATTCGTTTTAAAAACTCATTTATGCCAAATTTGACATTATTTAGTATTTGGTTTTTGTGAAAGTCATAAAAATCTGATTTCTACAAAAAACATAAATTGAATCAATCATAACATGTAATATTAACCTATAAAATATGTTTAATGCATCCAAAGTATCAATTTACATTTATTTTAATATTAATAATATCAATTATTTTAATCGTTCATTAATAAGGTAATTAATGAATCATCATTGTGTCATATATAATTTTAATTATATAATGTATAAAATTATAAATAAAATACCATGATGTAGGAAATATTTTTTTCTTTCTAATGAATATTTATATTCGAAATTATCTTATGTATAACTCTATATTGAAAATGTTATTTATTAAAATTATAATTTAACACTTTTAACTATTCTTTAAACAAAATAATAATGAATGTACTAATCTAAACCAAACGAACAAAAATGATCATATTTTATTCCAAAGGATTATTTTTTTAAAATAAATTTATCCAATAGAATTATGACATGTGTTAGGGTAATTATAATATAATTTTTATTTTTAATTACCATATTTACTTTTAACTGTGGTAAATAAAAATCAAAAGCTATTATTCACGAAAAAATATTTTCATCTTATTGAACCAAATTTTACTTACTGAAGTAAAAAATGTCTCTCTGATTTTTGAAATTCAATTTATAGAAGTGGTAAAATTATGTTTTATGCAAATTTGCTAACGTGCCTCGAAGGTGGGTAAAAGACGTTAAAATATTCAATAAAATTTTATACATCTAATTTTATTATAAAATGAATCGAATTAATTACATTGACATAATATTGTATTATGTATCTATTTTGCCCTAAAATAAATTTAAATAAAACAAATAATTATTTAAATAAATTGTTGGGTTTTAAACAACAATGTAGTGTTTTTTACTATGCATAAAAAATTGAATGTTTTTATAAAAATAAAAAAAATTCACTCTAAGATAATATTGATATAATGAATCTAAATATGATGCCTATTTTAAAAAATTAGAAACATAGAAGTTGATTTAATTAATTTAAAATTAATTCCCATGGTCAAAACTAAAAAGATGGTTTTTGAGAAGTTAAAACTATCAAAAGACATATATGTGTTTATGTTCGGTTTAAAAGTGAAATTACTTCCAATGACCAACATTGGATTAAATGATAAAAATACAATCTAATAATATTTAGAAACCACTCAAATATATAATTTAACACTATATATTATTTAGATTAAAAAATTTGTTTTTAAAAAGAAATTTAGTATCTTTCACTATTCATCTAAATATGAAGGTTATCTATAAAAACACTAAAAATTTATCCATACTAAATTTTTATGTCTTTCTTATAAAGAAGAATTTAATTTAATAAAATTGAATATATAAAAGTTTCAAATATTTAATTTAGAAAAGGTTTTCCCTTAAAATGTGGGAAAATACATTTTTAAAAAAATACTTCTTTTATTTGAAAAATTGAATTTGTCCTTATATTTATTCTAAGAAACACAAAATATTAATGTTAAAATTATATTGGATATATATTAAATTCAAAATGTGGTTATTAATATTCATAACCACTTTCTAAATGGCTAGTTTGATAAGTCAAGGTATGCTTGAACTCAGTGTTGCGTACATCACACACTATTGTATTAATCAAAGAGAAGCGTACAATGGAAGATTAGGGTGTTACATGAAATTTCATCCTCATAATGTATTACTCTTGAAAACCATTAAATTAACTTCACGTTTAACCTAAATCACTATTGGTTTAATCTTGGTTTCTATAATTCAGGCTCTATCATCATTATTAACTTAATTCTTTGACATAATAAATCCATCATATGGTCATGTAAAGATAATGTGATTTACCAAAAAATATCAACCGAGTGCTTAAAATAATCCATCCAATTCGACATCTTTTTTGGGCATCATGTGATGATTGAGTTAATACAAAATATTATCCTTTATGGTTTATTACCCCTATATAAATATGAGCTAGATTCGGTATCAAATTTTTGTATCATGACATGGATTTTATTTCTACGAAAATTAAAAATTCTCAACTTTTTTAAAATATCAGGATGTTATCCTATACAAAGAGTTATCCCCTTGACTTATCCCTAGGGGATTCACTAAACTTATTTAATCTTAATATCCAAAAAAATTTAATAATCCTAAAAAAAACTAAACAATCTTTTTATACCCATTTTATAGTCCCATTTTAAACATATATTTATATTTCATCTTTACCCAAAGTTAAAAATATCATGTCAAAAAATTCTCACATAGCTCGGAGAAACTTTCAGATTATTATCTTTGAGGAAAATTTAAATAAGTAACTTATTTATAAAAATATTTGAACACTTATCAATAATATGACTCTTAAATACTCCAGTATATATTTATTATATGTTATACATATATTTTTAACATTGGTATGTAAACATAATAAAGAGGCGAGCTTAATCATTTAGAAAGGAAAAAACATATCAACATGTCATTAATTTTTAGATCATAATTTTATGAGAAAACATGGCCATGGTGAAATTTATTATTAATAATAAAATTTTACAAAATAAAATATAAAATAATTTTGATAATTTATAAAAATTAACTTTAATATAAGTTAACCAAATGCAATGAAAACCCATCTTTAGAAAAATGACCATTTTAAGCATAAAAATGAATTTATCCAAAATTCATATATACTGTTGAATTGAATAGAATTAATTATATTATATTATATAAAATTATAATTAGTTTACATGAAATTAAAACTAAAATCAAAAGGTTCACATTAATATTTTATTAACATATAAGATTCCATACTAGTTATCATTCGAATAAGAACATTACTTAGATTTCAAAAAATATTAAATGTATATTTATAATTTCAATATTTAATTTTTAAATAAAGTATTTTACATTTTAAATATATATTTCATATAAAATTTATTTAATAATGATTCATGTAATTTTTATTCCATGTTAATGTCATAAAAGTGACTTTATTTATAAAATCCCAAATTTTCACTATTTACCCAAAAATCTACTAGTTTTGAAAAATACTAAACTCACCCGAATATAATATTGGTATGATGAAAAAAAAATTATTTTCTTAAATAAACAATATATTCATGGAATAAAATAATTCCAATATCCATGCCTAAATGTTTAAAATCATTTTTTGAATTTTTTTTATAACATAAAAAGAATTTATTCTCATTCCATTCCTAGTAACAAATATTTATAAGACAATTAATTTATTTTATTTAATATACTATAAAAATATTTAATCAAAATAATTAATTAATAGTTACTAAATTAATTTATTAATTTTGAAATACATTATGTACTTAAAAACAGTTTTCTGAATAATATATGCTTTTACCATCAGATGATTTTGTATTCATTTTCTTTAATTGATAATCAATGTATAAATTATTATTCATTAATTTAAATATATATATAAAAAAATTATATATATATATATATTTAGTATGAAAAATAATAAAAATTTATCTTGTAAATAAATCATATATAATATAAATAAAACCTACTTTTATTAAAAATTGACCCTTTTAAAATTTTACAGTTCTTAACAATATATTATTTATTTCATATAAATAACATTTACTAATTATTTCCTAAAAATTAATAAATATATTAAGAATATATATATATATATATATATATATTTCATCATGGTTTTTATCTTATTCATACATGTGAATCCAATGATTTGGTTATGATGGTCATATTTAGAAAATAATATTTCTATACATTATTTTAGTTCATTTCAGATCAATGGTTTATGTATCAGAATATATCATATTCATAATCTAAAATCATGGTAGGTTATAATAGGTATATAAAAAGTAGGGGTATTCCCATTTTCCATAACTTGTACTATTAAAACTATATAAACTTTCATCTTAATGAGGTTTTGATAAACTATAGTTTTATACTGTTGAATGTTATCCATAACACATTGTAGAGGATTCAAAACAGGTCTTTTTAGAGGAAAGATTCTTTACCAAATTTTAAAAGGATAAATATCATTCAAATGAATTGAATTCAATTTGAATATCTATAATAAAAATAAATTGAAATCATAAGGATGGAATAAATAATTAAAGGGACTATATTATGTCATTTAGAAATGGAAAATTTTGAACAACAATAAAATTTTGAATACGCATAATTAGTCTATGTAGTTTAGAAACCATGCACTAACCATATGAAACTCCCTTGATGGTTAGAATATATACACATGATTTAGCAGTATGATTTCCTCAACTATGTACTAACTATGAGTAATATACCAACACCCTTCAATAATAAACTATATAGATGAAAGATAGTGTCAATACCATGCTCCCTAAGCACACACCATTGAATTCTCCCTCCATCAATTTATTTCCTATCCAAAATTACTCAAAAATAAAAATTAAATCATATTATAAAAAAATAATTGTTTATTGATATCCTAGAAAAAATTACTTTAGTTTTGATGAGTGTTGTATAAATACTCACTCACAATCCACCCCTTAAGTTATAATGATCCTATCACTTGTCTACATTTATTCTCTGAAAAAACAAAATAAAAAAAAACAATTCTCTAAAGAATTTTGTAGAAAACTAACTCGTACTACCTCTTCTTAGTGCCTGATTGTTCTCTCCACATGGCTTGAAGGGAATTATAAAGTCCCATAGGATAAAAAATAGTTCATGAAAATTAGAAGCACCCAATTGGGAATGATTTCTCTTAATAATAATAATAATAATAATAATAATATCATGGTTTTAGTATCCTAGAACCCAACATGACCTCACCATACATCAATGATTGATGTAATTCATTAAGTTGTTTGAAGAAAAACACAATACCAAAAAATAAAATAATATAAATTAAGGCTCAGGTAAAATACTTAAAATCAAGAAAAACCAAGTAAAACATTAAAAATTTATAAATAATTTCTTAAATTCTCATGTTTATACATAAATATGATTAGTCAAAAAATAGTGTATATTAATAGGATGGGAGGCTGATATGGTGATATATATGGGTAATAACATAAAAACTAAACCAAAAATATTAAAAAACAACCACTTCACATCATAGTGTGACATGAAGGTCATCACCCTTTATGTCACCTCCATCAAACCTAAACATAACTAACATGAGAAATTGCACAAACAAGTGTTATTTCTCCTTTACCCGTATCTATAAATTAGTGGGTCTATATTCACCAAAATGGTATATGTAACTTGTGAGTATAACAAGACAAATATGATCCCACCATGTAATATAAGTTATAACAAACAATAACCTACTATTTTGAACAAGAAAATATAAATATAAGCATTTTATTTTAAATAAAACAATTAATGATGAGATATTTATCAGTAAACACATCAAAAAAAACATGGTAAAATTTCTAAAGAATTAATTATAAAATCATTAATACATCTTAATAGGGAAGACCATATATAACTAAAATTAGGAATACCAGAATCATTATGATAATATATATAAAGAAACATAAGATATGTTAGTGAGAGTCTAACATGTACAAGAATGGGACTCTGTTTGTCAATACATGAAAAAATATTCTCTTGTCATAGATTTCATTAGACTAACATACACCCATGTCAGGCTGAAATACTAATATCCATAAGGAAGGGAAGATCAAAAAGCCTATCATGTCACATGTATTGGATACCCCTAAGAACACAAGATATCCCATATGAATCTAAGTAATTCACTATACCACAAATTTACATAATTATTAAATTCCATAAACCTTTTAGTAAGAATTATAGTTCAACTAAGAAACATATTTAAAACAACCCAAACACCATTTCAAAATTAGAGAATTATTATTATATAAATTTGATAATTTAATATAAATCAAGGATTTACACTAATAAAAAAATATAATTATCTCCTAGAAAACTAGTAGATTAATTTAAAAAAACAAATTAATATCATAATACAATTGAATAATTATTAATTGAATCCATACATTTCCCTTACCTAAAAATTGGAAAAATACAAGAAAAAACATTTAATTTTTTTTTTCATAGGATTCAAAATTTTATTAATATATATTTTTTGATTTCAGACATCAAGAAAACTTAATTCCACAAATATATATTGGAACATATAATCCCAAATCATAGAACTATTTAAAATAATGATAAATGGGGTTATTGTAGGAGAAAAAAATCATGGGACATTATATCATGTTTAGAATCCCTATTATAAAAAACCTCACCAATGTTACCTAACAGGGACATGATCCCTTGGAAACCATATACATATGTTTAGATAAAATAAAAGGAAAAAGATGGGAAAAAAGATTATGAGAGATTAAGGTCACCAACAGTCTAGGATCTTAGTTTTTTGTTAAAGAGATCACATGAAATCAGACCAAAGAGGAAGGGAGAAAAAATGAGATTTTAGGGAGACATAGATAGTTCGAATGGGGATTGTATGTGATATAAATGATGTTAAATTCATTCATGGGTTGTTTGGGAATTTTAAAATTTTATTTATGGAAAACTGACATGGTATAAAGACACAATAAATAGGATATTTGACCAATTATGTGGAACCTACTATGGTTTTGTAGACAAGTTAAATTGTTTTGAAACCAAGTGGAAACCATGTGAATGATCCTAGAATATGTTTCACCCCTTTCATGGCTGGGTCATATTGTAATGACAAACTATTTTCAAACCATGAAAAGTGAATTGTTTCCCAATTATTATAAATTTTCCAGAAAATTTCACCTAAAATAAAAAAACAAAGTTAAAAATAAATAAATAATTAATCTCATACATGAAACTAGTACCATTGGTGTCACATAAGATATCATAACTCTCACACTATAGTAATTTTCATCCTTAAAAAGTCCTCAAGAATTTTTCTCCAAGAAAAACTCTTACCATCAACACCTCATCCCTGATTAAGTCTCTAAAGATTCTTATTAGATTATCTTCTAATGAAAAATCACCTATTTCAATAGATTTCTCTATCCCTTGAGATTTTCCCTCTAAAATCCACAACTCTAAAAAACCACTATATAAAATAATTATTAGGTTCCAACTGAATTGTACCCCAACTAAAGAAATTATTTGGGTTTATTAGATAATTATTTAGTTTAGAAACTTATTAAACATTATAAATCCCGACATAAAATTATCTAAAAGGGAATATGTATGTCACTATTTTAATGTAATAATTAATTTAGAAAGGCCCAAGATATAATGGGGTTAACATCACATTCCATTCTATCTTTTTATATACATGTCTTGGAGTTATATTCAAGAATAATCTATCCCCATCATCAAATATCATAGGTCTTATTTGGTGATAAGGGTTTGTATTTTTCAATATCTAATAATAAATCATATGCTTCTTAATCAATTTCACACTATATAATATTTCTTAAACCGAACTATAACCCACAAGAGTTTTTCTCGCAAATATTTACTCAACAAAATGGCAGACAATAAGGAAAACCATATAACATCCCCAATTCTACCATATGAATCAATATCTGATATATGTTATTATAAAAAAAATTCCCCAAATTGAAGTATATACCTTGATGATCTTCTATAATCATGAACAAAATCCCAAATCCTATCTTCCATAACCAGAAAAATATTATTTTTTCCTATATATTGGTGGAAAATATTCCACACTTATTTTCAAACGTGTAACCCTGAAATTTTAGAGGCCCTAACAAAATAATTCAATAAACCAATATTTATTTTTATGATATTTGAGTTATGAATCCCATGATGTCTAATAATAAACTTAAAACAAATCATTCCATTACAATCACCTAATAATACCAATCCTAAAGGAAGAGAATAAACATAATTCATGGCTTGATCCACTATACCCATTAAATTTTCATTCATTTATAGTGAAATCAATATAATAACTGTGAAGTCCATAATGATATCCTTATAATTATATATTGTATCTACAAAAAGAAATAATAACCCTATATATCCGTAATACTCAACCTTTAAATACTTGGATGTTAGAAAATAAGAAATAAATTCTGTTAGATCATTTATTAATCTTGAACACCAAACCTAGATTATTATGTTATGATATATCTTGGTAAGTCTATAATGGATGGCCTAATATGAATAGTGATAAGTGTTTAAAGCATCACTACTGATCTTGAAATAAACAACCATCAATACTCTAATGAAAATAATAAAATTCAATTCAATTGACTATCTAACGAGGATACCCACAAAATAAATGAAATAAATCATATTATTAAACTCATTATTATAAAACTAAATTGTTCACACCATCAATATAATCATTTATACCATATTTTAGATAGACATAACTATTTCATATATCTTCTCTATCTTATCCATGTGAAATTACTAAAATATTATCACCATCCACCACCACTCTCTATATTTGTTTACATCCTGAGATAGTGTTATTCTACTCAAAGAATCCAAATTTTATTTCATTTACCACTATATTCCTAAGATAAAAATCATTTTTAAAGGTAATTCATCAACCTACACTATGTCAAGTTGAGACAATGCTTTGATAAAATATTATTCAAACTCTTATGATATTTATTCTCCATGAATATCCAATCAAAATGGAAATTCATAAATCTATTTACTAAATAAATGTAATAGCTAATTCCATTTCATGAATATGTGAAAAAATCTCATAAAGAATCAACTATATAGACCCGTACTCCATATTATAAATGTATCAAGTCACATGGGAAGCCCAAATCCAAGTGTGTTTCAAAATACTTCATTAACACCTATCGATTTAAGTAAAATTGAAAATATTTCTTTGTTTAACATCCTATAAAAATTATATAATTCCCCCTATAACATTATAATCCACAAAAAACATCACTCCCATCACTGTCAGTGATACCATGGGAGGATTCAACTCTTAAAATACCTAAATAAGCCATTCATAAAATCAAAGCTTATAAAAAAATTAATTTTACCTCAAACATATTATTTGATAATTCAAATACATAACTTCTTTAGCATCCTAAAGATATATATAAATTTCTTTGATTAAAACAATAGGACAACAAAATTCACCTCTTGAATATAAAAATAAAATATAGAGAATTAAATACAAACAATTTGTTCTTATAAAATATCAAGTAAAAATTGTAGATGGAGAACATGATATTACCCTAACATCAAATAAACATGTAATATAAAAATTACAATAACATTGTATCAACATAATTATGGAAAATAGTTTTTATTAAATTTTTAAAGATCATAGGAGAATCGGTAACACAATAATATTGATGACAACATGAAATGGTTTTATCATCCTTAGAAATTTATTTCAGTAATATCCACTTCATGAAAACTTAGCCAATGTTATCTAGATAGAATGAATATATGGGAAAATTAACATTTTTACTTTATCTAATAAGATTGATAATAAATTAGAGTTAAAATATATTTATTTTCCATTGTCACTTTGTTCAGATTCCAATAATCAATACACAATATTAGGTTACTATCAACATTTATAATAAATAAAATTGGAAGCACCCAAAACAAAATAATCAACAGAATAAACCCATTATGTTAAAAAACATCCTTATGTACCTTTAATTATTATAAATATTATTGAGTTATATGATATGATAAAAATGTAACTTATTTCATCTCCGGAACCAAGTCAATGAAAAACTCTATATCCCACCTCAGTGGTAATCCTAATAAATCCCCAAAAAAACATCAGATAAAAATTCACCACATTAATAATTAGTGGTTGATACATTACTTCCATGAAAATATATTAAAATATCCCAAACTAACACCATATTTATCCAACCGCACTATCCACATGACCTTCCCAACATTCATGAATATCCAACTCTCCCTTGAAAGTGTGTATAGTCCCATCTGATGCCACTATGAGAAATTTACCACCATAATAGTAAATTAAAGCTTTAACCTTAATTATTCAATCTACTCCAATTATAAATTCATATATTTTAATCTAATGAACTTAAATATACAATTTTAATTCAATAATACTAATCAAAACAGAGTAAGATGGACACTTAGATCATTCCTCAACCCTTTCAATCACCTAACTTCTTATTATCATTGATTATATAATCAAGTACATGTACATAAAAAATAGTTAAATCAACAATTTATTGATTGATGAGTGAAATTATATGATATTAGATAATTTTAAAATTACCATGGAAACTATCTACACGGTTCCTTAAACCACATGTGGTCTTTCATTAAATTCAACTTCCTATGGTGAAAACTCAGTGATGAAGAGATACCCTAAAATATTTTGGGATCACAATCTCTCCCTCTAAAATATTCATCCAAATCTATCAAATGTCCTTGACTGAACCTACCCGGGTGTATCCACAAACATGCTTCACCCCTACACACAGTTGGATATTCTAACACTAATCACTCATGAGAACAAGTTAAAAAATATTTTATGATACTTAAACATCACACATTGATTTCATATTTGAGGAGGATTCATAAAAATTCACTTTGGGTGTATCAATTTTCAATAATAAAAATAATATAGTTATTCATTCACCTAATAAGAATTAGATTATGTCTTAATGGATTCCCTTATATTTCATTCTGATTTATCATCTTTCCTAAAAATATATTCACTCCACCTTTCTTAGGAAGAAAAATACATCTCATTTATATTTCATCTATATTATAATCTATAAAAGAATACATAATATCTAAGTACACATAGGATTGATTATTTTGTAGAATGATAATCAACGATATTTCTAATCATAACTCTATCTTAAATTTTATCCCTTAACATTGTAATTCATCAAAAATTCTGGCATATACTTAATAAACTTAGTATATTTTGAATCATACTACATAATAGATAAGATACCGTAATAAACGTCCAAAATCTTTTGAGAATTAGATATATTTATCTCTTTCAGAAGGTATTAATCATAAAGGATATCATGAAATCACTTCCTATTAATATATTTAGTTTTCTTACTTTCTCTCAATCTACTACCACTACTTCCCAACTTACCCATCTAGAAAAAATTACAAAATTTACCACTGATGTCTCAAAAAAAATAAACATTATAAAATATAATCAAAAAATATATCATTCATATTATTAATATTTACGTATTTAGTACTAAATTTGATTGAATTTATAATCATGTAGTGAGTTTCATTTTCAACTATTTTTTATAACGGTTCAATCATGTTTTATAATAATATCTTATCAAGAAAGTTAAAATTTGTATATCCAAAAATAATTATGTCATTACAAATCCATTTCCATGTAAGAAATACTATTTAATTTAAAAACATAACTTGTGATATAACACCTATCATGGCTACTACGATGGATGAACTCTTTACCTTTTTATCCTGTCATAGGATAACATGTCATGGATACCATTCCAACTAGGTTATCACCAACCTACCTTTTACCCACAATTTTTGATAACTCATATTTTATTATAAAAGGGCTAGTAATTATATTTATGTGTACATAACAAATACTAAAAATACAACTCTCTATACCTATTGAAATTCTAAATTGTTTACTTAAAAACCACGATCTGACACCATTTTGGAATAAAAACCAAGAACCCTAAATCATATAACACAACATAGATTACAACATTATTATAACTACTTCTACTAATCTCTAAAGGATACTGAAAAGTGGTGACCACTAAAGAATAGTTTTTGAGGGAAAAATTTTCATTGAAAATTCAATTGTTTTGTTGTGTGTGATTTTTTTTATTTTAAAAGTATAACTATTAAAAAACCTTTCAATTTAGGTATACCCATTTAGATAATGAAATTTCTTTATGAAATAAATTCAATAAATTCAATAAATCACAAAAATAAAAAAAGTGATCGAACTCTATGCCAATATACTCCCAATCCATATCTATATCATGGATCTACAACTTACCGATAATGATGAATGAAGTATTCTATTTTAGTTATATAAAATCAAATCATGTATACATGTCCATTGAAGTGCACATATTTGGGGTAAATATAATTTTATCAGGAATAATTTAAGGTCTCTAATAAATTTCCATGCATGAGAAATTATAATTTTTAATGATAAATAATAATTATAAATACAAAATTTTCTAAAACCAATATATTTTATTAATTCAAATTTTTTAAAAAACCATTAATGGAATTATAATTTTAAAATTTATTGTTTTCTTGAAAACACTATATTAAAACCCTATATTTAACTAATCCTCAAAACATGTCTTATCCTATAAAACATCAATTTGGAAAAAACCACTTTTTTATATTTTTTATAAAAAAAATAATTTAAAAAAATGATGAAAAATTATAATTTTAAATTATTTATAAAGGAAAATATCCAGACTCAAAACATCGAGTGAAAAGTTTTAGTTTTAGAAAATATGTAAAAAAATTCATATTTTCTTAAAACCAATGGAAAATCCCTATTTCTAAAATTTATCCCATACCATGAAATACCTGTAATTTATAGAAAATTTAATTTTTAACTTCAATTAAAATGCTTGAATTTGAATTTATAAACCTATAACTCACAATATAGTGAGTGATACTATTTCCTTTTATGAAGAATTATATTAACTATTACTCACCCTAATGCGTACACTCTAATGTTATATATTTACATTGCCAGTGATTAGTGGAATGAATAAAAAGGTCACAACAAAATTAATTTTAAACACACACACACACACCATGGGATCAATGAAATAAATAAAAAATACATTATTGTCACCAAATTTATGAAGAATTAAATAATTAAAAATATTGAATATTCAATAATTAAAATAAAATCCAAATTTCTTAAAAACAATTTTCCCCAAAAATACTAATATATTTACAAAATCAGGTTTTTTCTGAAATCATGAAATTAAATTTATAAATCCATTATTGTTTATGAATAATTTAGAGAATATAAGTCAATATCATAAAGGAATTAATGTCACCTACCTTGATCTTATAATAATATACAATACCAATTCTCATTTCTCAAAATCACATACTGGAATTAATTCATATGAACACTTTACAAGATGAATGAAATAAATCTATACATATCCATATATTCAAAGGTACATCATCTCTAATACCATATTTTTTAGATATTAAAATATAATATTAAAATTATAAGGGGAGATCTATGAATTGAAGAAATTTCCTAGAACAAACCTACAACTCAATTTCATTCTGATCATTCCATAAGAAAAAAGAATTTATTGTTCTCTACCAATAAGATTTAAAATTTTTATTTATAAAAGTGGATTTTAATATATATTTCGATATAAAAATCATTATTAAAAAGTAAAATATATATAAAAAATCCTAGAAAGAATATTTAACATGAAAAATTCAGAAATCTATGTTTCTAAAGATGTCAAAAATACGTATCCTTCCATCAAAATTAGAATGTTATCAATTTTTTTCATATATATGAACGAAAAAATATGAATATCATTTTTGATAGGTAATTTTCATACACAATGTTCTAAGATTATAAACCTAACTATAGCATCTTGAGCCTCAGACACATTTTATTTAATTATTTTTGAGAAATAATACATTAAAATAAACCAAAACTTTAAAGGCCTAGTTTCATTGAGAGATTAGATACATAAATAATTAAATTAAAAATAAAATATTTTTTTTATTTAATTCTACATAACGTGATCTTAAATATTAGTGATCACATATTACTATATAAGATACCCTAAAAAAATTCATAAAGGAAAATGGTATGCTACAAAACCAAGTAAGGGGATAATTAGAGTGAAGTGTAGCGACGGTGTAATACATATTAGAAAAGAGGTATATCCTAATATCATAAAAGAGAAAGATCATATATAATCACATGGAATAATATAATATATATATATGATTTTATAAGATAATTACATTATAATAATGTGGTGAAAACATAAAACATGGCGTCATAACATAAGTCAAGGGTCATTACCAAGACAATAAAACATAATGTTCTTGGATAAAATCCCATGCAACATACATGGTATATCTTGAGTTGAAAAAAAAAGAATTTTGGTGATGTATAATTATATTCAAAACTATAACATTCATAACATATGACATATTTTGTGTTCTATATAAGAAATTAATACATAATGTATAATTATGGCCAAATAGATGGCCTCTTTGATAAAATCCGAGGAGTGAGAGTGTTTTCAAAGATAGATTTGATGTCAGGATTCCATAAGGCGTTTTCATGGTCATTATACATACCAACAATAGCTATTAGGAGTGGGTATGGTCAATATGAGTACCTGGTTATTCCATTTTGGCTCACACATGCACCTACTATTTTCATAGATCTTATGAATTAGGTTTTCAATCCGTATCTGGATTCATTCGTAGTAGTATTTTCTGAAAAAATGATTGTGTATTCACACCCTAGACTCAACCATTACAACCATCTTGAGACCATGTTAAATACACTGAGAGGGAATCTGCTCTATACGAATCTTAATAAATTCCACTTTTAGATCAAAAAGTTCAATTATTGGGTCATAGTATCTCGGAGATAGGAGTTTCAGTAGACCGAGAGAAAGTGAGAGCTATAGTTTCATGGGATAATCAGAAGAATGTATTTGACATAAATAGTATATTAGTGATAGATATATATTATAAACAATTCATCCATGATTTCTCATGTCTCACAAAACCACTTGCAAGATTGAAAAAGAAAGGTTTCAAATTCGTATGGTTAGATCTTGTAAAGTATCATTTTAGGAGTTGAAGGTTCATTTGACTTCTTCACTGATATAGATACTTCATGATTCAGTGAGGATCTATATATTCTACCATGAGACATCAGGTATTGGATTAGAGCAATTCTGATAGAATATGAGTGAGTTGTCTTGTGTGATTGTCGTTAGTTGAGGCCTCACAAGTAGAATTAATCGACATATGACCTCAAGTTAGAATCTATAGTTCATGCTATATGATATTGGATTAATAATAAAATTGGATAGTGTATTATAGTATACACAGATCAAAAAAGTATCAAGTACATCTTTACATAGTGTGATCTCAATCTCTGGAAGCACAGGTGGATTGAGTACCTATAGAAGTTTGACAACACGCTTGCCTACAAACCTAGTAAAGGAAATGAAACAGCCAATGATCTGAGTTAGAAGACGTAGATACATGGAATTTTGGAGTCTAGTGGTGAATTAAATATCATAGACTTATTCTTAGAGATGCACATTGAGGTTTAGGAAGACCAAAGTTAGACTATCCTCACAAGCATAGTTTTGACCTCTACTCCTCTAGAACATGTAATAATGGGAAGACTATTTGATACTGAGGGCCTTATACTAAGAGAAAGTTTCTTATATGATGATACATATTTAGGTTATATGATATTCGAGGATGATACATTACTATTCCATAGGCATGTGTGGGTCCTAGTAAACATCAATGAGAATCAGATGTGGGAATTTCATGCCTTAGGTAGGGATGTTCATCCCTATGTCACCAAGATCTATCAAGATTTATGAAAATAGTATTGGTGGCCTTGTATAAAATGATATATTTCAAGATTCATCAATCTATGTTCCACCTTCTAGAAGGTTAAGGGGGAACATCAGTGACTGGTCGAGATTTTACATCCATTTTCCATTACTGAGTGGACATGAGATGATGTTTCGATGGATTTCATGACTAGTTTTATAACATCCCTACTATTTATTTAAAATTAATAAATGATTTATTACATAATATTACAACTAATATGACCTATAATATCAATAATTACAGTGTACATGGGAATTAGGTAAATTACATAATAAATAAAAATAGGAAATACACCATCTTTATTGAAAACTTCCTTAATATGATCATAATATTCCATGGCCTTTAAAACTGCATGGGAAAACCTAGGAACATACATATGAAAGTGGTGAGCATTAAATCCTAGTAAGGTAATAATCATGGAATAAATTAGAACATGTTATATAATAGTAATATCAATGGGGAATAAAAGGAAGATGAATAATAAGGCATGATATGTCATGATAATCATAAGGGCAACGTGAGAAATATGGAAACAACTTAAAACACTATATCATAAAAATTGGTCATAAATAATTCCCAAGACATCATGATAGAAAAATTAACTTAAAGGAATCATGTTAACTCCCTATCCCAAAATGATGTCTCATGATAATAAACATTTAACAATGGATTGGAGCATAATATAATTCTGGGTACACTCGTCCCTTTCATTTTATTATCTTTCTTATGTTTTCCACTTAGATCACAAAACATGGATTCATTCATCATTGCATTTTATTCCATAATAAAGGAGTATGGAATATATTCATGTAATTACCACATAAAATAAATATAAGTGTATAAATTTGAAAACCCATTATAGTAAATGAGTATGGTATTAACTAAATAATTGTTTTGGCATTTAAAATCGTAGTGAAATTTCGGCAGCATAACGGCATCACTTAAAAATTAAAAAAATGGGTTGATGAGATAGAAATGAGTATTTAATAATTTTGAAATTAAATTTGAATTTATATTTATATTGAAATACATATCCCAATATTAATAATTGGAAATATATGGAAAAATATAATAAATAAACTTGAATAAATAAGAGAATGATAGGATCCCTTAGTTTAGTGTGTAACTCTGAAGGCTTGGGAGCAGATTATTGAGAGATTGTGGGAACCTTTAAAGGATTAAAAAGAAGTTAGAGAAGAGTTATGGAATTCTATATGTATTTTTACTGTAGATAAATGACATATTGTGTGGGTTTATATAGGAAAAGAGTGGAGATTTCTTGAATATTTCTCAAATTTAGGTTTTGAATTCTATATAATTAAATAACCAAAACCACAAATATAAACTTTATTTTTCCAATTATTTATACCAAATAGTAGTGGTTTATGTTATTTTTCAATGTATAGGGCCTAACTTAATAAAATAACTTCCTTTCTTATGTGGAGGCGAGTAATACTTTTAAGAAAATGATTTTCAAAGATTAAAATATATTAAAGGTTTTGAAGGATTCATAATGGATTTATAAAATTAATTAAATAAAATTAAAATAACAATATTTAAGAGGTAAAACATATATTTGATCTTTTATATCTTTTATAGTATTTATTACTTCACTTTTTCATCACTATGATTTCTTAATACATAAAGTATATTTACACAATAATTATTTTTTACCCAAAAATTTGACTATCTTAGAAAATTATGAAAAATTAATTATTGGATAATTTAAATTTTATAATTCAAAAAATGACATTCTATTTATCTAAATAATATTCTAAATATTTAAATTTATTTTAAAAATAAAATCAACATTTATTAATAAATGATGGTTTTTTTGACAATAATAGTTTTCAAACCCTTATAAAAATTACATTTGACTTCATAAAAAATATATGATCATTTATATTTATAAAATATTCTATACTAATAATATTTTATTAAAATAATTTTAATTTCAAAAATCCATTAATTCATAAAAATAAATTCTGTAATTGAATTTGAATATTACCGAAAAATACTATTTTTTGTTTTATTATATCAAAATTAAAATCATTGATAAAGTAAAAATTATAGGATGAAGATAAATCCTTTAAAAAAAATTTACATACTCATATCACTAGGTTCATGATACATATCCCTTTATTAAACCTAAAAATTTTCTAACAGTAATGTGCAGGATAGTGAGACTTTCATTGGGTGGTTCGACGTACATGGTTTGGGCCCTGATCTCAATGAGCTTTAAATTCTCCCATAAATAGTTCCACTCATTCTTAAGTTGTTGGATGTTAGCTTGGGATTTTTCAAAGAAAAATCCCATATATTTTATCTTCTTTAGAATCTCTAATAAATGGGATTCATAGGGTATGATCCTACTACTTGAGGCTATAAATTCCTTTTTTCATGTTAATTAAGTTTTTTAAAACCCTATATTTAAACTAATAATGTGATCACTATTTTATGTATATATTATCAATGGTAATTATGAATAATGTTATTTTAATTTTGATATATTAAATCCAAATAACATCATGTGTTTTCTATCACCATAATACATAATTATACATTTAAAAAGGGTATTTTTTTATAATAGTTTGGGTTGTCACAATATTCCCCCGTTTAGAAATATCACCTTTGAAATTTTAATTACACACACTAAAATAGATGAGGGTAATTCTACTTCATCACTTTTTTCAGTTTCTATGTTTCTCGTTCAAATCTGTGGTTACTCCTCATCACTTTGACAAGGTTCAGTGTCATATTATAATGATATTTTTCATGATAATATAAGATCTTCATCAGATTCTCTTCATATGATAGCTCATTTTACAATGGTACCACCTATAGATTGAGTTCATGTGAGGGTGTTGGTGTGTACTCTCTCAATAAAGATTCACAGAATACAGTATGTAATTGAGATATGTTTGGTTGGTGTGCTAGTCAATAAGCCATCCCTCTAATGCAATCAAGGATATGAAAGGTATTGATGTATCTTGGACTAATCTTTTCCTTCTTCCCAAATCTCATCACATTATTCCATTGAGGTATATGGAGGAATAACATGTCTCTAACATCAAACTGTAGTTCTCATTGAAGATTTTCAGCACAGTTATTCCATCAACACTGAAACACCTTGATGTGCTCTTGAACGATCTTAACATTTTCTACCATGTCCTAGACCATTTTAGGGCCTATCTATTTTTATTCACCATATTCATACAATCATGTAGGTGTTTGAAACCTCTTCCCATAAAGGGATTCATAGAGTTACATTTGGATGATTTAGTGGGAACTTTTATAGTATGAGAACTCGACCGAAGGAAGATGTTGGTACCATCCTCCTTTGAATTCAATTTAGTAATATATAAAAATTTACTCAACTTTTAAGATATTACACATAAATTGACCATCATTTTGTGGGTGAGAAGCCATGTTTAAATTTAACACTATATTAATAGCTTGTTAGAGACTCCCCCTAAACTCGTAGGTGTATCTTGGATCTCATTCTGATATAATAGATAGTGGTTTTACATTCAACCTCACCACTTCTCAAATGTATATCCTTGCATGTTGATCAAGTTATAAATCTTCTCAAATCTCAATTAATTGTGAAGAATTTGTAAACAATCCACCAAAAACTAGATAATATAGTTTCCTCTAGATTACAATAGAAGAACATTGAAAAAGACCTTGGTGATTTTTTCCAATTTTCAGGTTGATATGGGTAATTATTGAATTATCCTATTAGACTTCTACCTTTAATCTTTCACTTTATGACATACCAATCATTTTAATGTATATACTATGATATCATTCTTCATATTGTCTCCCCAATTGTGTTCTCAGAGATCATAATACATCTTTGTGCTTCTAGGATGAATAGAGAAGGTTGAGCTATGTGAATTTTCAAACAACTCTTTATTTAACTAAGGATTTGATGGTAAAAATTGTCATGACCCAAATATTAAAACACCTTCTTAATTAACATTGAACTCCACATATTTTTTTTCTTATAGTTTATACTTTCTTCAAAATTCCTACATCATCTCTTTGAGCATCCTTTAACCTTTATAGAAGTGATGAGAGCGCAATCATTTGTGAAAGGATTGACTATGTACCTTCCATTATTATTACCATTTCCATAATTTCCAAATATTAGAAGATAAGATCTCCCCACAATTTTTTCTAGTGATAGATTTGTTAGAGCTTTTCGACATAGAGTGTCCAAAAATTTATTCACGATACCAGGATATAAGTTAACTGAGCATTCGTAGTCCATGATAATCTCTAACCATCTCTGTTGACACATATTCATCTCTTTAGTTATGAATATATACTTAAGGATTTTGTGATCCATATATATTTTACACTTCTCCCAAAATAGACAATTATGCCATATTTTTAAATAAAATATAACTACATCTAACTCTAGACCATGCATTGTGTAATTCTTTTTGTGAACATTCAACTACCTTGAAGTGTAGGATATGAATTTATAATTATTCATTAATATACAACCATATATCATATTTAAAGCATTACTGGATACTACCAAATTTTATCTACTTGTGGGTAGTGTGAGCACATGGGTAGTGAGAAATATCTTTTTCATATCCTTGAATCTCTCTACACATTAATCATTCCATGAAAACATGACTCTATTATGGGTTATCTTTGTTAGAGGGTTTTGAAATTGTGAGAACTTTGTCACAAATCAGTGATAATACCTAGATAATCCATGGAAACTATGGATACCTATCATTGATTTTGGTTACATCCATCGTTTAATTAATTATATCTTTTAAGGGTCCATAAATATCCCATTGGTTGTGATGATATGTCACAATAATGAGACTTACTTCAATAATAACTCACAATTTCTATAATTTTCATAAATATTATTCTTTTTCAAGGTCTTTAGAAAAGTTTGTAGATACTCTTCATGATCCTCCTTGGTTTTGGAGTAAATTATAATTTCATCTTCAAAGACTACAATAAATTTTATGAGGTAATATCTAATGTTTCTATTCATCAAGTCCGTGAAGATTTTTGGAGAATTAATGAGTCAGAATGGAATTTATATAATCTCATAGTGGCCATACCTTGTATAAAAAAGAAATCTTGGGGATATCCTCATTCTTCACCATAACATGGTAAAATACTAACCACATATCCAACTTAGAGAAGTATTGTGCTCTATGTAGATGATCAAACAATTAATTAATCTATAGTAGAGCATAATTTTTCTATCGTTATCTTGTTGAGTTCATGATAATCAATGTAAATGTGCATTATCCCATCCTTCTTCTTGATGAAGAGGACTAGTGCACCATATGGTGAAGCACTTGGGTGATTTAAACCATTATCCATATTCTCATGTAGTTGTTGATTAAATTCCTCAAGATCCAAAAAAATCAATTCTATATGGAGTCTTGGATAGTAAAAACACCCCAGGTATAAGATCGAATGAATATTTAACCTCTCACTTAAGAGGAAGACCGTGAAACTCCTCAAGAATCAAATCAGTATATTCCCACACAATGGAAATGTCTTGAAGGATTATTATTTCCTTAGAATCAATAGCTTGAGCTTAATATTATTACTCATAAGGAAATAATACCCATGATTAATATTTTGATGCTAAAGAATATTCATCCTCCTCCATACACTTTTATAGAATCAATGGAAAATTTACAATAAGGAGTCTGATTTCATTATCAAGAAAATTTATGTTTTCTCTGTATAGGTAAATCCAATAAATTCCTATAATTCAATCTAATTCAACCAAAAGGCTGTATGAAAAGGTTCAATGGGATGTACATACCAACAATTGTGACAATGGAGGAGTTATATACTTGGGAAGAAGTAATTGTCTCATTTTCCATTATCACTGATAACTATACTTCCATGATTTTTGGTGGTGTTGGAATAGTTTTACTAAACATTTTTGATATTAAGGAATTCATAGAACCAAAGTCAAAATGTATGTTCACTATTTGAAATGAATTACAAGCATACCTAACAACACTTTGTTATTGGGATCCACCTCCACAGTTGTGATTGAAAAATATCACCCTTTCTTCCATGGAGGTTGTTGGTTGACTCTGAAAACATTTTTCTAAGGAAATTTGTTTGTAGAGTTCCCTAATTCCATGTAGTTGATGAAATGATCAATAAACTAAGATTTTATTGGATAATTCCTTTCCTCCATCACATTAGTGAGTTTTAACTATTAAAAAAATCACTATCTTGGTTCCCTTCCATCCTGCACCTAGAGCATTTACTTTCCCCCCTTAGACACTTTTTAGGGTGCTTATTTACACACCTCTGACAAGTGGGATATTGAAATTTCATGGCACCGTTATATTTCTCCCTCAGACTTCCGGAACTACACTCCACTTTCTATGGCTTATCCCCATGAAACCCTTAAGATTAAATAATATCTATTTATTATTTGATGGAACATAAGACAATTTCTCATAGATATCAAAGTCGTGGATCACTAAGGATATTCATATACTAGGTTTTAGCCTACCAAATAATTGATCAACCTTTAATTTAGGGGGAATGAAAAAGAAAAAGGTGTATCATGCATGTATTGTGATGTTTTTCTCATACACCCGAATAGATTACTCATATTTTTTACTGGAGGTTAAGGAAATACCTTTCCATTTTTTGATGGAGAGTACAAGGAAAATATTTATCAAAAAAAATTTCAAAAATTTCTTCCACCCCATCACTCTGATATCTTCCTCCGGATTCATATTATTGATCAATTTCCATCACTGATTAAATTCTCCCTCCATATGATAAATAGAAAATATAAACATAGCTTGTTAATAACATTAAATGATGGATATGATCCTATCAATTTAGGGGATTCATTTTTTCACTGTTAAGGGATCAGATGACCCAATGAATTTTAGAGGCCTTTGTCACCAAAAAAGGACTCAATGGAAACTTTCTCTTTATTAGGGAGATTTGGGTTCTCCTCCAGATCTAGGTTTCTATTCAAATTTTGAATCAGTTGAGATAATATATTAAAAAGGTTTTTGATTACTGATCCTATTAGGTTATTTATCTCATTAGTATAGTCATAACATTTCCTATCACATTTATTGTTTACCTAGATCCTCTTATTTCTAGCCATTAGCAAGAATAAAGAGAAAATTAGAGAGGAGTATTTTTAATCTATTAAACACATGGAAGGTAAACCAAAAAAATTAAAGAGATGACCTATAAATTAATTATATTTCCTGAATTTATGAATTTATATACTTCAATCTATTTTATCCACAATATATTTCCTAACATACACTCTTATTTTAATTTCTGAGTTGCTTCTTTATGAACCTTTGACAAGTGGGATGTTGAAATTTATCTCCACCATTAGATTTCTCCATCAGAACTCCAAAATTAATATCCACATTTTTCTTCTTATTCCCATGATACAATTGAGATTCATTGATCTCCATTTCAACTTTGAGTTCACATCATAAATTTTCCTCATTGCAGTCCAAGTCTCAGAATTTTATGGAATTGTTACACTAGGTTTTATCCCCCCATAAAAGTTGAAACATTTTATTTGATGGTAACGAAAAAGTTGGAGGTGTATCATGAAAGTCCAATTAAGTTTTCCACATATGTCCCAACATATTATTTATCTTTTTCTTAAGGTAAAGGAAGTAACTTTCCATTTTAAGATAGAGAGTGTGAGAAAAATATTAACCGAAAAACATTTTCCAAAATTCCTTCCACCTTATCACTTAAATCTATTCCTCAAACATCGTATTCTTGATCATTTCCCATCATGGATTAGCTTCTACATCCATACATAAAACAAGATATAGAATCTTATCTTATTCGTAATATTGACGGATGAATATGATTTTTTCATGGGAGTTGATCCATTATTTCGGGATTAAGGAATAATATGATCTATTGAATGTTTGAGGTATCTATAACATAACAGACACATTTGCTGATTGGTCATTCTTATGGTGATTTGGGTGATCATATTGATTTATTTTTCTATTAAAAATCTGAGTTAGTTAATAGAGAATCATCCTAAAGTTTGAGATTCCTTCTCCCATTGGGTTGGGCATCTCATTAGGGCACTCATCACATTGCACATAAACTTTTTTGTTTACCGAATTCCTATTATTTTTGGGCAATGGATATAATAAATGAAAAATTAGGGATGGTTATTTTTAAACTTTTAAAAAAATATAAGGGAAACTAGTGACATCAAGGATTATAACATATAAATTACATGTATTTTGTTAACTAATGAACTTCTAGCTTCAATATATTATATACATGATCTATTTACTAACATATAATTTTATGGGAAGTTTTCCACATTATAATGGTTCATAAAGATATTATGAGTTTAAAAAAAATATATCCGAGGATTATCAAACTAGGAGTGATGTAATGCACATTGTCGTGTACTGGGTTCCACTATGTCAGGCCCGAGACACCTTGTCATAGTTATTATCACTAGGTATATATGTTCTATAACCATGTACACTTATAGAATCTATATAGAGATTTATTTTATTAATAAACTAATTATTTTGTACATACCAATATTTAGGGATGTTTTCTTATACTTATTGTCATCATTAAGGATTTATCTAGAGTTTAATAATTATAATCCCAAAAATAACTAAGCATTTCCTTTGATACCAACTATAAAAACCCCTCTATTTATTTCACATAAATTCATGATTTATCACATAATATTACACTTAATAAAAACTAATGTATAAATAATTATAGTGTCTTTGGGTCTTATGTTCATTAAATTATAGCATAGAATAGGAAATAATTTAGATTTTTTGAAAACATCCTTAAAAATGATCATAATATTAAGTGAATTTTAAAACTGTATGGGATAACCTGGGGACAAACATAAGAAAGTGGTGAATTACAAATCCTAGTAAGGAAATAATAATAGAATAAGGTAAAACATTTTATAGATTAATAATATCAAGGATGAATAAAAGGAACATGAATAATAAGTCTTGATAACGCATGATAATCATAAATGAAACATGAGAAATTTGGAAACAACTTAAAACACTACATCATAATCATAGGTCAAGGATAACTAAAAAATAGATCATGATACATAAATTACCATAAAGGAATATGTTTCAATACTTTTCCCAAAATAAAATATCATGATATAAACATTACATAATGAATTTTGGTAATATATAATTCTGAGTACACCCATCACTTTCATTTTATTCTAATGCTTAAGTGTTCCACATAGACCATATAACATGGATTCATTAATCATCATATTTTATTTTAAGATAAATTATTTTGGAATAAATACACATAATTCCATATAAAAATATGTATAATTGTATAATGTTTAACACCATTGATATTAAATGGGAATGGTACACACTACTAAATTCTTTTCGCATGGGAAATCGTGGTGAAATTTTGGCAGCATAATGACATCACTTAAAAATTAAAATAATGGGTTGATGATTGAAAAAGGGGTATATCATAATTTTTAAATAAAATTATTAGTAATTGAGATATGGAGAGACATATCCCATTATTTTGAATTTAAAATAGAAGGAATAAGATAATAAAGAAACTTGAATTGAGAAGAGAAGTAAATGATCACTTACTTGAGTGTGTGACTTCAAATGATTCAGATGAGCTTTGTGAGAGATTGGGGGAACCATGGTAAGACTATATAGAGGGTAGGGAATAGTAAGTAGGTTCTAAAAATATTTTTTAATGAAGTTAAATGGGATATTGGGTGGGTTTATAAAGGAAATTAGTGGGGATTTGTTTAATATTTTTCAAATATAGGTTTTGGACACTATATAATAAAATAGCCAAAACAACAAACCATCCAATGGTTTTTACCATGGTTTATGCAAAATGGAAGGGATTAAAATATTTTATAAGTATAAGGGACAAAAATAATAAAATAATTCTATTTATTAAGTGGAGGTGAGTCACACTCTAATATAAATGATTTTGAAACCTTAAAACGTATTAATGGTTTTAGATGATTTATAATGGCTTTATAAATTTAACAAAATAAGTTTAAAATAACATTATTTTAAATATAATACATAGATTTTATCTTTTATACCATTTATATTATTTATTACATCACTTTCAGGCCATTATGATGTCATAATTTACAAAATAATTTATACGATATTTAATTTTTACCCGAAAATTCAACTATCTCAGACAATTATGAAAAATTCACCCATGGATAATTTCAACCTTATGATTGAAAAAATAATATTCATTTTATAAAAATAATTTTATAAATATATTAATTTTAACTTTTAAAATAAAATCAATATTTATTAATAAATTTTGGGTTTTTTAATAATAACAGTTTTTGAACCCTCATACAAATTACATTTCACTTTATAAAAATTATACAATCATTTATATATAATAAAAATAATTTAATAATAATAATTTATTAAAATATTTTTTATTTAAAAAATAAATAAATTCTTCAAAATATATTCCGTAAATGAATTTGAATATTACCCCAAATACTATTTGTGTTTTATTATATCAAATAAAAGTCATTTATAAAGTAATATTAATGGGATAAAAACATATACATTACATAATAATTCATATAATAATGACTCTAGGGTCTTGATATATATATATATATATATATCTCTTTTATACACCCGCAAACATATTAAGAGTAAGGTGTGTGATGGTGAGACTCTCACAGGGTGGTCCGATGTTCATGGTTTGGGTTGTGATCTCGATGAACTTGAACATCTCCCACAAACTATTTCTACCATGCATAAGTTATTGGATATAAGAATGGTATTAGCCAAGGGAAAATCCAAGAGATTATATCTCCTATAGAAGATCCGACAAATGGGCTTCACAGGGTACAATCTTATATGATGAGGCTATCACTTCCTTTGTTTGTGTCAATTGGGTTTGTTAGGACACTATATTTATAATAATCATGTGATCCTTATTCAATGACTGTATTATCAATGGTAATGATTATTAATAATCTTTTAAATATTACATAATAAAAACAAAGTATTTCATGTGTTTTCTATAACCATAATATATAATAATACATTTAAACCAAAAGATGAATTTTATTTATAATAGTTCGGGTCATTATAGGTTTACCCATATCACCACATAGAAATATGATGTGGGTTGTCATTGATTGCTTGATGAAGGTTTCACACTTCTTACCTATGTGAGAGAAATGATCGATAGATAAGATAAGGAGGATATACATTAAGGAGGTTTTAAATCTTCATAAATCTCCTCATTCTTTCATTTTTGATAGAGATGCTCATTTTACCTCATGGTTATTGCATGGGTTGCCAAAGGCCTTGGGTAAACATGTACTTTTGAGTATAGACTATCACCCACAAAAATATGGAAATATAGAGCACATGATTTAGGTGTAGAGGACATGATCTATGCATGTGTTCTTGATATTTTAGGTTCTTGGGAGAAACATATTCCCTTTATTGAGTTCTCTTTTAATAATTAATATCAGGATACAATTTATATGGATATTTATAAATACTTATATGGTATTCCTTTCTGTTCACTTATGTGCTATCTAGAGGATGGGTAGGGAGGTTATCTTGGAACATATCTCATGTTGGAGACTACATAGTGGGTTCATTTGATCAGAAAAAGCATGATGGAAGCTCGGTCCAGATAACACTATTATGCCAACCGATGCCGGTGACCTATTGAGTTCAAATCCAGATATCAATATTTATTATAAGTCTTACCAGGGTTAGGGAATATATGTATACAAAGGCCGGGTAAGCTATTACCTCAATTCATTGGACCCTTTGAGGTTTTGAAACATATCAGACCAGTGGCATACCAGTTGGAATTTCTGTAGAGATACCAATCAATGCATGATATCTCTCACGTTTCTCAACTTCATACGTATTATACAGACTCATGGAATTTTATTCAGCTTGATATAGTTTAATTCAATATAGACACTTCCTTTGAGGAGTATCCAATTTTTAATAATGATCATAGCATGAAAACACTCCAAGGAAGGCCAATTATTTCAGTATGGGTGCTATAGAAGCACGACTGAGTACATGATGAGACCAGGGAATGAGAAGCTAATATACGAGCTCAGTGGATAGATATATTATCAGACATAACCTATTTATCCAAAGAATGAAAACTTTAATATGAGTTTATTTAAAGAGGGGAGGTTGTAAAGACACATATTTTCTGGATGGTATAACTCATTTGTTTTTTTTGAATTTAGTCCCTTGTTTAATCTTAGTAAACATTCACTACAACCTACGGAAGGTCCCATGATAAACTGGGAATTAATTGGTGTCTGGATCTCTGAGAAATGGGAAAATAGGTTAGGCTTCATGGTTACCACATGATTAGTACTAGCTGTATGTGAACCTTGTGAGAAACAGGGGCTTCATGGTTTTTCTGCAACCATGCGACCTATGGCGTATTCCTATACAGGCCATCATGAGTTTTTGAGATAGGATTTTGGTATGGTTTTCACATGGTTAGGGAAACCATATTCCTTAACCATGAGGGGCCTTCCCTTGGATAGTAAGGGGATCAAGGTTTTCACATTGTTTTGAAGAACCAAGCATCCTAATATTTGAGGGTGAAATTAGTTTTTTTCCATTAATAAAACTTTAAATCTAATTTTATTTTTTACTTCTCCTCATTCCAGTGGATGAACCCATATTTCTCCTCATGAGTTCTCCCATATCCTTCAACCTAGGTTCTTCAATATCCCCCACATCCAATGTCCAGATCAATATCCTTTAAATTTATTGGATACCTAGAGGTATTCTCTATATTTATTTCCCTTCCTATTTCAGTTTATCTTTGGATACATTACACACTTTAGTTTCATACTCTTTTTGAATATTTTTAATGAAAAAGATCATTTCTTTGATTTATTCAAATATAATTTGAATTTGAGGCCTCCATATTATGTATAGTCATCAACACCACTAAGGTAGGTGGTATCATTATTTCCCCCAAAAGTTATACTATTTTGTAGATTCACTATTGTGCGGCATGTCGTCCTTTTCTGCGGGTCACCTTAAAATTTATTTCTTCGATCTAAATTGATCTATGCACCTTGATATACACCCAACGATCATTATTTAGTTATTTGAGGATGCCAACACCTATCACAGACACCATGTGGGTGTGTCTACTTGAATTTCCTTTTTATAGTGAATTGATTAAATTCCTGGAATTCCTCTAAGAGTTTGTCTTAGATTATAAATTGAATTTCTCATGTATGTTATTCCCCAATTGACAATGAAACCTCCGAAGTGCTTTATTGATCATTTTAATTTTAATTACCATTAATTGTATAATTAAATGTTAAAGTTGTATTGGAAATATTTTTTTATGATGGTTGACATGATAAAAGAAATTAAATAGATTTAATTGAAATAGTTTATAAATGGTGGAAAGGCGATGCTAATTGTTTCATGGATTTTTTATTGTTTTAGCTGAATTATAATGCCCATATATATATTTGTTCATGATAAATATAAATCATGATAATTATTTACGCAGCGATGTTATTATAAATATGATTACACCTTTTATATAGGTTATGTAATGATAGTAAGGGTTATGTTGGTCATGATGATTCTTGCCCCCTTAAATCGAGTGTTATCACACAATTGACTCTATTTTAATTGTGGTAATGGTGAACCACATCCCTTTTTTAGGTTTTTTCATGATGACACTCCCACTATCCTGACTTTTGAGCATGATGTCTCTCACTCTTTATGGGGTATATGGTATGTACCCTTTTTCTTGAGCGTATAGGATCATTTAGACTAGTTATAGATGACTGAGTTACTCCTCAGTCCATCTAGAACCTAGAATTATAGGTATATGAACAATTACACCCACACGTACTTAGTGCATATAAGTGGATGAAATATATTACTATAATATATATATTATTAATATATATATTTATATATACTGATCAGACACTTATCTTGACCATGATCTGAATTAGGTAGAGCTACCAGATGTCCTTTGGGAACCTTAGCAGGATAGTATTTATTTATTTAGATTTACATACTATTTAATTTATGTCGGAACATTATTTTTTCTATGTACACAAATTGGATTACATCTAGACACCATTGGTGGTGTCCTGTTAATATTTTCTCTTACACCCTACTCAGGCTGCCTTCGGTACCCAAGTATACTACGTGTCTGCTAGTACAGATAAGGGCAAGCACATTACTATAGAATTTTGATATGATTTACCTACAGATGGATAATAGGAGAAGATGACGGAGCGTATTCTTTGAATTCTAGTAGACCAACCATTATTTATTTATTTATTAGTTTTTTATATAGCATGTTGTATATTCCTAACCCCTATTCCTCTTTTTTTCAAATCAATATATCATGAATTCTTGTATATGACATTGCATAGCATTTTTTAAGCTCAATTATTTATTATTTCACTTATTATTAGTATTCATATATTTTGTATATTTTATTTTTTGATATTGTGGGTTACTAGTCCAATATTTAGTTTCTATTTATATTATGATTCATCTATTTAATACTTATTATTGTTATATGCAGTGTCATTCCGATATGAGGGTATAGTCTCCCCATCATACCACCTTTAAAACATCAATTCTAGTATATAGCCTCTAGTGTATAGGGAGGCATGATTATGGATATTTGACCCACTGTATTGGGGCCTCAGTTAAGTGGACATCGGGTTCGGATGCTACAAAAGGAGTGGAAATGTAATTTTTGAAATGATATTCATAATTAATGTTTTAATAAAACATATAATAATATTTAAAGAAGGTATGTGAAAATTATTTTCTAAAAATAAAAAATTAAAATGTAATGGTTTCATGAAAAATATTAAACATTTTTAAAAATCATGGAATGGAGAATAATTAAAATATTTTTATATGAAATGAATACTGAATAGTAAAGTTCCCCTAAATCTGGTATTATTTAAAAAGAATATTGAGAATGAAACTTTAAAATACATGTATCTACCCTAAAATAAAGGTATAATAAGATAACTATATATATGGTAATTATATATATAATATAGAAGGATATCAATACAATAATAATATTAAAATGTAATTTAGATAGATAAAGAATCAGTATAAAAAAAGGGTGGGGTTCAGAAGTTCTCATACCTCTGGTTCTAACTCACTTACTTTACTTACTAAAGTATAAAATGAATTTTATCAAAAAAATATTCAATACTTATTAAAAAAATTTCTTTATTAATGCCATTTTATTATCTAATTTTATCCATTTATTATTTAAATTTTCATCACAATGTCTACTTAATGTTGTTTTGTTAATTTCATTAAAACTATTTTAGTATTTAATGATCCTCAAATACGTTGTTTAATAGTTCAATAATATATTAAAATTATATATTTATTGATTATTTATAATTCCATTAATATAAGAGTTAAAATTTTTATTATGTTTTACAAAATATATTCAAACTAATAAAGGTATCTTAGTATGATAATTTTAGATGATTAATATTACTTTGTCCATTAGTTGTTACAGTAATTAATATAATAAATAATTTATTATTAGAAAATTTTAATCCTGATAGGAATATTTTATTTAAACTTCTAATTTTTTTTACAAACATCCATGTATGGTGGTTATAAAAATGAAATAAGTTGATCACGGAAGCGGTAAACCAACAAAAATATGGGCGATTTTTTTTTATATTAGAATAATTGAATAAAAAAGTTTATGTAATAAATATTAAATAAATAGAAAAAAATATTAGAATATTATAACTATTATTCCATTATTTCATATTTTATGGAATATATTTGGAGGACGTGGGAGGAATAATGATAAAAAGAGCTCAGTTATGAACATTACCTCCAACTTCGAAAGTACTATCTTAGACAACTTCTTAAGGCCCTTTAGAATTTATTCATGGTGAAACGGATTCTTAAAGAATGTTGGAAGAGGGTTTGGAGATATTAGGTAAGAGTTTTTTTGATCTAATTGGTGAAAAAATGGGGTGGTTAATATTTTTATTTATAAGGGGAGGAGATAGGTGTTTTAGAATAAAATATTAGAATAAAGTGTTATATCTTCAAACATAGACTCAAAAAGTTATGCAATAGTAAGGGGCATGTAAATATATAGTAAATGGGATATTAATATATTTTATTTAACTTTAAGAGACCTCAGAAATACTATCATAAATAGTATTTAAAAATATTTTATTTATATTGTACTTATATAGTACTAATATAATATTTCACCATTCACCATAAATTCATATATATTTTTTAAAATATAAAAAATTTATCTAGAGAAATATTTTATACGATGATTCTAAAAACGAAATATGTTTTATAAAAATAATTTTATAAATACTTGAAATTCAATTTCTAAATTAAATTATTTTTAATTGAAAATACGATTTGTATGAAAAAATTCATTTTTTGGACTTTTAAAAAATTAAATATGGTTCAAAAAATTATTTTAATTTTTTCATACAAATATATATTTTTTCAAGAAATAATTTTAAAAAAATATTTTTTTATTTTATAAATTTATAATAAAAAATAATTCAAAAAAACATATATATTTTTCCATAAACAATTATACATTCTTTATATCATTTATTTATTTTATCATATTTAAAAATATTTTAGGATAAGTTATTTTTATTATTATTTATTAAATGGAAATGTAATATTTAATTATTTGAAAAAAAATTATTGTTTTATTCCTTATAAAATGTCATCAAGTTGATACAAAATAAGGAATCAAATTCATATAAATATTAAAAGAAATGTTGTATTAGAGTAAGAAAAATTATATTTCTAAAAACAATTACCCTTCAAAACTAATAGTCCTCTAGATACATAACCCATTTGCACAATATAAAATTCTCTAAGGGTAAGGAGAGAAATGGTGGTATTCTCATGGGGTTGATCAACCAACATTTATTTGGTTTGGATTTCAGTATGTTGAACATCTATTATAGAAGATTCTTCTTGAGCCATATTTATCTAAACTTTTCTTGAGCTTGGTCAAGGGAAACCCCAAAAAATGCTTCCTACATTAGACACTCTAAAAAATGTGATTCATAAGGGATGATCCTATTGGTTTAATCCATCGTTTATCCATTTTTGTCAATAAAATCTCAATATAACCCATCATATATACTAAATAAAATTTTAACTTTATAAAAACAATATTATAAAATTTTTTAATTCTCAATTTTCATTAAATTCACGGGTCATATTGTTAGCATAATTATTCTACAAATATAATTAATTTTTTGCGGGTTCAGTTCGTGTGTTTGTTACTATAAAATATTACTAGATATGACACACACATGTTTTTTTAATAAGTCCATTTCCAAATTAAAATTTTTGGGTCATTATAATAAGTGCATTTCTTACTAGTCATCTGCCCCTATATCAATAAAATCTCAAATTTTGAAAAAAGAAACGTTTAAAATAAAAAATGGGACACTCCTATCACATATTGGGTGTAAAAAACTATTAAATAAATTATATCAATTTCTCATTTTATGATTCAATGATCATGTTTATTATAAGATTTATTATTAATGGGACTTTTATATTGAATGCATTTTAAATTATGAAAAAAGTAAGTATTTATAAAAATTATTAAATCCAATTAAAATTTTCATAAGAGTATATTTAATTAAATTAGAAAATAAAAACTATTACTCTTTATAAGAAGGAAGATAACCATTTTACCTTAGAAAATATGATAGTAGAGTGTGTAAATTCCAAGGTTTTAGAGTTTGGAATCAATATTTGTGATGTTTCGAAAAGGAATTTTCGTATTTTGTATCTTAAGAGAAAAAAGATACATTTTATTTATAAAATTTTAATAGAGTATAACATTTATAATGTTTTGGTAAAATAATTATTCAAAAATTTTTTGTTGGAAAAATTCTAATGTAGTTTTTAATGAAAAAATATTTTTAATTCAAAATTAATTCAATTTTAATTTAATATAGTGTTATTAAATATTGGATTGTCTATAAAATTAAAATTTATTTTTATTAAGGTTTTAATCATTTATAAAATTTTAATTGTATTATATTTATTAACTGAATTTTTAATTTAAATATATATATATATATGAAATCATTCAATTGGGTGCATTCATGGATTTGTTTAGTTAAAAGATGTTTCATATTGATATATTTTAGTAGTAGTGTCTTTTATTAATAAATATATTAATTTTATAAAGAATATTTATGGAAATATTTTTAGTAAAAATAATAAAATTTCTTTTTTCTCTAATATATAATGTTTAAATTATGACAGGGAAATGTTTTTGATCATATATAAATATTTAGAAATTATGATGGCCTAAAAATTTAAAATTTATAATTGATATATTATTAATTTTATAATAGTTATTTTGGATCTATAAATCATTTATAGTAATAAATTAATTAATTCAAGATGAAATGATGAATTAAATATTGAATTTTTAAAATATCAATAATATTTGATACATATACTTCTTTGTTTGGGTGTGTGATGAGAATAAATTTTTCTGTCATTATAATTTGATAAATGACAATTCATAAAATTAATACACATCCATACATATTGATTTTATAAATTATAAGATAAATATTTTATGTTATTTATTTTATTAAGGTATGTTTTGGGATTTATGTTGGGAAAATATTATATTAATATTTTTATGGAATTTTTAATAATTTTTTCAAGTTTAGTTTTTTTGAGGGAAATTTAATTAAAAGATGGATGGATCTTTGTTACTAAAGTATGGTATATATTTTGAGTGAAAATGATTTTTTAATGGAATTAAGAGAGAGTTTTTAATACCCCAATATTTTATGAAATATTTATTTGAAATATATTTATATTCTATGACATTTTATGTTTCATGCAACACTGAGTTTAAAAAAACCACTGTATACTATTAAAAATACTATTGTTTAATGTTATCACCTATCCCCTAAATTGGAGGGTATGGAAAATATTAAATAATTAATGAAATACATATAATTTTCTTAATCAATATAAATTTATTGATGCAATATTAGTAATTAATCACACAATTTTTAGAAAAGTCATTTTAGTTTCCAAAATATGTTTTCTTCAAAAATGATTTTATTTATTGGGGTGAAAAATGTTATAATTAATTTTGGGATATATTATAAACTATATTTGATAAAATTAAATTCATTTTTTAAATTATCATATCAAAATATTCTTAGGGTGATTTTTTAATGGAATCATTTATTTTTCAGTGAATAGTAAAGAATATCATTTTTTTAAAACCTCCATTTTTTCAAAAAGTAAATTAATTTAAATTCTGGTTAAATTTTTGGATTTTTTATTAATGTCACATAAGATCAATTTTATTTTTAACAATCAAATAAACTTTATTTTAATCAGAAATTTCCTTGATTTTGGTATAAATCTATTTTTATGCGTAAAACACATTTTGCTGAATTTCTTTTAAGTGTATTTTGTTTTTCCATTTTAAATACATTAAATAATACATAATGAATAATTATTTAAATTTAAATTATATATTATATATATAAATATACATTAATTTAAATTAATATAGTTAAAATTATTTGTCGTAGAGTTAATGTAAAACAATATTTTCCTTGAAAAATGCATTTTCCATAAAAACAAATATTTATCATGTTTTGAAAAAATATAATAAAATTAATTTATCAAACTTATAGTAATTTAATTTGATAAAATAAACTATATTGAATCTGGGGGTTTAAATTTAGTAAATATACCCCTTTTATTTTTTTCCATGTGAATAGTATCTTTTTTAAAATGTATCACCTCAGTAATGGGTAAATCAGGTTAATCTAGGTTAAAAATAATTTAAAAGGTGATAATTTTTAATCCTAATTATCATTAAATGAATTTAATTAGACCCTTATGACTGTATACTGAAATTTTATTTTATTAATGGATAATTATTTTGTAATGTGACCTATATAATATTTAATGAAAATAAAGATACAAAATGTCACTCTCTTAGTTTTAAATATCTATTATGTGTGGAAATAGGGAAAAAATAATGTTCTGAATGAATCTAAGTATCTATTTTGAGATTAATATAATTAATATAATTTTTTAAATTTAATTCTAATTTTTAAGAATTATATAATGACATAAAATGTTTATCCAATATCGATGTAGTATTTATCCAATTAATAAAAAACCTAGTAAATGAATTTAAAAATATTAAAAGTAGCATGAGTTGGGAGACTTAAATTCTTCCATGAATTTTAAGGTTGAATTTGAAATAATAGTGATATTTGAAATAAAGATTTTTTAATCTAAACTATTTATTTATGTATGTTAATTCAAATTAAACGAATAGTTTCTAAATTTGAAATAATGATATTTTATGAAAATAAATTATTATTAAAAAAAAAAACAGAAAAAATATTAACATTGAAAAATGGGGATAACATATGATCTAAAATTTCATACGATTCCTATTTATAGGATATTTGGAATCATTTTTCTTGATAATGTCTTTAATATATTTTATTATTTTAAGAAATTACAAGGGTCCTCCTCCCCTCAATTATAAAAGTAGATTCCTCTTTCAACCTTCTAGATCAAAAAACCACTACCAATTTATCTTCAATAATCCCATATAAACATTCTATAGGTTCTGGTCTTCCTAAAGACCAACCCTATAACCCTTAATAGGAGATCTAAAGGAGATATTCAAATAATATATAATTACCTTAACTGATCACATTATTTTATTTAGTATTTTACATCATATTAATCTATTATATTCTCCATAAAATAATAAATTAAGTATCTAAAATATACCTAAATGTTATTACTATTATAAAACCCCCTCTATTGACCATTTTCCTTTCAAATCTGAAGTGAAAGTATCGCTTGTGCGTATGTACGACTTACCGTAACCGTGTACTGATAAAATTAATTTTAAATCACCATATTTCAAAGATTCTTATTATAATAAGTTTAATGTTTATATATAATATTTATAAAATAATTTTTATTCTATAATTATAATAACATATCATCCTTCTTACCTTCCCAACCATTGGAAAGAATAATTTTGTTCGTGCGTACGTGTGGACTACCACCTCCCTGAAGAGATATGATTTGTTATTCATTTTTTAAAAGTATGGTAATAAGAATGGATTTAAAGAATATATGTGATATATATGATATAATAATTATTATATAATGGTGATTTTGTTTACCATTCTTTCATTCAATCCATCTAAAAATTAAAGCAGATCCCATGAGAACGTACAGCCTACCATCTCTACGAATAGTGTAAGTCATATGTATATATATATATATATATATATATTATGAATGACTCTAAACATGAATATAATTAATATACATTATATTTATATAATTATTAAAATAATGGGGAATATGGAACCATGATCAAAATATAAGGACTGGATTACTCATGCAGAACATTCTTGTAAAACAAAACTTATATCACATAGAACAATGATTTCAATAAAGAAGTTTTAAAAACGGGTGATAAAAGGTTATAAGTAATTAATATATAGTATAATATATATTATTATTCTTTATTATATTTATAATAAATATATATTTATTATATTGGATTTTCTAATGCATAAAGAGGAAGTCGGACCAAAGGTATGAGATTTTCGTCTAACCTTTACTTCAGTGAGATGCATGCCATATTCACAACTTGTTTCTTTTATGTTTTTTAAATACTACCAAAGAATATATTTTATGTTTAATAATATTAATGTTATTTGAATTTAAATGTCCAATTTAGTTTAATTTTTACGGGGTGTATAATTAAAATATTACTAAAGAGGCATAAGAATTACGTTATAGTCTCATTATTTATCCGGATTATTTATGGTTAAGTTCTGAAGATAAAATATTTTGATCTATATTTTAATAAACTAATAAATTATATTATATTATAATTATTTCATTATATTTTTTACTTTCATTATTCTCCCTTTATGTACTTTGGAGACAAAAAATATGTTTTTAAGGAAAATTGATATTATATTTCTCTTCGGTCAATTTTTTCCATATCCATGTTTCTCTAAAATGTTTTCAATAAACTTTGATGATAATATTATGTTTTTAATGTAATTTTTATACATTTTTTAATTTTTATAATTTTTTTAAAATAAATCCTGTAATTTTTTTGAATGTGGGATCTTTTTGAAATTTTACTAAAAATGTGAAAAGAATGTTTTCTTTTAACTTATACAGAATAACTAGAATTTCCTACCATAATGATTTCCCAATGATTTAATGTTTTTATTAAAAGTTTTTATTGTTATATTCAATGAAAAATTTTATAATAACCCAAGATTTTTTTAAATATTTTACTTTAAAATATTTAGCTTCTTTTATAGCTCTAATAACACACAACCACAAGTTTAACCAAACAATGATATACTTGTAAAAATATTATTATTTAATGTTATAAAATAAATATTAAATTGGTGGGAATGAACATGATTAACTACATTATAAATTATTTTCAATGACATTGTTTAATATAAAATTTTAGTGATTAATCACTCATTTTTTGGTAAAGTCGTATGTTTTCTTTAAAAACGATTTAATTGGATTTTTTTAGAATATATTATAATAATTTATTAAAAAATCTTAAAAATATATGTGATAAAATTTACTCAATTTTTGAAATTTTTATAAAAAATATATTTTAGGGTGACTTTTTTTTATTTTTTTGAAATGGTTTATTTTTTCAGAATAGAAAAAAATACATATTTAAAAAAACAATTTATTTTCATTAAATATAACTATAATGTAGAATTATATTTGTAGTAGTTTTAAAATTTTATTACATAATATTGATTTAAAATAATCTAGATATGGGTTTTAAATGGTTTTTATACACGAATGTAACATAAAAACATTTTATGTTTAAAAGAGAAGTTTTTCTAAAAAACGTTTTTTATTGTATTTTTCCAATTTTATTTTAAATTCAACTATTCCACTAATATTGTTTTCACTGTAAAAAATGTATTCAATATTTTTTTTATCGAAATGAAAAAATTTGGTAAATATCCCCATTTTATTTTTTATCAATATGAATTAAATCGTTGTAAATGTTTTCCCATCATAAAAGGGTAAATTAGGTTAATATTAATTAAAAATAAGTTATAAGGACAAAATTGTTTATAAATATTCTTTTTATATGAAATATATTATACCCTTGACATGTTATTATCCAAATTTATTCATTTAGTTGACATTTTTCTAGGAAAAGTACATACATATTATTTAAATCAATGAAAGTTACAAATTATCAAAGTCTTTATTTTTAGATTAATAAAATTTTATCAATTATATTAATTTATTTTTAATTTTTATAATTTATATTATCAACTTAATTGGTTATGAAACACCAATTAAGCTTGTCTCTATTTAGTAAAACCATATAATGAATAACTTGATAAATATTAAAAGTGAAATAATTTGAATAAGATATCATGTAATGTGAATATTATATGATAATAGCACATATTAGATTAGTTTTAAAATAATTATATTCGAATTCTTTATATTTTATGGTATTTAAAATAAAATTAAATGAATTGTGTCAAAATTCATAAAAATCGTAGTTTGTGAAAATAATAATATATTAAAATGTCTAAAAAAAAATATATAAAAATAAAATAAGGTGGTTATTATATGGTCTCCAATGTCATAAATTTATCATTTATGGTCCGATTTTTATCTTATAACTAAAAATTAGAACCCTTTTAATATTGAAAAATGTGTTATCATAGTTAAAATTAATATTAGTTAACTAAGGGTCAATCAAATGGAAAAGATTTAATATTTCAAAAAAACATATCTAAATTATATTGGTTAATGTCATTAATACCAAAATTTAACTTATCTTAGAACCAATGATCATTTTTAGGCATATATATTGATAATGAATTTAATATAATTTAATCTTTTAAGAAATTACAAAAGCACCCTTCACCTCAATTATAAAATGGTACCTCCGTCCTCATTTGTTAACATTATATTAATCCTTATATATTGGCCAAAACATAAATATTTCTCTTATAAAAATCATTAGCCAAGTTCTAGAGTTTTTTTGTATCATCAAATGACAAACAATAGGTTATTTGAGTAATGGTGCAATGAAGGTCTCTCGATGAAGAGGTCATCATCTTAACCAAACTCTTTCAATTTATTTCTTCTTATACCTATTATAAATATATGGTATTTATCATAAAATGGTATATTATGTATCCCAAATATACTTAAATGTTATCATTGTTAAGAAACCACCATAATCCACCCTTTTTCCTATCAAATGTGATGTAAATGTATCGCTTGTGTATACATATGACATACCATTTACACATAGCGATATAATTCTATTTTCATCACTATATTATATGGATGGGTATTATTAAGGGGTTAATGTTTAAATATATAATAGTTATGAAATAATTATTCATATATCATGATAATATCATATGTACCTTCTTACCTTCCATACAATTGGGAAACAATAATTTCACTTGTGCGTATATGTGGACTACCACACCAACCGGCGATGTATTCCATTTTTCATTTATACTTTAATTTGATAGTATATAGGATGAATTTAATGAATTTATAAGATATATTGGATATAATAATTATCCTATAAATTTGAACTAAAATTTTACTTTCTTTTGTTCCATCCATTGAAAAATAAAAACAATGTTCATACGTACATATGGCCTACTCTCTCCATAAAATGTGTAATTGATTTTTCTATATCTAACATTTATGGATGAATAAAAAAAATATATAGTAAATATATATGATATTTATATGATTTTTAATATTATATTGGTTACGTAACTAAAATAATTGTAAAAGGATTAGAACTACTGAATTTAAATACTCATGATAAATGAAACATGTAACACCCCGAAATGGCTATTTTAATAAAGAGTAGTTGATTAAAGGGGGAGGTAAAATGTTATAAAGTGATAATATATGATATTATGAGTATGGTAATTAATTTTTTATAAAATTTATATATATTTAAATTTATTACACTGGAGGTTATCGTGCTTTTGAAGAAAATTTTACTCTAAGGGTTTTCATTCACAATTTCATCAATGTTTGAGATTGTTTATGTTTAAGCCTTCATTTGGGAATATATATCTGACATATAATTTTATTTTAATATTTTTATAATTTTTTAATACTCTACTATGATTTTAGAGTCATTGATACCCTCGTTTGACATTAAAAAAATAGTTTTAAAGGAATATTTTTGTCGTTATATGAATGAGGTACTTATCCTTTTTACAATGGTGTGGAAGAAATATTTTTTAACTGATAAGGTATGAATATATTTTTCATAAATCATGATTAGTCATTTATTTTATATTCCCCATACATGTATACACTGTTAGTTTCCAAGAAAATTATTTTCCTCATAATTTCTTTAATTTGTTTAAAATAAGTTATTTCAAATTGGAAAGGGTATTTTTAAAAAAAAATTCTAAGTGAACTTTCTTAATAATTGTACATATAAGATGATATAATTTGTTGTTACAAAGTATTTAATGGGGATATGATCCTATGATAAATTTTATATTCTTTTTTTAGATGGTTTTCGAATATAATGAAACATTGTTTATAAAACCCATTTTTTCAATGGGTTATGATATGGCGAATGTTTTGGGATCTTATGGAACACATATATATGATTTAATTTATTTTATTTTTAAGGTAAATATCAACTTTCAATTCATTGGGAAAATATGTAAAACTTATTAGGTAAATATCTTATGCATTTACCAAATTTCATATTTATTATTTTATGCATAGACCTAGTTTTTGTGTTTATAAGTTTATAAATAGACCTAGATTTCATGTTCAAATGATTTTTAATGAAACTTATTTAATTATTGTATGTTAATGTGAGGCCATGATTACATTTCCTTAATTTAATAAGTAATTTATTGTGTACATGTTAAAAAATTGATAAGTTTATGAGTATGGAACAATTTTTCATCTTATACTGATGTTATGCTCTCATAGACCATGTTATTTGATTATTTTGTGATTCAGGTTGTACAAAATTTAAAGATTTATTCCATGTTTCGAAATTATGATATATAAAATGTAGGGTGTATATATAAAATGTTAATATCATGTTATCATAAAAATATACTCATATTATGTTAATATGATCATTGAAATATCCATTTTTTACCCTCACTGAGCATCTGATATCACGCTTTCATATGATTCCTTTCCCCATGTTTTAAAGAAAGGATATAAATATGATATGTAAAATATGGTTTATAGTTATAAAAATATTTTTGGGAGATGATATATATTAATTGTGAACCATTTTTTGTGTGCCTATGTTTTAAAAGAAACTAGAATTATAATATTTTAGAATAGATCCAAATGCTATGTAATGAATATTCATCTATTTGATTTAATATCTATATCTGAACAGTTGGTACCACTATACTTGGTATCAATGAAATATTTACTTAACCTTTGATAACAAGGATTAAAAAAAATTAGTTACAACCATTGGGATATGTCTAAGGATAATTATAGTTGTAGGATAACATATTATAATTTTGGTAATGACCATGGATAACCTATGTTAAACCTAAGGTGTCATAGGATGGAAAGATGATTTTAGGATTTATATATCCTATGAATTATTTTTCATGATTATGGGGTTTCCCAATTTGATTATTTTTTCTCATTCTATGATTTTGGTTTTAGTCAATGTCTAAAATAAGTAGGATTCCTGTTAATACTGAAAAATAATGGAATGATTGTCCTCATGAGAAACCAAATGAAATAAGAGATGGAATGAAAAAACTTTTGATTATGGAAAAAAATATATACCATTATATGAATAAAAATATCAACTTGGATGAGTTTAGTAACACACCTAACAATACAAATATAGAGGTCCATTAAGATCATATAGGGAATAAAATTCAACTTCCAATATACAGAGATTGTGAGAAGTAGAACTAAATGAAATTTATCAGTGAAAATAGATGTTATTTTTGGTGTGGAAAAGTAAGTAATAGAGTAAGTAATTATTGAAGAAAATTTAAAAGTTCTATTAACGAAATGGATGAAAATATTGGTCTTCCCATGGAATTATAGATGGATTAATGTTTTGAAAGAGGAAAATATAAGCACTATGTAAATCGTTATCATTGGAGGTATGATCAAGTCCAAGATCATGGAGGTTGTATAGGTAATTTTTTTCTTTTGATAATGAAGTGACTACAAATGACATATGAAAGGAAGGATATATTTTGGAATAAAATGAAAAAACCAAGTTAATAATTTAAGAAAAAAGTGGAATGATTGTTGTATTTATGTATCATGAATCGATATTTATGTTGAACATGAGTTTATAAATGATATGATTGGTTATAGGAATCATGATACATCTATGGATGGTTTTGAAGATGTTTTTTAAGGGATTTTCAAGAATATATTGAATGGTAATGAAGACCGATAAATGTGAATTAATGTTAAGGTGGTATTTTATGATAAAAACATGATTAATAAAGGATAACCTGCAATATATATATCTAATGTGGGGATAATAATGTTTATATTGGATAAAGAGATGATTAATATTGATAATGTAAATTGGATAAAATGGATGACCTCAGAATTGGTTGGTTATTTAATGAATAAGTGACTATGGTCATTGTTGATGAACTATATTACATATTTGAATTTTTGTAATGAATTTAATATCCTATGATGTTATTTGAGGAATAAATATAATGTTAATCTTTTAAAGAATGAATGTTTTTATTAAGGTTTTTTTTTGAAATTTTGGTTATTACCATGTTTCCAGAGAATATTTGACCAATGTGTTCACACATTAAATATGTGACATTAAGACATACTTTTTGGATTAATTTTAAGTTGATTTTGTAATATTAGTGACTTTATTTATATAATTTTGGGTCTTGAATGTGGTCATACATATTTTAGTGGAATTTTATGATGAAATAATTGTTATAAGGATTAAGATAAACGTTGGAAATTATTATCAATGTTATAGAAATTAATGTATTTTTCTATATTGAATAACGTATGCTAACTATTATGGTATTGGTTGATATATAAAGATAGGATGAGTAGATTTTTATCCTTTTTAGAGTATTTGATCTTTTATAAGTTGATATTAGCACATCATCCATAAAATAATTCATTATAAAAAATCAACTTTTCTGAAAAAATTTGAGAAGTGGTGGGAATTGATTAAAGGATTAAATATTACTTATCAAGTACGTATATCTCCTGGTGTTCTTATCCTAAATGGTATTATAATTCCTTAACACTAGGAAAAGTAATTTTAATGAAAAAAATGTTTTTATATTACCATCATTTTTGATGAATTTATAGCCTCTTCCACATCAATAGTTTATGGATGTGTGATTTATCAATTTATCTTGATCATTAAATCTCTTCTGATTAATTATATTTGTACAAAAATTTTTATTACATGTCCATATATTCATATTCCACTAATTATTTCATGAACCATCCCCCAGGGCCTGCATCGTGACTACCCCAATCCCACCTTCCATAGGCCAGGGGCTGGTGACTAGCACAAAAGGCAAAATTACCTAAAACTGGGAAGGCATTGCATTTAAAAAATGTAAACTCACACAATTAGAGTACAAGAAGAAGAAAACACTAAGTAAAAGAAACTGTATAACAAGTGTACAGAATGTAAAGGGGGCCATAATACATGCCCAACAGAATACTACTACTGAAAAACAAGTACAACTAAAAAGAAAGGGGAAAACAACTGAAATATAGAAGCAACTCCATGATCGTCAATTGGGATTCCTACCTGAAGGGTAGGTACCAATGTCCACCTCAGCACTCCATGAATATCGGTCTGCTCCATGTACCGTCTCTCTGAGTAGTCCACCTCCGGGTACCATCCAGTTCTGGCTCGCTCTCGACCTCCATCAACGCTGTCTGTCATCTGCATCCAACACAACGTGGTGCGGGAAAAGCCCGTGTATGGGTGAGTATAAAGATACTCAGTTGGGACCCCGAGACCCTCAAGGTCTCACAAAATCCAACAAGTATAAACCACAAATTATAAATTCAATGGATAACCATTACTTAGGTATATACCCATACATATACCTAAGTTATCAAGTAACCCATCTCAATCATGAGGAAAACACAAAGGTCATTGACTCATCTCAAAATCGGATTTTCATTAACGAAACCACGGCTACTGGAGAACTCCTCCTCTGTCGATTATAGTGGTTTTATCTTGACTCAGAGGTGCTACTCACTAACTTTAGACTGGTGAGGTACTACTCCTGTCGAGTACCATGGGTCTGCTGCCTCACACAGTAGTTCTCCACGCCATGGGTATATCGCCTCACACAGTAGCACTCCCCCTAATAGCCTACAGAGGTACTCCACCTGTTGAGTACCTCGGGTCTTCCGCCTTACACAGTAAAACTCCTACTCCATGGGTCTGCCGCCTCACACAGTAGCGCTCCCCACTAGGCTAGTCAACTCACTCTAAATCGAATTGGACAAGCAGTCGTCAGGTCTCAGCCAGCTGCTTGGTCTCCGCAGTCTGCTCGCTCGTCTCCAGGTGGTTCCTCTCCAAGAGCTACAATCCGATACTTCAAGTGTCATTAATTCCCATGAAGAACTATCTCAATGGTCCGCCACATCAAAGGGGTCTCAACGCAACAGAAGATGCGTCAATCGGACACCTGGTCAATAAGTTATTAGCCTTTTAGTCCTAGGGGCCCTGTTGGTTTCATATATGAACCAAACTGACCATATCTCAATTATACTCTAAACTCCCATGGGATATTTTCAAAGGGATCATCTCTCAAAGAGATTACCAGTGCCACTGATGGTTCGTCAAACGGACGTCCGACGCCAAAGATATGGCCAAAGTAACTAATGGGTCATTAGTGGGCCCGGGTCCGGTCTGACCAGGTCGGACCGACTTAGCCCAACCCAGTCTAGGTCGACCCGTTCAGACATCTTGGGTCTGACCCAGCCGGTTGGGTGGTTCAGTATGATCAGTTCTGCCTAGTCCGCTCGGCTCGACCCAGAGTACTGCATGGACAATCTCGGCTGAATCCGCCACATGGGTGACTGAGCCCAAAGGCCAGTGGCAGGCTCGACCGGCACCGCGAGGGGCGTGGCTCAGGTGGCTCAGCCTGAGAGGCCAACGGAGGCCGCGTGGGATGCTGGCAGGCCTTAGGGTGCACAGGATAGTCATCCAGGGCGCCGGGCAGGCGTGAGGCGCGTCAGCAGCACGCAGGGTGCACGAGAAGGGTGCCGACAGTAGGGCTGGCTGCAAGTTTGGCTGGGCCATTTGACGGGCAGCACGTGGGTAGGTTGGTTGGGCACCACGTGGCTAGAGGCACAGTTTGCGGAAGCCATGGGTAGCGCGACCTCTATTCGTCGTCTTCATCACCGTTGCCACGTTGCCATACTGCTTCTACTTCGCCGTCGTTCCAAGGTTCTGAAACCATAAAGGTTGCGGAGGGGTCAAGTCGTGTTCATTCGAGCTGAATTATCCACATTATAATGATAGAAAGTATCTTATGAAGTTGATTAAACATGATATGATTAAGCATTAGACCACTTAAAACACACCCCTACCTTTTTAATCAACGAGCGTTCGTTCATCGTGGGGGAAGATGACATTAACGTCGTTCGCCGTACGCTTCCTCTTCCGAGTTCGTGCATCGGTCCATTGATGACGAAGAGGAAGGATTAAGGGTCGTCGAAGAAATCCAAAGTTGGAAGGGGGTTCTGAGGAAGAAGCTGAGGAAGAATTTGTCGTCGTAAGCATCATCATGTTCTTCGTTGGAGAATTCTATTCTCCTAAGCTCTCCACAAAAGAGAGAACAAACATGCCAAAATAATAGATTTTAATCTATTATGTCTGAAGGAATAAATTAATTAAGTGGGCCCCACTTAATTAACTTTACGTTGGAACAAATATTCGAAAATAAAAATAGGAGAGTCTCCACCAAATTAATTGCACAATGTTGGCATAATTAAATTGGGTTGTTTAGGGAAGGTTTTATTCTCCTTCATCAAGAGAGGAGTTAAAGAACATGAGGCTCTCCCTCATTAATGAGGGAGATTTGAGAGGTTTCCTCCCCTCCCATTAAATGGGGGGGGGGGGGGGGTTAATCCCCTTGTGGACCCCATGTCATAACCTCTCGCGGGAGGTTATGCTGCTCGGGTGGTCCCCACCTCAATCATCCTCCCATGGGAGTTTAGGGTGTGGTGGTCCCACCTACAACCCTCATGTGGAGCTTTTAACTAACATTACGAAATGGTGTGGGTTCAATAAAAAATAAAATAAGATGTTACATATTTTATTTTATTAATCCACGTGAAACCCAAAAACCAAGTCTCACATCCGATCAACCGCCATCGAGGTGAAAGTTTTCTGATGAGAAAACTGGCGCTATGAGTTTAACGGTGCCCTCTGATTTCAATTCTGAGCACTCGTTCAAAAGATATAAAATCCTGCACGTACGTTTATTGAACATACCCGAACAAAATTTCAGAAATAGATTTCGGGAACACCAGCCCTCGGAATCAGGCTTCGTTAGAAACTGCGGGCACATAAAATTACAAATAATTTAAGAAAAAAATTTCCTTGAAATTTCTGGGTCTTTACACTACCCCCACCTCAGGGATTTACGCCTGCGTAAAGCTACAAAAGACACTAGGGAAACAAAAGGGGGGTACTGAGAATGCATCTCATCCTCCCGCTCCGATGTGCTCTCCTGGAGGTTCCCGTGCTGCCAGTGAACGCACACCAGCGGAATCGACCGTCCACGCAGGACCCGATGTTGTCGATCCTCAATATCCACTGGGACCTCCATTAATGTTTCCCCATCATCGATTTCCATCTCCCCATGGTTGATGATGTGTGATGGGTCATGCACGTATCTCCTCAGCTAACATACGTGGAAGACTTCATGCACCTGATGCAACTGAGGTGGAAGGCCAGGTGGTAAGCCACCTCGCCTACTCTACTGAGGACCTCGAACGACTCAATGAAATGGGTAGATAACTTTCCGCCTCGACCAAATCTCCATAGACCTTGTTGAGGTGAGACCCGTAGGAAGACGTGGTCGCCATCCTCGAACTCCAGTGGTCTATGTCTCCTATCAGCAAAAGAATTCTGTCTGCTCTTTTCAGTTTTCATTCGCTCATGGATGATCTGCACCTTCTCTATGGTAGCTTGTACCATCTATGGTCCCACTAGTGCTTACTCCACTGGGTCTTTCCAGCACAATGGTGATCTACAATGTCGGTCGTACAATTCCTCATAAGGGTCCATCCTGATGGTGGAGTGGTAGCGGTTGTTTTACGCAAACTCCACCAAGGGTAAGTGATCCTCCTAGCTACGACCAAAGTCGACGAAACATGCATAGAGCATGTCCATGGGGTCTGGATGGTCCTCTCGGTCTAACCATCAGTCTGAGGATGGAATGCTGTGCTCAAGTGAAGCTGTGTCCCGAAAGCCTCCTGTAACCCCTTCTATAGCTGGGAAGTAAAATGAGCATCTCGATCATGAACGATAGTCGATGGAACACCATGAAGCCGTATAATCTCTTGAACGTAGAGGCGTCCCGTGCTCTCTACTGAGCCCTACTCTCTGATCGATAGTAAGTGGTACAACTTGGTGAGTCGGTCTAAAATCATCCACATATAGTCATGTCCTCTGGATGTATGTGGACGTCCGGTCATGAAATCCATCCCACTTCCACTCTCAGACCTCTAAGGGAAGAACCAAGATTTCTGGTACCTGGTGCTCCACCTTCACCTGCTGAAAAATGAGGCATTGTGAGAAAAAATATGCTACCAACTTCCTCATACCTGGATACCAATGCTGTCATAGATGGTCCTGGAACATCTTCTCCACTTCTGGATGTACCGATAGAGGGGAAGTGTGAAATTCTCTCAAAACCTCCTCCTAAAGTGAAACACGTACCATGGTACGCCCTCTGAAGGGGATGATGTGTTCCACATCTTCAAAAAATCCATCAGGTTCATGCCCCATGGATATCTGAGCACGTCACGTCTCGTAGTCAGCGTCCCCAAGCTGCGCCTCCATAACTCGCTGAAGAAGTGGGGGCGTGACTGTAAGAGACTATAGATTGGCTACACCATCCCTATCTACAAAGGATATCTGCAACGTGGCTAGCTGTTCTGTCGCCTCTCCTAGCATCTAAATGCTTGATCTCCTGCTAATCACATCTACTAATATATTCCCCTTCCCATGAGTATAGACTATCTGGATGTCATAGTCCTGGAGGAACTCAATCCATCTCCGTTGTCTTAGGTTCAGCTCCTTCTGAGAGAAGATATACCTGAGAATCTTGTGATCAGATTACTCTGTAAAACACTCTCCCATCAGATAGAGTTGATAAATATTCATGGGAAAGACCGCTGCCGCTAACTCTATGTCATGGGTAGCATAGTTATGCTTGTACTGTCTCAACTACCATGAACCATACACGATCACTACCCTCTCCTACATCAAGACCCACCCGAGTCATGTTCCTGATGTGTCGCAATAAACTACATACCCTACGCCTTCCTCTAGAAGCCTCAAGATGGGGGCACTATTCAGCATCTGCCTCGGCTCCTGGAAACTCTGCTGGCATATCTCCGACCACACGAAGGGTTTCCCCTACTTCCTCAAAGCTGAAAGTGGTATTGGAACTGTAGATAAGTCTAGCACAAATCTCCGATAGTACCCATCCTATCCCAGGAAACTCTACACCTCCGACACACTCCTCGGTGGCTCCCAAGAAATTACTTCCTCGATCTTTACTGGATCCTATGAAACTCTATCCTACGAGATGACGTGTCCCAATAAGTGAACCTATTGAATCTAGAACTGGCACTTCGAGATTTTACCATAATGCTTGTGCTCTCAGAGTGTATCTAGTACCACCCAAAAATGGTATGCATGATCCTCCTCTGTAGTTGAGTAAATCAGTATGTTTTTTATGAAGACTACGACAAAGCGATCAAGGTATAGATAGAAGATCCTATTCTTGAGACTCATGAACACTGTTGGAGCATTGTTTAGGCTGAAGGGAAAAACCAAGAACTTGTAGTGGCCGTACAGACATCTGAAGGCCGTCTTCTTCAAATCCTTATCTCGAACTTAGAGCTGGTGATAGCCTGATCTAAGGTCTATCTTTTAGAACAATCATGATCCCTTGAGCTGATCAAAGAGGTCATCTGTCATCGGTAGTGGGTACTTGTTCTTCATGGTCACCTGATTCAGGCGACGGTAGTCGACAGACAGTCGCAAGCTCCCATCCATCTTCTTGGTGAACAAACACGGAGATGCCCGGGGTGAAACACCGGGTCGGATAAACCCCTTCTCCTGCAAGTCCTCCAGCTGTACCCACAACTCACGAAGCTCAGAAGGAGCCATCCGATATGCTAGAGTAGATATCAATGTCGTCCCAGGGTACAGGTCAATGTATAATTCAACCTCTCTACGAGGAGGAAGTCCTGAAACATCATGAGAGAAAAAATCTGAGTACTGGTCCGCCACTGCAAGATATGTCAGACTCTCTATATCAACTTCTCTGAGGGTAAGGCAAGACAACTGGTGAGGGACTGGCTTTACCCTCCTCCGACTAAGTCCGCCCCACGCTGCAAAGGTCCCCTTCTCACCGGTGAAGGTAATCCTGGTTCCATCTGTGCGGACACACTACACTTTGCACCTAATATATTCAATATGAGAATAGACTGTAGATAACCAGTCCATACCCAAGATGATGTCGTAAGGCCTCGACACCGCTACTAAGAGATCCCAGCCGAAGCTCTCACCTCCTAGAGTAAGCTCGAACTACCGGCACTAGTGCGTGATCGTCGAATCAGCTCCCGTAGGAGTCTCTAGCCGTAAGGATCAAACTAACGGCTCCTTCAAAATCTATGAGCTCCGAACAAGGGAAGTGGCAATGAATGAGTGAATGGAACCTGTGTCTATAAGAACTGAAACTAAGGTGGAGTAGACACAGATCGCACCTCAAATCATCTTTGGAGCGCCATGATCATAGGCCTTAGCTGCCTGAAGCTGTGCTCTGCCCTGTCCACCCACTCGCTGTGGTTGGGGTGGACCTCCTGGTGGTGGTGGTGGAAACACCTCGTAATGCCGTCCACTGCCAGCAGCACAACCATATATTCGGAAACATTCCCCTCTACCCTACGGACCGCCTCAATCGATCCTCTGCCTCTACCTGGGAGGTCCTTCAACTGATTGTTGATCGTCTGTGTGGCGGGTCGGACAGTCACGAGCCATGTGACCCTGTGCGCTGCATGAGTAACACTGCCTGACAGGTCTGACGCTGTCTCCACTCTAGGTGCCCCGCACTACCGATCATGTGTCGTGTGGTCATCCACCTATAGGTATGGTCCTCTTGGACTGCTGTGTCATCTTTCTACTATAGGCTATAGAAGACTTTGCTGCATGTCGTCTAGTGGTGGGTCTCGCTGCTGGAGACTGCTCAGCAAGAAAAATCTCCACTAGGATGACTCTCTCCAACACCCCCATCTACTTCGGGATGCTATGAGAGATAACTGATGCTATGATCTCTCTCTTGAGTCCCTAGTCAAATGTCTAGGCCTTAAAGAACGGATGCTGTACCATATCTGTGGAGTAGCGCGAGTGGTCGGTGAACCTTGTTGATTACTGCACCACCGTCATGATACCCTGCAGTAGATGTAGTAGCTCTTGTATCCGCACTGCTCGAAGGGTGGCTAGTACAAACTCTGTTCAGAACAGGCTCACAAAGTCTGCCTAGAGCACCATCACCTCATCGTGGACCTGAACCATCAGGCTTCTCCATCTGCCTGCTGCTGCCTGATGGAGGCTGGCAGCAAGGATCACCATGAAGTTTGCTAGAATCCCTAATATTCTGAAGACTCCCACCACGACCTCCAACCAATCCTTAGCCGCCTATGGGTCTATCTCTCCCCGGAACCTGGGTGGCCTCTGGCACTAGAACTCATGCAATGTGCTCAAGTGGTGTGCATTGTCTGCTGCTGGGGATGGTGGCATCGATTTCCCAACAGGAAGTAGTATCGCTAGTGCCTCCGTTGGTGCCTCAACTGGGAGAGGGCCTTGTACTGAGGCCTCGTCACATGGTGGGATGTCAGTACATACAACACTCGGGTCTTTAGATGGTCAGCCACGGGGAGGAATCCTGAAAGAAAATAGACGAGACACGATCAAAAGACTATACCTGATGAGCTGACCTAGTTTGAGATGGCTCAAAGAAAACTTTTGGAAAACACACAGGCAATCAGTGTTTCCGTGCACAGAGTAGAAAATCAGAATTCAGGGTCTTAATGTATGGATATGTCGGCCGCCTGATCCAATTCTGGACTCCTTGTACTGAAAACCACACTCAGTACCCTTATAACTATTGCTTCACATAATAGAAATATCAGAGTCTAAAGGTCTGTGGTAGAACTGACGTCCTCTGATACCAATTTTTCACAACCCCTCCCCTAGGGACCACATCATGACTACCCCAATCCCACCTTCCATAGTCCAGGGGCTGGCAACTTTCACCATAGGTGAAATTCCCTAAAACTGAGAATTTATTACTTTTATAAAACGTAAACTCACACAATCAGTGTACAAGCAGAAGAAAACACTAAGTAAAAGAAACTGTATAACAAGTGTACTGAAAGAAAAGGGGGCCAGAATACAAGCCCAATAAGAAATTAAAACTAAAAAACAGGTACAACTGAAAAGAAAGGGCCAAACAGCTGAAATGTAGAAGTAGCTCCAGGATCGTCGACCGGGATTCCTACCAGAAGAGTAGGTACCGATGTCCACCGCAGCATTCCACAACTATTGGTTCACTCCATGTACTGTCTTGTCGAGTATTCCACATTCGGGTACTGTCCAGTCCTGGATCGTTCTCAGCCTCTGTCAACGTTGTCCGTCATCTTCATCCAACACAACGTGGTGCGGGCAAATCCCGTGCAGGGGTGGGTATAACGATACTCAGTAGGGACCCCGAGACCCTCAAGGTCTCAAAAAATCCAAAAAGAATAAACCAAAAAGTATAAATTAAATGGATAATCATTACTTAGGTATATGCCCATACATATACCTAAGTTATCAAGTAGCCCATCTTAATCATGAAGAAAACACAAAGGTCATTGACTCAGCTCAAACTAGGATTTTCATTAACGAAAGCACAATTGCTGGAGAAGTCCTCCTCTGTCGAGTACAGTGGTCCTGTCATGACTCCGAGGTGCTACTCACTAACCTTAGACTACTAAGGTACTCCTCCTGTCGAGTACTGCAGGTCTGCTTCCTCACACAGTGGCGCTCCCTACCATGGGTCTGCTGCCTCACACAATAGCGCTCCCCCTAATAGCCTATAAAGGTACTCCTACTGTCGAGTAACATGGATCTGCTGCCTCACACAGTAGCACTCCTCTACCATGGGTCTACCCCCTCACACATTAGCGCTCCCCACTGGGCTAGTCAAGACACTCCAAATCGAATCGGACAAACATTTATCAGGTCTCAGCCAGTTACTGGGTCTCCGTAGTCTACACGCTCATCTTCGGGAGGGTCCGCTCGATGAGATAAAAGCCGATACTATAAGTGTCAAAAAGTCCCACTAAGAAGTATCCCAAAGGTCTGCCACGTCAAAGGAATCTCAACGCAACAGATGACATGTCAATCGGACACCCGGTCAGTGAGTTATTATCCTTTTAGTCTCGGAGGCCCCGTTGGTCTCATATAAAAACCAACCAGACCATATCTCAGTTATACACCAAACTACCATGGGTTATTTGCAAAGGGACTGTTTCTCAACGATATTAGCAGCGCCACTGACGGTTCATCAAACAGACATCCGTTGCCAAAGATATAGACAAAGTAAGCAATGGGTCATTAGTGGGCCTGGGTCTAGTCCGACCCGATCGAACCAACTCGACCCAACCCAGTCTGGGTTGTCCTAGTCTAGGTCGACCTTGTTCGACATGCTGGGTCTGACCCAGCCCGTTGGGCGGTTCAGTTTGCTCAGTTCGACCTAGTCCGCTGGGCCCGGCCCAGCGGACAATCCGGGTGGAAGTCACCACGTGGGAGACTCCGCCCAAAGGCCAGTGGCAGGCTCGGCCGATGCTGCGAGGTGTGCGACCTGGGCGGTTCGGCATGAGAGGCCAACAGTGTGATTCTTGGGACACGGGTAGGCACCCGGATGGCGCCGGGCCGGCGGCTAGGGTGGTAAGGGGTGCCAGGCAGGCGACCTGGGCACCAGGGGGTGCCCGGCAGGCGGCCGAGGTGCCGGGAGGGCGCCAGACATGCGTGGGGTGCGCCGACAGTGCACGGGGTGCACAACTAAGGTGCTGGAGGCTGGGATGGTTTTGGTTATGGCAAGGGCGTGCACCGGGGAGCATGCGGGTAGGCTGGTCGGGCGCCGCTCGGCCGGCAGTGCGGTTTGCAGAGGCCACGGGACGCGCGACCACTATTCACCGTCTTCGTCACTGTCGCCACGTTGCCATGCCACTGCTACTTCGCCGTCGATCCAAGGATCTGAAACCATAAAGGCTGCGGATGGGTCAAGCCATGTTCGTTAGGCCTGAATCCTCCATGTTTGAACTATAGAAAGCGGCTCATGGAGTTGATTAAATGAGATATGATTAAGTGTTAAACAACTTAAAACACAATCCTACCTTTTTAATTGATGGGCGTTCATTCGTTGCGAGGGAAGATGACATTGACATCGTTTGACGTACGCTTCAACTTTTGAGTTCGTCTGTCAGTCCATTGACGACAAAGTGGAAGGATGAAGTGTTATCAAAGAAATCCCACGTCAAAATGGGGTTTTGAGGAAGAAGACAATGAAGAATTTGTCATCGCCGTCGTCTTCACATTCTTCGTTGGATAATTCTATTCTCCCAAGCTCACCAAAAAAGGGAGGACAGACGGGCCAAAATAATAGATTTTAATCTATTATGTCTGATGGCGTGAATTAATTAAGTGGGCCCCACTTAATTAAGTTTACGTTGGCACAAATATTTGAAAATAAAAAGTGGAGAGGCTCTACCAAATTAATTTCACAAGGTTGGCATAATTAAATTGGGGAGTTTTGGGGAGGTTAGAGGCCCGGGTGGTCCCCACCTAATTAACAAGAAGAGGGTCATGGGGTTTCTTCCATTACTTGGGGGTTTTGTGGAGGTTTTATTCTCCTTCATTAAGAGAGGAGTTAAAGACTAAGAGGCCCTCCCTCATTAATTAGGGAGAGTGGGGAGGTTTACTCCCCTCCCATTAAATTAGGGGTTAAGCCTCTTGTGGACCCCACATCATAACTTCTCACGGGAGGTTATGCTGCTCGGGTGGTCCCCACCCCAATCAGCCTCCAATGGGAGGTTAGGGTGTGGTGGTCCCACCTACAACCCCCATGTGGAGCTCTTAACTAACCTTACCACATGATGTGGGTTCAACTAAAAATAAAATAAGTTGTTACTTATTTTATTTTATTAATCCACGGGAAACCAAAAAACCAACTCTCACACCCAATCAACCGTCGTCAAGGTAAAAGTATTCTTAAGCGAAAATCGTCACTACGAGTTTAAAGGTTCCCTCAGATTTCAATTCTGAGCACCCGTTCAAAAGATAGAAAAACCCGCACGTACGTTTACTGAACGTACCCGAACAAAATGACAGAAATTGATTCCGGGCACACCAGGACACAAAATTAGCCGCCGTCAGAAACTACGGGCTTGTAAAATTTTAAAGAATTTAAGAAAAAGATTTCCTTGAAATTTCTGGGTCTTTATAAATTATCTCATTTCTGGAAACCTAGTACATCTTATCAAAGGTAATCTTCATTCTTCTTTTTCAATCCTCTCAATAATAAGATTTATTAATCCTTTTTACAATCTGGGTATTCAAAAATAAATTTAAAATGTAAAATACTTTATTTATGAGAACCAATTTCACGAATAAAATTATTTAGGGGGGGATAGAATGTAACACCCTGACATTTTATGAATTTTTTTTATTCCAATATAATAAACTTTAATAATAGTTTATGTAACTTACAATTTTGTGTTTAAACTATCCATGATATGATTTTAATAATAATAATATTTAATGTTATCACATATACATTAATGTTTTGGGTATGAACATGATTAAAACATTTATAAATTATATCCAATGTTCATCCTTAAAATAAATTATTAGTGATTAATTACTCAATTTTTAATAATGTTATTCATTTTATTCAAAAAATATTTTATTTATTATTGTGATAAAATATTATAATTAATTATTATAAAAATAAAAAAATAAATTTGATAAAATTAACTTTATTTTTGAAATCATCATAAAAAAATACATTAGGGTGAAATTTTGGAATTTTTTTTGCAAAGTTTGATTTTTTAATCTAAAGTAAGAAAATAATGTTATTAAATGATCTTTTTCTTATTAAGTATTTACAATGTCAAATTAAGTTTGGATTATTTTTATAATTTTATTACTTTTTTTATTTAAAATTACTCATGTATGGGTTTGATATGTTTTTTATATATGAATTTAGTTTAAAAACAGTTTATATATAAAAAGGGCATTTTTATAAAAAACAATTTTTTATCATATTTTAATGATTTGATTTAAATTAAATTATTCATTTTTTGTATTTTGAATAAAAAAAGGATTCCATATTTGGAATCATATGGCTCAAATTTATAAAATTGGACCCTTTTATTGACAAATAAGAATAGTAACCTTAGTAAAATGTATCACCTCAGTAAAGGGTAAATCTGGTTAATCTACATTAATGATAAATTTATAGACAATTATTATTCATAAAAATAATTATTTAATGAAATTATTTATACCCATAAAACATTAGTTTCTAAATTGATGTTTTTAAGGGGGGATTGTCTATGAAAATAAATTTTATATTATTTAAATCAATGAAAGTTAAAAAATGGCACTCTACTTATTTTTAATATCCCCTAACTATAAATAGCAAGAAAAAGTTAGTTATTCAGATATATACGTGTTTATTTTGAGATTAATAAAATTATAATACTTATATAAATTTATTTTTAATTTTTATAAATTATATAATAACTATAATTTAATATGCATCACCAATGCAGTATGATTCCATTTAATAAAAATAAATAATAAATGACTTTGAAAATATTAAAAGTGATATAATTTGAATGATTTGGCTTGAGAAATTAATTTTATATATCTATAGAAAAAAATTTGGGGTGTGAAATAATTATATTATAAATCCCCATTTTCATGATATATTTAATGTTAAATTAATTGAATAGTGTCAAAATTGACAATAATGATATTATATATAAATATTAATTTATGAAATTATTTAAAAATAATAAATATAATTAAAGAAGAAAAATTGGTTATGTTATGTTTAAAAATTTCACAAATGGACCCTTTATGGCCCAAATATCATCTTATAAGTAAAAATGAGAACCCTTTAATATTCAAAATGTTTTTTTTCCATAGTTAAAATTAAAAATAGTTATATAAGTGTTAATCAAAATGATGAGGTTTTAAATTACTATTTTTTTAATTATATTGGATGATTGTATTATAACTCTACATTATCTTATCTTAAAATCTATACTGATTCGGAGACATATGGATTGATAATTAATTTATTATAATTTAATCTATTGAGAAATTCCAAAATTACTTCTCACTTAAATTATAAAAGAGAACCTCTTCCATAATTTATTCACACCAAATGGTTCATTTTATATATAAAATAACCTACCTATTTCTCTTATAAACATCCTTATCCGTGATTTTGTGGTTTTGTATCCCCAAAATACTAAACTTAGGTTCCTTAAAGAATGATCTAAAGTTAGTCTCTCGTTGAAGAGGTAATCATCATACCCTATATCATTCAATTTATTATTTCTCCCACCTCTTATAAACCTATGGTATTTATAAAAAAATTGTAAATTATTATATCAAATATAATTAAATTTTATCATTATTATTTAACCACCATAATCCTCCCTCTTTCCTATCAAATGCGAGGCGAATGTATCGCTCCTGCATACATAGGACTTACAATCACCACATAGCTATATAATTAATTTTTAATAACCACATTTTGTGGATGGGTATCTTGATGGTTTTAATGTTTATATATGATAATTATTAAATAATTATACCTATATAATTATAATATCATATAGACCTTATTACCTTTCAAACCATTGAGAAACGATAACGTTGCTCGTGCATACGTCTCGACTATGACCTCCACGAAACAACATGTTTAGTTTTTCATTTCTATTTTAATTGTATATTAATGAGGATGAATTTGATGAATATATATGATATATATAATATTATAATGATCATATAACATTGAATTAATATTTATCTTTTTTGTATTCCATTCGTCGAAAAATGAAAACAACATTCATGCATAGGTACAACCCACCATCTTCATGAATGGTATATTTAATTTATCAATATATAAAATTTATAAATGAATTTAAATATATATATATATATATATAATTAAGATATTAGATATTTATAATATGGTTCATATTTTTGAGGTTATACAACCTTGATAAATGTATAAAAACAAGAACTATTGAACTAAAACATACTTGATAAATGATACAATTAATACCCAAAAATGAGGATTTTAATAAGGAATTATTGATAAAAGGGGATGTTAAAATAATATAAAGGAATTCAATATTATAGTATAATAATAATTATTATTCTATTATATAATTATAATAAAATTAATCTTATTATATAATAGTTAAAATTTATTTCAAAGAAATGCGATCTTGAGGTAAGGGTTTTATTTCACAATCTCATCAATATTAGAGATTGTTTATGTTTAGGTTTTCACTAGGTAATATTTATTTTCCATATCCATATATTGTAAATATATTTTTTTTAATATTCTTATTTTATTTTTTGAAGTTATTTTTACCATGTTTGAGTTTAAAAAATATGGTTTAATATTTTCATTTTCTGAATGAGGTACTTTTATTTTAAAATGATTTGAATGGAATTTTTTAACTTATATGGTCTAAATATATTTTCCCACCATCATGAAAATTATTTTCTTTTAACATCGCTTTATATGTTTAAAATATTATTTTTAAATAAAATATATTTCTTTTTAATGGCATAGTTTTTTTAAAAATAAGTGATTTCAAAATGGAAAGGGTATTTTCCATAGGAAATATTCCATGTGATCATTCAAAATCATTTTCCATCAAATATTACATATTTTTATGTAACAAATGATTTACTAAGAAAATGATCCAATGAAACTATCTTTATTATTTAGTTGGATGGATTATGAATATAATGAAACAAAGTTTAGATAACCCATTTCATTACCATGGGTTTCGATATGGTGAATATTTTTTAATCTTGTGGAATAAAAATAAATTATTTTAGTTATGTGATGGGAGTAACATATGTCTCTTTCCAATACATTGGGTAAAGATAGATAATTCATGAGGTAAATATGTTATACATGGACGTTATATCATATTCACAATTTTATTTATGTAACTAGTTTTCATGTCCATATGTTTATGTTTGGACCTCGATATCATGTCCACAAGATCATGCATGGACTAGGTTTCTTGTTTGTAAGTCTATGTATGGGTGCGATTTCATTTACCTAATTTATTATGTGAACATTTTATATTTATACACGTTCAAATTTTTTTAAGTTTATGTGTATATAACAATTTTATATCTTATACTAAAGTTGTTCTCTTATAGAATGTGTTTTTTTATTCTTTTATGATTCATTTCTTGTGAACTGATAAGCTTTATGCTATGACTCAATATTATGATCAATAATATACAGGTTGTAGATTTCAAAAGTGAATATCTTGATCTCACACCCTTATTATCATGTTATTCATATATGATCATTGAAATCTCCTTTAATTAACCTTATTGTGCATCTGAGCTAATTGTTTATTTTGTTTTCTTTCACTAGGTTATGAAGAACGGATTTATAAATTACATATCTAAGAAGGGTTATAGTTATGAAGAACATAGTGGGAGTCGATATTGATCATTTATGAACCAATTGTTTATGTATCCAAATTTCCAATGGCACTAGACCTATATAACTATGATGTGTATTGAAAATTTTCATAATGAATATTCATATATTTTATGTAATATATATGTTTTAATGGCCAAGGTCACTATAATGATTTCCATAATTTTTATTTTTTTATTCTAAAGGAGTGATTTCAAAATGGAAGGGATATTTTCATTAAGAAGTATTTTTGTTATATTTTTGTTATATTTTTATATTTGATAATACAGTTCGATGTTAATTATGATTAAATAGGGATATGATCCAATGGAACTATCATTATTATCCCAATGGATTTTTAATGTTTATATTGATGAGGTTTATATGAAACCCATTAATTTTATATTGATTATAATTTTATGAATAGAAAGAATTTCTATGTAACTTATTTTATTTGAATTGGTTATGATGTGATGATATGATTACTGTTTTATGATATTATGGAACACATATGTATTTTTTTCATTATGTGATGGTGGTTAGATCATAAATAAGGATGGAGGTGATGTTATAACCAAGGATGGTGGTTAAGTTGTCAGTAAGGATGGTGGGTATGTCATAACCAAATAATATGATCACATTACAAACAAGGATGAGTGGAACCTATATATCCCTCTAATGTATTGGGATAAGGTTGAAATATCACTGTATAAATAGGACATGAATGGGAAGTAAACCCAGTTTAGTAAGGTACTTTTTCCACTATGATAGTATTGAGAGTGAAGACTGACTGCTATAATGGTTTGGGGAGTAAACCCATTTTACTATGTCAGTATTACAAACAAGTATTCACTATTAAGGAAAAGATTTTCAATTCTTACATGTATGAAAATAACATATGTCTTGTGAAAATGATATGACCTCAGAGGATATGTTATTTTTTTCCCTTTTGATTCATGTATTATGAACTATTTAATTTTATATCATAAATAAATAATATGATCTAGGTTATGAAGGGTATGATTTTTAAATGTCATTCTCATGTTCTTATACACTCATGTTCATGTTTTTCTAAAGTGATAATTGATATCTACCTTATTTAACCTTACTAAGATCTCAATCTCAAGTTTTTTTATGTTCCCATTACCTTGTTTATTAATAATGGTACTAAATATGATATTGTCATGAACCATCCTCGGGGCCCGTGTCGTGACAATCCCAAGTCCTCCTTCCATAGGCCTGGGGGTGGCGACTGGCACCAAAGGCGTAAATCCCTATACATGGAAGGCATTGCCTTTATAGAAGTAAACAAACACAATAGAGAACACAAATGAAGTAAGCACTAAGTAATACTATAGAAACAAGTAAGTGCTAAAAGGAAAGGAGGCCGGAAATACAAGCCCAATAGTAAAGTAATGTACAACTGAAAAGATCGTACAACTGCAGAAAAGTAAAACAAAAACCACTGAGTCGTCATCTGGGAATCCTACCAGAAGGGTGAGTACAGATGGCCTCCTCAGCACCTCGGGTCCGGTCGTTTGCTCCGTGTACGTCTCGCCAAGTGGTCCACCTCTGGGTACCATCCACCTCCACAAGCCTCCACCTTGTCAGTGATGTCCATCATCAGCATCCAACACGATGTAGTGCGGGCATAGCCTGTGCAGGGGTGAGTATATGATAATCAGTAGGGACCCCGAGACCCCCGAAGGTCTCCCAGAATCCAAAAAGGATAAACCATAGAAGAAAGATACAATCACAAAGTATCATCCAACTCTACCTAGGTATGTTCCCATAAATATACATAAGTTATCAATCACAGTTCGACTCCAACTCTCGAGCCCAAGCAGAACCCAGTCCACACAGGAAAGCAAGTCAATCACATCGATGATAATGATTGAAAGTCAAGACTCAGCTCACACATGTTTACATATTTTTTATAGTGATAGAGATGATTATATGTAGTCACTAATTCATCTATGCTGTTAGAACCATGTAGGATACTAGACCAATTAAGATGCCAGACGCATATAGGATATTAGACCAGCTACTCTGTCGGACCCATGTAGGATACTAGAACCGAAGTGAAACTATCAGTCCCACGTAGGATAAAAGTATAGTAGTCATCGCCATTGAACCCACAAAGGATTCCAGTACAGTTTTCGGCATCTTCAAACCCACATAAGATTCCAGTATGGTAGCCATCGTCCTCAAACCCATAGAGGATTCCAGTACGTTAGTCATCGCAGTCCCAACCAGCTCTAGGTTTCCCGAACACTACACGCTCGATTCTGGGAGGGTCCGCTCCTCAAGCCAAGGGGTTGAAACATAAACTATCACAAATTTCAGAGTTGATGTATTCCAAAGTCATTATTGTCAAATGGAACCCAACACAGCAGACTTCGTGTCAATCAGACGCCCGTTCTGAGAGATATTGGCTTTTCCGTTCCAGGGGCACGGTCGGAATTCCGCTCGTTCCAAAACCAATCATTTTCCAAAGTTATCAAAAATTCACTTAGATAATCGTAAAAGGAACGTCTCATCATGAGGATCCTAGTTCTACAGACAGCGCGTCGATCAGACACACGATCTAAAAGTTATTCACGTTTAAGTGAAAATGGGCTCGGCCCGTCAAGCCCAGTGGGCTGGTGGGTAATGTCGACCCGATTTTGATGAGTCTGACTCGGCTGGTTTCAGACTAGCCTGACATGGGACGGCGCGGCCCGGGGGGCCTGGCCTAGCCTGGCCGGACGCGGTTCGGCCCGGGTGGCCAAGCGATGCGGGTGGGGAGGGGGGGGGGGGCAGCCCCCCCCCCCCCCCCCCCGACTTCCCGAACCAGTGGCGCCGCCCTTCTATCCGGCCGGCAGAAGCCGGGTGTTCTTCCCGACATGAGAAGCCCGCATGGGTGGGCCGTAGTCCTCATTCATGGAACCTGTGGGTGTTGCAGCTTTCATCAACCTGGCTGGCCGATGAGCCGGCCGGTTCGCCCACCGAAGGGTCCCGCAGAGCACGGGCCGCGGTCCTCCGCAGCGTGGCGCCATGGGGTGCTGCGGTTCCACCAACCCAGCCTGCTACGGTCGTTCGGTTCTTCTTCGGCCGAGCGGCCCGTGGATGCAGGCTGCGATTCTTCTCCATGCGGCCGGCACACGGCCCCCACTTCATCCAGTCACCGCCACCTCTTCCATCAAAATAAAATAGGGGTCAACGGAGGGTCATTGGGCCATGCTCGTTCAGCCCGCGCCCTCCGCGTTAGGTGGAATCATAAGGCTGAATATTAAATATGGTTTCAATGAGGGATGAAGAAAAATTTTATTCAATTAAAATTGAAACAAATCCCCTACCTCGATTTCAATAGCGGAGCATGTCAACGGGTGTTGGAAGACAAGTGTCATGGAGCTCGGGCATCGCAAAAAAAGGATGTCGATTCCGTTGACGTCGGAGTGTGCCCGAAGAAGAAGCGGCATTGGTGACTTCGTGTTCTTCGTCAGAGATATTATTTGTCGAGATGAGAAACATGTTCTTCAATTTCTCCAAAGACTTACCAAAATTCTCCCCACACAACATGTGCAAAATAAAAATAATATCCAAGGATTTTATTTTATTCACACATGAATTCAAAATTCAAACACTTTAATTAATTAATTGAAGAGTTCAATTCATTAATTTAAAAGTGTTGTAAATCATTAATGGGACCGAGGGAGGTTGAGAGATCACATTAATTAAGGGGGAGTTGTCAAATTAATTAACGGGGAATTAATGGGGAGTTTAATGGAGTTGAAATGTCAGGGTTTCGTGTGGGCCCCAACTCACTTTATCCTCCCGTGGGAGGTTATGTGGGTTTGGGACCCACCTATAACTTCTCCTTGTAGGATATAACTAATAACTTTAAATAAAACTGTGTACTGCAATTTTATTTATTTTACTCTAAATCCCCAATAATTAACTTTTAACCCGCATAAAATGCAACTGCGGTAAAGGTCCCCATAAGAGAATACCGGCACTGTGAGTTCATCAGTGTCCTCAGATTTCATTTCTGAGAACCGGTTCAAAAGATAGAAAAACCCATACGTATGTTTTCTGAATGTACCCGAACATAACTTTAGATATTGATTCCAGGCACAGCAGGCCTCAGAATCAAGTGCCGTTAGAAACCGTGGACTCGTAAAATTTCAAAGTATTTAAGAAAAAAATTCCTTGAAATTATTAGGTCTTTATGTTAACCCCACCTCAGGGATTTACGTCCCTGTAAATCTACAACACACACTAGGGAAACAAATGAGGGTACTGAGCATGCATCTGATCCACTCACTCCCATGTGCTCTCTTCGAGTTTCCCGTGCTGCCAGTGAATGCGCACCAGTGGAATCGACCATCCACGTAGGACATGCTCCTGTTGATCCTCGATCTCCACTAGAACCTCTGTGAATGTTGCCCCATAATCGATGTCGAGATCCCCTTGGTCGATGATGTGGGATGGGTCGTGCACGTATCTCCTCAGCTAAGATACATGGAAGACATCATGCTCCCAGTGCAACTGAGGTGGAAGGTCCAGGTGGTAAGCCACCTTGCCTACTCTGCTAAGGACTTAGAAAGGTCTGATGAAACGCATAGATAAATTGCTGCTCCATCCAAATTTCCGTAGACCTCGTTGAGGAGAAACCCATAAGAAAATGTGTTCGCCATCCTTGAACTACAATGGTCTCCATCTCTTATCAGCATAGGACTTCTGTCTGCTCTGTGTAGTCTTCATCCACTCCTGGATGACCTTCACATTCTCCGTCATAGCCTGAACCATCTATGGTCCAACAAGTGCTGACTCCCCAGGGTCAGTCCGGCATAGATGTGATCTGCAAGGTCGGCCGTATAATGCCTCGTAAAGGGCCATCCAGATGGTGGAGTGGTGACTATTGTTGTACACAAACTCCACCAAGGGAAAGTGATCCTACCAGCTGCGATCAAAGTCAAGGACACATGCATGGAGCATGTCCTTGATAGTCTGAATGGTCCTCTCTGTCTGGCCGTCCATCTGAGGATGAAAGGCGGTGCTCAGACGTAGCTACATCCCAAAAGCCTCCTAGAACCCCTTCCATAGCCGAGAAGTGAATCGAGCATCTCGATAAGAAATGATAGACGATGGAACACCATTAAGTCAAACGATTCCCTAAATGCAGAGGAATCCCAAGCTCTCTAATGATCCTTTCTCTCTAGTTTGTAGGAAGTGGGCTGACATGGTGAGTCGGTCTACAATTACCTAGATAGAGTCATTTCCTATGGATGTACATTAATGCCCCATCATGAAATCCATGGATATCCTATCCCACTTCCACTTTGGGACTTTTAAGGGCTGTACCAAGCCTGCTGGTACCTGGTGCTCTGCCATCACTTGTGACAAGTGAAGCCTTTTGATACAAACTCTGCAACAACCTTCTTTATACCCGACCACCAGTGCTGTCATCTATGGTCCTGATAAATTTTCACCACTCTTGGATGTACCGATAGAGGGGATGTGTGGAACTCCCTCATCAACTCATCTTGTAGTGAAACTGGTAGCATGGTACATCCTCTGAATAGGATGACGTGATCCCTCCTTCAGAAAATTCATTAGGTGCCTGTCCTAATGAAATCAGAGTACGTCGTGTCTCACAGTCAACGTCCCCATACTGTGCCTATCTTACTCGCTGAATGAGTGGAGGAGTGACTGTGAGAGATTGTAGAAAAGCTGCTCCATCTATATCAACAAAGGATATCTGCAATGTGTCTAGATGCTCTGTCACCTCTCCTAGTAGCTGAATACCCGATCTCATGCTGAGAGCATCTTCTACAATGTTCCCCTTCCCAGAAGTATATACTATCTCAAAGTCATATTCCCAGCGGAACATGAGCCATCGTCGATGTCTCAAGTTCAGGTACTTCTATTATAAGATATACCTAAGACTCTGGTGGTTAGAGTAGACTGTAAAGCGCTCGCCCATCAGATAGTGTCACAACATCTTCAAGGCGAAGACCACTGTTTCTAACTCCAAGTCATGGGTAGCGTAGTTCTGATCATGCTGTCTCAACTTCCGTGAAGCATATGCGATCACCGCTCGCTTCTACATTAGGACACACCCGAGTCCAGTCCCTGATGCGTCGTAGTAAACTACGTACCCAATGACCTCCTCCGGTAGAGTCAATATGGGAACACTGGTCAATCTCTGTCTCAGCTCATGAAAGCTCTACTGACATCTATTTGACCACACGAAGGGTTCCCCCTTCTTCATGAAAGCTGAAAGCAGTGCTGCAACTATGGAGAAGTCTGGAACAAATCTCTGATAGTACCCAGCTAGACCTAGGAAACTCCACACCTTGGTCACGCTCCTGGGTGGCTACCAATAAAGTAATGTATCGATATTCACTGGATCCACTGCAACTCCAGCCTACGAGATGACGTGTCCCAAGAAATGAACCTCTTGAATCTAGAACTGACACTTCAATAGCTTACCATAAAGCTGGTGCTCTCGAAGTGTATATAGTATAACCCACAAGTTGTAGGAGTTCTCCTCCTCAGTAGTCGAGTAAATCAGTATGTCGTTGATGAAGACTACAACAAATTGGTCGAGGTAAGGCTGGAGGATCTTCTTCATGAGACTCATTAACACTGCTAGAGTGTTGGTTATGCCTAAGGGCATAACCATGAACTCGTAGTAGCCATACTGACACCTGAAGGCCGTCTTCTACACATCCTCATCTCGAACTCTGAGCTGGTGATAGCCTGACCTGAGTTCTATCTTTGAGAACCAACGTGCTCCCTTGAGCTGATCATATAGGTCTTCAATCATTGGGAGTGGGTAAATGTTCTTCATGATCACATCATTCAGGCGACGGTAGTCGATACACAGTCGCAGGATGCCATCAGCCTTCATTGAGAACAAAATCGGAGAATCCCAAGGTGAAACACTGGGTCAGATAAATTCCCTCCCCTGTAATTCCTCCAGTTGTGCCCGCAGCTCACGAAGCTCATCAGGAGCCATCTGATATGCTGGAGTAGATATCAGTGATGTCCCGGAGTACAGGTCTATGTTGCAGTCTACCTCTCGGCGAGGAGGTAGTCCTGGAACGTCGTCAGGAAAAATGTTCGCATACTGATCCACCACTATAAGAAAACTCAAACACTGCACATCAACCGCTCTGAGGATGAGACTAGCCAACTGATGTGTGATCGGCTACCCTTTCCTCTGTGTATGTCCATCTTGTGTGGAAAAGGCTTCCTTCTCTCTGGTGAAGGTAAAACTGCTCCCATCCGTGCGGATACACCACACCTTACGCCTAATACATTCGATCTGATAATGGATGGTAGATAACCAGTCCATACCCCAGATGACATCATAAGGCCACGATGCCGCTACAAGAAGATCCTAGCTGAAGCTCTCACCTCCTAGAGTAATCTCACACTACCATCACCAGTGCGTAATCGTCGAGTCTGCTCCCGTAGCAGTCTCTAGCCATAATGATCGAGCTAACGGATCCGTCAGAATCTATGAGCTCTAAAAAATGGCAGTGACAATAAATGAATGACACACACCTGTGTCTATATGTACTGTAGCAAGGGTGGAGTAGACACATATAGTACCTCGAATCATCACTGGGGCACCGTGATCGTAGGCCTCAACTGCCTGGAGCTAAGCCTGCCCCTGTCTTCCAGCTCCCTATAGTCGGAGTGGACCTCTTGGTGGTGGTGGTTTTAGTGCCTCAAAATGTCGTCCACCACCTGCTGCTCAGACAGCTCCTCTGCCTCGTCCTCATGTTCCCGACAGACCACAACGGTCAAACCTCTGCCTCTATCTAAGAGGTCCCTCAACTGTCTGCTTCTCATCCGCATGGCGGGTTGGGAAGTCTCGAGCCATGTGACCCTACCCACAACATGCATAGCAGTACCTGCTCCTCATATAGCAGGCTCGGTTTCATGTGCCCCACACAACCGAACCTATATACTAAGGTTTCCCACCTGATGGCCTTGTCCACTTGGACCTCTACGCCATCTTTCTACTTCTAGTTGCAGAAGACTCTGATACGTGTCGCCCTACGGTGGGTCTCACTGCTAGTGTCAGCTCAGCAAGAAAGCTCCCCACAAGAAGGGATCGCTCCAGCACTCCCACCTGCGTCAAAATACTGAGGGAGATCATCGAAGCCATGATCTCATGCCTCAGTCCCTACCCGAAGGTCCGAGCCCTGAAGAACGAGTCCCATCCCATATCCGTGGAGTAGAGTGAGAGGTCAGTGAACCTCGATGAGTACTGAGCTACTGTCATACTGCCCTGCTGCAGATGAAGTAACTCCTGAATCCGCACTGCACGATGAGTGGCTGGAACAAACTCTATGCAGAAGAGACCCTAGAAGTCTGTCTAAAGTAAAGATGCTTTGTCATGATACTGGAGAATCAGGATCCACCATATACCTGTTGCCTCATGAAGGAGACTCACGACAAGTATCACCATAAGGTTGGCTGGTGTCCCTACTAATTTGAGAACTCTGACGAAATCCTCTAGCCAATCCTCGGCTGCCTGTGGGTCCGTATCTCTGCAGAAACTGGGTGTCGTCTATCGTTGAAACTCATGTAATTAAATCAAGAGGTGTGCACTCTCTTCTATTGGACTTGGTGGTATCAGTGGCCCAGCAGGTAGTGCTACCGCTGGTGCCTCCGCTGTGAGGGGGCCCTGCACCGAGGCCTCGTCGCTCGGTGGGCTACCATCCCGTATGTAACTCGGAACCCTAGCTGGCTACCTTCGTGGGGCCATCCTGAAAAGAAATAGGTGTGCCACTATCAAAACAGTATACCGGGTGAGCCGATACAAAGTAATCAGAAAAAATTTTTTTCAAAGGAAACATACATGCAATCAGTGTTTTCGTGCACCGAGTTGGAAATCAGTAGCCAGGGTCCTGGGGTATGGATACATCGGCTGCCGCACAAACACTAGACTCCTTGGGCTGAAAACCACACTCAATACTCTTAACACTATTTCTTAATAGAATAGAATGATCAGAGTCCTGAGTACTATGGTAGAATCGACTCCTATAATACGAATTTGTCACAACCCATCCTTAGGGCCCGTGCCGTGACTACCCCAAGCCCCCATTCCATAAGCTAGGGGCTGGAGACTAGCACCAAAGGCGTAAATCCCCATACTGGGAGGGAATTGACTTTATAAAAGTAAAAAAAAAACAATAGAGTACGTAACTGAAGTAAGCACTAAGTAATACTGTTGAAAAAAGTATGTGCTGAAAGGAAAGGGGGCTAGAAATACAAGCCCAATAGTAAAGTAAAGTACAACTGAAAAGCTAGTACAAGTGCAGTAAAGTAATACATAAACCACTAAGTCATCCTACGGGAATCCCACCTGAAGGGTTGGTACAAATGGAATCCTTAGGTCTGATCGTCCGCTCCGTGTATGTCTCCAGAAGTGGTGCACCTTCAGATACTGTCCAGCTGCACAAGCCTTCACCTTGATCAGTGCTATCCGTCATCTACATCCAACACATCTTAGTGCGGGCATAGCCCGTGAAGGGGTGAGTATACGATACTCCGTAGGGACCTCGAGACCCCCGAAGGTCTCCCATAATCCAAAAAGGATAAACCACAGAAGAAAGATACAATCACAAAGTATCAACCAACTCTACTTAGGTATATGCCCATACATATACCTAAGTTATCAATCACAGTTCAGATACAACTCTCGAGCCCAAGCACAACCCATTCCACACAGGAAAGAATGTTAATCACATAGATTATAATGATTGAAAGTCAAGACTCTTCTCACACAGGTATACATCTTTCATATAGTGATAGAGATTATCAGATGTAGTCACTGATTCATCTAAGATGTTGGACCCATGTAGGATACTAGACCAGCTACTCTGTCAGAACCACATAGGATACTAGAACATAAGTCAAAATGTCAAACCCACATATGATACAAGAACAGTAGTCATCGCTGTCGAACCCACAGAGGATTCCAGTACAGTTTTCATTGTCATCGAACCCATGGAGGATTCTTGTACGGTAGCCATCGTTGTCGAACCCACCGAGGATTCCAGTACGATAGTCATCGTAGTCGCAGCCAGCTCTAGGGTTAACACACACAACATTCTTGATTACGGGAGGGTCCGATCCTCGATCCAACGGTTTGATACATCAACTATCACAAAGTCCAGAGTTGATGTATCCCAAAGTTCTGTCTTGTCAAAAGGAACCCAACACGGTATACGAATAGTCAATCAGATGCCCGGTCTGAGAGATATTGGCTTTTCCGTTCTAGCGGCCCGGTTGGAATTACGCTCATTCCAAACACGCCCATTTTCTAGAGTCTTCCAAAACTCACTTAGAGTATCATAAAAGGACCATCTCATCCTGAGGATCCAAGTGCCGTAGACGACACGTCGATCGGACGCGCGGTCTTAATGTTATTCACGTTTAAGTGAAAACGGGCCCGGACCATCAAGACCAATGGACTTGCGAATCGGGTCGAAACAGTTTTGGAGGGTCCGACCCAGCTCGTGTCGGACTGGCCCGGTGAAGCACGCGGCCTAGCCAGGCGGGCCGTTCTTGGCCCGGCTGGCCGAGCAGCTCGGCCCGGGTGGCCGAGGGATACGGGGGGGGGGGGGGGGTGGCGACATTTCGAACCGGCAGCGCCGAGCGGGGCCATCCTCCTATCCAGCCAGCCGAATCCGGTCTATCTTCCTGGCATGAGAAGCCCACAATGGTGGGTGGAGGTCCTCCTATGCAGCACCTACATGTTCCACGGCCTTCATCAACCTGCCCGGCCGACGAGCCGTCCGGTTAACCCACCAAAGCGGCCCGCGGAGCACGGGCCACAATTGTCCACAACACGGCACCATGGGGCACCACGGTTCCACCAGCCAGGCTAACTACAGTCTGCTAGTTCTTCTTCGGCCGAGCGGCCCACAGATGCGGGACATAGTTCTTCTCCACACGGCTGGCACACGACTGCCGCTTCCTCCGGTCACCACCACCTCTTCCATCAAAGTAAAATTGGCGTCAACGGAGGGTCATCGGGCTGTGTTTGTTCAGCCAGTACCCTCCGTGTTAGGAAGAATCATAAGTCATAAGATTAAATATGTTTTCAATGAGGGTAAAAGAACAATTTTATTCAATTAAAATTGAAACAAACCCCCTACCTCGATTTCATGAGCGGAGAATGTCAACAAACCGCAGAATAAAAGCATCGTAGAGGTTGGGTGTCGTGGGAAAAGGACATCGATTTCATTGACATTGGAGTGCGACCAAAGAAGAAGTGTCGTTGGGGACTTCTTGTTCTTCATCCGAGATATTCTTCGTCGAGAGAAGAACGATGTTCTTCTATTTCTCCAGAGACTTCCAAAAATTCTCCCAACACAACGTGTGGAAAATAAAAATAATAGCGAAGTCTATTATTTTATTCACACATGAATTAAAAATTTAAACACTTTAATTAATTAGTTAAAGAGTAAAATTCATTATTTAAAAAGTGTTGGAAAAATTTAATGGGAGAGAGGGAGGTGGAGAGATGACATTAATTATGGGGGGAGTTATCAAATTAATTAAGGGGGAATTAATGTGGAGTTTAAGGGAGTTGAAAGGTTAGGGATTCGTGTGGGACCCACCTCACATTATCCTCCCATGGGAGGTTATGTGGGTGTGGGACCCACCTATACATTCCCCTTGTATGATATAACTAACAACTTTAAATAAAATCATGTACTGCAATTTTATTTATTTTATTCTAAATCGCCAAAAATTAACTCTCAACCCACATAAAATACAACTGTGGTAAAGGTCACCTTAATAGAATACCAGCGCTGCGAGGTTATCAGTGTCCTGAGATTTCAATTCTGAGCACCATTTCAAAAGATAGAAAAACCCGCATGTACGTTTACTGAACGTACCTAAACAAAACATCAGAAATTGATTTCGGGCACACCAGGCCTTGGAATAATGTGCTGTTAGAAACCACAGACTCGTAAAATTCAACGAATTTAAGAAAAAAAATTTCCTTCAAATTTCCAAATCTTTACAGATTTGTATATGAAGGGTTATAATTATGAATAAATTATTTCGATATGATATAGATCTATTATGAAATACTTGTTTTTGAATTTAAAATTTTAAAATCACTAGTCTTATATGATTCTATTATTGATCATTATGTTATGTAAAAAATATTCATCTATTAAGATGTGATATCTAATTATGAAAAGTATAGGTTTCTATAGTAGTTATTGGATAATGGTTTAGTTAACCTTTGGAATATATGAATATATAAATTTAGTAAGAACCCTAAGGATAACTCTATCTATATGATAAAATCTTAAAGTTTTGTTAATGATCAGGAATGAACTTGGTTAAACCAAATATTTAATAGAGGAAGGTTTATAAATTTATATTTTCTATAAATGATTTTTCATGATCATATTCTTTTCCACTATGATTATTGTTTCACACACTTTGTTTTTTGGGATTATTCAATGGCTAGAACAAGGATGATTCATGTTAACTCTAGATGTGGTGGATATTGGAATGATTATCTTTATGAGTAACCAAATTAAATAGGAGTTGGAATAAAATTTTTGCGATTATTCCTAATCAAATATCTAATTATATTATTAACAAACTGAACTTGGATGAGTTTATAAACACACATAATAATAAAAAGATGTAGTTCTCGTAATATCATGGAGGGAAAAATATTCAAATTCCCACATGTTGTGAATGTGGTAATAAGAACTTAATGGAATGTAGGAGAGGAAATGGATGATGTTTTGTGTGTGAAAAATAGAAAATCATAGTACTTAATTTACAAGGGAAAAAATGAAAATTCTAGTTAATGTAATGGAAGATAACATTAGTTTCTCTTAGGAATCAATGATGGATGAATATTTTAAATGTGAAATGTATGAGAATTATAGAAATAAATGTATTAGGGGTAAAGAAAAAGAAGAGTATCAACAAGGTTTTACGAGTAAAGGGTTTTTTTATTAATGATGAAGATACTACAAATGACATATGAAAGGTTTGAGATATTAAGAATAATATGACAAAGAAATGTTAATGTTTTAAGAATGAATTAGAATTATTAAAGTGTTTATGTATTGTGATTTATGAATGATATCAATTATATTATATATATGTAATAATCATTAAATATTTTAAATTATTTACATAGTATTTATCATTAATCATTTCAAAAAATTTATTTAATGATAACAATAACCATGAAAACTTATATAGTCTAGTTCATATAATTACATGGTTCACATTGATGGGATAATATTGGTGGCCTTAAAATTAGGTAGTGATTTGATAAAAAAGTTATTTAGGTCATTTTTTAATATATATGTAATAGACTCAAAAATTATTTTAGGAATATGGTTTGAATCAATTTTTGTAATCATATATGTTTTCATGTGAGGTTAACTTAAAATTTATGGATACCTTCATGGATTTATGGTTGATAATAACTTCAATGAATTTGACACCCAATTTTTATATTTTAGGTGACGGGTTTTGAAGTGATTAATGATATATTTTATTATTAGATTTATAAGGGTAATAAACATTGTTATAAAGGATTTTAAGGTTAATGTATTGTATAATTTCGTAGGGTATTGTATTTGCAAGGTTCATTTATTAACATAGAATAATTATACACTTTTTTAATGATTTTATAATATATATATTATGTATTGATTTTTAGGATGAAAGTAAAGTGATATTTCATGACACTATTATCCATGACAGATGATTTAATAATCACTATCAGGGAAAAAGTTTGTTCAAATAATTCTGAATGCTTTGACACCATCCAAGTCACATGCAAGAAAATATTTGATCGATCTAAAAACATTTTATTTCTATAAAATATATATGGATCATGGGTTCCATTTTATCTGATTTTGAAATATCTGTTTAACCAAATCATTTGACAAGGGAAATACCACCGTGTACTTGAATATTGATTTTAGAGTGATATAGATTTGATGCTTGAAGGCAATGAAGATATCAATTTCCTAAAAGGTCATGATGTTTTTATTTAAGGTATGAATTATTTTTGTTTGTTCTAAGAATGGAACATGAGTGAGTTTGTATTGAAAAACCATAGAGGCATATTGTATATCTTTAATTTATAGAAATAATGTATTAAAGGATAAGATGTGAAGCATGGTTAATGGTTTAAGTATATTTTTATTGAGTTGTAATAATTATGATACATTGATATTTTATCAATATTTTGAGAATAAAGAAACACCCAATTATTATTATATAGATTGTTTTGTTTTAAAAATTTTGAAACATATTTTATATTGAATTTTTATATTTAAAAAATGGAATTCTGAAAAGGTGATACTTTTTTTAAATATGAATTGAGTTTGATAAATTCCTTTGGTATACGTAAAACATATTTTTAACATGTGATATGGTCAATTTGAGGAATAATTCATTTATATTTATTGGAAATAAGTTTAATGTTAATTATAAAATTTAGTGTTTGGTTAATATTTTATTTTAATGTAATTATGGTTTATATAAATTTGGGAACATATGTTTTATCACATAGATAACGATGAAATTGGAAATTGATTCAAGGAATAAATTATTATATTCATGTAAGTATATTTACATAAATTAATATTCTACTTTATAAAATAATTAATGTAAATTAGAAAAATATTCTTAATAATAAATTTAATAACATTTGTCTTCTTTACCTATGAATGGATGGTATTTTTTAATCCTCATCATGTTGTAGTTTTGTGGTCATTCACATTCTTATGATCGATGTTCTATATCATTAGCCTTTATAATTTTGAAATTAATTTTTTATTCCATGTAAATATCCTCACTTCCCAAATGTTTTATCTTATTTGGAAACCTAGTATGTGTTATCCCAAATGACCTTCATTCATCTATTTATCTCTTCTTATGAGGATGTTTTTATCCCTTCTTATGATGTGGGTTTCTACAAGGGATATATCAAATGTAAAACCCTGGATTATTGAACTATAATTGAGAGAATTAAATTTTTTAGGGGGTATAATGTAAAACCACTATATTTTTTGAAATATTTCTTACAAATATTTTTAACTTCTTTTATATCTTACATTATACACAACAACGAGTTTAAAAAATCGTGATATACTATTATAAATATTTTTATTTAGTGGTATAATCTAGAAACTAAATAAGAGGTTATGAATGGGATTATATATATATATATATAAAGTTTCCACTCATTATAAATTTATTTATAAATTCTTAGTTATTAATCACTCATGTTTTAGAAAATCAATTTTATTCTTCAAAAATACATTTTCTTCAAAAATTATTTTATTTAATTTTTTAAAACTATTATAATATATTTATGGAAAATTTATAAAAGTATTTTAAAAAAATAGTTTCATTTATTAAATATTCATATAAAGAACATCTTAGGGTTATTTTTTTTCTTTTAAAAAGAGTGATTTTTTCAGTGAACAGCGGAATATACTTTTTTTTGTAGAAATGTATCTTATTTTCAATAAATTGAGTAATTTAATGTCGTATAAAATATTTAATTTATATTAAAGTAATATATGATAAATTTTATTTTTACTAATTATATTGATATCATTTTAATCTATAATTCTCTTAATTTTGGTACAAATCTATTTCATGCTTAAGAATTTATTTTGCTGAAAAATGTATTTAACTGTATTGTATTTTCCATTTTGATTTTTTAAAATAAACCCTAATGAAGAATTATTTAAATGAAATTAATATATCATATAATTATATATATGAATTAAAATTTTTATAATAAACATTACTAGTCATAAAGTTAATGTAAAATAACAATTTCTTTGAAAAATGCATCTTCTAAAAAATACTTTTCATCTCAATTTTTTCGACTTATTTTAAAATTAATTCCTAAAAGATAATGGTATTATAAGATAATAAAATTAATTAAATTTATAATGATGATGTTAAATTTGTTAAAATTGCCCTTTTATTTTTAATCAATATGAATAGTTACAAAGGTAAAATTTATCACCACTGTAAAGTGGAAATAAGGTTAATCTAGGCTAAATGTAAGTGATAAAGTCAGAATTTTCATCTAAAATATTATTGGATGATGTTAATTAGAATATTATCACCATATTCTAGAATACTATTTTATTAATGGGGACTTTCCCATGAAAATGACCAATATATTATTTAATTTAATGAAAGTTATAAAAGGTCACTCTCTTAGTTTCAAATATCTGATATGTGTTCATATAGGGGAAAGATCATGTTATGAATGAATGTAACTATATATTTTGAAATTAATGAAATTATTATCATGATAGAGATTTATTTTAATGTTTTAGTAATTGTATAATAAACTCAAATTCTAATGCAACACTGAGGAAATATTTCTCCAATTATTAAAAAAATTTAATAATTTGATATTGAAAATATTAAAATTAAAAAAATTTGAGTGATATAATTAATTACATGATTTTTTTATATTAATATATAATATAATTGTCATTTCAAAAAATTATATTTAAATTTTAATTGAGTATTTATGTCTTTTAACACAAATTAGATGAATAATGTCAAAATTGAAAATAATGATATTTTATGAAAATAATATTTTACTAAATTACCTAAAAATCATAAATATATTAAAAGTGGAAAATGGTTATAAGAAATTGTATATATGTTTTTTTCTTTCCCATTTATATTCAATTTGGAAACATTTTTATTGATAATTTCTTTAGTATATTTTATTCTCTTTAGAAATTCTTTGGGTTCCCTTCCCCTCAATTATAAAATGGAACCCTTCCTTTCTCTTCTTCACACCACTTTGAGACGAAAATATAATCCAATAAAGAAAATTATATTTTATCCACTCACCTATACACATTATAGAGGTTATTTTATTCCCAAAATACAAACCCTGGTGTCTTTAAGAGGTGATCTAAAGGAGTTATTTCAATGAAGAGTTAATCACCTTAACCGATGGCATTATTTTTAATTATTCATTAACCTCATATAAATATGTAATATTATTCATAAAATAATAAAATATGTATATTAAATGTATGAAAATGTTTTTATTATTATGAAACAACTTATATTAACCCAATGTTCATCAAATGGGAGTCAAAAGTATCACTTGTGTATACATAAAACTTAATATCTCCACATAGTGATACAATTAATTTTCCATCACCACCATTCAAGGATGGTTATTATGATAGTATTACTATTTATATATCATATTTATGACATAAATATTCTTATTTAATGATAATACAATATATTTCTTCTTGCATTATAAACCATTAAAAAATAATAATGTCATTCGTGTGTACGTGTGGAGTACCACCTCCACATGGTGATGATATATTTTTTCATTTAAATTTTAATTTATCAGTTTTAGGGATGAATTTAATGAATATAAATGGTATTTAAGATATAATATATATTTTTATGTTTTATTTCTTAATTAACTTTATTTCCTTCCTTCAAAAATGCAAAACAATGTTTATTCGTACATACTCTCTACCATCTCCATGAACGATGTAATTAATTTTTCAATCATTATATTTTATTAATTACTATAAAAATATATGTATATATAATTAATATATATGATATTTATATCATGATTAAAATTCTATCTATTATGAAACTATGATAGAAAAACATAGGCCAAACTACCAAATTAGAACATACATGAAAAACGAAGAAGGTATCACCTAGAAGAGTGATTTTAATAAGAAAGTGATAAAAAATAAGTGATAAAAGGTTATAATAAAATAATATATTGTATGATATAAATTATTATTTATATACAATATATTTATAATAAAAAGGTATTTATTATACATGATTTTCTAACTCATATGACGGAAGTTAGACCTAAGGTAAGGTATTTTCGTCTGAGTTTTTTTAGAGAGATAAATGTAATATCCACCACTTGTTTATTTCATTTTGTCAATATAATTACCATTTATATCATTTATGAATCTTATAATTCCCATTAAAAATACATATAGGGTTATTTATTTCATGGTTTTGTGACACAAATTTTTCCAAATAGGTAAGGGATTTGTGTTACAATCTCAGTATTTATCAATATTATTTACAATTATGTTATTATGATGGAATATTATTATCTATATCTCAAGAAACTTAGGTATATTATTATAACATTGTTATTTATTTATAATTCATGTTTTATTATCATTTTTCTCACCTTAAGTACTTATAAGAACAAAAATATGTTTTTAAGTAAAATCGACTCAATTTATCTCTTCGATCGAAAAAATTTTCATTCCGTGTCCATATATCTATAAAATGTTTTCAGGAATGTTTTTAAAATTATCATAATAACATGTAATGTAAATTATAGAATATGTTTTTAATTTTTTTTTCAGAATGGTTTAATGTGAATCATATTATTATTTTATGAATGTGGTGCTTTTTGGATTTTTACAAAAAATGTGAAATGAATGTTTTCTTTTAACTTATATTGAATATAAACCAAATAATTTTAAGAATAAATTAAAAGATCACATAGTTATTTTCAAAGAAAATTATTTTCATAATTTTTCAAATTGTTTCTATTTTAACGGAATGATTTAAAAATAGAAACTATGTTTTCCTCAGAAAATATTTCAATGACATTTTAAAGAATGTTTCAAATATGATAACATAATTTTATCTTATTTATGTTTTACTAAGGATATGATGATATGGAACTATACTAATTATTTACGTTTGTGGTTAATGTTTATTTTGATGATATGTTTATTAAAAAATTTATTTTCCACAAGTTATGCTATGATGAATGGATGAAATGTTTATAAAACCCATTTTCTTTGCACAATTTATTATAGGATGACATGATGAATATTTTTTGATCTTATGGAACACATATGTGTTATTTAATTATGTGATGGAGGTTATGTTATTCTCAAGGTAGCTAATTATGTTATAAAAAAGGATATTGGTTATTTTATAAATAAGGACAATTTTTAGGTTATAACCAAGGACGTGGATTACTTATATCTCCCTATAATACATTGGGTAAATATTATTATATCAGGAGATAAATAAGAAAGGAATATGGAGTGAACCTTGTTCAATAAGATAATTTGTATAGTATGATAGTCCTTGGAGTAAACCTTGACCACTTTCATGGTTTAGAGAGTGAACCCATTCCTCTATGAAAGTCTTAGAAGTGATCCTTATCTTCCACGAAAATGATTTTCTATGCTTATTTGAATGATAAAAAATTATTTCGTATTTTAATTTTATTACCTCATGGATCATGTTCTTTTATTCCTTTATGATTCATGTCTTATAAACCTCCATGTTGTATACCATGAATCAATATTATGATCTATGCTATACTTGGAATGATTTTAAAATGTTTTTCTCATGTTCTCATATGCTTATGTTCATGTTATGATCAGGTGATCATTGATATCTCCCTTTTTTATCCTTAGTAAAAATATGAGTTCACCCTTTTTTATGTTTCCTTTCTCAGGTTATGAATAAAGGTACTATGTATGATATATCTAAAAAGGGTTCTTGTTATGAATAACTTTCTGGGAAATAATGTAGATATTTTATGTACTAGTTTTTTATGTTTCTTTATCTCCAAAGGCATTAGACATATAAGATTCTAGAATGAATCATTATGTTATGTAGTTAATATTCATCAATTAATATGAGTTATCTATGTGTGAAAAGTATGAGTCACTATAGAAGTTATTAAAATCATTAAAAATATTATAATTATATTTATCTATTGTATATGTAAACATTATTACGATAGATGAAAAATTATAAGGGAATCATTATTAAAAAGCAACACAAACCATCAACCATCTTATTGCTTTGGTACATTTTTCATGAAATTATTTGATTTTGAAAATGAGAAATGGAAAATGAATAATTAATAAGTAATAATTGTATAGTTCTCAAGATAAGTGATAAATATGTATTACATTAAGAAAAATATATTCTATTAATTATGGTGAATAATGAAACTCTTTAGAAAATAAATAATTAATTAACGGCAAGTCAGTATGTGAATGATTTATATATCAAATTGATGTGTGTGTGTGTGCCTATATATATATAGATATCATTTTATGATATTATATTTATATTGATCAAGATATATTGAATAAGTTTGCAAGAATGAGATTGGAAATTGGGTTAGATCTATTTAAATTATTTTTAAAGTGGTTTATTAATTTATATTCTATTAAAAATCAATTATATTCATTCTTTTGATTGAAATCTAAAAAATGAGATTGGTCCAAAATATATATATTTTAAATTATTTTTATAATAACTACTACTACTTTGAGTAATCTAAATTTATATATATTTTTGAAAATTTATTAATGATTTATTTAATTGGTTATTTTATGTAATTATTGAAATAAAATATTTACATTAATAAAATATTATAATGATTTAAATTTTTAAATAATTGGTTTAAAATATATTCATTACTTTATGTTTAAAATAAAAAAATAAAATATTACTCAATGAATATATGTGTTGGAAAACATTTATGTGGAAATTAAAATTTATTAATTTATATTAATTTTATTGAATATTTTTTAATGACATTAAAAGGGATGAGACAATATAATTTTTATAATATATTAGAATTAATTTATTTTAATGATTAGTATGAATTTGTGTTTTATTATTATAATTAATTGTTTTATAATCATATAATATCTTTAACTAGAAAGCTGTTTCATCACCTCTGAGGTCGAAAAAGAATTTCAAAGTAATGTTTGATGAAGCCGATAGAGAGTTGATAAACACATGGTAGAAAATATTCATTGGTATCCCATGTTTGGACTAGATAAGTAAGAGGACTTGGCCTTAAAATAGAAAAATAATGAAGTCATAAAAGAAGAATGGAAGAATAAAAAAAATGATTTGATGAAGAAAATGTTATATAATGTATACTGAAAGTAGTTGAATGATCTCATGAAAATTTCCATGATACTTATAATAAATGAGTTATTTGGGGTTTAGCTTTATCCATTTTCTAACTAGTACCTCAATCTATTCCTGTTGTTGTTTAACCAGATTTACAGAAACCATAAAGATTTGGAACTTTTAAAGTTCATTCAATGATTGAGATAGGAAAACAAAAAGTTATTGAGGTTGAAAAATATGTATAAGAATTAGTTTAAGCATCACTTAAAGAATCTATAAAGAAACCTATAAAATCATATTTTAGATGCTATTTGCTGTTAGAAAGGAATCTATATAAATACCAATAATGAGATGAAGAATAATAATAACATCAATACAAAGAAGAAGAAATAATGATTTATTCAAAAATAATAATCATATTTTAGTTCTCAAATCAAGAAAGAAACATATTTAGAAGTTTTTGAAAAATATATGAGTTTATAGAAACAAATAAGAAAATATTTAATCTCATAAAAAGGTTTCATAAAAGGCATAATTTGATAAAAAAGTTGTTGTAATAGAAATACAAGATACCGGTAAAGTGAAAGAGAATGAAGTTAATGTAATTTATAGTCCTTTAAGAATACATGTTTCTATTGTATCACAATATTCAACGGATTCCCCATCTAATCAATTAGACTAAAAAGTTAAAACCAGATTTACATACCTTAATGATTCCTTGATTATGCTTGTGTATTAAATTCTCTTTCTTACAATTATTGAATCTCAGTGCCAACATATTCAAAAGAGATAGAATGTTTTAGAAAAATATGATGCTTTGAATCATTCACCTGAAATAGTTGTCCATAATGAATATATTTTCAAGGATTTAAAAGTTGAATATAATTCAAAAAAAAATAATTTTGAAGAAAATAAATCGATTGTTAAAAGATACTAAAATGAATTTGATGTTTCATTATGATAAAATTATAGTTGTTATGGAGGCATATTTTGAGATTGTAGATTCCTTTGAAAAATTTTATTCTGATTTTTCTATAAATATTGAAATATTTGGTCAATTCAATAATTTATCTGGGTCTCAGGATCAATAAATTTTTGAATTAAATCAAATGTAATTATCTTTCAAAGAAGAAGTTGTAAAGATGAAAATAGATAATAGAAAGATATAGTATCTTGAAGAAGAAGTTGATAGATTTAATAAAGAGGTTATAAGGTTACAAGTACATGAAGAAGGAGTTTCCAAGATAGATTCAATGGCATTATCGAGTAAGAAGAACCAATAATATTTTCAGAAGGTGGAAGTGATTGTCAAGAAGTTGTAGAAGAATTTTTTTGAACTATTGATGTAGAAACCAAACACTTGAATAAATATATTTTTCAATAAATTATTCTCCACATATTCTATTTTAATTCCTTTCCAATTATAATTTCATGAATGTTCTTTCTATATTTGATGATAAAGGTTTTTTTAAACATAATTGTTTATTATAATTATTTCTCAAATATTTTAGTAACTTTTTAACTCCCATTTTATTTTTTAAAATAAAAATGGGGAGAAGTTATTGGGAGAGAAGTTATTAAGGGATAATTATTAAAAAATATTTTTAAAAGAGATTTTTTAAGAAGTTATTATATTTCAAATGTTCTAAAAAAATATATGATAATTGTTTTTGAAAAAAGCATTTATAAATATAGAAGAGGTAAAAAATATAGGGTACAAGTATTCTTAAATGAATAATGGGTCTGAAAGTTTTTTTCAAGATTATTTGTTTTTATCATTATTTTTTGTGTTTTTTCTCAATAAAAAGGTGAAGAATGTTTAGTCTAATTTATTACTTTCCATGAATTCAATCATTATTTTTGAAAATCACAACACACTCTTAAATTTTTTTTACTAACATTATATTTTATCAAGTATTGAAAATAATTGCAAAAAAGAAAATTTATTATACCAAACATATAAATATTTCCAAATTGATGAATATAAAATTTACAACTAGTATAGTCCATCAGACTGACTAAACACTAGTCCATCAGACTAACTAAAGACCGATCCATTTGACTGAATAATGTCTAGTTTATCAGACTATCAATATTTTAGTCCATCAGACTGAATAATGTATAATCAAACTGTCTGACCAAAGTTTAGTCTATTAGAATAAAAAATTCAAGTACATAGGAATGAAAAACATTAATCCATCATAATAAAAAAATTACCCCATTAATGTGAAAAAGTTTAGTCTATTTTTGTGACTATTTTTATTCTATTGGTGTGTCTATGTTTAGTCTATTAGTGTGACTGATTTTGTTCTATTATCGTTACTGAGTTTTGTCTATCACTGTGATTGAGTTGCGTCTATCAGTATGAATATGTTTAGTCCATCAGTGTGACTGAGTTTAATCTATCAGTTTTATTGAGTTTAGTCTATCTGTGTGATTGAATTTAAACTATAGAGATAACAATGGGTTATTCCTTCATAATAATAAAGTTTATAATCATACAATTAGTATCATTTTGACAAGATGGAAGACTTTTTAATAAGATTGTAATGAGGATATCAATCTAAAATTAGATAGAGATATACATAACATGTTGATCAGTCAAGATCGAGCTCATATAAGGCCGTTGTATCCATCTCTGAGAATCATGGAATATTACCATTATAGGTGTGACTATAAATAATAGTACATTAAAGGAACTGGGATCAGATCCATTTACGACTTTACCCTTCTAAAATTTTCTCCACTATAACATCTTATTACTCACGGTTTGTAAAATTATTTGAGAGTTTTATATTAAATGGAATATGAGGGATGATTTTAAATTCTTTATAAAATTTTGCAATTGTATTGGTTGTGTCTGATTTGGGTATAGATCAAGGGATTGTAATGATAGGAAGACAACTGATTCTAATTTGGATAATCAAAGGCTTCCAGAGAAAGAAAAGAATAGATGGTTCTAATCTTTATGATTGAGGGATATCATGTTATATAAATAAAATCCTTATGGTTAGGATGAAAAATGTGGATACTCAAATAATGAGTTTTTGAATTCATTACCTCTTATACACAAAGAGTAGAAAATAGTTTATCAATATTTTTACAAGTCGTTATTACTTTACATTATAAGTTAGTTTTACTTATTTTCACAAGTTAGTATATTTCCACTATATATTGTAATAGGGTGTTTATCTTAATAAATATTAATAAAAATTAATTTAATTGAAAATATAGGTTTCTAATATAGTTACTCTAATCCGAAGATGATAACTATATCCAATAAAATATAATAAAAAGGTTTGGGATTTTAATTAGTAAATTTTTTAAACTAAAATTCACCCACTCTTGTATCCATTTTAAACATTATTATCCCACATGAAATTAAATATAGCATAATTTATATAAATTTTTAATATTAATTAAATGGATTAATCTGGATGACATAAACTAGCGATGAAGCTTGAGAAAATTTATAGATGTTTTGTATTGTTTTTTGTTATTTTCGTGAAGGCATAAAAAATCACACCACAACTATCACATTAAACCATGTTTTCTATATAGTGTATTTTACTGGTTAAGGAGATAATTATTAGATGACAATGGAAAACATTTTATCAAAAATATTTTTGAAGTTTGGTTAAAAAGATGATGGGAAGGTGACCGGTGTAAAGTATTTTTCACTATAACATGCAGAGATTACACCACAATAAGTTGAATGTAGAAGACCATTGTTTAGGCTATGAATTGTGAAATATAACTCGTTCCCCTATATAAGATATAAATTTTAATTGATTTAAAACTAATGAAAAAACAAACCATATTTATTAGATATTGTGTCATGACACTAGTCTTGTGTGACTGAGAGATATTGAGGATGTGTATGGTTATATATTTCTTTATAATTGCCATGCTATAAATTTTTTATCACAGTTTTTTGGGTCTCAAATTATATTATAATGGTTCCAAATTGTGATTTGATACTTCATAAGTTGATAATGGAGTTCTATTTTAGGTTGCTGTGGCCCGCGTTCCACGTCACAACCGAATACCACAATTTTATATTGTAGAATATATTATTCCCCAGTTATATTTTTTACACCATAATGAATATATCTGGATATTGTTTGGCGTTATTAAAAAAATTATTAAAAATTATCAATACATGATGTTATGTATGATTTTGAGTTCAAACGCATTATTTCATAATAAACTACCATATACTCTAATCATATTAACGTCTAAAAAATATAGATTTAAATGCCCAAATGATATTCAAAGTCATGGATAAGATTTTTATAATTTATCATGAAATATTTTAATTATTTTTCCCTAAATTGATGAGTGTTACAATTGTAAAAAATATTGGGATCATGATATATCACATTGAACCTAACCAATAATGATGATCTTAAAGATTCGATGACTTAAGAAAATACACTATTAAAGGTAATATAGAGATAGGTAAACATTGAAAATAGTGACTAATAATTAAATAGAAAGATAATAAATGTCATTAACATTTATTATATATTGATAAGTTAGAAAATAATGAGTGTATGATATTTTAATCTGGTTCAAGTGGAAGAAATCTTAAAATTGTTTGATTTTGATTGACATATATGTATATTTTTAGATCATTTTCTGAAGATATGTTGATCAAAACTCTTGAAAAAAAGTTGATGACATCATAAAATTGATAGGGGAGTTAGAAATATGTATTTCAATGATATTTCATATCTATAGTTTATTTATTTAGTGTATGTTTGAATTTTATATATTTTGATAAGACTATAACAATTCTATAATATGATTTATGTCTATCTTAATGTTTTAATGGAGAATTTGGGTAAGGGGGTGATCTTTTGGTGGGTAGTGAATGATTACTAAATAATATTTAATTGATTTGTTTCATGTCATGGATTGACCACTGCATACACCATGTATCCATTGAATAATTCATAATTTTCAATTTAGATACAGTGATATTGTGCCATGTGTATGTTACTTGCATGTATCCCAGAATATATGAACCATATAAAGTCTATGTGGCTCTCTCTATAATTAAATCAGGGTCAGTTTTATATTAATATTACTAATTAACTCATAAGATAGATATATTTAATGATTTTTCTACAAACATGTTTGTGAGATTTGATGATGGTCAGAGTCTTGTTTTTGAGAAAAGTATTAAATTTTACATTACTCTAATTAAAATACCATCCATAAATGCCATTGTACTCAAATATTAACCCAATAGTTAATTAAATTGGTATTAGAGAAATGTTTTTGAATTAAATATAAATATATCAATTTTTTTTAGATTATCTTGCTCATGAAATCTTCTATAAAGGCCCTTGTATTATTTTGATGGAGAGATATAATAAGTCATATTTATATTTTATAAATATTAATGAATTAGATAGTAATTTTACCTTAAATGGGATGCTACATAAAATACAATACCCAACAAAAAATATTTATTTTATCCAAAATCTTGTGTTGTAATAAAGACTGAGTTATACTGAATAGTAATATACTATATATTTTATTTAATATGGCCATTTTCCTTCTTTTCATAGAAGAAATAAATTAAATATAAATTTTTAATCTTTTATAAATTTTATATGAAAAAATAAAATTATTTTTTAAAATTGAAATATCAAAATATTCTTTGGGGGGAATTTTTGCAATTTTTTTGAGAAATTTCAAATTCTAATTAATAGTGTATAATATTGAATTTTATTTCAGAAATAAATTTTTTATTCAATTTTTCAATAGTTGAATAAACTTAATTTTTTTTTAAAGTATAATATGTTAAATTTAATATCATTTAAACGAGTTTTGTTCATTAGAAACACATTTACATTGAATTTAGATATAAAAATATAACATACTTTTGAACATTTTTACTCTAAAAACCTACATTGTCATCCTTTATGCAAGATTAATTTTAAATTAATTTTCTCCAATTATGTGATTGGAATTTTTAAAAATGGAATTTTTATTTGGAATAAAAATAATTTATAATGTATAACATGGTCAAATTATTTTTTTACAAAAATGATCAGTGAAAGTAATTAAAAATTAATTATAGTGATTAATGTTAAAATGTGGTTACTTATAGGATAAACATTAATCCTAAGAATCTAAATGACCTATTAAATTTCCCAAAAACCATTTAATGGTAATTATTAGAAAATATAACATATTTTATTCAATATATATCATTATTGTAGTCACATGATTTCATGGTGACCTTTAAATAGTTTTTATTATTTTATATTTACAAGAATGACACTTCCCCTCAACATTAAAAAGGCATTCAACCTCACCACTTATTCATAACTCTCTAAATCCATTTTTATCAGCCAATAACTACCCAAATAATCTCCCAATGTACCTTTTCTAACCCTAGATACCTCTCTTTGGACATAAATCCTACCACAAAATTCCTTTGGTGAAAACAAAGAATAGTAATGTGAAATGGAGGTAACATTCTTCAATGTGCATTTGTGTTTATTTTCTACACCCTTAATTTATTTTTATTACATGATTATATAACAACATAATTATCCTCAGTATAATGATATATTGTTATGTTAATGTTTCTAACTACACCTATAAATATTTCCATCAAATTGGTATCAAATATATCATTTATGTTTACAACGAACAACAGCATTGCGAAATGATGTCGTTCGTTTTAAACTTACCAACTATCATGGTTTGGGATTTTTATGGGAAAAATATTATTATATTATATATATGATATTTATGTTTTCTTCATACTTATTTAACTTTTATATAACACATAACATTATTTTTTCCAATTTGCATAAATACGATTACATCATTTGTGGATGTGTGGACATCTGCCTCCTCAAAATGATGTGATATGTTCATACATCACATAGAATGAAATAAGAATGGATTTAATTAAAAATATGTGACATAAATAAAATATATATTATATTAATTACATAATTACTATTAAAGAACTATAATATACCATTTTCTTTATTACCCTTTCACACACTAAAAAAGTGATAACGTCATTCGTGGACGTGTGGACTACCACCTACTTGATGTGATGTGATTCCTTATAAATCAAAAGAATTATATTTTTAAGTATAAATGATTAAATAAAGTGGTATATATGATATAGTTTTCATCTTGTATGGTTAAATCATACTTTCCTTCTTTCTATAACACACATTATAAATAAGAACATTACTCTTGTGTACGTATGACCTACCGTCTACATGATTGTAACATTGGTCCATATTTCATAACCATCTTTCATGATTGGAATAAAATATATAATTAATAAATTAATATTATAACTATTTCAGGATTATTATTTTGGAGATGTTTATATAATGACACCTTTGACCATAATTGACCTACCAATGTTGTTTTAAACACATAAATAAAATATGGTCAAAACACCTGACAAAAAATAAATTGTTTAAGTTGTTTTATACAACATTATAATATGGAAAATAAAATTAATGATAAACTTTAAAATGTTTCTTAATCAGATAAATAATTATCATAAGTGTAATAATCATGAATACAAAGACACACGTGACGATTTGGATTCACGTTGGGATTTTGTCTCAATATCCTTTCAATGAGGCATTTCATGATGTCATTTAGCATTATTATTTTATAAGGTGTATATACAACCACATTAACATTAAATATCTACATTTTATCTATTATTATGTTATTTAATAATTTTTTAAAATTTTAATCATTCATAGGTATTATTATTTAAACATTCAAAGTGGCATGGGACACTTTGAGTATTTAAATATTTAATTTACAAAAACATTTCTCCATGTTAATATTTTTGATATTATCTTATATATTTTTTTGTTTAAAGGGATTATAATGGGAATTTTATATCTATTTTTGAATATATTAAATTTTTTTTATAAGTGAATCTTTTTACATGTTAATATGGAACATTTTGAAAAATGAAAAATGAAAAATTATATTATTAACATACAAAACAACTATAATTGTTTTTGCTGCTATGGCCATTATTTTATTTTTGGATTCCTTTTTATGATTTCATGTTTTATTAAATGAAAACATTACTTTATTTTTTTGGGTATTTTGGAATTGAAAATATTTTTATAAAAAATAAAGGTGTAGTTTTTATTGAAAATGAGACTGTAAAATATAATAGGATTTTAATATTTGAAAGTGATTTTCATACCATTTTATAATAGTTTTTCAAATAAAGAAATGTTTTATTTCATGTTGTCGTTATTGGATATTATAAATAATGGGAAATTTAAGAACATAGTTTTTACCTTAGGTTTGGATCATTTTGAATTTGATCCAATTATTTATTTCGAACCTAATATAGAGGCCAAATGAGTTCACAAACATTTCAGTGGTGTCCAAGGCTTGTTAAAAGCTCAGAACCCTTACTATTTGAAAAATTGAATGGCCAAATGGTTAGTAGAAACCTAATATGCCTGGATGCAAGGTTTCCCCTAAATGTGTGGTGCTAGACAATGGGTTGATCAATGAAAATGACTTTCCCTTACTAAGCGCCAGGGGATTCCTACGCAGGAAACAAATTAAAAACATATTGGAGAGTTTTTTTTGCATATTTAGCACACATTTTCCATAAATGTACATCCTAACTGTGAAAAATTACCCTCCATAAATCATAAGGCGCATAGTTTGTGCATGGTGTGGACAACCATGAATCCAAATCATGGAACCCCTGTTTTGGGTTATATTATGAAAATGACCTTAAATGAATGTGTTAATTCCTACGCCTTCTTAATTTTAGCTTTCCTTCATTATTAACTCCCCCTTTTCAACAACTTGAAACTATTTTATAGTTTTTGATCCCATCTCACCATCATAACTCCAATTTTATCCCCATTAATCTCATTGGATCCACTCTAGTAAGATCTCAATTCCTTTTTAGTCATTTGAGATTTATTTTTCTATAGAAGAATCTATCTTGATGTAGGCTCATATGCCTTATTATCAAGAAGTTGATCCATTTTTTAGACTTCTTCCAAAATAGGGCAAACTAGAGGGAGATACTGGATGAGGAGAGTCTTTTGAGTTTGAGGTAGGTGGTTTACAACTAATCCCTCAAGTATTATCATTTTATAAAAATGACATAATTCTGCACTTGTATATTTCATTAAGTGTGGATGATTAAATTTATATTCCATGATTATATTCATAGTTCTCATGTTACATAGATTGTTTAATAAATTATAAATATATTGTTTGAGTTTAAAACCTCAATATAATCCAATACCTATAGGGTGTTTTCCATCATTATACTTTTAGTATCTTGTTAACCTTATCTGTGCCACCATTCGAGTATTCCTTGAATTGAACATGATATTGTAAAGAATATAATTATATCAATGATGAGATTTGGATTTACCCTTCTAATGGTAACCCCTTACTCATTTGAATGATTATCAAGTTGGTTTTTGACTATCCCTTGACCATGTTAGTGGAACACATCCCTTATAAGGTAAGTAATTGAAATTTATAAAGCAATATTAAATAGTTAAATTGGGAATTATACTATGTATATGACTTTTCCAAAATGAATATAATTTAATGGATTATTGCACATCCATAGTATCCCTTTCCATTTCTAATAGATGTTAGCTGAGTGAAAAATATTAAATTACTATAACATTACGGAATTAATGAATGGATGAATGTCTTTGATATGACTTGTCAATTGTATGAAAGGCATGGAATTAACCTATTGACCTATTAACCAGAATGACTATTACATGGAATAATTAATTTAAGGAATCAATTAAGGGTCTTAGAATGTATACAGACCTTGACACCAATATAGGAGTGGTCAGACTTGAGTTAGCTTTTGGATTCCTAAGGAAATGCCTTGCACACTCATGGATTCCATTTTGAATCAAGGATGACAATTTCCGAGGGTGAGACCCCCCTTAGAACCCAATAATTTTCTATCAGTGGGTGCTTGAATTTATACATTAGGGTACATCCATTATTATTAAATGATTCCTTGGATACACTCCACTGATCTAACATGACTACTACAGACATGAGTCTCCTTGGATACCCCCTTCTTCCTATTCACTGATTATCCCATTTTAACTTGTATGATTTATATTCACTTAGTTAGAATTACTTTTTTGGTGGTATTCCTTGGGTTTTTAACTTGAATTAAAATCTCTCCCCATTATCCAGACTACATTTACTACATGCTTTGGATCGACCCCTGAGGTCAAGGTTTCCTTGGTTATCACATAGTAACCTCATCATTATTAATATCATTAAGGATTCCTTGTTATATCTTTGATCCTTTATTATTATAATTGTGAAATAATGTTAGTTCTGGTTTTACCTCATGTGACTTAAATATATAAACTATAACATAATTAATAAATTAAATGGTCATATGTTTAAAAACCAGTTTAGGATGAAGTAGGCACTTTTTTATTTACATTACAATACGACTTTTCTTTAAAATATACATTCTATCACACAGTTTTAGTTTATATTATATTTATTGTATGTTATAGACACCATTGTTGATGGAATAATATGATTGATCTCACCCCATATGCATTCTTCCATTGTCACTCGGGTGGACAACATGTATGTAGGTATTGAAAAAGGGAAGTATACTGATTCAGAAACATCATTGATTGCTTTCATAATGAAAAATATTGTTCGCATATGACCACACTAGGACTTGGGATGTTGGGTAAAATGTGGTTTATTTTTTTTACTTTTATATAGAATTTTATTCATTCTTCTTGTATCCATGTTTTTTTATATCTTATTTGATACATGAAATATCATAACCATCTTTTGTATGTTATATAATGTTTCTGTTATTCATTCATATCTATTTCTACTATTCCATCTATTTATAGTACTTTCACTTTTTACCTATCATATATTCTACACTCTGGTAATTAGAGTATATTCTTCCCAAATACACAACCTAGGCCCTCATTACTAGTTGTAATCCTCTAGAATTCAGGGAGATAAGCATGAGGCCTAGTTACCCATGTGGCTCAGGGAACCATTGAGTGGAATTCGGGTCTTGAATGTCACAATGTGGTATCATAGGTTACCTTATTTATTTACTATTTGAAGAAAATAGGTAGGAGATTATGAACAACATGTAACTTGTTTATAAGCCATGCATGGGCATCGCTAAACCATGTTCGGGGAAAATGATGAGTTTCTTGAATTATGATTGTGGTTATAACTATTCTTATTACTATTGATTTCCTTTCCCTATTGGGTGACACACTTGCTATGTAGTGGTTATTATTATTATTATTATTATTGATCATTTTATTTCATCCTTGGATCGATGATATAGGGGATAGTATCATTGCTACCTGTATCATCATAGGCACTTAAAATTTACATTCCATGCATATTGCTATGCTATATAGGTGAATTTAATTACTTCCATTTCTTTTTTTTTCTATTATTGTTGACTGAGCCTTGTTATATACATATATACTTGCAATTCTCTTAGTAGAATATTGAGTGATTTCAATATTCAATTCATGAGGTATAGGGACCCTCTTGGGTTGTAATGTGTAATTTACCGTGTATACCCATTAGAATGAAATTAAATGGGTTTCAATTTTAGTGATATGGTGTATGGGTCATGTTTCATAGAGAATGGTTATTCAATTTAAATGAACCCAGATATATGAAAATAAGCGAATGAAATTTTAAAATTGAAACTTAAATTATAAAATGAAATCATTTCCAGTAAACCAAGTGGAAAATAAATATCAAACCTTTATCTAAAGAAACCCCTATAATTTAAACCTGAGAACATACCAATACATGGCCTTGTAAGCTAGTATTCGAGGTAGTATACTATGTTTAGTGAACCATTTAATCTATTTAAACTTATGTTATTTCTATCTATATTCTTAAATCTTCTTATGAGAAATGTGCATGAAATTTTTAGACCAATATTACTATGATGTACTAATGTCATGCTCCTGGAGGCTGGTGAGAACCATGCTCTAGATGTGGCGTGATGTGACCCACCAATCTTACCACAATGAGTTACACTTGAGAAACTTCCTTTTTTACTTGATCTAGGAACTAAAAATTAGATTCATGATACGTTCATATGTCTAATATAGTCCATGAATGTTTCTCCACTATCTGAACCTATGATGGATGATATGACACATGATTTCTAATAGAGGCATCCTCCCTCATTCTTAGGGGATGGTGGTCCATAGGCTGCTATGTATTGAATAAAGGCCACCCTTTCTATGTCTGAGCACCTAGAAAAGGCTTTTTAGAGGAGGGTCATGATTAATACTTATATTCTATCGAATTCATACAATCATTGGTGGGATGTTATTTCCCAGGATGGTCGTCATCATGGAATGGTATTGGGTAACATACATATTTCCTTCTATGCTAAATTGATTCCTCAAAAAACATGATATGACCGATATAGAGAGTTCATGCATCTAGAGTAGGGTTATATGTAGGTTTTGGAGTATTCAATGTATTTCACAGAGTTAAAATACTTTTCATCGCTTCTCGCTGATGACGAGCTTTCTCATTCTAGACGCATTGGGGATAGAATATAGTGTTCCGTCCATACTGATGTTAATGTCTATTTACTACCTAATTTTTATGATATCATTAATGATGATCTTATCACTATGAAGAACCTGAAAAAAGATGAAATTACTGGGCATAGAGGATCATTTTCTCAATAGGCATGCAGTTCTTTTGGTAGGAAGAAACATTACGTCAAAGTTTCTTTTCGGGGTAGTGGAAGACACAGTAATCATACTAGCAGCTCTTCGGTGTGCCAATAGTGTGGAAAATATGGTCATATAAACCATTCATGTGATAGAGACCCTCTGGAGTCCTTGTCTTGCGACTATATGGGGAATAACCTGAGATTATTTTATACCTTTGCCTCAACTTTTAGTGGATGAGGTTTTGCAACAGTTACACCTTCAGGAGAAGGCTCTTTTATATCATGTAAATAAGGGAGTTTGAGTATAATTTACAGGACTAGATGAGGAATAGGTTGAAGATACAAGAGAAAGGCTTCAGATGATCGACAAAGCTAACAAAGTAGTAAGTATTAGGGTAGTCTAGATATAGCACATGATTGTATATTAGGCTAGTTTCAGGATTTTTAGTTGATACCTAAGGACTAGAGTACATAACCACTTACAGTACAAAGAACTATTCTAGTATCCTCTACTATAATATATTATTTGATTTATATAGGTGCTTCAAACTCCTTCATCTATTTATCTATTATGGAATGTATCTCGCTCAAAATACAATATTATTATGGTGCAACTACTATAGATACACAATTGGGAGTACATTTAGAGGGAATAAACCAAATTAGAGACTGTCCCATTGAGGATGGAAGATAACATTTTTTGTGGGACCTATATTTTTTTTATGGAGATGGAAGGCTTCAATGTCATTATCTGGATGGATTGGATGGTTCTATATCACATCTATATAGATTGATTTCGACACATGTTATCATTTACATTACCAAAAGGAATATGTTATTTACATAAGTGTGAGTGGAATGTTTAAGACAATAGAGCCCATATTTCTAATCTTTTCATAGTGGATCAGGGCTTCCAACAGGCTAAATTCCTTCCAGTAGTAGATCATTTCAGGGATGTATTTATTAACGAATTTTCTAGATTACCTTCTAAGAGAGAGGAAATTTTTATAATTGAGATCATTTCAGTAGTACATCTAGTGTCCATTCCTATATACAGGATGAAACCTACAAATATCTAGGTTCTCTAGTTTCCATTTGAGGATTTGGAGGCAAGTGGTTTTATATGGGATTCCACTTCCTCTAGGGGTTCATCTATGATTTTTTCTATGAATGATGATATAAGAATTTATCTATGCATGGATTATAGATGGTTAACTAGCTTAATTTCAAGAAATAGTATCCAATTCCATTAATAGATGATCTCTTTGACCAGCTCTGAGGAGATAAGGTGTTTTATAAGATCGACATAAGATCTGTCTATCATCAGGTGCAATTCATGATATCAAACATTCATTGTTAAGATTTTCATAGATGTTATTATCCATATGAGTACCTTTTTATGCAAATTAATCTTAATAACAAACCCTACATATTAATGTATTTAAGGAATAGCATGTTCCACCCCAATATGGATACTTTTGTTGGAGTATTTGTTGATGAAATCTGGGTGTATTGTCACACTCATAATGACCATACTATGCATCTCGACATTATTTTGAGTACAATGATAGAGAATAAAATTTTATCCATGCTTTCTAAGTAACAATTCAAGATTGAATAAGTTTACTTATTGTGTCATATTATCTCAGAATTAGGACTGTATGTTAGCCAAGATAAGGTGAGTACTATGTTTTCCTCAGAGTATCCCTAGAATGTGAATAATATTAAGAGTTTCCGAGGGCTTTCTGAATGTTAAAAAGTTTTTATACAAACATATCATGTCTTTATGTACCTATTAATGGTCTTAAAAATAAGGGTTTTATGTTTTTTTTGGTCATAAGAGGGCGGGAAATCCTTTCAGGAGATGAAAGGGAGGAATGTCTTGACACCGATTATGATACTTCTAGATCTTGGAAGAGGATATAATTTTTTTTTGATGTATCTGGAATCAAATTAGGTGAATTTCTAATTCAGGAATACATATTCATTGAATATGGATCTCAATAATGTATTCCTAATGATAGAAATCACTTGACTCACAACCTTGAGCTAGTAGTAGTTGTTAATTCCCTTCATTAATAGAGACAATATCTATTGGGTGAGCACATTGTGGTGTTTATAGACCATAATAGCCTCAAATATATATTTATAAACTGTTAATTGAATCTAAAAAAGTGAATATGGTTCAAATATATAATGTAATTAAATTTTGAGCTTTCCTATATTACTAGAAAATGATATGATGTAGCAGATGGGATGAGTCAGAAAACTCTATCATAGGCCGCATGGGAAGCTAGTGATGAATTGATATTGATGGCCCTATTCTCCGAGATAAATCTAGATTTTCTTGATATTCATTATAAGTATTATCTCTAAGACCTGATAGTTACTTATTCCCTCATTGATAAGGGTAATAATAGTAAATTTTCATATCCTTAAGGTTCAGTTTTCCATGTGTTTATTTTGGGAGATGACGTGCCTCTAGATTGGTCTTCAAACAGAGTCAAAATCCTATGTATACATGGATGTTTCTAGGTTTCTACATATAAAAGATAGGATATGTGGTAAGAGTCCCTAACTACCCAGTGGGTAGTCCATCTAGGCATCTATATGATGTATCAAGATATGCAACTCTAGTATTGGTTTCATGGGATGAAATTTCATATAGTAGGATATATCATTAGGTGTTCCAACTTTCCGTAGTTGAATGTGGAGCATGAGATAATTGAAATAATGTTATATCCCATCCCAATACCAGAATGAAAATGTAATTTTTTACATGGACTTTGTTGTCAAGTTACTGAGGACTCATAGAGGTAGAGATAGTATTTGTATAGTCATTGATCGTCTGAAGAATGTAGACCACATCCTTAATATCTAGGAAACATTATCAGGTGATGAGCTGGGAAGATTGTATGTCTATGAGATCATCCTACTATATGGGGTAGCACTTAGTATTGTTTAAGATAGGTATGATCATTTCACCTCATAGATATGGAAGGGGTTGTATAACGATATGGGTACACGGGTTCTTCTAAGAACAACCTTTCACCCTCAAACAGATGGTCAGTTGGAATAGATGATACATGCACTAGAGAACATGATCGAAGAATGTGTTCTTGACTCCAGAAGTTCCTATGACAAACATATCCTTCTCATTGTGTTTGACTATAATAATATCATTTATAAAAAATCCAAAAGGATCCATTTGAGACATTATACTATAGGTCATACCATTTAAACTTGTTCTAAATAGAGTCAGGAGATGGATCCCTACTATGTCCACATATCATACAGAAGACTTCAGAGAAGGTTCAACTAAATAGGAAGCATATGTCTACTGCTCAGTCAATATATAATTCATCTACCAATCACCGTCGATGAGAACATGAGTTTGAGGTTATGTATCATGATTTTATGTTGGTATCTACTAGGAAAGGGAATATATGGATATAGAGGAAAGGGATGTCGTAGCCACATTTTTTTGGGATATTTGATATTATAGATAGAGTCAGGTCAGTATCCGATTGTTTTCTACTACTTATAGGAAACATTTGAAGAATGATATCTTCCACATATATAGCTTTGTAGATATCATGATGACCCATCTCATACTTTTTATCCTAAGGAATTTGAGTTAGATGGAGATGCTTCAATTTAGAAGTATCATATACACATAGATGACAAAATCATGAAGGTTCTCCAAGGATGGTTTGTCCCTTTAGTATGGGTGATATTGTAGCACTAATGTGTAAAGGATAAGACTTGGGAGAGGGAGGCCGATGAACAATCCCCATAGCTAGATATGTTCTTAGATAGTGCTTTTATACCCTTAGAAGGTGAACTTGCATATGAGTTATTTTTAGGGGGAAGACTGTAAGAACCCAGTTTTATCATATGTATGTATCCTTTTAAATTCATTGAAATTATTTATTTTGGTCCCAATACGGATGCCTAATGTGTTCAAAAATGTTTCGGGGGGTGTCTGAGAATTATGCAGAGCTCAGAACCCCGGATGGTTTGAAAAATATATTGGACACATGGTTAGTAGAAACCACATGATCTGGGATGCACAATATCTACTAACCATGTGGTTCTAGATAGTGGGATGAAACATGGTGCACAATTTTTCTTAACTGTGTACCAGGGGATGCACGCCCATGCAAAAAACAACAGATGGGTTGCATAGGGTTTTTTCTGGTTAGATCACGACTTCATTAATTGTGCAGTCTAATCAAGAAATTTTCACTCTTTACAATAGAAATTGATCAATTGGTGCATTGTTTGGCCGACCGTGTGGCCAAATTGTGTGACCCATATTTTTGGGTGAAATTATGAAAATGTCCATAAATGAATGTTTTAATTCACCCTCCTTTATCATTTTCTCATTCTGTTGACACAATAGATCCCTTTGACCCCCTTGAATCTCTTTTAGATTTTTTTTATTCTGGATCGACTTCTAAACTCATATTTGATCCCCATTAATCTATTTGGATCCACGCCAGTAAGATCTCAAGTCCTTTTTATTTATTTTTCATTCTTCTTTCTATCGATGATGTTACTTAGAAGCATTATCATAAGAACTAATTTTAGTGTTTTGATATATTATTTAGATATCTTCCAATCGAATAAAAACTAGTGGTTGATAATAGATGAGGAGATTCACACAAGTATAAGCTAAGTGGTCTATAACTCATCCCTTAACGTTCATCATTTAATAAATTGATGCATTTGTGCGCACCCCAATTTCATCACCGTGTGTGTAACACCCCGAGCTTCCACGATACGCCTCTCTTTCAATAATGCAATAGCTTGCATTGTACGCAAGTTCGAGTTCTAACACACCGCAACTAATCAAAGTAGCCGTTATGAATAGTAATAACAACATTTTAAATTTATAAAAATTTTAAATTTAAAAATGGACTTCATTTTTGTATTCCTAATATTGAAATTAGCCTATGTTGAATTTTTTGTAATTTTTCGAGAACTTCCAAATTTTTATGAATAGTGAAAAATACTTAAAACAAATTTTTTAATCAAAATAATTTATAGTGATAAGTTATACTATTTAGTGGTTTTAAGGTATAATTAGAATATATTTTTACCATTTTATCCAATGGTGGTCATTAGAATTAATTTAACATTGAAATTGGACATAAACAATTGCCAATCTTTTGATAGAAATTGTTTCTTAAAAACACGCTATTTGTCGTAACAACGGGAATTAATTATAAAATTAATTAATGTAACTTATATGTTTGGAATTTTTTAAAACAAACATCATTTTTTAATTTGGAATATCAATTATAGCTTAGGGTGAAATTTTGGCATTGTTCTGAAAAACTTCAATTTTTGATGAATAGTGAAACCACTAAGTGGTAGTTAAATAACTGATTTTTCGTTTAAATGAAATATTACCACTTATGTGGTTTGATTTTCAAAAAATCCGACATACATGATTGTCATTAAGAAGTAAAATGTGGTTCAATGAGATTAAAATAATTTTTTTGGTGAATAGTAACTTTTAAGTTCTTAATCGCGATTAGAGGTAATTAGTGTAGTTTAAGGTAAAAACAATGTTTTAATAATATGATATGAGCTTGTAACTTGTCCTAATCCTATTGGATGAGTCATGGCCGACCAAGACAACCCATGTGTCAACTTGGGGACCCCATGGAGCCACTTTAGTTGGAAAATGACATTAATATATATTTATTTAATGTTAAAATTAAATTGACACAAACATGAGTGGTTTTACTAAAACAGTTTTTAGGTGGGGTTACACAAGTCCAAATTTTGATTATAAATATTAATTAGAAAGCTAAAAAGATTTCCTAAGTCATAGTATTTGTTTTATAATTTTTAGACATTAAATAAATTAAATTATTTATGACATCATGATGATGCAGTGATGACCTCATTATTTAAAGATTTTAAATAAAATGAGAAGATAATGCAAAATCCAAGGCTTACACTTGTACAAAGCCTATTGGATTAGGAGATTTAGAACCCTTATCACCTTATCCACGAATTATATAAGTGTGGGACCTTTATAATCCGAAAAGAATTGTATAATAATGTAACATTTCAATCTTTCCAAAAGAGCCCCTCCTCTCCACTTATAAAAGGCCCCCAACTCTCCCACCTTATTCACACCTTCAAGCCATTTGTCTCGGCCAAACGCTGCCCAAATACTCTCCCAACTTCCCCCTCTTACTACTAGAAGCCTCACTTTGGGCAGAACGCTTCTCAAGGAAGACTTTGGCTCAAATCAAAAAGAGTTACCCGATTTTGAGGTAATGTCTTCTCTAATGTTGTTTTGTTTTATTTTTCTTCTCCAATCCCACTAAACTCTTTTTATTCATTTCTTTTGTAACAACACCAGTATCCTCAATATACTAGGATGTTTTTATAAGAAGGATTCTATCTACACTTACACACACCTTCATCTAATGGTTAAAGAACATACAGTTTCTGTGGATGGCGAATTTCTGCCTCACGAAACGATGATTGTTCAAATTCTTTTAACACCTATAATGGTGTCCATTTTGATGACACTATTTTCATATATGATATATATATTATGTTTATGTTTTCCTTATGCTTCTTTATTTCTCATTTATGGCATACTTTATGATTTCCATTATGGGTAAAACGTGATAATTTCATTTTAGGAAGTGCGGACTACCGCCCCCTCAAAGTGATTTGAATCGTTAATGCCATATGTGGGATGTATAAAGGATGGAGTAAATGGTATTATAAACTATATTATACTGGAATTATATTATACATTTATATCATTATGATTTCGGTCCATTAAGTATGAAATTGAAATGAAAGTAGCGTTCATTCGTACGTACGGCTTACCGTCTCCATGAACGGTGCATTTCATTTCTTACCTCTAAATGTTACTTAATATTATAAATGAATGTATATACTGTATATATAATATATATATGACATCTAAATCAAGAATATAATTCTGGAGATAATGGATATTCTACCACATAAACAACTTGTAATTATAAGAAGTTTATTGTTGACTTAAGTACCAAAGATCGACAAAACGACTGTTATTAACTTAAATAATTACATAATGTTCATATCATTGTAATAAGTGATATAAAAATGATAATGAAATTGAAAATGGTTCTTAATAAGGTATATATTAACTCTAGTTTATTATTCAGGAGGTTAAAGAACAGTTGAGTCAAGTCAGACACGAGGTAAGGGAATTTCTTAACCCAACTTCCATTATTTGGGTTAATCTCCTACTTTCAAATTATGTCATGATATTATTATTTCTTATTTTGTATTCTTTATGTGTACCAATAGTGAATACACATAATAGATCTATTTTATTTTAAAAATGATCTTTTTAAGGACTTCCCCTCAATCTCCTTTCATTGAGTCATATTTGGTTTTGTACACAACATTCTTTTATACGGTGTATAAACCCCTTTGACTTTTACGTTTATTCAAAAGGAATAATTTTTATACGAAGCGTTTTACTAAACGACAAAAAGGGAATGTTTTCCTTTCCGTACTTATGCGGAGACAATGACTTATCTGCCGCCGTGACCATTATTTGAGTTTCGGCTTCCTCTACAAGCTATCTTTTTTTTTTAATGAAAAATAAATACAAAGTTTTAACTTTATTTTATTTTGGTATTGAAAATGGTTTTGAAAGCGTTTTTATTATATCAATGTGTTTTATTGATATCTTGTGATTGAAATGTGGAAATGTAATGTTTCCATTATGCATGTTTTATGTGATACGATTATGTTATGGTTTATGATATGTTTAAACCTATTCATATGAGGAATGTATTGGACTTAATAAGTGACGGGTGGAGCCCGCTATAGCTCCTCGATGCATCGGTAGGTCTCATGAGACAACTAGACGTGGAATTGGCCAAGGCCGTTTCCCAATTTGATTTATGGTTTTGGCCGAGGCCTTAATCATTTTAGACGTCTTGGCCGAGGCCTTGACAAAATGTTTCAGAATGTCCGGCATTATACATTCCCTCATTATGAAAGTGGTTATTGATATTGCATGTGATTATTCGACTAGTAGAATATCCATGTGAATAAGTAAATGGCATTATCTCATTTTACTTTTGCCATATTATGTTGAAGTTCATGTTAAAAAGGCTTTTGTTTTAGTTATACATTGCCTTAAATGTTGATGTTTATTTATGAAAGCTTCCGCAATATTGTTATCCTTACTGAGCATCTGAGCTCACCCCTTTCAATGTTTTAATATTTTCCAGGATGTGAAGAAGTATTTTATGAATGACCTACATGGATTGTCAGAAGAGGATATGAGAGTGGACTATGGAGTCTTTGTTATTGTAGTTTTTCACTTTATGATGTAATGTAACGTTTACGAATGTATCTAGTGTTTCCAAGGCTACTAAACTAATCGGTCTTTCGACACATGATCTTTTGTGATCATGCCAATGTTACGAAGTAATGCACCGACTCTGGGTAGCTGGGGTCAGGGCATTACAGTTGGTATCAGAGGAAGTTTAGTAATAACCTTGGAAGCTAGATTTAGACAAACTCTGATTAGAGCACGTAGACCTAAGATGAACATTGAGGATTATTATAGAAGAACTTCCTAAAAATTTTGGTATTGTAGAGATTTTGTGAGTTTTCCGAGCAATACATCCATGTCTGGATACGAGCAGGTAGAGGCGGCTCTGGCACAGATGTACCTAGGGGTAAAACCCGAAAACACCACTTTGAGCTAGACTCAAACAGGAACTGGTGCACGACAACGGGCCTTGCTGCACTCTTGGTTACGACACTCCTGGGGGATATGCTTTGGATAATTCCCATTTTCTTTACAAACCACTATGAAGGGTGACGAGTATATACTTCCTCAAAGAAAACATTTTTATAATTATGGATTATATCCATAATTAGTTCAATTTATGTTAAGTGTTTTACAAGTATGGAATTATGTATTCTGATTCATAAACTAATCTAGTTTATGCCATTGTTTAGAAATGGCGCCTAGTGGAAGGAATGAAAACCGTATCAATGTGCGCACTCCGTATAGGGATTTACCTCTTGCTCAAGATAATTACTGTGGATCTGGAGATACAACTGGTGCTGATCAACTTATTACCATACTGGGACAACTCACTCATGTTATGAATAATAACCCTACTCGTATGGAGCACCCGGATCCGCAACGTGGTGGATCAATGTTAGACCGATTCATGAGGCAACAAACACCAACATTCAATGGGAGTACAAATCCTATAGTAGCTGAGCAATGGATAAATTCCTTAGAGAAAATATTCCATGCCATGAAGAGTAGTGAAAGGGAGAAGGTTGTCATGGAAGTTTACCGCCTCACTGGAGATGCCGATCAGTGGTAGTCGCTGATTCAAAACACAAAGGAAGATGATGACGTATCGAATATGGAATGGATGGAGTTCAAAGAGCTTTTCTTAGAAAAATACTTTCCTCATGACCATCGAGCAGATATGGAAAGGCAATTTCTGAGTCTGAGGCCGAAGGAGGATGAGAATGTCGCAAAGTATGAGGTTAACTTTACAAGGTTAGCGAGGCATGCTTCCGATTATATACGTAACCCAAGGAGTAAGATTGATCGTTTCTTTGATGGGTTAAAACCATTTCTCCATTGAGCTTTAGTATCACAATCCTTCTCATCATACGAAGATATTGTCTCGTTTGCTATCAAGACAGAAAAGGAATTCTCTAAGTCTTATGACAACAAAGTAAAGCAAGAGAAGAAGAGAATGGTGGAACAAGAGACAGATAAAGGGAAAAAGGGAAAGAAGGATTTTCCATTATGTGATAATTGTGGGAAGAATCACCCTGGTACTTGCCTAAAAGGAATGGGAGTTTGTTATAAATGTGGAGAAAAGGGTCACCAGGTTCGTGATTGCAAGGGAAAGAAAGAGGCTGTCAAAGTTGAATGCTACAATTGTAGGGAAATGGGGCATTATGCAAATGAATGTCCTAAGCGTCAAGGAAAATTACCTCAGAAAAGGCCAAGGGATCAAGGAAAATCTTATGCTGTTACTACAGTTGATGCATAATAATTAATGTATTGGTGCTTTTAGACTCAAGGATTATATTCTGGTTATTAGAATAATGTGATATATATATATATAAGGATTGTACTGCAGTACTTGTTGATTTCAGTAAGGTTTTAATATGATGAATGTAATTATATTTTTAGTATGTGACAATAAGAGAAACATTACTTTTCTTGGGGAATCTGATAAATTGATTTTGGAATTAAGAGACCTTTTAGAGAAAGTCTGGACAGAGGTATTTTGGATAACTATAAAGGTTGGAGTGGATTAAGTTGATCTTTGGATAGTATTGTTTAAGGTTAAAAAAATTTATGAAAATTATTTTTGGAATATTATGATACTATAGTTTTAGGAAAAGGACAACCTGCAGGGTGGGGCATAACCCGTCGCGTCGGACAAAGCTGTAGGAATCGAACCAACAACCATAGTGCGACAAGCCTTTATTTCCTACCACTAGCCTACAAGAAGTCCCTGGTTATTACAAAATAGTTTTACTAATCTAAATGGTATGTGTTAACATTTGGAACCTTATACAATTAGGATAAATAGAATATTTTTGAGTTCCGTTACCATTTGGAGTAAAAGTTCGGTTTGTGGTAAAAATTTATTAACGAATGAAAGTATACATAACAAGTATGTATATTCCCTTAAGTTCTTAGTAAATCTCCTAAATAAATTCCTCAACATTTTAAAAGGTAACTTAAAACAAAAATGTTGTCGGTTAACTTTTCCAACTGGGGATTCAATGACCGTTTAACCAATCACAAGTTTGTGATTTTCTTGTAGTTAAACTTTCTCCTAATCCTGTTTTCTATAACTCTCCATCAGACCTTGATGGTTTGTTTCTCCTCCATATCCATATTTTCATAGAATCATTGAATGGGCTATATCGGGTGACCTTTGTACTTATCTTGCTTTCTTTTAATGTTATATATTTATTAACCTTATTTCCGATGTGGGTTTTCCTCAAAGGTATTTTCTCTTTTCAACCTTTTATTTTCAAAGAAAAATTTCAAATTGTGAGGACGCAATTTATTGAAGTAGGGGAGAATGTAACACCCCGAGCTTCCATGATACGCCTCTCTTTCAATAATGCAATATCTTGCATTGTACGCAAGTTCGAGTTCTAACACACCGAAACTAATCAAAGTAGCCGTTATGAATAGTAATAACCACCTTTTAAATTTATAGAAATTTTAAATTTCAAAATGGACTTCATTTTTGTATTCCTAATATTGAAATTAGCATATGTTGAATTTTTTGTAATTTTCCGAGAACTTCCAAATTTTTATGAATAGTGAAAAATACTTAAAACAACTTTTTTAATCAAAATAATTTATAGTGATAAGTTATACTATTTAGTGGTTTTAAGGTATAATTAGAATATATTTTTACCATTTTATCCAATGGTGGTCATTAGAATTAATTTAACATTGAAATTGGACATAAACAATTGCCAATCTTTTGATATAAATTGTTTCTTAAAAACACGCTATTTGTCGTAACAGCGGGAATTAATTATAAAATTAATTAATGCAACTTATATGTTTGGAATTTTGTAAAATAGACATCATTTTTTAATTTGGAATATCAATTATAGCTTAGGGTGAAATTTTGGCATTGTTCTGAAAAACTTCAATTTTTGATGAATAGTGAAACCACTAAGTGGTAGTTAAATAACTGATTTTTCGTTTAAATGAAATATTACCACTTCTGTGGTTTGATTTTCAAAAAATCCGACATACATTATTGTCATTAAGAAGTAAAATGTGGTTCAATGAGATTAAAATAATTTTTTTGGTGAATAGTAACTTTTAAGTTCTTAATCGCGATTAGAGGTAATTAGTGTAGTTTAAGGTAAAAACAATGTTTTAATCATATGATATGAGCTTGAAACTTGTCCTAATCCTATTGGATGAGTCATGGAAGACCAAGACAACCCATGTGTCAACTTGGGGACCCCATGGAGCCAATTTAGTTGGAAAATGACATTAATATATATTTATTTAATGTTAAAATTAAATTGACACAAACATGAGTTGTTTTACGAAAATAGTTTTTAAGTGGGGTTACACAAGTCCAAATTTTGATTATAAATATTCATTAGAAATCTAAATCTATTTCCTACATCATAGTATTTTTTTTTATAATTTTTAGACATTAAATAAATTATATTATTTATGACATCATGATGATGTAGTGATGACCTCATTATTTAACGATTTTAAATAAAATGAGAAGATAATGCAAAATCCAAGGCTTAAACTTGTACAAAGCCTATTGGATGAGGAGATTTAGAACCCTTATCACCTTATCCACGAATTATATAAGTGTGGGACCTTTAGAATCCGAATAGAATTGTATAATAATGTAACATTTCCATCTTTCCAAAAGAGCCCCTCCTCTCCACTTATAAAAGGCCCCCACCTCTCCCACCTTATTCACACATTCAAGCCATTTGGATCGGCCAAACTCTGCCCAAATACTCTCCCAACTTCCCCCTCTTACTCCTAGAAGCCTCACTTTGGGAAGAACTCTTCTCAAGGAAGACTTTGGCTCAAATCAAAAAGAGTTACCCGATTTTGAGGTAATGTCTTCTCTAAGGTTGTTTTGTTTTATTTTTCTTCTCCAACCCCCCTAAACTCTTTTTATTCATTTATTTTGTAACAACACCAGTATAATCAATATAATAGGATGTTGTTATAAGAAGTATTCGAGCTACACTTACACACACCTACATCTAATGGTTAAAGAACATACAGTTTCTGTGGATGGCGAATTTCTGCCTCACGAAACGATGATTGTTCAAATTCTTTTAACACCTATAATGGTGGCCATTTTGATGACACTATATTCATATATGATATATATATTATGTTTATGTTTTCCTTATGCTTCTGTATTTCTCATTTATGGCATAATTTATGATTTCCATTATGGGTAAAACGCGATAATTTCATTTTAGGAAGTGCGGACTACCGCCCCCTCAAAGTGATTTGAATCGTTAATGCCATATATGGGATGTATAAAGGATGGAGTAAATGGTATTATACACTATATTATACTGGAATTATATTATAAATTTATATCATTATGATTTCGTTTCATTAAGTATGAAATTGAAATGAAAGTAGCGTTCATGCGTACGTACGGCTTACCGTCTCCATGAACGGTGCATTTCATTTCTTACCTCTAAATGTTACGTAATATTATAAATGAATGTATATACTGGATATATAAGATATATATGACATCTAAATCATGAATATAATTCTGGAGATAATGGATATTCTACCACATAAACAACTTGTAATTATAAGAAGTTTATTGTTGACTTAAGTACCAAAGATCGACAAAACGACTGTTATTAACTTAAATAATTACATAATGTTCATATCATTGTAATAAATGATATAGAAAGGATAATGAAATTGAAAATGGTTCTTAATAAGGTATATATTAACTCTAGTTTATTATTCAGGAGGTTAAAGAACGATTGAGTCAAGTCAGACATGAGGTAAGGGAATTTCTTAACCCAACTTCCTTTATTTGGGTTAATCTCTTACTTTCAAATTATGTCATGATATTATTATTTCTTATTTTGTATTCTTTATGTGTACCTATAGTGAATACACATAATAGATCTATTTAATTTAAAAAATGATCTTTTTAAGGACTTCGCCTCAATATCCTTTCATTGAGTCATATTTGGTTTTGTACACAACTTTCTTTTATACGGTGTATAAACCCCTTTGACTTTTACGTTTATTCAAAAGGAATATTTTTTATACGAAGAGTTTTACTAAACGACAAAAAAGGAATGTTTTCCTTTCCGTACTTATGCGGCGACAACAACTTCTCTGCCGCCGTGACCATTATTTGAGTTTCGGATTCCTCTACAAGCTATATTTTTTTTAATGAAAAATAAACACAAAGTTTTAACTTTCTTTTATTTTGGTATTGAAAATGGTTTTGAAAGCGTTTTTATTATATCAATGTGTTGTATTGATATCTTGTGATTGAAATGTGGAAATGTAATGTTTCCTTTATGCATGTTTTATGTGATACGATTATGTTATGGTTTATGATATGTTTAAACCTATTCATATGAGGAATGTATTGGACTTAATAAGTGACGGGTGGAGCCCTCTATAGCTCCTTGATGCATCGATAGGTCTCATGAGACAACTAGACGTGGAATTGGCCAAAGCCCTTTCCCAATTTGATTTATGGTTTTGGCCGAGGCCTTAATCATTTTTGACGTCTTGGCCGAGGCCTTGACAAAATGTTTCAGAATGTCCGGCATTATACATTCCCTCATTATGAAAGTGGTTATTGATATTGCATGTGATTATTCTACTAGTAGAATATCCATGTGAATAAGTAAATGGCATTATCTCATTTTACTTTTTCCATATTATGTTGAAGTTCATGTTTAAAAGGCTTTTGTTTTAGTTATACATTGCCTTAAATGTTGATGTTTATTTAAGAAAGCTTCCGCAATATTGTTATCCTTACTGAGCATCTGAGCTCACCCATTTCAATGTTTTAATATTTTCCAGGATGTGAAGAAGTATTTTATGAATGACCTGCAGGGATTGTCAGAAGAGGATATGAGAGTGGACTATGGAGTCTTTTTTATTGTAGTTTTTCACTTTATGATGTAATGTAACGTTTACGAATGTATCTAGTGTTTCCAAGGATACTAAACTAATCGTTCTTTCGAGACTTGATCTTTTGTGATCATGCCAATGTTACGAAGTAATGCACCGACTCTGGGTAGCAGGGGTCGGGGCGTTACAGTGTGACCTATTAAATTCATTATCCTTTAATATATTAATTATTATTGTCTTCTCTATATTGTTTAAAAAATTATAATCATATAATTGGAGGTTAAAACATTAACATAGTCCAACCCCTATAGGGTGTTTTCGATGGTTATGCTTTTATTTGCATGTTAACCTTATTTGTGCCACCGTTTGGGTGTGCCTTCTCTTGAAAATGATAATGGTAATAATTTACTTAAATCAATCATTAAATTTTTCTTGACCCTACAAATGGTAATCCATTCCCCATCAAAATGGATTTTGAATTGGTTTTTGACTATCCCTTTTGAATATTATTGTCAATTATGCTTTCTAAGGTATGTTCATAAAATTAATAAATCAATATTAAATTATTAAATTGGAATGTATATTGTCTATATGAATTTTCCTAAATGAATTTAAGTTAAAGGGTTGGTTTCAGGTTCTTATCACCCCTGCCCATGTCTAACTTATGGTAGGAAATGAACCAAATTAAATAACTATGACATATATGATTTAATGTATAGTTGCATGTCCTTGAGATGCCTTGTTACGTGAATGAAAGTCATGTAATGAACTTATTTACCCAATAAAAAACATAAATATTACATAGAATAATTAATTTAATGAATCAATTAAAAGGTTACTATTTTATACGGAATATTGCATCGCTATATGAGTGGTTTAACACGAGTTAGATTTTGGATTCCTTGGGGGATTCCTTGAGAACTGGTGGACTACATTTGGATTCAAGGATGTTGGTTGCTAAGGTTGAGACCCACCTTGGAACCCAATCCTTATCTATTAGTGGATAACTGAAATGACACTACATGGTTCCACTATTATTAATATAAGATTCCTTGGATACACTATGTAGATCAAATGTTATTTCTATAGACTTGAGGAACAATGGATACATGATTGGGCCTAGTCACTGCTTATCCCATTTTAACTTGGATGATTTCCTTGGACTCAATATGAATTAAATTATTCTAGAATACCTTGGTTGATATATTTTATATTACACTCTTTTACCTATAGACAGGTTAGAGTTAGTATCTAATTGTTTTAGACCCCACAGGTCATGTTTTCCTTGGTTATCAACTTATAACATATTCATTATTAATATCATAATAAATTCATTATAATATATTGGATACTTAATTGATATTATCATTAATATCATGAAATGAAGTCAGTATTGGTTTTACCTCATGTTACATAAATATATAAACTAAATCATAATTAATAAATGGAATGGTTACATGTTCAGACACTAGATGAGGATAAAGTTGGTACGTGGGTATTTATTTTACTATAATAATTTACTTTCATATATGCATGCTTGTACACTATTTTAGTTCATATTACATGGACTGGATGTTATATATTCCATTGGTGGTGGCCTACTGGGATTTATCTCACACCCTTTTCAGGCCTCCATTGGAACCTGAACAGACTACATGTATGCATGTGTTGACAAAGGGAATCATATCACTTTAGACACTAGATTAGTGTCTTGCATTTGGATGGAGATTGGTAGAAGATGACTGGGACAGGGCTCAGGATGCTGGATAGATTTTTGTTTATTTTTTACTTGTGTATAGAATATTATTCCATCTTCTTGTATCGATGTTTTTTCTTCTTATTAGATACATGGCATGTAATCAACAACTTTTGAATGTTATATACAATTGTTCTATTATTTTTTCCTATCTACTCCTATTGTTCCTTATGTTTATACTGATTCCACTATTTACCTATTATCTTAGTTATCCACTACGTTAAACAATTGTAATGAGGGTATAGTCTCCCCATGGGTATGTAAAGACCCGTAAAATTAAAGGGAAATTTTTTATAAATTTTCTTTGGGATTTTATAAGAACACAGTTTCTGACAGCGCATGATTCCGAGGCCCTATGTGCCCAGAATCAAATTCTGAAGTTTAGCTCGGGTACGTCCAGTGAACGGACGAGTAGGTTTTTCTAACTTTTGAACCAGTGCTCGGAATCGAATTCTGAGGGCACCGATGGAACCGCAACGCCGGTAATTGCTTAGGAACACCTTTTCTGGAGTTGCGTTTTCAAAGGTGAAGTTGTTAAAATTTGTGTAAGTTAAAATAAAATTTAAATGAAAACTTTTATTTATATTCTAAGCGTTTAACCTTTGGGTGGAAGTTGGGTAACTACCCAACTTCCCATGAGAGGTTATGAGGCTGGTGGGGCCAACACGAACCCCACCCCTTCATATTCTCTAACCCCCCTCAACTCACCATGAATTTTTGACAACTTATGTTAATTAATTGGTGAGTTTAATTTGAATGTTTGAAATTCCAATGCTTAAGTTATGTTAATAAAATATGTGTTGAACTTATTTTATTTTTGGTTGGAATTCTGGTTGTGAGAGCCTTTGGGAGAAAAAGAGAGATCATGAGGGTTCTTCATTCTTCGATGAAGAACATGAAGAACGCACTGCCACCAACGAAGAACGCCGACCTCCGACGGCGGACGACGACGAGAGACGCCTTCGTCGAAGATCACCTAACGCCAACGACGTTCCTTCCGCGACGTCTCCTTCCACGATGTCTCCTTCCGCGACGGTTAATTCCTTGACGAATCCTCGTTCGACGACAACGTTGAGGTAGGGGTTTATGTGTTTTTATTTGGGAATTGTTCTGTCGTCTATCCTCGTTCATTTGGACAGCTTGATATCCTTTAACAGGAGGGGGCCGGACCGCACAAACATGGCCGACCCTCCTCCCTTATTATTTTTGTTGTTGCGGTTCGAAGGAAAGTGACGCGGTGCCATCGCCACACGTGGGAACGAGCGGCAAGGATACGTGGTGCCGTTGCGATGTGCATTTGAAAATTGAACCAAGTCGCGGAGCCGTCACACCACGTCGGAAAAACCCAAAGACACCGCGGCTGGAGCGGGGCCGCAGCGCCATCGCGCTGCACCGGACGGACCAAGGCCACGTCATAAGCTGCGGCGGAGCAGGGGAACCGGCGGCCAGAATCGGGCCGCTGGCGATGGAGGAGGGGGGACCGGCCTTGCCGGTCCTGTGGCAGCCGAAGCCGGCCGGCCAGAGCAGGCCGACCGGACAGGAAGAACCGGGGGTTCAAAACCCAAAGCTGCCCAGACGTGAGCGGCCCCATTAAGGGGCCGCGGTTACTACAAGAGGGGGGTAGCCCCCCCCCCCCCCCCCCCCCCCCCCGCATCCGAACGGCTCAGCTGTTCGGTCGAGCCACCTGGCCAGCGCGTCGGACCGCCAGCGCGTCGGGCCGCTGAGCTGGGTCACGCCCAGGCTAGGCCAGGCTACTCCCAAGCGGGTAGACCCGGTTCGGGCTGACCCATGGGGTCTCGGGCCGGATCGGCCCGAGCCCGAAACCCCCACTTCTGGACCTTTTTAGGTCTTTCGCCCATATCTTGGGCCACTGACCAATGATCGATGCACCGTCAGCTGCGATGCGATCCTTGGATCGAGACGGTCGTTTCAGTATATTACACTCATGGTTTCAGAGAACTTTGAGTATGGGTGGGTTGGTTCGGGTACAAAACCAACCGGGCCCTCGGAGCGGAAACACTTATATCTTGAGCTCCGGATGTACGATTGATGTGTCGTCGACTTAATTGGATTCTTATTGATGAGATGGAACTTTTGGAATACTTTTCCGGATATTTGGACGCAGTTGGAGTATGTCCGGGTTGGATTGTACCCAAAATCCAATCGGGCCCCTGGAACGAAAAAGCTAATATCTTTCAGACCGTGCGTCTGTTTGACGAACCGTCAACAACGTTGGTGATCATGTTGAGAAACAGTCCCTATGAGTATACCCTATGATATCTTTTCTATTGTACTTTCATTCAGTTGTAGTTGTACTTTCAGTTGGGTTTGTATTCTGACCCATTTACTTTTCATCACATTCTTTTGTACTTAGTGTTTTGCTTCCTTTTATACTCTGTGGTGTTTAGTTTACTTTTATAAAGGCAATGCCTACCCAGTTATTGAGATTTACGCCTTTGGTGCTAGTCGCTAGCCCCTGGCCTATGGAAGGCGGGCTTGGGGTAGTCACGACACGGGCCCCAAGGACGGGTCCTGACAAATTGGCATCAGAGGATTCGGTTCTACCGTAGAACTTATAACTCTGATATTTTCTTTCTGTGAAGCAATAGTGTTTAGGGTACTGAGTGTGATTTTTAGTTAAGGGAGTCCAGTGTTGGTGCGGGCGGCCGACGTATCCATACACCAGGACCCTGACAACTGATTTCCGACTTTGTGCATGAAAACCTGATTGCGTGTGTGTTTCTAGAAGTTTTTAAAAGTCGTCTCAAACCAGGTCAGCTCACCAGGTATAATTCGTTTGACCGTGTCATGTTTTTTCTTTCTGGATGCCTCCCCGCAGATGACTAGCTAGAGCCCCAAGAGTTGTTCGTACTGACAGCTCGCCGAGCGACGTGGCCTCAGTACACAGCCCTATCCCAGTTGAGGCACCAGCGGAGGCACCAGAGGTACTACTACCCGTTGGGCCACCGATGCCACCAGCCCCAGTAGAAGAGGGTGCACGTCTCTTGAGCACACTGTACGAGTTCCAATACCAGAGGCCACCACGGTTCAGGGGATAGATGGACCCACATACGACTGAGGATTGGCTGGAGGTTGTGGTGAGAGTCTTAAGGATTGTGGGGACACCAGCAGACTACATGGTGATCCTTGCTGCCCGACTTCTTTAGGCAGCAGCAGGCAGATGGTGGAGCCTGATCCTCCAGATTCATGACGAGGAGACACTTCTATGGGCAGACTTCGAGAGCCTGTTTTGGGCTGAGTTTGTACCAGCCACCCTTCGAGCAGTGCGTATACATGAGCTACTTTTGCTGTGGTAGGGCAGTATGACAGTGGCGCAGTATTCAGCGAGGTTCACAGATCTCTCGCGCTACTCCACAGATATGGTATGGGACCCGTTTTTCATGGCCTGGACCTTCGAATAGGGGCTCAGGCGAGAGATTAGAGCTTCTGTTGTTTCTCACAGCATTCCGACGCAGACAGGGGTGTTGGAGCGAGCCCTCTTAGTGGAGAGTTTCCTTGCTGAGCAGTCTCCAGCAGCAGGACCCACTACTAGATGGAATGCGGCAGAGTCTCCTATAGCAGGCAGTAGACAGATGACACAAAGGTCCAAGAGTACCAGACCTGCAGGTGGTCGACCGCATGACTCAGGGTCGGTAGTGTGAGGCACCAAGAGGAATGACAGAGCCATACCTACCATGCAGTGTTACTCCTGCGGTGAGATTGGTCACATGGAACCTGACTGTCCGACCCACCATGAAGATGACCAGCAGTTAAATGAAGAACCTCCCAGGCAGAGGAAGAGGTTCGATCAAGGCAGACCGCTAGGAGACGAAGGCCAAGGGAGGGGAGCTGGCCGGGCAGCTGGAGGTGGACGACGCTTCGAGGTGTTGCCACCACCACCACCAGGAGGTCCACCCCGACCGTAGGGAATAGGTGGACATGGGAGAGCTCAGCTTTATGCAGCAGAAGCATACGACTACGGAGCTCCGGAAGCGAGTGGACAGTAGCGGAACAAGTGGTTTCCTTTTATTCTTCATATATCTAGTTCCATGTTTTTGTTGTTACATTTGTGTCTTTGTACCATGAGCCGCAATAATATAAAGAGAATTACCTTTGTGACATTTTCCTCCTTCCTTTTTGAGTACTAAGAGGTTCCGGTTTAAAAGTTTACTTGACCCTAACTTTTGAGATTCCTACTGGAAGAGACCCAGTGACCTCACATTGAGGCCGATAGTGTGACTCGACCCTTAGAGGTGAGAGTGACGGTTGGATCTCTTGGTAGTAACGTCGAGGCCTTACGACGTCGTCCATGGCATGAATACATCATTCATGTCCAGATTGATTGTATTTGGCAAAGAACCTAGTTCATCCAGGGGATGAGACCAGATTTCTCTTATTGGAAAAGAAGAAATCATAGCAGCTCTTGTGTAACCAGAGAAGGTCTAGGTCATCCAAGAGTGGATGAGGACAGCTCAGAGCCGACAGAATCCTTATGTTGACAGGAGGCAGAGACTACTAGAGTTCGAGGATGGCGACCATGTTTTCTTACATGTATCACCTCGATGTGGAATTACGGAGACATGGCCGATGCGACAAGTTATCTCTGAGGTTCAACAGACCTTTCTAGGACCTCAGCAGGGTAGGCGTGGTGGTTTACCGCTTGTCCCATCCACCTCAGTTGCACCAGGTGCACGATGACTTCCATATATCTCAAATGAGGAGATACATGCTCAACCCTTCGCATTTCATTGGCCATGGGGAGCTGGACTTGGGTGATGGGGTGACTTTCTTGGAGGCTCCATTGGGGACCAAGGATCGATATTAGCGGATCCTACGAGGATGGTCGATTCCTCGGGTGCACTTTCCTTGGAAGTACATGAATCTCTAGGTAATCACATCGGAGCTGAAGGCTCAGATGCGTGTTCAATAATGCTTTTGTATCCCTAGTATGTGTTTATCCTTTATGAGGACGTAAAGCCCTGAGGTGGGAGTAATGTAAAGACCCATAAAGTTCAAGGGAAATTTTATCTAAATTTTCTTTGGGATTTTAAAAGAACGCAGTTTTTGACGGCGCCTGATTTCGAGGCCCAGTGTTCCCAGAATCAAATTCCAATGTTTAGCTCGGGTACGTTCAGTGAACGAACGAGCGGGTTTTTTCTAACTTTAGAACCAGTGCTCAGAATCGATTTCCGAGGGCACCTATGGAACCGTAGTGCCGGTAATTTCTTAGGAATGCCTTTTCTGGAGTTGCGTTTTCACGGGTGAAGTTGTTAAATTTTGTGGAAGTTAAAATAAAATTTAAACGACAAATTTTATTTATCTTCTAAGTGTTTAACCGTTGGGTGGATGTTGGGTAACCCCCCCAACTTCCCATGCGAGGTTACGAGGCCGATGGGGACCACACGAACCCCACCCCTTCATATTCTCTAACCCCCCTCAACTCACCATTAATTTTTGACAACTTATGTTAATTAATTTGTGAGTTTAATTTGAATGTTTGAAATTCAAATCCTTAAGTTATGATAATAAATTAAGTGTTGAAATTCTTTTTTTGTTGTTGGAATTCTGGTTGTGTGAGCCTTTGGGAGAAAAAGATTGGTCTTGAGGATTCTTCGTTCTTCGAAGAAGAACGCGAAGAACGCACCGCCGCTGATGAAGAACGCCGACCTACGACGGCGGACGATGGTGAGAGACGCCTTACTCGGAGATCACCTAATGCCAACGATGTTCCTTCCGCGACGTATCCTTCCGCGACGTCTCCTTCCGCGACGGTTAATTCCGCGACGAAGTCTCGTTCGAAGACAACATTGAGGTAGGGGTTCATGTGTTTTTATTTGGGAATTCTTCCGTCATCTATCCTCGTTCATTTGGACCGTTTGATATCGTTTAACGGGAGGGGGTCGTACCTCAAAAACACGGCCGACCCACCACCCTTTTTATTTTTGTTGTTGCTGTTCGAAGGAAAGTGACACGGTGCCGTCGCACCATACTGGAAAGAGAGGCAAGGATGCGCGGCGACGTCACGATAAACATTTGAAAATTGAACCAAGTGGCGGCACCGTCGCACCGTGCCGGAAAAACACGAAGACACCGCGGCCAGAGCGGGGCCACGGTAGAGGGGCGCGACACTGTCGCGCCACGCCGGACGGACCAAGACCGCGGCTTAAGCCGCGGCAGAGAAGGGGAACCGGCTGCCGGAATTGGGCCGCCGGCGTCGGAGCAGGGGGGACCGACCTTGCCAGTCCCGTGGCGGCAGAAGCCGGCCGGCCAGAGCGGACCGACCGGACAGGGAAGAACCGGGGGTTCAAAACTCCCGGCTGGCCGGACGTGAGAGGCCCCATTAAGGGGTCATGATTAATACAAAAAGGGGGCATCGCCCCCCCACCCCCCGCATCCGAACGGCTCAGCCGTTTGTCCGAGCAACCTGGCCAGCGCGCTGGACCGCCAGCGCGTCGGGCCGCCGAGTCGGGCCGCGCCCAGGCCAGGCCGGGCCGCGATCAAGTGGGCTAACCCAAGCCTGGGTCGGGTCGACCCAGTTCGTGCCGACCCAGGCGGTCTTGGGCCGGATCGGTCTGGGCCCGAAACACCCACTTCCGGACCTTTTTCGGTCTTTCGCCCATATCTTGGGTCGTAGAACTCCGATCGACTCACCGTCATCTGCAATGCGATCCTTGGATCGAGATGGTCGTTTCGGTATATTACACTCAAGGTTTCGCAGAACTCTGAGTACGGGCGGGTTGGTTCGGGTACAAAACCAACTGGGCCCTCGGTGCAGAAATGCTTATATCTTGAGCTCCGGACGTCCGATTGATGTACCGTTGACTTCATTGGATTCCTCTTGATGAGAAGGAACTTTTGGAATAATTCGCCTGATATTTGGATGTAGTTGGAGTATGGCCGGGTTGGATTGTACCCAAAATCCAACCGGGCCCCTGGAATGGAAAAGCTGATATCTTTCAGACCAGACATCTGTATGAAGAACCGTTAGCGGCGTTGGTGATAATGTTGAGAAACTGTCCCTAGGATTATACCCTATTAGAGTTTGGGGTACAGTTGAGATACGACCGGGTTGGTTCGCTCATGAAACCAACCGGGCCCCTGGGATGAAAAGGCTAAAAACTCATAGACCGGATGTCCGATTGACGCACCGTCTATTACATTGAGACCCCTATGATGATACGGTCCATTGATATACTTCTTCATGGGACGTTGTGATACTTGGAGTATCGACTTGTAGCTCGTGGAGCGGACCCTCCTGAAGACGAACATACAGAGTACGAAGACAGTGTAGCTGGCTGTGACCGATGACTGCTTGTCTGATTCGGTTTGGAGTGACTAGAATAGCCCAGTGGGGAGCACTACTTTGTGAGGTGGTAGACCCATGAAAGAGGAGCACTACTTTGTGAGGTGGCAGACCCGCGGTACTCGACAGGAGGAGTACCTCTATAGGCTATGAGGGGGAGCACTACTGTGTGAGGTGGCAGACCCACAATACTCGACAGGAGGAGTACCTCAGAAGTCTTGGGTTAGTGAGCAGTACCTCGGAGTTGTGACAGGATCACTGTAAACTCCAGAGACGGGCTAATCAGCAGTTACAGTTTCAATAATGAAAATCCTAGTTTGAGCAGAGTCTATGACCTTTTTGTTTACCTCATGATTGAGATGGGTTACTTGATAACTTAGGTATATGTATGAGCATATACCTAAGTAGAGGTTATCTATTGAGATCTTCTTTGTGGTTATCCTTGTTGGTTTTAGAGATACCTTGAGGGTCTCAGGGTCCATACTTAGTATCGTTATACTCACCCCTGCACGGGCTATACCCGCACCTCATTGTGTTGATTGCAGACGATGGGCAGTGCTGACGGAGGCCGAGTGTTCGAGGGCTGGATGGTACCCGGAGGTGGACCACACGATGAGTTAGTATCCGGAGGTGGACTTCACAGTGAGATGACACTCAGAGGCGGTTGACGGGCAAGAGCGTTGTAGAGGCTATCTGTACCTACCCTTCAGGTAGGATCTGTAGTGGACGATCTGGGAGCTGGGCTATCTGTACCTACCCTTCAGGTAGGATCCGAGGAGGATGACCGAGGAGGTTCTTCCTTTATTATAGATATTGTCTTTTCTATTGTACTTTCATTCAGTTGTAGTTGTACTTTCAGTTTGGTTTGTATTCTGGCCCATTTTCATTTCAGCACTTTCTTTTGTACTTAGTGTTCTGCTTCCGCTTGTACTCTGTGGTGTTTAGATTACTTTTATAAACGCAGTGCCTTCCCAGTTATCGGGATTTATGCCTTTGGTGCTAGTCACCAACCCCTGGCCTATGGAAGGTAGGCTTGGGGTAGTCACGGCACGGGCCCCGAGGACGGGTCGTGACAGGGCACACCCTAGGTCTCCACTTCTCGTTGGAATCCTTTAGTATATGAAGATCTACGTATGAGGCCGGGTGACCCACCAGCCTAGGGGCATATCTAAGTGGAATCAAGATCTGGGATATCATAGGTGCTCCCTAATAGAATCAGGTGAGCCTCTTATAGCTTAAATGATAGGTGCGACTAGATATCACTCTAATGCATTGGTAAATGATTATATTCTATATATAATTATATTCTATGTTTTCCATAAGGTTATTTAAATATATAAGGGATCTCTAATGGTCCAATGTGATGATGTTCCAAGGAAACTACATGAATTTTATATTTTTTCTATTGTTTTTTCATGTAAATAATTCATTTTCAATGGTAAAATAAATTATATCAATTGAATAATTATATTTACATTTTTTTAAAATGATATTTTTTTAATAAAGGGGTTTTATGAGTTTTATTGTTTATTAATGGACTACAATTTCCTTCTTTTTGTATCAATTACGATGATTTTTATGTTCAAACCACATTTTAAATGTTTTTCAGTGGATTTAATTTTTAGGAAGTGATTGGAAGAGGTTATTTTTAATGTTTTTAATAGTTTTGATAAATGATATGTTGCTATAGATTTTAAAACATTAATTTGGTGAAAAAATGGATACTTTTTGGAAGTGTCCACTTTTTATTATATAGTTTTGTTATATAAAAGATATGACCTGATTCTATAATAATTTAAACCTAAAAATATGTTAAATGTGAATGAAATAATGTTCATGAAAAAATCTCAATATTATGTAATGTTTTTGGATGATTAATTATAAGAATACCTTTTATAAATGTGTTAGTCAAAGGAATGTATCAACCTAGAGGAATTTCCCATTATGAGGGAGTAAAATTATGTATTTATTGAATAGTTACACAGACTCCCCCTGATCATGATGTAGAGTTCTCAATAGATATTATACAAGAATGGCAGTCTTATTTAAATATGTGCCTATAATATAAACTTGTTTGAGTTGGAGGAGTTAGAGAAGTAGCCATAAGAGAACTTTGGAAAAGGGTTCATATGTCATAGTGTATAACCTGGGGTGCTCCAGCAATCTTTGTAAAGAAAAAGGATGGATCAATATGACTATGTATATATTTACAATAGCTCAATAAGACCATCATAAATAAATATAATCCCATGATATTGATTGAAGACTTGTTCGATCAACTATGTGGAGCTCAATACTTCTCAAAGGTGGATATTTTTCTTGTATATCACAAGATGATGATGAAAAAGGATGATAGTTAGTAGACTAACTTCAATATATGGTATGTAAGTGATGATTTCATAATGAGGTTGTTCATATGTCCTAATTCCCAACAATATTTAGGGATTTTATGAATAGATTCTTTAGAGACTACCTTAAAAAACTTTTTATAGTCATTATCGATCATATTATAATTTAAAAAAGGATGAAGGAGGAACATGAAGAGTCTATAAGGACATTGCTGGTGACGTTAATAAAGGATTCAATGTATTATATGTTCATAAATTGTTAATTTTGGATTTTCAAAGTATGCTTTTTAGGGTATGTGATCATAAGTGATGGAATTTATATATAACCTTTAAAGACAAAGTCATTTGAATAATGGACTAGACCCCCAAGCGTTATGAAAATCCATAGTTTTATAGGATTAACTGGGTAGTACCAAATTTTTGTGATAAATTTGTCATGATTTTTTATCCTTTTCAATATGTTAACATGGAAAGGGATAATGTATTTTTTACAAAAATAATGTGAGGAAATATCTAAGGAGATCAAAAAGTGGGTAATCATTGTGCCTGTACTCACACTACCATTATGTTAAGAAGGTTTTGTGATATAAAGTTACACTTAAAAGATTGTATTGAGTTGTGTACTCATACAGAATGGTAATCTGATAGTCCACGCCTCCAAAAAATTGAAGATCCACATGTATAACTACCCAACACTTGATATAAAGTTAGAAAATGTGATATTCCCCTTGAATATTTAGTAGAACTACCAATATCATGAGAAGTGTAAAATATATACAAATAATAAGAAATAAATTTTTATATTCACATAAATGATCTCCCCATGTCTCCAAGAATATGTCTCGAGATAATAAAGGATTACTATTTCTCTATTCAGTACAACCCGGGAAAGGTTAATAATGTAGCTGACGCTCTTTACTGAAAATAACATGCTACTCTTTCCATGATGTAGATTGAGAAAGAACCTATCCTCATGGACATAAAAAGGATGAATATGTAAAAAATAACTAAATGTAAAAAATCCTACCATTATTAAATTATTACCCAACCATCTATCTAATAGAATATAAAGGTGGAATAAAGGGATGATATTAAGCTTCAAAATAATGAAACAGTATTTAAATAATGGATGATTCATGTATTCTATATTTATTATGATGGTGTGATTCTATTTGGAACAATGCTTTGTGTGATTTTATCAACTTAGATAAATAAGGATCTTCTGTATAATTCACACAGATTGTCTTTCTTTATCCATACTAGAAGTACCAAGATGTCTCATGATCTTTGAGAACACTTCTAGTGTGACAACATGAAGAAAGAGATTGATTTGTCTATTTTAATCTTAATGGTATATAATAAAGTTAAATTTGAGTGATATAAGTCCAATGGGATGATAAAAACATTACCTATACCCATGTGAAAATGGGAGGACATCACATTGGACTCTATCACTTGTCTCTCAAAGGAATCTAATAGAAAAATAAATTATGGGTTGTGGTGGATCAAATCCAAATGAATTACCACAAAAATTTTTATTTGGGAAGATTTATTTATTGAAAAAATTTCCATGATGTAAGTAAAGGAATTGGTGATAGTGCATGGGGTACCTTTTTTAGTTGTTACTAATCATGATCAACTGTTTGTTTCTAATTTGTTGATAAGTCTTTAACATGAAATGAATCAAATTTCAGCATATCCTATCAACCCCAAATAAATGTTCAATTTTCAAGGACCATTCAATCACTCAAGGAAATATTTAGTGCCTACTTAGTGGAATTTAAATTTTTATATGATCAATATATTCCATTATTTGAGTTCTCACTCAAAAACAACTCCAAGTCGAGTATTCAAATAGATTCAAATAAATATTTGAATGGGAATCTATGTTGAACACCTACATGATATGAGAAATTGGAGAATGAAATCTCCTTGGACCTGATCCTATGTCAGATATGACAAAGAAAGTCCTCTCAATCCAATAAAATATAAAATATTTTCAGAGTTGAATGAAGAGATATGTTGACAATCGTCGAAGGGACATGAAGTTTGGAATTTGATAAAAAATTTCCTTATTTTATCACAATGAAAGAGAGACATTCTATTTGGAAATAAATGGAAACTTAGACCTATTTTCATTTCCCCCTTAGATATCATTGATCTCATAGGATTAACGGCCTATCGAATTTCCCTTAAACCAAATATGGATTATGTTCTGGATATGTTCCACACATCTCGCCCGAGGAAGTATATACCCGACCCAATATATATATTGAATTTTGAGGTGGTACAATTAGAGAATGAACACTCATATGAGGAGAAGTTAGTGAATATCTTAAACTATAGAGACATATTTATACAGAACAAGGCAATCCACATTGTTAAAATTTGTGTTGAAGAAACATAAGTATAAAGATTCACCATGAGAACCAGAGGAAAAAATCAAAATATTACCCTCACCTATTCCCAACCCTGAATACTACATAAAATGTTTGGGGTAAAATTTCTAATAGGGGTATGAATATAAAAACCCAGAGTTTATAAATAATTTTTTTCTGAAATAAATGATTATTATATTAATTTATATGGTAGTGTACACAAGAAACACAAATTAAAACCAACTGAAATCTATTCCATTAATTAAATAATTATATTAAGCATTAATTAAAACCATTAATATTATAAATAGTATATGGGAACAAAAAATTTAATATAAAAAAACTACCATGGGAAAATATGGATAACCCCAATTTTCTAGAATCATCCCTCCAAAGAACAAAAATATAAAAATGTAACAAAATATTAGTAAAACAATAAAAATTATAAAAAATGTAAATTTATAACCATTAGGTTAAATGAGGTGAATAATGAAGGAAGGAATGGATATATATTTATAGAAGGTAATGAGATAGTTAGAATAGTAACATGACTATTGAGAATAGTAACATGACCATTGGGAATAATAACATGACTATTAAAATAGAAATTTAACCTAAACATTTTAAATATGGATATAAATAATATTTACTAGTAGCTTAAGAAATTATAAATATTATAATTCTATAAAATAAATATCATGATTAAAAAGCTGAGAGAAAATCTAAGCTAATTTTTAATAAACTATATTTCAAAAGATTTCGTAAAAATTATAATTTATATATTAACAATTCGAATTACCTATATTATGAAATTATTATGATAAAATTAACATCACATTTGAAATCATCATATATTAATTTTCTATGTGTAATTTTATAGTAATTTGATGAAATACATCAATTTTCAGATGAATAGAAATTGTTTTTCTTTATAGGTGAATCTGGAATTACATCATTATTGATGTAAAAATCAAACAACTATTTATTGTAATTGAGGCATTAAAAAACATATTTTATTTGAAAAAGAGTTATTAAAATACAATAAACATGATTTACAAACATAAAAAGTACATTTAAAAGCCTATAATCTGAAGAATTTAATTAAAATATAATTTTCTCATTTTCCACATTTTCTTTTTGGTTAAACAAATTAATTTAAAATTATAAAGTGATTAAAAGTCTTAAAATATATTTTTTAACTTTGAAATGTTTTATAATATGAAAAATATCACAATTAAAATGTTTACCTTATATGTAGTATTTTATATAATATTATATGTAAAAAATACCCCTCCCCTCAAGTATAAATAACTTGTATCCCTCCCCTTGGAAAACCAATCCTCCCATACCTACCAAATAAAAAAATCTTCCAAATAATATCCTTAAACCCCCTTATCATACTTTGTAATTGAATGGAGCAATCAAACTCTTATCTTTATAGAAGATATCAGCCGTATAAAAGGAACCACTTCAAGAAAGTGGTAATATCCTTTCATCCTTATATTTCTATTTAGTTTTTCTAATGTCATACCCTCCATCTATTTTATAATTTCTATCTTCCTAAACAAATTATAAATTATATTAACATGATGTTTATATTTTTAATATACTATAATAATATTATTTTTAATATAATAATATATTATACATCTCGTGCCTCCATATCGGAAAATGTGTCATTAATAGTCGGTTAAATTCTAATATAAATATTTAGAATTATGTTTTTATCACCAAACATATGAATGGTTATAATAAATTATTTATGATATATAAATTCATGAATGAAAATATTTAAATCTTATGTAAATAATAATAATTATGAACAAATAACCGTGAACCAAAACTGTAAAAATAAAGAAAAAAATTTATTTTTTAGGGAAAACATGATATTAAATCATTTCATATTTAACTGATAGAATTAAAAAATAAAATAATAATATTATAGTGTATAAAAAGTAAAAAAATGAAAATAAATAACCTCTAGTGAAATGTTTTAATGAACTTATGTTTATTATTTAGGGTATAGAAAATTGATGATATACATAGGGTGTTTTGGTAAGGGGACTATCAAACCCAACTTATCCTTTTTAGGTTATCCACGTTTCTGAATATTGTTAGAATAGACATTACACTAATATTCTATAAATATACTTTGAATATTATTCCCTTTTATTTTTAGGGATATATATGTTTTCCACCTTTTGAATGTTTTTTTAGCTCAATATAATACTTTTTCAAAAAGTATTTTCTTTGTAGAACAAGTATTTTACTCATATAGAGTTATTTATTATTCCCACAAGAATGATGATGTTTATTCTAGATATTATTTTTGATTATTAATTTGAGAACCAATAATTTTATTCCTTAAATTATTCTTTATAAAACCAATATAAAACCCATTCTATTCCTTGGGCTTTTTCTTGACTATGGTTGTTATATATTCATTATGGCATGAAATGATTATGAGTATTTATGATGCGACAGGTGGACCCAAACTTTTATATCCCAAAAATGAATTGTGTAATGTGATATATCTTATAATATTATTTGTATTATTTGTGAACATGATTTAATATTTTTTCACAATAATTATTTTATGATTTACACATATGTGTTAAATTTGGACATGTTGCTAGCTTTATTCACAACTATATGTGGTGTTTTACTACCAAAACATGATGATTCACTTTTTATCATGCTATAAATTCAATGTATTATTAAATATTTTTCTCATGATGTTGAAGATAATAATAATATTATGATATGATGATGTAGATTATTCTTACTCATATACTATTGGATCAGGTCCCTTATTCCTCACCTTACTAGGATTTTAGATCACCCATTTCTTTGATGTATATCCTCAGGTGAATTCATGTACTAAGAAGATCTTGAGAACATTCTAATGATAAAGAAGAAGAATTTAAAAAATATTTATGTTTGATTATATATAATTGATCCACGATCCAAATTTTCCCAAGACACTAAACCTTTGTATTCTAGATTTTATCACGATTATGTTGTTTATTTTAAAAATTATGAAATAGTCATGTAAGAAAATGTTCTATTTATATAATTTTAACAAGATAAAAGGTCATCCTATGAAATTTATCTTTATATAATATGAGTATATCATATTATTATCTTAAACATATTATAGTATTGGAATAAAATCTTCTCATAAGATATGTATATCTCATATAAAAGGCTGCTATGAACAATATAGTGATATTATAAGATAAAAATATATATAATATGATTAAAATGAATGAATAATTTATACATTGTATGAGATCCACATATGAGATGTATATAAGATACATTTGATGTATATGGTGAATTCATCATTTAAAATAAATTTGATAAGATAAAAAATCATAATAAAAAATCTATCATATAGTATGATTGAAAAACTCCAAAGCAGAAAATGACATGAATAAAAATTATAAATGTTTGGATTTTTATAATATAAATTATTTTTATGAATGAGATGAAATAAAATTATTTTATAGACAAACTTTTCATTGATTAAATATCATGACCTTTCATGAGGATTGTGATCTTGGATATGTTTTTAGCATCATTCCAAAGGTGATTCTCTATGATAAAATGAGAAGCTCTACATTACAATATAATATTATATGTAATAACAACATGATTTAATTATAATGTCTAGTGGGACATTAAATTAAATAATATACATGATTTTTAGATTTATTAAGATCATTATATTAAAAAATTCATTGAAGAATGAAAAAATAAACAATTAGAGTCTTAATGAATATTCAAGAAGAAGAACATGACTCAATGTTAATGAGAATTCAAAATAGATTATCCTTACATAATTAAAGTTTAATTTCTATATCTATTGAGAAAATAATATTCTTGGGTATTATTTGTGTATAAAATACATAAGAGTATAAGAAAAATGTGTAATACCTTTTATATTGCCCTTATTCAAGAGAATCTCTTCAAATAGATGAAGAATAAGAGATAATTAGATATTTATACTATTTTATACCTACTATGTATCATGTAAGTTAGAATCCAATACATACATAAGCCAAACAATTTATTGAATAATAAACACAATGAAAACAAAATTTTAATATTTTAACACCATAAAATAAGATTGAGTCTGAAATATCAATTTTTTTTGTTTTTGTTCATACATTATATTGAGAATCCTAGTAGTTAGAATATAAACTATCGTTGTAAATCATAATGAGTATGTGTTGAACAAAAATAAAATGTACATGTGTATTTTCTGATTATATCCTGGTTATTGAATATATTTTTTTAGATCAAGGATGGATCCTTTATGAACTATTGGTACTAGTATAAAAATTTCCCCATTCATTCGGGATGAGTGAGCTATAAAAGATAGTATAAATAGTTAAGATGAAAAATTCTTTAACATTTAGTACCTACTCTTAGGAACTTTTAATTAATTCAAATATGAGTGATAATAAAATATGTTCACTTGACGTAGTCAATCATGGAAATCAGTAGGGTTTTGAAGAAAGATAAAAACCTTATAAAAATGAATTATACTGCTATTTTTATCTATCCATACATTCCATTTTGAGGTAAGGATTGAGTTTGCATTAAAATATCTATATCTATTAATTATTAGAGAGGTTAAAGTATAAAATATGATAATTATGGTAAAAAATATGAATCATGGTAAAAAGAAGGATGATTGATTCACCCCACCTTTTAGTGACCTTAAAAAATCTACTAGGCTCTATAGACGGTATCAAAACCTATCTGAGTTTTTCATTAATTTGATATAATAATATAACTGAGTTATTTTATCATAAATAGTTAAGTACATGTTTAATGAATATATTAATGTTTCTTTTATATAGAAATCCTAATTAAAACTAAAGTGAATGTTTTAGGAAAAAATTAAAGAATAGAAATAATAAAGAGGAAATGATACTGAGAATAATAAACAAAATTAAAAGGTTCCACATTTATATAAAGGAAATCATTGCGTTATTTGTTTATCATTTTTTTGAAAGTTATCTATTGGAAAAATGGAGGTCATGTTGTGATGAAAAATAAGTAGTTGAGGCCTTTTAGAAAATTTGTTGAATTTTATTCTAAAATAATGTATTATATAGATAAATTCCTTTTTGAAATTACCACCCACATAATTATAAAAATTAATTCACTAATAGATAAAATGATATATAACTAATGAAAAGTTTATTAAATGGAGGAAGTTCTATGAATGAAATATCTCCAGTACATTTCTATAAAAGACTATGTCAATTTAAAATAATAATATATAACACTTTTCAATGAATATATTTACACGATTGAATTAAAATTAATAAGTAATGGTTTTGAGAGACTCTTTTATATGATCTTCTTAAGGAATTGATCCATGCATTCAAAAAATTATACAAAACCTCAATTAATGTCATGGCCCCCCAAATGGATTCTTTTGTAAAATAGAATAAAAAATAATGATAAATACTTAAATGAATTAATATAGATTAATTAATATCAAATAAATAAGTCAATTAAAGATTGTGAAGAGAGATTTGGGTTATTTTAGGATGATAATAACACCCCCAATATGATGTTTCTTGAGTTTGAGGTAGAACTGAGGAATCTGGAAAAAACATAAGAAAGAACAACCCATGTACCTGATAAAAAAGATGCTTCCACACAAGTTTCATAAGGTAATTATATCCCAAATAAAATATTTTAAAAGTGGAAAAAATGATATAATATCATCTATGAAAGGAATTACAACATGTTCTTATAAAATGGTAATCCATAATCTAGAAATTGTGGTTTTAACTAATATTACATTATCTATTTATATAGGATTAAACATGAAATATTGAAAATTATTGGAAGTAAAAATTATGGAATTAAAACTATGTAAAAAAGATGGATATGGATATATGTTGGAAATATAATCCCTAGGAAGATCCCAATAAGGTGGAGTTACCACTAAAAAACAATAATGTTCACACTAAAATATTTCTAGCTAAATTATAGCTACAAAGAATAGAATAAGGATTATTATGTACTGATAGAGTTTCAAGAGATATAGAATTTTGGAAATATATTTTATCTTATGAAAATAATAGTATTCCAAAGTTAAGGGTAGTTATTTTTGAACACTATAGGAAACCAGCTTTACAAAAACATTCTTTACAAAACAAAAAAAATGTCATGTAAAAATATATTACAATGTTTTAAAAAATCCAGTTATTACTCTAAATGGTTGTTTTATTATGAAGAATGATGGTTCTATTAAATCATTAATCGTATACTAATTAGGAAATGAGAAAAAATTAGTCGATGATGAAATTAGAAAAAAATAAAAAGTCTTCATTTAAAGAAAATAATGGGAAGAAAGATGTTTAAAAAATAAGATAGATGAGAAAACAATTCCCAGTAAGTATAAGATAAAATCTACCAAGTATTTAAAATAAATTATAAGATCATTAAAATATTTAAAAATTCTCCATACCATGAATAATTTTGTTAAATCCATAGAAATAAAGACTTAGGGTATAAAGTATAATTAAATAATAGAATCAATCCAAGAGATAGGTAAAAGGGTAAGTTTAATAGTTGAAAATAATTAATAAGAATTTAAAGTGTCTTTAAAAATAGGTAATTTATAAATGAAACAAAACTATGTGTATGATCCAAAATATATGAATATGTTATGAAGGTGTGACAAACTATCTAGGTTGATCAGATTCATGTTGCTATTAAAATTAAGTCAACTCAAATGGAAGAATAAGAAAGTGAAAATTGTAATTAAATATTAAATAGTTCATATAAAAGAGTTAAATACCTATATTGAAGGTTTAATAATGATGGTAACATTAAAATTAAATGTACAATTATCATACCAATTCAAGAAAAATTATTTAAGAATATTTAATTAAAAAGATAAAAGCTATTTGATAAATTTGATTTATCTTAGAATGTAAATAAAATTATCCTATAGAAGAGAATATTTTAGTACAAGAATATGTCCATGATTCCTAAATAAGAACAAAATTTGAAATTTTAATAGATTAAGATAATAAAGTGGCATTGAAACATTTGAGTTACTAGGGAAAAGTCTTTTGGTTGAGATGAAAATACCATCTACGTTTCCATTGTTAGAGAACTAGTTAAATTCTATCATTATTCCATTTTATCTATTAATGAATACAATAATATAGGAAATTAATGGAGATAAAATAGTGGCGGATCTATATGAGATGTTTTATGTACTGTATAGTAAGAAACACTTCTCCATCCTGGAATATTCTCACTACTATGATGATGAAATGAGAAATTTTTCCATTAAAGGGGTGAAAACTTAAAAAATCTTCTACTTCATATTCTTTTTAGAAAATATAATTTTTTTTTGAATCTAAATTTTTTATAAAACATTTTAAATTTAAATAATAAGGTATTATAATCACACATTGTATCCATATATTGATTATATGGGATATGTTTACAAAGTGGGAGTTTTTATTTATTTGTTTGGTAGGAGAAATGAGATTAACTATTTCTTACAAATTAAAACATCAGATGTATATACTATATTTAGTGTATGTTATTATATTAATTTTAAATATATCTAAAAAACCCTAAAAATTGAAATTCATAATGGTATCACATGTATAGGAATTTAAATACAACCATATTTTCATTACCAAGTATCAATTTGTTTTCAACATTTGGATTTCCCATCCAACCAAATTCAATTTTTATTTTAAACCAGAAGACTCTTTTAAGGTAAAAGTGAGAAACCATAGGAGAAAAAAAATTTATTAAAGGAAAACATAAGACTATTATCATTGTTATCATTAAAGCTATTCCATGATAGAGAGATTACCGATGTTTTTGTATTGTCCTATATAAGTTCTTCAAAGTGGACTGCCAGTCTATCCAATGCATACATGAAATCATCTTTGTTGATTTTCCCACATAAACATATGTTAGATTAACATTTGGATATTGGTTTTTTTGTTTTTGTTATCCATATCACAATAAGTGAATTAGGATATAATTTAGATCTAAATTGTGATAATATTTTGACTTGAATTTAATTTTTTTTATCTCTCAAGGAGAATAAGGATTCAACTTGTGATTTTGAACCACTATATAGACTATTAATTTATTTTCAATGACGTGAATAATAAAAAACGTTTCCAAGGATAAATAATTACTTATAAGTAATTTAATGGTATTTACCAATAATCCAAAAGCGGTGATTTATGTTTCCATTGGAGTTTTGAGGATTTCATTTTTTTGTTAATTAGAGGTGATTCCATAATTATGTGAAATTTTAAATATATTTTGATGATTTTCAAAGAGTCTCATGACATGTTATTGATATATACTTGGGAAAAGGAGATGAGATATTTATTAAAGATATTTAGAATTTTTCCTCATTGTAACATCTATTTTCTGTGATGATTGATTAACCACACTTCTAGTTTATGGAAAGTACTGATGCTGAGAGTGCTATATACAACATTTGTTTAAAGTTATAATCTTATAGCTAGTAGATTATTTTTTATTTTATATCAATATTGATATGAATTTTATTAAATAAAATGGAGAAATCGACCACATAGATCAATAGAGAACCATGATTTGAATCTTCTTTATTAATTTGATAATTCTCTTTAGATGATAATTTAGGTTTAGATGAAGTAGAAGGTAATGCCTTTGAATCAATGGGTGATGTTCTCAAATGTTTTGAGTAAATTTAGAAACAAATGAACTAGTTTTACAAATTTGTATACATTTTTTAATATATTTTATTCTTATAACAATTCTAAATTTCACATGTCACCCAAAACTCATGTTAATGGTTGAGTTTTTACGATACTATTGTAGTTGTTTTGAGAAATAAATTTTATAAGAAAACATGCCTGCATATAAAAATTTACTTCATACTATAAGATGATATCATATGAATGTATTTTTTGTATTAAATTGGTGTATTAAGTTTTTCTCATATGATATGGTGGTACTATAATGTTGGCCCTTTCATATGATATGATGATCTTGTATCATAACAAGCTCTATAAGAGGTGAAATCAAAATGAATGGTGTCCACTTAATAATGGAACCATGCATGAGATGCACATAATTTATAAGGGAAACATATCATACAGTATATGAATGATTATTATAAAAAAATAATATATTTTAATAATAACATTGATTTTGACAGTGTATGTGATATCAAACATCGATATTAAACGTCCAAAAAATATATTTCTTAAAATTTAATATGTTTAACAGTTTGGAAAACCAAGTTGAAATGAACCATAATATAGTATACCATTATAAAATAACAATTAAATTTGTGGGTGTGAATACTACTAAATAAATTATAAAAATTATGGTTATATATTTATTACAAATAAAATAATAATCATTTTAAAAAAATTTCCTATGAAAAACTTTAATTTTAAAAAGCATGGTATAATCTCTCTTTGCAAAAAAATTTAAAATTATTGTTTACCAATTTTAGAAAATTATTTTAACAAAATTAAATAATTTGTTTTAAAAAATAATACCAAAATTATCATAGGGTTATATTTTTATATGTGTGAAAAGTTTAATTTTATGATGAATATTGAAAAATAATGACTTTTAATTGAAAATTTCCATTTAGATTAAAATATTTTAAACAAAATATATATTTTAAATTAATTTTAAATTAAAATTAGTTCAATTATATATCATTTTATCCAATTTAGGTCATCAACGTCATTTATATATTGAAATTTGATATAAACCCATGTAAACTCTTAAAAACATTTCTTTGAAAACCCACTTTCTCACTACGTCTGCATGATGAATATTAAATTAGATTTGAAAATATTATGATTAATATTTGGAAAATTAGATTCCATATTTTGTAGAATCAGAATTTATATTTTTTTCAATGTTAAGATTATTATTTTATCATAATAAACAGTAAAAATAGTAAAAATTATTTGTAGTGGTTAAGGAAAACAACAGTTTTACCGAAGGGTTAAATGAAAATGATAAGTGTTAAATTTTACTAAAAAAAATAAAAAATATTTAATATCTATTTATAGACCTTATAATGTATAATTTTCAATACTAATCCATTTTTTCCCTTTTTGAATATGAAAAATGCAGGTACACCATTTTCTTTTCAAAAATAACAAGTATTCCACTAACCTCACTTATGAAAGGCCTCCCCCTATCCTCTATTCTTTAGAAATTTAATCCATTTTGGTCCAGAAAATCAAAAAAAAAATAATTTCAAAAATTCCATTAACCTATCTTCGAAACATCAGTATGGTCAGAAATCTATTCAAGGAATACTTTAGGTATAATAATAAAGAGGTGACATGAGAAGAGGTAAAATTCATTACTAGGCATTTATATTTAATTTCTTCCTCCACATCCTTCAATTATTCTTAATAAATAAAAATATAACAGCCCAAATATCTCACATATAATAAGATTTTTTTATGATAAGTTAATTACCTAAAACCATCCTCACTTCTATAAAATTTCTTCTGAAATCATAATTCGCCAGTACAATGGATTACCCCCTCGTGAACTGATTTCATTCTATTTTTCCATTAAAACATCTCATAGTTGTGTATGATGATGGATATAAAATATATATATGATATATATAACATAATTATACCTATTTAGCAATTATATCAGATATAACTTCTTAGTTTCAATTACACAGGGGTTATGATAATGTCGCTTGTGGATACGGCGTAGTACCTCCTCACGAAGCGATGTGATTGTTTTTTCACTAAAACATTACATGAAAGTTAATAAGGACAATGATAATTAAAATATGTCATATAAATGATATAATTAATATATATATGACATTTTTATAATTCTAAAAAGATAATATATGATTTTATTTCTTACATTTATCACTCACTAAAAGATGATAACATCATTCTTATACAAGGGGACTACGGCCTTCACAAAGCGATGCGACTCTCTTTTCATGACCACACCACATGGATGATATGTATACATATAATTAAAAATATTGTTTTATATATGATATTATGATTAATTTTTTAAATATAAAATAATATTTCCCACCTTTCAATAATCATCGTTGGAAAATGAAAACGTTACTTATGCGTGTGCACGCCATACTATCTTTATGATTGTAAAATAATTCATTTCTCAAAAACATTTTTATAATTGGTCATAAAATTATAATTTATATATAAATATGATACATATTTCATTATTACTATTCTATAGATGATGGATTTATATAATATACACATTAACAGGAATATTCTTGATGAAGCACAAAAGAGAGAACATTGCAATTAACACCAGAATCAATGAAAAAATGAATGATTATTAATTAATGGGTGATAAAATGTTATAAAAGTATCATATATGATATTATAAATATTAAAATGGTTATTTTATAAGTTAATAACTTGTTTAAAATAAATATATATGTGGTTAAATCATATTCAACCAAAAGAAAGCACGAGGCAAGGGACTTCATCTCAATTTCTCTTTATTGAGGCATATTAGAATGTTATACTACTAATTTATTTTATATGTAGTATATAATAGAAATTTCATAGGTAATATCATTATTAGTTAGTATTTCATGGTATATTTATTTTCAATTTGAGTTGTTACATCCAAGTGGATTTTAATTAATAGTTGCTAAGTAGTAATGAATTTCGTAACTCAATTTCATTTCATTGGGTTACAATATTCTTTCATCATATTTGATATTCTAAGGTCATATATGAAATAAATTTAGATAATATAATATTTTACTTCAAATTTTTTATGTGGGTTTACAGTTTATACAAATAATAAATTCATTGATTAATCCTCACTTCAACCTTATTGCCATTGTTAGGGTTTATTTCACAAGCTCATTCTATTCGAGAATATATATTATTGAATTTTAGTTGAAGGAAATATTTTGAACATATCTTAAAAGAAATTTCATTTTATTCTTCTACGGTTATTTTTAATTAATAAAACAGTTTTCTCACTCTTTAATTCATCTAATGATTAAAAACATATTTTTAAGAAAATACGACTTAATATGACTCTTTGGACGGAAATCCATTTTCTTCCAAAACATTATTTTCAAAAAATATTTTTAAAAATGTATTTCACCTTTCCAAATGATTTATTAAAGTCATATTTACCCATTTTTAAATTTTAATTTTTTAAATGATTTTTTTTATTTTTCAAAACAAGCCCCGTTTAGATTTTACAAAAAACGTGAAAGTTATATTTTTTAAATTTAATAGGAATGTATGTAATTTCCTACCATTATGACATCTCAATGTTTTAAATATTCCTCTATAAGATTCATAGTTATTTTAAAATAAAATTACTATCTAAATGTTTTTTAACTTCTTTTTTTAATTGTAGTTTTAAAAATAAAATATATCTTTTCCCAAAGAATGATCTGGAAGACCATTTTTGGGTATTACTATCCAATAATTATGTCAACCATTTATTTTTAATATATTAAAATCAGGATTTTTTTTATTGATTATATCCTTATTCATTATATGGGTGGTTTATAATCATTCCAAAAAAAGGAAATTATTGACATTCACATCCTTGATTCATTTTTGTATTCATTATCATTGACTTGACTTATTCACTTTCTTTTGGACATTAAATTTCCCCTAAATATCCTTATTATTTATAATAGTTATACTTAGTTCTTAAACCGTATGCCATTTCTACATATAATTCTGTACATTGAAAGTTATTTTTTATATCATGAGATGTTGAATAATATTTATTCTTTACTCAATAAAAATATGTGATGATAAGACACATTGTTAGTGAATTAAATTGATTATTCGATATATGAGGAATGTTTTGAAAATAAATTAATAGGTGGGCCCAAATATTATATAGCCCCTCGATGCATCAATTGTCTCAGGAGGTGAAATAGTAAGCAATCATTAAATGGGTTTCTATATGTTTTTTTAATCTATCATCGTTATGTTCTTACTGGTAGAGGTATCATGATGATTGAGATCATAAAGTCCCACAATTACGAATTTCCATTTTAAATAATTTTTTATTATTATCCACAAGTATTTCACAATAATATTATCTCAGGAAGAATTTCATTCTTATTTTATTGATAATATTTAATGTGTATTTATTTATTTGACTTCCCAAAATAATTAGGTCTTATATTACTATCAATGATATTTTTGGTATGATATTATCTTTGGATGCATTTTATTCTCAGTTAAATAATTAATCAGAATGTGTTTTTATGTTATATAATATTCTATATGGATTATTCCTTATCAAAATAAAGTATCCATGATATTGAATAAATGGATTGGGGGTTAAATTATTTACATTTTCATATTCATTATTATTTATCGATTCATGATAGATTGTGATATAATTTACCCTTACTGAGAATTTGTGATCACCCTTATTTTTTTCCTTTCCGTTGGATTCCATGAAGTGTAATATGATTGATGTGAAAGGATACGTTATATGGAATAATATTGTTTTCAAAGAAAAATTATGTTTTATTTTTTAAATGTAATACAAGAAACAAGTATGTAGATAGTTTACCAATAATAATAAACTATTTGGTCCTTCATGATGTGATTCTATGTATAATATACCAATGTAAAAATGAAGACACTTGCTCTTGGCTACTAGGGTCATGGTTGAAACAATTGGTATCAGATAAAGTATAGTAGAAATCTTGGGAACTAGATTCCGGAAGACATAGATTACAGAATATAACCATATTAGAGAATTTGTAGATATGTATAGAATAACATACAAATGTTTTGGTAAGGTAAATATTAATTAAAATTTTTTGAAAAAATTATATTTCTAGATACTATATGTGGACATGGCTCTACAAAAATTGTACCCAGGGGCATTGAATCCAAAAACAGAGCATTAGAAATGTCTTGATCATCACCCAGTGCCCAACAATGGGTTGTACTTACCACTTAGGGTATATTCATTTGATAATTCACATTTACATTATAGAACATTATGAATGATTTGAATAAATGATGACAGTGAAGAACCAAGGTTAAACCTACGCTTTCTTAGATTGAAAATAAGATTATATTATTTAAACGTATTTTAAATTATTATATTATCTTCCAACTATAGTTATTGTTTATAGAAAAATACTTTTTTTATGTTTTAGTCAATGGATAGAATATGGATAAATCATGTTAATAATGAATATATAGGAAAATGTGATTAATATGAAATGAATTGGATGATGAATGGAGTGAAATATACTATGATTTTTTCTAATCATTTATCCCTAAATACAATTAAAAACTTTTAAATTATTGAACTCCCAAACTCACCAAAGAAGACAAATATAGATTCTAATAAGAGATAAAGTGGTGGAGACCATAGGGTGAAGAAGTCTTCATTTACATCATGTGAGAATTGAGGAAAGATAAACCTATTAAAGTGTCACAAAGAAACTAATAAAGTATTATTGTGTGGAAAATAAAGTCATAAAAAATAATTATTGAGGAAAAATTAATACTATAGTGGTAGGAATTAAATCTCATCATAGGGATCCACTTATAGTTCTATGCCTTAAATGAGGGTAACATGAGAATTATCTAGTTCAATTCCCTCTTGTAAAGGTTAACCCCTAAAACAAGGTAGGACCAATGTTGAAATAAAATGGAATAAGTATTTATGTATCCAGAATCAGGAATTAACATCCTGAAGTATTTTTAACAATGGTAGTTTGGTTATTAGAGTCAAGAAATATTGAAGGACTGTATTAAATTTTATAATCACATGTTTCCTCATTAACTTAATATTTATGGATACCATAATGGGTTTATAATTTTATTATAAATTATAAGATAAAATTCTTATACACCCCTTTTTAGGTTTTATGTGATGGGATTTAACCAATATTAATGATATTTTGGGAGAAATTAATAGTGATACAACCTTTTTTTAGAATATGTTTTAATGAAAAAAATTTATTTTGGAATAATTAATTTTCTTTTTATAGGATTTTGTTAAAAGGTACTGATAACTATTTTGGTTAATATGGTCATTAATTACTTTTTAATAACAGTGAAATAATATTATTTAACATGGGGGAAAAATAAGTTGTTTTAAAAAAATTAGTAAAATGTTATTCAATGATTAATTTTATTTCAAGAATTTCAATAATATTTAGTTTGGGAACTTTATAAGAATTTTATTGATATTTTTTTAGAAAAATGGAAACCCTAATGTTTGGTAACAACTCGTCATATCTGGTAAGTCCATGGGGCTTGAACCCAATGTTGAAGGATGATAAAAATTTAACACCAACCATAAGCCTACATGATATCCTTTTTAATATTTAATTAGATAAATGATTTAAAAAATAAATATTAATCATGTACGAATGGTGTTACTGTTGAGGTTTATAGATTTATGTATTATATTGGTTAACTTATGCTAACCATATTGTTTTTGGAAAATAGTTAGGGGTAATTCAAATGAAATTTCGCTCTTTAATGGATCTTATGATCCGTTAAAAGTGAGTTTTAGTGATTCATGTATAAAAATTTATTTTTGGATATCTATTTGTTAGAGTAAGTGATGAATTGAAAATTTATTGAAGCAAAACCCATGTATGAAATTATGATTCTAAAACAAAAATATATCAATAAAATATATTTACATAATATTTTTTATAGGTAAAATAAACCATAAACTCTAGGAAAAAGACCATGAATATTTTTTATCATATTATCTTCTTATGTGATGAATCAAATTTGATTTTACATATTAGAAAATTTGTTTTTTTGAGGTTATTAACTTTTTACTGATCATTCACATTCTTATGATCAATAAAATCTATCATTCTATATTATTATTTACACTTTTATTCCATGAAAATATCCTCAATTTCAACAAATGTTCTCATACTTGGAAAACCTGTTATTTTTATCCCATACAAAATTTTTAATTCCATTTCTCTATTTTTGAGAGGATATTTTATTAATCCTTTTACAATTCACATTTTTCAATAATGGTTTGTAAAAATTCCAATCCCTTGATTACCTAGATCAATTTTTAATTGTGAGGACACAATTTATTTCTGGTGGGGAGAATTTAACACCCTAATATTTTAAAATAAGAACAGTTTTTTGATAGTATATGGGATATGGAACTCTAATCCTAAACAACACACAAAATATGATTCTTCAAATTTAATCTCTTTGATATCTTGGGGAAATTAGAACTCTAAGTCGAAATGAACTATAATGTTGTATACCATTACAACATAACCGTTAAATTTGTGTGTATGAATAGTAATAACTAAAATTTTAAAATAATGGTTATCTATTTATTAGCAATAAAATACTAATCATTTAGAAGAAAAAGAAATGTTTTCTGAAAAACAAATTTTTTTAAAAGATAGTTTAGTATCTTTTTGCACAAATAATTTAAATTAAATTATTAGCACTTTTAGAAAAAGTATTAGATACAATGGAATTATTTTCTTAAATTATAATGTCATTATTTTATTATGGTGAATTTTTTATATTATTCTGAAATGATTCATTTTTCGACGAATAGTGAAAAATACTAAATTTTAATTCAAAAAAGCCTTTTCATTTAAATAATTTATAAAAATAAATTATATATTAAATTGTGTTTAAATTAAAATTATTTCAAAAATAAATAATGTAATATAATTTTGGTTATTGAAATGTTTTGCATATTTAATTTCAATAAAAAAACCTTGTATGCTTTTGAACACTTTCTCCTTGAAAAACCACTTTCCCGTCGAATCTCTGGGATGAATATTAAATTTTATTTAGAAATTTTTATGAATGGAATTTTTAAATAATGATTACATTATTTTATCATAATTATTTATATTATCTAATATTTTTGACTTCAGTTTTACCTTAATGAATAGTAAGAACTGTAAAACTGAATTACTATGGTTAAGGAAAAAGTAGATTTATCGAGGATTTAAACAAAAAAAGGATTAATTAACCTAAAAAAAATTATAAAATATATTTAATATTAAAATTTATACCATATAATTTCTAATACTCTCAAACTATCTATTTTTACTCTGGGTCATGTGAAAAATTTGGCTACACCTTTTTATTTTAAAAAATTACAATTGTTCTACCCAAATCAGTTATAGAAGGCCACGTAGTCTCCTGTATTATTCACACCTTATAATCCATTTTGGTTTAGTCATTAAGTCAGAAAATTACTTAAAAAATTTAATCCAATCATCCTATAATAAATTTTTTTCATTAATCCATTCCATTAATACATTAGGTGTAATTCTAAAAGGCTGGTCTGAGAAAAGGTAATTTCATTACTATTCATATTTATTTTATTTCTTCATCCACATATTCAAATTAATATTAATATATATTGACATAATACACTCCTTATATTTAAATAATAATATTTTTTTTTGATAAGTTGATGACCTATAAATATCCCCACTTCTATCAAATGGTTTTTGAAATCATCAGTCAAGTGTATGGAAGACTACTGCCTCGCAAACTAATGTCATTCAATTTTCCATTTCTACCTCTCACCTTTGGGTATGATGATAGATAGTATATATATACATATATAAAATATTTATAAAATTATTTTCAATTTTGAGTCTTTATATCATATAGAAATTTTTTAATTTACATCCCGTAGGGGATACAACAACGTCACTCATGTGTATGTAAGACTTTCACCTCACGGAGTGATTTGATTCATTTTTCACCGATGCTTTACATGAATGGAAATAATGGGAATATTAATAAAAATATGTGATATAAATGAAATAATTATGAAATTTTGGACATATTTACCATTATGAAAATACAATACATAATTTTATTTTTTACATTTTCCCTCAGTTAAAGATGATAATATCGTTCCGGTGCATGTTGACTACATCCTTCGTGATGTGATGTGACTCTCTTTTCATAACCACACCACATGGATTATATATATACATATAATTAAAGAAATAATTATCTATTTATGAAATTATTATCATTATTTAATGATCTAATATTAATTAACACCTTTATAAAATATTCATTGAAAAATAAAAATGTTACTCATGCCTATGTACGACCTACCATCTGCATGACCATAACCTACTTTATTTCTCAAAACCATCATTCATGATTGTAATTAATAGTAAAAGTGATGTATTAATATGATAATAATGTCATTATTATTATTATTATTTTAATGATGTAACTATATAATATAAATAAGAATAGTAAATATCATGAAAAATTATGAATGAGACTATAACGCAATTAACACCTGAAACAGTGAAAATATTAAAATATTATAAATAAATGGATAATAAGATGAAATAAAACGATTATATATGATATTATAAATATTAATATGGGTCTTTTATAGGTTAATATCCTTTTTATAACCACTACAAAATATTTTAAATCATGTTCAACCAATTATAAGTGTGAGGTAAGGGACATCATCTCAATTTCTCTTCATTGATTCATATTATAATGTTATTACCTAATTTATTTTATACGGTGTATATACATCCCATTGTAAATTTAATATCATTACTAACTGACAATAAGTTTTATTTTTTGTTTCAATTTTAATTATTACATCCAAGAGGATTTGAAATAAGAGCCACCATGTGGTGAATAATTTCATAACTCAATTTCTTTTCAGTATGTTATAATACATCGACGTCATTAATTTTATAATATTATATGTGAAATAAATTTTTATTGTATTATATTTTATTAGAAATTGTTTTATGTACATTTAATGTTGATACAAATAATATATTCAATGATTAATCATCACATCAACATTATGGTCATTGTTAGGGTTTATTTCAGAATCTCATTCTAATTGTGATTATTTTTTATTAAATTGACATTGAAGTAATTATTTAATGATTTCATATTTAATATATTTCATATTATTTTAATATAGATATTATTTATATTTTAAGTTAATATTACCATTTTCTACTCTTTGGTCCCTAAAATTATTGAGAATATGTTTTTAAGAAAACATGACTACATTTCACTCTTCGATCATAAATTTGTTTTCTTCTGATCCCATGTCTTTGAAAAAAGATTGAAAAATTGATTTTAACCCTTTCTAAATTATTTGTTAAATATTTTTTTACCCATTTTTAATTTTTAATTTTTTTAAAGGAATCATCATGTCCTTTTCAAAAGAATGTCTATTTGGATTTTACCGAAAATGTGGAAGGTATCATTTTTTAACATACATGACATGTATAAAATTTCATACCTCATGGCCACTTAATGTTTTAAAGAATAATTCATAATTTTATTAATTGATTTTTGAAGAGAAATATTTTCAGTTTTTTGTTATATTATTGTTTAAAAACATTATTTTCATAATGAAAATTATTTTTTCCTCATTAATATTTTTAAGGTCTTTTTTATGGCATTCATATCCATCAATGAAAAAAACACTATATTTTTCATATAATACACTAGGGGTGTTTTTTATTTATAAAATACTTTTTAATTCTATGGGTGGTTTATGATCATTTCCCCCCAAGTATATTAGAAAAATTCACATCATTGATTAATTTTGGTATTTGTTAAATTTACCTTGAATTATTCACTTTCCTGTGGACATTTATTTTCACCTAAATATCCAAATTATTATCATGGATATGTTTATTTATTAAAATATATATTACTTATAAATTAATGTTTCTTGATTTAAAGTTTTATATTTATCTTTTTAAATGTTAATAAATCTATAATCCTTACTAAATAAGGATATTTGATGATACAAAACAATATTTATGAATTAAATTGATTATTCGATATATGAGGAATTCTTTAGACATCATGTAATTTGTGGAGCTTGAAATTATATAAGACCATGATAAATTAGTATTATCATGGAGAGAATTAATAATCTAGTGTTAAATTGGATTCTACCTATAATTTTAAACCATATTGTGAAAGGCCTTAATGATAGAGGTATTATAATGCCTAAGATCATTACATCCAATAATTTAGAGATTCATTTATTATTAACTGAGTTAATATTATTCATGATATTTTCAAAATGATGTTATCTCTTAATTAATTTAATTATCTATTTATTGATTAAATGTCTTGTTTTTTCAGTTATTTACCTTTTAATATTGATTATGCCTTATCTTATTATACATGATATTTTCACAGAGATATAATCTCTAGAAGAATTTTATTCATAGTTTATCAACTAAATGGAATGTGTTATTAGTTATTTACCTTTCCACATTGATTATGTCTTATGAAATTATAATTTCTAAGTTATTGATTAAATGGAATATGTCTTCATTTATTTAACTTTTCATATTGATTATTAATTACTATTTACTGATATCTACTACTGTACTAATCCATTTCTAAGAATTTGATATCACCCTTATTTTTTTCCTCTTCTTAGGATTCCATGAAGTGTACTATTATTGATGTGTATGGAAATTATAGAGGGAATAACATTATTTTTGAAAAAAGTATTATGTAATATATTTTTTCAAATGTAATACGAGACTCAAATATGGATCTAGTTAACCTGGACTAACATACTATTATGTCATTATACATGTAATTCATTGTATATTATCCCAATGTAATAATGAATACAATAGTTCTAGTCTACTATGGTGAGGTTAACTATAATTGGAATTTTTTATTGTACACAAATTGAATGAATTAATCATTCGAACAAAATGAATCAAAAAACTAAAAAAGAAAATATTTTTCCATTGAAAGAGAAATAGAGAAGTTTGAAGAATTAGAAAAAAAATAATTAATGAGTTTAAATTGTAATATTCATGAGTCATATTTTTCATTGATAAAAAAACTATCCTTTATGTGGAATAAAATCCGATATGATTTTTTTGTATTATATCAAAGGTGATGTTGTGTATTGAGTTAAGATGTCCCATGTCATAAGCTATAACCGTACATCACAACCACATCAGTACATGAACACTTGGAGAAAGATTTTAAATTAATTTACACATGTTATATTTTTCATGTTTTTGAGATATTTATTTTGATATATCACATAGATGATGAGGAGGAAAATAGTCCAACTATTAATGAAATTAATGAATGAATTTGGATCAATTTTAAAGAGAGGTTTCGTTGGGAATTAAAAAGAGATGAACATGTGTAAATTAAGAGATATTTTCCATATATATTTTGTAAATTATATTCATATATATTTTCATTATATTAAATAACAATTATAATAATACAAATCCATAAGGCCATTGATAGGTATGATAATTTGGAGAAATTATTACATTCTAAGAAGACTAAGAGAGAATCCAATATACCTACATTTTAATACCTAGTGTGCATCAAGGAAGGAAAAATTGAAAGAATCCAAAATTGAGCATGTATATTGAAGAATAATAAGAAGGACGCAATCAGATTTACAATATTTTAATATCAAAGAAGATGATTGAGTTTTAAAGTTATAATGATTTTGTTGATATTCATCCATTGTTTTGAGACTCCCAAAAGTTTTATAATACATTATGATTTTATATCATAGTGAGTCCAAGTTGATGTAACATTCTAATATTCATGTGAATTTTCTAATCATACCATGGTGGGTTATGAGATATTTACTATATCAATAAATAACCCTGAATGAATTGGTTGTTATAGTTTAAAAAATGCCACCATCCCATTGCGAGGATGGATTTTTGAGATAAAACATATAGAGTGTTTATGATATCATTACCCATATGTAATATTTTTAAGGTAATTCCAATAACTATTTTAAAATATATAATAACATCTATATTCATGATCATGTGGGACAAGGAATGGAGTTGGTTTTTTAAGAAGGACCCAAACTATAGTGCCCCGACCCCAGTTACCCAGAGTCGGTGCATTATTTTAATACATTGGCGTGATTACAAGGAATCAAGTCCCGAAGGACCGATAAGTTTAGTAGTTTTGGAAAAATAGATCACATACATGAATGTTACATTACAATTCATAATATACAAAATGACATAAATAATACTTTATGAATGCCATTATTCCCTTGTCTTAACCCTTCTTATTAATCACAATATACTTCTTGGAATCTTGGAAAAAATAAAACATAGAAAAGGGGTGAGCTCAAATGCTCATTAAGGATAACAATACATTAGAAACTTTCATAAATAAGCATAAAAATTTAAGGCAACGTATAACTAAAACAAAATCCTTTTAAACTTGAACTTAAACATAGTATGGAAATAATAAAATGCAATAATGCCATTTACGTATTCACATGGATATTCTACTAATCAAATAATCACATGTAATATCAATAACCACTTTCATAATAATGGAATGCATAATGCCAGACTATCATAACCACATAGCCAAGGCCTCGTGCCAAGACTACAAATAATATTTTGTCACGGCCTTATGCCAAGACACTAGTTTGTCTGATGAGACCTACCGATGCATCGAGGAGCCATAGCGGGCTCCACCCATCACATACTAAGTCCAATGGATTCCCATATGAAAATTTTTAAACATAACATAACCATTCATATTAAAACCAGCATACTAAATGTCAATACATTCTCCATAAACCATGAATGGTATAAAAATAACACATCCACAGTAAAACATATCACAAAACCTTCAATACAATACAAAAGTTTTGTTTCATAATAAATCAACTTCAAATAAGCTTAAAATCTATCAAAGGATGTTGACATAGACGAAATCAAAACAATTTGAGAGAAATATCTCTTTTCTCGAAATCATTGAAAAGTCACACATTTATAAAGGAAGTAATTTAAAAGAGATTTTTGAATCAAAGTATCCCATACCACTTTGAAACTTTTGAAAAAAATATCATTTCAAAACATTCATGTCCATATAAATAAATCCTTAAAATAATTTTGAAAACATGGACATTAATTAAAATATTTAGAAAGATAAATCATTAAAACATTTAAAATTATGATCTTGATAAAGAGTACCATTCAAAAATTCTTAAAATATTCATTTTGAAATCATTTAAAAGTCACATAATTTTAAAATAAAACATTTACATTGAAAATATTCTTATAAGCTTGTAAGGTAAGCTTTGACGATTTTATAATGGTGGTAAATAGCCGCACCCACCGTATAAGTTAAAAAAACATTCTTACCTTAAATTTGTTGAAAGGTTAAAAGTGCCTTGTTTGGAAAATGACAGAAATATTTCTTTAAAAACACATAAGGGTTTAAATGACTTTAACCCATATTCTTTGAAAATAGTAAAAATGTATTGAAATACATTTCGAAGAAACATGGATGTGGATGATAAAGAAATCCGAGTAGAATATTACGTATAAAGAACCTCGGATAATGAAGAGATGGCAAAATAAACCCTTACCATTTTGGTAACTTACGAAATGTACAACCCATGAAAGAGGTATCATAAAATTAATATGTAAATACACATAAATTAAAGTTTATTACAAAAGGAATATAATTATGGGCAGTACATACACCACACAAAATGTAATAATGGCAATATGGCATGAATCTCTCGAGAATAAGGATGGAGATGAAAACCCCTTACCCTGTACTTTTCCTTGGTTGGGGGTAAGTTAACCTCCTGTACAATGGTGAAATAATTGTTATTAAATTATTCAAGAATCATATATATTCATATGATATCATATATGATCTTTTAACATCACTTTGATAATAATATATTAGAATTATCGTTGTTTTGGGTGTTAACTTACTCATTTTCTTTTATATGTTTTGTTATATAAGCCATAGTTTTCATGGACATGTTGTATCTTATTAATATCCAGAATGATATTAAGTCCTTAAACATTATTTTTAAATCATCAAATGATAATTATACTTGAATGGATATGATAGAGAATGAATCTCATCGCGTTCGTGGAGACGGTAGTCCGTACGTACGCACGAGCGACAATATCATTCTTTTGATATTAAAATAATATATAATTGGATGGTATATCATATATACAGAATCATTATCATGTTACATTTATTATTTACATGAATCACACATCATTATTATACCCATCTAAATAATAATTTATTGAATAACAATTACACCACAACATGGAGATGGTAAGCCGTACGCACGCACGTATGGTGACATGTTATTAAAAGGATGGATAGAATATTGAATATGATTGTACCATATTTATAATAACATAACAGTATATATAAGATTCTGGAGTTATTATTTTAGAATTGTAATAACAAATAAATAAGATGTGGAAGATGAAAGGAAATTGAAAAAGGGTGGTGAAACCATTACCTCTTCTTTGGGTTCTTCCTTTTGATTTGATCAAAAGGGCTCCTTAGGTTAGATTTATGATCAAACTAAGGCCTCTTGGTTGTAGTGAGGTAATTTGAGAGAGTATTTGGGCCGGGGTTTTCCAAATCAAAAGTCTTTGAAGGTGTGATGTAATGAGAATGGGTAGTGCCCTTTTATAAGAGAGGTGATGGGAACCTTTGGAAAAGCTAGAAATATTAATTTATAATAAATTCATATTCTGTTTCTATGGATCAAAAGTTAATTACTCAAAGGTAAGGTGGGGATAGGTCGAAAACCATTCAACCAATAGAATTTATATAGGTTTGGGTTACTATATTAACCTTATATTTTAGTTTTAACTCTTAGTTAATTAGTTTGACATTTACCATGTCACTTTGTATTTTTATATTATATAGTTAATAAAATTACTATATACATCCAAGAGACCCCCAAGTGGTCCATTAATGATACACCAATCATAATATAAGTCTCTTGGCCGAACCTTAGATTTTTAGGAATTTAATATCAATATATAATATAATATTTCTTTTAAAAACTCTTTTAGGTCAATTTTGACACTATTCAATAGTTTATTTTTGTGAAACTCATAACAGAATGATTACTTCAAAAAAAGTCAATTAAATCAATCCTAATATGACATATTAACCTATAAAATTATTTTAATTCAATAAAAGTCTCAAATTATATTTATTTTGGTATTTATAATATCAATTATTTTAATTTTTCACTATTATGGTAATTACTGCATCATCATTGTGTCATAAATAAATTAAATTATTTAATTTCTAAAAATTATAAATAAAATATCATTATGTAGTAAATCTTTATATATTTCTAATGAATATTTACAATAGAATTTATCTTATGTATAACCCTATATTAAAAATGTTTTATTAAATAAACTTTGATTTTAACTTTTTTAACTCTTCTTTGAATTAAATAATAATAAATGTCATAATCTAATCCAAGTGGACCTAAATGATAATATTTTATTCCTAAGGTTGTTTTTGTTCGAGATAAACTTGTCCAATAGAATTAGGACATGTGTTAGGGTAATATTAAAATCATTTTTACCATTAATTATCCTATTTACTTTTAACCGTGGTAAACAAAAGTAAAAAGTTACTATTCACCAAAAATTATTTTCATCTCATTGAACCACATTTTACTTCTTGATATTAACCATGTCTCTCGGATTTTTGAAATTCCATTCAAAGAAGCGGTAAAATTAAGTTTTATGAAAAATTCAGTTTTTAACTACCACTTAGTAGTTTCACTATTCATAAAAAATTGATGTTTTTCAGAATAATGCCAAAATTTCACCCTCAGCTATAATTGATATTCTGAATTCAAAAATGATGTCTACTTTTCAAAATTCCAAACAAATAAGTTGCATTAATTAATTTTATATTTAATTCCCGCTGTCACAACAAATAGCGTGTTTTTAAGAAACAATTTATACCAAAAGATTGACAATTGTTTAGGTCCAATTTCAAAGTGAAATTAATTCTAATGAGCACCATTGGATAAAATGGTAACAATATATTCTAATTATACTTTAAAACCACTAAAAAATATAATTTATCTCTATAAATTTTTTTGATGAAAAAAGTTGTATTTAATTAAAATTTTGCAATTTCAACTATTCATCAAAATATTAAAGTTATCCGAAAAGTAACAAAATTTCACCTTAGGCTAAATTCGAAACTCCGAATCCAAAAATGAAGTCCATTTTGAGAGATAAAATTTATAAAATTTCAAAAATTAGGTATTACTATTCATAACGGCTAGTTTGATTTAGTTATGGTGTGTGTTAGAACTCAAAGTTGCGTACAACACACGCTACAATATTATTCAAAGAGAAGCGTACCGTGGAAGCTTGGTATGTTTCATTTTAAATTTTTGATGTCCCCATTTATTCAAAAAGTTTAAAATATTGTATTTAAAAAGGGTTCACTGTTAAAAGTTGGTAAAAGTGCAATACTAAAAATGAATTTGTTCTTACATTATGTCTAAGAAACTCATAATATGGATTCTAAAATTATAAGGATTATATAATGTTTAAAATTTAGTTAATATTATTCATAACCTCTTTTGAACGGCTTGATTGGTAAGTCATGGTGCTCTTGAAATCGGTGTTGCATGTAGTGAAAGTTATTGAATTATTTTGAAGAAATAACACACTATGAAATCTTGGGGCGTTACATTTTCCCCTCCTTCAATAAATTGCGTCCTCACAATTTGAAATTCTTCTTCGAAATTAAAAGGTTGAAAATAGAAAATATCTTTGTGGGAAAACCCACATCGGAAATTGGGTTACTAAAATTTATTCTTAATATGAGGAAAAGAGAGATGAAAGGGTCACCACCAAATTATGATTTCGATTAGGAGAAAATTGGTGGCAATTAGAGACATATAATTGGAGGAAAAATGTAAATATTTATAGGTAGTGATTGAAGTCATCAATCCCAAACATGTGTAAAATTGAGGTCCTTAAATTCATCAATCTATGATTATTTGAAATACCATCGGTTCAACAAAACATAGGGTATTAGGATAACACATTTTTGGTTTTAGGATTCCTTAAATAAAGTATAAGAATTAATTTATTCATAGAATAAGAGAAGAAGAAACATATATTCTTGACATGTAGAGTTCCATACTTTAACTAATTTCTACCAAAAACTCATCTTTCACTCCAAAAGATAATAGAACGTAAAAAATATATTCTATTTATCCTATTCGAATAGGGTTCAAAAAAAAAGAATTTATAATTCATATACCAGATCTTTAAAAAAAACTACATTATTTAATCCCAGACATCACGTGGGTCAGTGGTAGGTGATACACCCTTGTCGCCCTTCAGTTGTGGGTTCAAGTCTCGCGGCCTTACCGGATGTGACAGGTTTCCACCCGACCTCCGGGTTATCCTTTTATGGAAATCCAAAATAATCCAAACTAGAACAATCCAAAATACTGCAGTCCAAAATTTATAAGGAAGGTTAACACAATAAAGATCCCTTTTTTCACATAATAACATGTGAACACCATCATCACGTATTCTTTTAAAACACTGCAACATCCTGAATTACCATAAAACCTTATTTATTACATTCATGATCCCTTATTCCTTAAAGAATAATAGATATGATCCTTCAATCCAAAAATGTTTTAAACCCCAACAATGATGGAATATACAAATCATTAATCAGTTTCAAGGTATTCAAGAATATCCAATATAATTTATCCCAATCAATGACGTATTATTCCAAAATCACTACCTCGGTATCAGAACTATATAATAGTTTATCATTCTCTCGACCATTTATTCTCCAAAAATTTATCCTGCTATTGAGTCACTTTTCATTGTTCCACACAATCTCAAGTCCTTAATTAAATAGTACTACAATACAATCCTTATATACTCCATAATTATTACAACAAGTACATTGTTGATACAACACTCAAATGACATAATCAACATAAGAACTATAATCATTCCTCTTCATCTGGGGTAGTATCATAACTTGATTATTATCCAATAGCATCATTTGCGGCATAGTCTGATGACTGGGACATAGGTTCGCGTAGTGTCCAAACTCCTTGAAAATGAAGCATTGTACATTTGAAACCATTTTCTTACCCTTGAATTCACGTACTTTGTGCCCTTTTCCTCCACACTTATAACAAACTCCCATTCCTTTCAGGCAAGTTCCAGGATATTTCTTCCCACAATTATCACATATGGGAAAATTCTTCTTTTCCCTCTTCCCTATATCCATCTTTCTCTCTTCTATCCTTTTCTGCTCTTGCTTCCCTTCAAATCCATAGGACTCAGTAAACTCTCTACTTATCTTATCAACACATGATATTTTTTCATCATATGATGATAATACATGGGAGACTATTTCTCTTATAAATTCTGGCTTAAGACCATGAAAGATATGATCCTTCTTTCTCTTTAGATCATGTGCATTACTGGAGTTCTCATTCATTCTACTTGGCTCCTTTTCTAAATAATGTCATACACTATATTAGTTTATGAATAACAATACCTAATCCCAAACTTGTAAGACACATAACATAAATTAAATAGATTATGGATATAATCCATAATCATAAAAAATTTCTCCTTTGAGGAAGTATATAATCATAAACCCTTCATAATGGTTTGTAAAAAAAATGAAAATTATCCTAAGCATATCCCCCGGGAGTGTCGTAACCAAGAGTGCCGCAAGGCCCGTTGTCGTGCACCAGTTCCCGTTCTAGTCTAGCTCAAAGTGATGGTTTCGGGTTTTACCCCTAGGTACATCTGTGCCGGAGTCGCCTCTACCTGCTCGTATCCAGACAAGGATGTATTTCTTGGAAAACTCACAAAATCTCTACAATACCAAAATTATAGGAAGTTCTTCTATACTAATCCTCAAAGTCTATCTTGGGGCTGTGTGCTCTAATCAGAGTTTATCAAAATCTAGTTTCCAAGGTTATTGCTAAACTTCCTCTGATACCAACTGTAATGCTCCGACCCCAGTTACCCAGAGTCAGTGCATTATTTTAATACATTGGCATGATTACAAGGAATCAATTCCTGAAGGACCGATAAGTTTAGCAGTCTTGGAAAAATAGATCACATACGTGAATGTTACATTACACTTCATAATATACAAAATAACATAAATAATCCTTTATGAATGCCATTATTCCCTTGTCTTAACCCTTCTTATCAATCATAATATACTTCTTGGAATCCTGGGAAAAATAAAACATAGAAAAGGGGTGAGCTCAAACACTCAGTAAGTATAACAATACAGCGGAAACTTTCATAAATAATCATAAACATTTAAGGCAATGTATAACTAAAACAAAATCCTTTTAATCATGAACTTAAACATAATATGGAAAAAATAAAATCAAATAATTCCATTTACTTATTCACATGGATATTCTACTAATCGAATAATCACATGCAATATCAATAACCATTTTCATAATAATGGAATGCATAATGCCAGACTATCATAACCACATAGCCAAGGCCTTGTGCCAAGACTAAAAATAAGATTTTTTCAAGGCCTTGTGCCAAGACACTCGTTTGTCTGATGAGACCTACCGATGCATCGAGGAGCTATAGCGGGCTCCACCAGTCACATACTAAGTCCAATGCATTCCCATATGAAAAGGTTTAAACATAACATAAACATTCGTATTAAAACTAGCATATGAAATGTCAATACATTCTCCATAAACCATGAATGGTATAAAAATAACACATCCATAGTAAAACATATCACAAAACATTCAATACAATACAAAAGTTCTGTTTCATAATAAATCAACTTCAAATAAGCTTAAAATCCATCAAAGGATGTTGATATAGATGAAATCAAAACAATTTGAGAGAAATATCTCTTTTCTCGAAATCATTGAAAAGTCACACATTTATAAAGGAAGTAATTTAAAAGAGATTTTTGAATCAAAGTGTCCCATACCAATTTGAAACTTTTGAAAAGAAATATCATTTCAAAACATTCATGTCCATATAAATAAATCCTTAAAACTATTTTGAACACATGGAAATTAATTAAAATATTTAGAAAGATAAATCTTTAAAACATTTAAAATTATGATCTTGATAAAGAGTACCTTTCAATAATTCTTAAAATATTCATTTTGAAATAATTTAAAAGTCACATAATTATAAAATAAAAAATTTAATTTGAAAATATTCTTATAAGCTTGTAAGGGAAGCTTTGATGATTTTATAACGGTGTTAAATAGCCGCACCCTCCGTATAAGTTAAAAAAACATTCTTACCTTAAATTTATCGAAAGGTTAAAAGTGCCTTGTTTGGAAAATTACGGAAAGTTTCCTTTTAAAACACATAAGGTTATAAATGACTTTAACCCATATTATTTGTAAATATTAAAAATGTTTTGAAATATATTTCAAAGAAACATGGATGTGGATGATAAAGAAATCCCAGTAGATTATTACGTATAAACAACCTCGGATAATGAAGAGATTGCGAAATAAATCCTTACAATTTTGGTAACATACGAAACATACAACCCATGAAAGAGGTATCATACAATGAATATGTAAATACACATAAATTAAAGTGTATTACACAAAGAATATAATTATGGGCAGTACATACACCACACAAAATGTAATAGTGGCAATATGTCATGAATCTCACGAGAATAAAGAGTGAGATGAAAACCCCTTACCTTGTACTTTTCCTTGGTTGGGGGTAGGTTAACCTCCTATATAATGGTGAAATAATTCTTATTAAATTATACAAGAATCATATACATTCATATGATATAATATATGTTTTTTAACATCGCTTTGTTAATAATATCTTAGAATTATCGTTGTTTTAGGTGTAAACTTACTCGTTTTATTTTATATGTTTTGTTATGTAAGCCGTGGTTTTCATGGATAGGTTGTATCTTATTCATATCCAAGATGATATGAAGTCCTTAAAAATTATTTTTAAATCATCAAATGATAATTACACTTGAATGGATACGATAGAGAATGAATCTCATCGCGTTCGTGGAGACGGTAGTCCGTCCGTACGCACGAGCGACAATATCATTCTTTTGATATTAAAATAATATATAATTGGATGGTATATCATATATATAGAATAATTATAATGTTACATTTCTTATTTACATGAATCACACATCATTATTATACCCATCCAAATAATAATTTATTGAATAACAATTACACCACGACGTGGAGACGGTAAGCCGTACGTACGCACGTATGGTGACATGTTATTCAAAGGATGGATAGAATACTGAATATGATTGTACCATATTTATAATAAAATCACAGTATATATAAGATACTGGAGATATTATTTTAGAATGGTAATAAAAAATAAAGAAGAAGTGGAAGAAGAGAGGAACTTGAAAAAGGGTGGTGAAACCATTACCTCTTCTTTGGGTTCTTCCTTTTGATTTGATCAAAAGGGATCCTTAGGTTGGATTTCTGATCAAACTAAGACCTCTATGTTGTAGTGAGGGAAGTTGAGGGAGTATTTGGGCCAGGGTTGGCCAAACCAAAAGGCTTTGAATGTGTGATGTAATGATAAGGGGGAGTGCCCTTTTATAAGGGGGGTGAGGGGCACCTTTGGAAAAGCTAGAAATATTAATTTATAATAAATTCATATTCGGTTTCTATGGAACCAAATTTGATTATTCAATGGTAAGGTGGGGATAGGTCGAAAACCATTCAACCAATAGAATTTGGACTGGTTTGGGTTACTATATAAACCTTATCTTTTAGTTTTAACTCTTAGTTAATTAGTTTGACATTTACCATGTCACTTTGTATTTTTATATTATATAGTTAATAAACTTACTATATAAATCAAAGAGACCCCCAAGTGGTCCAGTAATGATACAACTATCATTATATAAGTCTTTTGGCCGATTATTATATTTTTAGGTATTTAATATCAATTAATAATATAATATTTGTTTTAAAAACTCTTTTATGTCAATTTTGACATTATTCAATAGTTGATTTTTGTGAAACTCATAAAAGAATGATTACTTCGAAAAAAGTCATTTAAATCAATCCTAATATGACATGTTAACCTAAAAAATTTGTTTAATTCAATAAAAGTATCAAATTATATTTATTTTGGTATATATAATATCAATTATTTTTAGTTTTCAATATTATGGTAATTACTGCATCATCATTGTGTCATTAATAAATTAAATTATTTAATGTCTAAAAATTATAAATAAAATATCATTATGTATTAAATCTTTATATATTTCTAATTAATATTTACAATCTAATTTATCTTATGTATAACCCTATATTAAAAATGTTTTAGTAAATAAACTTTGATTTTAACTCTTTTAACTCTTCTTTGAATTAAATAATAATAAATGTCCTAATCTAATCCAATTTGACCTAAATGATAATATTTTATTCCTAAGGTTGTTTTTGGTCGAGATACACTTGTCCAATAGAATTAGGACATGTGTTAGGGTAATATTAATATCATTTTTACCCTTAATTACCCTATTTACTTTTAACCATGGTAAATAAAAGTAAAAAGTTACTATTCATCAAAAATTATTTTCATCTCATCGAACCAAATTTTACTTCTTGATATTAACCGAATCTCTCGGATTTTCGTAATTCCATTCACAAAAGAGGTAAAATTAAGTTTTATGAAAAATTCAGTTTTTTAACTACCACTTAGTAGTTTCACTATTCATCAAAAATTGATGTTTTTCAGAACAATGCCGAAATTTCACCCTAAGCTATAATTGATATTCCGAATTCAAAAATGATGTCTATTTTACAAAAGTCCTAAAATATAAGTTTCATTAATTAATTTTATAATTAATTCCCGCTGTCACAATAAATAGTGTGTTTTTAAGAAACAATATATACCAAAAGGTTGACAATTGTTTAGGTCCAATTTCAAAGTGAAATTAATTCTAATGAAAACCATTGGATAAAATGGTAAAAATATATTCTAATTATACTCTAAAACCACTAAATAATATAATTTATCACTATAAATTATTTTGATTTGAAAAGTTGTTTTTAATTAAAATTTAGTAATTTTCTCTATTCATCAAAATATTAAAGTTATCCGAAAAGTACCAAAATTTCACCTTAGGATAAATTCGATACTCCAAATAAAAAAATGAAGTCCATTTTGAGAGATAAAATTTATAAAATTTCATAAAGTAGGTATTACTATTCATAACGGGTTGTTTGAATTGGTTATGGTGTGTGTTAGAACTCGAAGTTGCGTACAAAACACGCTACTATATTATTCAAAGAGAAGCATACCGTAGAAGTTTGGGATGTTTCGTTTTAAATTTTTGATGTCCCCATTTAGTCAAAAGGTTTAAAATATTGTATTTAAAAAGGGTTCACTGTTAAAAGTTGGTAAAAGTGCAATAATGAAAATGAATTTGTTCTTACATTATGTCTAAGAAACTCGTAATATGGATTCTAAAATTATAAGGATTATATAATGTTTAAAATTTAGTTAATACTATTAAAAACCTCTTTTGATCGGCTTGTTTGGTAAGTCATGGTGCGCTTGAAATCGGTGTTGCATGTAGTGCAAGTTATTGAATTATTTTGAAGAAATAACACACTATGAAATCTTGGGGCGTTACACAAACCATATAAAAATATATAATATTATTTTTTATTGTATATTAAAACATTTCATTTTCTAGTTAGGGTTGAGTTAAAAATAAAATATCCATATTTATTCATTGAGATTGTGGATTATTTAAAATAATGAAGTATTAAGAGAGAAAACTAAAAACATGGAAAAATAGTGTACACTAATTCACCTCCTCTTTTAGTTTCCCTTTACAGTCAATTAGGTTATATAATGAGATTAATTGGATATGTGGTTAAAATTAATTTATCTCAACATTTGGCGTCAATTTATAATATGTTTTATAATAGGAAGTATTAGATTAATAATTATCATTCATAAATCTTGTATTTAAAACCTTTGGTATCAACTAATTAGTTTCATACCAAAAAATAGACATGTAAAAGGGAGTAAGGGTATTTAAATAATTTATAATAGCATATAAAATTATTTTACAATTAGTTAATAACAACTAAATGATCTATATAAACTAATAAAAACTATATATCAGATATGATAAGTTCTTAAAATAATTTTTTGATAGTGTTTATATTTTAATAAAAGTAGATCAGAGAGAGTTTTTTTCAAAGGTAAAGAAGATTACTTCATGACGAAAATATAATATTAGCCCATATTGAAATTAAATTTATTTTGAATATTATATTATTAGGTTTATAAAACAATGGGGAATATATATACACGCATTTTTTTGGTATACATGGATATAATATTGATCAATTAATGATTTATTTGGATTTTATTATGTACAATTGAGTATTTATATATTTTAAATTTTTTTAAGTGAGTTAATCTCTTATATTTATAAGGAAGAATACTTATGGAGTAATATTTAATAATAAACTACTAATACAATACAAATTAAAGAATTTTACAGCCAATAGATGTATATTAGATTTTTTTTTCCATTTATGGTGGGTTTTTCCAAGTCATGTTACAAAAGGACATATGTTAGAAGAGAAAAAAATGAGTAGTATATTACATATAATTATGTGATTAAAATTTTAAAATATAGTCATAATGATCTTATATTAATAAATTATGAAATAGTATATTTTTAGTATACTGGATAAGATATGGAGAAGGATATTTCTAGAAGATACATTGTGAAATAAGAATGCTATAAATGAGGAAAAGAGTATGATGATGCACTAAATAATGAGAGAGATTGAATTAATCTTACAATATTTATTATAAATACTATTAGGAAATTATAAGCCTAAATATGATTGAGGAATGAATATTATAATCTATTTTTAATAAATTAGAAAAGTGAATAAATTTTTATATTTTATGTATTTTTTCATTATATGGTGTTTGATAGTATTTAATGAATTCTAATAAATTTTAGGGATATATTTTTCAATACATAAAAATAATGAAATCAATAAGATTATGTCATTATTTATATGTATTTTTATGGAGTAAATATCTTTCCATCCATAGGAATGAAATATTGTATGAATACTGTTGTCATGTCAGTTAGAAAATATAATAGAAATGGTAATATAGTAAAAGGGATTTAATTCTATGACTCGTTGATATTATAAGATAGCTTATTAGAAGCAGTATAATAATTTGTATTCCATGCATTATATAATGTATCTAATTCCACAATGTAAGTAAATAGTTTGACATGAATTAAAGTAAATGTCAAATTACAGTAGAATTAATATATATTTCTTTATAATACTAATCACATATGATTAGAAGTTGGAGGGATGTGAGAGGATATTTATTATTCCCTTTCATTAATGCCAAAAATAGATCCCATGGTTTGATGGATTTTATATCTTATTAAAATTATTAAATTGAGTTTATTTATACTTTTAATACTTTGAAATATGTTCTTTGGTATACTATTAGTGCATAAGAGCTATATAATAAGTGTTGTGTGTTGTAAAATAAAGTAAATTCGATTTCATTGAAAGTATATCTTTTATAAAGTAACTAATATACCTTGATACATTTAGTGATACTGTTGTATGAAACTCAGTAGATATAGTGATGTTATGAATCCATAATTTTTTAGTGGTATATAATTTGAAGTAATTACACCATAATTTCTATCCTTAGGCTATAATCTTAGTTAATTCTCAATAAATATTACTTTTTAATTCCTTAAATATATGAAAGATCAATGAATGTCTTTTAAAAATACTACTAATAATTTGCGGTTTATTTTTGACAAATATTTATATATGGTAAACATGAATAAATACTTTGTATCATGATAATATAAATTAATCCATACAACTACCTGAGATCGCAATTATTAATAGACTATTGTATTTTTTTATGATATAATATTGAAGGAACAATTTTTTAAAAAACATATTTGGATAAAAAGAAGAATAAATATGGAGGAAACAGTATTCATATACCCAATATTTTGACAATAGATCCACGAAATAGAGAATACTACCTTAATCCAATTCTTATAGAAGAAGGATTGAGATTCATTGAATTTTATATACTTATCTTTCTATTTTTAAAATATTCACCATTAATATTTTTTTAATAAGAATGCTGAAAATCACTCAAAAGTAGATAAATATATTCTTTAAATAGAGGAAAATTTAGCATAATGTATTTAAATTATTCATTAAATATTAAAATAATCGACACAGTGCATATCCATTTTCCGATCTATTCTTAAAGATACATAAATGTATATTAACAAATTTTCATGATTCTCAATATTGCACGTGATTTGTGTGTTGAACACCATGACTGTAGTAACCAAGATTTAGTGGTCATTTTACAAAATTGGAAAAAGTTATAAGTGATCAGATCTGAATGTATTGGAAGATTTAGTAGTATTTGGAGACTAGGTATATACATGATTGATCAGATTACATTTGAAACATGAAATACAACATAATATTATATTGATAGAATTTTTATTTACTATATAATTCCTAATAAATTGTTCATAAATACCTTCCTGTTAACCTAGAGGAAGGAAAATTTAATAAACGGTGTGCGCAGAAGCTCAATAATAGAAATAGTATAACATAATATATCCTAGCGCAAATAAAAAATGAATAATATGGAATTAATAAACAACAATAAAATAACTCAGATAACTAATATAAAAAATGGGGACTAAATCAATGTGTGAAATTACAATATAAATAATCATATGGATAAAAAACTAATTTCCTAAAAATAGAAGTCATAATGTCGGACATCATAATATTATCGTCAAGACCTCATTCCAAGATATCATACCTAAATATGTAAGGCTTAAATAAATACACAAACTAGTTTGTATCATGAGTCCTACTGATGCATTGAGGGGATATAATGGTCCCTTCCCAATATATTCTATGTCAAATTCATTTATTATTTAAATGAAATTAATACTATTAAATAAATAAAAAACACAAACATTTGTATTGAAAAAGTAGCTTAATTTTTTTAATATTTTTCTAATCAATAAATAGAATAATATGAACATAACCCATCAATAGTAATATGGTGGATGAAATAATTAGAGTATATCCACTCAAAATAATAATATTCATCAAAGGATGTTGACATAGATGATAATACTTTTTGTGGACCAAAGGACTATTTTTATGGGAAAAACACCCCATCAATTTTGAAATCACTTATTTTAAATTTAAAACTATCCATAACATTTTGAAAATAATTTTCAATGAAAATTTAAATGGAATCATATAATTAATTATTAAGGAATGTTTTATTCATGATAGTGGGAAATGACATTAGTTCATTAAGCATTAAAATAATGATCTTGTTCACACCGTCAGAAAAAGTTTCTCATTTGGAAAATGAAATGATGATTCCTTTTAATTTTTGAAAAAAATTATAATATTTTAAAAAAATACATTAATAAGTCTTTATATAATATTAAAAATTTTATATAAAATATAGGCACAAATGTAAAATATTCCCAATCAAATAAACAAATTATATACTTTTCCATAAATTATTTCTTACAAAACATTGAGTTCATAGATAAATGAAAATTAAAGTAAAACTTTTAATTTATCAAAAGCATAAGAGGGTAAAAAAATAGACATATTTTTATATAAAAATATCATATAATTACCCCAATATAAATTTACACATAAAGAATCTCAAATAGGGATGCGATTGTGAAATAATCCATTACCCCAGGTCTCACATAATTTCTATTTTATTTGAACCTCAAACATAATAAATTTAAATTTATTATATTTCTATAAAATTATAGTATTAATATTTATAATACCATACAATTTTTAATTATAACATCCTATTACATGTTCATTGGAAATCATTCATTATTATCATCATTTTAGATATTAATCCTTTCATTTTTTCTATATGTTTCTATTCCACAGTCATGGTCCTTGAATCTTTATCCCAATTAAAATATATTTAGAATTTTATTCTTGATATTTATATCATATAAATTCATTATATACACATTTATAATAATACATGAATTATGGACATGGAAAATAAATCACAATGCTTCATGTTTATGGTAGTCCACATGTACGCATGAGTGACATTATAAATTTATAATGGGTGTTATGGTATGCAGATAAATGTTATATTATATTTTAATAATTATTAATATGTAATAAATATCTTATATATTCTCTAGTTTCATTTTTTTTACAATCAATGTAAAGTGGTCATAAAAAAATATATTACACATCTATATAGGTATGGTAAGTTGTACTATAAACAAGTAATATTTTTTATCTTCCTTTGGATAAAAAAGTTGTAATTGTTTTTTACCCATTAATAATAGGTTATAATAATATTTATGAAACTAGAGTAATTATATTAGGATCAATATACTATATTTATAGGATATATAAGAAGATATAATCTTTTTAAAGAGTTGGTAAAGAGAATTACATATTCATTGAGAGATATCGATTAGATTAAAACTTATTCATTCATAGGACCATATTATGATATGGATAGAAGATAAAAAAAGTAATGGAATGAATATTATAAGTTTTTTTGTTGTAATTTTATGATATATAGTGATAATTTTTATGAATAACATAGGATAAGATGTTACCTTTTATTTGTGAAGGGAGGGACACTAATAAAATTATCTAAAAGGTTTAAATAACAAGAACTATTTTTTAAAAAAGTGGAAACAAAGGGATCATAATTATAAGGAAAGATATTAGAGGTTCAATATATCTTAAACTAATAAGATTTATAAAATATTATGTTACATTTCTACCCTTATCTTTTATTTTAACACCTAGGAAAACCCATTATAACCATAATAATGATACAAATTTTTATTATTATTACAATTCATTAAGGCTAAAAATTAAATTGAAATTTTTTCTTATTATTTATTTTAATAATTTTAAATATGGAATAAATTTTACAAGGATCAATCTGAAGTATAAAAATGATTTTATAGAAAAATCTAGATTAATTTTGATTAAAATAGAATTAATTGGATTATGTTAAATAAAAGGTGGATTATTTTACATTAACACCAAACCAAACTGAAAGGAACCTTTTTAAAAATTTATTAATAAAAAATAACTAAAAATAGTTATAATGTTATAAAAAATATTGCTTTGATTTTCAAAATGCTAAAAATATATTAATATGTACAAAATCATATTTTTATATACATTATATTACTTATTATATATATATATATTTTATATAAATTAGTTTCAATAAACATTCAAGATATTATTATATCATTATAATTCCATAAAAGTGATTGTTTTTGTAAAATTGATTTTTTTAATATTCACTAAAAAATAACAAGTTTTTCAAATATATCAGAAAATTCACCATAAGATAAATTTGATATGATAAATTAAAAAATGAAAATAATTTAAAAAAATATAATTTATAAAATTTAATAATTAGGGTTATAATTAATTTTTAATAAATATATGTGCATTATATTATAGTATATTTGAAAAGAAAATCTTTTATTATTAAATATTAGGTGTTGCATTCTTCCCATATCAAAAATTTCATCTTCAATATTTCTATAATAGAACCTCATGATTAGATATAGGTTTTTATTAGTCACACTTTTTAAAGTTCCTATATCACCTCTTTTATCCCATTATTTTTCTTAAGTACATTTACAAGCCTATTTTTCTGATTCTGCGACACATATTCTCTACTTTCAAGATTATGTAAAGGATCTATGACTACTGTTATATTTATTAAAAATTTATTCATGATTTATCAAATAATATTACACATATTACAACACAAATTATGTATAAGTCTAGTCTCATTGAGAATTAGTTAGATTAAATAAAAACTTGAAATAAAGAATATATCTCTATTGTTGAAAACTTCCACAACATGATCATAATATTTCTTCACACATAAAACATAATGGGATAACTTGGGGATATACATAATAAAGTAGTTGTCTATAAAAAATTAAGAGATTAAACATGGAATAACCTGAATTATGTTATATATTTTAGACAATATGCATATAAGTGGGGAATAAAAGGAGTGGGAATCAAAAACCTGAACAATGAGGCAGGATATAACATGATAATCATAATGGAAACATGGGAAATGTGGGAAAAACATAAAAAGAACATCATTAAAATTGTTCAAGTATTAATAATAAGAAATAATTATGTAAAAAGTCCCATTATGGATTATGTTCATTCTACAATCAATATTATGATTTATAATGAGGCTAAAACAATACCCAATGCATTGTAGCATTTTATATAAATCCCAGTGTACTTGTCATTGTCATTTAATTATAATGATTTAGTGTTCAAAATAGATCAGAAAACATAAAATAATTTATCATTCAATTTAATTCCATAATCAAGGAGTGTGGAATTGTAATGCCCCGACCATAGTTACTGAGATCCGGTGCATTATTAGATAACATTGGCATGGTCACAAGGGATCAAATACCAAAAGACTGATTAGTTTAGTTTCCGTGGAAGTAATAGATACATTCATAAGTTTTAAATTACATTATGAAATGAAAAAATAATAACATATTGTCCCCATTTGAACACACTCATATCCCTTAGCCTATTCCTTCTTGTTAATCATAATATATTTCTTCTTATCTAGGAATAAATAAAATATTAGGGGTGATCTCAGATTATCAATAAGGATAACAATATAGCAGAATCTTTCATAAATAATCATAAATATTTAAGGCAATGTATAAGACTAAAACACAATCCTTTTAAACATAAACTTTTATATAATATGGAAAAGATAAATCGAATAATTCCATTTACTTATTCACATGTATATTCTACTATTCTAATAATCACATGTAATATCAATATCCAATTTCATAATGATGGAACACATAATACCATTCATCATAACCATATAGTCCAGGCCTAATGCCTAGATGACAAACACGATTTTTTGAAGGCCTTCTTCCAAGACATTAGTTTGTCTCATGAGACCTACCAATGCATCTAGGATCTATAATGGGATCCACCCATCAATTACAATGTCCAATGCATTCCACATATGAAAAGGATGAAACATAACTAAAACGTTTGTATGAAAACTAGCATACGAAATGTTAATACTTTTACCATAAACCATGAGTGTTATAAAAATAACACATCCATAGTCAAACATATATGAAAACATTAAGTACAATATTGAAGTTTGTATCATAATAAATGAACTTCCAACTTGTGTAAAATCCATCAAAGGATTTTGACATAGATGAAATCAAAACTATTTGAGAGAAATATCTCTTTCTATTTTGAAATCATTTAAAAGTAATATTATTATAAAAGACAACATTTAACTTGAAAATATTCTTATAATAATGTAATGGAAGAATAAAACATGTTATAATGGAAGAAAATATCTTCCCTCTCTGTATAAGTTAAAAAACATTATTTCCTTAATTTTGTCGAAAAGGTCGTAAATGAACATGTTTGGAAAACGACAGAAAGTTTATTTTGTAAAAATTATATAAAAAATAAAACAATGGTATTAATTACGTTAAACAGTAGTCCAGGAAATAATAAATATTTTTGAAATACATCTATAAGAAACAAGGATGTGGATGATAAAGAGGTCCCAATAGATACTCATGTATAAAAAACATCAGATAATGAAGAGATTGTAGAATTAACCATTACCTTATAACTTTCCTTGGTCGGGGGTAATTTAACCTCCTATATAATATTTAAATCATTGTTATTAAATTATACAAGAACCATATACATAAATATGATATCATATATCATCTTATAATATTTCTTTGTTAATAATAATTCAACAGTATCATTGTTTCAGGTGTTAAATAATTCATTTTCTTTTATATGATTTTGTTATATAATAAATGTTTTTTATGGATAATATGTAATTTATTCCTATCCATAATGATATTAAGTTCATAAACATTATTTCTAATCATAAAATTAAAATTATTTTTGAATATTTATGATGGGGAATGAATCTCATCGCATTCGTGGAGACGGTAATCCGTACATACGCACAAGCCACAATATCATTCTATTAATGGTGAAATAGTATGTAATTTGATGGTATATCATATTTAAAGAGTAATTAACATGTTATATTTTTTATTTACATCATTTACATTTATTATTATACATATCCAAATAATGAAGAGTTGAATAACCAACTACACCACGATGTGGAGATGGTAAGACGTATGTACGCACGTATGGTGACTTGTCATTCATAGGATGGATAGAATAATTAATATTGTTTAACCATATTTATAATAACATCAATGAATTTATAAGGTACTGGATTTATTATTTTGTTATTTAAAAAACAAATAATGAGGAAGTGGAAGAAGAAAAGAACTTTGAAAGAGGTGGTGAAATTATTTCATCCTCTTTGCGTGCTTCCTTTTGATTTGAAAAAAGGGGATAAATAGGTCCGATTATGATAAAAATAAGGCCTTTATGTTTATGTGATGGTAGTTGGGAGGATATTTGAGTAGGTTTTTGAAGATCCAAATGGCTTTATAGGTGTGATGTTGAGAGAGGAGAAGTACCCTTTTATAAGAAATGCGAGGGTTACTTTTGGAAAAGCTTGAAATATTAGTTTATTATAAAATCATATTTGATTTATAATTACTCTAAAAGAATTTTATTTAAAGGATAAGATGATGATGGGTCTAAAACCTCTCAACCAATACGTTTTAGACAGGTTTAGGTCACTATATTAAACATATATCTTAGATTTAACTCTTAGTAAAATAGTTAAAATTATACAATGTCTTCTTGTATTTTTATATTAAATGGTTAATAAACTTACTATAAAATGAAAATAATACCCCAATTGGTTAATTAATGACATATATATTATTATATAAGTCCTTTTTCCAAACATTATAATATTAGTAACATTATATCAGTTAATAATATATTATTTTTTTAAAAACTCATATATGAATATTTTGACACTATTTAGTATTTGTTTTTTTGGGAGTCATAAAAAATTGATAAATTAGAAAATGATTTATTTAATCAACCCTATTATGTCATATTAACCTAAAAAATTTGTGAAATACATCAAAAGTCTCAATTTACAATTATAATAATATTTATAATATCAATTATTTTAATCATTCAATAAAAAGATAATTAAAGCATCATCATTGTGTCATAAATAAATTTAATTATTTAATGTATAAAATTATAAATAATATAACATTATGTAGGAAATAGTTTTATCTTTCTAATAAATATTTATAGTTTAATTTATCTTATGTATTATAATATATTAAGTATGTTTTATTTATTATACATTGAATTTAACAATTTTAACTCTTATTTAAATAAAATAATAATAAACTTCTTAATCTTATCCAACTAAACCAAAAGGATAATATTTTACTCATAAGGTTTATTATGGTTGAAATAAACATATCCAATATAATTAGGACATGTTTTATGGTATTTAAAATTTAATTTTTACCTTTAATTACCCAATTTTCTTTTAACCGTGGTAAACAAATTCAAAAGTTATTATTAACCAAAAATTATTTTCATCATATTGAAAAAAAAATTTACATATTTATGTCAAACAAGTCTCTTTTATTTTTGAAATTAACTTCACAGAATTGTAAAATTAAGTTGTATCCAAATTTGCTAACGTGCCTAGAAGGTGGGTAAAGGTGGTTAAAAAATTCAATAAAATTTTATACTTCTAATTTTATTATAAAATGACTTCAATGAATTACATTGAAATAATAAGGGTATTATGTATAAATTTAAATAAAATAAATAATTATTTAAATAAAAACTAGGTCTTAAATAATAATGCAATGTTTTCACTATTCGTCAAAAATTGAAGGTTTTCAGAAAAATACAAAAAATTCACCATAAGATAATTTTGATATTACTAATTAAAAAATGAAATCCATTTTGAAATGTAAAATTTATAAAATTTAAAAAAGTGGACATTACTATTCATAATGGCTAGTTTGATTGGTCGGGGTGTGATGGAACTCAAAGTTGCGTACAACACAAGCAATTGCATCATTCAGAGAGAAGCATACCGTGGAAGCTTGGGGTGTTATTAGAATAAATAATTGTAAGTCCCAAATAAATGAGGTATAATTGTATAAAGGTGAACAACTTTGACAGGAAATAGGTATGATATTCATTACACAATTATTTTGGCATGGAAAATTGTAGTGAAATTTCTACAGTATAAATGGGGTGTATAAATGTTCATGGAAGAGATTAATGACATTGAATTGGGAATCTAGTAATTTAGAAATAAAATTTATAGTAATATGGATATGGAAGAACATATCCAAACACTACTAATAGGATATAAAAGACATTAGAAAATGAATAATCTTTAATAAAGAAGAGAAAGAGAGGATCCCTTAATTTTGGCACGATAATGGGTGCACATAAAGGTAATGGGAGTGATTATTGAGAGTGAAAAAGGTCTCTCATATCATTTAATTATATAATATTGAAAGAGGTATGTAGAAAAAAATTACCCGAAATAAGAACAAATAGTTATTAATAGTCATAACATAAAAGGGGTTCTTGAATAAAATGTGTAGTAGAAGATCCCTTACATAGATATTATGATTCCAAAATATTGAGGGGAGATTATTGAGAGATTTGTGTAACCTTGGGAGGAATATAGGGTAGGTAGGTCAGATTAAGGATGTTCTCCAAGGTTTTTTATTGAAGATAAATGGGATATTGGGTGTGTTAATATTGGAAAGGAGTTGGGAATTCCTTATTAGTTCTCAATATTGTTTTTGGGGTTTATATAATAAAATTAAAAAAAACATCCCATGGTTTATCACATGGTTTATACCAAATAATGTTTGGTTTAATTTTTTTATTAGAATTAGGGACAATACTAATAAAATAATACAGTTGTTGTTGTGGAAGTGAGTCAGGTTTATAAAAAAAATATTTTAAAACCATAAAATATATTATTGGGTTTGGAGGATTAATAATGTCTTTATATAATTAATAAAATAAACCTAAAATAAAATTATTTTAAATTTTAAACATATATTTAGTTTTTATACCCTTAATAATATTTATTAAATCACTTTTAGGTCATTATGGTGTAATAATACACATTGTATATTTATACCATATTTAATTTTTACATGAAAATTTGACAATATTAGAAAAATATAAAAAATTTATGATAGGATAACTTGGATGTTATGAATAAAAAAATAATATTAAATTTATAATTTTTTTAAATATATGAATAATCACGTTTAAAATAAAATTAATATTTATGGATAAATGCTAATTTTTGGTAATAACTGTTTTGAACACTTATAAGAAGTAGAATTGAATTAAAAAAAATTATATGATAATTTTTAGTTAATGAAAAATATTTAATAAATTCTTAAAATATTATTTATTTTTATAATATATTAATTTATTTGAATAAACAACTTAATTGAATTTGAATATTAAACTGAAATCTGGTCTTTATTGTATAAAAACAAAAATAATTTATAAAGAATAAGTAAATATAAATATTATTATATTGATTATATAATATAAATATTTATAATATTTGGGTCTTAATATGTATCTGTTTAATTCACCAGAAAATTCCATATGGGTAAGTTTCACAACGGTAAGAGTTTCATGGGATGGTTCAACAGACATGGTTTGGGTCATGATCTTGATGAGCTTGAACTTCTCCCGTAAGTGATATCTCTCATGGTTAAGTGGTTGGATCTTGGCTTCGGATTGGTCAATGGAAAATTAAAGATATTCTATCTCCCTAAGAAGCTTCATTAAATGGGCTTTATAGGGTATAACCCAATTGGTTGTGGACATCACATCCTGTATCTGGGTCAATTGCATTTGTTAAAACACAACAATTATACTAATAATTTGATCACTATTCAACAAGTATATTATCAATGGTAATGATACTGACCATTTCTTTAAAACTGATAGGATATAATAAAAACAATGAATTGAATTTTTTTCAATAACCATTACTTATAATGTTTCCTCTAATCAAATCACATTGGGTATTTTATTGATAAAATTTTGGGTCATTGCAATCTTCCACCATTTATAAATTTCTCCCTTAAAATTTTAATTTCACACACTAAAAGAGAAGGGTAATTATATTTCATCACCATTTATGGTTTCCAAATCTCTTCTGCAAACATGATGTTTTTCCACAGCACTTGGGCAATATTACTTTTTTTTATTTCCTATAAATTTGTCTCCAAGATCTAAGATCTTCAAATATTTCTCCACATATGAGTGATAATTCTTCAATGGTACCACCTATTTATTGATTACATGTGAGGGGTCTGGTATGTACTTTATCAATAGAGATACATAGAAAATATCATGTACTTCAGATAATTTAAGTGGGAGGGCTAGTTGGTAGGCCACAACTCTGATGTGATCAATGATATCAAAGGAATAGATTTATCATGGACTATGATTTACCTTCTTCCCCAATCTCATGACCTTATTATATGGATATATGAGGAGGAATAACATGTATTCACCCTCAAAATCTATGTATGGTCAACAATTTTTAGAATATCTCTATTTTCAAATCAAAAATGCCTTGATGTTATGCTGAATAATATGGACCTTTTCCACCAACTCTACAAACATTTCAAGATGTAGCAGTTTTCATTCCCCAAATTCATCCCACCATATAGGTGTTTTTCACTACTTCAAATAAAGGGATGCATAGGGATCCATTTAGATTCTTGAGTGGAAACTGTTAATTGTATTATAACATGAATAGAAGAAGATGTTGATCCCATCCTCCAATAAAGTCAACAATGTATACTCTCAACATTTCCCCTAGTGTTTAGACAGTCTACTCATATTTCCCATCAGTTTAAGGGTGATAAGTTGTTTTGAAGTTCAAATAAGTATTTAGAGTGCATCAAATACTCCTCTATAACACGGAGGTAATTATTGTGTCTCATTTAGATACAATTGATAATGGTGTTACATATAGTCTCACCACTAATCTAATGTATTTCCTTTCCTGTTGATCAAGTGGAAAGTCCACTTGAATTATAATTAAATGAGTAGTATTTATAAGATTATACCTCATAACCCATATAGAATTATTTCCTCATTATGTATTCTGATGTCTAGTGAAAAAGTATATGTTGATGTTTTCCCATTTCCATGTAGGTATGGGTAATGGTTACATCATCCCCTTGGATTATTATTTTCTTTCTTCACATGATAAGATAAAATACATCTTGATATATATTCCCCAATATAATTCTTTATATTTTAATATCAATAGTAATCTCAGTGATCTCGATACATCTTTTGGGTCCCTGGATGGATGGAGAATATCGAACTACGTTCATCATCCAACAACTCTTTCTATAACTCATAATTTCATGGTATTCAAAGTCGTGACCCAAATTGCACAAATCCATCTCCATTAACTTTCAAATATGAGGATGTCCCTTTTATATAGATTCCGCTTTCTTCTAAATCCGCACATTATCTCTTTGAGAATCCTTTATCTTCTCCTGAGGGAATTTTTGAACATCCATTTGTAGAATGAATGTTGATGTACCTTCCTTTAAAATTACAATTTCGGTCCTTTTCAATTATAAGAAATCTAAATCCTTATTAATCCTCATAAATTATGATGTTGATGGATCCTTTCTACTCAGAGAGTCTGATTCATTTTTTTCCTTCTTAGGATAGTAGTGGATTGACCAGTCATAGTGATCAATTATCTATAACCATCTTCATTGTTGAATATTCAACTCTTTAAATGTGAATATATAATTGAGAATATTTTTTAACAGTATAAAATTCACACTTATCCCCAATTAGACAATTACTCCATATTTTCAATGAGAAGATCACCACAAAAGCTCTAGATAATGTGTGGGGGGTATTAGTGTTCTTGAAATTTAAATTTCCTTCAAGAATAGTCTATCACCTTTTTATTATTCATTAACACACACCCTAATCCTTTATTTGAAGTAATGATAAATAACAAGGAATGTTATCCACTAGTGGGTAGTGTGAGTATAGGGTTAGTGATAAGATTATTCTTCGACACCATGAAGCTATCTTCACATTATTCGTTGTAAAAAAAACATGACCCCCTTCTGAGTTATCTTGGTTAAATGGAATTACAATCATAAAAAATCTCTAAAAAAATGACGATAATACCTTGATAAGCCATAAAAACTACAAAATTTTTATTATAGATGTTTGATTTGGCCATCCTTCAATTGATTTTGTCTTTTAAGTGTTCGTAGATATCACATTACGTGTGATTATATGACCCTAGAATTAGACTTCCTTCATCCAGAACTCAAATTTGTTGTACATGGAATAAATAGTCTACTTTCATATGGTCTTTCACATAGTGCTCAGATTATCCTCATGCTCCACCTTTATATTAGTGTATATTTGAATATCATAAATAAGGACTACCTAAAATTTGATGAGGTAATCTATTAATACTCAATTAATTATGTCCCTAAAGATAAATGGCGAGTTAGTGAGTCTTAATGGAATTACTATGAACTCATAGTGCTCGTACCCTATAAGGAACTTTTTTTTGGGATATCTTCCTTTTTTTACACTTACTTTATATTATCTAGGCTTGATATCCACCTTGGATAAGTGTTTTCTTCCACATATCTAATCAAACAATTAATAAATTTGAGGAAAAGGATACTTTTAATTTATCACGATCTTGTTGTGCTCACGATAACCAATGAAAGGCACATTGACCCAAAAATGTTATTAACGAAGAGGACTAGTGAACCCCTTAGGGATTCCCATGGGTGTATGAAACCTTTATCCATATTATCATATATTTTTTTCTTCACAACTTCATGTTCCACAATATCCATTCTATATTCATGCTTTGAAAATATAAACACCCTAGGTATAAGATCAATTGAAAATTCAACCTCTCGAATTGGAGGAGTTCTAATAAATTCTTTGGGAAACACATAATCATATTCCCTAACAATTGGTATATCCCCAAGGATGATCCTTATTTTAAAATCAATCATTTTAGCTAGATATTCATTCTCATAGTACAAAAAATCCATACTTGAGATGTTAGTTCTAAAGAAAATTAATCTTTTTTCCTTTCACATGTATATAATTGAGAGCGATTCATAATATTGAGAGCGATTCAATTCTCATGAAAATTTATGTTGGATCTATATAGGTAAAAAAAATCCATACCTATAATTTCACAATATTTAAAAAAAGGGAATATCCTAGTGTTTTCTTGGAACTTTAGCTAATAAATTTTAATAGGGGAGGAGTATTAAACATGGGATTCAATAATAACCCCATTTTATTTTTTTCATTGGGAGCTCTATTTTTATACATTGTAGTGATATTTGAATAGTTATACTAAACTTGTGTGACATGATGGAATGTGTAGAACCATTATAAAGAAGTATATTCACTATTCATGAATGAGTAACCAGTATACTTATCAACACTTTTTTTTGGATCCACCACAATAGTTGTGATGATATAATCTCTACCTTGCGACCTTGGAAGTTGTTTATTGTATCAGAAAACCCTTGGATTAGTGAATTAATTTTCAAAGTTCAATTTTACCTTGAATTTGAAACATTCAAAAATGGGCTGAGGGTTGACTAGAGAATTCCTTTATTCCATCACATTAGTGGGATTATCCAATTAAAAATTTCTAGTAAGGTATCATTCCTTCACACACTTAAATAATTTACCCCCCCTATGAAATTTCAATGGGTGATTATTTCAAGAAATTTTACAAGTTGGATGTTTAAATTTCACATCACTATTTGATTTATCCATCAGGATGCCATAATTAAACTCTAATTTCCTATTCTTATCCCCACAATACCATTAAGGTTTTATATTCTCCATTTCAAATGTAAGGGAACATAAAAAAAATTTATCATAGAAATTAATTTATAAGATCATTAGATATTTTCCTAGACTAGGTTTTGGAGAACCAAAGAAGCATCTAACTATACATTTAGGGGTAGCAGGAAATCCAAAGTTGTATCATGCTAGTCTTGTAATTTTTTCCTCAAACACCCTGATAGATTCATAAAAAATTTTATTAAGCTAAATGAAATATCTTTATATTTTAAGATGGAGAGAGTAAAAAAATATTTGTTGAAAAACATTATCCTTATTTTCTTCCACCCAATCACATAAATCTCTACCTCATGATTCATATTCTTGATCAATCTGAACCATTTATCATCTTCTCCGTCCATATAATAAACAACCAGTAGATCCTTATCATTATTGGAACATTTAAGGATGGAGATTATATTATCAATGAAGTTGATCCATTGTTCCATAATTAAGGGATTATATGATCGATTGAATGTTAGAGTCTATTGTAACATAAAGGTAATAGTTGTAGAATGTTCCTTTATAGGGGTATTTGGGTGATACTACTGATCCATGATTCTATTCATAACCTAATTTTTATGAGAGGGTATCATCATAAATTTCTCTATTCCAACCCTCATTGTTTTGCAAATATTCTTTGTTTATTCCTCATATTTCCCTTCACATTGTTTGTTTACCTGATTCCTTTTATTTCTGTACATTATCTAGAATAAATGTTAAATTTGGTATGAAATTTTTTCAACTATTAAAAAAATGAAATCCAATGAAATGAAAGGTACAACTTATAAATGAGCATTATTTCTTAATTTTTTAATATATGGGATTTAATATATGTTACCCTTGATCTATTCCCTAACATGTTCTCTTATAAGAATTTTATGTTCTTTTAATATTGGTCCATATTGTGTGCGATAATTTGCCAAAGCATATATCCCAAGAGTGTAAAATTGGGTGAGTAGCAATGCCCATTGTTGTTCACCAGCCCTCGATTGAGTCTATCTTAATGTGGTGTTTTTAGGTTTTACCCCTATGTACATCTGTTCTAGATCCACATCTACTTATAGAATCTAGACTTGGATATATTTTTTTGATAAACCACTTAATCTATTCTTAGCAAAATTTAGAGATATTTTATTATATTTTTTATTATCCATAAATCATTCTCCATAGTATAATAATCCAATGCCCAAAAAAACAGATAAACTTTTCCTTTGATTCCAACCATGACAAACCTTATCTTTTTAACATATTAATTGATGATTTATTACATAAGAGGACACATAGTTAAACTAATAAGATCAGTAATTATAACATATTTAGGAATTTTGAACATTAAAAAAATAGTTAAGATAATACATTTCTATTATAGAAAACATCAATAACATGATTATAATATTCTATCATACTAAACACTCTTTCGGATAACCTGAGAACATATATAAGAAAAGGGTGAGATATAAATCCCATTAAGGGAATAAACATGGTCTAAAATGAATAATTTAATACATGTTATATAATTGGTATATATATGTTGCATATAATGAGTGGTAATGAAAAACATGAACAATGAGGCATGATATAATATGATAATCATAAAGGCAACATGAGAAATGTGGGAAAAGCATAAAACATCACATCACAAACATTGGTCAAGGATAAATTCCAAGACATAAGAATTTTAAAAGTCTCATGATGGGTTAGGATCACTCCATAATCTATTTAATTCTATCTAAATATACTAAAACATTAAACAATGCATTAGAGCACTCTATAATTCTGTGAAAACCGATCACATTCATTTCATTCTCATGCATAAGTGTGCCACATAGATCATAAAACATGAAATAATTTATCATTAAATTTTATTAATCAATCAAGGATTCCATAATTCATTCATCTAATTAAAAAAATAAATTAATTACAAATATATAAAGGTGAACACCACTGAAAGGGATTGGTTACGATATTCCATACACAATTGTTTTGGCATGGAAAATCACAACGAAATTTTGGACATCATAAAATGTGTGTATAAATGTTCATGGAAGGGAATAATGAAAGAGAAAGAGGTATATTATAATTTTGAAATGAAATTTAATTTAATTGGGATATGTATGAACATATCACATCATTATTAATTGCATATAAAGGACATAAAAATGAATAATTTTGAATAAAGAGGAGAATGAGGGGATCCCTTACTTAATTTCAACATGGTAACCGATGTACATAATGGTTAATGAGAGAGATTAATTAGAGTGAATGAGGTATATAATCTCATGTAAATATAAATGAAATTATTAGGTTTGTAAAATAACATACCCCAAATAAGGATAACTCAAAATTAAGAGGCACAACATAAAAGATGTTATTGAATAAAAAGAAGAGTAAAAGATTCCTTATATAGAGAGTGTGACTCCAAAAGCTTGGGAGGATCATCTTGAGAGCCTGGGTGGACCATGGGAGGACTCTAGAGAGGGTATTTAATCATAATTACATTATACAAGCATTTTTATTAAATAAAAATGGGAGCATGTGTGGGTTTATATAAGAAATGAGTGGGGATTATTTATTATTTCTTAATCATATGTTATGGAATCTATGTAATAAAAAACTAAAAAAAACCTTACCATGATTTTCCCATGGTATCTACCAATGTGGGGTGGTTTTTAGTATTTTATAGTACAATTGTAGATATTAATATAATAATTCCCTGGATGATGTTGATGTGAGTCATGTTTATAATGAAATGACTTTAAAAACCATAAAATATATTATATGTTTTAGAGGATTCATAAAGGTTTTATAAAATTAATCAAATTATCTTAAAATCACATTATATTAAAGGATAAATATATATTTTATCATTTATAATATTAATAGAATATATTACTCACTTTTTTGACATTATGATGTCATAATATACATTATGTATTTTTTTCATATTTAATTTTTACCTGAAAATTCATCTATCTTAGGAAATTATGAAAAATTCACAATAAGAAAATCTTGATACTCTCATTCAAAAAGTTATTTTAATTTATCAAAATAATTTTCTAGATATATGAATTTTCCCCTTTAAAAAGAAGTTATATATTAAGAAACGCTGGGTTTTTTTGACAATAATATTTTTTGAACACTTGTAATAACTATATTTCAATTCATAAAAATTATATGGTCATTTATATTTAATAAAAATTATTTAAAATTTTATTAAAATTATATTTATTTTAAAACTCCATTAATACATTAAAATGAATGTGTTAAATGAAATTTAATCTAAAAAATAATTTTTTTTATTTATTATACAACAAATCATATCATTTATAAAGTTGAAGTAAATATAAAAATAATTTCATTGAAAATATAATATAAATATTCATACAATTAGGGTATTGATTCATATCAATTTAATATAATAGAAAACATCCTAATTGTAAGGTGTGAAATGATGAGAATTTCATGGGGTTGTTCAACATACATTGTTTGAGCCATGAACTTGATGACCTTAATATTATCTTGTAAACGAGTTCACTAATGGTAATGTTATTAGATCACAGCTTCAGATTGGTCAAGCAAAAGACTATAGATTATACCACCTTCGGAAGATCTAATAAATTGGCTTTATAAGGTATGGTCCTACTAGTTGAGGCTATCACTTCCTTTGTCTCTGTCAATTGGATTTCTTGAAACCCAATATTTATTGTAATCATATGATCACTATTCAACGACTATATTATCAATGGAAATGATTCTTAACAATCATTTAAATATGACTTGATATAATAAAAAAATAATTTCAGGGGTTTTATATGACCATAACATATTGTAATGTATTTAATAAAATCACATGGGGAATTTTATATATAATTTTTTTGTCATTACAAGATCTTTATAGTATTATTAATCAGTTTTTGATTATATTTCTCTAGAGGAGAGGACATGCATTGTGAATGGAATGTACATTCCCAATAAAAATACATATAACACATCATGAACTTTAGAGGCTAGCTTTAATTTCTAAAATAAAAGCTACACTTACTATTCTTTCACAAATTTCAAAAGGGTTGTTTCACATATGACTTAGCTTCAGTTTTGTGTCAAAACATATAACATGATTCTATAGATAAACAATCATGAAAACATAATATGAAACTATAAAGTATAAATCCTCTTATCAGTTATAATATTTTTTCCCTACTGTGTGATTACATAATATGATTTTGAATAGTCTTCACTTTAACTGTTGTCTCTTCAACAAGATCTAGGCTTATATGCTTCCCTTTTCCAACATCATTGCAATAAATTGCGGTATGAAAAATATTTACATATAATGCCTCGTGTGGTTCATTTTTAATTTTTAAATGGGTGTTGTAATTAAAGATTCATTCTAGAAAAGGTTAGCAATGATCAAACGTTACATTAAAATTCAAGTGAGAATAACCTAAAATTTTCATTTAATGGCTAAATAGTAATTTAAGACTACCCTTTAGATTGAAGAATATCAGTTGTTGTCAAATGTTAAAAAGTGTAATGAGACTTTTGAAGAATATTTTATAAATTAAATGTAACTTTTGGATCATGATTGGATATCTTTGAAAAAGGATCCCTACCAAATCTCACAAATTCATTAATATCGACCCCTAAGGTGATCAAGTGGAAAATATTCCCTTATAGCATGAAAATGTGTAGACATGGTAATGTTCTCAAAAATAACCCATACATTATCATTATTTGTATGAGTCTTGGGAAATACAATGATAAAGTCCATTGTAATATCATCTCATTTCTATGTAGGAATTGATAGAGGTTTTATGAATCCTTTTGGATATTTTATCTTAAACTTTACCTATGGAAAATCTAAGCATCTTGATATGTAGTCTGAAATTTACCATTTCATATTATCACACCAAAAATGATTCCTTATGATCTCAATACATTTTGGTGTGAGAAATGAGTACCAAAAAAATATGATCTATGAATATCATCTGTTATTATCTTTTTATCATAGGAATGGATTGAAATCATATCCACTTTCTAAATATGAAAATACCATCTTTATAGAAGAAGTATACTAAATTAATTTCATTCACATCAGTGATTTTCTTTTGAATATTATTATCATCAAGTTAAGAATTTTATTTCTCTTGTAATGATAGTATAGAAATAATTTGGAATATATGTGATGTTTCTCCTTCTATAATTATACCCATATCAAAATATATTAAATGCATGAATATATAATATCTTATAATCATCATTTTAGTAAAAACTACACAATAATTAATTGTCAAACCATTAACCAAATTTTGTGCCTCCATAAGGTGGTAATGTATTATGAAATCATAATCCTTGATTATTAATATCCATATCCATTTACACACATCAATATCCTTCTATTAAAATATGTATTTAAATTTTTATTGATCTATATATATTTCAAATATTTTACCATAAATGAAATGAATCTATATATTCAATTAAATGACTAATGATACCAACATAAGATCATGGGTTATATAATTTTATTCATCAATCATTAACTACCTTTATAAATGGAAAAAATGATATAATTCTACTTAAGATCAAGTACAAGTACTATCTTAGATGCATCACTATATTTCCCAAAATTTTCTAATCCTAGTTAAAAATTCAATAATAGTTCATTGACAAATCACCTCATAAATTATTTAAAACATTCATTAAATTATTTTGAACATATGAACATAACCCCCTTACAAGACAATGTAGTTAACATGTTAGCTAATACATACATATTTTAAAGAAATAACCGATTATAACTTTCTAATCTAAGGAAACTATGAACCATAGTTATATTCTTTTGTCTCAGTCATTGAGTCACTAAATTTTTCTTTGATGTGTTAAATGATACTCTATAATTAAATAAAATATGGTTAAGAAGAGAATCCTATTCAGATATAAGCTTCATTTTCTAAATTTCCAATACAAAAACTTTTCTCTAATACTCATAATAATGATTTGAAAATGAATCTTATTTTATTTAAAAATTTATATTATATAATGAAATCATAACTAAATACCAAAAATAAATTATTGAGGTAATCCTTAAATACAATATTCATCAAATACATAACAAATGGATGGTGAATCAACCGATTTAAAGGGTATTAATATAAATTCATAATTTTTACACATCATATAAAATTATGTATTTAAAATTTATTACTTATTTAAATTCCATTGATTATACCCGGAATGAAGATCCAAATTGATAAAATATTGTGATAGTTGAATTTGAACAAATAATTTGTAAATGTGTGGAATATTACACAAATTCATTATAGTAATGATATTGCTATATCAACAATCTATGCAGAACATTATATACCCATTATTATTCTTATAAATAATTATAGTGGTTCCCAATGGTGATTTACTAGGGTGTATAAATAACTTATAACAAACTATGAATATTTTTTATTTAGTTACAAAAATTCAATTGGGGATATCTTATAGGTGGTGTCTGATAGTGGTTTGTCATCAGGTATGGTATTAATGAAAAACTCAACTTCATCCTTAGGTGGGAGTCCCTATAGCTCTATAAGAAACACACCAATTTATTAATTTAGATTAGGTATGTCCTCTATTATAAGGATAATTTTTCATTTATATTTGTGTTCACTCCTCTCCCCTAATAATCTAATTTAAGAGATCTATTAGAGGTGTATTCATAAATGATAATCATGATGTAGTCACCCCACTAAATATAAGGTATTCTATACCTCCATCAATATTCATAATCTTCCACTCTCAGGGATAAACTTTTGTTGTATAATTTGATATCCAATCCATAACCATTATTATATAAAAGTTATTCAAGTCTATAATAATATATTTTTTAAATAGGATATGTCTATGTGTCATAATGGGGGAAGACTGGCTTATCCTTTCATATTGTGATTTCAACAAGGTGTATTGATTTATAAATCCATTATTTAGGTGCATGGGGGAAGTATAATTTTCCTAGAAAACAAAAATATATATATAATTATGAATATCCATAATCATAGAAATAATTTTCTGAATATGAGGGTATGATAAATTTTCTTTTCATTACTTCTTTAGGAACATCATCCTTAGCTATAGTGATATCATAATCATATCCTTTCTTCCTTTTCTTTTCCAAATAAAATCCCTTTAACACTTTGGGAATTCATTTGAATTATTCCTCATATCCTGAAAGTTACATAATTGGATATTGGAAGCTCATTTCCTTCTCATAAAATCATGATCTTGGTGTAATTTCTCTCCACACTCGTAGAGAACTCCGATTTCGATCAATCATGTTTCATGGTGTATCATTTAACAATTATTACAAGTTAGAAATTAAACCCATCCTACTACCCTTTTTATTGTATATCATTTTATAGAGTGATTAGTCACCCCCTTCTTTTCTTATTTTACATGTAAAACATATGAATAGTATAAATATTTATTAGTCCTATGGGAAATTGATACCATATACTAATATATGGAAAATATCCAAGAGATTAATTATTAATAATGTCTAGGATTTATCCCATCAATTAAAGGATAAATTATACTAATTTTATTATATAAAAAAAATATAAATCATGAGTTTGAAACATTGTATTGTTAGATTCAAATTTAAGAACATTTTATCCTTCTTTTCACCTTTTATTGAGGAATTAAATTTCTATATGATTTCCTTTCCCATATGGAAAGTAATTTTCAAAGAATATATCCTTGAATTTCATCCATAATATACTATCTATTTCCATAGATTCCTTAGTTTGAAGGATCAATAGCCACAATTTATATGAATCTCAATTAAAATAAAAAACATCCCTGATCATTTTGTATCTTTCAAAACAACCCAAAGTGAGAAATATCTTGTACCAAGACTTGATCCATTTATCAACAAATAATTTACTAATAGTCCCATATAATTATATTGTTTTCCATCACATGAAGTGTTCCCACATTTATTCACCATATTGGGGATGAACATGACAATTGATATGAGAAATGTTATTAGCCATAACACGAGTTAGATTCCCCAATATAATTATAATTTGTGTGGTTATAGCTATAGTTACAACTATAGATTCTATCCCTTGAATAAGAGGGAATTCTCTATAATGATTATCTGCATCGATATGGTTTGCATTCCATCCTCTAGGAATCATTTCTAAACAAAGCAACATTCTAAATTACCTCAATACATTATGAATTCTTAATCATAGTATATAATTCAAAATATGGTGTAACATGTAACACAATTTGAATATTTATGCATATATAATATCAGAATCATTAAATTACTATCTTAGGGAATATCCTAAAATAATAAAAAGATTTTAAAATATATCATAATGTCCTCTAAATTTTATTTGAATAAACCAAATCATATCCATCATGAATTTCTATTTATGTGTGTAGTCTTAGGCACACTCATCATGCATGAGTGGAGATTGTATAAATACCCAATACACCAGTTTCAAAGTTTCTTCTCATAGGTGCATCTATGACACAACCACAACCACTTACCATTATCCAAAAATGGATGTATTTGATTGGGAATCCACAGAATATCTACTTTACCAAAACCTTATGATTTTAATTTTTTCTAATATATATTTTATCCAAAATATTGTTCCTATGTTTTATAATAAACCAAATTGGATACAAAATATAACATCAAAACTATATTAAGTCAGAGCGAGTGGTTATTTTAATACATTTTAACAAGATAAAAAGAACAACATTCATAAGGATCAAATAGTTTAATAGTACATGTATCGACCCAAAATTTCATTAATGGAATTCTATATTGATCTAATTAAATGTATATTTATGTAAAATGTTTATATAAAATGTTAACTTATTTGGTTCCATATCAATAATTGTGACTGTTGATAATATGAAGACTAATAACATGATTAGTATAAATATTGGGCTTTAACGAATCCAATTTACTCAGAAAAAGGAATCGATGTCCTCATCCAGTAGAATTTCTCCACACAAAGCCCATTTTTCATTTCTTGTAAAAAAGGTGGAGTCTTTGGGTTTCACTCCTGACTAAGCCCATGCCATGATTCAACATGTCAAGCTCGAACGAACCCTATACAGGAGAAGTGGATGTTGATTGAGATCACCGCACGTGCTATATTATCCAAGCCACCCCAAAAGTCTCTCACCATCGCGCACCTTACCCTTAGGTCTTATGATACTGTTTTAAGGATTTATGTAACAAATACCTAGTACTATGTCTACATACAATATTTTTGTATATAATAATGAATATAATTTCATTTTATTATAGTTACCTTGTAAATAGTTTTTAAAGCACAAATAGTGTTTTTAGTTAATATTCAACTATGAAATCTATTTTGATGAATTAATGGACTTTTTAGTTGAATAATATTTTAATAAAATATTATTAATAGTATTAAATTATTTTTCTATTAAATATAAATGATTGCATAATTTTATGAATGCATTTGTAATTTTTGTTATGGTTCGAAATCCATTTTTGTCAAAACCTGTGAATTTTTGATAAATATTGGTTTCATTTTTAAAAGTGAAATGTAACATATTAAGAAAATTATTCAGATAAAATAAATATAATTTCTGGAATCAAGATGCCAAAATTATCCCATGGTGAATTTTTCATAATTTTTTGAGACAGTTTAATTTTGGGGTAAAAATTAAATACTGTTTAAATATATAATGTGTTTTATGACATCATAATGACCCAATAATGATGTAATAAAATGCTATGTGATTTATGTTCGGACAATATATGTTTTACCATTAAAATAAATCGATTTTAGGTATGTTTTACTTATTTTACAAAGCATTAATGGACCCTTCAAGACTTATTAAACATCTTGTCTCTTTAAATTGTTTTCCTTGGAAGTGTGACTCACCTTCACATAAGAAACCCCATTATTTTAAGAATTTAAGACTTTTTAATTATATAATATCGTTTTCCACTTCCCTTTGCCAAAAACCATGGGAAAACTTGGGGCAAGTTTGTGGTTTGTATTAGTTTAATGTGAGGTGTGCCAAACCTAAATAATACAGAATTCCCTAACCTTTCCTATATAAACCCACACAAGATCCAACTTCCTCCCCACTAAAAGCCTTTTTATTTCGTTCATAATATAACCTCCTCTCTCTAAAATCCTCCCAAGGTGCCCCTAGATCCCAAGAATCCTATCTAAAGCCTCTCTCAAGCCATTGGAAGCACACTTCCAGGTTAGGGTTTTTTCTTCCTTTCTCATTTTTGTCCAATAGTTATTAAGTTGTTATACCCTTTTAATTTCAATTATAAATGCTATAGTATGGTTTCAAACCTCCCCCATACTTTCATATTTATTTTTTAATGAGGGGATACCCCTTTATCTCTCATTAAATGCCTTTCATGTACATCCGTTACTATGCCAAAATTCCGAAAGGATTTTCTTTCTCCTCATTTACATTCTAGAAATTATTATGTATCATGAATCTAAATTCCATTAAATTTGTTGGGAAATGTATATATATGACCCCTTATTATCCATGTCATATAAATATAATTAGAAACCACTTTCTCCCTCATCAATCATTTTTATGAGTTCTTATGTCACGTCGTTATGCTGCCTAAATTGCTCCGCGCTTTTCCAAGCCAAAGTCTTTGGGTATTGAATACAATACCCATTTCTCTATCTAGGGTATTCAACTTTATGCACATTTACATACTGTTTAAAGAGTTTAATTTATGTATTTAACATTCATTTATCATGTAATAAAATATTAAGTTGAATGATTCAATGTTTTGTGATCCATGTGGCTCACATATGCATGAAATGAAATGTTTAAGAAGGGTGAACCCTTATTGCACTCCAATGAATTGGGTAAAGTATAGTATAATGATATGTTATAGTCAATGGGTGTTTACTCATGATAATTCATATTCAACTATGGTTTACTCATTATTCATATGCAATGAGGGTTTACCCATCCTCCATGTGCAATAAGCCTTGGCTCATGCTAATTCCATGTTAAGTGTTTTTTCCACATTTAGATGTTATAATTATCATGCTTTATCATGCCTTAATGTTTATTCTTCCATTGTGACCTATTGATATGCCTATTCTCTAACACGTATTTTTTTCCTCATGGTATTCCATGATTATTCCCTTACTGGGCTTTATAGCCCACCCTTTTCTTATGCATGTCCTCAGGTTATCTCATGCAATGCTATGTATGAGGGAATATAGTGGTCATATAAAGGAATTTTTCAATAAAGATGTCGTATTGAATGTTTTAAGTGGTTATGTAAAGATCCTAATCCCTAAAGACACTATAAATCTCAATCTTCTATGTTGTATCAAATGATATTTATGTTATATATTATGTTTAATTTTGTAAAAAAATGATTATGGTTGTCATAGTTGGTATTAGAGGATAGGTTTAGTTGTTTTTGGGATTAGGATTAAAAAAACATAGTAAAGACTTAGATACAAGACTGAGTATAATAAAGACATTTCTACGTATTGGTTAGTATTGATTAAATGTTTTATCATGAAAGTACATCCCTTCCCAGATATGAGAAGGTAGAGGCGGCTTTGGCACAGATGTACCTAGGGGTGAAAACCCCGAAAAAGAGTTTTGGGCTTGACCTGAGGTATCCTGGTATATGACAACGGGCCTTGCTGCAATCTTAGTTACGAAACTCCTGGGGGATATGATTTGGTAAACTTATAAGCTTAGTATGAACCCTTATTAAGGTAATTAAAAAAACACCCCTAAGATTATATGTTAGAAATTAGATCATAGAGAACATAGATTGAAGAATATAGATTAATATGTTAATGAAATAAAAGATATTTATAAGTCATTAGATTTTGTCTTTGGATTACCCTTTATGTGTTACCCCTAACTCTCCTTTTATTCGAGCCAATGGCTGGTAATAGGAGGACTCGGACTAACAACCGATGTGAAGATCAATGTGAAAATTGTTCTAATGAGATGCTCAATCCGATGGGAGTGGGAATGAAAAACTTTGTCACGCTTCTATCTCAGGTAACTCAAGCTTTGAATAGAAACATGGGTCAAGGGGAATGTTTTACCCCCCTAAGAAAGAAAAAGTCACTATCGAGAGCTTCATGAGACAAAGGCCTCTTACATTTAATTGATCATCTGATCCTTCAATCACTGAATAATGGACCAACTCCATTGAAAAGATCTTCTCCATCCTTCAATGTTCTGAACAAGAGAAGGTACTCCTGGCTACTTATTGTATGCAGGGCGAATATGATCAATGGTGGACGTTGATAAAAAATATGAAGCCTCATGAGGAGAAAGAGGCATTGGAATGGAAGGATTTTCGGAAGATTTGTTTTCAATAAATATTTTCCACACACCCTCTGAATTAAGATGGAATGGGACTTCCTTGCCCTCATGCCAAAAGACAACAAATCTATTGGAGCATGTGAGGAAAACATCCCAAGGCTTGCACGATACGCTTCCAGCATTGTCGTTACCCCTGAATGCAAGGTTGACCACTTCTTTGGTGGGCTGAAACCTAGCCTCTAGAAAGCGGTGGAGATCCGTAACTTCGACAGCTATGAGGAAATTGTCAGATGTGCCCTCAAGGTTGAAATGGAGATCGAATAATCTCAGGGGTATTATGGGGATAAGATGTGTAAGGTGGAATTCAATGCTGGCGGTCTGATGGATAAATCCAATGGTGCTAAAAAGATCCATCACCCCACTTTCCAAAGGTGCGGAAAGAAGCACCCTGGAAATTACCTGAAGTGGATGAGAAAATGCTTTAGGTGTGGAAGGGAAGGGAACCTAGCTTTTAACTGTCAGCAAGAAAGAACTATGGCTGTGACAGAGGAGAGGAACTCTCTGTTCAAACCTCAATGCGTGATTCATTACTACAACTATAAAGAACAAGGGCATCTTGAAAATCAGTGCCCTAATCCATGGGTTTACAGAGGCAACCAACAACCTCGAAGGTAGAAAGGGAGAGCTTTTTCCATCACTACTAGCGAAGTGAACCCCGACAACGAAGCGGTGAAAGGTAATCTAGTTATTCATTAAATAATGGTGAATACACTTTTTAATTCAGGTTCTATTCATTCTTTTATATCTCGAATGATCAGTAGAACAATCCCAGTACCACCACAAATCAAGGAATTGAAGATGTCAGCGAGTACGAAAAATGAGGCAATCATTACGTTCCATGAATATAACTCCTCCCCTTTCATAATGTGTGGATTAAACATCCAGAAAACCCACGTCAGACTCCGTCTAGTAGAATTTGATTCAATTCTGGGCGTGGATTGGCTTTCATTATAATGAGGCAACATACATTGCTGTGAGAGGTAAATCACTCTCTATATGGAGAATTGACCCCTGATTATTTACAACTGCAAGGAGGAATATGAACCCTCTTTAGCTCCATCATATCAAGTAGGGATATTAATTCCCTATGAGTCCACGTATCTAGATTAGATGATTGAGTCTAAGGAGGAACCATCCTAGAATACATGCCTATTGTGAGGGATTTCACTGAAGTGTTTCTTTAGGAATTGTCTGGTCTTCCTCCTAGAAGAGATGTATAATTCTCAATTGATCTTATATTTGGGTAATTTCCAATTTCCAAGACACCATATAGAATTGCTATTATGGAGCTTGAGGAGTTGACGAAACAAATACTAGAGAATCTGGATAAAGGGTTTACACACCCAAGTGATTCACCATGGGGTGCACCAGTCCTCTTCATCAAAATGAAGGATGGGTCCATGCGCCTTTGCATCGATTATCATGAGAACTAAAAAAAGTATCCTCTCCCACAAATTGATGACTTTTTCGATTAGCTGTGTATTGAAAAATACTTTTCCAAGGTGGATTTGCAGTTGGGATATTATCAAGTAAGGGTGAAGAAGGAAGATATCCCCAATACTGCTTTTCGTACAAGATATGAGCAATATGAATTCATAGTAATGACTTTCAGATTCAACAATGATCCAACAATTGTCATGGACTTGATGAATAGAGTCTTTATTGATTACCTAGGAAAATTTGTGGCAGTCTTTATAGATGATATTCTAATAAACTCACAAACCAAAGAGGATCATGAAGAGAATTTAAGAAATCTAATAGAGACATTAAAAAAGGAGAAGCTCTATGAAAAGTACAACAAGTGTGAGTTCTAGTTGAAGGAGGTCTCATTCTTGGGCCATTTCATCAAAAGCAATGGGATATATGTGGATCCCTCAAAATTAGATAAAATTGATGGATGGATGTGTCCATCATCAGTAACAGATATCCGTAGCTTCTTGGGGTGACCTGGATATTATCGACGATTTTTGAGAAATTTCTCATGACGGTCCAACCCTCTTACCAATCTAACTAGGAAGGGAGTAAAGTTTTCTTGGATTGATATATGCGAAGAAAATTTTAAGGAGTTTAAAAGGAGGCTTATCACTGAGCCCGTGATCACTTTACCGACAAGTGGAGAACTTTTGTGGTATTTAGTGATGCTTCGAAGAAGGGACTGGGATGTGTGCTGATGAAAAATGACAAAGTCATTGCCTATGATTCAAGGCAATTGAATGTTCATGAACAGAACTATCCAACACATGACCTCGAGTTGGCTACAGTGATCTTCACTTTAAAAATGTTATGAAATTATCTCAATGTGGAGAAATGTGAGATATATATTGACCAAAAGAGTCTCAAATATATATTCACACAAAAATAGTTTAATATGCGATACTGAAGATAGATAGAACTCATCAAGGATTATGACTGTTCAATCCACTACCATCCTGGTAAGGCAAACAAGGTGGAAGATACTCTAAGTAGAAAGGATCCAACATCTTTATCAATGATGATAATTGAAGAGGATAAAATCTTCTAAGATTTGAAATGTATAGAAATGGGAATCATTAAGTGAGGAACATCATCAATCCTTTCTCAAATTATTGCTCAACCATACCTCTAGAAGAGAATAAAGGATACTCAAAGAAAAGATGTGGAAATTCAAAAATGGGTGGAAGCTATTAGAAATGGGAAATCCTATAATTTAAAAGATTATGAGGAAGGATTTGTAAGATTTGGGATGCGATTATGTATACCACCCGATCCCGGGATAAAGAAGAAGATATTTAATGATGAAAATATCTTGACATTCTCTATCCACCCAGGGAGAACAAATATGTATCGAGATATCCGAGAGCATTATTGGTGGGATAATATGAATATGGAGATCACTGGATATACATAAAAGTGCCTGGTGTATCAGCAAGTGAAGGCAGGGAGGCAGTAGTCTAAGGTGATGATGCAACCATTTCCCATACTAGAATGGAAATGGGAGAACATCACCATAGACATGGTCACCGGACTTTCGAAGACATCTAAAGGAAAAATGCAACATGGGTCATTGTGGATAATCTTACAAAGGATGCATGCTTCATTGGTATTAAGGAGGATTTCTCATTAGATCAAGTAGCACAGATATATACTAGGTAAGTGGTAAGGCTTCATGGAGTATCACTATCTATTGTGTCCGATCGAGATCCAAGATTCACCTCTATGTTTTGGAAGAGTCTTCAACATTCTCCGAATATTAAAATGAACTTCATTATGACCTATCATCCCCAAACTGATGGCCAATCCATATAGACTATAAGATCTCTTGAGGACATGTTGAGAGCATGCTCAATGGACTTTAAAGTATGTTGGGATCAACATCTTTCTTTGGTTGAGTTCTCTAATAATTACAGTTTCCCCTGAAGTATCCAAATGGTACCATATGAAACCCTTTGTGGGAAAAGGTTCAGAACATCGGTGTGTTGGGATGAGGTCAGTGAGTGTAAGCTTCTTAGACCAGAAATGGTTGATGAATTGGTCTAGATGGTTAAAACCATTCAGCAGCATGTCAAGGTAGCCTAGATTTGACAGAATAGTTATGTAGATAACCTTCGACGAGACCTTGAGTTTAAAGTTGGAGACATGGTATTTCTACACATATCCCCATGGATGAAGGTCATGAGTTTTGGAAAGTAAGGGAAGTCAAGTCCACGGTACATCAGCCCCTTCGAGATTCTTGATCGTGTCAGGGCTGTGTCCTATCGACTAGCACATCCACCCACCATGGCCAAGGTACATGATGTATTTCATGTATCCCTCTTCAAGAAGTACATACTGGACCATTCACATGTACTATCTTTAGAGGTGGTATAGTATGAGGATGATCTTTCTTATGAGGAGAAACGAGTGAAGATCTTAGATCATAGAGAAAAAGTTCAATGAAATAAGACAATGCCTCTCATCAAGGTGTTGTAGAGAAACCACATGTTTGAAGAAGCGACATGGGAATTAGTGAGAATGATGAAGCAGAGTTACCCACATATATTTTGGTTTTGGAAAAGGAAATTTCGAGGGCTAAATTTCTTAAAGGGGGAAGATTGTAATGACCCAAATTTTCATTAATAGAAATATATATTAACCTAATGAAATGTCTCTTTAAGTAAAATGTTTATATATAATTTCAATTTATTTTGTTTTATGTTAAGAATTGTGACCGTTGATAATATAGCTATTTAACAGTGATCACATGATTAGTATAGATATAGTGTTTTAATGAATCCAATTTACTCAGATAAAGGAAGCGATGGCCTCATCTAGTAGAATTGCTCCATACGAAGCCCTTTTTTCGGAGCTTGGACAAGAAGTGCCATATTTGGGCTTCTCTCTTGACCAAGCCCAAACTGAGCTTCATCATTTCTAGCTCGAATGGAACCGTCTACGAGAGAATTGGATGTTGATAGAGATCACCACGTGCACAATGTTTTTAAAGCACAAATAGTGTTTTATGTTAATATTCAACTAAAAAATACATATTGACGAATTAATGGACTTTTGAATTAAATAATATTTTATTAAAATATTATTATTATTATTATTAAATTAATTTTCATTAAATATAAATGATCGTATAAATTTTTGAATGCAATTGTAATTTTTATTAAGGTTCGAAACCCATTATTGTCAAAACCTGTGAATTTTCGATAAATGTTGGGTTTTATATTAAAATATAAAATTATAATATTTAGAAAATTTTTTATATTAAATAAATATTATTTCTAGAATCATGACGTCAAAATTATACAATGGTGAATTTTTCATAATTGTCTGAGACAGTTTAATTTTTGGGTAAAAACTAAATACCATTTAAATATATAATGTGTTTTATGACATCATAATTACCCAATGGTGATTTAATAAAATACTATAAGCTTTATGTTCAGCCAATATATGTTTTACCAATAAAATAATGGGATTTTGGGTTTTTTTGAATTATTTTTTAAAGCATTAATGGACCCTTTAACACTTATTATACATCTTGTATTTTTAAATTGTTTTCCATGGGAGTGGGAATCAATTTCACATAAGAAACCCCATTTTTTTAAGAATTTTGGGCTCTGGCCTTATAAAATATTTTTTCCCAATTCCCTTTTCCAAAAAACATGGGAAAAAACCATGGTCTGGTTTGTGGTTTGGATTAATTTAAAGTGAGGTGTCTCAAAACTAAATAATAAAAAATTCCTTCACATTTCCTATATAAACACACCCATTATTCTACTTTCTCCTCGCAAAAAGACTTCGAAGTTCGTCCAAATTCTTCCCTACTCTATGTATAATCCTACCAAGGTGCCCCAAGCTCCCAAGAATCCTCTCTCAAGCATCTCTCAAGGCTTTTGAAGCACACTTCCAAGTAAGGGTTTTTTCTTCCTTTCTCATTTTTATCCAATATTCTATAAGTTGTTATGCCCTTTTAATTTCAATTATAAATGTTGGGGTATGGTTTCTCACATCCCCCATACTTCCCTATTTATGTTTTAATGATGGTATCCCCTTTCTCTCTCATTAAAGGCTTCCCATGTACACTTATTACGTTGCCAGAATTCCAAAATGAATTTCTCTCTCTTCATTTACATTCAAGCAATTCTATTGTATCATGAATATAAATTCCATTACATTTGTCTGGACATGTATCTATATGACCCCTTACAATCCATTTCATTTAAATATGATGTTACACCCCTTTCTCTCTCACCAACCATATCTATGAGTCCTTATGTCACTATATTATGCTGCCGAAATTACACCGCTCTTTTCCAAGTCAAAGTCAATGTTTAGTGAATACCATGCACATTTCTCTATCAAAGTTATTCACCTTTATGAAAATTTACTTATTTTTTAAAGAGTTTCATTTAGGTATTCCACATTTGTTAATCATTTAATAAAATATTATGTTGAATGATTTAATTTCTTATGATCCTTGTGGCACACTTTTGCAAGAAATGAAATGTTTAAGTAGGGTGTGCCCTTATAGTGCTCCAATACATTAGGTAAAGTATATTATCATGATACATCTTGCTCAATGGGGGATTACTCATGCTAATTCAAGTCCAACAAGGGCTTACTCATGCTTCATGTGAAATGAGGGTTTACTCATGCTCCATGTGCAATGATCCTTGGCTCATGATAAATCCATGTTAAGTGTTATTGCCACATTTACATGTTATAATTATCATTATTTATCATGAATTTTTGTTTATGCTTCCATTTTGATCTATTTATTGGACTATTTTCTAACATGTTTTGTATTACTCATGTTATTACTTGATAATTCCATTACTTGGATTTATAGCTCACCCTTTTCTTATGCATGTCCTCAGGTTATCCCATGGAATGCTATGTATGAGGGAATTTAGTTGTCATGTAAAAGAGGTTTTCAATAAAGATGTTTTATTTCATGTTTTAAGTTGTTATGTAATGAACCTAATCCCCAAATACACTAGACCTCTCGATATTATATGTTGTATAAAATGATGTTTATGTAATAAATTATGTTTAATTGTGTAAAAAAAAGATCATGGTTGTCATAGTACATGGTGACTAGATACATAGATTATTTCCACATTATATTTGAAAACATGAAAATAACATAATATTATAGTGATAAATTTATCATTTCTTCTAATATATCATGAAAATAATTCATAAATCCATTCATGGAATCTATGGAAAATTAATATATAGTAGTGGGTGAGCTGAGAAGCTTAGTAAGGGAAATTATAATACAATGATATTATATAATAAATTAAGAATGAATAATATTGAAGAGATAAACAATAATAAAATATTAAATATATCTAAAATCATAAAAAAAGAACTAAATTGTTGGATGACATAACAACATAATTAATTAAAAGGCTAAAAAATTGTTTCATAATGATATAATGAATAATTCTAGATATCATAATCTTACAACAAAGGCCTCATGCAATTAAATCATATATAAATAGGTAATACATAACCCAAATTCAAAAAATTGTTTATTTTATGAGACATACCAATGAATAGAGGGACTATATTGGGACCCACCCGTCAAATACTAAATCTAATTCATTATTAATATGAATAAAATGAATAATAAATCAATAAATAATAAACATAAACAATATTATTGAAAAACGAACCTTAAAATGTTAATATTTTCCAAAGAAAATCAATATAACAACATTATCTAAAGAGACAGAACAAATATATGTGCATATTTTTAATCCAATAATAATTAATTTTTTATGTTTTTAAAATATAAAACCCATGTATTAAAATTTATTATTAAAATAATATAAAATTTGTATTATATAATAAAAATGGGCAAAATTGTGAAAAGTTCTTAATTTTGGATTTTTGATAGATTTTTACAGTAAGGGTATTTTGGTCACTTCCTAAAAAATATAATCCCAAATTGAGTAATTATTTTTTTTCATAGAATAACAATCTTATTTCCTTTATTTTTATCATTTGGACCAGGTGATGAATCAATTATTTAGCGGCCATAAAATAAATGAAGTTGAATATTTTTCAAGGCAAACAGCATGGACCCCACCACTATAATGGACATCCATCTCTGCCTACATGCCTCTAATTGAAGTGATTCAATCAGGGATAATACTAGTACACATAATAACTCCTATAAATTTAATTTTTGGGAGTTTTGAATTCATTAAGGTTTCAATTGGTGGTTATAATTATAGAAGAAGCTTCTGAGAACCTTTATCTTGAAAAAGAAACATCCAATGAAAAATGCATAACTCATAGAAACCGTGGATAAATGAGCTGAAATTTCAAATGTTAATGGCCGAAAAATTTAGTAACAACATGAATGAAGGGGCCCACATGTGTATCAAATAATTAATGGGTAAAGACATGAAAAAATAAAGGGGACAAAAATATTCCAATAAAATTAGAGGAGCCCCTACGTCTCAAATCATTCAAATCCTTCCCAACACCATCCATGGAACCATGGATAGGAGGCCATGGGGACTTTAAGGATTTATATTCCTTTATTTTATTTTTATTTTTCTTTTATTATCTAATGTAATGAATTCATATATTTATTATTAAACTGTGTACAATTTTCTTCTTCCTCCCCTTTTCTCTTCCAATTTTAATCCAACTTCTATGTATCTTCCATCATTCCATCATGTACTCTGTGCACATCAACATAGAAATTGACTAACTTGATTCTTGTACCCGGGGGATATTTTTAATATGTTATTCATTATTGAGCTTCAATTTAAAGATCTTTTAAATTTATCTGTGGTGGATTAAGGAGTATTGCACGGGTGTGGCGGTCGTCCACCACGATACTGTTTCAAAAAACCATTTCTTTTCCATTGATTCATCATTACCCCCTTCCTTATCTTCAGAAAACCCATTATATTGTGGATTTGGGGTTTCCATAAGTGATTAAATGACATATGGTGGAGCCGAGTATTTTTGGGATAACATTCTTGGTTAAGGTGTTATCCTAGTTGACTATTGGAGTAGGTGTGGTTTGGTGTGCCAGAGGCATGCTAAAATCACACACACTTTAAATTAAAGGAATGTAATTAATTAATGAGGTTTTATAAAATTAATTATACCTTTTAATTTAAACAATAAATAATTAAGTAATGATTTTTTCTTATCCAACCCTAGGACCAAATTCTTTCTTTCCTAATTTCATTCTATCAGAATTTGCATCTTCATTTAGATTTGAATTCATCAATTCCTTTTTTTTAATTTCATGTTTTCCAACACCCATAAAAAATATCGTTTTCAATAAGTTATTAAAAAAATAGAATATGTGAACTAGAATAAGTGATTTAATAGACTGCAATGCTTATCAAGTGAGGTGACCCTGGTCATCCACTATGATACATTAGGAAAATAAATTTTCTTTTACCATGCCCTACAATAGTAGTGCGTGACTATGAAAACTAGATTAATGTTTTGGATTGTATCATATGAGTATATCTATAGTCATGTATATGATATATCAAATGATGTTGATATATATGAAAATTCTTTTAATAGATCTATGGAACATTTATTTATGAAAATACCCATTCAATTTTGAAATAACTTATTTAAAATCTAAACTCTAAAAATTTCAATAATAGTTTGAATATTTTTTTTTTGAAAAGAATAATGAAAAATGTATTTTAATATTAAAAAAATAGTAATGACAATATGAAAAACAATTTGTGGGGTAAGCGTTAATCAAAGATTTCATTTAGAAAATTTCTAAAATGTTCCCCATTCAGAAAATGACAAGAAGATTAATTTAGATTCAATAATGGTAACAATGAATTTAATATATCAATATATATTATTAAAAATATTATTTATTTTTTTAAATAAAACATTAAAATTGAAGAAATGTTTTCAAACCAAATAGAAAACTGCTTTGGTTTTCCTTTAGAACATTATTCTAGACAATTAAGTACATATAGAAAGAAAAATGAAAGAAAAAAATTTAATTTATAGAAATAATATGAGGATAATAAAATATATTTGTATTAATGTATAAATATAACATAATCCCCCTCTAAATACTTAAATAAAACAATCCCAGATAATTATGATATTTTGAAATGAACATTACCTTATGCCTGACATTCTATGTAATTTATTTCAGCCTCTTGTAAAATAAATTTAGTTTTATTATAATTATATACCAAAATAGTATCATACTTATAATACCATACATTTGTTAATTATGACATATATTCTCCCATTCATTAAGAATATTTTTCTATCATTGTAATATTGAATGTTAACTGCTTCATTTTCAATTTTTTTCTCAATTTGGTAGGTATGATATTTGAATCCTGATATTGAATTCATCATCTGAAAAACATTAATCATGAAATAAATATCATCTAACTATGTATATTATATACAAATTTAAAACTATCTATGAATAGAATTCATCAAAAACTAATCACATCACCTTGCGGAGGTGGTAGTCCACATGTATTCGCGAGTGGCAATATTAATTTCTATATATGGAAGGGTAATATGGTAAATGATCTATTATATAATTAGAATCATAGTTATGTCATTAATATCATACATATTCATCAGTTATATATTTATAACTATTCATGTAATGTGGTTATGATGAATGGATTACATATATATATGGTGATGGTAGGCCAAACATATGAACAAGAAATGATGTCATTTTCCAATGGAAAGAATTTAGATGGAAAATAGTTTTCCCATTTTCATTATATCATCTCACTATATTTATGATTACATAGTCATTATGTTAGTAAGGGAGAAACATATTTATAGTAAGTATAAAAGTAAATAAATTTTGAAAGAGTTGGTAAATATGATTACCAATCCCTTGAGATAATTTATTTGGCTTACACTTAATGCCTTATTAGGATAGTATTAGGAGAATAAAAGAATCTTAAGAAATAATTCAATGAATCTAGGGAGTTTGTTTGGGTAGTACTTTTCCGATCAATATTTCTCAACAATTATGAATAAGGTAGGAGAAGATGTTAAATTTTATATGTGAGGGGTGGGGGAAAAACATGGAAATACATTAAGTATTTAAATAATATAAATTTATTTTCTTGTGAATGTGTCACCAAATTGAATGTAATTTCAACAAAACATAAAACATCATATTAATATATTCATATGATAATATTTATAGAAGTTTATATTGAATATTTAACCTGGTCCGTTAGTTTATCATCTGGTAAACACATTTTATCCCTAACTATTGTGAATTGTTTTTATGGTTATTACAAATAATTAATAAATAAAACTTATGTTACACATATTTCAAAATATTAATTATCATTATACCTAATATGAAAAAATTAAACGATATAATGTTTATAATTAGAAGAAAATATTTTTAATATAACTGTATAAAAGGAAATGAAAACTGTTTTTTGAAAAATGTTTGTTTTATGCCTAAAAATTATTTTATAGAAAAATAAAGTTTAATATTTATTCAAATTATAAATATTTTATTATAATAAATAAATTGCGCCGAAGTTTTCATTCAGAAAAAAAAACTGAAAGAAACCTTGAAAATACTATATGAAGATAGAAGAAATAATTACCATTATATTGAACAAAAACATTACAAATATTTATAAAATATTTAGAATATATTTATAGGTTAAGAATTATATTTTTATATGAATTATATGACATCCTATATATTTATTTGTGTTTTAGAAAAAAAGGATCCATAAACTCTTATATAATTTTAATATCCTTCTTATGTCATAAAAGAGATCATTTTTGTAAAATCAATATATTTAACTATTCACCCAAAACTCAACTATTTTTGAATGATATTAGAAATTTACACTAAGATAATTTTGAAATTAAGAACATATAAATTAAATAAATTTAATTAAATAAAATTCAATTTATTTTGTTTAATTTTGGTTTTAATCATATTCTTCAATTTATCTTTGTGCATATAACTATTATTCGATTAAAATGAAAAGATTACATACTATAATAGAATCTATGGTGTTATAGTGTGGGAAAGGGAGTGACCCATGCACATGTATTTATTGATCATTGTGATTTTGTAAGGGTAGTGTACCATAGTGAGGAGTGAAAACCTATTAATTTGTTTACCTAATAGGGTGTTATATTAGTTTCTAGTACATGGTATGTGTGATATGATTAGTATCTTTCGATATATACAAGAATAGGTGAACCATAAAAAATAATCATGTATATTTTTAATTTGTATAATATAAAATTTTAAAATTTATACTTTGGTCTCATCCTTCAGATAAATAGATTGAATGGTTTTCCTACTAACATAATAACACGATCTGAAGATAACCTAGAGTTGTATTTGAGGGAGGAGTTTTAAATTCGTGAACACCATTATTTTCCTCCTATTAAGGTTTTATTGGTCTAAAGTACTAAAATAATTACCCAGAAAATGTATTATAGGATGATATGTTGTACCACAATTAGCTTTTAGCTTCTAAATTCATTTTTATAACACGATAGTTTTATTTCAGGAAAAAATATACACATTATCTAAAGTTTATTATTAATTAATACTCTATATTAATATATAATAACTACTTTAAATTTAAAAAATAATGTATGTTTCTTATAAAATGTCATATTTCATTCTTAATGTAATTACTAGTATATCCTATATAGTATTCTTACTGATTACCAAAAAATAATGAAATATAAGATATAAGTGAAGACAAACACATATAATAGTATGACATACCAAAGGATATATATAACCCTTGTGTTCATAATATGGTAATAGCATTGAAAATATATAAAATTATAATTTAAATACTCTAAAATTCATAATTAACATAAAATTTTTATTCAGAGTTGAAAACATATTGATGGGAATATGTAGTGTCGAACATCATAAATAGTGTATCATTACATTATTATAAAACATCTTAAATAAAGGTTATGGAAACTCCCCTTACTATATACCAAATGTTTCATGATTTTCATTTGTATAAAAAGTGGATGAATAATTCATGTCCCTACCAATCACGTATACAATCAAATTTATTCCAATATAAAATTAAATTTCATTTATAATAATATAAATTTTTTTCTATGGGTAATAAAATAATTCAATAAATAATTTTTGGTAAGGATTAAAAAAAACTATCCAGGTAAAATCATGTAATATACAACCACTCTAGTTTTTTACCATTCAATATAATGGTAATGATATCTAATATAATACCCATAAAATAGAATATTGCAGTATAGGGAATTTATAGTTTTTAAATTTCATTATAATAAAATATTATTAATGTAGAAATTATATGAATCACTATGATATGGAATCTAAGAACACTTCAATAAAAGATGAACTAAAGGATATTTTCAAGCTCATGATATGTTTAATTTCAAACCATTGAGGCCAAGTTCCACATTATTTCTTAGAATTAAAAATTTTCACTCACTTCCAAAAATAGTTCAATTGAGAGATACATCGATTATATTGTAAAAATATTCATCATAATAATCAAATATATATAACTTTATTAGTTAAAATTGATTATATAAAACACATAAAAATAATAATTGAACATGAGATAATATCTGGATTAATGAGATTATTCCAAAATTTAAATGGTATAATAAATGGGTGTAGTTAGAGGGAATAATTAATATATCATAAATAATAATATAATAAGATTATTTTTAAATGATACATAATGATAATATATTTTGTAATAGAAAATTAAATATATTATAACAAAACTTTTATGATAGGTAAACAACGAGAGTGGAATAGAGACAATTACTATACATGATTTTTTCATAATGTAATGAAACTTATAACCTCAGAATTCCTTCAATAGTAAATAAATTTACAAGTACTGATTATTAAAGAGTTATATCAACATAAAATCAGTGATTAGTGTAAGGTAAAACATTAGTATGGTATGGTACTTTTATTTTTTTAACTAGTGAGGCCATATTGGTATATCACATAGATTATTTTGGGTGTTTAAGGTACTGGGAGATGGTTTGATGAAATGTTAGAGATATTTGGGTATAAATGTTATATATTGGAAAATATTATTGTGTGGTGTCCCGTGTGGCACTATGAAAGGCCAGTTTAAAGTCCTAGATTTTATGGGGTGTTTGTAGTTATGGTGTATAGACAAAGGATGTTGGATTTAGTGGCCATTCTATTTTAGGTAACACTGTTGTGTACGACATTAGATCTTCCATGGAATTTCTCTAGGGATCAACCAAGATGAATGGAAGGTTGGGGATATTAATTTTTTTCTTATTGGATATGATATATATTTTATAGAGTTTAATAACAGGGCTATAACAATTTTGAGGCCAATTTTCATGGTTCCATATCTACACTCGAGTTGGGTTTAGATGTATTGAGGCTATGACATAGACATAAGCCTCAAAAAATGGTTTTATAATAGCTTTATATGATAAATATGTTCACAAAGAAATGAATTTTTATGGTCAGTCTGACTGAAGACCATTTTTGTGTATATAATAGCTTTCACTATAATTTTTTTGGAAACCACGATTTGTTTTGGAATAAAAATTACCTTTACACTAGTGTAGTCTATTTTTTAGAATTGATATAAATTCGACGATTCCCTCTAATACAATTGTATTCCCTATACTTCCCGGAACACTTAGGTGAATCTATCGATATCTTTGGAGACCTCTCATTCCCTACTTATTAAATTCAATCCTTCAATTTAGGTGATTCATTAATTGTAATAAATCATGATTTCTTTACCATTTATTATTTTATTTCTCTTAATAAATAATAAAAATATTAATATGGATGGGGGATATGGGTTTTTATGTGATGTTGAAGTGAGTTGGTGATGATGGATTTTATTCATTATTTTCGTGATGTCTTCCTTGGAGAGATATTAAACACAGGGATGTATCATTCTTTCCATGTCTTTATGTGTGGATTCAAAAGCATGTGGTTGAGGTATGAAATTCTATAACACCCTTTTACTATATTTAAGTTATGGTATTATCATAGTCTAATGTTATTTGGATGTGGTGTATGTATTGTACAAATAAAAATAATAAATCAAACATACTCATGAAGGGGTTTTCCTGTATTTTTTTACCTATTTTCCATGCTTTGATTTAGACTTTATGGTCATTACTACTATTTCTAAAAATCAAAATTGATGTTAAGAATTCTATGTTTATGTTGTTATTTATATTTTGGAATCAACATTTGTGAATTGATAATCACTTAAATATAGTAATTGAACATTTTTGTGGGGAAATTATTTATATGAATTATGGTTCATGATAATGAAATGGGTTGTAGAAATTGTTATTTCTAAAATTGGTTGTTATGTGATTTTTGAGACAATATGGCCTTTTTGAGGATTTTTTGTTGTTGTATTTGTGTGGTTATTGTAGTATATGTCATGTGATGATCTATATGGAATAGTTTTTTTATTAGTTTGCATATGTCGGGAAGAAGAGATGATCTGATTTTATGGGTTGGGAATTTAGGTTAAATAGATTAGTATGTTATTTTTTTTGGGACGGTATTATAGTGGTTAGTTGATGTTTGTCAGGATATTAGTATGGTTTTTTCAGTAGGGATGCACTTTTAACAAAATTGTTGAAAATTGTAATGGAGTGTTTATCATGGGTTGATGTCATGAATGGTTATCACTATTTTGTTTATAGTTTCCTGATACTAGTGGAATATAAATACATTAATGTTTAAATAGTAAATTGGGGTTCCATTATTGAATTGAATCATGGTTGTAAATTAAATATTGATGCATGATTGTAGAATTTAATGGAATGAATTATCCAGGGTATTGGAGGGAAGTGGATTATTTTAAATATGAACTTGAATTGGTTTGTGAAAATATATTGGTTAGTAAATTAATTTTTTTTTGAATAATGCAATGATTAACTGGGATTTTTTTTATTTTTTTGTGTCATTGTTGGTAGTGGTCGCATTGTCTCTGATTAATTTAGTGTGGTGATTAATATGGATACGATGGTTTTATATTAGTGTGGACCCTTTAGGCTCGGGTAATCTTTGGAATAATTATTTATTTATTTTACTTATGATTTCTATACACACCCCACATGATTTGTAACCCTTTACTCACTTCCAACATGATTTTTATATCAGGTGTTTCCCCCTAATAACTAGGTTGTTTATGTAATTGTTGTTTAATTACAACCTCTTACCCTCTCTTCCTTTTAGGTGGAGTAAATAATTTGATGGATCAAGGTATATATGATCATACTATCATAGAATGAGGTTCACTGGAAGACCATATAGGTTTTTGATGAGATAATATATAGAAGATGTAAAAAAAACCAGATGTGGTATTGATGAGGATGTTTGTGGTGTACTAGAAGATGAGTAGGGAGATTGATTAGATAATATTACATAGTGAGGGTAATCCATGGTAGGAGGATGGAATGTGGTTGATTAACATCATGTTCATGATACCATTCAATATTGAATGTGATATGTGTTGACAATTCTTGATATATATAAGTGGATATGGTTAAATGAGGATGATATGATCGAGATATATTGTTTTTTTGAGATATTGTGTGTTTTGATTGGACTATTGAAGGGGTTGGTAGTAAAAACTGTTTAATGTAGGGGAATTTGAGTGATAAACCAATGGGGAAGTGGTTTCTTTGTAATTTTTTATTATATTCATTAAAACTACATTATTATGAATGAATGAAGTATTTTATGAGTGAGCATTTTTTATGGTGGGTTGTAGTTGGCTTATTTGGTTCTTTTTGATTGTTTTATTTTTCATTAATGCATTAGTTTTCTCCTCCTTTACTTATAAGAGATATATTTAGTATGATCCCTCTATGTATACATGTTAATCTCAAAAATATATATATATATATATATTTACAAACTATTTTTTGTTCTTTGGTTTTCTATGTTGAGTTTGGTGACTGAGTTGGATAGTACAATATCAGATCCTGTGATTAGTTATGGAGTTTTAACCTAGAATTTTGTTGGTATTTTACCATGGTATTTGAATTTTTATGAAATATTTTAATATTTAAGTATTATTATATAATTAAATTTATAAATATCATTTTCTGATTGGTGGTTCTATTTATGTATTTTTGGGATCTATAAGGGCAATGCCACCTTTTTAAAATTTTATACCCCCAGGGATGGTTTCCACCTATAGGCATTTTGCAGGTAGGCCGTAGGGTTTACTCTCTTGTTGATTATATATATATGATATATTTTTAATAATTTGGATTAATTTTAATGTAGTATCGTAGAATTTTTTGTGATTTTAGATAGTTTTTTTAGTTAGGGATTGTTGATGATTTCTTGGTTTGGTTGGGATAAAAAAAATAGCTAAACAAAGTCTATAATGTAATAAATGTATACGGAATAAGTGATAGGATTTTATGGCGCCCAATGATCCGATGAAAGGATCCTAAACTTAAAAAACATAGTAAGTGATGTAATGATGATTTTAGGGTAGATACATATTAATGGAATGTGAATCATGCCTATTTGTGCTTGTTTTTTAAATAAGAAATTTTTTGAATAAAATGAAACTAAATATGTAAATTTTATTAAATAAACTCTATGATATGTTTATTAAGATTAAATTTCATTTTCATTTTGTAATGTCATCTTATATTTAGGTATTATATTGGCGACATTCGACATTCTACCCCGATAGACCGTAGGAGGGTTGACCCAACCTATGAGGATGTGATATAGAGGAAGACAAGTGTGAGATTCAGTGAAATGGTATGGTTATGTATGGTGGAAAATTTTCTAATATTAAGAAATAGTTCTTGTGGTAATATATTGAGATCTATTTTATACTTATCTAATTTAAGTACATATATTGGGTTCATCTAGCTTTTAGTCATATGCATGAGTTGGTGTGATAATTGTTGATATGGTATATTGAGTAGCCAGAGGATGAAAATGTTTCTTGGGATTATTTTTATTGGTATTTTAATGTATATTTCTATAAATATATGTTGATAGAGGTAAAAATGCATGATATCATATATATTAATAAGTATGACCTTAGTGCTCAAGAGTTTGAGATGATTTTTATAAACCTCCATCACTTTTAAAATATATTTTTCAAGATCAAATGTCTATAACTCAATTAATGGAGGTTGAAATATTTCCTATTATCTGATATATACTGACACCATTTACATTGTAAATGTATTTATTTATATTGAATAAGACATAGGAGTTTTATAGGGTTTAGAATCAGCTAGATTCATCTTGATAGGGGATCCATTATGGTTTTATGTGGATTAGTTTTATTTAAATATGATATCTAATATGCAGATTTTTGAGTTGTTTCAAAATAAGGGAGTGACCTCAATAGTTTAATTTTCATTCATTCAAGGACACCAATTAATTTTCATATACTAGAAGATATGTTCATGTGTGATTCTATTGAAGTAGATGTTATCATAGACGATTTTTGACACAAACATTCTAGAGGATTAGAAAACTTTGAGCGATAATTTTCTATTTTATCCTTATTAGTAGATTAATTTGTAGATGTATCAGCATATGAGACATTCGGATTATATTTTTTCAAGGGGTGATACAGATAGTATAGGGTAAACCCATCATTTATTTTACTATAAGGGAAATATAGTGGAGTATAGCTAATGAGGTGGTTATCAGCTATCTACTTGTGGGGATAAATTTGGTTTGATTTGTGCTATATATGTTTTAGTACCATAGGGACAAATAATAAACATAGCTACCATTTTATTATCTTTTAAAATTATATATTAATTATTATATTCTTGATCATCACACTAATTTGATTCTCTTATTTTAGCCTTGTACTTATGAATCATGGTGGAGAGGCCACTAGTTCAACTCATGTTAACCACACCATTTAGAGGTACAACAAGTTTTCTTAATGTCTTCTAGGATTTTTCAGCTAATGAAAGTTCCTCATTAGTCAGAAAAATATTTAATTTTACTTTTGATACACCTATATAATATCATTATGAAAGTTTATTGGTTGTATTATTCATTCATAGTTTCTTATAAATTCCAGAGGATATTATTTTTCTATATTTTGGATAGAAACCATACAGTGTTCTTTTGTGAGATGTAAAGTACCCCAGACTTGATCTATTAGTTTTTTGTTAAATAAACATTATTTGAACACTAGTATTTAAAAAAAGTGATTGTAATTATCATTTTATAATAATATTACCATAAGTTAAACATTAAAACTCACAATAATTACAAAATACCATGAAATAATGCTTTATTGTAATTTAGGATGAGAACCATGAGAATTTTTTTATGAAACTAGGGAACATTTCTCCATATTCATGAAATATTATAATCCCTTTTAAACATATCGAAATTCATACTCATCTTCATAACCTATGTAATGGAAACATGAGGGGTGTGATCAGATGTTCAGTAAGGGTAATCATAATTGATAATTATCAAATATCATAAGCGAGCATTAGATGAGAATATGATTATAATCATTATATGTCAGAAATATATACCCAAAAAATTAAATACAATATATAATAAAATAATGAATGGAATAACATAAGAATACAACGTACTAATTTTGTATATAAATGAAACATGGAATAATAAGGGAATTGTTTCACAACAAAAAGCATAATTTTTTTAAATATTGTGAAAAAAATACTCAGTCTTCATGTGTGAAAAAATTTCCATGTATCATTTTGTGAATAAAAAATTTCCCTTGTTATTTGTTTTAAAAAAACACCAACTTAAGAGGTCGTAAACAAAAATAGTCCACACACTCAAGATCACAATCACATGAGATATAAAATGGTTACCAAATCATTATAGAGATATGTATAAACCTGTATATTATTCATATATACATACATGTGACACATGTAAATAAATTTATTAATACATAATAAGGAACCTTGGAAATAAAATAGTTTTTATAAAACATTTTAATGAAAATAATTAATTCTTAATTGCATAAATTACTCATATAATTTCAAATGGGTTTCAAAATATCTCTAGATAATATATCTAAATTGACCTCTAGAATATAAATATTTGATACCCAAAATTCAATCATCCCTAAATAGTAATTCATAAGAGCATCTAAAGGTTTGTTCATGAAAAAAATGATTATAGTAAATAAGTCCTTTTAGATTTAATGAGTAAATGATAGGGAAATAATAATTTTTTTTATAAAATGATTTCATCTTTGATATAAAAGATAATATAGTAGTTACTTTGAGAATAATTTTTAGAATATATCTATTGGTAAACTAAAATTCATTCACTTCCTCAAATAATTTTTTTGTAAAGAAATCTCAATAATAGATAAGTTTCAATATGACAACTTTGAAAATATTTAAACCTAATACAAAGAGAGTACATAATATATATGTAAATAAGATTAAAAAATAGACAATAAAAGAGAGGGGTATGATTTTAGATATATAATACCTCAACTAATCATTTTATATTATATTTGAGAAGTTTTTTAATTTAATTAATATTAGAATTTTAACTTTTACTACTTCTAGTTTTACAGTGGAAACTAATTGATTTCCAAAATAATTTACTTATAATTACAAAAAATGGAACTTATTAAAAAAATTGGGCCAACTGATTCCAATTAAAATAACCATTTTATTAAAATAATTATACATGTAATAAAACAATATTTTAAAATCAACACATGTAATGTGCAAAAAATAATTGTTAGAAAAAGTGTATTTGTAAAATTAATATTTACTTTTAGAATAAAATGAATAATTTTATTGATTTTTATTATATTATATTTTTCATTATAAATAACATAAATTTTATATGGATTTAAAATAATGATTTTTTACAATAATAAATTTTATTTAAAAAAATGACAAAAAAATTGTTGGAAAATATTTCGTAAGTCCGTAAATTGTTAATCATAGGATTCCTAAATTCATAATAATTTCTGTAGATCTATAATTTTACTCTATATATAAATCATTTATCATAAATTTTTTATAATTATTTTAATTATACTCACTTCTTGATATAATCATAAAGTCAATGATTTTTGAAAAACATATATTTTTCACAATTCATATAAAAAATAATTATTTTAGTTGAAATTTATAATTTACCCTAGGAAATATTTATAAGTTTAATTCAAAAGTGGGTTTATTATTATTTTAAAAAAAATTATAATATCCATAAATTTACCTTTTAGATTAAATTTCTTAATATAATGAAAAACTAAATATATGGAAGAAAGACCTGATTGAACATTAGGCATCCTCACTAATATTTCATACTAATTTATAAATTAAATAATTTTATTATATTATTTTATATATTTAAATATTATATATTATCCTAATAATAATTTCAAATTTGTCAATTTAATTTATTAATATATTAAACATTTATTTGATAATTAATAATTATTTTAATTATATGTCCTCTTATGAAATATTTTTTAACATGTAAATATATTTTAATTTATTGGAGGCTTTATAATTCTTATAATTTTCTTTATATTATTCATCTATAATGTTGTGGATTATTTTAGTTTATTGTTGTGTGTGGTGAAGGATATCAAACACATTTGATAAATTTAAATTATATATATATATATATATATATAATGGAGTGTTACATTCTTCCCACTTAAAAAAATTACGACTAATTTTTTTACTTTATTATCTACTACTGAAAATATATTTGTTTATTTAAATTATAGACCTGATTCATGATATAATGTATAACGAGATATCTAACATAAAATCATATGAAATATATAATTTTCCTTATATTGTTCTTATACTCATCATTATGTTTTTATCCAACCATTTGAGCCAGTAACCCTTAATTTTTCCACATCCATACCCATATTATATATTGCATTTATAAAGCTACTCATACTCACCATTTCATTGATATATTATCATTGTTAGATATGAAATTTGAAGTTATTATTCCAAATTATAGTTCATCTATATAGAGGGGACCAATCAATTTCAAAAATATATTTAAATTCATCTAAAGTTAGGACAACAATATTATCAAAAGGAACTTTTCCCATATACATCATCTTGTGGTGCAATATAACAAGAGAATTTATTTAACGAAAAAATCATAATGGTGGTGATTCAATATGATTATAAAACATCTTATATAACCTAGACGATAATCTATTTAGTCATTTAATAATTTTGAGTATCGAAAAAGCAATCCTTAATTATAACAATCCACCTAATTTGTTATGATTGGATAGTATCTACTTGGTTACATATGTTTAATAGGTTTTTTATACCTACCATTCTTGTTTGAACATAGATTGGGGCACTGATTTTCATAATTACTAATGTATTTTTATTTGATGTTTTGAAGTATAGATAATGTATTAGTTGGGAATCCAATACCTTATACTTTATTTTCAAGACTCATCATATCCCTTTGAGCGTCATTAGATCTATGTGCATTCCTTCCAGACATGAAAATTTATATTTTTTCCTTTAAGACATTCTATTTTTTGGTTATTTATACATTTTTGACACGAAGGAAGTTGAATCTTCTTTCCTTCATTGTCTACATCACTAGATCTTTTATGAAACTTAAAAATTATCTTATTTTCTGTGATCATATGATTGGTAATACAAAATAAATTAATCAAAACTCTATAAATTTGGGTGAGAAAATAAAAACAAGTTCAACACCTAATTTTATACCACTTGTTTTTTGATTGGAATAATTATCATATTTTCCATCGCATCCATTATAAACATGGCCTCTCCTATATCCAACTATTTTTATAAAAAATATTAATCAGGAGTGATATATATTATAATAATAATATAATTATCATAAATATTATTATTAATCTTTGAAACAATCACAATATATTTTAGTTCAACCTAAATCACACTTGGTTGAATCTTGGATTCTTTGAGTTGGGTTTTCTCATATTAATTAAAATAATTTTATAATATAAAAAATGATTCATAATAGACTTTAAAGAGAATGTGATTAACTAATGTATATCACCCTAGAGTTTCTATCCAAGTGTGTAGTTTTTTTCCAAATCATCTTGCTCCAGAGTCATGATCAATTTCATTCTTAAATAGTCTTTTTTGGGTGATTACACCAAGGTGCATCTTCACCACAACCACACTGTAACAACCCAAAATTTTGAATAAATCTTGTTTCCTAATTTTGTGTGTTATTTTATTTTATTTTTATACTCAACAAAACTGTTTCATTTGATAACATGAGTATAATTTAATTGAGACCATTGGGTTTTGACTGTTATATGACCATTAGTCAATATGACTGATGTGAACTAAACGTTTTGATTATTTTTCACTAAATACAAGTAATATTGGTTAATTAATATAGAAAGAAGATTTTATGGCCTCACCCAGTAGTCTTGGACCGATCAAAGCCCATCTAACAGAACTTGGGAAGGAGGTAGAACCACTGGGATTTGCTCTGCACCAAACTGAAGCTAAACTTCATCATGTGAAGCTAGAACGGGATCGCATTCGCGAGAAGTTCAAACTGATAGAAATTACTACTTGTGCGATGTTAGCCGAGCCTCCCTCGGATTCTCTCACCTTAGCACACCTTACACTTAGGTCCTATGCTGGTGTGATAAGGGGATATGTAAGGAGACCGTAACTGCCCTGTGTAATCCTTTGTTTTAAATAAAAAATTTTGGATTAATTCTTATGATGAAGTTTATGAATTTTCCAATGACCGGATAAATAGAGTATGCATATTTTTGATGATTTATAGAAAAAGGATATTTTAAAAAAATGTTTATGTAAACCTTAAATAATTAAAAATATGTAATGATTTTCAAAAAATGGTCTTCTAAAATTTTTTTCAGTACAAAATTTAGAGTCTAATAAGATCAACTAGATTTTTGATGAATAGTAAATTATGAATAGTGATTTTATGATTAGGATTAGTAATGTGTCCAAATGGATTAGTAATCTCACTTAAAGAAAGTATTAATATATTCTAGTCACCTTGATTAAGTAATGTGATTCAATAAAATGGTTAAATAATGGTTTCATGAATTATTATTCAAGTATTAGTTTTTTAGGGTGAATAGTGTTTTAATTAAAAATTAAATTAAAAATATTTAGAAAAATATTTTTATAAAATGGATTTCATTTTTGAACTCAGAGCATCGATATTATGTTAAGGTAATTTTTGTGGATTTTTCTGAAAAAAAATGAATTTTCGGTGAATAGTGTTTTTAATTAAAAATTTAATAAAAAATATTTATAAAATTGTTTTTATAAAATGGATTTCATTTATGAAATCAGAGCATTTATATTTGGTTAATGTTAAATTTTGAGATTATTCTGAGAAAGTTGAATTTTCGATAAATAGTGAAAATACAGTTTTTAAGCTATGGGTGTTTAATGACATCATTAAATGATGTATTAAGTATGTAATCAATATGGACGACTTATGAATAGTAAGATAAGGTATGAGGTGTCCCAAGTGGCCAATACCATGGGCAAATACCATGGGCAAGCCCATGGTTTTGCCAAAACCACTAATGAGGTGTCCCTTGGCCATTAATGCCTTGTCCCCTCACATTCCCTATAAATACCAAGCCATCCTCTCATCCATTCGACTCCCCACACTCCCCCAACGAAGTTCTGGTCTCATTACCTCCAACGTAGTCCTCACAAGGTTCCCCCAAGCCCTCAAGTTCCCAACCTTTGAGTTTTAAGAGTTGTGTTTTAAGGTAAGGGATCTGATCTCTCTCTTTCTTTTCAAGTAATCTCTTTTATGTAATTTATTTTATGCTCCATGTTATTATGTTAAAGGATGTTCTTTTATACTCCTATTACTTCCCTTTTCATTTTCATATAATGAGATATCCCCTCTTACCCTCATTATTTCGTTTTATGATGTTTTAAGTGGCGCTGTTAGGCTGCCGAAATTTCTGTAACGGATTCTTTCTCCCTTCTCATTTTTCAAGATCTATTTTCATGTAATGTATTTCAAGTTCCTTTTTATTATGTTGGGGTATTATCTCTAAATTTATCATACTGATATTTTATGATAATATGATGAGAGACCCCATTTGATCTCTTCAATTCAGTATTTTGATGTTTAAGTGGCATCGTTAGGCTGCCGAATTTCTAAGGGGTTCTTTCACCCTTCTCATTTTCAAGATCTACTTTCATGTCAAGTCTTTAAAGTCCCTTTTTTTTATGTTGGGGTATGATATCTAATTCTATCATACTGATATTTAATGTTCATATGACGAGAGACCCTATTTTATCTCATCAATTCATTTTGGTTGAAGCTTAAGTGGCGCCGTTAGGCTGCCAAATTTCTAAGGGGTTCTTTCACCCTTCTCGTTTTCAAGATCTACTTTCATGTAAAGTCTTTCAAGTTCCTTTTTACTAGGTTGGGGTATGATCTCTAAATCTACCATACTGATATCTTATTTTCATATGATGAGAGACCCTATTTGATCTCGTCAATCCATTTTTGGAAGTTTTAAGTGATGCCGTTAGGCTGCCGAATTCTCATAAGAGAAATCTTATTTTTGTCTTCCTTTCTAGTTCTTCGTTTCATATGGTATATCATTAAAATTTCATTACCATGTTCTTAAGAACTATATATTCTGTCCCCATACGATTTTATGTATCATGTTTGAGTGGGTGACCCATGTTCCCTCTCTTTTCAATGTTTTCTAAAACCATGTATCGTAGACGATATGCTACATAGTTTTCGTCTCAAAATGCCTCCCTCTTTATCTCGAAATTATTTTATGTTATTAAGTGAATACTCAAAGATCTTATTTCTATAAGTTTATTCACATATATATCAAAATGTTCTATTTTAAATTCTGGGATTTACATACATGAAACCTGCTTTCCCTTTCCGTGGGTTTAAAGTGACATAATGATCATGCCATTAAAGCAGTTTTTAAAACGTTATGATTATGAAATGAAACCCATTTATTTTAGGCTATATGGGTTGTTTATGAAATGATTGATGATGATATATGTGTCTCACATGATAATAAATACATGTCAAGGGTGTGACCAGATAGCGCTCCAATGCATTGGGTAAAGACTTAATTTCTAGAGATGACTTTTTAGACTGATACCTTGGTAAATAACCTTGGTAATTTAAATGACACCTTGGGGATGGACCTTGGTGAAAAGAAATGATTGTCAATATTAAATGTTGCATCCACATCTTCATGTTATGAAAAAATGTTATTTTTATTATGATATGCCTCATGATTTCATTTTCATGCCTTAAAGTTCTTTCCATGACTTTATTGATGAATCTCAAGTTCACTTGTTAAATGTTTCCCTTGTTTCACTTACTAGGCCATCTGCTCACCCTTTCTTTTGATGTATGTCCCCAGGTTATGAGATGCAGTAATGATCCAAGGGTTAACATGAGGAGAATCCTTTCATGTTTTTAAGAATAATGCTTTTATGTTTTCATGTTTTAAGTTCCTGGTTTCCAAGACACTAAACTTTAAAGATCCTAGGTTTTCTAAAATGTAATGAAAGTTTATGTGATAAAAAGGCGGGATGCTATACACACCCACTTACCAATGTCTATGTTGGGATGCAATTACTAGGAGAACAAAATAACCTATACTTTACCAAATCCATAAGAATTAATACTATACATTTAATTAAAAGTAATACATATCTCTAAAGCTCAAACTAATTTATCTCATAAAAATTCCCAAAAATAACAAAACTACTTCCCAAAAAGAAATAAACAATTCTATGGTACAAACTGATGCACCTCGAATCTGCACTCATAGATCCTATGCTAAAAAATATTTATTTAATCATTAGATTTCACATAATATGAGATGAAATGTCATAAATTTCACAATACTACCATTATTTAAACATTACACCTCAAAATAATCACACAATACCAAGAACATAATATTTAGTGTCTTTGATGTCTAGTTATGTGGGAATCATATTTTACCAAACTTGTGAAAATCTATCTATAATATAACCTTAAAACACTCCCATCTATACCTATTATAATTTATCTTCCTAACCATGGGAAGGGAAAAATATAAACAGGTGAGCTAATATACCTAGTAGGGGTACTCATAATCAATAATAATCAAATAACATAAATGAGTGTCAGATTAAAATATGTGTATAATTAGTTTACAAAATAATGTTTTAAAAAATCATATATAAAAAGGCATGGATTAAGGAACAACATAAAAAAATAATACATCATGAAGAAGTCATATGTAATAGAAAAACTTCATAAAAACATATTTGTACCACATCCCTAATTGTAAGGAAATTATAACACTGTGTGAAAAACATTTGTGCCACAAGTTGTGTCATGACCCACTACCTCTAAAGATGGACCTCTTGAGTTGGAAATGGAGATAGATAGACAATAACCCTTGAGTCACGCCTATAGTAGTCCCTTGGGTGTAGAAAAAAACGAAGGGTGTAAAAATCTCAAAAAATTGTAGGTGTTTACATTTTTATAATAACCTAGATTGGGAGATAAGATGTATAAACGAAAAAAACTACAAAATATATATAAAAACGAAATAAAAAATCTATCCCACGTGAATGTTTTTAAAAAATATAATTGTTACAAAACATGTGCTTCCAAATTAAATGCAAAAAAAGGCTAACCAGCGACAAAAAACTACCCCAATGTCTAATCATGTAATGTCAAGCATGGTCCTCGTAGTCATCCTGGAGACCTAAAAAAAGTATTATATATGTAGGGTAAGCATTAAGCTACACTTAGTAGGGAAAACCATTGTCTCTCGTGAATAAGTGGATAATCATAGTAATGCCCCTGTGAGAATGAGTAGAAACCAAAAGAACACAACAAGGTATACTAGCAGTCCAACCTCACTAAAGGAACACTCTCCATATAATGCAAGTAAGTTAAAGAAATATACTAAACACATCGATGATATGGAACCTCCCACAACTTTCCCATTGATTAGCCACTCTCACACCATTATGAAAAATGTCCTGGTGCTCTCACCTATTTCGAAATAACCACATCACCATCCTCCAACACACACCTGTGCCACATAACACATCACATCTCACCCGCACACACCTAGGACACACAACAATATCTTATTCCACTCATATACACATGGGAAGAACCACTCCACATCCCAATAACACTTGGGAACTACAACACATCTCATCCCGAATGCACGAGGGAAGGAAAAGATTCCCACACACACCTAGTCCTCACAGACCACATCATTCCTGAATATTCATGGGATATCACTACCTAGAAGAGGGAGTAGAGAAGATCAGATGGCCAACCATCCATCCTCCCACTAGTATATCTAGGAAAGTCAACATCCCCTGTAACATTGGGGGTGTCCAACACATAGTGATCAAATCAGGCGGGGTGTGTATATAATCATAAGAAATTACAAGTATATGTATAAAAGTACCAAAAACGCAGCCCAACATATGGGTTCTCAAGAAATCAACCACACTATAACACTTCCACCATTGATGGTACATCTAAAACATGTATCAGGACAAACATTGGCAACTTCTAATGTTGATAAAATAAATCCACATAACACTTAATATTTTTTTTGTTATTAAGCATTTATCAATTATTATATCCCTACCTAGGAAATTGAAAACCAGATCACACAACCACCTTCACAACCAAGCCAAAGAGCGTAGTGAAACTATTATAAAACACCTCACTTCACACTTACTCCCCACTTAGTACCTATTCCAATCACTTAAATTGTCATTCCTCAAAGTAATTCCACATTTTCCTCCCTCTCTATAAGAAAACCCCAAATTACTACCAAACCCTGCAACACACCTCATCATAACCAGTAACATAATCATAGCACAACCTAAACCTTTAGCCCCACTATTCAAAAAATTCCCAACCATTCCACAATCAATCAATTTCTAAACATGAGATACTGTTTCATTACCCTTATCACCATTGGAATTATAATGATCTCAAAACAATCACCACAAGATAACATAAGGAAAAAATAAAGAACAAGTCCACACATAACACGTAACCACAACAATAATGCAATGCATATTAAGACATTAAAAAAACTATTTCTTAAATTCCAGTTTGATAATTTAGGGGTGATCACCAAAGCTGTATAATCTAGGGTAATCTATTTAGTTAATTGGATATAAGTGGTTAATTATTTTAATGTAAATATAGACGCCCAATATAAAACAAAAACATATTTCCATGATCCATCACCCATGAACAAATGAGGTCCATAAATGAAAATGATTTTTAGAATTACTAATGCACAATAAAAATCAAATAACAGATAATACAACACGATCATTATCATCATTTTTCTAGCCAAAAATTTATTCATTGTTAAATTTTAATCATTATTATTTAAAAGTAGATATGATTACAACCACTGCATTGGATTCACAAATTAAAAAAGACAAAGAGATCTATTATTGGAATAATAGTTGATCCATAACTCTACCTTGTGATAAAATTTGGGGTGTGATAGAAGCATGAAGAAATCTGAGGGAAAACTAGATCTGAATTCCATAACAGAACAGAACACATGAATCAATTTGGAAGAAAGGCCTTGGTCATAATAATTGAAAATGAAAGGTTTCATGGAAGAGAAGGTCTCAACTTTAGAAATGGATAGATCCTATATCAATGGAAGGGAGATGATTTTAAAGTACATAAAAGTCAGGTCATGGACAATAACATGATTCTTGTACTTTTCAAAGTCTTTTGGGGTGCTATGATATTAAATATAAAATCAATATCCTTTTATAATTATTTAGAAATGGTCAAAAGTGGTTTTAAACTTTAATTATATAAAATATTACATAAGAGGGGCACAACTGGTAATATTGAGAAATGATAGAAATGAATAAACATTGTGTGAGTAACCAATGTGAGTCACCCTCACAACTCACTGATTCCACTCACCAATGCCACCTACCAATGCAACTCGACGACCACACTCACAAACACCACATACCAATGCCACTCACCAATTCCACTCACTGACATTGATTCACTTATGTGATGCACCAATGTGACCTACTGACAGTGAGTCACTCACACGACCAAATGACATGACCTATCGATATCGAGTCACCTATGTGACCCACCGACATGACCTACCAATTGTGAGTCGCCAATGTGACCTATTGACATTGAGTCACTAACTTGACCAACCGATGTGACATACCGATGGGAAAAATTGGAAAACATGAAAACTATTGAAATGAGTGACCGTGACATCCAAGAACACCTCAAACACTAGATTTTCACAAAAGGATGGACAAGAGGGGTCTAATAAATTACATTAGATAACTCCCAAACTATTCTCATCCTGGTGAATTTTAAAATATACGTAAAAGAAAGTGGGGGTCTGAACAACTACCTCATAAGATACCTCTCAAGGATAAACAACCCCATTGGCTCCAAAGCTGAAGTGAAACCACAACATCCCATAACACCTCCTCTGATATCTATTAGCCAACCGACCACTAGACGCACCTTAGAAGAAAAAAATCGACATTGTTTGGATATATGAATTAGGGAATCTCAACCTCCATGTCAATATACTTTCCACTTTGTGAGGCACTGACTCGCGTGCATGAGTTTAGTAACATATCAATTAATTCATATAAATTAAGAATTAGGTACTCCCCTATTCACATGTAAGGACATTATCAAATATTATAGAATAAGGAAACAACTCATATTATAGAAAACAAGGTTCAAGAAATATATTACATAGGATAACTCAAAAAAACTCTAGTTACTGAGCATCCTCTAACTCCCATGTACTATCCTCTAGGCCACTATGCCTCTATAACACACGAACCAATGGAATGGTCCATCCATGCCGCACCTTCTCCCAGCGATCCTGAATATCCACTGACCACTCCAAAAATGTTGCATCATCCTCGTTATCCAACTCTCCCCAGCCAGTGACATGGGATTCATCGAGAAGAAACTGATGTTGTTGGGAGAAATGAATTAAATTGTGGATCCTCTACAACAATGGTGGAAATTATAATTTATATGCCACATCGAAAACTCACCCCAACACCTCAAAGGGTCCAATGAATCCCAGAGAAAGAATTCTACCACTAATGAACCTCTATAAACCATGTTAAGGGGAAACAATGTAGAACACATGGTCCCCAGCCTCAAAATTAAAGGGCCTCCTTTTATGTTCAAAAAATGTCTTCTGTTGGTCTTTTTAAACCTTAATCCTCCAACAGAAAATCTGAACGTTATCTAGCATGGGTTGCACCACCATAGGACCAACAATAGTTGTCTCCCCACCTTCTCTCCAAAACAATGGTGAATAACATGATCTCTCGTAGAGGGATTTAAATGAATCCCTAAAAATGGAATATTGGAAGATATTATTGTAAGAAAACTCTAACAGGGGAAAGTGTCATACCCAATATTTACAAAAGTCCAAGACACTTTCCCACAACATGTCCTCAAATGTCTGGATGGTTCACTCTGTCTTCCCATATATCTGAGGGTGGAAGGAATTGTTGACGCACAAATGAGTGCCAAAATCACATTGCAATCCACTACAAACTCATGGTTAAAAACACGTATCCTAATATGAGATGATGGATATCAGATATCCATGTAACCGTGCAACCTCATCCACATACATATTAGCTAAAGGCACCCACTGCAACCAACATTTTAGTTGATTAGAAGTGAGATGATTTCATCAAATGATCCACCACAACCTAGATTGCATCATTTACTCCTTGATACCTTGGTAATCCTATGACTAAATCCATTGATATGGCATCCCACTTCAATTACAGGTCATCTAAGGGTTGTAACAAACCAATAGATTCACAGTGCTAATCATTCACTTGATGGAACACTATGGACTTCTCCACATACTCCGCCACTTCCTATTTAATTCTAGGCCACCAAAATTGTATCCTCATTCCATGATATATCTTGGAAACTCCTGGGTGTACTTCTAAAGGAGATACATGAAACTCACAGATAATGACCTTGCACATTTCCAATGGAACATACATCTTCCCATGGAACAACATCTAATTCAATCCATCCTCCGACCATCCATCAAGAGGATCACCATGGTCAACACAATCACACATCACCTCTACCTCTTAGTGTCCCCAGTAGGAATCATCCACCTACTCTATCTGAGTGGAATGAACCATCATTTGAAATATAGAGCCTCTACTTCCATCCATAATTTCATCTAAGTGAAAGTATTAAAACACCTCAATCGCCTTCAATGTATTTGTAGATTCTAAAACTATTTCATTCTATGACTTCCTGCTCAATGAACCAGTTAAAAAATTTACATTTCCCTAAGGAGTATGATATTTTGAAGTTACAGTATAGGAGAAACTCCATCAACCTCCACTTTCACATGTTCAGATATTGCTAGGAAAAGATATATCTCTATCTATTGTGATCTATGAAGTCCACAAAGTGATACCTAATTAGGAAATGTAACAACAACTTCGATGAAAACATGATCACCGGTAGATCTAGATCATGGTTGGAATAGTTATGCTCATGGGGATGTAACTTCCTAGACCTGTAAGAGATCACCCTCACTATTTCATCAGCAAACATCCAAATCCCATACCTAAAGCATTAAAAAACACCTAAATCATCACTCCTTCCTATGAAAACTAGAGCACTAACCAAATTACCCTTTAGATATCTAGAAACTACCTGAAAATTCTCAATCCACACAAAGTCATGGTCTTTCCTATTTAAGGATGTTGAAAGAGCTACTACTCGACAGAAATCAGGTACAAATCACAGGAAAAAGCATGCTAGACCAAGAAAACTGGGAACATATGCAGCATTCATGGTTTCTGCCCAAGAAAAAACTAACTCGAACTTTGATGGGTCCACTACTACACCATGTTGAGACACCACATGTCAAAGTAAGTGTACCTCCTGCAATCAAAGCTTCCACTTGGTCAACATTCAGTAGAGATAGTGGTGTCGAAGGGCCTCCAAGACAGTCCTGAGATACTTGGTATTCTTCTCCATTGATCTTTAGTAGATCAAGAAATCATTTATGAATAAGATGATGAAATGGTCCAAGAACTAACAAGAAATGGAGTTCATGAGCCCCATTAACATGATTTCTATTTTCAAAGCACTGAAAAACATAACCATGAACACTACGTGCCCATACTTTCCCTTGAATGCGGTCTTTAGGATATCAACTTCCTTCACCATCAGCTAGTGATACCCAAACCACATATTGATCTTCAAGAACCAACTTGCTTTCCTCAGCTGGTAAAAAGATTCTTTGTCCTTGAGAGAGGGTAACATTTATTGACCATTACCTGATTCAACCTCCGGTAGTCTATGGAAAAACCGAAACCACCATCCTCTTTCACTATAAACAAGAATGAAGCACACTATTAAGACATAATTTTCAGATAAATCCATTATTCATAAAATTATCTATCTGAATCCTCAACCCCCACAACTTTTTAGGTTCCATCTGATAAGGACCCATTGAAACAAGTGAAGCACCATGCCGCAAATCTATCCAAAACAAAAAATAGTGTTGATCAGGAAGTGTCACAACCTCCTCAGGGAATACATCCAATAATTCCACAAAAATTCTATGAACATCCTCAATCTCATCATATTTTAATTTAGATAATATCTTAGCCAACATGGAAATAAGGGACCCCATACTATGACTACCCATCTAAAAACACCCCATGTGAACAAAATCCACATACGGGTCATCCATGTCTGAAAACATGACTCTGCTCCAGAAGAAGTCAATAATAGAATGCACATAGTATAAACATTAGATTCAAAGGATGAAATCATATGGTTGTATTTGTAATAGGAAAAGATATCCACTAGATTTATGCATCCCCATAATTAGTCTACGTCCCAAACACACATAAAACAAGCTAGTTTGACCTCCAATTGGCGTACTCAACACTAGGGTTTCGTGAAGACTCTCTATGTCTAGTCCCAAATCATGGTCTATACTGGGTGAAATAAAGGAGTACAATGATAAGGAATATAAAATTTTCATAAGAAAAATTACTGAACAAACTGATTGTACCTCAGACCATCTCAGGCCCTGCAGGAATTGTTTCCTCTGCAATGTACAACTAACCTCACCTGACTACTCTTCCCCTTTGCTGATGACTAACACCTTGAACAGATCGAGATTGAGGTCCTTGAGGAACATCATGAGGTCAGTCTCCACCTTCTCTATCTCCCCTCATGGGAGAAGGAGCCTATTATTCTTTCTATGAAAATGGTCTGGCCAACAACTACTACTAAGGTAGGTGCTGATCCTTCCCACCACCTCCACACCAAGTGGAACGATCGTCAGACACTGAATCAGAATGTTACGATGATTTCTACAAAAAAAAATAACACCAGAACTAGGATTTTATGATTGGAACAAGGATCAAAATCTTGAAATGTAAACTACTTAGGTTGACTCCTCAACAGCCAAAATCTCAAAGGCCCTGGTTCCTGAGACCTACCACTAGTGTCATTTCCCTTCAAATAACCATATTGGTTCCCATCTCAAGGTATACCTCCCCGTGAGTACATTCTATCAACTACCACCACTTTCTTCTGGACCTCTAGGTACGTCGGAAAGGTAAAGGGAATAACTATGTACTGGAGAGAAGGTCGTAGTGCCACATCTAAACTTCCCGCCCAAGACTCCTCATACAGAAAGAGATCTGGAGCCATGTAAAGGATATCCTTGAAATTGATCCCCAACTCCTATAATGATATACTTACCTACTTGAGGGAGGGTATCTCATGTCCCATTGGAGCCTTCAGGGCTGATGAAAGGAATTATACCAGTAACTCCGTAGTGAAATCGACCCATAGAACATCAACCTCCCTTATCTACCACAGGTAAAATTTCCACCAATAATGTGAAACTCCCCTCATGCTACTAAAAGACAATGGAACCCAGTACTCTATCAGATCCCAGATCAGGATGAAGGTGATATCATGTTCATTGAGCTAGCTCTCCATATCCATGTCAGTGACACTTCCATCGTACATTCTCAGGGTATACCACTAGAAAGCATGTAATGTTCTCTAACACTGGATGGTCTCCTCCTCTAGATCAGCCCTCCATTGACCAGTGAGACCGTCCTACTGAGCCTCCACTGCCAGATCCACTCATGGTTGATGAATATGTGTCATAGATAAAATGCAAACAAGGAACTCATAAGCCTGAGTAGTATTCGATTTTGTTTAAGATTCATTTCAACTTTTTTATTTTTTTAAATTCCACTAAACTCGAAAATTCAAACAAAAACACAAGTCATAATGATTCATGTACCTCTTTTAGTGTCTCTACCCTACCAATAGTATATCCTAACTTTATCTTTTGATAAGATCAGAGTCGTTACCTCATATCATGGGGAGGCCAAAAATCCCATGTTCTAGATGGACTTATCTGTCCTATGTCACCCATCAAGGACACCTAACATAGTTTCTCTACTAACCCATTCAATCTAAACTATTCCAAACTCAAAACTCCATCCTATTTTTCAACCATTAGCCTCTAATACCATTCTATCATGTCCCCCTCCAATGATACCCCTCCTATGTTGGGAATAGAGAAAGAGAGATAATGACCCCCGAGTCCCACCTCTTGTAGGCCCAAGGTGGAAACTAATACCAAGGGTATAAAAATACCATTAAATTGGAGGCATTAAACATTTTATAATAACCACGATTTGGAGATAATATGTATCAACCATAATGAAAATACAAGACATATATATAAAAGAAATCCAAAGTCCACCCGACATGCATGTCTAAAAAATATATAACTATTAAAAAACATGTGTCTTAAATATAAATACCAAAAAATAATTTTAAGTAGAGACATAAAAAATTGTCCCAATGTCCAAGATAGTAATTGCAAACATGGTCTCTATAGTCATCCCAAAGACCTGAAAATAGTTTTACATTCATAGGATTATCTTACAAGTACACTTTATATGAAAAACCAAAGTCTATCATGGATAAGTGGAGAAGCATACTAATTCCCGCGTGAGAAACAGGAAAACCCAAAAGCATGTAACAAGGTATACTAGCCACCCAAACTTAACCAAAGGCATGATCACCTAATATCACAAGAAAAATAGTGTAATATATTAAGAACATTGATGATAGGGTACCCCGAACCGCATTACCAATGTTTTGACTCTCTCATACCTTAACAGAAAACCACATGGTGGGGCCACATCTTCTGAAGGAAAGACTTCACAAATCACTCGAACACACTTGGGCCACATACTACATGACTTCCCACCTTTACACACATGGTACTCAGAACAATAACTTATCCTACCCATAGACACCTGGACCAAGAACGACAACACATCTCAAAGACAATTATGAACCACAACACATATCATCTCAAAGAAACCTGTGAAGAACCACTCACCCACACATTCTTGTGCCACACAAACCACAACCTTCTTGAAGATTATTGGGAAATCACTACCTAGAAGATGGAGTAGAGAAGAGTGGGTGGCCATCCAGTCATCCTCCCACTTTGATGTTTGGGAAAGACACCCTCCCTCGTAACAATGGGGGTGTTTGGCATGTACTGCTCAGCTAGGGTGGGGAGCATATAGAATCAAAACAAAGTACTAGTATATATATATATAAATAAAAAACCTCAGGCTGACCTCTGGGTTATCAAGAAAATAACCACACCATAACACTACCATCATTGATACTACCTCAAAATGAAAATATCAGTATGAATGATGGTCACTTCAAAAGTTGAAAAAATCCTCTTAAAAAACAATCATTTTTACGTTAGTAAGAATTTACCAGTTTTTCCATTCCCACATGGGTAACTAAAATCCACAACACACAACTAGCCTAAAAACAAATCCAAACAGGGGAGAAAAACTATGATTAAACACCCCACATTAAACATCCTACCCTCTTAGAACCCAAGACAACAAATCTCAGTATCATTCCTCAAAGTAATTCCTCCCTATCCCCCCTCTCAATAAGCTAACCCCAACTTACAACAAAACCCCGCAACACACCTCATCACAACCTGTAACAAAAACATATAACAACCTAAACCTACAACCCTGCTGCTCTACCACTTCCCATCCATTCCACAACCATTCGATATCTCAACCTGATATACCATTTCACCATCTATATCACCCCAAAACACTCATTCTCTAAATCCCAGAACCACACAATCACATAAGGAAACAATAAATAACAAGACCACACACAACACAAAACCACACCAATAAAGGAAGTCCTACTTGAGTTTAGAAAACACTCATTATTTAATTTCACTTTGATAATTCATGGGTGGTCAGTGAAGGTGTATAATATCAGGGAATCCATTTAGTTTACCAAATATAAGTGGTTAATAAATTTTATGTATATATAGTTGTTCTATATAAAAAATATAAATCATCTATGAGCCATCACCCATGCGCAAACAAAGGCCACCTACAATCATGATTTTTAGTATTATTAATTCCCAATAAAGGTCAAAAAATAGACAAGACAACACAATCATCATCATAATCATCTATTACCACAATTTATTACTTATTATAATCTTAGTAAAATTTGGACCCAACTGTATTCCAAAAGAGACATGAGTACACCCACCACTTATTATAAAAAAATTAAAATAGAAGAAGGGATACCTACTTGGAACAATAGTCGATCAATAACTCCTCCTTGTGCTAAAATTTGGGGGGGGGGGTGTACAAGAAGTAGGAAGGAATTCAAGATAAAATTGGATCTAAAGGACACAACAGAACACACGAATCCATGGGGAATAAAGGCTCTGGGAAAACTAGTAGAAAATAGAAGGGTTCAAGAAAAAGATAGGATCTCAACTTTAGAAAAGGCCAGATCTTATATCAATGGAAGGCAGATGATTTTAGAGTGGTTAAAAGTCAGTCTGTGGACAAGACCATGTGTCTTGGACAATTAAAATTCTCGGGGGAATTATGATATTAACGTTATAATTAATATCCTTTAAAAATACTTCAGAAATGGGCCAAAAAATTTAAACTCAATTTACATAAAATAAAACTTAAGATGAGAGAAAGAGAAAACTAATAAATGTTGGAAATTACTCGTCGCAGAGTGAGTCACTGACGTGAGTCACTGACGGGACTCACCGATGCCACTCACCAACACCACCTATCGACACTAACTAAAGACACCACTCGCCGATGGCACTGACTAATTCCACCTACCGATGCCTTCCATCGACACCACTCACTGATAGCCAATCACGGACACATCCCAATGAAAAGACCTACCGATAGCGAGTCACTAACAAGACCCACCAACGTGACCTACCTAAAATGAGTCAAAAATATCACCTACTAATAGGGAGTTATCGATGTTACCCACTGACCTGACCTGCTATCAGTGACTCACCGACATGATCTGCCAATGCTACCTACTGATAGTGAGTCACCAATGTGACCCACCGATGTGACCTTCTATTGGGAAAAACTTGATACCTGGAAAACACTTAAAATGATTCACCATGCCCCCCCCCCCCCCCCAAAACCTTAAACACGAGATCTTCAAAAAGGAATGGACCATAGGAGTCTTGGCCACTGCAATTTTTAACAAACATAATGAATCTGTTTCATTTAATGACTAAAAAGATGAACACTATAATTTTTTATAAAAAAATGTTGATTTTGTAGTTTGCTAATAAGAAAAATGGCCCTTCTCAACATCATTATCATATGTGATATCAAACATTAACAAATGAATTTGTTGAAAATATAATTCATCACCTATCATTCATCCAAACTTATATGTTCCATTAGAAAATAAATCACTTATCATATAAGAAAGAACCCATGGAAACAAAAATGAGTTTAAAAAAATTTCTATATAGTATCAATATAATTGACTTAAAAATTTTAAATTATTTATATTCAAATTTAATCACCCCTAAAGAGTAATTCATAAGAAAATTTTGATGGGTGTTTAACTAAATATATATTCCATGGAAATAATTCTCTTCATAAGTAATGTGAAAATTATAATGAAATCATAAATGTGTTTTAATAAAAATATTTTATCTTTATCATAAAATATGAAGTTACTGTAATTTGAAAATTCATTTTTAGAAATTTCAAATTTGAAGAAAAATGATGATATGGTATTTTCAAAGTCAATATTTGGAAATAAATCTCAATAATCAATCGTTAAAAAATATATAATGGTTTCCAAAAGGTGAAGTGAATTTTGTGAAAACATTAACATTTAAAAAGAATTATCAATATTGGATCATTGAAAAATAAATAACAGTTTCCACAAGGTGAACTGAAATATTTTGAATAAAATTACTTTTGAAAAATAAATATCAATAATAAATCTATGATGTGACATAATTATTATCAAAATAGATATGTATGGGCAGATAAAACATTTAAATTTTATAAGATGGAAATCAATTTTAATATTTTGTAAAACCTTTTTTAAAATCCCAAATCAAAAAATGAGTTAAGAAATAATTTTTGAAATAGGTTAATTGAAATATAAAGGCCACTTGAGATAAAACATAATTGGGTTTCGAAATATATTGAATAATTATTCATAATAATGATATAGATTTTTTGGAAAGGATTTGTCAAGGTAAAATTAATGGATTTAAAATTCATTATCTTTAGAGAGTAATTTAATGTACCATGGTATATAATATTAGAGTGTAAGAAATAAATCATGGGAGAAACATGTTAATGAAGAATCATTATAACACAAAGTCGAGAGCTTATTTAACAAAACCCCTTAAAACATCAAAATATTATTGAATCTAAATACTTTTAAAGAATGAACATGATTCCAATTTTAAAATGGAATGAATATTATGAATATATAAAATTAATTCACTGGTTTTTAGTCAAACAATATAAAATAGCTCATGTAGAACAATATGAAATATTACTCATTAAATGAAATTTGAGACAATGAACCCCTTACCCAAATTTAGGACTTCTACTAAAGCACTTAAATATCATAAATGAAATAAAAAACTAATTTTATAAAATATTTTAGAACCTTATTAACATTTATATGATTTTATCAAATTCAATTATAATTATTCTTTAAATTTTTATTAGTTAGTTAATATCTATTTTCATTATTAGGTTTGAGTAATCTTGATCATTTTGAACTGGCTTCACATTAAAAGTATTGTTCATCATTATTATCCCAAAGATCATCATTATTTGATAAAATAAGGATATAGATTTATCTTGTGAAAGAATTTATAATGTTAAAATTTATTTATATGGGTGTTTAGCTTACATCCTTATATATGAAATCAACGATGAGTATATTTAAGGGATTTTTAACAAATAAACATTGACATATTAATTAATGAGTTTAATATTAATTTCACCAATGAATAACGAAAATAAAATATTTATTTACATTTTAAAATAATTTTCCATGAGTTATTATGTTCTCATCTTAACCCATGATATTAATATACATAATTGTTGAAGTATGTTGTCAGACCAATAAAAACACGAACATTCTGAAATAAGTGGATAACTATGATTAATAATGTGGTTTATATATGAATAATTACAAAATTATTTAGTAATATTGATATTATATATATAAAGTTATGAGGTTTATCATATTTAAAGATATTTTAATAAATAAATAGAAAATGTTATGAAAAATGAGATATGATACTTTGTAGAGGTGGTGGTCCCCACAAAAAATGAGCAACAATTTCATGTCATAAAAAATGAGAGGGAAAGAAGGTGTAGATTAATATTCCACATCATAATCTTAATTTTAATATATATTTCACATTTTATATTTAATTTAATATATATAACCAATGAATAGAGGTGGTGGGTAGAAATGGAGTCATCACATAGTGGAAGATGTAGTCTAGATAATTCATGGATGATAGATTCATTTTTCATTGTAAAAGGGGAAAGGTTGTTAGTAGTTATTCCATTAGTCTAATAGAATTAAAAAAACTGCATATTCAATTATATAAGAATTATAAAATAATGATTTTAAAAGTAATAAATTAATGAAAATATGTTTAGAAAAAATTACATACATTGAGGACTTTTAACTTTATTTGGAGGAGTCTATAAAATAAATGTATTAGGAAAATTTCTTATGACAATAGGATAAGGGAAAAGTATTGAAATATAGGGAAATTAAAAATAGAAGAGTTTCTATTAGATTTTTTGTAGTGGACATGAAGTGGTGGTGAGAGATTCTATTTATACATTTTGTGAATGAAATTTATATAAATATTTTATCTTCATATAAAGAGATGCCTACTTTCACTTCAGGACCATCTACCTAAAAAAGTATCCCTCCTAGGCCATAAATTAAAGAAAGGATCTAATTACCCTGAATTGAAACCAAATATAGGCCCCATGATCACAAATTTTAATAAGAGTATAAAAATATCAAATATAGAAGGAATTAATATCCAAAATAGAATAAAGATACAGAGATGGGATAAATAAACTGACAAGATATTTAATTAAATAATATATTAATATTAACCAAACCATCCCAAAATACATGATAAATGTCAAAAAATACAAATATATGTCTCATAATAGATTCCAAAAGACAACACTTATGGAAGTGAATCAACAAAAACACCAATATCCAAGATTGTAATGTTCTTATAAGTCCCCAAAATCCTCATAGAATCCTGATAAAATAATTTATATTCCTAGGATTAACATAACATGTATTCTATAAAACCCCGAGAATTTTGTGAATTGTTTTTTCCAAAGTGATTTATCTTTTTGATATTTTTAATTTCAAGTGACACTGAAAATTTTTATACATACATACATACATATATATCTATTAAAACAGTAGGTCAAAAAATTCCACTCACACATAATACCAACTTCGCTAATCCTACAGGCAATACCAACTTGTCCTCAGTTACTAGCAACACCAACTTGGCGTACCTTGCATGCAACACTGAGTTTCTATCAAACATAATTATATATATATATAATTAATTAAATTAGATAATTATAACCTAGACATTAAATATAGTTATATGAATATTAATATAGTCTTCCATTATTTTACATAAATAAAACATATTGATAGTGAAAGATATGATTTCCGGTCAAGTCCTTTGTTTAAAAACATTATTTTCTCAAATGAACCACTTTTAATGTCCTTTAAAAAAGATAATTTTAGACACTAATGAAAATATATTTTGGTAAAATATAATTAATTTCATGAACGTGTAATATCAAAATCAGTAGAGGTTGAATTTTTGGTATTATTATGAAAACATTCAACTTTTGATGAATAGTGAAAACACAACAATATTGTTAAAAAAAGCTGTTTCATTAAAATAATTAATTTAAAATAAATTTATTTGTAATAAAAAATAGATAAATAATACATATAAAAACCCAATTTAGGTCATTTAAATCATTTTTATAATATAATTAGATAGAAAAATTTATCGAACGTTTTTAATTTCTTTTTTCGAGCTTTCTAGAATTATTTTTGGATTACCATTGAACGTAATTTTACAAATCTTGTTAGTTGAATTTATAAAAAACAGACATACATGGTTGTAATAATTATGAAAAATGTGGTTTAATAGGATCATAAAAATTTTTGGTGAATAATATCTTTTGAATTTTATTGATCACATATAAAGGAAAATAGGGTAATTAAAAGTAAAAATATAATTATAAAAATACAAAACTACCCTAAAAACCATCTTAATTTTATTGGATAAGTATTTTTAGACCCAAATTAACCTTAGGTAAAAAATATAGTCCTCTTTAATCCACTTGTGTAAGATTAAAGGCATTTATTATATATTATTAAAAGAAGAGTTAAAAGATTCATATTCAAAATTTGATAAATAGATCATTTTATTTAGGATTATACAAAATATAAATTCATATATAATTATTAATTTGAATTATAAAAAATTTATAGTCATAATTATAATTTATTTTTAATTTTTAGGGAATAAAAAAATTAATTAAATCCTTGTAAAATAATGATGCAGTAATAATTAAATTAATTGAGATATCAAATAAATGATAGTAAAAATATTAAAATAACTATAATTTTACTAATTAATGAAAAAAAGGAATTTTATTGGAAACATATATATATTAGTGACATATTATAAGTATTGGATTTAATTTATCAATTTTTTTTGATATTTTAAAAAAAATCATTGAATACTATCAAAATCGACACAAACGATACTTTAAAATAAATAATATTTTATTAAATGTTATAAAATTAAAAAAAATAAGGTTAATATAAATAACTTTTGTAGTGTTAAATATGTTATATAAGATCCAATTTTTATTCTTTTTCTATTTAATATTAACTATATTAACGCTATAGTGTAAAAAAGTCATGTTGTCATTGTAAGTGTTAAATTGATTAAATAATGGTTAAAGCGAAAATAGAAGATTAATTATATGACCTAAACATGTATAAAATTTTTTTTAATGATTATTAAGACCCATAATAATTTAAAATTATAAATAAATAAATTTGGATATATTTTTAACTGAAACTCAATTTAAAATAAATTAATAGTTTTGGGGTTTCATAAAGTTCCCCTCCCCCCTTATAAATGGTCACCTATCCTTGTCTGTTATTCACACCTCTAAAGCCTTTTTTATTAGACAAACACTACAAATTTATTATCCCAAAATACCCAAAATCCTCCAAGAATACTTAACGATTGTATAATATAACTCAAGGAACCAATTTTCCATAAACAAAAAAGAGTTACCCAATTTAGAGAGGATGTTCTTCTCTCAATCTTATTTCTTCTATTTTCTTTACTCACCACCTAAAATAACTTAATTCCATTATTTCATGAAAAAAATTTATCCTAAATATTCAATTATGTTTTTATTCTAAGGTATCGACCTTCACTTAGATGCACCTCCATGTAATGGATATCGAACACACTGTTTCTGTGTACGACGAACTACTGCCTCATAGAACGATGATTCTTTTTTTTTCTGTTACCACCAATGATGGTGGATATTATGATGGGAAATATATATTTATATGTTATATATAATATTTATTATTTCTTTATAAATATTATTACTTTTTATAACACATACCTTTTTACCTTCCCTTTAGTTTTTATACGATAATCTTGTTTGAGGAAGTGTGGACTACCGCCCACTCAATGCAATGTGATTCATTCACACACCACATAGAATGTATTATATATGGTTTTAGTGAAATTATATTATATATATTATATAATTATTCTAATATAATAATGATATATATAAAAATACATATATATACATATTTTATTTATATACTTTCTTTCAATTCGAAAATTAAACCAAAAATAACGTCCTTGTATACGTACATCTTACCGTATCCATGAATGGTGTATTCCATTTTATACTTATTTATGATTTGGATTATTATAATATACATATAATGGATATAAGGATATTTATATCATTATTTATATTCTATAATCCTGATATAAGTATAAGGATAAATGATATAACAAATTAAGACACATGCGAAGTATAATGAGAATATTACCCGTAGTGAAATAGAAACATAAGATCGTTAACATGTGGGTAATATAAGGTCATAATAAAACCATATGTGGGTTTTTATATAAGAATATTATTATTTAAAATATCTATAATAAAAATATATTTGTTATATAGGAATCTTGTTTGTGTTTTAAGAGAGTCATGATATAAGGTAAGGTATTTTTTTCTAACCTTTATTTCTGTGAGACACATGACTCAAACACTACCTGTTTCTTCTACAGAGTGAATATATTTTCTATGATTGTATTTTATAAGTATTATCTATAAATTATTATATTTAAATATTTTTATTACTTTATTTATTATATAGGTAAGATGATTCTATTGATTATAATGCGATGAGTATTAATTCCACAGTTTCTCCCTTATTTGTGATTATTTCATTTTAAGTATCAGTTGGAAACTATTTATTATCCTTGTTCATGTTTTCTATTTTTTTTAAATTATAGTATGATTTTTTAAAGAAATTTTTACCCATTTTTTATTTTTTAATGCACGGTTTAAAGGGATATTTCTTTTAATTTTCAAACAATGCACTTTATGACATTTTTAAAAAAATTATAATAATAATGTTTTTTTAATTATACAGTATGAATATATTTTTATGATTTCATAACACCTATTACATTGAAGATTAACCTACAACATTACAAGGTTATTTTCAAAGAAAATTATTTCTTTTAAAGTTTTTTATCATTAAAAAAAGAATATTATTTCAGAAAAAAGGATATCTTCCTCAAGAACTAATTTAAATGAATTTCAGGATTAATTTATATGATTTCAAAGTGGTTTCAATGAATTTTTTTTTGAAAATTTATTTTTTTAAAAGTGAATTTATGGAAAATTCATGCTCTAAGTGTTCTTTCAAAATCCTTCCCCTCATTTGATGATATACTTTGTCAATGTTCATGAATATTATTCATAGTAATTCACTAAATAGTTTATGTTTTGATTGAATGTTTTTTAAGAAACCCCACATCTTTTCATTGTTTACAATTTTGATTAAATGAGTATGAAACTAGTATCTTTTCCCCAGGTTATGATATGATCACATGTTTATGATTCTCATTTTATTCCTTGGGTTATGTTTATGATTAATGTTTTCTGTTTTTGGGGAATATGTGTGAATGGATTCATAATGAGATGGGTGGGACCTGTATATCCATCCAATGCCTTGGGTAAAGATTTATATCTCATGAGGTCGACTAATTTGTTCTTGGTAGTGAGACTTTACTACTGAGATGCCCATGAGAGTGAACCATGAGCACTAAGATGGTATGATGAGTGAAGTCTTGCTACAATGATGGCCATGTGAGTGAACCGTGACTTCTAGGATGGTACGTGGAGTAAAACGATACTACTAATATTATATTGGAAGTGATTCATTGGATACTATGGAAATCCTTATATGCTTATGTGTCTGCCACAATTCTATGTTTTATTCTTATGTCAGGCTTTCTTGACCTATGTTCTTTATTTCCTTTTGATTCATCACTTATGAACTGCCATTATTTATTCCATGATTAATGTATATGATACTTGTTATGTAGATTTTGATATTTTATTGTCATGATGTTGTTATCATAATATTATTTTCATGATTATGCTTACATATCTCCCTTGCTTACCCTTACTGAACATTTTATCACACCCCTTACTTAAGATTTCTTTTCCATAGGTTACGAAGAATGGTTTTAGGTATATGTACTAAGGGTGGAGATATTTATGGGAGATTTTGAAGATATTTCCATAGTATAGAAGATTTTATTTCTATTTTTCGAAAGACACTAATGTAATATGGTTCTCATAAATGTAATATTTTAATGTACTGAATATGAATATAAAGGGATGTAACTTCCAAGTATGTTCTTCTTGGGTCACTATAGTTGGAATGAGGGGAAAGGTTTAGTTATCCTTTGAAAAAAATGATGAGAAAACCTTAGTGAGATACCTAGTTTTAATTTTAAGGATATGTCTAGGGATGTCTCTAAGGATAATTATAAGGATGAGTCAATGTTTTGGAAAATGTCCTGGAATGTTGGTAATGAATATAGTGACTAGTTTCTTTGTAATACATCCCTATCTAGAAAATACAATTGGATGATGCTATAGAATATATGTACCTATGGTTAACAACTCTGAAAAGATAATATAGCCATGACTCAGGGTAATCCAGTACACAAAATATGCTTTGCTACACACCTGGTTTGACACTCTCGAGGGACACGCTTTGGGAAATAAAAAAGTCTTCACAAATCATCATGTAGGATTTTTATATAAAATAGCTATAAATAAAATAGTATAAACATGAGGTGTCATAGATTATGAATGATGTCATGATTTTTAAATCCTATATGTAATTTTTTTCATGACTAAGAGGTTTTCTGCAATGATATGTATTGTTCACACTATGATTCTTATTTTATTCAAAGGCTGAAAGTAGAAGTAACATGATTATTGTTGAATGTGATGGACTACTTTCTGATGAAAATTAAAGTGGGATAATCACTGGAGTGAAATATTTTGTGATCATGCATAATTAGTTTTCAGAAAAAAAGTAATGTTTACTTAAACCAACTCTCAGACTCACCCATGAAGAGAAAGATGGGGTCCGATGAGAGTTCTAGTAATAGTAACCATTAAAGAAAGAAGATTAAGTTTCCATTATGTCAAGAATGTGGAAATAATCTCCTATAGGCAATTCTAATTGGATCATTGAGGTGTTTTGAATATGGAATAGAAGGACCCAAAGTAATTTACTTCAAGGAAAAAAAAATAAGAGTTTATTTAATGAAATGTATGGAAATTTTGAAATCCCTAAGTCATCATCTATGTTTAAGTGTATTATGTTTGGAGAAAATGGTCATTATGCAACCCAATGTAACAATAAGAAGGTTCTTGATGAGAATCAGCATGGTGTGGTGAGTAATGGATACATTGTGGATGGTAACAAGGCTATAGATAAAATGTGAATGTAAATAGGTTTTATTATTAACTGATTAACGATGAAGTAACCAAAGTATTTATGTATTCATATTTAGAAGATAAGAATGTTAAATATACAAGTATTATTATACTTTGGTTTTTATCACTGTATTTACATGTTTATAATGAATGTTCCCTATAGACTGGTGATGTGATTTAATGACAAGGTGATATTTTGACTATGGGATAGTAACCTGTAATATGTTCATTATGTTATGACATTGTTGAATGGATAAAGATATGTGGGATATGAATAAGTAAATTGGAAAGAATTTATTACCTTGGAAATAAGTACGGATTTTTTGATATGTGTTTTATGCTACCACAAATGAAGTTGACAACATTTTTGGAAATATGGAATAGATGCAATACACCTTGGAATAAGGAAGAATATATGTTTTGAAAATTTATTGATGGAAATTCAGGTTGTCAGCATGTTTCAAGGTAATATATGAGGATGGTATTAACTTACTTGGAATGTGATAACCAAGGGATTCACTGTGATATATAGGGAAATTAATTTTAATCTGATTTCATGACTCTATTTCTACTTTTTATGGATTTTTTTTCATCAATGAGAAGGTTTATAAGGTTATCCATTCATGAAAAGTTATAGTTAAACTTTAGAGGAAGTATTTGTGCACAAAGTTTGTGTTGAAAATATTGGCTAAAAGGCTTTGTAGTTATTAACCATAATTCAAGAATTGCCATCATATATATCATATTAGTGTGGTTTTAGAAAATAAAATCATGTCTGTCGGGTGAAAACCAGTCAATTTCTGCAAGGCCATTGGTCTTGAACCCATGACCAAAGGACGATTAGGGTTTCATGCCTACATCTAGCCTATGCATTGTCTTGGTTAATGTATAATTATTTTGGTTAAATAAATATTTTTATTGAACTAGTAGTGTTACTTTTATTTTTATATATTAATTGAAGTTGATATTTTTTAACAAATGGTTTGACTTTTCATTATTTTATGGGCCTTAAGATCAATTAAAAGTATATTTTATTGATTTAATAATCAATTTCAATTTCTAGACATTAATTCCAATAGGTAATGGATTTATTATAATTTTATAAAGTTAATACCCAAGAATCAATTTTTTTATATAAATGTTTCAATAATTACTCAACACATTGAAAGTGATAATTTTTTTTCCTAATACCTTAAAAAGCATTGAACCAATGGATTTTGGAATCATCATAAATTTATTACATTGAGGCCCTCAAAATTATGTTCATAATTGAATTGTTTGTGATTGATGAAATCAATCACTCCCTGTAAATATTTATTTTTCTCCTCCATGCCTAATTTTTACCTCTAATATATGTTCTCTTATGTGGAAACCATGTAATTTGTTACTTTGGGTAACCATTAGGGTCTCAAATTTCCCATTTTAATGGAATTTTTAGTATCTATTTTTATGACGTGGGTTTATATGAATGAAACATTCAAGTATTAAAATACTGACAAGAAACAATAATTTTGAGGGAAAAATTCATTTTAAGGGGGTTGAATGTAACACCCTGATTTTTTTTTATATTTTTACGAATTAATTTATCTTTTCGACACTTTTCATTTCATGTGACATTGGAAATGGAACATTATATATATATATATTAAAACACTAGGACAAACATTCCTTTCCCAAAAAATACCAACTGGGATTTTTTTTACAAACAATACCAATTAGGATTGCGTTACCAGAAACACTCACTTGACGTACCATGCATGAAACACTGAGTTTCTATGAAACATTATTATATATATATATATAATTAAAATAGATAATTATTTGATATCCCTTAAATATACTTATATGAATATTAATTATTTCTACCATTTTTTTATAAATAAAATATATTGATAATGAATGATATGTTTTTTGTAAGGTCCTTCTATGATTAAAAACAAAATTTTATCAAAGGAACTAGTTTTGATGTCCTTTGAATAAAAAAACTTTTATACAGTAATGGAGATTGATTTTGGTAATATAGTTTTCATTTTTGAATTTTTAATATAAAAATAAGTTCAGGGTGATTTTTTGGTATGTTTCTAAAAACATTAAATTTTTTATGAATTGTGAAAACACTACATTATTGTTAAAAAGAGACTTGTTTCATTTAAATAATTACTTTACTTTAAATTGATTTTAGATTCAAAATTGATAAATAATACATATATTATCCCAATTTTTGTCATTTTAATTAATTTTATAATAGAATTAGATATAAAAATTTGATGATCCTTCTAATAATCTTTTTACCCACCTTGTAGCCACATTTGTAGATTTTCATTGAACGTAATTTTACCGCTTCTGTGAAATGTATTTTGAAAAGAATAAATACATCGTTTTAACTAGTATGAAATCTTTGGTTTAAAATATTTTTTTGGTGAATAGTACCTTTTTAATTTTATTCATTATAGTTAAAGGTAAATAGGGTTATTAAACGTAAAAATAATATTATAATAATATAAAATTACTCTAACACTTGTCATAATTTCATTGGATAAGTTTTTTTCCACCCAAGTCTACCTTAGGTTAGAAATATTATTCTATTTAGGATAATTAGTTAAGATTAATACATTTATTATATTTTATTTATAGAAGAGTCAAAAGAGGCATATTCAAAATTTCATAACAAAATCATTCTTTAAATAGGGTTATACATAATATAAATTCGTTTATAATTTTTATTTTGAAATATAAGACATATATATTCATCATGATAATTTATTTTTAAATTTTAGAGAATAAATGACTTAATTAAAGACATTTACAATAACGATGCTCTAATTGTTCAATTAATTGAGATATCAAATAAATGATATTAAAAATATTAAAATATCTATAATTTGACATAATTAATGACATAAAATAATTCAATAGGTAACTATAAAATGTTATAGTAATATTGGAAGTATTTTTCAATGTTATCATGTCAGTTTGATATTTTTAAATATTAAAATATAAAATAGTATCAAAATTGACATGTGTAAAATTCATTGGTAGAGAGGATTTAGACACATAATCATTTATAATTTTAAATAAACCACATTTCATAAATATAAATCCAAAATCAAATTATAATAAATTATTAGTTTTGGAGTTTCCTAAATTGCCCATCCACCCCCTTATAAAAGGGCACACATCATTCTCTCTCATTCACATCTATAAAGCATTTTTGCTCATTCAAAACCTGAAACTTTATTCTAAAAACCTCCCTCCCATAATTCTAGAAAAATTAAATGGAATTAAATCAAAACCAAAGATTCCTTTTGGCACAAATGAAAAATAGTTACCTGATTTAGAGGTAATATCTTTCCTTAATATCCTTTCCTTTATTTTTGTTCTCCACCCCATACACTCTCTTTATTATAAAATTTCCAAAAAATATCATCAATATAATAGGATATGTTTATGTTAAGGGTTGAACAAAAATTACGCACAACTCTATTTAATGGATATCAAACATATTGTTTCAGTGTACAACGAACTACAACCTCACAAAACAATGATTGTTCATTTTTTCCTTTACCAACTATCATGGAGTCCATTATGATGGAAACTCTATATATTTCAATTATATATAATATTTATTATGTATTTTATCTTATTTTTTTTACTAGAGATTCCTTTTTTACTTTCCATTTTATGTTAATACGATAATCTCATTTTAGGAAGTGTGGACTATAAGCCCCTCAAAGTTATACATTTCATTCACACTCAACATGGAATGTATTAAGGATGAGTTCAGTGAAATCATATGATATATTTGATATAATAATCATTCTTAAATAATTATACAAATACACACACACCCACACATAAATATATATCTACATTTGTCATTTACATACATTCTTTTAATAAGACAATTAAAAGTGAAACAATGTTCACGCGTACGTACAAATTAACATATCCATGAATGGTGTATTATATTTAATACATACATATGATATAGATTAAATGTAATATGAAAATTACGTATATATACGATATTTATATAAAAATTTATATTCTGGAATCATGATATAATTATAAGGACCAATGATATATCAAATTAAGACACATGTGAAGAACAAAGATAATATTTCCCAAGGTGAAACCTTAATATAAGATCGTTAAAAATTGGGTCATATAAGGTCATAATAAAACCATATGTCATAATATATATAATAATATTATTGTTTAAAATATTTGTAATAAACTTATATTTATTATATAGGAATCGTTTTTGAGTATGGATAGTGTCAAGACCCAAGGTAAAGGATTTTTGTCTCACCTTTATTTCTGTGAGACACATGCCACAAACACTACCTATTTCTTATACATGGTGTATATGTTGAAAATTTTTGACACTTATTATTATTATCTAGAAGATTATTATATTCCTATATTCTAATTATTTTCTTTTTTACCTGGGGATTAAAATTTTATTGATTATAATGTGATGAGTTTTGATTTCACAATCTCTCCAATAATTGGGACTATTTACATTTATGTCTCCATTGTGGAATATTTATCTTCCATGTCCATGTTTTATAAAAATGTGTTCATAAAAAGTATTATTATTCCCATATGAATCATTAAAATAAAATTTTCTCATTTTTTGACTTTTTATTGCATGGTTTTAAAGGAATAAATCTTTTATTTTACAAATGATTTACTTTTTAGACATTTCTATAAAATGTATGAGAAGAATGTTTTCATTAAATTAAATAGAATGAATGGAGTTTTACACATTAATACTTACTTAGTACCTTGAAGCTTCTCATAAAAGATTATAAGGTTACTTTCAATTAAAATGTTTTCTTTTAACAATTTGCAGCATTTTAAGAAAAGAATACTATTTCAGTGAAGATAGGATATTTAATTCAAGAACTATATTAAATGATTTTCTGAATTAATTTGTATATTTTAAAAGTGGTATCTAAGAAAATTGTTTTTTAAAATGATTTATGTTTTAAAAAATGAATTTAATGAAAGTTCATGCTCCATCTGATCTATAAAAAATTCTTCCCCACCTATGATGACAAAATTTGTTATTGTTTAAGAATACAATTCTTATTCTTTTTAAGAATGATTTATGTTTTGATGGAATGATGATTACGAAACCCTATATCTTTTCATGGTTTATTATTTTGATGAAATGAGTATGAAATCTGTATATTTTACACATGTTATGTTATGATTAAATATTTATGATTCCCATTTTATTCCTTGGGTTATGTTTATGATAAATGTTTTATGATTTTTTGGAACATGTGTGTATGATTTAATTATGATATGGTTTGTACCTATATCTCTCACCAATTAATTGAGTAAATATTTCTAAATCATGGTATAAACTAAAATGGTCTAGGGTGTGAACTTTGACTACTAATATGGGCATGGGAGTGAGCCATGTATATTAAGATTGTATGAAGAGTTGACTCATGAAACTATAATGGGAATGGGAGTGAACTATGACTACTAAGATGGCATGGGGTGTGAATGTAGACTACTAATATTATATTGTAAGTGATGCCATAGATACTACAGAAATCATTAGATGCATATGTGTCTTCTATAATTTATTATTTTATTCACTTATTATAATTTATTGACCTATGTTCTTTTTCTCTTTATGATTCATGTCTTATGAACTGCCATTATTTATTCAATGATTCATGTATATGATTTTTTTATGTAGGGTAGGATCTCTTATTTTCATGATCAAGTTCTCATACCATTTGCTCATGATTATTCTTACATATCTCCCTTTCATTCCATTACTAATCATTTGAGCTCGCCCCTTTCTTATGTTTCCTTTCCCTAGGTTATGAAGAAAGGTTTTAGGTAAAAGTACTAATAGTGGAGATCATCAAGGGAGATGTTGAAGATCTTTCACAAGAATATAATATTTTGTTTCCATGATTCCAAAGGCACTAAAATGTTACATTACTCAAGGATGTATTGTTGTAATGTACATAATATTCATCTAAAATGATGTAACATCCATATATGTTAATCCTGGGTAATTATATATTCTCAGTAGGTTCACACCCATGATCTATTTTGATAATGTCAAAAGAGTGTATTAATACATGAGTGAAAAAATATAAGAACCAATATGCACAAAAAATAGTCCATTATGAATCCCAATTTCACCATGGAAGGCTCTACAAGTAATTAATTCTATATAGTAACATTTTATCAACATATATCAATCCAAGGAACCTTGAAACTACTTCCCAACTAATTTTAAAATCTCATTTCCCATCATTGAATTCCAAATTCTCCAAATCCTTCCATGAATGTCAAATCATAGGACTATCCATATCTAATGTCGTTTAGGAAACAAATTGAACAACCCCTCCCATTCATGGTATAACATACGATGATAGAATATTTGATCATCACATCACAGAACATCCATATAACTATATATCATATACAGGTAAATAGGGTATCATGTACATGAATGACATCAACCTTTTCTCTCTGTATATAATGAATGGCCCCCATCATATATTTTATCCTCATAAATAATGGGAAATCTGTATCACCATCCTATCTAAACCTACGGAATTTCAATCACAAACCTATATAATCAAATTGATAACTACCAACACCAACCCATATAATCATTTCTATTGCTGAAGGAAGGGGATGAAAGTGGGGATAGTGATCCATTTGATTCACCAAAAGCATATATTTTGAGGAAAACACATAGAACAAAAAACATTTTATTGTTAGTAATGTTATCTATATAGGGAGAGGTGAATAATGAAATAACATAGAAATACATGACATATAGATAACACACAATACCCAACCTATCATTTTATGTCAAATTAAATAGCATATTTGACAACATCACAATTATAAATGCTAATATTTTCAATACCAATACCACCACTAAATGCATCACACTACATAACTATATAAATTTCATTTTCAATTACATCATAATCCATTTCAAAAAATTTACCAAATTCAATCAAACTCTATTTTATTATATCTCAATGCACTAATTTAATTATAACATATTAGGTTAACCCCACACATAATTCATTAACTAACCTCTGAAATTTATCATTTTATTCATTAAAGAAAATTAATATACATCAATTTCAGCCCATGATATTTCAGTTCATCATTTTAAATCATTCCATGGATAACTAAGAAATTAGCTCAACCACACCACATAAAAAATATTTTATTCCACATCAACTATCACCATAATACGACATATTCCAAGGCATCACCATGACAAAGAAATATCACCAAAATAACCATAATTTAAGTACCACACATCATCCCACATCATGTACAATTCCAACCAACCATCAATTCTACGACGAACACATTCAACATCAAACTAGGTTACCTTTATCACTTGTACACCCTAAGGTAACCATGCTTCACAAAATACAATAAAAAAATCTCTTAAATAGAAAAAATCACATTCTAGATTATATAATTTATAAAAAATATATATTGAATTAAGGGATTTAATTGAATTAATTTATTACATAGAATGGGTATTATCAAAAAATATCATTTCGCATGGGAAAACAATTTTATAAATGTACATATTTGGGATTTGACTTTTTATTTTGGGTGAGTTCCAACAAATTAATACAGTAATGGTTTAAAATTTATAGAACTAAAACATAATAAAATATCCTAAAATCCATGAATTTCTATAATAACAATATGTAAGCATAACCACATAGTAAAAATTTAAGAACAAGTAAGTACATGTGAATATTCCCCTTTCAATTATACATTAGTGTGACTAATTAAATATTTATGTTTAGATGATCTTTATAATCCACCCATTGGATTAAAGAGGCCTAAAATCCATGTAGGTTCACATAATGAGGGAGATTAAAAGGATTCTCTACCTCAAAGAATCTTTTTGAATTACCATGCACTCCACGATAATGAAGGAACAACTAGAAGAACACAAAATCATAGGAAAACCACAGATAAACTATAATTTAATGAAAATAAAACTCTTGAATCTAAGGATCAAATATAGAGAAAGGGGTGTGGAAGATCCTCCCAAATCACATAGGTTTCACTAAAATACAGGATAAATAAGAAAGGAATGAGATAAATAATAGGGTCTTTTATTTTAACAAACATTCCAAAACTTAAAAAATTCACCAAATAAAACACTGAATCACACCGTGAATATTAATGATGCTCAAAAATTGTGGTTGCGAAATTAATTCAGTTCATGGATTCCCTTAATTCAATGAAAAAATGATTATTTGATGAATATCATGGTACCAAAAGAGGGAATACATTTGTAGCATGAATAATACTTTTATATAAAGAGATATTTCAAAAGATAATTCCATTTTGAAACATAATCCATGAATAGCCATCCTCTATTCTTAGAAGCACCATTAATATCATGAACATAGATTCACACAATGAACATCCCTATTTAGTATAAATTCATTCAAAAAATCCATCGATCCTTCTTCGAGCCTCATCCGAACACCTCAAACTCTGAAAATTACAATGTAATGGGATGATAAGAGATGAACTATTACATTAGATACCTATTAAACAATTCTGATGCTTTTGAATAAAAATTAAAACAAAGAAGAAGAGAATAATGGAAAAGGTCCAGACAACTATACCACAAGATATATCACAAGAACAATACAATGACCAAATAAACAACTAAATAAGCACAACTGTCATTGGAAAAAGGAACATCTCATAATTTAGAAACAATTCAGGCATTACGTCATTGATTCAAAACAAAAAAATCACATGTAAGAAAATACATGGTACTGATCACACATATGTGTCTCAAATTACCATGTTCTCTCCTCCTAACATCCATGAATCCATAGAACATGATCTAAATGAATGCTTTATCCCTGAAACACCCACTCTTTCTAATCTTGGATCTCTACTGATCTCTATATGTACATTGATTCACCGTAAATATCCAACACTCCCCAATCAATGACATGGGATTTATTGGGATGACACTAACAGAGATGATATATATAGAAGACATCGTGGATCCCATAAAGCTAAGGATCCACCACTGTCATGACCCGACCCTACCCGGGCTCAAGCCACAACTACCCCAATCCCACATCCATAGGCCAGGGGCTGGCGACCAGTGCCGAAGGCACAACAACTCGGGGAGGCCTTTGCCTAAGTACCTGTACACTCACACGCAGCACACTCAATGAAAAAGTGCAGAGTAAAAGAAAGAACAAGCAGAGTAAAAAGAACAACTACTATATAAATACCACAAATGTGCATCGACCTCTAAACAGTACAAGTACAAGCTGAAAGTAAACTGAAAAGAAAAGGGGAAAAACACGCGCCCAACCAAAAAGTGCCACAACCCGGCAACAGGTGAACAAAAGAAAAAAGCTGGAAGGGTCCCCCACCTGGAACCTGACTACGACCACCGTACGCGATCCAAGCTCCTGAACTCCTGTGCTCCACTGAAGTCACGACCAACATGTCCGTTGTCTGCAAGGGCACACCATGTGCGGGCAAAGCCCAAGCAGGGCTGAGTATAAAAATACTCAATAGGATACCCCGAAGGCTCGTGGGAGAAACAAAGGAGGTACCGAAGGGTGAGAAGTAGAGAGAATAGGTAATGTAAAGGAGGTACAACAGAAAGGCAGTAAGAGTAACAGTAGAGAGTCCAGCTCAACCCAATAAGAGAAAGGAGGTAGACTCGTCCAGACACAAGGAGATGGAAATGGTGAGAATATGAACTTCTCGTCGAGTCTTCGCTACCTATAGTAGGAGATTAGACTCGTCCAACCACGAGAAGCATGACACGGAAAGAACTTGGCATACCCCGCGCGTCTTCACCTCTCCTAGAGGAGAGTAACCAAAACCTAGAAGTGGGTACCAGAAACAAGGTATATACATATCTGTATGCTCAACAAGAAACCCTAACAACGTCGTAAGGGGATCTCCGTCACATATCTCAGCCCAAGAAAAATGAGTTGCCTATAGTCGCAGAAGAAACACTATCATTGATGCCCAGCATCCCGCACGTCTGCCCTGAACTGAAATCCAAGGGGCTCAATCACCGCACTTTGACACTATCCGCTTTGGGCGGCACTGACTCGCCAGCACGGTTTTAGATCGCGTCACAAGAACGCGTCTCGGTGGGGGAAAGTGCCCCTCGTACTTGAGAGTTCTAGGAAAATTCAAACCACACCTCGTCACTGCCCTGCAGTCGAGAGGTCTCCTCAAAATCAAGCCGTCACAACACTGACCGGTCGCTTCGCCGTCAACCCGCCGGGGTGGCCGCGCCTCGCCGGACCGCTTCGCCGGAGTTGCCTCACCGGAGATAGAGGAGGATAGAAGAAAGGCTTTCCAGGGGAGGGTAAATGAGGGATAAGAGAGGGGTGGGGGGTTAGGTTAATAAAATAAATTAATTAACTTAAACACCCTCCCGCGGCCCCGTACCCGAACTCCCGACAGGGTCAGGATTTAGCCTCCCCTAGGCTAAGAACCACGCTCTGAGCGCAAAAACGGTCTGGGAATTTTATTCCGAGACCCCGTTCAAAAGTTATTAAACTTAGCGCCCGAGGCCGCCAAATTACGATAACGCCCCTGGGGCCATTTTTCACAAACGGCCCGCGCCCGCGAAACTTATACCCCTCCTAGGGTAAACGGCACGCTCCGAACTCAACGATGCTCTCGGTTTTCCAATCCAAGCTACCGTTTAAAAGATACTACTGTTTCTCCACTAAACGAATTAATTAATTTATTTAATCCGTTTAACATTCCAGAAGCGGGCGAGGGGTCCAAACATCATGTGCCGACAAGTTTTATGTTGTTCCTAGGGTAAACACCCCATTCCAGACCAATCCGTTCAGTCAGATCTATGATCTGGATCACCGTTTAGGAGTTATCCAATTTATTTGGCATTTCCAGTGTGAACGAACTGAAAATTTAATTTCGGCCACTCCGGGGCTCAGAATCACACGCCGTCTGAAGGCGCTACTTTGGAATATCATCAAGAATATTCCAAATTCTTTCGTAGAAAAAACCGGGTTCTTAAATTATTCCCTCCTTCAAGCTTTTCGTCCTCGAAAAGCAAAACCAAGGAACAACACAGGGTACTAAGCCCACACCTGGATTTCCCATACCCAAAAGAGCCCACACATAGCTCTGCGTCACCGCACACAGGCCAAAGGATTGATATGTTCACGCGAGGTCGGCCCTTGCTAATGTCATGCACCCACTCTAGACTTTGGGGTTAGGGCAAGGCGATAGGGATCCTCGCCATCCCTTTTCATGATCTCAAATGGCACGAAGGTTCTCGGGGGAAGCTCACCACCCCGAACGAACCTCGACATCGCACGTCACGACTGGAATCACTGCCTGCACCTGAAACAAGGCCCGGTGATTCCCTCCTTTAGAATATCCATATGGTGAAACACCCAAGGATATCTAGTCACGCAAGGTTCCACAGTCGATGCTCTCTTACCCGCTCAAAAGGTGAAGGATTCAACACCATCGGCTAAAGGAAAAGGTCTCACACCTTTTTCCTTACCAACATAGGGTTACACCCGACGCCCTGCATCACCCTGTTAACACCTCAAACAAGGAGCAGGGAGAAAATCCTTTCACACACAGAGCCTAAAAATTCTACTACAAGAAGTAGAAGAGTCTCAAGGGGTACCTCTCAACATCCCATGATCTGTAGGATCGTAGAAATCCAAAGCTCGAGGTTGTCCATGGTCCCAACCGTCAGCTCCCGGAGCCTGACGTGGACTGCCGAGTAGTGATGGGGAGACCTCGTAACGTCGTCCCCCACCCCCAGCTCCTCCTGCTCCTCTTCTAGCACCGCCTCTCTAGCCACTACTCCGATCACGACACTGGCTCTGCCGTGGTGGTGCGTCTTCTGCCTGCCCGAAGCTCTCAGCAACTCGGGTCGAGCAGTCTCGTGCCAAGTGACCTAGCCCGTCACAAGCATAGCACCTGCGCTCTCTAGGCTGCCCTGGTGCCCTCCGGCGCCACTGTGGTGTACGACCACGGCCCGAGATCTACTCACGGAAGGGAATCCTCGGCTTAGGCCCTGCGCCTTTTCTCCAAAGTGGTATATGAACACATATCCGAAACTGGCAGTGGGAAGGCCACCTGCATTGAGGTCCTGTCCTCCGGTGCTTTCTAACTACGACAGACTTCTCGACTCCATCATGCCCTCGGTCTCTACGAACCTCAAAATGTGACAGGAAGCTCTTTGTCACCAAAGCCTGCTCTAGCACCCCGGCATATGTGGAAACGTCAAAGGGTACTAAGACAGCACGGATCTCTTGGCAGAGACCCTGCTCAAACTTCCGTGCTTGGAAGTTGTCGTCATGGACCAAGTCCGGGTAAAAGCATGCACGGTCTGCAAAACTAGATGCGTACTCGGCCACCGTCATCCCTCCCTGCTGAAACTGAAGGAGCTCCTGAATCCGAACGGAGTGTAAGAAGGAGGGGAAAAACTCCTCATGAAACAACAACTAAAATTCGTCCAACGAAAGCGACGACTCTTCAACAAACTGAGTCACCAGACTCCACCAACACCACACTGCTCCATGAAAAAGGGTGGCTGCCAAAGCCACTATCTGATCCATCAGCGTCTGCACAAGCCTGAAAAGGCGAACCACTGCCTCGAGCCAAACCTCTGCTGCCTGAGGGTTTGGCTCACCACTGAACCTCAGCGGTTTCTGCTGCTGGAACTCACAGAGCGCTCTCTATATGTGCTCAAGCCCTGTCTGCTCTACTGAAGCTGGCTGCTGCTCAACAGGTGGGGGTGCTGCTACCGGCCCACCCGGAGAAAGGGGTTCGCATAATGGGTCCTGGACTGTGGCCTTGTAGCTCACAAGGTCATCGTCACGCACCAAAGCTGGTGTCTTGGCTGGGTGTCTTCACGGAGACATCCTGAATATTATCAAAGAGTGTCGCGGTCAAATGAGCATACTGTATATACCAACAACAACAACGATGGGGAGCTGACTCGAGAACGACAGCCAAGACTCAGTCCTATTTGATGCATAAAAATTTTTTCCCTGCAACAAGTGTCTCAACATGCCAAGTCAACAAGCGGGTTATCAAGGTCCTGGTGAATGGATACGTCGTCCGTCGCACCATCACTGGACTCCCTGGCATGAGAGCCGCTCTCGAGACACGTTAACACTGTTTCCCTAAATCCCAACCAATTCCTCTTTTAGGGACGTCCACAAAACATCCCAAGGAACGAACCACCTCTGATACCACTTTGTCATGACCCGACCCTACCCAGGCTCGAGCCGCAACTACCCCAAGCCTGCCTCCATAGGCCAGTGGCTGGCGACCAGTGCCGAAGGCACAAAAACTCGGGAAGGCCTTTGCCTAAGTACCTATACACACACACACAACACACTCAATGCAAAAGTGAAGAGTAAAATAAAGAACAAGCAGAGTAAAAAAGAACAACTACTATATAAATACCACAAATGTTCATTAACCTCTAAACAGTACAAGTACAAGATGAAAGTAAACAAAAAGCAAAAGGGGAAAAACACATGCCCAACCAAAAAGTGCCACAACCCGGCAACAGGTGAACAAAAGAAAATAGCTGGAATGGTCCCCCACCTGAAACCCGACTACGACCACCATACATGATCCAAGCTCCCGAACTCCTGTGCTCCACTGAAGTCACGACCAACCTATCCGTCGTCTGCAAGGGCACACTAAGTGTGGGAAAAGCCCAAGCAGGGATGAGTATAAAAATACTCAGTAGGATACTTTGAAGTCTCGAGGGAGCAACAAAGGAGGTACAAAAGGGTTAGCAGTAGAGCGAACAAGGAATGTAAAAGAGGTACAACAAAAAGGCAGTAAGGGTAACAGTAGAGAGTCCAGATCAACCCAACAAGAGAAAGGAGGTAGACTCGTCCAGACACAAGGAGATGGAAATGGAGAGAAGATGAACTTCTCGTCGAGTCTTTGCTACCTATAGCAGGAGGGTAGACTCTTCCAACCACGAGAAGCTAGACACGGAAAGCACGTGGCATACCCCGCACGTCTTCACCTCTCCTGGAGGAAAGTAACCAAACCCAAGAAGTGGGTACTAGAAACAAGGTATATATATATCTGTATGCTCAACAAGAAACCCGAACAACGCATAAGGGGATCTCTGTCCCGTAGCTCAGCCCATGAAAAATGAGTCGCCTACAGTCACAGAAGAAACACCATCATCGATGCCCAGCATCCAGCACGTCTGCCCTGAACCGCAAGCCAAGGGGCTCAATCACCGCACCTTGACACTATCCGCTTTGGGCGTCACTAACTCGCCCACACGGTTTTAGATCGCATCACAAGAAAGCATCTCGGTGGGGAAAGTGACCCTCATACTTGAGAGTTCTAGGGAAATTCAAACCACACCTCGTCACTGCCCTGCAGTCGAGAGGTCTCCTCAAAGTCAAGCCGTCACAAAACTAACCCGTCGCTTCGTCGTCAACCCGCTGGGGTGGCCGCGCCTCGACGGACCGCTTCGCCGGAGTCGCCTCGCCAGAGATGGAGGATGAGAGAGGAGAAGCTTTCCAGGGGAGGGGAAATGAGGGAGAAGAGAGGGGGGGGGGGGGTTAGGTTAATTAAATAAATTAATTAACTTAAACATCCTCCTGCGACCCCATACCCGAACTCCCGACGGGGTCGAGATTTATCCTCCCCTAGGATAAGAACCACTCTCTGAGCACAAAAGTTTTCTCAGAATTTTATTCCGAGACCCTGTTCAAAAGGTATTAATCTTAGCGCCTGAGGCCGCCAAATTACGATAACGCCCACGGGGCCATTTTTCACAAACGGACCGCGCCCGCGAAACTTATACCCCTCCTAGGGTAAACGGCACACTCCGAACTCAACGGTGCCCTCGATTTTCCAATCTGAGCTACCTTTTAAAAGATACTAGCGTTTCACCATTAAACGAATTAATGAATTTATTTAATCCGTTTAACGTTCCAGAGGCGGGCGAGGGGTCCAAACAACCTGCGCCGACAAGTTTTATGTCATTCATAGGGTAAACACCCCATTCCGGACCCATTCGTACACTCGGATCTCTGATCTGGATCACCGTTTAGGAGTTATCCCATTTATTTGGTGTTTCTAGTGTGAAGGCACTGAAAATTTAATTTCAGCCACTCCGGGGCTCAGAATCGCACGCCGTCTGAAGGCGCTACTCAGGAATATCATCAAGAATATTCCAAAGTCTTCCGTAGAAAAAACCGGGTTCTTACAACCACCAACTGATACAAAACCTCACCATAATTATAAAACACCTCAAAATTTGTGTAGAAAAAAGAGAGGAATATCACTCCATAAATCAGACCTCCACATCCAAGTATGAGGGGATACCAAATGAACACATGGTCTCCAACTTCAAACTCTGTGTGTCACCACCTATAACAAAAAATGCCTTATGATAGTATGGAGATAACATTCCGCTATATCATTCAACTTGAATACCCCTTGTAATTCTTTGAACTATATTAATACCAAGTACTTATCACTTCCCAATAATTGTAATAAATAATGGAGAATGAGACAACCAGCGATATAACATATCAAAAAATCCATATTTTAAGAGAAGAGATAGCAGTTGATATTGTGAAATAAAACCATAGGATTTTGGTAGAAACAAAATCTTAGAAAATCTATGATTGATTCTTGTAACTTATCCTCAAACATCTATATGTGCTGCTCTAAGTTCCCATATATTTGAGGATGAGAATCTATGGTAATGAAAAACTATGAGCAAAAAAATAATTCTCCAATCCCCATGTCTCTCGATGTAAATTGTGGATCATGATAAAAATTATAATCCTTTATAATCTATGGACCCAAAATATATAAAAAACATTTCAAATTTCTAAAACATCCATGAATCTTGATTTATAGGTCTCTAGAAAATGAGATTATATTTTCAGTTTGTCTATAATCACCCAATATGAATCACATCCTCCTATATATAACGATATCATAATGCTGAAAAATTGTGAAATTGGATCCCATATCCACTTAGGGACATAAAAAGGCTACAATAATGCTCTAATAACTCGATGATAAACTATCACATAATTGAAAATTAAACACTACACAATGAACTCTTCCATTATCCCCTTCAACCCAAGCCACTAGTGCAACCTCCTAAAGACACAATACATATTATACACCCTGAATATACAACTAGAGATGGGATAAGAAGATAAAGAAGGAATGAATTGCATATTTCTAATGGAATAAATTACCTCCTTTGAAACATCATTCATTTCTAAACATCATCTGACCATCCATCAAGGGAATCACCAGGAATAACACGGTGAAACATCACCTCAACCTTTGAGTCTTCCCATAGATACTCTTCCACTTACCACATCAATGATAATTCCTTTTTCATGTGGTAAGGATTACATAGACAAATTATTTCCCCCACATCATGATTCATACCTAAATTCTCTTTCATCACTCTCCAAACATACATGGACTCTCAGACACATCTCCTCATTATTTCTGATTCAGTTCATCAGTAACAAAATTCATTATACCCTAATCATATAATATCTCAAAATTATAATAATATTGAAACTCCATTCAAATTTGTTGGATTAAATTATGATCCTAGTGATATAAAACACATGTAGATTATTGTGGTCAGTGAAAACCATAATTTCATACTAATGAGGTAATTTATTTGCATATTATGTCCAGATAAAACTACATCCACCTCCAGATCCTAAGTGGAATAGTTACACTTGTCAGGGTGTAACTTCCTACACAAATAAGTTATTTCTAATCTATGCTGCATCATGATATATCCCAAGCCCATATGATATATGTGACAAAATACCTCGAACATCACTTTGTCCCCAAGAAAAAGAGGAAATAGGACAGTGATCAATATCTTCTAGATTGTAATGAACCAAATTGGAAGAAACTAAATTAGTTCCTCATGTAGGGATTACACAAGTCCTCATGTTCCCCTACCCATTCTTTAGAGGCTACCAACTAGTGATGAGGGATTGTGAGGTTTCAGTGGGGAGATTATGACCCTGTTTAATTTTATCTATATCAGTGGGAGAAATAATAAATATATTGGTTATATTAGAGAAACATCACAGATTAAGTAGGGAAGGTTCCAAGAACAACAATAGTATACAATTTATTTAATAATGAGTTTTACATTCTTGAAATGGATCCATTTTAGGTGGATCATATGTAAAAAAAATAAAGGACATAAATAAAATTTAATCAAACACATCATTGACTCATTATGATTCCCACTCAGTAACATCATTTTCATACATACTGGCATGCTAATACAACCTGAATAAACATCAATCCTTTCCCTACACATATCCCTATAATCAATAATAACTACTTCTCGGGTACCCCACTACTATTGAGACCCAATTAGTGTGTGATTAAAAACCAATAGGGAACTACCAATGGAATCCCTAAACATACCAATATAATACACTAGAGTATAAATATTTGATGAATGTAAGCAATTTTTTTGTTCATAATGAACTAAACAATTTTAAATAATCACTACTTCTTGGACTCTATGATGAAACCCAAGATTTTTCTATAACACTTTTGATCCTTGGTTTTTTGAACTCGATTGAACCAACCAACTTTGGTTAGTTCTAGGGTGTCTCTAAGCATTTCGTGTGGATTTTTACAAATTAAAACAACCACATGTAATCATGGGTTCATTGATGAATTCATAACATCCCAGTGCATTAAATGGAATATAATTTCTCATCCTGAAATTACAATATAATATGAGATCTCATCTGGATATTTTATAGTCCATAGTAATCACATTGAATCTAGATTCCCATCAATGAATCCGAATGATATTTGACCACTCATATATTCATTCATGAACAGCGCACACCAAAATACAGATTTTCAATTTCATTATATAATATTAGTAATCGTCTCACATAACAAGGAATCAACTAAAACCATATATCGCTATTCATTATTTCGGTTTTAAAAAATCCATTACATTGTACAATTCCCATATTACATTTTTAACATTGTCCAAAATCACATTCCAACCCAAAAACCAAAAAATATAAATTTTCAAGGAATTTAACCTATAACATAACATAAATCTATTTCATTTTTTAAAAATCATTACAATATTTTATGATCCCAATTAAGATTTTTCAGTTATTTCAACATTCTATTTCACAATCACTGATTAATAACATAGTTAATCACTAGATATTTTCTTCCAAAGTCAATGAACTCATGCAGAATTTTTATTCTCAAGAAGCTATAACATTTAATTAAGTTATCTAATGTTCAATTTTACATCCACATAATTCCACCAGAAATAGCCTTTTTATGGGCCTATATCTCTTAGACTAGGGAAGTCAGTTACGAAAAATAAAAATTAAATACAACAATTTAAATTAGGAAAAAACATTAAAAAGATGATATTACTGTGTGATGCAGCACATTGAATTGGAAAAATTATGTTCACTAAATTTAGTGACCACCTACTTTATGATTAGGTAATCCAACTCATTTAGTGTTAGTAACCAGATCATCTCAATTTAAGAGAAAATGAGAAACTAGAGAAAATCAATTGAAATATGAGATAATAAAAAAATCATTTAATAGAGAACTGTATATTAAAATAAATTATTTATTAAGGAAATAGGATGTGTAACATAACCTTGTTCTATTTATCACACCTAATGGATACTGAAATTGAACATAGATGAAGGATATCTACCATGTAATTCCATGGGGGAGAAGGGGAGGTCCATTCAATACTACTATTGAAAATGGATGATGAAACCATAGTAAGGGGTTTTAGGAATTCAGGGACATAATTATCTTATCAATATTTAAAAAAAATCAATAGCCCCCCCCAGATAGCTGAAACCAATATACTATCTATCTTGTAAGCCATGTAGTTATGCATATCTTATAAGAAGGCTGCTGACATTCCAATGACTATTACAATATCTCTACCAGCTATAGTTACCCTCTATTACTCTCATGAATCCTTGGCCTACCACCAAAACCACACTCAATTTTCAAAGTGGCTCTTTGGATTGGTTACAACCCTCATAACTTAAATGTGAAAGACAATATAAAGTAGACCCCTTTATTAATTTAAAGAGGCCCAATTGTTATAGAGACTCCAAGATCATTCGTAACCTATTCCTTACAAAATTTGCATCGTAACATATATATTCCTTATTCAAATGAAAATCGGTTCTCCCAATGTTTTATTGTAGGTGGTTTAGTTTTAAACAATAAATTATGTTGGGTTCGCTACTTCCCATAAATATACAATGGGTTTTGTTTATGGAGTGAGAAACACAATATGGAACAGCCATGACTACTCAAGGAAATACTTATAGAAGGAATTCATTCATTTGGGTACTTGTCAAATGATACTTAAGAACTAATATTGGTAGGGAGGATGTGAAGTCAAGATCATTACACCCTTTTGGTGGAACTATTTCTTATTATTCTACACTCTTATAGATTTAAGATATATTCAAAAATACTTTATTTATTCCAATTTATGTATAATACAGATCACCAAGAGGTAAAGATCAATTATGAACATGTAATGCCCCAAAATCATTTGTATGGGTCTAAGGTTCTCTATTGATAGGGATATATGTATGTATCCATGGTTTTCCATCAATGGTATATCTTTTATTGACAGAGTAGAGATTATTTAGTCTTTCAATAGATCAAAGATGATATTAATCCATATGGTGATGAACTTTGGAAATTATCATCATCCAAGGAGGCAATATTTGTTTTGATGTTGGGATTAAACCCATAAGATGGTGTTATTTCATATCCTCATGAGAGTAATAAAAACCAATGTATTTTGGTGCCATATAAGAAGAAACATCAACTTTTAATGTTAGGTAACAAGGAAAAAACCATGAATTGTAATGTAATGTGGCATGTATATCCAAACCAATGGTTCCTAGTTAATTTTTGGTGTGAGAATTATGGTGAGGTGGCCTAAGGGACCTAAGAGATATGTGGTCTCATATGTGGATATGATACAACTATTAATATGTCTTAGAGAACATTAGGGGGGATTTGTGTGTTGGGTTTGGTCCTAAAGGTGGATTCCTACGTATCCTAGTTTGTTATGAATCAATACCCCCATTATTCGGTAAGAGTTAGGTCTTACACCATATAGGAGGCCTATATGGTTGCTCTTTATTAGTCATATGGCCCTTTAAAGGTGGATGAAAATATTCAGGTCTTATTTCATGTGGGAGGCCCATTTGGTTTGGATATTATTTGGGATTGCACCTTTTAGGAGGCCCATTTGATTTTTGGGATCATGTAGATTTCATTATCCCCACTAACCTCTAAGCCCACATGAGCCATTCTTGGTGTGAGAAATAAGATGAAATAGTAGAACTGAAGACCAAATAATCCACTTTTTTTCACTTGTGGAAGGATGATGGTACCCAAAGGCTGAAGGAGTGAGATTTGAGTTTGAAAGTCTTTTATTTTATTCTATTAACTGGGGTAGTCACATATAGTGATCCATCTGGCTACATCCTGGGTTGGTGAAGAGAGGAAATATTATCTCCTCTCATAATAAAGGATAAAGGATTACTCTTGGAGGGATTCCATTGTGGCTCCAATTTATGAGTGGAGTGTTCGACAACAGCCCTCATCGAAAGGAAAGGCCATCAGTTCCCATAAATCTCAAGAAAGTGGAGGTTAATATGAGAACCTCTATGTCCATGGGCACTTACAAGGTTGGGACCCTAATTACCATGAAATTTTAGACTTGAATACATTCCACAAGTTATCCTTATTGAGGAGGATACACATGTGACTCATCTTACCATGAGTATGTAGACTTGAGGGGGCACACTGATGTTGCATATAACCTAAACATATATTTCAGGTGGCATTGAAAGGGGCCTTTACTTGATTCTGTTAGACTTGACTGTAGAGGGTTCAAAGAGGTGCTTGATGATATGATGGAAGGCAGGGATGGGAGGTGGAGAGTAGAACTCTCAAGAAGGCCTCATTCAGGGTGTCTTGTTATTATATAGGATTGGGATTACTCAATATAGAATGTTCTTAATTGGGTGAGGGTACCATCTATGTAGCATTGTGCTATGTTGACCTCAGCTCTCACATAATTTCATGATACTACGAGAAACTAGATTTTGTCCATTTAAAACGCTTTTACACTAGGTCAAGTTCCTCCCACATAACATTTTTCTATGTGGGGTAGGGTTCTTGACTCATATAATTTTTCTATGTAGGGTGATTTTCCAAAAAGGGGTTATCTATTTATGCCTCATGGAATATTGTCTATGAAGGGGTTTTAAATTAGTAGATTGATGGATGATTTGTATCTCCTCTTTAATGCTATGTTGTAGGTTTACCTACGGGTGCATGTAGAACCATCACATATCTAGAATTTTTTCAATGGGGGATGATCATTCTTAGGGGAGGAAATCACAGTTTGGCCATAAAAATGGATTCAATTCATTTTATGGTGTTCATGATACCGTATCATCATAAAATAAATTTAGTTTGTGGGGAGTTTCATGAAGTGGAAGAATGCCATACTGTTTGGTGGTTGACATTGTGATTTTTACCACACAGACCTAAAATGTCCTTCTAGGCTTCAACCCCTTTTATTTTTTTCAATTATTCCTATGGATTTATATATACCCATTTTCATGTTTTTTAAGTCTATTCTTCTTATAAATATATAAATTTCTTGGACCCTACAGCTTCCATCTATCAGAATGGGTTCTGATCTGGATGAAGAGGAGACCATTCCAAGGTCGAAATTGGTCATGTTTAGAACTAGATTACGATATGAATGTTTAACCAAAGTATGGGACCATGCCTATAAATAAGGGAATGGATCATTTTTTCCCTTACTAATTCCTTTGTGAGGTTGATCACTCCATGAAATCTTGATCAACATCTACTTCAATGTAGAATTTTTCATGTGTGGATTCCATTTCTGTGTACTGTACAACCTCACCCACGAATTGTAACTTTTATTTCCACATAGTGAGTACAAGTTGTTATGTTGATGGAATTTTTCATCGATATAATTTCTCATATGAAATTTTTTTACTCGAAAATGGTTTACAGGCTACTGTTTCATGAGTTGATGGGTCATGGGACAACTGTTCATGAATTGATGATTCACATGCTAAATGAAAACAATATTCCAAGTTCAATAACAATTATTTTGCACCATTCTATAATGAATGTAATATATTTTTGATGATATGTTGGAATTAAAAAATTGATCTGGATTCTACCATGAAAACTACGATTATGAGATTAACTACCATGTTTGAGAACATTAATGGAAATCTTCGATATCACATTGTAACGACCCAATCTTTTTGAGTAGTATATTAACTTACTCTTATTTATTTAATAAGATGTTAATGGTTAATGCAGAAAGAGGAGTCGATTGCTTCATCCAGTAGACTCAACCCTTACGAAGCCCACTTATCAGAGCTTGGGAAGGAGGTAGCATCTGTGGGCTTCGCTTTGGACCAAGCCCAATCCGAGCTCCAGCGTGTCAAGCTTGAACGAAAACGCTTGCAGGAGAAGTTCAAGTTAGTGGAGATTGCTACTAGGGCAATGTTATCTGAGACTCCCTCAGATTCTATTACCATAGCACACCTTACACTTAGGTCTTATGCCAGTGTTATAAGGGGCTATGTGATGAGACCCTAGTTTCCTTGTGTAATCCTTTCGGATGAATAAATTGAGATTTCTTCCTTTAGTGATGTTTGTGAAATTTCAAATGTCTAGATAATTTTAGAATGTATTTTATTGATGAATTTTGAAAAAGGGATATTTTGAAATATTTATGTAAACCCTAAATAACTAATGATGTGTAATGATTTTCAAAAAATGGTCTTCTACAAAAGTGTTCATTAAGGAATTTGGAGTCTAATAAGATCAACTTAATTTTTGATGAATAGTAAATTATGAATAGTGATTTTACGCTTAGGATTAGTAATGTGACCAAATGGATTAGTAATTTTCACTTAAAGAAAGCTTTAATATAATTTAGACACATTGGTTAAGTAATGTGATTCAATAAAATGGGTAAATAACGGTTTCATAAATTATTAATCAAGTATTAGTTTTTTCGGATGAATAGTGTTTTTAATTAAAAATTTAATTAAAAATAATTAGAAAATTATTTTTATAAAAATGACTTTATTTTTGAACTCAGAGCATCGATATTATGTTAAGGTAATTTTTGGGGATTTTTCTGGAAAAAATGAATTTTCGATGAATAGTGTTTTTCTTTAAAAATTAAATTAAAAATATTTAGAAAAATATTTTTATAAAATGGATTTCATTTTTGAAATCAGAGCATTGATATTTGGTTAAGGTGAAATTTTGGGATTATTCTGAGAAAGTTGAATTTTCAGTGAATAGTAAAAATACCGTTTTAGGGTTTCGGTATGTTTAATGACATCATAATGATGTCATGATGATGTCATGCGATCTTTTGAGGGTTGGCCGGCCAAGGGTGATGAATTATTGTTTTGGGGGCCCCATGTGGCCTAACTCCATGATAAATGCCAAGGGAGAGCCCATGGGTTTGAGAAAAGCACATGTGAGGTGTCCTTTGGCCATTAATGCTTTGTCCCCTCACTTTCCCTATAAATACCCACCCTTTCCTCCCTTAGTTTTCACTCCCAACTCTCCCCCAACGAAGTTCTGGTCTTCTTACCTTCCAAGGAGTCCTCCCAAGGTGCCCCCAAGCCCTCAAGGTCCAATCCTTTGAGTTTCAAGAGTCACATTTTAAGGTAAGGGATCCGACCCCTCTCTTTCTTTCATGAAATCTCTTTTATGTCATTCCTATTATGCTCCATGTTTTTATGTGAGAGTATGTTCTTTTATGTTCCTCTTACTTCCCTTTCATGTTTATATGATGAGAGATCCCCTCTTACTCTCATCATTTCGTTTTATGAAAGTTTAAGTGACGCCGTTAGGCTGCCGAATTTTTAAGGGATTCTTTCACCCTTCTCATTTTTCAAGTTCGATTTTCATGTCAAGTCTTTCAAGTTCCTTTTTATTATGTTGGGGTATTATCTCTATATCAATCATACTGATCTCTTATGATCATATGATGAGGGACCCTTTTTGATCTTGTCAAATCATTTTCTTTTGAAGTTAAGTGACGCCGTAAGGCTGCCGAATTTTCATAAGAGAAATCTAATCTTTTTCCTTCCATGTTTTTCATTTCAAATGGTATGTCCCTAAAATTTCGTTACCATGTCCATATGTCCTTCTTATTCTTTCACCCTACTGTTTTATGGATCATTTATGAGTGGGTGACCCATGTCCCCTCTCATTTCAACGTTTTCTAAAACCCCGAAACTTAGCCGTTATGCTGCAGAATTTTCCCCTCAAAATGCCTCTCTCTTTTCTCAAAAATTATTTTATGTTATAAAGTGAATACTCAAAGCTCTTATTTCTACAAAGGTATTCACATATATATCAAAATGTTCCATTTTAAATTCTGGAATTTACATACATGAGACCCGCTTTCCCTTTCCATGGGTTTAAAGTGACGTAAAGATCATGTCTTTAAAGCAGTTTTTAAAACGTTATGATTATGAAATGAAACCCATTTATTTTATGCTATGTGGGTTATTTATGAAATGTTTGATGATGATATATGTGGATCACATGATAATAAAGGCAAATTTAAGGGTGCGCCCTGATAGCGCTCCAATGCATTGGGTAATGATGTAACCACTAGAGATTACAATTTTCACGATACCATGGTGAATAACCTTGGTAATTTTCAAATGACACCTTGGGGATGGACCTTGGTGATATGTTCATGATTGTCTATGTTAAATGATGTAGCCACATCTTCAAGTTATGAAAAATGTTATTTTTATTATGAAATGCCTCATGATTTCTTTCTCATGCCTTAAAGTTCTTTTCATGTCCTTATTGAAGTATCTCATGTTCACATGTAAAATGTTCCTCTTGTTTCCCTTACTGGGCCTTCTGCTCACCCTTTCTTTTGATGTATGTCCCCAGGTTATGAGATGCAGTAATGAACCTAGAATGAACTTAAGGAGACGCCTTGCAAGTGTTTAAGAAGAATGTTTTATGTTTTTTTTATGTATTATGATCCTTGTTTCCAAGACACTAAACCTTAACGATCCTCAGATTTGTGTAATGTAATGAAAGTTTATGTTATAAAATGGCGGGATGTTATAGTTGGTATCAAAGGGAGGTTTAGTTATTTGTGGAAATTAGGATATAAAAACTTTAGGAAGAACCCTATAGAAAAGTTTAAATATAGGAAAACTTCCTGGTATTTTGGTAAGTATTAAGTAAGTGGTCTATCAAACAAATACATCCCTGTCTGGATACGAGCAGGTAGAGGCGGCTCTGGCACAGATGTACATAGGGGTAAAACCCGAAAACACCGCTTTGAGCTAGACTCGAACGGGAACTGGTGCACGATAACGGGCCTTGCTGCACTCTTGGTTACGACACTCCCGGGGGATATGTTTGGTTAATCACATGCTTTTTATGAATCATTATGAAGGAATTATAGAGAACTATAATTGTCTAAGCACGAAGTCTTAGTTAAAAGATTCATAAATGAAATAAGTTTCTCACTAAGGTTTTATTCTTTTAGAAAATGGCGGGCAATAGGAGAAACCGTGCCGATGGTGACCGCAATGCACCATGTGCTGACGGCCCTCCGATGGAAGCCGGAATGGAAACATTCATGCGGCTGATGAACCAACTGACTCAAGTTATGAGTAATAACTTGAATCAAGCTGAGAGGCCGACCTCACCACGAAGGGAACAACTTTCTGTTGAGTCCTTCATGCGTCAACGACCGCCAACATTCAGTGGATCTACTGACCCATTGGTTGCGGAACAATGGATAAGCTCCATTGAAAAGATCTTTTCTGTACTTCATTGTTCGGAACAAGAAAAAGTCACCCTTGCTGTTTACCGCCTAGAGGGAGAAGCTGATCAGTGGTGGTCACTGATCAAAAACACGAAGCCACGAGGAGAGATGGAAGCTATGGAGTGGGAAGAATTTCGGGGAATTTTCTTTAACAAGTATTTCCCTCGTTCCATGAGAACGAAAATGGAGAAAGAGTTTCTCGAGCTGAAGCAGAAGGAGAACGAATCTGTAGGAAGCTATGAGATGAACTTCACAAGGCTTTCCCGTTATACCTCAAGCTTTGTCATGGACCCTAATGGGAAGGTTGATAGATTCTTTGGCGGACTACGACCACATCTGCGGAAGAATCTAGCCAACAGGGACTACGATAGCTATGAAGAAATAGTTCGAAGTGCTATGAAAGTTGAACTAGAGTTTGGAGAGACACAGTGGTCTCACAAATCTAATGAGAAGAAGAGAACTCTAGAACCAAGCCTGGGAAGGAGTTTTGATCAGGAAAGAGGTGGAAAGCACATGCAACATGACACATGCAATAAATGTGGGAAGAAGCATCCGGGGAACTGCTTGATCGGAAGTGGCAAGTGCTATAGGTGTGGAAAAGAAGGCCATATTTCTCGGAATTGTCGTGGTGATGTGAAGCCTCAACTTCCCAACACTAACGACAGAGGAAAGATGGTTCTGGCCCTACCCGAAGTCACATGCTTCAAGTGTGGACAGCTTGGGCACTTTGCTAATCAATGTCCAAATCCGAGGGCGGTGGAGGGGAATCACCATCAACCTCAGCAGAGGCCTAGGGAGCAAGGGCGTGCTTTCGCTATCACAACAACTGAAGTTGAAGTTCTGAACGATGTGGTAGCAGGTACTCTTGTTGTCCTCTCAAAACTAGCAAGTGCTTTATTTGATTCTGGTTCTACGCATTCCTTTATTTCTTCCAAGTTTGCAAAGAATATAGAATCAATCCCCGAATTGCTTGAGGTAGAGTTGTCAGTCAAGACTCCAAGTGGGATTATCCATGCATCAACAGTGTTTAGAGACTCTAGTGTTTACTTTGGTGAGCACAATCTTATCGCAAATCTAGTAGTCATTCCCATGATGGAATTTGACATTATACTAGGGATGGACTGGCTCTCAAAGTATAATGCTAAGATCAAATGTAGAAGTAAGGAAATCACAGTAGTCTTGAATGAACGACCTACAGTTATCTTCCGAGGAGAGATATCCCGAACTGATCCCTATCTAGAAGCACCTCCTATAGCTTTCTTTATGGAGTTAATCGGTGATGAGGAAGAAGGGAAAGGGAGCATACAAATTGAAGATGTTCCGATTGTTCAAGAATACATGGATGTATTTCCTGAGGAGTTACCTGGACCTCCCCCAGAAAGAGAGGTAGAGTTCTCCATTGAACTCGTACCTGGGTCTCAACCGATATCAAAGACTCCGTATAGAATGGCAAATGTGGAGCTAGAGGAGCTAAAGAAACAACTCCAAGACTTGTTGGAGAAGGGGTTTATCCGACCGAGTGTGTCTCCTTGGGGAGCACCAGTTCTCTTTGTGAAGAAGAAGGATGGATCAATGCGGCTATGCATTGATTATAGAGAACTGAACGGGATCACAGTGAAGAACAGATACCCACTTCCAAGAATTGATGATTTATTTGACCAACTTCGTGGGGCTCAATTCTTCTCTAAGATTGACCTTCGATCTGGTTATCATCAACTGAGGGTGAAGAAGGAAGATATTCCAAAGACTGCCTTCCGATCAAGATATGGGCATTATGAGTTTACTGTTATGCCCTTCGTCTTGACTAATGCTCCTGCTATTTTCATGGATTTGATGAATAGAGTCTTTAAGGACTACCTTGATAACTTTGTGGTAGTTTTTATTGATGATATTTTGATATATTCAAAAAGTCGGGAGGAGCATGAAGATCATCTGAGGGTTATTTTGAAAACTCTACGGAAGGAGAGGCTCTTTGGGAAGTTCAGCAAGTGTGAGTTTTGGTTACAACAAGTGGCTTTCTTGGGGCACATCATAACAAATGAAGGAATCTCGGTTGACCCTGCAAAGACAATGGTTGTGGAGGAGTGGCCTCAACCCACAACAGTAACTGAGATTCGTAGTTTCCTTGGTTTAGCGGGATATTATAGGAGGTTTGTGAAAAACTTTTCACGGCTTTCTAATCCACTAACTAAGTTGACTCGAAAAGGGGTTAAGTTCATCTGGACAAAGGAATGCGAGGAAAGTTTCCAAGAGCTGAAGAAGAGATTGGTTACTGCACCTGTGTTAACACTACCCTCTATCGGAGAAGGATTCGTTATTTTTAGCGATGCATCTCTGAAAGGGCTTGGGTGCGTCCTCATGAAAAATGACAAAGTAATTGCTTATGCATCTCGACAGTTGAAGATTCATGAGCAGAATTATCCTACGCATGATCTAGAGCTGGCGGCAGTTGTTTTTGCTCTAAAGATATGGAGGCACTATCTTTATGGGGAGAAATGTGATATATACACTGACCACCAAAGTCTAAAGTATATTTTCACTCAGAAAGAATTGAACATGAGACAAAGGAGATGGTTGGAGCTTATTAAAGACTATGATTGTTCAATTCATTATCACCCTGGAAGAGCAAACAAAGTCGCGGATGCGTTAAGCAGGAAAGATCCTGTTGTTCTGGCAACAATGAGGATCCTGGGAGATCCCTTGATTAAAGATCTAGTAAAACTGGACATGGGAATTATAAGGAAAGGGACATCATCAACCCTATCCCAAATGATTTCTCAACCTTCATTACTAGAGAAGATCAAGAAGGCTCAAAAAGAAGATCCTTTGCTGCAGGAGAAGTTCGAGGCTGTAAAGGATGGGAAGTTCCCTGATTTCAATATTGATCAAGAAGGTGTATTGAAATTTCGTACAAGACTATGTGTTCCATCTATTCCAGAGATAAAGAAAGAACTGATGGATGAAGCTCATAGCTCTACTTTCTCTATACATCCGGGAAGCACTAAGATGTATAGAGACCTTCGTGATCATTATTGGTGGGATAACATGAAGAGGGAGATTTCCGATTACACTACAAGGTGCATGGTGTGTCAGCAAGTAAAGGCAGAAAGACAACTTCCTAAGGGGGTATTACAACCGCTACCCATACCAATATGGAAGTGGGATAATATCACCATGGACTTTGTAACTGGTCTCCCAAAAACATCCAAAGGAAACAATGCGATATGGGTTATTGTGGACCGTCTCACCAAGACAGCCCATTTTATCTCTATTCGGGAAGATTTCTCTCTAGATCAGCTTGCCAAGATATACGTGAAGGAAGTGGTAAGGCTGCATGGGGTACCACTATCCATCGTATCTGATCGTGACCCAAGATTCACATCAAAATTCTGGAGAAGTCTTCAGCATGCTCTGAATACTGAATTGAATTTTAGTACGGCCTATCATCCTCAAACTGATGGCCAATCTGAAAGGACTATTCAGACACTCGAAGACATGTTGAGATTATGCTCAATGGAATTTAAAGGTGGATGGGATCAACACCTCCCATTAGTGGAGTTCTCTTATAACAACAGCTTCCATGCGAGTATTCAGATGGCACCCTATGAAGCTCTGTATGGAAAGCGGTGTAGAACTCCTACTTGTTGGGATGAAACTGGTGAGAGGAAGCTTCTTGGGCCTGATCTCGTGCAAGAGATGACAGAACAGGTTCATTCCATCCAACAACACATAAAGGCTGCTCAGAGTCGGCAGAAGAGCTATGCTGACAATCGTCGAAGGGACTTGGAGTTTGGTGTTGGTGACAAAGTCTTTCTTCGAATTTCTCCATGGAAGAGAGTCATGCGGTTTGGGAAGAAAGGGAAGCTCAGCCCTAGGTACATTGGCCCCTATGAAATCCTTGATCGCATAGGAGCAGTGGCCTATCATCTAGCACTTCCACCGAACCTAGCTCAAGTTCATGATGTCTTCCATGTATCTCTCTTGAGGATGTACATACCCGACCCTTCGCATGTACTGAACCCAGAGGTGGTACAACTTGAACATGACCTCTCTTATGAGGAGCAGCCAGTGGAGATCTTGGACCGTAGAGACAAGGTCCTACGAAACAAGACTACCCACCTTGTGAAAGTGTTGTGGAGGAATCATAAATATGAAGAAGCGACTTGGGAGCCTGAGGAAACGATGAAGCAAAAGTACCCTCACCTTTTCAACTAGGCCTCAAGTATAAATTTCGGGGACGAAATTTCTTAAGGGGGGAAGAATGTAACGACCCAATATTTTTGAGTAGTATATTAACTTACTCTTATTTATTTAATAAGATGTTAATGGTTAATGCAGAAAGAGGAGTCGATGGCTTCATCCAGTAGACTCAACCCTTACGAAGCCCACTTATCAGAGCTTGGGAAGGAGGTAGCATCTGTGGGCTTCGCTTTGGACCAAGCCCAATCCGAGCTCCAGCGTGTCAAGCTTGAACGAAAACGCTTGCAGGAGAAGTTCAAGTTAGTGGAGATTGCTACTAGGGCAATGTTATCTGAGACTCCCTCAGATTCTATTACCATAGCACACCTTACACTTAGGTCTTATGCCAGTGTTATAAGGGGCTATGTGATGAGACCCTAGTTTCCTTGTGTAATCCTTTCGGATGAATAAATTGAGATTTCTTCCTTTAGTGATGTTTGTGAAATTTCAAATGTCTAGATAATTTTAGAATGTATTTTATTGATGAATTTTGAAAAAGGGATATTTTGAAATATTTATGTAAACCCTAAATAACTAATGATGTGTAATGATTTTCAAAAAATGGTCTTCTAAAAAAGTGTTCATTAAGGAATTTGGAGTCTAATAAGATCAACTTAATTTTTGATGAATAGTAAATTATGAATAGTGATTTTACGCTTAGGATTAGTAATGTGACCAAATGGATTAGTAATTTTCACTTAAAGAAAGTTTTAATATAATTTAGACACCTTGGTTAAGTAATGTGATTCAATAAAATGGGTAAATAACGGTTTCATAAATTATTAATCAAGTATTAGTTTTTTCGGATGAATAGTGTTTTTTAATTAAAAATTTAATTAAAAATAATTAGAAAATTATTTTTATAAAAATGACTTTATTTTTGAACTCAGAGCATCGATATTATGTTAAGGTAATTTTTGGGGATTTTTCTGGAAAAAATGAATTTTCGATGAATAGTGTTTTTATTTAAAAATTAAATTAAAAATATTTAGAAAAATATTTTTATAAAATGGATTTCATTTTTGAAATCAGAGCATTGATATTTGGTTAAGGTGAAATTTTGGGATTATTCTGAGAAAGTTGAATTTTCAGTGAATAGTAAAAATACCGTTTTAGGGTTTCGGTATGTTTAATGACATCATAATGATGTCATGATGATGTCATGAGATCTTTTGAGGGTTGTCCGGCCAAGGGTGATGAATTATTGTTTTGGGGGCCCCATGTGGCCTAACTCCATGATAAATGCCAAGGGAGAGCCCATGGGTTTGAGAAAAGCACATGTGAGGTGTCCTTTGGCCATTAATGCTTTGTCCCCTCACTTTCCCTATAAATACCCACCCTTTCCTCCCTTAGTTTTCACTCCCAACTCTCCCCCAACGAAGTTCTGGTCTTCTTACCTTCCAAGGAGTCCTCCCAAGGTGCCCCCAAGCCCTCAAGGTCCAATCCATTGAGTTTCAAGAGTCACATTTTAAGGTAAGGGATCCGACCCCTCTCTTTCTTTCATGAAATCTCTTTTATGTCATTCCTATTATGCTCCATGTTTTTATGTGAGAGTATGTTCTTTTATGTTCCTCTTACTGCCCTTTCATGTTTATATGATGAGAGATCCCCTCTTACTCTCATCATTTCGTTTTATGAAAGTTTAAGTGACGCCGTTAGGCTGCCGAATTTTTAAGGGATTCTTTCACCCTTCTCATTTTTCAAGTTCGATTTTCATGTCAAGTCTTTCAAGTTCCTTTTTATTATGTTGGGGTATGATCTCTATATCAATCATAATGATCTCTTATGATCATATGATGAGGGACCCTTTTTGATCTTGTCAAATCATTTTCTTTTGAAGTTAAGTGACGCCGTAAGGCTACCGAATTTTCATAAGAGAAATCTAATCTTTTTCCTTCCATGTTTTTCATTTCAAATGGTATGTCCCTAAAATTTCGTTACCATGTCCATATGTCCTTCTTATTCTTTCACCCTACTGTTTTATGGATCATTTATGAGTGGGTGACCCATGTCCCCTCACATTTCAACGTTTTCTAAAACCCCGAAACTTAGCCGTTATGCTGCAGAATTTTCCCCTCAAAATGCCTCTCTCTTTTCTCAAAAATTATTTTATGTTATAAAGTGAATACTCAAAGCTCTTATTTCTACAGAGGTATTCACATATATATCAAAATGTTCCATTTTAAATTCTGGAATTTACATACATGAGACCCGCTTTCCCTTTCCGTGGGTTTAAAGTGACGTAAAGATCATGTCTTTAAAGCAGTTTTTAAAACGTTATGATTATGAAATGAAACCCATTTATTTTATGCTATGTGGGTTATTTATGAAATGTTTGATGATGATATATGTGGCTCACATGATAATAAAGGCAAATTTAAGGGCGCGCCCTGATAGCGCTCCAATGCATTGGGTAATGATGTAACCACTAGAGATTACAATTTTCACGATACCATGGTGAATAACCTTGGTAATTTTCAAATGACACCTTGGGGATGGACCTTGGTGATATGTTCATGATTGTCTATGTTAAATGATGTAGCCACATCTTCAAGTTATGAAAAATGTTATTTTTATTATGAAATGCCTCATGATTTCTTTCTCATGCCTTAAAGTTCTTTTCATGTCCTTATTGAAGTATCTCATGTTCACATGTAAAATGTTCCTCTTGTTTCCCTTACTGGGCCTTCTGCTCACCCTTTCTTTTGATGTATGTCCCCAGGTTATGAGATGCAGTAATGAACCTAGAATGAACTTAAGGAGACGCCTTTCAAGTGTTTAAGAAGAATGTTTTATGTTTTTTTTATGTATTATGATCCTTGTTTCCAAGACACTAAACCTTAACGATCCTCAGATTTGTGTAATGTAATGAAAGTTTATGTTATAAAATGGCGGGATGTTATACACATCATCCCTCAGGAGGGTATTTTGATGAAACTACATTCACAAGATATTCTGAAATACCAATTATCCATCCTAATACCAATTTAAATAATTAAGATTAATGAATAAGCTCCCCATATACCATTTTATCAGATTCTCCCATATTCTTTGTTTGAGAGGACATATGATCATGCATAGGTGAACATCTATACCGTCAGGAATATCATTTATGGGGCAGGTAAAGAGAAAGTATTAGTTCTAAATTTATCTTTATTGACTCAAAGATATCATCACAATGAGGAAATATCTTTGAAATCCACCATTCATGATTATCCATCAATTTTTGACCACTTATGAGGAAATATCAATGGAGTATGGATCTACAAGTGTGAATTATGGTCTAGAGGGTTTTTTTAGATGAATGGTAATGAGAATTCTAGGTGCCCTAAAATATCATGGAATTCCTTAAACAATTAGTGGTCATCATATTATAACTGAAAGAATGAGATTCTTAGTTTGTATTTTATTTTCTAACTCAGATGTTGCTACAATTAATTAGTCATTGGTGTTCGAGCGCACACACTTTCAATTTACCATTTGGGTATGTAGGTGTCAACTTATTAGATTTATATCATCTTGGGGAATACCCATTCATTGTAATATGTACGATGAATTTATCCCTACATCCAATACTTGGGAGTAAACTGAACTGGTCCCCCATTAGCTATAGATTTACGAGCTGTGGTAGAGAAATATATCGGTCATCCTTTTAATAACCTCTTACTCATTCACTCAGTGATCGGATAAAGCCATTTCTATAGTTTAGTGTCGTGAAGCCTATGGTTCGACGTATGAAAACACACCTAACCCAATAACAATGGGGTACTTAGGTATTATACTAGATCACAATTGAGGTAGGACAACATACATTGTGGGCTTATAGAACCCATCCAGACATATCTCTATACTTTGGATTGGAACTATATTTCACTATGTTTTAAAGTGGACTAATCTCCCCATCCCATGATGTCTTAACTATTGTCAGATTATATACCCTGATGATGGCATCCAAACTAAAAGAGGTAAAAACCATTAACATTCATATACCCACACTTACTTGTATGTATGAATTATTACTCCATATACAAGAAGTTAGGTATTCACATCATCTCTAAAGGCCGTTCTAATTCTAATATGGATGGGTAGTAGAACACTGTCGATGATATGAATATAATTATACTCCAATGATCCCTCATTCCACCTTTCACCATATTCTAAACAATATTATTATTGTTCACCCAAAAATCATGGGCCTTGACAGCATTTTCGAGATGTTAAGTGACACTTCCCACATTAATTTCTCTCCTTACCACACACATTCATGAATGGTGGTTGATAATGATATATGAAATTTAGAGGAACACTATTAAATCACCTCACTACAAGATGGAAATTTAGATGAATGGGTAGACTGTGTAACAATTGTTAAACTCTGTAATACTTACAGATTCACCTGAAAATTTAGATGTACATAATAGTTTCCCATTTTCATCTTCCCCAGATTAAGGAGTCACACTTATTTATCATTCTCCATATGTGAATGATGATGATGTATGATGATATAATAATGAATTTTTTTCCTGGTGTAGAAACACCCCCAAATCTATCACTAAATTATTCTTGAATGTGGATAGAATACAACCAAGATGGGAAATTAGGTAATCCAATTTGGAAGGTGAATAGACAATTGGACTTTCCAATTTAGGTTCCTAAAACACTATCTTACTCAGTTTCAAAGGGAGAATGTCTTGTGTACAAACACTCTAAGAACCTTAGGGGTTACTCTTTCTCCAACACCCCCTTAATGAAGGTACTGAATATTCAGTGTTTTCAGCTTGATCTTCTGGAAGCCCTATGGGTGTTGGTCCTAATGAAATGGATTTGGTAACTCCCCCAATTGATTTTGGGCCTATAATTCTTGTTATTGAGAATATATATGAGGACGATATGGAAGATTTTCCCACTTTGGTGTCAAATGTATCATGATACTATCTACTGTAACTAAAAATTTGGATTAAAAACCCATGGTAGAAAGTGAACACAGTCAATATTACAGTTTTTCTATTAAAAAAACATTTTGTAAGAAAATGTGTTTGGACCCAAATTTGTACTGTCATCCAGAGACTTATATTGAATTATTGGTCGATTGGGTTGAAAAAAATTTCTCACTTTTCCTTAGTTTTGGCTCAAGTGGGTTTGATTACTGCCATATGCATATCCATATAATGAAAATCATCATTTCTCAAGACGACATAAATACTTTTTAATGTGATGTTACTTAGTTTAATTCTTCTAAAAATAATGAAGAATACTTAATGGATACTACCATTGGGAAACATCATCAGGTTGCTAAAACAGCATGATATTATGATCATGTTGTCACACAAACTATGAAGCTGTGAAAATGGGAGGCCCATGTATCTAGGTAAAAGGTTAATATGACTAAAAAATTCATTTATTGAATCCATAAAGAAGGAGGTTCATGATCTCATGGACATTATTAAAAATATGCACCAATAGATGAAACCAAAGTAAGAAAATTAACCAGTTTAGAGTGGACCCTTAATGGCTTATGCTTGGTGGTAGTTTATTTGATGACTAAAGTAAGAGGAGCTTCACTGTATCCATTTTGGCTATTCTATTCTATTTTCCCTTATATTTTTTAGTATTTTGAGGGATGGAATATAGGATGTGAATGTTCCATATTTATCATTTAAAAAAATAAAAACTTGTTTTCACTCAAATGCTTATCCTTTATATTTTCATGTAATTACATTGAAACATAATTTGTTAGACATTGAAAGATAATATCAATTTGATATCAATTGAAATTTTAATATGGGACAACAAAATTGGCCTGCAAATGTAGATCTATAATTTTTCCCAAGAAAGTGGATTGAGAGACCATATTTTTGATTGTTTCTAGGGTTAAATGGATAAACAAACAAATATTGTGTCTTTTCTGTTACCACGTTGATTTTTTATTATGTCACTATAGTGTGGGATTAGAGGGTGTAAATTTAATTTTTATTAAGACAACCTTTTTATATATTCAACTGAAAAGGTTTTTCCCTTTCAATTTTATTTTGATTTTGAATTTTTTTCCTAAATCATGGAAATAATTGGTCTTGAATGCAAGTACATCACTATTACCTAGGGTGCCCTTTGTGGGTTTTCAACTTGGAGAGAACCAAGTCGCTTTTTATGGGAAGTTAAATGTTTTAAAATCAGTAATTCTATGACTTGTATTTTAGGTCAAACAACTTTAACCATGAGTTATAGGGTGAATACCTCAATAAGGCTTACTAATCAAGAATTTCCAAATATACTAAAGATATTAATGGGGGAGTTTTTGGACCTTGGTTTGTTGATTTCTAAAAACAAGACTTGATATAGAGAAAATACATGAGGAGTAACCATAATAATTTCTTCTAATAGATTTGTTTGGGGGAATACTAAGATAAGATAATCATCTCCCATGGTTGATTTTTTTATTTGACATGCCTTCTTTTTGAGTGATTTATGTAGACCCAACTAGGGAATATTGTGTGGGGTAAAATAATGATTTACTTAGGAAACTAACCCCCAATTTCAAATGTATATGTAATTAGTGAAAGTTCATATTTTTCTAGACCACAATGGATGGATTTTTACATAAATGATGTTTTAAAATGATGAGGGAATCCTTATCGGCACTATCCATGAATAAGAAACAAATTTTATATGAATTTGGATTGTGTAAAGGATGGATATATCATGATGCGGTTTAATTTTGTGAAACTAGGTTAAGGACCATACAATTTAATGTTTTACGGTGAGGATGTTTGAGGGATATATTTTAAGGTCACTTAGCTTTGACTGAGGGATAAATAATACGCACTTTTCACGGTAATCTGTCCAGGACTATTCCATCACTCAGAGCCATGAAATGGAAAAGTTATATGTTGAAATATTGAAGTCTCCAAATTCGTAAGGTGATATGGGATGAATGCATCATTGGAGAGTATAGAGATTGGAAAATACTCTAATGGGGATGAATTTTACGTTGGTTGAATGTCCCTTTTCTGGGCATCTTTTGTAGATCTAACTGATGTATATTGGGCATAGTCCAACAATGGTGTACCCAGGACACTAAAATTCCATTATTGATGGCCCGAGTGGCTTATGAAGATTTGTAATTACCTACAAACTGATTTTTGTTTGTGAAAAGAAATTTTCTAAACATAAAAGGATCATTTTATGTCAAAATTTTCTGAGAATGGGTAGAAACGTTTCTCTTATATAGTCCTAAACCATGTGTAGGGAGGATTATTTCCCCTTTTTGTGTGATGGATCAACTCAAAATATAATGTTTGGGATTTGTTATGTATCACATCAAAATGATAATCATTCCATAAATAGTTCTAGTAAGGATCCAAATGCAGGTTCGATCCATGCATAGAGAAGTAATATTTTTAACCTTTTCGGTAGCTAATCCCTGGATTGGAGATCTAAATATCGCTACCTATCAAATAATAGTAGGAATAGAGCAATAAATAGTTCCAAGAATTCTTCCCCATGCATATGTCAAAATCTTTCATGGGGAAAATGAATATTTTTTTTGAATACAAGCTCACAAGTGAAGTTGGATGAATAGTTTACCCTTATATATATATCTAACTCATGTATATGAGACTTAGGGAATTTTTTATGAATAGATTCAGATATAAGATTTGGGTGTCACTATATATCTCCTCAAAATGATAATTAATATACACATAGTTCTTATAGGGTTCCCCATATAGGTCTGACCTATGCATAGGGAAATGTCATTTTTAAATTTTACTATAGATGGACCCAAGATTGGATATTTTTGTGTCACTACATTTCATATGATGTCATGAATCAAGCCACATGTAATTTTATACATCACGTAGTTTTGTGTCATTTGACAAGGACATCACTTATGCAGGTTAATGTTATTTAGTGAGGACAACATGGGGTCTTTTAGTTTTACGTCATACGATTGGGAAATGTTTTCCTAGTAATGATGAGTAACATGAGGCTCATTAGGTTAGTATGTTCTGAAATACCTCACCCATAAGGGTAAATAATGTTTAAACCATAATTAGATCTATTATCAGATAAGAAGAAATGATAAGGGAAACAAATTCCATTGGGAATTATGGATATGGAAGAGGAATCTTTTATGGATAAATCTTAATTTTGTTGATAGGGCATTTTGTGGGAAACCAATGCAGAGACAACAAGGGAATATTATGAATAGTAAAAAAATGGTTTTCTTAAGACACTGAATATACTTTTCCAATCTAAAGATAAGGGTTGTGAAGATATAAATCTTCCTTAGCAAAAACATATAATGATGGAATGTTTCTAGGTATGTACGAAACATTCAAACTACTATTAACAATGGAGTATAAAATTACCTATATAGACCTGACTCATATGCATGGGGATTATTTATGTTTCTTTAATAGATCCCAGAATGAGGAACCATAAATTTAATATTTCCTTCAAAAACCATAGATTGTATACATGATATAGGGGAATTTTTTCCTTACCCTATTTTTGGGTCTATGAACTGATGTCTTGGAATCACTACATATATAATCAAATTAAGAATCAAGACACACATAGTCCTTGAGGTACCAAGAAGTTTAATTTAGCATGGTAAAAACAATATCCATGTAGTTTAATGTCATGTGGTAAGAACATAGGTTCCCCGATGTGAAGAGAATATATTGAGAAGGGCCCCAATATTAATGACATGAGTGTCACTATGTATCATGTGATATGCATAATGAAGCCATATATAGTCCTAAAATTGGATTTGAACACATTGTTTTACATCATGTGGTAAGAAAATCTTGTGTACCTTTTAAGGTCTTGCTACCAGGACCATGGAAACCCTAATGTGGATTCTTATGCCTTGATCATTTCCAGAATCCCTAGATGAAACTCCTTAGATCATGTGATCTATGTTTGGTGTGGGAAACAAGGGGGAAAAAGGTTTGTTCCCCGACACACAGGTGATAAAATAAAGGATACGGTCATTTTGAATTTGGGGTGGCTAGACGAGGCAGTAAAATATGAGAATCTCTATGAGTCTCAATATAGTGATAAGCAAGCCACATTTTGAGCTGGGACCCCATTCAGTTTATCTTCATGAGGTAAGTACAAAGGTGTATCAACATGAAATAGGGATAATGTTGAGAATTGACCATTAATTAGAATCCAGAGTGTCATTATGTATCTTGTGTTGTTAGGAATCAATCCACATGTATTTATGAGAAGATTCCATTTTTATATCTGACATGTATATATGGAGGATGGAATTATTGTCCTTCACATTGGCTGGACCCAGTATTAAAGACCTATGAATCACTATGTATCATGTGATGAAAGTAATAAAGCCACAAAATGTTATTAATGGGAAATATACAAGTAGTTCTGATTCGTATATAGAGGGGAGAATTTTTCCCATTGATTGTTTGATTTTTGTGGCCACAATTGGTATTGGAGGTCCATGCATCACTACACATCCTGTATGGATAGGAATCAAGTTACATGTAGTTCTTAATGGAAATCCCCCTATGTAAGTGTGACCTATACACAAGGAGGGTACATTTCTTGAATTTTGGGGTGACTAGACTAGGATATAAAATCTAGGTGTCACTACATATCCTATGGGGATAGAATCAAGATGCACATAGTTATTGAATACAACAAGGTATGCGACTTATGCAAAAGAAAATGTCCTCTTGGGTGAGAACATCAGGGTACTATGTAGTTTAATGTCATACAATGAGGAAATTTGTGTAACGTAGTTTATTTTCTTTTGATCTAAAAAATATATCTTTCATTTTGTAGCCCTGATTTTTTTTACTATGCAGTTTAACATCATGCCACTATGATGATTTACCATGAATTTTAATCTCATGTGATCAGAACGATGTACCATCCAAATTAACGTAATGCGATCAGGATGAATGTGTCTTTTATTTATGAGAGGGAAGATTTTAATGACAAGTGAGAAACATATTACCAACATGAATAGAGTCCTTGCGGCCAACTGATTTTAATAAAATAATATTATTAATGGAATGAAATTTTAGGCTGGGCCTAACACCAAAGGTATGGTGCCACTACATTTTGAATGATTAAATAAATCATGCCATATGTAGATCTTTAATATAGCATGGAAGGTTGCCAATGCCGAGGGATATTCCCTCTTGGGTGAGAACATTTTTGTGCAATGTAGTCTACATTAATAGAGTGAGGACGTTGGTATCATGAAGTTTATTGTATTTTGACGTGAAAAAATATTTCATTATTTTTAATGTCATGTAAAAAAGACTGGCAATAATGTTTAACGTCGTGCTACTGTGAAAATTTAGAATGTAGTTTAACATCATTCAATCATAACAATATAACATGTAGTTTAATTTCATGTAGTCAAGAAGACATACCAAGAATTTTAACATCATGTGATCTATATTATTTACAAACTAGTTTAACATCATGTGATTTGGAAGATGTAACATGATTTTTAACAATATGAAATTAAGATGATGTCCCTAAATTTAACATCATGAAATTTGGATGGTGTAACACTAAGTTTAACGTCATGATATTATGAGGATGTGCTATGTAGTTTAACATCACGAGATTAGGATAATGTACCATGAATTTGAACATCATCCGATTATGATGATGTACCATATAGTTTAACATCATGCAATTAGGATGATGTACCTTGTAGTTTAATGTCACGTTATTAAGAATATGCACCATGACATTTAATAGTATGTGATTAGGATGATTGTGTATTGTGATTACAAAAAATAATTCTTCCAGAACCATACATTGGTGGGGGCCTTGGTAAAATTGTCTCCCATATGGATTAATAAATACATTCCATTAGAGAAATCAGTGTGTATATATTAGGATCCCTACCACTTTGGCTCCAATATTGGAGGATTCATTTTGAGTATCATTGGAGACATAAGGACTAATACCATCTCTCCCTCGAGGAAAGACTAGATGTGAACTGTTTTTCTAATTCATATGGAATCCAGCTTCACTGGACTTCCAAATGATGAATGGTTTGCAATATATTCTCAATAAGTCACTCCAATTCTCCCAGCCATTTCTAGGAATTGTTATCTATACATAACTAATCATATATGGAAATAAAATTTAAGGTAACTGAACTTTGATGGGAATGAAAGCCTCTGTACCATATAATAATTAGTATAGGGTCACATGTGTGGTTGTTTGGGTCATATTCTAGTAATCCCACAAGTAATTTTAGGAGCCTATCCATCTTAATTCTTTTAACCATATCTACTATCTTATAAAGTGTATTTGATTGGGTCCGGTTTATGGACTATACCTATCTGTTTTCCAATTCATGTTTTCTAGATGAATGGTTGGACTTCATGTCATACTCAAGATATAGTTTTTCTAATTTATGAGAACCAAAATTGGGGTTTCTCTCCATCAGTAATATATGAGTGACACCAAATCATTCAATTATTTTGGGTGTCATTAAGTTGAACATTTTTGTTTACCTTACCTATTTGAGGGGTATGGATTTCAACCACATGGAGAATAATTTTGTTTCAAGGAGAATGTACTTGAATTGCTTGTCCATACCAGGAGGATATGATCCAAAAACATCAATTTACACTAATGAAAATGACCGGGATTATTATTCTATGTAAAGCAACATAAAGGGATGGTGAATGTTGTTGGCTTAACTATTTAGGAATTGATATTTTTTTAATTTAGTGCAGTCCAGAATTACAGTGGTATAGTAGAAACCAAGCCATCAATTTTATGGGAATTATTGGATCTTGACTATAGGGTTCCAAATTCTCATGTGTCCCCTTCCATCAGGATAGAAGTGTTCTCCTCTCCATCAATGTATCTAAGAAGGAACCAATAAAGGCTCCACAAATATATGACATTTTGATGATCCATGCCACAATATAGAAAAAAGTTAATTTCTGATCATCATATTTACTATCGATCAGCTCTTTCTGGTGGGAGCTATCCCTTTTAAAGGTAGTCCATAATGGGTTTCATTTAGTCGATGGTAAGACCGTCTAGTTCATAGATGGGGATAATCTCATCAATATCTTCCATGTTGTCTAGAATGAAATATGAGACCAGCTAGAAGTGCATAATATTGATGAATATTTTATCCTGATTATGATTAACTAGAGAAATGTTAGTATTTTCCAATTAATAATTTTTTACATTCGATGATTGTGGGATGTGAGACAATGTCGGTTCCAATGGGTATTCCACCATTATTTCTAAGCTGTGGTTTTGTTGGGGGATTAACTCATTTTTTATTGCACAATCCTCATTAATTTTCATGATGACCGATTACAAATTATCTTTTATCATCATGTGATTGGAATGTATAGAAAGTGCAAGATTTATCTCTAAAATGAGTGGTTGATATTTTTCTTCATTATTCATGTACCCTTCCCATAGTAGGAAGGAGTATGTTTTTATTACCTTTTCTAGGGAGATAATAATGAAACCCATTCCCAATTTGTTGAGCTTGGGGTATTCCATCCTCTTTCCCACCGAACTTATTAATGCACCGTCTAAATACATCTCCCATATCTAGGGCCCTGATGAAAAGAGAAAACCTATTCATCTAGTAGTTAAATATACAATGAATTCATTTATATCTAGTGGTTCTCTTCCAGAATATTTATTATCTTCTGGAATTTGAAAGCCTTATGATGCACAAACTAAATGTCAAACCATTGTAGGATGAACGCGCACCATCATAGACGTTTGGTCATCATAAAATGTATAAGAATATATGTGAGTAGGTTTCTATGAGAGACCAAATAGACAATATGATGTTGCACGTAGCCCCTCACAATTTGGAATGCAATGATGATCACTGGAAAACTCTTCTCAGTATCTAAATAATGAGTCTCAATATCTATCATGGTTTTAATGATATTATAAAGACTTTTTTCACTACCGACACCATTATTTTGTGTGAAAACAACAACCAATGATAGTTCTAAATATGTAACATACAAAATAAGCACTATTACATTCTATGTAGAATCATCACTAGAAGGATTAAGAGATTTTTCTTTATATTGTCAAATTATCCCTAAAAATCATTAGTCCAATGGTATGTAAACCACTTTTTGATATTCCTAGTAAAGGGTAGACATTTCTCATGAAGGTTGGATATAATGCTCAAAATGTATGCCATATGTACTTGAATTCCTCTCAAATTGATCAGTTTGTGAGGAGGTGACATTCCCAGTATATCAGATGTATTCTTACGGTTGAATTTGATGCCATGATGGCATATTGTGAAACTGAATAATTTCACAAAGGTAACACCAAAAGCACATTTCTAGGGGTTCATTTTGATTTTGTGATTTCATAATTTGTTGTGAATGGTTTTAGAATTGTATAGGTGTTCTTTTCATTTTCATGATTTAACCACAAGTTCAACCAGATATAATTTGACATTATTTCTTAAGAAGATTTTGAATGTATGATGCATGACACATTGGTATGTGGCATCAACATTCTTAAATCCAAATTTCATTACCAGATTGATATATAATCACTTTGGGGGCCCTAATGACAATGGATTCTTTTTTATCATGGTCTATTCAGATTTAACTATTTTCCAAATTTCCATCCATGAAGGATATAGCCTGTTATCTCGTTTTTACATTCATTAGAATCTATTTGATCAAGAATAGGAAATCATCCATTGGGAAGTGTCAGTTGAGATCCTTGAAATTGATGGAAATTCTGATTTTCGTATTCTTTTCATTATCAGGGACAATATTTTCTAACCAACTGAGATAGAGGACCTCTCGAATGAAGTTAGATATGATTATATTTTCAACTTCACTCTCAATTTTTGGCAGCATGTGTCAGGTGTATCCTGATTGATACTTGTTTTATAGCCTTAGTGGTCCTCTCGAAATCCTGGGCGGTGAGTGGCCACCTCAAAATTGAATCCCAACATTTATGTGTAATTATAGGTGAACACATACCTATGTTTTTTCAAGATGGAGGTTAATACCACTTTCTCATTGGAAGACATGGATGCACTAATCAAGGTGGGTCATGAAAAATTTTATTTACCCATATTTATTTCAATGAGAATATGAATTATGGTAGATACTACCTCTTTAGATACTGGATGGATGTCTCTAGGTACTCCTCCGGTTATTCTTCATCCTATTCAACTTTTCCCACTTATTCCATATGTGGTGAAAGTAGTGGAATAAGTTCCTAAGTGTTGGGAGAGGAGACGATATCTTGGCATCCCAAAGATAATGAAACATCCTCTGACCGAACTGAGAATGTTTGATTTCCATGGAATTATGGAGAGCAAAAAGTGAGAGATATAAAAGGTGTGACTTCATCCTCTTTGGGTGATGAGAAACCCTCTTATGCCTTAACTAATAAGGTAGGGTTTTCCTAGATCATTAAGGATGGAAAGAGGGACTTATAATATAAGATTTAATCTCTTTCTAGGGAGTCAAAAAACGTTCCAAAACTAATATACTCAATGTTCATGGATGGAACCATAAATATTTATGAATATAAACTTGTAATTGGGATCATATACTTGACCTGATTGGTTGGAAGCAAATACTCTTCACCATGTAGTTTGAAGGGGTTGAGTGGGACCATTCCTAGACTGTTTAGGGGGGGGGTGACCCAAGAAACACCATCAAACTCGGTTTTTTACCTTTCCTCTGATAAAATCTAACATCAATATAATGTGACATTCAAGATTCCAATGGGTTATTATTATCCTAAAACACCCTGATGTTTCTATAAATATGGTATTTGATGTATTGAAGGAATGATTATGGGATTACAGTGTTTTGAAGAAACTAGGGCCTTCCAAGCTAGACATTTAAGGTTGTGTTCTTCCAAACCACTAGAAATTATGAGTCCACTTTGAGGTCTCTAAATTGAGAATTGATCTTGATTTTTCCTAATTACTTCTTCAGTATTTTGTCATAGGCCTTCGGTTTCTTGGAAGAGGGTTCTAGGTTACCCTCATCATACCCTAACTGATGATGTGTGCATACAAGAATGAGGTTAACTCCAAATCCATTATCAATGATTTTCTTGGGAATTGATACCATTTATCCTATTTGATAAATAAAAAGGGTTGATGTACCCTTATATACCAACATCATCATCTTGATATATGAAGAGAATAACTGTGTGGAATTATATTTGACGTGTCTCTATCAGATAGGTGTAAGTAGTGAAAAAATCGACTTAAAACTCTTTAGGGATTGGTAGAGACACTATGTGTGATTCCTTATTGTATTTTAAAAAACATAGGGTATCTATGATCAATATTTTTTCTACTACAAAGGATAACTTTTTCAGGATGTCATTCTTTTGGATTAAAGTCTTGCACACCCCTGGGTGAGGATTGTATTTCAATGGAACTTTAGTGGATTGAGAATTTTATGTAGATGGATGAACCCTACAAATAGGAGTTGGAGGTGCTCCTATCCTTGGTGGGTTGGGCAAGGATGTTCTTCTTGCCTACCATGGTTTATTTGACACATGTACCCCTTCCTTTGACATTCCAAAGTGATTGGTTCAGGTCAGCTTCTAGTAGGTACAAGAGGATTCTCCTTCACCCATTATACCCCCTAATGGGTTCTTTAGTGAATTTATACTACATTTATAGTCTGAGTAGGGATGTGTCTAGAATTCTAGTTCCTTTTACAATTTTTCCTTCAATGATATCCTCTACTCTGGTCACCTCTTCCTCTTGTTCCTCAATCAAATGTGGGGGAACATGATTTTATAGACATAATCATCATTAGATAAGGGATCTATTAAGTGAATGACATTAGTAGAACCAAATATCAACACCTCATATGGTGATGAATTTTTCTAGTTAATAGTTTCTTATGGTTCTATTTTTTGGTGTGGTGACCATTATTTCTAATATAAGGGAATAAAGTCTGAGAGAGTCAAGGATTAATTAATACATGATATATGGTAATCCTAATTATCATTCTTCTCACATTTCCAGTCAAGTGTATTTTTAAAAGGGTGGAATTTAGAGGATTGTGGGGCCGATGATGTCATTGTGTTGCTGTAGAAGTGGCTGGGGGCACAATTGGTTATTTCAATTATGATTGGAGAATACCACGATTTCAATCTATTTTTTTTGAGTCATCCTACTTTAACACTTCTATGACCATCTTCTGACAACTACTTGACACTCACCTCTTTACTCAGGGGATGTGGAAGGAACATAAACCACATGTACTGGTGGCCTCCCCAACATTACATGCTCAAAATCAACCATTTTCTGCAGTATGAATTTTAAGATAAATAATTCCAAAATGTTTTTTCCTAGTATCCAATTAAAGGGGAAATAATCTTGCTGGTCATTGTAACCAACCTTGTTGGGCCTCTTAGACTCATATAGGTAGAGTAAATTAGTGTCCATAGAGGTTATAAAATATACACGAACTTGATCATCTCATAATGAGTAAAATAAATTCCATCACTCATCCAATTAATTTACCATGGGTCCTTAACAGTCATCCATGTGAGTTGGGGGGTTTATATTTATTCCTAGAGGGTGATTCATGTTATGGGTTAGGTTTTGGAGCTATTGTCTGTGCAGAGGCTTGTCAAAGTGTGATAGATACTGCCTCTACCTTTCCTAATCCTTTTCCCTGGGCTAGTGGAGTTAAATGGGACATAATATTGGTCTTATGTGGTGAATCATCCATTCATTGGGAATTGACATAGAAAAACTAAAACTCATCATTTTATTACAATGGGATGAGTATAATTAACATATCATTGTGAAGGTTCTATTTGTAAATATTATGTTTATCTTATAGGAGATTCTATGAGTTCTGTGTGTAATTCATCCATTTCCATCTAACAATGAAATCAAAGAATCTATATTTTTATCACTATTTTCAATTTTAGAGGTTAATTATTGTTGTCTTTTATATCATTGAGTTAAACTGAAAGTGGAACTACCAACAAAGGACTTCCCATTTGGTGATTGACCGAGATGAAAAATTGGTACACCAACTGAATAATGGCCCTTGAGAATTTCATAAAAAGCATCTGAGTTTCACTGATTCTTGATGCTTGGGATTTCCCATCCTGGGATCACAATGAGGTGACAAGTTCTTTAAATATTTTTCTAGATCACCTGAAATAATGAATAATAGAATTTTTCAGCTTCTTGAAGTTTGGAGGTGGCAGGGTGTCACTCACCCATTTGGGGTAAGGTTTCTGTTTCATCTTAACTGGTTCCTAACTCTTGTCGATGGATTCAAATCAATCTTCTAATGACTCGATGAAATTGATAAGGCCTTGAAGGGTGTTTGGTTTGATATAATCATGGATCAGTGCAGCAATTGAAAGGAATTAGTGTGTCATTTATTTGATTGTTTGACTTTGATATCCATACAATTATATCTTTTGAGGATTTTTCTAAACTAATTCATATTTTATCCTTAATTATGGGAAATATTAATATCCATCCATGATCAGTTATAGGTGAACTAATGGTCTAGGTGCAGTGTTGATTATATGTACTATCCCTACTTTAATCACCTAGATGAATTATTTTTATTGAGGTATACCTTCCAGAAGTGTACATTGAGGCTATTCCTAGGGAGCATAATCAATTGGAATTATAGCTTTGATTAAGTTAGTTTTTGAGTCACCTAAACTCCTTCATTTCTTACTCCCACAATGAAAAAACAATTTTGAGCATAGGTAGCTCTTCCATACTAGGAGGAGTCGATGGATTTTATGTTTCCTTTACATAATTATCAGTTGAGATTTAAGGAGGAGGTGGAACATGATTGATCGAGTGAGAACCCAATTTTAAAAAAAATCATTGATTACAGGTACACACACATTATTCATTTATCTTAGTGTGGATCATTTTTTATATGGATATATCCCCTCTTTAGTCCTCATAATTTGCATCATTTTCCATTCCATTTGTAGGGTAGATGCCCATGATGTTTACCAATGCATTATGAATTGTAGGCATCATACAAGATATCAAATTATCGGCGGGTTATTTTATTTCTTTGCTAAACCACACCACCTTATTTTTTGAGATATTATTTGAAATTTTTATCAATGGGTGACTTAGAGGGAACCTCTATGCAGCTAGGTCATACTCTATCCTTCTTAGAGAAAATTTCCATGATATGGGATGGAATGGGAGACCTTAATTCATTCCATCATCCCTAAACGATAAAATTATGATTTCCATTGAGGGTGTGGTTGAGTTAAAAATTACTCAGTATTAAGGGCTAGGGTTTCTCCTATTCTTTTGTTGTTGTTCCTTAGGCCATATTTTTGTCCCAATAAGTGAAATTTGGGTTAAAATTCACCCAACACTATCAGCTAGGGATAATATCATACTATGGTGGCTGCTTCTACTTTCACTAACATCTAAATATCACTCATCCTTGTTTGTTAATGACTTGTATATGATTCTAAGTATGCATTATAAATGTTTTATTATAATCAAATTACCAGTTCTTGATGATTGGCATCCTTTAAGTGTGAATCCTTCTAAATTTTATAATTTTCCTAGTTTTGTACATTTCAATTGCTTTCTCTCATTTAGCCTAGTTCCTTTTAGATTTATTAATGGATGATTCTTGTTGATTGTGTCATCTTTCTTGAGCATGGGTTTTTCTTAAAAACATTCTTAGAGTAATGTCATTAATAGAGGACATTTCAAGTAGGTTCAGCCTAATAAGGAATGAGGTGAAATGAAAATATCGTTGTTTCCCCCATCCTTGGATATGAACACCAACCGGGGAATTGAAAACTATATGACACAACTCATGGAACAAATTGAGGCATAAAAATGAATTTGTTTTCATCGCTTTTTTGATCATGGTCACCACCTGGATGGAGGGGATTCCAAGTTGATTTAATGATGAGTTTCTCCCAATTTTTTGATTTTGTGAATGCATTATTTTGAAAATGCCTCTATAATATTTAACTAAGAAGAGGATGAGGGCCAAAAGACGATGGGTATTTCATCCATGGACAATTTTATTAACATGATAAATTTTTCCTTTTTCTCTTCAATGAGAGACTCTTCTACTTGATCAACCAACCATGACCTCTTCATGGAATATTTAACAAATGTAGGAGGTCTAGTGGAGGTAATGATGGTATAGGAATGATCCATGGGTGGATCAGAGGATGAGCGTTTCACTGGGACAAAATTTGGTTGAGAAAGGATATAAATTTTCATTTATATGGTATCTAGAAATTCAATATCTGTATTTCCAAGATCATTAGAATATAATGGCTTTATTGTATTTGGATCTTCAAAGAGAGGATCTTATTATTAATATGAAATGTTATTCTGGGGAGGATATTAGTAGCGGGTGCTATCATGGAGAGGACTACCATCATTAAATGATGTATGACTACTGGTATAATTTATGCGGTGTATACCCTAGGGAGGACCTTTAGGGTATATGATAGAAAGAGGATGACCTTCTTACTATTAGATCTTATGATCATGAGTAGGGATACCAAAAAACGAACTAGGGGAATACTCTAATTCTAGATTGTATTATTCCCACAAAGGAATGCGTTATTTTAGATTTCATGTAGAGGACCTGTGAAGATACTGGTAAAAATGTTCTATGGATGACCTTAACTATTGATACTTCCTCATTTATAATTTAAAAATGGATTAGAAGGAACTTGATCCATTATTGATATATTTTTTATTGTCTTAAGATCTCTAGATTCCAGTAGAACATGGATTTAATTCCTCTCTTCATTTTGACGTTTCTTTTAGCACAATTTATTTTTAGGTGATCTCTTGAGGGTGATTGGGTACACTTATTTTGAGTGATGGAATTCATATACGAGAGATTATGTATGTGTATCATGTGGTGCTAATGATATATGTTGGTAATATTCCCCAATTTTGGAAAGGATGTATTCCTATAATGCAGAGGCCATAAAAGTAGACCGGTGTCCCCCTGTTGGAATTAGTATTTGTGCCAGATCATGTTGTCCATTTATCATTGAATATTTTTGACAACCCTCATGGACATTAGAAGAGATTCATGTATGCTCCTATGTGACCACCACATTATGTGGATGATTCACCTGCTTTAGAAGGAGGGGTTATGGTACCGACTCCTAGAAATTTCCCCAAATGTGATTACAACTTGTGAAGTCTATATGATATGAACATAGATTGGAGAATTACCATCAATCATTTATAATACGTGTTTAAATACTTCAATGGAGGGAATGAGAATATAATGACATTCCAGTATCAGATAAAAAAAATGTGCCTGCTTTGGTCCTCCATTTTATAATAGTAAGCACTGTTAGTCCTCCTATGTGGGGGTTGAGGAATAAGTCTATCTCTAATGATAACTGAGATATGCCTACTGATTTCTCTTATTGCCACTGTATTTGTGTAGTTTTTCGGAATTGAACAAGAATGTATATCCATATTCTCATAGCATTCTATCATATTTGACTGATGATCTTGAAATGAATCAAAAATAATTTTCACTTACTGGTGGGTTGCAACCATTTTTTCATAGTGAGTTTTATGTGAACGAGTAGGAATTTATTTCTGCCCGTAGTTTTCTGTAATATTTCACCAAAATTCTAGATATTAATTGACATTAATTTGGATCAACTTTTGCGTTACCAACATATTTTTAGGTAGGGATTGATGTGAATGAGCATGAATTTTTGTATGCCTATATTTTTACATCATATTTAATCGATAATATTGGAATTTATCACCAGAATGATTTATCTCCTTGTAGATTTCTATCATATTTTTTTGGTAGGCACGATGTGAATGGGATTGAATTTTCATTTTCCGGTAGTTTTTGGTCATATTTGACTAATTGTCTTGATATCCATGCCCAATAATTATCATCTTTTTGTGATTTTTTCCATATTTTCATGGAGGGATTAATGTGAATTCATAAATATTTTCATTTTAATTTAGTGTCCCTCCATATTTGGATGAAAGGATTGATATGAATGAGTATTAATTTTAATTCATACATAATTTTCCACCATATATGACCGGGTTTATTCTTTTCCATATTCAATAATTTTCATTTTCTCATAGTTGGTTATTGATGTATTTTGTGGATAGGATTCATGTGTATTAGCAGTGATATACATTTGATAATATTTTACCATCATATTTTACTGATGAGATTCATGTTCATTAGTAGGGATATGCATCTTATTTTATTTTTCTTCTATATTTAACTAACACGCTTGATATGAATGAGATGTAATGTGAACCTTCTTTTAGTTTTATGCCATATTTGACTATCAGTCTTCATTTTCATTAATAAGAATTTGAATCTTCTAATAATTTACTCTTCTATATTTATATGATGGTATTCATGATCATTGGTAGGGATATATGTCTTCTCATTTTTTTCCATCATATTTGAAAAATTAACTTCATGTCCATTCATTTGAATTTTCAACTAATGTTACTTTTCCACCAATTTTTTTGGAAGAATTGATGTGAATGAGATGGAATATTCATCTTCTCATGGTTTGCAATCATATTTGACTAATGGGATTGATAATAGTACAAAAAATTATACATCTACCCAATTTTTTCCACCTTACTTATATCAAATGGTTCTTAGGTAGGAATATGGACAATTTAATGTTCTTTATTGTTTGATTTTCTCACTTCGCTAGCCGACCTATGGACCCAGGTCCATATGGTTTTTGTTATGGCCCATAGAAAAATATCCTATGTATGTTGAGGAAATAATAGTACACGGCATTGACATTGATGATTACCAACAGAGTCCATTTGGTAGTACCCATTTTTATAGGGATGATGTTGTTGATGATGTCTTCATCAACCTTCCTAAGTTAAGGGAGTAAATCATTATCACATTTTGGGGATATGATCCAAAAATGGTTTGAGAAATAAATTAGGGACAAATGATTTTGTATCACTGACCATCATTAGACATGATTTCTATTGGGGATTCATGGACTAAAGGGAATATTGTGAAACTCCAAGGTTAGGTGAGTACCATTATATTGGTAATATTGAACAAATTAATTTTAAAACCCAGTGTTGAATATGCTGGGTGGGTGATAGAATGCTCTGTTTATCGACATACCCTACCTATGCGGTGGTTGATGAATGTTCAATTGAGAACTGGTAATATTCAATTGGATTTAAGAGAGTTGAGTTGAAATGTTCCAATAATATATGTGACAAATAGGGACAAAAACCACTTAAAATTAGTATATCTTGACAACATGTGTAATTGATGGTCCTATTTTCCCCTCTTCTATTTTTGATGTGAAAGGGTCATGTCAATGAAAATTATTCTGCCTAATGGTTGATTATAGGTGGATGAGTTCTTTAAAATCATTATCATTAGGTTCACTACTTTTGAAAGGTATCCAATAGGTTTTTTAGGGAGATAAGATCACATAATGGCTCCTATATCCATGACTAATCATGGAACTACATTTTATAGGTAGGCGCTCATTCAGTAACATGGATAATGAAAAATAATACCTATCTTTAGTCAATAGGACGGTAATTAAGGCTCATTACTCCCTTTTAGGAGTAAATATTTCCTATTCTAGGACTCTCTTATAGATTTAAGATATGTTTTTAAATCAATTGTTCATTCTCAAGAATGTATAATACTAAACAACCCGAGTTAATAATAAATTATTAAATTACTTGGTACTTGAATCATCTATATGTTTATGAGGATATGAATTGATAAGGATATATATATGTATATGAGGTTTTACATTAATTTTATCAAATTTAATGGGAAATTATCAATTATTTTAATGTTTATTAGGTAGCCACTAGTTTTAAGACACCCAGGTATACATTTTAGCGTTAATCATCATATAGGGTGATGCAAGTTGTTTTGATGTTGAGATCAAATGCATAAGATGGGATTGCTGCATATCGTCATGAGAGAAATCATAACCAATATAGTTTGGTGTGACATGATATGATAACTAACAATTTATTTTCGTGTGAATAGGACCAAACCATGCAGCTTAATGTCACGAGGAAAGGACGTCCATGAAAATGGTTCCTAGTCAATGTTCGGTGTGAGACTTATGTTGAGGTGGACTAAGGGAACTAGAATATATATGATCTTATATGATGATATAAACATACTTGGAATGTGGCCCAGAAAATATTAGGGAGAATTTCGTTTATGGGTTTGGACCTTAGGGAGGCTACCTAAAAATACCTATTAGTTGGGAATCAATGCCCAGAGTGTTTAATATTGGTTGGGGAATAAAATTTATAGGAGTCCCATAGGGTTCTTAATCTCTGTGAACATGGACCTTCTATGGTTGAGGCCTATATTTGGGGAAAAACCTTATATTGGGACCATGTGGTTTGGATATGATTTCGGATTAAACCTATTAGAAGGCACATTAGATATTTAGAATCAAGCATATGTCATGATCACTGTTAACCTCCGAGCCAACGCGAGTCAGGTCCGGTGTGAGAAATTGGAGGAAGATATAGATATGAAGACCAAAAAATCAATTTTTTCGATTGGTGGATGGATAATGTATCCCAACGGGAGAGGGAGTGGGGTTTGAGTGTTTCCATCTCCTCTTTTATTCTTGTATCCAGGATTGTCACTTCAGGCGATCCATCTAGCTATGTCCTAGGATGGGGAAGAGGAGAAATATTTATTGCTTGCCAAGGAAAGGTGATGGGATTACTATTTTGGATATTCTCTTATAGTTATTGGGGGAGAAGAGGATTTTCCAAAACTATACCTCATCAAAGGGAGAATATAGTGGTTCCCCTCAATCATTAGAACAACGATTTTCAGGTGAGAACCTCCGATGTCATGGACACTTCCAAGGTCAGGACCCTCACTACCATGAGAATTTAGACTCGAGAAATTCCAAGGGTATTCCTTGTTGAGGAGGATAAACAAGTGTGTCTTCTTACAACAAGTTTGTAGACCCGAGGGGTCACACACATGCTCAAAATAATATGAACATATATATTGGGTGGCTTTATAAGAGGCCTCAACCTGATACCGTTAGACTATTTCACGGAGGGTAAAAAGTGTGGTCCAATGGTATGATAGACGAGAGTAATGGGATGTGCAGAGTAAAATTCCTTTGGATTCCCCAATCCAGGTAGAATGTTCTTAGGAGGGATGGGGTTCCCTCTTTATAGAATATTGCTACGTGGGTGGAGATACCAGCTATGTAGTGTAGTTCTATGAGGACCCGTGGTTTTCCTAGTAGCATGTTACTATTTAGGGATAGGTTCCATCAGCATAGTGTGTTTCTATGTGGGCCTTATTTCCTCCTATATAGAATTTTTGAATGGAAAGCATGGTTCTTCTTGGATAGTATTTTTCTATGTGGGTTCTTGTCCGCAAAGGGTATATCCATTTATGGCACACAAAATGGTGTCCATAAAGATGTTCTAGGTTTTAGAATGGATGGATGAATTTTATTTTATACTGAATGTTATACAGTTGTTTTTCTTACTACGAATCAATGGATCTCTCCAAATTCATTTCCGTGATTTTTCTTCTTGCATCTCATTCTCATCACTTACCTCCCTTTTTTGGTTCCCCCAGTGATATTTTATAGTAGAATAGAGAGACTAGATACTGGCATGTCCGGTTATCCATGGTGGACCCCAGTGATTCTTTTACAAGAGCCTAAAGAGGAAACCCTGACATACAAACAATTTCGTTTGATAGGGTGGAATCATTCACTAGGGCAGAAATCACTATTCAGCCTGTAAACAACTTGGTTTTATTTTTGGGTTCCAACATTATCCACTTATCCTGTGAATGATGTTTTTCATGGGGTATGGTTTTTTTGGGGTTTGAAATCACTATTCGGCCTTGAAAATAACTTGGTTTCATTTATGGGAACTGGTGGTACCATCTCATCCCTAAAATAATTATATTCATGGGGAACTTCATGAGGTGAAAGAACACCATTTATAGTGGTGTTCAATGTTTTTTACTACGTGGACCTGAACCATCCTTCACAGGTTCATCCCCTTTGAACAATCTCTTTGAATCCTTCTTCTGGGTTTATTTCCACCATTTTTCATGTTCATAGAACGTTTTTCTTCTTGAATGAATTTTTTTCAAAACCTTACAATTTCCATAATGTCCAAGTGTCTATACAACTTTGTTACCCAACCTCTTTTAGACTTCATAACTCAATCAATGGGTCCATTGTATTCCCAAGCACCAAAATTTCTTCGAAATAACAACTCCAACTATGTGGTATAATGTTTCTGGTTCCTGAGCCAACAAACGTATTTCTCATTCAATACCATGAAAGAGATCTATTAATTTCATCTAACTTATGAAACCCATGTGTCATTGTATAGTTAATTACATGGTCTATAGTTCTTACCAACATAATAATTGGGTCAATAAGATAATTTTGAACCTCAGTTCCTCCCACCATTGAAATGTTCCTATTGAATCTTATTCTCAGTGGTCATCTGACCATCTTATCCTGGTTCTTGATATTCCATCTCTCAATATGTATTAGAGAACCAGTCAACAATAGTACATACTCTCATTTCCATATTTTTAGTCGAGATAGATATGAATCTAAACATTAAAAACATACTTACCATACTGTATCTTTCATTGTAGAGGCTTGAATAACTTATAAAATAAAACTATTACATGTAAAACTATTCCACTAATGTGGGTTCCAACTGAACATGTCCAACTTCATGATGAAGCATAGGGTGAACCTTCTCGGACCATCCCACCTCAAAGTGATAAACTACCGACTATGATTCATATAACCTTTTGATGCCAATTTCTACATTATATGTCATCCTAAAACATTATGATAATTACAATCATTGTAAAAACCTGATGTTCAATGTCATTCCATGATCATGAATTATACTACCACACCACTCATCATGCTCTCACATGAGAACCAGAATGAAACAACTTTGAAACACAACTGAATCAAACCATATGATTCTATGTTCTAGATTAAAACTCTAATTAAAAACCATATTACATGTATATTAACCTTTTTAATTCCAAAATCATTGTAGATTATATAGATACCTCATAAACACCAGTATCTTATTTCATCATGTCCATTCTTAGACTTTTCCATTACCTAAAAACATCACATTGGATTATGGTAACATGACCATGATTATCATGAAGTCCCCAATATTGTATTTTACTTATAATTCATCGATTACATAAAAACCACATTACCATGTCCCAAATCTCCTTTTCTTCCAAACACACTGGTTCATTGAGGCCCAATCTGATCAAACATGAGCACCATTCCAAACATGAGACATTTTTTCACTCTCTTATGAAAAATATGATACTAAATCCTCATTATGAATTAACCCAAGTTATTACCACACACTCCAAGACATATGGTGGGTCCCCAAAATATTTATTTCCTAAAACTTCTCCCAAATCACCGATCCTAGTGGATCCTGTATTTACCAAAATAATGTCACACATATCGATCCATACCAGAATCATATTAAAATGTGACTATAATTAATATCTTAGATAGACCGTGTCCCAACACATTGATACAAACTAATACCACTACTCTCAGCCAAATTATTTTTTATTCACCTTCCAAATAACGGATTCCTTACCCATAATCTCTCTTATAGGTAATTGTCCCATAGCTCACAGAAAACATTTTACCAATGAAAATAATTATAGGAACTATTCACACATATAAAAACCAACAAAAACCCTTGAAAAATTGGGAACACACTCCTATACCAATTTATGAAATAAATAAAACCATGCTCCAATGATTCACATCACATACAGATTGGGCTAAGTCACATGAAACAATGTCCATGTTCATGCACATTATATCCTTACATAACCGAGAGTACCCTTTATATTACTCTACAAAATCAGTTACCTCACAAGGTCACAAGTCTAATGTATAGACAACTATGTGTATGAATTTCTATAAAACTTCAAGAACTCATCCTCTCTTACGCCAAGATGCTGAAATATTATCTTAAACATTGTAGGAATATATACTAAACTCATCTATCCTTATCCTCTATCATTGATAACAAGAACTGACACCCTATGTGTTTTCACATTTAAAATCGACAAAGGCATCACTATATATATGGAGTACATCTATTCAGACCACACACTCACTAATATAAACTTCAATGTCACCTTAATTTCTATTTAGAAAACTTTTTCTCACTCTAACATTATTCGATCTCACTGAGATCTAGATGTCACAACTCAACTAGAACAATTTTTCGGACTTGATTCATTATAAAATGAGTTGTGAATTACTAATTATTTTATTATGTGCCAATCCAAGAAAAAGACCATTATATTGATGTATCTACTTTTTTAGCCTAATTAATTATATATGCCCGCATTAAATAATCCTAATAATGTACATACATCAAGTCCAAGAGAAATACTAGCTATCATACCATGTGCTATTTATAGAACAACAACTTCATTCCTATGCACCCACTACATACCTGAAGAACACCCAAAATATCAGGACTATAAATACAAATGATCTTATAATTTATGATCATTCTAGATAAGAGTCCCTAGAACCATGGGTACTCAACCACTGATATAAAACCACATGTATGAATGAAACATGCACTAACCCTGTAACCAAGGAATGTATCCCTACCTTACACCACTAAGAAATATCACATGGATACGTCAACCTCTCATTTGGGTCATCATAAAATGTTATAAGGAAATAATTCACTATACTTGAGATTCTATTAAGGGTACCTAACACTTAATAACACTCATATTCATCTCAAGGTCACCCAAATTTTTTTATTTGAAACTCCCAAATTAGGGTTCTCTCAAATTGGGTTATTCGGTATAGCCCCACAAACACCCACCCGGTTCAATCCAAACACATAATGAATTTATGACAACTAATTAAACCAATGTTAAACCATTTAAATATTTTATTATTAGTAAGTAACAATTTTACTGAGTTCACATTACTCTAATTCCATCATAGAATTACATTTATTTTTTATTCAAAAGTTGATATTTATTAATTTTAAAATTTTTCATGCTTACCAATTTTCCAAGGATTCATTAAACATGGTTTCATTCATAATATATAAACGAAACACATTACAGGTTTCTTACATTCAATCTATTTAACTAATTTACAAATTTAATAACTTATTCATATCATCCATTGCATCAAAAGACCAATACATAAATTTTTCATGTAAGATGACACCATAGACATATGTAAAGAAAACCATATATGACCCTATAGAGACATCAAATAATAACCCATAATTACTGATAAAATATAGGCTATAGTTAGAAATAAAATTTACTAAAATAATCAAGAAAATATAATCACAATATAATATGAGTAACAAGGATTATCTACATGACATCTAAAACTATGTCCCGACCTTGATCCATGTCATTTGAATCCTTATAGGAATGAAAAAATTTGTGAATGCAACTAAAAAATCATTACATATCAAGATAACATTATAAATAACACAATCTAGTAATATATCAAATCATGTATCTAACTCCAGGTGAAAATAAAATTTAACCATAATAACAAAAATACAAGGGCAATAAGAAAAATTCCTAGAAACATGGTGTTTCCCATCCTTGGGATGATCACACTAGAATTTATCTCATTACTATGGTCAAACACATTTCCAGACTCATTTATACTATAAAAACAAGCAACAAAAAATAAAAATAGCATTGATAACACATTGTAATGCCCCGCCTTGAATGCCCCTGTATAGGTGGCCCGGGATGATCTATCGTAAGGCCCCAAGTTAACCTCCCAATATGATAGATCCTAAAAAATAGTGGCGAGGGCCTATGTGGTTACTACGGGGTGACTATTCCCTTGTGTCAGAGTAGAAATGTTTTGTATAATTAATGAAAAATATAAATAATATGATAGGTAATAATACCAGATAATGTAGGGAAATTTCCAAGAACAACCACAATTTGACCATTCCACAGTAATTGGTATTCCATACATTCTATAATACTTTATAGGAAGACAATATATTTGTATAATAAAAGACTAATATGAAATTATATTACACCCATCCTGAAGTATCCTAGAGTACTTCGTGGTCCCATCATATATATGTAGGACCCCGGGACACCCTGATAGGGTAGGGGTGAATTAGGGTGGAAACTTTTTCTTCTTAAAGTTGTGGATCTTGTTCCCACGTTGGTAGGAACTACTTAAACTTGTATGATGGATAGGATTAGCAATTTAACATTCACATGTAGAGAGATGACATAGCTATTTTTACTTTGTTCACCACTAAGGTCTACGTCTAAGGAGCATACGCTGACAGGTTTTCGGTCATACTAAAATCCACTATGCTTCACTAGCTGTAGATTACAAATGTTCGGGTACAGTCACTCTGTCCCAGGCTCACTGCCTTTACAAAAGTTTAGGGATAGCTCAATGCGTCCCTCAGGTCACTCCCGTTGACTCCCCTGGCTCACTACCGTTCGTGAAGTCCCACTCAGTTTATAGACGTGAAGGTATCTTCAATAGATGTTCATTGAATTTCTTTGTCTCCTGTTCAGCATGAGAATTTGCTTGCATCAGGGTTTAGAGTTGATTCTATTTTTAGTTCAATCCTTCTTCTTTAGTGCAATGACTGAATGCACTAGATCTCCATGTCTTCGTTTTCCTGAATCACAATCACTTATGTGAATGCTCAATAAATGAATCTCATCTTACTCGGTGTTTGTCAGAATCAGTTCTCCATATATGAATGAGATCATGCATTTATCATTTAGATTTCTTCTTTAATCTCACTTTTCATTGAAAGTATCAGGCAATCTTTCAGCTCTTGTATAGCTCCAGAAAGGCGGGCGTGCTTCAACAATATCTGGCTCTCCTTTTCATGCCTGGCGCGCAAGCCTCAATCTGGCGCCCAAGTCATCGGCGCACAAGTCTAAAGTAGCATGAATGTGTCACTAAAGCACCTGTGCGACGCTTCCTTCCCAAACTACAAACTTGCGCGCTCCACTTCCTTTCTCCCCCAAACCACCTTGGGCACGCAACCAACAACAGGTGCACAAGCTCTACTTGGGCGACCCAACTACCATTTGCGCTACTCAACCACCTGAACGATGAGAGCTCAAACAATCACTAAGTCTTGAAATCTGTGAGAAATAAAGAGGGTTGGTCCAGTAATTATAGGCAATTTGACCACCCTGCACGACGGCGCGCAAGTCAACCATCGGCGCGCAAGTCTCGGCGCGTAGGTTTCTTCCCCTACTATTCACTTACGTAACCAACTTCCAAACTTGCGCGAACCTCTTTCATTTTCCAAATTTCGATCTTCTGATCTGGAAAAACCATAGGCGCATAAGTTATCAAGCTTCCAAGGCATCGGCGCGCAAGTCTCTTCTCAGCGTGTAAGTAACCTGCGCGTCCTCACCAAAACTTTCGCGACCCTTATCCCTTTTCCATATTTTGATGATCTGATCTTCAAAAACATATGGCGCACAAGTTTCCTATCCTCCATGACCTAGGCTCACAAGTCCCTTTTCCAAAAACACTTTTCTTTATTTTTCAATTTTCAGGCCCAAAAATTTGGCAAACACTGGGAAATAGCGCAACCTTGTATATCCTCTTTTTGTCCGCCTCCAGATCATCCATTCCTTTATCGATGATCCTTGAATAAAACATGGATCATTATCCACAGTACTTGAACTCGATATTCCACCATGGAATCTCCTTTTTCAACAAATTTGGTTGTCGTTTGTTTTCTTTTTCAACAAGCACGATCACCTTAACACCACTTCTTCTTGGTGATCTGTATCCTTCAACAACTCTTCTTCTTTTATCACAAACTCCACTATTGTGATACGTATTCTTTGAAGGCATATCTATGGAATCATCATCATCTATGACAATGTGATGTGCATGGATATCTCAGAATTCCAATCCCCACACGAACATCTTAGAATTCCACCCATTTGCACATTGTCTTCTTTATCAACCGTCATGATCTACTTCATCCAAACCTTATGATTCAATTCGTCAAGAAGTCTCTTGCATGGTTCTCATGCAATCATGAGTAATTGCATGGTCTTCATAAAAAACCCATGGTTCTCATGAAATAAGAAGGAATTGCATGGTCTTCATCCAAAATCTCCATTCTTCGTTAATTATCCGCATATGGATTACACCTCACCTTCTTCATTGTTGTAAACAATGAATCACCTTTGACACATGTTCTTTGAACTTCTGATCAGTGCAACAATCATCTGAATTATCATTCCTCCTTATCATTGGAGTACTTCTTGATCTCATTCATTTTGATCTTCATTGACAACTATTGATAACAAATACAACCTTATACACAAAGTGGTTCCAACAATATCCCCCTTTGTATTTTGTTGTCAATACCTTATATATTTTCTGAAATGAATTTGTCAATGTCAAAATGAGAATCTTCTCTTCAATAAAATTTTCTCCCCAAACTTTCATTTCACTTTCTCCCCCCCTTGTTGACAATAAATACAAAGTGCAATGTAGGGAGGGTATCAATCCATACTCAAGCAATGTTTCATTAATCATTTCACTCAATGTCTACTTGAGCAATTCTCGATGTAGAAAACAAGAGGATTTGATTAAGTCAACATGGCTGTCCATTATTCAAAGGTCATGATACCAACATGAGATGAGAACTCATGTATTTTGTCTTCAAGGTTTTTCCACTTTCATTTTCAGTTTAAAGAAATAAAATGTGATTGGGAATACTCAACCTAAAACTCCTGCACTCACATCAGCAAACAGATCAAAAAACATTCAAGTGCATTTGGAAGGATAAGTGGCCTTGGGGAACTTCCATTCTTCTTATGTCACTGATCAATTCAGTTACTACCCCTTTGTAGAATGATTTCTATTCTGAGTAACTGAGGATGAGAGATTGAGAAATGACATACCTTTATCAACGACACATTCTTCATGAAATTTACTGAGTAATTACATTTGATACCAGCTGGAGTTGATATTGATTGTAATAGTGATTTTGGATGCTTCTTCATTTTTCTCCTCCCCCTCAAGGGAAACACTCCTCAGCATCTTCATCAAGAGAGATCCTCCATCATATTATTATTTGAATATCAATTGAAGAATCTTCCTAGGATGGAAACTTCTTCAGCTTAGCTATCAAGAGTTGACAGCATTCACTACTTCTCATATTCTCCCCCTAAGAGCATGCTTCACCTTCAATTACCTGCATTATTAGCACAAATACTATAAAAAATGATTGAGGGAATAAGGTGGTTCCTCCTTGCTTCATCAATATGAGCTGCAGGGTTGAGGTGTTTTTCTCAAACAAGTTCCTCTTTTCACTCCAGTCTTCATGGATAAACACTTCAACATATGTTCTGATATGTGTTGATGTGGCATGGCGCTTTTCACATTATCTTCTGCTTTGTGTGGAGAATTGTTCTGCTTAACAACCATCATGAATGATACATTCTTACTCCTCTTAAGTAATGCTTATTGTTTTGGTATTAAGGTTAGACAACCTTTTTCAATGTGACCATATTTCTTCAACCTCTCACACAGAACTTCTTTGACACGTTTGTTTTTCTTGATTTGCAATCTCTCCTGCACTCTGTCTTCATCACGTGAAAGTTTTTCTTTGCCTTTATCACCAATCTTGGCCTCTTTATCTTCATATTTCCTCATTATTTTAAAATCTTCTGGCCAGATGACCAATATGTCATTTGGAACTGTTGCAGCAAATTCGGGTCTTCCACATGGGTTCATCTGAGTTTCATCCCACTTAGTGTTTCTTTTGGATGAATGACCCTTTAATTTCACGGATCTAAAATCTTGGGACTTCTCAGCTTCCCTACTTGAGATCTTCTTGGGGATATGTGTGTTCAGAATATTCTTATGATTTCTTCCAAAGGAATAATCTTCCTTCTTAGATGGATTGTGTGGTCTTCTTTTCATATCAGCTCTGGATATTTGTTGACATAGGCATGCACCATTCTTATGACCACTGTTGTTGCATACATCACAGATGTTATCAAGAATTCCAAATCTGTTTTCGGTGAATAAATGCTTCTAGATCTGCGGATGTTTCTTTTTCTTCTCTGGATTCCTTCCCTTTGATATAGGCTTTCCTTGTGCTTTTCCATGTAATGGATTGTAAAAACAATACAATGCATGGTGCCAAAATCTATTGCAGCACCAACATTGGTCCACAAATAATTTCTTATTTGTTTCTTCTGTATAAGGTTGTTGGGCCATCTTATTAAACTTTTATGCTCTATTTGAGGAACCAACTTCCTACTTTTGCTTCTCATCCACCCTAGCCATGGTGGTTGGTTTATTCCACTCTCCTTTCCTCATCTATACTTTCTTAGGACTTTTCTTCCAACCTGCACTGATTATAGGAACGTATTTAGAAACATGAGTACAAGATGGTTTGGATGGTACCTTTACATTCTCAGTTGCTTGTGATAGATCAATGAGTGAAGTCATGATCTTCTTATCACATGTTGGAGGTCTTTTGACAATATAATCCTCCAGTGAGCATTGAGTACCAACATCGACTGATTCTTGAGGTGGACACTCAAGAGTTGTCATAATCTTCTTGTCAGATGTTGGAGGTACTTCAGCTTTAGTAGCCTCCAATGAACATTGAGTACCAGCATATCCTATTTCATTATTTTGTGGAGTCTCAATATGTGTCTTCACAAGATTTTTCAATTTGGATTCCAATTTTTGACATTCATTATTGAGGATGATTTTATGATCTTCAATCATGATCGTCTTCTCTTCACAAGTCTTCTTCAATCTTTCAACCTCATCCTCATGCATCTTAACTTTGTTTTGTAACAAAGAGTCAAGTTCCCTGAATTTCATGGAAGTTTCTTCCAAAAAAAAACTCTTGACTTCATTGATATTCTTTAGCTCAACTTCAAGTGCATTGATCCTTTCTTTTAGAGTCTTATTGACTTCCTCTTTTTCTTCAAAGAGTTTCACCTGTTTGGTGAGCTTCATACTTTCCTGAAATTTTCTTTCCATACCCTTTTCCATATTGTCAGATTCCATTTCTAATCGAGGGATCTCAACCTGCATAGATTGGAATAGGCTACAAATAATTGCAACCCTCTCTTCATGAATATCATGCAGATATGTTTTGAGTTTTTCCTGAAATCTTGATTTAGGGGTGTCATCCTTTCCTCTGGAAGAATCCTGATCCACCTGCTCGATTCTTTCCAAGCCTGATGTTTCTTCATTATTGGAATGGCATGGAGAATAAGACACTGAATCTTCTTTGGATATGAGGGACTTCTTCAACTGCTTCTTCTCTTTATTTTTCTTGTTCTTTGTGGTCTTGCTAGATGTAGACTTCTGCTCAGAATTGACTGCGCCATTATCAAGACTGCTCTTCATTGTTAACTTTAGGAAAGAAAGTCAAATCCTCATCTCTATAGAATTAATGGAGAATATCCAACATACAATAACCTTTCCCTTTGATACCACTTGTAGGACCCCAGGACACCCTGAGAGGGGATGAGTGAATCAGGGTGGCAAATTTTTCTTCTTAATGTTGTGGATCTTGTTCCCACGTTGGTAGGAACTACTTAAACATGTATGATGGATATGATTAGCAATTAAACATTCACATGTAGAGAGATGACACAACTATTTTTACTTGGTTCACCACTAAGGGCTATGCCCAAGGAGCACACGCCGACAGGTTGTCGGTCATACCAAAATCCACTATGCTTCACTAGCGGTAGATTAGAAATGTTCGGGTATAGTCACTCTGTCCCAGGATCATTGCTTTTACAAAAGTTTAGGTATAGCCCACTGCGTCCCTCAGGTCACTCCCATTGACTCCCCCTGGCTAACTGCCGTTGGTGAAGTCCCACTCAGTTTATAGACGTGAAGGTCTCTTCAATAGATGTGCATTGAAGTTCTTTGTCTCCTATTCAGCATGATACTTTTCTTGCATCAGGGGTCAGAGTTGATGCTCTTTTTAGTTCAATCCATCTTATTTAGTGCAATGACTGAATGCACTAGATCTCCTTGTCTTCTTTTTCATGAATCACAATCACTTATGTGAATGCTCAATAAATGAAGCTCAGCTTACTCAGCGTTTGTCAGAATCAGTTCTCAATTTATGCATGAGATCTTCCATTTATCATTTAGATTTCCTCTTTAATCTCACTTTGCACTGAAAGTATCATGCAATCTTTCAGCTCTTGTGCAACTCCAGAAAGGCGGGCATGCTTCAACAATATCTGGCTCTCCTTTTCAAGCCTGGTGCGTAAGCCTCAATCCGGCGTGCAAGTCCTCAGTGTGCAAGTCTAAACTGGCGCGCACGTGTCACCGAAGCACCTGCGCGATGCTGCCTTCCCAAACTACAAACTTGTGGGGGCCACTTTCTTTCTCCCCCAAACCGCCTTGGGCGTGCAGCCAACAACCGGTGCACAAGCTCTACTTGTGCGACCCAACTACCATTTGCGCGGCTCAACCACCTACGCGATGAGAGCACGAACAATCACTAATTCTTGAACTCCGTGAGAAATAAAGAGGGGTGTTCCAGTATTTATATGCAATTTGACCACCCTGCATGATGGCGCGCAAGTCAACCATCAGCACGCAAGTCTCAGCGCGCAGGTTTCTTCCCCTACTATTCACTTGCGCGACCAACTTCCAAACATGCGCGAACCTCTTTCATTTTCCAAATTTTGATCTTCTGATCTGGAAAAACCATAGTCGTGCAAGTTATCAAGCTTCCAAGGCATCAGCGCTCAAGTATCTTCTCGGCACGTAAGTCACCTGCATGACCTCACCAAAACTTGCGCGACCCTTATCCCTTTGCCATATTTTGATGATCTGATCTTCAAAAACATATGGTGCGCAAGTTTCCTATCCTCCAAGACCTAGGCGCACAATTCCATTTTCCAAAAACACATATCTTTATTTGTCGATTTTCAGGCCCAAAAATTTGGCAAACACTGGGAAACGGGGCCACCTTGTATCTGCTCTTTTTGTCCGCCTCCAAATCATCCATTCCTTTATCAATGTTCCTTGAATAAAACATGGATCATTATCCACAGTCCTTGAACTCGACATGCCACCATGGAATCTCCTTTGTCAACAAAGTTTTATGTCATTTGTTTGCTTTGTCAACAAGCACGATCACCTCAACAACACTTTTTCTTGGTGATATGTATCCTTCAGCAACTCTTCTACTTTTATCACAAACTCCACTATTGTGATATGTATTCTTTGAAGGCATATCTTTGGCATCATCATCATATATGAAAATGTGATGTGCATGGCTATCTCAGAATTCCAATCCCCGCACGACCATCTTAGAATTCCACTCATTTGCACATTGTCTTCTTCATCAACCGTCATGATATACTTCATGCAAACCATATGATTCAATTCGTCAAGAAGTCTCTTGCATGGTTCTCATGAAATCATGAGTAATTGCATGGTATTCATAAAAATCCCATGGTTCTCATGCAATAAGAAGGAATTGAATGGTCTTCATCCAAAAGCCCCATTCTTCGTTAATCATCCTCAGATGGATTACACATCAGCTTCTTAGTTGTTGTAAACAATGTTTCACCTTTGACACATGTTCCTTGAACGTCTGATTAGTACAAAAATCATATGAATTATCATTCCTCCATTTCATTAGAGTACTTCTTGATCTCCTTCATTTTGATCTTCATTGAAAACTATTGACAACAAATACAACCTTATACACAAAGTGGTTCCAACAATATACCCACACTAGAATGCCAATCCAATTATCAACAGGATTAGGCCTTTCCCTAAAAATATTTTATAGATCGATAATAACATCTACATGGGTACCAAAGATCTATGGTGAGTCGGTTAGTTTGTTTGTAAAATATATCTGGCCACCACCAATAGCCTCAAAAAAACTACTAGTATGATACACATGTGTATAAAATAGTAGTAAATGTAAAATATTTAATGGTTATTAAAAAATAAAATAAAAATTGATAAATAACCATTAATTACCGGGCTCCATGATGACACCCAAAATCATTCAATAACATTTTTCATCCATAGGTTTTCAAACTCAATCATCCCAACCATCTTTGGCCAGTTCTATGGTGTCTCTATGCACATCGTGTGGACCATGCCAACATTAAATAACAACCTGAAATTAATGGTTAATTCTAGAATTCAAACTATCCCAATGTATTGCATGGAATATGGGTTCTCATTAAGACATTTAGAAAGATTAAGATCTATCATCTTGAAATTCCCTAATACATAGTCATCATGGGGAATCTATATGTTCATCCTAAAATATTGATGGAATCTGAGAATTCAACCCACCATTCCCGATCATCACAGATAAAGATACATGTTTAGAACTAAATTAAATAACATGAATTATAATCTAACTTAAAAAGGAATCAATATAAATCATATATCACTATTAATTATTTTGGTATTAACAAATCTATTATAATCCACAATCACTGTATCATATTTTGACATCCATCTCCATTTTTAAAAAACTATTAACCAATAATGATGTTATTTACCCTATATAATTTACAAAAAAATATTGGTCCACATAATTTATCAATTAAATTAAATAATATCACAAAATATCCCCATTAAATTTATTATAAAATTATACCAAGTATTAAATTTCCTTTTCAAGATCATCATTGATTGTGAAATTCTATTTCACTATGATTTATTTGAAACATAATTACCAACTATAGGTTTTCAACCCAATATACTCAAACCATCACATTATTTATTTATCAAGAATCTAAAACATCTAATTAATACAACTAAGGGTCAAGTTCACATAAATATAATTCTTCTCAAAATGTAATTTTTCATGGATATATCCCTCTTAAACTATGTAGTACAATTAGGAAACGATTTAAATTAAATACAAAGATATAATATATATGAAAACATGATGAAGATGGAATGAACGGCAAGTGAACCACCTAAATAATGAAATTATAATATGGCCTAAGAATAGGGATAAGACATATCATTATTTGGGAAACTCACATATTCAGTATTAGATACAATATTGGATGGATTCTAGAGAAATATAGAAAATAGAAAAATGAAATCGAAATAAAGTGTATTATAAAAATATAGAAATAATGAACTGGTTGATGAGATTAATGGGGAATAGAGGAAAGAAGAATTATAAACATACCATTGGATTTTGATCAAACATAAAGGTATATGAAATTGATTTTGTATGGAGGAGATACCCCAGGGAATTCCATGTTGGAGAAGGGGAGATCTGTACAATACTACTTACTAAAATGTGGGTGGAATCCTGATTATGGGTTTCATAAAACAAAGGGTAAAATTATAATTTTTACCCTTAAAAAACTATTAGTGTTCTACTAGCTATTCATCACTTGGCTATTTGGGGAACTCACACATTTAGTATTAGATACAATATTGGTTGGATTCTAGAGAAAAATAAAAAACAAAAAAAATGTATTCGAAATAATGTGTATTATAAAAATATAGAAATAATGAACTGGATGATGAACTTAATGGGTAATAGAGGAAAGAAGAATTATAAACATACCATTGTATTTTGATCAAACATAAAGGTAGATGAAATTGATTTCGTATGGAGGAGATACCCCATGGAATTCCATGTTGGAGAAGGGGGGATCCGTATAATAATACTTACTAAAATGGGGGAGGAAACCTGATTAGGGGTTTCATGAAACATAGGGTAAAATTATAATTTTTACCCTTAAAAAACTATTAGAGTTCCACTAGCTAGTCAGAACTTGGCTAATAGCATGCTATTAAGTAAAATAGGCTTTAATGACCTCTAAAAAACACTAGATGACCAATAGCTACTGCAGAAGCATGACAAGCCTGGGTACCCTTTTAATCCTCTCTCAAACACCTGATATATTTCCCTTCCCACATTCAATGTATAAAGAATATGTTTTCATGGTTTCAAACCCTTGGAATAGGAATCCAAAAGAGTGGGAAATTCCTCCCCATTATAAATGAAAAATTATTAATTCTTATTGATACTCCTAGCTTATCCATACACCCATGCCTTCCATTAAAGAAGTTGAAAACCATCTGGAACTGATCCATCCGTATAAAAGTCTATAATTTTGTGGTTAGGTAAAAAATAGGGTTTTAATCTAAAATAAATAAGTAATAAATCACTATCAATATACCTTAATGATTGTTAAATATTAGACCTCTTACATGTTATTGGATGCCGCCTATGAAACCACTAATTTGGTCTTTTATGTCACAAGGAACACACTTTCATAGAAAATAAATTCCCATGTAAATGCACATATACTCTCTCGAATTTATAGCTAAATAGATTCTCATAGATTTGATGATATGAATAAACCTATATGAAAACATTGATTTGATTTTCATACTGATCCTCTGACTTCTACTAGATCATGATATCGTATATGTACATGACTAAGATATTATCCTTTAACATATAGAATAAGAATTCATGATCTACATGAACACAATGGGTGTGTTTGTGACATAAAATGGAATGAAATTTAACTCGATGTTACCATACCATTTTCTTATCATTTTCTTTGGGTCATCATCATCTATCATACTAATTGATGATATCCATACCAAAAACATATCTTAAAAAAATAACCAGCTTTTTTTAGTAGATTAAACCAATAATCAATCCTTAAGAAGGTGTAATAGTTCATATCCACCACCCGATTCATCCTCTTTTATTCTATACAAAAACTCAAACTACCCTCTACCATATTGGAGAATAATACTATTATCCCATGATGGTATTCACAGGGATAGAGGAAACACTTCTGCATTAGACTATTAATCATTGACCTCAAATTATAAAGTTACATTGGTTCCATTCAAAAGAGAAAAATAACTATTTTTATTTGAATGGTAGTTAATCAATCCCAAACATGAAATCACACCATGGGGTTAATGTCACATCCTCATCCAATAAAACATACAAAAACATATCAATGATATTGGAAACCTCTACCACATGATCCCCCCAATAAAAAATCGACCAACTAAGGAATACAGGATCTACTTTTCATATTCTAATATGAGAACACTTTTTACTAATGAGTTCTATTTTTTTATTTACACAGTTGAAAAATAACTATTGTCCAAAAATAATTGAAAATGAATCTATAGAAAACAATGATTACATGGAAATTATAATATCATATTTTTATATCTAATTTAATAAGATTCCCTCACTAGCTGGTTCTTCGCAATCACCAGTCTACATACATGGAACAATTAAAAAAAGAATAGTAACATCCAACTAGCATATATAACACAAAGGGAAATAAAATTATATCCCCCAATATCAAAAACAATATGCCAAAATAGGATTAATAAGGGAGTGTGAGGGTCTAGAATCAAACATGGTTAAATCTAAGGTGAGATGAAAATATAATCATACCTTTAACAATATACAGAATTGTGGGTGCTAAAACCACATTTGTATGCTTGTTACCATGTCCAGACCTATTCCTCTCCAATAGTGTCTTACATTTCCACACTCTGGTCTATGTCCCAAAGGACTAAGACCATCATGAGGCTACCCAATGAGAGAAATATCTTTCCTGAGTTAGAAAAAATCCTACTGCTCTCACAGTTAAAAGAATGTTTTTATTCTATATAGCTAATATTTCTTCAAAGGAAATTATTTTTTCTTATGAAAAGTAGGATGGACACCACTAAAATACTGAACTCCATGATCTATCAGACATAGATCCAGATAGTGACTATGACCCATGAAATCATATCATGAAAATATAGATCCCTATATAGATACTCAAAATCCACTAGCCATATAATGGACTAAAATGGTCTATTATGATCCATTATCTTCCAGTCATAACCCAAACTACCTAGACATATAGAATCCAATACACCAATCCCTATTCCATTGGTTAACCTTCTGGCCACCAACTTGAGGCTCACCCACCAATGGATGTATCTTCTGGACAACCTTTATCCTTGATTACCATGTTCAATACATAAAAAGTGTAAATGGGGTGACCAAATATACGATTACTTGGGGAAATAGCTCATCTTGAATCTACGCTCTAGAATACTCATCTATGAAGACAAAATGAGAAAAATCTAGGAGGTTTATTTAAAATGAAACCAAGATCCTCCAGAATTAGTCTCCCTTTCTCAAGGGAGAGAGTATCTTTCATATTTACCAACTTTGTCACCACTGATAAGAATTAAAAATGTAACTACTTATAAAAATATTACCAAGGATCATCATCCTCCACCCAAGACTGAAGATGTAATATCTTATGTTGATACTTGGCTCCCTTCTTCTAGCTAACCATAAAAAACAACCAAAAACCATTCTGAGCTCGAATCAAGATGATAATGATTTCAATATCTTCTATAAATTTTATATCTCAATAATAGATACACTACCCTAATAATTTAAAAAACTATATCACTAAAAAGGCACAAAGGCTCTCTTCCATGCCTCACCCTCCACTAATAGTTCAATCCTCCAAAGATCAACTAGATTATCTTTCTAATCATTTACTACCTAAGTTACACATGGATGATGAATAAGATCTATTATTTAAAATTAACGGAGAATCTATATTACTGATGTCATATAATATTATTAATTATGTCATAATCAACATCATTTTAGTTTCCCAAAATCAGCTCAATTCAAAAATTAAAATCAATCATGATGCATGTACATATCATAATCCTCTACCGTGTATGTGACAATATCTCACCAGGTCATCCAATAGACCTAGATCTTTTGAATTAGGTCATAGGGGGAACTAAAATACAATTTCCTAGATAAACTCCATAGTTGATGAAACACACACAATTCAACTAGAATTATTTCACTACAAACCCATACAATAATAATAATACAGAACTCCAATATCCATCTAATCTCTAAACCTCATCTGATTCAACTTTTTAATGACCTGAAACCACTAAAGATACCACTCTTGGGTCAATAATTATAGAAGATAGAAAATGACCCTGATTACTACTTTCAATATGCCTTACATTCGAGACTAACTCTAACGGTATTGAAAGCTCACATATGGAATGCATTAACATCAATAATATAACAAGGGCATGAATATGAGATAAATAAACCACCAAGAAACAAAATCACATAATATAAAAATTTAAACCAAACTAGCCAATAATTCATAAATAATGTCAATACATACAAAAAAATATATCTAAATAAATACTAATAGATAAGTCTTGCGATAGTGAATATGTAAGAACTATAATATCCAAGAAATTAATGTACATTTTAGTCCTCAGAATCCTCATAGAAAATATAATAATAATTTATATATATAGGGATGTGATAACATATACAGTGAGTAGGATCATACCTAGTGTCTCCGGTGAATATGTGAAAATAGAATACTAATTTACCATTGAATAAACAACAAGACTAATGTTCACCTAAATAAGTCAACTAACAAACCCTAGAATCATTATAAAACAAATACCAAGAATATTATCAAATATATTAATAGATTATTAAGGAATATAAAGAAACAGTACCATTTAACTACTTTCACACATATTTTCTAATCTCATTCCACAATATCATATGACCAATTCTACCAACCCATCCCGAAATGTCACATCACATGACTATCCGTCTCTGATATGTGTCAGGAAATATACCAACATATCACACCCATTATATTTGTAACATCAAGTTATATAATCATTCATATTAACATAAAAGTCTCATCCACATAACTATGTCTTGTATATAGGGAAATATGCTATCATTTACATGAAGAACATCATCTTCGTGTCCCCTCCTACCACATATAACCCCCAAAATAAATCACATACTTAACATCAATGGAAAATATCTTACACCAACTAATCATCACCTAGGTAAATCACTACACTAACCCATATCATCACCTAGGTAATCTCCAACACAAACCCATTTTATCATCAATACTACTGAAGGATGATCATGGAGAATGGTATCCAACCTTTTGATTCGCTATCGATATTGATTTCGGGGAAACCACCTGGATCGAAAAACATTAGGATTTGATATTATTATCCAACTATGGTGGGTTCATTAAAATAATATCCTAAGAATACAAGATTTATAGATAGCACACAATGTACAATCTATTATTTAATATCAACTACACAAACACATTCCATAAAATCACCACTACACCACAAAATATCCATCACAACTACTCTAAAACTAAATGCCTCAAACCAAATAAACACAAAAATTCCACTTTTAATTAAATTCACTTCCATTTTCTAGAATTTTCTAATTATAATACAATATTTGTTCATTAATATCCAATAAAAAATGTAGTTATCACACATTAGTTTTATGAAACAATTTATTCATTTATCAAACCATGTCCTTTTTCATTTGATTCATTTTTGCTGATTACCATCCATAAATTTTTTCTCAAGATATTTTAGTTCATAAATTATATTAATTCCATGGATAAAAGAGAAAATATCAGAACCACACCATATAATGACACATCAATCCACCATTAACCATATATATATAAAAAATTATTCCATGCCATAATCATATCTAATTAGAAAACCAAAAGAATTGAGATGGGTTTGTTTATAATAGTACAAGATGATTTTTGGAATTTCAATGATGAAATTAAGATTTATTGACTATATTATTCTTAAAAACACATGATTTTTTATGACCACATTGATGATGTTGTGATTATAAGATTGGTTGATCCAAAATTGTTATGGCCAATGTGAGTTCTTGATAAAAATATAAATTAATTTGTATATTGTAATAATTGGAAAAGAGGTGATTAATCATGCCAAATAAGATCAAAATATAGAATAAAGTGAAGTACTATGTGTTGAATTGGACAATAGTGAAACATTACCAACCGAAATGACCCCAAAACATTCATAGCGATTATTTTCATGAAAATTCCCATCAAGGGAATGAAAATACACTACATAGAACAGATTTTAAAAATCAATATGATGTTCTTTGTGTGGAAATGCATATGGTTAATTTTGTTTATATGACTATAGAAAAATTTGGAAACTGGAAAATGGACAATTCTTAGTGGTCCTATTGGTAGAGTTCCGGTTCTTCAGTGATATAAATTGATGTAATATATAATAATTTTTAATTTTTTTTTGGTAGTGAAAAATGGACACACATCTTTCAACACACCAAATGAGTGATATTTGTGTGTTGTTGGAGTGCTTTTGTGAATTTACCAAGGTCAATATAGTTATGGGGAAGGATATGGGTTGATAAATGTATTTTGTTGAATAACTGTATTTCAATATGTCCAACGTAGTTGTATACACATCTATGGTGAAAGTTGTTGTTTGTGTGATGTCTCCCTATGATAAATTAGGATGGGCAAAATGGTTGCGGTGATGTTTAGTAGAGGTCATAGTCAATAGGTGAAACATCAAGTCTAAATGAACAGATCCAGGAGACTGCACTAAATGTGTATTTTATTTTGGAGGAAAAAGACCGATTATTTTTCACCCAACTACGGTGAAGTACATGTCAATGAGTGGAGTGATGATTTTTGGATAAGTCATACTCATGATTCATGAACATGTCATCAATGATTTAACAATCATGGGACATGTTTTTAGTTCATGATTCAAGATTCTTTGAAGGTTATTCATAGTTATTCCTTTAGTGAATATATTTATAATACAATCATTTTTTATATTATTTAGTACCATAAGAAATTTAGAAGTTAATTTTAATATAGTTATGAAGGAAATCATGGAATGTGTTATGGGAATTTTTAATATCCCAATACAGTACTGAAATCTGACCACTTAATAACCCATTATAATTCTTATTATTCAGGTGATCAAAATTTGGTAATGGAAATTATTGTAAGAGTATAGGTGCATATATTTCATATATAGAAAGCATATAGGAGAGAGTATACATCATAGGATCCATATAAAATATTATAATATGAATAATTTATTTTAAGTGAGGGGTTGGAAGGGATTTGGAAAAAATTGAAGAATTTCCCATTCGAATAGAATGAGTTTCTCTAGAGGATATCAGAACCCATCTAAGAATAACAGTCAATAGAAATAAATGAAACTCATCCATTCCCGATGAATCATTTAAAATAAATGATTTTGATTAATGGGGAATGATGTCCATAAAATATGTGAAGGTGATTCATTCCACTGATAGTGAACATTGGAATGTATGTTCAAGGAAGTAAATATTGAAAAGTAGTGATCCATACATAAAAATTATATGATAGTGAGACTAGTAAGGGGTGAGTTAGAGAAAACTATTATAAGGGTAGTGATCCTTATGAAGAGTATTGATCTCAATAGTGGATTTTTCTATATGAAATTGCACCTATGCTATATCTGTGGATGTATCCTAATGAGGGTGAACTATGTAAATTATTTTATCCTTATTGATGTTATAAATTCACTCCATAACATGATAATAAATATTAAGAACACATTTTAATGACATGGTGAAGAAAAATTTTAATTTTATTAATGTATGAGTAAATGTAAATCCAAGTTCCCCACAAGGTTTAATGGTCAAGGAAAATTGGGTTTTCAATTTTTTTATGGGTTTTAATTGGTTATTAAATTTTTCTATACTAATTCACTTCCCTCTAAGGGATATCTCCCTTTTTTACCTAATTACTGTGATAACAAGTTATACCAAATTGGAATGTTCATTTTTCATGGATTTCATAATTCTACAACATGAACGAATATTTTTAAATAAAAATTAAAATTAAATTGAAGGATTTTGAATATTATGTAAATAATTTCAGAACATGAGAAATGGGTTCATTGGTTTCGTGGAAGAATAAATGGGACTTCATTAAGAAGTTGTTGAAGAAGGAATTGTTCAATTATGCCTCCTTGGTGTTATCTTTGATAAAGATGAAAGAAACATTATAATTGATTCATAAGTCAAATAAGCATTAGAGGAGGAAACAAAGGATGAAATATTAAAATAGATTAATCAGGTAAGATTCCCTATTGTTATAAGGATGATGTTGGAAGATGTTTTTCGAATATAATAGGAAAAAAATAATATTTCCTTTTATAAAGTACAAAAAAAGGATAGGAAGAAGTAATCGTAGATGTTGTGTTCTATAGCTTAGGTAATAACTAATTCCACTATTATTTTTTATTATATTCCATTTTTTTAGATGATATTAAATTATAGACTCAATATTAGAGCTAAAAAATAGTCATGTTTCTGGTAATGAATTGGAAACAGCTTAATGTTTCTACTCTATGTAATTATCAAACAATGATAAAGGAGAAAAAATTGAATCATGGATAATGTATATTATTAAACTATTGAATATTTTTTATTCGGAACAAAATATAAAATATAATAAGTTGAATTAAGTTCAATCCAAAATAAAATTATAACAATATTCAAGAAGAAATGTTATATAATTGATGAAATTTCCAAATGAATTTTACAATAAATGGACACATATAAAGAATGAAAGGAAGGAATTAATCCACTAAATGATCAACTTGAAGAAATAAGATAAAAATTAATTTATTATACTTCATGTTTGAATTAAATAGTCTCTGAATTAATGAGGAAATATTAAAAAATTAAAGAACTAGGGGAGAATATGAACATCCGTCTAAAGGATATCTCAAAAGAATGAAGGGATGGAGAAATGTGAGAGATCAAGGGAAAGAAAATCCACAAATGATGAAGAAACATTCAAAGATAGATGTCTTGGCCATTAAGGAATATATTTTTCAAACCAAATACATACATACCACTAATGGAAAAAATAAAAACATGTAATGGGGAAGAGATATAGAGGTGAGATCCAATTATGAAGCTATATGAGAAGTTAATTTTTCAAGTTTGAAAAATAACACAATAGTATTAATTCCCATTCCCTAGAAGGATGATAATTCTTATCCCTCTGAAGAGAAGTGGGTTTTGCGATTATTCAACATTACTATCCCTATTCATTAAATTGAAGAACATTAAAGTACCCCTCTCCCCATATATTATATGGTTTATAATATTTTCTGAAAAGGTGAATAATAAATGGTGATATATAATCCATGGAGTGATTATTATATAATGACACATATTAGGGAGTCAAATGAATATCTACTAAAAAATTTGAAGCCAAAAGAAAAAATGAAATTAATGGACTTTAGTGAAAAAATTTGTTAAAATTGTACCTGTCTAAAAATAAGTTTAATTGAATTTTTAATTAGTTGGATAAATGATTTTATCCTTTCATATGATCATCACATCTAAGATCAATTATATTATCAACTAAATATTTGGGTTAATGTGATATATATTTCAAGTTCTATTATTAAGTGAAAAATACTGAGATGATATGACTTCTTTCATTAATAATCATAAATGACATGGACAACCATGTGTTTTTAAAAAAAGAATCATGTTTCATACCATGATATTAGGCATAGTAGTATTAGAAGATTTTTGACTTCTGATGCACTATTTGGTAAATTAACTAAATAAATCACTTCAGTTAATGTAGTACGAATGATGATTGGATCTTAGGAATAGATAACCAGATATGGGGTTGTCCCCCCTATCCTCATAACAGGAGTTTAAGACATGTGGAATCCCTATGGGAAGTCAATGAAAAAGTGAGGTTGATGCTTTTAGAGAATCTTCTTAAACTTAAAATGGGTGAAATATTTGAAAACAAAATAGTGGTAAAGTGGTAGATGATGATGTTACCTCTAATAAATTGGATATGGAAGAAAGTTTAGCCCTTACATTTGAAAGGAAAATTTGAAAAAATTGTATTTCATTTACTATATGGGGTATGAGGTATATTAAATGGTGAATTGTGTGTTTCCAATAAAATCCAATGGGGGGAGATGGTTAGAAATACAAAAGGATTCTGTTAGATTTTTTATAATAGGAAAATAATGGGGTTACTATGTTTCATTAGTGTGGTCCCTATATAAAACAACCATGTCCAATAGGGATATGGGGGAGGTTGTGTTAAAAATAATTACTATGGGGATGACATATATTACATGATGGAATATAAGGGATTGACCACCCCCACTATAAAAGACATGGTGCATGTAATGTATCGTAATGAGAAACAAAGATGCCCATAATGAGTGTGGTAGTGTTCGAAGGGGGCCATGGTCAAATAGTGATGAATTAAAACAAAATGACTAGATCATGGATTTCACACCTATGGTGTTTATAATTTGGAGGAAAATAAATTTTTATTTTTCACTAGGCCATGGTGCCAGTTGTCTTGACACATGACATACTTATTTTGGGAGAAATATCTATGAACAAGTATTAACCAGTCATCAATGAACCAAATGTCACCAGAAATATTTTTATTTTATGAATCATATGTTTTTGAACGTTTATTGGAATTTTTAAATTTATTTACAATAAATTCATGTAAAAAATTTGTTATAGAAGTCATACATGATGCAGTTCTTTTGAATGATTTTTTGAATAAAATCATTCAGGGAGTCATTGGTATTTTGAATAACCAATTATTTTGGTGAGCATTGATCATTTATTGTAGCATGATTTCTATTATTATAAGGGAGATCAATATTTGTTTATTTTTATTATTTAAGAATCTTTATGATTATATTTTATATCCATAAAATAAATTTGAGAGAAGAGATACCTATAATCCATATGTAGAAGAGGAATAAGTAAATGGTATTATAGGTGTGGGGATGGATGTTTTTTGGATTCCATTGATGAATTTTGGGAAGAATTAGATGGATATATTCAAGAGGATATCAAAATTAGTCTATGGAGAGAATCACATGAACTTTATCACCACTAATCCATACATGTCTTATAATCTATGAAAAATGAAGTTAAAGTGTGACCTATATATCTACAAACTATGTGAGGAAGATCCTTTCCATTAGAAATGAGTATCATAAGGAATATATGTCAGAATAACACCTGTGAAGTATTAATAAATCACTAAATTTTTATGGTGGTGATATTTGGAAATGAGTGACTTTGAACAAACCACAGTAAGGGGAGTGATACCTATGAAGAACAGTGAGATCAATAATATATTTTGTCACATGACACAATGATAATGCATTATCCTTGGATATATCCTTATGCAGATGGGCCATGTAAATTCTTTGGAACATATTTACATTATGAATTCACACAAAAACATTCCATGAAATCTAATGAAAATATAGTAGTTAAATGGTCCAAATTAATTTAAATGTAATCAATGTATAAGTAAAGATCTATACAAGTGACCTTCAAGGTGAACAGGTTATGATCTATAGAAAAAGTGAGTATTTAAATGATTACAGGTATAATTGGTAAGGTTCTCTTATTAACATTATTCACCCCCTATCTTAGGTTAATATCAATCATAGAAACTATTAAAGGGCCAATACAAACCAACAATCTCACTATAACAACCAAAATTCATATAGTGCACATCTTCTCACATCACATCCCATGCCAAATAACCATTATTTCATATCCAAGAACATTCCACATATTACCTATTAATAAATATCAAATATAAAAAACACCGACATGTATCATATATATTACAAAAGTCAAGAAAAAAGAATCTAAAAACATAATATCTCATTAAATCCTAAAAATGTTTCCACAAATTCAGTTTTAATAAAGGGATTTAATCACATTACATAATTACTTATTATAGGTATTATCACATAAATTTAGATTTATTCTAGAAATTAATTCCATATCCACATATATGTGATAATAATTTTCATTATGGGTGAGTTTATATAATCAAAACATTAATAATTTCCCAATTATAATAACTATAAAAGAATAAATGCACCGAACAACCTTTATTTTTAGTAATTATGACAATCGAGCATAACAACAATTTAAAAAAAAGAAAAAAATCAAATAACCCCCTTTACATTGTATTTTAGTTAAACCAATTCATCATATTCGTCAATATGAAACGTACCGCCCTCACATTGGTCGAAATATGGATGAAATCACCCCACATACATATAGTGTGAGAGAACAAGGATTACCTTCCAAAAAGATTCTTTCTGAATCAACATGCACTACCAGATGATGAATGAACAATTATAAAACAACAACTACAAAAAGAGACCTTAGATAAACCATTTATTTCCATAGATCAGACTCCTGAAACCATGAATCAAATCTACATAAAGGGGGCTAGAAGATACCCTAAAACCACATAGTGGTTCCCCAAAACTAAATTGGAATGAAAGAGTAATGAGACAAATTAGAGGGTTAAAAAATTTATAAAAATTATTTAATTTGAAACATTCATGAAATGAATAAAAATATCACAATATTAGTATTTATGATGATCAACAATTTATGCCATGAATTCCTTTAATTCAAATTTAGATTATCATCTTCTGAATTTCATGTCACTTTAGGTTGTAAATCATTCATGCTATAGATACTATGTTAACGTCATGACTTAATGTAACATATAATTACATTAAAAAATTAATATATGAATCCCTGTCCTCCTAGTAGAAAAAAAAATTAAATCATTAAAAGAGATTCACACTATGAATAACCCTATACAACAAAAATTCAGCCCTAAAATTTATCGACCATTCCCTAAGCCTCGTCGAAACACCATCAACTCCCAAACTATCAATACAAAGAGAATAAAATACATTAAATGTTACATTCAAGATGACATGAAGATCCAAAATTGAACAATAATGGATTGGGGGATTATTTTTGTCTGATCATACCTCAACCATTCATTTTGACCCATGTTGAAATGTAATTTACTCATATAATTATAAATTATACCATTTTTGACTTTGATTTGAAAATATTTTTTACCTCATGAATTAAAATTTATTTCCTAAAAATAAAATGGACCTTAAAATAAAAAATTTACCCTTATATTCTAAATTATTAATTTATTTTATCATATCAAATTTTATTATGTGATTAAACTAATTTTTAATTGTCAGTGCATGTAACATGTAAAAAACCATTTGAAGAAAAAGTATATTATTTAGATTAAGATTTATGTGTATGATTAAATTAACAATGTCATTGATTTTTATTTTATAAAATTATTTATTAAAAGGAAAGTTTATTTCAATTCCAAATAAAAAAATTTAAAATAATAATATTTAATTAAAATAGAAGACCCAAATAATTTTTTATTTGAATCTATTACATAATTCTACACAATGATAATAATATATTTTGAAAATATATAATATTATTCCTGAATGTATGTTTTTTTTATAAAAATATATTTTAGAATAAAATATTTTTAATATATGTTAATGTTACACTTACTTCTTGATGTAGTTATAAACACTATGATTTTAATAAAAATTATATTTTTTAATATTCAATTAGAAAATAATTATTTTAAAAATATGAAATACAATTACCTATAGCAATTTGTAATATGTGGAAAATCAAAATGTGACAATTTTTTTATAAAAAAAATTATACAATTATTTAATTTATCTATTAAATTAAATTAAAAAATATAAAGAAAAACATATTTTATTGAGAAATAGTTTTATATATCATTTTTCCTCTCCAATATTATTTCATAGTAATATATAAATTAAATAATTTTAATATATTTTTGAATATATAGAAACATTATATATTATAATAAAAAACATTCATAAGTGGTTGATTTAATTTATTAATACCGTAGACACTTATTATAGATTGAACAGTCATAATAATTATAAATCCCTTAAATGAAATAAATTTTTTAGAAGTTATAATATTTTTATTTTATATATATTTTATTATTCTTATAATTTTATTAATTATTTATATCAAATATATCAAGGATAATTATAAATATGTATTTTGTGTGAATGATTCTATCAAACACCTAATATTTATTTAATAGAATGATATATAATAATATCATTGGGCGTTAAAATGTGGAGCAATGAATGCGGCATATATATTTATAGTTACTAGTTTTATAGTTTGATACATTTTATTTGGTTTTTTTGGAATCAGTGGTTTAGTTTCCTAGAGTCATGGAGGAGTTTACTGATGTTTTTGTTGAGGAGGTGGTAGGTTGACCCACCCCAATGTGATACATAGTTTGGGTAACAATTAAAACCTAGTGCCTCAATAAATTCAATAGATCATATTCATATGTATCCTTAAGAGGAATTATAGTACAAAATTAATGTTGATAAGATGATGCATAAGGGATTTATTTGTTCATTTGTGTCACTAAGTGGCGCTGCTGTATTATTCTTCAATATTGAGGATGATGGAATACAGATGTGCATAGAATACCTGATGTTGAATTTAGTGACAGAAAGGATCCAATACACACATTTTAGGATATATTCACTAAACGATGAGTTATAGGGATCCAAATAGTTTTCATAGATAAATATATAGTAATTATATTACCAGATGACTACTAAAGATGAGAACATCCTAAAGTCTAGTTTCAGGTATCGATAAGGGTAACTGAGTTCATGTTCAAGTGATTTGGTTTCCTGAACATCCCATACAAATTCATGTGACCAATAACCTATGTGTTCCATTAGTTTCTAAATATTTTTATTATTATATTCATCATAGGAATATTTATATAATTGATGTTATAGGTGGAGAATACTGAGAACCTTAAGGACATTTTATAAATTCTTCAACTATATAAGTTTTATTTGATGATTTCTATGTTTATGTTTTGGATGTAGGATGTGGAATTTTATGAACATGTGGTGTCTCAATAGATAGTGTTAGTGGAATCATCATTGATTGGGGAAATTATTTATTGCGTGGAAACAATGAATTATGTAGAGGAATGTAGTTTCCTTAGTATTTTAGGTTATTATTGAAGGTTTATGTCCAAATTATCTCAATCCATGAACATATTAAAAAATTTAACTAATTGGGCTAGTCATTCTTTTATAATTACATGGATCATGACGCTTTCAAATACTTGATGTATAGGTTGATCAGAGCTCCCATGCATTGGTTTCCATATAAGGGTTTGTAATTTTAATTGTTTGGTGATACTTCTTATATTATCTAGTGTTACATCTTGAATCAACATAGAGTAGTGATATCATTTATGTTAAGTAAGTTACATCCATATGAGCATAATTATTGAACCTGTTATCTCAAGCTAGTAACTATAATTTTTATCAAAATCCATTTCTACATTACCTTATTAGTGTGATATTTTTTATCTTTACAAATCAGAAGATCATGACGCGTGTGTTTCTATAGTGTGATTTTAAAACTATAGTAGTGTAGGTATACATTCGTTCCCTAGGATTATGTTATTGAGATGTTCTATAAAATGGGAATGGGAAATAATATTTCACGTGTGTTGAGTATTATATCACGAGATTATGAATTTGTAGAATCAATAAATATTTAGAGGGGGATGAGATATTTTGAGTGGATGTATCTAGATGTGGAGGATTTTTTTGATAGAGGCTTCCTAATTTAAGTGATTACGCAATCCAGACTAATGCATTAGGTAGAGTAGTATCAATGGGGAGACTCATAGGTAGAGATAGTGTATGATCCTGTTCTTTATGATGATTCTCTTGAGGTATGGTCAGAGAATGATTTGAATCTCATGATATTTCAACAAATTTTTCTCATTTCATATTCATTTTGTGTGGAGGTTATTTCTATGTTACATATATTAGCTATTGTTGTGAATCATAATTTGTCCAATATTTATTATTCCATGAGGGGTTAACTTTGATGTATTAAGAAGGAGTGATTACTAATACTTTTCATGTTAATGTTCTTGGTATATTAGTATATGAATGTGGAGAATCATTATCTAGTAAATTTTCTATGTTGTTTGAAGTAATTGGGTGGAAATGAGTGGGCATCTGGATAGACTTTTTCATTTTTTACCACAATCCCTATGATTATGATAGGATATTTAGGCAATAGTGGATTAGTTCATAAAGATGGATCATCTCTTGGATATTAAATAGTTTAGTGCTATTCAGATTCTAGTGAGGAAGTATGTAAATGATGTAGTGTTTATTTATAAGGAAAAAAAGACCATAAATTTTTATTGTAATCCTTTTTTCATATCCCTAGTCTTAATATTATTATTATATAAATCTTAAACCCACAAAAACCATAGCACTTAATTTCAACCTCATATGGATGAGTAAAAAGAGTAGGAAATCAATTCATTGGTGAATTTTTTATGGGATTTAATTATATAATTTTGTGGATATTAGGTGATGTATTTTATGTTGGTATTGTTTCCTTATAATAAAACAATTTTCGGTTATAGTTTCATGGTTATGTTCTAAGAATTTTATTTGAAAATCCACCAAAAATATTAGTGAGTTCACAAATAGGTGGAGTGGTGGGGTGGGGTTGACTTGTGGTTAACAATTATTTTCATTTTTCACAAGACACAACATTTATTAAATGTACGATTAAAATGAATTATCTAATAAACCAACTCAAATAAGAACATACAAAAGGAACATCATAATTGATATGGTTAACTATTCGTCAAGAGTAGATAATACTTATAATAACATAGAAATTTAGAATATAAAACTATCCAATAGAAAAAATATTATCTGGGTTAAATTTAGTAGGTTATGATCACTAACATGCAATACACCATAGTATACCAATGGTGTGTGTGCATCCTTTATTGTAATAATATTGTTGAGTATTTTAAGATAATTAGAATTACTTTCACTTATAATGTCATTAGATGTGTTTTGAATATGGTAATTATTTATTCTAAAATTTTTCTATCATAGGTCTTCGATTTTTCTTATATAGTTACATAAATTAAAAAAAGTAATGGAAACTTATTCTTTTACTTTCTACAAATTTATTCCACTGATACAATAGTTGTCTCACACTATTCGGTATTGTTTCCTTTCACAAATTCTCAAATAACATTTTTCAAATTTTATTATATATTTTTTAATATTTACTATATTAAAAGAATATTATTTACATAATTAATTATATAAATTACCATGCACATGATTTTTTTTATAAATTGGTTCAAACATTATAGAAACAATATCTGACCATTTCATAGATTTGAATATAAAACATCCATTATGAAATTACCTACATTAATTTTCATATTCATATCTTCTGAAAACCTCCAGAAATATCATTCTTAAAATAACATGAATTATGATACATTTTAAAATTACTAAAATATCTTCCACTTATTCATTTAATGGGAGGTAATGTTGTTGTGGTCCTGAATCCTTCTTTTATGACACAAAGATCTTATCAATTCTTATGTTTAATTTTTTTTCACATGTTGAAATCATTATTTATAGAACCATGATATTTTGGTGAAGAAATATAAACTAACATTACATCATAATATTTAAAATCATCAAAAAAAATAATATTCAATAAAATTTGTATTTTTTCCAAAGGGAAATTTTTTACTATGTGGATGTAATTGAATTTTATAAGACATAAAAAACCATATAAAGACCACATAAATAAATTAAATTATGAATAATAGGAACATGTTATTTAACCTACATTGTAAAATTTTGTTACGTATAAGGGTAATTTCATATTGGGCCTGCATAATATAATATTTTCACATGTAGACTGAAAATCATATGTTGAATGAAAGTATTATATATTCATAACATAATGTATTTTTGAGAAGAGGAAAAATTATCTGATGTACCATAAAGAAAAATCTCTCAGGGGAATCACTTATCTATTTTTCATCCATGATCACAAATAAAATGGATTAAATTAAAATTAATCTAGATTCTTTACAAAAACATTCATAAAGATTCTAAAAAATATCAAACATTTAAATAATAGTCACGTTAGAAATATGTAAGATTGAATATTCATTTTTATGGAAAAAATAAATCAAAATATACATAATGATTTCACAATAATATTATCCGTATTCTATATATTAATACCATATTCCTAACGATATTATTTATTCTAACAATATATAACCTCTATATTTAGGTTTTGATAATATCTTTTGAAATTTTCTTTTTCTCAGTCATCCCTTTACTCAAGAAATCTTCTCAATAATCATCCCATTTAGATTTTTTTATCAACCATGGACCAAAAAGAACTGTTATACTCATTAATTATAGTAATTAATATGTATCTAATAATTCTAATCCTAGTTGAGAATGATTAGTGTAGGAAGTAAGAATATTGAATAACAATACCATGTTGTCTGTAAAAAAAGTGAAAAATGTTTAACCATGTCAAAATAATTTTATTTGATCATTATTGACAAAATAACACCATTTTAGAATAAAAATAATATAAAAAATTTCCCTAAAAAAACTACAATATCACATCAAATATGCCTAAGTAACATCTTAACGAACAAATTCATACATAAAATTCCACAAAAAATAATAAAACTATTTCAACATGCACGAAGATAAATTCATAACTTACCATTTTTAAAATACTATCATAATCAATCCTCACCCGTAAAAGATTAATCACCCTAAAGGTAACACATATTAATATATAGACATTATAAAGATTCCCACACCTTTAAATATAATAAGATAAACATAAATAAAGATTTATTTTCCTTATTTTCCACACACTGACACTAATATCAAAAGACAACATTAGAGAGGGGGAATGACACCATTCATTATCCTTGAGAAGGGTGGGGTTGAACTCGCAACATCAATATAATTTTCTAAATGAATATTTATTTAATAAATTTTTTAACGCATAAGATATTTTCTTATTTGATAGAATAAATTGTAGATTCCACTCATTTCCATCAATAATATATTTCATGATGTGATATTTGACATCAATGTGCTTACATATTGTATATTGAACTGTAATATTTATTTAATTTATATCACATTTATTATCATAATAATAGATAATTATAGACATCCTTTTAATATTAAGATGTTATATTGGAATTCACATATAATTAATTAAGCCAAATATTTAATGTAAGCCACATACATATATTCTAAGCTTCTCAGGATGATAAAAATTTTCTTTTTTACGTGAAAGAAACATGTTTATTTTGAATAAACAATGCTCCACCAGATTTAGACCTCTTTTCATCAAGGAAACCAACCTAGTCTGTTTTCATGTAACTGAATAGATCATGAAACCCTTTAGTGTAAAATTTCAATATGAAGTAGATTTTTCCTTTGATATACCTTATAAGAATTTTTCTAGAACTGAAATGTAAATCCTTAGGATCACATTAATACATAAAAAAGTGTAATATGATAGACAAAACATTCATGTGATGAATTTAAATATTTTATACTACCTATATCCTTTTTAAAAATTCATAGATCATTTTATTTCCCTTTTTCAACTACTCACTATGTTGTTCCCACTAAAATTTGTGTGGAAGAAGGATTTAAATCTTACATTATATTTTTTTTAAAAATATTCCTTTTCATAATTATCTAGAGAAGTAATATTTAATCTATCTCGTGATAAATTTGTTGTCCAATAAATTACCTCATATCTATGACCATTTAAATATCAAAATATTTGTCATCTATAAAGGAAAATATTCACAAAAATATTCATCACTGGATTAAAAAATTTCATCAACTATAAAAATAATAACAAAAGTAGATAAATTATTATTATACATAAATAGTATAATGCTATCAAATATCACTTATCAAAATTTTAACATCGTTAATAAGGTGTATGTATTATAATACCAAGATATTAGAGGAATTTCCCAATATAATACATTCCTTAATTTATAAACACAATCCAAAACTTATCAATGAAATATTCCACAATGTTTCTCAATGTTAACCATCTATTCTATGAAAAAAATAGGGAAGGAACATGTGAAATACATTATGAAATACTGTAATATTTTATTATGTAAATTGAATGAAATAATATTGTTATATCAATACTAAAAACTTGTGACAAGGTCTCATCAATTTTTACTCCTTCGACATTATAATAACTCATACACACATGCTTTGATTTATTTCAAATCACATCAACTTATTTTAGAATATTCATGTTTTTATAATGATGTTATTTTCTTAATTTTTGATTAAAAATCACCATGTATTACATTACTATAACTTTTTCAATTCTTCATTATTGTCATCAATCCATTATTTTTGTTGAAATCAAATATCTCTTGGTTTTACATATCAAAATAGTGAGGTATTCGAAGCTATCCTTATTATTTTTAATGTTTGAACTTGTTTTCTTTGATCTAATTTTTTTAGACACAAACATGTCTTCTTAGTCTTTTATTTTATGAGTGAGGTTTCAAATCATCACATTAGTTTGCGGAATCATTATACTAAGCTCGAAATTCGTCAGAACATCCATGACATTCAGCAACATCATCTTATTGTTAAATAAAAACAAAATCTTGTTCATCCCTTCTAAATAGTTTTATTTCATGTGTGTTATGTTTATTTAAAATTTAAATAATATTAACATCATGATTATACATGATTTTCAAATCTCTTTTTTTTAATATGTTTACGACTCTATTTGGAGGATATCTAAAAAAGATTCCATTAACACCTTTTATACCAAACAAATGAATAATTTAACCTTGGAATTTTTTTAAATGACTTATTAATAATAATAAATTTATTTTGGGATGAAATAACCATTTTATCAACAATTACTTCATTATTTAATATTCATAATGTCATTAAATATACGGTACATAAAAAATTGTATTTTTACTATTAAAATCATAATTCAAGTATTTCAAAAAAATATTTAAAATATACCTATGGAAATTTTTTTAGTGGTTATTATAAAAATAAAATTCATTTTATATAAATAAATTTATAACTTAGGTAATTTCATTTTATAATATAAAAATTATTATTTTAATAAAATATTTTACAATAGAGTTTGTTAAAAAATGTTCTTGTATTTTCATTAATTTTGTAGTCATGATATTTATTTTAAGGAATTATAATATTTATATTTTCTTAAATTAATCAACATAAATTTTACTTATATTAAATTTTATTATTTAGAGATCAAATTACTATTCTAAACAATAATGTTTCCATTCTTTTTTGTCAGGTTACTATTCCAAAAGCAAGGTTACTATTCTAATGGTCAAATTACTATTCCAAGGGTCATATTACATCCTATAAATAGCACTTTAATAATTCATTCAATATTAACTACAATTACTAACATGGTTCAATATTTTATATTTCAAATATATTGACTGGTTTACTAATATTCTATTTTTTACAAAGTGTTTTTCATAGGGGACAATGAGTCTAAAAGATTGGAAGGATCTAAATTATCACAGTATACTTTTATTATTTACTATTTTTTTCCTTTTTAATATTTAGTATATTAATGGTTTTAGTTACTAACTAATGCAACTATCTCATATTAATGAAATGAAGTTTTGTTAGATTCACTATATGCTATATGGGCACAATTATATACACTATAAAAAAATTATTCAGGAAATAATTATCAATTATAAACCATTGAATTATATTTTCTTCCAAAAACATTAATATATGATTACAATGGGATTTTTAGTTATTTAACATATTCAAATATTTTCGTATTAATGTAGATCTTTGGAAAACATATATCAAGATGTCAATTCGTGCTTCGGTTTTTGTATTCCTAGGATATTTCTGGGTAATGACTCACATTTTTGGGCTTTATACTCGTTTTTCTAGTCACCAACAAGTTAATTATTAGAGGTGGGCCTTGATTGTTAGAATCATGTTCTTTTTAGGAACATTATGGGTTTATAATTGGAATGTTACATGAAAGGTGCGATGAAGGAAAATTATATAATGATGAATTTAATATTTTAATTTACCATGATTTCATGTCATCCAGTATAATATATAAGAATTTACTACATCCCATAGTTACCCATTATATTTTTTATAGATAATATTAAAAAAGTAAAACTGTCATTGGTGGATCATATGAATTATTACCTATTTATGATTTCATATTATCCTTATTCTACTATATTCCACCATTTTATATCTTATTCATTTATTAAATAATTATTAAATGTCACAAAATACAGAATGATGATATTTTTATTCAAAATATGTGGTCTATTTTATCAAATTTTTATTCTAATTATCATAAAATTAGATTTTTTTGAGTTGGATTCATTTCATAAAACGTTTATGTGATGGTAGATATAAATTTATTTGTAAAATAATATACATATTTATCTTATACTAAAACCTATACACATAACATATTATTTTAGTAAAATAATCACAAATGGTATGGGTTCAATGGTTTTAATTTGAATCATTGGTATTAAAAATATTTTACTCCTAATTAGCTCTACCAGCATTATGCTCAATCGTAAGTGATTCAACCTGATGCTCAATAATTAATATTTTTATTCTACCTAATATTTGGAATTCCATTATTATAAAACTTCATTAAAAATATTGGGAACATTTATATTGCAAAGAACATTCCAACATAAGAAATCAAAGGTTACTTTCTTCTAAAAAATCATCATTTTCATCATCCTTATTAATATACAATAATAATAATTATCACATAATAATGGCTAGAGTATTAATATATATATATATATATTAATAAATGAAAATAAATCCCATTGGCGATATGAAATTTATATACCATGATTGTTTTCATTTAATTAATACAACACTAAATCATCGATGAAAACCTCTCATTTGTTTGTTTATTTTTCCCAAAATGCGCATTATAAAGATTATATTATGTATATTTTTCATTTTAAATATTATATTCATGATATTTGTAATATAATTTGATAATGGGATGTATCAATTTGTATTCATATTATTTATCATTTTCTATAGTTCACAATTAGATACAAAAATGTTAATACATTTGTACAAAATATTATGAATTGTATCATTATTTATTAATCAATTATTTTCTATTTTATTATTATATCATGTCATGTATTAAATTATCTAATTAAAAAACCACTCTGAAAGTTTTAAATCAATAACCAACAAAATATGTCAATGTATTTATCATTATATCATCTCATTCCCATTTTTAGACCATGGGTTGAGGATTCCAACAAAGATCCTTCTTTTTTTTATTTTACTTTATATCAAAAAACATTCACCTGAAAACCATGTATTTTAACATAAACCTCATCATATATGATAAATAATTATCATACTATAGTTAATATATATATATATTTAGAGAATGAGAGTAATGAGTTAATACATTTTATAAAAGTGATACATTGAAGATATCATGTAACTAAATAGGTTGGGAGTCATGTCTTGATGATATGTCATAATTCTCATTTAATACATTATTTTAAAATAATTCAATACACCATTTTCTCTATTTGACTATATGTATCATTCAGAAAACCACCCCACATTATTATTTTTAAAGACATGTTACACATTATGGATTTTAAAATACTTTTTTACTATATAAATTTTTCATCTATTTTTACTTTAAGGTATAATTATTGAAGGTTTTAAAATTATTTACATTCTATTTTGTATTACAAAGTAAAAATAAATTAATTTCCATTAATTTATCCCAATATATTCCAATCAAACACATGTTTTTATATAATGATACATAAGGATCATTTTAAATGTTTAATAGGTAACTATTAATTTATGAAAACAAGAATTCAAAAATTTAATAACACCAAATTACTCAGATATGAAGTCAGTATGACCATAGAATGGAATTCAATGTTTAGATATCCTATCTAAACTACCCCTCTATTAGTGATAATTTGTACTATGATTAAAATAAGAAAATAATTGATACTAAACAATCTACAAAAATTATTTCATGTGAACTATTTTACAATTCTATATTATTGATATTGATGTATCCACGATTCTAAAATCATCTTTTATAAAAAATATAAAAGGGGAATCACCATAATATTTATCTAAAATTTATATGAAATGATCATTTTGACATATAATTTAGAGTAAAAAACTGTTTTATTATTCTTTTTAATGCGATTTAAATCATATTAATGATTCACATATTAATATTTTCTAATTTCTATTCATGTATAAGAAATTTTGGTATTACTATGTTTGAAAGTTTTCCGTGAATGGTTACTTTTCATCATATAATTCTTCTTACAGCTGAAATACCCTGAATTAAATTTTACGAAAATAAATTATATATTATATCACTATATATCACATAATTTCATGTTAAATGTTAGGATTCAAATGTTAAAAATACTAGTGGAATGAAGTTTCCAAGTTTTTATAGCTTCAATTTTCTTATTTTATGTGCCATGTTGTTGTTGGGACCAATAAAGTTTTTCCATTATAATGTTTTTTGTTTTTTATAATACATGAGTTCACTATTAATAAATTATTCAAAATTCAATCATTTTATACATAGATCATAGATAAAAAACAATCGTTTACTTGAAATAGGGAATATAATTCCTAGTTTCCTTTATAATGAAATATTGTGAAATAAAATCATATTTATTTAGTTTCTTCACCCATCTCATTTTAATCATGTTAGAATCATTTTGAGAAAATATAAATTTTATTATGTTGTGGTTGGTGTATATTAGTAACATCCTTGGATCTTGAGGAACACTTTATTCATAAATTTTTTGAATAAGATTATATGTATTATTACTAGGCTTCATTAGATTTTGAAAGGATTAATTGTCATTAAATTAATAACTAATGTTATTTTTGATGTTTATGAAGGAATATATTTTGATTGAAATTTTAAATACATAAAATTTGAAATATTAAATTTATAACATTTTGGGGTTTCAAATTTAAAAACATGTACATTTATTTAATAAATAATATAGAATTTTGATTTTTGTAATTTTTTTAAAAAAAATTTATTTTTAATATAATATTGGGAAAACATTTACGGATTTAAATATTAATAATATTATATTTCATAAAAAATATTTTATATCTATAGGTTATATGAATTATAAATTAGGGCATATCATTTGAAAGAAACCTGTGGGTTAATTATTTTCTATAAATGAATTTAGACAATAAGTGACGATTCTTATGAGACTTTGATGAATACAAGAAGAACAAGGAACCATTCAATGGATAGAAAAACATATTTAATTATTTTTATCCTTAAAATCATATTACCTATTAAATTTCCATTTCAAAAGTTCATTCTATGATATATAAGAATATATTAGTGATGATCAAATTTATTTAACCAAAACATGACATATTTATTATAGTTAATAAAAAATATTAGTTAGATATTCGAAATATATTTTAATGGATCAAACCTAAAATTTATTATTTACAATTCATATATATATATATATATTCAATTATCCTTCCAATTTATCTCCAATGGGTATATATTTTTTAAACATGATTTCTGGCTTTAGTAATACCATAATGTGTTTTTAGATTTATATTAAACTAAAAATGAGTGGAACATAACACTGTTAATTATCTTTCTATGAATGATATTAAATTTTAAATATAAAAACTAAATAAATCCAAGAGGCTAAAAATGATAAGATTTTTTTCAACATATTGGTAGTTATTAAAATGATATGTTTCTTTTATTACCATGTTTTTCTAAAATTAGGTGGAATTTTGTCACGACCCGACCCTACCTGGTCTCGAGCCACAACTACCCCAAGCCCGCCACTATAGGCCAGGGGCTGGCGACCAGTGCCGAAGGCACAACAACTCGAGGAGGCCTTTTCCTAAGTACCTGTACACACACACACGCATCACACTAAATGCAAAAGTGCAGAGTAAAAAAGAAAAGAAAAGGGCAACTGCTATAAATAAACCCCAAGTGCATCGACCACTAAAAGTAAAAAAAGAAAGTGTGGAAAGTAATTGAAAATGAAAAGGGACAAAACACGCGCCCAACCAGAAAAGTGCCACAACCTAGAAACATGTAAACAAAAGGAAAACAGGTGGAAGGGTTCCCCACCCGGAACCCGACTACGACCACTGCATGTGGTCCAAGCTCTCGAACTCATATGCTCCACTGAATTCATGACCAACCTGTCTGTCATCTACAAGGGCACACCAACTACGGGCAAAGCCCAAGGAGGGTTGTGTATAAAAATACTCTCTAGGATACCGTGAAGGCTCGAGGGAGAAACAAAGGAGGTATTGAAGGGTGAGCAGTAGATCGAAAATGGAAAGTAGAGGAGTACAACCGGGAGTGCAGTAAGAGTAACAGTAGAGAGTCCAGCTCAACCCAACACGATAAAAGCAGGTAGACTTGTCCTGACACAAGGAGCTGGAAAAGGTGAGAAGATGAACTTCTTGTAGAGTCTTCGCTACTAATAATAGGAGAGTAGACTCATCCAACCACGAGAAGCTAGGAATGGAAAGCATGTGGCATACCCCGCACGTCTTCGCCTCTCCTGGAATGAGAGTAACCAAACCCAGGAAGTGGGTAATGGAACATGGTATATACATAATCATATGATCAATAAAGAAGCCCGAACAAGATCATAAGGGGATCTCCATCCTGTAGCTCAGCCCAAGAAAAGTGAGTCACCAACAGTCCCATAAGTAACACCATTGATGACGAGCATCCCGCACATCTGCCTCGAACTACAAGTCAAGGGCTCAATCACCGCACCTCGACACTATCCTCTTTGGGTGGCACTGACTTGCCCGCACGGTTTTAGGTCACGTCACAAGGACTCATATCAGTGGGGAAAGCGCTCCTCGTACATGAGAGTTCTGGGGGAACGTCATACTACAACTCGTCAATACCCCGCAGTCGAGAGGTCTCCCCAAATTCGACAGGCGACCCCCTGCCCAGCCATGCTGGAGGGTCCTCGGAAGTCCACGAGTCCCCACTATAGGAAGGCCCGGCAAGAGTTGACGGGTGCCACACTGCCATGTCCCGTAATTGGGTAATCCACTAGAGGGTGACCCGGGTAAAGCCAGCGATGGGACCACTGCCCAGCCCCGCTGAAGGTAACCCATAATCGAGGACCACTACCCAGCCCAGCTGGAGGTAAGCCCGACATCGGGGACCACTGCCTGCCCCACTGGAGGTAAGCCCGACATCAAGGACCACCGCCCCGCACCGCTAGAGGTAAACCCAAAACTACTCTAGCCATCCCTGCTGGATGGTACTACTAGGTGAACACTACTTTACTGGACATCCCTGCTGGATGGTAACCCACTGGCGATCCCTGCTCGAAACAACCTCGTCCCTGCTGGAAAAAACAACCGGGGTAGAGGATCGGAGCCCGCGTAAAGTTCTGGTCACACCGAATCCACAAGAACTCTACCAGGGAACACAAAACAATGGGAGAAACTCCCCAGGCCTCTCAGGGAGATCATGTTCCAAGACGCTGAGTCACTTTCAAAGCGGACCAATGCAACTCATCCCAAAAAGTGGGGAAAACATCCACACTGTATGAACACCTGTAGTTGCAAATGGTGCCGCAGTCCGGTGGAAGGGGAATGGTACTAAAACCCCTCACTGTCGAAGAAACAGAAGAACCAAAACATCTCTGCCGACCAAAACCATCGAGAACAGAACCAGGGGGAAAACTCAACCCTGCTGGTCAAACAAATGAGCACCAAGCCAGGGGAAGACTCAACCCTGATGGTCAACAAACAAGAACAGAGGAACCCTCTACGTTGTGAGAGGTCAAATGTATGTAAAGCAGAGGATGACACGCACAAGGGGCCCACACAACATGTGGCCCCAAGTCAACCCCAACTGAGCGCACAAACGTTCTCAGGTACCAACATCCACATGTACCTCCCAGCGCTCCAGTATACTCCAAGAGTATACCACGTCTCCATCCCAAAGGCTAATGTGCACCCGGCACCCAACTTCAACACGAAGGCATGACGTAAAAACTCCATCCTTCCACCTCAATGGCTGAGGCACAGCCAACGACATCTTGATAAGAATAACTTCACTCACACGAGAGTACATGTGGTCACACGCCAAGGGTTCTCTGTAAACATCGGAGGAAGAATCACCACTAGGGCACCTTAAAATTTCCACATTTAATAAGATCACGTAGAAGGCTCTGCTTGCCTGAACAGATTACACCATTATAATCCTCCCAGAAAAACATGCGAGATCGACTAATTACTCACCTCAAATGGATATCCAATGGAAAAGTCACCAACACTGCCTCACCCCCGAAAGACGTCCCGTGATCCCGAGCCTCGGCCCCAAAAATAGTTGGGCACATCGCACCATTGCGACCCCCTCGGGAAAACATGTCAAAAAATATTTCTCACTTGAGCGCAATAGATATCCGGAGAAAAAGATGCATTTCGGCGCACCGCACACGAGTGGTGCTACGTGGGACCTACGTCCCGGTCCCAAAACACAACGAACGGATCATACCATTGCAATCCTCTCGAAAAATCACTCAAGGTGGACTATTCACATGTCCAAAATAGTCTCCCTGTGATAGGGATTCAAATAAATAACCGTCAACGCCCAAACGGCCCTCGTGGGGCCCTCACCATCATGTAGAATTAGAGCGGGCAGATTGCACCATTGCAATCCCCTCGGAAAAACATCCAGAATCGACTTCTCGCACGCCCCGAACAGACGCTCGATGAGAAAGTCTCTAAATGTTGCTCGCAGCTCAATGGATGGGCCTTGGGGCCCACACCTCAACTCCGGTTTCGGTGCTCGAAACCTCCCTGGAAAACTCTGCCTCGACGCCAAGGTCGAAACACCACTAACGACGCTGAAAACGGACTTCGGACGCATCCGCACCGTCCAAAACAAGATCCCCCGAAGAAAACACCAATCCCTTCGATGTACGTGTCGCGTAGCTGAGGCCCCCGTCTCGGGAATTATAATTGCTCGAGACCATCTCAAAAAAGGCCACCTCACTGTTAGGTCCGCGCTGCCACAGAAGGCGCCCAAAACATATGCTCGTAGCTTGAAATATCGGCATCCAAATATTTTTAAGGGTGGGGGGACCATGTTGGGCCGGCCGGTCCGGCCCGCTGGGACCACGACCCAGCCGCCTGGGCCCGGCCCAGCTGGACCCGTGGGCCGCCACATAGTGGGCCGCCATCTCCCGCGAGACCTGTTCTGCGTGCGGGTCACTCCACTGACTGGCCAGCTGGCCGGTCGCGTATACACGGAGGCCTGCCAACGGCGGGTCTCGGTCTCCCCAACCAGGGTCGCGCCATGCGACCTCGGTCTCCCGTTCGGCTCGCCCCTCATCGGCGTGCCCGAGCCGTGCCACCCTCCTGAAGAACCCAGACCGCCGCTGAGATGCCACGCCGCCGTCGTGCCCAGATGAGCAGCCACACCACCTGGGAAGCTGCCGCTGCCTTCGCCGTCCCAGACTGCCAGAATCCGCCGTCGCCTTCTCGGACCGCCGAAAAAACCCGGGAATTGTCCGGGACTTCCCAGGGCTGTCCCGGACACCCCGGGACTCAGATTTTTGATCTGAGAAGTGCGTTGGAAAGCGTAGAACACGTGATATGAGAGTTTGTGCTTTTTTCAACGATCAGGAATCAAATTGACAGGGGAAATCTGGCTCAAAGTATGCGGGAAGTAAAACGCGAAACAAAACCTCCTACCTCGCTGGGCTTCGCTTGGAGCTTCGCGTCGATCCGCCAGCATTACCGCACCTCACTGGAGTCGCCTCTCCAGAGTCACCTTGTCGGAGAAGCCTCAACGGAGATGGAGGAGAGGGGAAGCTTTGTGGGAGAGGTAGAAGAAGAAGAGGGGAGTGGTTGTATTTAAGTAAAGAATATTTAAACGCCCGCCCGATAGCCCTGAGCCCGAAGTTTTGGCAGGGTCGGGTTTAAGGCTCCCCTGTGCTAAAAACCACGCTCTGAGCGCAATAGTGGTCTCAGAATTTTAATCTGAGGCCCCGTTCAAATGTTACAATAGCAGCGCCCAAGGCCGCCAAATTACGAAAACACCCCTCGGGCCATTTTTCACAGACGGGCCTCGCCCACAAAACTTACACCCCTCCCATGGTAAATGGCACATTACAGACTCAACGGTGCCCTAGGATTTCCAATCTGATATACCATTTAAGAGATACTTGAGTTAAGCCATTAAATGAATAAATTAATTATTTAATTTATCCGTTCAACACTCTGATAGCGAGCAAGGGGTCCAAACATCCCACGACGACATGTTTTATGTCGTTCGTAGGCTAAACACCCCATTTCGGACCCATCCGTATACTCATATCTCCGATCCAAAACACCATTTAGAAGTTATCCCATTTATTTGGCATGTCTAGTGTGAACACACTAATAATTTAATTCTGGCCACTCCGGGGCTCAGAATCGCATGCCTTCTGAGGGCGCTACCCTGGAATTATATCAAGAATGGTCCAAAGTCCTTTTTAGACAAAAACAGGGTTCTTACATCATTCCCTCCATCAAAATTTTCATCCCCGAAAAGCAAAACTAGGGGAAAATCTCAGGGTACCGAGCCCACACCTGGCTCTCCCGTACCGAGAAGAACTTTTTCATAGTCCCGCGTCACCGCACACGGAAAAAAGAATTTGATCTGTTCACGTGAGATTGGCCCTTGATGATGTCATGAAAATGAGCACACACACTTCCCTTAAGGTAAACCACGTGGGAGACTTCAGGCACCCTCTCCAGAATTTTGTGTTAGGGCAAGGCGGTAGGGAACCTCGCCATACCTTTGCACGGTCCCAAATGGCTCGAAGGCTCTCGGGGGTAGCTCAAATCCCTGACCGAACCTCCACGCCGCACGACGCAATTGGAATCAACGCCAGCACCTGGAACAAGGCCCGGTTATTCACTCCTTTAGAATATCCATATGGTGAGACACCCAAGGATATCTGGTCACCCAAGATTTCACAGTCAATGTTTTGCAACCAAGACTCTCTTACATGCCCGGAAAATGATGTAGTCGACACCATCGACTAAAGAAAAAGGTCCCATGCCTTTTACTCTACCAACACAAGGTTACACTCGACGCCCTACATCACCCTGGTAACACCTCAAACAAGGGGTAGGGATAAAATCATTCCACACATATTCTAACAATTCCACTGCAAAAAGTAGAAGAGTTGTAGGCCATACCTCTTATCACCTCATTCTATGCATGATCAACGGAATCCAAAGCTCGTGGTTGTACACGGTCCCAACTACCAGCTCTTGGAGCCTGACGTGGACCACCTAGTGGTGATGGAAAGACCATGTAAAGCCATCCTCCATTACTAGCTCCTCCCACTCCTCTGTTAGCACCATCTCCCTGGGTCCTCCTCTGATCAGGGTGCTGCCTCAGTCATGGTGGTGCACATTCTGCCTGCCCGAAGCTCTCTGCATGCCTGATCGGGCAGTCCCATGCCAGGTGACCTTGCCCATAGCAAGCATAGAACCGAATCTCTTTGGGTTGCACCGGTTCCCACTGGTGCCACTTTGGTGTACAACCATGGCCCTGAGTCCAGTTTCAGAAATCCACCTACGTCGAGGTCCTGCATGCCGAAGCACGCTAGCGGTGGCAGACATCTTGACATTAATGTGCCTGCTGCCACCACCAACTCCAGAATGTGATAGGAAGATCTCTGTCATCAGTGCCTGCTCTTTCACCCCATAATATGTGGAAATGCCCAAGGGTACTCTGACAACACGAATCTCTCGGCAGAGACCCTGCACAAACTTCCGCGCTCGGATTTTGTCGTCATGGACCAAGTCTGGGTAAAAGTGTGCACGTTTTGTGAAACTAGCTGTGTACTCGGCCACCGTCATCCCTCCCTACTGAAACTGAATGAGTGCCTGAAACTAAATGGAGCACAAGAAGGAGGGGAAAAAAATCCTCACAAAACAACAACTGAAATTCACCCAACGAAAGTGACGAATCGTCAAGAAACTAAGTCATCAGACTCCACCAACACCAAGCTGCTCAACAAAAAAGGTTGGCTGCTAAAGCCACTCTCTGATCTGTCGGCGTCTGCATAAGCCTGAAAAGGCGAACAACTGTCTCTAGCCAAAGATCTGCTGCCTGAGGGTCTATCTCACAACTGAACCTTAGTTGTCTTTGCCGCTTGAACTCACAGAGTGTGCTCAACCTACGCTCAAGCTCCGCCTTCTCTGTTGAAGCTGTCTACTGCTCAACAGGTGGGGGTGCTACTACCGGCCCACCCGGAGAAAGGGTCTCACATGATGGGTCCTGGACTGAGGCCTCGTAGCTCTCAGGGTCGTCGTCATGAACCAATGCTGGTATCCTGGCTGGCTGTCCTCACGGAAACATCCTAAATTTTATCAAGGAGTGTCGCGGTTAGATGAACATATATGAATATAACAATAACAACAATGATGAGGAGATGACTCAAGAAGGACAGTAAAAGACTCAATCATTTGTGATGCAAAAACCAATTTCCCTGCAACGACTGTGTTAGCATGCCGAGTCGATAAGAGTGTTATCAAGGTCCTGGTGAATGGATATGTCGGCTACCGCACCATATCTGAACTCTCTGGCATGAGAGCCACTGTTGAGACACGTTAACACTGTTGCCCTATGTACCAACCAATTCCTTTTATTTTAGGGACGTCTGAACAGCGTCCCAAGGAACGAAACACCTCTAATACCACATTGCCACGAACCAACCCTACTCGACCTCGAGCCGTATCTACCCCAAGCCCGCCTCTCTAGGACAGGGGCTGGCGACCAGCACCGAAGGCACAACAACTCAGGGAGGCCTTTGACTAAGTACCTGAACACACACATGCAACACACTCAATGAAAGAGTGCAGAGTAAGAAGAAAAACAAATGTAAACTGCTATAAATAAATCACAAGTGCATCGACCACTAAAAGTACAAAGCAAGTGCTGAAAGTAACTGAAAATGAAAAGAGGAAAAACATGCGGCCAACCAGAAAAGTGCCACAACCCGGCCACAGGTAAACAAATGGAAATCAACTGGAAGGTTTCCCCACATGGAACCCAACTACGACCACCACACGTGGTCCAAGCTCCTGACCTCCTATGGTCCACTGATGTCACGACCAACCTGTCCTTCGTCTGCAAGGTCACACCAAGTGTGGGAAAAGACCAATCATGGGTGAGTATAAAAATACTCAGCAGGATACCCTGAAGGCTCGAGGGAGAAATAAAGGAGGTACCAATGGGTGAGCAGTAGATCGAACAGGTAAATTAGAGGAGTACAACCGAGAATGCAGTAAGAGTAACAGTAGAATGTCCAGCTCAACCCAATATGGAAAAAAGGTAGACTCGTCCAGACACAAGGAGATGGAACCTGTGAGAAGTTGAACTTCCTATCGAGTCTTCGCTACCTATAGAAGGAGAGTAGACTCGTCCAACCATAAGAAGCTAGACACGGAAAGCACATGGCATACCCTGAGCGTCTTCGCCTCTCTTGGAAGGAGACTAACCAAACCCAAGAAGTGGGTAGCGGAAAAAGGTATATACATAATCATATGCTCAATCAAGAAGCCCGAACAAGATCGTAAGGGGATCTCCATCCCATATCTCATCCCAAGAAAAGTGAGTCACCAACAGTCCCAGAAGTAACACAATCGATGCCCAACATCCCGCACATCATACTTGAACTACAAGTCAAGGGATCAATCACCGCAACTCGACACTATCCGCTTTGGGCGGCACTGACTCGCCCGCACAGGTTTTGGTCGCATCACAAGGACGCGTATCAGTGCGTAAAACGCTCCTCATACTTGAATGTTCTAGGGGAACGTCAAACTACAACTCATCACTACCCTACAGTCGAGAGGTCTCCTCAAAGTCGACAGGCAACCCCCTGCCTAGCCCCACTGCAGGGTCCCCTGAAGTCCATGGGTTCCCAATACAGGGGGACCCAACAAGAGTCGACTGGTGCCACAATTCCAGTCCCATAACAGGGTAATACACTGGAGGGTGACCGGGCTAAAGTCCGCAATGAGACCACTACCCAGCCTAGCTAGAGGTAACCGGGCATCAGGGACCACTGCCCAGCCTAGCTAGAGGTAAGCACAGCATCGAGGACCAGTAGCCAGCCCCACTGGAGGTAAGCCCGACATCAAGGACCACTACCCAGCCCCGCTGGAGGTAAACCTGGAACTACTCTGGCCATCCCTGCTAGATGGTACTGCTAGGTGAACACTGCTGTACTGGAAATCCCTGCTAGATGGTAACCCACTGGCGAGCCCTTCTGGATAAAACCTTAGCCCTACTGGAAACAACCTTCTAGGTAGAGGATCGGTGCCCACATAAAGTGCTGGTCACACCAAATCCAAAGGAACTCTACTAGGGACACAAAGCAATGAGAGAAAATCCCCAGGCCTCTCAGGGCGATCACACTCCAAGCTGCTGAGTCACTATCGAAGCGGACCAAGTCAACTCATCCTAGAAAGTGGGGAAAACACCCACACTGTACGAACACCCATAGTCGCAAACGGTGCCGCAGTCCGGTGGAAGGGGCACGGTACTAAAACCCCGCACATCCGAAGAAATAGAGAAACCAAACCATCTCTGCCGGACAAAACCATCGAGACAGAACCAGGGGGAAAACTCAACCCTGTTGGTCAAACAAATGAGCACCAAGCCAGGGGAAGACTCAACCCTGCTAGTCAACAAACAAGAATAGATGAACCCTCTACATCACGAGAGGTCAAAAGTACGTAATGTAGAAAACGACACACACATGGGGCCCACACGATGTGTGGCACCAAGTCAACCCCAACTGAGTGCACAAAAGTTCTTAGGTACCAACATCCTCATGTACCTCCCAGTGCTCCTGTATACTCCTAGAGTATACCACGTCTCCAGCCCAAAGGCTAACGTGCACCCGGAACCCATCGTCAACGCGAAGGCGTGACCTAAAAACTCATACCTACCACCACAATGGCTAAGGAACAGACAACAACATCATTTCAAGCATAAATTCACTCACACGAGAGTGCATGTGATCACATGCCAAGGGTTCTCTGCAAACAGAGTAGGAAGAACCACCACTGAGGCACCTTCGCATTTCCACATTTAATAAGATCACATAAGAGGCTCCGCTCGCCTAAATAGATTACACCGTTGTAATCCTCGTGGAATAACATGCGAGATCGACTACTTACTTGCCTCAAACGGATATCTGACGGAAAAGTCACCAACACCGCCGCACGCCCGAACGGCGTCCCGTGATCCCGAGCCTCATCCCCAAAAACAGTTGGGCGCATCGCACCATTTCAATCCCCTCAGTAAAACATGTCAAAAATACTACTCACTTGAGCGCAATGGATATCCGAAGAAAAAGATGCATTACGGCGCACTGCATACGAGTGGTGCTACGTGGGACCCACATCCTGGTCCCGAAACACAACGAACGGATCATATCATTGCGATCCTCTCAAAAAATCACACAAGGTGGACTTTTCATTTGTCCAAAATAGTCGCCCGGTGATAGAGATGGAAAAACATCACCGTCAACGCCCAAACAGCCCTCGTGGGGCCTGCACCATCATGCGTAAATTGAGCAGGCAGATTGCACCATTGCAATCCCATCGAAAAAAACATCCGAAATAAACTGCTCGCACGCCCCGAATGGACGCTCGATGAGAATGTTGCTAAACGCTGCTCGCAGCTCAAAGGATGGACTGTGGGGCCCACACCTCATCTCCGGTTTTGGTGCCCAAAACCTCCTTAAAAAACTATGCCTCAACTCCAGGGTCGCAACACCAATGACGGTGCCCAAAACAGACTTTGGACGCGTCCGTGCTGTCCAAAACAAGATCCCCCGAAGAAAAAGTCAATCTCCTCGACATACGTGTCGCGCCACCAAGGCCCCCATCTTGGGAATTATAATTGTCCGGGACCATCTCAAAAAGACCACCTCACTGTTAGGTCCGCGCTGCCGTAGACATCGCCCAAAACGGACGCCCGTAGCTCGAAATACGGGCGTCCAAATATATTAAAGTCGGTGGGGGACACCCTTGGGCCGGACCGGCCCGACCCGGCCAGTCCGCCCCGCTCGTGCCGGCCCGCTGGGACCGTGGCCCAGCCAGACTCACGGGGCGCCACACAGTGGTCCACCATCTACAGCGAGACCTGCACTGCACGCGAGTTGCTCCACCGACAGGACAGCTGCCCGGTCGTGTCCATGCGGAGACCCGCCAATGGCAGGTCTCGACCTCCCCAGCCGGGGTCGCGCCATCGACCCCGGTTTCCCTTTCGTCTCACACCTTGTTGGTGAGCCCGACCCGCGCCACCTTCTTGAAGAACCTGGACCGCCGCTAGGATTTCGCGCCGCCGTCGCGCCCAGCCGAGCCACCACACCACCTGGGAAGCCGCCACCATCGCCTCCATCCCGGACCACCGGAATCCGCCGATGCCGTCCCGGACAGCCGGAAAAAGCAGGGAATCGGCCGGGACATCCTGGGGCTGTCCCGGACACCCTGGTACTTGGATTTTCGATTCGAGAAGTGCATTGGAAAGCATAGAACATGTGCTATGTGATTTTGGTCTTTGTTCAACGATCGGGAAACAAATTGACCGGGGAAATCGGGCTCAAAGTATGCGATAAGTAAAACGAAAAAAAACCTCCTACCTCACTGGGCTTTACCCGGAGCTTCGCGTCGATTCCCCGGCATTACCGCACCTCGCCGGAGTCACCTCGCCGGACCACCTCACCGGAGTGGCCTCACCTGAGATGGAGGAGAGGGGAAGCTTGGGGGGAGAAGGAGAAGAAGAAGAGGGGAGGAGTTGTGTTTAAGTAGAAAATACATAAACACCGGCCCGATAGCCCCGAACCCGAAATTACGGTGGGGTCAGGTTTAAGGCTCCCCTGGGCTAAAAACCACGCTCTATGTCCAACGGAGGTCTCAGAATTTTAATCCGAGGCTCCGTTCAAAAGTTGCAACAACCGTGCCCGGGGCCTCCAAATTACGAAAACGCCCCTGGGGCCATTTTTCACAGACGGGCCACTCCCGCAAAACTTACACCCCTCCTAGGGTAAACAGCATGTTCCGGACTCAATGATGCCCTCAGTTTTTCAATCCGATACACCGTTTAAAATATACGTGAGATAATCCATTAAACGAATAAATTAATTATTTAATTTATCTGTTTAATGCTCCGATAGCGAGCGAGGGGTCTAAACATCCCGCGTCGACATGTTTTATGTCATTCCTAGGGTAAAAAACACATTCCGGACCCATCCGTACACTCAATCCTCTGATACGAAACACCATTTAGGAGTTTTCCCATTTATTTGGTGTATCCGGTGTGAACGCACTGAAAATTTAATTTCGGCCACTCCGGGGCTCGGAATCGCATGCCGTCTAAGGGCGCTACCCTGGAATAATATCGAGAATATTCCAAAGTCGTTTGTAGCCAAAAATAGTGATCTTAAAAAAAATTTATTTATAATGTAAATTTATTATTTATGTGATCCAAAATAAATGATGAAGATTAAAGGGAATTTTTTTTATATGACGATTTATCTCTCTCTGTATTTGGATACATGGATAGAAGATGCTAAATAATGGCTATCTAATATGGTTGTGGTGTTTTGTGAGAAAATTTCAAATTGAAAGATCAGATAATATTAAATGTACCATGTCAAATAAAGCTAACCCAATGAGGAAAGAGTGACATAATTTACTAAGAAAATTAAGATTTCATTAATCAAATGGTGAATTCCATGGAAACACTTGATGTGTTGGATTTGATATAGGTTTATAAATGGACATATAATTAATCTAATTAGAAGACCACTCCATTGAATATGGTTTTAAGTGGGGTTTGGCTCAGAAATATCATATTTGTGAGGCATGAACCATTCAGTCATTGATTTTATAACCAATATTGTTCCAGTATAATATCATGGCGCATGAAATTGATCTGAGGGTAGGAGGTATGTGGGGCATCTCCATTAAACACAATGATTATAAATAATTCTTAAAGGGTTAATATTGGTGCGTGAAAGATATATTTTGGGCTTCAAAAATGTTTTTTGAATCCTTTAAATCCCCCACCCAATTTATATAATTTATTTATAATTCAAAAAAATAATTGATTCCTAATTTAAATAAATCATTTTAATAATTATGTTTTTGATAGTGATGGGTTTGTTCTCGCACCATCCTTAGATGGTGTACTATATTATTTGATAATCATATATTTATAGTTAATATTAATAAATTTATTTGGTTCCACATTCCTTTAAAATAATGTTCTTTATTATTAGATTGATTATATTGTAGAAATATTATTTTAGAATAATGAGAGAACATTTGGAATGAGTAATAATATATAAAAAATTTATAACTACTTTCTCATTTATTACTAATGATGAAAATTTGGGTTTACAATAATTATAAATTACTAAATTAAGGAAATATCGAAAATATATAATAATTTTATTGAATTTAGAAGGAATATAAGAAAAATGATTAAATTTTTGTATTTATACTCTAAAGATGAAACATCTTTTTTATGAAAAATAATACATATAATGATATATATTACCTATATAGTAAAAAATTATATATTATGATGAAAATTATGTTTAGAAATATTGGTTATAATTATTAATGAGACAATTTATATATTAAGTCGAATGGAAATGTAACTACTATTATTCATATCATAGAATACTTTTAGTATATTGTAGGTTTACTATATGTGTTTACTTTTACTTGTGTATAGTATAGATCGTGACAATTAGATATTGGTGATTATGATACACTATTGACTATTTTTATACTCACCCATTGACATGGGTTAGATAAAAATAATGATATCAGAGATTTTTTTTCACTTATATAAACATCACAATAATAGTTACCATTGATGATAATAAAATTAATATATAATAATATATACCACTAACCTAGGTTCAAAATAGTAAAGAAATCACATTATAATATAAAATCATTATCTATCATAGCTTTAGGATTTAATTGAATAATTATTTAAATATTATTTACTTAAAACATGAAATGTTTGTACTAGAAAAAATTACCACAAAGGCCTATTTTTACAATGAAATTAGATGTAGATGTATTTATCTAATATTATATATCAGTTAATTCTGTGGAAATTAATCATATGCTAGAATATAAGAAGGTATTTATTTTAATGTAAAATGTTATTTTGTCTCTAATATTAGTATACTGTGTGAATGAGTTTGAATATCCATATAATGTGATCTATGATTACTCTCAAGAAACATTAGGGTCTTATAACCATATTTTTAATTTAATTGCATTGGTACAAATTAAATATATGAATACTTTGTATCCTTATAGAAGGATCCGGATAGTGGAATCTTCATTTTTATATAATTATAAAAAATTACTATATATATCTAAATATTTAAAAATGAGAATTTTTCTTCAGATAGATGAAAAGAATGTGAAATTATTATTGATTATATAATACATGTGTGTAATCTATAATTCTTATAAAAATATATTTATGGTTAAAAAATAATATATTTCATAGAAATTTCAATTCTTTCAATTTTTTTCAATTATATGGGGTTACAATATTATGTATTATTTCTCACCCATACTTGTTTACATGAACATTTCTTCCTTCCATAATTGAAGAAAAGTATAAAAATACTAGTGATATATGGGGATTCTAGTATATTTATGGATATATAACTATATATTTCTATAGAAGATACATTATGAGATTATTTATTTATTTTATTGATGTTCTTATTTGGACAATATTTATATTAATATTGTTTTATGAGGGTGTTAAAATGGTTACATGATTATTTAGTAATATATTATTAAAATTTAGGTATTACTTTACTATATATATATATATATAATCATGTGATGATGTCTATAAGGAGTGATGTTATTCATAGACTAAATACCACTAATTTAGTAATGGATTCCATAACAAATCTCTTTATCCATTGAACTATTTTGTGAGACTTTTTAGGGTTTCACTCATTCATATAATAGGACGTAAAAATGTTAGCAATGTTTTAGATGAAGGTTTTTATAGGGACATGGTGAGGTTTGGCTGGGAGTATCTAATTAATTAAAACTAAGAGAAATCAACTTATATTGTGACAATAGATGATTTAGCAATGGATATAAGTTCCCATATACTACAGAGTAGTAATAATATTAATAGAAAATAAATTACCTGTTTTAATGATAATTGTTTTTGGATAAAGAAGAGTAGAAATGAAATATATAGATTTGATGTGTTGTTCATATATGTGTAAAAAAATTTAAAATGGTTTATGTGGTGGCAATATTAGGGACTACAAAATTGTTAATTACTCATCATATACCAAAATATTAAACCTGTTATAGTAATGTAATCTTTTATATACTAAGATATTACTATATAAAATCAAATATTATATATAATTTATAAGGATTAGGAGTCTTTAAACCAATCAATAATGTTACTAATGTTTTTTATATTGAGATAAATAAGGTTCCTTGGTGATATAATCTAAAGAGGATATTTCGAGATACCATAATCAGCAGAGGATATTTTTCCAGTGTATAATAGAATATCAAAATATTATATTTAAAAAATAGATATGGTTAACTGAATGAAAAGTATCCTATTAATGATGGGAGCACATGGGATGGATTATATTCAAATTTTTGTTTTTTAGAAAATAGTACATTCAATGAGAGAGACTCCAATAATGTTAAAATTTTTTAATAGGTTGTTATAGTGACAATTTTTATTTTGGTGATCATGTTTCCAGAATAACATGTGAGAAAATAGAATAGTTTAGTTAGATAAAAAAACTTATAGTGGTCACTATATTATATGAGGACCAGGATGAGACATTTTTTGCATGAGAAATTTTTTTCCCACATATCAACATCAGGATTAATTATTGATCATATAAAAATAAGTTATGTTTAGATATTTTAATTGATCATCAATGAATTTATATAATATTTATGTTTTTTACTATTTCCAAACTATTATCAATAATCATATAATATTTTGGATAATGATGTTCTATAATAAAGGAACTTTGAAGTAATATTTGGACCTGAGATGAAATATTGGATAATAATATTTCATTTATTCACTTACTACAACATAAAAAATAGTATAGTAGAAGAAATGATAGTAAATTATAGGATAAATGAGATTTATTGGAATGATAAATTGGATAATAGATTTATATATGGTCAAGGGTCTTTAAACACTATATTTATATGTCATTATTTCATAGGACAATCATTTATTTGGGAATGTCATGGTTTAACACAATAATGGACTAAAAAAGAGGAAATGATAAATTTTTCATGTGGTGGTATGGGTTATATGATATTATAAGGCCTTATATGAAATATATATATGATAATAGGATTTGGGAGTGTGACTATATATGGGAGACCAAGATATGATCATTATAAAAAAGAAATAAATTTGGAAAATGGGTTTTGGAAGAGGTCGTTATTTTTATGGATTTGTGGATGATAGAACTAGATGGGGTATAAATTTTAATTATCTATATTAAAAACTAACACTATGAGATTAATGCAATGTATAAGGTAAAACTAGTGTATGGATGAGTTTTATAAGAAGAAAATATTTTGGAGTTAAGGAATCTGAGATAAATTTCTTGCAGTGGAGGTAGCTAAGGCTATGGAGATAATCGGTGTGGAATCATTTAGAGGTTCCATTATAATTTTCTCTACTATAGTTATCATTTTAGTAGTTAGATGGAATTAATGTTATTTTATCACCATGAAATTCATAAGATATCCTAATCATTCCATTATAATTATATAGTGGCAGCTATCATTATCAAATCCCGATGGTAATAGGAAATTTTTGATACATGTTTTAAGATCCGTTTCATTTGTAGTTACTATTTTATATGATGAGTTATAATTGTATTATATACATGGTTTAGTGAATTCATAATTGGTATTTATCGATTACAATGAGTATATTATTATGTGTATTATTTATTATAGAGTCTAATTTATGCCTATTCCAGTGGAAGGAAAATTATATATTACAGATATAAAGATATTTTCTTCGTGATAATTCATCATGGAATATATTATATAAAAACATTGTTGTTAATTATAGTCTCATTCTGTATAGCTTTAAATTCATTAGAGATTATATCCATATTGATGGATTATGTTGATATATTTCTTAATGATGTTGTTACATTACCAGGTTGGTGCAAGGTAGACTTTAGAATTGACTATATTCTCCATGTATTAACTATATCTACATAATAATAAGGGATGTAATGTGATATTATATATGACATAATGGTGTAGATATATCATTTGATTTTTGGGTATTTATAAACCCTAGTGTTGCATCCTACATTGGTCCTATCTTATTTAAGGAAAAGGATGACAGAAGATTAGAAAACTATATAATTTATCAATAGTTTAACTAGATGACATTTTTGAATGATTATATATTGCCTCATTTTGAAGAATTGTTTTAAGATCGTAGAAGCCTTTTTTGTGTTATATTAAATAGATCATAGGTTAGGATATCATTAGAGACTTTTTTAGAGAAGGATATTTAAAAGATATAATTTCAATTCAGATGTGGGTAACTGATTATATATATATATATCAGTCTGTGTTTTAATGAATAATTTTGGAAAATATTACCAAATATATATGATTTTATTGGATTTTTATAGATAAAGAGAAGTTAGAGAATTTGGTAAAGCATGTAATTTTTTTTAAATAATATCACACTTATTATGTTGAAATAGTAAACTATATGGTAAAATGTTGTTTTAATGAATCCTTGTTGGATTAACTAGGAATCACTCCTGAGGTAACACAAAAAAGGATACACATCACTACTTTCTTATATGTATGAAATGAATATAAGTATGAGTAAAATTCATGATGGAAAATAAATGAGATGTTGGTATACTATAATCAATATAACATTACACGACATGATTCATAAAAGTTTAAAAACTAAGGGCCATGAACTGCTTAACTATAATGTTTCATGAATCTATAAAAGAAGGCCGAGGATAATCTAGATCAATTAAATTATTCCATAGACTATCTAGGGATTTAAATTAGAGGAGTGAATAAGAATATATAGAAAGGGAAAATGAAATAAGATTATATATAGGAGAGTACTCTCTTAGGAGGAAACACTTCGATACACGTACACCATGATTAAAATCTTACTTCAACCATTGAGTGGTCACATTATAGATGATCATGATCCCCAATAATATATTATTTTTATGTTGTAAAATGGTGAATGTTTGGTAGACAACATGTTTGGTGAAACCAGGTTATCATGATGTATATGGGGTCTATATAATATTAACTTGTGAGATGTATAATAAGGATATGTTTCTTTGTATTAATAATCAAAACACAGATATGTTACATACGACTAAATATGACAGAGCTCTGTAGGAATGTAATAGTTATTGATGTTGATTACAAGAAGTGCTACAAAATGGAAGATACTAATACATGTTTGAAAAAACACTATATTTCAAAAATACACATTTAACATTAGAACCTTGTTGAGGTAGAAAATTAAGGCAAAAAATATTCTATAAATTTAGTCAATCAATATATGATATTTTAGATATTTAATATTTTATAGAATAAATTTTTAACATGATTCCATAATCTATGGAATTAAAATCCAATAAAGTTTACTATAGTGGGAAAGCTGTGATTTTTTAATGAGTCACCATAAATCCTAATTTACTCCATGTTGTCATGGTCTATCTCTATAAATATTTTATGTACCTGAATATTTTGAGGAGAGTAATGGGTATAATATATTTTTAGTGATTATAAACTATTATAAAGGGAATGTAGATTGTTGGATTTTTTATATATATCATGTTATTAAATATTGGATGTTTGTTAATCTTCAACACATCTTTTTGACCCCTTTATTGATAATTATATCCCTGAGAATGTGATCCCCATTATTGAATATTACTTATTCACTAATGATATATTTCACTTCCATTGTTAGTTAGTGGTCTCTTGAGGGATAGTGTTGTGAATATTGTATCAATTGATAGTGGTGTTGTGTAAGTGTTTGATGTTTCTTATAGGTTTCTTGATTTTTCATATCTATTATAGCGATCATTGTTTTTATCTCATCCCTTAAATGATATTCATGTGAAGTAGATTTTATGGGAGAAACACCCCAATTGTTATATAATGATGAGAGAAGGTGATTATTATTTATCATTATTTTCCGCAATGAACACACCATAATGAACTTTCGATTAATTAGGATTCTTTTTCAATAAGGTATTGACTCAATTAAGATAGCATTAATTAACTGTAAAACATTGAAGTATAATTCCACTAAGTGAATCTCATAACTAATAAATTCATGTTATTCAATAATATAATTAAATTATTCTTCTAAATATCATCATTTGTAAATGGTTTATAGTCTATATACATGATAAATAGATTCAAATTGAAAAACTAATACGTTCTCATTTTAAATTATAATATTCTTCAAATTATCTTTTCTATATCATGTTCTGAAAAATACTATTGAAATAATCAAGGGCCTTGTATTCACACACTATTCACTGTCATTTATCTGTAATACTGTCTATTTATATCGTATAATTTTATATTTTCAGAGATAATGGGAACTGAAAAAAATTACAAACATTCACCGAACACCATTAGCAGGTGATAATGATAGGGTATGCCTCAGATTTTTTTAACCTTTACTTTTTAAGGTTGATGATACTTGATAAAAAACATAGTATTATTGGATTTTTTTTAAAATTTATTTAAATTCTATTATTATATTTTATTCCCTTTACAAGTTAGATTTCTCATTATATCATTGCATGTTCCAAGTTCATGAACCTCACCCTATGAACTCAATAAATTATACGTGATCATATGATAACACTAAAATAACACCCTATGATCGATCCCTACCCTCATTATTATAGAAAGGATGTAATTAAAATTTGAGTACCCCATGTAGTCAATGAAAAGTTTTCAAACAACATTATAGGAGCCGAATATGCAACTCATGATATAAATGATGAATTAAGGACTATAATCCATTGATGGAGATACTCTATTCTTAATGAAGAAACTAATATTCAAAATCAAAACTGTGTAAAAGTAGATCATGTTATAGATGATCAAAACCAATTGTTAGTTAAATGGATTACAAAATTATGCCTCTCTTGGCCACCAAACAAATATTTTAGATATCTAGGACACTATTATGTGAAAGAATGGGATGAATGGTACTATTTAGGTTGAATGATTTCAATTTTCATTAATTTTAATAGATAAAAATTCATTTTAAGTCCTAACCGCATGGTTGCATCGCCACCTTAACATTTATTTCATTATAACTTCCTGGGAAATATTTGATCTGAGTGAAGATATTGAATTTTAGAGGAAAAATTCAATAATTTATTACCATGTTAGTGAATATATCACTATGTGTTGAGAAAAAAGAAATGTAACACCCCATGATTCTGGTAAGTGTTAGCTTTTAAATAAATACTTTGTTGAATAGATTGTATCCTACTAAACAATGAACTAAAATGAATCATGATATATTTTACAATTCATGGTAATAATTAATAGAATATGTGAATAAAATTTGAAATATAATTATTTAAATTCAATTAAATATAAAACCTCACGTATATAAAAATATTTCCAAAATTGTTTATTTATAATATTGTTATTATTATTTTGATCAATAATTTCACCAATTCTAATATGAATCATTTTATGAAAATTAAATGTAAAAATAGAAATCATTATAGTAATTTTATTAAAATCATTTAGAGTTAAAAAATATATTTTTGAAAGAATTGTATTTTTTATATATTAAATATTTTTATCAAAATAAATTAAGTTGAAATTTTAAAAGGATTATTATTATAAAATGTTTCAATTTAAAAAAAAATAAAAATAAAAATTATTTAATTAGTAATTTATATTAAATAATCATAAAAACACACAATGTCTTCAAAAACAAATTTTAATTTAAAAGTGTTTTTATTATATTTTATTTTTTCATTTAAATGATAAATTTTCATTATAATTTTGATTTTAAAAAATAAACGTCATTTTTTACCAGTAATTTTAATAACATATTAGATTTAATTTTTGGTATTTTAATAATAATATTTTTTTGTTTCATAATAAAAATATTGTTTTTATTTCCATATTTAAATTTAATTTTTTTCAGTTTTAAAAATTAAAATCAATAAAAGGAATTTTATTTTTGGAATTATAGAAATAAATATTATATAATATGATCTATTTATTTTAATGTCAGAGAAATAAGTTTCCAAATAAAAAAATTAATTTTAATTATTGATGAAAAAAGTATGTCTAAGTTTTGAATTTGGGATGTAAATTATCAAAATATCAAAAAAAAAATTATAAATGGGATTATGAGATATTTTTTAACCATCAAAATATTTTTCCTCTCTATTTATAGTTTTTTGATACATTTCCTTGAATAATTCACCCCTTTTTATATTTATAAATAAATATTTTCAAAAACCACCCGTAATATTAAAAACAGAACACACTAACCAGCCTATATTTCAGCACACATAAATCAAAATATCTAAAATAATATTTCCAAAATCCACCCAAAAACATTTCCTACATCATAGATGATTTGGCATCAAAAAAAGACTAATTTAATAAGGATAAAGGGGAATTCTAAATGAGGGAATAAATTGAATATGTAATTGTTTTAAATTAGTACTTTCATGTTTATTTATTCTCCTACTACATCCAAATAGTTTTTCATAAAATTATAAATACATATATATCACTACTATCATAATTTATTATTATGTTTACATAATATCAACTATATACCTTCCTCACATTCATTATAAAAAGAAAATGTCTCTTTTTAATTGTCAAATTTCTACCTCCATGAATAACACACTTCTTGTTTTCATGACCACCAAACATGGATGGTTCTTAAATTAGATCAATTGAAAATATGTTATATTTATTAAATAAATATGAATTAATATTGATAAATTATGATTTATATAAATAATATTTATCATAAATTATCATTATAAATTTAACTGCTGAAAATGAGCATATATAAATAATTTTCCTAATATTAATATATATATTTTTATAACATATGGAACTGTATAAATATATTAGAACAATAATTATAAATAATATATATATCTATAATTTTGGAGATTATAAAACTACTTTATAACTCCTTTTACCATGTCCAACATATCCAATATGTTTTGGTGTAATTGACTAAACACCCCCATTTAATAAAAAAAGAAAACAATTATATAAAAAATGAAATAAATATGATAAAAAATAGACAATAAAATGAAGTATACACATTTTTTTAATGTATATAATTAACATAATTTCATTATTTAGGATGTTATATGAACATAAGAAGCTATTTAGGACCTTAATTACGGTTTCTTGATCTCAATTTCAATTCCTTGAGACATTCTTTCATTATAAATCAATTAAATTTTGTATAGTGTAATTATTTCCATTTCATTATTGTATCATAATTAAATTTTTACTATTGCGTGTTGACGTTTATATATTATACCCTATCCCTTGACCTTCAATTCATGCATTGGAAAAGTCGTAAGGTTTTTTAACTATGTTTACATTTATTGTATTACATCCTTTATTCAAGACCTTCATATTTATATATGTGGTTTCCTATACTCTATTATTATATTAAATGTATTTCCAATTTAATTTTAAATTTACATATCTTATATATATTAAACCCCATTTAGTTTAAAATTAAACAAAATGACTTCAGGAATTTGGAATTATCCTTATATTTTTTTAGGAATGAGAATATTATTCTTTTAACCCCAAATTGTTTACATTAATAAAATACACTCTTTACTACAATTCAATGATCATGTTAGGACATTTTTTAACATTTGAATTATTTAAAAATGATTTGATTAAAATCTATTTAAAATTTTTCTCATGGTTCATTTTTGTCGTCCAGTATAGAAGGGAGAAAATAGTTTTCTTTTTAATATTTTTTGTACGAGAACCTATTCATAATATTATTTCTATTATTGATTTATAATATTCTATACCATGATTCAATGTTTTGTAATATATATTCAAATTCCCATTATTTGAGGAATTTTTCATTCTAAATATAATGGTTTGTAATTTTAGAGAATAAATAAATGTATTTCATTGAAATTATGTATATTTTTTAAAATTTAAATATATATTTTATATTTTTGAATTTAATTAATTTAATGGTTTCAATATTAAAAATTATATTATATTTACCCTTTTCTAAGTCTAATTTTTATACATTTAAATATTATTTTTATAGTCTCTTACATGTATGTTTTTGAAAACATAATACAAAAGAGTTAGGAAAATTATTTTTATATTTTAGCATAGATTTACATCCTAAAATATAAAATATATATCTCATTTGGGGATATTTTTATATTATATCCCTTTAAATAAACTAAAGAATTAAGAATTCATACATCACCTTGTTCATAGTGGTTATTCTCTCTATATCCCATTATCTCTATCTTGACATTATTTACTTCATCAGGACCAAATTTCTCAATTTCATAGATATATTCTATATCTATCAAAAAATTTCATATTGTTTTTTCTAGTATTGAACGAATTATATAATATGTAATATATATGATATAATTTAAAATGATGCTTACTAAGAATGTAATTAAATTTACTTTTTGGGAAAAAATTGACAATCTATATAATATTTAACTCAATAAGGATGTTTATTGATTAACATGTCATGTTTAATATGTATTGTGTTATTCATTTATTCTTTTATAGGATGAATATATTGGAAGTATTTAATGATGATTGGGGCCTATGATTATATAGTCCCACAATGAATCAATAGGTCTTATGAGAAAACCCATCATGAGTAATTATTGTAAACCATACACATTTATATGTGATGCCTTAACAAAGTGACCTGATAGAATTTTTAGGATATAAAACATTATGCATCCATTCACTATAAGATCATTTGTTGTTATCCAAGTGATAATATAATTTTTTAGGTTCTATAAGGATAAAATATGTGCCCATTTTTTATGTTATATGTAATTATTTGATTATTATTTATTAATACCATATTATTCGTGCCTTGTTCATTTCATTATAGATTTTATTGTACCCTTACTATCTTTTTGAACTAAAACATATTTTTTCCCCTTCATGAGGGTATAATGAAGTGTATTATTTATCATATTTCTAGATGAGTAGATTCTGTGAAGAATTTTATGGGATATTTTAAAAGACTAATGGTAAAATAAGGTATCATTGTTTTTGTAGGGAAGTTCTTATTTGATAAAACAAATATGAACTTTTAAGTTAAATATTTCATTATGTTTCAAAAAATAAACATTTAAAATGACTTGGGTATGTAACAAACTCCGAATATTTTATTATTTTTTGTAATTATGGATGGTTATTTTTGGGTCACTTCTATCATTATCAACACACTATTAAAAAATATATATTTAGCATTAGTTACCTGATTATAGATATTGGGAATCCATTTTTTTATCAAAGATGTATTTTGATTAATTTATAGGTAAGGATGTTATCATATAAGGTAAATTTAATTTTTTTAACATCATGGGTTAATAAGATAATTATTGAAGGAATATTAAACCTTTTTAGGTCTTGTGTATTTGATTTTAAGCTGATAAATAATATTTTGTGATATGATTATTTTATTTTAGGATGCAGACTTGATCCGGGCTTAGTTATTTTTTATTGATTAGTAATTGGATGTAATTGAAATTTATGTTATTCTTGGAAAATATTAATATTTTTTGGAGTATATATGATTAACATATATATTAATTTGTATGAGATTAATTTTATTTGGGATAAAGTTTTTTATTGAATTAAATAAATATAAGAGAATACGAATTTTGGTTTTGGAAAATAAAAACAAATTTAATGATTTAATTATATTTGAATTTAGGAAATAATAAATTTCTAGAAACCCAATAAGTAAATTTGAAAAATAAGAAATCATTCAAAACATTAATGATGTAATGTGTTTATGGTTCACAAAAAATGAAATTACCATGAGGATACAAATAGGTGGATGTAGGATCTGATTCAGATGAACCATAGGGACCCACAAACCTTTGCACGTCGATCTGGTGCTAAAAATATAATATTTAGAAATTGGTTTTGATATATACTAAAGAAACACAATTCAAACCATTTTTAATTATAATATCATTACAAAATAATGGGTCATATGTATACCAAGACCTTTATAGTTTATAGTTTTATAGAATTTGGAAATAACCTCTCACTGAACAAGCCCATATTTTTCCATAAAATTTATTTATTCCCATTAAACCAAATATTCCATAGTTTTTAATATTTCCTTGATATATCCATAACAAATTAACCTCACATGATACCCATATAGACATATCATACATAATTCTTGTAATCATAACCAAATTAAGTTAAAAACATAAGTAGGGTGAGCTCAAATGATCAAAAATAGTAGACATAATAGATGGAAAATAATGATCATAAGTGACCATTATTTAAAAATATGGGAATGAGAACATAATTGAGGATTGAGAACACATTATAAGAAAATCATACATGATAAAAAATTGATAATAATTCATGGATCATAGCATAAGTCTATTAATATAGATAGGTATATTTCATAGAATCATAGAATTATATGAATATGTTAGAAACATTATTGTGACCGATTATTTCGATACTTTTGTAATTTAAATTTTGAGATCAATATTCAATATATAATTTTAAAATACAGGAAAAAATCATGTAGGTATAGTTCCTTTGGATTCTGAGATACATAACCAAAAAGATCATAAGAGTTTCCCTTTATGTTATTTATAACTAGTACTCTTCTAAGAAATATAATACTTAATAAATAAATTTCTTTATAACTTGATAAAATGAAATATAAGAATGTGTGAGATGAGATTCTTAGTATGAGTAAACAAAGAAGATATAAAACATCACACAAGAACAAAATTATAAAATGTGTATCACAATATAATAATTGAATTTTAAAAAAATACCCTACATGTCAAGGATAATAGTCTTGATTCATGGAATAAGGATTAGAAGTTCATAAGATTTGAATTATAATGTAATCAATGAAAATAACCAATAAAGTAACAACATTTTCATAAGAATTGGATTTATAGAATACAAATAACTATAAGAAATAATTTCACTAATATTCAATGCTTATAACCAAGGCTATCACAGAAGAATGGTTTTACTTCCCAAACCATTGTAGTAGATAAGGTTCAATTCGAAGACAATCATAGTGGAGAGATTCCCTTACGAAAATGGGCTTACTATTCATTTTAGACCCTTTAATATCATGATATATCAATCATTAACCAATTTAATAGATCAGTTTATAATTCTTATCTCACCCTTATTTGATTATAATGTAACCATTGTGCTTGGTTTATAATGTAACAACCATCCAAGTTTATAATACAACCAGCATCAGGGTTATAATTTAACCACCATACCTGGTTATAATATAACTCCTAGAAACTAATGAAAATCATATCATTGGGTTCCATAATATAATAAAACATTCATTATATCAGTACTTCATAACTAGTGAAAAGAAAATGGGTTTCATAAACATTTTATCAATTCCTAAAAGAACAATTCATTGAAAATAAATGGGTTTTATAAACATCTAATCAATTAAATATTTACCATAAAGGGAAATATTATCAATAGTACCCTTGGATAATATCCATTATAATGATAATTAACATAAATTTATGTTATCATATATGATAATTCCTTTAAAATTTTAATGAATTATATTTGTCGAGGAAAATAAGCATTCCACTATTAAATCACTTTTAGAATGAAAATATATCCCAATAATAATGGAATAAATTATCATTTACAATAAAATCAAAAACTTATATAGTAATATTACAATAATTTAATGGTCATTACTATAGGTTATTTTCATCCATGTTGTGTTAGTTATAGAAAATATTTTCTCTCACATTTTTATGAAAAAAGAAAAAAAGTACCTGATTCAAAAAATGATAGTAAGAATAGTTCTAAACTAATTATTACAAAAACCTGGGTAAAATTTATTTTTTTAAAATAGTATATTAGTAAAAAAATTCTAAAAAATATTGTATAAAAACATGGATACATAAGGAAAAGGTTCTAGAATAAATAGTAAAACATATTTGGTGTTTTATAAAAATGATCATTTGGGCACTTGATCACACAAAAGATAGGGTAAAGAAGGGAAAAAATATATTCATCATAAATAAAAATATTAGAAAAAAAATTATATATATTAATTATAAAATGATTATTTAATTTCCTCTAGTGGAAATTCAACCATAAATAATTCTGATTAAAATAGGATTGAAACATATCTCCATTACCTCAGGTTTGACGCCTTTCAAACGTGTTAGAACCTAATATATGATGAATATATAATTATTATAAATCTATTTCATAAAATAATAATATATATCATACTATATATTATATACTTATAACATTTTATCATCAATTAATTAAAAATTATTTTATGAAATCACTATTCCAAGTGATAAATGCCTTGTTTTCCATGTTTATTTTGGTTAAATAGTATTGGTTATTATATTATGATCATTTTTACATCATGTATAGAAATTTAAAAATGACATAAATTTCATATATAACTATTATGAATGATTCATAAATTTAATATAAAGAGAAATGAATTTCACTGTTCATGGAGACGGTACACGATAAGTACAGATGAACCCTTTTCTATTTTTCAACAAATAGAAAAGAAAAATGTTAAATTATAAATAAAATTTACGGAACAATTATTATATATTATATATCTAATATATTAATTAAATATATCTTTATTAGCATCTAATTAAAAGGGAAATGGAAAACAAATCACATCACTTTGTGGTGTTGGAGGTCCATACATACACACGAATAAGGTAATGACTTTATCCTAGAAGCCACTAACTGGTGCCCAGAGCCAAGTCATCACATGAACTCAAGAATGACTCCGTGTATTACAGAGGTTTTCGGCTAGTGGGGAGGTTCAAATAAGTCACATGGGGAGACTATTACCACATTTTTAGTGTAAGAAACTACAGGAACCAAAATAAATAACAGAAGCAATATTAACAACCAATAAACATTTATAGACAAGAATTTACCAAAAAAGGGGATAAAAATAAAATAACATACAAAAATGCCATTCCATACTAGTAGTTAAAGAGAATGAGTTCTAAAATTAACACTAATGGACAAAAACATCAAATAGGTCCAGACTCCAATTTCAAATCCTTCTTTATGTACATCCTGAGCCCAACACGACATCTTAGTGTAGGGCCTCTTCCCATGTCCTAACCTACAACCAAGTGATCTTCTTAGGTATCCAATAACGGCCCAAGGAGTGTGTGATTACAAAACTCAGTAGGCTACCACCAATGTTGTCTACCAAATATCCAGTCTAAAAGATAATGCATGAAAGTACAAAATAAAAGGAAATTAAGGAAAGGAAAACTCTAGTGACATTAGATATACAAGGTTCACTTAATTAACAACTCGCATTTATACAAAATTAATTTCGTTACCATTTTCAATACATAATATATTTTGATCACATGTTACATGGGTTAGGCATAATTATTATCTACACATGGGTATAAGGAAATCCATCACAATAGATAGAAAAAATATATCAAGTCCCTATCTCACATGGGATTCACATATCACATAAATATATTATCCTCACCTCGAACCCTCAGTCCGGGTGGAATGCAACCCTCAGGGGAATAGAGCCTCTCTCTCCATCCCAAACCCATGAATTAATGGGGTAGAATTTAGTGCCTTAGTCTTAGTCGACCCGTGGGCATATAACCTCAATTCAATACCCCACTCTTCCTAGCCATGTGCGGATGCCTTTTTATCAAATCACCACAACCAAACCACCAAACAACAAAACATAATCATTTCCATTGTAAATAATAAATCACAATTCAAAAAAATAACATAAGAATTAATACTATTCCATAACACGTTAACACATTTACCAATTACAATTCATAGATATTTAGCCAAGTTCTCAATCCCATGCCTAACCCTTTATGTTTATTCAAAAACACCTATGCATTATCCGAATTCATTAATGGCCTTAAATTTACCCATTTAACCCATTTTTCATTTCTGAAGAATTAACCACTTATGAATTACATGTACATTTTCCATATCTCATTACACAAGAACTTTTTACATAAAACCATTAGGTATACCACAATTCCCATGTATTAACCCATTCAATATATGCATCCATTGACTTATTAAATCCCATTAACATGCTCCCCATTCCCCTTTCCATCATCCAATTATATGTTCATCGTTAAATATGCACTAATCCTCCTATGCATTTCAAACCAAATTTCGTTTAACAATTAACATAATTCCATTAAACACAATTTTAATATTTTCATGTCATTCCAATCAACTCCTTATGCCTTTATCACCCTAGGAATATTTATCATAATTCCATTTAAAATTTAATCTACTATTAGATCATATTATACATGGGTTCTACATTATTATTCAACAACCCTTCACTTAACCCTACCACACTCTTGGTCCGGGTTTGCCGGAGCACCCAATGGGTGGGCTTAAAATGGCCAAGTCCTCTTCTACACACCCCACGAGGACCGTGAGGGTTTCAATCGGTCATATAGCTACCCCATTTCTATCACAATCTAATGTATCCAAGTATATAATTAGAGAAAAATAAAAACATAAGCTTACATGAACAATCTATGATAAAACTATGAGACAATACTTGTACACCACCATCCTCGAATCCGATGAAGAACACACTATTAATCAGGGCCTTAGATTCGGATTCAAGAACCCCTCAAATCCACAACATAGGTTCAACTATAAATAGAAGGATTTTTTGTTTCAGAATAATATAGATGAAACCAAAAACTCTAATCTAAAAAAGGGAAGCAAGAGGAGCGTTAGACTTACCAGAGGCATCGATCCACAACCAACAGTTCTCCAAACAACCAAAAATCAAAGGATAAACACCCTAGGGAAACATGGTTCAGCCAATCTCATCACAAGGTTTGGAGGTGGTGAAATTGAGGAGAAACCCGAGTTGGGTTTTAAAATACCAGAGTGGATATTGTGTAAATTTTCCTACTTTTTTCGGTCACACGGCTTACCTGTACAGTTTTCCAAACATTTCACAAATTGTGCGTGAGCCTCTACCTGAAAAACACCCCTTAACACAGTTTCTTGTAAATTCTACAATGTTTTATTAACCGTGTGCTAACCATGCTTAAGACATTATATATTGCTACATGGTTATCTGGGATGATCCACATGGTGTTAAATAACTATGCGAAAACAGCGAAACATGCCTAGGAACTCCCTTTTCTTTCACTTTTGTGACTTGAACCCCCAGAACACTGCTGATCCTTCACTTAAACATAGGGAAACACATATCTAGACAAAAATAAGAGGCCAAAGCAAAACAGAAACAGAAACAACCCTTATGATGATTTGGGATCTTTCTACACCCCCACCTTATAATGGCCCGTCCTTGAACCACTCTTACGAGCATCACTAACTTGCATAACGAGAGATCATGCCATAAGTCCTGCCTATCCATTCACAGTTTCCACATTTCTGGTTTCTCATCACCATTCCCACTGAACAATGATTAAGAACACTAACTTTCCCCATAATCCTTCTTCACTATGACCACAAAAAAGTTTAAAATTATTAAGGACTCATAAACTTGTACCATTCTCACCACGATAAATCCATGGGGGAAAACATAGGTGACAACACCAAGACACCAACTCATGGAAACATACCACACGGTATCAAATCATCATGGATGAAACCAACCAACACCACTTCAGCTCGATTCTCTGCACAAATGATGACCCAAATCACATGGCATCCTATTTTCTTATCCACCCAACACAAACGATGAAAAATCCAGTATCACCTGGAAGAAAACACAGAATCCTTCCAACAACATTTTTTGATGTTTCATTCATAACTAAACATCCAAAATAAACCCATAAATGTTGGGTAGTCAACTAACTAACCCCGTTCCAAGGATCTCTATCAGGTCCAACTCAATCGAACATTGACCTATTCAGCCCATCCAACCCAAAACTCTATTCATGTAATCAACCAATCATTTATCCGGTATGGTTCTCTATACTATTTTCAGTCATTTGGAACCTCCCTAAAAGATAAAGGACTACCAAAACTCAACTAATCCTTCCCATTATCTAATATGTCCCAACTCGCTGTGCCCAAGCATCTATAGGGGAATTAAACCTACATTGACATATATCCACACACCAAAACCATTTTGAAGGAAATTAATACACTATCTATTCATGGAATAAGTTCAACTTGACCTCACTTAGGTTCACTTAATTCTAAGAAGGTACATTCCTCCACAACATCATCCTAGAGGTGGGTCACTCCCACTACACCCATTCATGTTTACCATCTCAGGTCGGACCACACCTGACTGGCTTGTTCATGAACACCCACCTTCCACTAATGGTACTCTACCACTCTCTCACTTTCCCAAGGTGCTACTGACTTGAATCCTATCATTATCATCTTACACACCAACTATGGCCACCCCCTGAATTCTGATAGAATTATCTCATTATGGAATTTCCACCCTCCCAACAGTCAACATGTTTCACCCTTGGCATGAAACCACATCACATTGACATGGATCAACCAACATCACCATGTTCTAAAACCACACAAGGGAAAATTTCATGAGTCTATCCTAGATCTTCATTAGAGTTATAGAACCCTACCTCTCTTTCCACAACCTGTTGACATATCCAACCACGCCCTTCTATGACTCAGCCCAGACATCACAAGCATCACATGGAACCACCCGGAGCATGAATCCAACACTGGTCGTATAAGACACTGTGTCCAAGGCCCAGATGCCTCTTCGAGGAACCTGACATGCACCTCATAGGTTTCTCATTGGAACCCCGAAGCCACTACATTTACTCAACATTCTCTTCTCCACATCTAGGGTTAACTTATCACCCCCCACCTTAGGCATGTTGTTAACCCATCTCTCAAGAGGGATTCCAACCAAAATTTCTTACAATCAATCACAAGACTAACTCCAAAACATATCCATGGTTATCTATATTTTTCCAAAAACAATAAAATTAATGTCACCCAATGCCCATCCTGGCTTTTTTGAATGGCTCTCATGGAATTTTCGATATTCGGCCCACCCCGAGGTCCTCAGTTGAAGCCATTAAGGGTGAAAATATCACCATAATGCTTCAATTATACCATTTCCTTGAATGTAACATAATAATTTCCCTCATCCAACCAAACACCTTCATGCCTTTTGTTATGAGCCAGAGCTTCTCAACATACCTGGGATGTGGTGAAGATATTGGGTTTGCTTGTCCCTAGTTTTGGTAATCTAAGAAATATTCTAAGAACACCACCACCAACTTATCCATTTTTTTTCGAAATAAGGGATACTATGACCTACTAAGGGTTTCAAGCTTCCCTTATGAAAACATATCATAGACATTTAAACACCTCTACTCAAGTGTGGTTTCCAACAAAGTATAACCATTTCTCTAAGACCAAATAACAAGCAACTGTGAACCAACGTTTCATGGGATTCTACTTCCACCACACTACTTAACTCTTTTAGATGTGTCCCGGATAGCTATCAACCAATTCACAACGGTCTACCGCCCCAAAAAAACTAATGGTCTCTCACGAAACAACCTTTATATATCTGTATCCCATATCCCTCTTACTCAACTAACCATGAATCATAGTTAGTTATCCACATCGGCCTTGAGGCAGTGTCTGTTCCCATATAACAACCAAACAATTCATACAAACAAGTTGAGCCACATGTCCACCCTCACCTCAGGTGTCACTATCGAGAAAAATAACATAACCAAACTCAATCCACCCTTGTCTCTTCAACTCCAAAAATAGAATCAAGACCTCCATTAATCATCCAAATAGGTTATTCATGCATCTTTATGACATAACCATTAAAAACAAACCATACACCCTATCACAGGGACTAGGGATCTGTTTAGAAAGAACCAGACACAACTATACCTTTTAATAAATCTTAGTGTTACTCGATATGTGTTGAAATGACCTCTGAAGCATCTCCCATGCTTCATATTCCAAGGTACTTTCACCACTAGCCTAACATCACAAGTGGTCAACCTTTATTTTCCAAAACTATCATCGTGTTACAACAACTCGAGTAACACAAACAACCATAAACCTTCCCACATAGCCTTCTATGGAAAAACTACACCATTCGACACTCTGAGTTCCACTATCAGAGGCCAAAACATCCACATGAGCAACACACACCCAAAAGCATAAGAACCCCGACAGACCTCTCTCATAGGTCACCTTAAATGTTGAAAATACCAACTCTCTAGACTAGAGTAAGAACCTGGAAAAGCCAATTTCCCTCTCCCCTAACCATACATATCAAGATACAAACAAAGAAAATATTGGAGATGACACTCTCACTCCCATTTCAATGCATACAATGTCGAACACACCAAGTGAAGATTTACAATAGGTTTCATACCAATGTTATTCGCAGTCATTGGTAATACGAGTGAAAAATAATTTATGGTATTCAAGGTACAACTTTCCAATTCTCTACTCACAAGGACTCTAAGAACCAAACTCCATCCTCAGTGTCCAGCATGCCCTTGGTATGGCTGCAAACCACGAGAGTTTCCTCACTCACATTACCGAACCACACCTCACAGCCCAAAAGCCACAACCCTTCCAAGGGATCCCTAAACAGATATCCTGGTCCATATCATAACCAGAAAAAAGTCCAAATCATACTCCATGGTCTCAAACTAGCAAACACTCACCACCCACACCACACATAAAAGGGTAAAACCGACAAAAAAAGGATACCAAACTTTGAACTCAGTCATTCACATTTTAAACATATCGTTCACCCGATGCTTCAAAGAGTGACCAGTAAGATTTAACCACTATTGGAACAGATCACACACTATCAATCTTAAACAAACCATTCTATATACTCTATCCCAATGGTCATCATCACACTTAAAAAACAACCCTCTACCATACCTACCGTTGGACATGGTCACCATGGGGTAACCAATTTACTAAATCACAAGTCCTTAGTCAACACATCATCAAAAAAATTCTTATTTTACAACACGATCCATTCCTCTTATGCACATTTCCCATCTAAAAGAATATTAAAATAATAATTTTTACTCATTTACACCATTCATTATGAAAAATTCTTTAATTTTTTTTCCTTCATTATAAAACCCTTTTTTTTTTAGACACCAAAACAACCATTAAATTTTATCACAACCCAATACATTATTCCAGTCAAAACATTTCTTTATTCACAATATTTAATAACTATTAATTTGCATTATTTTCTTTCACAAACTTTCATTACCATTATTTGGCATCAGATTATTCATTTTTATCAAGTAATAAAAATGCATTCTACTCTCTATGAACCTCACACTCATTGCGTGTGTGTGCCTATAATGATGTATGCCACCTATATACTTAGGTTCCTAAAATGATGCATAAAATAACAAACCTATTCCACTTTGGTAGTGAGAGAAATATAATAAATCAATCAAATCACACAATATGTGCATCTCCCAATGGTGAAATATCCTTCAACTGTAACAACACACATCAGGAACAACAATTCCCACCCAAGGTGATATGGGTTTTCCCCCATACCTGGGTTAGATACTCCAATGCATGATCTCAGTACCAAGGACCAACACATACTAATCTACTTTCTACCATCCACTAATAATAATGAAGAGAAAATAAATCCTCTTATACAACTTTGTTACATCCCCAACATATAATACACTAACCAGTTCCACAAGCTGAGTCGTCACATGAACTCAAGAACACCTCCCCATATACCGAAGGTTTTTTACCCAATGGTGAGGGTCTAATAGGTCACATAGGGAGAAAATACTCTATTTTCTATAGTAAGCCACAAAAGAACATAAAATAAATAATAGAATCAATATAAACAACCAATAAACAAGTATATCCTAGAATTTCCCAAATATGGGACAGGCTTTGAATCACATACAATAATGTCATTACATACTAGTAGTGTAATTGAATAAGACACAAAAATAAGTCAAACATATAAAAACTCTAAATGGGTCCCTAATCTAACTTCGAATTCATCTCGATGTAAATCCTGATCCCAACTCGATATCTTACTATAGGGCCTCTTTCCTTATCCTAAACTAAATCCAAGAGCTCTACTTGGGGACCCAATGATGGCCCGAGAAGGGTGTGAGTACCAAACTCTCTAGGCCACCACCAATAGTGTCTAAAAAATATCTAGTCTAAAGATAGTTCACGCAAGTACAAAATAAATGCTATGTAAGAAAATGAAAACTCATGTTGCATTCGATATCAAAGGTTCACTTAATTAACACCTAGTATTTATCTGAATTTCATTTATTTAGTATCTTCATTACATAATCCATTTTGATCACATGTTCCATGGTTTGGGCATAATTTCTACCTTCACAATGGTATAAGGAAATCAATCACAATGCAAAGGGAAAATAAATTATGTCCATATCTTAATTGGGATGCACATATCACATTAAAAAATTATCCTCACCTCGAACCATATGTCTGGGTGGAATGAAACCATTAGGGGAAAAATTATCCATCCCCTTCCCTAACCCACACATTTATGGGATAGAGTTTAGAGCCCCAGTCTAACTCAACCCGTGGGTGTAGAACCTCAAGTCAATACCCCACAATTCCAAGAAATGTGCACATGGTTATTTATTAAATCACCCCATCTATAACCCAATAAAACATAACATAACAAATTACATTTAAAATAATCAATAACAACATATAAAAAATAACAAGGGAATTAATACTAGGCCATAACCCATTAACACATTTACCAATTACAATTCATAATCATTTAGCCAAGTTCTCATTCACATGACTTAACCCTTTACGTTTATTCAACAATCCCTATGCCTTATCCCAATTCACCAATGACCATACATTTAACCATTTAACCATTTATTTTTTCATAAGAATTACCCACTTATGCATTACAAGTACATTTCCCATATCTCATAACACAAGAACATATTACATTCAACCTTTAGGTGTACCACAATTCCCATGTATTAACCCATTTAATATATTCATCCATTTCCTTATTAAATCCCATTAAAAAGCTCCCAATTTCTCAATCCATTATCCAATTATAAGATCACAATTAAATATGCACTAATATTTTTAGGAATTTCTAACCAAATTTCATTAAATAATTTACATAATCCCATTAAACCCAATATTCACATTTTGATGTCATTACAATAAACTATTTATGACTTTATCACCCTAGGAATATTTATCATAATTACATTTACAATATAATGAACCATTAATACATATTCTACATGGGTTACACATTATTATTTGACAACTCGTCACATAATCCAGCCACACTCTAGGTCCAGGATTGTCGGTGAACCCCTTGTGTGGCCCTAAAATGGTCATGTACTCTTCTACGCATCCCATGAGGACCATGAGGGTTTCAATACGTCACATAGATACCCCCTATTATCACACTCCAATGTAATCAAGAAAAAAATTAGTGAAAATAAGAACACAAGCTTCCATGAAAAATACAAGATAAAACTATGGGATAATACTCGTAGAAAACCTACCTAGAATTTGATAATGAATGCACTCTTAATCATGCAATTAGATCTAGAATCAAGCACCATTTGAAGCCCCAACCATGGATCAACCAAAGAGAGAGGGTTTTAGGGTTTTAGAAGAATATGGAAGAATCCAAATACCCTAATCTGAAAAGGGAACAAAGAGGAGCATTAAACATACCCGAGGCTTCGATCTGTAAATAACAGTGCTCCAAATAAAAAAGAAACAATGGAAAACTCCCTTGGAAAGCATGGTTCATCGAATATCACCACTTGGTTTGCAAGGGTGAAATATAGGAGAAACATGAGTTGGTTTTTAAAATCCCAGATTGAGATTTTCTTGTTATTTTTCCAATTTTCTAGCCCGCATGGTTTACCCGCACGATTTGCCAATCTGTTCCAAAACCATGCGTGAGACACATCCCAAAAACAGCCCTTCACACAGTTTCTTAGAAACCCCACACAGTTTTCTTAACCATGTTCCAACTATGCATAATTCTCTATCCATGGATGCACGGTTACCTGGGATGATCAGCACGGTTTGCACAAACCATCCGCAAACTGTGCAACATGACCAAAAAATCTATTTTCAATCTCTTTCATGTCCTAAACCCCCAGAACACCCCCAATCCTTCACATAAACATGTGTTAAAAACTAATCTAGTAAAAAATAATAGGCCAACCCCAAACATGACCAAAATCATACCTTATGAAGATCTGGGATCTTACAAATGATGTTATTGTTTTCGATTAGTTTTGATGGTAATACGATAGATATGATATTATCATTATATAATAATGAAAATTTTATAAATATCATATATAATCATTAACCCAATTATAATAATCTTATTTGATAGAATTTTATGAAAAAATAATTGTATCACCATGTGGTCATAGTAGGTCATACGTATATACAAGCAATACTTTCACTTTCCATTTAGTTTAATGATGGTAAATAAAGGTGGTTTAATAATACTAGTAACATTTACATATATTTAGGATACATAATATATTATTTTATTAAGAATATAATATATTTAGAGGATTGAAATAATAATAAAAAGAAAGTGATTAGTTATGGTAATTTTTTATTTTTTGAAACAACTCCCATAGATCTCTCCTAAAGTGCTTTAAAGATGGTATTTTCGGAAGAGAAAAACCAGTATATTGTGTATGAGAGAGTTTATAAGAGAAATCCATACAGTATGGTTGATCTGTAAGTCTCAAATTTGTGTGTATAATAGAAATTAGGGTTGCCGCTTTATAATCGAGGGGAGGGACACTATTGGGATTTCCTAAAACATTAAAACATATTAAAGTCATTGTAATGAAAAATGGTTATAAATGGACTATAAATGGGAATGGGGTTACATTTTAGACCATATATTATCCACGTTCTGTAATTTAATATTGTTTTAAATTTTTTGAAATTTAATAAAAAGTAAATTTCATAAAATATCTTTTTTTCCTATTCAGAAACAAATAATTTAATTTTATATTAAAGACATAGGAAAAATATAATACTTATAATAAAATAATTTTACATAAAACTGATACATTATATTAAGTTAATTTTTTATGAAACACCTTAAATCACCCAAATCATATTTCTTTTAATATTTGTAAAACTATTTAATATATTTTTTTTAATTTATTGTAGAAATAATGCATTACTATTTCATTGGAATTTATGGTCATTATATAATTATTAAAATAAATAAATAAACTTATATCATTAATACAATTTTATTAATATTAAAATAGACACTTATATTCATTTATAACATTATTTTTACATTGTTTTAGACACATAAGAGATATTTAAAACTATGAGAGTGGAATTTTCTAACATTCATTTTTTTAAATATTATATTATGGATTTTAATTGGAAAACATCGCTTAAAAGTTTAAATTTAAAGAATAAGGTGATTGAGGACTAATTAAATTCATCCATATTAATGAGGATGAACAATTATGTCTTTATCACTTAGTTATAACCTGGGTTTTAATGATTTACCCTTTACTAGGGTGATAAATTTTACTAAGGTTATTGTTCATGTTGACCAAAAATAAATTGGAGATTTTTACCAAATTTGGACATATTTATTTCATATAAAGGATCCATTTTATCAAATTTCCTTACTTATAAGTGGAATAAATTTATTTTAAATAAATCATGAAACATGCGATAGAAACTATCTTTTTAAAAAAACTAAAGTTTAAATATTAAATTTAATTTTATTATTATTTCATGACTAGAAAAATTAAAAATGAATATTAATTTTTTTTAAATTTATAATATACAAATTTGATTAAGATAATTCACAAAAAGTTATTCATTAAATTTATTATGATAAAATAAGTTATTTCATATTAAAATAGTTTTCTAGAAAAATATCCCTTTACTTTCAAATAGTGGTATTTTTTATTTCAAATCAATTCGTAACCAATAAATTTATTTTATACATGTATAAACCATAAATATTTCATATGTTAGATTATTCTATTCAACCTTTCTCATCCAAATACAAGGAAATTACTTCCCCTTAATAGTATATCTCGGTTCATTAAAACATTGTTTTCAGTGAAACACAAGGTATCAAATAAATAAACTTAATTTAGAAAATATTTCCTAAAATCTTAGGGTGTAACAATATTACCCACATAAAATTATGTTATCCAGGAAAATTTATCATATTAATATAATAAATGATTATATTTTTTTCCTAAAATCACATGGTCACCATGTATCTTCCATGAATTTGTGATTTCTCTAGATAAAATTCACCAGGCGAGTTCTCTCATTCCTTTTCAGATTATTTATTTGATCAAATATTTCTACCAACTATTATTCATATTAAATATCATTTTATATTTATATGAACTATAAATTTAATATATATAATAGATCAAGTATATAATTACTTCGGAGAGATTCATATAACACATTATGAACTTGAGAGAGGATTGGTGGGATCACCAAGTGATAAAGTACCCTCCCCACACAATCAAGAATCTCAAAGGGAAAATATACCAAAGGATTAAAAATACCTTATTCCTAAATCTAAAAACCATTTTCCATGGTGAAATGTTCAGAAAACCACCTCACAAAATTTAAATTCCATGTAACGCTGATGATAAATAATTAGATTCATGTACTTGTTGTAAAGACCCTGAATTTCTATGAAATTATATTTATGTATATGGGAATTTTACGAGTCTGGAAAAATCAGATGGCACACGATTCCGAGGCCCATAGTGTCCGTAATGATCCATCAATGTTTTGTTAAACATATGTTAATGCGAGTAAGTTGTTTTCCTGAAAAAGTTTACTAACTCATAAATGGTTACTCGGATAAATAATCTGAGGGACCTTTTGCGTTGAGGATGGCGGTTTTACCCAAGGCGCAACTTAAGATTAGTCGGCATGAGCCTCATGTGAGAAGACCTAATAAATGACATAATCATAAATAAAATAATTAATTAAATTATTTTATTTTTCAAATTCGTATGACTCACAAACGGTAACTCAGATTAAAAATATGAGACCACCACTAAACTTGTGAGGGTATGCTTTATTTATGAAGAAACTATGATTGGCCGGTGCGGGCCACCAGAGAAAGTTAATTTTTGGCTGAAAATAAAATAATTAAGTGAAAATTATTTTATTTTAAAATTCATAACTTCTAAATGGTAAATTTGATTGAAAATCCTAGATTATTTTTAGGTTCGTTGGGGCGTGTTTCACCTAAAAAGATCCTAACCTCAGCCAGTGTGGGTCGAGGGTGACTGATAATAATTTTCCAAAAAAAATTTCTAGTAAGTTCAATAAACGCGCGAGCAGTATTTTGTAACTTTTCAACCGGTGCTCAGAATTGAAATTATAGCACACCATTGAACTCACAGTTCTAGTATTCACTTAAGAATACTTTCACCGTGATGAAATTTGTTCATGGGTGAAACTAAGTATTTGGGTTTTTCCTGGAAATAATAATATAAAATAAAGGCATATTTTATTTTATTTTATCTATTAAAACCACCCATGAGGAAGTTGGGGGTGAGGACCACCACACCTTAACCTCCCACGAGATGTTATAGTAGTGCGGCCCACCCGAACCTATTCTCCCATGAGAGGTTACAGTGTGGGGACCACCCGGTACGAAACCCACCCATTTAATTTGGGAGAAACCCTCAACTCCCTAATTAATGTCTGTAGAGCCTCTTCAACACCTCCAAAATTTTAATTATGCCAACATCATGAATTAATTAAGTGGGTCCATCTTAATTAATTTACCCAATTTGAATTTATTCCAATGAACATAATAGATTATAATCTATTATTTTGCTACCATTTCATTTTGGGTGGTGTTTGGGGAAAGGAGGATCTTGGGAGAAATATTGGGAGAAGGATCCCAACAAAGAACATTTTCTTCCGACGTAGAACGCCAACAAGGAGCATCTTCGACTTCTTTCTCTAAAGCACCATTTGAAGGAAATCTATGTGGGATGTTTTCAATGACCGACCCTCCCCCCTCATTCTCGTCAATGAACTAAAACATGAGCTCGGGATTGGAAGTGTGCCGCGGATGCAACAAACGACGACAACTCTGTCTTCTTCCCCATGACTCCGTCAACATAGAACAAAAAAGGCAGGGTTTTAATTTTATTTAAGTATGATATTATTCCATTGTTACTTTTCTTCCAAAACAAGGAACATGGAACAACTTATTATCAAGTTGATCCCTGGATGTTTTTCCTTGCGGGTAGGGAATATATTGTTATTGAGGGATTATAGGAATTGATGTTTTTAAGATATCTTCCATGCTCATTATTTGCTTCATTCATGTTAGCCATTTTCTATAACCCTAAACATGGAGGGTGCCGTCCAAACCACTATGGTCCGACCCCTCTACTGATCACCATTGTGGTGTTCTTCCAAAAGGAGGAAAGAAATATTAAAGGCACCAAAAAAAACTAAGGCAACAATGGTGATGCTCGCGGCCTCCGCAACCCATGCTGCCCCCACGACGCCCCGACGCCCCAGCTGAACCAGCTCCGCCGCCCCGAGTCGAATATCGCCACCCGTCGGCCGAAACTTCTGCGGAAGCACTATGCCCCAGTCACACCGCACACCGGCCGCGCCGCCTTTCCATCTGCGCCGCCTCTCCATCAACGCCACCTCGCCAGCCTCGTTACCCCCGACCAAACTTGTTGTTCCCTTGTGGATCCCCGACCGAGCTAGCCTCCTGGTTCCGGGCCACCACTGTCCTCCCGTGTGCCTCGGCCGAACCGCGCCGGCCCATGCCTCCCGAATTTCGATTGCCGCCTACCTCCCATTCACCCCAGCCAAACCATGCCGACCCATGACTCTCAGCTCATGGCCGCTCGCTAGCCTCGCGGCCATCCGAGCCGAGGATCCTGAACCGCGCCCCTCATGGCACTCTGGGCTGAACCCGCCCTGGCCTCTCGGGCCGGGTTTCCCAAGCCGCGCCCCTGCGGTGCTCTGGACAGAACCTACTCTATGCCTCCTGCACGAGCTGCCTACGTGGAATACTCCAGGATATACCGCCATTTCGCTGACCCACGACTGGTCTGTGCCCTGACGACCGGTCTGTGCTATCGTAGCCCTCCGTGGCCCCTCGCGGCGGGCTGGGCTGGGCCCAGCGGGCTAGGCCAAATCTAACAGGTTGACCCACATAACGAGCCATGCCAGACCCAACTGGTAATGATGGGTCGACCCAGAATGGGTCTATACAATCGCAGCACTCCACGACTCATTGACCAGATGTCCGATTGATGCGTCGTCTATTGTGTTGAGACCTCATTTACATGGAAGACCATTAAGATACTCATACGTGTGTTCGACTGCTCTGACTACTGTTCCAGGATCCTATGTGGGTTTGAGAGCTATGACTACTATTCGAGGATCCTATGTGGGATTGACAGCTCTGACTACTGTTCCAGGATCCTACGTGGGTTTGACATCTCTGACTACTTTTCCAGGATCCTATGTGGGTTCAACAGCTTTGACTGCTATTCCAGAATCCAACATGGGTTCGACAGCTCTGTTTTCTATTTGAGGATACTTCATGGGATTGATAGAGTAGATGATTTAGTGGCGACATCTAATCATCTCTATCTCTATATATAAGTTATATACATATGTGAGCAGATTCCATACTTTTGTGTTTTCGTCTTGATTGTGATGGATCTCTTGATAACTTATGTATATGTATGGGTATATTCCAATGTAAGGTTATATGTTGATTTAATGCTTTTTGGTTTATCCATGATTGATTTTTTGAGACAATTAGGGTCTCAGGTTCCCTAATGAGTATCATTATACTCACCCCAACACAGGCTATGCCCACACCTTATTGCGTTTGTGGCAGATGACAGACAACGCTGACTGAGGCTAAGAGTACCAGGACAGGATGGTACTCAGAGGTGGACCTTAAGATGAGTCGGTAAACGGAGGAGACTAATAGATGTGGTGGGTTAAGGATGTTATATACACCTACCCTTCAGGTAGGAATCCTGACGGATGACCCAACAACTATTTTCCCTTTCTTCAGTTGTACTTTTACATCCTGTTCCTTGTAATTTACAGTTGGGCTTGTATTTCCGGCCCCTTTTACTTCTCAACACTCTTTTTCTATATAGTTTACCTAGTTTTTGGTATCTAGTCGTGTTCCCAGTTGTGTGCGTTTACATGTTATAAAGGCAATGACTTCCCAGTTTTAGGGAATTATGCCTTTGGTGCTAGTCACCGTCCCCTGGCCTATGGAAGACATGCTTGGGGTACTCATGACACGGGCCCGGGGGGAAGGGTCATGAAAAATTGGTATCACAGGAGTCGGTTCTACCACAGAAAATAGGACTCTGATCTTTTTAGTGATGCAATATTGATAAGTGTACTAAGTGTGGTTTTCAGTTCAGGGAGTCCAGTGTTGGTGTGGCGGCCGACGTATCCATACATAAGCACCCTGAACTCTAATTTCTGAATTAGTACACGAAAACACTAATTGCATGTGTGTTTTCAAAATATTTCTTTAGGTTAGCTCAACTTGGTCAGCTCACTAGGTATAATATTTTGACCGTGTCACATCTGTTTCTTTCAGGATTCCTCCCTGTGGATGACCAGCTAGAGTCTCCAGAGTTGTATGCATAGATAGCCCACCGAGTGATGAGGACTCAGTGCATGGCCCTTTTTCCACTAGAGGCACCAGTGGTACCACTCCCCATTGGTCCACTGATGCCACCAGCCCCAGCAGCAGACAGTACAGTCCGCTTGAGGGCGTTGCATGAGTTCCTAAGCCAAATGCCACCCAGGTCCAGGGGAGAGACGACCCTACATGCGGCTGAGGATTGGATGGAGGATATGGAGTGTAAGAACCTATCTTTTTCTACGAAAGAATTTGGAATATTCTTTATGATATTTCAGAGTAGTTCCTTCAGACGGCGTGCGCTTCCGAGCCCCGGAGTGGCCGAAATTAAATTATCAGTGCGTTCACACTGGAAATGCCAAATAAATGGGATAACATCTAAATGGAGTTCCGGATCAGGGATCCGAGTGTATAGATGGGTCCAAAATGGGGTTTTTACCCTAGGAACAACATAAAACTTGTCGGCGCGGGATGTTTGGACCCCTCGCCCGCTCCCGAAACGTTAAATGGATTAATAAATTAATTAATTTATTCGTTTAATGGAGAAACGTATGTATCTTATAAACGGTGGCTCGGATTGGGAAACCGAGGGCAGAATTGTGTTCAGAGTGTGCCGTTTACCCTAAGAGGGGTATATGTTTCACGGGCGCGGGCCGTTTGTGAAAAATGGCCCCATTGGCATTTTTCTAATTTAGCGTTTTCAGATGTTAAATTTTATAACTTTTGAACGGGGTCTTGGATTAAAATTCCAATGCCGCCTTTGTGCTCGAGAGGTGGTGTTTACCCTAGGGGAGGCTCAACCTTGACCCTGTCGGGAGTTTCGGATGCGGGTCCTTTCAGGGGTTTTAAATTAATTAAATCTTTAATTAATTTATTTAAACCCCACCCCTCTCCTTCCCCTTCCCCATGGCAGCCCCTCCTCTCCCTCTCCTCCTCCATATCTGGTGAGGCAGTCCGGTGAGGCGACTCCTGCGAGGTGCGGTGGTGCCAGCGGATCGTCGCGAAGCTTCGGGCGAAGCCCCAAGAGGTAGGATGTTGCGTTTGCATTTTCTATTCCCGTACATGATTTGAGATCGTTTTCACTATCTATTCCTTTTCAAAACCTTGATCAAAGCCCATAAATTCATAGTATACTTTTTTATCTCTCCAACGCATTTTTTGGAATCACAATCCGAGCTAAGAGGAGGCCGGGGTCGATCGTCGAAGGTCCCGGGTTTTTCTGGTGGTCCGGCGAGCCCTGGCGCGGCGGGCAGCCTCAGGCGGTGTCACGACGTGCGGCAGGCGGCCTCAAGCGGTGTCCGCGGGCGTCAGCGCGGGTGTCCGGGGGAAGCGTGGGGCACGGCAGCGAGTGTCTGGCGGGGTGCTCGGGAGTCGGCCGGGGTGTCTAGCGGAGCACCCGGTGAGGCAGCGGTCGTCAGGGAGCGACGACCACGGGGTCGCATCACGCGACCCCTGTGCGGCGACAATGACCCACGCTGCGCGGGTCTTCATGTGGCAGCTGCGACCGGCCGTGTGGCTAAGCCGTGGGCCAGCCCAGGCCGGGCAGACCGGCCGGTCCAGGCCGGTCCAGCCCCAGGGGCCTTGCCCCCTCAGTGTTCGGACACCCGTAATTTCCTCCACGGGTGTTCTATTTGAGCACCGTCTACGGCAGTGGGACCATGTCGTCGAGGCAGACATTTAGAGACGGTTTCGGGAACTTTTAATTCCCGAAATAATGGGCCTAGGAGGCACGACGCGTCTTTAAGTGGAATGTCGTTTTTCCGGGAATCTTGTTTTGAGCGACGCAGACGCATCCGACGTCTGTTTTGAGCGCCGTCAGCGGTGTTGTGACCCTGGCACTGAGGCGGAGGATTCTAGAGTGGTTCCGGGCGTTGAAGCTGAAGTTGAGGCATGGGCCCCATGACCCGTCTTTTTAGCTGCGTGCAGTTTTTAGTGACATTTCCTCAGATGTCCGTTCGGGGTGTGCAATCAGTCAATTCTGGATGTTTTTTCGAGGGGATTGTAATGGTGCAATCCGCTCGCTGTAATTCGGCATGATGGTGTGGGACCCACGAGGGCCGTTTGGGCATCGATGGTGATTTTCTATCTCTATCACCGGGCGACCGTTTTGGACAAGCGAGTAGTCCATCTTGTGTGATTTTTTTGAGAGGATCGCAATGGTGCAATCCGTTCGTTGAGTTTCGGGACCGGGATGCGGGTCCCACGTGTCACCGCTCGTGTGCGGTGTGCCAGAATGCATCTTTTCTCCGGATATCCATTGCACTCATGTGAGTAGTGCTTTTGACGTGTTTTCCTGAGGGGATCACAATGGTGCAATGCGGCCGACTGGTTTTGGGGCCAAGGCTCGGGTTCATGGGATGTTGTTCGGGTGTGAAGTGGTGTTGGTGACGTTTTCGTCGGATATCCATTGGAGGCGAGTAAGTAGTCGATCTCGCGTGTTTTTTCGTGAGGATTAGAACTGTGCAATCCGTTTGGTTGTGCAGAGCCTCTTGTGTTTTATTGTTAAATGTAGAGCATGAGAGGTGGTGGTGGTTCGTCATACCTTGTTTGTAGCCGACCCTTGGCGTGTGATCGGGCACTCTTGGGAGAGTGACACAAATGGTTCACGAGATGTGGCTGGCAGTGCCTGGGCCTTTGAGGTGGAGTTGTTACGTCATGCCTTTGTGTTGATGCTGGGTGCCATGTGCACGATAGCCTTTGGGCTGGAATGAGGTATACTCTGGGAGTATACGGAAGTGCTTGGAGGTATGTGTGGTTATTTGTACCTGAGGATGTTTGTGAGCTCAGTTGGGGTTGACTTGGGGGCCACATGTCATGTGGGCCCCATGTGCGTTCCGGGATTTGTTTTGCGTACTTGACATCTCGCGACGTAGATGGTCCCTCTGCGCTCGTTTGTTTGACCAGCAGGGTGTAGTTTCCCCTGGCATGGAGATCTTTTGTCTGACCAGTAGGGCTGAGCGGTCTCCCCCTTGTCTTGTGCTCGATGGTTTGGCTGGCAGAGATGGTTTGGTTCCTCTGCTTCTTCAGCTTTGAGGGGTTTCAGTACTATGCCCTTTCACCGGACTACGACACCGTCTGCGACTACGGTTGTTCGTGCAGTGTGGGCGTTTTCCCTACTTTCTGGGATGATATGTCTTGGTCCGCTTCGACAGTGACTCAGCGGATTGGAGCCAGATCGCCTTGTGAGACCTGGGGAGTTTCTCCCATTGCTCCGTGTTCCCTGGTAGAGCTTGTGGTTCCGGTGTGACCAACACTTTACGTGGGCACCGATCCTCTACCCCGGAGGTTATTCCAGCAGGGCTGAGGTTGTTCCAGCAGGGCTGAGGTTGTTCCTGTAGGGCTGAGGTTGTTTCCAGCAGGGATGAGGTTGTATCGATCAGGGCTCATCAGTGGGTTACCATCCAGTAGGGATGGCCAGTACAGCGGTGTTCACTGAGTAGTACAATCCAGCAGGGATGGCCAGAGCAGTTCCAGGCTTACCTCCATCGGGGCTGGGCAGTGGTCCCCGATGCCGGGATTACCTCCAACAGGGCTAGGCAGTGGTCCCCAATGCCGGGCTTACCTCCAGCTGGGCTGTGAAGTGGTCCCCGATGACGGGCATACATCCAGCTGGGCTGGGCAATGGTCCCTGATGTCGGGTTACCTCCAGTTGGGCTGGGCAGTGGTCCCGTCGCCGACTTTAGCCGGGTCGCCCTCCATTGGATTACCATGTTTCGGGACAGGGCAGTGAGGCACCCGTCGACTTTCCAGGTCTCCCTGTAGTGGGAACCCGTTGACTTCCAGGGATCCCCCAGCAGGGCTGGGCAGGGGGTTGCCTGTCGACTTTGAGCAGACCTCTCGACTGCGGGCAGTGACAAGTTGTGGTTGATGTTTCCCCAGAACACTCAAGTACAAGGAGCAATTTCCCCCACTGAGACTCGTCCATGTGATGCGCCCTAAAATCGTGCGGGCGAGTCAGTACCGCCCAAAGTAGATAGTGTCGAGGTGTGGTGATTGAGCCCCTTGGATTGCGGTTCGGGGCAGATGTGCGGGATGCTGGGCATCGATGGTGTTACTTCTTGGACTATTGGCTACTCTTTCTTGGGCTGAGCTACGAGATGGAGATCCCCTTACGACATTTTTTGGGCTTCTTGATTGTGCATAAGGATATGTATATACCTCATTTCCGGTACCCACTTCTTGGGTTTGGTTACTCTCCTTCCAGGAGAGGTGAAGACGCGTGGGGTATGCCACGTGCTTTCCATGTCTAGCTTCTCATGATTGGAAGAGTCTAGTCTCCTGCTATAGGTAGAGGAGACTCGACAAGAAGTTCCTCTTCTCACTGTTTCCAGCTCTTTGTGCCTGGATGATATGTTCGTCTTCGGGATTCGTTTTGCGTACTTGACCTCTCGCGACGTAGAGGGTCCCTCTGCGCTCGTTTGTCTGACCAGAAGGGTGGAGTTTCCCCTGGCCTAGTGCTCTATTGTATGACCAGTAGGGTTGAGCGGTCTCCCCATGGTCTGGAGCTCGATGTTTTGGTTGGCAGAGATGGTTTGGTTCCTCTGCTTCTTCGGCTGTGAGGGGTTTCAGTACTGTGCCCTTTCACCGGACTGCGACAACATATGTGACTATGGGTGTTCGTGTAGCATGGGAATTTTCCCCACTTTCTAGGATGATATGTCACGGTCCTCTTCGACAGTGACTCAGTGGATTGGAGAAAGATCACCTCGTGAGTCCTGGGGAGTTTCTCCCGTTGCTCCATGTTCCCTGGTAGAGCTTGTGGTTTCTGTGTGACCAACACTTTACGCGGGCACCGATCCTCTACCCAGGAGGTTGTTCCAGCAGGGCTGGGGTTGTTCCAGCAGGGCTGACGTTGTTTCCGGCGGGGCTGAGGTAGCATAGAGCAGGGCTCGTCAGTGGGTTACCATCCATTAGGGATGACCAGTACAACGGTGTTCACTGAGCAGTACAATCCAGCAGGGATGGCCAGAGTAGTTCCGGGCTTACCTCCAGTGGGGTTGGGCAATGGTCCCCGATGCCGGGCTTACCTCCAACAGGGCTGGTCAGTGGTCCCCGATGCCGGGCTTACCACCAGCTGGGCTGGGTAGTGGTCCCCGATGCCAGACTTACCTCCAGCTGGGCTGGGAAGTGGTCCCCGATGCCGGGTTACCTCCAGCTGGGCTGGATAGTGGTCCCGTCGCAGACTTTAGCCGGGTCTCCCTCCAGTGGATTACCCTATTACGGGACTGGGCAGTGAGGCTCCCATCGACTTTCCGAGTCTCCCTGTAGTGGGAACCTGTTGACTTCCAGGGATCCTCCAGCAGGGCTGGGCAGGGGGTTGCCTGTCGACTTTGAGCAGACCTCTCGACTGAAGGGAAATGACGAGTTGTGGTTGACGTTCCCCTAGAACTCTCAAGTACGAGGAGCGCTTTCCCCACCTCAGACGTGTCATTCTGACGCGACCTAAAACCGTGCGGGTGAGTCAGTGCCGCCCAAAGCGGATAGTGTCGAGGTGTGGTGATTGAGCCCCTTGGATTGCAGTTCGGGGAAGACGTGCGGGATGCTGGGCATCGATGGTGTTACTTCTGGGACTGTTGGCTACTCTTTCTTGGGATGAGCTACGGGACGGTGATCCCCTTATGAAGTTTTTCGGGCTTCTTGATTGAGCATAAGGATATGTATATACCTCATTTCCGGTACCCACTTCTTGGGTTTGGTAACTCTCCTTCCAGGAGAGGTGAAGACGCGCGGGGTATGCCACGTTCTTTCCGTGTCTTGCTTCTCATGGTTGGATGAGTCTACTCTCCTGCTATAGTTAGCGAAGACTCGATGAGAAGTTAGTCTTCTCACTATTTCCAACTCCCTGTGCCTGGATGAGTCTACCTTCTTTCCTCTTGTTGGTTTGAGCTGGACTCTTTACAGTACTCCTTACTGCCCTCTCTGTTGTTCTCCTTTACTTTTTCCTGTTCGCTCTACTGCTCACCCTTTGGTACCTCCTTTATTTCTCCCTCGAGCCTTAGGGGTATCCTACTTAGTATTTCTATACTCACCCCTGCTTGGGCTTTACCCGCACTTGGTGTGCCCTTGCAGACAACAGACAAGTGGAGCGTAACTTTGATGGAGCGTAGGAGCTTGGGAGCTTGGACCGCATGCGGTGGTCGTGGCCGGGTTCCAGGTGGGAGACCTGTCAACTGTTTCTTTTTTTACCTGTTTCCGGGTTGTGGCACATTTTCTGGTTGGGTGCATGTTTTTCCCCTTTTTCCTTTTCAGCATTGTAATTTGTTCTGTTGGAGGTCGATGCACATTGTGGTTTATATATAGCAGTTCACCTTTCCCTTTGCTTGTCTTTTCTTTTTACTCTGCACTGTTGCATTGAGTTTGCTGCGTGTGTGTGTATAGGTACATAGGCAAAGGCCTCCCTGAGTTATTGTGCCTTCGGTGCTGGTCGCCAGCCCCTGGACTATGGAGGCGGGTTTGGGGTAGTTATAGCTCAAGCCCAGGTAGGGTCAGGTCGTGAAAAAGTGGTATCAGAGGTGGTTCATTCCTTGTTACTTTGTTCGGACGTCCCTAAAATAAAAGGAATTGGTTGGGATTTAGGGAAACAATTTTAATGTGTCTTGAGAGAGGATTTTAGGCCAGAGAGTCCAGTGGTGGTGCGGTGGCCGACATATCCATTCACCAGGACCTTGATAAATCGCTTGTCGACTCGGCATGATGAGACAGTTGTTGCAGGGAAAATTGGTTTGTGCATCACATAGGATCGATTCATTGATCGTCCTTCCTGAGTCAGCTCCCCATCGTTTTTGTTGTATTGGTATATACATATATGCTCATATGATCACGAAACTCCTTGATAATATTCAAGATGTCTCCACGAGTACTGCTAGCCAGGATACCAGCTTTGGTTTGTGAGGACGACCCTGTGAGCTACGAGGCCACAGTCCAGGACCTATCATGCGAGCCCCTATATCCGGGTGGGCCGGTAGCAACACCCCCACCTATTGAGCAGCAGGAAGTTTCAGTAGAGCAGGCTGAGCTAGAGCGCCGGTTGACCACGCTCTGTGAGTTCCAGTGGTAGAGACCGCTGAGGTTCAGTGGTGAGCCAGAACCTCAGGCAGCAGAGGTTTGGCTTGAGTCAGTGGTTAGCCTTTTTAGGCTTGTGCAGACACCGATAGATCAGAGAGTGGCTTTGACAGCCACCCTTTTTCATGGAGCAGCTCGGCATTGGTGGAGTCTGGTGACTCAGTTTCTTGACGAGTCGTCATTTTCATTGGATGACTTTCAGTTGTTGTTTCGTGAGGAGTTTTGCCCCTCCTGCTTGCGCTCCGTTCGGATTCAGGAGGTCCTGCAGTTTCAGCAGGGAGGGATGACGGTGGCCGAGTACACGGCTAGTTTTGCAGACCATGAACGCTTTTACCCGGACTTAGTCCATGATGACGACCTCCGAGCGTGGAAGTTTGAGCAGGGTCTCCGCTGAGAGATTCGTACTGTCATAGTACCCTTGGGCATTTCCACGTATGAAGGGGTGCTATAGCAGGCGCTGGTGACAGAGGGCTTCCTCTCATGTTTTGCGGTTGGTAGTGGTTGTGGGAGCGATGGAGCCGGGACGTCTGCCATAACTAGCAGGCGCCGGAGGACAGGATCTCAATGTTGGTGGCCTTCCCACTGACGGTTTCGGAGACTTGGTCGTATACCAATGTGGCAAAAAGGCGCAGGGCCTCAGCCGAGAATGCCCTTCCATGAGTGGATCCCGGGCCGTGGTCATACACCACAGTGGCGCCGAAGGGCACCAGGGTAGCCTAGAGAGAACAGGTGCTATGCTTGTGACGGGCGAGGTCACTTGGCACGAGACTGCCCGACCTGAGTTTCTGAGAGCTTCGGGCAGGCAACAGGTGCACCACCACGATAGAGGCAGCGCCGTGATTGGAGTAGTACCCAGAGAGGTGGTGCTAGAAGAGGAGCGGGAGGAGATGGATGTGGGGGACGACGTTACGAGATCTCCCCATCACCACTAGGCGGTCCACGTCAAGCTCTGGGAGCTGACTGTTGGGACCGCGGGCAACCGCGAGCTTTGGATGTCTATTATCCTGCAGATCATGAGGTGATAAGAGGTATGCTCTACAGATCTTCTACTTTTTGCAGTAGAATTGTTAGGCTCTGCGTGGGAAAGGCATTTCCCCTATTTCCTTGTTTGAGGTGTTACCAGGGTGACACAGGGCGTCGGGTGTAACCCTATATTGGTAAGGAAAAAGGCGTGAGGCCTTTTCCTTTAGTCGATGTGTTGACTCCTTTGCCTTTTGAGCGTGTAAGAGAGCATCAACCATGGAACCTTGCATGACCAGATATCCTTGGGTGTTTCAACATATGAATATTCTGAAGGAGGGAATCACCAGGCCTTGTTCCAGGTGCGGGCGGTGATTCCAGTCGCGGCGTGTGACGTAGAGTTTTGACTGGGGAGGTGAGATACCCCCAAGGGCCTTCGGGCCGTTTGAGACCGTGAAAAGGGATGTAGAGGTTTCCTACCTCTTTTCCCTAACCCCAAAGTCTGGAGTGAGTGCATGAAATTGTAAAGGGCCGACCTAGCGTGAACAGATCAATCCTTTGGTCTGTGTGCGGTGACACAGAGCTGTGTGTGTGTTCTTCTGGGTATGGGAAAGCCAGGTGTGGGCTTAGTACCCTATGTTTCTCCCTAGTTTTTCTTTTCGGGGATGAAAATATTGATGGAGGGAATGATGAAAAAACCTGTCTTTTTCTACGAAGGACTTTGGAATATTATTGATGATATTCCAGAACAGCGTCTTCAGACGGCGTGCGATTCCGAGCCCCGGAGTGGCCAGAATTAAATTTTCAGTGCGTTCACACTGGAAACGCCAAATAAATTGGATAACTTCTAAATGGAGTTCCGGATCAGCGATCCAAGTGTATGGATGGGTCTGGAATGGGGTGTTTACCCTAAGACGACATAAAACTTTTCAGCGCGGGATGTTTGGACCCCTCGGCCGCTCCCGGAACGTTAAACGGATAAATTAATTAATTAATTTATTCGTTTAATAACGAAATTCATGTTTCTTTTAAATGGTGGCTCGGATTGGGAAACCAAGGGCACCGTTGAGTTTGGAGCGTGCCTTTTACCATAGGAGGGGTATAAGTTTCGCGGGGCGCGGGCCGTTTGTGAAAAATGCCCCTAGGGGCATTTTCGTAATTTAGCGGCTTCGGACGTTGAATTTTATAACTTTTGAACGGGGTCTTGGATTAAAATTCTGAGACCGCCATTGTGCTCGGGAGGTGGTGTTTACCCTAGGGAGGCTTAACCTTGACCCATCGGGAGTTTCAGATGCATGTATTTTTGGGGGTTTTAAATTAATTAAATCTTTAATTAATTTATTTAAACCCCACCCCTCTACATCCCCTTCCCCCTGGAAGCCCCTCCTCTCCCTCTCGTCTTCCATCTCCGGCGAGGCAGTCCGGTGAGGCGACTCCAGCGAGGTGCGGTGGTGCCGGCGGATCGTCGCGAAGATTTAGGCGAAGCCCCAAGAGGTAGGATGTTGCGTTTGCATTTTCTATTCCCGTACCTTCTTTGAGCTCGTTTTGCACTATCGATTCCTTGTCAAAACTTCATTCAAAGCCCATAAATGCATATTATACATCTTTATCTCTCCAACTCATTTTTCGGAATCAAAATCCGAGCTCGGAGGAGCCCGAGGTCGATCGTCGAAGGACACGGGTTTTTCTGGGGGTCCGACGAGCCCTGGCGCGGCGGGCGGCCTTAGGCGGTGTCACGGCGTGCGACGGGCGGCCTCAGGTGGTGTCTGTGGGAGTCAGCGCGGGTGTCCGGGGGAAGCGCGGGGCGCGGCAGCGGGTGTTTGGTGGGGTGCTCGGGCGTCGGCCGAGGTGTCTGGCGGAGCACCCGGTGAGGCAGCGGTTGCCAGGGAGCGGCGACCGCGGGGTTGCGTCGCGCGATACCTGTGCGGTGACAAAGACCTGCGCCATGCGGGTCTTCATGCGGCGGCCGCGACCGGCCGCGCGACTAAGCCGCGTGCCGGCCCAGGCCGGGCAGACCGGCCGGTCCAGGCCCAGGGGCCTTGCCCCCTCGCTGTTCAGACACCCGTAATTTCCGCCACAGGTGTCTGTTTTGAGCGCCATCTGCGGCAGTGGGACTATATCGTCGAGGTGGACTTTCTGAGATGGTTTTGGGAACTTTTAATTCTCGAAACAATGGGCCTCGGAGGCGTGACGCGTCTTTCAGTCGAATGTCATTTTTCTGGGAATCTTGTTTTGAGCTGCGCGGACGCATCTGACGTCCATTTTGAGCGCTGTCAGTGGCGTTGTCACCCTGGTACTGAGGCGGAGGTTTCCAGTGTGGTTCCGAGCATAGAATCCGGAGTTGCGGCGTGGGCCCCATGGCCCGTCTTTTGAGCTGTGTGCAGTTTTTAGTGACTTTTCCTCGGACGTCCGTTCAGGGCGTGTGATCAGTCGATTCTGGATGTTTTTCTGAGGGGATTGCAATGGTGCAATCCGCCCGCTGTAATTCGGCATGATGTTGCGGGGCCCACGAGGGCCGTTTGGGCGTCGACGGTGATTTTATATCTCTATCACCGGGCGACCATTTTGGACAAGAGAAGAGTCCATCTTGTGTGATTTTTTGAGAGGATCGCAACGGTGCAATTCGTTCGTTGAGTTTCGGGACCAGGATGCAGGTCCCACGTGGCACTGCTCGTGTACGGTGCATCAGAATGCATCTTTTCTCTGAATACCCGTTGAACTCAAGTGAGTAGTGCTTTTGATGTGTTTTCCCAAGGGGATCGCAATGATTTGATGCGCTCGACTGGATTCGGGGCTGAGGCTCGGGATCACGGGACGTTGTTCGGGTGGGAGGCGGTGTTGGTGACTTTTTCGTCGGATATCCGTTAGAGGCGAGTAAGTAGTCGATCTCGCATGTTTTTTCACGAGGATTACAACGGTGCAATATGTTTGGTTGTGCGGATCCTCTTGCGTGATCTTGATAAATGTGGAGCATGAGAGGTGGTGGTGGTTCGTCCTACCTTGTTTGTAGCCGACCCTTGGCGTGTGATCGCGCACTCTTGGGAGAGTGATACAAATGGTTCACAAGATGTGGCTGGCTGTGCCTGGGCCTTTGAGGTGGAGTTGTTACGTCACGCCTTTGCGTTGACATTGGGTGCCGTGTGCATGATAGCCATTGGGCTGTAATGAGGTATTCTCTGGTAGTATACAGAAGCGCTTGGAGGTATGTGTGGTTATTTGTACCTAAGGATGTTTGTGCCCTCAGTTGGGGTTGACTTGGGGGCCACATTTCGTGTGGGCCCCACGTGCATTCCGGTATTAGTTTTGGGTACTTGACCTCTCACGACGTAGAGGGTCCCTCTACGCTTGTTTTTCTGACCAGCAGGGTGGAGTTTCCCCTAGCCTGGTGCTCTTTTGTCTGACCAATAGGGGTGAGCTGTCTCCCCCTGGTCTTGTGATCAATGGTTTGGTTGGCAGAGATGGTTTGGTTGCTCTGCTTCTTCGGCTGTGAGGGGTTTCAGTACTATGCCCTTTCACCGGACTGCGACAACATCTGCGACTATGGGTTTTCGTGCATCATGGGTGTTTTCCCCACTTTCTGGGATGAGATGTCTCGGTCCGCTTCGATAGTGACTCAGCGGATTGAAGCACGATCACCTTGTGATTCCTGGGGAGTTTCTCTCGTTGCTCCATGTTCCCTGGTAGAGCTTGTGGTTTCGGTGTGACCAACACTTTACGCGGGCACCGATCCTCTACCGAGGAGGTTGTTCCAGCAGGGCTGAGGTTGTTCCAACAGGGCTGAGGATGTTTCCAGCGGGGCTGAGGTAGTATCAAGTAGGGCTCGTCAGTGGGTTACCATCTAGCAGGGATGACCAGTACAGTGGTGTTCACCGAGCAGTACAATCCAGCACGGATGTCCAGGGCATTTCCGGGCTTACCTCCAGTGGGGCTGGGCAGTGGTCCCCGATGCCGGGCTTACCTCCAATAGGGCTGGGCAGTGGTCGCCAATGCCGGGCTTACCTCCAGCTGGGCTGGGTAGTGGTCCTCGATGCCGGGCTTACCTCCAGCTGGGCTGGGAAGTGGTCCCCGATGTCGGGTTACCTCCAGCTGGGCTGGGCAGTGGTCCCGTCGCTGACTTTAGCCGGGTCGCCCTCCAGTGGATTACCCTGTTCCGTGACTGGGCAGTGAGGCTCCCGTCGACTTTCCGGGTCTCCCTGTAGTGGGAACCTGTTGTCTTCCAAGGATCCTCCAGCAGGGCTGGGTAGGGGGTTGCCTGTCGACTTTGAGCAGAACTCTCGACTGCTGGGCAATGATGAGTTGTGGTTGACGTTCCCCCAAAACTCTCAAGTACGAGGAGCACTTTCCCCAACTGAGACGCGTCATTGTGACGCGACCTAAAACCGTGCGGGTGAGTCAGTGCCGCCCAAAGTAGATAGTGTCGAGGTGTGGTGATTGAGCCCCTTGGATTGCAGTTGGGGGCAGACGTGCGCGATGTTGGGCATCGATGGTGTTACTTCGAGGACTATTGGCTACTCTTTCTTGGGCTGAGCTACGGGACGGTGATCCCCTTACGAAGTTTTTCGGGCTTCTTGATTGAGCAAAAGGATATGTATATACCTCATTTCCGGTACCCACTTCTTGGTTTTGGTAACTCTCCTTCCAGGAGAGGCGAAGACGCGCGGGGTATGCCACGTGCTTTCCGTGTCTAGATTCTCATGGTTGGACGAGTCTACTCTCCTGCTATAGGTAGCGAAGACTCGATGAGAAGTTCGTCTTCTCCACGTTTCCAGCTCCCTGTGCCTGGACGAGTCTACCTTCTTTCCTCTTGTTGGGTTGAGCTGGACTCTTTACAGTACTCCTTACTGCCCTCTTTGTTGTGCTCCTGTAATTTTTCCTGTTCGCTCTACTGCTCACCCTTCGGTACCTCCTTTGTTGCTCCCTCGAGCCTTCGGGGTATCCTACTGAGTATTTTTATACTCACCCCTGCTTGGGATTTTCCCGCACGTGGTGTGCCATTGTAGTCAACGGACAGGTGGAGCGTGACATCGGTGGAGCGTAGGAGCTTGGGAGCTTGGACCGCGTGCGGTGGTCGTGGCCGGGTTCCAGGTGGGAGACCTGTCAGCTGTTTCTTTATTTTGTTTACCTGTTGCCAGGTTGTGGCACCTTTTCTGGTTGGGCGCCTGCTTTTCCCCTTTTTTCCTTTTCATCATGGTACTTTGTTCTGTTGAAGGTCGATGCACATTGTGGTTTATATATAGTAGTTCACCTTTCCCTTTGCTTGTCTTTTCTTTTTACTCAGCACTATTGCATTGAGTTTGCTGAGTTTGTATATACAGGTACTTAGGCAAAGGCCTCCCCGAGTTATTGTGCCTTCGGCGCTGGTCGCTAGCCCCTGGCCTATGGAGGCGGGCATGGGGTAGTTGCGGCTCGAGCCCGGGTAGGGTCGGGTCGTGACATGGCGAGAGTTTTCTGACTGGTAGTGACACCGGTAGGCCACATGGTGATTCTTGCTACCAGCCTTCTATAGGAAGCAGTGGGTAGATGGTGTTGCTTGATGCTCCAGGTTCATGATGAGATGACACTTCTCTAGGAAGACATTGAGAGCCAATTTCAGGTAGAGTTTGTCCCAGTGAATCTCTGCGCAGTGCACATTCAAGAGATACTTCACCAACATTAGGGCATCAAGACTGTAGCTCAGTATTCAGGGAGGTTCATAGACCTCTCACGATACGCCACCGATATGGTGCGGGTCCCTTTCTTTAGGGCATGGACATTCGAGCAGGGTCTCAGGTAGGAGACCAGGGCTTCAGTGATCTTAGGTACTAGTCTTTTTCAGTGAGTGATCATGAAGATGGCCTGCATAGTGAAGAGGCTTTGGTACATGGACCATTGACCAAGATAGTACCTTCAGGTAGTGTTCCAGCTATAACACAAACCATTGGTCATCAATTACAACTGGTGGTACCGGCAGCGAACACATATAAGCTTAGTGCCTTATGCGTAATTCAGCATCAGATACCACTTAGGTTCCGAGGTGTGCCGACTCACAGGGAGCTGAATAATACCTTGAGGAGGTGGCTGAGAGTTCTCTATAGCTTCTATAGCTTCGTCAGGATGACATGTCGGTAGCTAAGCATTCATCGAGGCGTACTGATCATTCTTGGTACTCAATGAATACAATAAGATCAGTACTTTAGGGATCGAAATTATGAGAGAGATGTGTTTTAAGGACATCCAAGCCAGAACTATTACTCTATGCATTTCTACTTATGTTAGGGTGATGAAGAGAACCTTTGTGGTTGAAATTTCTTTGGAAGTGCGGATACAGCCAGTGAATGTTAGTAGTGGGAAAGTAGGAAACTAGCCCCAGTCTCAGAGACTTGGGCTTGTAAAAGTTTTCTAGAAGAAGATGTGTTAGGGACAGATGAGTCTGCAGGGTAGCATATGTGGAAGCAGAGCTTGGAGAGCTACATATGGTGGTGTACATTTCTACATGTTACAACCACCCCATTTTTTTGTGGACCCGACCAGGCTCAGGGTGTTCGAGGACAGGGGAAGAGAGCAGTTGAATACGATCAAGGAATGTGACCCAAGGTCTCTAAGAATTATTCGAGGTACATTATACAATTAATAATTGATTCCATATCAATAGACATATGTACCAATCATTCATTCCTTCCATGAATCTTTCCTAGTACCTAGAGCTTCTGGTAAAACCGTTGACTTGACCCTCACATCTGGAGATACCTTTGGATGGAGACTCGATAATCATCCTTACGACAACGGTGTGATCTGACCCTTCAGGTGAGAGTTTTGGTTGGAACCTCTTGGTGGCAGCATCGAGGTCTTATGAAGTTAGTTTGGGTTTGTACTTCACATCCTCAGTTCACACTCAGATTGACTGTATTTGGAAAAAAGTTTGTGGTTTATCTACATATTTGGGATGAGGTTTTCCTTAGTCGGAAAAAAAGGAAACACAGGCTACACAGGATAAACTCCAGCATAGGTGGGTGCAGTTGATCACTCATGAGTCAGCCAGCCTCACCCTCGTGGCATTAGAAGTTTTGAGTTTTCATTTCCCAATGGTAGTGGCTATATTTCCTCTAATATTATGACGTAAAGATAGTCTATACCCCTTATAAGGGGAACATGGTAGAAGATTCACTTAGCAGGTGGTCTGGCCTGCAGCTGGAGAGTGAGGTGGCAGAGAAACAAGCCGCTTGTAAATATCCTTTGTGGATCGAGATGGAGAAGCTTTTCTTTAGTCTGTTAAAATCCCTCCCCCTCTTTTTCAGTGAGTCAGGGAGGCGCAGCATGGGGATGCTGACTGCGAGACTTAATGTGCTCAGATACCCACAGGACAAGCACATGATGGATTTTTTGAAGGTGGGGAGAACGACATCCTCTTTAGAGGACGTACCATGGTACATGTGTCACTTCAAGAGGTAGTGTTGAGGTAGTTCCACACATCCCCTCTAGCGGTACATCCAAGAGTGGCGAAGATGTACCATGATCTCTGAAGACAACACTGTTGGTCGGGAATGAAGAAAGTAGTTGCAGAGTTTGTTTCTCGATGCCTCACATTTTAGCAAGTGAAGGAAGAGCATCAGGTACCAGCAGGCATTGTTCAACATTTAGAGGTCCCAGAGTAGAAGTGGGATGAGATATCAATGGACTTCTTGAAAGGACATCCACATAAATCTTGGGGACATGACTCGTTTTGGGTGATCGTTGACCGACTCACCAGGTGATCCCACATCCTACCGATCAGAGAGCAGGGTTCAGTATAGCGCATGGGATGCCTCTATGTGCCGGAGAATTTGCAGCTACATGGTTTAACTTCATCAATTGTCTCTGATCGTGACACATGTTTTACTTACCAGCTATTGAAATGGTAGAAAGAAGCTTTCGGGACATAGCTTCGTTTGAGCACCGTCTTTCTTCCTCAGATGGATGATCAGACTGAGCGAACTATTCATACCCTTAGGGACATGATGCTTGCTTGTGTCCTCGACTTCGGTCATAGCCGGGAGGATCACTTGCATTTGGTTGAGTTTGAATACAACAACAGATACCAATCCGATATTGGGATGGCATCTTTTGAGGCATTGTACAGGTGATCATGCAGATCACCTCTGTGTTAGACTGACCCTAGGGAGTCAGCACTCATGGGGCCAGATGTGGTACGGGCTACCACAATGAAAGTTAAGATCATCTAGGAGAGGATGAAGACTGCATAGAGTATGCAAAAGTCGTATGATGACAGGAGATGGAGACCTCTAGTTTTTGAGGATAGCGACTGTGTCTTCCTTCGGGTCTAACCCGGATGAAGTCTATAGAGATTTGGATGAGGTGACTAGTTATCTCCAAGGTTCTTCAGACCATTTCAGGTCCACAGTAGAGTTGGCGAGGTGGCTTACCGCTTAGCTCTTCCACCTTAGTTTCACCTGGTGCATGACATCTACCATGTATCCCAGCTGAGGAAATACGTGTCCGACCCTTCTCATGTCATCGACCACGGAGAGCTGGATGCCGATGAAGGGGTGACATTTACGGAAGTTCCAGTAGAGAATGAGGATGGATATGAGAAGTTCCTTCATGGACTGTTGATACTTTTGTTGCACGTTCATTGGCATCAAGAGAACCTCTAGGAGAGCACATGGGAGCAGGAGGCTCAGATTGTGCATAATACACCCACTTGTTTCTATAGATTGAGTTGTGGCTTACGGGGACATAGAGCTTTGAGGTGGGGAGAATGTAAAGATCCGGAATATCCATGTAATATTTTTAAATATATGGAAATTTTAGGATTCTGCGAAATTAGACGATGTGCGATTCCGAGGCCCGGAGTGCCTGGAATGATCCTTCAAAGTTTTGTTAAGCTTATTTTAACACGCGTAAGAAGTTTTCCTGAAAAAGTGGAATAAATCTTAAACAGTTACTCAGATCAGAAATCTGAGGAAACCATTGTTCTCAATATGGCGGGTTTACCCTAGGTGAGACTTAAGATTAGTCGGTGAAGACCTCTTGTGAGAAGACCCAATAAATGGAATAATCCTAAATAAAATAATAAGATAAATTGTTTTATTTTACAAATACTTATAAATCACAAATGATAACTCAGATTAAAAATCTAATACCACCACTGAACTTTTGAGGGTATGATTTCTTTATTAGGATACTAACTTTGGCTGGTGCGAGACACTAGTGAAAGTTAGTTTTTGGCCGTAAATAAAATAATTAAGTGACAAGTATTTTATTGTAAAATTCATAACCTCTAAATGGTAACTAAGATTGAAAATCTGAGATTATCGTTGGGTTCTTTTTGGTGTTTTTTACCTAGGAAGAGACTAAACTCAACCATCGCAGGTCGAGGGTGACTGATAATAATTTTTTGAACATTTCTTTTGTACGATCTGTAAACGCGCGAGCGACATTTTGTAACTTTCGAACCGGTCCTCAGAATTGAAATCTGAGTGCATCTTTGAACTCACAGCACCTGTACTCTTTTAAGAGGACTTTGACCTCGACTATAGTTGGTGGAGGGTGACAGTTAGTTTTTGAGTTTTTTATGGAAATAATAAAATAAAATAAATGCATGTTATATTTTTTTATCTATTATAACCACCCATGTGGAAGTTGGAGGTGGGGACAACCACACCTTAACATCCCATGAGAGGTTATGGTGGTGGGGTCCACCCAAACCTATCCTCCCATGATAGGTTATGGTGTGGGGACCATCTGAGAATGAATCCCCCATTGAATTTGGGAGAAACCCTCAACTCCCAAATTAATGTAGGGGGAGCCTCTTCCACACCACTAAAATTTTAATTATGCAAACCCCATGAATTAATTAAGTGGAGGAAACTTAATTAATTCACCCAATTTGAATTTATTCCAACAAATATAATAGATCATAATCTATTATTTTGGATACCATTTAATTTTGTGAGGTGCTTGGGGAAAGGAGAAACATGGGAGAAATATTGGGAGAAGACTCCCAACGAAGAACATGTTCTTCCAATGAAGAATACCTGCAAAGAGTGTCTTCGACTTCATCCTCGAAAGCACCTTGTAGTAGTAGTCGATGTGGGACATCTTCAATGACCAACCCTCCCTCCTCATCATCTTCAATGAACCGATGAACGAGTTCAAGATTGGAAGTGTGCGGCAGATGCGATGAATGACGACAACTCCGTCTTCTTCCCCGCGACTCCATCAACGAACAATGAACAGAGGTAGGGGTTTAGTTTTACATAGTATGATATTATTTCCTTGTTACAATTATTCCAAAACAAATAACATATACCAACTTATTTTCAAGTTGATCCACTGATGTTCTTCCTTGCAGGTTGATAATATATTGTTAATGAGGGATTATGGGAATTTATGTTTTTAAGATATCTTCCATGCTCGTTCATTGCTTAATTTTTGATATCCATTTTCTATCACCCTAAACACAGAGGGTGTGGACCAAACCAACATGGTCTAACCCCACCACCAATCTCCTTTGTGGTGTTCTTGGAAACAGTGGAAAGTAGCATAAAAGGAGATGAAGGAAATGGTCGTGCTACCCTCGGCCTTAGTGACCCACGCCGCCCTTGTGACGCTCCGGCGCCTTGGCCGGTCCGGCTCCGCCGCCCCAGGCTAAATCACACCCATAACCGGCGTAACCGGCCCTGACCGTGACACACCACTACCACCCTACACGCCGGCCGCACTGCCTCACCGGCCGCACCACCCTTGCTGGCCGCACCGCCTTGCCCGCCACCCTGCCCCCGGTTGAACCGGCCATGCCCTCACAGCGCCAAGTCGGAGCCGGCCTCCCGGCTCCCAGCCGCCACCCTCCTCTCGTACGTCCCGGCCAAACTGTGTTGGCCGCTCCACCTTTCTTCTGGTCACCACCAGACTCCCGTGTGCCTTGACCGTACTACAATGACCCATGCCTCCCGGATCTCAGCCACCCACTGGACACCCAGCCTCCTGGGCTGAGCCGCCTGAACCACGCCCCTCACGGCGCTCCGGGCTGAACTGGCCCCGGTCTCTCGTGCTGAGCTATGCGAACCGGGCCCATGTGGCACTCTAGACCGAACCGGCTCTGGGTCTCCAGGCTGAGCTGCCAATGCGGTGACCTCTTGGCCGAATAGCCCTCGTGGGGACCCACGACCGGTCCAATCCATCTCGACCTGTTCGCTATCTCACATCCCTCCCCATCCCCTTGCGGCCGGCAGGGATGGGCCCAGCGGGTCGGGCAAAATCTAACGGACTGACCCGGCTAATGGGCCAGGCCATACCCAACGGGTCAGGATAGGTCGACCGAGACAGGGTTGGCCTAGACTAGGTCGGGTCTGGTCGGTCAGACCAGACCAGGGCCCACTACCGACCATTTACTTTATTTTGTCCATATCATTAGCACCAGATGTGCATTTGATGAACTGTCAGTGGTGCTGATAATCATGGAGCATGGATGCCCCTTAGAGTATACCCCACTGGTGTTTGGGGTATAGTTGAGATACAATCAAGTTGGATTGTGCATGAATCCAAATGGGCCCCCGAGATTAAAAGGCTAATAACTCACAGACCGTGCGCCTGATTGATGAATCTTCTATTTCCTTGAGACCTATATGACATGAGGACCTTTGAGATACTCCTACATGGGTTAGACTTCTCTGACTCTAGTTCTAGGTTCCAACGTGGGTTCGAAATCTCTGACTACTATTCCAAGATCCTATGTTGGTTCGAAAGCTTTGACTACTACTCCAGGATCAAACATCGGTTCGACACCTTTGACTACTATTCTAGGATCCTACATGGGTTCAAAAGCTCTGATTTCTGTTCCAGGATCCTACGTGGGATCGACAGTGTTGATGATTCAGTGGCTACATCTAATCATCTCTATCTCTCTGCATAAGTTGTATAGTTGTGTGAGCTGTGTTAGTACTTTTGTGTTTTCCTCATGATTGAGATTGATCACTTTATTACATAGGTATATATATATATATGCATATACCTAAGTAAGGTTATCTATTAATTTCGTGCTTAGTGGTTTATCCTTGTGGGATTTTGATAGACCTTGAAGGTCTTGGGGTCCCTACTAAGTATTTTTATACTCACCCCTGCATGGGCTATGCCCGCACCTCGTTGTGTTGGATGCAGACGACAGACAGAACTGACTGAGGCTGAGAGTACCAGGACTGGATGATACACGGAGGTGGATATTACAATGAGTCTGTACATGGAGGATACTGATGGACGTGGTGTACTGAGGTGGATATATATACCTACTCTCCTGGTAGGAATCCCAGAGGACATCCCAGTAGCTATTTTCCCATTCTTCAGTTGTAATTGTACTTCCAGTTCCTTGTACTTTACAGTTGGGCTTGTATTTCCAGCCCCTTTTACTTTTCAGCACTCTTTTGTTTTATAGTTTACCTAGTGTTTTTTATCCACCTATGTGCTCTGTTGGGAGTGTTTACTGGATATCAAGACAAAGTCTTCCCAGTTTTAGGGAATTATGCCTTTGGTTCTAGTCACCATCCCTTGGACTATATAAATCATGTTTGGGGTAGTCACAACATGGGGCTCGGGGGATGGGTCGTTACACTTGTGGGAATAATTCCCTTACTACATTCATTTTCATCATTGGAGTGTGTGTGGTGTTTTAGTTACCACCTTCCTTACCAAAATTATTTCAGCTGGACATTAATCCTTTTTACAAAATTCACTATATTGATAACCATCATTCTGACATTGAAAAAAATCATCTGTTCACCTAATTATATTCCCATTTTTCTTTTTCCCACATTCAATTCATGGAGGAAATCATAATTTATTTCTCATATGTGATTTAATCATGTTCTCATGAGAATTCATCTTACATTTCTTATCAAATCCGTGGGAATGAATTGAATCTACAATTTATTATTTAAACATGAGTAGCATTGAATGGTTTTTTATATATAAAAATTTATTTTATTGATAACACCTTTTATAGACTTGGTTTTATTAGGCCAAATAATAATTCAATTTTGTTTTTAGGGATAATGATTAAGCGAGAATCATGCATCTAATGTATTATAAAATTATATTCACTGGAAAAAATATATTTGCAATTATATTTCTGAGATCAATAAATTTGTTATCCATCATTATATCCAAAATAGAATGGAATAAATAAATTAAAAATATTCTCTTATACTCATCCCATTCAATGTATTTAATTTATTCCTCTTGAATCCTATTGTTAATATGGTTTCGCCAGCGATCTGATTCCCCTGCCAAATGATAATCATCATGAATAATTTTCAAAATTTTCGAGTTATAAATAACCAAAAATATATTGTTAGTGTTACTAATCCATTTCTTATAAATAGTGGATCAGTAGAACCCCTAAAAGAAGGTGGATGTTTCCTTATGAAGGACTCAACCAAACATTTTTCTCTCCTTTTTTTTCATTTGAATATTTACAATTTTTCATATCTTAAATTCTTTTTTGTGAATATATAAATGAAATTTTTTATTGTAGACCATTTAAATTTTTTTCCCATGAGGATAATCATTTCTTCTTCATCACATTGAACAACTACATGATTAATTCATTTTTCATCCATTAATTAAAAAAATCATAGTGTAAGAAAACATAATCATATTATAAAACCAAATAATAATAAAATATCATTTATATGATATCTAAATTATATAACCTTCATATATTAAACCATAGGATTAACCTATATAATTCATGACCATTAGAAATACATTTAGATTTTATCTTATACCAAGACTCAGCGCAGGGGATATCACTAATGTTATCTCATCGTATATTCCATTGTTTAACTAAAAATATATCAGATACTAACTATTGAGGTACATACTTTTGATACATTGATATATCATCTTGTTAGTTAAATAATAAACACATAACATAATGATCAACAAAAAATCATATCATTCTATTTCCTTTGTAAAACATGAAACATAAAAATATGGTATATAATATTTTCCGATTTAATATTCATAAATAGTACGCTTCTTGGACATATCATACATAAATAAATTATTCATAACCTATGGAAAGGAAGCATAAAAAATGGTGGGATCATATTCCCAGTAACAGAAAATAATGATGATAATAAATATCACATAATAATAACTTGAGAATAAGTGTATTATAATAGAAGAAGAACATTTAAAAACCATTCCATACATATCAAATATAAAAATACTGATTTTGGTAATAAAACATAGTTTTTCAAAATATGTGAATAATAAAGGAATAAAAAAACATGATCCTTGAGGGAATACCATTTTCTTAATACCCAGAATTGCAGCATATACATAAGAATATAAAATCACTTCTATATTTTTCAAGGATAATTAACTATTCTATCATATTTGAATTAGTTATCTCCCTTAACCATCATAATAGGAAAGGTTCACTTCCAAGACTGTCATAATGGATATATTCCTTTAATGAACTGGGTCCACTCACCATTCTAGTCGTGTTTATCACATCATTTATAAATCATTATCTAATACATTTTAGGTCTATATAATTTTGGTCCCACTCATCCTTGATTATAATGTTACCACCTTAATTAATTTACAATGTGACCACCACCCAAGGTTATAAAATAACCTCCAAGATTTTTTATAACATAAAAACCATCCCTAGTTATATTGTAAATACAATCACATAATGAAAACCATACATATGTGTGTTGTAGTATCATAAAAAATTTATCATATCATTAAATCATATCCTAAGTAAACAATATGAGTTCTATAAACATTTCATCAATACATCATAGGATAATCCATGGAAAATAAATGTGATTAAAAAATCTCATCAACATAATTGTTAGTAGTTTATAAAAAGAGTTAAAATGGTATCACAGGATAATATCCCTTATAAAGAATAATTAATATCAAATTAAGTTGTTTATTTAAAAATTCCCTTACAATATAACAGAAAAATATTTCTTGACTAAAATAAACATTCTTTTATAAAAATAAATATTGAAAAAAAAATATTTAAAAGGAATTATGGGAAAAAATTTCATTAAAAAATGATTGAAACTTTTATTGGAAGCATCTAAACATAGAGCTTCCTGGTGGTGGGAAATTTTGTTCATACCTTATAAGTTTAAGGAAAAAATTCATTCCAAATTTTTGGTACGATGTAAAAAAGTACATAGTTCCTAAAATGAAAATATGATTCATTTTAAATAATTTTGAAAATTTAAATCATTGATAAAAATGATTTTAAAAAATCTTATGAACATGGTCAAAAAATTCATGAAAACATTTTTGAAAAACATGGACTTGGATGAAAAAGGTTTCTAACCAAATATTAATACGCGATCAATTTTCCTTAAAATTATCATTCAATATGTTCATTATTTAGAGAGAGGTAAATAAATGGAAAAAAATTTGTCATTGGAAAAAAATATGATAAAAAAATAAAATTGTATAATTATATAAGGATCACTGAATTTCATATAATGGAAATTCAACCATGAATAATCTCAATTAAAATAAAGTTGAAACATAAATCTGGTAGATATGGTCTAAATTCCTCCATCCATGTTCAAAACTGTTACTATATAAATATATATGATTCCTCTGGAATTGGGGATGATCACGTTGATTTAAGATTCAAAATTTCCAAGAGGTTTCTAACGGGTTTTTTCAAATAACCGGAAACATTCAATGATTCCATATCTATTTGGACCTACATTCCAAAGGTAGGTTCTCATTAGTTATAGACTGATGAGGCTTAAGAATTTTCATTGGTCAAGAGGATGGGAGGTCGGACTCATCACACATTTTTTGAGGGGAATTATTATCTACTCCATGACTCTCTTTATAGATTTAATTTACGATCATGAATCCTTATTACATTACCAAGTATAAAATGAACTATCCTTTAGATCTGAAAATCAATGATTAAATATGAAGGAAATTTAGAGAATCTTTTATATGTATTCAAGGTTCTTCATTGATAGAGAATCAATTGTATTTGTTAGAGACTCTTAGTCAATGGTATCCTTAAATACATAAAAGTATCTTGGTCATTATGATGACTATACTGATTTTAAAGCCACATAGTGGGGCACTTGAAGTTTATTTTCATTCAGAAGGACATGGATTATTTTAGTGTTGGGATCGTACCCACAGATGAGCTACCTATGTATCCTTTGTTTAGAAAAGGAATCAAAACCCACATTGTATGAATAAGGGAGTATGATGTTTATGATTGACGGCTCATAGAAAGATGTCATAATTAATTTTACACTCTAAGCACATGTGAGTCATGATCGATGTGAGAAACAAGAAGTATTAGTAAAACCAGACAATTTTTCCATGAAAGATACAATCATAAGAAATGATGTGGGGATTATGTATGTATGACTGCCCAAACAGATGATGGTTAAGATTTATTTCAGCGAAGAAATCCAGAAACATGGTCCATAAAGGTATTTGTGCTTTATGGAAATTTGGATACTCTAATCTTGGTTCTTACTCCTATGAAAAATTCCCAAGTTAAGAGGGGACTTATGACTGGGTTTTACTCCTGAGAAGGAATCCCAAATCAAAATGGAATTATGAATGGTCAAGAGAAATTAAGACTGGGGCTTACTCCTGAAAAGGAGGCCTAGGTTAACGGGATTTGAAAATTAAGGGACTTGGGGATTACTCATAAGGAGGATGCCCATATTTGAAACTAGGGCTTACTCCTGAAAAGGAGGCCCAGGTTAAGAGAATTATGGTTGGGGCTTACTCCTGAGGAGGATGCCCATATTTGAGAACTTTATGACTGGGGATTTCTCCTAAAGAGGATGCCCAGATTAGGGGACTTGGGGCTTACTCCTAGAAAGCATGCCCAAATTAACGAGGACTTGGGGCTTACTCCTAAGGAAGATGCCCAAATTAATGAGGACATGGGGCTTACTCCTAAGGAAGATGCCCAAAATTAATGGGAATTATGACTGGGGCTTAATCCTGAAAAGGAAGCCCAGGTTAAGGGGTTATCTCATCTTAAAGGATGAGGTTGAATGAATGAAATCTCAATCTTTAGTGACATAAAGATGTGTAAATCACTAGGTTTTGAGAGATGTTCCACGGAATTCCTTTCAGATAAAGAATTAAATCAAGAAAACATACCATAAATGTATTTGAAGAGTGTCTTGAAGACTGAATCATGAATAGGATAGGTGGAATGGAATAAAAAAGATTAAATGAACAGGAGGGGAACCCAAAAAATAGAAGGGCGTGCTAGTCCTGGCAGGCGCACTGGAACTGCTTGGGCGCGCAAGTCCTGGTTGCGCAGGTATACCTGCGCGGAACATGGGTACATGCGCGATTGTTAACCAGTAGTGTAATACTTGGGTGATCCTTTATCAAAGCCTTTAGAATTATCCTGATGTAATTCTAGAAGAGTGGCACGCAAGTTCCAATGAGTAGGTAAGGAGGCGCGCAAGTGTATCCATTTCCATTAAAGGATAAAACACTTAGGCGTGCTGGTGTTAGTGAATTATAACACCTAGACCTTATTCCTCCTGTTTAGACCATCCATTCTAGGTAAATAATTCCCTTAGAAGTGTTCGAAAGACTTGAAGAAGAGACTTGGGTGTTCAGAGCTATGTATCTGAATTCTGGATAAATTCCTCTTGAAATGGGGGCCCCAACGGGGGAATTTATTGGCTGGAAAAGTCCCTGGGTGATTTTCAAAGAGGGCGTGGAAGTCACCGGCACGACCATTTGGGCGGCGCGCAAGTATAATTGCGTGACCATGATGGAACTTGCGCGACCTATGGGAAATGTTCTCCTTGTTCATCCCTTTATCTTTTTTAGATGTTTATTCGAAGGATGAATCTTCTTTGTTTGAGGTATTTTCCTTTTCATTTCGTTTAGACTATGTGACGAAAAAGGAGCATCAACAAATGTCCCCTCTCAGAGTTGGATTTGAAAGAAATTTGGATGTAACTTTGAGGTAAAGAAGAAACCAGAGATCATTGTGGTTATTGGCAGTTTAAAGTCATGAATTTTGGACATAAAAATTAATAATGTTTAAGGTCTAAATAGCTTTGACCAAAAGGGTTAAAATTGACTCAATTCATTGAAAACTTATTTGAAAACATTTTACCACACTCAAGTATGAAGGAAAACATGTAAACTATAACTAAAGAAATTTTGAATCTGGGGAATGATACGAAAAAGGGCTAAAAGGCATTATAATATGTAGTTCCCAAGAATGAAGGTACCATTATTCAACAAACTCGTTAGGGGGTTGGATTATGAAGGGCCGCCTAAGGGCATTGGCTGGATAGTCAAATAATAGTATCTTTTGGTTGACAAGTCTGTTATGTAGGCTGTTTATGCATGGCCGCCTAAGGGCACGTGCTACATAGTCAGGCAAAAGAACTCTCAGAAAGTTACTTTTCTACTACTAAATATCTAGTGGAAGTTTATGGAGATTCAAATTTTCTAAAGCATAGAGTATTCTATATGAATAGAAGTACTTGAATATTGATAAGATATTTCCAAGCAATATTGTTTAAGAACTGGATGAATGTCACTCCTACGAAGGTCTGACCCAGACATAGGGAAGGGAAAATATAAACCATAGACTTGAGTATTTTCAGATCATAAAAAAGAGTATGATAAAAATATGTAAAGAATGGCTATTTCTGAGGATCCCTACATATCGTCGTTAAGACAACTAAGGAAAAAAAGTGGTTTTTGTCCTAAGAATGAAGATAAAATTCTTTAAAAATCCCGTTAAGGGGTTGAATTATGCAGGTCCGCCTAAGGGAATTGGCTGTATAGTCAAATAATAGCATCTTTTGGCTGACAGGTCTGTTATGTAGACTATTTATGCAAGGACACCTAAGGGCACGTGCTGCATGGTCAGGAAAAATAATTCTCAGAATTTGGACATTTTTTGATTAGAAGTCAGGAAAAGGGGTTATGAAGATTTGAAAATATTCAAGGTTAGGATTATGACACTTAAAATGGGTATTGTTCAGTGTGTGTAAAGATACATAGATCAATGCTAACCATAATCACGTTGTGGATGGTACTTGAATTGAAATATTAGACATCAATACATATCCCATAAGGATGGGAATCAAGCAATAAGTATTTATGGAAATAAAGTTTAATGTTGTGTGGGACTATAGTATGGTAGATCTTAGTTTAGGGTCATAGAGCTTGGACCATTATAAGAAATACACAGTGTTTGTTTTCATGGGGACTTTTCAGCCAACGGACTGAAAGTGGAATTTGAGGTTATTCCAAAAAGACTTAGGTCTGGATTCAAGGGACACATGAACGTTCCTACGTATCCCAAAAGAATGGGATTCAAGCCCACGTAGTTCTAGATATACCCGCTGTACAAATTTGGTTTGTACATGTGAAGGTTGAATGGGGACTTTAGTGCAATGATGGTTTAACCCAAGATAAAAGGTTCTTGTATTTCCACGTATGTACATAGTCTTTGGAATATAATGTGAATGAAAATCAATGTCAATAATGATTCCATCTCTAGTGAGGGTATCAAAGAATTTTATAGTTTATTGTCATACTGGACAAAAAGTGTTGTACAGTTTAACATCATATAGCGAGGACAAAAGTGAACCAATGTAAAGATATTGATTCTGGGGGCAGATTCACAAATCAACATCATACAAGATGGAGGTGAATCGATGTGAAGAGATTGGTTTTGGGCTTGTACCTTAGGAGGTTGCCTACATAACCAGCCTAGAAGGCAAGGATCAAAGTTCACGTAGTTCAATTGAATAATGAATTAGTGATCAAGTTGTTCTTGGGGACAACGACCTAAAAAATCGTGTTGGGACTTACACATGGTTAATATCCTAGAGAGAGTGTTATGGTTGTGGGTTTCTCTAAGATCACGTGATTCATACTCAGTATGAGAAACAAGAGTTAGCAACAACACTAACGATGTACTGTTTAATTTCATGTAGGACATATGAAAGGGACTATGCAGTTTAATGTCTTGCAGTTAGGACTATTGGTGCTGCACAGTTTAATGTCATATAGCAGGGATGGAGTACAGTTTAATGTCATGTAGGACATATTAAAGGACTTTCTAAACAGTTTAGCATCATGTAGTTAAGACGATGAGGACAATATAGTTTAACATCATGTTGGACGAAAGAGAACTGTGCAGTTTAATGTCATGCAGTAAGGACAAAAGGGAACACATTTTAACATCATGTTGGACATATTAGAGAATTTTTCATAGTTTAACATCATGTTGGACGAAAAAAAGGATGATACAGTTTAGCATCATGTTGGATGAAAGTGCTAATATTTTAAGGTCAAATGCATGGACCGTTGGTTATGCAGTTTAATGTCATGTTGGACGAAAGAAATGAAAATAGTTTAAAGTCACATGCATGGACTGTGGATGGTTTAGTTTAATGTCGTGATGGACGTAAGGGACATGCAAATAGTTCAAGGTCGTATGCATGTAACTTAGATGGTGTAGTTGAACATCTTGCTGGACATAAGAGAATTCTGTACAGTTTAGCATCATGTAGTTAGGACGTCAGAGTTTAACATCGTGTGGGACGAAAGAAATGCAAATAGTCTAGAGTCATATGCATGGAATATGGATGACGTAGTTTAACGTCTTGCTGGACGTAAGGGACTTGCAAATTTTTTAAGGTCATATGCATAGACCGTTGATGGTGTATTTTGTGTTTATACAAAGTACTTCTTAAGAAATCCGGCATTGGATGGAGTAGTGATGAGTTCTCCATCCATTGAGATTAAAGAATAAGCTCCATTGGAATAGACCTTATGTATTGAATATGGTCCTTCCCACTTTGGTTCATGCTTGGGAGGTTTCTTTTCTAGTATAATTGTAGTTCTGAGAACTAATACCAATTCTCCTTGAATGAATGAATGAAGACAAACTTTATTGTTGAAAGCTCATGCAATTCCATTCTAATAGACTTCCAAGTGGTGCAAAGTGCGCAAATTTTCTCATCTAACCGTTCCAATTCATTCAATCACTTTTGATATTGTTTATCTATAGATGATTGATCACAATGGCTAATATGAGAAAAGGTAATTGAACTTCAATGGGAAATACTGCTTCTATTCCATATACCAGTGAATATGTAGTTGACAACGTTGCAATGCGGGTGGTGGTTTGATAAGACCATAAATAATGAAAGAGTTTATCAGGCCACGACTTCTTATCTTTATCCACCATCTTTCGTAATATATTAGATAGAGTCTTGTTAAAGGCTTCTATCTGGCCATTGCCCGCTGCATGATACCGAGATGAATTATTGGATTTGATGTTGTATTCTTGATACAACTTCTTCACTTCGGACGAACAGATGTTGGTTCCATTGTCCGTCAATATGGTATGAGGGACACCAAATCTAGTAATAATGTTAGACTTGATAAAGCTAACAATGATTTTAGAACTAACTTCTTTGAGAGGTGTTTCCTCTTCCCATTTGGAAACGAAGTCAGTAGCAGTAAGAATATACTTAAACTGCTTGTCTGTAGCTGAAGGGTAAGGGCCCACCACATCCATTTCCCATGTGTAAAATGGACATGAGTATTTAGCTGTATGAAGAAACTCTGGAGGTTGATGAATGAAGTTGGAATGTAATTGGCAGGAATGAAACTTCTTTCTGAAATCAACATAATATTGTATCATTGAAGGAAAAAAGTATCTAAGCCTTCAAATCTGATCAAACAGTCTATGTCCAGACTGGTGGGCACTACAGAATCCTACATACACTTCTTTCATGACAGCCATTGTCTCTTAATCATCAAGGCATCTTATGAGAACTCAATCAAAACCACTCTTGTATAAAATTTTCTCAAGGTGATCTAGGCCATCATAAAGAGTAAAATTGACCACACATCACCAGATTTGTTCTTTCCAAGCTCTATCAGGTGGAAGTGTTCCATTTTTAAGGTATTCCCTGAAAGGTGTCATCTATCCTGTAGTATGACCATAGGGTTCAGTAATGGGACTAATTTCATTAATTTCCTCCATTCTGGTTCGAACATAAGGTGAAATTGCATGACGGTGGGAAATACTGATGGTAGTGTCATCCCGATTTGGATCTTCCAGAGCTGTGGCTATATTAGCTAGTGCATCATCTTGAGCATTTTGTAATCATGGGACATAAGAAAATTTCGGTTCCGTAGGAAATTCTGCCATTAAATCTCTGACATAATCACACAAAGGGATTAGTTCTTCTTTTCTGATTGCATAATCCCCATTGACTTGTTTGATTACCAGGTCTGAATCACCTTTCACCCTTAAATGATTCACTTGTGCTAGAAGCGCCAACTCCAAGCTTGCGGTGAGAGCTTGGTATTCTGCTTCATTATTGGTACCCCCCTTACCATAATAAGAAGGAATAGGGTAACACTGTCTTTTCTGGAGAAATGAGCACAATTCCTAAACCAACCTTGTTGAATTTAGAATTTTACATTTTCCTCCCTGTTGGACTTCTGGAAAAACCATCAAAGTATATTTCCCATGCCTAAGGACTTTCATGAATAGAGAAGACATCCTCATCAGGGAGTTCAATATCGGAAGATGTATTTTCAACTGAATATTGTTCATCCAGGAAATTAGCTAGATCATGGCCTTTTATTGACTTTTGAGACACATAATGAATGTCGAATTGCTGCAAGATAACTGCCCACCTTGCCAGACGTCCTGTAAGAATTAGACAAATAAGGATAAATTTGAGCGGGTTATTGTGAGATACCAATTGGGCCTCGTGATATTGCAGGCAGTGTCTCAACTTATGAACTGCATAGATTAAAACCAGGAAGCACTTCTCAATACTTGAATACCAGGTTTCTGCTTCAAGCATAGTCCGACTGAGATAGTATAGGCTGTTTTCATTTCCCGCATCATTATTGTGAGCAGGAAAGGCACCCAATGATCGCTCTAGAGTTGTCACATAGAGGATAAGTGGTCTTCCATTAACTGGTGGCATGAGTACCGGTGGACTCAAGAGATATTTCTTGAGAATATCGAATTCTTCTTGACATTCTTCAGTCCACTAGTATGTGACTCCCTTTTTCATCAATTTTGTGAAGGGTAAACATTTTTCCTACCAAATTGGCGATGAAACGCCGAATATAGGCTAAGTGTCCTTGAATTACTCTGAAATCATTCAAATTTCGAAGAGGTGACATACCAAAGATTGACATGGTCTTCTCAGGATTGACTTTAATACCACAATGGAATACAAAAAAGATGAGAAATTTCACTGAGGTTACCCCAAAAGAACATTTTAAGGGGTTCATCTTCAAAAAATGATGTCGTAGATTGTGGAATATGATTTCCAAATAAAACATGTGATTAGAATTTTGTTTGTATTTTACCACCAAATCATCCACACAACATTCTACAAACTTCCCTAAAAAGGGTTTGAAGATATGATGAATGGCACACTGATATGTTGCGCCTGTATACTTCAGGCCAAAGGGCATTACCCGATAGTGAAACACACCCTGAGCGTCTCTGAAGGCTATAGATTCTTCATCTTCTGGAGCCATTTGGATTTGATTATATCCAGATTATCCATCCATGAAGGAAAGTGATTCATAGCCAGCTGTTGCATCAATTAAGAGTTCTGTAATCGGTACTGGAAAATCATATTTAGGACAATGACGATTAAGTTCTCTGAAATCAATACAATCTCTAATTTTCCCATTCTTCTTTTTCACAGGGACAATATTATCCAACCACTTGGGATATTGAACTTCTCTGAAGAAGTTAGATTTGATAAGCTTATCAACTTCAACCTAAATTTTGGAAGCATAGGTTGGGTGTGTTCTTGTAGCAGCTTGCTTAAAGCCTCAATGTTCTTTTGGCAAACCCAAACGATGACTGGCAACATCAGGATCAATCCCGGGCATCTCTGTATAGTTACATGAAAATATGTCTCGATTTTTCTTTACAAAGAAAATATACATCTCTTGTTCTTCCAGAGTCATGGCCAGACATATTAAATTGGGGAGTGGATCTTCTTTTGTACCCAGATTGATTTCTCTGAGTTCATCCCCAGTGGTAGAGATACCCTCTTCAAATGCTGGAGGAGCATATCTGAGATCTTCCTCTTATTCTTCAACATGTGTTATTTCTTCTGTTTCTACTTGCATAGGAGATGATGAAGCATAATTTCCATGATCAGAATAGATGTTAAAATTTGAACATCTTGAAGAAGAAGCTTCCATTTCTGACCTGATTGATGATGAAGGATCTTTCTTGGGAAATAAAGAGGAGGTGATGGATTGAGAATCAACATCATCATTCAACTATGGTATTGCTATGACTTCTTCTGGCCTGGTTGGAGATGTATAGACTTGATGGATTTTAGTAGATGAAATGAAGACATCTCCTTTTGAGATTTCATCATTTCTTGGTGGTTCACCAATTTCTCCCATGTTTTCGGGCTCGATTTCCATAATTGACATTATGAATCTTTCCATAAGAGTATTTTGATTTGGGTCTATCCTGTCAATTTGACTGATAGGAAACACACAATCTATACTCACATGTGCTAATGGGTTTACTGGAATCTTTTCCAAACTATACGGAGCATAAAATTTGGTAATCTCTTTTGTTGTGGATTTCTCCCTTCCCTTCACGTGATAGAATTCCACCTTAATGTATTGAGATTCACCTGTCTTGAATGGGGCCTTATCACCATACAATGTCCCAAATTGACCATCAAAACAATACTTGAGACATTGATGGTATGATGAAGGGATAACCGCCTGTTGATGTAGCCAGGGTCTTCCAATCAAGATGTTGAAGGCTTAGTCTTGATCAACAACCATGAAATATGAATTAGATACAAGATCTACAAACTGAGTTCTTAGTGTAAAATCGCCTAGTTGTTCTTGTTCATTTTTATCATATCCTTGTAACATCATAGTTGAAGGAGATAAATCAGATTCCATGAGGCCCAATCGATTAAGTGTACGAATGGGCATGAGGTTGACTCCTGAACCATTATCAATGAAATCTCTTCGGATGTCTATGCCATTGACCTTGCCAGATAAAAGATATTACTGCATGGCATTCTTATGGATTATTCTCTACATGGTAGACTTCAGCTGTTGCAATTTTAGTTTCAAACTCTTGAGGACATGACAAAGCCTTGATGAGTGCCTCCCGAAGATCTTTTGATAGATTCAAAGCATCCAGAATTGATAACATGGCCGGTACTTGGGCCTGGTATTTCAATACATCATACTTTTGATCAAGAGGTCTGCATTTCCTAATAGGAACATTTGGTTTAGCAGGTGCCTTGGACATTGATACCTTGGAATTTGATGCATATTGTATCGGGATAGGAGTTGTCAATATTCATGGTTTTGGAAGATTAGACCGATTAGATCAATTTACATGTTGAATGGAGGAAGGTGGAACCCCCAACCGATCCTCCAGAATAACTGTGCCAGGACTGAATTTACTATTGGTGGAAGAAAATTCTTGTTTTTGCTGAGCTCACTGATGGGATCTACCATAAGAGTTTCTACTACAGACACAGTTCTAGAAAGGGTTTAATTGGAATAGTGGACTCTGAAAGATCCATGTCTTTCCATGTATCTTGAGCCTCTTGAACTTTATTTGATTCCTCTTTTTGATACAGGGAATTTGGGCTCATCAAAATCGAATCTGTGACTGGCATATGGATCTCTTAATTGAATCATATTAACAGAATCGAAGATCAAATCTTCATTCGATGAAGACTCTACATGATTAACCTGTTTAGGATGTGCCGTTTGGTGGGGCGGTTCCTGTGGCTTTGAAGTAGATGGCATGAAATCTTCAAGAGTCAAAGACAGATTAGGCTTTGATATATATGCATCTTCTTCTGATTGTTCCTCTTTCTTCGAATTGTGCCGTTTCATTGAGGATTTTCCCTTTGAGGAAGAGGGTTTTGCTACGGAATTTATGGCAGAAGTCACAATTGGTTTCTTCAATTGTGTTCGAAAAATAGCATGAGTTCGGTTGATTGTCTTTCTGACCATCCAATCATCATATTTCTATGCATTTTTTGCTTTTGACTTCTTGCCACTCGCCTTCCTCCTCTGGAACTGTAGCATTAAAACATGCTACCTGAGCTAAAGAACCTTTTAGTTTAACTTGTCCCAAATCGACCGTTTTTTGTAGGAGGTCCTTGAAAACAATAAAAATCCTGAATGGGATGCACCAAAATTTGATGAAATGGGCAATAGTTGCGATGGTCTTCATCTCCACCCTTGTTTAGCCTCTTGGGCCTTGGAAATTGTACCAAATTAATTTCCAGAGCCGAAATGAAATAACCAGGAACATATTCATTTTAGAAAGAGTAAACTTTTCTTCTCAAATCCTCAATTTGTTTTTGTCTTTGATCTACTTTACCATCTTGACGAAATGACCTCTGTTTTTGTCACTTAGGAGGTGGAGCCCTTCGAGAAGATGATGGTTTTGAAGTAGAAGCTTGTACAGTTTCTTGTTTATGCATAACTGTAACAGTTTCTGCTTTACCCATTTTTTTCCTGGAGATGATGGAATTATACGAGCTGTATCCCTAGTCTTTATAAGAGAATCTTCAATCTATTGAACGATTGAAGTAAGGTCTCGAAACCCTCTTGTGTATTTCACAGGGATCAACTGTGTGCGCAACTCATCATGCAAATTTTCCACACAGATTGGAAACAATTCCTCTTGAAGGAGTGCTAAGCTTAGGGAATATGTCAATCCCTTCCAGTGAGTAATGAAATTTGAGACCCTTTTATTATCCATTTGCTTACAGTTTTTATGATCAAAAAATATAATCTTTGGAAACGTTGAGCTGAATTGGAGAAGGAATTTTTGGAGAAGATCCTCCCATCCGGTAATTGATCAGGATTGCAAGCTTTTATACCAAACAAAAGCGGGTCCTTGCGAGGTTCCCACGAAGCATCTGAGTTTCACTGCTTCTTTGTATTCCATAGTTCCCATCATAGGATCGCAACAAGACACGTAATGCGTCAAATACTGTTCAGGATCACCTGATCCATTGAAAATAGGGAATACAGGGTTCCCAAAACTTGATGGGGGAGAGATTGAATCTACCCATTCCGGGTAGCCTCTTTTTCTGGTTGACCCAATGCATGCTTCCCTTCTATAGTCTCTAACTGAGCTGTTAATGACTCAATGGTAGTTATTAAATTTTTAGAAACATCCGGTTGAACTTGGACTTGGGCGGGTGCAATAATTGGAGTCTAGATAGGTATGGTGTCTGGTACAACAACTTATTGTTGTTGCACTTGACCTGTAGGATTAGACCTGTGAGGGTGTACTGATAGAGGACGATATTGTTGATCCATCTCAGTAGCTGCAACAAACTCCCTTGACTGACTGACTCCAGCACGCTATGGAGGAAGGCTAACCTGAAGTAGTTCTTCACTCATCCCCCTTTATTCTTTCATTTCTTCCTCTTATTGTGCAAATCATTGCTCTAGTGAGGGTGATTGGACTTATCCAGAGGAAGGATATGTAACCTTATTCTTTCTCTTCCCCTTATTGGACACCTTTCAGGGAGGGGGAAGTGGGTTACATGAAGGATTTCCTAGGTTCTGAGTAATCCGTTGATTTTGTGTACGAACACCTTCTTCATTTGTGTCTTTGCGTACAACTTCTTAAGCATGAACCTCTTCATCTGATCCCTCCGAGTGAGCCTCATCCGGTGGATCAGAAACAACAACATTGATGACATTGATTGATGCATAATGCATTGCATCCCTTCTATCAGCATTTCTGTGATATTTTCTTCTTCCATGCCCCTGACGAGACATTTCCGTTTGTTGATTTGATCCCTCGGGAATTTCTTGGCGAACCATAATTTGGACAGAATCTCTTGATAATTTTTCTATTCGTTCCTCTTCAGGCTTCTTCCCTAATAGGGAGAAGATTGACTTTCTTAGAGGAGGGGATTGGGAATTTGAAAAAGTCCCCACTCCATTGGACTGGGGATATTCCTGCTGTATTTGCTCAACTCGTCAAATACTATTTGTTGATTCAGAGGGTTGGTTTAAAAGAGTCCCCAGTCTGGAAAGCTGGGGTGGCTCTCGACATACTATGTCTGAGACTTTCTTAAAAGCTATCCTGGTATTGTGGACCTTGGTCCGAAAATTAGCTAGATACATCAATCGACATGCACTTTTATTACCCAGCTCAAAAGACCGTTGGATGATTTCTGACACTTCTGTCACTTGATGATGTGATTGCTCCATACGAGAGGCATGTTCAATATTCTCGTTTTCTTGATGCAATAGTTATTCAACAACTTTTTCTATTTAATCTTGATTTTGGGAGGAACTAGTTGAAGATTGTTCTTGGGAAAGGTTTTGATTACAAAAAAAACCCATTGACTTTGTCCGGCCATGGAAAATAACATTGCATGAAACCATTTTAAGTGGTCTTTACTAACTGGAGAGCATAGTGAAATGTAGTGCTCCATGAACACCCCATCCTCTGACATAAATACCAGATAGGGAATTGGAAAGTAACTAGCAAAATCTTCTTTGTGCATTAAGGCATGAACATTGAAGGGCCCTCTGCTGCTTTTCAGCCTTCAGATATCGAGAGACTGATAGAGATACCAAATCAATCTGACTTTGTATCCCTTATATTATCTTAACATGATTTTCATATTCATCGTAAGATAAGACTTTTTTTCAACTGACAAAGGGTTTTCCATATGTTGAGAGGAATATCATGAATTCCATCTTCCATCAACATCTATGGAATATCATATTAAGAGTTAGCCAGAGGCCAAAACATGACTGGTACTTCACCTTTCGCCAATTGTTTTCTCATGTTCATCATTTCCGCTTTATCATTCAATAAAGATTCTTCTACCTGATTTGACCAGATCTGGTGCTTCCTTGATACTTCATCAGATTCAACTAGATTGGTAGAGAAATCACTAATTAAATTAGAAGATGCATTACTTAGGGGTGGTTTAGAGAATGACCCACACCCTGGGATATCTTCTGATTGAGAAAGTATTTCACCTGCTAGCGATGAAGCATCAGACATGACTGGTTTCGCATTTACAAGTGCCTCAAGATAATAGGGTTTTATCAGCATTACATTGTCCACTAGAGCATTTTCCAGGAAATGTGCATCACTACTATGTAGAGGACATTCGTAGTGAAATTCATCGTCATGGGGAGGACCACCATGGTGGGTTACAACAAATGATGAGATCTATTTCTCCTTGGTCGTTTGACCACACAGAGGGTTCCTGTGGCTCTCATATAAAGAAGAAACCTCAAAATTGTCCGAACTGTCATGAAGCAATCCTTCATGAGAAAGTGTCTGTTGAAGACCTTTAGAATTAATGTTCCCACTATTGGGAAATGATGGAGTGGAATCTTGGATTCCAATAGATAACTATCTGAGGGCTTCAAGAACTCCAGCATCGAGCAAGGCCTTATTACAGATTGTCTCTTGATCTCTTGACTATGATGGCGGGGTATTTTTCTTAGATTCCTTCTTACTCGCCTTGGAAACCACTTGGTGACGAAAGTGGCTACTCTGAGCAGGTTTATATGCCCGATCAGGAGATATTTCCCGGTTAGGATGATGATCTTAACTCAAATATGGTGTATGTTCCTGACTTGGTTGTTCGTATGATATGGGGGAGTACACCCCACAACCCTCTTGGACTGGAACATATGTGTGTGTCTATTCCTGGGTGAACTGTTGATGTGTCACTCCACTGGTAGGGATAGAATTATGTGTCTTTCCTTGATATGCTTCTAAAACTGTTATAATATTCTGGCAAGCATACAAAATATGAGCAGGGATTTTCTTCTTCTCTTTCACCATTGATAAAATATGCTTGGTGACTTCAGCTGCCAGAACGGTGATATACGTCCATTCCGTTCTTGGAGTAGGTGTGTGTGCCTGCTTTTGTCCTCCTTTTCTTGTCAGTGAATCCTGACAGTACTCAAGTGTGTGGGTAGAGAGTTGATTTTGCCTCCTATTTGTCGCCGGAGCATTCTGACTAACTTCTCCGAGTGCTACCAAGCGAGACTGTTGGTAGGCTTGATCAATACTAGCTGGTGTATGTGCCAACTGACTGCACTTCGCCGAACGTGGTTGACAAGATCCATCAAATGTAGTCAAACGAGCCTGGTGACTAGATGATGATGTATAAACATGTGTATGTTCCTGCCTATAGTACTCTTCCAGAATTTCCTGGCATGATTGGCGTGATGCAGCCATAAGTGTATGTTGGATAGTGGAATTAAAACGGACGGGTGTGTGTGCACGCTCATTGCATTCCACTGCGTTATGTTGGTGGACTTCTCCGGAGATGGCAGAGATGAGAACCTGCTCACTTTTAACTGGATTTCACCTCTAGAGATTCGTCTTTCCTGCATTTGTTCGAGGAACCTAAGGCGAACACCTGGAGTCGATACACTCATCATATTGAGGGCACACTGCTGCATGAGTCTGGCAGCGATTGTTGATGGGAGCCCTCGGGAAGGACTCTTGTGTCCTTGAATTAAGGCCCTGAGGGACCTACTCATTCACCTCCTCATAATATGGGAGTGAATGGTGATTGCGTTCTGGGGATAATGACCTAAAACGGTTGGAGACGGTGGTTAGTACCTCCTGCTTCTTGACCGCTGATCATCGCTGTCCGGACAACCAGTGTGAGTTGTTCACTTGGAGGGCTTGTCGAGCAGCCTCTAGAGTTGGAATAGTACCGTTTTGACGATACTCCTTAACCAGCGCATTTGATACCTAGTGTTGAAGATGCTGAGTAGGTGATGTCATCCTCATAGTGGATGACGGTCCTACAGGAGTAGCAGCAATGGCATTCGCAGCAGAGGTTTTCACAGTAAAGGTATTCACAGATTTGAACATAATAGAATCCATTATAGAAATGCAGAAGATCATGGAAAAGAGTGCCTTTTTGATATAACAGACATAATCAAGATAAGTCCGGCCACTACATCATTTGGATGAGAAAATATGTTATTGATTGTTTTGTTGGCCCTATCATTGAGTTTCAAATAGGGGCCTGACAAATAAGCAAAACATCATTTTAAATTGGTTAACGATTCACGTCAGGTTCACCATTTTTTTTCTCTAGAATTGGGGATGATCTCCTTTATTTAAGATTCAAACATTACAAGCGGTTTCTAACTAGTTTGTTCGTAGAACACGAAACATCCATTGATTCCATATCCATTTGGACCTACTTTCCAAAGGTTGGCGCTCATTATTTGTGGAATGATGAGGCTTAGGAATTTGCATTGGTCGAGAGGATGGGAGGTCGGACTCATCACATATTTTTTGAGGGTAATTATTATATACTCCGAGACTCTCTTTATAGATTTAAGTTATTCTCATGAATCCTTATTTCATTACCAAGTTTAAAATGAGATTTCCTTTAGATCTGACAATCAATGATTAAATATTAAGGAAATTTAGAGAATATTTTATATGTATTCGAGGTTCATGATCAATAGATAATCATTTGTATTTGTTAGAGATTCTTAGTCAATGAAATCCTTATATACATAAAACAATATTGGTCATTATGATGACCATACTGATTTTAAAGCCACTCAGTGGGGCACTGGAAGTTTATTGTCATTTAGAAGGACATGTATTATATCAGTGTTGGGATCATACTTGCAAATGGGATACCTATGTATACTTTGTTTAGAAAAGGAATCAGAACCCATGTTGTTCGAATAAGAGAGTATGATGTTAATGATTGATGGCTCAAAGAAAGATGTCATAATTAGTTTTACACTCTAACCTCACGTGAGTCATGCTCGGTGTGAGAAACAAGAAGTATCAGTAAATCCAGACAATTGTGCCATGAAAGATACAATCATAATAAATGATGTGGGTCTTATATATGTATGACTACCCAAATAGATGAAGGTTATGATATTCTTCAGGGAAGAAATCCAGGAACATGGTCCATAAAGGTATATGTGCTTTTTGAGATTTGGATACTCTAATCTTGGGGCTTACTCCTAAAAAAATGACCAAGTTAGGAGGGGACTTATGATTGGGTTTTACTCTTGAGAAGGAAGCCTAAATCAAAAAGGAATTATGACTGGTCAAGTGAAATTAAAACTGGGTCTTACTCCTGAAAAGGAGGCCCATGATAAAGTGATTTGAAAATTAAGGGACATGGGGATTACTCCTAAATAGGATGCCCATATTTGAGACTGGGGCATACTCTTGAAAAGGAGGCCTAGGTTATGAGAATTATGGTTGGGGCTTACTCTGGAGGAGGATTCACATATTTGGGAACTTTAAGACTGGGGCTTACTCCTAAGGAGGATGCCAAGAATAGGGGACTTGGGGCTTACTCCTGAAAAGGATTCCCAAATTAATGAGGACTAGGGGATTACCCCTAAGGAAGATGCCCAAATTAATGAGGACATGGGGCTTACTCCTAAGGAAGATGCCCAAAATTAATGTAAATTATGACTGGGTCTTACTCCTGAAAAAGAGGCCCAGGTTAAGGGGTTCTCTCTTCTTAAAGGATGAGGTTGAATGAATGAAATCTCAATCTTTAGTGACATAAACATGTGAAAATCATTTGGTTTTGAGATATGTTCTGTGGAATTACTTTTAGATAAGGAATTCAATCAAGAAAAAATGCCATAAATGGCTTTGAAGAGTGTCTTGAAGAGTTAATCTTCAATAGGAGAGGTGGAATGGCATAAGATAGATGAAATAGGCAGGAGGGGAACCCAAAAAATAGAAGGATGCACAAGTCCTGTCAGGCGCTCAAGTCATGGGCATGCAGGTATACCTATGTGGCACATGGGCACTTGTGTGATTGTTAACTAGAAGGGTAATACTTGGGAGATCTTTGATCAAAGCCTTTACAATTATCCTAAGGTACTTCCAGAAGAGTGGATCACAAGTTTTAATGAGTAGGTAAGGAGGCGCGCAGGTGTATCCATTTCCCTTAAAGGGTAAAACACTTTGGAATGCAAGTGTTAGTGAATTATAACACCATGGCCTTATTCCTCTTGGTTAGGCCATCCATTATAGGTAAATAATTACCTTAGAAGCGTTCAGACGACTTGAAGAAGTGACTTGGGCATTCAGAGCTCTGTATCTGAATTTGGAAAAAATTCCTCTTGAAATGGGGGGACCACCAGGGGTATTTATAGGCTGGAGAAGACCCTGGGCGATTTTTAAAGAGGGCGCATAGGTCAACTGCATGACCATTTGGGTGGTGCGCAAGTATACTTGAACGACCATGCTGGAAGTTGCGCGACCTATGGGAAATGTTCTCCGTGTTCATCCCTTTATCTTTTTTTGATGTTTATTCAAAGGACAAATCTTCTTTGTTTGAGGTATTTCTCTTTTCATTTTGTTTATACTCTTTGACGAAAAAGGAGCATCAAAAATATATTAATTATAAATCTATTCTAGATTTATAATAATGTATATCATACCATATATTATTTACTTTTAAACTTTTTAGCACCACTTCATTAATAATTCTTTATTGAAATCACTATTATGTGTGATAACTAGTTATGTTATCATTTTTTTTGGTTTGGTATTTTTGGTCCTTCTACACTGATATTGATTAAACAGCCTCAATTATTTTTAATAATTTCATAAATATAATATCAAAATATTTAAATTCATCCATTTATATTAGATATATAATAAAGAATTACCCCATTCATAGAGACAACAAGCCGTACAAAGGCATTATTGTTGTTTTCATTTTTTGATAGATGTATCAAAAGAAAGGTTAAAGATAAATAACCTTTATAGAATCATTATTATACGATATATACCATATATATTAATTAAATCTATACTTTTTACCATCCATGTAAACATTAAATGACAAGCAAATCAAATCACTTCGTGGAGGTGGTAGTCCACACGTACGCACACACAAGAATAATAACCATCCATGAATGATGGTATATATTATATTATAATTAGAGAATAATAATTTTATCCTTAAAATAATATATAATAATAAATCCCCAAATAATAACCTTCCATGAAATATGGATGTTGAAAATGAATTGTATCACAACGTGGAGACTACAGGCTATACATATTCACTTGGGATACATTCACTTCTCATTTCATAAAAGAGGGTGAAAAATGATTGATTGATAATCATAATAAAATATCCATATATTTAGGATATTAATTCTATTATTTTATGTTGAATATAGATGATTAAGAGGTGGTAAAAGTTGAATTAAAAATAAAGTGATTTGTCAAGGCTATAATATCTTCTTTGAAGCAACCCTTTTGGACCTCCTCTTAAGGGCTTTATGGTTAGTATTTTAGGAAAACCAAGACATATAAAATGTTTTTGAGGGATTTTATAAGAGAAAATAGTATATTATTTTCAATATTGAAGGCCCAATGTTGTGTGTATAAGAGAAAAGATGGGTTCCCTTTTATAATTGAGGAGAGGGGCACTCTTGGAATTTCGTAAATGATTAAAATACATTAATGTTATTCTCAGAGACAATAGTTCCAAATGAACAATAAATGAGACATGTATGGTTTTGGAGATAATATATTATTTACCCTATCATATTTGACCAATTTTATGTTTTATAACTAATTAAATAAAATTTTATTTTTATAAAATATCATTATTACGAATTCAGACACTATTAGTTTAATTTGAATTAAAAGACATAAATAAAAAGTTTTAATTAAAATAAAATCATTAAATAATACACTAATATTTCATATAAATTTAAAAAATTAGTTTTACACTGTAAATAAATCAAATTATATTACATGTAATTTTATTAAAATCATTAATTATATTTTTTTTATTGAATGATGAATTACTTTATTTGTGTTTAATAAGCATTTAATAACATTAGATAATTACTAAAAATTATAAATATATATCTACAATAAAAATAACTTTATTAATCCCAAAATAAACACTTATATTCTGTAATAAAATGATTTTGTCCCTATGTGAACACACAAGATATATTTAAAACAATGAGAGTGATATTTTTTTACTTTCGGTGATTTAAATATTATATTGGTAATTTGAATGATTTTGTGTAACTTTATCAATTAAATATAAATCCTAATGTGATAATTGAATAATTTAATTCATCTAATTAAAATTACAATTAAAAATATGGTCATATTAGTTAGTTTTACCAAAGGTTATCACGATTTACCATTCACTAGGGTGATAAATTTTACTAAGGTTACTATTCATTTTGGGAAATAATAAATGGTACCTATTTACAAAATTTGGAACTCCTAATTAATAATATGGAATAATTTTTTCAAAACCCAATACAAATAAGTTGTAAAAATTAAAATTAAAACAAGCATGCAATATATGAAGAAAATCATCTATTTAGAAAAATACATTTTTGGTATCAAAATAGATTTTAATAATATTACATGAAGAAAATAAAGTTAAATTAATTATATAATATTTTATTAAATGTATAATTTCTACATTATATTAAAATCAATCACCAAAAGTGATTTATTTAATTTATTAAGACACAATGCATTTGAGTGAATAAAAAATATTATCAAGAAAAATATCACCTTTTTAAAATTGAAATGTTTTTATTTTTATACTATCAATTGGAAACCAAAAAATTATTTTATACTAATATAATTTTTTTAATAAATTAGGTAGTACTGTTGAGTGATTCCAATCCAATGTCTATAAAAAAACTATCCCATATGAGTATATCTTTGTTTCATTTAAATATGGTGTTGTGTGTAGCACATGCTATTGAAGAAATAAAATTTAACTAAAAAAACTATTTCATAAAATCATAGGGTGTTGGAAAAATAATATTTTATCTGATAATATTATGTCATGTGGCACTTCTAAGACAAAATAAAGTAGTGGAAAGATTCCCATAGTTTATTATTGATACTACCAAACCACATATATATCGGCTCCTAAAATATAAAATAATTCCCAATTAATTGGAGAGGAATATGATTATGGGACCTCCCATCACTTCATAATATGTAAATTAATGTCACGACCCATCCTTGGGGCCTGTGCCGTTACTACCCCAAGCTCGCCTTCCATAGTCCAGGGTCTGGCGACTAGCACCAAAGGCTAAATCCCTAAACTGGGAAGGCATTTCCTTTATAAAAGTTAAAAAACACAATATAGTATGAAACAGGTAGTAAACACAATGTAAACTCATTACAAATGATTGTGATGGAAAGTAAATGGGCTAGTATACAAACCCAACTGAACAACGGGTACATGTAAAAATGGATAAATAGGTGGAAGTAAAGAGAATATCCTGGATCGTCCTCCGGGGTTCCTACCTGAAGGGTAGGTATAGATGACCTCCTTAGTACTCCACATCCATCCATCTCCACTAGGTATCGACTCATCGTGAGGTCTAGCTCTGGTTACCGTCTATTCCTTGTACACTCCACCTCGGTCAGCACTATTCGTCGTCTACATCTAACACAACTAGGTGAGGGCATAGACTATGAAGGGGTGAGTATAACAATACTTAGTAGGGACCCCGAGACCCTCAAGGTCTCATGAAATCCAGAATGGATAAAACATAGTAGAAAGATACAATTATAAAGTATCAACCAACCCTACTTTGGTATATTCCCATACCTATATGTATGTTACAAATAAAAGTTTAGCTCCAACTCACGAGCCCAAGCACAACTCAGTCCACACAGGAAGTATAGTCAAAGACCATGATGATAATGGATGAAGGGAACGACTCATCTCACACAGGTATGCCATAATTGTAGAGAGATATAGATGATCAGATGTAGCCACTGGATCATCTAATCTGTCAGACCCACACACGATACAATCTAGCTAAGCTGTAGGACCCACATAGGATACAGTCCAGCTTTCTCGTCTAAGCTATTGGACCCACAGAGGATACAATCCAGCTATCTCGTCTAAGCTATTGGACCCACATAGTATACAATCCAGCTATTCTAGAGTAATAGAGATGATCTGATGTAGTTACTGATTCATCTAATTTGTCGGACCCACCCAGGATACAGTTCAGCTACTCTGTCAGAACTGTCAAAACCAGATAGGATTCTGGTACAGTTGTCGTCATCATCGAACCCACAATGGATTCTAGTATAGTATTCATCACAGCCAGCACTAGCGTTCCTGCACACAACACGCTCGTTTATTGGAGGGTCCGCTCCTCAATTCAATAATCTATACATCAATAAAGTCCTGAGTTGATGTATCCCGAAGTTCCGTCTCTTCAAAATAAATCCAACGCGACATACGACGAGTCAATTAGAAGCCTAGTCTGAGAGTTATTGGTTTTTCCGTTCAAGGGGCTCTGTTGGATTTACATTTGTTCCAAACCTGTCCATTTTCGAAAGTTTTCGAAAACTCACTTAGATTATAGCAAAAGTACCTCCTCATAGTGAGTATCCCATTACTGTAGACGACACGTCAATCGAACGCACAGTCTAGAAGATATTCGCGTTTAAGAGAAACGGGCCCGGCCCGTCAAGCCCACTGGGCTGGCGGGTCGGACCGACTTTGTTTGGCGGGTTTAACCCAGATGGGGGTCAGCTAGATCTAGTGGGGCGCAACCTACCTATTGACCCATCTTGTGGTTTTGGGCATGTTCGGCTCACCCGGCGGCATCGAGCGTCGCCGCCCGTCCTTGCTGCCCAGCCGACCAAAGTCGACTGATTTTGTCCAGTGCAAGCGGCCTGCAGTTTCGGGCCGCAGTTCCTCCACCACGTGGAGCCAAGAGGGCATCGCGGTCCTCTTGCTTAGCCAGTAGGAAGATAGACGGTTCGACCAGCAAAGAGTCCCACAGAGTGCAGGTCATGGTCCTCTCTACAGTGTGGCACCAAGTGGCGCCACGGTCTCTTGCTTGGCCGACCGTAGCTGGCCTGTTCGTCTAGCAAGAGGCCCGTAGAAGCAGGTTTCACCTCTTCCACGCATTATCTATGGGTTCCACAGTTCACCAGCCCGGCCGGCTGTAGCCAGCCGGTTCATCATCTTGAGCGGGCCGCGGTTGCGGCCCTCATTTTTCCTCTACGCGGCCGCTGCTTCTAGTCACCGCCGCCTCTGGTCGCCGTTGCCAAAAAAATCATTATCCAATAGAGGGTCATCAGGCGGTGTTTTTCCCCCCGTGCCCTCCACGTTAGGCGATAACAAAAGGCCGAAGACAATCCAATGCATTAATCATGAACGTGGTATAATTTTATTAATTTATAGTTATAAAAAACGCCCTACATTGATTCCGATGTTCGCTTATCAGTGTCACGGTAAGAGAATTCGAAGACGACGTCATTTCGTTGATTTCGAGGTGCGTCCGAGGAGGAAGCATAGTCGACGTTCCTCGTGATTGGATCCTCCTCTTGTGCCTTTGACATAGATCGAATATTGTTTTGTCATTTTTCGTTGGAGAGGAAGGGCATTCTTCATGTTCTTTGGGGAAGATTGCTCTCTCCCTAATTCTCCAAAAGTTCCACCCTAGAATATTTACCAAGGACAATATAATAAAAAGGCTCCCAAATATTATAAAATTTTCATTCATTTCAAAATAATTCAAAAGAATTTTTGACTCCATAGATTAATTAATAAAGTCATTAATTAATCTTGACTGAAACCTTCCAATTTTATTGAAATAGAAGCTATAGTACAAAGGAACCACAAAAAACAACAAGGTGGTCGAAATTAGTGCAAACCCATAGCATAATTGGACAAAAATTTCATCCCCTCCTTTGGAAGCACACCCAAGAAAAAGAAAAAAAATTACCCTCTGATATGAGGAAGCCATGTAAGCCAAATAATCTGCCACCATATTCCCCTCCCGCCATGTGTGAGACACCGTCATATTTTTTCCCCTGAACGCATTGCATTTTCTAATGGTGTATGAGATATTCCAAGGGATACTACCCTTCCCATGAATTGAATTACAGAGAAGCAGAGAGTCAAACTCCACCATATAAACCTCGAGCTATCTTTGACTACACATTTCCAACGCCGTGGCCATGGACAGAGCCTCCGCCTGCAGCACATCACCTCACCCATAGAAAGTCGCGAACGCTGCAACAACAGAACCCCTATGATCTCTTACAACCCCACCCCCATGCATCTCCCTCCAATTAGAGATCCTTCTATGTTGTGTTTCAGACCATGTAGAGGGGGAATCCAACATACCCAGGCACCCTGTTCTGCACATCCAGACCGAGGAGTAGTTGGAAGAAATGGAGCAACTGGACTCACAGACGGTGCATGGGGACAGTCAGGAGAGAGGCGAAGCAGATCGAGAAGGGTATTCTTCATCTTAAAGTGAATGATGACTTGCAATCCCTATGCATAATTGTGTGACGCCTCATTCTAGGCCTTCCAGAGCATCAAATAGCCTGCAATCAGAAAAATAGTTTAGGTCTTCCTCTCAGCACTGTGTGAACCTACTCCTCTAAACCACGACATCATGAAATCTTCATGCTCCCCTCCAGATTGATCCCAGCTGAAGGAATCCCCAAAATATGTCCAGAGTCCGATAGCCCGTTCACTATTATAAAAAAGATGCTCCAATGTGTCTTGGTTCGAGAGCCTACAACACCAGCACCTAGAAGCCAGATTCACGCCCATCCTCTTTATATTTTGGTCAGTTGGCAATGCCTTGTTCCTCACTCTCCAAAAAAGGAAGTTGTATTTAGATGAATGCTCCTTGAACCACAGCTGAGCCCCCACTGATCTTCCCCTGAGATATATCTCGTGATGTTCATAAAATCTTTAATGGAGAAGATACCTGACATTGAAGCTATGAAAATAAGTTTATCTGGGACATCACTGGAGACAATGATATTGAAGATGGCAATTTGTTCCTCATCAAGAATTGCCTGAATAAATCTGGGATGCCCACTTGCCTCTCCGAAGGACATGTTCTGAGTGGGGAAACCTGGGAAGTATAGTCCCCCTGCCCCCCAATCTTTTTGCAATAAATTGACATTCCCTTTACCAACTAGCCACCTGGAATGATGTTGTAGAATCTCCATGTAGGGGTCAATCACCTTCCAGATCCTAGAGGGTCTCGATTACTGTGCACAGAGATCCTTCCCATAAAAATCCTGCATAGTCCTGCCCCATATAGATCTACCTTCCATAGCCTCCCATGCTATCTTGGCATGAAGTCCCTTCATGGATGAGAAAGCACTCTTTAGAATAATATTTCCTTCAGTAAGAGGCCTTGCAAGATGTTTCCCTAAAGCCTAGTGGTGCTTTACTTCCATCTGACCATCCCATACAAAGTATATCAAAATCTTCTCCAATTTGGAGGTTACACACTTGGGAACCTTCATGGTGGAAAAAATATGCATTGTAATGGACACCAGAACACTGTAAACAAGTGTTATACATCCTCAAAAGATAAAAACCTGTTCTTCCAGCTGAGAATACGACCCAAAATTTTGTTGATGAGCTTATCAAAATGATAGACCCTTAGGGAAGAAGGACTAACTAGAGCCCTGAGATATTCCATTGGATGTAATCCTCGGTCCATATTCAGAATAGAACCTACAACCCTCACCCTCCTTTCCGACACATTTCATGATATGTAAAAGGTACTTTTATCTTTATTGACAACTTCCCCACTCCACTTGCAGTATTCCCCTAAAAGATCATTCAAACCTTGCACTGACCGGCTACTGCCATTAATAAAAATGATGGTGTCATCCGTGATCATCAAATGCGATATTCCCCTGGTATCCAGCCTATTATGATAATGGAAGATTGTCCCCGTGGTAAGACCTTGATTGATAAATCCGCTGAGCACATTTTGGGAGATAATGAAAAGAGTGGGAGATAAGGGATTGCCTTGACTAAGACCATGACATGCATTAAAAAACCAAATTTTTTACCCATAAATGAAGAATAAATCCTAGCCGAGCTAAAACACCATAAGACTAAGTCAGAAGTCCTTGTTGAAAACCCCATGCAATTTAAGACTCTGAGCACAAAACCCCATTCCACTCTATCATAGGCCTTGCTCATGTCTAACATAACCACCACATTGCCCCCAAATGACTTGTTATTAATTCCACTTACCATTTATTGGGCTACTCCAATAGCACCCTGGATATACCTCCTTTTAATAAGCCCATGTTATTCCGAAGCCATCCAGGAATCCAAATGAGGGGCTAGACATTTGTTGAGAATGCTAGGCAAAGTCTTTTATGGGATGTTACACATGCTAATGGGATGTTAATGATTAACAGACTGAGGATTACACACCTTCGGAAGATGAACCATCTTTGTGGAACATGAAATCCGCAGAAAGGTTCCCCCCGGAAGAAGTCTTGGATTTCTCTCACAAGATACCCATTAATACAATCCCACGACACCGTATAAAAAGAACCAGGAAAACGATCTGGCCCAGGAGCACTTTGTTGGTTCAAGGACCAAAGTGCCTCATGAATTTCAGCCTCCATCGGAATCCTCCCCAAATCCTCATAAACACCCTCTTAAACACATCTATAAATCCCTCCAAAAAGATCAGAGTCTCCTTGCGAGTACCCCCGTTAAATATTTGGATTGGGGTCAACCAGTAAGGATCTGATAGCCGGACTGATCAGGCCCCCAACCTCATCACTATCAATGGAGTAAGACCCATCTTCTCTCAGGAGGTTTGGCCACTGGACCCTGTGCCATTTTCTGATGAAAGTATGAAAGTACCCAGAGTTCTGGTCCCCCACATGAAGCCATCTGATTCTAGCTCCCTCCCTGGCTGGCCTTTCTCGACGTAAGAGACAATCAGTAAGCTTGTCCTTTTTTATACTAAGATCATTAAAAAGAACATCATCCCACTCTAATTCCAGCCGCTTCTCCATGGTTTCCACCTCTTAACTTATTTCAATCAAAGCCCGATCGCGAGCTGGGATCTTCCTTACACAGGGTTGGAGAAGAGATTTAAGCCGTCTTAGCTTGTTATGAAGAGTAACCCATGGATTTACTCAGTGCTGTAAATCCCAAGCTTCCCTAACCACATCAAAATGTCAGGTTCCTACATACACATTTTGGAAAACGACACGGTCTCCACCCTTGAAATCCCTGTTCCCCAAGAAACACAAAGTGGAGAGTGATCAGAAAGGCAACGGACCAGGTGAGTAACTTTGGAGTCTGGGAACATTTTTATTGCAACCTCATTCATCAGGAACCGATCAAACCGGTAGTACGTTATTCTATCTCCTTGATGATTATTGCACCATGTGAAGCTACTGCCCTCATAACCCACATCCATAAATCTGTTCCTGGCCATGACAGAACCAAAAAAATGACTGGAATTCCTTGGGAAGACACCCCCATTTCATCTCCTCTGGGCAAGTAATGAAGTTAAAATTTCCCCCAAAAATCTAGGGGACATTCTCTAGATTAGTAGCATCTAACTCACTCCAATGAACCTCATGATCCAGGGAATTACATTTGGCATAAATAAAAGAAATAGAAACACATGACACCCTATAGAGATTTTGGTAGTCAAGAATTGACCAGATGTCCTTTGGAGATCAATAGACAAAAAATTATTCCAAAACAGCCAGATATGTGAGTTAGAGGGTCCCCATGCATGAATCCAGGGACCTTGAGCCTCTGAGCATACTTAGTGATCTTACATGAAGCCTGTTTTGGCTCTAGAATAGCCACCAAAGCTACTTGATTACTCCTAAACTCATTAAGGATGAAATCAGTCTTTGCCCAGGCCCCAAGGCCCTGTGATTTTCATATTAGGACTTTAGACATTAAAACGACCACGTCAGGCTTCGACCCCAGACTACTGGATCTTATCATGAGGAGATACCGATACACCTGCTTGCGCGCCATATTTTGACTGAGATCAAGTTCTCATACATGCGCTCACCTGTGAGGAACCTGCCCCTTATGAAAACACACAATTCAAACAAAACTTTCATGAAGCATCTAGAGATTCAAAGGACTGCCCATCCAACCAGCTGTGAGCCAACTCCAACACCGGTGTAGGAGAGCACAGAGGAGAAGGAGGAGCAGGGGGATCCCGAGATGGCGAAGACAGAGGGGAGGATACCACTGGGCAAAATGATAGATCCATGAAGGTGGGCTCACGAGATTCATTGCCCGCAGACCCTTTCTCCAGCAAAGTGATCTCAGAGATACTAATGGAGTGCGGAATCTAGTCCACAATAGACAGAGAATGCCTCCAAACTCCATTACTGAGAGACACCCCCAGGGAAGACAGACCAACCTCTAGAACGACCATTGAACCCCCGACCAGGGCTCTATGACCAGGAAATATGGTGCAAGAGGAGGCCACATCACTAACACATAAGTTTTAAATAAGAAACACCAAAATTTAACTACCACAACCAACAAAATGCTACTGTAGTAAAGGACTCTTTAAGAGAATACTGGCGCAGTGAGTTCATCGGTGTCCTCGGATTTCAATTTTGAGCACCATTTTGAATGACAGAAAAAAAATCTTGTATGTTTACTTAACTTACCTAAAAAAGACTTCAGAAATTGATTTGGGGCACACCGGGCCTCGAAATTCGGCGCTGGCAGAAACTGCAGACTCGTAAAATTTCAATGAATTTAAGAAAAAAATTTCCTTGAAATTTTTTTGTCTTTAAATTACCCCCACCTTAGGGATTTACGTCCCCATAAAGCTACAAAACACACTAGGAAAACAAATGGGGGTACTGAGCATGAATCCGAGCCTCCCACTCCCATGTGCTCTCCTGGAGGTTCCTGTGCTTCCAGTGAACGCGCACCAGAGGAATTGACCGTCCATACAGAACCCACTCCTGTCGATCCTCAATATCCACAGAGACCTCTGTGAAAGTTGCCCCGTCATCGATGTCTAGCTCCCCGTGGTTGATGATGTGGGACAGGTTGTGCCCGTATCTCCTCAGCTAAGATACATGGAAGACGTTGTGCACCTAGTGCAATTGAGGTGGAAGGGATAGGTGGTAAGCCTCATCTCCTACTCTACTGAGGACCTAGAAAGACCTGATAAATCGTGGATATAGCTTGCCACCTCATCCAAATATCCATAGACCCTGTTGAGGTGAGACTCATAGGAAGAAGTGGACACCATCCTGGAACTCCAGTGGTCTCCGTCGAATATTAACATAGGACTTATGTATGCTCTGTCTAGTCTTCATCCGCTCCTGGATGATCTACACCTTCTTTATCATAGCCTGAACGATCTCTGGTCCTACAAATGCGAACTCCCCTGGGGCAGTCTAGCACAGAGGTGATCTGTAAGGTTGGCCGTACAATGCCTCTTAAGGGGCCATCTTGATGGTAGAGTGGTAGCTGTTTTTGTATGCAAACTCCACCAAGGGTAAGTGATCCTCCCACCTCCGACCAAAGTTGAGGACACATTCACAGAGAAATTCCTCGAGAGTCTGAATGGTCCTCTCAGTCTGACCATCTTTCTGGGGATGGAAGTCGGTGCTCAGGTGAAGCTATGTCCCAAAATCCTCCTACAACCCCTTCCAAAGCCGGGAAGTGAAACAAGCACCTCAATCGTAGATGATTGTCGATGTAACACCATGAAGCCGTACGATCATCTGAACTTAGAGGTGTCCCAAGCTCTCTACTGAGCCCTGCTCTCTTATCGGTAGGTTGTGGGCCGACATGGTTAGTCGTTCGAAAATCACCCAGATAGAGTCATGTCCTATTGCTGTACATGGAAGTATGATAACGAAATCCTTGGATATCCCATCCCACATCCACTCTGGAACTTCTACGGGATGAACCAAGCCTGCTGGAACCTGGTGCTTCACCTTCACTTGATGACAAGGGAGGCATCGAGAGACCACCTCTGCTACTACTTTCTTCATACCCAGCTACCAATGCTATCGTCTGAGGTCCTGATACTTCTTTTCTAATCCTCGATGTACTAATAGAGGGGATGTGTGAAACTCCCTCAACAACCCCTCCTGTAGTGAAACTGGTACCATGATACGTCTTCTGAGGAGGATGATGTGCTCCCCACCTTCAGAAAACCCATCAGGTGCCTACCCTGGGGATAACTGAGCACGTCGCGTCTCACAGCCAACATCCCCTCAATGTGCATACCTAACGTGCTGAAGAAGTAGAGGAGTGACTATGAGAGACTGAAGAATGGATGCTCCATCTCTATCCACAATGGATATTTTCAATGCGACTAGATGCTCCATCTCCTCTCATAGAAGCTGAATGTCTGATCACTTACTGAGAGCATCTGCTACAACGTTCCCCTTCCCAGGAGTATAGACTATCTCGAAGTCATAGTCCTGAATGAACTCGATCCATTGTCTCTATCTTTGGTTCTGGTCATTCTATGATAAGATGTACCATAGACTCTGGTGGTCATAGTAGACTATAAAATGCTCGCCTATTAGATAGTGCCACCACATATTCATTACGAAGACCACTACTGCAATCTCCGAGTCATGGGTAGCCTAGTTCTTCTCGTGTTATCTCAACTACCATGAACCATACGCGATAACTGCTCACTCCTGCATCAAGACACACCAGAGTCCAGTCCTTGATGTGTCATATTAAACTATGTAACCTACGCCCTCCTCTGGTAGCCATAAGATGGGCGCACTGGTCAACCTATGCCTCAGCTCCTAAAATCTATGATAGCATTTATCTGACCATATGAAGGCTTTTCCCTTCTTCATCAAAGTAGAAAATAGTGCTCCAACTCTGGAGAAGTCTGGCACAAATCTCCAATAGTATCCAGCCAAAACCAGGAATCTCAGTACCACTATCACACTCCTGGTTGGATCCCAAGCAAGTACTGGCTCGATCTTCCCTGGGTCCGCTGCAACTATAGCCTCTGAGATGACATGTCCAAATAAATGAACCTATCAAATCCTGAACTGGCACTTAGAGAGCTCAACATAAAGTTGGTTCTCTCGGTGTGTATCCAGTACCACCCGCAAATGGTAGGCGTTCTCCTCCTCAGTAGTGGAGTAAATCAGTATGTCATCGATAAATACTACAAAAAATCGATCGAGGTAAGGTTGGTAGATCATATTCATGAGACTCATGAAAACTGCTGGAGAGTTGGTTGCACCGAAGGGAATAACCAAGAAATCGTATTGGCCATATAGACACCTGAAGGTCATCTTCTACACATCCTCTTTCGAACTCTGAGCTAGTGATAGCCTAACCTAAGTTCTATCTTTGAGAACCATCGTGCTCCCTTGAGCTGATCAAAGAGGTAGTCAATCCTTTGGAGTGGGTACTTGTTCTTCACGGTCACCTGATTCAGGTGACGATAGTCGACACAGAGTCGCAAGCTTCCATCCGATATCTTGGTGAACAAAATTGGTGATTCCCAGGGTGAAACACTGGGTCAGATAAATTTTTATCCCTGCATGTCCTCCAGCTGTACTCGCAGCTCACAATGCTTGGTGGGAGCCATCTGATATGCTGGAGTTGATATCGGTGTTGTCCCGGGTTATAGGTCAATGTAGAAGTCTACCTGCTTGCTAGGAGGATGTACAAGAACATGTTCAAGAAAAACATCCGCGTACTAATCCACCACAATAGGAAAACTCAGACTCCACACATCAACCACTCCGAGTATGAGACTAGCCAACTGATGTGTGATCGGCTGCCCCTCCTCTGCGTAAGTCCATCCTGTGCTACAAAGGCACCCTTCTCGCCGGTGAAGGTGAACCTGGTCCCATCCGTGCGGATACACTGCACTTTGCGCCTAATACAGTCAATCTGAGCATGAAATATGGATAAACAATACATACCCAGGATGACATCGTAAGGCCTCGACGCTGCTACAAGAAGATGTCAGCTGAAGCTCACGCCTCCTAGAGTAATGTCACACTGCAGGCACCAGTGCGTAATCATCAAGTCTGCTCCCGTAAGAGTCTCCAGCCGTAAGGATCAAGCCAACGACTCCATCAGAATATCCGAGATCCAAACGAGGGCAACGAAAATAAAATAATGACTCGCACCTATGTCTATAAGTACTGTAGCATGGGTGGAGTAGACATAGATAGTACCTCGAATCATCTCAAGTGCGTCGTGGTTGTAGGCCTCGACTTCCTGGAGCTAAGCCCGCCTCTGTCCGCCAGATCCCTATGGTCGGGGTGGACCTCTTGGTGGTGGTGGTGGTGGTAGATCATCAAAACATTGTCCACCACCCGCTGCTTGGCCAGCTCCTCTACCACATCTGCGCTGCTCCCTGCGGACCACCACAGTCGAACCTCTACCACTACCTGGAAGGTCCCTCTTCTATCTACTGCTCATTTTCATGGAGGGTCGGGAAGTCACGAGCCATGTGGCCCTGCCCGCTACATGCATAGAACTGCCTACTCCTCGTATAACTAACTCTGTCTCGTGTGCCCTGCACAACCGAACCTGTATCTTGGGATCAACCACCTGATGGCCTAGCCCGCTTGGACCTCTACGACATCTGTCTACTGCCGATTGTAAATTACTCTGCTACGGGTCTCCCTGTGGTGGGTCTCTCTATTGGTGACTTCTCAATGAGAAATATCTCAACTAGATGGGCACCCTCCAGCACCCCCACTTGCGACACAATAATGAGGGAAATCTTCGAAGCCCTGATCTCATGCCTGATCCCCTACTCAACGGTTTGGTCCCTGAAGAACGAGTCCCATACCATATCCATGGAGTAGCGTGAGAGGTCGGTGAACGTCACTGAGTACTGAGCTACTTTCATGTTGCCCTGGTGTTGATGTAGTAACCCCTGAATCCACACCGCATGAAGGGTGGCTGGAACAAAATCTGAGCAGAAGAGACTCTCGAAGTCCATCCAGAGTAAAGATGCCTCGTTGTGCACCTAGAGTATCAGGCTCCACCATATACCTGCTATTGTGTGCCAGAGACGCATGACAAGGATCACTATATGGTCGGCTGGTGTTCGTACCAATCTGAATACTCTCACAAGTGCCTCCAGCCAATCCTTAGCTTCATGTAGGTCTGTCTCTCCACGGAATCTGGGTGGCCTCTATCACTGGAACTCGTGCACCGCACTCAACCGGTGTGCACTCTCTACTGCTGGGGATGGTGGTATTAGTGGCCCAGCGGGGTGTGGTACCACTGGTGCCTCTGCTGTGATAGGTCCCCACACTGGGGCCTCATCGCTCTGTGGGCTACCATATTGTATGTAACTCAGAAACCTAGTTGGATGCCTTCATGGGGCCATCCTGAAAAGATACAGGTGTGCCACGACTAAAACAGTATACCTAGTGAGCGGACACAAAGTAATCACAAAGAAAACTTTTCAAAGGAAACTCACACACAATTAGTGTTTTCGTGCACTGGGTCAGAAATTAGAGGTCAGTGTCCTGGTGTATGGATACGTCAGCCGCTGCACCAACACTGGACTCCCTGGACTAAAAACCACAGTCAATACTCTTAAAACTATTGCTTCATAGAAAAGAATGATCATAGTCCTGAGTTATTCTGTAGAACCGACTCCTCTGATACAAATTTTTCATGACCTTTCCTCAGGGCCCGTGCCGTGACTACCCCAAGCCTGCCTTCCATAGGCCAGGGGCTGAAGACTAGCACCAAAGGCACAAATCCCTAAGCTGGGAAGCTATTGACTTTATAAAAGTAAACAAACACAACACAGTATGAAAAATGTAGTAAACATAAAGTAAACTGAATACAATAGAGTGTGCTGGAAAGTAAATGGGCCGTTATACAAACCCAACTGAACAACGAGTACAAGTAAAAAAGGAAAAACAGCTGGAAGTAAAGAGTAGCTCCTGGATCATCCTCTAGGGTTCCTACCTGAAGGTTATGTACAGATGGCCTCTTCAGTGCTCCACATCCATCCGTCTCCACCATGTACAAACTTGTCGTGAGGTCCACCTTCGGGTACCATGTAATTTTCGTACACCCCCCCTCGGTGAGTGCGGTCCGTCGTCTTTATCCAACAAAACAAGGTGTGGGCATAGCTCGTACAAGGGTGAGTATAAAAATACTCAATAGGGACCTCGAGACCCTCAAGGTCTCACAAAATACACAAAGGGTTAACCACAGTAGAAAGATACAATCACAAAGTATCAACCAACCCTACTTAGGTATATGCCCATACATATACCAAAGTTACCAGTCACATTCCAGCTCCAACTCACGAGATGAATCATAACTCAGTCCACACAGGAAGTATAGTCAAACACCATGATGATAATTGTTGAAGGACATGACTCATATCATATAGTTATGCAACAATTGTAGAGAGATATAGATGATCAGATGTAGCAACTGTATCTCGTCTAAGATGTTAGACCCACACAGGATACAGTCCAGCGAAGCTGTCGGACCCACACAGGATACAGTCTAACTATCTCGTCTAAGATGTCGAACCCCCCAAGATACTGTCAAACTATTTCTTCTAAGCTGTCAGACCCACACATGATACAGTCCAACAATTATAGAGTAATAGAGATGATCAGATGTAGTTAATGATTCATCTAATCTACCAGAAGCACATAGGATATAGTCCTGCTACATAGTCAGAACTATTGAACCCAAATAGGATTCCTATACAGTTTTCGTCATCGTCGAACCCACAGAGGATTCCAGTACGGTAGTCATCACAGCCATATCCTGGGTTCCGGCACACAACACGCTCGATTCCGTGAGGGTCCGCTCCACGATTCAATAATTGATACATCAACGAAGTCATGAGTTTATGTATCCCAAAGTTCTGTCTCATCAAGAGAAACCCAACGCGACAGAGTGCGTGTCAATTAGACGCCCGGTCTGAGAGATATTTTCATTTTTGATCCAGGGGCCTAGTTGGATTTATGCTCGTTCCAAACCTGGACATTTTCCAAAGATTTCCAAAACTAAATTAGAGTATCAAAAAAGAACTGCCTCGTCGCGAGGATCCCAGTGCTGTAGATGTTGCGTCAATCAGACGCGCAGTCTAGAAGATATTCTTGTTAAAGAGAAACGGGCCTGACCCATCAAGCCCAGTGGGATGGTGGGTCGGCCCAACTCAGTTTGTGGGGTCCAAACCGGCTGGGGGTCGGCCCGGGCTGGTGGAGCGCGGCCTACCCAGGGAATCGGCCCGACAGGTCTGACCCGGTGGGGCGCGACCCACCCGCGGACCCAGCCCGCGGTTGCGTGCCGGTTCGGCTAGCCCTGCGGTGTAGGATCGAAATAACAATGTAGAAGCTCAATATACATGAGGGGGGGGGGGGGGTGAATTGTACACTTTAAAAATTCCATTGGAACCTTTAAAGTTAGTTTTGGATAACTATGTTTTCCTTAGTCAAGGAAAATCTATGTTTAACAAAGTTAAACTAGGCAAATTCACAACACCTCTAATCACCAACTAGCGTATTGGAACCGAAGTTTATAATATAAGATTCTACCTTAAAGCGTATATAATCTTAAACTAATTAGAGTACAAGTGTAAGGAAATACAAGAAGGTTATACTTTCCTTACAATACAATATGCAGCGGAAAAAACAAGTAGTAAACTACAAGTAACAAGATATGAATCTTTTATCCCAAAGAGAAGGGTATCCAACAACCTTGGATAAAGGTCCCTTGATTTATACATTCAAGAAAGTCTGTATTACCCACACTAGGGTAAGCCCTCGATACGAAGATCAGAATCTATTTCTTGCTATCCGCGCAATCCCTCAACTTCAAGGTAGTTGGAACCTCTGTCTTCCTTAGCAAGGAAGCACTCGAACATCAAGGTAGTCGACACCTCTGTCTTCCTATCCCCGGAAGTCCTCGAATGTAATCACCAACATCCAGAGTCGCACAAAGCAATCTGAACGAGTGGTTCACTATGCACAAGGCATGAAAAGATTCTCTCTATAGAAATCAATTTAATAGCATGTGTTCTCTAGATCGATCAACTTATTCATTTCTCCTTTGAGCTCTTTCAAATGAGATCCTATTTATAGTTCAATTTTAAATAGTTAGCTCCCTCTTCCAATGGTCATATTTTCCATGAAATGCAGAGGGACCTGTACACGTGTAACTCAACCAACGGTTAATTAGAAACAGAATAGACGACATCGTTTTATAACACCCTATATATGACTGAATGTATGACATCATTTTTAAATGAAGCATATGTATGTAAAAGCTAATCAATATTTCAGAGTGTAAGCAAGCTAAAAGTTCGGAGTCTAACCAAAATGAAGTTTGGAGTCTATGTTAATAAATATTCGGAATTTGTTTTATAGGAATTCAGAGTCTGGTTTCACCAATGATCGGATTCTAAACTTGCAGAACTTGGAGTCGAACCACTTAAGAGTTCGGAGTCGAACTACTTCAGAGTTCGGAATCAAACTACTTGAGAGTTTGGAGTCGAAATACTTAAGTGTTTGAAGTTGAAATTCTTCAGAGTTCGGAGTCGAACTTATTGAGAGTTCGGAGTCGAACTACTTAAGAGTTCAGAGTCAAACTGCTTAAGAGTTAAGAGTCGAACTTCTAGAGAGTTCAGAGTCGAACTACTTAATAGTTAGGAGTAGAACTACTTCAGAGTTTGAAGTCGAACTACGTAAGAGTTTGGATGTGAACTTCTTGATAGTTCAGAGTCAAACTTCTTGAGAGTTCGGAGTTGAACTTCTTCAGGGTTTGGAGTCTAACTTCTTGAGAGTTTGGAGTCGAACTACTTCAGTGTTCGGAGTCGAAGTGCTTAAGTGTTCAGAGTCGAACTACTTCAGAGTTTGGAGTTGAACTACTTGAGAGTTCGGAGTCGAACTACTTAAGATATTGGAGTCTAGAATTCGGATCCTAAAAACAGAATGCTCCAAATATTTTCATTATATGTGTCTGGAAATTTTGTTATGAATCTGGTTTTTTAATTTAAGAAAAAAATCTCCATGAATAAGAAAATCTAGGTTAAGGTAAATTTCCTAAAAGAGGTAAATTTTCCTTATGGGGATAAAAAAACATTTGCTTAAGTATAAGGTGTTTGTGATTTTAAAAACAATAAGGAATGGGAAAGTCATAAGGAAAACCTTATTGACTCAACAATCTCCCCTTTTTTGGAAATCACAAACATCCTTTCGAAAAATCATATAATGATTTTAAAAAAAAATTCCATTAGACTTTGAAAGTTAAAACTTATCTCCCATTGTTCATGGATAGAAGTGAATACAACTAACTCCCGTTTAGGCATTGAACCTCTAAGGATTGTAATCGGAGTTTTCGGAGTAGAGTTTTTATTATTGTAAGAATGAAAAAACTTCGTAGTGGGAAACTCCCCATTTATTTAAGGATATTTCTCTTAGAAATTTTTACTTTCTCCTCCTTAGGAGTATTTATTTTTTCCTTCTCCCCCTATGTGATTTTCAAAAAGAATTGAATGGAATGGAAAACAAATTATCGTACCTGAAACATTAGTATAAAACATCATACAGCAAAACTGATAACAATTTAATTTGAGTTGGGAAAAAAATTTACATGGAAGGAAAATGACAAAAAAAGATCAGAGTGGGTTCATTTGTCTTATTTTTCCTTCGGAATGAGCTGCTTCAACAAGGCTTTGAGTTTCTTAAAGTCTCTTTGATCTTCCTCTCGTTTCCTATCCAAGGATTTTACCTTTTCTTCTTGAGCTTTTAATGCCTCTGGCTGAGACTCCAAGGCTTCTTTCTGCAAATTCAACAACTCATCTTGCATTTCCATCGTCTGATGAAACTCAATCCGGGAATCTATTTCAGTTTTCCAATTTTGAGATATTGATTTAAGATTCCCATTCAGATCCCTGAACTGTTGATTCCGAATATTTTTCTCCTGGGTCAACTTCTCAAAAATCTAATTAAACTTTTTATCCTCCATTTCAAAAGCATTTTTATCTTCAGATTGAAAATTCTCAAAGTGAACTAAATCTTCATCAACTATCTTAGACCACTTGGTTGCCTTACTGCAGGACTTCCTATGCAGGTCATAATCGATTAGAAAAATTTCTTGTTCATCTTCCAACTTCACAAACTTCTCTATGACCATGGATAAGGAATCCAATTTCTGATTCATAGATTGTTGCAGCAACTGGCATTGAGAATCTATTATTGGAATAATCGGAATGGTGTCCACTAACTTCCTTATAGATTATACCAAAAAATCATGCCCGTGGGATGATGATTCCGAATCAAAAACTTCTTTTTGAGATTCATCTTGTTCAACTGGCATCAGCTTCCTTCTAGAGGTAACACCAACCTCTTTCCTTCTGATGACATCTTTAATAGGTGTCTCCATGAGAGTTTTCTTCCCTTTTTCAAATTTCAGAATGGGTTCCACATTAGGAGATACTTCCTTGGATTCATAAATGTGAACAATATGATCTTCATCTAGTTTCTGTTTTTCTTGACCTTCCTCAAGAACATTCCTTTCATAGGACTCTTCTTCATCATACATCACATTTTCTTATGCTTCTTCTTGACGTTGTTTGCTATCTTCCTCATCTCCCTTAGCTTATGTAACTATCTTTTCAGATTCAAACTTATCTTTGTAGTTCTGTATTTGCATGATTAATGTATACAGATCTTCACTCTTTTCTTCTTCTTCTTCTTCAACTTCTTCCTCTACTACTTCAGCAACTTCCTTCTCAGCTTCTACTACTAGTTCTTTAACCTTGTCCATTTCCGGAGTGTCATAGTTTTTCACTGGAGTTTCTGGTAATGAAGGTTCAACACCGAATGTTTCCTGAACTGGAAGCCTTTCGGAAGCATATTCTGTATCTTTTAGCAAATATCGCACAAGTTCGGATTCATAAATTTTCTTTCTCAATTTCTTTTCCTTCGCTTGTCTCTCTAGCTCCTCAACAGATTTTTCCTTTAAAGCTTTAGCCTCAGCAGGGTCTAGTCCGAATTGGGGATCCCCTTCCTTCCTCATTTCTTTATCTTCCCTCCACTTTTCTACTACTTCATCTCTATATGTTTTTTGCTTCTTCGGATTGGGGGGAGCAGATTGAGTTTCCTTATCCCGAGGAATTTATTCACCACTAACCACTTCCTTAGCCTTACTCTTCTTCCTTTGCTTCATTTATGGTTCTGGAGGTTGTGTTTCTTTTTCAACTGCTTCAAACTCCTCCACATATAAGGGATAAAATTCTCCGGACTCACTAGAAAATACTATCTTCATCCTCTTAAGAGTATCATCACTGACTAGCATGAGATTGCAATTCTGGATCATTGATTTCCAGGATACCTTGAAATATTCTAATCACCGAACTATCATCTTGATAACAAGGCAGGAAACATAACAATCTGATCTCTCAGATTCCCTTCTTTTATATTCTTGATCGTAACCAAGACATGCCTTATCAGATTTATCTTTCTTAGATTTTCCATGAAATCTAATATATATATATCACTCTTCTTCAGATTGTCTTTATCTCCTCTTCTTAGAACTAGAAAACGTTGCAACCAATGTTGAAGAATTCTATTGTTTGGTGTGAGATGAGAAATTTTAGTTATTGAATCATCCTTCAGCCCAAGACACTTCAGTGCCTTCTCCTTATTGAAACTTCGTTTCACATCCGAAAGTTTGTGAGAGAAGAATTAAGCTTCTACTTCATATGATATACCAACCAGAGTCACTTCCTTAGCGTAATAAAGTTTATAAGTCTTCCCATATGACATGAAAGAAAACTTCTCTCTGCCATCTTCCACCATGAAGGAAATAGACTCATAAAACACTGTTAATAAATTAGTATAAACCGGATCCTATTTATCTGACTTGGCTATGCAGACATCTTCCCATCCATTTAGTATGATATTCTTTGAAATAATAGAATAAAGCTTATAAAAATCCAGGTGAACTAACCTTTCCCTAAAAACTAACCACTTTGAGATTGGTTTCATAGTTGACATATCTTCATAAGTTGCTTCAACAGACATTCAGAGTGAAATAAACTGTAAGATTCAGATTGGGTTCACAATGTTTGGAACCGGATCTAAGAGGAGAAGCAGAGCTTCAAGACGCAAAATCTTGAACACCCTATGTGGGACGAGTCTCGGGGTCCCCTTTATATAGAAAAATAATTTGACCGTTGGTCTTCCAAATGCCATCTAACGGTTGAAATCGATTTGATCAGATCTGACGGTTGAGAATAATTCTGCATGGAAAAAAATATGACTCTGATCTTTTGATGTTTTTAAAGAAAACATTTGGATTTGAGGTAAAACTAGAATCCAAACTTTTTGAAAAAACAAGGAAAAATACAAGTAAGCAAAAATAATTTTATTACAAAACTATAAGAAATAAAATCATAACATACAGATTAACAAGAAATATGATTTGTAATTAGTAATATTCTTCAAAAAAAACTTCATTACGAAAACCTCGTTACGAAAACTCCAGTCCGAAAATCTCGTTATGAAATTTATCAGTATGAAAATTCCATTCCAGATGTTTTCAGTACGAAAACTTATATTCCGGAAGTTCTCATTCCGAGAATTTCAGTTCTGAAAATTTCAGTTCCAGAAATTCTCATTCCAGAAATTTTAGATTCAGAAATTTCCATTCCGGAAGTTCAATTCCGAATGTTTTTTTTAAAAAACACTATCAAAAAAATGTACTCCCCCTATTAAGAGGAGTTTATTACTGTTAGGATAATTTTTCAACAAGAAGTTAATGAAGAATGATTACCTTATAGTTATCATTCCAAACATTTTTTAATGTATTCAAATATATCGGAGGGTAATGATTTTGTGAAAATATCAGCAACTTGATCTTGCGTTCCGATAAACTGAAGAATGATATCTTCTTTATGTGTGTGATCCCTAAGAAAGTGATGCCTAATATCTATATGCTTTGCACGAGAGTGATGTGTAGGATTTTTACTTAGGGTAATGGAACTCTTGTTATCACACAATATTTGAGTCTTAGTGAAACTCAAGCCATAGTCTGTGAGTGTGGGTTGCATGCACAACACATTAGCACAACAACTTACAGCTGCTACATATTCAGCTTCAGCAGTGGAAAGTGCTTTAGAATGTTTCGTTAGGAAGGACCAAGAAACTAATGAATCTCTTAAGAAATGACAAGTTCCGGATGTACTTTTTCTATCCATTCTACATCCACAAAAATCAGCATAAAAAAACCTGTTAACACAAAATCATTTCAATAAGTATAAAATAATCCTAGATCCATGGTTCCCTTTAAGTAGCGAAAAATTCTTTTCACTTCCTTTAAGTGAGATTCCGTAGGATTGGATTGATATCTAGCACATAAGCATACTGAAAACATTAAGTCTGGTCGACTAGCTATTATGTAAAGTAGACTTCCTATCATACCTCTAAAAGATGTTAGATCTACTGGTTTCCCAGCTTCATCAAGATCTAAAGAGCTTGAGGTACCAATGGGAGTGCTTATACTCCTAGTGTTGTCATAACCATACTTTTTGAGAAGATATTTAATATACTTATGTTGGGATATATATATTCCTTCTAGTTTTTGAGAAATTTGAAAACCAAGGAAAAAAGATAACTCACCCATCACACTCATTTCAAACTCAGACTTCATTATACATGAAAAATAATTAGTTAAAGATTGCTGAGTTGAACCAAATATGATGTCATCAACATAAATTTGAACAATCAAAACATTTTTCTTATCTTTCTTTATAAAAAGGGTTGGATCTGCATTTCCCTTAACATAGTTATTTTGAAGCAAAAATCCTTTGAGTCTATCATACCATGATCGTGGGGATTGTTTAAGACCATACAAAGCTTTGGTCAGTTTAAAAACCTTATCAGGATGTTTTGTATCTTCAAAACCAAGAGGTTGTTCAACAAAAAGTTCCTCTTGAACATAACCGTTAAGAAAAGAACATTTCACATCCATTTGAAAAAGTTTAAAATTGAAGAATTCTGCAAAGGAAAGTAGAATACGAATAGATTCAAGTCTAGATACTGGAGCATAGGTTTCTTCATAGTCTATTCCCTCTTGCTGATTATAGCCTTTAGAAATGAGTCTAGTTTTATTTCTTACTATGACTCCATTTTCATCAAATTTATTTCTGAAAACCCATTTTACTCCAATAACAGAGGTTTCCTTAGGTCTTTCAACCAAGGTCCAGACTTTATTCCTCTCAAATTCATTTAGGTCATCTTGTATGGCTTTGATCCAATCATCATCACCAAAAGCATCATCAGTGCTTTTTGGTTCTAATTGGGAATGAATTGCTAGATGTTTTACTTCATTTCATAAGGAATTTCTAGTCCTTACAGGTTTATTTACATCACCAATGATACTATCACTCGGATTATTTTTAAGAAACACCTAATTTGGGTTTTGTAAGACCTGTTCATCAACATAGGGTAGAAAGTATTCTAGGGTAAATATTTCAGAAGCATCTTCCTGAACATTTTCCTTATCAGAAGGGTCTTCTATCAAGGGTTGACAATCAGTTTTTGAAAACACATCCGAGGATATAGGTTGTCATAGTTTAAAAACAAAAGGATCAGAATCATCAAATTTTACATGCATTATTTCTTCAACAGTACAAGTGTTTTTATTAAAAACCCTATAAGCCTTAGAATTTGTGGAATAACCTAAGAAAATTCCTCAATTAGATTTTGGTGCGAATTTATGTAAGTTATCTTTAGTATTCAGAATGAATACTTTGCAACCAAAAACCTTGAAGTAGGATAGTATTGGTTTTCTACCATTCCATAACTCATAAGGAGTTTTATTAAGAAAAGGTCTTATCAAAACTCGATTTATAGTATAACAATCAGTAATTACAGATTCATCCTAGAAATGTATAGCTATAGAATATTAACTCAACATGGTTCTAGTTACCTCTTGAGGAATTCTATTTCTTCTCTCAACTACACCATTTTGTGGAGGATTTCTAGGTGCTGAAAAATTGTGAGTAATACCTTTCCTACTACAAAAAGTTTCAAAATCGGAATTTTGAAATTCTCCTCCATGATCACTATGAATAGTTTTCAGTGGAAGATTTCTCTCATTTTTAACTTGTTCTCTAAATCTTTTTAAATAATAAAAAGCTTCAGACTTTTTTTCTAGAAAATAGACCCATGTAAATCTAGTGTAATCATCAACTAAAACAAACACATAGTATTTTCCTCCAATACTTCTTGTTTGTGATGGACCGAAAAGATCTATGTACACTAACTATAATACATCGGTCATTGAGACTTCACCAATTGATTTAAAACTAGATTTATGTTTCATTCCATATTGAGAAGGATCACAAACTTTAGAAGAATCAAATCTAATCTCCAGTAGATCCTTAACTAGTTTCTTCTTAGAGAGATTACATTTGTTTCTAAGGTTACAGTGTCCATGTGTTCTATGCCACAGCCAGGAATGATCTTCCATTGCGCTTAGGCAAGGTAAATCTTGGTTCCATAAGTCTTCTAAGATCAAAGTGTAAACATTCTCTTGCCTATTGGCAGAGAGAATAAATTCTTCCTTGGAATTGTGTACTAAGAACTTATCATTATTAAAATTCACAAGGTACCCTTCATCACATAACTGACTTATGCCAATGAGGTTGTGCTTAAGACCCTTAAAAAATAAAACATTTGAAATAAAAGTTTTACCTAGAAGAACAATATTACCAATACCAACAATTTATCCCTGTGCATTATCTCTTAAAGTTACCTTTCCTCCTTTCATTTTGATAACCTTTTCAAAATAGCTTTTGTTACCAGTCATGTGCCGGGAACATCCACTATCCATGTACCATGTGTTGTTGTTGGTACTTCTTCTATCTTCCTGAAAACAAGAAAAGAATTAGACTTTTGGAATCCAAACTTGCTTGGATCCAGAATTTCCAGACAACAAAATTTTATGAACCCACACTTTCTTAGTAAAATATTATTTATGAAAACCTAGAGATTGGGTTTTATTTAAGGAACAAATATTTGCCTAGTGACCACCACATTGACACTTGGTAAAAAATGGGCCACTTTTTGGAACAAAGTAGTTGTTACTAAAAATTGGTATGGCATGGGTATAACCAAATCCGGATTTGTTTCTTAAAGGTTGTATTTGAGAATACATTTTATCAAAATTTTCCTTACCATGGGTAAAGTTTGATAAACACATCTTTAAGGAGAAGATTTCGGACATGAGTTTAATAACAAAGTTTTTATCTTCAAAAACATTAGATTTAGATGTAGACCTAGGCTTGAAAACACTTTTCGTAGAAATTACATTTTCTAACTCTTTAGAAAGTTTGTTCCTCTCATAACTTACTTCCTCAAGATTTTTTGAAATATTTATAAATTCATTATTTTTCTTATCAAGATCTCTAGAAAGATCTGATATCTCTTTTGTAAGAATAGAATTCTTTGAGTTTTTCCTTACCATGTTTCTTATTTAGTTTAGGGTTCTCAATATAAGGAAGTTCAACAAACATAGAATCTTCTTCATAGGTAGGTGATGTATTTTCTTCATCAGAAGAAGATTCTTCATCTGATGAGTTATAATACTTACATTAATTCGGATTTAAAGATACATTGGTCAATGATTCTTCATTTGGTACCTGAGCCATAATGCAATGAATGTCAATTGATAATCTGGCTATAAGACCAAGATTCTTCTTTCCTAAAGATTCATAATCAGAATATTGATATGAAGAGTCACCACCACTGGCACTCCAGGTGTCATTTTCTTTTAGAACTTCCTTAGCTTTGGTTTTGTAATACTTTTTCCTGCTCCTTTAAGAATGCCTTTCATTCCTTTATTTCATTATGAGTAAAGGGCAATTAGGTATAATATTTCCAGCTCTCTTTCACTCATAACAAGTAACTTCTTCCATCTTTCCTATCTTTCCTTTTCTTTTTCTTATACTTGGATTGGAAGTTTCTCTGGCCGGCTATCTTGTTCATCCTTCGAGCAAGATTTTCTAACTCATTTTCTGAGATCTCACTTTCACTAGAATCTGATTGAACAACTACCTTCTTAGACTTGGATCTGGTTACTCTTTTAGGAGTCTTAGCTTTCATATGATTTGATGTAGTTGTAAGAGCAACAGTACCATTCCCATTCTTCTTTTTTATGTTGTCAGCATCTCTCTTCATTCTGGTTTCATGTTTGAGAAGAGTTCTGAATAGCTCATCAAGAGAAATTTGAGTGACCTTCTTGTTCTCATCTATGGTTGTTCTCTTTGATTCCCAGTCACCGGCAATAATATCAATTATCTTATCAACAAGGGCTTCATAATATAACCCTTTCTATCCCATAGACTGTAATCTATTGACTATAGTCGTAATCCTCTATTGAACTTTGTATATTGGTTCACCATACAGAAAATTGAATCCATGATACTCAGCTCTAAGCATAGCTCTCCAAGTTTCAATTACTTTAGAAGTGCCAATGTCTATAACTTCTATCTTCTTCAAGATACAATTAGCTGCTTGACAAGAAGAAATTTCGTTATATATATTTCTATTCATTGAACATATTAAAGTATTGCGTACCTTATAATTGATTTGATACTATTGCTTTTCCTGGTTAGTGAACGTTCTAACTTCCTTATCAGAAATTTTATAATCACCAGTCAACATAACAAAATTTTCCACTCTAGTGTCGATAACAGAAGTCTTCATTCGATCTCTCTAGTATTCATGGTCATTACCATCAAAGATCGGTGGTCTTGTAGGATTTAGATTATCATTGGAACCAACATTGATTCCTACCATACTAAAACAACTTGGGCAACCAAACATTTTAGTAAAAAAAGTTCGTAACTACAAATTTCAGAATGACAAAGTTCGGAATGACAAAGTTCAGAATGACAAAGTGAGCAAGAAAAACATATAAGTGAGTATGAGTATTTCTGAGACCTCCTCTGATACCAATTGTTGGATCGAAATAACAATTTAGAAGCTCAATATACAAGAGGGGGGTTGAATTGTACACTTTAAAAATTCATTTGGAACCTTTAATGTTAGTTATGGATAACTATGTTTTCCTTAGTCAAGGAAAATATTGGTCTAACAAAGTTAAAAAAGGAAAATTTACAACACCTCTAATCACCAACTGGAGTATTCGAACCGAGGTTTATAATATACGATTCTACCTTAAAGCATATAGAATCTAAAACTAATCAGAGTACAAGTGTAAAGAGATACAAGAAGGATATACTTTCCTTACAATACAATATGCAGTGAAAAAATCAAGTAGTAAACTAAAAGTAACAAGATATGAATCTTTTAACCAAAAGAGAAGGGTATCCAAAAACCTTGGATAAAGGTCCCTTGATTTATACTTTCATGAAAGTATGTCTTACCCACACCAGGGTAAGCCCTCGATATGAAGATCATAATCTCTATCTTGCTATCCCCGCAAGACCTCAACTTCAAGGTAGTTGGAACCTATTTCTTCCTTAGAATGGAAGCCCTCAAACTTCCAGGTAGTCAGCACCTCTGTCTTCCTATCCCCGTAAGTCCTCTAATGTAATCACCAACATCAGGATTTGCACAAAGCAATCTGAATGAGCAGTTCAGTAAGCACAAGGCATGAAACGCTTCTCTCTCTAGAAAAAACCTTAATAGCATGTGTTCTCTAGATCGATCAACTTATTCATTTATCCATTGAGCTATTTCAAATGAGATCTTATTTATAAGAGAATTTCCAATGGTCCGGTCCCTCTTCCAATAGTCATATTTTCCATGAAATTTGGAGGGACTTGTACATGTGTTACTCAACCAATGGTTAATTAGAAACCGAATAGATGACATCATTTTATAACAAACTATATATATTTGAATGTATGACTTCTTTTTGAAATGAAGCATATGTAAGTAAAAGCTAATGAATATTTTGGAGTGTAAGAAAGATAAATGTTCAGAGTCTAACCAAAATGATGTTCAGAGTTTATATTAAGAAATATTCGGAATCTGTTTTATAGGAATTCGGAGTCTGGATTCACCAGAGATCAGATTCTAATCTTGAAGAACTCAGAGTCGAACCACTTAAGAGCTCGGAGTCGAACTACTTCAGAGTTCGGAATTGAACTACATGAGAGTTCAAAGTCGAACTACTGAAGAGTTCGGAGTTGAACTTCTTCAATGTTCGGAGTCAAACTTCTTGAGAGTTCGGAGTCGAACTACTGACGAGTTCAGAGTCGAACTGATTAAGAGTTCGGAGTCTAACTTCTTGAGAGATCGGAGTCGAACTACTTAATAGGTCGGAGTCAAACTTCTTCAGAGTTCAGAGTCGAACTACTTTGGAGTTTGGAGTCGAACTTCTTCAGAGTTCAGAGTCGAACTTCTTGAGAGTTCAGAGTCGAACTACTTAAGAGTTCAGAGGCGAACTGGTTAAGAGTTCGGAGTCGAACTTCTTGAGAGTTCGGATTCGAACTACTTAAGAGTTTGGAGTCGAACTGCTTAAGTTTTCAGATTCGAACTACTTCAGAGTTCGGAGTCGAACTACTTGAGAGTTAGGAGTCGAACTACTTAAGAGTTTGGAGTCCTGAATTCAGATCCTAAAAATAGAATGCTCCAAATATTTTCATTATATGACTTCGGAAATTTGGTTATGAATCTGGTTTTTTAATTTAAGAAAAAAATTTCCATGTATAAGAAAATCTAGGTTAAAGTAAATTTCCTTAAAGAGGCAAATATTCCTTATGGGGGGGAAAACATTTGATTAAGTATAATGTGTTTGTTATTTTCAAAACATGAAGGAATGGAAAAGTCATAAGGAAAACCTTATTGACTCAACATGGGGCACCACCCCTCCTTTATGCCCACCCTACCAAAGCCGACCAGTTTTGTTCAGTACAAGAGGCCTGTGAATACGGGCCGCAGTTCCTCCTCAGTGCGGTGCCAAGAGGGCTCTGTAGTCCTCCATCCCGGTCGACTGCCAGCCGGCCGGTTCGCCTAGAAAAGTGGCCCGCAGAGCGCGGGCAATGGTCTTCTCCGCGGCACGATGCCAAGCAGCACTGTGGTCTCATGCTCGGCTGGCCTTAGTCAGCTGGTTCGTCCAGCAAGTGGCTCATGGATGCGGGCTGCACCTCCTCCGCGCAACACCTATGGGTGTTGTGGTTCAATAGCCTGATCGGCAGTAGCCAGCCGGTTAGTCAGCCTGAGTGGCCCACGGTTGCGGGTCATGGTTTTCCTTTATGTGGCAAGTGCGCAACCACCACTTCCGGTCACCGCTGCCTCCAATCGCCATTTCCAAAATAATCATGATCCAATGGAGGGTCATCGGGCGGTTTTCGTTCGGCCCACAACCTCCGCATTAGGTGATAACAAAATTCCAAAGATAATTCAATGAATTTTTCATGAACAAGGTATAATTTTATTCATTTAAAATTATACAAAACCCCCTTCCTTGATTCCAATGTTCTCTTGTCAGTGTCATGGGAATATAATTCAAAGACGACACCGATTCATTGATGTTGGGGTGCGTCCAAGGAGGAAGCGTAGTCGACGTTTCTTGCGGGCGTCTCCTCCTCTCGTGGCTTGGACGAAGATTGAATATGGTTTCGTCATTCTTCATTGGAGAAGAAGGGCGTTCTTCGTGTTCTTCGGGGAAGAATGCTCTCTCCCTAATTTTTCAAAAGTTTCACCTCAAAATATTTTCCAAGGCCAATATAATAAAAAGGGTCCCCAATATTATAAAATTTCCATGCATTTTAAAATAATTGCAAAGAATTGTTGACACCACAGATTTATTAATAAAGGCATTAAATAATCTTGTGTTGGAAACATTATGAGGGGAAGGTGGAAAGGCTCCACCATAATGTTGGAGTTCAAAAGATAAGAGAAGGTTTTAAAGAGTTAAATGGGGTTCATGCGACTTGAAGGGGGAGTTAAGGGGTTAGGTTATCGTGTGGGCCCCACCTCAAATTATCCTCTCATGGTAGGTTATGTGGGGTGTGGGCCCCACTGATAACTCCTCTTTGGTGAAGATAACCACCCCCTTAACGAAAATTATGTAACACACAATTTTTTAATAAGAAACCACAAAATTTAACTATCACAACCAATAAAACGCAACTGCGGTAAAGGACCCTTTAAACGAATACCGGCGCTGCGAGTTCATCGGTGTCCTCAGATTTCAATTCCAAGCATCGTTTCAAAAGATAGAAAAATCCATAGGTACGTTTAATGAATGAAACCAAACAAAACATTATAAATTGATTCCAGGCACACCGGGCCTCGGAATCAGGCGCCGTCAAAAACTGCGGACTCGTAAAATTTCAACGAATTTAAGAAAAGATTTTCCTTGAAATTCTTAGGAATTTACAATTAATATATGCACCATATAATGTTACATTTAATTATTCATAAAATAATAATTATCTATTGAAATAAATGAGTTTCATTTGATATTTCAATGAAACATGGGCATATCACATCAATGGAAATAATATTATTAATAACATTAGAGAATAACCCCAGTGAAGAAAAAGAAATATAAAAAGATGTTTAAATAAATGAAAATCTTTTTTATACATTTATGGGTTACTAAGTACTCTCATATTGTATCACATAAGTAGTGATCATGAATTTGATTTTTTAAAACCCTAAGTTCAATCACTAAAAATAAAAACATAATAAGAGATTTTGGATGATAATACCAAAATTTATCTACAGTAAATATAGAAAATTTATATTTTGAGATGAAATGGATGAATAATTAATAAAAAAATTTCATAAGTATTTTCTATAATGATGGTAATAAAACTTATAAGTCACCTCATAAATCTTTTTCACGTGTAGGTAAATAAGACCTTATATCCATTATTTTTTAATTATTTAAAATTATTACAACCAATAGAGGACATTAATTAAGTAACATTAAATTTGGAGTGGAAGTTAAAAATATTTATAAGTGGAATGAAATTTCTTTTTGAAATATTCCAAAACAATAGATATTTACCATTTAATAAAAAAAATTATTAAAAGGTGGGTGATAAAAACTAATTTTGAAATTCATGAAATCATGAATAATAGTGTTAAAAAAGAAATGAATTTAAAATTTTAGAAGTGGATGCTAAAAATAAATCATTAAAAATGTGATTCCTTCAACAGGTTTTATTGAATTTCAAAAGAATGCCGGCATATAAATATTTAAAAATAACAATTTTTATATTTTTTTATAATTTAAAATATAACATAAAACAAAAAAAAAATTATGTGATTTCACATTCCTAAAACAATATAATTAATATAGACACAAAATGAAATTTTTTTCAATATTAGAGAAGTGATAAGGCCAACTCTACTTACAAGAAGTGATTTCGTTCAATTGTGATACAATGGGATGCGAGAAAGAAATAATTGAGGAGAAAATAAATAATAACTGGAGGTGTATAATATAGATATGTTTTAATATATACATATAATAAAATCTACCCATATGCAAACTTAGTCAAAAACACTTTTGAATTCAATGTTATATTGTTATGAAATTTTTTATAAAAAAAGAATTAATAAACTATACATATTTAAGGAAGGAGAGGAGAATATCAATTAATAATAAATGACAATAAAATCATAATTTAATAATTAAATAAATAATCATTGAGTCATAGAATATAGAGTATAGATTTTATTGGAAATTATTGAAATGAGTAGAGACATAGACGAAAACCCTTAACAAGAACATAACATTTTATGAAAGAATATACGAAAGAAGATATTATGTGAATGTAATAAAAAATAGAATAAGTGGATACGAAACATAATATAATCTTATGATATAATTAACATAAAATTATAAAAAAATAACCAATAATGGAATGATGTTTCTTAATAAAAGAAAAATGAGTAAAGAGACCATTTACAGGTTTGTTAAGGAATATGAATCAGTTGGAAAGCATTCCTGAAAAATAATTTTAAATCACATGAATAAAAAATTTTCTTATCATAAAATAAGAAAATTTATAGTGATTAAATCATTTAAAATAATAATATGTAAATAATAATAAATATGACTCATGAAATTGGAATTGAAACAGTGTCCCTTACATTTGGTACCATTCAATTTTACCATATCTATACCTCATATATAATAATTTTATTATTATAGAAATATTAATCTATAAATGAATTATATACCTTTTTAATTATTTATTAGTTATTATCATAGGAATATATTTATTATTTAAATGATTTAAGATAAAATGGATTGAAGACGTATTTTATTTTAATTTATCTGGTTTTTTTAAATTTGTTATTTTGAATATTTTTAAATTATTATAATTTAAATAAATTTAATGAGGATGGGAATAAATTAAAATAAATGTATAAAAATAATCTACAATGACTATACCTATAAAATACGATAAGTAAATAAATGACATGGTTCTCCTAGGTGGATGAATCATGACATTATAAGGATGTGTCAAAAGATATGTATAATAAATATTATAAATATAATATAGAATTTATAATAGTATCATAATAAAATAAATATTTTATATTAAATTTTTATTTACGGAAGAAAAAGTTAAATTAATTTACAGAGTCAACAGAAGAATAGAAAAGAATCAATATAAGAGAATTTGGGATTTCTAAAAGTGGATGATTTGATCCTTTTCTAAAACCACGAAGGATTATGTTTGTGGAACTATTGAAAGTAACCAATGGTTTTAAGAGAATTAGGAGAGAAGAAATGGACTTCCAAAATAAAGGAGGTTGTGTATTTATTCTTGAGGAGAGTGATGTTTAGGGGTTAAAATAGTAAATATAATTCATTTTGGTTAACTATTTTTGAATATTAATGGTTTTAATAAAATTAATTCCACAATTTTTATTTCAAATTATGATTATTAAAAAAATAATGACCACTTCTAACCATGCAATTAAATGAGAGGAACAAAAAATATTTTTTAAATAGTAGAAAAGTTTTTTTTGGTTCCAAAATGTAAAATAATAGATTTCAAATTGAACATAATATTTATAAAATCATTATTTTACTAATTATACAACATTATTGGTTGAAAAAAATGTATCATATATTTTGAACTAATTCTTACATCATTATTATGTCATAAATTTTTTGGTATTTCTGAAAACTGTATATTTACTATTCACTGAAAAAATATAACTTCATAGAATAATCCCAAAGAGTTAACGATTGATAACATTGAGATGTTGATTATAAAAATTATGTATGTTTTATTAAATCGAAATCTAAAAATCAAGGTATTTAACTTTAAAATGATATTATATAATATAATAAAAAAATATTTTTATTGAAAGAAATGTATTGTGACACATCATGAGTTATTAATATTATTTCATACGAATTTAATATTAATTGAGGGATAAAATATTATTTTGTAAATTGTAACATTTAATTTGAATAGTAAATTAATATTATTCAATTCAATTGTTATGAAAAAAGAAATAAATATATAGAATATTGTTGTTTGTTGAAAAAATGTCCTTTTAACGATAAATTATTTTAATCACGACCATTATATTTCATTATTTATCTTATAAAGATTTAATTTATTCAATTAATTTGTTTTAGAAATTTTTAAATATTTATAAATAATAATTATATTATATAAAAAATTAAAATTACTAATTTTAACAATATTTTAATTTATTTGATGTTTTAATCATATGTAATTTTCTCCATTATATTTTTCATTTTATTCCAATGTTATATTAATTATTTTATTCAATTGTAAAATATATCAAAAAATCAATTTAGTTTTGTTTTCCAAAAGAAAAAATTCTATTAAAAATAGTATTTATTTAAATTAAAACCCATAATAAAATATCAAGGTGTAATAAACCTTGACGTGGTAACCTTGAATAATATTGGTTGGATAATAGCTCCGTCAACACATAATTCCAAAACAAATTTTATAAACACACATATGAAATGAATGTCTTGGTGGAAATGATTAAGATGATTCCCAAGATATTTACAAATAATTATGATGCATTTGAATATATTTCTATTTCATAAGTCATGGTTATATTATGGAAACTGTTGTATTATTTCATATGTGAGAGAAACTGAAATTATAAGGACACATTTTATATTTAGAAAGTGGGTTGTAACACTAGAAGATTTTTGTAATGTTATCCTTTAAATAAATACTTTTTTAAATATATTATATCATAAAGAAACTGAACTGAAATAAACAACAATAAAACTTACAATTTCAGATAAACTTTAATACATTATGGTTAAAAAATATGAAATGTCAGAATGAAAATTACTAAAAAATTAAAAGGCAATGTAATTTAAAAATAAAAAATCAATATTGAATATATTAATATTTTCATTATATTATAAACTATTTTTATTGTTTCGAATATCAAATAATTGGATAAATTTAATGGTTGAAATAAAAATAAAAATAATAAATTTGATGTTATTAAATATGTTTAGTGTCTTAAGGGAATATTTTTAAAAATATTAATTTTTATTAATGTAATTTTGTATCTAAAACTAATAATTCTTTGAAAAATGAATATAATATAATTTTTAAGTGAAAAAAAATTAAATTTAAACTCATTTAATTATAAATTTATATGAAATTATATTAAGAACAAATAATGTTGAAAAATTCATTTTCTTATAAATATTGTTTTTCATTATAATTTATGTTGTCATTAAAATGTTAAATCACTAAATATTATAATTTTAATGTTTAAAAATGTAACTCATTTTTTGATCCCACATTTCAAAATTATCTTACGATGATTTTTTGGAATTATCATAAAAGATGTTCATATGCATAGTAAAATAATAATTTAATTACTTATATTAATGTAAATTTTATGACAATAATAATTTGAAATCAATAATATGGATTTGATATGTAAATCATAAAAATAATATTATTTAATATGTTTAATTTAATTTTTAGGAATACAAATAAGTTATCAATTTAAAAAAATTTCATGAAAATAAAGGATAAATTGATATAAAAATGTTTAATTCGTTGGTAAAATATCAAAATATCCTAGATCCTCATCTATAAATAGTTGGATGAGGGTTCTATTAAACATAAAATATTGTTTCCTCCATTATTATCAATTTTTATAATTTTTAATTGAATAATTAACCACTTTTATATAGGGAAATTAATATGTTAAAAAATGTCACCACAATCTCATATAAAAGCGATCCTTCATCAATTATTTATTATAACACCAAAAGATTTACATATTGAAATTAATGATACAAAAATGCTCCCTAACCCTATTTCCCATGCTATAGAGGATCTAGTCTCACCAAAAGTACAATATAAAAAGTCTTATGTAGTTGTCTAAATGAGGATATCAAAGGAAAATCTAATTATCTTAATCGATCTCTTTCAAATATTCTTCTTCATCTCTATCCTCTGAATATATTATAAAAATTCAAATACAATTAAATCAATATCATTTATATAATATAATATTACTATATTGATGGAATAACAATTATTTACCTTCTTGGTATTCATTTGAAAATTAAAAAATCACTCATGTTATGGTGGGATTACTACTTTGAAAATAATGTATTTTAATTTTCATCATCACATTACATAGATAGTAATCTAAGTTGACATAATGGATAAATATGATTTTATATAGTTATTAATATTACAGAATTATATTTTAGTCATTCAATTAATTTTATTATTAATTAATGGTCATTATAAATTTAATCACGTAAAAAGAGTATACTGAGCCACTTTAATTAATTTGAATATATTTTTGAATTTACAATTAAAAGTATATAGTTTATTATAATAGAATAAAAAATAACATATATGTGTAAAATTTTGTAGTTGTTGAATCTATTTTAAAAATATCTGACCAACGTGATGATACCAAAGTAGTTTTAGATAAATTTTTTGGACAAGCAAAAGTGACTGATGGGAGAAAAAACTACAGAATAAATGAAAAGAATTTTATAAAAAACTGGACCCAAAAAATGAAATATACCAATAAAATTTCTAAATTATGTATTTTAATAAACAAAATTTTATTGAATTAAACACCATGAGAGAGGAGAGAGGACGTAAGGTTTATTGGTATCAATTTCAATTACTTGAGATATGATTTTTATTATACTTTTATTTTATTTTATGTGGGGAAACTATTTTACTATTGAATTATTATATATTAAAACATTTTCTCCTAAGGGGAGTTTTAATTTAATTTAATATACCCATATTCACCTTCAGTTAATTTATATATTACCCAATCCATATTCATTTTTAATGTAATTTACATTAATTGAAAAATAACACTTCTTCATGAACAAAAAATATATTTTTTTCATCCACCATATGATTTTAGTGTATTTTAATTCATTTTAAATTTTAACGGTTTACATGTATTCTTGAAATCTCAACTCCATTTGAATGATAGTTCAACAAAATATTTTCATGTATATAGACTCAACTATATCTCTTAAATATGGCGAGGAATCATTTTCATAATTCTCTATATAGACTATATTGTTTTAAGAGGGACCATTACTGTACATAAATTTTTACTTAGGTTCATTTGTTTCTTTCCTTTCAAATTATTTAACTATTTTAATTATGCTTATTTTAACATTTTCTATATGATTCATTTTTATGTTCATTACAAAAGCATTGAAAGAATATTATTTGTAAACATTACCACAAGAGTATTTTTACATGATTATATATATACCTCTTTATAATTATATATTACAATGTTTTCATGGTTTTATAAATAAAATAATATTAACATTATTTAAAGAATATTTCATTTAACAAAAGGATGATACTTTAATTGAAAAAATAAAATAATTTTGTTCCACTTATGTATAATTTTTTGTTCCACTCCACAATTACCATTTCTAATATATTTTATATTCATTCATTCTTTATTTATAATTATTTTAAAATTATGGGACTTGAATTATTCTTTTCACACCATTAATTGGGATTTTCTAATGGACTTATAAGTTCATTAACAACCATATTATAAAAGCATTATGAAAATTACATTTATAATTATACATTTTTTTTAAAAACCTATAAAATAACTATGTACATTATGTTTATGTTTCATGTATCAATATATATATTATCTTATAAATATATAGTTAATACCTCACCTCTTTATAAGGGTATTGTTCTCTATTACTCTACATATCTCTCGTGACATTATTTTCTCCTTTGTGTCCAATTTTTTTTAATGTCATTAATATAATATATATCACACCCACTAGGAATTTATATTTCTTTCTAATAGTGAATTAAAATTTTACTTATTAATATATAAATTTTAGATTGAAGGATTATTACATATAAAGTCATTCATTATTTTGAGTGGGGATATATTTACAATCCTTATGCATGTCATTTCAATAAGAACTCTTTTTGATTACTAAGTTATGTAGTCTATGTAATTTATTTTTTATTCATTATATTACATTATAAATGTATTGGAATAACATAGTGATACTTGGGGACATGAATTATATAGTCCTTCAATGCATCGATATGTCTCATGAGATAAACTAATCGTGTTGACCGTACCAACTTATGTTTGATTTCTTATCACGATGCATTTTTTGTAAGTTTATGATGTAATAAATTATGAATTACATCACTTTAAATTCTGTTATAGTTATCCATCTGATTATTTAAATTGTTATTTTATCCATGGATATATTAAGTTATCTTATTACTGATTAAAAATATTTATTTTTTATTATTTAATCATTCAAAATTATTATTTCCATGTTCATTAAATGATACCCTCTTCTGTATACCAACCATTAGGTAGTATTTTATGGTGAACATATATTATAAAATAAGGAATCATTGGTCAAGTGGGAAAAAAATACCATTTTATGTGAAATATGTGGGTTATTTTAGTTAATGTTTTTCATTGATTCCCAATAACTACATATAGAAAATGGATTTGGCTTGTATATGACTCAATATTTGTTATTAATATTGTAGTTATATATTTTTATGTTCTTTTCACGTAATTAATAATAATAAAGTATTAATATAATAGGTATTTATCACCATATCATAGACTAATGGTTTGAGAAATTAAAATTAATGAGCTATTGTGGCGATGAACCCACTATTGACAGACAAATTGGATGAATTTATAGTCCTTTTACTTTGGATTGTAATATATTTCTAAAGTAGTGTTAGATTAATTATTTGGAGGAGTACTAATGAAGAATAAATCCACTAAGGTATTATATATATTATATTATTTGGAAATAATATAACAAAATAGTATGTATAAAGAGGCACAAACAAATAATAATTATTTCAGATAGAGGATGCTGATAATATGGTTTCTAAAAGGAAACTAATAATTAAAAATATCGAGTCAATAATATGAATTTAAAATCATGAAGCACCAACTTATGACCAACTAGTTATATCATTTGAGATATAATGAAGACTACATATCTTCTAATATTTTCATATTGGTTTGGAAGAAACTCTGATTGGTGGATATGTTTTGTGGGATGTAGTTGGTCAAAACTCTATTTTAAAAATAACAATTATCATGAAATGAGGTTGAAATATCCAAATAATTATTTAGAGGTAGTAAGAGGGTGCATCAAAAATCAGTAAAAATTTATTCTGGGTTATCCAAAATCACATAATGTTCCAAAACCCATCAGGAATAAATTAAAAATACCCATAGAATAAACATATTCCATATCCAAAATAATAATTGTAGTATAAAATTCAAGAATCCTATAGATATTTCAATAAATTTTTATTAAAATATTCTAAAATATTACAAATTTCACACTTTTTTTTGAATAAATCCTTTATATATTTAAAACTATTTGTAATGTCCCCAATCATATATCTGGAAAATTAAACATCATTTATAGAAAATATATGAAATTATGATCAATATATCAATCTGGTTTCAGCTAGATAACATAATAGTTCTAAGAGATAAATTATATGCTATGTTGGTTATGATAATATGATAACTAAAAGAGATTTAAACCAATAAGGAAGTAGATATTGAATAGGTGAATCTTGTGTATGAATAAAATGATTTTAAGTTAAATAAACCAAAAAATGAGGAAATTAACAACTTAGAAATAGATGATTCATAGATGGATATGGACACACTAATAATGTTAGAGGACCTACCATACAAGCCACACCTTCCTAACATATAGAGGATACATGTAGGGGGTATGGAAGACTAGTGGAGTTTTTATAAGAATATGATTAAATTCAATACACATCAATATCAAAATCACTAAGGCAATTTTTAAAATACTTATGTATAAAAATTTATTAAATTATATCCATAAAAAAATTGGTGTCTATAACATCAAATATATAATATAGGAATGTTAATCTACTGTTAAATGTAAACTGAAACCCATTAAGGGATTACCATGTTATTTTATTATTCCTGGTATCATTATATTATACACTATTAGAAATTCTTTTTTTGATTTTTAGGACACTGTCAAATTGAAAATAATAAACATAATCAAGAATTTTGAGTATTGAAATGTAAATCCTAGGATTTTTTCAATATACCTAGAAGAATAATATGTTATGTAAAAAACCAATTGAAATCGAACAAGGACATTTGATTTAAGCATTTTTAGAAGAGTATGCACAACATGATCTCATTAAGGATGTGATATATGGATAAGATCATATGGGTTATCATGAAATTATCAAAAATTAATATGGATATAAACTATTAGAGATATAATATAATTTAAAGAAAAGATGATGGAATTTGAGGATGATAAAGTAGAATAAAAGTTAAAAGATAGTGGTAAATGGGGTGGAATTAGAATCTTTTTTAGTCGAAAAATATATTTTATGAAAAAAATTATCATTGTTTGTGCTGATGATCGTAATGGCCAAAAACTTGTAATAGAGAAAAATCTATATAAACCTATGGTAATTAATATTTTTTGAGTTTATATTACGTTATAGTGATCATAATCATCAAAATTTAAAAGGATAAAGAATAAATTTGGATTACAATGACAAAAAATAAGATTTTAATTTGCATAGAGTATAGAATATATGATAGGTAACATCTATTCCCTTTAGTGAAAAACAATTTGGAATTAAAGATGTGAGTTAGACAATATGAATTCTCCAATGATGTTTTACCCTTTCAGTGATGCATTTAATTAAGAAAGAGGTGTTATATATATTATATTTTAGGATAATATACCATATTTAAAAGAGTGAATCATTTATTTCACTCTAGATCATGTTTATAAAATGATCAATGGCTATAGTAATGTGGTAAAGTTAATTTATTTCAACCCAAATGGTGATGTGGTGGAGAGTTTTTGATAATTTCTAAAAAATTAATGATTCAAAAATGATTGATCAATTTACTTCTTATTAATCAACAAAATTTTCGATAAATAATATGATCATGAATAAATTATCATACTAAATTGATACTTTTAATATACCCAAACACATATAGCAGTTAAGGATTATAATATTACTAAATTTACAATACCATATTAGACTATCTTTTATCAATTCATTCCATTAGACATATTTAAATAACCTCAAATAATTTATGGTTAATGAAAAATGTTTTTGTTAGGATCAAGAAGGATTTAACCGATGTATTCATGGATATTTACTCCATTTATAGAAAATAATTTTAGCAATGTATCATGCAACTGAACATGGTGGATCATCGATGTTTATATACACGAAATGTTCCTAATTGGACGAAGTTCCACATCATGGTGAAATATAGCTTCATGATTGACCATGACCTTTACATAGATAGGTTCAAGGTAAATCCTAAAAAACAAATGTGTTCATGGAATTATGATAACATGATATGGAGTGGTGGATTCAAATAATTTAGTTATGTGATAGTTAGTTGTGATGGTTTGTAAATTATTTATAATATATTTATCAACTATCATCCTCGTTTTGGAATTTGTGGAATGGTTTTTTGATAAAATTCAGATAAAGATACATTTTATCCACTAAAGTGAAGAATGATCACTTTTATAAAAATTTTATACCTAAATTATTAATAACCCTTCAATTTTATTAAGTTAAATGAGAATAAAATTATTATATTTTACATAATTTCACCTAATTATTCAGTATTTATCATAAATAAATCATAAAAAATTCAAATGATTTACTATCTTTAGGGATTAAATAGATAACCGTATTATTTCCCAATAATTACTCAAAATCATCAATTAATGTCCCCACATATAATTTCCACATAGAAATTTTCTTGATTATGAGTTATAATGTTTTATAGATATATAAGATAGTGGTAATATCAATCATGTAATAACAAAATAAGGACATTAATCAGTGAATGTGGATTTAAAATTATATTATAAGTATGTTAGAAGACATGTACTAGGGAAAAATACATGATTAATATAATGGGATCATGAAATCCTAAGACGTAATAATAATTCATGATTATATATTCATAGATAATTCTGTAGAAGCATATAAATGTAAAATGATAAATTTAGGGGAATATAAATTACCATGGAATAGGTTTGTGAAATCGTAATAGAATAGTCAGTATCCATAAATGTATTACATGGGATGGTTGCCCATTCATATGAATTGAAATTCATAACGTTATAAAAAAACTGGTTTATCATGTCTATGAAAACAATTATTTACATTTAAAACTAAATAATGTACATACATAAATTTTTTATGAAATATTATCATATAGTGTATATTCTTAACATTGTGAACATATTAACGTGAAAAATGTTTATGTATAAAGTATTAACATAGCTACTCAAATCACGTCCACCTGTAACATGGTTATCCCATGGGATATAAATGTTTTCCCAATTCATTTGTGGATCTATATAAATTTCATTCTAACAATCACATAATGTTAAATCATTAATATGTGTTCCAGATTAAATAATAATACATAATTTCTTATATAACCATTAAATATAATATTTTTTTCATGATATTTTTATACTGTGTGTAATAAAAAACCAATGATTAGATTAAAATGATATCCAAATTATTTTGAGAAAGATATATTATTGAATTATTTATGGGGTGATAAAGTATCATGAATCAATGCATGATGGATAATTTAGACTTAAGGAATAACAAGAATTGAAATCATGAAATAAATGTTTACTTATAATTTTGTCACATTTTTGTTATAATAATGGTATAATTCAAATTTAAAATAATTTTAAAAAGATTTAAAAAAATTTATTAAAAATAAATATTTTACAATAATATATCCAAATAATATAGAATGTTAATAAAATATCAGGTCTGTAGAGAAAGTGTTCTGTAAATGATATTAATGAACACAAATTTGGAATGGAATAATTTTCTGATTTTTTAATTGTAATATAATATCCGACAACAATTAAAGGCATACAAATATATTTTTTAAAAAATAATTATATTCAAAAATGATATTTCATTAGTAGAATACATATAAAAATTGAAGATATTTTTAAAAACCATTGTAGAAATTAACACCATGGAATGAATGTGAAATAACTAACTAAGAGAAGAATAATTATTCTTAACATCATCAAATTTTATAAAGTAAAAAATCAATCAATGAATAATATTTATATTTGAAATTATAATTTCTATAGAGGGAAATAGAGGATAAAATATTGTCTAATGAATGGGTTAAATATATTAATCATAGAAGAATATAGTCAATGATATAGTAATATGAGTCAATAGAGTGAGACTGACTCTAGAAATCCTTGACCTCATATTTTTGATAGGATGTATACCTTCTAAAATATTTCATAGTAAATATTAATTTTCTATTAATCCATTACACAATTTTTTTTATTAATTTACATTAATTTTTTAATGTCTTCTAATTACTTAAATATTAATTTTTATAATAAAAACATTATATGCTGGTTTTAGTAGCAGAAGTTATTTTACAATTAATTCAATTTGGTGGTTTATGAACCAAATCTACAATATTTTCTTCTTTTCCAAGATAATTTTAATTGAGATTATATTGATATTTTTTATGTATTTTCAGATTACTATTATATATTTTTTAATGTATTGATGTCAACGCACAATAACCAGTTATAAATTTTCATTCATGTTATAATTTATTTTCTAAAAGAGATTATTTTACTATTGAGTGTACTTATGTCTATTGGCATTATAAAATATAGAAATATCCAAAATTATTAATTACTACACATATTAGTAGTATTTTTTTTAATTTTTGATTTCAATATTATACCATCAATCATATTGGTGGTTAAAAAACCCAAAAAGGAACATGTAACAATGATTGAAGGAGTAATAATATGTTTTTTTATTAATTACAACTTCTGTAAAATACAATGATAATGATTTAAATTAAATGTTATTAATGTGATATATTATATTTATTGAATTGTTTAAGAATAATATAATGAAAAATTATTAATGATAAGATATAACCTATATTTAATTATTCAATATTCCCTTAAACTACATAATTGAAAGTAGTGATTTAGGACCCCTTCATGCAACTAAAAGGAAAAAAATATAAAAGTTTTATTTGATAAAGAATTTTTTAATGTATCTAGGTGGAAATATAATGATAGTTTTAGATTTATATCAAGTGAAGCGGTACTAATTTATTATAGTTGTGAGTGAAATCCTACATAATTAATTTTCCATTATTTTACAATTCTATTATCTCATGTAATACAATACATAAATACTTACATATTACCTAACATTTTTCTCCATTATAATTGTTTATGAAATTATTACACCAATTGAACTAAAATTGTTGAATATATTCATGGTTACATATTTATGTTTCTATATATTTCGTTTGTCAACATAGTTCAATTATTTTACCTTGCTTTACTATTTTTACCAAAACAAAATCACCCATTACCAAATTTTAACATCATGATTACAATTATTAAATAAATTTGGAAAAAATAAACCTAAAAAAGTAATTAAAATTAATTCGGAAATAAATAATTATAATAGATAAATGGTATATTTACAAGAAATATCTCTCCAAACAGTAAACAATTTAATTCAAATTCAATAAAATTTTAAAAATAACTAAATAAGTATTATCTTAAGATAATAACATTTATATAAAATTATCATTTTAATTTATTATGATATATGAACAAAATACATAAAAACTGCATAATTGTTTTTTTATGAAAATTAAATGAAAATTACAATTTATCTACCAACAATTTATTGAATTTTGATAATATATTTGAATTAATTTTTCTCTAATTTGTACAATATGTTCACAGAAAATATTTATCCTTATATAATAATTCATAGTGCATAAATATAATTTCAAAAAAAAATATTATGTGTTTTTTAAAATGATTTATTAACAAATTATAATTAATTTTATAAAAATTTATTAAAATTTAGGCAATAATTTAACTATATTAACATTATAATAAAAATTCAAGCAATGTAATATTTTTATTGATATTATTATAAACATCTATATATGCCCATCATACATATAATCCAAAATTCCATATATGTTTAATGGCTATATAACAGATATATTGGATTCCAATGTGTGTCTTTTAATAAAATAATTCATCTCATTATGTAAATTACCTTATTATAAATATTCAATATCTTTCTAAATTATTTTATTACATCATTAGTGTGATCCACATGGATGATCATGATGATGTATATTTCAATAATGTCATATTTTTATTTAAATTTAATTTTTTGTTTACAATTTTTATATAATCATTTAGTTATCATATTATGTTTATTGCACTGTAATATTTTACATTAATATAATTTGTATATGTCGATAAAATGTTGATGTTTTTTGTATGACAATAAATTATGAATACATGTTTTATTTAAATATTATTCAATACAAAAAAGCGGGTGTTACATTCTCCCCCTTATAAATATATCAAAATAAAAATATCATTACGTAGATGAAAATTTGGGGTATCTATTTAGCAATACATATTCAGGATCCCAAAATGATTTAAAAGAAATATGATTTTACAAAGAAAATTGACTTAATATGAGGTCTTCTTTACCTATAACTTATATATACATCTAAATATATATACTTATTTTCCCCCAAAACATAGATCATGTTATTATTGCACAATAATTCTGGTGAGAACATGTGATGGATCTATTGGGAACATAATCAAAAGAAATACATGGCGTACATTTGTAACCAAGAATGGTTTGGTGAAAAAAATATAAAAATATAGGGTCCCCAAATAATCTAACATCCATATGGGGTCAATGCATCTTTAAATTATCTTTCACATCTCCCCTAATCTCATTAACGTATTTGATAGTGGTATTGAATTGAATAGTTATTACATACATTAAAACCATGATTTCATCAATGATTACAACCATATTCCTTTTTTTAAAATTTCACAACATTAATATATATATAAATTTATCAATCCACCTCTATCATCACTTATGTAGGTAAATGTCCTAATAATATTTACTCTTTATCTTTATTAAAGAATGTTAGAGTTCACGATATCATTACATATAAAGCCTCATATGGCATCATATAAATTATTTATTAATATATATATATATAATCTTATAAATGGATATATTTTTCCTATTATTCATAGAAATACTTGATAATAATATTAAAAAAATTATAATGTATTAATTTTCGTTTCTGATTGAACATTTTTTTGATGATTAGGCATAATAAAAATCAACTAATTATCTAATTATTAATGAAGGCATATTTAAAACATTAATCTGAACCATGGATATTAATTATATATAATTAAAATTGGTATATCATGTATCCTTTATAATTTTTATGTATATATAATCCTATTTAATGAGTGAAATGATGTATTGAATTGAAATGGGGCATTCAATCTTTTTATGATGATCCACCATAATAGGGGGAATTATTTCGATTTTTGGAATCTAAAATACTTATAAAGATGTATATTTTTTTTTCAACCTTTTACATATAGATATGTGTAATTTTTTAATTGTCTCAATATACATTTATTATTTTTAATTTACTTTCTAGAGGACTAATCATTGAGATATATACTTTGAAGTCTCCCCATTATAGATGTCACAACAAAAGTTATATTTAATATATATTTACATCATTATAAATCATTGGAAAAAATATAAAAATGAGGACCACAAAAAATATATTTCTTTTTAATGAAAAGGATGGGGTATATATCATGTTCAAAATATTATTAATCTATTTTTTTAATAATTGATCAACAAAATATTCAAGACTATCTTATTTATCGCTATTTTATAACTTTATTTCTACTTGTGTAACATCCCTGGTAAATGAAGAATAAGTGATTTTCATTTTTATTAATATTTTTGAATTATATATTAATATTACTTTAAAGGGGTTGATGAGTTTGATAGCGTACCCGATACGCAACAACGAGTTTTTTTGAAATCTGACATTGCACACAAATAATATAATATTATTATTTTAAATGGTAGTTTACTATTAGCCATTGTATTGGAGGGAATGAACAAAAAAAAACTGCAATATGATTATACATGATTTTTAAATGTATTTACATTTATCCAATAAAAATTTAGAGGGTTAAAATGTGAATGAATCTAATTTTAAGCATAATTTACATTAAAAGGTCGATTTACCGCCTTTTAATGGAAACCCCGATTTAAATATAGTTTTGGTCACTTTAATACATTATAATTGACCAAATAAAATTCTTCTTTAGAATGGGGACATCAAAATTTACATTGTGTAATTTTTTGGGATTTCTCCAATAAAGTTAATTTTTTTTAATGAATAGTGAAAATATGGTATTTTATTTCAAATTTGCATTTTAATCTAATTTATTTATATACATATATTATCTTTTTAATTGGTTTTGAAGTTTAATTAGATTATCTTTTTACCAATTAATCCAATGTTGGTTATTTTAATTAATTTCACATTGAAATTGGACATAAAAAAGTGTCAATATTTTGATAGTTATTGTTTCATAAAAACACACTATTTTTTAGAAGAATGTGAGACCATGCCCAAAAAAGGAAGGTAACTTTATTAAAATTATAAACTAGTCTTACATGATCCTAAAAATAGGAGATCTATCCAAATCCCTTTTCTAGAGGAAAAAAAAACATCAGGAATATTGTTATACCAAATGAAGTCAGCACCTTCAACTCCTTTGTTATCCAATCCATCTGCAACAGAATTAGATTCCCTGTAGACATGGGTAATTATATGATTCATAGATTGAAGGGAATCTAAGAAATTAACCCACTGATTTTGAAGTTTCCAGGTGAGATGACATGAACCATCCCTTATGGCAGAGATAATCCTAGTCGAATAACACTCCATCCAGAGATTATTCCAACAATGATTTTTTGATCTGTTCCACTGCAACAATAATACCCATCATCTCAGCTTCAATTTAAGAGGAAATACCATAACAACCATGAATGCAACCAATCACCAGCCCCTTATGATCCTTGAATAGGGAACCATACCCAGAAAGACCTGGATTCCCTTTTGATGCACCGCCCAAATTAATTTTCAACCAACCAACAATAGGTTCTTGCCATAAAACCTCAAAAGTTCCATATGAAGGTTAAAAATTACCTTTGATACCAATTCGATCAAGGAAAAAGAAATCATGAATGGAATTGGTGCAATAGTGCATATTAGGCAAGCCTGCTGCATGCATCTCAACAAGTATGTGTGAGAGAGCTGAAGTGACCGAGAAGGGATGGTTCTCATGGAGAATATGATTCCTATAGAACCATAAATAATGTAAAAATTCAAAATCAACAACCTGAAATAAATCTAGAAATTTTGAAGAAAGATCAAGAGAATTCCATCTTAGAATAAAGTCCACAATGGAGGTCTTCAGAGGAAGTGAAATTTCAAAGTCATCCAAAATATCAAATAATTATTTTTAATTTTTGAATTCGGAATATCAAATAATGATTTTGCTTAATTTTTTGTATATTTCTTAAAAACATCAATTTTTGATGACTAGTGAAACTACTTAGTAGTAGTTAAAAAAACTAACTTTTTCATTTAAATGAAATTTTACAACATCCTGTGAATTGAATTTAAAAAATCTGACATACATGGTTGTTATTAGGTTGTAAAATGTGGTTCAATAAGATTAAAATAATTTATGGTGAATAGTAACTTTTGACTTTTATTTACCGCAGTTAAAGGTAAATAGGGTAATTCAAGGTAAAAATAATATTATAATAATTTAAAATCACCTTAACACTTGTCCATACTTTATTAGATGAGTCATTAACGACCATGGGCATCTTTGGGTTTATTTTGGGACCCTATTGAGCCACTTGGGAGTGATAATGACAATTTAGATTTATTTACTTAAAGTAAAGGCAAAAATGACAAAAGAAAATATCATTTAGTAAATTAATTTTTACAAGGGGTTATATAAATTAAATTTTTGACTATAAATATGCTTTGGAAAGATAAAAAGATTTCCTACATCATTAAAATTTGTTTATAATTTTAATACATCAAATAAAATAAATTATATATGACACAATAATGATGCAGTATTTACCTCATTAATAAATGATTTAAATAAATATGATAATAATGAAAAAAAATATTATCCAAAAACTGTCCAATTCTTATTGGATGATTTTACTTCGACCATGAGTCATATTATCTTCTACTATAATGATTTTTTGACCTTTTGAAACTGAAGATAAGTTTATAATAAAATAATGTTTTCACAATTTCCTAAAGAGCCCTTCCTCCCCCTTATAAAATGAGACCACTTATATCTAATTCCGCACAACTCTCAAGCCTTTGGGCTCCTCAAAAATCTACCCAATTAAGCTCCCAACATCCCTCTCCTCCCACTAGAAGACTTACCATATGCAGAAGGAAATTCAAGAAGACCTTTTCATCAATCCAAAGGGGGTTACCCAAATTAAAGGTAACGATTTCTCTTAAACTGTTTTCTTTTATTTTACTTCTCCTACCCCTAAAATATTTTTACTCATTTATTTTATAAAAACTCCAGTATCCTCAATATAGTAGGATGTTTTTATGAGAAGGATTCAAACTACACTTTCACACACCTCCATATAATGGATGAAGAATATAATGTTTCTGTGGATGGAAAACTAACGCCTCACGAAACGATGATTGTTCAATTAAATCTTACCACCTCTCATGGAGGCCATTATAATTGAGAAATATTTATATATAATATATATTATGTTTATGATTTCCTTATTCTTCTATAATTCCAAATTATATCATGCCATTATGGTTTCCATATTGGGTAAATACGATAATCTAATTTGGGGAAATGCGGACTACCTCACCCTCAAAGTGACATGACACATTAATGCCTTATATGGGTTGTATAAAGGATAGAGTTAATGATATTATATATGATATTATACTATAATTATAATATAACCATGTATCATTATGTTTTAAATTCCATTAAAATTTGAAATTGAAATGAAAGGAGCGTTCATGCATACGTACAGCTTACCGTCTCCATGAACAATGCATTTCGTTTCTTTCCTCAAAATGTTATGTACTATTATAAATACAAGTATATATTAGATATATATGACATATATTATATCTAAATAATGAATATCATTCTTGGATATAATGGACTATTGGCCCTATGGACAACCTGTAAATATATGTTGTTCATTTTTTACTCAAGTACAAAATACCAACAAAATGGACGTTATTATCATAAATTATTACATAATGTTTATAACATTGTAATAAGTGATATAAAAGGAATAATAAACTTAAAAAAATTTCTTAAGAAAGTATAAATTAACTTTAATTTATTATTCAGTAGATTAAAGAACGATCGAGTCAAGTCGGACACGAGGCAAGGGACTTTGTCTTATTCTCCATTCATTGAGACGTATTTAGTTTTATACACAACTTTATTTTATATGGTGTATAAACCCATTTGAATTTTCATTTCATTCAAAGGGAATATTTTTATACGAATCATTTTACTAAATAAAAAAAGGAATGTTTTTTTGACGTAAGAAGTGACAATGAACATTCTGCTGCCGTGAGTATTATTTGATATTTTTCATCCATAACAAGACGTAATGTTTTTAAAAGGAAAAATAAATACCATATACTCTTTTTATGTATTTTGGTATTGAAAATGATTTTGAGAATGGATTTATTATTTTAATATCTTGAAATAATATTTTGTTATTTCAATGTAGAAATGTTATCTTTCTTTTATGCTTATGTTATGTGTTATGATCATGTTATGGTTTTTGGGAATTATTTATGTATATGGGTGGTTCAGTGATAATTCTAGGGTGGGTGAGCCCGAGAGAGCTCTCTAATGCACTGGGTAACTTGACGGAGGTAAACGTGAATGTTTCTCCTAAGAGATTTAGGGAATATACTATGATGGGTATTCCAAAGTAACTCCCTATGTAGCTTTGATAGCTACAATGTAAGTATGATATGGATGCCACAAGTTACCTTTATGATTAAGGATTTCTATGTGTTATTCATAAAATCATATGGTTTCATGAGGTATGTAAAAGAGTTCTTGGTTTTTATGTATTAATGAAAAAATGTTTTCTTTCTTTGTTTTACAAACCTTACGGAGCTTTTTTATGCTCATCCCAAGTTTTTAAATGTTTTCACAGGACCTAAAGATGAATTTGGTGAAGGATAGGATCAAGGAAATTTCATGCCCTCTAAATCCTAGAACTAGACATGACTCTTTTTCCAAGAGTTTTAATTTTATGGAAAAAATGGAAACTGTGTAGAAGTGGCTACTTTTTAATATTTTGAGATGTAATAGTTATGTCCTAATTCTCTAATACTCTAAAACTAAAAATATACTCAATTTGAATTATTCATTTAATTCAATATTATTTAATTTTTAAGGCTGGGTCCCTATAGTTGGTATTAGAGGTCAGTTTAGATAACATTAGGAGTTACGGTATCGTTAAATTAATATCCATAAAGTAATTTATGTTAATATTGAAATCATATAGGATTTCCAGATAACAATGTTTCTTCGCCTAAGATATTTTTCTGTTCAGAATGGTTTTCCGTAGAGGAAAAATAGAAGTCGTGATTGTACAACATCAGGAGGAAGAAAACCTTCCAAATACTCAACCTGAGACGGTCGTAATCGAAACTGAACAGTTTTTTGTAGTGATGTCACAGTTGACTCAGGCTATAAATGGTGGTGGTATCTATGTACGAGATCAGCCAGATCAACCATAGAGAAAAATGTCAATAGTGGAGAATTTAATGAGGCAACATCCCCCATAATTTAGAGGACAATCAGATCCGCTGCTATTAAAAGGGTGGATTAATGCACTGGAAAAGATTTTCGATGTCATGGGTAATTCAAGACATCAAAAGGTTAGTCTCGATGTTTACCATTTTGAAGGTGAAGCTAATTAGTGGTGGTCGATGGTGAATAATATCAAGGATATTGAGGAGATTGATGCTCTTGATTGGGGTGAGTTTAAAGGTAAGGTGGTTCTTCTTAGAATGGAAATAAATTCCTGTAATTGAGGCAGGAAGATGTCTGAGAGGATGCTTATGAATAAAAATTCACTCGACTAGAAAGGTATGCTCCAAATTTCAAAAGAGATATTGATAGTAAAATCATCCACTTTTATTCAGGATTAATTCTAATGTATTGAAGGGATTTAGCTTCTTGCGAGTTCAAAAGTTATGAAAAACTTGTTTGTTGTGTGGAGAAGGTGGAAATGGAATTTTCCGATGATGAGATATTCTTTGACAAACAACAGAATAAGAGGTCGAGGTGGAAAAAAAATGGAAGAACTCTTCAAAAAAGTCTGACGGTAAGAAACCTAAGTTCAGAGTTTGTGAAAATTGTGGTAAAAAGCATGCTGGGGAATGTCTTTTGAATATTGGTAAGTTCTACCGATGTGGTAAAATGGGAGATAAAGAATGTAATTGCAGTAAAAAAGATCAGTGTAATCGTAATAAAAAATTTGATTTACAGTTAGTAAAATGTATTAAGTGCAATAAAATTGGTCATTGTAAAAAAGAGTGTCCAACAAAGAACTCAACTGAAGGAAAGCATCCAGCATAAAAGAAGAAATGGGTGGTGAAATCTTTTGCAACAACTTCAGCAGATGTTGGGTCATCCAATGAAGTTGTATCATTTACACTGTTTGTTTGTTCAGATTATGCCAATGTGTTTTTTGATTCAGGTTCTACACACTATTTCATTTCTAAGATGTTTTCTAGTAAATTTGGAATTCCATCTCAAGATATGAATACATAACTTATGGTAAAAAAACTGGCAGAAATGTTGAGACAAAAAGAAAACATAATAACATTCCTGTCCTTATGTGCGGAAATAATCTACCTTCAAACCTTATTTTTTTTTGCCTCAATTAGAGTTCGATGTTATTTTGGGCATGGATTGGCTTTCTATTTATCATGCTAAGATTGACAACCGGGCTAAAGAGGATTCTTTTCAGAAATATTTTTAGTTTGTATACAAAAATGAACCCTTGATTTTGATAACATATCAGGAAGCTGAGAAACTAGTAAAAGATGGAAATGAATGTTAGCATGCACATATTTTTGAAAATAATAGAACTGTTCAGATTAATGACATGCCAGTGGTAAATGAGTTCCTAGATGTCTTTCCTGATGAGTTTCCTGGTATTATACCTGATCGGGAATTTGAATTTACTGTTGACAATGTTTCTGATGATAAACCAATTTCAAAACCCCCTTATTGAATGACTCAAACTGAACATTAATAGCTAAAGAAGCAATTGCAAGAGTTATTAGATAAAGGTTTCATTCGACCTAGCACATCACCATGGGGTGCTCCTGTTTTGTTTGCTAAAAATAAAGATGGTTCAATGAGAATTTTCATTGATTATAGAGAATTGAATAACATCACTGTTAAGAATAATGATCCTTTGCCTCATATCGACGATTTTCTTGATCAACTCCAGGGTGGTCAGTATTTTTTGAAGATTGATTTGAGATCGGGGTACCATCAGTTGAAAGTAAAGGAAGCAGACATTCCAAATACCACATTTCATACTACATATGGCCATTATGAATTTGTAGTTATGCCTTTTGGGATTACCAATGCACGTGCTGTATTAATGGATCGTATGAATAGAATTTTTTCATGAGTTCTTGGATATGTTTTTTGTTGTTTTCAATGATTATATTTTGGTTTATTCTAAATGTAAAGGGAGCATGAAAGTAATTTAAGGGTCATCATGAAAACCGTAAAAGAAGAGAAACTTTATGGAAAATTCAGCAAGTGTGAGTTTTGGTTACAAAAAATTTCTTTCCTTTGTCACATTGTTTAAAAAATGGAATAACTGTTGATCACACTAAAACAAAAGTTGTTGAAGAATGGCCAAGACCCACAAATTAACCGAGATTCATAGTTTTCTTGGATTGGAGGATTATTACGAGAGGTTTGTTGAAAATGTTTCACGGTTATCTAGTCCAATGACTACGTTAACTCGAAAAGGAGTTATGTTCATCTGGAAAAAAATGTGATGATCGTTTTCAAGAATTGAAAAACAGATTGGTGAATGCTCCAATTTTGGCACTACCATCCAGAAATGGTGAGTTATTTATCTATAGTGATGCTTCATTGAATGGACTGGGATGTTTCCTAATGAACAATGATCAGGTAATTGCTTATGATTCATGTCATTTGAAACCACATGAGTTGAATTACCCTTCACATGATTGGGAATTAGATGCTGTTGTTTTTGATTTAAAAATTCGGAGGCATCATTTGTATGGTGTAAAATGTTCAATATATTCTGATAACAAAAGTTTGAATTATATATTCACTCAGAAATAATTGAACATGAGATAGAGGAGATGGATAGAATTAATCAAGGATTATGATTGCATGATCTATTACCATCTAGGAAAAGAAAATAAAGATGATGATGCTTTGAGTCGAAAAAGTAATGCTTCATTAACCATGTAACGTTTTGAATAAGATCCTTTGGTTTTTGATTTGATGAAAATTGGAATAGAAGTTGTTGGTGCAAGAAATTATTATTTTCTGCTTCAAGGTCAGTGAAATAATCTTTATCAGACAGAATAAAGCAGGCGCAGTAAATAGACAGTGTTTTTAGAATAAGGTAGAGTTAGTTCAAAATTATAAGTTGCTTGAATTTAACATTGATAATGATTGTGTTTTGATATTTGGAAAGAGATTATGTGTGTCTTGTGATTAACAGTTGAAGAATGAGTTGTTATGTGAAGCTCATAGTTCCCCTTTTTCATTTCATTCATGTAGTACTAAGATGTACAATGATCATTGGGAGTATTACTGTTGGGATGGAATGAAAAGTGATATTGAATATTTTATTATGAAGTGTTTGACTTGTCAACAGGTTAAAGAAGAATGAAAGTTACTATAAGGGATTCTTCATCCTCTACCGGTGCCAGAGTGGAAATGGGAAAACATATCCAAGGACTTCACTGTGGGATTACCACAGACATCTCGACAAAATAATGCAATCTGGGTTGTAGTTGATGGATTGACTAAATCAGCTCGTTTCCTTCATATTTGAGATACATTGTCTCTAGATCAAATTTCTCGATTGTATGTTAAAGAGATAGTCAGGTTGCATGGAGTTCCCCTCTCCATTGTATCTAATCGTGATCCATGTTTTACTTCTAACTTTTGGAAAGGCCTTCAGAAGTCATTGAGAACTGAATTAAATTTTAGTACAGCTTTTCATCCTCAATCAGATGGGAATTTAGAACGAAGAATTTTGACCTTGGAGGATATGCTATGTGCTTGTTCACTGGATTATTAGGGAAGTTGGGACCAACATATTTCTTTGGTTGAATTTTCATAAAATAACAGTTTTCATTCCAGTATACAGATGGATCCATCTAAGGCATTATATGGAAATAGTTGTCAAACTCAAACATTTTGGAATGAAGTAGGTGAATGGAAGATGAAGGGACCAGAATTGGTAGAAGAGATGGCATTGAAAGTTCAGTTGATTCAGAAGCACATGAGAATAACTCAAAGCAGACAGAAAAGTTATGCAGATAACCGGAGGAGGGATTTTTCCTTTGAGGTATGTGATCAAGTCTTTCTCAATGTTTCTCCATGGAAAAGTGTGATTCGTTTTGGTAAGAATGGAAAGCTGATTTTGAGGTTCATTGAAACTTATTAAATTCAAGAGAAAGTTGGATCGGCTGTATACAGAGTGGATTTACCTCCATGTATATCTAAGGTACACAATGTTATTTATGTTACGATGTTGAGAAAGAATATTCCAGATCCATCTCATGTTTTGAGCCCCGAGGTACTTCAGTTGGATGAGAATCTCTCTTATGAAGAACAACCCATTCAGATTCATGACTGTAGAGAGAAAGTGTTGAGGAATAAGGAAATTCACTAGGTAAAGGTTTTGTGGAAAAACCATATGGTTGATGATGCAACATGGTAATCTGAAAATGCTATGAGGGATAAATACCCCCACTTATTTTAATGATTGAATAAAAATTGCGAAGATGCAATTTCCAAAAGGGGGGAAGGATGTAACATCCCAGGTAAATGAGGAATAAGAGATTTTCATATTTATTATTATTTGTGAGTTAAATATTAAATTTACATTAAAGGGGTTTCTATGTTCGATAGCTTACCCGATACACAACAACATTTTTCTTTGAAATCTTGCGTTGCATAATAATAATATAATATTATTTTTTTAAATGGTATTTTACTCCTATTCATTGTATTTTCAAGAATGTACAAAAGAAAATGGAATATGATTATACATGATTGTTAAATGTGAATACATTTATTCAATAAAAAGGTAGAGGCTTAAAATGTGAATGAATCTAAATTTAAGAATAATTAACATTAAAATGTCAATTTTCCGCCTTTTAATGGCGAACCCTTTTTAAAAATATTTTTTCTCAGTTTAATACATTATACATGAACAAATAAAATCCTTCTTTAGAATGGGGACATCGAAAATTACATTGTGCTAGTTTTTGGGATTTTTATGATAAAATTCATTTTTTTAATGAATAGTGAAAATATGGTATTTTATTTCAAAAGTGCCTTTTAATCTAATTTATTTATATTGTTATATTGTCATTTAAATTGGTTTAAAAGTCTAATTTGAAATTTTTTTTACCATTTAATCCAATTTTGGTCATTGGAATTAATTTCACTTTGAAATTTGACATTAACAGGTGTCAATCTTTTGATAGTTATTTTTTCATAAAAACATGCTATATGTTTTAACAAAGGGAAATAATTTTAAATTTAATTAATGACACTTTTATGTTTTTAATTATAAAATAAACATCATTTTTGAATTTGGAATATCAAATAATTCTTATGCTGAATTTTTGGTATTTTTTTGAAAAACATCACTTGTTGATGAATAGTGAAACCACTTAGTAGTAGTTAAAAAACTGAATTTTTCCTTAAAATGAAATTTCACAACATCTGTGAATTGAATTTTGAAAATCCAAAATACATTGTTGTTATTAGGTTGTAAAATTTTGTTCAATAAGATGAAAATAATTTTTGGTGAACAGTAACTTTTGACTTTTATTTACCGCGGTTAAAGGTAAATAGGGTAAATCAAGGTAAAAAGAATACAATAATAATTCACAATTATCTTAACACATGTCCATACCATATTGATTGAGTCATTGACAACAATGGGCATCTTTGGGTCGATTTTGGGACCCCATTGAGCCTCTTGGGAGTGATAATGACAATTTAGATTAATTATTTTAAAGTAAAGGCAAAAATGACATAAGTAAATATCTTTTAGTAAATTACTTTTTACAAGGGGTTATATAAATTATATGTTTGAATATAATTATTAATTGGAAATATAAATATATTTCCTACATCATGGGATTTTTATAATGTTTATACATCAAATAAATTAAATTATTAATGACATAATAATGATGCAATATTTACCTCATTAATAAATGATTTAAATAAATAAGATTATAATGATTAAAATATTATCCAAAACATGTCCAATACATATTTGATGATTTTATTTTTAACATGAGTCATCTTATATTTTAATTTATTGATTTTTGGACCTTTTTAAACTGAAGATATGTTTACAATAAAATAATGTTTTCACACTTTCCTAAAGAGCCCCTCCCCCCTTATAAAAAGTGACCACATCTAACCAATTCAACACACCTCTCATGCCTTTTGGCTCGTCTAAAATCTGCCTAATTTATCTCCCAACATCCTTATCCCCCCTATAATCCTTACCATAGGAATAATGCAATTCAAGAAGTCCATTGGATCAAACCAAAGGGAGTTACCCAAATTAAAGGTAATAATTTCTCTTAAACTACTTTCTTTTATATTACTTCTCCAACCCATAAACTCTTTTTATTCCAAAATTTTGTAACAACAATAGTATCCTCAATATACTAGGATGTATTTATGAGATGGATTCAAACTACACTTACACACACATCCATATAATGGATGAAGAACATAATGTTTCTGTGGATGGAAAACTAACGCCTCGCGAAACGATGATTGTTCAATTACATCTTACCACCTATAATTGTGGAAAATATGATGGAAATATATTTATATATGATATATATTATTTTTATTATTTCCTTATGATTTTTTACATTCCAATTATATCAAGCCTTTATGGTTTCCATAGTGGGCAAACACGATAATCTCATTTGAGGAAGGGCGGATTACCGCCCCCTCAATGTGACGTGACTCTTTAATTCCTTATATGGGATGTATAAAGGATATAATTAATGATATAATGTATGATATTATACTGTAATAATAATATACCTATGTATCGTTATGTTTTAAATTCCATTAAAATACGAAATAGAAATTAAATTAGCGTTCATGCGTACGTACGACTTACCGTCTCCATGAACAATGCATTTCATTTATTACCTCTAAATGTTATGTACTATTATAAATACATGTATATACTAGATATATATGATATATATGATATCTATGTCATTAATATCATTCTGGATAAAATGTACTATTGACCACATGGACAACTTGTAAATATAAGTTGTTCATTTTTGACTCAAGTACCAAATATCGAGAAAATGGAAATTATTAACATAAATGAATAGATAATGTTTACAACATGGTAATAAGTGATATAAATTTAATAATAAACTTGAAAAGGGTTCTTAATAAATTAGAAATTATCTTTAGTCTATTATTTAGGAGATTAAAGAATGATCGAGTCAAGTCGGACATGAGGTAAGGGACTTTGTCTCAATCTCCTTTCATTGAGGGATATTTAGTTTTATACACAACATTATTTTATACAGTGTATAAAACCCTATGACTTTTCATTTCATTCAAATGGAATATTTTTATACAAATAATTTTACTAAATCAAAAAAATGAATTTTTTAATGAAAGTGGTGAAAATGACCTTTCCGCCGCCGCGAGTATTATTTGATCTTCGACTTCCTTAACAAGCCGCAATGTTATTAAAAGGAAAAATAAATACCTTATACTTTTTTATGTATTTTGGTATTCAAAATAATTTTGAGAATGGATTTATTATTTCAATATCTTGAAATGATATTTTGTTATTGCAATGTGGAAATGTAATCTTTTTTTTATGTTAAGTGTTATGATCATGTTATGGTTCTTGGCCATTATTTATGTATACAGGTGGTTCCGTGACAATCCTAGTGCGGGTGATCCTGAGATAGCTCTCCAATGCCTTGGTTAATGTGACTGAGGTAAATGTGAATGTTTCTCCTAAGAGATTTAGGGAATATACTATAATGGGTATTCCAATGTAACTCTCTATGTAGCTGTGATAACTACAATGTATGTTTGATATGGATTCCACATGTTACATTTATGATTTATGATTTCTATGTGTTGTTCTTAAAATCATATGTTTTCTTGAGGTATGTAAATGTGTTCATATTTTGTAGGTATTTATGAAAAAATGTTTTTATCTTTGTTTTATAACTGTTACTAAGTTTTTTATGCTCATCCCATGTTTTAAAATGTTTTCACATGACTTAAAGATGAATAGGGTCAAGGATGGGATCAAAGAAAAGACATTTTGTCTAAAACCTAGAACTTGAAATGAATCTTTTTTTCAAGAGTTTTTATTTTATCAAAAAATGGAAACTGTGTAGAAGTGTCTATATTGTAATCATTTGAGATATAATAGTTATTCCCTAATTCTCTAAAACTCTAAACCTAAAATGATCCTCAATGTGAATTATTCATTTAAATCATTATTATGTAATGTTTAAGGCCAGATCACCATAACTTGAACTACACATAGATGGATAGATGAGAACAAATTAATTAAATATATGATTTCAACACCTCTATTATGATTCCCATGTCCATTATTTAAATGTCCATAATTATCGTGTAACATTAAATAGTAATTATGGAAAGGGTAGCTTGAATATTATTACATAGAGCATTACCTGGGTTGTTTTCATTCCAATGATGGTGATATATAAAGAAATAATATTTCCTGATTAACTCTGACTATCTTGTTTTAAAAATGATCAAATCATTCAATATGAATATTCTCATTTACCCCTTATGATCAGTATATATATCACAGTTCTCCCCCATAGAGGCATTTTCTAAAAATAATTAATACAAGTATTAAAATTTTAGCTCATGATCCCATTTTGAGTAAATTTGGTCACAAATATTTAATTTACCAGATAAATAAGATACATAATTTTCATATTTAACATGTTAAAATAAAAATAACTTCATTAATGAATGATCATATATCATAAATCCTTCTCTACTCTATGGTAGTCTCAACATAAGTGCATTTAGAGAGCTCTTCTTAATATCCACCCAAATGTATTCACATTATACCATCTATAGAAACATTAATCCCTCACACTAGAATATGGTTAATGTATTTGAAAATCAAGAAACATTTCTCAAAATGTTAATATAGTATATATCTAATAAAAGATAACATTAATTTTCCACCACTAATGTTATTAAAGGACAATCATTAATAACCTATGACTTTTAGGTATCCAAAAATATACTCTCTCTTGTGGTTACATAACCCGCGAAGGGTATATTTTATATCAATAATTCATACTTGAAAAAAAATAACATTCAATTTATCTGTTTTTTTATGTATTTTTACTATCCTTAAATGATCATCATGATCATATCTACATTATTAATATATTCAAATACCAATAAAAAAGTATATAGAAAATTTGTCTTGGTAATATTAGTTTTCAAATTTGAGATTCTAAAAGGAATCAATATAAATTCATTATATCCCTTTCTTCAATATAAGGATTTATTGGTTATATCATCTATATTAACCATTCAATTATTCTATCAAGGTCAAAAGAATATTTTTCTTGTAGCTATATATATATGAAAAAATCTAGAGAGTGGTTCTATTGATTTTGAACGATGAAAATAAAATTTCACCCACTAAAAACATAATGTGATAGGAAAATATAATCTACGACCATTTTTAGTGATTAAACGTATTAATTCAAGATAGTAATATGATATAGACAATAAAAATATATAATTAGATGTTATAAATAAATAAATGAACCTTAAAAAAATTACAATCACATAACAAATAAAAAATGAAAAAATACGCAATTTTCATGAAAAATATGTAGAAGTTCCAAATAAATATTATTACAATATAACTCTAGTCAACTAAATTCTTCACATTAATCAAAAATCAGAATTAAATTAGATTTCCAAAATCAATATATCTATGATCATAAAAAGAAAAAAATTAACTTAACATGTTGAAATGTTATAAGTTCTACACCAAGAACATCCTTGAAAAAACATTTAGAGTCAATATCTCTATCCTAGAAATCCTCCTAGATGGGTTTGATCAGAATTAGATTCCTACCCCTAGAATCTATTCACAGTGTAAATTTGGATGATACAATTTTCTAACATGGGAAACACATTGATCATATATGATAATAATAATTATTATTAAAAATGATCTCTAAAATGAAAATCCACACAAATATTTATTTACTAAACACTAAAATCAAATGCATTGATGAATACGCATGACTATTAGATGATGAATGACCTATTATTAAGTGAATGCATATATCTTTTTTTCCCACTAAATTCTTATGAAATTTTTATAAGAATAATTTTAACTGAAATAAATTGTAATATTCCCAAAATATCCATTTTAGTTCTAAAAACATTTAAACCACATATCCTCTTTTATGGAATAAAATTCAGTGAAAAATAAATATATTAAAAAATGTCCAGTGTATCTTTATCATTTTCTTGAAAATTAGTTCATTTAAATATATTAATCAAATATATTTTTAAATAATTTATAATTGGATCAAAATAAAAATAAAGATAACAACCATAATTTAAATCAAGGTTAGTATAAATTTTATTGTTATTTTCCAAATAAGAGAAGAATAGTAGTCATTTGACTCAACTATGACTCCATTCATTATAGTTATTAGAATCATAAGATAAGTAATGTTTAACTAAAATATAAATTATTTTATAATACCATATGAAACTATACATATGGAGAACCATTAAATTAAAACCTAGATATTAAATCAGATTAGAAAAAATATTCAATACATTGTGTTATTATCCATACCATAACCATAAAGGATTATGGTCTTTAAAAACATGGATACATAATCCAATTGTTTATAATATATGTACAAAATCTGTCACATTCATAATTACTACAAAAATAATTCTTAGATTTCATGAACTATCTCAGGCATCCGTTCAACATAACAAGTGGCCAAAAACATGGAATGAGCTAATGGTATTTATTGATCCACATGGGATGGAAACTAATACCTGGTAATCAAAAAAAGCATTTTGATTTCTATACCAATTAAAATATTCAACCTAATAATAAATCATTTAATCAAATATACATATTAAATATCCAATAATGTCCATAAAAAATCTATAATTCTAAGTGATATTACACATGTGGAGTTGTTACATACAATTTTAAAAGCAAAAATGAATAGTTGACAATGAAATAACGAAAGAGGTAAAAGTATCTTCATGTCATATGGTCTAATGACCAGATATATATACACTAACACCTATCCCCAAAATGAATCCACTATGGAGAGTATAATCCCCAACCATAAAAATCCTTATAATTAATCAAGTCCTAAAAAATATAGTCTATAAACACATATTGGGTATATATATGGTGTAATCTCACATTCCCTGTAGGATCTGACCATGTGTTCCATACATTGAAGTTTAAATGAAAATAAAGATGTTGGTTTTTAAAATAAATCACTATAGTTTGACTTCAATAAATGAATTATTATTTACACAAAAAGTGTGAAGGACATTGAAAACTTGTAACTAGTTAGAAACATAGGATATAAAGAATTATAAATCCTTATGTTTCTAGGGTTAACATGGTCTTACATACCTTATAATATCTATGATTATACCCTGTTAGTGGTGGTATATTCCCATGATTGAGAGATAATAATCACATCACCATCAGCATTAGTTTAGAATGCACTGTAACTTAATCATGTCAGGTAGGTAACATTGTTCCTAGATTATTTTTCCTATTCTATAAACCTAGATACCTAGTATTCCCATGTTCTTTCCCCCTTTTTTCAATAAAAAATATTACCTTTCATATATATCAAGCCATGATATTCTAAATAACCACATTTCTAACCATTACCCATTGGGATTACCATTTAAAAAACTCACACACAAACAAAAAAATCTACATCTCATTTAAAATCAACCATTTTTTCAGAAAAAATAGAAAATAATTGAATTTAGATGAATTTTTTTTATGTTTTCATATATCGAAAAAACATGAAACCAACTACCTCTTCTACTAAAACCCGAATAATTGGTTGAAAATATAATTCCAAATAGATAAGGGATCCTACATAAATAAAAAAATCATAACCCATTTAATGCAATTTAAATAAGACCAACCATAGGTCATCATAATAACATGGTTGGAAAAAAATATAGTTAGAATGAAGAAGTGACCATTTAGAAAGAAAAGGATACAATTACATGGGGTTTCCTTATAGAACCTTTCTTTTAAGACAAAAATAAATAAATACATTATGGGATATGAGAATGGGGAGGGATAACTATGAATAGAGAGGTTTGTAATGAGAGAGAATACGGGATAGAGGCTTTAAATTAGGGAGGGGTATTTTTTGAAATTTATTGTTTATTTTAAAATATGCAGATTTCATGGTGTTGAAAAACCATAAACCAACTTTGTGCTTGATTGTTGATAAAATAGAAGTGTCCACATGTTTTTTTTCATGTAGTTTTTTAAACAATGATCCTAACTGTGCTGTCACTCTAGTGCCACTATCTCAGATACTATGATTGGCAGAATTTGGGACACTATAACCTCTAACAATGTACCAAAAATAAAGTATACTCTACCTCCAAAAAAACAACAAATTAATAAAATAAAATACATGGAAAAATTATAGATTAAAAAAAATACAAAAAATAAATAAAGAATATATGAAAATGAATCTATGAATTTGAAAATTCTCCCCCTAATGTCGCTTACCCCTAGAAATCCAATATATTGTCAAACATGAGAGTAATTGAGTACAATTATCTTATACCAAATACATCCATTCTTATGTTTCAAGTTTATAGTACCAATGTTTCTATAATAATTTTATAAAATATATTTCCTTCAAATAACTTTTCCTTGGTAATCAATAATCCAAATTGGTTTCTCAGTAACTGAAAAGTCAGGTTCCAACTCAAGTTCTTTACAAATCAAAACATGAGAGGGTTAGGAATAATACTTGTTCAAATGAGAGATGTGAAAAATATCTCGAAGTTACATCCAAGATGAATGATACACCAAGAGGTACCTATCCCTACCACTCCACTTAATGATCTCAATTGGTCCAAAATAACTAGGAGTGTGCCTACTTTGCTACCCATGATAATGATGGCTCAAATGAGTTTTCAACTATAGAAAACAATGTCAAACAATGAGAATTCCAAGAATATTTATCAATGATTGACACATATAATTTAATGGACAGATCTATAATAAATTTCTTCCTATTAGTTTTTATATTGGTGATTATTTCCTATATGAATCTTGTTCCCACTAAATATTTTTCACCCACTTCTATCCAACATAATGGGGAACAGCTTGGTCAACCCCATTTACCCTCTACGGGAAAATCCATTTTATGGTTTGGTGAATATTATTATAATAATATTCTACATACCCCAGATTTATTATCCCATGAACCTTTTCGATCTAATATGTAGAAACCAATCTATTCTATAGAATCCAGATTTCATGGTCTATTTATCCATGTATTTTGGGATAGTATTCCATGCAAAGATTGAACTATGATCCCCTTTCACTTTAGTGGCCTTCCCAAAAATGACAGGTAAGATGAGGTTCCCTTTTATAATAGATTGTAGATGACACACTATGTAGAATGCTGATTAGTAGAATATATAATATTCCTTGATCTATTACATTAGCAGTGTCATTGGATGGGATAAATGGGTAGATTCGGTCAAGCGATCAATGACTTCCCAAATAGAATTAATTCTATGTAGTGTTTGGTGAATTCCAAAGAAAAAAATCCAGTTCCCCCTCTTCCCACTTCCAGATAAGAATTGGATGGGGATGGAGTAATCTCGATGGCCTATGATGCTCATTTTTGACTTTATCAAAATAATAACATTGAATAAAAAATTTAGTGATGTCCCACCTCTTTCCTGACCATAATAACTGATTTCTCTCATCGCAGAACACCTTACTGGTGCTCGGATAAACAACCCACCAATAATGATAATATTTCTATATCAAAACCATAAGAAATAATGATGATACAAAACAACATACATTAATAAAAAAATCCCCATTATGGGACCAATACTATTTACTAGGATCATCCCCACTATTTTCAAACAAACTAGAGTACTTACAAAATTTATACTTTGACTAATATTCCTGTATCTAATCTAGGGGGAAGGCGTGAAATAAAATCTTGAGAAAAACATATTCCCATTTTATTTTAGTCCTTGGAGTGCACTGAGGTAATAAATCCCCATGATATTACACTCGCTATTATACTGCTTCTATGATCGAGTAAGAAAATTCGTTCATAGGGATTCTATAAATAAATTTCCTTCACCTGGATTTTATATAATTTCATTGTGAATCCCATTATGATACACTACCTATCATATTTTTATTAGATTCATGTAATTTATTTAAAACATATATCTTAATGGATTATGATCTAAACAAACTATAAATCATTCCCAAAAAATAATGTTTCAACACTTGAGGGAAACTATCATAGTTTCATAATCGAGGTTATGGGTTAGATAGTTCATATCTAGTGCCTAGAGTTAGAACTATCTATACTCCACCACATGGTTTCCTTAAAAAGAACACAACCTAAACCCATGAAATAAGAATCAATTTATACAGTAGAACCATTTCAAGTATGAGGTAAATCAGGATAGGGGATGCAATAAACTAACACATAAGTTCTTTAATAGATTCTTGGCATTCTAGGATATAAGAAAACCATACCCCATTATGGGTAAGAGATTTCATAGGTAAATAAAATTAAGATAAGTCTTCCAAAACCATTCTATAGTACCCTAAAGGCCCAAAAATATTTTAATTGTCAATACATTCATCAACTGTACCATTGACATAACTAACATATCCTTCTCCAAATCACCTGAAAGCCAACTACCTAATATCAATTGTTGTAGAAAAATTTAATTCCTGATCTGAAACATTTATTTCAACATTTTTGAAAATAGGTACATGTCCTATAATGGTCCTAGATTAATCCTCAAATCTATTCCATGATCCTCCACTAATTTTGAAGAGAACTTGTTTTTTCAACAAACTCTAGGAAATATTCGAGGTAAATATGAATCAAAAGTTCATAAGATCCATGAAAAATGTAAGAGATCTTGTCTATCTGAAAAACATTATTAGATATTTGAAATAACCATAACTTATTTAATTATAATTATTAGTAACATACTATTTTATTAACATGACATAATGATATTTGGAATGGAAGAAAATCATAAAAAACCATCACACCTCCTTGATCTCTTAAAATATATCACCTATATGATGCAATAAATATTTTTTCTCAATTATTACGTATATGGGATTATTGTAGTCAATGATCAACCAATTATATCCACTATATTTATTTTCAAAAAGCATTGAATCATGCCTTAAATACATGATCAGTTGAAAGAAACCATTAGAATCAAAATAATAATGATGAATGATTAACCTCTCAATTAAATGCTTGTAATATGATAGTAATGGAGTGATACTAGTTATTTTATTAACAATAAGTCAATGGTGAACTCCATATCCAGTTTAATACATAATCTTAATAAATAATTTGAGAATACAATAGGGAATTCACTATCCAAATAAGGGAACCCACTATATGAGAATCCCCATCTCATCATAACAAAAATACAGGATACCTAACAAACTGTCCTACCCTAATATGGATGTGGGGGCCTTGATCGTTCATATCAAAGATCCCATTATATCTGGAAAATAATATTACCCCCATTAGGGGCTGTGAGGTTCACCAAATTATGATAGAAATTTAATTTTTACCTATAAATGTCGCCAAATTTATCTATATCATCATTTAAAAGAGGTAATTATCTATAATATTAAAGTACCATTTTAGATCCATTTTGACAAGGAAATAACACTATATTGGAAAAAAATATATGTTCTTACTATTTCTAATAGTTGTGTCTATTTCCATATCATACGATATATGATCACATAAGAGTTTTTGTAAATCCAAATGGCAAGTATATATAAAAGAGTCTGATGACTAATTATTGAAGATAGAAATTACTATGGAACATTTAGTAACAACAACACCCCTTTTTATCATTAGTCATAAATTAGATTCTATAGGGTCTAGATTTATATCATAGAGATTCTTCACACTCTACATAGCATTATGTTGGCTACTAGTTTGCATCACTTCTTTAATGTGAAACTTTCCATAACAATAATTGGACATTCAACATTGTAAAACAAAGAGATATCCCAATTACAATGAAAAATTTGGTAGATTTTTCATTCCATGAGGATCTGTAGGAGCTACTATACTCTATGAAGCTGGGTAATTACTAAAAAACCTTGATAAATGTATCATGCATCCAAAACATTTTAATTCCACAGGTTGGACAAATCATTTGGACTATATACACATGAGCATTTTGAACTGATGGGACATAATAATACCAAAATCCCTTGCTTCTGATGAAGGCTATTGGGATGGGAGTCTAGAGACCCTTCCACCCTTTTCTCATTATACCTCCACATCCTCTTCTTTTAATATGAACTAATCCCACATTAGACCGATTGTATAAGAATGATAGTCAGAACTAGCATACTCACTTGGTCAATATCAACCATCCAATAGTTATTAACTACCTCAATATATGTATTTAGTTTAATTATAAAGACATATGTTCAATATATCGATCCATAAACCTATCTTATATAGTCAGGTATTCATCATACCATTATTTATTATCCCTAGAAAAAATTGAACCATATTTTATTAATGGTTGGAATATTCCATTAGTAAATGAAACCCTTTATGAAGGGATAATAAATCTCAATATTTGGTTGGTGTTGAAGACTTATGGAAAAACTTCTTAATAAAGATGAACTCAGTATTCTTCCTTACCATATTGTTATTCTGCCTATTTTGAACCACCACCATCAAGAAGATGTGACTTGGCCCTTCTAACATAAATGGAACACACATAACTTTTTGAGATTTAGAATATAAAAGTAACTCATTGATTCTATTAATTTTATCCATCCAATGTTCTACTTCAAAGTGTCCATTTATCCCCTTAAATGAAGGGGTATTATTATTAAGGAACACATAAGATATATAATTGATGTGAAATTATTCTGCTTTCTTATAATAACCATGATATGATCCATCTCATGATATATGGTTTTTATAGTTAAAAAACCTTATTAGAAATTATCTGATGAACTCTGGATGGAGGGGGGTTAGCTCAAATAGAAATATATTGGGATACCAATGAAGGAACTATTGGATTTATCCAAGGAGTTTTACTAAAAAAATAGGCCAAAACAAAATGTAAAATCATAAAAACATCAAACCATGGAGAACCATGTAAATAACATTATAAATCATTCACATATATCAACATGAAACCATAATCAATCAAACTAATCTACCCAAACATGATTCACATTACTATTTTGTAGTGTGTGGATTAATCCCTTGGGAGGTGTCAAAAAAATTCCAACAATCCCATTGTGACCCAAGGTTAAACACATGGTGTGTTAGACTAACACCCCACCCATAACCATAACCATGAGAACTGAAATTCTTAGATATTTTTTTATGTTCATTTCCCAAATATCTAGAGCCAAACAAAGGGTAATCGTGGACTCTAATACCTTTTTTAATGAAATGATCTCAGTTGAAATCCAACCTAACACCCTACTTTTCATGTGGCATGCTCTGAAGGGTGTTCATGAACCCCACAGGGTACCAAGTAGTGTATATAAATTAGAAAACACATTAGTGAATGAATTTTACAATCAAAAACATCATTATAAATATAAATAATGATAGAAAACATCCAAATAGAACATCTAACAATATCCATAATTTTTTAAATTGAGAATAGAATATACACAAAACTAATGATTCCAGTTTTTAAAAGAAAGGAAATTTGTGTGATTTTCAAACAAGCTTTAGGATTTATAATAAAAGTGGAGAAAATAGGTATAAATGATAAATAGGTAAAAACAAAACAAAATAACCGTGGGTAATTAATATGTATCTAGGGTCATTGAAATCATATAATCAAAATAATTTTCATGATTATCTATATATATAAAGGTCTGTTATAATTTTAAATCCATAACTATCATGACACCATCATAAATAGTATTTTGGGTGTTGCACAGTAATCCTACCAAGTAGTATGAGGAATGCTAAGTGTGTTTTTCCCAGGATTTAGTCATGGATACCATGGATAACCATGTTAATTCCTCCTTATCAATCAATAAAAAAACCCTTTCACATCTTCCAAACCAACATATTCCAAATACACATAATTACAACCATTTACAAATGGGAAATCCTTTTAAATATTTAAAACCCACACATACACCATATCACATTTGAAGAAACTAATCTGCACACAAAAAATTAGAAAAGAAAAATTAAATTTAAATAATAGAACATTTATATTTTCAGATAATGGAGCAACATAGATCGACCAAAATTTTCCCAAGACACCACTATAAACAATCTATGAATCACAATAAAATTGGATATGGGATCCTAAAAAAGCACAAAAAAAACCAAAAAACCTCAATAAAAACTCCCTAAAATTAATATTATTTTAAAACTATGCCATTTGAATAACCATGTTGGAATAAGGTCATGAATTGATTAATTAATGTCCAAGAGGAAATAATATTTGACATTTACCTGGAGTTTTCTTGAGAATCCCATGTAAAAAATGCACCCAACATTTGGAAAATATGGGAGAGGAGAATAAAAGACAACACACCTAGGATATAGGGTTCATGAATGGGAGAAAAAATAGTGTGAGAGGGGTTAAATTGAGGAGGGGCAGTTTAGTACTTTTAAATATTTTAAAAACATGTAAGACCACACAATTTCCCTATATGGATTTCCAAATCATACACCATCCTTGTGGGTACTTTGGGATACACTAGAAAAGGCCACACATATAGTTTTACACAACTGGAAATACTTGTTTTATGAATATTTATTTAATAATAATTGATATAAATTTCCATAATTTAACATTATTATAATATTTAATTGAACACTTGTATTTATCATTAAATTGCAGATACCAAGAAAATTTATTTTTCTCTATTTAATTTATACCATAGTTATTTTTTCAAATCAAACTATATTGGATGAATTTTGAATTGAAATTTTATAGAAACATTTTTACTAATTTTTATTCTTTTTTTAATGTAGAATGTGAATGATGGATCCTGAATTTGGCATGAAAAAAATCAATTTAATGCAGAGATGGGACAGATTCTACATATTGGACCATTCTTAACTATTTTATCCAAACCATTTTTATAATGATTTGAATTGGATATATTTTATTGAACTATTATAATATTCAATTCCAAACATTCCATTCAATAGGCGTAAAGCAAAATTATCATGGGGGCACAATCTAAATGGAGTCTAATGATGAATTATCTTTTTGAGGTAGAATAATGCAAGAAACTTTTATTAAATTTCATACTCTAACCCTTCGAAAATCTATATAAATGTTATTTTCATATTCTGGGTAGTTTTAGAGAGTAATTGTGTAGGTTATTTCTAAATTTTGTGGTTTAATTTCACTATATAAATCTTTTTATTATAGAATCCTTGGACTATGAATCTGATTAAAGAAGGAGGTCCTCTTCTCCATGTACTTTTTTGTTTCTTTAATCTATTCTTATAAACTCTTAGAATATTTATATAAAAAAATTCTTATACCTTTTAAATATTTTTCTTTTTATTCTTATTGATAGAAGGTAAGAGTTTGGATGATATCATGTGTTTCCCTTTCAATGATTTACTTATGTAAATAATCTCCATAATGATAACTCTACCCAGTGAAGAGTAATATTTTTTCATAGTTGATCTAATACAAGTCCACTAATTTATTTGGCTTTAATACTTAAAAATGTTTCATTCCTAAATCATGATCATCTAATAAATTTTAATTCCAATGCTCATCGATTGATTTTCTCTTGATTGTGAGGAAAACAATGTGTGAATAATGAGAGGAAAACATTATTTTCCGAATCTAATCAACTTCTTATGAAAATAGTAGGGTTAATGTGAAATATTCAAAATAAAATAATTCTAATTTTCTTTCTGGATGTTATTCTATAATTTTACAATAATAATAATATATATTTTATATAATAAAATTAGGGTGCAATTATTATATGTACCAATGTTAACCTAGTTTTTATTTCTTCAAATAATTGTGTTCGTGCTAAATTCTTAAGGGTTTGGAGATTAAAATATCAAGGAATAAAAATTAATGGATTTTAATCACATTTTTTAATGATGAATTGGTGGTGAAGGTTTATATTAGATCAATAATGTATTCTCATATTTTTAATTTTAAAAATATTGTGTTCTTGATTAACAATGATTTTTTGGTTTTTTTCAATAATCACTCAATAACACCCACCCACTCCAAAAAAATATCCTTATTTTAAAAAAATTTAGTTGTTCTTTTTCAATAATATTTTTTGTAGTTTATTTCTCTTTATCTATAAGATAATGGACCATGTCAGCCATTATGCTGTACTTATTAAAATCAAAAATATTTTTTAGAGTGTGTGCAACATCACTCATAAAATTTGAATCATTTCCAAGAAGGAAATTAATCACTATTACCAGTATTTTCAATTGAAATATATTAAAAAAATAATTCACTATCTATGAACCTTCCATTAGTGAAAAATATGGAATTTTAGAAAAACTAGTTAGAGGGTTTAATAATTTTACTTGTAAGGAATATGCATTTAATTATTCAATTATATTATTCAAAGAAGATAATCCTTATCAATATCTTAAAAAAATGAAAAAGTGAACTCACTAAGTTCTAATGATATTTTACTAAATTCTATCTCTGTGAGTCCATGTATCAAAAATATATACCATGGTATGATGAATACATTAGGGAGGTGTTGAATAAATTAATCAATCTATATCTCCAATAAAATCTAAAAAATCCTTCAAATGGACTCTAAGAAGAACATGAATATAATATTGATCATCAAAATAGTGTATATATAACTTTTTATTCACTTGATTATTTAAAATTATAATAAAATTTAATTTAGTAGCCACATTTTTCCTTCACAGAATTAAATCATATTCTTTTCTTGGTATATGATGATTACGAGTATAGGGTGACCACTATAGAGGAGAAGATGGTGTTGGAATTTTATGATTAATAAATCCAAGGGTATTTAAATATTACATTAAATATAATACAAATAATGGCGATCATGTAGATTTTAATTCTTTGTTATTTAATATTTACCTAATAGAATTGTTAAATGATATTCCTCGTATTTTTTTTCCAGAATCTATAATTTTGAAACCAACACAATATGTTGTCAAGGAAACCCTATATGTTGTTGAGACTAAATAAGAAAAATGCACCATGAAGCCCACGATGATTTAACTATCTCATTTAAATAAATATGAGCATCTTCTGAGATAGAACAGAAAAAATGTTGATAGGGAGTAACCCTTTATTCTTTTCCCACCCCCAATGTATTCTTCTTTCAATTTCTTATTATATTGGTGGGTTTATTTATATTATCATGGGAATCTATACTTTTGGTACTCGTTGATAGATATCTAAAGAAATAATATCTCTTGGTTTCTCCAATAATGAAATAATCCACAATTGGATCATGTCTAACCAATTGTAATTACCTTGCTGTTAGAAGTATATACACAAATCCACTTTGGAAATGACAGAAGTATTTTTAAGGTAGTATTAACACATTCATATCATTATATTTTCACATTTACTTCTTTATTTTAGTTTCATTGATTTGATTTTTTTATATTTTTCTTTGTAGGCGGTGGAAATTAGGATCCCGACCCACTGAAGAAAGAAAACAAGGCTACATCTCTCTTTATTATTTTATTCCTAACCTATATGTATTGATTTTTCTTCAATTCATATGGTTTTTTTCATTCATTTGTTGGATAAAGAATATATTTTTTTCCTGTTTACAAATTATATTCTTTTTATCCATAATTTTTTGTATTCAAAAAAAGAAATCATACAAACACACTTTAATTTAATGGAACTATTTGAAAATTCCAAAATGGATTTTGAAATCTAATAAGGATCATGTTTTTATAAGGCATGTTTTCATCATTATTGGTCAAGTTTAGTGAAAATAAATTTTAGTCAAGGATGTGATTTATTGTTCGTTTATGAGGCCTTTGGGATTTTTGCGATAGTATTCATCATGAATTTTTGGGAAAACTGGGTCATTTATCCTTTCCAAAAACCAAAAAATCCTTAATTTTGAGTTTCTCATACAAATTTGATGTTATAGAAAAGTTATGGAATATTTTTTAGCTTATAACATGGTCTTTAAATATATTAATTTTCTATTCTAATCAATTATACTACTATACCATATTGAAAAATTCATGTTTACTTGATATTGAACAATTATATTCCCTCAAAAAAATATAAAAAATAATATATTTCCTAAAATATAAATTATTGAGGGGATTGGTGAAATTTATATCATATGTGTATTCCCCGGATGGGAGAATAATGATTGATTTACATGAATATATAAGTGATCCAATTTTGGAATATGATTAAAAATGACGTTGAATAGATTTAGATGAATATAATTAGGTACTTTTAAGAAATCTTCGTTACATTAATTTATTACATAATTCACTTTTGGAAAATTTTGAAACTTTTTGAACATACAGATGGGGAATTTTTGGAACGATTGAATTATAATATTGTTTCACCATATTAGTGTACTTGATATCACTGGGTTTCTCATTGATACAATTTATGAGACATTAAATTAATGATCTATCGATTTTGGATTTATTTATTCTTTATATTTTCATATTAACAACACGGTGTGAGAAATTTTAACATGAATCATTTTCAGGATTAGCTAACTTGAGGTTTTTCTTGAGTGCGTAAAAGGTATTTGTAGGGAAGTTGAAAAGACTTTTTTGAATATTTTTCTCATAATAATTGATATAATTTCCTCACACACTATCATATATTATTATTTTATTGAAATATGAGTTTTTATATTGAAATTAAAAATTACATGAAAATTATATTTCTCCCTTTAAATTCTACCTTAGTAAATTTTTATAATGTTTTCTATGGGAAGAATTTGAATTTGAAATTTTATGATTGTATTATTCTATATTATTTCTATATATTTCGTTTAGAAAATGCAAGATGTATTTCACATTTGGAGGGCATGGAATAGAAATTAATTTTTATCTGAAATGGATCTAAGAGATTTTTTCTTTCTTCTCTATATAGTCCATAACATTTTTACCCATTCATGGAATTGGTTGAAATTTTGTAAACAGTTAGATGATTAAATTAAATAAATTTCATTCAACTTGACTAAAGCCTAGTCAACATGGGATCTAAGTGTAAAATGAATCTCATGAATAAATATATTTCGGAGGAATAATTATGCATGAATAAGTTTTTCTACTTTTGAACCCTAACAACACAAAATAGTATCTAAATGATATTTTCATTATTTTAGTGGGGTTTTGAAGGATTTTGGAAGGTGTGGCCAAAAAATGTGGTTATATTTCACTCTATACAGTTTTTTAAGAAGGAATCATTTGTTAAAGTATACCTTCCACGAAATCACACATCTCCCACCTCTACATTGTGTTTATTTGTTTTTAAGCATGTAAAAATGTGGGATATTAAATTAAAATTATTTGTAAACTAATTTTTTTAAAAAATTATTTATTTCATCTTGATCATATTAGTGGATAATATAATGTGTGTTTCAATTTCAAGTTTTTTTTTTAAAAATCTTCTCCACACTGACAACTCCACTCATATAAGATTATTTTTTTACCATAGTTTATCATCTACAAATCTATTCACTTATTTTTTTAATACATGAAAAATGTAACACATTAATTATGATTAATTATTGTGCTTAATTTACATTGGAAATCGATCAATTATCCCTTGATCACAAGGATTAAATTACAGGATTTACATGGGGGAATATTTTATTACCAAATTAAATCAACATGGGATATAAGTGATGGGATTATGTATAATAAGAAAAAAAATCAAATATTTATAATTTAGGATTTCGACATAATATAATAATTTTTAATTAAAAATGTGATAGATTTTTTATCACCGTAAAAGAAAGTTGCTATGTTAAGATGTTCCAACGTTGAAAATGGGTTTATTTTTTCAAATCATTATGGTCATGTTAATTTTTATTGGTTTTGGGGGTAAAAAATATTAATGTAAAATAAATTAATAGATTATATTCACATGGGATAATTATGAAAAAATTATAAAGGGGTATATTAGATCTATTATAATTTCTCATATTTATATTTTTAAATAAATTTTGTCCCTGATTTCTCTTTTTTATGATATATTTTTTATAATAAAATAAAGAATAAAAATCCCCCTTTAATTTTCACTTTATTTTTAGATCAATTATTTGAGGGTTCTCAATCCTATTAGGGGTTATTTAATTTAATTATTCTTTAATATAATGACTTAATTAATCTAATATTTTGTACATAGTAAAATGAAAAATATTTTTAAGAGTGTGTATGAAAAATCACAATAATAATTTCACAGACCTGTACCTAACTATGTGAGAAAACTACTTCCACTATCTCAGGTTGAAAAGTTTATAAAGGATGGTGTATGATCAAAATATGATGTAGATGATCAATATACAAGAGGGCGTGAATTGTATCTTTTAAAATACCATTGGATCTTTTAATGTTGATATAAACCATTCTATTATTTAAAAAATTTAAATAAGGTAAATTCATTAAACCTCTTAGTTCTACATACATGATATATTCTGGGAATATGGTTCTAGAAATTAATCTTTAGAAAAGATTACAAGGGAAAACATTCTACCTTAAAGCTTATAGAATCTTACTAATCAGAGTACATGTATAAGAATGTATAAGATATTTATACATTCCTTGAAAATCAAAATTAATCGGATGACAAACTTGAAACAATACAAGTAACAAGTATATAATTTTTTAACCCAAAGAGTAGGGTGTCCAACAACCATGGATAATGATCCATATTTATTCATTTAAGAATGTCTATCTTACCCACACCAGGGTAATCCTTTGATAATATTATCAGTGTCTGTCTTAATATCCCCGTAAGCCCTCGAACTTCAAGGTAGTCACCACCTTTGTCTTCTTTACCAAGAATGTGATCAAACTTTAGGTAATTGGAACAACTGTCTTCCTATCTATGGAAGAACTTGATTTTACAAAGCAATAATCGGAGTTGCACAAAGCAATCTGAATAAGATTTTTAGTATGCACAATTCATGAGAGTCTCTCTCACTAGAAATCAATTAACTAACATGTAATATCTAGAGTTGTAGAATAGTCAGTTGTTTCTTAGTTGTTCTGAGCTCTTTCAAATTATCTCATATTTATAGGTACTTCTGCAATGGTCGGATCCCTCCTCCAATAGTAAAATTTTGCTTGAATCTTGGAGGGATCTATATACATTTCACTCAATCAAAAGTTAGAAACATAATTCACAACATCATTTCATAACTATAATAGTGGTAAAAAAATATGGATGCTCAACCAAATCTAATTTCTTGGAGTCTATGGAAAATAAATTATGGAGAATAAGAACATTCAGATTCTATATTGCATGAATATTATGATTCTGTTTGTCATCGAATTTTGAATCAGAATTCTGTAGACTTCAGAGTTTTAATTCTGAGGAATTCAGATATTGAATTCAAAGGAAATAGTAACTTGAGTTTTAAGGAATTTAGAGTCTGAATTATAAGGAATTTGGTACCAAAATTCTTTGGAATTCATTGTCTGAATTTTAAATAATTCAGAACCTGAATTATGATGAATTCAGAGTCTGAATTTTAAGTAATTCTGAGTCTGAATTATAAGGAATTTAGAGTTTAATTATAAGTAATTCGAAGACTAAATTTCAGATAATTCGGAGTCTAAATTTCATATAATTATGATTCTTAATTTAAGAGAATTCATAGTCAGAATATCTGAGAATTTTGAGTCTAAATTTCAATGAATTCTGAGTTTGAATTTTAGAGAATTCAGAGTCTGAATTTCAAAGAATTCTGAGTATGAATTTATAATAATTTAGAGTCTGAATTTCAGATAATTTGGAGTCTTAATTTGGAACCAAAAAATATAATACTCTATATCTAAGTATTTATATAATTCTGAGGTATTATGTGTGAAACCGTATTTTACAATTTTGAATAAAAAGAGTTATATTTTAGTGAAACTGAAACATGAACAATGAAAACATTTTAAGGATAAATTTTCCTTGGGGAAGGAAAATTTTCCTTATTAAGAATAATAAAATTTTCCTTATGATAGAGTGTTTATGATTTTCAAAACATAAGGGAATGAAAATGTCATAAAGAAACATTATTGACTCACCAATCTCCCCATTTTTGGAATGCCCAAACATCCTTACTAAAAATAATATGAGGACATTAAAATTTCATGAACATAAAAAATAAAAAATTATCTACCATTACTTATGGATCAAAGTGAATACGACTAAACCCCCCCCCCCCCTTAGGATTTAAAAAACATAATGATCATATTCTTGATTTCCGGAATGATATTTTAAATTTTCATGGAAATCATCATGATAAAAACTCCCCCTTGAATTAACCCCCCCTTACAAAGGGAAACTTATTGTTTACTTAATATTAGTAATTTCATTTCTTTCTCACCCTTTGTGATTTTCAAAAAAGAGTAAAGGGAATTGAAAATAAATTTGGTACTTGAATGATAAGTACTAATCAACTAAAAATATGAAGATTAATAAGAATTTCATTATTATTTGAAGAATTTTTACAATCAGGGAAACACAAGAAAATATTGGATCTGAAAAACATTATCCTTCATTGTCATTCAGCATTGGCTTCTTCACTATGATTTTTACCTTCTTGATCACTTTGTGATCTTCTTCCATATTCTAGAGAAACTGATCATGATCTTCAGTTTTCCTCTCTATGGATTTTATATTTTCTTCCTAAGACTTAGGATTCTTTACCTAGGTATTCAAGAACATATTATTGCTTAAACAACATCTCTTCTATATCAATTCTATGATCCCTTTAACTCTTCCAATTCATGGCCATATAATTTAACTTCTCATTCAGATCCTTAATTTCTTGCTTTCAGGAAGTCTGTTCAAGATATAACTTATCCTCAAAATTATTAGTGAGATCCTTGATCTTCACATATTCAGTGTCAAAATAATCCTTATCAATATCTTGAAATTCATCAAATATTATCATTTCATATATTTTCTTCCATGACCAAGAAGTCATCTTCTTTCAAGATATTTTACGAGCCTCATAGCTAATGAGAAAAGATTTGAAATCTGCCTCAAGACTAACACATTTATCCATCACCAAGGAAACATCATCTGATTTTTTATTTAACATATGCTGAAGCATCTGGAATCTATATTCTACTCTAGGAAATAAGGAAATAGTTCCAACGAGCATTTTCAAAGACTGAACAACAATTTCATGTCCAAGTGTGGATGATTCTGAATCCGGGACATTGGTTTGTGGTGATTCTTTTTCTATTTCAATAGCCTTCATCTTCAATAAAGAACTAACTTATTTCTTATTTACCACATCTTATCTAGGTTTATACACAACCACTTGTTTTACCTTATCATCCTTTATAATTATTTCTTCTTGAATAGATGATTAATGTTCCCAATCGGATAGCTGAACTATTTTATCATCCTCAACTTCTATCTTTTCTGCTCCTACCTCAACAACCTCTGGCTGTATGAATTCATGATTTATAGTTTCTTCATTAGATAACATATCCACTTCTTCTACACCCTCATCATCTTTTCCTGTGGTAGGAATTTTTGATGACTCGACTTCAGATGTTCGGATTGATAATTTCTCAGAAATACTTTCCTAGTATTGGAAATCCACTACTTGCTTTATCAAGTCCTCAGTATCACCACTTCCTTCTTCATCAACTTATTCCACTTCTTCTTCTTGTAATATTTGTTCTTCTTGATGTCGTTCTAGATTCACTAACTTCATTCCCAGAGTCTCCTGTAATTGTTTTACTAAAAACAATTCTAGTACCAGAATCTTTTCGGATTCTTTTTCAGTAGCCTTGATAAGAGATTGAATGACTTTAGCTTCCGACAATTTCTTCCTTTTCTTCTTTACTTTTTATTCCTTTCCATGATTCTCAACATTTTTTTCTTTCAATTCCTTTTCCTCAGTAGGGTGAAGGAAAATATTTTTCTCCCCTTCTTTCTATTTTTTCTTATCCTCTCTCCATTTATCCAAAATTTCATCTGGATATGCTTTTTGCTTCTTTGGCTTCGGAGGTGCAGACTGGGTTTCCTTGGCCACTGGGGTTTTTCATTTCTCTTCTGGTTCATTCACCTTCCTCTTCCTTCCACCCTTTTTGGAAGTCTCAACCACTTCCTATTTCAATGATACGGCTTCTACCTCCTCTTCAGGAAAAACATTGAATTATTCAGATTCTTTAGAAAAACCTACATTCACCCTTCATAAGTATCCTTACTCAACAACATTACTTTGAAATTCTTCGACATAGAACAACAAGGAATTTTGAATGATTCTAAACAATGAATAATAATATTTAATAGAATAGATGGATACATGATAATTTGAGATTTCAATTTTCCATTGCTAATATTATCCATCATTACCAAAATGCACTTAACCAACATTATCTTCATGAAATTCACCATGAAATCCGTAATTTATATTTCACTCTTCTTCAAGGTATACTTATCACTTCTTCTCAGAATTATAAAACATTGACCCCATAGTTCAAGAATCCATATGTTCGTAGACAAATGAAGAATATTTAGAGTCATTACACTTGAAAGTCCAAGGCAAGCGATGGCCTTCTCTTTATCAAAATTTCCTTGAACATAAGGTAGCTTGGGAGTACAAAACTCAAATTATCCTTTATAGGGAATTACAATAAAAAAATGAAGCCTTGTTGTAAGACATAGAATATGTCTTTCTATAACACTTAAAAGGGAACATGTCTCTTCCTTCTTCTTTGAATAAAGTTACTGTCTCATACAACCCTACTAACAAGTCTGGGTACACCAAACCCTTATCTTTGGGTTTTGAAATACCAACACTCTCCCAGCCATTGATATTGATATTCTTAGATATGATAGAGTCATATTTGGCATAATACTTAGGATCAACTAACCTATCTCGGTAGATCTTCCACTCAGAGATTTCCTCAATAGTTGAAATTTTTTTCTGAGAAGAGGCTTCAGCATAAATTCAGAAGTAAGAAAGACCTGAGAAACATGGAAAGAGATTATGTAGGAAGGATCTAGGTTCCGCACACAAGAGAATAGAGATCAATATGGGACAAGTATCAGGTGTGATTTATATAGGCAACTGAAGCGACGATTCAACTTCCCTGATAGATCCATGAGTTGAAATATTCTTGAGAAGATCTGATGGTAGGGATGATAGCCAAAATAGGATTTATATAGGTTCCGATCATTTGAGGTTTTAAAAAAAATTAAATTAGGGAAAAGTGAATTTGAAGAGTTTAAAAAAAACTTAAATACCAGCAAGGAAAAAACGATTACGAGGACATTGGAAGGGAAACACACCTTTCAGATTTCATGGAAGATTATTCGTAATGAGGAAAATTTTTCTTGAAGATTTTAAATTCCAAAAATTTTTATTATGAAAACATTGACAAAAAAAATTTTGACGATAAAACATCATACAAAAAAGTAAAAAATAAATATGAAAATCTGGTTAAGAAAATTTTTACTATGAAAACCTTTATTTTGAAAATTTTAACTCTGTAAATCTTCATTACGAAAGTTTTAACTATGAAAAAAATGACAACTAAAATCATAGATTACGAAAAAAATTTGACCAAGAAAATTTGATTATGATAAAAATTTTCAATACTAAAAAATCTAACTATGAAAAGTTTACTACCATGAGAATGTACTACCCCTTTGAAAATGAGTTTGTCACTATTAGGATATAGGATCTAACATAAAGTTAATAAGGAATATTACTTTATAGTTATCGTTCCTAATTTCTATTTAATGTATTCAAATATATCAGATGGTAACGATTTTGTAAAAATATCAGCAAGTTGACCTAGAATTCTAATAAATTAAAGAATTATATCTCTATTTATTTGTGATTGCTAAGAAAGTGATGCCTACCATCTATTTGTTTTTCACAAGAGTGATGGGCATGGTTTTTACATAATGAAATGGCACTAGTATTATCACACAATAATTGTGTTTTGGTAAAACTCAAACAATAGTTTGTGTGTGTGTGTTTCATCAACAACACTTGAGAAGAACAACTTCCTGCTACTATATATTCAACTTTAGCAGTGGAAAGTGCAACTGATTATTGATTTTTTCATGAACAAGAAACTTAAGAATCTCCTACGAAATAAAAAGTTCCATATGTACTTTTTCTATCCATTCTACACCCACCAAAGTCTGCATTCATAAATATTTTTAAAACAAAATCTTTTCTTGATGAATAAAAGAGTCCTAAATCCATGGTTCCTTTTATGTTGTGAAAAATTTTAATCACGACCATTAAATGAAATTATTTAGGATTGGATTGATTTCATGCATATAATCATACTAAAAAAATTATGTTTGGATGACTTGATATCAAGTAAAGTAGACTTTCTATCATATGTCTAAAGGATATTAGATCTGCTGGTTTCCCAGCTTCATTAAGATCAAGTGAATTTGTGGTACCAATGGGAGTACTTATACTCTTAGTGTTTTCATACACATAGATTTTTAGTAGATATTTAATATACCTAGTTTGTGATATATAGATTCTTTCCATTTTTAATTTATTTTTAAAACCTGGGAAAATTATTAAGTCACCCATCATACACATTTTGAACTCAGATTTCATTAGATCCACAAGGGAACCAGTTAAAGAAGTCTAAGTTGAACCAAATACAATTTCATACACATAAATTTGAACAATAAAAATATTTTTCTTATATTTCTTTATAAAAAGGGAGGGATTATCATTTCCCTTAACATAATTGTTCTGAAAGAAAAACCCTGTAAGTATATCATACTATACTCTAGGAGATTTCTTAAGTCCGTACAAAGCATAGGTAAGTTTGAAAACATGTTCAGGATGTTTTGTATCTTAAAAACGAAGAGGTTGTTCAACAGAAAAGTCCTCATGAACATAACGCTTAAAGAAAGCACATTTAATATCCATTTATAAAAGTTTAAAGATGTAGAATACTGCAAAGGCATGTCGAATGAGAATAGATTCATGTCTGGCTACTGGTGCAAAAGTTTCATCATCATCTATTCCTTCTTGTGGATTATATCCTTTAAAACCTAATCAAGATTTATTTCTTACTATGATAACATTTTCTTCACAATTGTTTCCGAAGACCCATGTAAATCTAGTGTAATCATCAACTTGGACAAATACACAATATTTTTCTCTAATGTTACCAATTTGTATTGGACCAAAAAGATCCATATGCACTAACTACAATGCATCAGTAGTTGACACTTCACTTATTAATTTAAAACTTGATTTATGTTTCTTTCTATATTAACACGGATCACAAACATTTGAAGAATAAAATATAGGCACTAGTAGATCCTTAAAAATCCATTTCATAGAGAGTTTGCATAGGTTCACAAAGGTACAAAGTCTTAACCTTCTATTCCATAACCAAGAATGATATTCCTTTTCACTAAGGCATGGTAGATCCTTTTTATTATGGTCTTCTATGTTTAGTGTGCAAAAATTCACTTACCCATTAGCCGAAATAAGGAACTCTTCCTTGGAATTGTGTACTAATCAAATTTCATTCCTAAAATTCACAAAGAAACCATCATCACATGATTGAATTATGCAAATTAGATTGTGCATAAGACCCATGTCAAAAAAACATTTTATACAAATGTTTTTCCAATGAAGAACTCTGTTACTAAAACAAATAATTTCACCTTGAGTATTTTCTCCAAAAGTTATATTGAACTTGATAATATTTTCGAAGAAGTTTATGTTACCAGTAATGTACCGGGGACATCCAATATCTATATACCATGTATCTTTATTGGTAATATCTTTATTTTCCTGAAAATAAAAGAGTTAGACTATCGGAACCCAAAATTTCTTGGATCCAGAAACATCAAAATGAATAATTTTAGGAATCCTAATTTTCTTTGGAAAATAAGCTTTATGAAAACCTTTAGACTAAGTTTTGTTTATGGAAATTTTTTTCCCAATTCCCACCACACTGACATTTAGTGAAGAATGATGCACTTTGAGGAAATAAATAATTGTTACTAAAAACTGGGTTTGAACTAGTATAAAAAAATCTAGAATTATTCTATAGCAGTTGAATTTTGGAATACAACTTATCGAAATTTTCCTTTCCCAGGTTAAAATTTCAGAAACAGTTAAGGAAAATATTTCTGACTTTAGTATAATATCTATGTTCTTATCCTCAAAACATTAGTTTTAGCACTAGGGTTACAGACTAAATCATTTTTCTTAGAAATTACTTTTTCTAGATCCTTAGAATGTTTATCCTTCACAAAATTAACTTCCTCAAGGTTTTTTGAAACATTTTTAAAATCATAATTTTTCATATCATGATATTTAGAAAGATATAATATTTCCTTAGTAAGAATAATAATTCTAGAATTTTTCATATCAATTTTTTTTGGAATTCAGAATTTTCATTCTCAAGGAGCTTAGAAAACCTAGACCCTTATTAATAAGTAATGTATTATCATCACTAGAAGGGTATTCATCATATGAGGATTCGTAATATATACTATAACTATAGTTATAATTCATCGATATATTTGTTATGGATTAAGCATTGTGTACCCTGGCCATTAAACAATGACTTTGAATAGGTAACCAGGCAAGTAATCCAAGATTCTTCTAGCTAGAGGATTTATACTCTAAGGATTCATGAGAAGAGTCTCCACCAATGTCAATCTAGGTTTCATTAGCTTTCAAAACAGTATTTGTCTTAGCCTTGTAGTATTCTTTTCTATTTTTCTCCTAATGCTTTTCCTTTCTATCTATTCACTTAAGAATAGGACAATCTGGCCTAATGTGCCCTCCTCTTTTTCATTCATAGCGAGTGACTTATGAGTATTTCTAGTTTTTTCTTTTATTCTTCTCGTATATAGATTAAAAGTTCATCTGTCCAACAAACTTGTTCAACCTTATAGAATGATTGGCTAACTCCATTTCAAAAGATTCACTTCCACTAAATTCATATTGAATAACAACCTTCTTAGATTTTGATCTTGTAAATCTCTCAGGAGTCTTGGAATTCTTATGATTTGATGTTTTTATAAAAGAAACACTACCATTTACATTCTTCTTCTTATTTATATCATCATTTCTCTTTATTCTAAACATATGTTGTAGAAGAGTTCCAAAAAGCTCATCAAGAGAAATCTGGGTAACTTTTCTATTTTCATCTATGACTTTCCTCTTAGATTACCATTCTCTAGGAATGATGTCTATGAGTTTGTATACAAGGACTTCATCTAAACCTTTCACACTCGTTGATTTTAAAATGTTATCAATGTTCATGAATCATTGTTGTAACATACATATGGGTTCTCCATAAGGAAAGTAGAATCCATGATATTCTTATCTGATCATAGCTCTTCTTGTTTCAATGATTTTTGATGTTCCAAAGTGAATTACATAAATATTATTCAAAATAAAATTTTATTCTTCACAAGATGAAGTTTTACTATATATATTTTTAGTCATGGAACAAAGAAAAGTATTTCTTACCATAATGTTCAGTTGATATTCCACCATTTTTGGATTAGTAAGGGTTCTAAGTTCTTTATCTCGAATCTTGTAGTATCCAGTTAACATAATTTAGTTGTCTACAACCATTTTTATCACAAAGGTCTTCATACGATCTCTCTAATATTCCTAATAATTCACAACTAATATAGGTGGTCTAGTAGGATTAATATTTTCAATCGAACAACCATTCAGTCCTGCTATCTAGAAGAAAATATCATACCACACAATATTTGTTAATAATAGAAGTTTGTAAAAAAGGAAAAAAATTCCTAAGCAAGGAAAATATAGAACAATGAAAAATTGAACAAGAAGACTTATATGTGAATATAAATATTTCATAGACCTCCTCAGATACCGATTGTATAATCAGAATATGATGTAGATGCTCAATATTCAATAGGGGGGGGGGTGAATTGTATATTATAAAAATTCTTTTGGAACTTTAAAAGTTGATAAAATCTTTTCTATTGTTTAAAAATGTTAAACAAGGTAAAATCAGAAAACCTCTTAGTTCTAAAAACATGATTGATTTGGAAAATATGGTTCCGGAAATGAAACTCATGAAAAGTTTACAAGGGAAAATATTCTACCTTAAAGCATATAGAATCTTACTAATCAAAGTAAAACTATAATAATTTATAAGATATTTATACTTTCCTAAATAATCAAAATGCACTGGAAAATAATCATGAAACAATACAAGTCACAAATAAAGAATATTTTAACGAAAAGAGTAGGGTATCCAAAAAACTTCGATAAAGGTCCCCTGATTTATACTTTCATGAAAGTCTATCTTACCCATAGAATGGTATGCCCTCGATAACAATATCGAATTCTGTCTTGCTATCCCTACAAGCCATCGATCATCAAGGTAGTCGACAACTCCATCTTCATTGTCAATTATGCCCTCTAACTTTAAGGTTGTCGACACCTCTATCTTCTTATCCTGAGAAACCCTCGATTGTACACATCAACAATAGGAGTCACACAATGAAATATAAACAAGATGTTCAGTATGCACAAAACATGAGTCTCTCTCTCTCTAGAAATCACTTTTGCAGCCTGCAATCTCTAGAGTTGTAGAACAATCAGTTTTTTCTTTGTTGTTCTGAGTTTTTTGAAATGACCTCCAATTTATAGGTACTTCTCCAATGGTTGGCTCCCTCATCCAATGAATATATTTTTCCATTAATCTCAGAGGGACCTATATACATGTCACACAAACAATGGATAGATAGAAACAGAATACATGAAATCATTTCATAACTATAAAAAAGTTGGTTTCTCAACTAAATATATTTTTCTGGAGTCTAAGGAAAATAATGTTTCTAGTCTAAGAATATTCAGATTCTATATTGTATGAATATTATGATTCTGTTTATCAAGGAATATGGAATTATATTTCTGTAGATTTCAGAGATTGAATTATGAGGAATTCAGAACATGAATTCGAATAAATTCAGAACTTCAATTCTAAGGAATTATGAGCTTTAATTCTAGGGAATTTGGAACTGGAATTATAAGGAATTCAGAGTCTAAATTATAAAGAATTTGGAACCTAAATTCTGAGGAATTGGGAGTCTAAATTCAAAATAATTCAGAGACTAAATTCTAAGGAATTCAGAGTGTGAATTTTAAGGAATCCAATGTCTGAATATCAGAGAATTCAGAATCCAAATTTGATAGAATTCAGAGTATAAATTTCTGAGAATTCAGAGTCTGACATTTCAGAGAATTTAGAGCCAAAATTTCTGAGAATTCGGAGTCTAAATTTCAGAGAATTTAAAGACTAAATTTTAGTGAATTCAGTGTCTGAATTTCAGAGAATTCTGAGTCCAAGTTTCATAGAATTCTAAGTCATAATTCAAAACCTAATGACATAATACTCAATATCTAAGTACTATAGAATTCTAAGAATTTATGTGTAAAACGAAATTTTACACTTAGTAATAAAAAGGGTTAGATTTTAGAGAAACTAACACATGAACAATTAAAACATGGTATGGAAAAATTTTCCGTGGGGAAGGAAAATTTACCTTATTAAGTAAAATAGAATTTTCTTTAAGATATAGTGTTTTTTATTTTCAAAACATAATGTAATGGAAAATTCAAAAGGAATATTTATTAACTCAACAGATGGTGAAAAAATTTCAATGACCATGCACCAACAAGACAGCTGGTATTATTTCTAAAAAACGAAGAATTATAAAGGAAAACAATCAAAATATCTATAAATAAAATAAACAGCTAAAAAATAAATTATAAAAACCTAAAAATGGATCCTTAGGCATGATATTTGACATATTATACATAAAACTATTCTTTATATCCAAGGTAAACCTAAATACATTAATGGGTGATCTAGGATACTCCTTAAAGGTAAATAAGGTAGATATCAATGATTATTTAAGAAGAACAATAGTATAAGGATAAAAAATTTAGTTCTATCATTTTAAAACCTTAACCAATAAATAATATATCATAAAAATGAGTCATGACATAAATATAGGCAGTTCATGAGCCATTCATCTGAAATAAATTAAATAACACGATCAATGATAGAATATCATTGGTATAAGACATAAGTTTTTTTCCTACACATAAGAATAGAAAATCATTTCCCTTTCCAAGGATCACTTTCATGACTATTTTAGATTACTTATTTCACTTTGAATTTTATCATATCATAATTCAAGGTTTTCTGCCATGACATTTGTAGTGGACAGAGTCCCTTACTAAATAATGTTTAATCCCCTTTCAAGTGTTTATTATCTCCTGAGATATCCATATTTACCCAATGAATTTTAGGTCTATATATTTATGGGACCACCTATCAAAAAATCAGTCTCCATTTATATGTTTTCCATAAGATCAGAAATAATTCATCACATATCACAACCAGAATAAATTTAATGATCATCAAAAACATTTAAATATTTCATCATAATATAACCCATTTAAAATAATTGAGTTTCATAAAAATATAGTACGGATAAAAATAACCATATATAGACGGAGTAATGAATGTATAATTGGATAATATCCCAATAATAATATTACAAACATCAAAGGGTGTTCTTTTTCTAGAAACAATCATTAATATGTTCAACTAAAATATTTATTAGGGGAAATTCTATTTTCATTTGGAAATAACTTATTTAAAAATTAATATTTCACAAATAATAATGAAAATCATTCATTTATAAAATGCTTAAAATTTTGTAAAGTGATCTTCAATGTGTTGAGCAGTCATAAAGATAAGAAGCTCAATTCATTATGTTAGAACAAATATCCCTTTTTCATTTTCATTTAAAATTCCAGAGAATATCATGTTGAAAAATGATGAGAAAATTAGTTACAAACCTTATTGTAAAAATAATAACATGATAAAATATTCCCTTAATTAATGTTTTGAGAATATTAAAAATATTAATGATTTTTTAAAAAATATAGGGAATTGGATGAAATATATTCCAAAATAAATAGTAAAACATAGTGGGTTTTTGTTAAAAAAAATATTTTGTCACCTTCGGTACATAATGTGAGTTAATTGAAAGGAAAGAATTTATCATTTAAAAAAATGAAGAGAATAAAATAAAAGTAGTTTTTTAGATATGCCTCTTTTAATTTTTATTATTGGGAATTCGAGTATAGAAACCCATATTAAAATGATTCCAAAACATAAACCCCAATCCTTTTTGATAAATTTAAAATCATAAAACCCTATGAAGAGTAAATTTATATAAAACATTAAAATTACTTATCATAATTATATTCATGATATAAAATATAAAAGGTGTTTTATTTACACATCATGAATGTAAATTTCTCTATAACATTACATATGTATCAAAAAAGAAAATTCCAGACGGTAATCCCTAAAAAATTTGGCAAATTACAAATCAAAACCACATAAAATACATAAATTTATATGATATTTTAAATACCCATAATTTTCAAGAGAATAATTATATTATAAATTCATGGTTATTATATAAAATACACAAATGAAATAAGTTGTGAATATGGAATATGCAGAAAAACTATAAAGGAGACATGAGAAACCATTACTATGGGTTTAACTTTCATCAAAAGCACTATAACCTCATTTATAATTAATTTACAGTTACTTTAATTGTATACCAGAATCATATTAATATATATAATTACAAACATGATACAATTATAAAATATCAATACAAATTTACCAAATAATATTTACTAAAAAATCATTTTATGATGTTATATATTTGGTTTTTCATGGAATCTATTTCACATCAATGATTTGATGTGTTTTATACCCACACTAATTTTGAGTCAATATAGATTTCATTTCAAAAGGAATGCTTCCCCAAGGAATTTTCTAGTGACATCACATAAAATGAGTTGGTCAATAGGATGGTAGGTCTTGCTCACCACACCTTTTTGAGGGGGATTATTGACTATTACCTAACCCTGTTACAGATTTATGAAATATTCATGAATCCTTCTAAAATCATAGTTTTATACTAGTTATCCCAAAACCAGTTATCTCATCCTAAGCATGTTTTTAATGTAAATACACACACATATGTGATGTTCTATAATAATCTCTTACTAATTTAAAATTCATTAGTTTTAAAACTAAAAAATTGGGATCTCTAATGTATACTAGAGTCTGGGGATGAAATATATGTTTTATAGTTGGGATTAAAACTCAAATTGATTTCCTATTTATCATATGGATGTATGAATACAAACCCACATTGTAGGATGAAATTATTGGGTGTCACACCTAAATAAAAGGTCCAAAATAGGGGAACATTTACACCGATAATTGGATGATCATTTCGTTTGACTATACCCATGAAATAATTTTGAAGCATGAGAAATAAGAGAGATTATAATATCACCAATATTGAATGAGGGAATAATTGTAGTTCAGAAAGAAGTTATTATTCATTGAGGCTACCTAGAGAATATTATTGTATTGTGAATGGGGTGAAAAAAGGAAATAAAGAAGGGCTCATGCATGGGCATCCCCATGGTGCATAAACTAGGATGTGGGTAATAAAAGTGTTTTTTTAGGGAATAAACTAAGGATGAAGCCCATCTTTCTGGAATTATGAATATAATCTCATGTTTATGAGATTAGGGTTTGGTGAGGTCGTAAAACTAGACAGATGCCCATATTTTTGGATCCATGAGGATGATCTTGACTCATGGTGAATTTTATGTTTGGTAGGGGATTAAACTAAGGGGGAACCTATATTATTAGAACCATGATGAGGATTGTGACTCATGGTGATTTGGAATGAGTGGTCGGGATGAATGTGTTATAACCCAAAACATTCTCACATATGATGGATATTTTCTTAATATTACTCTCTATTTTATATCGCATTCAGTGATGGTAGAAAAGGGAGTGGGTCAAAGGTTCATGACCATAACCCAACAATGATCCCAAGCAGGGGTGTGGGGGTGCAACCCCCATGGTATTGACCGGTGGGCATGATGGGTTTCAAAAATGGATATAGAGGTTTGGAATAATACCATTTTCTTTTTTGGTCATTCCACATCAATGAATTCATATAGGAACTCTACATAGGGATTCACAAATATATTTCATCACTATACAGGAGTTTGTAAAATTACACCTTGATCCAAAAAATTCCCAAATGTTTGCATATGGGCATTCACATAGGCACTAAAAACCTATATTCATGATGTGATATCTTCTCTATGAATTATCATATAAAATGACACCTCATACGAAAAATGAAAAAGGGTTTTTTATAAATAGATCATTATTTGGGAAGGGATTCACTTGTGGAGGGAATTTTTTACAGTTGGCCTCCACTATATTACTTCTCAAATTCCCTCCCATGTGTGAATCTCAACACTTTTACCTATGCGGTTCAAGGAGAGTGAATCCTATCTAATCCCCAATAATCCCTTATTCTATTTTATGTTTTATCTCTATCCCCATCCCCATTTTAGTCTCTATGTGGTTTTCAAAATTTATAAGCATCAATTAATATCTTCTTTCCTGAAATATTCACCCAAATTGTAATAGGGAACCACATAGCTCTTCACGAAAGAGGTTGGCCACATTGGAGATCTACAAGGAAGTATAAAAAATGTTTGGCCACATAAGATATTCACAAGGTATTTTATATTCAATACAGGGTTCATAAAATGATGAATTGGACCACACAATACTTAGGTTAATAGGATTCCAAAATCCAGTTTCTTTGATAATAAACGATAATAGAACACCATCAGAGAAAGGTAGTGATCAACAAAAAAATGAATCTATGAATTGATTTGATCTGTGAACTAATGGAATCCATGAATTGATGGGATCCAAAAATATATTGAATCACTATGTTATCAATGAAAATCTCAATGTGGGATATTAGACAAAAACAATCTTCATTTGGGATAAAATTATACACATCTCTGAAAATTTATAAATTTTGATCCATATGTTAGTTTGAGAACCATGAGAACTCAAATCAAAGAATTAAAAGTAGACTACACCTTCTTGATATGATGTATACACACTTTTATGGTGTATTTTGTACTAAAAATTATGTTCCCATAAGACCATCAAAAAATGGTTTTTAAGGCGTCAACACATTTTTTACATCAATTTGTGAAATCAATGGTCTGCTTATATAGGGTGATTATCACCACCACACTAGCCGATAGGGAAATGATTCTATGGAATCTCCAACATTTTGTATGTGATATTTTTTGAGGAACATGGAAATAAAATCGTCTTATTATTATGACATATATGCACATTTTAACTCAAACTCTACACGTGTTTTTAAATTGAGAATTATATAATCGGTTGTACAGAAATGTGTGTGACATGATTTTTTTGATGCCAATAGAAGTTTTGGATTTTTAGTTCCAGTTCATTTACTTTTATCACAGTTCGATAATCTACGAGATTTTATTTCATATATATTCATTTTAAACAAACTTATAATAAATAATTAAAAGTTTATACAGACAAATAATTTCCATAGTTCTTGGAAATGGTAAGACATACGTATGCATGAATGCTGTTTTCATTTTATAATGAATATAAATAAAGAATGATAAATATTATTTACTTATTATGACAAAAAAATAATTTCATAAAGAATATATATACATAGAATATATCCTTATTACCAAACATTAATTAAAAAATTATATAACAAATCACATCACTTCATGAAGGTGGTTGTCCACACATACACATGAGTGACATTATTATATTCAATAATAATGGATAGTAAGATGTTAAATATGAATTATTATTAAAGAAGCATAGTTATGATCAAAATATCATATATACACATTAAACCAATCATTATTACAATCAATGAAATATGGTGATGTGAAATGAATTGTATGGATACGTGGAGGTTGATGTGCAGAAGTACACACAAGTGAAACATTCAATAATCATTTGATAGAAAAGAAGATGAATAATGTTGGTTCTGTATACATAATTAAATATTAAAATATATCATATACTAATGTTATATTTTTATGGATAGTACCATATATTTAGTGTTGGTATAAGAATTAATATAATTAAAGTAGTCAGGTGGGATGATTAACTACGAATAAATAGTCATCATTTAGTTCAATTATCAAGGATCGTTAAAATGGATTTTAAGAATATAATAACCTCAAATTCATGAATATTAAAAATTTTAAAGGAACTGGGTTGAAATTTTTGGGCTATTTGTCATAAATTTGTATAAATATGAGAAAGGAAGGGTGTCCTATTATAAGGGAGGAAATGCGCACTTTTGGTAATTTTCTAATACAATTAAATATTATAAAGTAACTTCCATGAACATGTGATTCCAAAAATACATGGATTAAAAGATACGTTTAATATCATCTTAATATAAATATTAAATCAAACCTAGATTTTTTCGATAACATTTTAAACATTATCTTTTGGATTAACCCCATAATCATTTTAACCTTAACGACGCAATTTTTTTTCAATATTAATGGGTTTCAAATGTACTAATTTGATTTAAAAAAACGTTCAAGATATGAAATTATCAACACTATTTTATCCCTTTATACTATTTTTATAATTCTATTATATTTAAAATATTTAAAAATATATTTTTTATTCATAAAATAACATTATTCCTACTTTTGATCTCTTCATTTAATTCGATGTTATAGTTCAGAAGATATAAATTCAGAAAAAAATAATTATAATTACTTATCAAATTCATTTAATAACACAATTAATCGAGAAAATAATAATTTCTAGCAATTTAAAATCATTTAATTTTATTCTTATACTTCTTGCACATGCACTATGCCTGCATTGTGTAATAATTTTATGTTATTATTTTAGTAGTAAATTTAAAAACTATTTTAAATTACTTTAAATAATTTTTTCATGTTGAATATAAAATTTTATTTTCATTCATATAAATTTCTTATTCCAATTTTAACATATAGAGAAAATTAAAAACAAGAGAATGGCATTTTGGGAATTTTCTTTACTTAAAATAATATAAATGTCATTATGATAAGAAAATGAATCCAAAATGAAATATATTATATTTATAGAAAATTTTTGTAGAATTAATATCAAAAAAATAAATAAATATATGTTTTGGTTTGATTTTGAGACATTCTATCCTAGATTTAACCTTGTTTTAACCATTTTATCCTTAATAAGGTAAAAAATATTTACTATGGTTACTATTCATAATTATTAAAAACCAAAGGGTCATATTATCAATATTTGAACCTCCTGATTAAAGATATTGTATACATTTTTTAATATTCAATATATATACAAGGTAGAAATAAATTTTAATAATAATGTAGAAAATATAATGAATTTTTTTTTTAAAAAAAATGTATTTTTAAGAAAAATATATAACTTCAAAAAATGGAAATAATTGATTCAAACAGAATTATTGATATTATTCTAAATGAAATGGATAATTATTTTAACTTAATACCAACTCCATGATATAATTGTATATTTTAATTAAATTATTTATTAAAAATAAATGATTTTATTTGAAAAATTGATATTCTTCACATTTCACTTAAAATCCATAATATAAGAATGATTCCAAAATTTCACCCTAAATTAATTTTGATATGATTATTTTTTTAATATGTTATAAAATAATATTTCTCAAATTTTTAATCAAATTAATTATAATTTTCTCAAAGAAAATGCAAGAAAAATAACTTATGAAGATAATTCTTTTTTAATGTATAAAATAACATCAATATAAGGAGTAATTGTTTCATAAGTATTAATATATATTTTTTATTATGTAGAAAAATTATTAATTTAGTTTATTATTCAATTACCCATTATTTATATAGGAAAATTTTATTACTAGGTAATACTAATATTTTTATAATATATCAATATTTGTTTAATGATCGGTGATTCATGTTAGGTGTGCTATCAATACATTTATTCATTTAAATTACTTTTTGTGGTTTTACATTATACCCCATCATTAATTAATTTCTACCCTCAAAATATTACATTGGTCATCAAGGGGTCAATATTTATAAATACATTTATTGGAAATCCACATTTAATATAGAGATAATAAAGATTCATTTGAATAGAGGAAGTGAGAAACCCAATAGTTGAACTAAATAGCAAACATAGGCTTCCTATATATGGATAATATTTGTAGGATGTTAAAATTTTAACCTAGAGGACAAAATTAATGTTCATTGAGTATTATAGTGTTATTTATAACATGGTCATGATAATGTTACTAACAAAAAAAATATAAATCTGTGAGTATTGAAAGTACCATCAATTCATCAGAAAGGATTGTAAAATGATAATAATTTTATTTCAAGATACCTTTTTCCTAATGATGAGGGATTATATTAATATAAAGATTGATAACATGTGAAATTAAATATAATTGATATCATTCCATTCCATAAATATAATTTCATCTTTTGGTTGTGCTATGAATAATTTTCTAATTCATCTGCCACCCATTGAAATGAATATTAAGGATGAGATTATCATCCCTTAAGAATTAAAATAAACATTAAACAGATAATAATATCTATAAATTAACATACACACATTCATTCTACCTAAAAATATTTAACAAAACAAAAATTATTATATGATGTTATCATATGTAAAAAATAATAATACAATAATCACTAAAAAGTCAATAATAACACATAAAGTTCATATAAGTACATTCCATAAATAATTTACCTAAATAGTCATAAAAAATATATATAACCATATATATAATGAAAGAAATATAAAATATGGGATCATATTTTATTTAGATCAACTATAATATTTACCCTCAAACCAAATGATGTAGAACATAAGGTTATATACTATACATGTGAATTTCATGATAATATATTATTGTAAAACATGAAAATAATTTCCCAAAATAAAATGAATAAATATAAAACCTCATTGAAAAAATTAACTACTTTAAAAAATTAACCATATCATTATTTCTAAAATATAATCATAGATTCTCAAAAATAACAAAAAAAATCTAAAAAAGCAGTGAAAATAAAAAATGATTTCCTAAATATGTTTTTTCCGCACATCACTAATAAATTACATTCTCATAAGTACTCCTTAATTTGATTAATCATGATCTATTATCTCTTTATACCAACTAAAAATTTTTATCTACAATCCAGTAAATATTAAGAGTTACTAATCCCCCATCCATGTGTTTTTCTAAAATACCACCTTATTACTTAATTAATTTTCATGGATATCTGTAGTATTCTATAATATTATTGAAAATCATTAAATAAAAACTACTTATAATCAAACCATAAATGTTTTACGATTCTTATGATGACAATATCATTTATTAAACAATTAAATAACATAATTCTTTAAACCTTAAACATGAAATGTTTCATAGTTCTTATTCAATGACTGGAAAAACACATTCCCCTCCTTGGTCTAAGATTTATCCCTTAAATAAGTGTATTGACTCAGATAATTTCCAATCTCTTGACAAATAAGAGATTAAATTCTTTGGAAATTAATTTCACCATGATATTAATTCCCACAAAGAAAATACTTCCCATTATTTTTGGAAATTATCCAAGGTTGTTCTTCCCACATTCATGAAATAAAAAAAATTAAAATTTCCATCCTATATGGTCTTTAACACATGGAATTTCATAAAATTACACCATTAACATATTTCAATATTTGGGAAACACACCAAAAAATATATTTTTAATCATATTATATGACAAAAGATTTAGAAAAATAACAAGGATTTTTATTACTATTGAAATTACATTTACTTTTTCATGAGGATAATAATTATATTGTCTATCGCATTCATCATTAAACTGAAACCTCCAGATTAAATCCATTTTCTAAAACCTGGAACCATAGTGGGAAGAATATTAATCATAGTGATAGATCATGAAATATCATTTATAAAAGCTCGAATTCATGACACCTTCATTTTAACATATTATAAAATTACTTTAACCTTGATCATAATTTGATATAATATAATCAAGTCCTTCATAATTATGTATAAATAAATTTGAATTCACCTAATCATAAACCAAAATGTATAATACTAGATTAAAAATATGGGATCATTCACCAAACATGACAATTATGGTAGAGATAAACTCATCCAACAACTTTCAGGGTTATTACCAAAATATGCATGTGTTTCAAAACCATTTCCAATTGTAGTGTCCAGATTGGAATGTATATCATGGAAAACCACAAAATATATACCTTACCAAAATCATTTTGATATTATCCAATACATAGGATTATCTTTAGGTTTATAATTAATTATATCTCTTCATAATTTCAATTGATAACTAATCCCTTATTTGATTCCATTTATAATGACCCATAATTTTAATAAAAATATATTACATATATTTAGCAGAATATTTAATATATTACTTATGTACCATACTAGAAAGGTAATTGTTTATTGTATTTGGAAACATGGGTGCATATAAAACATGTTCATTTGAGATATAAATCATCTCCCACTTATTTCCACAGTACTGAAACCATTCTTAGACTTATCATAGTTAAAACCTTTCTTAATATCTTAAGGAATAGAAAATATAATAAAGGGAAATCCAACATGCCCAGTATGCTCAAAAACATTAGGTATAAATTTATTTAAACTATTACGTGGACATAATGGTATGATAACATGGTATCAATAAATGAAAATTATAACTAATTAATCATACATAAAAAACATATGTTTTGGCAAAAATCATGGTGGGTTTTAAGAAAAGATTCAGAAAATAATAAAATAACATGAGACATGAGAGCATGAAATTGACCTAAGACATGAGTTTTTGGCATACAGATAAGTATAGATAATCATTTCCTTATTTTTTTCCCATTCAAAAAATTATTATAGTGTATTAGGTTGAATCTAAATTCCATTGTATCCTTAGTCATTATTCACTCATTGTACTATCATAGTGTCAAGAGTCTCTTACTGAGATTGGTTTAATCCCAATTCTAGTACTTATTATATCTAGTGATATCCAATATTAGCCAATGTATTGTAGTGATATACAATTACCATACCACCAATAAAATTATCATAATACTCATATTTTCATTCTACAATATAATAAGTTTTTTATCCTATATCATTATATATGGAAAGGAAATGAGTATCATGAAAAATTGAACATTTCATCATAACATAACCCGTAGAAAATAAAAACGGTCAAAAAACATACATTTATCATAATGAGAGTATATAAAAAGAAATAATTAAAATGGTATAACTATATAATATCCTTTTTAATTCATAGTTAACATCCAATGATGTCAGCTTAAATGAAAAATGCCATTAGAAGACCACCTTGGATATTTTATAAGGACTATATCCACTTCATTTGGAAATAAATTATATTAGAGATAAAAATTTCCCAAATATAAAAGAAAATATTTCATTTTAGAATAAAATTTTAATCAGTAAATGGAAGCTGAAAATCATTGATTATTGATGATGGTGAAAAATTCCATTCATGTTGTGTAGTCTAAAAAAATTATTCCTTTAACATTTTGAGTAAAATTTTAAGAATAAAATCATCTAGAAAGTATAAATAATATTCTATATATTTTTATAATTTTTTTAATATGATTAAAAATGACATTTAACAATCATATTTGAATATAATAAACATTCTTGAACACGTTATACAAAACACACGGACTCGGATGGAAATTATTCACATACGAATAGTAAAGCTGGGATGGTTTCCCTTAAAACATTATTTTGGAGTCTTGGGTACATAGTGTGAAGAAAATTAAAGGAATAAATTTATTCACTATAAATAAAAATATGTTAATAAAATAAAAGTGTTATATCAAATAAGGATGATATATTTTAATTTAATGAAATTTCCTGAATATATAATCACAATTAAAATGATATTGAATCATAAACACCATGTCTCTTTGGTAACTTTTGAACCATAATACCTAAGAAATAATAACATCAAATGATCAAATCAATCATATTTTGAAATTTTGGGATCCCAATAACCTGATAGGCCTGTAAATGATGCAATTTCAGTCAGGGGGTCAAGTATGAAAAATGACTCCCTCCATAATGATTGAAAAACAATTTGGGGGTCTGGATCCTAACAGGCCGAAACATGAGGTGGAATCAGCACATCCTGATTATCCGAATTAGGTGAAAGGTGAACTCGAAGAGGAGTCTAAGGATGATCAATCATCCAAACTCTCAGGAGATAGTAATTAGGGTCTTAATAGTGAATATCTTCTCAAAAAAAAGGAAGAGTAAAGGTTTGAAAGTTAACAAGAAGGGTCAAAAGGATTATTACTATTTTCTCTTTTTAATGGAGACTAGAACCTTGAGATGGACAGAAGACATTGCAAGTGCATATGATCCCATGTTTCAGATTCCCCTGACTGGGAAATGACTATTGTCAGTGAGGAAGTTCCATGCAATGAAATCATTAATGGTAATCAACAAGAGGAAGTCGTGGGGAAAACTAATAATCTAGAGCATCATATGCAATATGGTGATGTAATGTTGGAAGACATTTTGATGATTAAGGCCATACAAGAGGATTCTCATAATATAATGGGCAGAAGGCTCAATGTGGACATTAACAGGAAGCAATGTTCTTGGATTGAAAAACTAGATGATATTATAATAAAAGGCATCCATAAGGGGAATATCAAGAAAGCGGAATACATGAAATCCTGGGATTATCGGGCAGTTCATTTTGAAGTCCTCCTAAAGGATGATCTAGGTGCTCAGGTAGATTCCACTCCATAGAAATTGTTTTGGGATAATGATTTTGGGTGTCTTAAACTCTCCTTATATAATTCTAACGTCTCTTTTAGTGCACAAACTGGGTATTCTATGAAGGTTCTCAGTTTTTCCACTAAAATAGTTTTATTAAGGAAAAATTTACTTTTTATGATTTTAATCCATTATAAAGGTGTAAATTATTCAATTTTTCGTGGTTGTTTTAGATTTTATGTTTTAGTAATACCTATTTAATCAAGGATACATCATATAAAAATGTTATTATTAATATAATTATAATAAATATTCATTATATATATTATCAATCATCCATAAAAAGAATACATGAAAAAATTATTTACACCATTCATGGTGAAGGTAGGTTATATGTACACATGAATGTCATTTTCATTATCTAAAAAAATAATTGAATTAAGTTAAATATTTTTTACATTTCTATCAATATAATTATATAATAAATATAACATATATACATTAAATATATAATCCTTACCATTAAAATTGAGAATAAATGATAATCGAATCACATCACTTTGGGGAAGTCGTTGTGCACATGTATATAGTAGAAATGACATCATTCTACTACATATGAGAAGGTAAGAGGGTAGATATAGTATTACAATTATAGTAGAAAAATTATTTCATAAATTTTATATGTATACATTAATCCCATCATAATAACCATCTATGAAATTCGGTGATGGTATATGAGTAGTATTGCTACATTGATGTGGTGGTCCACATGTACGCACCAACAATACTTTACGTTCTCATTTTCTGAAAAAGATGGTGAATTATGTCGGTAAATAATAATAATAAAATTTTGTTAAAATTAGTATGATTAATTTATTATTTTATGATGAATACCATATATTTTGAGTAGATATAATAATAAATAAATAGAATGTTTTTGAGTAGGGTGATTTCCCATTCATTAGTATACCTCCTTTAGATAAGTTTTTAAGGAAATTTATAATTGTATTTGAAGAAGAAATTAACATATAATTCATTTATAAAATTTATTCAAGGGGATTGTTTTAGGTTTTGGGTAATGTTGGTGGCTCAATGAGCTATAATGATGAGAAAAGACAGATTTAATTTTATAAGTGCGGGATAGGGAAACCATGTAATTTTTTTAAAATATAAATTATTATGAAGTAACATTGATGAAAAATGATCAAAAAATGAAATTTATTCTTATACACGAAGGATTTAATATATTATTTTAAACCACAATATTCTGATTAACCCGTTCATTAATTATTTTTTATATGAAAAGAAATAATAACCTTTTCAACCTTAAAGTGTTTTACATTTACATATTTAGAAATAATTTGTTAAAAATTGGTGAATATAGGAAATTTTGGAAAATATATTATAACACATTTCCACTTTTAATATATACATATATATATTAAATAATTAAATAAAATATTTATTTTCATAAATTACCTTTATTTTTAGTTTGGGGGCTATTTAATTAATTTGACATAAAATTTAGGAATGAAAAATTAATTTATAATATAGGCCCCTTAACCATAAATTATTAATTTTTATTACCTATAAAATTCATTGAACAAAACAAAAAATCCAAAAAATATTACATTTCATATTTTTAATGTAATTTACTCAATATTTTCTACTTATTCCTCTAGCACCATGTTAGAATTGTTTAAGTATTTATGGTAATTATTCCATTATTAAAAATTAAACCAAAATAAAAGTAAAGAAACAAATTAATTGGATTTAAAACAAACATTTTTATTCATTCATAAGATATTATTATTCTTATGTGAAAATATAAAGACAAATTATTTCTAGTATTGGGATGAGTTGGTTACCTTATCACAATGTTATCACCATTGTTTACCCATTTCACTCATATCTATGTAACAATGTTTTACCAAGGTTACTAATCATAATGAACAAAAAAAGGAAAAATTAATTTTTTGACATCATGATTCCATATAAGGTTTCAATTTTTCAGGATTATATATTGCTAAGTGGATTATATCAAATTTAGTTTAAATATGTAAAATGCAATGAAAATGGTTTTTAGAAAAATGTGTTTAATGCATAAATATTGACTTTTGTCAAAATAAGAAAAAAGTTATGAATAAAAATGAATTAATTTTGATTTTATAAATTAAATGGATCCTACGAAAAATTAATAATATATAAAATATATTATTTAAAATTTAAATTTAAATTTATAATTAAATGATCTCAAAGAATTTGAAAAATTAGTAATTTTTACTATTTACTAAAATATAATTCATTTTAAAAAAGTATAAAAATGTCACCTAGATTTATTTTTTGTATTATAAGTTCCAAAATGAATTTTTTATAAAATACCATATCTAAAAGTATCATAAGATAAATATAAATTTATCACAGAAAATTCAATAAATACCCAATTAAATAAAATTCATTTTTGAAAAATAAAATGACTTCCCTAAAAACGAGTTCTAATTTCCTATAAATTAGTAAATATTTTTTTATTTAGTAAAACAATTATAAATTTATTTAATAATGTTTTTACTATTAATACCCACAAATTCAATGTATAATTTATAATAGAGTATTTATAATACATCCAAAATCTTTTATAGCTATTTGTTTCATGTTAATAATGTTTTTGGGTATTTATTTATTATAGTCTTAATTTTTAGAGTGTTACACCACTTGAGATTCACATATGATAGAAATTAATATATTCTATCTATTTGATATAAAACACATGACAATATCCCAAATTTATTTTATCTATCATTTGTATAGTCAACCACCCCTATTTTTTTATACGTCTCAACTCATCAAACAAGTTAGTGTAGTAACATAGCCTTTTAAAATAAAATTAATAACAAATATTCTCAAATTTCTCACCCTTTTTTTCAAAATGAATAAAAATTAAGAACATGAAATGAAAAAAGATAACGTGTTAAACACTTACTGTATAGAACTTATTAATGGTAAAAAGTATTTATTCATTTTATAGATACCCATACTATACATTATCATAATTAATGAATATAAAAGAGTGTTAGTTTCTCCTAATTTTCATCCTAAAATATGTCTATTACATTTTGGTTTCTCCATATATGATAAATTTAGTAATTGTTTACTTTAAGTAGATTAAAGAAACAAAATTTATCTTATTTTTTAATTTCATATATTCTTTTTAATGACTAAATCAATTAAAAATATAAAACTAACCTATTTATGGGATTCTAATATTTATATAAATTAAAACCATTGGATTAAAAATAATATTATACTACTAATTTAATCATTAATTTAAAATAATGTCAACCATTAATATTCAAAAAAAATATCAATATTTGTGGTCTTATAAAAATTAGAAGAAAAATGAAAAAAGGAAAATTAATGTTTTCATAAATATTTGGAAAACAAGATATCAAGATTCATTATCTATTTCTCTAGGTCATCTGATTAATAAATAAATTCCATTAGTTAGTTCATTATATGCTAATTTTGTTTTTCTATTTTTTTGATAAAAATCATCTAAAAATATTTTAATATTGTCTGATATTTATATAAATATTTTTTATGATATTGGAGATAAATAATATTGATATATTAAACAATTATAAATTTATTTATCTTCTTCATATTTTGGAAGTGGTTCTCATTTTCTTCATTAATGTTGGATAAACCAACATTTATTTCAACCTACTAATCCCACATTTTTTTATATTGAATAGTTCTATGTTTATATACTTTTTTATCGTAATAGACTCACTATTTATTTAATATAACGTAGAATGAATTTTTTTATTAGTTACCCATATTTAATATAAATATTTTATTGTTCACTTCCCCTCCACTCATTTTCTTCTTGAATTATCTTCCAAAAAAATATCTATTAATAGACTATCCCGATGAGCTCAAATAACTATTACTTTTAATGGAACTACAAGATATTACATCTAATTTTGTGAAACATTAAGGATATCAATATGATGAGATCACTGGGATTACTCCTCTTTTCAAACAACAATTAATTTTTTTCAGTATCATTTTGATAATTTTTATGTTTTTGGATGCTCGAAGGAATTTATATGTCCACGATCATCTTCGATATATAAATTCGTCTACTTTTCTTACTTAATAAAAATATGTTTATTGAATCATCTATTTAACAAAATACATAGATATATTTGATCATATTATTTTGGTAAACAAGGAATCTGGATCTATTAATGTTTATTAAGACCTTTATCTAGGAGGTGAGGGTCTAAGAATTACTCGAAACATTGAATTGACACACTCTAGTGTAGTTGTTTTTTTGATTTTTCCAAAACATGAGGTAGAAAAAATTTAAATGAGTATTATTATTCCTTAGTGAAATTAATTATATTCCCTTCTATAGATTTACCTATAGTTTTTTATCTTTTTATCAGTGTATTCAAAATTTCGTTCGTTGGCTCTCTGATAACTAACATAGCCCGGGAAGGTCCAGAATTTTAAATTTTCAATGTAAACTATTTCTTCTTCCTAGAATCCATATATTTATATTCACCATCTCAAATATCATAGATCTCTAATTTTTTATGTCTAAAAATAACTTTCTTTACATCCATTCTTCTATATTTTGATGAATCAGTTCCGATTTACATGTCAAAACAACACGATGCTTCCTTATAATCCTCCATGATTTTTTTATCTTGGGCTTCCAATCATTTCTTATTTTTCTTCAAAATTGGTTATTGTAAATGATCCATTAATTTTATATATAATATTCCATTTTCTTATCCAACTTCCAATTTTATATTTTATTTTATTCTAGTGGAATTTTAGTTTATAATTTTCAAAAAAAAATCACCTGTTTGATATACTAACTAGGAAATCATTTCACACTCTATTGGGTATGATTTCACCTATTTTGTAAAAAAAATCATTCTTAATATTATTATCAAAAACATTCACTAAAAGCTAGTTCAAAGTCCTTATATGAAGGAATATAATCATATTTACTACCCTTGAAAGCCTATATTTGATGTAGTCTAGGATTAGTTGGAAAAAATATGTTGTTCTCACACAAATCAGTTTTTATGTGTTTTGATGATTTAAAAAACCCATACTTTTATTCTAAAAGGTTTTTCATATGTTTTTTCATATGGTACTTATTTAAGAATCTATCTACATTTTTTCTCGAAGAGTTAATATTAAAATGAGCTATGTATTCGGTTTATGATAAATTGTTTTAACTTATGAGAATCAAAGAATTTACTCTATCTACATAGAAGTTGAAAGTGATTAATCTTTCCTTGGATATATATGTCTTTTAATTTCAACGAAAATTGATGATTTTTTGAATTCATAAGATAAATTCCATATTAGAAACAGAATATGAAAATATTCTATTTGAAAAAATATATTTATTAAATATTATCTTACAAAAAGTAATAGAAGTTATGAAATCTATGTATCAAACCTATGATATTTATTTAAAACATAATAATAATCGTATTACTGTTAAAGTAATTTTATCTTATGAATGAGATCTATATTATCTTATGATTGTTTTCTTATTACTATATTAATACTTCCATTTGATATATTGAAAATATCTATCTCTTGAAAAATATCGTGATTACATTGTTAATAACCCAATAAGTCATTTAACACATTTAGAGAACATTATAAATTTGATTAACCACTTATGGAATGATCATTTTGAAAAATATTTTCCATGAATGGAATGTTCAAAAGAATGAGAAGATCTATTACATCAGTACTCAAAAAATAATTAATATATTTGGAATGTGTATTAATTCATTATTAAAATGCATGAATATTTCATATATTATGATTTTTTCAGGCTTCTTTTCAAAATGATATATAAAAATGGATTAATGGGCTACTGAAAAAGAGTGAGATACATACATACAAGAAAATAAGAAAAATAGAGAATATGAGATAATTGAATGTGAATAATGTTTTGATTTCTTACACATTCACTGATTGTATATAGAAATAGATAAAATTGAAATGTGTGTGTTGTTTTTATAATTTTAAATCATTTTAAATAAAGATCATCTGAAGCTATAATACGAATACTAACATATTCTTAGGATGAATCTTAGACTACTGTTAGTTGCAGTTTTCAACAATGTACTGTAATCCTTTGTTTTAGTGGTTTATTAATTCAATTTCGTTTTCAATATGTGAAATTTTATAGTTTAAGAACATGGATAGGTTCAATAATGTGATAACCTCGTTGAAATATATTAGACCATTTTATTATGTGAAAAATTATTTTACTCATCTCAGAGCCGTCAGTAAAAGGTCTAGTATTGTGAAAATAAAAAAAACACATGGAGTTGATTGTTTATGGAGTGGACTAGGTAATTCATTTTACAGAAATAACTATAAATATCATATAATTAATGTTTCTATTTTTTTTATTTTTATATATATACCTTTATCAGGATAAATAAGTTTAATGATCATACCTTAATAGGGTGGTTTTCTATAAGTGTTTTTTGAACTATATTCACCCTCTTAAGTGTTCAAATAAACATTATATGGGATGAAAATTTATTTCATAGCCTATAACATTTGATTTACCAACTATCAAAGGTTGAATTATAAATATCCATATACAAATGGATTCCACGGATGATAACAGAGAAAGTATTTCAATGGTTTGAGGTCCGTACTTTAACATTGAAAATTATGGTTTATGGAAAGCTCGCATAACCCTTTATAAGAAGAATATATGAAAAAAAGTCGATCTCAAGGAATTAAATAGATATGAAATTTTGAAGACAGAACATGAAACATGGGATTCAATATCTATAAAAAATTATTATTGGAAATCCGAAGATAGGATTACTATAATTTTAAGATTAGAACCATATGAGTTCAACATAGTTTCTCAATGTCAAAAAATGCATGAAATGTGGAATACTATAGTAGTTCAATATGAAATAAATAAAATTTATTGCCACTTAGATATGATAATACCATTCTTAAGTTTAATACATTAAAAATGGTTGAAGGGGAATGTATTACTCATCTGAATAGATAGATCAGTAATATTTGCAATAAAATTGGTTCTTTAGGAAAATCGATAAATAAACAAAAAAAATTATTGAATTTTATAAGTTTTGTACCACCAATATTTTAGTGGAATATTAAAGGCTATAATACATAATATAAAGGTTATAATTTTTATGATACATGACCTCATCGAAACTCTCATGATATATGAAGGTACAATGGAACTTGAATATGGAGAACTTATATTAATCAACAAAGAAAAATTATTCGTTGATAGATTATATATATAATGTTGATATGTAGAAAAAATGAACCCAAATATTTGAAAAATCTAATAAATAATACTCTTAAGTAAAATCTGGATCAAATGATGAGCTTCAAAAACATTCTCGAATCATAAAAAAGTTCTACAATAAAAGAAGATGTTTGATAAGACCCTTTAAAAAGTTTATGATGAAAGGTGAAATCTATAAATAATATAGATGCTTTGACTGCATGATGTTAGTAAACATCAAGACCGACTATCAGACAATTTATGATGAAATAATATAGAAAAGAAACAAATAAACAAGGATGGAAAAAATAAATCTAATATTGTAATGAAGGCCACATAAAGGGCTTCTGAATATTCTAGAAAATGCAAATAATCGGAACCAATGATGAAGATAATAATCAAAAGTTCAATGTATTCTTTATGGAACATTCAAATGAGATGTGTTCCTACTATTATTCGAAGCATGATGATGAATAAAAAAAGAAATAAATCATTTGAATAGTTTAATGAATACTGTACCATGTTGGAAACCAATTATAAAATATTGAAAAATAATAATAAGGCAATCATAAATTCTTATAATAATATTTTTAATGAGTAGTAGGATAAAAATAAATATATTTTAGAGTAAAAAGATCAATTAAAAAAATACACTATTTCAAATATTGAACAATCTAAATGATAGAGAACTTGCAGAAAGAAGTTCAAAACATTAAGTATGTTTCAAGTGTATTTAATATTGGATAAGCCTATATCAATACAATTCTTAGTGATAATCAACTTAATAGTGATTTTTTTTGTAATAGGGTGTCTGAGTGAAAATTCTAAATTCTAAAAAAACAAAATTTTCCCTAGTTTCAAAGATACAATTCTCTCTATTGTTACTTTTTTTCATTAGGGTGATATAAAAAAATTATAATAATATATTCAAATTGGAGAATATTTATATATATGGAATCAAGAAGTGTTTTCAGAGAAAATATTATTAGAAACATTTTTCAAGATTATATGGAAAGATGAAATAAATTGGGATACCTATGTCTCTTATTGAACCAATATAAAGAACTAAACGAGTTTGGGTTCCCAATAAATATATTCTTTAATTTTTTGTTATAATGAAAACCCACATGAAAAAAAATTCAAAATGGTTTATAGATAGTGGCTGTTGAAGATACATGAATAGTTTTTATTTAAATTTTTTAATCACTATCCATGATTGAGAAAGGCTATGTCAAATTTGGTGATAATGAAATAGAGTGAATAATTGGCATCAAATCTGTTAAAAATCCTCTATCTATTCTAATTAAAAATGTTTTTTACATTAAATGATTAAAGAAAAATCCTATAATTATATCTATACTTTAAAATGAGGACTATTCTATTTATGTTTCTAATATTTCATGTCTAGTTTTAAATAAAAAAATTATAAAATTTAAATCACATTGAAAATTCATTGTATAAACATAATATTTGAATTATTTATTTAAAAAGATGAAAATTGTTTAAATGAAAAAATTAATTAATCATGGATTTGGAATTTAAGTCTTGGAATTTGTAATGATCATTCTTTAAAAAAGTTGTGTAAGAAACATTTTATTTCTAAATTTTTTGGTCTCAAATTGGAAAAAATAATCCATGTAATGTATTCCAAATAGGAAACCAACAAAAGACATATTTTAAAGAGGTTAAATAGGTTATTACATATAGAACTATTATAATTATCTATATGGATCCATTGTAACCTACAATAACATAATATATTACTAGAAAATTGTATTTATGAGATAATTGATAATTTTTTTGAGATTTAGTTGGGTTGAAATTTTAATACATAAGAATGAAACAGACTCTATTTTTATTAGATTCTATAAACTTGTACAAAATTTAAAGAATTCTAAAATTCTTTCTCTATTAATTGACCATAGAGAGGATTTGGTAATCATGATTTGATTTCTTATTTCACTAAGATAATAATTAAATATACATTCTCTTCCCCCAAGTCACCTCAATAGAATGGATTTACTGAAAGAAAAAATATGAAATTTTAAAAAACTAATATGACTATGTTATGCGAATATAACATTCCCACTTTATTAGAAAGAGTAGTAACAAAAATTTTAATGTCCTTAATATAGTAATAATAAGAAATTTATTAAAATAACACATTATAAGTTATAGAATAATATATAAACTATGATATTATACTTCAAAGTATTTGGATGCATTATTTATATCTTGAACACCATTGACAATCTTGGAATGTTTGATCTAAAGGCATACAATGGTATCTTTCTAGGTTAATATTCTATGTCGAAATCCTATATAGTTATAAAAAAATTAAATGTTTTTTGAAGAATCAACTCATGTAATGTTTTAGGAATGTGTTTTTATCATCAAATGATTGAAAATAACTATACAAGTGATTCAATCAAGGATTTGATACTTGAAAATCTCTTTAATAATCTCATTGAGGAAGAATTGAGTCTTGATTATTTTATACCTAATCTCAAAAGTATAGATACATTTGAACACGAATTTTTTTTCCGAGAATAACAAAAAAATATTAAATACCATCCTCTATAAATAGTTATAAGACTCATCGATAATATTTTAGAAATTATATGAAATATATGGAACATAGTCAAATTATATTTCCTTAATTGTAGAATATAACCTAAATCTATAAAATGATCATTATTAGATGTATATTTCTTTATTTCTATAAAAGATAAGATAAATAAAATAAAAAGATCCTTGTTTGATGATTTAGTCGAATAACACTCAGAATATCCTATAATTTCAAAAAATGTGGTTCAGAATCAAGAAATATGATCATGGGGTAATAAATAGAAATAATTCCAGATTAGTATCCAAGTTATATAATCTGGAAGAATTAATATATTATGAAGAAACCTTTTCTCCATTATCTAGGTTAAATGCTATTATAATTCGTCTAGAATATGCATTGAATATGAATTTTAAATTATATCATATGGAAATTATATGTTCGTTTTAAAATTTGTTTTTAATTGAATATGTTTATAGAGAAAAATCTCTAGGTTTTAATGACCCTCTATTTTGATATTCTTTTATTAAACATACCAAACCTCTATATAAACATAAACAAACACAAATGTCATGGTATGATAGATTATGTTATTTCCGTTTATAAAAGTGATTAATTGTTGTAATGAATGACACTATTATTTATGAAACATTCATCCTCATATTTTTTTAGAACAGATTTATGAAGATGATGATATTTTTTGATAAAAAATAACAAATTGTACAATGATTTTTATAATCATATGAAAAACTAATTTGAAATGTGCATGATGGGCTAGTTAAAATATTTTTGTGGTATTTCAAATTTATTAAAATGATCATGGAAATATATTTAATCAATTTATATTCAAAAATCATTTATATAAGAAATTTGGAAATGAATATAATAAGTCATATTCAGCTCTAATGAGCTCAAATATTAATCTTGTTATCGATGAAACAAGAAAAACAATTGACAACAAGTTATAATAGGGAATCATTATAAATTTATTATATCTAATTGAAATTAAGCATGATATTATGTTTTTAGTATTTTATGAAAAAGATTTCAATTTAATTAAAAAATAATCACATTTAAATGCTATCAAGAAAATTTTATGATTTTTTAAAGGAACTGTATCGCTTCCCATTATTTTTCTAAAAAAAATTATTTTAATTTAAACCCATATTCATATACTTATTTTTACATTTGTAGAATGATAGTATGATCACCTCAGAAACCTATTATTTTCTGAGTAAATCTATAGTGTCTTGTCCATGTAAGAAACCATACTATGTAGAATTATCAACCACTTAAGAGGAATATATTTTAGCAAGATGTCTTTTTTCACAAGTGCTATGGATGAAATAATCATTAATGGATTTTGGATTTATTATTAATTTTTTACCAATAAAATGTGATAACACAAGTGAAATAATTTGTTTGAAGAATCTCATAAACCATTGAAAAATTAATCATGTTAATTTAAGACCTAATTTCTTTATAGATCATGTGAAAAAGAATTATTTCAAATTAGTTTTTTTGAAATACCAAATCAGTTAAAAGAAATTTTAAACAATCCTTTCCTTATGGATATATTTGGCTTCATTAAATCAAAATTATGTTTATTTAATTTTAAATATAATTATCTTGAACATTACATATTTTACATATTCAAAGTAAATATGTTATTTATGATAATTATGTATCTTTTTGTGACACCATTCTATGTATTATTCATTTCAAATAATTCACACAATCTTGATTTAATATTAATTACTCTACACATCACTGCATTACCCCTCAATAACTGTAAATAAAAAGAATTGTATATCAAATATACACAAAAAATGACCTTGTAAACTATTAAACCCAATTAATCTCTACCCAAAACCCTATTAAACAAATATTAAAACCTTATAAATCATTTATTAATGGAGATTACTGAGAGAAGCGCAAGTGCTTCATCAACAAGAAGAATATTAAAAAGAATCTCATGAATTATTTTGAGGAGATGAGCAATTGGTTAGGATTGGATAGAAAATAAATATGTGATACTAAATAAGGCCATTAATCATCATGTATGGTAGTATGTTTTCGAAGAAATGTGAAAATTATTTATATTAAAAAAGTAGTTTCATTAATTTTAAAAATATGTATTTTTTCACATTGGCGATGATAAAGACATGGTTAATTAAATTGTAAAGAATAAGGATTTATCGATACCCTATGTAAAGTTAGACGAAGAAATAAAAATAATCATGAAAAATACTAATAATTCAATACATCCCTATATATGGTGGATGAGGTCACTCCACTAAAGATGTTTAAGTTGATCTTTTAATGTGTTGAAAATAAACTAGTGAAGGACTTCATTTTGAAATCAAATGTGCTTTCAGTGTTCATATAGTTTGGAATATTTCATTTAAACAGTGAGTCTGAAATTTGTTTTTCAAGTTATTACATTTATTTATTTGATTTTGATAGAAAAACATGTAAATATAGAACGTTATATTTTGTGATAAATGATCCTAATTCATAAAAATCCTTTTAATTTATATCCCTTTATAATAATATTATCACATTCTTTTTGAAATATTGTAGTTTTCATGGTGAAAAATAATAATGTACCTTTTCATTGATTGACAACATTGTATATAAGTGGTTTATGAAAAAGTAGTTTATGATGGATTTCCTAATTAAACTAGTTACCATAACTTCACAATCTAGAGTTTAAACCTCATTGAATCACCAGGAGTCATTTCACATACCAAAAAATCATTTTTATAAGAATGATCACCATAGAACACCGAGATAAGAGAAAGATCGAATAATGGATATACTCTCTCTGTAAGGCACATAAGAGTCAAATTCCATGTAGAATGTGGAAATTGAACTGTGTGTCATGAGATATCTCTTATTACTCCATTTTTAGTACCATTTCATGTAAATAATGAAAGTATATCCTTTGTTGTCACTCGTATGTTTTTTGTTGGTAATGATATTACCATTTCAATAAGACATTTAATGTCTCCTTTCATTGTTGATTCTCACATTTAAGAGTTGGAAAATTTATGTACGAGAAGGATACCTATATCAAAATAGAAAAAATATTTTCATAATGTAAAATTAACTCATATCGAAGAAAGAAAAAATATTGGTAGTAAAATCATTAAATTCCACCAGGATAGATATTATTTTATTCAAGAAGAATGTAGGAATTCTAAAATTCCTAATTTTATTGGAAATGTTTCTAACAAAGATATAATTTCAATGATGATATTGGAAATAGAGTATGTGAAGACTTGGTTTGTAGAATCTAGAAAATAGATTGTATATCTTCATGAAAGTTTCATGTCTGTGGAAGAAGTGTTTGATGTAAAACTACTGGTGAAATTGATTTCATGGAAATTTTCATCATAATTTCATGAATGAATATTGAAACAAAGTTCCATCTTCTCAAAAATAGAAAATGTGTCGATGTAGATAGACAAATTAATCACCTCATTTTCTCTTATTTAGAGTGATATTTTCTCAAAATAAGTCATTCATGAACTTAAATAGGACTTAATTATTTAAGTTTGAATAATTCATGTTGTTCCATAAGATTCCCTTTAATTTTTTGATCAATGTAAGAAATATATAATCCCTCTGTTAAATTTTAATTTTCTTAAAATTAAAAATGTGTCACCCAAAGAAAAGAAACCAGTGAGTTTTATCACAACCAACATGAAAAATATAGTAAAATATTTATCTAAAAATTTCAATTATATTGAGAAAAATATCAAATATCCATCTAAAAAAGTTTAATGTAGTTTAATGAAATAATTTTCTAACAGAGATAGTGAATAAAGAAGATAATGATTTTTTGGAGCATCATCAAACTCATATCTCTACAATAGTTGGGGATATTTTTTCAACTAGTCATATAGTTTATGTTTCAGATCATGAGTTTGAATAGATAATAAATTTAATGGTTCAAATTTAAATGAAAGGAGAAAATCAAAATTTTAAGGGAATTTTTTGTAGTTTGATAGGAATGGTTTCTTGACAATCATAGTCCACTAAAAAATGATACAGTGATGAGAAAAAATGATTGTGATGATACTCTATTACAAATTCAAGGGATATGTTTTCTAGGACCTCTTGTAGATGATCTATATGCCTCTAACTCATAGAGACTAAAGGAAATTTTTAATCAATTTAGTTATTACCCAAGGGATAATAAAATGTTTTATTGAAAATCTTTATTACCTTTTCATGAACCTCCCTCTAAACCATTATTTGGGCCTGCGGATAAATATGATTCGGAGAGAACTTAGTGATATCCCCTCAAAATTCATTCCACACAAGTAAGTAATTTAAAAATATATCTAGTAGGTCTTGGATCGACTCTATTGATGTTGGGATATTTTTCTGGATAAACGGTTTATTCCCCTCTTCCAAAATCATCATTACCAAATGGAAAAAATTATTAATCTAGAAAAATCATCCTAAAAACTGTTTGTGGGTCAGCAGTTAATATACCTAATCTCCTTAGTTGAAAAATATTATTTCCAAATAGATGTAAATATTAAAAACATTTGAGTAATTACTTTTTTATGGAATCATAGAAAGACTTGAATCATGACTTGATTATTAAATCTTTAAAAAATATGAATCCTTATTACATTAAAAATTCAAATCATGAATGATTCTTTTGTTGTAATTCTTTTAATATTTTTTTTATTATAGATATGTTTTTATCTATTTTGTATTGATTTAGTATCCTTGACTTATAATTTCCCTATATATTTAATCTATAATGTTTTATTTGTTTATCCTTCTGACTGATATATTTTAGTATATATTTATTATTCATATATTATTTTCCTTAAAATTTTAATGACCCTATTAATCAATTATATAACATCAGGACTTATTTTGTTCAAAATCAGTAGCACTTACTATGCACTATTGATTATGTGAAATATTAATTGTGTTTATTAATATACTATTTTTGATATCCCCAAATGTGGGAAATAAAATAAAATACAATAAAAAAAATTAATTTTTTAATGTTTTTTTCAAATTTGAAAAATAGAATTTAAAAGAAAATAAAATAATTTATGGTTTGTTATTTGAAGAAGAAAATAAATTTTTAAGGGAATGTTTCTTTTTAAAAACAGAATAATATAAGGAAATATTTAAATTTCTAGAGGCTTTACCTTATGGAAATTTAGTTGGAATGTTAAAAAATTGGTGTATGAATTTTTTCCCATCTCACCGGTATTGAGATCATAAAAAAGGGGGATACTTTTTCACAGAGTGTTATTTTAGGACATATCTCATTTTTTATGGGTAATGATGATCAAACAAATCTATACTTTTAATCTAACAAGTTTATTATAAGTGTTTGTAGGTTAAACATATAAAATAATTTATCATTCACTCTTTCTATAAATGTGCATATTATGTTTATCATTGCATCTGATCCATTCCAATAGTTTTTTATGAGAATTAAAAAATATCCTCTATATACCTAGAATAATAATGTTTTAGAACTTTATCATGCTATAAAAGATTATACCATATGATATGAATGACTAAGTTGATAAATTCGTGAGATAGATTCCATGGTTAGAATGAGAATATGAAAATATTTTCTTACAATATTGATATTCGTAAAAGATAATAAAATGAAAATTTATAGAATTTATTAAATCAATGTATCACAATTATGTGATGTATTCTTACACTGAATAGTTATCTTACCCCTATTGAAGTTAGATTATCATATGAATGTGATATATTTAATCTTACAAAGCAATCTTATGATGAACAATACATCTAGTTTATATCTCACGATGATCTATATGTTGCAAAATACCATGATTTCATCCATAATCCCTTGATAATCCATGTCACAATTTTAGAGCGCATCAAAAAAGATATTATTTAGTTATGAAAAGAACATTTTGTAGAATATATTTAACAAATGGAAGTACTGGAAGAATGATAAGGTCTCTTATAGCACTATTGTAAAACTAATTCCTATATTTAGAATATCTTTCTAATAAACATTATAATGTTTTCCTCATTAGACCTTAAGTTTATCTCATGCATAAGTTCAAAAGGATATATAATAAGAAAATAAATAGTTTTATTCTTTATTAGAGTGAGATATACACATACAAATATAATAAGGAAGATGAAAAATATGAGATAGATAAATGTAAATAATACTTAGATAAATTATTTCATGAATGTTTGTACATAGAAAATGATCTAATGAAGACATGTTTTTGTCTTGTTTTTAGTTTATATCAATTTCATTGATTATAATCCAAATCTATACATTTAATATTATCATATTGTAATGATAATTCACTTTCTACCATCAGTTTGTTCTTACCACTATATGTTGTAAACAATTCTTTTGAAATTCAGTAATTCAATTTATTTCACTCAGTGCATGAGTGTTGTTTTAGACCATATATAGGTTGTATAAAGGTAGAGCCTATTTAAGAAGCACATTTACCATTATAATAAGTGAAAAACACTTGTACAAAAACTGTAGCACATAAAAAAGGTATTTTATAGTGAAAATCACCAAACTCATGGAGAAGATTATTTGTAGAGAAGAATAGTGTATTTTTATTCTCCAATGGTCTATAAATATAATGTCTTAAATCTATTTTCATTCTGTTCTAATTCTTGCTGCCAAATTTTATCAATGAATATGATTTGAATGATAATACATGAAGATTGGGTATTTTGTTAGGGGGTTTTTAAACAAAATTCACTCTCATATTGAGTGTTTAGAAACAATTAAATAGGATAACAAGATAAACATTAGGATTATTAATTATCTCATTTAATAAAAGAAATAAGTGACAAAGAAATATTTAATACTGATAGTGTTATTTTACCCTTCCCCATATGGTGGATTCTTTATATTTTCTCCAATGAAATCCTAATATAAAGATTTAGATTAGATATATTTTGAACATTACCCATCATATAAAACATGGTTTTGATATATCTTATTTTTCGTGAATGTAGATCAAACTATAAAATTTATTTACATATTAAATATTATTATCCTTTAATTCATAGTCCGACCGATTCTGTAAAATCCTTCATTTTTCGAGTAAATTCATTCTGTATAATGTTGAAATTAATATTTTTTTAAACTATATAAATCTTCATAAAAATGTTTTTGAATAGAACGGAAAAAATATATGGAAAAAATAATATACATAATTTATCAAAAAAGTGAAACAATCCCATCCATGATACTTGATAACTGAATTTGACAATGAACCATGGCATGAATAACAATATAAATCAATAAAACATTCATAAATATTCTCTATTGTAGTAATTTTTCTAGATTATTACTACAAAAATATAAAATTACACATATATAAATTCAAAATTTGAGATTTGAAACCAGCATATCATAGTAATATATGAATAGTAATAGTTATGGGTGCACAAGTCTTAATGTAGGTGATACTTATATATATTGGCCTGATCATAATATAATGCTCTGACATATTTCATTTATACATGATGCGACTACTTACACATGAAAAAAGTTATGATTTTCAAAAACTATGTGGGTTACCTTTTGAAAATAATAATGTTTCAAAATAAAACTCCTAAATATACATTAGTATATAAAACTAAAATTATAAATTTTCAATTTCCCTATCATAAGTATCATAATATAATATTATTTAATAAATTAATATCTTGGATGTTATTTTAAAATGTTTAAACTTGATCATATTCTATAGAAGATGGTTATGATTTTTTTTTGAAAAACATCATTCAAATCATTCATTTAATATAATCGTCGATACATGATCTTAGCATTGAAATTTGTCTAAAATACCATCTACCCATAAAATGTGTGAAAGTGTAATGAATAAAAATTAAAGTATAAAAATATATATAATTGTAATAAAAACCATATGTTAGAGTTAATGATCAATAATTAAGAGTAAGAGCATGATGTGTATTTTTGTATATTATAATACACAATGAAAATATAAATGTAAAAAAATATAATATGTTATAGTCATGTATTTAAAAGTAAATTTGATATTTCAACAAGATTATGATATTGAACATTATCTATCGGTACAAAACCTATGGTATTTTATAAATATTATGATTATTGTATCAAAATATTCATAGGAAATTAGATATAAAAAATGAAACCTTTGGTACCCATATATTTTTAACATGACTATGTTGGAATGCTAGGAGTTCCTTTGAAATACATGCTTTATGTTTTCTAAAATACTGAATTCTAAAATTCCCTTTAAGAACCATATTCTCTAGTAATTCATGAAAACTAGGTACATATTATTATTAAATAATTCTACTTATAACATTACTCTCTGGTGGAATTACATATAAGTCCAAAATTTTTCCTATTTGATTTCAATATTAATTTATGTCTATATAAAAAATATCATCTAGTTGTAAAGTTTGAATGTAATGTTTTTTGGATATAAACATCATAAATTAGCTAACCCACTTTATTTCAACCATCTAAAACAATATGATGTGTTTTCATTGTATTATGTTTGATATTTATTCTTTAATTATAATATTCAGATATTGTATCCTAATTTTAAACATTTATAAAGCACTTATTGACATAGAAAGATCGATATAATTCGTAATAACCTCGTCCATATAGTTACACTACATCATAGTGATATTAATAATATCATATTTTTCTTTTTAATAAAAATCCATTATTCTATTATATAAATTTCACTAAAATATTTATATATATATCCATATATTTGAGTAATGGATTTTCAATCTCTTATTCATCATTATCAAATTAATATGGATATAGAAAATATAATACCATTTGTAGGGATTCATCTGTTACCTTTCCCATAATACAATTATATTCTATGATAATTTATCATAGAAATTAGTTATAATTATTGTATCATTTCATTTTAATCCCCTACTATCATCTAAAGATAGATTTTCAAAAAAAATCTATAAGGATCCATCCTTGGACATTAATTATTTTATTGAATATAAAAAAAAATTCACTTTCATACATTTCCAACTACCATTGAGGATTATATTCATAGAGAGTTAGGTAATAAATTTTACATTAAAAATTATATATATATATATAATGCGGACAGTTTTAATCACAATCCATTTTTCAATAATACAAAACGTTCAAAATTTTAAATGTTATCTTCTCATAAAATATCATCAGGACATTTAACATTAATTCCTCTATAACTTTACCCATCCTTAATCCCTATAAATAATATTATAAAATAAGGGATAATAACAAAATTATTAATAATAAAGACAAAAATAATTATATACATTTTTATTCAATGAATAATTAAAAAACATTGCATTTTTAAAAATTACCATTGGTTCCAGAACAAACATTTTTATACCCAATAAATTACCATCTACACCCAAAGTTTTTTACTTATCATTTTGTAAGAAATATTAATTGAAAAATAATACCACAAGGTTTCTCAAAAGTCTTGAGAAACTCATAATATTTTTTAGACAATACTATTCATTTCAAAAATTTTAATTATATTATATATCACTTTACCATGTGAAATAATTTAATTTCCATAGAACCCCAAAACCATAACAGTTAAATCATATATGTAAGTTAGGGTATCATTTTCATATCAACATTACTTGTGGAGTAACATTTGTCATTACACATATATAATTGGGGTAATACTTATAGTAGAAATTAAACTTAAACATGAAATAACAATTATGACTATACTTAGAATAACCACCAAATTATATTGCCATAATCTATTAGGTTACACCAAATTGGTTAATTTTTTCCCTTAACCAATGTATTAGAGAGTTACAAAAGACTAACCTACACTTGTTTTATAATAGAACCACAAGTCAAATAAACAAATTTTATGAACTATTAGTGAGTACATAAAATCTTGAATCATAAAGTTGTCTATACACCAATATGACACCATTTTTAGACATTGATATACCCTATTCATTTAAATCCTATTTTTCAAAACTAAAATTTCCTAAATAATGGTAGTGTGAATTTATTCGAAAAAATAGGAATGATTTTAATGGAATACAAAAATAAAATAATTGTTATGGTTGAGATAAAATTCATTTTCACACAATATACTAAAATAGAACATTTTTTTTCTATTATTTAATTTTTTGATAACATATTTTAAAAGTATTATTCTTGAAACCCCATGAAATAAATTAAAAGGAAGCATAAAAATGACATATAATATTCATTTATTTTCATATAAATACATCCACAAAATAGTCATAAAAATTTATACATAAAATATTTTTTAAGTGAATCATTAATATCGGATTTTTAATATGAAATTCTCATACCTCGAGTCTGACTCATCCAGAACATTCATTATATTCATCATATTTTTAATGTGTCTACTGATTAACACCTTTAGCCTTTTATGGATGGTAATATTAATAAGCTATAATCTCTTTAATTAGTGGAGGTGTTCTAGGGATGGATATGGGTATAGATTAGATGAACTAAATGGGTTTTAGTGTGTTATGAGAATAGACGTAGTGGATCCATTTTCTAAGTATGGGGAGGGGCAATTTTTGGAATAAAAAAATATAAAAAAATAAAATTTATTATTTTTCATCAAATGAGTAAAAAATTATAATATTTTATTATAAGATGAATATTAGTAAAAATAATATCGTCTTATAAAATATGATCATTTTGGGAATCATTTTTACACATATACTTTTTTTTCAATCATTCATTAATCTTTTTCACAATTAATATAATTTTAAAATTTAATACATATTAAGAGTTAATAATGTTAATATTAAGGGACAAAAGACCCATAAATGGACCATGGTAGATGTAATTAACCATATCCAATTCATTTGACAAAATAATTTTTTTATAAGTATATATCATATAATTAAAAATAACTTTTAGAAAATATCAATAATTTCAATTTTAGAACTCTTCATTTATATTGATTTTTATAATATCATGACAATAATGAAATTATAATAAGATAAATTACCAGATCCAATCCATAATAATAATTTTAAAAAAATACGTGGATCAATATATTTTTAAAAAATTATATTAATTTTAATATATTTTCTATCATTTATTTTATCTTCCATTAATTGAATAATTATTGCTTCAAAGATGTGTAAGAATTTAAGTTAATTAGTTCTTAACAAAAAAGAAATAAATTACCATGATTTATATAAATATTTTATTTATCAATAAAATATTGATAAATGAACATATAATTTATTTTACTCCATGTAAAAAATATAAATTTATTAAAATCAAGAGTGTGACATATTTGAAATTTCATTAAATAAAATAATATAAAGGTTATAATATAAAAAAATAAAAAAATAAAAAATAACAGAATATTAGATGATTATAGATTAAATGTACCCATCCAATAATATTATGATGAGTGTGAGATTCATTATTGTCACGACCAGTCCTCGGGGCCCATTTCCTGACTACCCCAAGCCCGCCATCCATAGGCTAGGGGCTGGTGACTAGCACCAAAATCGTAAATCCTATTAAAAGGGAAGACATTACCTTTATAAAATTAAATAAACACACCAAAGTACACAACAGAAGAAAGCACTAAGTAATACTGAATACAAAAGTATGTGCTGAAAGGAAAGGGTCCAGAAATACAAGCCCAACAGTAAGTATAGTACAATTGAAAAGCTAGTACAACTACAATAATGTAAAATAGAAACCACTGAGTCGTCCTCCAGGAATCCCACCTAAAGGGTGGGTATAGATGGCCTCATTAACACGTTGGGTCCGATAGTCAGCTCCATGTATGTCTCGCCATGTGGTCCACCTCTGGGTACCGTCCAGCTCAACAAACCACCACCTCGATCAGTGATGTCTGATGCATGCATCCAACAGAAAGTAGTGCAGGCGTAACCCACACAGGGGTGAGTATATAATACTCAGTAGGGACCCTGAGAACCCCGAAGGTCTCCCAGAATCAATGAAGTATAAACCAAAGGAGAAAGATACAATCATGAAGTATCAACCAACTCTACTTAGGTATATGAACATACATATACCTAAGTTACCATCACAGTTCGACTCTAAATCCCGAGACCAAGAACAACCCAGTCCACACAGGATTGTAAGGTAAATCACATCGATGATAATGATTGAAAGAAAAGACTCAGCTCACACATGTATAAATATTTTGTATTGCGATAGAGATGATCAGATGTAGTCACTGATTCATCTAAGTTGTCAGACCCAAGTAGGATACTAGACCAGCTAAGCTGTCGTACCCATGTAGGATACTAGACCAGCTATTCTGTCAGACCAACATAGGATATAAGTACAGAAGTTAAAATGTCAGAACCACTTACGATACAAGTACAGTAGTCATCTCAATTGATCCAAAGGAGGATTCTAGTACAGTTGACGTTGTCACCGAACCCATAGAGGATTCCAGTATGGTAGACATCGCTATCGAACCCACGGAGAATTCGAGTACAGTAGTCATCGCTGTCGAACCCACAGAGGATTCCAATACAGTTGTCCTTACTGCTAAACCCATGGGGGATTCTAGTATAGTAGACGTCACTGTCGAACCCATAGAGGATTCTCGTACAATAGTCGTCACTATTGAACCCATAGAGGATTCCGGTATAGTAGTTGTCGCGGTTGCAACCCGCTCTAGGGTTCCCACACACAGGACGCTCAATTCTGGGAAGGTCTGCTCCACGAGCCAAGGGGTTTGAGACATAAACTATAACAAATTCCAGATTTTATGTATCCTGAGGTTTCGTCTCATCAAAAGGATCCAAACTCGACAGACGGCTCATCAATCGGATGCCCGGTCTGAGAGATATAGGTTTTTTCGTTCTAGGGGCCTGGTTGGAATTACACTCATTCCAAACCCACCTATTTTCCAAAGTTTTCTGAAACTAAATTAGATTACACAAAAGTACCGTCACGTCACGAGATCCTTGTGCTACAGACGGTACGTCGATCGGATGCACGGTCTTGAAGTTATTAATTTTTAAGTGAAACGTGCCCTATCTGTCAAGCCCAATGGGCTGTCGGGTCGGCCCGACATGGTTCGGAGGGTCTGCCCCGGCAGGTGGGTCGGCCCAGCCCAGTGGAGTGTGGCCTAGTGGGTCACGACCCCACTCAGCCCGGTGTGGCGCGTCCCAGCCCAGTGTGGTGCGGCCCGGCCCGACGTGGCATGGCCCGGCCTGTGGCTGGTCGAGTGGTGCGGTGGGGGGGAAGGGGTCCCCATGATTCCCGAACTGACTGCGTCGAGTGGCGCTGCCTCGATTGTCCGGCTGGCGGAAGCCGACCGATCTTCCCGGTGCGAGCGGCCCGCATAGGGGGGCCGCTGATCATCCATGCAGTACCATCGTGTGCCAAAACATTATTCAACCCAGCCGACCCCCTACCGGACAGTTCACCCGCTGACGCGGCCTGCGGAAGCAGGCCATGGTTCTCCGCAGCGCGAGGCTGAGAGGCGCCACATATATTCCAGCCCTACCAGTTCTTCTACGACAGAGCATCACGAGGTTTCGGGCCGCATTCTCCATTCCGCGTGGCGCCCAGTGCCACGGTCTGCTTTGTGCTGGGGCACGACCGCCGTTGTCGTCGCCACCTTCATTCTTCACCGCCCCCATTCATTTCCAACTCGGGTCACTGCCACCTCTTCTAGAACCATATCCATCGTGAATAAAAAACTGGAACAAATATAGGGTTGTCAGGATGTGTTAGTTCAGCCCATGCCCTCCGTGTTAGGCGGTAAAAAATGGCCATAGACGATCACTTTCATTCAACATGAATGGAGGTATAATTTATTCAAATTATTATACAAACCCCCTACCTCATTTTCAAGAGCATTTCACGTTGACGAGCCACAAAAGACAAACGTCATGGAGGTCAGGCATCATGGGAAATGGTGTTGTCCCATCAATGTCAAAGGAAAAGAACTCATTGACGACATCGATACATTGATGTTGGGTTATGTCCGAGGAAGAAGCCTAGTTGACGTTCCTCACGAACAACACCTCCTCTTGTGGCTTGGATGAAGATCAAAGACAGTCTCGTCAATCTTCATTGGAGGGAAAGGACCTTCTTTGTGTTCTTCAGGGAAGAACGCTCTCTCTGTAATTCTCCAAAAGTTCCACCACCAAATGTTTTCCAATACAATTATAATAAAAGGCTCCCAAATATTATAATTTTTCCAAGAATTTCAAATTAATTCAAAATGAAATGTTGACACCACAAATTAATTAATAAATTAATTAATTAATCTTGTGCTGGAAACATTAATGGGAGAGAGGTAGAATGGGAAGGGTTTAACCACATCAATTGGGGGTTCCGGGGTGTTTATGGGAGTTGAGGGGAGGTTAAAGGGTTTGGGTTCATGTGGGCCCCACCACACATTATCCTCTCACGAGAGGTTATGTGGGGGCGGGCCCCACTACCAAACTCCCTTTTTATATTATAACCACCCACCAAATAAAATTATCTAATTCATATTTTTATCTATTTAAACAACAAACTCAGAAATTAACTTCCACTCTCGACCAAATGCAACTGTGGTAAAGGTATCCTTAAGCGAATACCAGCATTGCGAGTTAATTGGGGTCCTTGGATTTCATTTCTGAGCACCTGTTCAAAAGATATAAAATCCCAAATGTATGTTTAATGAACTTACCATAAAAAATGTTCAGAAAATTATTAACAGCCACCCTATACCCACTACGGTCAAGGTTAAGCTCTGTCTAGGTGAAGCATGTCCCAACGAACCCAACGGTACCCTTGGTTTTCCAATCCATGTTACTGTTTAAAAGTTATGAATTTTTCAATAAAATAATTTTCATTTAATTATTTTATTTGCAGCCAAAAACTAAATTTCTCTAGTGGCCCTCACCTACCCAAGTTAGTATCTTCTTAAATAAATCATACCCTCACGAGTTCAGTGGTGGTATCAGATTTTTAATTCGAGTTAAATTTTGTGAGTAATGAGAATTTTAAAAATAAAATAACTTTATTTAATTATTTTATTTATAGTTATGCCGTTTTCAGGTTCTCTCATAGGAGGATCACTATGACTAAACTTAAGACATTCCTAGGCTAAAACATCCATCCTGAGCACAACTGTGGCCTCAGATTTCTGATCTAAGTAACCATTTAAGAGTTATTCCAATTTTTTAGGAAAACTGCTTATGCCTATTAATTTATGTTTAACAAAAATTCGACGGATCATTTTTGGAACACCGGCCTCAGAATCACACACCGTCAGAAACTGAGGACTCATAATATTCCAATGAATTTAAGAAAAAAAATTCCTTGATATTTCTAGGTCTTTACATTACCCCCACCTCAAGGATTTACGTCCCTGTAAATCTAAAACATACACAAGGGATACAATAGTGGGTACTGAGAACGCATCTGAGCCTACAGCTCTCATGTGCACTCCAGGAGGTTCCAATGATGCCAGCGAACGTGCACCGGAGGAATCGATCATCCATGTAGGACCCACTCTTGTCGATCCTCGATCTCCATTGGGACCTCTGTGAATGTAGACCCATCATCGAAGTCCATCCTCCCATGGTCAATGATGTGGGACTGGTTGTGCAAGTATCTCCCCAGCTAAGATACATAGAAGACGTCGTGCACCCGGTGCAACTGAGGTGGAAGGTCCAGGCGGTAATGCACCTCTCCTACATTGTTTAGTATTTGTAATGGCCCAATATTTCACGAAGATAACTTGTCACCTCATCCAAATCTATGTAGAGCCCTTAGAGATGAGACCCGTAAGAAGACGCGGTCGCCATTCTGAAACACCAGCGGTCTCTGTCTCCTATCAGAATATGACTTCTGTCAGCTTTGTGCAGTCTTCATCTACACCTGGATGATCTGCACCTTCTCCGTCATAGCCTGAAGATGGGTGCACTAGTCAAAATCTGCCTCATCTCTTCAAAGTTCTACTAGAATCTATCTAACCAAATGAATTGTTTCCCCTTATTCGTCAATGCTGATAGTGGTGTTGCAACTCTGGAGAAGTCTGGCACAAAGGTAAGTCTGGAAGACTCTAGAGTGATCGAATGCAACCTCTTATGCATTATTCCATTCTGTGCTGCCTGGGTTTTCCATTTCACTGACCAAGGAAAACTTCATCCCAATTTTGTAGATAAACCACAACTTGTTTTCCTAATACATTCAATCTGTGTATGAACTACGGTTGCAAAGTCCATAATGAAATTAACATCGTAAGGCCTCAACGGTGCCACCAAGAGGTTCCAACTAAAACTGTCACCTCAATGGTCGGATCACATCCCGGCTTAACTGTGATTATCGAGTATCCTCCCAAAGGTATTTCTAGACATGAGGGTCATGTCAATGGCTTAACCAGAAACTCTAGGTCTGACACAAGATTCATGGATGAAAGGAATGATTGGTAACTATGTATATTGATATGACAATTAGTAGTAGACACATACCTCAAATCATTCTTAGATCCCTTGTGCTACACTCCTAGACCACATACAGCTACTCTCTTCCCTATAGTATCCAACTCCATGAGCCTAGCGGGGACTATAATGGCAGGTGGTTGTAACATGTGGAAAAGTTCACCACCTCATGCTGCTCACCTAACTTTGCTTCCATGTCTGCTACCTTGAAGATTCTTCTATCCTTCACATTTCTTCTTCACAAAACAATTTACACACTCAAGTCTCTAAGACTGACATAAGTTTCATGCTTTCCAACTGTTAACAATCACTGGATGTATCTGCTCATCCAATGAACATTCAACCACAAAGGTTCTCTCTAGAACCCTAACACAAGTAGGAATGAATAGAGGAAAAATTGATGGCTCAGATATCCTTAAACACACCTCGCTCAGAGCTTTGATCTCTAAAGAACTGATCGAATCATATTCATTGAGTACCCAGAAATATTGGTATACCTCGATGAATACTCCTATACCAACACATCGTCCTGCCAAAGATGTATACGCTCTAGAAAACTCTCAAACACCTCCTCAAGCTAGTAAATATCCACCTGTGGGTCAGGCTTGCCTCATAACATGAGGGATAACCAGTTCTGAAACACATTTAAGGAACTAAGCCAATATGTTCCCTCAACCGGTATCGCCGGTAGTGTCTGCCGACCCACAGACAGTGATATAGTTGGCACACTGCCCGAAGATACCATCTCGGAGGCTAATGATGCTGGAACTCATGCAACGTGCTCTATCGGCGTGCACTGTCTTCTAGTATGGATGGTGGAATCTACTACCCAATGGGTGGTGGTGCTGCTGGTACACCACCCAAAGGTGCTAACATAGTAATAGGGCCCTGAATTGGTGCCTCGTCGCTCGGTGGCCCATCATCGTGTACTCTCTCTCGGGAACCCTAGATGGCTGTCTTTGTAGTGAAATCTCGATGAGGAATAGGTGTTCCACAGTCAATAATTTATACCTGGTGAGCTGACTCAAAGATAACACAAAGGAAACTCTTTAAACACACGCGCAATCTATGTTTCCATGCATTATGTCGGAAATCAGAGGTCAGGGTCCTGGTGTATGGATACCTTTTTTGCCACACCAACACTGGACTCACTGGACTGAAAACCATACTCAATACTCTTAACACTATTTTTCACAGAAAATAGTGATCTGAGTCATGAGTTATGCGGTAGAACTGACTCCTCTGATGCCAATTTGTCACAACCCGTCCTCGAGGCCCATGCTGTGACTACCCCAAGCCTGCCATCCATAGTCTAGGCACAGGTGATGAGAACCAAAGGCATAAATCTTATTAAATGGGAAGGAATTGGCTTTATAAAACAAATGAGACACAACAGAGTATGCAATAAAAGAAAGCAGTAAGTAATACTAAATAAAAAAGTAAGTGCTAAAAGGAAAGCGGCTAGAATTACAAGCCCACCGGTAAGTATAGTACAACTGAGAGGCATGTACAATGGCAGTAAAGTACAACAACAACCACTGAGTCATAATCTTGGAATCCCACCTGAAGGGTGGGTACAGATGGCCTCCTCAGTACCTCGGGTCCGACCGTCCGCTCCGTGTACATCTCGCCAAGTGGTCCACCTCTGGGTACCATCCAACTCCACAAGACTCCACCTAGATCAGTGCTTTCCATAATCTACATCCAACAGAATGTAGTGCGGGAATAGCTTGTGCAGGGGTGAGTATACGACACTCAGTAGGGACCCCGAGACCCCCTATGGTCTCCCAGAATCCACGAAGGATAAACCACAGAATAAAGATACAATCACAAAGTATCAACCAACTCTACTTAGATAAATTCCCATACATATACCTAAGTTATCAATCATAATTCAACTGCAACTCCTGAGCCCAAGCACAAACCCACCCACAAATGATAGTAAGGTCAATATCATTGATGATAATGACTAAAATACAAGACTCAGCTCACACATGTATACATCTTTCGCATTGTGATAGTGATTTTCAGATGTAGTCATTGATTAATCTAAGCTGTCGGACCCACATAGGATAGTAGACCAGCTAAGTTGTCGGACCCACGTAAGATACTAGACCAGCTACTCTGTCAGACCCAATTAGGATACAAGTACATAAGTCAAACTGTCAAACCCAGATAGTATACAAGTACAATAGTAACTGTTGTCGAACCCACGGAGGATTCTAGTATAGTTGTTGTCGTCACTGAACCCACGGAGGATTCCAATACGGTAGACGTCACTGTCAAACCCACAAAGGATTCGAGTACAGTAGTCATCGCTGTCGAACCCATGGAGGATTCCAGTACAGTAGTCTTCGTTGTCCAACCCAGGGAGGATTCTAGTATAGTAGACATCAGTGTTGAACCCACAGAGGATACCAGTATAGTATTTGTCGCTGTTGCAGCCAGCTCTTGGGTTCCCGCACACAGTACACTCAATTCTAGGAGGTCCACTCCTTGAGCCAAGGGTTAGATACATCAACTATCACGAAATCTAGATTTTTTGTATCCTAAAGTTTTTTCCCATCAAAAGAAACCCAACGAGACAGACGATAGTTCAATCAGACGCTCGGTCTGAGAGATATTGGATTTTCCGTTCCAGGAACCTAGTTGGAATTACAGTCGTTCCAAAACCTGCCATTTTCAAAAGTCATCCAAAACTCACTTAGTGTATCGAAAATTTACTCTCTCGTCAAGAGGATCCCTTTGACGCAAACGTCGCATCGATCAGATGAGCGATCATAATGTTATTCACGTTTAAGTGAAACAGGCTCGGTCTGCCAAGCGCAGTAGGCTGGTAGGTCGACTCGTCCTGGTTTGGCGGGTTCGACTAGGCAGGGGGGTCGGGCCGACCTGGGGGAGCGCAGCCCATCCTGGTGCGGCATAGCTCGACCTGGTAGGGTATGGCCCGTCCCGGCGTGGTGCGACCCTGCCCGACCCGGCGAGGAGCGGCCTGGCCCGCGGCTGGTCGAGCGGTGCGGGGGGGGGGGGGGGGGGGGGGGTTCTGAACCGGCGGCGCCGAGCGGCGCCGCCCCTCTTGTCCAACTGACCGAAGCTATCCGTTTTCCTGGTTCGAGTGGACCGCATTGGCGGGCCTCTGATCATCTATGCGGCACCTTCAGGTGCCATGACCTTCTTCAACCCGGCCAGCCGCCTGCTGGCCGATTCACCCGCCGAAGTGGCCCGCAGAAGCTGGCGACAGTTCTCTACAGCGTGGTGCTGAGAGGTGCCATGGATCTTCTAGCCTGGGTGGCTTTAACCGGCCGATTCATCTTCGGCCGAGCAGCCCGCAGTTATGGGCCACGGTCTGCCTTCCGCGCGACACCCGGTGCCGCGGTCCTCTTTGGTCTGGTGCGCGTCCATCGTTTCTGCCACCACCTTCAGTCTTCGCCACCCCCATTCATTTCAAACTCTTTTCATTTCCACCTCTTCCAATACCGTCTCCATTGTAATTAAAAAACTGGAAACAACGGAGGGTCGTCAGGCTGTGTTCATTCATCCTTGGCCCTCCATGTTATGAATTAACAAATTACCATAGATGATCACATGAATTCAACAAGAACTAAGGTATAATTTATTCAAATAATTATACAAACCCCATACCTCATTTTCAAGTGCATCTCACATCGACGACCTGTGGAAGATGAATGTTGCGGAGGTCGGGCGTCGCAGAAAACAGTGATGTCCCGTCAACGACAAATGAAAAAAAGTCATTGACGACATAAATTTGTGGATGTCGGGGTGCGTCCGAGGAAGAAGCGTAGTTTACATTCCTCATGGACGGTGTAACACCCCATGCTTCTATGGAACGCTTCTCTTTGAATAATGTGATAGCGTGTGTTGTACGCAACATCGAGTTCTAACACACCACAACCAATCAAACTAGCCGTTATGAATTGTAATACCTACCTTTTGAAAGTATATATATTTTCTATTTCAAAATGGACTTCATTTTTTGGATTCGGAATATCAAAATTAACCTATGTTGAATTTTTGGTATTTTTCTGAGAACTACCAATTTTTATGAATAATGAAAAATACATAAAAACAACTTTTTTAATCAACAAAATTTATAGTTATAAATTATACTATTGAGTGGTTTTAAAGTATAATTAGAATATATTTGTAACATTTTATCCAATGGTGTTCATTATAATTAATTTCACTTTAAAATTGGACCGAAACAATTGTCAATCTTTTGATATATATTGTTTCTTAAAAACACGCTATTTGTTGTTAAAACGGGAATTAATTAAAAATTATTTAATGCAACATATATGTTTGGAATTTTGAAAAATAGACATAATTTTTGAATTCACAATATCAATTATATCTTAGGGTGAAATTTTGTCATTGTTCTGAGAAACATCAAGTTTTGATAAATAGTGAAACTACTAAGTGGTAGTTAAAAAACTGATTTTTTCAGAAAACATAATTTTACCGCTTCTATGATTGGAATTTCGAAAATCCGAGAGACAAGGTTAATATCAAGGAGTAAAATATGGTTCAATGAGAAGAATATAATTTTTGCTGAATATTATCTTTTTACTATTATTTACGACGGTTAAAAGTAAATAGGGTAATTAAGGGTAAAAATGATATTAATATTACACTAACAGATGTCCTAATTCTATTGGACAAGTGTATCTTGGCCAAAAACAACCTTAAGAATAAAATATTATCATTTAGGTCCACTTATATTAGATCAGGAAATTTATTATTATTTAATTCAAAGATGAGTTAAAAGAGTTAAAATCAATGTTTATTTACTAAAACATTTTTAATATAGGGTTATACATAAGATAAATTCAATTGTAAATATTAATTATAAAGATAAAATGATTTCCTACGTAATTATATTTTATTTATAATTTTTATACATTAAATAATCAAATTTATTTACGACACAATGATGATGAGGTAATTACCATAATAGTGAAAAAATTAAAATAATTGATATTATAAATACCCAAATAAATATTATTTGAGAATTTTGATGAATTAAACTAATTTTCTAGGTTAATATGAAATTTTAGGATTACTAAATTAACGTTTTTCAAAGTAATCATTTTATTATGATTTTTACAAAAATCAATTAATGAATAGTGTCAAAATTGACATAAATGAGTTTTTAAAACAAATATTATATTATTAATTGATATTAAATTCCTAAAAATCAAAGGTTCGGCCAAGCGACTTATATCATGATATATGTATAACTAATGGACCACTTGGGGTCACATGGATTTATATATTATGATTATTGACCATAGAATATAAAAATACAAAGAGACATTGTAAAAGTTAAACTAATTAATAAAGAGTTAATACTAAAAGATAAGGTTAATATAATGACCCAAACCTGTCTAAAATCTATTGGTTGAGTGATTTTCAACACATACCCACCTTAAAATTTAAAGAATACACTTTGGAGCCATTAGAAACCGAATATAAATTTATTATAAAATAATATTTCTAGCTTTTCCAAAGTTTCCCCTCACCCCTCTTATAAAAGGGCACTCTCCCTTCTCATTAACTCACACCTTCAAAGCCTTTTGGTTCAGAAAACCTCTGCCCAAATACTCTATCAACATCCCTCACTTCATCCTAGAGGCCTCTCTTTAGTCAGAAATCCAACTTAAGGATCCCTTTTGATCAAATCAAAATGAAGTACCCAAAGAAGAGGTAATGATTTCACCACCCTTTTTCAAGTTCCCTTCTTCTTCCACTTCTTATTTATTTTTTATTACCATTATAAAATAATAACTCAAGTATATTATATATAATTTGATGTTTTTATAAAAATTTTACAACCATATTTCTGTATTCTATCCATCCTTTGAATAACATGTCACCATACGTGCGTACGTACGACTTACGGTCTCCACGTCGTGGTGCAATTGTTATCAAATAAATTATTATTTTGATGTGTATAATAATGATGTGTAATTCATGTAAATAATAAATATAACATGAAAATGATTCTGTATATATGATATAACATCCAATTATATATTATTTTAATATCAAAAGAAAGATACTGCCGCTCGTGCGTACGTACGAACTACCGTCTCCATGAACACGATGAGATTCATTCTCCATCATATCTATTCAAGTATACTTATCATTTGATGATTAATAATAGTATCTAAGGACTTGATATCATTTCTGATATTATTACGATATAACCAATCCATGACAAACACGACTTAAGTAACAAAACATATAAAAGAAAACGAGTAAGTTAACACCCGAAACAACGATAATACTAAGATATTATTAACAAATCAATGTTAAAAGATCATATATGATATCATATTAATGTATATGATTATTTTATAATTTAATAAGAATTATTTTACCATTATACAAGAGGTTAACCTACCCCCAACCAAGGACAAGTACAAGGTAAGGGTTTGTTTCACAATCTCTTCATTATCTGAGGTTGTTTATACGTAATAATCTACTGGGATCTCCTTATCATCCACATCCATGTTTCATAAAAATGTATTTAAAAACATTTTTACTATTTACTAGAATATGGGTTAAATTCATTTATACCCTTGTTGACTTTTATTAGTGGTTTATAAAGGAATCTTTCCGTCGTTTTCCATACAACGTCATTTTTAACCTTTTCAACAGAATTAAGGTAAGATTTTTTTTAACTTCTACGATGGGTGCGACTATTTTAAGTCGATGCTTCCCTTACAAGCTTATAAGAATATTTTCAAAGAAAATGTTTTATTTTGTAAATATATGACTCTTAAATGATTTCAAAATAAAAAGAGATATTTCTATAAAAAGAGTTTTTATTTCATCTATGTCAACAACATTTGATAGATTTTACGCTTATTTGAAGTTGATTTATTATACAAAACTTTTATACTGTATTGAAGGTTTTGAGATATGTTTGATTGTGGCTGTGTTATTTTTATACCATTCATGGTTTATGGATGAAGTATTTACATTTCGTATTCTTATTTTAATATGAATGTTTATGTTATGTTTAAACCTTTTCATATGGGAATGCATTGGACTTAATATGTGATGGGGGGAGACCACTATAGCCCCTCGATGCATCGGTAAGTCTCATGAGACAAACTAGTGTATTGGCACAAGGCCTTGGCAAAATCTTATTTGTAGTCTGGGCACGAGACCTTGGATATGTGGTTATGATAGTCAGGAATTATGCATTCCATCATTATAAAAGTGGTTATTGATATCACATGTGATTATTAGATTAGTATAATATACATATGAATAAGTAAATGACATTATTTAATTTTATTTTTTCCATACTATGTTGAAGTTCAATTTTACAAGGCTTTTGTTTAAGTTATACATTTACATAATTGTTTATTCTTATTTATGAATGTTTCTGCTATATTGTTATCCTTACTGGGCATTTGATCTCACCCCTTTCAATTTTTTATTTTTCCTAGGATGTGAAGAAGTAATTTATGAATGACTTGCAGGGATAGTATGCGGGGATATTAGTGTGGACTATATAGAAAAGTAGTTGTTGTAGTTTTAATTTTTATGATGTAATGTAAGAATTATGAATATATCTAGTGTTTCCAAGGCTACTAAACTAATCGGTCTTTCGAGACTTGATCTTTTGTGATCATGAAAATGTAATGTAATAATGCACCGGCTCTAGGTAACTGGGGTCGGGGTGTTAGAGTTGGTATCAGAGTATGTTTAGTACAAACCATGGAAGCTGGATTTAGATAAAATCTGATTAGAGAACATAGACCTAATATGGACTTTGAGGATTAGTATATAAGAACATCCTAGAATTTTGGTATTGTAGAGATTTTGTGAGTTTTCCGAGCAATACATCCCTGTCTGGATACGAGCAGGTAGAGGTGGCTTGGGCACAGATTACCTAGGGGTAAAACCCAAAAAAACCACTTTGAGCAAGACTCGAACAGGAACTGGTGCACGACAACGGGCCTTGCTGCACTCTTGGTTACGACACTCCCGGTGGATATGTTTAGGATAAATCTCATTTTCTTTACAAATCATTATTAAGGGTTTATGAGTATATACTTTCTCAAAGAGAACATTTTTATGATTATGGATTATATCCATAAATAGTTCAATTTATGTTAAGTGTTTTATATGTCTGGGATTATGTATTTTGATTGATAAACTAATCTAGTTTGTTCCATTGTTTAGAAACGGCTCCTAGTAGAAGAAATGGAAACCATATCAATGCACGCACTCCATGTAGGGATTTCACTCATGCTTAAGATAATTATAGTGGAGCTGGAGATGTAACTGGTGTAACAACCCAGGTAAATAAAGAATATGATATTTTCATATTTATCCATATTTGTGAATAAAATATTGATATGACATTAAAGGGGACTCTATGCTTGATGGCGTACCCAAGAGACAACAAATAGTTTCTTGGGAATCTTAAGTTGCACTCTAATAATAAAATAATATTATTTTAAATGGTAGTTAACATGTAGCCGTTGTATTGGTGGGAATGGATAGAAATAACTAAAATATGATTATATATGTTTTTAAATGTTTTTACATTTATCCAATAAAATATAAAGGCTTAAAATACGGAAAGAATTCAATTTTAGGCGTATATGCCATAGTTTTCACTAAAGGCTCACTTATCGCCTTTTGATGGCGAACCATCATTAAATATAGTTTTGTTCACTCTTAAACATTCTATTGGACCAAGTAAAACTCTTTTTATGAATTGGGACATCAAAATTTACTTTGTGTAAATTTCTGGTATCTTTCCGACAAAGTTCATTTTTTTAAATGAATAGTGTAAAATGTTGTATTTTAATTCAAAAAATCTTTTTAATCTAATTTATTTATATGATTAGATTATATTTTGAATTAGTTTTAAAGTGAAATTAGAATATATTTTTACCATTAAATCCAATAGTGGTCATTGGAATTAATTTCACTTTGAAATCAGACATAAACTAGTGTCAATCTTTTGATACTTATTATTTCATAAAAACACGCTATTTGCTCTGACAGCGGAAATTAATTATTAAATTAATTAATGTGACTTATATGTTTTGAATTTTGTAAAATAGACTTCATTTTTGAATTCGGAATATGAAATATAGCTTAGGTTGGATTTTTGGGATTTTTCTGAAAAACTTCAATTTTTGATGAATAGTGAAACCACTAAGTGGAACTTATAAAAACTGATTTTTCCGCTTAAATGAAATTTTGCCATCTTTGTGTTCTGAATTTAAAAACTCCAACATACATGGTTGTCATTAAGAAGTAAAATGTGGTTCAATGGGATAAAAATAATTTTTTGGTGAATAGTAACTTATTAAGTTTTTAATCACGATTAGAGGTAATTAGTGTAGTTTAAGGAAAAAATAATGTTTTAATAATATGAGATTAGCTTGACACATGTCCTAACCTCATTGGATGTGTCATGGCCGACCAGTAAAACCCATGGATCAACTTGGTGACCCCATGAAGCCACTTTGTTTGGGAAATGACATAAATAACTTTTTATTTAATGTTAAAGTAAAAATGACACAAACATGAAATTTTTTAATAAACAAATTTTAACATGGGGTTATACAAGTCCGATTTTTGACTATAAATACTCATTGGAAAGCTAAAACTATATCCTACATCATAGTAGTTTTTTTATAATATTTAGACATTAAATAAATTATATTATTTATGACATCATGATGATGCAGCGATGACCTCATTATTTAACGATTTAAATAAAATGGAAAGATAATATAATATCTAAGACCTAAACATGTCCAAAACCTATTGGATGAGTGTATTTCGAACCATTATCACCTTATCCTCGAAACACATCAATGTGGGACCTCTTAAATCCGAATACCATTTTAAAATAATGTGACTTTTCTTTACCTTCCAAGAGTGCCCCTCCTCTCCTCTTATAAAAGCCCCCCACCTCTACCTCCTTACCCACACACCCAAAGCCTTTGGATCAGCATAACCCTGCCCATTTTTTCTTTCCACTTCCCTATATTACTCCTTGAAGCCTCACTTTTGGCAGAAGTCTTCCCAAGAAAGCCTTTGAGCTCAAACCAATGGGAGTTACCCGATTTGAAGGTAATGTCTTCACTTGAGTCTTTTTGTTTTATTTATCTTCTCCAACCCACTAAACTATTTTTATTCATTTCTTTTGTAACAAATACAGTATCTTAAATATACTAGGATGTGTTTATAAGATGTATTCGAGCTACACTTACACACATCTACATCTAATGGTTAGAGAACATACTGTTTCTGTGGATGGTGAATTTCGGCCTCCCGAAACGATGATTGTTCAACATTCTTTTAACAACTTCAAAGGTGGCAATTATGATGAAACTATATTTATATATGATATATAATATGTTTATGTATTTCTTAAGCTTCTGTATTTTTCATTTTGGGCATACCTTTATGGTTTCCATTATCGGTAAATGCGATATCTTCATTTAAGGAAGTGCGGACTACCGCCCCCTCAAAGTGATTTGATTCGTTAATACCATATGTGGTACGTATAAAGGATATATTTGATGATATTATATATGATACCACACTAGAATTAAATTACTATTATGTATCATTATGTTTTAATTCCATTAAATATGAAATAGAAATGGAAGTAGCGTTCATGCGTACATACGACTTACCGTCTCCAAGAACGGTACATTTCATTTCTTATCTCAAAATGTTATGTAATACTATAAGTACATATATATAATGGATATATAGGTAATATATTACATCAAATTTATGGATATCATTCTGGTATTATAGCATATATATATCTCTCCCATTTTGTTTTAATTCCAATAATATGACAAAAAATGGAAGTAGCGTTCATGCGTACGTATGGCCTACCGTCTCCATGAACGGTGCTTTTTGTTTTTTTTATTTCCAAATGATATGGAATAGTATGAAATTAATATTTACTGGATATATATGATATTTTAATCATTAATACTATTCTAGAAATTATTTACTTATAACTACATGGGCAATCTTTTTTCAAACAAGTTCATTTTTGACTCATATACCAAACATCGGCAAAAACGTCTGATATGAACTAACATTATTAAACAATTATTATAACATTATAATATTTGATATGAAATGAATAATAATATCTAAATTAGGTACTCAGGCAATTATTAATTGACCAATGTTTATTATTCTTGAATATAAAGAAACGAACAAGACAAGTTGGACTTGAGGTAAGTGATCTTACTCCTCTCTTTCTTTTTAAGTACACTCTTTTATGTCATTCCCTCTAAAGCTACATATTATCATTATTGGGATGTTATTTTATGTTACACTTAATGTAATTTTTTATGTTCATGTGATGAGAGACCCTATTCTCTCTCATCAATCCATTTTGGAAGCTTTGAGTGGCACTGTTAGGCTGCCGCATTTAAGTAAGAGATCTAACCTCTATCTTTCTTTTTTAAGTACTCTCCTTTATGTCACATATTTTAAGCTCCTCTTTGTTATGTTGTGGGATGTTCTTTTATATTACACTTTCTATAAACTTTAAGTTAATATGATGAGATACCCTATTTGATATCATCAATCCATTTTTGTAAGTTTTATGTGGCGCTGTTAGGCTGCCGAGTTTTCATAAGGGATTTTTCATCTCACTTTTATTCCCGTGAGATTTATGCTACATTTGCCACAATTTCATTTGAGTGGTTTATGTACTGACCATTATTCCACTCTTTGTGTAATATACTTTCGTTTATGAGTATTTACATCAATGATTTATTGTCCTTCTTTCATGGGGTGTATGTTTTGAAAGATACACAAGTCGGTAAGGGAACTTTTCACCCTCCTATTTTTTAAAAAACATCTTTTGTTGGGTCATTTAATATACATATTGTTATGTTGGGATATGTTCTCATATATCCTTATTATTTAAATTTTATGTCCATGTGATGAGATACACTTTTTATCTCTCATCAACTCATTTTGACGTGACGCCGTTAGGCTGTCAAGGGATCTTCTTATCCCAATCTCGATTTCTTTGGGTTCAACATGTAGTTATTGGATATGTCACCCTCTGAATATGTGTGAATGACCTTTGATATCCACTTATATTTGGGGTATTCATTTATCACACATAATTATGTAATTGATTTTTGCTTAAACCAAGGATACCGTCTTTGTATGGGACTTCGTCTCAATCTCCCTTCATTGAGGAATACTTTATTTTATACACTACCTTCTTTTATATGGTGTATAAACCCCTTTGACTTTTACGTTTATCCAAAATGAATCTTATTTTATATGAAGCATTTTACTAAATGACAAAAGGGAATGTTTTTGTCGTACGTATGCGGCGCCAATGACTTCTCCGCCGCCGTGACCATTATTTGAGTTTCGGCTTCCTCTACAAGCCATAACTTCTTTTTAAAAGAAAAATAAATACCATGTTTTACTTTTCTTTTATCTTGGTATTGAAAATGGTTTTCATAATTTTTATATATCAATGTGTTGTATTGATATCTTGTGATTGAAAGGTGGGAATGTTATGTTTCCTTTATGCATGTTTTATGTGATACGATTATGTTAAGGTTCTTGGGAATTATTATGAAGACGGGTGGTTCCGTGATAAACTAAGGGCAGGTGAGCCCTATATAGCTCTCCAATGCATTGGTTAACATGAAGGAGTGAAACGTTATGGTCTCTCCGAAGAGATTTAGGGAATATACTATGATGGGTATTCCAAACGTAACCAAGAGGGATACTCCCTACGTAAGAATGTTATTAATGCATCAAGTTACCTTTTATATCTTATGATTTCTATGATTTATTCATGTTTTGATGAGGTATGTTAAAGTGCCTATGTTTTATGGGTAAAGTATGATTTCATTCTTATGTGTATATGAACTCATGTTTCCTTTCCATATTTTTATAACCCTTACTGAGATTTTTATGCTCATCCCAAGTTTTTGAAATGTTTTTCACAGGTCAAGGGAAAGGTACATGATGTGATTATAGTTTCAAGGATGTGTCAAGAAATCATCCATGTTTTATTTTAAATATGTTTCCCTTGATGGGAAGAATGAATAATATCTTTTATGTAACCACTTTGTTTAAATATGGAATGTAATGCAAGTTTCATGATCTAATTCTATAAAACTCTAAACCTGAAAAGATCCTCAATGTGTAATCTTGTAATAACTCAAGATTAAGTAAGGATTATGGCTGGGTCCTTATAGTTGGTATCAGAGGTCTGTTTAGATAACTTTAAAGGTTAGGGTATTCTTTAAGCATAAGTGACAGTACCATAATGGATAGGATTTCAAAAAGAGACCTAGTTTTAGATAAAGTGAATGAGTAAGTACATCTTAGTGTTTACCTTCCTCATTAGTACATGATGGTTTTGTTAATATAATCACACTGACATTTCTGTTTTTAGTGAAGGGATGGATCTAGAAGGCACCAAAGAGACAACAGGTTTAAAGGAAACTGTGGTGGTTCTCTGATTAAGAGACTGGATGAAATGGGGGATTCAATGAGGAAACTCGTGGTTGTTCTAAACCAAATATCAAGGAGTCATGATCAACCACTTGAACCTTGGTATGTTCTGTAATGCATCATGTACAAGATGACCAGTCTATGTGGAATTTCAGGCAATAATTATAAAGGTAACCATTAGAGTTTATTTGATCCTTACTTTTGAGGTAATTATGGGTTATTATATGATATGCTGGAAAATGAAAGGCATGAGATAAACTTGAGGTTAAAATATGTTATGATCATTTTTGATGATTTTATCTCTTTTTGGGGAATGATTTTAGAATTATATTGTTTTGGAAAAAGGACAACATGCAGACCGTGTGAAAACCTGTCACGTCGGACAAATCTGCGGGAATCAAACCCACAACCAAAGTGCGACTGGAATTTATCGCCTACCACTGGACTATGTGAAGTCCCTGGTTAGTTTAAAGGATTCTTTTTATTTAGATGATTTTATTAATTAAGAGTAATTTTATTTTGGGTTATTTATGAAAATGATTAACCTATCATGGAGGATATGTGATTAGGTTAATTACTTTTCAATACGAGACATTAAGAGCAACTGATGTTGTTTGGAGATAAATGTTACGATTTAACTTGGAAGACTATGTGACTAAATACTTCAAATATTTGGGTTTCAATCGTAGATTGGTTTACTTTGAAGAATTTAATAGGCAAATTTTTTATCGAATTGTCCTCGTTGAACTTTGGGTTTTGATGGACAAATTTGGAGATTAAGAATAGATTTTCTTTTTATAAAGGGTTATCCTTTTTTGGACTATCTAACCTTGTACTAACCTTTCTGGTTTTGGTTTTGGTTAAAGCCTAAAGGCATGGGATGTATATAGTTCTCTTTGGTGGATTAGGTGGTTCTCTAGAAGTTTATTATAGTACTCTTAATGCGAACAAGTCTCCCTAAATACTCATCTTTTGGAAAAAAAATATGAGTTTGATTAAGGAATCAAGTAAAATTTAGAAGTCAACATGACAAGTAATTATGTTTCCTTATGTTTTATTTAAGCTCAAAAATAAATTCCTCAATAAAAAGTAACTTAAAACAAAAATGTTGTCTTTTAACATTTCCTACTGGGGAACCCGACACCGTTTAACCCATCACAAGTTTGTGATTTTCTTATTGTTAACTTTCTCCTAAACATGTTTTCTATCACTCTCCATCAGAACATGACCCTATGTTTTCTCCTCCATGTCCATATTTTTCTACATGGAATCCTAGTATGGGTTAACTCGGGTGACCTTTGTACTTATCTTTCTTTATTTTAAAGTGATTATTTTACCGACTCTTGTTCCGATGTGGGACTTTCAAGGATGTTTCCGAGCTCAATTTTAAAAATTGCGAGGATGAAATTCCCTAAAAGGGGGGAAGGATGTAACACCACAGGTAAATAAAGAGTATGAAATTTTCATATTTATCCATATTTGTGAATAAAATATTAATATGAATTTAAAGGGGACACTATGCTCGATGGCGTACCAAACACACAACAACGAGTTTCTTGGGAATCTTACATTGCACTATAATAATAAAATAATAATATTTTAAATGGTAGTTAACATGTAGCCGTTGTATTGGTGGGAATGGATAGAAATAACTAAAATATGATTATATATGTTTTTAAATTTTTTTACATTTATCCAATAAAATATAAAGGCTTAAAATACGGAAAAAATTCAATTTTAGGCGTATATGCCGTAGTTTTCACTAAAGGCTCACTTATCGCCTTTTGATGGAGAACCGTCAATAAATATAGTTTTGTTCACTCTTAAACATTCTATTGGACCAAATAAAATTCTTCTAAAGAATTGGGACATCAAAATTTACTTTGTGTAAATTTTTGGTATCTTTCCGACAAAGTTCATTTTTTTAAATGAATAGTGTAAAATGTTGTATTTTAATTCAAAACCACTTTTTAATCTAATTTATTTATATGATTATATTATCTTTTTAATTTGTTTTAAAGTGAAATTAGAATATATTTTTACCATTAAATCCAATAGTGGTCGTTGGAATTAATTTCACTTTGAAATCAGACTTAAACTAGTGTCAATCTTTTGATACTTATTGTTTCATAAAAACACGTTATTTTCTCTGACAGCGGGAATTAATTATTAAATTAATTAATGTGACTTATATGTTTTGAATTTTTTAAAATAGAATTCATTTTTTAATTCAGAATATCAAATATATCTTAGGGTGAGTTTTTGGGATTTTTCTGAAAAACATCAATTTTTGATGAATAGTGAAACCACTAAGTGGTACTTATAAAAACTGATTTTTCCACTTAAATGAAATTTTTACATCTTTGTGTTCTGAATTTCAAAAATACGACATACATGGTTGTCATTAAGAAGCAAAATGTGGTTCAATGGGATAAAAATAATTTTTTGGTGAATAGTAACTTATTAAGTTTTTAATCGCGATTAGATGTAATTAGTGTAGTTTAAGGTAAAAATAATGTTTTAATAATATGAGATGAGCTTGACACATGTCCTGGCCACATTGGATGTGTCTTTTCCGACCAAGACAACCCATGGGTCAACTTGGGGACCCCATGAAGCCACTTTGTTTGGGAAATGACATAAATTACTTTTTATTTAATGTTAAAGTAAAAATGACACAAATATGAAATGGTTTACTAAAACAATTTTAACATGGGGTTATACAAGTCAGAATTTTGACTATAAATACTCATTGGAAAGATAAAAAGATTTCCTATATCATAGTATTTATTTTATAATTTTTAAACATTAAATAAATTAAATTATTTATGACATCATGATGATGCAGCGATGACCTCATTATTTAACGATTTAAATAAAATGGAAAGATAATGTAATATCTAAGAACTACACATGTCCAAAACCTATTGGATGAGTGGATTTCGAACCCTTATCACCTTATCCTCGAAAACAATCAATGTTGGACCTCTTAAATCCGAATACCATTTTAAAATAAAGTGACTTTTCTTTACCTTCCAAGAGTGCCCCTCCTCTCCTCTTATAAAAGGCCCCCACCTCTACCTCATTACCCACACTCCCAAAGCCTTTGGATCAGCCAAACCCGGCCCATTTTGTCTCTCCACTTCCCTATCTTACTCCTTGAAGCCTCAATTTGGGCAGAAGTCTTCCCAAGGAAACCTTTGAGCTCAAACCAAAGGGAGTTACCCGATTTGAAGGTAATGTCTTCACTTGAATATTTTTATTTTATTTTGCTTCTCCAACCCCCTAAATTATTTTTATTCATTTCTTTTGTAAAAACTCCAGTATCGTCAATATAATAGGATTTTTTTATAATAATGATTCGATCTACACTTACACACACCTACATGTAATGGTTAGAGAACATGCTGTTTCCATGGATGGTGAATTTCGGCCTCCCGAAACGATGATTGTTCAACATTGTTTTAACACCTTCAAAGGTGGCCATTAAGATGAAACTATATTTATATATGATATATAATATGTTTATGTTTTCCTTAAGCTTCTGTATTTTTCATTTTGGGCATACCTATATAGTTTCCATTATGGGTAAACGCGATATCTTCATTTAAGGAAGTGCAGACTACCGCCCCCTCAATGTGATTTGATTCGTTAATACCATATGTGGTACGTATAAAGGATATATTTAATGATATTATATATTATACCATACTAGAATTAAAATAATATTATGTATCATTATGTTTTATTTCCATTAAATATGAAATAGAAATGGAAGTAGCGTTCATGCATACGTACGGCTTACCGTCTCCATGAACGATACATTTCATTTCTTATCTCAAAATGTTATGTAATACTATAAGTACATATATATAATGGATATATATGTAATATATTACATCAAAATTATGGATATCATTCTGGAATTATAACATATATATATCTCTCTCATTTTGTTTTAATTCCATTAATATGAGAAAAAATGAAAGTAGCATTCATGAGTACGTACGGGCTACCGTCTCCATGAACGGTGCTTTTCATTTTTTTCTCTCCAAATGATATGGAATAGTATGAAATTAATATTTACTGGATATATATGATATTTTAATCATTAATACTATTCTGGAAATTATTTACTTATAACTACATGGGCAATCTTTTTTCAAACAAGTTCATTTTTGACTCATGTACCAAACATCGACAAAAACGTCTGGTATGATCTATCATTATTAAACAATTATTATAACATTATAATATGTGATATGAACTGAATAATAATCTCTAAATGAGGTACTTAGGAAATTATAAATTGACCAAAGTTTATTATTTAGGAATATAAAGAAACGAATAAGACAATTTGGACTTCAGGTAAGGGATCTTACTCCTCTCTTTCTTTTTAAGTACACTCTTTTATGTCATTCCCTCTAAATCACATCTTTCTCATTATTGGGATGTTATTTTATATTAAACTTACTGTAATTTGTTATGTTAATGTGAGGAGAGACCCTATTCTCTCTCATTAATCAATTTTGGAAGCTTTGAGTGGCGCTATTAGGCTACAGACTTTTCGTAAGAGATCTAGCCTCTCTATTTCTTTTTAAGTACTCTCCTTTATGTCACTTCTTTTAATCTCATCTTTTTTATGTTGGGGGATGTTATTTAATATTCCTCTTTATGTAAACTTTAAGTTAATATGATGAGATACCCTATTTGATCTAATCAATCCATTTTTGTACGTTTTATGTGGCGCCGTTAGGCTGCCGAGTTTTCGTAAGGGATTTTTCATCTCACTTTTATTCCCGTGAGATTTATGATACATTTGACACAATTTACTTTGAGTGGTGTATTTACTTCCAATTATTCTACTCGTTGTGTAATATACTTTTGTTTATGAGTATTTACATCAATGATTTATTTTCCTTCTTTCATGGGGTGTATGTTTTGAATGATAGCCAAGTCGATAAGGGGACCTTTCACCCTCCTCTTTTTTAAAAGACTTCTTTTGTTGGGTATTTTAATTTACATATTGTTATGTTGGGATATGTTATCATATATCCTTATTGATGTAAATTTTATGTCTAAGTGATGAGATACACTTTTTATCTCTCATCAACTCATTTTGATGTGACGTCGTTAGGCTGTCAAGGGAACTTCTTAACCCAATCTCAATTTCTTTGGGTTCAACATGTAGTTATTGGATATGTCATCCTTTGAATATGTGTGAATGACCTTTCATATCCACTTATATTTGGTGTATTCATTTGTCACACATAATTATGTAATTGGTTTTTCCTTAAACCAAGGATACCTTCTTTGTATGGGACTTCGTCTCAATCTCCTTTCATTGAGGCATATTTAATTTTATACACTACCTTCTTTTATACGGTGTATAAACCCCTTTTACTTTTATGTTGATCCAAAAGGAATCTTTCTTTATACGAAGCATTTTTCTAAACGACAAAAGGGATTGTTTTTGTCGTATGTATGCGGTGACAACGACTTCTCCGCCTCCGTGACCATTATTTGAGTTTCGGCTTCCTCTACAAGCCATACATTCTTTTTAAAAGAAAAATAAATACCATATTATACTTTTATTTTATCTTGGTATTGAAAATGGTTTTCAGAATGTTTATATATCAATGTTTTGTATTGATATCTTGTGATTGAAAGGTGGGAATGTTATGTTTCTTTTATTCAAGTTTTATGTGATACGATTATGTTAAGGTTCATGGGAATTATTATGAAGACGGGTGGTTCCGTGATAAACTAAGGGCAGGTAAGCCCGATATATCTCTCCAATGCATTGGGTAACACGAAGGAGTGAAATGTTAAGGTTTCTCCGATGAGATTTAGGGAATATACTGTGATGGGTATTCCAAACGTAACCAAGAGGGTTACTCCCTACGTAAGAATGTTATGAATGCCTCAAGTTACCTTTTATGTCTTATGATTTCTATGATTTATTCATGTTTCTATGAGGCATGTTAAAGTGCCTATGTTTTATGGGTAAAGTATGATTTCATTCTTATGTGTATATGAACTCATGTTTCCTTTCAATATTTTTATAACCCTTACTGAGATTTTTATGCTCATCCCAAGTTTTTGAAATTTTTTTCACAGGTCAAGGGAAAGGTACATGATGTGATGATAGTGTCAAGGATGTGTCAAGAAAGAATCCATGTTTTATTTTAAATATGTTTCCATTGATGGGAAGAATGAATACTGTCTTTTATGTAACCACTTTATATAAATATGGAATGTAATCCATGTTTCATGATCTAATTATCTAAAACTCTAAACCTGAAAAGATCCTCAATGTGTAATCTTGTAATAACTCAAGATTAAGTAAGGTTTAAGGCTGGGGCGTTATAACTAATACCGATCAACTAATCACCATACTGGGACAACTCACTCAGGTTATGAATAATAACATTACCCGTATGGAGCACCCTGATCCACAACATGGAGGATCAATGTTAGATCAATTAATGAGGCAACAACCACCAATGTTCAATTGGTGTACAAATCCCTTAGTAGGTGAGAAATTTATAAATTCCCTAGAGAAAATATTTCAGGCATTGGGAGTAGTGAAAGAGAAAAAGTTATCGTGGTAGTTTACCGCCTCACTGGAGATGCTGATCAATGGTGGTCATTGATTCAAAACATGAAAGAATATGATGAAGTATCAAATATTGAATGGAGGGAGTTCAATGATCTATTTTTAGAAAAATCGTTTCCTCGTGACCATCGAGAAGATATGGAAAGTCAATTTCTGAGTCTGAGACAAAAAGAGGATGAGAATGTCACAATGTATGAGGCAAACTTTACAAGGTTAGCAAGGTATTATGGAGATTATATACGTAACCCAAGAATTAATATTGATCGTTTATTTCATAGGTTAAAACCATTTATCCATCAAGCATTAGTCTCACAATCCTTTTCATCATAAGTAGACGTTCTCTCATGTGCTATCAAGACTAAAAAGGAATTCTCTAATTCTTATGAATTTAAAGAAAAGTAAGAGAAGAAGTGATCTGCTGATCAATCTGGGAATGGAAATAAGGGGAAGAAGGGAGGGGTTGAATATCTATCCTGTGGTAAATGTGGGAAGAAACACCCCGGTACTTTCTTAAAGGGAATGGGTGTCTGTTACAAGTGTGGTGAAAAAGGCCACCAAGCTCGTGATTGAAAAGGGAAGAAGGAATCTACCAATGTTCAATGCTATAATTTTAGGGATATGGGACATTATGAAAATGAATGTCCTAAGCATCAAGGGAACATACCTCAGAAAAGGCCAAGGGATCAAGGCCAAAATTATGCTATCACTACGGCTGAGGTAGAAGCTCCGAAAGACGTGGTTGCAGGTAATTTAATGGTTTCCTCATGTTTAGAAAATGCATTATTTGATTCTGGATCATCGCATTGTTTTATATCTTCCCAATTTGATAAGAAAATTAGATATTTCAAATATTATTTAACAAGGGAGTTGCCAGTTAAAACTCCTAAGGGAAGTATCATTGCAACAATGTCTTGTGAATTAGTCCCCATTAGAGCACATAAATGTTCTTTATCTACTGATATCATCGTCATACCTATGATTGAGTTTGATATAATCCTTGGTATGGATTGGATTTCAGACTATGATGTGAATATTTATTGTAAGAATAAGGAGGTTACGATTTTTGATGATGATGATAAGGAACACCTTATCTTTAGAGCAGAATCGTCACCACCTAATTCTTATCTAGATCCACCCCCAGTATCTCAACTAAATTCAATTATTGGGGAGGAAGAGAATGAAATGACTGTGGGTGAGGAAATAAATGTTCATATATAGGATGTACCTATTGTGAAATAATATGTAGATGTATTTCTGGAAGATTTACCTGGACATCCTCCAGAACGAGAAGTTGAGTTTTCCATTGATTTAATTCCTGGATCAAGGACTATATAGAATACCCCTTAAAGAATGACCACTGTATTATTAGTTGAACTAAAGAAAAAAATAGAGTAATTGAGTAATAAAGGATTTATTCGCCCTAGTGTTTCTCCTTGGGGAGCCCTTGTTCATTTTTAAAAAATAAATATGGATCTATGAGGTTATGTATCGACTATAGGGAGATAAATGCTATAAAAATAAAGAACAAGTATCCCCTACCTCACATTGATGATTTATTTGACCAAATGCATAGAGATCAATACCTTTCCAAGATTAACCTTCGATCTGGATACCATCAGTTGTGTGTGAAGAAGGAAGACATTCCGAAGACAACATTTCGAACCAGGTACAGGCATTACGAGTTTACTGTAATGCCTTTTGGATTGACTAACACACCCTCTGTATTCATGGATCTGATGAATAGAGTTTTCAAGGAATATGTAGATGAATTTTTGGTGATATTTATTGATGACATCTTGGTATACTCCAAAAGATAAGAAGATCATGAAAATCACTTTCACATTATCCTGAAGACTCTGAGAAAACATGAATTATATGGGATGTTTATCAAGTGTGAATTATGGCATCAGGAGATTTTATTTCATAGACATATTGTCTCTAAAGATGGAATCTATTTTGATCCTTCAAAGACCAAGGCAATCCAAGAATGGCCAGCACCTACGTGTATAACTGAGGTACGCAGTTTTATTGGTTTGGTAGGTTATTATCGACATTTCGTCCCAAATTTTTCCAGGTTGGGTAACCCATTAACAATGCTCAAACGTAAAGGGGTTAAATTTGTTTGGACAAAAGAGTGTGAAGAATGTTTCAAAGAACTGAAGAGAAGATTAGTCAATTCTATTATATTGACTCTACCATCGGGGACTGATGGGTTTGTTATTTATAGTGATGAATCGAAGAAAGGACTTGGTTGTTTCCTTATGCAGAATGATAGGGTTATTTACTATGCATTACGATAGTTGAAAATTCATGAACAAAACTATCCTACTCATGATCTTGAGTTAGCAGCTGTGATCTTTGCTATGAAGATATGGAGGCACTACCTCTATTGGGAAAAATGTGAGATTTATACTGATCACAAGAGTTTGAAGTATATTTTCTCACAAAAAGAACTCAACATGAGGCAAAGAAGATGGCTTGAATTACTCAAGGATTATGATTGTACGATAAACTACCACCCAGGTAATGCAAACAAGGTGGAAGATGCTTTGAGCAGAAAAGATCATGGAGTTTTGAACAATATGAGAATTGAAAGGGATCCAATTTTCATGGATCTAGTGAAGATGGACATGGGAATAACCATGGAAGGTGAAACATCGATTCATTTTAAAATGGTTTCCAAACCATCAATACTAGAAAGGATTCAGAGTTTTCAGACTGATGATGAAGAATTTCAAAAGAAGATTAAATCTTTGAATGATGGGAGATTGAGAGAATTTGTGTATGAAGATGGAATTTTAATATTCGGGAAGAGACATTGTGTTCCCGATATACCTGATCTAAAAAGGGAATTGCTGGATGATGCTCATAGTTCCAATTTCTCTATACACCCCGGAAGCACAAAAATGTATAGATATTTGTAAGAACAATTTTTTTGTGAAAACATAAAGAGGGATATTACTGATTTTGTGTCAAGATGTATGGTTTGTAAACAAGTGAATGCTGGAAGGCAATATCCTAGAAGAGTCATGCAACATCTTCCCATACCAGAGTGGAAATGGGACAATATTACGATGGAATTTGTCATGGGGCTACCAAAGGCTCCTAGAAGGAACGACACAATATGGGTCATTGTTTATCATCTTACCAAGTCAGCACATTTTCTTGATATAAGGGAAGATCTACCACAAGAACGTCTAGAAAGTCTATATATTGATGAAGTTGTGAGTCTTCATGGAGTACCCCTATCAATTGTTTCTGATCATGATCCCCATTTAAATTCAAGATTCTCAAAAAGTCTTCATAAATCCCTGGATACTAAACTTCATTTGAGCTTTGCCTACCACCCACAGACAGACGGACAATCAGAACGGACTATTCAAACCTTAGAAGACATGTTGAGATCTTGCTCACTTGACTTTCAGGGTTTGTGGGATCCATAATTACCTCTGGTAGAATTTTCCTATAACAATAGCTTCTATTCGAGTATTCAGATGGCACCATATGAAGTGTTATACAGAAAGAGATTTCGCACATCAACCTGTTGGGATGACGTTGGTGAAATAAAACCTGTTGGTCCAGAACTGGTGGAGGAAACAATTGAAAAGGTGAAGGTAATCCCAAATCACATCAATGAAGCTCATCGTAGGCAGAAGAGCTATGGCGATAATAGATGGAAGGATTTGGAATTTCAAGTCGGTGATCATGTTTTCCAAAAGGTATCTCTAGGGAAGGGAGTCAAAATTTTTGGTAAGAAAGGTAAATTGAGTCCTAGGTGCATCGGACCTTTCGAAATTCTAGAACGAATTGGGGTTGTACCTTACCGATTGGCAATGCCGCCAAGTCTCTCCAAAGTTCACGATGTGTTCCACGGATCTCTATTGAGGAAATACATGCCTGACCCAACGCATGTACTAACCTACGTGGAATTAGAACTAGAACTCGATCTATCTTATTGCGAAGATCCCGTCCTGATTCTTGATATGAGAGAACAAGTGCTGAGAAATCAGACGACGCATCTGGTAAAAGTTTTGTGGAGAAACCATTAGATGGAAGATGAAATGTAGGAACCCTAGAAAATTATGATGAAGAACCACCCGAGTCTTTTCATGCAGTAGTATTCTAGAAATTTTGAGGACGAAATGATTTGAAGGAGGGGAGAATGTAACACCCCACTATTCTACAGTATGCTTCTCTTTGAATAATGTGATAGTGTGTGTTGTACGCAACATCGAGTTCTAATACACCACAACCAATCAAACTAGCCATTATGAATAGTAATACCTACATTTTGAAAATATATATATTTTATATTTGAAAATTTACTTCACTTTTGGATACAGAATATCAAAATTATCCTAAGTTGAATTTTTGGTATTTTTCTTGGAACTTCCAATTTTTATGAATAGTGAAAAATACATAAAAACATCTTTTTAATAAAAATAATTTATAGTGATAAATTATAATATTGAGTTGTTTCAAAGTATAATTAGAATATATTTTTACCATTTTATCCGATGGTGTTCATTAGAATTAATTTCACTTTGAAATTGGACATAAACAATTGGCAATCATTTGATATATATTATTTCTTAAAAACACACTATTTACTATGACAGCGGAAATTAATTATAAAATTAATTAATGCAACATATATGTTTGTAATTTTGTAAAATAGACTTCCTTTTTGAAATCATAATATCAATTATAGCTTAGGGTGAAATTTTGGCATTGTTCTGAAAAAAGTCAATATTTGATGAATTGTGAAACTACTACGTGGTAGTTAAAAAACTGAATTTTTCATAACACATAATTTTATCGCTTCTGTCATTGGAATTTCGAAAATTTGAGAGACACCGTTAATATCAAAGAGTAAAAAGTGTTTCAATAAGATGAAAACTATTTTTTGGTGAATAGTAATTTTTTACCTTTATTTACCATGGTTAAAAGTAAATAGGGAAATTAAGGGTAAAAATGATATTAATATTACCCTAACACATGTACTAATTCTATTGGACAAGTTTATCTCGACCATAAACAACCTTAGAAATAAAATATTATCATTTAGGTCCACTTGGATTAGATTAGGACATTTATTATTATTTAATTCAATGAAGAGTTAAAAGAGTTAAAATCAATGTTTATTTACTAAAACATTTTTAATATAGGGTTATACATAATATAAATTAGATTATAAATATTAATTATGAATATAAAATGATTTAGTACATAATGATATTTTACTTATAATTTTTAGACATTAAATAATTTAATTTATTTATGACACAATGATGATTCAGTAATTACCATAATAGTGAAAAAATTAAAATAAATGATATTATATATACCCAAATAAATATAATTTGAGACTTTTTATGAATTTCAATAATTTTCTAGTTTAATATGACATGTTAGGATTGACTTGGGTAAATTTTTTTGAAGTAATAATTCTGTTATGATTTTTCCAAAATTCAATTATTGAATAGTGTCAAAAATGACATAAAAGAGTTTTTAAAACAAATATTATATTATTAATTGATATTAAATTACTAAAAATCTAAGGTTCAGCCAAGACACTTATATCATGATAGGTGTATCAGTAATGGACCACTTGGGGGTCTTTTGGATTTATATAGTATGTTTATTAAAAATATAATATAAAAATACAAAGAGACATTGTAAAAGTGAAACTAATTAACTAAGAGTTAATACTTAAAGATAAGGTTAATATAATGACCCAAACCTATCTAAATTCTATTGGTTGAGTGGTTTTCGACCCATCACCACCTTAATCTTTAAATAATCCATTTTTTAGGCATTATAAATCGAATATAAATTTATTATAAAATAATATTTCTATCTTTTCCAAAGGTGCCTCTCACCCCTCTTATAAAAGGGCACTCTCCCTTCTCATTAACTCGCACCTTAAAATCCTTTTGGTTCGGCCATCCTCTGCCCAAATAATCTCCAAACATCCCTCACTACATCATAGAGGCCTTACTTTAGTCATAAATCCAACTTAAAGAGCCCTTTTGATCAAATCAAAATGAAGAACCAAAGGAGAGGTAATGATTTCACCACCCCTTTTCAAGTTCCTTTCTTCCTCCACTTATTCTTTCATTGTTATTACCATTCTAAAATAATAAATCCATTATATTATATATACTTTGATGTTATTATAAACATTTTACAACCATATTTCTGTATTCTATCCATCCTTTGAATAACATGTCACCATACGTGCGTACGTACGACTTACCGTCTCCACGTCGTGGTGTAATTGTTATTCAATAAATTATTATTTGGACGGGTATAATAATGATGTGTAATTCATGTAAATAATTAATATAACATGATAATGATTATTTATATATGACATACCATCCAATTATATATTATTTTAATATCAAAATAATGATATTGTCGCTCGTGCGTACATATGGACTACAATCGCCATGAACGCGATCAAACTCATTCTCCATCATATCTATTCAAGTATAATTCTCATTTTATGATTAATAATAGTATCTATGGACTTTATATCATTCTGGATATGATTAAGATAAAACCTATCCATGACAATCACGACTTACGTAACAAATCATATAAAAGAAAACGAGTATGTTAACACCTGAAGCGATGATAATACTAAGATATTATTAACAAATCAATGTTAAAAAATGATATATGATATAATATTAATGTATATGATTCTTTTATAATTTAATAACAATTATTTCACCATTATAAAGGATGTTAACGTACCCCCAACCAAGGAAATGTACAGGGTAATGGTGTATTTCACAATCTCTTCATTATCCGAGGTTGTTTATACGTAATAATCTACTGGGATCTCTTTATCATCCACATCCATGTTTCTTAAAAATGTATTTAATTTTTTTTACTATTTTATAGAATATGGGTTAAAGTCATTTATACCCTTGTTGACTTTTATAAGTGGTTTATAAAGGAATCTTTCCGTCATTTTCCAAATAAGGTCATTTTTTAACAATTTCGATAGAATTAAGGAATGAATGATTTTTTTAACTTATACGGTGGGTGCGGCTATTTTCCGTCAAAGCTTCCCTTACAATCTTACAAGAATATTTTCAAAGAAAATGTTTTATTTTGTAAATATATGACTCTTAAATGAATTCAAAATAGAAAGAGATATTTCTCTAAAAAGAGTTTTGATTTCATCTATGTCAACATCATTTGATGGATTTTACGCTTATTTGAAGTTGATTTATTATACCAAACATTTATATTGTATTTAAGGTTTTGTGATATGTTATACAATGGATGTGTTATTTTTATACCATTCATGGTTTATGGATGAAGTATTAAGATTTTTTATGCTAGTTCTAATACGAATGTTTATGTTATTTTTAAACCTTTTCATATGGGAATGAATTGGGCTTAATATGTGACGGGTGGAGCCCACTATAGCTCCTCGATGCATCGGTAGGTCTCATGAGACAAACTAGTGTCTTGGCACAAGTCCTTGGAAAAATCTTATTTATAGTCCTGGCACGAGGCCTTGGAAATGTGGTTATGATAGTCTAGAATTATGCATTCCATCATTATTAAAGTGGTTATTGATATCGCATGTGATTATTAGATTAGTAGAATATCCATGTGAATAAGTAAATGGAATTATTTCATTTTATTTTTGCCATACTATGTTGAAGTTCATGTTTAAAAAGCTTTTGTTTTAGTTATACATTGCCTTAAATGTTTATTCTTATTTATGAAAATTTCTACTATATTGTTCTCCTTACTGGGCATTTGAGCTCACCCCTTTCAATGTTTTATTTTTCCCAGTATGTGAAAAAGTAATTTATGATTGACCTATAAGGATAGTATGTGGGGATAGGAGTGTGGAATATGAAGAAAAGTTGTTGTTGTAGTTTTCATTTTTATGATGTAATGTAAGACTTATGAATATACCTATTGTTTCCAAGGCTACAAAACTAATCGGTATTTCGAGACTTGATATTTTGTGATCATGCCAATGTTATGTAATAATGCACCAGCTCCGGGTAACTTGGGTCGGGGTGTTATAGACGACTCCTCCTCTTGTGTCTTGGACGAAGATCGAATACGGTCTCGTCGTTCTTCGTTTGAGAGAAAGGGCCTTCTTGGGTTTCTTTGGGGAAGAATGATCTCTCCCTAAATCTCCAAAATTACACCACCAAAAGTTTTCCTAGTCCATTATAATAAATGGATCCCCAATATTATAATTTTTCCAAGCATTTCTAATTAATTCAAAATGAAATATGGACACCACAAATTAATTAATAAAGACATTAATTAATCTTGTGTTGGAAACATTAATGTGAGGGAGGTGGAACGTCAATGGTTTAACCACATATTTGGGGGGTTCACTGGTGTTTATGGAAGTTTAGGGGAGGAGAAAGGGTTTGGGTTTGTGTGGGCCCCACCACATATTATCCTCTCATGATAGGTTATGTGGGGGTGGGCCCCACTACTAACCTTCCTTTAGAGATTTCAACCACCCACCAAATAAAACTATATAATTCGTATTTTTATTTATTTAAATAGATTATCCAAAAATTAACATCCACTCTCGACCAAATGAAACTATGGTAAAGGTATCCATAAGTGAATACTTGCATTACGAGTACATCGGTGTCCTCAGATTTCAATTCCGAGCACCAGTTCAAAAGACACAAAATCCCAAACGTATGTTTACTGAATGTAACTGAAAAAATGTTTGAAAAAATATTTATAGCCACCCTAGTCCCACATTGGTCAAGGTTTGTCTTTTTCTAATTGAAATATGGCCCAACGAACCCAATGGTACTTTCAGATTTCAAATCTGAGTTACTGTTTAAAAGTTATGAATTTTAAAATTAAATAATTGTCACTTAATTATTTTATTTGTGGCCAAAAAATAACATTCTCTAGTTGCCCTAGCCGACCCAAGTTAGTATCTTCATAAAGAAAGAGTACCATCACTAGTTCAGTGGTGGTCTTGGATTTTTAATTCGAGTTACCATTTGTGAGTTATAAGCATTTGTAAAATAAAATAACATTATTTAATTATTTTATTTATGGTTATGCCATTTTTGGGTTTTCTCACAGGAGGCTCACTCCGACTAAACTTAAGTCACTCCTAGGATAAACCTGCCATCCTGATCGCATTGAGGGCCTTGGATTTCTGATCCGAGTAACCGTTTATGATTTATTACACTTTTTGAGGAAAAATGCTTACGCGCGTTAATTTAAGCTTAACAAAACTTCAACGGATCATTCCCGGCACTCCGTGCCTCTCAATCGCACACCATAAAAAACATCAGAATCGGGAACTTCCAAAGAATTTATGAAAAAACATTCCCTGAAATTTCAGTGTCTTTAAAATTATACAGTCCATATTATTTTCTTTTTAACATTGATTACATTATTTACTCTTTAGTGTGGTAACTAATTAATAAGATTAGTATTTATGTTAGAAAAAAATTAATGGGTATGACATTTTAAATTTGGACCAACTAATTCAAAATATGGAATAAAATTTTAAATATAAAAAACACACATTTTGAAGAATTGAATTTAAAATTAAATCAGAAAAACACAATAAAATATGCTTTTTTTATGAAAAATTCCCATTTATGTATAAATTTTTTTATACAAAATTAAGTATAGAATGAATTTAAGAAATATAATTTGAATATAGTAAATAAATTAACTAATTAAATTTTAAAACAAAATCAAAAAATAATTCAAATTTATAATATATTAATATAAAATAAAAGTTTCAATAAAATTTAGAATTGTTCAAAATTTATTAAAAAATAAAACATCCATGAAAATTATAAAAAATTATTTTTAAGATACTTTTTATAGAATGAATTCATAATTTAAGTTCAATTTTCTAAATTAAAATATAAAAATGTTTAAATAATTTTTTTAAATAAAACCATATAATGTGCAATACCCAATTTTGTTAGAATAATATTTAATTAATTTTGATCAAAAGATTCTAAAATATTTAGTAAAAAATATCACTCAATATAATCATATTCATGAATATATGAAAATTATTTATATATAAAAATAATTGGGAAATACAAATTTTCCACCTTTTTGAAAATGTCTCATCAAAATTTGAGTCAATTATTAAAAAAAGGGGATTCCTTCCCATCAACAATTTTTTTAGATTCCCATGTTACTTATTCAACCATATAGTTTTTATACTAAATTATAACTTGGGGAATTACCATGTTCTAAAATAAAATTTCCCTATTATCATGAATTTGATCATGTTGTTGCCCTTAATAAAGGTTCTCTTTCAACTGAACTACCTCATGCCTAAAAACATGAGATGAATCTGGAGCATACATTCTTAACATCAAACATGAAAAACAATATGAAGTTGTTATAAAGTCAAAGGAAAGGATTATTTGTATGAAAATCACTTAATGTTCTACATGATTTCATAATGACAAATAATCCATTGACTAAACATCCCCGTTTTACCATAATGCATAACTGTTTTCCATGTAGATACTTCAAAAAAAACATGATCACATACCTAGAAAGAAATATATTCTCTCCAGTTATCCAATTATCATTTATTTTTTATTCCTTCCACATTAATTGATTAATTACCTTGACCTTTTCAACCAATTCATCCACCAATTCTGGTCACACCAACTTCCTTTCATTTACAAAATCCAAACAGTTTAGAGTCTGATGTTTCCATTCCTATAATCCCTTATAATTTATTATATGTATAAAATAATAGAACACATTATTATATGAAAAATCAACGAATGAAATCTGCGGATCCAAAAATCCCTTGATTCCCATTGAAAATGTAAGAAAAAGGTATTGCAAGGTCTTTTTAATTTAAGACTGTCAATAATATTGATGATGAAAACCAATAAAAAAATTTAATTCAATACCAAATGACATATGGCATACCTTCTTAAAATATGAAGTGAACATAGGATAAATGTCAGATATAATGGATATATTGGAGCTACATGTATCATCTCTATCTTCATATGATACTATTGATAATGATAATTCAATTAAAATGTATCTCATATGGGAAGAAATGAACAGATTTAGATAATCGAACAATACTTACCCAAATAAAATTAGTATATAAAGCTATCTTCAGAAGTCCCACTACAATATCTATGAATAAATTTTCCCATTTCATATCTAGAATAAGAAAATGATGAAGAATAAACTTATTAAATTCTCATTCTTTATTAACCTATCATTATGTAAAAATTTCCATGGTAATCCCAAATTTTTTCCTTCCTTTATATTAGTAATACTCTATATGGTATCTTTACATTATAGTATTTCATGGATGAACAAAAAATAGGGGATTATGAGATTTAATAAATAATTATTTCATTAATTTCGAATCCCTAGTCACACATAATATCTTTCAAAATCTCATAAAACAATATTTATTAATTTTAAATTCAATCAGAATACCCTTTTTAATAGATTCTACATTTTCATATTACTCATTGTATTTCTTCTATGATTGTTTAATTATTTATGATAAAAACTATTCCATTAACACCTAATAATTCTGTATCATAATATAACCAAAATAATTTAAAAAAAATCACCATTGATTAAAAATTAACCATTTATAGATGTCATGACCAAAACTAGAGCACTCAAAAATCTACTTTTTAGTTCATTAAAATAATCATCACAATTTTTTTCTAGATGAATTTAACTCCTTTTTTATTAAATTTATTCATTGGTCTAAATAAGTGTGAAACATTTTCAATAACCCTCCAATAATATCATTCTAACCTATGAAACTATAAATCACAGTATTATTTTTTAGCCATTAATCATCCACTATAGTTTTAGAGGGCTCAAATATTATAGTTCCTTATTAATGTTGTGTCCATATAATGAAATATGTTGTGAAAAAGTCACATTTATAAATTTTTAACATGTCATATTTTCTTTTAGGGTTTTTATTATAATAGTTCGATGTTTTTTTATTCTCACAATCATTTGAATAAATCAATATATATTTTCTTTTGATTCTCGTAATTATTTGAATAAAACAACTACAATCTTTTCAAATTATTCCTTAGGGACTATATTTATAAGATTCATAAATATATATGGGGAATATGTCAACATGAAAGGAATAACTAATAACTCTTAATGATTGTATCTTGTCTGAAACAAAATTTTTGATATGTAATCATCCATCAACTTCAGCTAATTATACCAAGACCATCAGTCAACCTTATGAAAATACTGAGAACCATGGAGCTGGTCAAAGAAATCATCTATATGATGAAAATTATACTTATTCATAACATGGATGTTATTCAAATATCAATAACTGATTCCAATCTTCATGGAACCATTTTTTAACAAATAATTATGTTCACCCAATGGCGAAGTGTTAGAAAAAATGAAACAATTATCTAATGAGTTTGGTAATTGTTTTTTTAATTCTAAAATATTTACATGATTCATTAGATAAGGGCATTTTGATATTTTCTAATCATTAGTAACTAATTAAAAATGCAAATTTACTTCCCAATTAGGTATAACACTAGAAAACACATTAATGAGAATATACATGATTTCTTTTACTACCATCACATTAATAATGAAAAAATTTCCATTATTTTTAACAATATGTTTTTTATTTTAATATTTTAACTATTTATCAGTTCCTTAATATGTGATTAATGTTATTAATTAATTCTCTTATAAATATTGAAACAATTTTTGGGGAAAAGAATTTGTTAACACTTCTATCTATCTTATCGTGGCAAATGGGGTTCCAATCCTTACCCATGAAGACATCAAACTCTAATATTTTAATGAAAAAAACTATTTAAGAGAAATAATTTCTCTATGTAGAGATTATAATATTATTATAATTTAGTTTTTACTCAAAACGTATTTTATGTGTCTTACTATTTGTTTAGGATTAATTTTTTAATATGGTACTTTCAATTTAAAAAATATTCTATTAAATGGATTATTTTTTAGTTTTTCAATCAAAGAAGAATTAACATAATTTAAATAAAAGTAAATGTACTTAATACCAAATAATTGGATAGAAAAAAATATACTAATGTAGTTGAAAAGGATTTCATTTAACCTTTTCTTCTTATAGTCTGTCTACTTCCCATCATTCAGGTACTTTTTCATGAACTAATATGCATAATGACCCATATAAGTACATAAAAAATATTTTTGTTAACTTTTTTTTTCATAATTTGTACTATGAATACCGTAAAATATTTTATTTCAATTACATTCAATTTGTAAAATCATATAACATCTAATGAACTTACCAAAATTTACTATGCATTCCCATGTTCTAGGTTTTCAATAATTCTAAAAAAACAAAAAATTAATTTTATTACCATCAAATATCATTGATCCATTATTCCCTTTTTTGTAAACAACAAAATAATTTACTATTAGTTATGTAAGCGCACATGATCATTGAAAAACTCCATATCCTTCTTCTATAGAAATTGAACACGTTTATCTGACGATTTAAATTTCCAATAATCCATTTCCCATCATTAATTTCTCTTTAATCCTGAGTAAAACTGATGAATCATCCTACACATATCATATATAAAATTTGGTTAATTACTTTCTAATAGGAGGACATTTACTTTATGTAAGTCCATTTAGTATTCATTCATTTAAAGTCAATGAATTTATTTTCCATACCAAGTTAACCCACCATACTAAAGTATTTCTGAAGGAAAATATTAATAAATTCATCTAAATCATAGGAATTAATTTTCTCTATGTCATTGAAATTCTTGAAAATTAACCACCACTGGTCACTTCTCCTTCTAAATGAATAACATAAAGACTTACATTATCATGATATAAATATCCCAGGTCAATGAATATATTTTCTATGATTTACTTCCAACCTCAGCTAACACATGGATAAAAGATCCTCTAAATTAAGGATGATGTGTCTATAAAAAATGTCCAACTATTAACATGTTACTTTTTGATAGATCTTGTTTCTATCTTACATGGATACCAAAATCATTTATTGCATGTTTGAACAGGCCTATTATAGACAAAATTGATCTATTCCAATTTTAACCATACAATGTTGGTGATTTGGAAGGATATCATCAACATGATTCTTTCGAAATATATCTCCTATATTTCCCATATGGAATACCATTTTGAACATAAATATTTTAGATGATGAAACATGGTATTCATAAAATTAAATATAATATCAACTTAACCCTAAACTAAAATCTTTTAAGTGTATTTTATTAACATTATAATGACTTTTATGTTATCAAAAACCTTATCTAATACTAACTATATGGACCCAGCATTAGATAATACATATTCCAGTGACACAAACATAAATTCACTTTTTTACTTTCCAAATTATTTTTAATTTTTAGAGTTTTTGGGGAGTTCCTAAATCATATTTAATAAACACATATATGAACAATGTGGAAACTTCTAATCAGTATGCATTGTTTATATAATATATAACTTTTAGAATGAAATTTTTTTTATCCTTTTTATATTCATGAAATTGAGAATGACTTATTTTTTTCATAGGAATCATTAATCCAATTAAAGAAAATTATAAAGAATGTGATGATCATAAAAATCCCACAATGGGATATAAAAAGAATAAATGAAATTTTTATACTATTAAAACATATAAAACTTTTAAATTCTGAAAATCGACATTGGTATTAAAATATACCTCTTCATACCCAATGGATCACATTATATTCCCAATTATTTCAATAAAATATTTCAAAATATATCTTAAATTAAAAAAAAACTCATATAGTTTCATTAAATTCATGAAAAATTGATAATATTTTTTTTCAAAAGGATATAGTTTTTAACCATTGAAAGTATCATGTACTTCCATTTAGAATGTGATATCATTATAAATCCAAAAAAAACTAGTAAAAATCAATGATATATTATATTGGTAAGATGGGAAAACATTTTTAAATAAATAATACATGGTGAGTTACCATCATAGTTACACATGGAATAATAATAATAGCTATACTTATAGTAACAACTATACTTACAATGAAAATAACCATCATATTTATACTTTGAATAATATTCACATCACAAAATCTCATATGTGAAAGCTAATTGGTTAACTCTTTCCCTTTAACCAACACACTGGAGAGCTATAATGTGATCACTTTCTCTTTATCTTTAACAAAACCACCCATAATAATTATCAATTCCTAAGAAAAAATATTGAGTTTCTAAAATATTTCATCATAAAATTTACTTTTCAACCATATGGAATTTTTTTTGAATATTGATAAACCTCTTTCCATTTAAACCCATTTTGAAAAAATATCATTTTTAAAACAAATGTATCGATGTTTTTTCTTTGAATAAAACATGAAATCAAATAATTTAATCCCAAAAAGAAATACTTTTTTTGGTGGAGGGAAAATTTTTCATCTCCATACACATTAAGATATACCAATAATCTTTCTTTTTTAATATCTCTTAATACATGTATAAAAAATATTAATTTCAAAAACCAATGAATGAAATTTAAATGAATTACAAAATTTCCTCTTAATAGATCCATAAAACATTTTAAAAAATATAGACATGGAATAAAAATATATTTTTAAAAGAAATATTAATAGAGTATTTTTAAAAGAAAACATGTAACATTGAGTTTAACTCCTCATATATTATGTATCTTCATTATATTTTGAATGTATCAACACTTTAAAACATAATTTTATATAAGTTTGGTATTATTCCTAAAATATTACCTCTAAAATGCGGTTATGGATTGTAGGATTGTTTTTTGGAGGGTATTGGGTGATCTAAATGGTTATTAAAGTGTTTAGATATGAGAAATCATGGATCCCTTTTATAAGATACGGGTGGAGTTGTCTAGGAATTCGTAAAATATTAAAATAATATAAAATTAATACTGATTTCCATGTGGATGAAAATTGATATTAGTTTAATATAAGTCTAATTTTACTATAAATAAACTCATTAAATAATATTTATGAATGTTTACGTTACACTTTTAGTCTTATATTCTTGGTATACCCATTAATTTACGCTTTATAAAATTACCTTAATATTAAAATTTTCAACAGTTCAAAGGTTAATAATGTTTATATAAAACAAAAAACGACCCATAAATGGATCATGGGTAATGTAATTTAATATATCCAATTCATTTAGGTGAATCTATAATTTATAGTAATTTTATATCATCAAATGAAAAGTTATTCCCCTGAAATATCAATACTATGTGCATTAGAATTATTCATTGATATTGTTTCTTATAAAAGATAGACAATGAAGTAATTTGAATATAGTTAATTTAAATATCCCTAACATGATATACGTATCTATAAAATTCATGTATCACACTAATTATTTTATATTTTGTTAATTTTATTATTTTTAATGTCTTTTAATTTATTTTTCCATTAATTGAAAAATTAATGCGTCAACGATGTGTATGCATTTAAGGTAATTAATTTGTATTTAAATATTATAATTAAAATATATTGATGAATATAAATCATTTAATTTTTTTATGAATATTTATAACTGAACATATTCTCTGGTTATCTCCATGTTTAAAATATTATATTTATTAAAAACCATATAGAGGATTTTTTCAGTTTTTATAAATAAAATATTACAATCATTGTAATGGAATAAAAATAAAAAAATTACATAAAATATAAAATATGATGTGTATGGGGAAATAGACACACCCAATAATATTCTGGAATGTGTTGTGGTTATTTTATAGTTGTTATCATTTTATTTTTACCTTTAAATACCTTATAAACCCTTTTTCGTGGAAACAAGACTACTGAGGTTTATATTCAAATGAATGAAAACTAAAAGTTGATTATTTACTACATATTGAATTAATAATTTATAATATTAAATTCTTTTTTTAATTATTTCGATCTAATATGTGAATGAATTTATTTTAATACTAAACAAGAAAAATTCAGTGAAATTTTTTTGTCCAGAAAAATTTCCTATTAAGTATACAATTTTATTTTACAAAATTATTATGTAATATTATAATAAAAAACCATAATAAGATTTATATTAGTCAAAATAAAGTAATAAAACTAAAATAAGATTGAAAATTAAATTTTTATTTATATATTATTTGAAATAAATTATAGTTGTTAATAAAAATAAGTTTATTTAACATTTCATTAAAAACTAAAACTTCTAAAAAAATTGTAAAAATTTAATATTAAGATGATTTGGACAAGATATATTCTAGACGGAAATTTATTTTGTGAAATTAAAATTAAATTTTTTAGAAATTAATATTTTAAATACAAATATATATATTTTATAACAAAATATGGTTAGAATAAATCTATATTCCTTTTGACCAAAAATATCAAATATTATTACAATGAATAGGAATATATAAAATCTAACTAGATAATATGTGATATTTTTCTATATAATATGCATTGGATTTTGAAAATATGATGTATCGATCATTTATCTAATTTTATTTTCATTTTAAACTTTGATGATCTTTTAAATTAATTACTCCATTTTCAATTATGGCTTTTCAAGTCTTATATGACCTGCTATATGACATACATATATGATTACATATTATTAATCTTCAATTCATGTAGTCTCTTTGTATTATTTTTTCAATTCTTGAGATGTCCTTTCTAGAATTATATATTTCCCTTTTATCTTTATCTTATTCTAGAAAACAAATCAATATCACTTTAACTATATTCAAAATTTTTACATGAATATCATGATGATTTTCTCATTATATTTGAAGTATGATACCTTGATGTTAGATATCATTGGGTAGAATCTAATTATATACCATTACTGAAAAATTATTTATTATAATCCATCTTTAATTTTCTTTTATACTGCATATGGGTTCAAATCAATTTATCATTACCAATAACCGTGATATGATTATTATTACCAATTGTGTTTTCTTTGATTTCTTATTATTCATAAGAATGTGATGGTTCTTATAATCTAGTTTATCATATGAAAATTGATATTTTATTAGATACTTTACACTATTATAATCCATTTTAAACCACATTTTTATATGAGCAACATATGCGTTAGGGAAAAAGTTAGAACCCTAATAGTCAAAACTAATAATCCCTCTCTTCAGATGCCAAACATTTAATTTTCCAAAATTAATCCCCTCAATATGATTTTATATTAAAAAATATATTCCACATTATATAACATGACTATACATATTTATTTGAATCTTACATAGAATGGTCTTCCTCACTCAAATGTTAAGATGGAATTTTTCATTATCCTCATGAGTCAATATGACTACATCATTATATAGAATAATGTAACTACCCATAATAATAAGAATTATAATACTATAATTTTATGAACAATTGATTAATTAAATTTTTTTATTACTCATAATAAATTTCCCTTAGAATTGGTGGTATGTTTGATTAATATTTTCAAAACGCATGATTATTATTATACTAACCTTGAAAAAAAATAATTCACTCATAGTCAGGTTTTCATATGTAAATTATTATAATTTATGAAAAATAAAATTAAAATATACTTATTTCAAAGGACTGATAGAAAGTATGTCAGACAAAATAATTGAATTAAAAATATTCAATACAAACTATTTTATGTGTTGGTATAAAAATGGATGATTTAATATGGATGAAATGAATAAGAAAGAACAACTAAAATTTTATCCCATGAACGAAATTTATTTTGACTGAATGATAGAATTTATGATCAATCTTGGTGATTAAATTAATTAAATAAAAAATTTCAATATAAAAATCCATTATATACATGTATATGTTAAGATAACATATTTTATATACATAAAAAAATTTATAGTTTTAAAATAGAACACAAATGTAATAAAAATTATTGGATTTACAAATAAAAGTTCATAAACCCCAAAAGGATATTATTATCAAAATAGTTGTAGATAATGGATTTATTCCCAACATAATTTGATATTTGAAAAATTAAATTAATGTTTTTAGGTTATTTTTTTCATCTTACCTAAAAACCCATGTCATTATGGTTGTTTGAAATACAACAGATGTTTTTATTTTAATTTTAGTGGGAGGGTCCTTTTGTGAAATTTAGTTATGAGTGGATTTTTAAGTGGAAACACATTATAAAAAGGGTTTTTAACTTATATAGTGGATTTATGGAGTCTAGGGGTTGTGAGAAAGAATAAATGGAGGGTCATGTGATTGGGGATATAAATTACAACCACCAGCTAGCTAGTGGCGAGTTTTTATCTTTGTTAGCTAGTAGAGTCCATCATATTTCTAATAAAGTCTAGAATTAATGTCATTTACTACATGCATCCAATTTATTACTAGTTGGTTTTTAGGTGAGGGGATTAAAAATCTACCACATTAGGTTTTTAGTGGGGAATATCTAAAAATTTCCCCCTCTCTTTGGATCATATTGATCTATAGTGATTCCCACTCTCATGTGGACCATCTTAATTTGGGGACAGTTTTAGATCCATTTCATATAGATTATTTAAATGTTTCTCCTTCCAAATATAAATATTCATATCACCATTATTCCCATTTATTATTGGTTCTCCTAATTGGGGTTTTTACGGAACATTCCAGCAAATAATTATGGAATCCTCTTAAGGTGATGAGGGTTTCATGCAACCTCACTAGTGAAAGCCCAATGACAACTTTTACATTATATATCCTATCATTCAGATATATGTATGTCACCCATGTGGGGTTTTCAATGGTTTTTACTAAAATTAAATGAATTTATATATGTTTTTTATTCCCATTCATCGGGATTTAGTCAATTTCTGTATCGAGAGAATGACCCAGACCTCTAGAAGATTACTTTTCTTGTCTTAGGTGTGGTGGGAATACTCGATGAGTAAATAGAGTATTGTAATATTTCTAATAAAAATTTAATAATAAATTTTATGTTTTTAATTAGTAATGATTTGATTATAATTAAATAAAATTTGTTTTTTGATATGTGTTAGGATAATGGGTGGTTTGATTTTTGGTAATTGAACTTAAATGGCATGGATCATAAGGTTATAAGGAAAATAATTAAAATATAGTGGCTTCTAATGAGGTATGATGTCTCTCCATATTTACCCATATACTCACAGTAATTTCTAGTGGGGTTTTGTACAATTGTTTCACCATTTTTGTTAATTAATTTAGTACCAATTTTATTATTTAATATTGGATAAAACCTTGTTTAAAAATTGTAATAATATACTTTCAGCCTTATAAAATAGAAATCCCAAGGTGAGTGACTTGGTTCCAGAATTTAACCATGTTTGGGCCCAAATGTCACTTGAGATTTCCACTAATGGAAATGATAGATTATGAATGTACCAATGGAATAATATTTTAAATGGGTAATTTACGATTTAAAAATATAAAAATGAATTTTGATATGAATCAATGACTATAAAGTAAAATGTCATAATCATCAATAAATATAAATTGAGTAACCTTGACTAGGTATGAATGGAATTGTAAACACAGATTGCCTTAATATATAACTGGATCATAACATGGGTTTTAATGAAATAGAATAATGTTTTTCAAACATTATTAATTTAAAATAGTGAAAATAAATTATCATAAATGTTTACCTTTTTAAATATTTTTAATTTTAATGAAAAATCCTTTCATGGTGTAATTGTTTATATGGGAATGAAAACACCATTTGTAAACTTATTGATGTTTTTATTGAAAATTACCGAGGGTATGATTTTAAAATTGCAAGAAAATATTCAATGTTGTTATTAATGTTATTATTAGATGAGTAAAATCTTAGAAGGGAGATTCACGTTACTTATTATAATATTACCTTGATGAGAAACAAAATGTATGAGATCACTATGTTATTTACTAGGTTATGAAATGATATATAAATATTTTATAGGGGAGGTAGATGATATTTATCTTTATTATTGGGATACATGGATCTATTATTTTGGTTGGAATAGTCCATAAGATATTATTAGATACACCCTAACACTGGATGATGTAGGTATTATTGATTGGGGATATAGACTTGAGGATCCAAGATGGTAAGGATTGGTCATATGAGTCACTGTATAACCCATGTACTGAAGGGTGTTTACTACATATGTAAATAGTTTTATAATATTAAATTGTTTATTTATGGAAAATGTTTTTTCACATAATTATCATTTTGGATTCATTATGTAACATCATAGGTGGGGGGATACTGATTTGTTCTCTCACCTTTCTATGGAATCCATGGAACATTGGAATAAAAGTAGATACTACTTGATTACGATTATGGGATGGGGAAATTGAGACACTTAATGAAGGTATTTTTAGGATAATACATGAGAGTTTGGGATGGGTATGACATACATGAATTTGTTAATATCTTATTGTAGTGTTGAATATAGATCTTTTATTTAATTTTTGAGTGACATATTTTCATCTATTGTTTATATTTTTTCAATGTTTCGTGGATTATTTGATTAATCACTAACAAATTCATATATATAGATCAATTGTATTATTTTTCATAGTGATTTTTATGATAAAATTTATTAACACCAATGTTTTACATTGATATGTCTATATATTCATCCCACCATACCACTATAAACCTCCACTTATAGTGGGTATCTTTTGGATCGTGTTATATGAAATATACACAAGAGGTGGGGGGATGAAATGTGTCTGTTAAATTTTCTATGATAAATCGTGATGATAATAAACTCTGTACTTTTATCTTTATAATATTTTTTTACAGCAGAATGAAATAGATATCAGGACACAAAGATTTATCGTGGTTTAGTGCACAAAAATTCTCTAGCTGACTCCACAAATTCTCTTCTCCATGAGCTTGGTGATTTTCACTTGTTGGTCCTCTTTTCAAAAGAATATCTTCAACTGAGTATAAGAAGATGTCACCATTAAAAATTTAAGGCCAAAAAAGAATTCTAGTTCTAAACACAGAACCTATTAAAAAACATAGTTCGAGAAGCCGATACTCAAAATAAAAGTGTATTGTTTTGATAAATTATTTATGATTGATCATCATAGTTGTTTCTGAAACTTATTTTAAATAGATCACCATATTAAGAAAGGATGTTCTTTAGGTAATATCAGTTAAAAATCAATCTAGTTGAAATTTTTCTTGAAATATATTCAGCAAAAAATCAGAATGAGATTCATGATAGATCTACAATATAGAAGAAGTAAATATTCAACGTTTCTCTATCAAATAAAAAAAAATTGAACGTTCATTGTGGAAACAGATTTATAAAATATCTTTTTAATGAATCAATATATCTCTATTTTTATTTGTATCATGAATATCTCTATAGTGGAATCATGTAATCGTCATGATTTCAAGAGAAATCTTGTCACATATATACAACAAAAATTCAGATATTCAGTAGTTATATATTAAATACGAACGCCTTATTCATAAATTTAGGTCCACACAAGTCTTCTAAAAGCTTTCACTATTAAAATTTTTGAATAATAGAGTCATAATATCATCTATTAATAATCGGCATGAAATCATCCTATTTAATCGAACATTTGAATCACATAAAAAGAGATTCAAATCAGTCATTGATTTGATTTAAAATCAAGCTTTGAATCTGTCTTGAAATCAGCCTGATGATCTAGAAAAGACCATTTCTTGATAATGTGGAATCATTGAATCTCTAACACATAATGAAGTAAATCATAGGGTTCTTTAATACGCAATACAAATATCAAATGTAAGGTTAATCACAAATGTAACTTTGATGATCCATAATTTGTTCATTTACTTTCAAACTTATGATATATGATCTATACTTTTCTCTTCTTCAGAATGTAAGGTACATGATCTATACTTTTGAAAATATATAAGGTTTATCACAAAAGTAGGGTTGATGGTCCTTACTTTTATGAAAAAAACCTAAGGTTCCATACTAACAGATGGTTCATCATCTATACTTTTCTCACATAACAAACATAAGGTTCTATCCAAACATAAGGTTATTTTACCATACATTTCTGAAATACCATAAAATAAATATAGGATAAAATTTTTAGGATAGGCTACCAACGTATGGTATAAATAGTCTTTCAAGAACATGTTGAATATATTTCTGAACACATTGACAATTATTTCATGTGAATTATATCCTTTAATATTATTCCAAAATTGGGAATATAATGAATATTAATATCTTAAAATATACATAATGTTACATAATTAGACTATAAAACAAGGGTATTTGTGAGATTCAAAATTATCATAAAAATATAGAGTATTGTAGAAAAAATACATTCTCACCATTCTTCCCCTTTTTTGATGATCATAGAACCCATAACATTATTTATTATTTAATATTTCTAGGATAAAAAATAAATTTAAATTTTTATATTCAGATTCCTCTTTTAAAATATTCAATACTAGTTTATCTAAATTTCTCTTCAATGGTTCTCTAAAAAATCATTCCCCCCCACAAAATTCTATTCAAAAACAAATTAAAATGCTGTGTTTATCAATATTTCCACACCATTTTGTGATGTCAAAAATAATTATTGAATAATTAATATAACACAAGTAATATAGTACTATAATTGAATGAAAATTTTATGATAAACTGTTTATCAATAAAACAATCAGGATTTTTCAAGGAAGTCTTACACTGACATAAAAAATGTAAAAAACCATAAATTTTATAAATATAAAATTTCATTTATAAAAAAATATTCAAGTACAAGAATATACATGAATCAAGGTTTTTGGGATGATGGTTTGAAAATGGTATCTCAATGATTCTAAATAATATCCTTTAATTTTTTCAACTATAACTTTTATCTTTTGGTAACAAGGTCCCCTAGATGAATTATCAGATTTATCAATTCTGGAGTCAGATGAATATCTTCAATGAGTTTCACTATGAAAAACTCATTCAATCTTTCTTCCTTCTCCATAAACTGATTGATATTCTCAGTGAATCTGATCAGTAATACTCTAATACTTAGGTAATTTGAGGTATGATGATCAAAAAAATGTTTTTTATTTTCCAATAGAATAGATAAAGGAGAAATATTACAGTTTAAATCATGAAACCTTTCATTAATGTGTCTCATTATAGTTGAAATGGATTGGAGTCTTTAGACCAAATCAGGAAAAGTATCTGATGTACTACCTTGACTTCTTATGATTGTTGGAAACTCTTGCTCTATAAAACTTTTTAGTTATGTTAAATCTGATTTCAATACAACTTCAAATTTTAATTTTGTAACCTCTTTCAGAAATTCTTTTTTAAAAACATCAACCACTTTATTTGATATTGACCAATCATTCAGATTTTGAAATATCGGTTTCTATTTCTCTAACTCTCTTCTTAAAGAAGAATTTTTTAATTTATCTCTATTAATTTTTTTGATTTGTACCTCATCAGGACTAGGCATAGAATTAGAGGAACTCTGTTATTTATTCACAACATGATCTACCAAGATTAGTGGTAAAAATGAGCTTATAATTTCTCTTCTTCATCATACTACACTAGTTTATCAAATGACTTTCTCTTGAAATATAAACTAATAATGACTCATTTAGAACTTATGTACTAATCATATAGAGATTATCTTGAATAGGTTATTCTTAATTCTTATCTTCTAATGGAATGTTCTCATCAAGAGAAATTTCTTTTGGAATTTCTTTTGGAATCTAACTTTGTTACACTACTTCTATTTGAACATTTTCAATTTTTAAAGAGCCAATATGGCCCATAGATTGATCTATAATTTCCATTCATTGATAGTTTTTAATTTTAGGTACCTCCTCAGTTTATATATCTACTTTAGCCTGAGGGAAAACTTCAACTTCTTCTTTAGAAGCATCTTTCTATTGTCTCTCTTCTTAAAAGACTCTCACTCAAACATATATCTTAAAAGATCTATAGTTTTATTAATTTTTTCTAGAGAAGGTTTCAAAACAAATATTCTATTCCTTGACCTACGAAGTCCTCCCTGACATTCTACATCAATAGGTTCATCTTATATTTTAAATCTGATTCTTTATGATGAGTTCAAAACGTCCCGTATTCTGGATTCAACCATACCTTCAATAGATATGTCATGTTTCTCCCCCTGAGCAGACACCTGATCCTCTTCAGCTCAAACATTCATAGTTTTTCCTTTTACAGTGCTTTAGAAAAATATAAGATTTCTAAATGTTCTACCATTTAACACATTACTATGGTGGCATCTGATTCACACATCAATCAGCCTCACCATATCTTTTTTAAAAATAGGTTTGAAATAAACATTACATAAGGATAAAAACTCATACGTGACTCAGGTTGACAACAATAACTCAAATATCAAATAATGTATCTCGAAAAATTTAGTTTTATGTCACATAAAAATTGAAATAGAATATACATATCAGGAAAAAGAATCTCATCTATCTCAGACATCCTAGGGGATTTTCTAGTCTGAATGAATTTAATCAAAATCATCTGATATGGTTCTAAATATTCGACCACCATTATCTTGTTTTTGTGGAACCTAATAGAAAATACATGATATCTTCTGATTTATGATTTCCATCCCGGATTGTCTTCAGATCAAAATGAAAATGTCCCATATGATGGTAGTTTAAGATCCTTGAAATTTTAATTGAAGAGATCAATAACTCCCTATATTTGATCGTCACAACTATCACTTCTTCTGTATCACCCAAACTAAATTAGACACTTTTAAAGAATCTTTTAAACTCAAAATAATAATGAAATTCATTGTAGTCCTCACTGAATGTCATTGTAGTACCTAGAAAGGATAACACCTACATCATCACTAGGTTCACCTGATAGAGCCTTTCCAGATCAATGAATTTTCTCAAAAAGATTTTCCTTCCAGTTGAAAACTGAAGCATCACATCACTTGGTTCACCTTTTTTGATTATCTTAATTTTTTTTTCCATTTCTGTCAAAAAGATCTGAAGGGTTGATGTTCTGGGGTTTTGATGGTGTGAGTAAAGGTAGACAAAAGAGGTGACTGGTTTCAGTATTTCAAATTTTTTTTAGAAAATAAGTAGGTTATCAAATTCAAAATGGGATCTAACAGATCCTTGATTCCTATGTCATTATAAAATTAATAATCATTATAGACTTTGAAATAAATTAAAACATATATGTCATATTAGAAATATATTATAGGATAAAAATAATAGTGTAACGTATTTGAGATGTATGTAAATAAATTAATTTAAATATTTCAAATTTAATATAATATAATTAAATAACATTAAAATAAAAATTAAATATGATTTATTAAAAAAAATTAGAATTAAAAATAAAATTTATTTAAACACAAATAAACATAAATCCACCTTAATAAAATCAAAACATGCAGTGGTATGTGGTTTATTAAAAATATCAGCTAATTGAAATTCAATACTTATATTTCCAAAAATAAATCATTTTGAAGTACATGACCTCATAGAGAATGATGTCTAATATAAATATTCCTAGTTATATAATTACTTATAGATTTTTTTTGAAATATTTATATAACTATTATATTCACATAAAATAGTTTTATTATTAAAATTTCATCCAAAATATATAAGTTTGGTTTTTATCCTCAAAACATGTGCATAGAAACTGCATGCATATATATATATTTTTCCTTGGATATTGACAGAGAAGTTTTTTTTGTTTCTTACTAGACCACGAAACTATAAATTTTCATAAAGTTGATAGGTTCATAAGGTGATTTTCCTAGTGAATCTACATCTTCCAAAATCAGCATCCGAATATGAAATTAAATTAAAATCCTATCTTTTTAGATAAAGTAGAGGTTATAAAACAGTTCCTTTTATATATCTAAAAATTCTTTTGACATATTTAAGATTAGATTCATTAATATTTGATTGAAATATTTCACAATGAAATTCTGAGTACATAATATTTGTCCTGCTTGCAGTAAGATATAATAAACTACCCATCATACCTCTATATAACTTTTTTGTCTAAAAAACTTCCAGTTTCATACAAATCATGTTTTATATTAGTAAATATAATATTTTTATATGTCTTTTTGTTTTCAGGTCCAAATTTCTTTAGTAAATTAGAAATGTATTTATTTGATTCAAAACATTTTCCAAATCGTTTTGATATATTTGAAGCCCTAAAAAAATTCAGTTCTCCCATCATACTCATTGAAAATTATTTTTTGCATTACTTTTGAAACCTCGTGACAATTTTTTTTTATTTTTTGATAAAAAATTTACATCATCAACATTAATATGAACTAATAAAATATTAGAATTTTTATCTTTCATGAGAAGTTTTAGATTTTACATACCAACTGTAAAATCATTTCTGAAATGAAAAGAACATAATATTTAATACCGTTTTCTAGGTGCTTGTTTTAGTCCATAAAGAGTTTACTATGTTTAAAAACAAAATAATATTTTTGAGAATTTTGAAAACCATGATGTTGCTCTACAGAGACTCCAACCATTAAATAAGCATTTTAAAATTCAAAGTTAACATCCTTCTGAAATAGATTAAAATTCATATGAGATATATAGGATAAAAGGATCCTAATGGATTATAATCATGTTACATGGGAAAAGGTATCATCATAATCTATACATTCTTTCTGATTATATAATATGACTACTAGTCTTGATTTATTTTTTCTTATGATACCATAATCATCTTGTTTATTCCTAAATACCCATTTAGTTATAATTACATGATAGTTATTTGGAATTTCAATTAATTTCCAAACATAAATTTTTTGAATTTTTTCGTTCATATTTCACTCTTATTATCCAAAATTAATCAAGAAAGGATACTTTTATTGACATATGCTCTAATTGGGATAGAAAAAATGTAAAATCAATTAAATTTCCTATATTTCATCTTGTTTTTAGTCCAGTGTATAGGTCTCTTATAAGAGTTTCTAAATGGCGATTAATTAGGGTACTAGATTTTCTAGGTAAAACAGTATTAGGTTCCTTAGTGTCATGTTCTTCTGAACTGGACTGAATTTTCATTATATAATTATCAAAATCATCGATTCGGTTTGCAATTCTCATGTTATCATTAGGGTTGGATACATCAATTTGATCTTTCCCTTTGTTAAAAGGGTCAGATTCATCAAATTCCACATGAAATGATTCTTTAAACATCCATGACTATGTATTAAAAACACTTTAAGATTTGAAGGTAGCTGAATATGCTAAGAAAATTCCTTAATCATATTTTAGATCAAACATACAAAGATTTTCCTTGGTGTTCAACATATAAACCTTGCATCCAAAAACATTAATTAATTTTACTTTAGGTTTTCTATAATTCCAATGTTCATATGGTGTGTTTTTGAAAATTGGTCTAATTACAACTCTATTAATTATATAGAAGGTTGTGATTACAAATTCTTCCTAGAAATAGGTTGGAAGACTATATTCATTTAGCACACTTCAATCCATTTCGTTATTATTTCTATTCCCTCATTAAATAATTCTATTCTATTGCGGTGTTTTTGGGGTAGATAAGGTGTGTTTAATACCAATTTTTGAGAAGATGGAATTGAATTACTGATTTTAAAATTCACCACCATGAAAAATATTTAATGATATTATTTTAAAACCATTTTCATTTTGAACATATTGTCAAATACTTTTAAACAATGAAAAAGTTAAATTTTTATATATTATAAAATACATCAAAGTATATCAAGAATAGTCATCAACTAAAACATATATATATATATATATAATTAAACATTGAATATTGCAACTCTTGAATGTCCAAACAGGTCCATATGGATAAGTTCAAAAGGTATATATTTAGTAATTTTTTTAATTGATTAGAATGATGATTTGTGTTTCATTCAAATTTTACATGAATCCTCGAATCCTTCACCATCAAATTTAGGATTAGTAAAATAAGAGACTAATTGTTTTTTTGAAAATATATGTAAAGAATAAATCTTTCAATTTCCATGTCATCAATGATATATCTTGGATTAATTTATCTTAGGAGTTAAAAAATTTACTTTTAGTTTACAAAGATAATTTAAGTCAAGGGAATAAACACTGTCAGTTCTTGGTGAACTAAATTTAATAAAATTATATTTAAAAACCAAAAAATATTTGTTTTCTAAGTCAAAATAATAACCATAATAAAAATTTGATAAATACTTTTCAGGTTATGTTTTAATCCTTGTACACAAATTACTTCATTGATTGAGACAGTTCTGGATCTCCAATTATTCCAATACCAATAATTTTTCCATTAGAATTGTCACCAAAGGTGACTAATCCACCATCCTTTGGAGTTAAGGATTTAATTTTTGACGAGTCTACACTCTTATTATAGGATAATCCACTTTTCATCTACCATATTTATTAGTTGGTTCAATTTCCTTCTTCCTGAAAGGAAATTTAAACAATGGTTTGTTTTGGTACCCATATACTATTGGTTCCAGTAGTGTTAGATAGTAGTGATTCGAGAATCCTGATGTGCATTGTTTTGCTATTATCATTTGAGTTAAATATAATATTTAAATCAAAGTACTTTTTAATTACACTAATTTGGTTATTTCTTAAATAATTTTTATTTGTTTTATGACCTTTTTTTCCACAGTAGATTCAAATTACACCTTTTGTATTTGGGAAAAATTGTTTTTGTATAGTTTGGGTTTCATACCTTTACTACTTATTCCATATATTTCATTCTTAATTACATTCTTAACAAGAATATCATTTACAATATTTAAATATTTTTAAAAATATATAGCCACACTTTTTATGGTTTCTACTTCATCTTGTTGTGTTTTGAACTTAGTTTCATGATCTACATTATTTGTGTTAGATGAGTTATATTTGTCAATTAATTCTTGATGATATTTGATCAAAGTGCCTCTTTCTCCTAAAATCAAATTAAGAATAATTTTAATTAATTTAGTATTTTTAATACGAAATCATATCATTCTTCTATCATGATGGAGTAGGATGCATGTTTTTTATTTGAAAAGATAAGGTCCAAAATGGAATTTGAGGAGTAATAATATTGTACCTCATTATCTTCAACCATGAACCACATATTTTCTTTTAGATTTTATTCTTCATTCCTATGTAAGACTTTGAAAAGCTTATTTAGTCTTCAGAAACAATCAATATAGCCTTCACCGCTATTTTATCTTTGTTGTCCTAATCAGTATTTTTTATAATATTTTTTCTTTTCTCTTTTTAACAGAGGACGGTCAGGTCTTTTGTGACCCATTATCATGCATTCATAATATTTTAATTCCTTTGGATATTTCAAATATTTCATGAATAAATTTTTGAATACATTCTTCTAATTATAAAATTCGATGAATTTTTTAGCCATATGTGCCAGTTCAATCTCTGAATTAGATGAGTCAGAACTTTCTACATTTTTGATTTCTTGTTTTATCATTCTTATATTCTTCTGAGATGTAACATTCAATGTAGTATTTTTTCATTTAATCATGAATTTATTATCATTAAATTCATCTTCTATCTCATCGTCATACGTCACCGTGGTTCCAATCAATTCTCTCATAGTTATATTTTTAACAAGTGATGATTTCATAATAGATACTGATTTCCCATTCCATTGGGTTGGTTGTACTCTGAATACATTCAAGGCTTGATATTCATGGGTGATAGGATCTACCAAGGCTATATTGTTGTTTACTGTCTCTATAATCCATCCATTGATCTGAGTGATGATTTCACCATAAAGCATTCTAAATGTATACAATTTCAGTTTTGCCGTAGTAGACATCAATTTTATAACTTTGTCAGTTCTTTCATCAGCAACTCCAATTTTCTGCCACATCACATAAGAAGTTGGGAATTGATATAATCGATTAAATTTATCTATTCCTAGAACACATATGATAGCGTTAATTTCTTTTGAGTTTATGTCATACTCTACTTTAGTAGCTACACTCAATGGTTCTGGATTCTATGGAATTTAATAAGCAGTAATAATTTTTTATAATACTATGTATCCAACATTCATTAAGTATATTATCATCCTTGGTTTAAAAAATACATAGTTTTCACCATTAAAGTGTAAATCTCAAAACATTGAAATTACCTCTTGTATATATTCCATTGAAATCTTTGTATAATCCTTTACCTTTATCTTGCTATATTAATAATAAAAGATCCACTTCTGTTATCATTTTTAGGATCATGTTATACGAAATATACACAAGAGGGGGTAGGGGGTGAAAAATGTGTATCAAATTTTCTTTGAGAAATCATGATGATAATCCACTATAAAATTTTATCTTTATCAGATTGTTTTTGAATCCTAAATAAATTGATATGAGGATGAAAATATTTAGAGTTGTTGAGTCCTCAAAAATCTCCTAGTCCACTCCATCAATGCTCTTCTCCACGATCTTGGTTATTTTCACTAGTCGATCCAATTTTTATAAGACCATACAAAAATGAGTGAAGGTAGTTGGATCCTTTACAATATTAAGTCTAAAACAAATATTTTGTGGTCTAAACAATGAACTATTCAAACAACATAGTAAGAGAATCTGATACTAAAAATAAAAGAGTATTGTTTTGATAAATTCATTTTAATGGTTCTTCAAAGATTGTGCAGTACACAACTGACAGTAAATATATCGTCATCTTCAGAAAGGATGTTCTTCTTGTAAGAATAGTTATGAATCAATCTGGTTGCAATTTATCATGAAATATATTCAACTACAAACCATCAATAGATTCAAAATATATCTTTTATATAGAATATGTAATTCTTCTAGGATTCTCTTTCTGATGTAAAATAGAACATGATTGTTCTTTTTAGTAGTAGATCTATAAAAGATGTTCTTAAGGAATCTGTGTATCTCTGTTTTTTATTGAATCTTGAATATATCCTGATTTGAATGTTGTAATCTTTGCTATTTCATGATATATCGTTTCACATAAATACTAAAAAAATTATGAAACTTAGTAGTTATATATTATTGATGATCCCCTTAATCATAAATTTAGATCCACAAAATTCATATACCAGATCATGATATTCAAATGTTTAAATAAGAGAGTATCATAACATCCCTAAATAATTGGTACTAAATTGTCCTATTAAATTGATACTTTGACTCACCTAAAAACTACATTGAATCGATCCAATTTTTTCTTTAAAACTGGGCATTGAATATGGCTTGAAATCAGTGTGATAATCTACAAAATACCATTGTATGATAAAGTTGAAACATATAATCTCCAACAGTTAAAATGTAAAATTTAGGGTTCTATTTTGAAGCAATCCAAATATCAAACGTATGGTTGATCACAAATTCAAGGTTGATGATCCATACTTTTGTCTTATACTTTAAAACGTATGATACATGATCTATATTTTTCTCTTCGTCAGAATTTATGGTACATGATTTAAAATTTTGAGCAAACGTAAGGTTCATCACAAAGGTATGGTGGATGATGTATACTTTTTTGAATCAATGATACAGTTCTATACTTATGTAGGGTTCTTCATCCATACATTCCTCATATAATAAACATAAGGTTCCTTCTAAACATAATGTTTGTTTATAATACTTTTCTAGACTCCCGTAAAGTAGACATAAGATATAATCTTTATGCTATGATCTCCAACGTATGGTATGAACAATGTTTCCAAAATACATTGAATATATTTTCCAACACTATGAAAAATATTCCATGTGAATCATACTATTTAATAGTATATCCAAATTGGGAATATAAAAAATGTTAATTTATTGAAATATACTTAATGTAAAATCAATAGAATAAAAAAAATGGTATTTATGAGAATCAAAAGTATCATAAAAATATATATTATTGTTGAAACAATACATGATAAACAATATCCTATATCATACAGGGAAGCACACTTGATGTATCATAGTTTCTACTAGTCTCACCATCGATTAGTGGCCTAGGGTAATAGAAAATTAACATGATATATTAGAGAATCATTTTTTATTTTTTTTTTAATTTTTGGGATACCTAGACACGATATTGAACATTTTTGGGGCTGGGAAGGGATGTTCTGCTCGGGACATACCACCCCAGATACATATTGTTTCCACATTCCAGGAGATGGTATTTTTGTTCATGTATTTTAATTTTACTATTATCTTAGTTTCATATTGAGTTACACACATGATTATGTTATTAAATATTTATAGGGTTCTATCTCTATTCGTGGAATGTGAAAATGGGATGTGTTAAAAAATTATATCTAGTATATATGATTCACTTGTCATTTTCACGATCCAAAATGTTCTGGTAAAATTTTTCCTAGATTTTGAGGTGGTTTGTCTACTTAATATGTCTAAAAACATTTAAAATTTTTATCCAATATATTTTTATAGTGGATTCTTTCATAAATGATACATTATATGGTAAAATCATATTTTGAGATTAATTTCCAGGTTTTTTATGTCTTATAAGTTAAATAAAAGTCTATTTCCAACTCTCATGGTGTTTTCATCTATAACATGAAATTGAAAATTTAATTATATTGGGACAACTAGTAAATGGATAAATATTTATTACATGATCATAATCCCTGATTATTATATATAATTGGATAAGTATAATTAAATATAAAATATATAATGTGTTTTTCACAATAAATTATACACATAATTTCACTTAACCCAGACCCATGTTTTGAAAACTCCTGATTTATTAAAAAGTGAAACACTATAAAATTTTTAATAATACATATATGATATAATCAATTTGAACCAATGATGTTGACCTTATAAATGGGTTTTTGGGTTCTGGAGAGCGCTCGGGATTTGAGGCCTTTAAATTTTTAGGTGCATGAGATCGTGGAATAGAATGCCTATCATGGGTTTAGTTTGCGTTGTATCCTTGTATATTCATATTTACATGGCTACTTGTAGCCCCAAAGGTTATTAAAAACATGAGAGTTTATAGAGTGTGTAATGGCCTAAAATTTTATAAACAAAATTCCCCTATTGGTTTAATTAAAATGTATTATGGTTATAGAAAACACACACACTCTTTTGGATTTATTTTACCTTTTTTAAAGGACCGTTGAGATTCATTACCATTTATAACATATCCATTGAATAGTGGTCACATAATTAGTATAAATATACAATTTTTTCAAATCCCATTGACCTGGACAAAGGAAGTTATGGCCTCAACCATTAGGATCATAACCAATGAATCCCATTTATCAGAGATTTCTAAAAATATAGTATATCTGTAATTTTCCCAGGACTAATTACTAAATTAGATCCAACAACTTATGAATGAGAGAAAATATTTACAAGAGAAGATCAGGCTCATCGAGAAGACAAACCAAACTATGCATGCCGAAAAACAATATCACTCTCATCAATACATTTTATGATTTTTTATGTGAAGCCATTACACTGTAGAAACTTCACCATGAATGTCCATGCCAATACAATTATGTTGTCATTCCATACCCATTTCCTATAAAGGGTGTTCATAATTATAAAATTATTCATAATTTAGTTGGGGAAAACATATATGTATTCCAAACTCTTTGATCAAGCCAAAAAATACGATGAAGAATGAATTCCCACTGTATGATCTATGCGGCACACATAAGCAAGAGAATAATATGAATGTGACTAGTGCACCCTTAATTATATAGTACTATAATGAATTGGGCAATGTTTAGTCTCATGAAATGTTATGTTGGGATAGGGAGTGAACCAGTTTCATTTATAGTACCTTTTCTACCATGATATCACATCATTTATCTGTTACCTATGTTTTTGATTGAGTGTTTTAAGTTGTTTCTATATTTCCCACTTTCCTCTATGATTATGATGATATATCAAGCCTTTTTAGTCATGTTTTATTTATTCACCATATATATTTCTATTGTAAATTTATTACCTTATTACATTCTTATTCACTTATTAGGCTTTATATCACACCCCTTTTTCATATATGTCCCCATGATATCCTATACAGCCTTAAACCATGTAATATTATGATCATGTTAGGAAATTATTCAATAAAGATGGTGTATTTCCTATTTTATGTTATTATTTAAAATTCCTAATTCCCAAAACACTAAATTTCATGATATTATGGGTTGTATTAATTATACTATTATATAATAAATAATGTATCAATGAAAAATAAAGAGAAAAGTTTTTTTGAGTGAACATTATTTGAAATAATTTATGAGACATCTCTTATAGGACTACGTGTCAGAACCTCATGGTATTTAGTTCAAAATTATGATAGTGGTGTGTCAATGGTTTTTTAAGATTATGGGTAACATGATAAGGGAGATACTTTGGGAAATGGTTTGATTTAGACTGGAGGAGCATGTGTGGATACACACATATGAAACTATGGCATGAAATTGTAGTAAGTGTGGAGTAGAGGATGGTGACAATTATATATAATGTAAAGGTATATAATTACTTGTTTGTTTATATTCCCTTGGGAAGGTTTGATAAGGGCATGAAAATATCCTTGGGTGTTATTTTTGAGAATATTTTCTTTGGCAAGAGAGCCTCAATTCCTAGAATTATCAATTACCCATGTTGTTATAGTAGATAAAAATGGTAAACCCAGAACATCAAAACATGAGTTAGTAGATAACAGATATATCAATTACCATTAGAATAATACATGGGTTATGATTAGACCTGTTAGTGGATTCATCAATGTGATATAGATTTGAATTTTTAAATAATCAGTGGTGTTACATTATTTATAATCATAACATGTGTGACATGTATTCTATGTGTCTTTAATACGTCAAAGAGTTTTTGTGAGATAAGATGAACTAGATATTGCATTGAGTTATCATAAGTAGGTTTCATAAGACCACACAACCATAGATATTCAATGGGATCATAGAGGGACACATGATTTAAGGATCAACTATGTTGTTTAGATTCTGAATTAGGTGGTGTGGATGAGAAAGCTAGTGATAGTTATGTTTGATATTTTTTTTATCTGTGTAGGTTGGGGACCAATGAGGGTTTGATGAGTGGATTAAATGAATGGTATCATGAAAATGTTGGTTAATAATTGTGATATTCTATTGGTGGGAATAACAATGTGGCTGCTTCAAGGTGTTTTTACGCAGTTGATATGATAAAAATATTTTTTGATGATAATGGGATGAATAGGTGTGGCTTAGGAGGTTTGAAATGAATACATTGAATGTTTTATCTTTTTGAGCCCGTAATAGAGGATCTATAATTAAGGCCATGTGGTGGGGAGTTCACCAGTGGATGGATATATATGTGGAATAATTTTTTAATTAAATTACAATGGATCCCGTGGGTGAAATTCATTGTAATTTTTGAGTGGGTGGTAGATAGAAATTCTATCTATTACTCAGGTATGATAAGGGTGGTCACATTCAATAACATAATTTGGAAAAAAATGAGGGGGTTATATAAAGATTATAATTTATGTGTAGTGCAGGTTGGTGTAATACAATGTTGGTGAATATCTACGTAGTCATGAGAATGAGGATTGATGAGAATTAGACCGTGAATGTAGTCAATGCTGTCAATGAATGACTAATATGTCTCTAGGATTCTGGTGCGCAGATGAATATGTGTAGTATTATTTAATACAGAGTTTTAGGTTTGGAGTATAGATGCAATGTTTGTGGGACATTGAACATTATCATTAAATTAAAGGTAGATTTTGGTGATCTGAATGCGAGCTGGGCCTAGTGTGCATTAGAGTTTATGGTACATCATAAGAAAAAGTCAGGATGAGTAAAGATTTTTTAGGGAATGACATGTGGAATCATATTTAGAATATGGATAAATTTTATTTATGGTATAGGGATGCCTTAAAATGTTCCCATCAAGATCGATAATTGTGGTAGTGCATTGGTGAATCCTTAGCAGTTTGGAGATAGTTTAACCAGAGATAGTCTAAATGTCACACATGTGTTTTTTATATATGGATTGGTGTAGAAAATGACCTAAATTATGTTTCATATTCATGTATATGGATTGAGATTCAATTGATCACATTCTTTTAAATCCATTAGTTTTGGGGTTCTTTAATTTATTCTTGTCATGCATCCATTTTTATTATATAATAGTAATTAAATGATGTCCGGACCTATGAAAGGTATTTAATTATTGATAATACACAATGAGTTGTAGAAGACCTTATGAAAATTTTTAGATTGGTGAAATCCTTTTTTGATAGGAAATTGTGACTCTCTTGATCACTATATCAAGGAATTGTTCCATTAGGTGGTTTCTAGGGTAAGTCATTCCGTGATATATGCTATTAGTTGAATGATGTTTGAATTAGGTTTTGTGTTATTATGGGTATTAGAGAGAACTAACATGCAATATTAATGATGGGTATGAGTGTTGACACTTGTTTTTTGGATTAAGATACTTGAGTGTCGGGGCTAGGTTGGGGAAGGGTGTTCATAATTTATAGATGAAGTATGACTTTTTGGATTGAAATTTGTGTTACCTATAGGTCAGGTTGTTTGGTTCTAAGTATATAGATACTTCTCAAGGATTGGAAGTGAACTAGTGGTTATTTTAAAAAAACCCTATCTTTATATAGGCGTTTGAAAGTTAGGAGATGTAGGAATTTTCATTAATTCGCAGATCTATTGGAGAACCATGTACTAGATCGTATTTTATAAGGTTTTTGTTACATATATTGATAATATTTTTAACATATAGGGTGGGATGCATAATGGTTTTTAGTAGTTAACTGGTATAGGAGGAGGTTTGGGTGGAAAATTCTACAAACTACATCTATCCGCTAGTGGGTGGAAAGACATGTGGACATGTGGCCTACATAGTCCACTAGTTAGCCAATGACATCCACTAGATTGAATGATTGGTTTTTTGGTTCAAAATTTGATTTCTCCCCTATGTTTTTTAAACCTTTATCCCCCCTTTTCAAAAATTTTTTGGCCCGTGTGAACTATGGGTTGGTCCTCGTCTTTCCACATGGACCACTATTTATTTTGTGGAGATTTTTTCACCCTACCTTAATGCTTACTAATATGTTTTACTTTTTGTGGGATCCATTAATCTACTCCTTATCTCCCCATATTTGTTTATGCTATTGTATTTGAGTGGTGATACAACTAGAGATTAGTTGAATTATTCAAGGGTGATGAGGATTACTTATAACCTAGATAGAGGATATTAGAGACAACAACATCATGTCATCTTCTATCATTTTGATGGACGTATGGTCACTTGTGGGATTACTAAGGGGATTGAGTTAAAATAAATGTGTTTTATTAGGATATCCATTCCAATTGATCAGGATTTTCCCAAGGTCATTTATGGGAGAATGGCCTAGAACTCCAAAGAATTGTTGGACTTGGAATATGTTTAGATGAATTAAATGGTTAGTAGTTATACAATTTTTATTAAGTGAATATAATTTATTAATGATTTATATGTTTTAATTATTTATAATTTAGTCATAATTAAATAACCTGGCTGTATTATGTGAATAAGGATCTTCGGTGGTTCTAGTTTAGGATTTTGACATAAAAGGAGATCATAAAGTGTGTTTTTGGGCAGTGAAGATAAGTTAATAGACATAAAATTATGCTTGAGGTCCTTTAAATTAAAGTATATTCACTCCATAATTTCTTGTGGTGAATTATTCAATTGTGAATTCTTTTACATGTATTGTTATAGTTTCAATTAAATGTTATAAATGTGGGTTCATTTGAGTCCAAATTACTAAATAATATGCTTTCATTCCTAGAAAGTTGACATCCCAAGGGGAGTTCCCTAGTGATGGAATTTACTTATGTTTGTATTGAAAAAATATTTTAGAATTCTCGGAATTGAAATGTGTAATTATAAAAATACCATTGGCATGGTCTCTCAATTGGTTAATTTATGCTTTAAATCAGTAAAAATGGAATTGTGATTTGAATATATTATTTTGAATAAAATTTTCCAATCATTCAGAAATAGGAATAGAGTTTCCATGATTAGAACATAATAAAATCATGGTATTGATTTTTTAAAACAATAACTAGGTTATTTTAATTTTTTTTAATTTAATAGAATAATATTTCCCCAAATTTATGAGTTGGATATAATTTCAATAAATGGTAGTTGATGTTTATGTTTTTAAATTATTTTAATGTTACATAACATGCAAACTGGTGTGTCATTGTTTTGTATGGTAATTTTAACTCTTTTTAGAGTGTTCTGGATATTTTGATCGAAAACTCCATTGGGTGTCAATTTTTATAATATATGAAAATTACCCACAATAAAATTATTGTTTCAATTAGATGAGAATAATCCCATACAAGAGGGAGTAGTAATATATGTGATAATGATCTATGTAAGAATCATCATGAAGGGTATGTCTGTGTTAGTTACTTTTTATTCCGTGGATGGGAAGACAACAATTAGAGAGGTTAGTGACACATTACATTTATATAGGGGTGAACGATGTATATTATATTGGATTTCATAGTCGATTACACATGTCATATACACTATGAAATTTGTTAATGTTGATCTAGTAAATTGGTGTTATAGAACTAAGGATAGATGATGGTATAAACTAGTCTCATGTGTCACCATGGATGTAAGGAAATTATTGTTGTTTACTACTTTTTTAATTTTTTTATTTAATATTTTTTTATTTATAGAACTTATTAAGGTTATTATTCATTAGGATGGTTATATTTGGGTACTTCATTAGTGGTGTCCTTATATGTTTTAGAAAAACCGTACTTGGGCCTCCATGGATTTATAATACCCAATCAAATGCAAACTGACCACAGGTACAGGATGGGGAAAGGATGATGATTAATTATTCAATTTCCAGGATTATGCATGGATATTAGGAATATGGTGGTACATAAGGCCGTTTTCATGGGTTTTCCTAGTTTTGTATTTAGGTCCTTTGTATTTTTTTAATGGATACTTGGAATTTACTATATATAGTTTAACAATTATTATAGTGGTTATTTGATTATCTATTGTAAATTAATTGTTTTTTGTTCCATCAAATTATTTATCTAGGTGATATATTTGATATCCTTTATTAACACAATTGTTTTACTCAAATATTTTTGTATAGTCTCCCCACTATACAAACTTATACCATATCTAAAAGGTAGTATCCTATGGTGTATGAGGAGATACACCTGAAGTACATTAGATAACATTGGTCCAAGAACCAATAAGTGGTATCATCAATGTAATGTTATAAAATCATCATTTTAAATCATCTAAATTTTGTAAAGATAAAAATAATTAAAATCTAAAAAATCACAAAGGAAAAGGTAGTGTGTGAGCTATATAGACTAGATGGGTTCCAAAAAGTGTTCCATAGTTTACTATAGACAATAAAGCAATCATGATTTCATTTTTAATTAAATATGGTGGGAAATAATATATCAATTTATTTTTTTTGAAAAAAAATTCATTGTTTTCAATAGAATTAAAACGTTTTAATCATGGATTAAATAATCATTTTATATAAAATAATTTCAATATATTTTGTAGAATGATTAAAATAGTTCTATAATAAATTCAATGTATAATTAAATCATATTCAACAAGAACCATGATCATCACCTCGAATGTATGTTTGTTTCTGGAAATAAGAGTCTCAAAGTTCTCCAATAAATTATAATTGCTAATCATGTTTCCACAAATCCAACAAGATCTGGGAAAATAATACTCATAAACACCCAATTTGTGGTAATCGTGCCAAAGTAGGTTTTTAATGCTTTCCTCATCAATCCTTTTCTAGGGGATCAACATCCATGCATGAGTTTCAAAAACAACCCACTAACTACCCATGTTTTTATGTAATCAGTTAGTTAATGAAATCAGGCTGGTTATATTTTTTCTAATCATTCACCATTTATAATTCAATTGCCAAATTTTTATTTTCCTTATTCTTGTTCAATTACAAAACCCAAACATGGGTTTTTTTCTTTATTTCTTGCTTTTTAAATCCAAAGTTAATCAGGTATTTTAATCATTTAAATTTAGGAAAATATCATACAAATAACCTCCAATCATTTCATCATTTCCATCATTCTCAAAATTCAACCCAAAATTCCAATTCCAATTGAATTAGAGGTTTTTATAAATGTATATATGATTCTAAATTCCAATTTCAAATCATATCAAATTCAGGATTTATAAACCAATTGAATGATTATTCAAAAATATAAAATATTTGTTTCTATTACACAAGAAATATAAAAAATAACCACCTACCTATAAATCATGGAATCCAATAATAAACACTAACAATGGGAATTCCAATGATGATTAATGGTGAAAAGACATACAAATTAAATATTTCATTTAGATATATCCAGAAAAGTATTAGATCTAATGAAACAAAGATTAGATCGATTGAGTGAATGATTATTTATCTCCATATAAATATAAAGGAATGGATGATTAGATGATATAACCTAAGTGGATACCCAATTACTTTAGGAGGATAATATATTCAACTACCACATTTAGTCACAAAAGGAGGAGGTTCGTGGTGAGAAAATAACCACTTTGCAGCATCCACTGAAGGAAGTATGATATTAGGTCAAATGGGGTGATTAGGATAAAAATAGGGGGTTTGAGAATTTAATTTTGTTTAACATAGAAATCAGGCACGCATTGTAAGATTGACGGGGAAACTTGGTTAGGGGAAATTGTGCACCATCGATACACCACTACTGACTAGGGTGAATGGTTTTCTATAGGGGGGACATGGTATGTTAAAATGTTTTCTAATCATGTATTTACCACTATATGAGGGGTTTACTCCTTCCACTAGGGGAAATGTTTGTTGAAACTACGCAAAAATTGAACACATGTAAAATATCCTCCAAAAATTCCCATGATCCCCTTGAACATCATACAAATAAGATCCAACTAAAAAGAGATAAAAAGGGGTCAATATAAACATAAAAAAGGAATAAGATTTTACAACCTCCCCCACTAAAAAACATTATTTCCATAACAATATTATCTAGAATATTCCATATCAAATAGTTGAGATCATTTCTCTCCTGTGAGTTCCTTGGACTCCCAATTCTTATGAAAAATATAACCATGATTCTATTCCACACATATAAAAGGTTTCATCCTCCCAGGATGTATTTTTGTTCTAGAATAAAATATCCTATATGGATACTCATTCATGTATAAATATATCTCAACATCAAGATCCTCCTACCTAAATACATGAGATAGTTAATAAAGATACCTCCAATGATGTGATACATGGAGAAAATATTGTATTACCATAAATTATAGTGGAAGTTATAAACAGTATGTCACTTTACCCACATGGTCATCAAAATTAAATGGTCCCAAAAAATTTGGCATAAGAATTCCTTGTTTCCTATGACATCGATGACCTATCAAGGGTAAATATCTCATGAACACCAGATCACCAACATAAAACTAATTTTTTTTTGAAAATTATTATCATCAAAAGATTTATATCGATTTTATGATTTTACCAATCTATGATGAATATAATGAATCATAACCTTCATCTCTTGGACCAAACATTGTCCAGCCATAGAATCATCATGAATCTCTGATGAATAAAACAAATATTTATTTACGTGGTCATACAAATACTCAATGAGAGACACATGAATGTGATATTGGTAAATGGTTTAATAGGAAAACATAACATTTCTAATGTTTTTATCATAAGATATACCAAAATTAAGGATCCCATCTCAAAATATGTATTCCAAAATATATATAGCATATTTTATCTTTTTATCTATCTATAGATGATAGACTGTGCTAAAACTGACATGATATCCCATTTCATCTTGGAGGCCTCTTCAAAAATGAGATGTGAACATGGATTCCCTATCATAATCTATCAAAAATGGAACATTATAAAACCAGACAACCTCCTATATGTACAATATTACCTAATTATTAAGATCAATTTATTTCATTAATGGGTATAAATTGATCTAATTTGGTAATATGATAAATAAAAACCATATCATTTTCAAATTATTATTGGATGTGGGACACCCACCCTGATATAAAAATAAATATCATCCCACATTCATGTAATAACTGGAAGGGTCTAGATAAAAAATGATGGTCTCTAGCTCTCATTAACTACCTATTCAAAATTATAACAACATTAAATAGTGTTAACGATATCCCATCTCAAACCTAGACACCATAATCATTATTTGTTTATCGTATAACATATTATTGGTACCCATGTTCACTACCTACATATAACTATGATATAATCCCATAAAATCATTCATCATAGAAAAACTCACAATGCAATGGTTCTAGAAACATATATTACCCTACATGGATAAGGAACACTCCACACTAGTTTTCCAACCATTATGAGAGTCTCTAACACCATAGGACATTTCATCAAATATTTAATCCTAAATAATCATCATAGGAATAGAATATGCCAACTTTAAAATAGTAAAAATATTCTTAGACTCGTTTTTCAAAATACGTAAATGAATTTTTTCAAATAGAACAATTAAATTACACTATTCTAATGATTTTTCATGGCCTTCATCATATGTTTCATGCTCAATGCTTTAGTGAAGACATGCAGCTTTCACAATGTGTATAATATGTAAAAATAAAATCACAACATGTACACCACTCAATGCCACTCATTGTGATTCAATTCATTCTATGAGACAAAATAAGATAGGTTTTGTGATTATAATAAATAGTAAAATTAAATTGAAAAGGTACTTCTACCAGACTTGTAGAGTACACATCATAATTTTGAGTTTGAGTTCATGGGTTTGATAATTCTTCTCATTTATCCTAAGATGTATAGATCCATAAGTTACATCAAGATCAATAAAAATAAGAACACATCCAAAACCCAAACCTGATGAATAAAAGCGGATCATATAGCCTTTATAACTTTTATAAGTGTAAAAAATGGTAAAAAAGTTAAAAGGGGTTTCATCTCAATGAAATAATTCTGACACATATCAATCTGAATGAAAGTAAATTTTTTATGAGTGAGTGTGTCCATTGGGGAATCCAACATGGATAAATCCTTGATAACCAGTTGTAAAACCATGATATACCAAAGATTCATTGAATATTAAAAATGGTATGTGGTTTCTCCCATGTATTATATCTTTCACCTCATCATGATTAACCAAAATAACATGTTTTGAGACCATGTGTCCAAAAAACATAACTCTCTAAAGATAGAGTCAATATTTTTAAATCATGTAATAAAGACCATTATCACAAAAAACATCCAATACTTTCAACATATGAAGCACATGAACCTTCTTGATTTTTTTAGAAAACTAGGATGCCATCCAACAAATACTATAACTGAAATTCCTATATTATCATGAAAATCCAATTCATCAAATCCATGGAAACTACATGAGCATTGGTTAGTTGAAAATTCATAACCAGACACTCATATTGTCTATACCTACTCTAAAAGGAAAATTTTGGGATGTACGGTTCTTTAATTCACAACTGATGGTAGCTAGAATGAAGATCAATTTTCATGAACCCATTCTCCACTTTCAACATTCCAAACCGATTATCTTTTCAAAGTAAAATGATGTTTGTTCTTTACCGTAACACAGTTCGTATTTATCTAATCAACAAATACTATCATCATCATAATGAAAATAGGTTCCACATAATGTAAAAAGCATCCTTTTAGATCCATTCTAAATGTAATAATCCAATGGAGTATTTAAATATTTTTAATATTTTGGTGCTATATGATAAAACAAAATTGACATTGGTTACATTTTGGACACTAAATAGATTAAAAGATCCACCTCTCATACTGATGGAAATCTAGAGAAATTATATGGAAATCTATTAGGAAAGTCAATGACAGATATATATAGATCATCACTCAATTATTCTCTCTCCATGTCAAAAACAAGTAATGATAGTGACATACCAGACACAAGAGATGATGGTTTGAGTCTACCATATCATGGGTCCCATTTGAACTAAAATACATGACCCACCCCATCAAGCATGGTAGAGGAGGCACATTTATGATAATATTCAATCCATGAACTATATACAATTGGAAAATCCCACTTGAGAATTATGTAATCAGATTCTGTGTTATGGACTACATAATTCCATGTAATATTAATCAATAATAAATAGAAAACACAATAAGGACACCAAAGGTGAGTCTCTCTCTTGGTTCTATGGGGTGTGGTAATATTCATCACATAAGATAAAAAATTCATAGGAATGTTCAGAAAATAAACAATACTGGTTGATATAAATTAGTGAGATGGAATGGTATCAAATAAATTATTGGATGAGGATGAATCTATTATGATAATAACTCTCACAGTTGGTGGATTCATATCAACATTATATGGAGACACTTCCACTATGTTATGAATAGTCATTCAGGATGCATGTGGCAGGACCAAATTATTTATGAATTGACTGATTGAATCAAAATTATCTTAGTTGATGATGATCATCATCCACTGTATTGGGAGGAAATGATATAAACAAATTTCAAAATGTTTTTTGAGTTTCCATAGGAATTATAGATACATGGTGCCTTAGTAAAAACCCATTTCAAATTACCCTCTATTCCTCATTGGAATAAAGTCAAATAGAATCTTCCTGGCATAAAAAGAGGTCAGAAAAAAAATAATTTTTGAGATCCCTAATTACACTCATCACAATTCTATTTCCCATAAAGGAACATATTGAACTTCCATTGGGAGTTAAACGAACTCCCATAAACCCTAACATACATTCTATGCCCATATTATAAATCAATTTTATAAATTTTACGTCAATATAGGAAGTTATATTTAGCATGAACATGTGGGATCCAGTACTAACTATAAGTTAGATTGTAAATCTTTGAGCCATCAGCTTCCATTTAGTCACAATCTATGGAGAAAATAGTAACAACTAAAAACTTCAATTATCATACTATGTCAGGGTCTTTTCACGTAGCTAGAGATTATGAACCATTATTGACTATGATACAAACATGGACTTTAGATAGAAATTATCAGAAAAATTGACCTTGAAGTCTTTCCACACCAAACCCCCATTAATCTTCTCAGTCAAAATTGAATCCACCAAATTGGGTTACACCTCTCAAGCTAGAAGGTATCAAAATTTAATTATACATATTAAAGCATTTCATGGAACTAAAAAATTAAATCAATTAGATTCATCTAATTCTCATCCTATTGAGGACCATTAGAGCCTTTCGAATATGGTGGATTTTGGAGAAGGAACTCTTATACAATATATCTAGATTCATCTCTTAAAAGATACATGATTACAAACAAAACAAGAATTATTATGGAAAACATAATCTTTCTTGAATAGCAAGAAACACAATCTTAATGAGATTCTCGTGAGATGGAGGGTTCTCTATCAATGGTTAATTGGGAGCTCTATACTCATGTCAGTCTAAATTTCTTCTTAGAGGTATTATGCTACACAACATTGATGGAGAGAAATAAAAAATTTAACAATGTCATTGAAATAAAAAACTTGTTCATGATTTAAAATTATAAAATTATACAAACTCACTATGAATATTGAAAATAATATAAAAATATCAATATAACCGTCGAAGAATGTTTTCCCTATATCCTTGGGCGACTTCAGGCTCTATATGAAAAGAGTTATCCATGAACTCACACTAAACTACCACCCATGTCCCATTAATCCTACCTATTTTCTATCATGACAACCCAAACCACATACTACATTCTATGAAATATTCTTAACATATAAATCTGAAACCATTTTCTCATAATATAGAATGGATACCATGGTACTTGGAATCCTGATCCACTACTGAGATAACCATAAGGGAGTTCTCAATTCTCACATTTTGTGACTATCTCCTTGTATCTTACAAGATCTATAGGGAAAAAATTTTCCACAAAAACTATATATTATAAATTATAAAATCTGTTTTATCAAGATTCATTAATGTGAATGTTTCAGAAGCCAAACATGTAAAATAGAACCCAAGAAGAGAGAAGAAATATACAATGAATCATCAACCCATACCTCCACCAATTTATAGAAAAATGTATAAATACCCTATGTAATAAGTGGACCTCAGCTCCACTAGTCACTATAATCACTCCACAATACCAGGGATCAAAAACATCCATCACCTCAAAGTGGAGCTTAACCTTTTCTTACACATAATAAATGAAAAACAAAAAATTCCTGATGAAAATAGTAGTGTGTGATATCTAAATCAAAATAGGGTCTCACCAAGTGTTCTATAATATATTCCACAATAATAAACCAATAATTCATTGAATTTTATAGTAAACGGGAATTAAATAACACATATTTTTCATTTTTAAAACAAAAAATACTTTCTTTTAAATATAGAGATAACATTTCAAACATAGAGAGAATAATATTTTTTTAGAAAAGAATTTATATAAATCAGTTGTCATGAATAAAAATTTTCTATGGTCAATGATAAATACAATCAAATCATACACTATAAAAAACATGATCATCATTCCTGATGTGTGTATCTTTTTGTCTATATGATCCTTAAATCTATTAAATAAGTGATCATAACTAATCATGTTTACTCATGTCCCTCAATATTAGGCTGAATAGGACTCACCAACATCCCATTTGGGATATTTACGTTGAACTAGGTTTTTGTTAGAGTTGTAATCATCAATCTATTGATCGGTGATAAATATCATTTTATGCTTCCCCAAATAACCCACAAACTACCTATGATCACATGTTCTCAATAAATCAATAAAACTGAACAAATATTCTCATTTTAAATATTTCATCATTTACAATTCAATTTCCCAATTTTTAGTTTTGATATTACAATTCAATTTTAAAAACAAAATAAGGATTTTCCTCTTTTCATTACTTGTCAATCGAAAAATAATCCTGAGTTTTTATGATATAAATTTAATCCATTTTCTAAAAAAATCTTCAATAATTTCATCAATTTCATTATTCTCAAAATTCATCCCTTTATTCCAATTCCAATAGAATTGGGGGATTCCCCCAAAATCTATTCCATTTAACAGTACAATTATAAATTATATCAAATTGGTGGTTAAAAACTAATTTAAATCCATTTAAAAAAATAAAAAAATAAAGGATTTAATTATATTTGAATTCTAAATAGGAACTAACACTTTTTAAATCATGGAATCCAATGATCAACACATTCAACTAGAACACTAATGAAAATTGATGGTGAATAAGATCAATGAATTAAATATTTAATTGATATCCATCATTTCAAGGAATATATCCAATGAAAAGGTGTACATACCAATTGAGAACATGATGTTCTAACTTAATCTAATGAGGAGATATAGGAATATCATTTGAGAACACCTATGAGGAGATCCGCTTACTGAAGATGTATCATAACTTCCATTGGAATTTTTATTTGACAAATGAGGAGGTTGTAGGATTCATAATATATTATTATGATACTAAATGGATGAAAAATTAGTATTAGGGATCAGTGGGGTTGATTAGTCACTTTTTTTGAGGGTGTTGGGAATTAAAAATAATATTCCTAACATAAAAATCATGTATACAGGGTTAACTAGAGGGGGAGCATGGCTAGGGGAAACCATATGCGATTCCTACTACCAAATTGTTTGGGGTTCTGAATTTCCCCATGGCTAGAATAGAGTTTTTCAAACATCGTACCAACATTGAATTCATTAAATTCAAATTGGTTCATGGATTTCACTAGGGGTTCATGTATGAGTTAAACCATGTTCCAACCAGACATAGCCAAAAATATATATAAATTCTTATATTCTCCGAAAATGAACAAAAAAGAAGAAGATATTACTAATGGATATAAAAAAATGTTTTGAGATTCATGAAAGAAAGAAAAATGGTATTACATGGGATGGAATTATTAATCCACTTGCTTCTATCATCGACAACTAAATATTCAATAATAGAGTTTTTGAGACAATAGTCTTTTAAAACATGAAAAATATGTTGGAATGTTTAGTTCTACAATCAAATAATTTTATTTTATAGACATGAGATAATAAATATTTCACCATTCAACCCATCACTATTAAGATCCTCTTCGATGGTAGTCATTACATATAGTTTCCAATATCACATTGTCTTAGATGATTTCATATTTGTATCCAAAAATTAGCTCTTGGATTATAGAATTTCTTAACATAATATCTAATAACCCTACATTAAAATATTTAAATTGTGAGTTTTTCATTTTGATACACATTCTTATTATTCATTTTATAACCACTCTATTAATCTCTCTCATACAATCATGTTCTTTGTGGACAAATCTTCCAAACATGGTATTGTTTTCAAATTCATTTATGCAATTATTGAGGTGATTATTTTTAGAATATTGATATTTAAATATTTTTATCTTCGTTCCTCTAGGTGGTATAACTTTTTAAAAATCCATGAAATAAAATTTTTCATTTCCTACTGATAAATAATTTAGAATAACTAGAGTATACAATTTCTATTTCCTCCACTAGAGAACATATATGAATTTCTTCACATCTACAAAATCCCCTTATAGATAATAATTTTAAAATAAGGATATTAATCCCCTAAATAAATGATTTAATATTTTCATTATCGATAATAAAAATGAATCCATACCATATAAATATCCATATGTATTTTTACTAGGAAATAGTAAAATATTTATCAATATAATTTTTTCAAATAATTCACTCTCCAATTTATGCGAAGGGTTTGGAGAAAATATTTGTTGAGGGGTTATTTCATAAAATCATCCAATTTCATGGATTCAATATAATCATTTTTCCCATTGTTATTGACCAATGTCAATGATTTTTTTATTTAAAATTCAAAATAATATATAGACAAACTAAAATTCATATCCATGAATAGATTATAAAAACATATATATTAATTCTTGTAGATATATTATTTAATAATTATTGGAACAGATTATCCACTAATGGATGGTAGTAAATATTTAATAGAGGACATGATAATCAATTTATCCAAATTTATATATTTTGGTGTACAAAATGGTTTTTTCTATTACTCATCACCTGATATAATATTTTAAGAAAATAATCACACACTATATCTCATAATTTTTTCATTGTCATAGTCAACATTGTCCATCAAATTTTTTGTTTAATTATTTACTCCAAATTAATACTATTTAATAAAACCTAATGGGTTATCTTGACTAATAAATAATAATATCATATGAAAAAAAATTTCATAAAAAAATATAAACTTTAATGATCCGAATGTATTTACCGAAAATTGTGACACCATCATTTAAACTAATAATATTTTTATTTAACCTATATTTCATTGAGTATATTTCTTTTTTCACTAAAACTCATATTTTAAAAAATAGTAAATCCTAACTCTAACACCATATAATATGACCAGATTATAATTTATATTAACTAATTCAAAATATTTATCCATTAAATCTAACAAAAAGAATACATACATAAGAAAATGGTTTAGAATATTAGGATATTTCTTACATAACATTATTTTTACCACAAAATGATACAATGAATGACAAATATTTATCCACACATGATTTCTATAAATTAATAGGCATGCATTTTATTTATTTGGAAAGGAGGAAACATAAGTAAAGAGAGATTAAAAACACATAATTGTTAGAAGAAGAACATCATAGATAGTATGATTATTTAACATCAGATCGAAATCAGGTCAAAAAAAAGAACAAGGGAGAAATACAATATTTATTAAATATTATTGCTGAAACAAAATAATTTGTGATAGAAAACGATATCAATGTAATAGATATTTTTAAAAGATCACTAAAAAATAATAGAATAATTTTTGGAGAATAATAATTATATTGTATATGGGTGTGATATAATATGAAAATAATCTTTATTAAGAAATCATTTTAAGGTGACCTAATTATAACAATACAATGTCATAACATTGTGAACATAAATAACTAAATAATGACAATTTATATTATTTTTAATATAAATATCAACATATTATCCATTATAAAAAATTGTTAATATTGAATACCTCACTATATCAATGCATATCATTATGCACAAAGAAAATTGTATCTGGTCTACACATTAAACATCCACATATCTATGAGAATGATTTACACTCAAAACATTTTTCTATAATGAGATATAAATAACTATCCAATGCATTTGAGGGATCACAAAAACCATGTTCTAATTTTCACGTAGTGATACATAATAAATATGTGCTTGATATGAAATAATAAAACATCATCTATATGAAATCCCAATGAAAATAAAATTAGTTTCAAAAACATTTTCTTAAGGTCTCACATAAGATATAAATAATAATTTTATTAGAATGACAACAAAAACTAAATTACACTAAAATAAACACATCATATATTTATTTAGTTTGTGGAACCTTAATATTTTCTATATATAACTGATTATTACATATATATATGAAAATAAAATGAATATCATAGAAATTATTTTTTTAATTTTCGGTATCATTGTCATAACAATTTTGAAATAAATAACATTAAATTTTATTTCTAATTGGTGTAAAATTATAAGAAAATTTTATTTTAAAATTAACCATACCACTAATATACCCTCCATAATAAGACAATAAATATAGAGTAAATGATAAGTAAAAAATATGAATTATAATAGAAGTGGAAAGATGTATTTTTTATCAATTTTAATACATATAAAATATTCAATTATGGAAATTGATATGATTTCTACTTTTGACAATAATTATAGATAATTATATGAAATATTAAATGAAATTATTATCATAATTTCATAATATTCAGCCAAATTGTTTTTCAATAAATGATCATAGATGAGGAGGATAATAAAAAATAAACAATAAACAATTATTGTTAAAGTGTTATATTTTATGAAGTAAGAAATAAATTGAAAAAACAATTTCTTTTCTAAAATTTAATTTATATATATATAAATTCAATATAAAATGTGAGGTATTTTTGTTGAATACTATATCTATAATAGAATATAATATCCATATAAAGAATATTAAGACTCATAAAATATAGATTGAGTCATGAAAAACCCTTAAATTAGGTTATTTATTGGTAAAAAAAGTTCTAATAAACTTTAAAATTAATATAGGTTTATTACTAATCTATCCACGAACCTGATTGGAATTTATTTCCAATAATAACAATTTTTTGTTATTTTTAATACCATTATATGAACAATTTGTTTTTTTAATTTATATTTTATTGTTAGTTTCATTTATTTTTCTAAACATTCTTCAGTATGGTGGTTTTAGATAAAGATACATGATCATGTTATAAATATCTCATTACTTTTCATGCATTTGGTATTTTTGTGTAAGATACATTTTAAGAGTTCCATGATAGTTTTAGGAATGATTTTATGATGGTTCATGTTGGAAAGTTATAAATTCTCAATCTTTTGAAAACTCATTTATCGAATGGAATTGAAAATACTTGTGAATATATGTATGTTAGTTGCTAGTATAAAATTATAAATATACTATAAATTTATAATTATTAATATATATGAGGATTATTCAGGTTTAATTAATAAGTATAGAAATTTGATCCAACAATTCATTTAGATTATAAAATCGACCCAAAAATGGATATAATAAAAAATAGTTTTATGAATACAAAATTTCATAATCATAACATCTCATATAGTGAATAATAATATTTTAAATTTCATGTTATATATTTGGTAAATAATTTTTATAAAATTGTGTGGGGATAATAGAATGATTAAATAATAAAATTACATTAAAACATACAATAATTAGTTGAATCTTCTCTTAAAGACCCTTCTAGAAATGAAGTTTTTGAGACTCTTTATGACATGAATTTTCAAAAAACCATAGTGATTTTGTAGAATTATAATTTGGGATATTACTCAAGATGGTACTTAAGTATAGGAGTGGATTCGGTTAAGGGTAAGGGTAGGGTATATATGTGAGTTTATTGTATAATCCCATTGAATTAATTATTCAACATTTAATAATTACACTATATTTAGCCATCTAAAACACCCAAAATTCCCCTTTTCCTAAATTAATGATCTATAATAATGGTTAATTAATAAATTATTCCTTGATAACTATCATGATAAAATTATATAATGATTAAACATATATACAATTTCATATTAATGATATTTCACCTTTTGTTTTTACCATATTTTAAGCTATTTAGTGAAAATTATAAAATCATAATATAGATATAAATATAACATATAGATTAAAAAAATTAATCCATTTGAATAAATTCAACCATTAAAAGTTATTTTTTAAAATAAATAATAGATATGTAAATTGTTTTCCATATGATATCATTTTAACAATTAAATGATTTTATTTTTATTCTATACCCATTTAATAATAGTTAAATGAGTACTATATTAATATAAATTCAAATAACTTCAACAATGATTTAATTATGATAAAAACACATAACACATTATAAATATATTATTTCAATAATATAATGTTTAATAATTGAAAGTAATTATTTATTTGATTGTCATTCATTAGATTTTATCCATCTATTTGTTTTAAAATATTTCTATGTAGTGGTACATTAAATTAAAACCTTAATTATAAGTAATCATGTAAAATAAATAAAAAATTATTCACATAATTATATATTAAATAATTAGTTAATAACTTCTAATATTATTTGTTTTATTAAATTGTTAAAATGTAGTAAAAGTTTTCTTATATTCAAAAAATACAAATAATTTTAAATTGGAAAAATATTTATTTGAATTATACTCACTGTCCACACATGCCTAATTACCATATAACCCCAACAATAATATATGCTTAATCACTATATATCAATCCCATTATAACCCTATATATGTTTTTTACTAATGTAAATTTTCACAATCCATAATTTCACTTATCATGTAATTTAACACATTTATAGAATATTTTATTATTTTGATAGTTTAAACCAATAATAAGATAATGAATATGAATATTTTAGTCATGATTGATATCACTTTATTTAATACCTTTTTCAACAAAAAATTATCAAATTATTTTATTTTCTATCTATATTATAATTTTTATTAAATTTTCATGTTTTAATTTAAAGGGAAAAATATATTTTTTCATATTATTTTACTACAATGTTTAAGACCATTCATATAAAAGAAATTTTGTTTTTTTATAATTTAATCATAATAAATTTCGGGTGTTAAAACATACAAGTGATGTATGTGATTACACTATTGGGGTAGTATATGGGAAATGAGAGATAAATATTTTAAAACATTACTATTATGCAAGAATGACCATAAGGGAAACACAAATAAATAATTCCATAATGAAAAAAAATCTAACATAAATAACCTTTTATTTAAATATATTAAAAATATATCTTATTTTATATAATGTGATAGTTATAATTGATCCTATTACATCGATGTATTTTATAATGATGAAAATTCCAAACCCAATCAAATCTAGTGGATTTTTTTCTCTAAGAGTTCAATATATATATAATTTTTAAAAAGGGGAAGAAAAATTAATTCCATTTACATCATTCATGGATATATTTTCCCCATTTATGTGGAGATAATGATATTGAAATCAGATATGAACTCTTAGACGAATACAAATTTACTGTTAGATAAATTCAAGAATATGGTTTTCCAATATTTGAAATCACATATAAACTTAGGAAATATAACAAAAAATTAGATACCAATAGGATACGAGGGTTATATATTATGGTTGAAATTACTTTTGGGATAATCCTTGATTCTTTATTTATTATATAGATGGGTTAATAATGTAATTTTTACTTTATCATGAAGTGAAGTTATTTTTAGAGTTTTCCCCACTTCAACAAAGATGATTACTAGAGAAGAGATAAAATAACATCCTAGATAATTTAATTAAAATTATATTTTGATAAAATTAAAATAGAATTAATAGAATTAATATACTTTCAAGACACATTCTGGCTAATTCGAATATACTAAAAAATTAATACTAAAATAAGAGATACTGAAACAACTTATTATAGAGGTAAAATTCATTGATGTACGGGGGATAAAATTCATTAGCCATCTACCCTAATATTTAAACCACACATACTCTCTTTTGTTTGTTGATTCTGTCTAAAAAATTATTTAAGTAAAATCTAAATATTTTTGGATATTGGAGTTGATCACAAATGTCCTGAAGAAGGATATAAATTATAGGTTTTTGTTCCTATGTTATTGATCAGAGATATTGGAATTTATTTTGATAACCATTAATTTAATTGAGTGATTCATATATAAATGTATCATTTTTCTACTAATTGTCAATATAATCCTCAAATACAAAATTATATGTAACATTACAATAGGTTTATGAATAATTATTATAAAAGAACATTATATCTAATAATAATGACTTTTCTAGAAAACCCAGTAATGCATTTTTGTCTTACTAAATGACCTAAAAGAAAAAATAATGAATATATATTCCAATTTTTATAGAGTAAACGATTCAATATTATAGTGGTTCTCAACTGTAATTCTTATTATCTATAAAAAATATTGAATTGGTCTGAAGATTATTCTAAGAGAAAAAGGGTATTAGAGTTGTATGAGATTAATGGGGTATATAAGGATGCTTTTTAATTTTTCACCATCTCTGTTATGATGATAATGACGTTTGAGGTCAAAAATACTCAAAGAAAAGTGTTTTAATTTGGGTATAAGGGTCTTCTATTGTTTTTACAAAGGTTAACTACCTTAAAGAATGTTTGGTCTATTCATAGTCAAAAACATATTTCGACATAGTGCTATAGAAATATATTAAAATGAGGAACCAGTTATAAAGGTGAATGAAAATAACACCAAAAAACATTAATTACTCTAATGTTGAGTGATTCCATTGAATATAAAAAATCATGAAGTGATTTTTTTTCTTCCATTTTTTCAAATGTGATATAGGGAAAATAAACTCTAAACCAACCCACATATTCATGGTGGTTGAAATCTTATTGAAAAAACAAAAAACCGAAAAAAATTCCCTCATTAAACTACCCTAAAATTCAATCAATACATTCCCCTATGTATTGATGTTACAACATTTTCCTTCACTCAAAAATTGGGATGTTTTCATTTCGATTTATAATCTAAATTTTACTAAACCATTGGATCTCCAATTTCACTTATTGATAGATCTATTTGGTTGGAGGAAGTAGTCAGTCGATTTGATTGATATTGTAGTTAATGGTTCATATCTGATAAATAGAAATTCCAAAAAAGGATTACTGGACTCATCGAATAGTGTTATTCATTTTGAGGTTAATGGATATAGTGTGTCTTCACTGTCAATGGTAAAGTGGAAAGCTAATCAAACTTTTTTCTCAATCTGCTGAAGGTGTAAAATTTTATATTTATATGGATTCCCCATTCATTAAATATTATAATAACCTCCATGGTCTTCCACTTCAATTTAAATCATTTATAAAATTTAAAAATTCATTGGATTCATGTAAGACAGTTTTTGGGATTTAAAAGTACAACAACTTCATAGTTAAATCCTATAGGTCTGAGAAACTATATATAAATTTACGTCTCAAATTCCCATATTTAGGCTATTTGTCTTGTTGTCGATGAGGAATTTTCATCAATCTAAAAGTATATTTTTAATAATAGTATTATTTATATAATTCCAAATATTGATTTGAAAACCACTATCTTGTCTACAATCACCATTCAATAAATAAATCAATGTACAATGTTCAGTTCCCCATAGAATCAATCCATATGAAAGAAAAGATTTATACTTCCTTATTTGGTCAAAATACCGGGCAATACAATTTTTCTTTAAATTCAGAGGCCTTAATCCTGAATACATGAGTAGAGTTCATTAGGATTATTCTTTCATCAAGTATTTATTCTAGATTTGTAGGTTATCAGGTTACTTATATAGATATAATTAACCATTTACCATCCTCTTATTTTTTGAGGGTTTATGTGGGTCCTTATTTGATTAGAAACATGTTAATTTACTTCTCTATTTGTCTATAATAGAATGTCCATGAGAAACATATGAGGTAGTTAGAAGTGATAGATCGAGGTAACGTGGATCTTGTGAAGCACCTCCATTCACACTCTAGTTGTGGAAATAACAAATAGGAGATAAACTAAAAATTTAGATTTTAGAATAACATTAAGATACAAAACTTGTAATGAAGAGATAATAAATTTTATAATGTATGGAAATAGTGAATAATTTTTGTAATTTAAAAAAATACATATTAGGAATCCAAAGAAAAATATTTTATATCAATTGAAGGAAATATGAAGATGAACATCAGGTGAATGATGATACATCTCTAACCACATATAACGTTGATTCTTATAGAGGGGATTGAAGTTATTTTTTATATTTTTATTTAATGGGAATATGTGGGGTATTGGTTTCATGGAATATCATTTTAATTAAGGTATACAAGTATAAATTAAAAATATTATTCAAATATTTATATACCAAGTATTATTTGATCTACGAGTAAAGGGTTTAAATCAAATCTATGTGTAAAATCACCATTTAATCGAACATAGTTTCATAAGGAACCTCAATCCACACCTATGAAGGAGACCAAAATTACGTGAATATGGGATGATATATCTAAAAAATTGTTTCTTGACGTGGATTCTACCCTATTTATAGAACAATATCTAGAGGGTGGAAAGAATAAATTTTATATTGTACACTATCTAAAGGAAGAATTTTTCTCTATAAATTGTACACTATAACATAGAGATATAAGTATCAATTTATTATAGATGAATGATAAGGATAAGCTTGAAATTACATCAGACATGTTTTTTCATTTCAATAAGGAGATAATGTAGTGGGAATATGGAATATATACCTGAAAGGAATGTGTTAAAATAAAATATAAAATGGAACATTGAATACTAACTAATAAGTAAAAAATCACGATTAATTATCCTTTTTTAGAAGGTAAAACCATTTAATGGAAGTAAGAAAATGAAATTACCAAATGAGAAGTGAAAGGGAAAACATGGAACACCAAAAATAAAAGAATCTATTTGTTTATCTTTTTCAGTAGCCCCTCAGTATGCTTTCGTTCTCCATCTCTAATAGAATCCAGCTCCGCCCTTCCACGCCCGTGTGGCCGACCTCTCATCCGCCCTCTTCATACATTTTCCCTGTTCGAGAGCTCTTGGAGTCTTTCATGAACTGTTTCTGCATCAGTGCTCTCAGAAGCTGAGTTATCCACTTAATCTTCATTGCATCTATCAGAAGATACATTATTAGAAACTATAATCTTCATTTATTCTAAAATAGTATGCTCAACCACCTTTTAGAAACAATTGGGGATGAAGTATTCTTATAAGAAACAAGTTGGAACCCCTCATTATCTACAATAGGCTTTGAAGTAGAATGATGGGCCTTAGAGATGACTGGGGAGTCAGAATCTAAGATTTTCTTACCTTTTCGAATCACCAAGTCAACCATGTTTTCCTATAGTTTCGCTTCTTCCTCCCTAGATTTTTCTTTTCCATAAGGAGCCACAAAGCGATGTTTTTTTAGTAAAAATATCAACCCAAGATTTTTTTTTGTTTCCAGGAGAGGGAGAACATACATTGGGTGAGTCTGGGGAGTCTTCCTTTGTTTCAAATTTAGATTCATATTCATGAGTGGAATATTGCGCCTCTTTCTCAGCATGATAAGCAATAGTTCCCAAATCCTCCTCACTCCTACACAATTCTTTACCATCTCCATGTAACAACTGTGGGTTAGGATTCAATGTAGTTGAAGATTTTCTCTTCTTGAGATAATTATTCTCATTGTGACCACAAAAAGAAAATAAGCTGAAAACTATAGACCATCAACAAGAAGATAAGTCATGACCAAGGATATTGCAGTCCTAGAAGAATTTAGGCATTTTTTCATAATCAATCATCAGCTCAATTATATCATCATCAGTCGCAAGCATCACATTTTCAACAGGAGGTGTACCCAGCTCAAACTCAACCATACACCTAGAAATGTGTCAAAAACGAGAAACCTCTGTTTCCTTATCAATTTTTATTTGAATACCAATGGATAAGAAAATATCATACAATATTTTGGGATGCCAAAGTATCCAGTTTAATACCTTCACTCTAACCCAAATTTGGGTAGTAATGCGACCAACCTTCAAGGGACTAAACTTTTTACCCTAGAATAGTATGTAAAAACCATTGATAATATGGAATAATACATTGAGGATATCATTGTAAGTGACCAAAAGAAGTTATACTTCATTATTTATTATATTTTAAATAGTGTTTATAGTTACAATTTTAATTATTTCATAATTATGGTGTTGAATTTTCATTTTATTGTTAATATGACATATTTTATATTGGGTTCTCAGTAAATAAATAATGTGGGTTTTTCAAATTTTATTTTTAGATTGGTGCATCCTTTAAAATTTCTTCAACATAGGAGAAGCATTTATGTGTATAATTTGATGTTAAATAATGACATTAATAGGAAGAAACAAAAGTATTTCTTATATTCATCATTTATTTCTCATTTTAGCCATTTGGTTAGATGTTTTTTTAAATTAATCTTGTGAGTGACCCCAAATTGATAAACTCAATATCCTTTATTAATATTAACAATAGTGTAGTAAAGAAGATATGGAAATGGTGGAGATGATAAATTAAAAATATAATTACTATTATGAGGAATTAATATTAAAACATAAAAATGAATTATTCATATTGAATTATAATTTTAAATCAAACCACAATGGATGAAAATTAGAATATATTTAAGATAAAACGTAATGAAACATAATAACCATTTATAAATAATGAGTTATCAGATTTTTCTTAAGAGAAACCCTTGTGAACTAGATTTTTTCATATTTAAATGGGACTTGAGGATTGAATTTTGAACTTTTTTCCCTTACTTTTTTTTCAATTTTTTCAGAAAATAGTGGTTCCAATTTTTTGGAATATCAACATAGATTAGTATACCCTAACAATGTGACTATAAATACAACATTAAAGAATGTTAAAAATTAAATTTTTTTATAAATTTGACTCTTTATTTATATTTATTCATTTCAATGATGTACACTATAAGCCATTCTATAATTGTTTTTAAAAATATGTTTTAAATAAAAATAAAATCATATTATAAATTTCCATGATGATAATTGACCTAGGATTCATGATCATAATGTTTTGTGTGTTTTAGAAAATTAGACACACCATGGAATAATATTTCACTCATTCCACAAAACCCATGACACTAAAAAATGTGGAACCTTATAATTTCATTAGGGAAATCCGAACCACACACACACACCAAGAAGGAATATCCAGATTTATTGATCATAGATTTCATGTCGCTCAAAATTGAACAAGGCATATATAAACTAATATTAATAAACCAATTGGTATTCTCTATATAAATAATATATTACCATTAAGTGTAATTTATAATCATGTTTTAATGAAAATTTAATAGGAACCTATGTAAATGTTTCTTCTGTGATGTCCTAACCCACTAATGAAATTTGAGTGAATTATTTTAAAATTTTTATAATTTTTAAAATAATTTATGGTCACATACTAATAAATTGTTCACTATACATTTATTTAAAATAATATAATTGTAATATGAAAATGATAACTTTACACAATGATATTTCAAATCCCCCACCCAGTGTTTTCTTTAACTATGATTCAAGATTACTAATCCCCTATAAAAACCAGGAATAGAACTAGTGAGGTACTTAAATCAACAATTTCTCAATTTTATTCCTTTTCCCAACCTATTTCGCAATTATTCCAACTTCTAGCTCTTAATTAAAAACTCCAGGAGCCAAAACCTAAGTAACCATTAAAATTATTCATAAAATACACCATTAAAGATTTATAAAACACCCATAGATCACTAAAATACATCCATCGTGAATCTAAATATTGTGAGAGAGATAAAATCAATGCACCGCCTCATCCCTAATCCAAAACATCTATCTACTAAAAAAATTACCTAAAAACTGTTATAAGGAATACCAAATTAATGTCCCAACCACACCATCGAATCCCATAAAAAAGATATTATCCATGATTACACAATGCTAATACCCTAACTTAATCCATTTCAATTACTCCGTTATGTCATCACCCATAGGTAAATTTCATTAACAAACCCGCATTCATTTTTTCCTCTATTTTATTCTCGATGTATACCATTTATTATTGGAAATGATAAAACATTATGTATACAAGTTAACAAAGACATTGGACATGGAGTTCATATTACGAAATATGTATCATGATAATTTCATATAGTTATTGATTTTCATTCTAATATGACACATCATTAATGTTTGATTTGAGTATTATTGGAATTTAATACTTTATTTATTAATCATGATAGAGATTTATTTAGTTGAGGTATACATTAGCTTTATATTAATGTATTGGAATATAAATTTATTAGAGTTTTTTTTTTAAATTGAGGAGTATAATACGATAATTATGAGGATAAACTAGTACCACAATGTTTATATTCATCCCTTTCAAGAGAATGTAAATGTATTTTTGAATACACATGCATGTTTTTTATATGTCCAATATTCTACATTGAATATAATAAGTATACTTCTCAAGAAATACATAAAAAATGATGTTTAAATTATTTATTAAATTAATAAATAGAGAAAAATTAAACTTAAAAACATAATTTAGAATTTATTGTGATGGAAAAAATAATTGTAATGAATACCTAATGATTTATCTCCCAATTGGTAAAATATATATGTGTTTTTCATGTAATACATTCACTCCAATCCATGTAAAAAATACAGTTAATTGATATTCATCATTTGAATATGATGGAAACTTTTAGGAGTGATATGCATTAATATTTATGGTGTTTATTGTACGAATTTATCTCATATAAAGATAAGTCTAATGACGACCATTCATTGGGAAATTTACGTTAATTTCGAGGGACAAATAATAGTTTTCCTATGGTATATTGGGCACCAAAAGTCTATATTCTATTAGAGGAGTGGATAAAATTATTTTTCACATTAAATTACCTTATTAGGATTCCTATATGTTTGTCATAGAGAATTTGGTAGCTCAATGTTACAACATCCATTTTTTCCACTCACACTATAATCCCCAACTCTTATCCATACCATAGATCAGAGAACCACATCAAAATTCATAACTAAATGGATCACAATGGTTATACCATATAATAATATAATTATAATGATATCTAATTCATTAATGTTTATTAAGGATAACATTTAAAATATTTAGGGTCTCAATTGAAGAATGAGTGAAAAAAAGGAAAAGAGAGGATTTCAGGATTTTCCTATCATTGAATCATATTGATTTTTTATCAGACTATATCCTTGAATGATTATGGTTTTATGACACAAGAATTCCCAAAATATTCTATGAATACATTGGATTATGAAATTATGTAGACCATATGGTTTGAGATGTATATTGGTTGTGATTTTTTTAATGTGATGGATAATTTGAATTGATACATGTGGGGAGGGATATTATAATACTAAAATATAGAATAAATTAATATTTTAAATAGAAATATTTTAATATTGTTATTTTTGAAATTATAAACTATATTTGATTAAAAATAACAACTTTAGGGTTATATAAACTATTTTTATATTGAATTTGTTTGTTTATACAATAATAGAGAGGAATAAAAATTATTTTTAGTGGATTACAATATATTTTTTGTATTCTTTTTATTTTATTCAATGTTGTGAAATACATTATGCCAATTATTTTTCACTAAATTAGTGTAATGCATTTTTTCCATGTTGTAAATATTAAAATTATTTTCACATGGGAATTGTGTTATCATGATTATTGTGTCACCATAATCTTTAATTTTACAACAATTTTACTAAAATATTTAATCATTCATATTATGAAAAATATTGAAGATTCTCTAGAGATTATTACTAATTCCTTTGATAAATAATCCATTATTTTTTTGAATCTAATTTTCAAAAAATTTAGTGGTTCAATTTTTTTCACATTTAGTAATCCATTAACTCTAAATTTAATAAAAAAAGATCATTTTGTTGAATATACATCAATATTATTATGATTCTGATAATGTGTGATGATCAACCACTAACCAATATAAATGTATTTTCCGAATTCAGATATTTTTAACCCATTATTTCTATCATTTTTTGTTCTTGATTAATCATTATTGTAAAATATTTTAATATTTTAATTTTTATTAGCCACACTAAACTAAAATAATATACTTTTAATATTATTATCTTTATGAATCACAAATCTTACATGTTATTTTAATAGAATCAAAATAGTTATTTAATTTTAAATTCTACATTGGATATTGTAATAGTGGGTTTTTATTATTTTTAACATTTTTACAACTCTATTAACAACATATATTAGATTGTGTGTTTCAAAGTCTATACCAGAAGAAATAATTTTTTTCCTATAAAAACCATAAATTTCATTTCATCCCTGAAACCATAATATCCAAATTTTGAAATATTATGCTTAAAAATATTTTAGTGGATTTATTTTTCATATTGGAACTCTAATTCCTCTATTCAGGTCCCTAACACATGGTTGAATCATTATTGAACTTCTATTTTAAATTAATTTCTTTTTCTAAAGACATTATTTATTAGAACCCCACTGTATTTTTTATTCTCAATACCACCAATAAATGTAATGATTTCTGTTTGAACTATATTTCGTTATGTGGTCACCATATTCTGTTTCAATGTATTACAAATACGTTTAATATTGAAATATTGTGTATTTATTACTATAATATGTTTTATAATTATAAAATATTTATTCTTAATAATAAAAACAACATTATTTTATTCTGAAATGTGATATAATCATCTTGAATAAGTTTTTAAAATTAAATTTTGATACTCTTAAAGAGTTATATACTTCAACTAATATCTCCTCTAGAGATTTTACTTACACATTATTAGTGATTAAATATAATATTATAATATTAATGTTCCTTTTTCTTAAATTAAGGATTTAATTAAAATTAAATATATTTTTATCCAATCCCATATTAATCTTAATAATTTCTTCAAAATTAGATTCGTAATGATATTTATTAAATCAATCATTATATTTATTTAATTCATTATTTTCATTGACATAGTTTATTACTCTTAATAAAAAATTGATTCGTCATCAATTAAAATAAATTTGTTGTATCTTCACAATAACAGTTTCATTCACTACATATTTCTTATTCACTATTGGTATCATTTTAGAAATTTAATATTACCATATATTATTGATGTCCATTATCCTATGAGTCCTATATCTATTTTTAACATATTTCAACACAAGTTATTTCATAATGTTTTTAGTGAAAATATCTATTGTTTGATTTATTGAACATTATATTTTTTTTAATTTCCATCAATTATAACTTATTTACACATTATTCCTCTTTAATGATATTTTATATTTTCCATGTTCTTCAGTTTCATCTTCATTCTCATGTAATGATTCAATATGGTATTCATTAATTCTTGAATTGAGACATTACAAATATGGTTTCCCTTGGAATATACCATTTAAAAATTGAATAAAATTCATTAAAAGGGATATTAGCCACCTAAATTTCATAAAATTATCATTTTCATTAGATTTATCATAATCTCACCTCTTTGTTTAATTATTTTCCATATATTTTATTTTTTAAAAAGTAGTATTATTTTCTATTTTAAAGTGAATCATTAAGGATTACATCCTAATTTAGAATTATACAAATACATTTTTTAGGTAGTTAATGGATAACTCCTCTAAACATCATCATTAAGAAAAATTTGTTTTATAAAAAATTTGTGGATTAATTATCATCAATTTCTCCGCAATGATATAATATTCAAAAATTAATTTTTAACATTTATTTGAGGTAATAATTTTGGTAACTCAAATGTATAACTCATAAAATTGATCAAATAACCCAATAAAAATGTACAAAAATTGAAAATTAGTAGTTAATAAGATGAAATTCATTATTTTTATTTATATTTTATGAATATATTAATAATTCATTAAAATAAAATTCACCATTATAATTCCAATGACTCATGTCTGCTGGCTCCATATTATCAATAAATTTAATGCATCACATTCAAATCTATCTACCTCAGTATCCATCATTTCAAGAAATATATATGCTATATAAAAGTTTGAATATTTAAAACATTCTAGGTGATGTTAAGAACATGAAATAAAATTTATAGATAATAAGTGAGCCACACTATTTCCATCTAAAGCTGGAAATAGGCTAGTGGATATCACCTATAAGTTATATATCCCATATGGGAGCCATGGCCTAGTGAATCATCACCCAACCACTTATGTATAGAATAATATAAAATAAATATAATATATATTATAACATATTTATTTGATTAAAAATAAAAATAATATATCAAAAATAATTAAATAATGTGATGAAACAAAATAGGGGAATAAAATTTCAATATTCAATATTGAGTAAAAAATAAAATGATTAGGAATGTGGAAAACTGATTGAAACTCCATAAAAAATAAATTATTCGAAACAAAATTCATCATTGAAAAAAAATATTCTATTTATCCACCAGTCCCACTTCCACCATTATCATCTCTAAACTGTCCAAAAAACATGTGGAGGAGGGGCAATAAATCAATTTTGATTATAGAATACCGAATAAGACATACCAAAAACAAGGTAGGGGAAATGAATCCTTTTCAAACTCAAAAATATCATTGAATGAGATGTATGAATTAAAATAAAGATATTAATAATTAATAGAGAGATAAATAAACATAAGTGTCACACTCATCATAGCCCAATTACATGAATATCACTTACCAAATGAAACTAACGGAATATGTACAACATAATTCCTCAAATCTGACATCATATATAGGAATGTGTGTTGTGGGAACCAAACATCACTAAGGTGTGATTAATGATTGATATAGTACTAATGAAATTAGGTCATATTCCATATAGAGTATATAAAATCAATTTAGGGATCAAAAAATAAATCAATAAGGAACCATGCCATATTTTTTTAGGAGTTCCTTTCTCCATCTGTTGTATGGATGCACAATACCTTATAAAATCGAAAGGAGAAATGGCTCATTCCAAATCATGGAGAAACCAAAAATTGAGTTATATATATTTTTACAAACCCTTTACTGTGAATTGGGGAATAATTCAATATAATAAATACTTTTACCATGGTGAAATAAACCCTTGTTCTTCATTGATCAACAATATTAAACCCCAAAAACTAATATAATGAAAATCATTATAATTTGTATAATATATATTATAAATATTTATACATCGAAAAAAAATATCACCAATATGACCTACATGTAAAATAAAATTATTGTAGGCTAAAAATAATCCCATAATTAGAACACAGTAAACTTTGTTTTTCTAAAAGAACCACATGATGTTAAATCATAGACTGTGGGACCGCATATGGAGTTTCAACAAGGGGGCCACCCCTATACTACACATGGGAACCTCATGTTATTTATATCATGTTGTAATTTTATTACACTTTCAAATATACTAGTTCATTTGGAACTATCCAAGGGATAATTCTCTAGCCAGCCACATTATTAAGTTGACCACTGAGGGAACTGACCAGTTGAGTTATTGTACAATCCATGGGATTCATGGAATGGACTCTTAACTGAATGTATTACCATGCACATATAAAGGGTGGAAATTTTGGAAATATTTCCATAGTTTCACCACCTGGACTGTGTCCTTAGATGACCACTAGGATAGGAAACTCATACTACACCTCGCACACCACATATTCTAATAGGGGTAATTCCTTGTAATTATATGTTGAATCTGGCCTACTGACTTACTGAATGCCATCATCTTCACCAGACCCATGATGAACCACCTTTTGAAAAATGGACCACAAATAATGTAACCTAATAAATCCTACCAAAATGGTTAGCTACAATTATTCACGTTATTACTTAATATGATAGAGATTGGATGGGTGGGGGTGAAAGAAGTTAGGAGTTTGGAAAACACATAGTCAACAACCATTTATGGATGATGGCACCATGTCACACAATTGGATGACATTGATGAGATTGGATTAATGGGTTATGATTATCAAATATAGTATCTATCCAATACTTATTATGAAAACACAATGAGAAATAAATATCAATTATTGAAACACTAATTCAATAATAAATCAAAAGAATTGATGAATCATTATTAGTGTTAAGGAATTATTTTTTTCACTTCATGTGGAATATAGAATAATAAAATTGTTAATTCCAAGATTATATTTGGATTATTTATCTTATATTTTTACATTTAATCCGGGTTCAATTAAAGATTCCTTGATTAGCATTACCTAACAATATCAAATTCATCAAGATCATTTTTTGTTGATTATTTGTTTTTTAAAGATGGGAAACTATAATTAGAGAACCAAAAAATGAAATTATAAGAGTTTAATTATGGAAACTGGAATTTTAAATTTAAATCTAATAATTCAACTAGTATGAGGCTAGGAACCAAATGATTAATTCTGCCTTACATAAGATTAACTCATCATCCTGAGTCAAACTATAATGATGATTTTCCCATTCTAGGACATATTAATAAAATATTAATATATTTTTAATTTTCATATGATCATGGATCAATAATTACATATTCCATATTTGGAATTCATGGATAAATTCTTTGGTATAATAATGGATATATAAATATAAGACCACTCCATTAGACATAAATGAAATTAAATGGAGGATTGAAATAAAACGTTTTTAGGTCCTTAGACAATCAAAACCATCAAATATTTTCCATCTGAAAACCATGAATCATTTAATGGGGGAGAGTAATGGACGCCCATTATATTTTATCAATCCCAGGAGCTCCCATAAATTTTTCATATACTTCCATAGATTATACACCATAAGAATAGACTTCCCCTCATATGTCATCTTATTTCAGTCCTTGATGTATAATTGATAATTTATTAGTGGGTTATTGTTTTAAATCATTATCACACTAGATTGTAATGTGTAATTTGAAAAATGCCTCATCATCGTGACATGTGAAAGGCATAGTTCTCCCTGTGCACATACTAGGGTAAATATTTGGGTTACAAAAAATTTTATTCCCAATGCTGATATGGAATGATTAGATGAATTTACACAATGGATTTTCTATTACTAGAACCTTAATAATACCAACCATGGAGATACCATTATGACCACATGATATACCTTCTCAAACCGGCATATTATTTTCCATATCTATAAATATGATTTATAATCTCCATTTTCTACCCTCATTTACTCATGAAATAACTACACCATATCGATCATTAAAATCCCCATCTCATGAATTATAATTAATGACTCACCAATATTAATATTTGTATGACGTAACCAATTTCTTTCCTATATAGCACCTCAAATGGTAGAATTCTTATAGAGGAGTGGTATATTTTATTGAACAAGAACTTTAAAATCATTAGGTGATTATCCTAATTCGTAAAAAAATCAAACCTGAATTCAATCAACATGTCCCTATGAATTTGATTTCCCCCCCTTTCAGCCTATCATTATATTGGAAGAATTATATTCATAATTTAAATAATTTTCTGAACTCCTACATAATGAAACACAATAATTGTGATTTGAATTTAGAATCTTGATCGCAAATGATCATTAATGGTTTTTTAGTAAATCCGATTATATCAACTATGTAGATATGTTCTAGTTATTTCTCCAAAATCTATTCCATAATAGGCAGGATGTGGGATAACATTACATTTTGCTTGATGATCACCCAATTGTATTCATTACACATTATATAAGGTCACTAAATTTCTTATGAGGTATATATCCTTTAATTATCCATATAAACCTGTTACTATGAGTTTAAGGAATGGTTCTTGAGAACGAGGGGAATGATAAAATCTCAAATTATTGGTATTTAAAGAAGTAGATAGAGGTGCATAGTTGGTATATAGTTTGAAGTTATTTTGTTGTCTAACAGTGTGTCCCAAATAATGAAGATAACAAATTGAAACACCATTCGAGGGTAGCCACATGGCGATGAAGAATAGTGTAGGTATGTTATAGATCCAAAATAATTTTTTATTATATGGTTTTTAAAATAATGTTTCTTATCGAGTGAAAGAAGATGTAGTTGGGACAATGATATTTTGTGGTTGGTGAATAGTATGTCCTACCATATAGCCAATTCATACACCACTTTAATGTTGGTAAAATAAAATATTTTACCCTACCTTATTTATTTTTTTTCACCATTTTTCTTCTCCCATTTACACTCAAATCCTACCACATCTGATCATTCTACTCCATCTCCCTTAAAATAGGTTATCATAAATCTTCTCTATCTGATATCCATTTCACATGCCATTCATCATGTTAAATTGATAGTTGTAATCCCTTTAACCATTATCTATACATTTTTCCTTATCTTCTCCATATGGAATTCTAAATCCATGTGAGTGAATATACCATATTTTTATGGTATTTAAATATTTAATTGAATTTTCCATTTTAGAACAGATTAGAGGATGAAAATGGAAGAAGATTCTATTAATAATCTATGATATGAGGTCTAGCCTTGTTACATAAATTTCGTAACATATATATTATGATTCATTAGTCCATGAACCATAATTTTCATGTTACACAATTTAAATGCTAAATTAAATTATTATCATCCCACATTAGTTGGTCCTTGCAACCATGCATCCTAATTGAAGGTTTCATAACATGATAGGATCCAACTATATGGTTTTTCTTTTCAAAGTACAATAAATATTATTCAATTAAATAAAATTAAAACACATTTTGATGTAATTTTTTATACCTTTTTTCGTAATTTTTTTAAAGAAATTAAATAAATGATGTGATTTTTTTCTTGGATAAGTATGAATAGGCTATGTAACTGAACCACATTCTAAAGTGAGTTGTAATACTTATATAAATTGAATGGGTAATTGATATAAATGAATGGATTATGGAATGGTCATGAAAACTATACCCTATATAGTTATAAATTGTAATTATGGATATCATTATTATTGTGGATACATGATTAGTTTATTATATAATGATTGATTAAAGGTATGGAACATAAATTAGAATAAAGTTTAGGAGTTTCCTGAGTTATAAATGGACTCTCTATGTTCTTTTCTAGAAGATAGTGTCATGGGATTCCACATAATAATTTATGATTTTTCAGTGTGAATAAAAACATATGAATTCAAGATTTTTTATTTTGGATTTGAATTCCCCATCATAGAATCGATGGTTCACCTATATTTCTGAAAATTAAATAAATTAAAATCCATTGATTATTTTACATGGATTCGGCATGATATAATGGTGCACCTTGGTTACTATGTATGGATCCATTAATGTGTATCATTGAGGATTCATAGGATATTATCCTAGGGCTTGAGTAGTACTTTTACAATACGGTGGACTACTAAGGGTACACCTCTATAGACTTCAATAGTTTATGAAACATAAAATCCTTGGAATATATATTATTCCCAAGATAATCACTATTAATAGAAACAATGGATTCATACCTCAGGTCCTAACATTATAAACATAATCCTAAAATTTTATGTTCAGAGAGGTATTTTTTGTTAGGATGAACAATGAGGTATTAAATGGGTGTCCCTCAAGGAAATGAAGAAATTTAGTTTATTTATTACTAAATTACATTGATTATTACCAGCACATTTCTAATTGTATATACATATACTATATTGTGATAAACACTACTAGTGGTGTCCAAGTGGGTTTTTCTCTCACCTTGTTTGGCCTATTGATTGGTTCCAAAGAAGTTATAATAGATTCAAGTAGGGTAACAATTTATTGAGATATAGACTCTTAATTTCAATTCTAGGATGCAGAATGGGAGTAGATCATTGAAGATGTTCTCATTATGCTTTTGGGAGACAATTTTTTTACCATTTTCCTTATATTTTAATTTTTTTAATATTGTACAACTTCTACATTGTATGCCTGATTTTTTTTATATAACATATTGACATAATTTTTTATATTTTATTTGATGTAGTTATACTTTTTTTAAACCCATTGGATAAATATATCTAGATTATTTTTTATTCTATTTTATTATTTATCTTTATTGCACAATTTTATCTATTATAACCAATGTGTTTCACTCAACTAATTTGTGTATATCCCTTGAACCATTCAATCATTGTCCCTAGATTCCAGTTAAAATCATATAGAATAAAAAGATGATCACTTGAGGCCATCTGGATAACCTTTTCTAGATACATATTGAGTGAACCAGTAAAAGAACATTATAAGTTGTATTCAAGTTTCTTTTCCTATTTTCAAACATTTTTGGTTAAGTATTAATGAGACAAAGAATGTGTTTTAATTTTTATATGAGCATGTTCCTCGGAGTAGAAAACCCACACAGAGGAAAAAAACCAAACATCCTTGGAAAGGAATATCTATTTTGGAAAATTCCTACTACAGTTGTATCGATTATACTATTGGGTGAAACCAATTATTTTTGGAATTTAAAATTGTTATTATTTTGGTTTTATTTTATGATTAGAAAATTATGGCAAGGATGTATTTTATTAGGAATTATTATAAGAACTTAAGGATGTATATGTATTTTATATTCAATTACATGTTTAAATTACATCAAGCATTATTGAATACATGTTATAGTTCCTAGATAGTTGTATTTGAAATTGTGGTAATGAATCATGTAGAAAAGGGTTAAACAATTAGTTACATAATGTATCTATATCTATAAAAAAATGGTGTTTCTAAAGTATCTTATTGGTCTCATGTTAACAGAATAATTATCACATGTTTGAGCTATGTAATTGTGGATACATGAGCTACGATTTCAGTTTGTTATGATTATGTGGGTTATAGTTTTAATTTAAAAATCTATTACTAATTGAAATTGGGAATGTTGATTGATCTAATAATGGTATCCTATCGTGAATTATTATATCTTGATATTGTTTATAAATGGTCTTTAAGTAGTTTCATGATGTTATAAATGTATCTTATAGTTTTTATATCATTATAACCAGGGAATGGTAAACCATCCAACTTGTCTATGATATATATAAATATGAAATTACTATTTTTTGAAAAATTAAATTATACAATTTCTGTTAACTTTGTATTCCAAATACAACATAACGTGATTCTTTCTTCTATAACATGCAATTGAAACACCTTGTACTGATACTATTTATTTACAACATAGAACATTCATTTGACCCATCCATTATAGTGGAAAGTTGAGATTATTTCTAGTGCTCTATTATGACTTTCTAAACCACCTACACCCTTCATTAGGAGTATGTAAATGGGTGTCAACACTTATAATAGAATTAATTTCACCTATAATATTATTTTATATGGTATATATTCAATTATTATATATTATTTTGATGCATGATTTTGTAATTATAGAGACATACCACAATGGTGACCTTGGTTAGAGCACGAACAAGGTGTTTGTGACCATGACTTGGAGTTGGTTGGACATGAACCACTATTATTACATCTTATGGTGAGATAGGAAGAACCTAATAATATTCATTATAAGGGCACCAATTTTTAGTTTCAATAATATTTATTACTATAACTTTAGTCTATATATGGAGAACCATGACATGCATCTTATATGATAGAGTTGAATAGGGAGTTCCACAAGTAGAATTCACAAATATTTTCTAGGGAAGGTGGTCTCCAGGATAATAAGTCATGAATAGAGTTAATTCCAGCAATCTTTTATCATATATATATTCCTACTAAATTTATCTTCATGATATTCGTATATATTCGTATAGGATGTTAAATTTTTTTGTGTGAAATGTTAACCATGGATGTCCAATAGTAGGTGATGATCTGGAGGGATTTATAGATAGCTTTCCACTATTTATTATTTCTAGTGACACTGAGAGATGATTGAGGTAGTTTTATTATTCAACTTGAGTAGGTTGACTAATCTATTATCGAATAATCTTGTTAGTTTATGGAGAATTGGTGCTTCACTTGGATTATCATGGTTGACGATATACCTAGAGCGAGGATATTTGAGGATTGGCTTGTGTATTCTATTAGATTGTAGTTGATATTATTTTTTAACTATAATCGTTGAGACCATAAATTAGGAATTTGACACCAATAATTAATCTAAAGTAGGAGATGGTGTGGGGAAAAATAGTGTTTCCCCACTAGGTAAGTAGTTAATATTGTAGTAAGAAGTGTAACATTGAGCCTTATTAGGGAGGAAGAAATAGTTTAAGTGTACACCGAAATCACCATGTGATCTATCAAAAATGATTTATGCTAATTAATATGAATCCTCAATCTATAAAATTACCGATTGAGTATTGGGATTTTGAAAAAACAGGGAATATTTAGTAGATATGATGGAAAAATCATATATTTTATATTAGTAGAGATTCTACAACAACTCCACATTTAATAATGGGGTTAATAGATCTCTGTTAGGTAGGGATCTAGATTGCTACACATAGATTATGATAGGGAGGTGGTTCTATCCATGAGTTATAGAGCCTAGAAATGTTGTGCCAGCTAAGTAGGACTATCCAGGGTATTCAAGCGTTATATCAAAGCCATGATTTTTTCCAGTAATATGAAATATAGTTGAAACCAGAGGATAAAAGTTCATGGACTTCTATAGTTTGAGTTACATTTTTTATCCTTGATTACATTGTCTATTTATTGACACATTTACATATTACTCATTCATATATGTGGAAATTATAAAAATTAATGGGATCCTGATTCAATATTTTTATTATTTAATGAATCTTGGAACTATGTGAGGGATATAATAAAAAATTATATTCCAGTGTTAGAAGTTCCACCTTTGGGTATGAGTCTCTCATTTTTATGGGATATATTCATCCTTGAGTTGGTAGGTTTTGAGATCATTTTAAGGACATACTAGTTGGTTCAAAAAAATCCATATATTGTTTTTTTATCATTGTAGGCTATCTTTCACATCACCTGAGGGTGGTAATAAGACTAACAATAGTGAGTTTTATTTCCAATAATTTTGGTCAAGACCCTTTGATTGTGGGAGTGTTGGACTGACAATCCTGTTCGATAATCTCTGTTTGGATGATGAGGGAGTAAGACAAATAAGTTTCCCTCCTATATGAGATCAAATTAGGGTTATTTTCCTTAATTATTTTTATTGGCTACCTCCTAAGATATATATAAAGAATATTATTGATCTATATTCAAGATTTGAACACATATAGATTCTTCTTTATATGTTTAATAGTTATCCTTTACTTCTTTTAGATGACATATTTAACTATCTATAGAGAGAAATAATATCACTACAATTGGTTTGTGGTTGGGATACCATCAAGTATGAATCAGTACTGCATATATAAATTTAACAACACTATATAGTAGAAATGACTTTTATGATTATTTGATAATGTGCTTCTGTCTCACAAATTCCCCAAAAGAATTAGTTCCTCTAATGAATCAATTTTTCAACCCATGTTGGGATTCATTTGTTGCTGTATTTTTTGAAGACACATTGGCATACAAAGATACTCAAGATTAACATTCCAAACATCTTGATATAATTTTGAGTACATTGAGAGAGTATTAGATGTATTTTGATCTCAAAAAAATCTACTTGTGGAACAAAAAAATTCACATACTAGAGGACGTCATATTATAACTTGGATTATTTACAAACCCAAAAAATGTGAGAGTCATAGTTTCATGAGATCAGCTGAAGAAATTTATCCAAAAATGAAAATTCTGGAGTTTTATGGATATTATTTAGGCTTCATAGAAAATTTATCATTCCTTGATTTTCTATTCATAGGATTGAAAAGGAAATGTATCATGTATACTTTATCCAAATCATACAAGATATAATATCATGACTTGAAAGGAATTCTTAATTAAACATTGATATTTATTTTTCATTATATTCATATAAGATATATGATTTAATATGATCCAGCAGACAGTAGTAAGGTAGCCATTATAATTTCAGTTTATTTAGTTGTGGGTTATGGGTCTTGAAAGTATAAAGAACATGAGAGAAATTACCTATCACATGATATTGGGCTACCAGTTTTTGATCATGCATTTTATCATGGAGATATAATATTATTAAGGATATTTTTATCTTAAAAATGGATCAAAAAATACACAAATATATGTTTATGTCGCATGAAATAAATTTATAGAAATATGGGTCGATTAAATTCTTGTATAATTTTAACATTGAGATTCATTATTCATATGGGAAGGGAAATTATTTTTTGAATCTCTAAGATAGAAGAATCAAATTTAAGATTATCTGTAGTACAATAGTGAATGGAAATAGATTTCCCTCATTTAAAAAATGAATCAGGAGATCCAATATAACATAAAAAACATATTAATTTAGTATAAATCTCCAAACTTTTAAATATATTAATGATGAGGTAGCTTTTATATCAAGATGTCTTGGTTTAACCAGAGTGTTTTTGAATAAGGACCCAACACTTGGTTGGGTCTTTGACAAGATTTATGTATTGAAAACTCCCAGATGTGTTTTGGTTAATACATACATTTGAGAGGAATTGATATGATAGTATCATGCTTCTTTTTGTGATATACACACCTATATTACAATGATTTAATAGGACATATGATACTTGTATTTTTTGTTGAGAATGAAAAGGGGGATAACTGTTATTTTTATGTGATGTTCCACTTACAAGTACATGAAAGAAGGACACCATCAACTAGTATGGATTTGTCAAAGATTCCAATTCTAGAGTAGAAATGGAATTACATCACCATGGGTTTTGAGATGAGTTTTCCTAGGGCACTACATAGAATTCATATAGTATGGCTTATTTCATATAGGATGATAAATTTTTCTCACTTATTATCAATTAGAGAGATATTTTTAGTGGTTGATCATGGAAGTTTATATGTTAGAGAGATCAAATTATTTTATGGAGTTATAGAAACCATCATATGAGATAGATGTTCTGTTCACATCACAGTTCTTGAAAGGGTTGCATATTGTTTTCGGATTATACGTATTATTGTGTATATCCTATCTCCCTAAGTTCCATGGTTAGTCTGAGTGTATGATACATGTGTTATAGGACTTACCTAGAGAATTAATCTAACATTTTGGGGATTCTAGGGAGAACACCACGAACTCAAAAATTTCTCATTTAACAATATAATCTTAGAGAATATATAGATGGAACTTTATAAGGGCATGTATGGTAGGTCATTCTATTCATGGACATGATGAATATAATTAAATTCGATAATGTTATGATCACCTAGCCTTATTTAGGTAACCAAATAGAAAGTAAAACCTTTCAGAAAACGTTTTACTACAATTAACTATAAGAAGAACTCATATGTAGATCTTAAAAACCATCCTATAGAGTTTGAGGTGGGGAATCAGGTTTTCTGGATTTCCTAACCTATATTGGGGTTTCAATTGATTTGATGGAAGGGTAATCCATCACACATGTTCATCAAACCATTTTTTTTGTTACATAGGGTCAAACATGTTTGTTATCGAATAATACTACTTAAGAGATACAAGGGTATTAATGAATTAGTTCATGTTTCTCATTCAAATCAATATTATTTAGAATATTCTCATATCCTACATTATGATGAGGTTTACTAGGATATGGATTATTGTTTTTGAGGAGCACCCATTTCATATTATTGATCGGAGCAAGAATAATATTTGAGGTATGTCAGTTCCTATATTTTGTGTTTTATATATCCATGTATATGTACATGATAAATCATAGGAATGATAGGCTAAGGTAAGTGATCATTTTATGGATCTATTCTCAGATGATTCTTTTCAACCCTCGTAAGGGATTCATTTGGAAGTTATTTTTTAATGAGGGGTAGGTTTTACGATCCCGTCATTTCTCATGAAGAGTAAATATATTAATTGTTAGTTAAAAATTTAATATTTATATAAATGAATTATCCTAAGAGTTTATAGAAGATATTAGGATAATAAGAGGTTTTTTTGGAGCATAATTTTCTTTTGAATAGGAAAAATTTGCAGGGTTAATGAATAATTATTAGCAATCAGGAAACTCAGCAATGTGACCCCAAGATAGAGAATCACAGTTTGGAAAACTGTATGAGGATGGAAACATGGACATGAAAAAATTTCTAGATTTTTTCTATAGATAAACCAAAAATCAAACAAATGATTTTCCAAAATTTTTACCTATACATACGAAGTGGAATGAAATTAGGATAGTGAGCACACACAATTGGTGTACTGTTTGACTAATATTGTAACCAAACCACACACCATTCAAGAGAGGTTATAATTACCTATTTTCTCTTACCACCTTTAATCTTTATCCTTCATTTATATTCTCTCATTAATTTATATCACTTCCCTCAACCACTCTTGATCTTCCATCCTTTTCATTCTTGGAATTAATTCATCATTATCGTATGAATTTCAAACCACTCACCCTTAATTATTTTTGGATTGATAGTGACATTAACTTGGAAGATTTTCCAACCATTCCCATTCATTGTATACATTAGTATTTCTAAATCAATTTGACTAATATCCCTATTTTCTAATTTTCTTCTATTTATTTTATTTCATCCCTTTTAGCCATGATTAGAGAAAAATAAGAGGAGTGAATTCTACTACCCATCTATGGTAGGAGGTATATAATTAGTAACAAAAATAATTTGAATTTATATTATGCATCATGAGGCCGAACCTTGTACATTCCATGAAATGACCTTTAAATTCCATGTTTCATTAATCAATTGTTAGAAAATGAGTTAATTTGATTCGTGCAACCATGATTCACCATTAGATGTTTTGTACCCTGATGTTAGGGACCCCTTAGGATGTTACTTTTTAAATACCCATGATTTTTATGATATGTAATTAAATTTAAACCACCATATGAGGTGAGTTCATTTTTACCTTGTTAATTAAATATTTTTGTAAAATTAATGAAAATAGTTAATCTTTTTTTGGACTACAATGTCAAGGAGATGTAATTGATCCACATTATGAGTGGTAATTATTAAATAAATTATATGGATAGTTTATATTAATTAAAACTGAATGGAATGGTAATGCCACATATCTTTTGAGTAGTTATAAAATAAAATTATGGCTATCGTTTTGATTGGGGATACACAAACAAATTATTCTTATTGTATTGATTAAAATAATAGACAATCTATTAAATTAATGGAGAGGAATTGCCTAATCTACAATGGGACTCATGATGTGGTTTTACTTGAATGGCCTCATGGAATTTCACCAATTCCGTGACGCATCATCCATGTGAAGAATGAAATTTGGGATCAATCATTTTCTAATGGATATGAATACCCCATATTATAACTAAGGGTACACCAATATTTATTAAAATTTAATTAATTATATACATTGGATAAGTCCCCTTGGTTATTGATTACCATGGTCACTACCACGAGATCTACCTATGTGTATAACTGATGGCACATAAGAAATAATCCATGGTATTGATTAGTACATTCCTCTTATAGTGAACATACTTGGTTACACCACTAAGGAATTAAATAGTTTTGAATCATATTTAATGTGGTTAGTATTGTATGAATATAACTATAATTATTCATGGACACCTTGGTTTCATACATTGGATCAGAAAATTATTGAAATAAGCATAAATTTTAAGTGTGTAATGACATTACATCTTATATAGATATAGGTAGTATCAAAAGAGTGGCCTAGTTGAACATAGGATTATTTGATTTTTTTTAATATTAGTTTATATTTATGAGTACATATACACTGTTCAATTTATATTCAAGGACTGGTTGGAACTATGATCCATTAGTTGTCGAAGTTATTCTTTTACTAATCCCAATTTGTGCTACTGATTTGTACCCTGGAAGGCATTATGGTTGTTTGTAGGGACCATGGAAAGAACTGGACTATGGGTGTTATATTTCCATTCTAGGATGGGGTATGGGAGAAGAGGATTGATCAAGTGATCATGATTCTATATGAGTTAGATTTTATCCTCTTTTCCTTCTGTTGTACATATGTTTTATTTTATGTATTCAACTATGTATACATAATTTTATTTTTTAAAGAATCATGAAATCATTTTTAAAACAATAGGGGATGTTTTAATAATTATTAGTCAACACTCTGTAGTTATTTTATATGGATCATTTATACTTGATATATTTTATTTATCTTGTTCATTATATTTTATATGTTATCACAATTATGAATTGTTTTGATCCTGATATTATAATATCACCAACATGAAATCATAGACCCTCACTACTTGACATAATCCTCTAGTACATATGGAGGAATTCTTGGGGTCCTATGGCCAACCAGTTTTAATCACTTATTGAGGGAGCTAATTCAATAGTGTTACACATTACTAAACATATAATTTTGATCATAAATTCCTTTAATATAATTTACTATTTACTCTCATGTATTATCAATTGTTTTAGAAAACCTAGAGGAACTTATGTCCCCTAAATTACTGTTTGAATGGCGGGGAACCAAGTTAAGAACCTTATAATGGTATTATTTTTCCACATTAAAAATGAATTCACATGATATCCTATTATGTATTTATCAAAAAAATGTTAAAATATTATGGGTGGTGTGTGATGTTATGAAAAAACCTCTATATATAGTTGAACTAAAATATTTTTCCACCAAATTAAAATGATGATATGTTCCAGATATTTAAAAACTTCTCATTCAAGTCACAAGAGAATATCTGATCATTAAAAATATATGATTATTTCTCTATGATGAAATTTTATTTAATATAACAACATTTAAGTTAAATTATTCAATACAATACATCAAATTATAATTATCTTTATTGGAGAATGAAACAATATAGATACACGTGAGTATACCCAGGTATGGTTAAAATATTTCTCCAAACATTCTTCCAGTGATATCATTTACTCCATAATCCCATCCAAAAATGTAAGATAAGAATAATTAGATATTAGTGTGTTAAGAAGAAGAAAAGTAGTACGTAATTAAATCATGTGAACATAACATTATCTAAGAACATCAATTATAAATAAATGGTTGTAGTGATCTATCAGAATAGGTAGATCATCCTATAATGCATCCATTACACTTAATAATAGGGCTTTCATAGAATTGGGGATCGACTATAATATATTTAATGTAGGACTTACTCAATCCGAATGTTTATTCCACTTATCCATGAAGTAATGTTGTAATCCATATTCCCAATAATACTCCATCCTTCAATGATAGCATTAATTAAAAGAATATACTAAGGTTAAAATTTTGTATTAGGATGAAATTATATGGAATCATTGTAGATATGATGACGTCAAATATTGACCACTCTCAACATTATTTAATGTCACACCATTTAATTATAAAGATGATCATGTGCTCCCATCCAATTAAATTATCTAATTACATAGGATGGGATGTAGTTTCTAATAATGTTTTTAACTATCACAATATATATTTAATGAATGGATTGTTCATGATTATATTTATAAATATAGTATCCAATGTATTTATGAATCAAATAAAACCTGATATAATGTCAATTACTAACATATAAAATCCCACTATCTTCTTCATCCCTAATTTATGACCATGGAAACTAGATCCCTAAATAGGGAGAATCCTAAACGAAGGTGTAAATGGTGGAAGCTGAACAAAATTTAAATTAACTCAAGATCCTCATAGTGTACCTCGATCTCCCCAACCAAATTATACTTCAAGTGAGACTCCTTGAACCATGTAGAGAAGTCCATGATCATAATTTTTTTTGATGAGGAACTATAACTACTAAGTCAACCTCAACTCCTAATATGTCTCATTATACTGGGTTTGTTGAGATATAAGACCTAATCCTCTAAATGAGTATTATATCATGTTTGAGTACTAGTTGAATACATTACATGACTTCTATGTAACCAAACCATAAAATTGGGATCATCTATTCTTGTTTCTATGATGTTAGGGCCGTGATACACATAGCCAAGAAGTAACAATTGAGTTATTCTATTAAGGAATATAGAATCCTCACATGACCGCTATTTGTATCTCTTCAATGAATCTATAAATCATCATGGCCTTATCCCAGGTAGTGGTGTGTGTGACAATGAAAAATGAACCTACCCAGTTTCAAAAAACCATACATCAACCTTTTATGATTTTCAATGATCATATGAATCCAAAAATTACCATCTCATTAGTATAACTAATGTGGTTGGAATACCGTGTTACATAATCCACCACATACACTAATCTATAATAACATTCGTATAACTCATAGACGCATACAATGCTTAGTAGGTCCGAATTTTTATCCTCATAAATGAGGTGATGAAACACATACCATTGAATTACGTCCTTGTTAAGTTTCTAAGACACAAATTTCCATTAATGAATCACTTCACACTTGAAAATACTTGATTGAAAAACTATTGTTTGACAAGTTTATATATTAAAAAATCATAAAACCCATGTCAACACCACTTCCTTGTCCATCATATTTTGAGGGATAAGATCAATTATATTCATAGAGGCTGGTGATGTTGAATCTCATAGACGATAAATAACATATATTATTCATAACATTACTTTAATTGGTTCATTTTTTTAACTAATGGGGGGGGGGGGGGTACCCCATGGAATGTCATTGGAGGGCCGGTTCGTTGTACTATATTTGAAGGATATAATCTATACTCATCAGATATGGCATATCAAGTTTTGTTCCCTATATTAATTCTAGTCCATGTGCATCACAACCCTTCCATTGGATTCATGTTCCCTATTAGTAGGGTGGAATCCAATATTTAAAAATATTATCTCATGTTTTGTAATATCCCATATTCATGAAGAAAATTCTTAAATTTTTAATCTAAAATTGTATATTAAAATGATAAATTTATTTATTTTTAAACATTTCCAATGAAATTTTAATAGAAATTATATAAATAGATAAATATATTTACGACATAATTATCCCCCTTCATGGAGTGCATGTTTTTAATAAAAATATTTATATAAGATTACAAGAAATTTATGAATAGTAATTAATCATTAAACTAGAGTAATGAAAAATATTATATTATACAAATGATTCTATTAATTTTTTTATTTGATAACTATATTACTTTAATTTATAGAAATATTTTCACATTGGTAATCGGATTTTGAAAGTGAAATTAAATTATAAACATAGTGTAATACATGTTTAGTATATATATAATTTTTACAGTCAGCCATTTATTATAATGTAATAAATTTTAATCTCATTTTACATTTTGTACGTGTCATAAAATAAATATATAAATAATAATTTCGAAAAAATAGTATTTCCTTGGAAATTATAAATTATTAAAATATTCAATATAATAATTAAATGACTATTGTTATATTTTGATACTCCAAACATGTCATATAAAATAATATTATTTTTTAACACTAAAATTGTTCTTTTAATTATATATATTTTGTAATTTTAGACATAATTTATCATTAATATAATGTATTATAATAAAAAACTATACCTTACAATTGTATATTTATCATGCATAATAAATGTAATATGGCTACTAAGAAACAACTTGATTATATTATATAATTGTAATAATTTTTATTTAGTATTCATAAATATTTATGTAAATGATAGATTGCATGTAATTAAAAGATAAATGTTAAAAAACATATATCATATTTGAAATTTTGAAAATTTTAATTATCAAACATATAATAATTCAAGAATTATAGAAAATTTATATATAGTCAATAATAATAAGAAAAATTTTATTACTATGAAAAAATCATTTCCTTACGTGTATATAATTTTATAAGAAAATATTAATTTAAAATTTTTAGAATTTTAATTTCATAAAATCGAAATATTATTTTTGAACAAATATGTTTAAATTATCTTATTAATATTTTTTCCATTTTTAGAAATATGTTTCTTTACTTTGTAAACTGTAAAAAAAAATATATTTAAATGATTGGATACTTCCAACTTTATTTATTTATGTTCTCATAATTTCATTACATTCATTAACTTATTATCTTATTTATTTATATTATTTTTATCATATTGTTGGGTTTTTGTTTTATGCATACACCTATTCTAGAAGTAAAATAATATTGGAATTAATTTATAAATTTATGATTTTTTATAAATTATTTTGTATTTCATGAAATTTATATACATTTTATTATTATTTTCATTCTTTATTATATTATTTTTACTTTTTTAATTAAAAATATATTTTTAGGCCTGAAAAATTACACCTCATATATCACGACCTGGCCCATCAGGACTCTACATGGGAAAATGGAAAGCTGAGAGTACCACCTCGAGCCAACATACAATTGACCAGGAGATATGAAAAATCATTGAATAGAAATTCATCACAATATGAGATTTCTTATCTAATGAAAACCTATATGATATACAAATCTACTATACTAATGATTAAAAAATTATTAAGATATATAAAAGGAAAACAAAAAAAAAATTAATCATGCATGCGACTAAAATAAAAATATTTTCCCATATTGTAAATATAATGGAGACAATATATTTGAAAATCCACAAGAAAAAAAATAGAAAGAAACTGATGCACACTACATGATCTCCAAGACCACTTTAGTCAAAGAAAATGTCAACACTATCAAAAATAACCATGCTCCAAAAGTGACCTCCAAGCATCACATGGTGTCTGTCACAAAAAGTATAGGTAAACTCGATTCCACCTTGACTATATAGAAACATATTCATCATATGAATAGATAAAAAATTTATTTGGAAAAGTTCCTCATATAGGTTTTTTTAAAAACATAGTAGAATGACTGAACTCACTAAAGAACGTAATGTCATAATTCAACTCAAAATGTGTTCTAATAGCCCATAATGATAAAGGGTTAAATGAATAAATGACATGACTCAGGTGAACAAGGTGCACCTTACTTTTTGAGAGATTGTCTGATTAGATTTCCACAGTTAAGCATGCATGGCTTGGAGTAGTGACAAGGATGAGTGAACATATGGGATGTTTCCCAGGTTACCCAGGGTGTGTGTGAGTGAGGACAAAGCATACTAGAAAGGACATGTGTTGGCTTGGGGGGACTGTTGTTAGTTAGATGACCTGTTCAGGCATGTGGGTGGACCCCTGGTTGGGACAATGTATCTGCGTGGAAACTGGTGGTACCTGGTGGGCCCGGACCTGATGACCATGTGTAGATGATGAGGTTGTGCTATCACAGGGACCTTGTTGTTACATTTTGTATCAGTGGTGGTACCTAGCCTTATGTGTAGCGCACTTTCTGGGATGAGATGCTGGGACCACAATGAGGATGTTTTGATCTATAGTGGGGGGGGGGGGGGGAATATAACACCCCAGAATGATAAAGGGTAAAATGACTAAATGATATGACTAATGTAAAAATGGTGCATCTTACTTTTCAGGAGCCTATTGGATTATAACTCCACAGTTAAGTGTGATCAGAACTCCACAGTTAAGCGTGCTTGTCCTGGTGTAGTTATCACGAGGGGTGACCTTCTGGGAAGTTTCACAGGGTGTGTGAGAGTGAAGACAAATTACACTAGAAAGGATATGTGTTGGCCTATGCAGATACTCATTAGTCAGATTACCCATTTAGGGATGTGGGTGGACCCTTGGGTGGGGACCACATGTCTGCAAGGCATCTGGTGGTACCTGGTAGGCCATGACCTGACATCAATGTTATGGTGGGATGGTTGTGCTGTCACGTAGACCAAATTGTTACACCTGTTATGAAAAAAGAACATGAGATTTATGGAGAGGTATAAAACACCATTTTTGGTCATAGATCCCAGTACTAATGAGTAATGAAAAGGGTTTCATAGTAAAATAAATAAAATATTTTCAAACACAATAACACTATTCAACACAATGTTTCCCTTTTAATCTTTTCCCTATTCCTAATAATCCATAGCCCTAATGAAATTTGAGGTGTTTGTAACATTGATGAGTTAAGAATGCCTTATGTCCTTAGCTATATGTGACTTAATATCTCATAAGAAACCCCACGGGTTTCATGGAATCACAATTATCATTGAACTATAAACTACCCAGACATCTATCATATAAATCAATAAATGAACAATTTTAGGGGAGTGTTATATTCACCAATGAATTACCATCATAAGAGGGAGTGGTTTATCATCATTTTTAAAAATATTACTCCATTAATCAATCATCCACCACTAATAATGTCAACAAACGTCTTAATAACATCATGAAAACTATGTTAGAATTTAATAACCAATTGGAAGAAACTCCATCCACCTATAACAACCTCTGATAGAGGATCATCCCTAAAAATGTGGGATATAGATAACCCCAACTTAATTCAAGATAGAGGATGTCATACCTTATAATGTGATGGGGATATATAATAATTGTCATGATATAAAATTTGGAAAATAAGATATCACCCCTTAAACAAAAGGGGTTTGATTCAAACCCTAAATGAAGATTAATAATTGGATATCATGCCCCTACAATATAGGGGTGATAATATCAAGAATATTTGTAATAAAAGTTTGATGATATTATTCCATGTACAGATATGGTAGATAAAGAAAGCTATAGAACTACAACATGAGATTAACGCTACATCACCCAAAATTTATATTCAAAACAATTACCTATAGTACCTCACAAGAATAATTATATTCCACAGTAAAGGGCACCATCATGGTCTATATATAAAAATATAACATAGAATATCCACATTCTCAAATCCAAATCCCATAAATTCTCAACCAACAAACAAAATGAATGACATTAGTACCATGTGGATGAAACATTAATTTTTATTTATTACCTTACAAATGGCCTCATATAGACATTCAAATCATTCAATTATTATCTACAAAGATAATTACCCACAATAGACTATTTTCATTATCACAATAGAAACCTGGAGAAAAATATGATTTTCATCATATGACATATGAAATATGAAAGGTTTAGGGACTAAATTGTCATGAAATGATAAAAAATTAGATATCAGATACTATTCTTAAATAGTCTTCCTTAATGTTCACGTTATAACAATAAAGATAGATTTTTTAAAAAAATCATGAACTTTTCCAAAATAATATGTGTTTTTATTGAAAAGAACAATGTTACACCAAATGAATGTATGGTTTTTTGATAATATAAACTTTTAAATAAGGAAAAGAGGTCTTATAAAACATCATTGTGTAATATAAATTCAGTAGAACTTATATATGAACTATAATAGTTGGTTTGTTCATGAAAAACATTTTATAATCATGAAACATCCATAACATAATTAAAATTACGTAATATTTTTTTTAAAAAATTAAATAAAATGTAAATATCCATAGATCATAGAGGGCCTCAATATTCATCACCTATATTGGCTGGGGTTACCACCCATAATGAAACACAAACCACGCTTGCCACAATTTATAATATTAATATTATTTTAGTTCATCACAATTTTTTTAAAATCTATTTGACATGTTATTAGTATTAAATTTAACTGCACATACACCACATCAATAGATTGGTTTGACCATTTTGTGTGACACCACGAAATTATGATGTACAACTTTATAATCGATAACATTTATGATATGAGACACCTAACACATAAGGGAATATTATTTACTAAGACTCTGAAATATTTTTAATATATTTAATAAATAAAATATATGATATATATTTTAATGAACCCTACATAGAGTTATCTTGAGTTACACAGTAGAGCGACCTACCTTGATAGCCTATGATACATGCAAGAATGAGTTTCACCAAATAACAATGTATGATTAAAATATTAATATATAACCTAGTTGACATGAACCATTATTGAAGCCAGTAAATGTTTATAATTTAAATTCTTACTAACTATAGTAAATGTGGAAGGCATGGTCAAACCCACAGTGAAGGAAAATTTTACCACTAATCATGTAAAAACATTCAAAAACTCTACTATAGTTAGTAGTGGAGTGCATTCTCTATTATTTTTTCTATTTGTAATTTTTTATTACTAGCTATAAAGTGACAGCTCTTCTAAAAACTTGTATGTAAACTATAATGAAGCTAGAAATAGTTGAAATAATAGAGGAATAGAGATTCAGTACCCTGATAAATATACAATCTAAGAAAACACTCGAGGAAAAAATCTCAATTCTACTGGTTTTAAAGGTATTCCTATTGACGTAATGGTTTTTTAGAGTACCACATTAATAAGAATGACTCACCTTCCTTTCTAGGAGTTGAGTCACCCAAGACAATAAATTTAAGAGTTTTCCACTCCAAAATTAATCAACTGTGAACCGGTGGAAGAATGAAAACAAGAAGAACTCACCATAAGTCTTAAAGTATTTTGAATATATTATCTTTTGAAAAGTGTTTCCCCAATAATTATTGCTAACTGACAGTGAATTTCTGTGATTATGTAATAGTGGCACAAGTTATTAGATGAACTCAGAAATGATCTCTCCAATCAAGACAGAAATAAAAAAAATCATTTAATGGAAAGAGAATTAAAAGATAAATAGTGAAACTTAAATTTATCCACGAACTAAAAAATTTATCTAGAAATTACCTCAAATATCTATACAGAAACATGTAATATACTAAAACAGATTCCTAATACAAGAATTATGAAGGAATATAAACTCTTGAGAAGTTGTTCTGTTCTTGAACTCCCCCTGCTCCAGGAAGTGGTTCCAGAGTTGCCCTCTGAATGTGTTTTGTGTGTGACTCAAGGTGGGCGTGTTACTTGTGATTCACGGGGACAAAAATGGGTGATGATTCGTTTTGAATGTTTTATTTTGAATTTGAATTTTTTGGATTCTGGCACTGCCTAAATGTAAGGTTTCCCGCTTACCGTTAAAGCGGCTTTTAGAAAATAGGGAAAAATCTATTTGGAGAGAGTCTCCCTTTGTACTACCACTTCTCGGAACTGGACTCCAATGTGTTGAATGAATATCTACCAAATCTAATTCTTTTTCTATCATATGTACCCAATTCCTTCTGCTTCTTGCCTCTGATCATTTTTCACCGACTTCAAAAACCCATCACATATGCACCACACACGTGCGTTTTATTAAGAACCACATGTCGGACTAGTTTTTCCCTCGTAAGTAACTTTTATCGAGTTTGTTAAGATAATCTAGACATATTTTAGGCTTTGATGTAAACCTTAAAATTAAATAACAACTAATCAATGTTAAAACTATTAAAACATGATAGTGAAACAAACAACAGATAAATTACTTAACAATCATTAGCTAGATATTTTATTTATTTAATTTATAACGTAAATTATTAATTATTTAATATTATTACTTACAAACTAAGTAATACTATTATTTAATTTAATATGTTAATTAATTTTGATTTTAGTTATGAATAATGAAATATAATGGTTCAATAAATAATTAAATTACATTTTTTATTTAAATAGATAAGTTTTTAGAATTTTAACTCTAAATATTATATTAAGTAGTTAAGTTGATATTTTTTAATTACTATTATTAATTTTAATATTAAATTTTCTGTTTATTATTATTATGAACATTAAATTATTTACCGTTAATTAGAATGGTTTATTCTAATTTAATTCTTACTAAAATTAATTTTATGGTAAATTTTATTATTAAATAAATATGCAACATTAGTTGTTAATTAATTTTAATTTAATTTAGTAGTTTACCTAATTTTGTTAAATAAAATATAATTCATGTTGAATAAATTAGTAATTTGGTTTAATAAAAATTATTTATCTTATATGTATTATTAATTTATAGTTATTAATTAATATTTAAGTTTAGTTATTTATATTTATGTTTTTATTTATGTTTTATTTTATATAGTTTTTTATTAATTCTTTCCCCCCCCCCCCTTCACCATGGTGCAGTAGGGGACAGGGCTTCAGATCATCCTCCCCAAATCAGGTGCAACAATTGGGTCTTCTTGACCATTTTTCCCACACTGGTCCGACATCTCCTACTTCACCAAAACTATCCTGTGCGGGGGATTTGAGAATCTTGAGGACACTCCCCTGCACACTTGGTTTATCAGAAAACCTCATGACATAGGTGGTTAGCCTTAGGGTTTAACTTCAGCATGGAATCTTGTAAAGAGTATGGCTTGTGAGTTAGTCTAGCGATACCTAGGTGTCCAGATCTATAACACAGAACCATCCTCCTCTTCTTATTTAGCTCTGAAATGGTGGTCTCTCATGTGGGTTCCCTTTATCTGTGGTGAACATGGATCGTCTCACATTAACTAAATTCATAGTATTTAAATAAACATTGTTTTAAAACTCAAAATTAATTAATTATTTAATTAAGTGAATACTTAAAGCTTAATGGGAACTATTTCTATTAATTTAAAACTAAAATTATTAAATTAATTAGTTAGCAGGATGACTAAACATATTTATAAGTTATATTTTTTTAATAAAACAATATTAAAGGATATAATATTAATATAATGTCAATGTTAATTAAATATAATTACGATGATTAATTAATTATTTATAAAAATCATAATTTATTAAAAAGTCTAGCAGGTTTTACTTAGCAAAAATAATTGAAAACTAATTAAGATAAAAAATTGAAGTAAGGTTAAAGTAAATAATTTTAACACTAAAAATACTTAATTAATTATAGAAAACAAATTAATTAACAAAATTAGGTTATAAAAATACAAAATTACAACTACTAAATAAAAGGTGTTTAAATAAATTGTTAAATCATTACAGATTTAGTTAAAGGATATGGAAGAACTATATAAACATAGGGCGACATAACTAGTCATTATGTTAGTGGATATAAATTGTATTAATGAACAAATTAAAATTTATGTTTTATTTAAATATGAAATGAATTCATGGGTTACTTATTAATGACAACTGAAAACAGTAATAAATTGGATATAAAAAAATCATTATTACCCTTATACATCCAAATGTGTTCTATTTTAATAATAAAATTATAACAAATTAATGATTTTGATTAAAATTAGATGATATATATTCAGTAAAATATTTTTTATATTCATCTGTTTGGTTTGATAATCATTAGATAAGAAAAAACTCAATTTTACACATAAAAAACAATATTTTAATAAAGGAAATTTTACCTCTATTTGACAAAGAACCCATTTTAAATATTTTTTACACAATAATTGATTTTAAATTTAAAAATAAACTTTATATTTATATGTGAAACATATTAATTGGGTTAGGATGTTTGTTTGAAACATTTCATTTTTTAATTAATAGTTCAATAATACAAAATTTTGTTCAAAGATGATTTTTCATAAAATTAAATTATAAAGTTAAATTATATTTTTAATTGGTTTAAAAGTATAATTATATAATATATTTATCAATAAATAAAATTTATTTCATTGTAATCAATTTCACTTTGTAATTTATTATAATAAACATATAAATCCCTCATATTGTTTTACATAAAAACCCACATTTTTGTCCTACATGGGGGATTAAATTTATATGAATTTATTCCAATTATTTATTTAGAATTTGGTAAAATATATTCTATACATGGATTCAAAATGATATATAATTTCTAATATGTTAAAATTATTATTTTTCCATAAATATTAGTGGATTTAATCAAAATTAATTGCAATTATTAATGGAATGTTAAGCTTAATAACTGACTAATATTTTAACTTATGGGAGAAAATAACCTTGAAACATGTCTGAATCCCATTGGATATCCATATATCATATATAAAACATCAATTAACAAGTGTTTTATGTATTTTTATGACATTATTTTTGTAATAACATGTGCAAACTTAACATGTTTTAAAAAATTCCAAGTGATTCTTTTTTCCTTCCCTATAAAAGGCCACCAGCTCTCCACATTCATCACACATCTAAAACCACATATGATTGAAGAATATATACCAAAATATCATCCCAAAATACTAACCCTCGAACTTGATACATCTATTTGGAATGTTCAACATCCCTGGAATTCTTTAGGTACAAATAAAAAGAAGTTATTTGAATAAGAGGTTACATATTCTTTCCCATTTTTTATTTTATTTCCATATTCACCCCTTAAAATATTGATATTCCATTATTTTTAACAAAACCAGTATGATCAATATAATAAGTCTTTTTTGTGAAGTTTCTGATTTATATTTACACAAACCTCTATCTATTGGGTTAAGAACATACTGTTTCACTGTATAATGAATACTGCCTCACGAAACTATGATTATTCATTTTTCATTTATCATATCTCATGGTAGACGTTATAATGAAAAATATATTTATATATGATGTACATTATATTTATTATTTATTTATAATTCTTCAATAATTTTTTACGCATACATTTTAATAATTTTCATTTGTCATTAATATGATAACATCATTTAAGGTGTCTGGACTACCGCCCCCTCAAAGCATTTTGATTCATTCACACTAAATGTAGAACATATAAAGAATGTTTTTAATTAAACATACTCTACCAAAAAAACCTATATATGATATCAATGAAATAATTATCTATCTTCAAATATTATATATATATATATCTTTATTTTTCATTGACAAACAAAAAATGTTATAACAACGTTCATGGATGTGTGGACTATCATCCCCTTGACAGTATATGATTTATATTTAAGTCAAAAGAATTATATATATAAGTATATATGATTATATTATATGGTATTTATGTTATAATGATCAATATTAAAATAGATGGTGTTTATTACATTTATTCCAAAATTATCATTCAAAAATTTGAAAGTTAATCACGCATACGTACGACCTACCATCTCCATGATCATATCGTTGATTCATTTTTCATAACCATATTTAATTATTGATTATAAAGTTTAACAAATGTATAAATTATATAATTATATCATGGTAATTATTTTATATATGTTATATAATAACCCATTTTACTGTAGTTGACCAACCATATTTATATATGACCCATAAACCGAACTTTGTAAAAACACTAGACGTAAACTTAATTGTTAATGTGATTGAATACAATATAATAAAAAGTGACATAAACTTATTGATGAAAATGAAAAGGTTTTTCAAATAATTATAAAAAATATAATCTTATTATACATTATTTTAAAGGATGTTAACCCAAAAGGATACTCAGGGTAAGGGATTGTCATCTCACATTTTTTAATTTCATCAAATAATTGTAATGTTCACCACATAAATATTTTGTGTGGTGTATCATCTAATAATTTTAGTTATTAATATCATGAATTACTTTATCTTTATGGTATTTAAGGATTTTATTTAATATTATTTCTTCATGATGTTTATGATTTTATATGTTTCAATGTGGTGTGGGACACTTTGGAATGTTTAATGATTATTTTCCTCTATAAATAACATTAATAATATTTCAATTGAATATAAATTTCATTAAATTATAATATAATTTTTCAATAAAACCTTTAATTTTCCTCGATTATATAAATTAATGACATTATTCAATTATTAGTACTATTTTCACTCTTTAGAAGTCAAAATTGTTTAGATAATGTTCTTATTCCAGAAAACCAGATGTTATAACTATCATTTTTTGGAGAACCTATTCCCTTCTTAAAACTATATTTAATGGAAATTTATTAAAATATTCTTCTAAAATGTGTTGTAAAATTCATTTTACCATATTTTTTCATTTACAATTGTTTTTAATGTAATAACCCTCTCTCTTACCATATAATGGATTTTTAACCGTTAATACTCTACAAAAGTAAAGTTAATTTATAGTATACGAAAATTAAAAATTTACCCACAATCATTTCTCTGAATCATCCTTTGCCTATATAACATGCCACTTTTTAAAGAAATTGCATTCAAATGTTATATTCAAATAAATTTTTTCAAATGGGTTTAAACAACTACTTGATATTTTTTCCATGAATGTTTTTGGAAGACATTTTTATAGTATTTATATTCATCAAAACCATCATCCCTTATTCTGGGAAAGTATTAAATTCGAATTCATTCACTTGAATCATTTTTTATTCCCCTTGAAATATTCAATTTCCTGTAATCGTTGAACATTGAATTTCCCCTAATTATCCATTTTATTCACCCTGAATATTATTATTTCCCAAACTCAATATTATGTTTCATATAGTGCCTATATTGATAGTTTTTAAATTATTTGGGTAAATATTGATACTCATGTATTTTATATTAAATAATAATTTTTGTTAAGGATTATTTTTCTAGACTATTTTATATGATGAATGTTTTGGACTAGAAAAGAAAGGCGATTCCCAGACATTATATAGATCCTCAATGAATATAAATGTAATCATGAGATGAATTAGTGGGCCAAATTAAATAGGTTTCTATATATATTTTTAACCAATCATATGAAAGGTATTGATGGTATAAATTTTCATGTGACATAGAAATGTTTTCTATTAGGAAATAATATCCCTAATTTTGTTTCTGTTATTATTTATCCAAGAGTTTTTTGTTAACGTGACTATAGATACATTCAAATCAGTTCATTGATTAAATAGAATTTATTTCATTTACTTTCCATTCCATTATTAATATTCCCTATAAAGTTATTTAATATAATTTTTTTCTCATTATTAAACATATATATTGTTTATATATATCCATTAAGTTCATTGATTACATGGCATGTGAGTCCTGTTAGTTATATTTCTTTACTGAATATTTTATTTGATTATTTAATGATTCTTATATATATTTTCTTTACAGAGCATTTGAGGTCAGTAATATGAAGATTAATTTCCTATGAATACATAAAGAAAACTATAATAGATTGGAATGTATTTACTAGATTGATTATAGTTTTCCTCAACGATATTAATTAGATTGAAGAGAAAAATTATGTACTGATTATTGTATTATTTTGTAATAAAATATTCATTTATGTATCTTGTTTACCAAGACTTATAATATATTGATCTATTGATATTTGATTATTTGGAATCATTCCTATATAATTGATAGCATAAAACAGCTCTGAGACTTCTAGGGATAGGCCACTATAGTTGGTATCAAAGGATGTTTAATAGAAAACATGTGAACTAAATTTTGTAAATCAAAGTATAGGGAACAAAAATATAAGGTAGAAATTTATGATAATTAAAGAAGAACATACTAGAATTTTTTTAAGGTAGATACTATGTTTATATTCTTATAAATACATACCTATATAGATACTAAAGGTGAACGTAATTTTGGAATAGGTATACCTAGGAGTAGCAACTATGACAAGGTGTTCTGTGCTTAACTTGCAGTAACTAGGTACATGAAAATACGCCTTATGACACACATATTTTAAAAATCCTAGTAGATATGAGAAGTATAATCAAAATTTTATTTACAAACCATTATGAAGGATATAAACATAAGATGAAAATATATAACCTAGGTTCAACCTAAGGTGTTTTAGATTATAGATAAAGTGTAATGGTTTATAAATCCTATAAATAATATATTGGGTAAAATCCAGACTAATGAATAATCTAATTGGAAATCAGTGGATGAAGTATTTATGTCTTAGTTTTTTTATTGAAAAACATTATTAAAAACACTTTTTCTGGTTTACCTTATTTCAAGGATGTCCATCATATTTATTTTCAAAATTATATTAATTTGGTTTTAGAAAAGGAAAATTGGTATATCGAGTGAAAACCATTCAAATACAGAACGGCTTCAAGTATTGAACCCATGACCGAAGGATGGTATGGGTTCATGCCATCCAAGGACCCGCAAAATGTCCAATTTAATTTTTATTTGTTTTTAGTTAAAAAATTTGACGTATAAATGGCAATGATGAACTAGTAGTACCACATTTGAGGATTAGATATTAATATATTAACCATATTAGTCATAAAAACAGTTGGAGGAAAATTTTCATACATGTCACTCTTTTATAAGACTTATTATACTTTAAATGTTTCTTTTAGTACTTTAGGTAAAAAATCATTATTATTAATTAATTTCTGGTAACAAAAATAATTATAATTTGATAGGAAAAAAACAAAAGTATGCATAATTCACATGAAATGAAACCCTATCTGGTATGAATATTTCTTTGTATTAAATGTTATTAAAATAATTTCCCAAAATCAAAAAAAATGTAATAGAAATAAAATGTTGTTCTAATACCTTAATTTATGTTGAACAAATGATCTACTAAATTATTCCAAATTTTAGATTTGGGTCCCTCAACATTCTGTTGACCATTAAATTTTATTTATTGATGACCTTATTCACTCCATATATATATTTACTCATTAATTGTGAGTAATTATTTTATCTTTCCACTAATGTCATCCTACATAAAAACCTAGTTTCAAGGTAGTCCATGTGAACTTTGTACGTCCCATCATGTATTTTTTAAAAGACATTTTATGAACCATTCTTAGGATGTGGGGTTTCAACAAAAGAAAAATAAAACAATATATCACCAAAATTATGTTTATATTTTGAGGTTGAAATTTAATTATGGTGGGGAGAATGTAACACCCTGAAATTCTAAAGTACACATTTGTATTTATAGTGTGTATAGAATGTGAATCCAAGCACATAATGAAGTACAATTACCTGATTCTCCACTATATATTTACTATTTTAAATATATCTAGTACCTGATATATCTTTTAATGAATGAAACATTGATTTATCATATGTTTCATGTAAGTGAGACCTTCCTCGATATCTTTTGTTACACATAGGAATGTCCTTCCTCCACAGCTTACGTTAAACACAATAATGAGTTTCACCAAATAAAACTATATTATTAAAATGATACTATATAACCTTGAAGTTATGTTACTGGTTATGAATATTACAAAATATATTATGAAAATGTAAGGTTTATATGAATAATAAATGAATTCATGGGTTACCAACCAATGAGAAATGAAAATAAGAAACCATTGGACATAAATATAAATATTATTTTTTCATTCCAAATGAGTTTTATCATAAAAATAATAATTAGTTAAAATTAATGATTTTTTTTTTATTAAAAATATAAGTTAAATATGTAATAAAATTTTGTTTATATTCATCCATTAGGTTTGATAGGCATACGATAAGAACAAAATCAATTTTAAAAATAAAAAACTATATTTGTATAAAGGCAAATTTAACACCTTTTAATTGAGCTCCAATTTTAAATATATATTTTTACAATTTAATTGATTTATTATTTCAAAATAAACATAATAATTCAATGTGAACTATAATAATTGTTTTACTGTTGTATTTTGTTATTTTTTCTGAATCATATCTAATTTTATTGAATAATTAAAAATACTAAATTTTAGTTAAAAAATACTTCTTCATCTAATATACATATATGGTTAAATTATATTTTTTATTTGGTTTTAAAGTATAATTAGATAATATTTTATCAATTAAAAAAATATTTCGTTGCAATCAATTTTAGTTTGAAATTGGATTAAATAAATAATGCAATATTTGAGATGTGTTTACTTTAAAAACCTACATTATAGTCCCACCTATATGATTTAATTTGAATAAATTTCATCCACTTAAATGATTTCAATTTGTAGAAATGGATTGAATATTAGGAATAATAATAATTTTTATTTTTTAATAAGGTAAATTTAATTTTACCATTAATATTAGTTAAAGTAAATTAATTTTATTAAAAATATTAATGCTAAATTAAGCATAATAACAATCAAAGCCTTTATCTTATAGGCCAAAATGATGAGAAATATTTCCCAAACCCATTGTGTGTCCATAATTATTACATAAACATTAAATTACTAAGGTTATTTATTTATTTTGGAATTTTTTAGTAAATAACATGTGTACACCTATTATGTATAAAAAATTCGATGTCCTTTACCTTCCTTGTAAAAGACAACCACCTCTTCCCATCCCCCACACCTCTCCAAAAAATTGGATTCAACCAATATCTTCATAAATAACTTCCCCAAACCCCTCCATTGTTCCTTGAATCATTCCATTATGAATTTAGTCTTCCAAGGAATCCTTTTGGTACAAACCAAAAGAAGGTACCTGATTTAGAGGTTACATCTTCTCTATTGTTTTTTAATTTTATATCAATTATCCACCAACTAAAATCACATTATTCAATTATTTTATAAGAGAAAAATTATCCCAAATATAAAAGTATTTTTAAATATAATGGTTTTTACCTATAAATAAAAATCATCCATCTAACAGGAAACCAACATGCTGTTTCTCTGTACGATGAACTACTGCCTCAAGAAACCCTGATTTGTTCATTTTCCATTACCACCTATCATGGTGGCCATTATGATGGAAACTAGGTTTATAGATTATTAAAATGATATTTATTAATTATTTTTACATCTTTAATTATTTTATTACACATAAATTTAAAAAGTTCCATTATACATTAATACGATAACATTGTTTGGGGAAGTGTGGACTACCTCCCCCTTGAAGCGTTGTGATTCATTCACACTCAACATTGAAAATATAATCGATGATTTTAATAAATATTTTAGAAATCAAAAAACATTATATGATATTAAATAAATAATTACCTTTCTGTACATATACAGAACTATATATATATATATCATTTTATTTATTACACTATCACACACAATAAAAGTTATAACATCGTTCCTGTATAGGTGGACTACCACCTCATTAACATTATGTGACTCCTTTTTCATCACATGAATTATATATTCAAGTATACATGATTAACTAATATGTTATCCAAGATATAATTATAGTTTCTTAATGATATGGTGTGACTTACCTATTTTCCATAATGATGACATAAAAATAAAAATGTTACTATAGTCTATGCATGACCTACAATCTACATGATCATAAAATTGACTTATTTATCTTAACCATATTTACTGATAGATTTTAAAATTCTAATTAATGAATAAATATTATTATATTTTCATGTTTCTTATTATGGGGATGTTATATAGTGAACCCTTTGAAAATGGTTCACCCACCAAAGATATTTGTGACACAGAATCTCAATTTGGTCAAAACACCCAACATAAATATAATTGTTTATTTAGTCCAATTCAAATTATTTGAAAGGTAAATAAATAAATTATAATAATGTAAAATGTTATAAATAATGTATAAAATTAATATATGTTTATTATACATGAAGTCAAAATATGTTAAACTCTAAGAAAACTCAAGGAAATGGATTCCCATATCACTTTTTACATTCGTGAGATAATTGTTAGGTTCAACTCTTATATATTGACTATGGTGTATATACATTATATTATAATATATTATATCATGTAGTACTTTATATTAATGGGTTTTAAGGAATTCATTCAATTTAACTTCTTCATGAGGTTTATGATTTAAAATGTTTCAAATTGGTATGATACACTTTGTAATTTTTGAAGATTACTTTCTTTAAAAAACACATTAATGATATTTATATGGTATTTAAATTTAAATAAATTATATTACCTATTTTCAATAAACCCTTTAATTTTAATCTAATCTAGTAATCCATCGCCCTTATAAAGTATTAGTACCATTTTACCACTCTTTGGTACTCAAATGTTTTGTTAGAAAATGTTTTATAAGACAACCCAACTTTATTTCTCTCTTTAGTCGTATAACCCTTTTTCCTTTAATATCCATATTTTATTAAAATGTTTTATAAAAGTATTTTAAAATGTTTTTCAAATACATTTTTATCCTTTTCAATTTTACCAATGTTTTTAATGGAATAATCATGTCTCATTCCCAAAAAGACAAATTTCAAATATTTTTATCTTGAAAAATGAATGTTATTTTACCTCATTTTCCATGTATGGATTTAAACGCTATCATTTCATTGGAGCTTCCTTTTCATTTATAAAATTTTAATTTTTTTAGAATTTTTTTTAAAAATTATTTTCAACAAAATAGTTTTTCAAGAGGTTTTATGAAACTAAATGATATTTTCCTCAAGAATGATTTTAAAATATATTTTTATAGTAATTATATTAATCAATAACAAAAACAAATTATTTTTACTTCAGATAGAATTATTTTATTGATAACGTCCATATTTTTACCCTAGATGGGTTATTATTGATTTGGAAAAGGATAGTATTAACTTTTAATTTCTTATATAATTTGTTATTCCCATCTGAATATTCAATTTCTTATGACCCTTGAACATTGGATTTTACCTAATAATCAATTTAATTAATCCTAGATATTACTATTTCTTAACCTATATACCATTTTTCATATAGTGTCTAATTTTATTGTTATATAATTAAATTGGGAAATATTGATAATTATGTATTATTTATTCAACATGAATATTTGATAAGGCATATTATTTATTTTTATTATTTGATATGAGGAATGTTTTGGATTGGAAATGAAGAATAAAGCCAGTGATACTATACCACTCCTTGATGCATTGACATGTTCACATGGGATGAAATTGTTGGAAAAATAAAATGGGTTTTGATATATGGTTTTAAATAATATTGTTAATGGACTTGATGATATATATTTTCATGTAACATTGATAATATATCCATTACGATATAATTTCCCTTATTTTGAATCATTTATTATTTATCCATGATATTTTTCCGTGACATATATAGGGATATATTTCACTTCTATTCACTATTTAAAATTATTATGTCTAATTTTATTAACGTTCCGTATTTATTTTTCATTATCTAGTGATTTTAATGGAATTCATTTCTCATTATTACCTTTCCATATTGATTACACACTTCCATTCAGTTTATTGATTACATGGAATGTGTGTTCAGTAATTTACCTTTCTATATTGACTATTATCATTGATTAATTATTTCTTAAGATATATTTTTCCTTAGTGAACATTTGAGATCACCCTTGTTATTTTTATTTCTCCAGGAATCCATGAATAATTATATGATAAATATTAATGCATTTACTAGATAGATTGGAGTTACCATCAAAATTTTATATTTTGAAGGAAAAAAGTAATTATTTTGTTATTAGTGTATTATTTTTTATATAATACACATTTATGTATCTGGTTTACCAAGAATATTTAACTACCAGTCCTACAAGATTTTATTACATGCAATCATGCCAATGAAATTGAATGCAGACACTTTCTACAGGGCTTTTAGGGTCGGGTTGCTATAATTTTCAAGAACTGGGATGCCATCAATTACACACCCCTACTTATACCACTATATTTATTTATGTAAAAAAATCACCCCTCCACTTCAATCTATTATGAATTATATTTATCTCTGGAATCTAATCTTATAATATATATTCCTTCATCAAACCACACCATGACGGTGAAAAAAATATTTTAGATATGGAATAAAGTATATAGATTGATGATGATTTTGAGAAATTATTTAAAATAAAATACAAATTAATATCATAAAATATCTATGAAAATTTAAAACATATAAAAATGTATTGGATATACATATTATTTTAGATATGGAATAAAGTATTTTTGTTTTAACATAAAAAAATATTTATAATCATTTGATATCAGCTAATTATATAAATAGATTTGTTGATGTTAAATAAATTTTTGACATTTATATTTTATATTTTTTAATAAAAACTATCTAGGGATTAATTGCATAAAAATTATAATATGTTTTGAGGATCTAAATTCAATAATATTTCTACAATTAATGAATAATGGAGGAAATCAAAATTATATAAATATATCAAATAAAATATACGGTAATAAAATTGAAAAAAGAAGAAATCCATATTTCAATTGATAATCACCGATGAATCAATATTTATTTTACTTCCTAAAAATGTATATCTTTATCATATAATTAAATCATCAGTGAAATCGCATTTTATGACTCACACCCTCCTAGAATTTCATATCTCACACAATTATTTATTGAGCATTTCCATAGATAGTGGTACATGCTGATTAAAATAATATAAGAAGAGAAAAATTAATGGATTATTATATTTATATTAATTAAATAAATCAATTATTTAAATAATTTATTTTTTTCTATAACTACAATAGTGACTATGAAATATCACAATATAAAATGATAACATAAAATACCTCATTTCTAGGGTCTATACCACATTCTAATATCATTCATGGAATCCCATTTCCACTCATAACCCAGTTAAGACGATATAATTATTTAATAGAAAACATATTTCCAAACAATATATTTTATTATATATTTGTTATATTATTTCTTAATTTCCATGAAGCATATACTTCCATAAAGGCTATGCCCTAGGAAAAATTATACATCCTTCTACCAATTAAAGCATATTATTATTGTAATGAGGTCATTTATAATGGTGAATATATATTCTTGGCCTTAAAGATGTCTAAAAACAACAAAACCCAAAATTGAGTTATGTGTCTATTGAAAAAAACCTAGTTGTTTACATTATATGTGTAGGAGGACATCATCTTAATTAGTGAACTGAATATGTTTTACCAATGTAGGAATCATATGTATTTGATGAATTTTTATGAATTTTATATGTATAATATTGAAGCATAGAAACATATGGGGTTTTTACAAGGACAATATATTATATATACATGAAATGGATACTATGTATTGGTTGAAAACCTATAATTTTTTTGAATTTCATGATTTCTACAATATTATATAGTCTCATAATGGGTTAAATATATTTATATTTTTTTATAAATAAGATGATATTACATTAGAGAATAATATTTTGTTATATTATATATTAGGTAAATTATATTTTAAAAAGGAAATGATATTACACATTTTTTTACGTTATTTAATGATATAATAATTTAATAATATCTAATATATAAAAATTTGACCAATATTAAATATTTTATGAATTAAATTAAATAATTTTAGAAATGATAATTATGCATGTGGGAAAATATTACACATTAAAGATAGAGAGTAAAACATATATTAAATAAGATTTATTCAATAAATATATTGATATTTTGGAAAAAAGGTAGAGTTTGGAAATAATATTATTTATCTTTTTTTATATTTTCAAATTTGTTACATAGTTTATATGTTTCCATTATTAGTTTTTATAAAACAATATACATTGAAAATAATATAAAATCTCTCTCAATAAATTTATCATATATTATGAAGAATTGAATTATATGAAATAATTTGATTAAATCATGTTACTGAAAGTTTTAATTTTACATTTTTTTGGGAAATCACGAATTCAGAATAGTGTATTAATATTATTAATTTTAAGTAAAAGTGATTATTTCATCGAGATGTGACGAATGACACTTATGAATTTAAAATTATATTTATGAATTCCCTAGGAGTATGATTTTCTGGATGATATGATGTCTAAATATCGGTGGATATGACTTGACATATTTAAAAATTCCAGTGCTATAATTGAATGGTTATTTATGATTGGATTATCAATAATTTTATGCAAATGATAAAATTTTGAAATCATTTTGGGGTTGATTATTCCTTAGGTTTTGGACATTTTATATTACTAATTTTTTAATATGTTATTCATTATTTATTATGACTATCACTATCATATTATGTGATTCAAAAATGAAATGGAATGAAATATCATATTCCATAATAGTGTTTCATTATAAATATTATGCTCAATGTTCATGGGATTTTAAATTAATTATTTAAATGTTATATTATTTTTATTCTAATATATTTTCAATAGTTGTTGCATGAATTTAAAGAAATCCATTTGATGTTCATAAATGATGAATTAATTTATTAACCTTTAAATATTGATATTCCCAATTGTGAATGATTATATTTATATAAGGAAAATATACATGCAATAATAAGTATATACATTCCATGTGATACACTATTTTATATTTAATGTCACTCCATGGGGAGACATTAATTATTTATACTACCTTTTCTGGATTTCTACTGGGGTTCATTGTTTAAATAATCTAACGTCATAATGAATTACCACTTTGCAAATGTAGTATTATTGTCGACATTAATTCATTTGGTTTCCCAATTTCATTATGTCATTGTTTTTTATGTGGGTTGACATTTTATTATTCTGCACGTTGCACTAATCATACCTCTGTTAAAATGTATGACTGCCATTTAGATTACGTGATTTCTTTTTTAGAAACCAGATAAATAATTATTAGTTATTCATATATATTAATAGGAATTAGGTTTAGGGATACTCCATTAAATTCCTATGTTATGTTTACTCCTATTAAATGGATTGTTTCTCTTGGTTTTTTTAAATAGTTGTAGGGTTTTAGCATCAATGATGGAAAAAGTGTACCGTAAAGAGATTTCCCTCTCTATAAATAGTGATATAACTTTATTAAGTTGGCTCATTAATATTGGAGTGAGAGTTTGAATAGTACAATGTGGGTCATTAATGCCCATATAACTTTAAAATTATAATTATTTATATGATACAATTTCTTCATAAAATCTTTATACTAATTAATAATTTAATTTATATTAACATCATTAGCCACATTATTTGTCAATATTACACTTTTATATTCAAGATACGATTATCTTGATGGATTTATAATCCCCACATATTTTCTTTTTCATCTCAAAAATTATGAAAAATAGTTTATACAAAACCATATTATTTCTGACATCACAATGATATAAACAAGAAAAAAATACTAAAAAATTTTAATGATGTAAATATACATATAATGTAAACTAAATTATTTAAAAAATATATATATGTAATTTATAAACCTTTAAATCCTTTTTTACAAAACTAGTTATATTTGTTTCTAAAAAGTTCATGATTTGAGTCATTAAATTGTATAAGATATTCAAAAATAAAATTTTGTTATGGGTGTGTTTAAAAATCAATGTGAAATTTATTTCTTGAATGGTTAATGGGTAATGTTTTTTTGTGAATTATAACTATTTATATCTTTAGGACTAAATAATATAATTAGAATTACATTACTCTTCAATTCCCCAACAATTTATCCATAAAAACCCAGATTAATAGATTTTTACCTTCCACCAAATGTATTTTCATTAATATGATATACCAAAATACTTTGTTTAAATCCCATTCGATTACAATTAATCTCATTGTGTAACTAAAATATCACCCCTTGATTATTATACCTCCAACAGATAGTAGATTCTCAAGGATTAAGATAAGAATTATAGGATTATTTACCATTTTTTTAGTTCATTTGATTTTCCTCAAAACTCCTATTATATTTCAAAAATGGTTCCATTAACATGTTATTAATGTCCTTCTAATGAAATACTAATGTTGTGTATCCCATTCCCTCTCATCCACAATTTTTTTATTCTTTTAATATTTTCAAATAATATTTTGTTAATTATCTGTTAGCATTTAATTTATAAATTTTATTATCCACATAAAACATTAAATATCAACTACATATATTTCCATGACATTAAATTCAACTTATTTTAATTCTTTTATAATAAATATTAGAAGTTATCATTTCCATATCATCATACACTTTTTCATTAGTAGTTTTTATATAGAAATTTGGATTTTAAAAATCATGCCCTTTCATTTCAATTCCCCCATTAAATCTCTCAATAATATAAGTTATATTTAAAAGTAATATTAAATTAATAGTTAAATTTGAGTATAATTTTTTTTATAAAATCAAAAAAAATTTATATTCATTGAAATTATTTTAAAATATATTGCAAAATGAGAGGTGTTTTATGATATCTATGTGACCGAGGATCGATTATTTTAATTTATTCACATAACAAATATTTTAAAAAAGTTATTTATTTATTTAATATTATAATAATAATTAAATAAATTTCTTGTTATCATTATTATATTCTTAAAATTTTATAATAATATTTATATCAAAATAAAATATTCATTATTATAATTATTAACTAAAATTAATCTACCTTGAAAGATTCTATGAATTGTACCTATTAAATACAATATTGTAAACCAACAATTTCATTATGAAATGATCTACATAACTTGAAACATTTATATATTACAGAATAATTATACCTTGAAAAATGATTGTTCCCATTATACTGAATCTATTTAGGAATTATGAACTAAACTATAATAAAACAATTAAAATAAGAAAAATGAATTGTATAAATGATGAATATATTATAATAAATTATTCAAAATGGATTTTTATATTTAAATAAACACAAATAATGGTATTATTAGAAAAAAAATTAACATATATAAACCATATTAGATTTTAGTTATCATAAAAATCATGTTAAGACTCAAGGCAAGAGTTTTATTACAGATCACCATTATTATCAATTATTATTCACCAATTCTCTGTATTCCCTTTTATGTATCATACAAAAATTCCTAAATGTATAACATTAAATTTTTTATAATTTATTTATAAAACATTATGAAATATTAAAAAAATATGAATTTATTGTTCATTCTCGAATCAGTTCATATGGGATCATTGTTGTTCATTCCCATTCAAGAATATTTTTTCCTTATTTTCCACCTCTCTACCATCATCATTATATATTACATTCATACCCCTGTTCAAAATTTTTAAATATTTACTCTTTATATCAATCCACTTTATTTTTAAAATGGATTCATTTCAAATTACAAAATTTCTCTCTAAGGTTCATTAAATGTTCGTCTATTTCATTAATTTGTTCAATTACTTGGAATTTTTGTATAAATATTATTAAAAAAATTATCACCATTTGAAACTAAATTTCTTTTTTTCATAATTCACATACTTGGTAAAGGAAAAGAATTATTATTAAAAATAATTATTATTTATCCTTCAAAATTTTCTATATTATTAACAATTTTACTTTCCAAAAAACTAATTCAATTTTCTTGAGATTTTCATTATTCCATTTTAAAAGAAAATATTTTTATTTAAAAATTCTAATTTTTATATCAATCCTTACAATTTTTTTATATTTTTTAAATGTTTTTTTACAAAAAAATCAAAATTTTCCTTCAAATATCAATAATATCCTATTTTCCACTAAAAATATTCTTTATCCACACCATTTCCCTTTTTAGTATTCTACCCATTTGACCATTTGTTATTTTACCCCTTGAATGAATTATTTTAATGAGTCTATAAAATGTTTAAATAATCCTCTAATTAATTTTTTATGTTCTTATATATTTATGATACAGAGGAAATGGAATCTCTTTGGTAAGATTGATCCATCACCGATTTTGTCCTAAATTATCATTGACTATGAAAAAAAGGATTTATAAAAATTTCATTCCATCGTGAATACTATATAGCTCAATATTTTAATTGAGCGGTGTTCACTATAAATGTGGAATATTTTATTAATAGTGGGAATACTGCCTAGACTATATAAAATTAATTATATACAATGTATATTTATTAAAAATTATTATAATTTTTAAAGTGCGTTTAACTAGATAAAAACGTTATTTCATTGGATTATACGTTTATTTATATATGGTAATCAGGTAGTGATTTTTATGGGATTATGGTTGTTTTATATCTATGTTCTCTATATATATATATTCATGATGTATTATTATGTGACTGGTGGGACAATCATAGTATAAATCCAAAATCAATTGGGTATGAATTTATAAGTAATGAAAATAATAAGTGTGGGCTTGGTAAACATTGCCTTTTATATAATTTTATTTTTATAATATATATGGTTAGTGTTATATATAATGATTTGTGTGGGATAGATATAGTGAGTTCAATGTATAACCTTATGCAAAGTCAATGTGTAGTTAGGTTGCTAAAAATTTTATGAGGATAATGCAATTGATAATTAAAAAATTATTATGATTTTATTTTCTTTTTTTTTGAGTCCATTTCCTATGTCATAAGTAAATAGATTGTACTAGGGATGGTGGTATTTGTCTTTCCAAGGAGGTGTAGACACTGAACCAATTATTAGGTAATAATTTTATACCCATTAAAATATATTATTTTATTAAACATATTCAATGATGTATAATAATTTTATTATTCCTTATTTCCAATTATTAATATTTTATTATTTTATTTTGTTAATATTTCAACATCTGTAAATATTGTTTATCTCTCATAATTTTTATTTTTCAATAAATTATATTTATGTTTTTTATTTTTTCTTATCAATTTATAGGTATTCAAGATTATATATTTCAGGTGATTTCTTATTTCCCCAGGGGATCATAAGAGAGATATAAATTTTTTCATAGATTATAAGGGGGATGAGATGGGGAATTTGATTTAAGTATTTGATTTTAAATATATAATAGAATATTAGCTTTTAAATGTAAGAACCTGGGTTTTCTAAAAGGTATGAGTCATATAATTTTAGTTTTAATCCTTAATTTTATCTATATAATCATGCTTTATCACCTAAAAAGGATCAAGAAATCTAGGGCATGTTAGTAGCTCAGAGCTCCGATTATTTGAGAAAACGTTAAGGTACATGGTTTGAGTTATAAATTTATATGAGGCCACATGGTTTGGGAAAAATTTGGGAGGAGATACAGAGATCCAAAGAGTGGATTTAACAACAGGAACATACTTTTTTCTAATCATGCGCTACAACTATGCATGTTGTTAACCTTAGGAAGAGGGGGTGCCATTGGATTACCATGATTTGGAAAACTGTTATCCTCCAACAGTGAGAGACAATTCTCTTATACAGTGGCAGGTGCACGTCTGACGCATAATTTTTCTAAATGAGTCCTCAAATCAAGTGCCTTTTAAAAAATGTTGAAAATATACCATTGTAATAATAATTCTATTTTACATACCTCTCCTATCATTTTCCCTTTTCTATAATACATAGACCACATTATCTTCCTATTAAATATCTCATGATCCTTCTATTTTGTTCACTGGTAAATCCTCCAACCAAACTCTGATTTGATCTCCATTGGTTCAATTGGGATTCATTAGGCATCCTTTTTAATCATTATTCATAGTTTTTAATTTTTCCCCTCTTAAAAACACTATTTTGAATATGTCACATATGCCCTATTTTTAGTGCCATGATTTCTTTCATATTTTTTCTTCAAATTCAGGACAAACTATGGCTCAATAATGAATGTGGAGAGTACTTCAGTCCAAAAATAGGAGGTGTATGAATGTTCTCTAAAATTATCATCATTTAAGAAATTCTATCACCATATGAATGATAGTCCCACATGGAATTGCTTATTTTAATTAATATAACTTCATTATAATCATTTCATTGTATTTTAGATCAATATATATACATTATTATAAAATAGTAGGTGGTTATGACCTCAATGTTGACCCCCTCAAGTACATTTCATCCTTTTCTGTTCCTTGGAAACCCTTTTTGGGTTTATGTGTTGTGCTATTCGAGAGATCTTGGATTAATTAATGAAACTATTAATTGTTTAATGGAATGAATATATATATGTATCAGTTATTTTAGATAAGTTTAATTTAATGATATTGGTTGCATGTCCAAAGCCTTCATTTTCATGATTATGAATGGTAAAGGCATGAACCTAATAAATTATTATGTAGTTAAAGTGAAAAATAGTTTCACATTTTTTATATAAAATGTTAAATTAATGAATGGAAATAGAATGAACCAATAGAATTAAAATAATTCAGTATTATTAAATTATAAAAATGTAATGAATGATATATTTTTGAGAATCAAATTCCATAAGGACCTTTATAACTTTATAAGAGTTGTCAGACTTGAGCCAACCATTTCTTCATAAGGGAATTATTTGAGAAAACTTATGATTTCATTCAGATTCAAGGAACTAGTTCCCAAGGGAGTAACCCACCTTGGAATAAGTTTCATGTTTACCGGTGGATTCCCAACAAGATTTCATATGACCACATTACTATCATCCAAATATTTGGATTTCTAGGATACACCACTCATATCCTTTTTGATGTCTTTGGACACATATCACCATGCGTTCACCGTATTAGTCCTATTTATGATTAGACACTTCATACATTGGATGATATCCTTGGATATAGTTAGAATATATTATGGTGGAATTCTGTGGGAGATTCCCCTTATATTACCGAAAAACTCCATTTCGATACTTCTTTTATTACTATGATGGCTCTACCACATGGGACAAGGATGCCTTAGTGTCAACTTGGATCCTCCTTCATTATATCCATCATTATATGATTCCTTGGTTACAACTTGTATCCCTTTATATCACCTCTATCATATAGGTCATGGTTAAACTTATGATAAAAAATAAAATAATTTACTAAATGATTACATGTTCATACACCATTTGAGGTTGAAGTAGGTATGAATGATATTTATTTAATTATTTTCATTTGTATATGCATGAACAATATTTTTGTTTATATTCATTTATTCATATTTATAGATTTCGGTGGTGGTGCACTATTTATATTAATATCACACATTATATTATCCACCATTGGTACTCAAGAAGATTATTTGTTTCTAGCTTTTGATAAGGGGAATCATATCACTTTGGACACCAGAATTACATGCCGACTTAGGATGGATCTTGGTAGTAGATGAATAATCTAGTTCATGGATTTCTAGATTTTTTTGGATTTTTTTTCTATTGAATGGATATGATACTATTATAAATTGTTCATGTTTATTCATTAATTTTTAATTTGTACATGATTGTGGTTTCCTTTAAATTTTTATATCTATTTTTATATTTTATATATTTATTATATCTATTGTGCTCCATGTAGACATGGATGTATATTCTCCCAACAGACACACCATAATCCCTCCGTATAAATCATTAACATCAACTATATGGGGAGGCGCACTTGAGGCCTTGGGGCCCATAGGTGTGTGGAACTCATGAATTGAACTCTGGTCAGGATTTGAAAAATATGTATCACAACTTGATTTAGATCCTCAGACCTATGGGTTGTGGGCCCTCATAACCTGTAAGGGGTAATTTACCAATTCAAAGCATATTATATTACCCATTACGTTTTAAGTCATATTTCAGAGGGGATAAAATTGTATTAGATGAAAGTCACATTCAATTATAAAGTGTTTTAGACTTTATTAGTTGGGAAAGATGATCCATTTAATCGATCCATGATTTATGTAAATAAGAAAATACATCATTAAATGTATAACAAGACCTATAAAATGAAATGGTCTCCATTAAATGAATAGACATGGTCTGATTGACCCTTCACCAACTAGACCACCTACAAATTATTTTTGAACTCATACCAATACAATAGTTTTCTAAGTGGTAGTTGGAGAAGTACCATGGTTATTGAGACCCTTCTCTTATGACCCTCTTCTTTTACTGATTCTATTTTCTATAACATTTACTAAAACTTATTCTATGGTGTGTTATCGGAATTTTTAGATCCTTTCCACCATGATTCCCCTGATTAGTGCTCAAAGAGTGTGGTGACAACCACACTACAAATATTATTATCCCTAAGAATCCAATATTACATCCAATATTGTACCCGTACTAGACACTAACACTTAGATTTGAGGGATTTTACCACACCTATTGGAATACATGTAGGGTTCTCCATTACCTGAACCTACTATGTATAACCTAACTCATGAGTTATAATAGTAGAATCTCCCATCATCCTAGGGATTTTCATCCCTAGAATAATAAGTCTTGGATAGAGGAGATTCTTAATATATTCAAAAATCTATAAACTCTTCCAGAGTGGATGATCAATTTTACCACCTATATGATTTGGGTTCCATATAAAGACTTGTGGGATGTGATTTCTCATGATTTCATCATCGGGGAATGCTCTGGGAAGATGACTACCAAACCATATATGATTACCTTTCCCCCCAAACATATAGATATAACCAAACTGGGGAATTTTTGTACATGGATTAGAGTGTTATTCCCTTCATTTATTATTCAACACAATTTAATAAATTTAACCTCTTTTCACCACTTCTAGAGAGTTATAAGATATTATGAGTGAGATGTTTCAAGTATGGTATTAAGTATTACACACACTCATAGGTGAATTCCATTCCCTTACCTACCTTTTATGAGATCATAAATGTGGCTATTATCACATAAAGGAACAAGTGATAAGTTGATAGTATCAGGAACATAGGATCAGTGTCGTTGTAGGGAAGTAGGCTTTCCGATATCAAGAAGTGTAATGTTGAGTTTTAATCATTAGAGTCATTGTGACTAGAGTATCCCCAATAAAATCTCCATTATATGCCACAAATGTGGAAAGTAGGGGAAAATGAAGCCTTAGTGTGATAGAGAACCTCTTGAGATCTATACCTATAGTCATACATTACATATTTAGTGAATATTATTGGACATTCAATATTCTTATAGTTGAAGAGGATCCGCACCAGATCACCCTTTAGTGGAGGATCATTTTTTTCACATCTAGTAAGGGGTTTGTGTAGCATTAGTAGGACTTGCTGAAGAGTAGGTCATGTAAAAGTTATTTAGACTTATGATTATTATCAACAAAAGTGTGTATCTTCTCAGGGTAATCAAACTATAGAATATGGTATTGGAACATTCCAGTTGTGTTCCTTACTACAAATATATGAGTACCAAAGTGTAGAACCATTTATACGATGATGTACTATTCAATTGTCCTATACTATTGTATAAAAATTATCCAATTAAGTTTCCTCTCACTTCTTAATATATTTTTTAAAAATGGAATGTGTCATCACTAATGGAAGTTTATAATATAGCAATAGTTTTAAACCATTATAATAAGCTGGAAAACTGTTGGTATACCCTATACCAACAGTTTTTCAACCTATTGGCTGTTGTGATGTAGGGATTTCCCTATTCCAATGGTTATTCACTAACTATTATAATTACACACTAGAAATTAAACTATCCCAATGATTTGTGGTAACCACTGGAATATATGTTCAAAAATGGTTTTACAATGTTTGTATATATCGATTCGTAAATGTATACCAACAGTTTTTAAACCATTGAAATTGATTTTTTATCTATAGATTCATAAGAACTATTTGTAGAGGTATGATTTTCAGATCTATACCAATGGTTTATAAACTGTTGTTATAGAGTACAAAAATTCCAAACAACAGTGTAGATTACCCACCCCCCTCTGCAATTACCTGTAATTGAAATTACATTGCATAAAATACCATGTATATAATTTAATATAATACTAATGTAGACAATATACATAACAGAACTCTAGAATGTACAACAACTAATAATACTCTTCAAACATATGAAAAATACACTAAAAAATAATGACGAATACAACACATGAAAGCAAAACTAATAAAACACTAGAAAGGAAACCACATTGGAAAAAACACCACACAATACATACACATGAAAATGCAAACAATATACAATACAATGATAGGGAAATAGAAACAACTTGAAGGAACAACATGCTACTTGAATACATCTGAAAGAAAGGATGGTATCCACACTAAAAGTTAAATGATATCAACAACTAAGTAAACACTAGGGAAAAACTACATAGGATAGATCAATAAATGAAAAAAATATTTTTTTGTGTTGGTATTATTGTTTTATGAGTTTATTATTTAAAAAAAGTAAATGTTGTTCTAGAATATGTTCTTGATGGTAGGTAATTATAATTTTACATTTATTTAAATGAAGTGTAGAAATGAAATTGAGTAGAATGTGTACTCAAAGAGATACCAAGTTACCATCAATAGATTTATAGATGAAGGGAGCCATCATCATCACCCCTATGGTGAGAGACCATTCACCTTTAGAAAGTTGGAATGATACTAGATCAAAATGGGTTCCCAAAATATAATGCATAAAAAGACAATGAATGATAGGAAGATAAATAAGAATTAGTATAATGACAATGAATAAGCTCAAGTTCTGTAGACAAGAGTTTGAGGGTATGATTTGGTGGATCTTGAGACTCCCAAAAGGAAACATGGGAAGTTTGAGGGACAATTGGGAATCCATTGAGTGTCTAATATACGTCAATGTGATGTAATTTTTTTTCATAATGTTGTAAAATGACGTGCTTTTAGCCACTTCCACATGTTAGATGAAGAGTAGTAGAATATAGCACACAAAAATGTCCTTGAAAATATGTCCCATAACTATGATCTATCATAGAGAAATAATATTATGATCCAAAATAATGTTGGAGTCAAAAAGAAAATTATAGTAATAGTAGATGTTGATTGTTGTTTGTTTTATAGAATACATGTCATTGTCATTGAATAATTCGAATTTATCCCATGAAGATGACAAAATTGGTGTACCTAAATTCATTTGGTTATAGAATCTATTTGAGATTACAGAATAGTTCATTTTTTGAGGTTATATAATAATTATTATTTTAATAATGTGTAGTACATGAGGATGGATTTATGTGGCATATTATCATGTTAAATAATCTGTGTAGTGTATAAAAAACATTATATTTTTTTCTTAGGGAACATGATATTTATTATAATTGTTATGTGGGAATCCTCCTTAACCAATTGTTATATGTAATTCATTAATATGGAAAATCATTTATTATCATCCATATTCCATGACTTATACTTGGGATTGATTGAGGATGGAGAATTTACCACCAAATGATAATCAAGGCCCATACCATTAATTGATATAATTACTATCTTTGATCATCCATAATACATAAGGAGGATTTGATTATAAGACTGAATTAATCCTTAGTGGAACTAATGGATAATAATATCAGAAAAAAGTAATATTTTGATGAATATTATATATTTTTATGGAATGAAAGGATGCCCATATAATGTGTATAAGTAAAGTAAAAAAGTTGTCTTTAAAAAATGTTGTTAGTTGAATACACCATAGTTAGAGGCTGACACATCCAGAGTGTTGGGACAGTAAGTGAACCCATTATGATAGGAGAGGGTGGTAAGAAGATAACATGGAAAGAGATATTAGAATGGTCCATAGACATGGGTGGTTTTGGAAGGGAGGGTGGTGTGTCGGTGAGGTTGTCCTGGATAAGGACCGGTAGGGTTGTGAAATATCATTGATACCAAGTAAAAAAAAGAATTCATCGAATCTATCCTTATATTTCACGTTAGGTTTTATAATTTATAGAAGAATAAAAAATTGTAAAAGTAAGAGAAATGACATAATCAATACATTAAATGTTGAATCATATAGTAAATTTCCAAATACCCAAATTACATTATCAAAATAGATGACAATACATATGTAAAAGGTATTTTGATTAATATTGTATAGTATTTTGTCTACCAATAATCAATAATATTGTTACCTACATTCACACACATATTATGTCACATAAAATCAAAAAACATCAAATGATAGTAATATCAGTCAAAAAGTAATTGATCAACCTATCCCTCATCACCATCATCATCAACATCATCCTCTTCCTCATCACTTTCGCCAGCTTCATATCCATCCCCATCTTCATCCTCATCCTCAACCTCACCTTATCGCTCGTCCTCCACCGTAGCCTCCATCACTGCCTCGACCATTTCTTTGGCCTTATCGCCATCAACATCCTACCCATTTTCATCAATAAGAATGACATTGTCTTAACTGCCAATAGTAATTCCACTTATTTCAGTATATAATGAAAGCATTGATCAAATATATTCAACATAATATGCTCTAGTTGTTGGTGGAAGTGATAGACATTAAACAATAATTAGTTTCGAAATATCATTGTTTTCCCTTTCAACACATTATTCCACCTATATGACCAAATTAGCCTGTTCTTCCATTGACTTAACCATTTACTAATAAGTGGTACTATAAATGGTACCCATTGAGGGACAATACTTCTTATGGACTATAGTCTTCCCAGATTAGAAACATACTCTGCTATGATTCTCCTCTTCCCAAACCTGATTTAAGTGATCATTTTGAAAACAATTGTCAGGTTCATAGGAATCGAGGACATCCAAAGTTGATTGTTACAAACATAAATAGATTCTTACATTTAAAAATTAATATTAAATTTTTCAATAAAAAAATTTAAAACTTTCAATCTGCTGCTCTTTTATATTGTTAATTTCCCTTCCATTGTTTTTCATTCAACATGACGAAAACAGTTTTGAACAAGGAACACATCCTTTAATTTTAAATACCTCCCTCTATAATGAAATTGAATTTCTTAAATAAAAAGTGAAAATAGGCTACCAAAAATTAATTTTATAGATAAATTATATCAAAACATTAGAAATAGAATGAATTATTGGGGAAAAAATAGAAAGTGTAATAGAAAAGGAATAATTATAAACCACTGTCATACCAGCTTCCCCTCAGTATCTGAAATTGTAGTATATCCAATTGTGTAGAGGTATTTCATTGAATCAATGTTTTCTATTTTTTTATATATTATTATTAAAACAAAAATCAATAATAAACATGATATTATTATTGAAAAATGTTATAATTTTCATTTAAAAACCTCATATGTGATTAATACAGTAAACATGTTATTCATCCAATTAGTAATCATTTTCTAATACTATTCTAAACAAAAATTATCCAGGAGAGATACTGACAACATTCCAACCAATATACAACTCAGGATTATATGTTATCCAATGCACACTAAATCCCATTAGAAGAGATGCCCATGGACACTCACCATCAAGAAAATTAAATTGAAGCTAACACAAAAATATTAATTCATATAAATAGAAAATATATATTAAAATAATGAAAATATAAATTTTTTCCCATATATTTTCCCTAAAATTTTCCTTGATTTTGTTTGGAAACATTCTCCATGAGATCAGGATGACGGGATTGATGTCAATGTATTTGGCATGCATTGCAAAAAACCTCACACATTGCTACCCTATTTTTTCAACTATTTGGTTGTCATCATTGTACACCATCATTAACTACATGTGGCGATTACACCCCATTCACATGAATTTAAGCCCCCGTCCCCTAGCAGTATACGTAGATTTTATAGACTGAAAAATATTATTTTAATACATGTTATAGTAATAATAAATATTGGCAAACCCATTTAATATGGCCCAAAAATACACCAATGATAGTCTGATCAATGTGAGCCATTGGATCCTTAAGAACTCAAGGAAAACCACCAAGTACACATGGAGTAGGTCCCTATGTATGATCCATAGGCATAGAAAATATTAAATTTGGAGTTGATGAAGGAACGTAGAAGCTTGGGGAGAATAAAGTTGATTGTATAGAATATGCAATTGATGGAAATCCAAATACATGATATAGATGATGTGTGGAAATCATCATGGGATACAATAAAGATGGATTATATGGATTAGATGTAATGTCTAGGGAAAAATTAGAGGTCTAAATATCTTGTGTGTCCCTAACAACATATTGTGATCAGAATGTGTGGAAGATAGTACATCAGTGGGAGGGGTGGGGTCTAAACAGGTATGCCTACTTGACTGCCTAGATCTCGTATAACCCCTCTCATACCACCAACCTTGGTTTTAGGAACACTACTATGATGACTTTTTAATAATTGGCCCCCTAAGTGATAGATCCTTCAAAAAATCTAAAAACATAACAAATCACATGACATTATATTTTATCATTATATATATATATTTAAAACAAAATAATCAAAACATGTACTTATCGAGGAATTCCCATCTCAGTGAATCAATGATTGTTTTTGGTCATCCTTTTTTCTTTGATGCTCTTCAATAAAATTCTTTTACTTCTTATGGAAAAAACTATAGTAGTATTTAAAAAATAATGACTCATTTGTATCCCAAAAAATAGAAAATACGAGACATGACTTATTTATATTAGGCAATTTGGTTCATATTTTTCGTTAAGAAATTTAGGTATTTTTTAGATCATTATTTTCAATTGATTTGATTTTTATAGGAATAAGTTGATTATGCCCGATTAAATTAATCATATGTTTTATTGTAATTGAGTTGTTTCAGCTATGTTTGGTTTTGTAGGTATGAATACAACTCCATTATATATTAGATAATAAAACTCAAATAAACCTCCAACCAATAATCATTGAAAATTAACATCAATTTCAAGAATGATATAAAATATTTGTAATAAATAATAAATAATTTTGAATCGTATCATCCGTAACAATCCATCTCCAGCTAAACCAAAATAACAGAGAAAATAGATGGATGATTATACATATTTCCCTCCAAAACATTGGTTCACAATCAACTCTTACAAATGAGCTATTTGATTCTTCAATAGTAATAAATGGATTGGTTCTATTGGTAGTAGGGATGGGGTTAATTCATTCATCATCATCATCAAAAACATTAATTGGAATATCATCAATAATGACACCAAATTTAGGTCAAATATTAACTTGGACATAAAATACATATTTTTTTCATTGATCCCAATACATATGGTTCATCGGTAGTAAGAGTGTGAGTCATGTTAACAACTCTAAATCCATAACCATAAATAAAGGTTCCCAGACTCCACAACAAATCCAACCACTAACATTTTAATATTGTGACTCGACCATGAGAGTAGTAATATAATAATATTGTTTTTTCAATGAATCCATATTAATTTATATTTTCTAAAGGTGGTATATTATCCAAAGCAATGGAATAAAAGTATAATATGGTAGTTATAATTATAAAATAATGTTTTATTATCATGATATTTTCTCATTCAGTAATAATAAATTTATACCAGTCAGTCACAATTTATTTACATTCAGAAACCACAATATTTTGACAAAAATTTGAAGAAATTAGTTTCTCCAAGACATATTCAATCATAAAACATGATACCTAAAATATAAATGAGTATTAAACATTATGAAATTATAATTATATTAATAAATTACAGAAATAATTCATCTATCAGTTTCAACTAAGAATACAACACATTACTATGAAATTATCTCTCGTTCTCAAAGATAAAGAATGATGATTTCTATTTATCATTTCTTTATTTTCCATGTCGATAAAAATATAAATATTTTAAAATATTTGTAAAATTATGAGAGATGAGATAAGTTATACATGTTCAATTTAGAGACATGATTTATTAATCTTATAAATAGTTGTTGAAAAAAACTGTGCGATGTCCTATCTCCCTCCCTTCAATGCATAATGTTGTCAATACATATGATCTTGGAATTCATCCTAGAATAAGCTAAAATCCTTTAAGAAAGCATGAACTTTGTTTTTTAATGTCTATTTTCTTCAACTAACATACTTATCGTATAATGGATTGAGGGAATATATACATTATCTAGAAGTATGTCAAAAAAAGATAAGAATATAATTGATGGTAGTGTTTGAAATACCATATATTGTCTTTCCATGAAAAAATCAGATTAATAATTCTTTATTTTTCATTTTACCATAGTATAGATAAACGAGAATAATAGAAGCATCATTCAATTTTTTCACCATATCAATATCATCAACTTCATTAGACACAACATGTGTTCTCGTATAGATGTCTTAATGGGTCGAAATACCTTCCGTAGGATGATGTGGTATAAAAAACTAGTCATATAACAAATTCTTCAATCCAGTCTCCTCCTTTGGATCATTTGCCTTTTGAGATTTTATTTTCTCCCCATTATGATACCACACAAAGTAGTGTTTTTTAATCAATATCTGGTTATATTGTAGCTAACTTATTCATAGCTCATCTATGATAATCCAACCAAATTATAATTTTCGTAGTTCCTGTAAATACTATCTGAAGCATTTTCAAATGAAAAATCTATAAATCACTATAAATTGTCTTGAAAATCGCATGTTCTCAAATCAATTTCATACATACATCATCTATCCATTCTATAAAAAATTGTAATATTGAATTTATTAAAAGAAATTAAATAATATTGATGTTCAATTGAATATATAATTATGTAAATGTGAATGGTTCACTTTATAAAACACTAACATACACACTACTATATATGAAATTCATAATATGAAAGACCAAAAATATATATATATATATATATAAAAATACTATAAATATAAACGCAAGATATTGAATTGAATCATGGTGGATGTGATGAAAAATTATTTAATAAATAATGATCTATATAAGATATTTATGAGAAAATAATCACATTAATTCTAAATATGTAGAGATCGTTATATTGCATAATTAATGACATATTTATAATCAATGGTGTCATTGTAGTATTGGTGACCAATGATATTTTTATATGGTGTTTTATTTATAAGGCATCCACTTGGTTTCATGAACTAGAAACATGTAAGTGATCAATAAAAATGATATATATCCTTCGAGATGTGTTATTGATGGGTTGACAGACTACATGGTATACACCAATGTTTTATATTTACTGTAATCAAATAAATGCCAAAATTATCAATGGACACACCATATTATGATGAGAAAATCATTATAAATCCAATTTCATATAATAGTAATTGATCTTTGTTAGGATTAAAAAATGGAACTTCTTCAAATACATCACATAGTTTAGTAGTGTGAGGACATATAATAGGCCATATTACGGTACAAAAATATCCAATATCTAAAAAATGCATGCATGAACATATTCATCTAAAATATAAATATTTTTCTAGGATATATGAAGTATGGTAGAAGGATTACATGACTTTATTAGTACCAATGTAATTATTTTAATGTATCATTGATTAAATAATATAATTGGTCAAAGTTGGTTTAATTAAATCTCAATTAGTTTGGGTAGCCTTGGACATGAATTTAGAAATGTCATGAATTACTTCTAAGTGACACACAAATTTCTCTTCTCCCATGTGCATATCACATTTCACTTCACCAACATCACAATCAATCATAACATATTGAACTACTATTTCAATTTTTATTATATTTAATAGTACATTTTTACATAGAGTCTATAAAATAATATTATATATATTTATATTTTATTGGAATATATCAAAAATTGGTTACATACACTGTTATATGAAATATCTATTCAATATAAAATAAATATATAGATTACATACTGAATTAAAATTTCATATAGAAGGGTATCTGATAATAGTGTATTGTAGACACTCATTGGAGATTACTATTACATTGTGAACAGAAGATTATATTACCCTTGAACAATTTTTGTTGTATGATTCAATATAGAAAGAAATAGTATACGGATACATATTGTAATAAATTTCTATAACACGTTGAATGAAACATTATTCATTGATTATTCTTTAAAAAAATATAACCCATATTTCAATAGACTAGTATTGGATAGAGTAATGAAAAATTGATAACAAATTTCATACAAAGTGTAGTAGCATAAACAAGTACATATTGAGAAATAATACTATTACATAGTGTAAAAGACTAATATATTATAAATTTCATAGTGTGTGACACATATGGAAAAAATGTACATAAAAATGGTTCAATAGAAAAACACACTATATATTTCATAGTGTACACCAATTAATTATTTTGTAGGGTATGATTCATAATAAAACCATTTAATATTTTATGGTATAATAGAAAATAGATTACATATTTCATAGTGTATGAGTTGATTACATACTATAGTTTAGGATTCATTGGAAAACATATTTCCTATGAATAATGATATAGAAAAATAGAATACATATTTCCTTATGTATACACATATTACATATTTCAGAGTGTTTGGTTTATATTTAAATAGATTTATATTTCACTTTGTAATAGAAAAACAAATGCACTATACATATAAAAATTATAATGAAATTATATAGATTAAATATATGTATACAAAATAATTTTAATGTATGTATACAAATGCAGTGTATGCAATACAATTAGTATCCATTTGTATGAAGATGCAGGGTATCTATACTAATTGAATTTTCTAGATTTATAAACAATTAGTGTATCTATCAGGATATAGATGTCATATATGAAACAAAATCTGTAAATCTTTTTGTATATATTTATAGTAGATGAAACTTAATGAATACATCTAAATGATGATGGATTACAGACCAATGGGGAAAATGAAAATAAATAGTAGAAACTGAAATCATGAATTTGAAGATAAATGTTCAAAAAAAACTGATTTAAAGTGGATGAAACCGATTTAAAACCATGATGGATAGACTATTGGAAGAGTGGAAAATTTTTGGGAGAGAGTAGCCCTAATGTTAGGGCAACAAACAATCTGATCTAGAATGTGGAGGTATATCAACCCATTATTTGATGGAAAAGTATTCGAAGAGTTTTTAAAAAAATTGGGATATTAGATATATTCAAATAGTAAATAAAATTTGTTCTCATAGAATTTTACTAACCCTATACCAATTTTTATCCAAAATTGTTGGCATAGACATGTATTTACCTATGGAAATTTATAAATTTTGGCAAAAAATTATAATATATACATTTTTCTAATGATTTTGGGAAAACCATTAGGATAGGGGCGTTTGTATAGAACAAAATTCTAGTTGTGCATGAAAGATGTTCAGTATGTATATGTATGGATGACCATGGGCACACCATTGAGAGTGCTGTGAGAGGGAATATTACAATTATGGGACTACCCAATGAGGTAGGAAGTTGTGCCATATTTCGGAACCTCTTCATACTCGAGATATTAGGTTTAGATGTAATTCTCAGGATAGATTGTCTGATTCCATATCATGCCTTTGTTGACTGATATTAGTATAGGGTGCAGTTTACATCACCATAGGGCATCAGTTATATCCCCAAGGGTGAGTGGAATGTTTAAGCCGGTAGAGGTGGACCAATGTATCATGGCCATGCTGGAGTAAATACTTAATCTACTTGTATATTCATAGAGGAGAATCTGCTGTATCTGAATTATTTTCCTCCCATAGTAGTTCATTTCATGGGTTTTTAAAAAATAATTATTTGTATTAACTCTTCTGTAAGAGGTAGTTATTATGATTCAGCTTATTCTTGGAACAACCCATGTATATATTCCTCTATACAAGATGAAACCTATTAAAATTCCAGAGATCAAGAGATTGTTTAATGAATTGTAGTCTAAGGGATTTGTCCAAATAAACACTCTTACATGTGTTATACCCATTATTTTTACCATGAATGTAGATGATACCATACATTTATGTGTGGATTAATGATATTTTACTAGCATAATGTTAAATAACTAGTATCCACTACATTGAATTGATTTTATCTTTGACACGATCCTAGGAGATATAATATTCTTATAGATTGATATGAGATTGTTTAATCAATGTGTGTGATTCATGCCTTTATATATTCCCTGGATGGTACTATGAAGTATTTTTGGTTTGTATGAGTATATATTTATGCCACTCGATCATAAAAAGATTCCCATTATTTTCATGGATTTTATTAGTAGGGTTTCCAACCCAATCATGATTCCTTTCATATGATTTTTTGTGTAAATAATATTTGTGTACTCACATTATAAATGTATCCTTGATAAACATCTTGATATAACTTTAAATACACTAGTTGAAAATTAGATCTATGATATGGTAGCTAGGTTCCACTTCTAGATTGAAAAAATTTATTTCATGGGCCATATTTTCTTATGATCGTGAGTATATATAGACCTAGAGAAGGTGAGTGCTAGGGTTTCTTAAGATATTCTCGAGAACATGATTGGTATATGGTGTTTTTTGTGGATGAATGAATATTATTTAATTTTTATGAAATATATATCATCACATTCTTCACCTCTTACTAGTCTTACAATGTTGGATGTGATGCTCATGGGGTCATAATCATGCAAGGAACCCATTAATAAGATGAAATGAAGTCTTACCTCAATACCTATTTTGATTCAACTTGATCCTAGAACATTCTATAATATTATTCTCCATGGATCATGAATCAACCTAGGTTATATAATAATGTATGAGTATAGAGTCATAGAGTATGGATCTCTCATTTCGATCTCATATGCATAATTACCAATCATAGGACCTTGGTCTTGTTGATGTTGCCCAAGCTTTGAGATATGGAAAAAACTATCTTTTGGTTGAGAACATTGTGGTGTATATAGACAAAAATAGGCTCAGTTATCATTACAAAACAAGAATTTAATATTATAATTAAAATATGGGTTTGATTCCTTTATTCCTTTGACATTTATATTTCCTAAATTCCAAGAAAAGTTATTGCAGTTTCTCATGTAATGAGTGGTAAAACTCATGAACTTATACTAGAATCCTATGATGAATAGAAATTTATGGCTATTGTTTCTAATATTATTCATGTGTTTTATGAGATTCAAAATTTTTATTATCTTATAGCTTTATCATTTACCACTTCAGTCCTTGATTGGGTGAAGAGATAGAAGTTTTATAGCCTTCAAGCTAGGTTCTCTGAGAGAGTATTTCGAGTGATGACCCACCTCTCGATTGGTCAGTTAATGGATTTGATATCATACAAGTACATGAGAATGTATAATTTCTTATAGATAATAGAGAGGAAATAATGTGATAGTGATAAAATTCATAGTGGGTAGTTCATCTGTGCATCTCCATGATGAATCAAGATATATGTTGCCAATATTGGTGGTATAGGATGAAACATCCGAGATCATTTGCAGTTACTATGTGGTCCATCTATGATTGAATGAAATTAGAGAACAAATAAATAAATAACATGTTATATTCATAGGTAGTCACTGAATGGAAATGGTAATACTTTTAAATGGATTGTGTATTCATATTATGATGGCTTCCTTAGGGTAGCAATGTAGTTTAACAATTTATGGATCAAATGACTAATGTAACACAATTTCGTCCTTTTAAGGAAACATTTTCTATTGATGATATTGGAAGACTAAATGTATGTGGGATCATACAACTACTTGGGGTCCCCCATAATATCTTTTCTGATTCTGATTTTTGATTGAAATAGAGTTTCTTGGAGGGGTTACATAGAGTTATGCATACACAGGTTCGTGTGATAACCACAATTAACCCACATATTGATGGCTAGTAATAACATACAATAAATATATTATAGGACATTATCTGAAGTTACATACTTCATTTTGATGCTTCTTGGGATAATCGTATCCATAATTTCTAGTTCACATACAATATTATATTTCAAGTGATGGCTCATATGTCTTTATATGGTGACCTTTATTATAGGTTGTTTCATTCACCGTTGTACTGGATTGAGGGAGGAGAGGTAGAACTACCAGGTCCTTGTATTTTTCAGGAGATATCATTGAACGTATCAATGAAATGAAATCACATGTCTACTGATCTATATATAAAAAAATCATTTACAAATCACTATAAATGGTCAATTGAGTTCAATGATGTGGATCATGTTTTCATTGTCGGTATCACCCATAATTGGGTATAGATAGACACATATGAATGGGATGTTGTCACCTTATTGTGGTCCATTTGAGATTATGCAAAAATTCAGTCAAAAAACATATTTCTTCTTTATTACCTCAAAGGTAAAATGCCGTGAAGGACATATTATATGCTTCAATAATTCCCTGTTATCATGGTGGGAACCTTATAATTTTGATGCAAATGATGTTGAGATATATTTGGATGCATCTTTTGAGGAGTTCCCAATAAGTATTATTGATTAGAGAACAATTTCTCTTTAAGTCTTGTCTAACACATTTTTATGGGTACTAAAGAATCACAACCATGTACATGGTGAGAGAAGTGAGCGGGGGGCCATAATACATTCGTAGTGGATGCAGTTGTTCTCATAAATAGTTTCACAATACATGGAAGAGAACTCATGGACATGTTTCTTTAAAAGGGAAAATATAACAACCCAGTTTTTATATGAGTTAAAAACTAATTAATTTATTTTTATGTTCGTAATATTATCCTTATAAATATGATTTACACCCTATGGAATGATTTTAGTGCATCCTAGGCTTGTTCAGAACATGTAGATATGGTTTTTGGATAAAAAGGGTGGCACACATTTTGGAAAAACCATGTATAAGGAGACGCATGGTATGAGAAAACTGTACAAGGTGATTCAGAGCTAAAAAACTAGGTGTCCTTGGATAGGGAGCAGTTTTCAAAATTTTGAGCTACAACCATGTGGGATGTGCACCCTCGGAGGAGGAGGTCACATAGGTAGACCACGGTTTGAAAAAACAAGCCCACAAAACCATGATGAACACTTTTCCTAGATAGTAGTTGGTGGATAGTTCTGAAATAGCATGTGAAAACCATGATGTAATTAAAAAATCATTTGAATTTAACATTTTACACCTAAATTATATTTAACTTACCTCTATCCCATTTTCCCTTTTCCGGCAGACATAAGCCTCTTTCTACTCTAATTTAATCTCTCATGATCCTCCTCATAGGTTCAATGATAAATCTTTCACTCGATATCCAATTAGATCTCCACTGGACTTGTTGGATTCCTTCCTGAAATAAATTCAATCCTTCGGCCCATGTCATATTTTTTTCTTCCTCTCACTGATGGAATTTTCAAGTAGGCTCCTATGACCTATTTTCTAGGTGTTGATATATTCATCATTCTTTTTCTTCTCCAAGACTATCTAATAGTCAATAATAGTTGATGAGAGCACTACATGACTAGGGTAGTGGGCCCATTTCTTATCATTAAAAGACCCCTCATTTGAAAATTATCATCACTTTGGGAACATCAATTTCATCGTGAATTACTACTTAAAATTCATATTCATTAACTATAATATTTGTTATCACATTATAGAGCACTATATATACATTATGATAAATAATTAGAGGTTATGAGCTAAAATCTGACCAATGAATGTAGGGTTATTCTTGTCTTATTCCGCGGTGACCAATGTTGGGTTTATCTGTAGCACTGCTCAGGTGCTCTTGGACATGACCTTGATAAAAAAAGTGTTTTAAATTAATTAACGAATCTATTAATTTTTTAGTGGAATGTATATTTATATATATCACTTTTACTAGGAATGTGTAATTTAACGGGTTTGGTTACATGTCATTATGCATCATTATCATGAATATGAAAGGTAAATGCATGTAACTAATAAATGATTAAGTTGTTGACGTGATAAATGGTTTCATGTCATTGATTTGAAAAGTCACATTAATTAAAGTACATGGAATGAACAATCTGAATTATAATAAGGAATGAGCATTAAATGGCCATATAATAAATAAATATATATGAATATAGTTCTTATTTCATATGGGCCTTTTTTACTTTATTATAGAGGAAATACTAGAGCATACTTTTGGATTCTTATGTGGATGCCTTGAGGATTCGGAGAGAAGTATTCTGATTCATGTATCCATTTTTCTATAGAGATACCCATTTCAGAACACAATCCTTTTCTACTATTTGGTTATAGAAATTACATCATATAACCCTATTACAATCTTTTAGATAATAGGATTCCTTAGGTGCACTCCTTGGATTTATCTTGATGTCTCTAGTCATGCGACGCCACGAATTCACCCAATTGGACCTAGTAATTCTTCTCATGTGAATAAATTTTATGTGATACTTGGATACTATTAGAATGTATTATAGTGTAATGAATTTGGGGAATCTCCTTATATTACACTGAAACAAATTTTTTAGACTTCATGTTGTTACTGAGTTAGGTCAACCACTGAGGTCAATAAAGCCTATATTTCGCTTTAGATCCTATTTAATTTTTAACATCATTATAGGTCTCCATAGATACAACTTGGACCATCTTACATTACCTCATTCATATACAATATGGATTAAAATTACTATAAATTGGAACAAATTTATCTCTATTATTTCATGTTTAGATACTAGTAGATACTGAAGCATGTATGAGTTATTTTTTATACTACTTCAATTTTATACTTTCATGAGTATTATTTATGTTAATATTTATATAATGGATTGAATATAATCTATTGAGGGTGGAATGAAATTGTATATAAAACATGCTAACCGAGCCACCATTGGAAATCAACAAGATTATATGTACACATTTGTTGATATAGTGAGGCATATTTCTTTGCATACATGTCTTTATTACTTCCATATGAAGGATCTTGGTTGTAGACGAACTAGAAAACACTCAATATATTGGATATTTTTTGGCTTATTTTCTATAATTTTTTATAGAAATTATCTATTAAACCCATTTATAAAAATTTCAATATTTTGTAGACACATGACCTGAAATCATCATTTGTATATGCTTCAGTTATCTGATGCTGACTTTTTTCATTGCTTGGGTATTGATGCATGATTTATTTTTCTTTTCTATTCTTGTTATTATTCTTTTTTTATCTACTTATTAAATTCACTATGCACCACTCTTACACAAGGTCATAGTCTCCATTCAGGCACCTCCTATGATCTTTTTTTTACAGTCTTTAGTGTATGTGTATGAGTAAATTAGGCTGTATAGCCCACCCGATCAAGGCACCCTAGAGTAGAACCTGGGTCTGGAAGTAACCAAAAATACACAAGAATTTAAATTATTGAATTTGGTTGAAAAAATATTTTATTTACAAAATATTATATTTTTAGAACTATATTAGGAAGTATGAGTCTGGGGGAGTGTTAGTTGTTTTCACTGTGTCCTTTTGTTATTCTTTGGAATTTGGATTGTTAAATTATGGATATAAATACATAGAAATATAAAATTTGGTTCTATAGTACATTATTATATATATTTAGTATAGATATACAGTATTATCATTTATAATGAATTTATGATTATTCATATTATAAAATTAGAATTTATAACGGTGAATTACACATTATGGTGTATTTACATGGTTTTTTACAATTAAATAAAACATTAACCAGTGTTTATCAACGTTTAAAATTTTGTCAAAGAAAAAACAATAATATAGTAGAATGTAACATACTGGATTAGTAATATGTATTTCAATTAATTTCAATTAATAAATAGTATATTTAAATGTGTAATAAATTATTTTTCTTTTTTTAATGGAATATACTTGTAAAAAATATTCTTATTTCAGAACTATTTTACATTCACAATTGAAAACATGTTTAAAATTACAATTTTATTAAATTTACATTAGATTTTTTAATTGAAATTATTTAATTAATATTCTTTATTACATTAATTGTACTATATTCATAAATATATTTATGTGTATTCTGTTGTTTTATAATAATATTACTAATGTTTCTAGTTTCACTTTCATATATTTTTATTTTTATTGAAATAAAATTGTTCACATAGAGTTATATATGATTCCTATTCATATAATTATAATATATGACATTTAAAATAAACAAAATAACATTTGGTTCCATATAATTTTTAATATAGTTAATAAAATTAAATGTCAAATTAAATTATAAAGAACATAAATACTATTTTATGTAATATATATTTAAGATCAAAATTAATTTTTATAAATAAATATTTTTCTATTTTGGTAATCTAGAAATATAATTATAAAATAATAAGTAACTTATTTTACATTTTAATAGTAATGTGAGTTGTTTCTTATTTATTTATTTCAAAATTAATTTCAGTATTATCTAAATCATTGTAATAAAAATATATACCTCTATAAGTTATACATTAAATAGAAGTAATATCTTCACTGACCAAGTATTGTGAATATGGCATAAAATATTCATTGAAAAAACATTACATTCCAATTTTTTAGATTAATTTATAAGTTTAACATAATTATATTGTGAATTTTATAAAATCATAAATATTTATGGAAAATATAGATATTTAATTTTAAAATATATAATAATTATGGAAAAATAACATACAGAAAATGTAGTCACTCAAAAAATAATTTTAATTCAAAAATTTATTTATATATTATATAATATTAATTAAAATGTAATATAATGATATCTGGAAGGATAACATTCTATAATAGTTTTATTTTTTGAATTCATCATTGAAAATATATTACAGTGAAATTTTTAATTTTTTTAAATATGATATTATCTATTAAAGTTATAAATCAAAATTTTTTATGAATAATATATTATTTATGACATCATTATGTATTATAACATGATTAAAGCAAAATAAATTATTTTCTTAAAATTGAATTTAAATATATAATTAGAAAAATAAATATTTTAATGATAAAACACATTGTTTTCTTATCTAAAAATAATATTATAAAACAAGAGTTTTATTTTATTAAATAAAAAATATTTTAATATTTATATAAAGTTTTATTTTTCCAAGATAAATTTATGTTTTCTTTATTGATAAAATTTCAAATAATCAGAACAACATTAACAATACACTAGTAAATTTCAATAGAATAAAAATTATTAACTTTTTTGGCCAAAATTGAATAATTTTATATAGATTATTCCTAAATACAACCTAGGATATATTAATATTGTACATTCACACGATAATTCACACAAGAAAAACAATTTTGTTTATAATTCATTTAAATTTAAATCAGGAAAAAAATCCAACATCCTTAAGCCCATAGTGTTTATATAATACCCTTCAGTTTTAAATGATGACTCCCTCAAAATAGAGACCTCTCAATGAGTATGTTATGGAATCTATGTATCATTTTCCTTTATTATTTGAAACCATATTAACCTATATTTTATTTTATCCTCCAACACATTTTTTTTTCTTTTTTAAATATAACTATATTAATATGTTTTTGATCTATTATTTTTTAGGGATCCACCATTCACTCTCATCAAACTTGTGGTTATTACACCTTTATATATGAAAATTACAGTTTGTTAATTTTATCTTTCCATTTTCTATTTTAGATTCTTCTTATAATAAATATATTATAAATCATGTTAATATTTTTTAATAATTTTATATTTGGATAAATAACAACTTAATTATCTATTATTAATGTGATATTATATACCTCCCCTCAATAATCACATATTACATCTGAATTTTAATTTTAAAAAATATTCCTTTTTGGATTGAAATTTTCGTTCCTATTACAATAACATCATATATTTATAAAACCATAACAAATTTATTTTACATATATTAATTTTTTTTTATAAATATAATTTTTTTTATTTGGATTCCCCATTACTTTATATCATTTCAGAATCAAAAGTCATCTAAGGTTGTTTTACATAACCTACATGAGAGTTGATATACTATATTACTTAATCTATATATATTATACTCAAAAAAAGTAATTTTTGGATTAAATATATCATTATTTATAAAATAAATTCTTTTTATTGATTCTGACATGATAAAAGGTTCATGATAATAATGATATCGATATTAAAATATTATAGTAATTTTATTAGTTAAAATAAATTTTATCGTAGAAGATTATATGCATTTTTACTGTCTACTAATGAATTTGACTACCTAGATTCTAGAATTATAAAATAGATATAACCCTATTATTTTTGATATGATAGATCCTTTTTTAAGTGACTATTGTATTTTCCATTATACTTATTTATTTTTAGAATTATGTTATGAACTAACAAAAAATGATGAATGTAATGAAATGAAATTAATTAAATGAATACTAAATGATAATAAAATAGTTCGAAGTAATAAATATAATTACAAAAACATAAAAAACGTTAAAAATATATTTTAAAATTACAAAATCAACCTTTGATAAGATTTTAGATGATTTATGAGGTGATTTAGTACTCGAGGTATTGGTTTCATTCTAAATCCACATTCCCTACACTTATTGCTCATTTATTTCTTACTATTATCTTCTAATTTATGATATCTATGGAATTGATTGTATAAATTAATATTTTAACATAATTTTATATGTCTTCATTTTATTATTTATCTCTTATAGATTTTTAGTTCAAGCATAATTATATCCAAAAATGGTATTTCCAATTCCTTTTCATTCATTATAATATGTTCTCATCACCCGCTACCTCTTTCTCTATATCTATATATTACAATTTTGATTCTTATTATATAACCTCTTTTATTAATTTTACATCTAATTTTTTTAATTATATTCTTTACATTAGGTTTCACACTTTGTTTTTTCTTTTTTCCCACCATAAAATGTTTAAAAGGGAAACATATTTAATAATTAACTTAATCTCAATGTTTCTTCATCATTACATTTATTTAATTTAATGGGAACATTATTTCAATGGTTTACAACAAATATATTCATTTTAAAAACATTTAATCAACAAATGATTATATTTTAGTATAGTTTTTAGATATATATTTTATGAAAATAATACAAAATGTTATCCATAATCTTATAATTATTTAAAATTAATTTTCCTCTCTATTTATATTTATATTATTTTTCAAAGGACTTATTCTATGTATTTTTTTCTTATTGAATATATTTTTAAAATTTTATTTTGTATTTTATAAATATCACTTATTTATTTCATTCTAAAAAATGTATGATTTAAATATTTAATTTAATAATTTATAATAACTAAATAACTTTTCTATTAAAAAACACTTACATTAACATTTTCATTTGGATTTTTACCTACATATGTAAATATTAATATTAATTCCACATATTTGAATATTTTTCACATTTCAATTATTTGGACGATTCACTTCCCAAAAAAAGATACTATGTAAAAATAACACTCCAATTTATTATCATAGTTATTATGATGTGAGAAGTGGTAGAAAAATATATTACAGAAATGAACCATTTATATATTTGTATCTCCTTATCATATACTACGCCAGATGTTCATTTATGGAAACTGTTTTATATTTTTAATACCTTATACTTTTTTATTTTTATAAATGTCTGTTCAACTAGATGACTATACATTATATTGAGTAGGGTAATTATGGACAGGGATATAAAGACATCATTCAATTCGTTGTAAATACTTTATAAATCATTTTAAAATTTGAATTGTAATTATCAATATAATAACTTAATTTTAATACATGTATATCTTGTTTACATGTGGTATTCATGTTATTATTTTTAAGGGAATTGGGAATTTTTTTTCATTTTAATGTTTAACATATTTTCATTATATATTATAATGAATATTTTAGGTACTAAAATTATGTTTCCCCTCATTAAATAGTAAATTATTTATGTCCCATGAAATCAATATATATGGGATTGTTGTAGTTGTCCTTATTTATAATTTTATTTTATGGAAAAATATTTTTTGTTGGGTCAAGAATGTTTTTTTTGAGAATGAATCAATAAGAATTATAAAAAATGTTATACTTGGTCGATGTGTGTTTAGACATGTCTATAATGTTATAACAATAATGGATATTTTTCCCAAAATATAACTTGGGTTTTTTAAAATTATGTATGGGACTCTATCTTATTTCCAATTTAAATGATTAACAATGGGGATGGAGATAAAATTCCCACCGTTGAGGTTTAGTTCTCAATGAAGTACATTTGATATTTACCATTTATTAATGATCATTATTCAATAATCTATGTAATATAATATATAATTCTGTAATCATGTCACACATTAACTCCTAATGATTTTAGTATCTTATTCATTAAATAATTCCATTTCACATATAATAATTAATATTATTTGATTATGATTTACACATAACTTCACTATCTTTTTTATTATGTTTTATACATTATAGAGAATTTGATCTCTGTCATTTTATATATTTCAATTTTTATCATTTCAAGCATATTTTTAAAATAATATTTTTATTTTTTTATGTTGGGTAATATAAAAAAATTAAAATTTCATTTTATATAATGATGATTAATATCTTATTAGTTCCCAAATACACTAGAATTTATGTCTTGGGAGTCTGTTTTATATTCTAATCATGTATTTTTTATGTTTTATCATAGATCACAAACAATGTGTATTATTTTTCCTCATGGTTCATGAGGAATATTTCAGTGAGTTGATTGAAGAAAGAAGTGGTGACCAATAACAATGAAATACAATATTCAAATAACATCCTTTCAATACCATTAAATTGATTTCGTAGATATATAAATTTTTAATATTAGTATTAGTTTTAGGGTCAATGAAATATTAATCGTTGAACGCATTTAGGGTTATATATTTTAATAAAAACTGAAAAACACATTAATATAATTCCCCTATTTTCATGACCTGCCTTCCCCAATATGAAGGAAGGAACAACAGATCGCTAGACCCTTACTTATTCAAGTTGAAGGAGAGTTAATGACCCCTGAGACCCACCTTCAATAGGCCCCGGAGTGGCGACTAGCACCAAGGGTATAGAATCACATACAAGATGGAAGGCATTACCCGTTTTCATTATTATGATCAGGAGATAAGAAATTAAATCCCAACAACACCAAAACTTGGGTTGAAAGTAAAGCCAAAGAAAACCATACCCTTATGCATGTTACAAATGTAAATACCACAATGTACAAGGAGACTAAAAAGGTAAAGTACTAAGGAAAAGAAAAACAACAACTGCAACTGTCCCAACGTCCGAGCTAGTACCCCTGCATGATCCCTGAAGTCCTCCTGGAAACCTGAAAGCAGTTTTATATACGTATGGTGAGAGTACAGGTATACACAGTAGGGAAAACCAAAGAATCTCATGCACAAATGGGGAGGAATTCTAATTCCCTGCCAGAAATAGATAACTAAGCACCTAGCAGGGAAAACTATCCACCAAAGCCTCACAAATGCACACTCCCCATATAACACAAGTATAGTAATGTATAATAATAACACATTGATATTTGGGTACACAGCGCCACTTTCTCACTGTTTATTGGAGATATCATACACATCGAACCTATCCTGCCATTCTCACTATAGTCCCACTACCACACCCCGCCCACACACACCGGGGCCACAACCACACATCCTGCCCACAAACACCCGGGCCACAACCACCATCCCGCCCGCAAACTCCTGGCCCCAAAACACCATGCATAACCATTCCCAAAAAACACCTGGTTCAAAACAACTACTACCACGACTGAAGACACCTGGGCCTCATCTCGAAGACTCTTGGGAAACAACTTGCCCGTACACACATGGGCCAAGCACCATAACTACACTGCCCGAAGAATATTTGGATATAATGGATCTCATGCCATCACAGCCTGCCCGAATAGTCTTGGGCTATTCGGGAAAGGTGGTAGAAAGGGAACTAATTACCATCCACCCATAGAAGTGTTGGGAAAAACACCCTCCCCCTTGAAATGGGGGTTTTCAGCAATAAGTGATCAACTTGGGTGGGGCACGAATAACAAACATAAAAACTAAAAATATATATATATAGGTAACAAGCACTCATCCCAACCTAGGGTTTCCAAATCCAACCTAAGCACAAACACCCTCGTTACAATTCATTCATAATAGAAATGCACATCACTCATGGCCATGTCACAACTCATTCCCAAAACAATTCCCTATTCAACCCATTCTTGTTTCCATGTTCAAGTGATCCCATTTAAGTGAAATATGCACTACTAGGAAACAAATCGACCAACCCACATGCCAGAGAAGAGAAAAATCCAAACAAAAATTTAATCAATCACACCCATTTCTCTTGTGAAGTCACAACAACAAAGGGATCAGTGGGAGCCCTCAAAGTACTGGAACCAAACTAAAACTCAAGATACAGCCCCACACGGATTCAGATTCACAACCAACAATCATACCACAATGGAAGATCCCATCCTCATCCACTCCAGCTCATAAGCATCTAGTAGGAAAACACAACCCCTACCAAAAAGAGTAGGGAAATATCCAGATTCATGAACACCATTAATTATGTTCTTCTTTCTGTGGGTTAACTAGGGTGACCACACAAGGATTGATGTTCACTGGTATCCATTTAATCCACCATGTGTACTTGATTAACCAATTTACTTGTAACATTCATTCAATCATTACAGAAGACAAGGGTTCATTAGTGCGCAAGGAAAGACCACTAACGACCATGATTTTCAGCGATCATAATCCCATACAATTAACAACACATAATCAAGAATAAGAAAATAAAATAGAAACATCGACCACACCCCCCCTTCATTCTTTAAAATACCCCTTGTTATCTTCATTAATGTTTGTATTCATCCATCTCATAGAAACAAAAGAAAACCCACCCCACATGATACACAGTAAGAGAGACGAATGAAAAAAAGTACTTGGTTGATCAATGATCAATGTTTCTGTCCATGCGCCAAGAACTGGGGATGCGAAACCTACAAGGGAGGAGCATCCGTGACTCCAAGGACGAGCAGAAAGGCTCCCACATAGGCACACCAATAACCTCGAGAAGGGGAATCCAAGCACACCAGGAGAAAAAAAGATACCATCCACGAGGGAAAAGAGGAAGTAATTCCACGCGATATAAGGATGAGATCCCATTGTTGCTCTATATGGAAATTTGAACAGCTTTAAATTCGGATCGTGGCTTCAGCATGGGGTTGGGTGGTTACACATGACTGAAATGATTGTTATTTAATAACACTCATCTGGAAGAGGTGGTAACAACTGTGACTTTAAAGGATTTTATATAAAAATATAAGAATGTTACATGGACAAATAGACGGGTCCGTTGAGGGTCGCCCCACTCTTATGAAATTAAACATTGATTATAGGGATAAAAACGGCCTTGACCCACTTCCAAAAGGTTAAAAGGATTAAAATTGGTGTTATGGGAAATAATTTAGAAAAAAATTGACAAGGTTGTGTGACACCGATCAGTCGCACCGATAGGTACCGCACCGATCAGTCGCACATATCAGGACACAACGGTCAGTCACAACGTTCAGCGACACACCGATCGGTCACACTAATAGGAGAAGCATCGATCGGTCACACCGATCGGTGACCCACCGATCATCGAACTTATCGGTGAAACGCTGATACTCTCCCGCCAATCGGTGACAACAATCGGTGAAACACATATCATGTCACATCGATTGCTTGCACTGATCGGTGGCACCCTAATCAGTCTCACCGCTCGGTGCCACAGCGATCGGTCGCACCGATCTTGTGACGCCCTTCAGTTGCACACGGAAATGACGCCCTACCCCCTGAGACGCCACCCTTAGGATTTGGAAATTTGGAAAAGGGTCGACCATGAGGGTTTGGTCCATTACATCAGATACCTCTCAAACTGTTCTCGTCCAAAAAAATCAAAACATGACTTGAAGAAAAAGTGGGGGGGGGGGGGTCCAAACAACCACCTCAAAAGATACATCTTAGGAGTGAACCTCATCGACATATATGAACACCTCTCCCTTAAGAAACCACACAATATTCAAGGGTGACATTGTCCAGTCATATGTTTTAGGGAGTTTCATCCTCCATGTCAAGATACTATCCGCTTTGGGCGGCACTGACTCACCCGCATGGATTTAATCGCATCAACCTTAATGCGTCTTCATTAGTGATTGGGTCCCCCACTCCACACAGTCAGGACTCTTGAAACACATATAAAGAATAAGGAAAACCATAAATTACATAGTTAGAAAGGTAAAGTGTTCCATCACAAACAAGTATAAACAAAACATAAAAAAACTCAAAACAGCTCCTAGTACTGGGCGCGCATCTATGCCTCTCGTTCCCAGGTACACTCTGCGAGCCCACCATGCCTCCACAACACACTAACTAAAGGAATGGTCCATCTACAGAGCACCTTCTCTTAACTATCCTTGATCATCATTGGTCATTCCACAAAATTCAAGTCAGCCACTATGTCTATCTTTCCTCAGTCGAGGACGTGCGAATCATCATGTAGATACTGTCGAAGTTGTGACACATGGAAGAGGTCGTGCATTCTCAGTAGCGGCGGTGGTAGTGCTAGCTGATGAGCCACTTCTCTAACCATCTGCAGCACCTCGAATGGTCCAATGAAACTAGGATAAATCTTACTCCCCCTGCCGAACCTCTATTGTCCACACCGAGGGGAGACCATCAAGAATAGATGGTCCGAGACCCCGAACACCAAGGGTCTCCTCCTATTACTGGAATATGTCTTATGCCGGTCCTCAGCCACCTTCATCCACTCCCGTATAAGTTGAACCTTCTCCATCATGATCTGAACCAATTTTAGGCCAAGAACACTTGTTTCCCTAACCTCAATCCAACACACGGGTGAGTGACATGGCCTTCCGTACATGGCTCTGAATGGATCCATTCCAATGGTAGAGTGATAGCTATTATTGTAGCCAAACTCTACCAGAGGAGAGTGATGCACCCACGATCCCCCAAAGTCCAGGATACATGCCAGTAGCATATCCTCCATTGTCTAGATGGTGCACTCTATATGTCCATCTATGGGGGTGGAAAGCAGTGCTAATACGTAGCTGGGTGCCAAAATCATTCTGCAATCCTCTCCAGACTCGTGAGGTAAACTGTGCATCACTATCTGAGACTATGGAAATCATAACTCCGTGCATCCTTCCTACCTCATCCATGTACATCTGCGTTAAGGCATCCACTTCACCTGAATCCTTGATTGCCATAAAGTCAACTGATTTTGTCAACTAGTCCACCAATACCTAGATAGAATCACAACCTCCTTGAACCTTGGGTAGTCCTTTGATAAAATCCATCAAGATGTCGTTCCACTTCTATTCAAGGATATTTAAAGGTTGTAACAGACCGCCTAGAACACGATGTTCAACCTTCACCTGCCGACACACAAGGCACTTGGCTATGAACTCTGTCACCGCCTACTTTACCGCGAGCCACCGAAATTGACTACTTAGACCCTAGTACATCGTGGAAACTCTCGGGTGAACCTCAATGGGTGAGTTGTGGAACTCACCAAGAACACTCTCAGGCATCGTCTCTGGGAAATATATCTACCCTCGGAAAAGAATTTGATTCTGACTATCCACCATCCATCCTTCCAGAGCATTGTCTTGGTTAACCCGGTCACGCATTACTTCACTTTCTATGTCTCCCCACTGAGACTCCTCCACCTGCCGTTGTTGAGAGGATTGCACTGTCATCTAAAATAGACAACCAATACCACCATCCTCCCTTACCTCTAGGGCAGGGCAGCCAACTCCTCTATCACCTTCTAATAATCTTCCTACTCTAGAACCACATCTTTCTGCGACTTAATGCTCAAGGAATCATCCACGACATTCCCTTTTCCTGAGGTGTATGAAATCTCAAAGTTGTAGTCTTGAATGATGTCCATCCACCTTTGCTGTCGTAGGTTCAGGTCCCGCTGGGAGAAGATATACTTCATGTTTTTGTGATCCATGAAGACTACGAAGCACTACCTGATGAGGAAATTCCGCCCAAAATTTAGTGCGAACATGACCGACGCAAGATTTAGATCATGGGTGGCATAATTACGCTAATGTGTACATAACTGTCTAGACCCATAAGAGATCAACCCTTATCATTGCATCATCACACACCCAAGGCCTTTTCATGTGGCATCCAAAACACCTCATACGCTACCCCATCTTTTGGAAACCTCACCACTAGGGCACTTAACAACTTTTCATTCAGATGGATGAAGTCTCCTTGAACTATCCATTCCCCATGAAAACCTGGTCCTTCTAGATCAAGGCTGTCAAAGGTACTTCCACTCGAATGAAGTTAGGCAAGAACATCAGATAGTATCCTGCCAGTCTAAGGAAACTACAAACCTCTACCACGTTCTTGGGTGCTGGAAAAGAAACAACAGCCTCTACCTTTTATTGGTCCACCACTATTCCATGATTAGACACCACGTGCCCACGGAAGTGCAGTTGTCGCATCAAGAACTTGCACTGGGACAACTTTCCATCGAGTTGGTGCTATCGGAGGACCTCTAAAACCGTTCTCAGGTGCTCAGTATGATCCTCCTCTAATCTTGAGTGGATTAGGATGCCGTCAATAAACATGAATACGAACAGATACAGGTATTCCAAAAATACAGAGTTCATGAGCCCCATGAACACAGCTGGAGCGTTCATGATACTGAACGGAATTACCACAAACTCAAAGTGCCAATTTATGCACCTGAAGGAAGTCCTCAAGATGTCACCTTCCTTCACCCTCAATTGGTGATATCCCGACCGCGGGTCAATCATGGAGAACCACCCTTCCCATTTGAACTGGTCGAAATGGTCGTCTATCCTAAGGAGATGGTAATAGTTCTTGAGCATTACCTGATTCAGTCTCCGATAGTCTATGCAGAACCTGAGGCCACCATCTTCCTTCATTGCGAATAAGACTGGAGCACCCCATGGTGATACACTTGGTCGAACAAAAACCTTCTTCATCATATCATCAACCTGAATCTGCAACATCCGCAACTCAGAATGTTCCATCCGGTAGGGAGCCATCAAAATCAGACAGGCACTGGGTTTCATGTTTATCTTGAAATCAACATTACGTTGAGGGGGTAGAGTCGCCACCTCCTCAGGGAAGACATCCATAAAATCACTGATGATCCTTGGGAAATCCAAAATTTCTACATCCACTGACTCCACTGATAGTGCATCTAACAAGGAAAGGAGGGAATCCTCTCGCCTACTGCATTTTTGGAAACCATGCTTGCAGATGAAAGTTAAATGTCGGCCGCCCAAATCTGAAAACACGACCCTTCCTCGGAAGCTGTCAATGATGGAACATAGAGAGAACAACCATTCAATTCCTAGGATGAAATTGTAAGGTTTTATCTGAAATAGTAGAATATCCCTAATAGACTGATGTGGCCCTATCATCAGTTTACACCCTCGGAAAACATAAAACAAGTCTGTCTGACCTCCGACTGGTGTGCTCAGCACAAGGGGCACTGGAAGTCTCTCAACGTCCAACCAAAGATCACAGGCCAGACTTGGAAAAACAATACAGTGTGATTATTCTGTATCAAACAAGGAATAGGAATGAGTGCTAAACAAGTTGATCATACTTTGAACGACTTCTGGCCCTACTAGAACTGCTACCTCTATGGCATGCAACTGCTGCCGCCCAGCTCCTCTAACTCTTGGATATCGACCACATCCCCGACCACAGCCTGGTCGAGGTCCTTGAAGAGTGCCCTCATGCAAGCCTCCTCCTGCAATTCCTACCCTCTGAGGAGCGGGAGCGTGGTGCCCCGCTGGTGCAGCTGAAAGGGTCTAGCTAGAAACAACTGCTGCTGAGGTGGGAATTGAACCTGCCCACCCCCACTGTACTATACTCTGTCCATGAACTGATTCTAAATGTGCCCATGGCTTCCACAGATGAATCATCTCGGCCCTGGGCCTAAAAGGAAAGGGAAAGGTCCAGGTGATCGAAACTGGAACTACTGATGCATGCTTCCTGCTGGTCGAAACCTAGAGGGACCTGACGCTGGAGGCCTGTTGAAGATGGCTTTCCACTTTGACGAGCCCAACTAGATTCCCTCTCATGATACAACCCCTATAATGTTCATCCTTTCCACCACTTCAGCCTTATTCTGGACCTCCATGTACGTTGGTAGGGTGAATGGAGTAACAACATACCTGAGAGAAGGTCGAATTGCCTCTTCCGAACATCTCGCTTGAGACTCCTCTTTTAGAATGTAGTTGAGAGGAAAGTGAAGGAGATCCTTAAACTTGATCCCCAACTCTCTAATCGACACACTCCCCTGCTTATGGGAGAGTATTTCCTGCATCTTCTCAGCCACTATCGTGGAAGTGAAGAAGTCCGCCCAGAACTCCTTCTCGAAATCCATCCACATCACCTAACCCTCCCTCTTCTCCCCAAGATAAATCATTCACCACTGACGCGCTTCTCCACACATCTAGATTATAGCAAGAGGAACCTAGTACTCTGTCGGAGCCCATATCAAGTTGAAATATATCACCAGCTCTTCTAGCTAGCTCTCGGTCTCCATGTCAGATATGCTGCCCTCGTACATTCCATGGGTCTGCCGGTGAAAGGATCGAAGCATCTTCTTCCACTGATCGTCCTCCTCCTCTCTGGCAGCCCTATGTTAATCATCCAAATCAACCTCCTGGGTCTCGATCACCCGCACTACTCATGGTCGTCTCCCAGGTGCCATATCTACAAGGTAAAAAAGGAATGCCTAAGCTCGAGTAGTGAAGATTATTGTTGTTAATTTTTCATAGACTTCTTATTAATTTTAAATACCCAAAAAGACCCACGAATCATAGGAACACAAGTCATTATGATCCATGTACCATCCCTAGGGTCTCTACCCTGCAGTCAGTGTAGCCTCACTTGGTCGTTCGGTAGGCCCAAAGTCCTTGCATCAAATCACAGGGGGGGGGCTAAAATCCCATGTCAACGCCGATCATCCCTAGCCTATTTCATGCACCATGATTAAAACTTAGCATACCATGCAATCCTCACTATGCCTAACCCCAGACTCCATCCTATCGATCAACTTCATCTCATACCATTCTATCACGACCCACCTTCACCATGATTAGGGAAGGGATAGTACATTTCCATACCATTCCTTCTTCATGTTTAAGGAGAGATAATGACCCCCGATACCCGCCTTCAATAGGCCCCGGTGTGGAGACTAGCACAAAGGGTATAGAATCACACACAAGATGGAAGGAATTACCCTTTTTCATTATTTGGACCCGGAGATAAGATTTTAAATCCCAACAATACCAGTACGGGGGTAAAATTAAAGCCAAATAAAACCATACCCATATGCATGTTACAAACGTAAATGCCACAAAGTACAAGGATAATGCAAAGGTAAATTACAAAAGAAAAGAAAAATAGAAACAGAAACTATCCAAACGTTGGAGCTAGTACGACCCTATACGATCCCTGATGTCCTCCTGGAAATCTGAAAGCATTTTTATATACATGGGGTGAGCATACAAGTATAATTAGTAGGGAAAACCAAAGACTCTCGTGCACAAGTTTGGAGTCATTATAAAGCCCTGTGAGAAATGATATAACCAAATACCTAGCAAGTAAAACTGTCCACTAAAGCCACAAAAAGGTACACTCCCGAAATATTGAAAGTCAAGTAATATATTGTAATAGAACATCGTTATTTGGGTACCCCGCACCACCTTCCCACTGGTTATTGAAGACATCCTAAACATCGAACGTCTCCCTCCATTCTCTCTGCAGTCCCACTGCCACACCACGCATGCACACACCTGGGCCACAACCACACATCCTGGACACAAAAAACTGGGCCCCAACAACCATCGTGCCCGCAAAAACCTGGGCCAGAACAACTACTGCCATTCCTGAAGACACCTGGGCCTCATCCCGAAGACTATTGGGAAACAACCTACTCAAACACACCTGGTCCAACCACCATAACTACCATGCCTAAACAATATTGTGCTATAATGCACCTCATGCCATCACTACCTGCTCAACGAGTCTTGGGATATTCGGGAAAGGGAGTAGAAAGGGAGCTAATAACCAGCCACTCATAAGAGTGTTTGGAAAAACACCCTCCCCCATGAAATGGGGGTGTCTGGTACTAAGTTCTCAAATTGGGTGGGGCTCAAATAGGAAACCTAAAAACTAAAAATATATATATATATATATATATATATATAGGTAACAACAACTCATCCCAACCTAGGGTTTCCAAATCCATCCTAAGAAGAAACACCCTTGTTACTATTCATTCATAAAAGAAAGGAACAACACTCAAGGCCATGTCACAACTCATTCCCAAAACAACTCCCTATTCACCCCATTCTTGTTTTCATGTTCAAGTGATCCCATTTAAGTGAAATCTGCACTAATGGAAAACTAACTGACATACCTACAAGATAAAGAAGAGAAACAACCAAACAACAATTTAATCATTCACACCTTGTTCTCTTGTGAGGTCACAACATCAAATGGATCAATGAGATCCCTCAATGTTCTAGAACCAAACCAAGCCTTGAAATACAACCCCACATGGATTCAGATTCGAAACCAACAATCGTACCACAATAGAGGATCCCATCTTCATCCACATCACCTCATAAGAATCTTGCAGGAAAACACACCCACTACCAAACAGTGTAGGGAAACATCCAAATTCAAGCCCACCATTCATTAGGTTCTTCTTTCTATTTGTTAACCAGGGTGACCACACAAGGATTGATGTTAAATGGTATCCACTTAATCCACTGAGTTTATGTGATTAACTAATTTCCATCTTACAATCACTCAATCATCACAGAAGACAAGGGTTGATTAGTGCGCAATGAAAGACCACCAACGACCATGATTTTCAGGGAGAATAAGCCCATAAAATTCACAACACATAATAAAGAATAATAAAATACAACAGAAACATTGACCATGCCCCCTTCATTATTTAAATGTCTTCTTGTTATCTTCATTAATGTTTGGTTTCAACCATCCAAAAAAAAAGAATGCCCTCCCCACATGATACAAAGTAACAGAAACGAAGGAAAAACCCTACTTGGATGACCAAATATCGATGTTTCTCTCCACGTGCTTAGAACTGGGGATGCAAAACTTGCAAGGGAAGAGAATCCAGGACTCCAAGGACGATCCGAAAGGATCTCGCACAACCGCACCACTAACTCAGTGAAGGGGACTCCAAACACACCTAAATAAAAATAAGAAACCATCCAAGTGGAAGAAGGAGAAGGAATTCTGTGCGATATAAGGATGAGATCCCATTGTTGCGGGATATGGAAATTTTAACGGCATTAAAGTCAGATCATGGTTTCACCATGTGGTTGGGTGGTTACAAATTAATGAATTGATTGTGATTTAATTACTCTCAATGATAAATGGTAGTAAAATCATGACTTTAATGGATTTTATATAAACAGAGGGGAACATTACACGGACTCAAATCTGGGTCTGTTGAGGATCTCCACACTCTTAATTATTTAAACAATGATTATGGGGCTAAAAATGGCCTTGAACGACATACAAAAATTTAAAAACACTTAAAAGTGGAATTAGGGGGAAAATTGTAGTAGAAAAACTCGACAAGGTTTCGTGACACCGATTGGTTGCACTGATCGACGACACACCGATCTGTCACACTGATCAGCGACACACCGAACGGTCTCCCTGATCGGCGACACAACGATCTGTCACACTGATAAGAGACACACCGATCTGTCCCACCATTCTTCGGCACACCTATCAATCGCACCGATTGGTGACACACCGATTGTGTCAGGCTGATGGTGTCATGCCGATCGCTCGCACTGGTCGGTGGAACACCGATCGGTCGCACCGATCATGTCTCGCTGGTCGGCCGCCCACAGAAATGACACCCTACCCCCGATTCACCACCCTTTTGATATAGATATTTTGTAAAGGGATGGACCATGAGGGTCTGGGCCATTACATTAGATACCTCTAGAACTATTATCGTCCTCGTAAATAAAAAAAAGAACCAATGAAAAGTGGGGGGGGGGGTCCGAATGAACACCTCGAATGATACCTCTCAGGAGTGAACCTCGTGAATATATAAGAGCACCTCTACATTAAAAAACACGCAACATTCAAGGGTCAGGATGTCCGGTCATATGGTTTGGGGAGATTCTTCTTCCATGTCAATATACTATCTGCTTCGGGCGGCACTGACTCGCCCACCCGGGTTTAATCTCATCCACTTAATGTGTCTTGATTAGGAATCAGGTCCTCCCCTCCCCATAGTCAAGACACTTCACGAGCACCTAGAGAGTAAGGAAAACCATACATTCCATAATTAAAAGGGTAATGTTTTCCCTCACTAACAAGTACAAAAAAACAAAATTCAAAACAACTCCAGGTACTGGGCGTGCATCTGTGCCTCCCGTTCCCAAGTTCTCTCTTCATGACCAACATGCCTCCACAAAACATGAACTAACGGAATGGTCTATCCATGGAGCACTTTCTCTTAAAGATCCTAGATCCTCACTTGTCTTTCTTCAAAAGTCATATTGGCCTCGATCTCCAGATTTCCCCAATCGAGGATGTTTGAATCATCGTGTAGATACCGTCGAAGTTGTGAAACATGGAAGACGTCATGCATTCTCAGTAGCGGAGGTGGTAGTGCTAGCAGATAAGCCACTTCTTTGACCTGACACAATACTTTGAATGGTCCGATGAAACTTAGAGAGATTTTGCTCCCCGTTCTGATCCACCATTGTCCACGTCGAGGAGAGACCTTCAAGAATACGTGGTACCCGACCCCGAACTCCATGGGTCTCCTCCTATTATCGGAAAATGACTTCTACCAGTCCTGAGCTACCTTCATCCTCTCTTGTATAAGCTGATCCTTCTCTGTCGTTATCTACACCACTTCCTGGCCAAGAACACTTGTTTCCCCAACCTCGGTCCATCACACGGGTGAGCTATATGGCCTTCAGTACAAGTCTTCGAACGGAGCCATGCCAATGGTAGAGTGATAGCTATAATTGTTGGAAAAATCTACCAGAATAAAGTGTCGAACCCAAGATTCCCCAAAGTCCACGATCATGACACACCGATCGATTGCACCGATCGGTGATGCAGTGATCATATTCTGCCGGCTGGTCTCACACCAAAATGACGCCCAACCCCCGAGATGCCATCCTTAGGATCCGGAAATTTTGAAAAGGGATGGACCATGAGGTTCTGGGCCATTACACCTATAATTTAACCAAAATAAATAAAACCATCAAAACCTTTCTAACACTAATCTTTATCACTATAATAGAATCACATTAATGATACCATGACCTAACACACCTAATTATTGTTGAACTAGTAGTAGGTCAACTGTGCAACCTCAAATAAAAAACCCCAAGGATAGGGGTTAGTAAGTAGCCTAAGAAAGATATATATATATATATGATTTGTAATTTAATATAATAATTATGTTAGAAAAAATATAATAACTTCAAAACTAATTATATTAATTTAATATTTATTAAGAAGACTTTTTGTGATATAATACACTAGATAAGCACCATAAAATACAAATGGAATATAAAATGAACACTATAATGGGGTTGGACAGGAGCCCAATATCTAATTAATAGTCAAATATATAATGACATGAAATGAGAAGAAGTACATGATGTAAACTCTCCATTCATGTACACAAATTTCAGCTTTCATTACTAAGAAACACATTGATCTAACACTACTCACTCCACATACACTATGGAAACCATTGAGAGGTAAATATTTTTATAATAATAGGTATAATTATAACTCATATAATAAGATGAGTATAAAAATAACTAGTAATATACCCCAATTAATTGTATAGGGTAAAAATATATGTGTACTCATAATCTATACCAAAAGTGATGTTGGAGGGAAATCCATGATATGAATATATGATATAGATCCTATGAAATATAAGATTCAAAATCAAAAAATCCAAGAAAATGGTAATATTCTACATATAAAAAATAGGTAAATACTATACAATTCAATAAAACCCATGATACCTCTCAAAATTAGCATTGGGGAACCCATGCCTCTCAATGGTATTCATGTGGGTTAGGGGAGTTCAAGCATTGACGGTGGATCCAATCCATATAATTGGATTATAGAAATAATGGGAGTACATACTGAATTTATAGAGTACCAATTAATTGTTGGTGGAGGATTTACTTGCACTTTCAATCGTATGTGTGGAATATTCTATGTCGAGAATTATAGAGTACCAAGATCATGGAAAAATTTATATAATTCCCATTAATTATTATATGGATTACATGATTTTTTAATGATTATTGGGGACATATTACATATAAATGATAAATAAATGAGAGTATAGAATCATATATCACCATAATCATCCTTTTAAAATCCATTCATCATCATTATAGTGGTTTAGAAATTATTATTATGGAATATATAGCGACCCTACCTGTTATGCATGACTATTATATAATTTTAATGATAAAAAAATAATGTAATTACAAACTAGGATCCAAAGGTTTAGTATCATGGAATAATTAAGTCCGTACATTATATTTATATTATAAAACATAAAAATTTATTTATTTCCCTTTTCAATATCTTATTAGTGCACCCATGTTCTCCTTATATTATGTAATCACATGAGGATATACTTCAATGGAAGGGGTTAGAAAAAATCCTTGTAAAAGGATAGATAAGAATGTAAATCAATATAACATGGGGTGAGAACATCCATAACAATCATAACCAAAGAATATTATCATAATCATGAGTGTAATCACCAGATATAGTTATGAAATGTGGAAATACATAAATATGAAACATCATGTCTTAGTAGTCAAATACTAAACACATTTAGAAAAAAAATCAATCATCATGATCTGGAATATATAACATTATATCATGAGATACATAATATATAAAAATGATTTGGAGTTATATATAATTTCAGGTGTACCCATTACATCATAAAATTAACATGCGCTATCTAATTCATGTCAGACCCATCACATCATATAATTTACATTATCATGCATGACATATATAATGTTTTATCATTGTAGGAAATAAAATAATCAATTGAAAGGAATGTGTTTAATGTTAAAATGAATAACTTCATGAATAAACTTTAGGGTTCCTAAATTAATGTGGTGTTAACAGACTTGTTATATGAATAATTAAGCTCGAGTGAAGAAGACACAATCCCAGAAGATGTAAAATATGCATTTTTTTGAAGCATGAGTTATTTTGGAAAAATATTATTATAGTAAAACTAGATTAAATACATGTACATTCCAAAAAATAAAATGAATTGAAAAATGAAATTATATTTATGTAAATATATTGGAACATACATAATGAAAATGTAGTGAATGATGAAAAATCCATTGAAATAAAGTTGGATTTGATATTCCCCTTACCTTATATCAGAGTGATTTCTTCTCTTTCATATCCTAGATAATAAAATTAAATTCATTAACTAAAAAATAAATAACATATTATAGAAGTATTTATCTATTTTTATTTCATTAATACCTTTAATGTCCATTTTTATTATGTTTAGTGTTCAACATCATAGTTCCAGAGTGTTTGTTTACTTAGTTATCATGATCTGTTCAGTTGTATACATGTATGAATGTTCGTGTTAAAAAGTCCAATTATCTAGATTTGAGATTATATTTTATTAATTAACTTCCAAAATAATAAATTATCCTATATTTTATGTGGTTATATTATAATAGGAATAATTATTAGATAAAAATGTTCATGATAACTGTTTGGATTTATTAGGCAGTTTTCTGATCATTATAATATAATTTTGGATTATTAAATAATACTATGTATAAATATTAGTTGATGAAAATTAAAATTATTATTAAATAAACAATAATATAATTTTCAACCATTATAATGTATTTATCACGATAAATTAAGGCATCATATGAAAATGAGAATGCATCATCCCCATTGGAAGTAAAACGTCACATCATGGATGATGTCCTCATATTTAGAATAAATGGGAATGGAGAAATATATTGGTTATAAAATATTCTGTAAATAAATAAATAAATATTAAATAAAATTTAATTTATTTATAATTCTAGTTGGATAAAGGGAGGCCATTATTGAATAAGAAAATAATTGAAATTGACAATAAATTAAAATGAAAAAAGAGGTTTTTACCACTTAAATTTAACATCCTCTAGAACCTCCTTAGGGAAATGGTTTTTGTATTTTAATGAGACCAAGGCCTCACGTACAAGGGGGATGAGGATTATATGAGGGTTGGGTAGAATATTTACTAATATCATAGATTTATAGGTATGAGGATAAGAGGAGGTGAGGGGTGTTATTATACAGGTAGATATAGGTGTTTTATCATTATTTTATTCATTAGTATATTATTTTGGCAGAAGACTATGAATAGTTTTAGATTTATCAAAATATATATTAAAAAAATGTAGATTCAATGATTTTTTTCTTAAACTATCCATACATTGTGTGTGACTCAATAATCATGTATCTACTTTTTATGGTAAATTATCATATACCACTATTCATAGAAAATTCAGGTATTTTAGAAAAATCCAAAAAATCACCCCTAACCATTTTATGATGTGTAGAATTCAAAAATTCACTCCTTTTTTTGGAAAATATAGATATTAAAATTATAAGTAATTTTATAACACATTAAAAAATTAATTAGGGATTCATAAAATTATTTTTAAATCATAAGGAAAAAAAGTATTCATTAATGAGTATAATTTATGAAAATAATTTTTTTTAAATTCATAAAATTATCATAATATTATAATTTAATATTTATTAAAAAAATACGAATAATTGTTTTTTCATTTTTAAAAAATTTATTTACATATACGAAAAAATAAATATTTCATATTTTCATTCATAAGATAACTTGAAATTATTTCTAATTTCATAGGTGTGGTTACTATTTTATTGTTCTAATTACTATTCCAAAGGCTCATATTACTGTTCTAATGGTCAATTAACTATTTCATCGGTATATGTTCTTTAACTTATTCGAATATATTTCATATCATTAATCATTAATTTATAATGTTTTTATAATATTCCCTTTGTGATTTTACATGACCTATACTATTTAAAATAATTATAAGAAGGGAAATATCATTGGTAATATTCTAGGTTGGTACATTATTCCCCCATTATAAAATTTTTGTCTAAAATTTTAGTTTTAAATAGTATGGTGAAAAAAGTGAGGGTATATAACATCACTTTTTTTTCGGTTTTTTTTCTCATTGAACATTTTATTCTACCATATTATTTTGACTAGGCGAGTAGCCTATTTGCGTAAAACATTATCTCTATTTTCTATGATCTTCACTGGATGATCCTCCTAAGATATATGATTTTCCAAAAATAAAATCTATGGTTTTAGTACATGTGAGGGATCCAGTATGTAAATTACAAAGAGGAATACATGGAATACATCTTGTACATGAGACAAGGTTGATAGGCCAAAACTCGGACTAGATAATGAATCTCGAAGGTGTCGATGTAAATGGGACTGAACATTCCATTGTTCCCAAATTTTATGATCCTATTCCGTGGAGTTATATAGAGAATACAATACCTATAGACATAAATTCATGGTCTCATCAATGATTATCTGTATATATATTCGATCGACCATGGGATGCCATGATGTGCTACTGAATGGTTTTCACCTCTTTCTACCATTTCTTCAACAATTTCAATCCCTAGAAGAATATGTTCACTGACATAATCTCATCATGTCAGTGTTCTATATTATTTATCATAAAGGGATACATATGGATCTATTTGTGTGCTTAGGTGGAAAATCATACTCTTATAGAACTCATCCCAAGGTAGATGTTGTTTATATCCTACTTTAAAGCCTATTGAACGTTCTATCAACATGTAACCGAGTGGATGAATAGTTCATTCAGATTGGACATCAGTTTGAGGATGATATGTTGTACTAATGTTAAGGTAATTATTTAGACCATGTTGGTGGATTTTACAGAACATTGAGGTGAATATCATATCTCTATAGGATACAATTGATATTGGTATTCTATGTATCCCGACCAGTTTTTTGATATATATTCATGCAATTTGACCTATTGTGATGTCATATCGAATTATGATAAGGTGATATATATATATAATCTTACCCATAATAATGCATATAAAATTGTTTTCTCTAGATTTATTCAAATGTCCAGGGAAAATGTCTATGGTGATGTTTCCCCATTTCTATGTTGGTATAGGTAATGGTTTCATATACCCCTCATAATTTTGTTATTATTCATTCACATTATAACATACCAGACACATTTATGCATATTCAATGTTCTCCAAATTTATATTGTGCCACCAATAGTTCTATAAGAGATCATGATACATATTTATTCCCTATGAGTGAATATATGTGCATGATATTTGTGCATCATTCCGAATATACTTCTTTATATCTAGATCTGATAGTACACACAGTCATGAACCAAATCATACAATTCCATCCTCATAAATTTTAAACTCTATGTGTTTTTCCTTTCTTATAACTTCCACCTTTTCATAAATTATGACATCATTTATTTTCTCCATAAGGAATGGTTGAGAAATCTTTTGGGAAGGGATTGAGGATGTTCCTTCCTCAATGATTCCCTGGTACATCCTTTGTAAATTTAAGAATATTGGATAATTCTCAACTCTATTCAATGATAATGTCACATGATCCTTTATACATAGACCATCCTCTAAATTTTAAACATTTCTAGAATTATAGTGGATTGAATAGTCATATTCCTTAATGAGATCTCACCATATTCTATGGCACATATTAAAAACCTTCCATGTGAATATATATTTGATCCTCATAAGATAAGTATATATTTTACAATTCTCTTAATATAGATAATGTTGTCATATTTTCAACACAATGGTCATAGTTTTCCACACCATTTCATGCATGAGATATGTTTTCTTGTAAATTTTCTACTTGCTTGATTCATAGGATATCACATAATATTTTTGATTAGTAAACATCCTAATACATTCTTTAAAGAATCACCGTATTCAATAAATAATTCCCCACTGGTTGAAAATTTGTGTTCATGAATAATAATAAAACTATTTTTAACTCTATGTATCAAGATTCACATTCACTAGTCTCAACAAACCTTAATCCCTTCTGAGTCAGCTTGGTCCGTGGGTATGAAAATCATGAGATGTTCTTCATGAATCATCCATAATACCTAACTATAAGATGGAAATTACAAATCTCTATAATATGTTTTTTCATGGGCCATTATTTGATTTCCTTAATCACAGATGTTTCCTTAGATATTTCCTTACAGGTGATAACATTCCCTACTAAGGACACTTCCACCATCGAGAAACCACAAATATTTTAGTTTTTATATAACTTCTCCCTTCGCATGATCATTATCATATTATTCAAATTCCCCTCATGTTGCTCCATACGCATGGAGTGTATTAGAATAGCATCGATAGAAAATGCATGAAATTTTTTAGGGATGTCTCTAACAACTCTATTCGTTACGTCCATTAATATTTATGTATCATTTTAGAGTCCAAAAGGAATCGCTATGAAATCATTGTGTCCATACCTCATTTGAAAGGTAGTATTGAGAATATCATCGTTCCTCACATTTAATTAGAGATATCCTGACCAAAGAACCATCGTAGAGAAATACATGGAACCACATAATTAATAAAATATTTGATATATCCATGGTAGGGGTTACTTTTTCTTTATACTTATATTATTGAGGTTGTCATAATCAATGTAGAGGAATCCTGATCCATCATTCCTCTTAAAGAATAAAATTAGTGAACCCCATTATGATGCACTCAATAAAATAAAACTCATGTCCAGATTCTCTTGTAACCACTTATTTAGTTCCTTAAACTCAATGGTGGACATTTTATAAAGTTTATTTAATATAGGTAGAGATCTAAGAATAATATAAATTGATAACTCAACCACTTAGTCATTAGGACGACCTTTCAATTATTCATGGAATACATTATTGTTTTCCCTCACAATGGGGTTTAATTTAATTATGATTCAACCCTTATTCTCAATCGTTTTAGCTAGATTTGTATCTCATTTGGAATAAATATACACACATTAGAAAATTATTATAAATGGGAGTCATCATACTGTTTACTCATTATTATAATTTAAGGATGCCTCATGATTTAAAGTGTGATATACCTTTCCTGACAGTTGATGTTAGGTTTTTAAAATGAAATCCAATACATTTCCCAAATATTATCAAACTCTACCAAAAGAAGTAAGACGTGATTTTACCAAAGGTTCATTTCACAAAAATTAACCAGGTAGTACATATATTCTTTGGATGCAATAATTTTAACATTTTTTGTTCTCTCATATATCTCAACATTTATATTTTTGAGGCGGTGTTTGAATTATAATAAAAAACATTCATGATATGGAAGAATGTGTATAACCATAATAAAATTGCATGTTCACCATTTTTGAATGAATAACCTATAAACACATCATCACATCTTTGTCGAGATCCTCATCATAAATATTAATGAAATATGATATCTCATGCTCTATTGGATTTAGTGGATGTTGACATTGATTTCCATTAAGGAGTTGTGGTTTAGTGTAATGGCCTACCTAGTGCCCCTGCTCCCTTCTATTGGAACATTGGACCGTGGATGGTTCTCTCCTTTCATACACCAACTTTTCCACCATCCATATGTTTCTTCGACATTCATGAGTTTGGTGGAATTATCTCCCAAACTTATAGCTATTCAATATCCCTTATAGTTAGTTCCTATGATGCTTCTTACCAAATTTTTGGCCTGTGGGTGGTTGGGTTTTCATTCAACCTCTATCATTAATCCCCAAATATGAAACTAAATATTTAATTTATTATCTTCATATTCATTGTACAATTATCCGGACACCATCTCTACATTGAGAGAACATTGAAAAAATTCATTATAACACCCAAAGTCTTTAATTACTAAATCCTTTTGAAGGTTTGGTTTTAAACCACTATAGAATCTATCAAATTTTCTATCATTGTTGATAAAAAACCGAAAGCGTACCTAACATTAATTTTGAATGATTATTCATAGGTTAGGAGAGATTCACCATCCTTTTTATTCTGCTATATTTACTCTCAATCCATATTTGTATGAATATTTCAAAGGAAATATTTGTTACAAAACATTATATTAATGTCTTACCTCCCCATTTATTCAAATTCATAATTCAGCTTGGAGATTTAAATCAACACCCATAATTTATCATCTATTCTATATTTATAATAAACTAACATATTCACCTTGTTCTTCTTAGAAAAATTATGTAATGAAATGATCCTCTCCATAGAGTGGACCCACTATTCTATGACAAGTGGATTAGACTATTTACTGAAGGTCGGTGGTCATTTCTACACACACTACTCAATATCCACTTTTTCACTATTTTGTGGAGGTGGAAATTACACAATATTTAAATTTTTGTTCATATCCTATGACAACTCGGTATGCATCACTATTAAATTCTAAAAACCACCTCTCAAAGAATTAGGAACTTCATTTATGAAATCACTGCATTGTTCCTTAATTGTGGTGTGGGCCTGGTTGCCCCTGGTTCACACAATTATTTAAAATTTAAAATGTTTTAACATAACACATGTAAACCAACCACAAATAAATAGTTTATTCATTTGTACCATTAACTCTAATGTTATATCTTATTGATTCCCTATGTTTAGATATCTTATAAAACATATATTATTTATTCATTTTATATATTTAGCCTTATTCTTAGGTTTTTCACGAGGGTTCTGTAAACCTAATTCCGAAAATAACTAAAAGATTCTATGATACCAACTATAGAGAACCTAATTTTCATACATGATTATTAGATAATTTAAAAGATAAACAACATAAAATAATTACAAAACCAGTATCTAAAGGTATAATGTCTTGTAGAAATTTAGACTATACTTAATTTTGAAATAACTAAACATATACATTTTTTAATTATTTATTCTCTAACGTCTTAGTGGACATCATGTTCTACATAGAATCAATAATCACCCGAAGATATACATTAAAAACCTGGTGATATAAAGTCTCATTATGAGGACAAATAAGAATTTAAATCAATATAACATTTTTTGATCATAATCATCAACATAATAACAAAATAATCATTGGATCATTATCATGATAGGAAACCATAGATAGTGGGACGGAATAAGATGACAAAATAATGAAACATCATGTCATATTGGTGAAATTCCACACATATTTGTGGACGAAGCAAGAATCAAGTTCACACATATTTCACTTTATGTCATGAAATATACCACATTACCCAATGCATTGGAGAAATAAATAATTTTGGGTGAACCTGTCACATTATAACATATACATCCTCTATATAAATATGGTTGCACCCATCACATGACAAAATTTAAATTACCATGTATTCCATAAAAAACAAATATCAATATTCGGTACAAACAAATCCAATGAAAGGAATGGGTTTTATTTCAAAAATAATACATTCATGAATTCAATTGGTGGTCCTAAATGAATCGTGGAATCTGATACTAGGTATATGAATCAATAATCTTTATTGAAGAAGAAACAATCTCACAAGATGTAAAATATGTATCTTTGGAATGATGAGTTCATTGAGAAATTTTTTTCATTGGTCATAAAACTATATTGGAAACATGTATATACCATAAATAAAAATAATGGAAAAATAAATTATATTTGAGGAAAATCAATGTAATATCAATACTGAAAATGGAGTTTAAGAGTAAAACACAAAGAAAGAGCATCATGGTTGAGAATCCCTTTACATTATAAGAGAGTGATTTATTCCATTTAATATCATAGAAAATAAATTTAAAATCATTAATTAATTAATCCAGAACCTCATATACTTTTATATGATTCATTATATTTTATAATGATAATTTATTTCCATTTTGATGAGTTATAATGTTCAATTTCATCGATTTATATAATTCTTTTTCATGGTTTTCATGATCGGTTCGCTTGTATACATGTATGGAACTACATGTAAAATGATGTTAATTTCATATAATTGAGATTATATGTTTTTAATGAAATTAAAATAGATTAAATTATCATATATATACTCTTTATATTTTATATGTGGATTAATCATTAACTAGAAATTTTATGATAATCATTTAGATTAATTTGGTCGTTTTCAATCATGACGATGAGATTTTGTATTATTTCAAAACTATATGTTTATTTTTTAGTTCAAGAAAATTTGAAAAACTCTTTTATATAGAATTTAAAATATATTTTAACCGTTATAATGGTTTTATGAAAAACCTTGAATGAGGTAATGGAAAACAAAATGCATCATCAAGAACAGTTGTAAATCAACACATCATGGATTATGTTCCTATTTTTAGAATAAAGGGAAAGAATAATGTTTTTTATGATGAATTATTACATAAAAATGATGAATATAAATTATATATAATATTTTGGTGTTTTAATGCATCTTTGATAAGGGGAGGTGATGTAAAAATAATAAAACTGATGAATCGCAAAAGAAATTAAAAGGAAAAGAAAGAAGATTTTACATATTGAATTTCTGAACCTTGAGAACCTATTTAAGGAAATGGTTTTTGTATTTTTATGCGACTAAGGGATGATGGACATGGGGAGAGGGTTGGGAAAAGGATTTAGAATAATATTTATAATATGTAAGGCTTTAGGGTTCTGAGGAGAAGAACTTGGGAGGGGTAGAATTTATAGGGGAGGAGAGGTGTGTTTAATATATTCATTAGATTGTCATTTTCATTAAATAATTTTAATTTTTTGATAATTATAATAAAATATATTAAAATTATGAGTTTTATTTTGTGATTTTGGTCTTACAGAATCCATAACACATCTTTTATTCAATAATTCATGTATTTATTTTTTATCATAAATTATCATATTTCACTATTAAAAAATTCAAGTATTTTAGAAAAATTAAAAAAAATACATGCTAAGAATTTTTCTATGATTATAATGAAAAATTAATTTGGTTCTTCAAATAAATTTTTCTATATTTGATATATTTAATTTGTAATTAAAATTATAATATATTTGAAAAATACATATTTTGAAATTATAACTGATTTAACAACCCACTGAAAAATTAATTATGGTATCAAAAATTATCTTATAATCATAATATGAAAAATATTAACATATTAATACATTTTATGAAAATAAATTTTCATTCAAATTATTATAATAATTATATAAATTTAATAAAATTTATATGATTTAGAAAATACCATCACTTATGTTTTCATCTTCCAAAACATTTTATAATATGAAATTAATACATATTATTTAATTCATATGAAAAACAAATTTTAAATATATTTTCATAGTTGTGGGTACTATTAAATTGTTTTAATTACTATTTCTAAGGTTAATATTAATATTTTAATGTTCAAGTTACTATTTCATCATTTTATGATCCAAACTTCAAGAAATACATATCATTTTATTCATTAATCATTTATAATGTTTTTGTTGTGTTATCAATATGATTTAATGTAACTTACACAATATAACATAATTATAAGAAGGTTAATTTCATTTATATATTTCAAGGATATAGTAGTATCACTATTCAAATGTTACCACATATTAAAAGGGTAATTTCATAATGTTATACTTTGAAAAGGAATAGAATGTGCTTTTTACTACCCCCAAAAAATTCCTGTGGAAAAAATTATAAAAAATATCATAAGAGGCGGATAATGGATCTTATAAGACTCATCAAGGAATTACATATGGTACTATGACATGGGGTCCATTACCAATGGGATTTATCACCACCCACATGATGGGATTCATGTGTAGTATAATTTTTTATTTATCACGTCCCACATATCCGAAAAGGTGGACTCCAGATAGGGCTACCACACAAACCATCAATTTTGTTGTGTTAACTCAGTGATGGATAATTCATAATTTTTATCCCATTCATCTTATTTCTCTTCAGATATATTCTAATTTGTAGGCCCATGGACCTCTCATTCTAGGTCGATATGACGTTCATAAACCCTTTAAACCACTTCACTTATGGATTGGGAAGGTCACTATATAAGGATGAATAATCAAATCATCTGATACAGAATAGTATAACATATTTTATGAATCTCTAGGTAATATTAGCATTGGATAAACAAAAATTCTCCAAACATTATTTTCCCAATCCTCATTTTGCAATACCTTCTCCCTAATGTCTATCTAATACTATCAACTTCTTCCACCCACCACAATGGTTAATAACCCTAAAATAATTATTCTTTCAATTAGTATGAGATAGACACATAAGACATGAGAGATAAATTGGATTTTTCTTATTAGCAATCAAGGGTCTAGATTCCCCATGCTCTATATATGGAAAAGTCTCATAGGACCTTGGTTTACAATTGTAAATTAAAAAAAGAGAAGGGGGAATAGAGAGTTGGTTAAAAAATATAACCACATGGTCTTTAATTTTCTAACCAATTCATGAAATCGTCAAGAATAATAAAAAATTACAAACAACTATAGTATCTATGTGTCTATGAAAAATGAATGAATTTTAGGTGTTAATAATTTAAAATTAAATATCACAAATAAAAGAGAACAATAAAATAACATGCCCCACCATGACATTCCATTATTACACCATGAAACTTACGTTTAGTCAATTGTTCATTATAATTTTTCAAATAAAATGTCTATAAGGGTCCCAAATTCACTTAAATCCACATGTATATATATATATATATTAATTATGGGGTTTCAAATAGATAATAATATTATAGGAAGTTAGGAATTAATTTAAATGTATTTAATTTGGATTACCATATTTCAAAAGTAAAATCCTAACATGGGTCTAATTTGGAGCATGAAAACCAAATATTAACTATATTCCACCTATGGTACACCCATATTTAAGAGTTAAATGACTGGGATATTTATAAAATTTCATCTATGTTTAGGGAAATATTAAATATTAAATTCATTCACATGAATACATGAGATACAGATAATTGATTAAATATATTATATTCTTTGTGGTATCAAATCAAAAAAAATAATGAACAATTTAATGTCTTACCATTCCATATAAAAGCATTGAGATAATTTCAATGGATTCAATTTAAAAATTCATTGATTGAAAAAATCCATTTCTGTTGATTGAATTCATATAACCTCATGAATATCAAAAAAATATTTCAGTAATAAAAAAGATATTATATCCCTATGAGTATTTAAATATAATTCTGTTGATAGTATCGTTTATAGAAAACTATTTCACAATCATAGATCATGATCATAAAGAAAAACATTGCACTAGTACAAATTTTTTTTCCTGTGTGTAAGATGTGTGGTCACTACATTGGATGAATCCGGGCCCAGAAAAAACCTTAAATCTCAAAATAATAATTCCTATACTAGTTATAGATTTTAATTATAAGAAAAAAATATTTAGTGATTATGTGAAATATATTTAGATAGTAATAAAACAATTGAATGAAAAATGTTATATATGGATTAGACAATTTATTATTTCAATGGAAACCCACCATAACCAATTGTTATATGCTTAAAATCCAATTTATTATATTTTTATCATCATGATTATTGATAGATGCCAAAATATGGTATGAAAATAAATATTAAAAAATAATTCTATGCATCAATATATTAGATAACATTTTATGTTTCCAACCATGTGTCTATAGGTTTGGTTGTTGTGTATATAATTAATATTTCCATCAAGAATAAATGATCCTTATTTAAGATTTATTTCATTATTTTTCAAATTTTCATATCCTTTGATGGGAATCTACATTCTTGAATAAACATGAATAAATCAGCATGTTATTGTCATGGTTATATATTAATATGATGATAAAAAAGAAGCATAATAAAAAAGGATTTCATCTATTTTTAACCCCATAGAATCTTCATCGAAATCAACAAAATATTAATGATTTGTAATTTATTAAAACATTAGTATTTTTGACTAATTGTAATACATTCAAGATAATGTTCTATAAAAATAGAAAAATATTATTGTATGGCTACTTTTTTTGAAATGAAATTTATTCTATATATTGATGACTAATGACTAAATTTATATTGTCTATTAATTATTCCATGACATATGTCATTATAGTGTGTAACTCAAAATAATTGTTTAATGATCTTCCCAGAAAAAGAAATTTTGTACAATGCTTCATTATAATCATATATTATCAATTAATGTTTTGTTTTTTAGAGTGAATCCTATATATGATTAAAAAAATATTAAATCATTATGTGAATAAAATTTAATTTAATTCCCCTACAATGTGAATCATATATAATAATGAATTACTTTCTATTATTATTTTGGAATTTAATAATACACAAAAAATATAGAGAGAATGATTCCAACCTCATGAAAATATGATTTATTTGGAAAAAGAGAAACCTCAAATCAAACCTCAAATCAATCCTAATATTGATGATAATAAATAAAAAAATAAATAACAGGAAAACCCAGGTATAATGTATTTCATGGAAATAGAAATAAAATGATCCATAAGTGTATATTATCTGAAAAACTCTTCATTTTGAGATTAGTAAATATAAAATTTCCAAAATATTTAATATAAATATAGGCTAAAATTAACTAGGTAGTAGTTGATGAATTCCTTTCTCCCCCATTTTCAATTAAATTCAGTATGTAATATTATACAATAGGGGACATCACATATTCAATAGTAATAATTATTTTTTGTATATTCACATTATCAAATATAAATTCTATTTGAATTTCGTACTCATTGAGGTTTTTAACTAAATGATCTACTATATATGATTACTGAAATATTCCATTTATTGAAATGTCATGATAAAAATATGTAAATCCTATCCCACTAACAACTTCTAGGATAATTTTCTATAAAGATTATTTTTATATAATTTTTAAGTCAATTAATGTCTAATGATTAATTTGAATTTTCTGTCGGAATGATGATTACATTTGGAACAAGATAAAACTCATGTATTCTGATATTAAAAAAAAACTATATATTTTTTTTAATTATAGTACATATGATGATATAAGTGAAAAATATTTCATTTATCTATAAAAGGATTATATAATTTTCATTAGAGACAAGAATATTATAAAATTTAACATAGACCTATAATCAAATAATATATTGAGTTACATTTAGTGTATAATCAATTTACACACTATAATTTTGTTTTCTAAATCTATCATCATAATTAGAAAATAAAGGTATATAATCATTATCTTATTATATGGTAGATACCCATTATTGTTTTTGAATTTATTGGATTACTATCATATATTACTGCAGTTGAGATATGTTACATTGGTCACTTATTTATTTCATTTTCAATACCGAGCATTATTATCATTCTCCTAAAATATATTATATATTACCCAATACATTTAAATGTGATCCATGATATTTATTCTATAAATTCTGTATATAGTGAATAAAATTTTATAATTTTTATTTTATAGCGTTTTATTCCTTACAAAACAATACTCTATTTTTTTAATTCAATTATAAATATTTATTTTTGAGAACTAATTCTTGGTATGGATTGAAACTGTAAAATGATAATATTTGTAAGAACCTAGGTTTTGGGACTCTGAGACATTGAAATATTTCTTGATGTCATTCTAGGGAATGGAATTCATATGATGTGCAATTCCGAGGCCCAGTGTGCCCAGAATTAATTATATAACAATGTTAAGTGTTTTTATATTATACACTCATGGTTAATTAAAGAAAATTTGATATCTCTTAGAATATTGATCGGATCAGAAATCTGAGACCACGGTTGGGTCTAGAACGTGGGGTTTACCCTAGGCACGACATAAAATAAGTCAGTGCGGGACTTTCAGACCCCTCGCTTGTTAGCGATGTGTTAAATGGATAAATTAAATAAAATTATTCATTTAATTCCTCAAACCCAAGTAACTCCTAAATAGTTTCTCAGTTGGGAAAACTGAGGGCACCGTTGAGTCCGAAGCGTGTCGTTTACCCTAGGCGAGGTGTAAAAGTTTCGGGTGCGGACCTGCTGTGAGAGATATCACCCCGGGGAAAAATTGGTCATTTCGAAATGACCAATTAGTGATTCTTATCACTGACATTCCATTCAAATATCTTTCAAATGGAGTCTTGGAATGGAAATATGAGACTTCTGTTGAGTTTGAAATGGGGTGTTTTGCCTAGGCGTGATATAAAATGAGAGGGCGTGGTGAATTTAGATTCTGCGATAATTGGAATCCCAATAAATGGAGTTAAGTATATAGGGTTATGGTAAAAACCCTAACTCTCTCTCTTTTTCTCTCTAAACACCCATGATCTCACTCTTTAGCCATTCTTCACCATTGTTTGGTGTTCTTTACTGTTCTTTTCTGGATTTAGGAGAGGACTCTGGTGGATCGAAGCGGGATCGTGCGGGCGCTTCGCCAATGTCGAACGACCGAATCGAGGTGGGCTTTTTGTTGGTTCTCCGCCTCTTTTCCAATTTCAAGAGTATTGTCGTATTGATTTGTATAATTTTATAAATTGGGGTTTTGGACGAACGAACGCGCCCAACACCCAAGCCCCTTTTTATTTGTCGTTTTTGGGTGTTCTTCGTCCCAAATTTTCAGACGCGCGCGAACCTCGACGGATCGATGACCAAGGGGAGGCGTTGTGAAGATCCGGTCTCAGGGATTCTGACACCTGTGTCTGATAATTTTTTTGACCACCAGAGTGGTCGAGGGGACCAGCTGATAGTTCGGCTCTGGAAAGGGCGGAAGCCGAATGTCGAGCCAGAGGAGACCGGCAGAGCAGGGTGACCGATGGTGGAGTGCAGCCGGGCCGAGACGGCTCCGGCCGATGCAGTAGGCGAGGGTATATACATGATCTAGACCAAACCATCATTATTTGTAGTGAGACATTTTAAAATTTTCATTGTTGTCACAACACCATTGTATGCTCCTTGGATGTACCCCAGGGATGTTGAACCACATAAAAATCATTATGTCATTTTTCTTGCTTTCCTGTATTACATTTTGAGCATCATCCTCAGCAAAATAATGAAATAATTAGATCCACATTATCACTTAAGTAAAAAAGTGACCCTTATAAAAAACTGAACAATATCTATTGGGGAAAAATAATGTTTAAAATAATATTGATACCCTATTTCACCCCCGCTCATGGGGTATCTGGGTCCCTTTTTTACATAATGTTATCTAACACATTCATGGAATAAATCAAAAGAGAACATATGAAACACACATGGAATATATTCCATTCTATTTAAAAATATATTTCATAATAACATACAACATTAAGATATTTAAACACACTTTTCCAAACTCATATATAATTCACAGAAAATGAATAAGAAATAGAATAAGCATATTATATTCACCAAACAATTTAAAAGCATGGATCCACCTAACATTGCTGAAGAGACATTCAGATTCCATTCTGAATCATTAATTTCGCCTCAACCACCTGACGAAGGAAAAATATAAAACCAAAAACATAAATATTAAAACATAAATATAAATTTATAACCTATAAAACGACACAATACCCACTGTAAAAATGTATCACCAATGAAAAGAGATGAAAACCATATAATAGAGGATAAAAATAAGAGACCTGGAGACTTATGGGGGATATATTAAGGAATATCACCCAAAAAAACCACCAAAATGATCAAAAGATATTTTAGGAGAAGGGGGTGGCACACCTTGGGATGATGAGGTCTAGGTATGAATGAAAATTTGATTTAGGGATAAAATTAGTGGAGTGAGAAAAAATGGACGACTAAATCTAATATCCATAACAGGCCACATGGTTAGTCCACATGGTTTATCAAACCTAGCGGTGACCATGCACACCACTCTACCTAGGGAGGTACCTACAACATGATTTATCCAAAAGATTTGAATGACTATATGGATGTCGTGCAAATGATTCTAGCCAAACTTCTGAACCTACTATATTGTTACCTGGGTAGGGAACACTGTTTCTACTAACAATTCACCAACCATTCACCACACACAATCCACCCAAAAACATATATATTTTGTGTAAATTACTAGAGATACTCACATAAAATAAATATAAAGAGTATAAATAAAGGAAATACCAAAAGAAATAAAACAATTGAAACCCTGTTCATGAGAAAATAACAGAGAATCAAACTCAAAACAGAAAAATGGGTGAAATTGAATACCCGGGTGTGACAAATAATAGCTTATAAAATTTCTATTTTATAGATAATATTGAAAATGAATTATGAAATGAAATTATAGTGGGGAAATATGACCACTCCTGTCCCTTATTCATCTTAGATAAAAAATATATCCTCCAAAAAATTTACAATAGAAAGATTGAACATTGATAGAGAATCTCTAATACGGAGCTCTAGTGGGCTATCATGTTATGTGTAAGGATAAAAAAATGGATGTTTAGACTTTTTGTGATGAGTTAAAATTTTGTATTTAAATTTTTTTATACAATTATCCAAAGTACACCACTATATAATATAATGTCTTGAAAACCCACTTACTAATCCCATTAATGGATAAGAATAAAATTAGGAGATGATCACAAGAACAGGAGGATAATTTTAAGATAATATTATTTTTGATTTTATAATATTGTATTGAAAAATATTTACTCAATACATTCAACTATTGAAATTTTTTTACCTAAAAGTACAAAAACATTTCCTCATGCAAAAATTTTATACTCATCTTTTAAATATATACTTCAAATTTTATATTTAAATTTAAATTTATTTTTTTTACTTAAAAATTATATAAATCATTACATGAGAATCATGATATCGTGAAAATATTTTTTTACTAAAACAATTTAATCATTAATTAAACAGTAACTCATAACTATGAAATATATAATTAAATTTGAAAAATACACATTTAAAAGTGTTAAGCCATTGTAATTAATATTTAGATCCAGGTAATAATGATCTCATAGTGATTTAATCTGTCAAGAACTTCTCCAAATAAGATCCCACTAAAACCACAATTTTAAGAAGATCTACATTGGCATATTCAATGGTAAACCCAAATCTTACATGTTTATTTCAAGGATAGGATAAATATTACTCATATATTATTTCCAAAGAAGGGTAACCCATTATTTATAAATTATGATTAATTTAACAGATGAAATAATACTTACTAATATAAAAAAACTATAAAATTCACATTATAATGAATTTATTACCATTGTTTTTGATGCGTAATAGTAATAATTTCTATTTCTAATTTCTGAAAAATAATTTAATGAGAATGAAAAATTAACAAAACATAAAACCCTCCAATATTAAATACAAAAAATTATATAGAAGTATATTATAACGTTTCTCATTATAATACAATTTTAATAAATATAAATGTTTATCAGATGCATCATTGATCTAAGTGAACTCATGTTCTATTAATACTATATTTGAAATCCCATTCTACAAATAATTTTGATTATATATTTATTTTTGATGATGCAACTCATATAAAATATGGACTCTATGAAATTGATCCATATCCAAAACAACTTCTATGGGAGATAAATAAAAACATTTTTTATAGATGTCACCATAGTGGTGGAATCACATTAGGGAAATAGATTTAATGAGACCTCTTATTTTCCATTTCAACATCATATAGCTTACCAAAAATTTAAGCATCAAGAGATTTAAATATTCCATATAGACCCTAGAGGAATATCAATTCATCACCATTGTGATTTCTAAAAATTTCTTCATCTCCAAAAGGAACCAAATTTCTTTTTTAAGCTCTATATATATTACATTAGATCCTGCAAAAAAATAGAGGGATCCATAGTACTTTAACAGCTTTGGAATAAGGACAATAATTACATATAATTCCAAGATGCATAATAATAATTATATGTTATATTTAATTCTTAGAATAATCATTTTGAAGAGAATTAAACATTTTCTAAGAAAATATAAATAAAAAAAATTGTGAATATAAAAAAGGATTTATTTTCATGAACTATCTTATTCCATAGGTCCATATCATGTAGATAAATTTATGGCTATCCAGTAGAAATAGGTTCAATAATCAATGAGTAAGTAAAAGTTTGATGCAATAAAAAATTTCTCTTGGATGATGGTTGTCTAGAGTAACTTTAATTCAGATAAATTAGAAACTATATCCTCCAATATATCGTAAGTAGCACAAATATGGAAAAATGGATAAATTTCACACATATGATGATTAAATAGGACATATCTCGAGAAATAAACAAATGTAATGATATAGAAGAATGTAATCTGTATGATTATTTCAACATGTATTAATCTTTATAAGGGATAATTTATATAGTATATTTTATTTTCTTCTTAATCTCATAGCCCACCCAGACATATAACCTTACAGTACCTCGTGATAGAATAATTTTGTGGAGATAATACCAATAGAGGAAGGTTTCCAAATTTTAATGTCATCGTCCTTGATGATGTTTTAATTCCTAACCTTTTCCTTGAATTATCTATATGTATCTCAGTAATCCCATGTTATACCATTGATAAACACATTTGTGTTCTATAATGTTTGATTATTGTTTATGATATTAAGAAGATGTTTATGTATCGAGTTTTAGGACTATTAATTATGAGATTAATTTATGTTGGTAATATTATGATATTCCACATAAATATTTGAACTACAATCCTTGAGGAATTTACCTATTTATTAGTTCATATAATTTAAATATCTTGTCTTGATCATTTATATAAATCCTTAAGTCATAAAGGTTATTGCCTCTAAATTCTTATTGATGATATTCCACATGAAATTTTCTAGTTAATATTTATTGTATTTGAATATATTTTTAATCCCATACCATCCATAGTCAATTTGTTTTTATTATAGTTCCTTATAATAGATACATGATTTAGTTTAAGGATGCTTCCAATAAATTAAATATTCCTGATAGATGTTTTTATATTCTTAATGGTGGAATCTTCCTATTTTTATAGCATAATCTATTAATCAAATTTACAACATAATAATATCTTTTACATGTATAACCCCACATACAATCGACATTATTTTTCATTTGCATCTATCCAACTAGATTCTTGTATGTTTCATAATGTGCTAAAAATTTCCAACAAATTTTTATTTACCAAAACATAGGTATACAATGTAATTTGAACTATAAAATTCCTTCTCTTATTCTGAACTCATTGATGATGTACACTTCTTAATATATTGGAATATTATTTCCAATGAACATGTAAGATTTTTTTTAAATGATCTATTACCTTTATTGTAACATCCTATGAAAATATAGAACCAATACATTTTCATAGTTATTCAATTTTGTGCATTAAATTTAAATTTTAACTTATAGGGGTTACTATGTTCAATGTCTTACCTGATATGCAACAGCATGTTTCATTGAAATCTTACGTTGCACACAAATATTATAATATTATTATTTTAAATGGTTGTTAAGTCATAGAATTTTTATTAAAGGGAATTAATATAACTAAATAGAATATGATTATACATGTTTGGAATTTTTCTGAAAAAGTTAATTTTTTAATGTATGGTGAAAAATACTGTATTTTAATAGAAAAATGATTTTTAATATTATGTTTTTATATGGATAGATTATATTATTAAGTTGTTTTAAAGTTTAATTATATTATATTTCTACCAATTAATTCAATTTTGGTTATTGGAATAAATTTCACGTAGAAATTGGACATAAACAAGTGCAAATATTTTGATAGTTATTGTTTCTTAAAACACACGCTTGTTGTTTTGACAGTATGAAATAATATTAAATTTATTTCTAAAACATTTGTGTTTGGAATTTGCAAAAAATGGATTCTATATTTTTAATCAGGAGGTCCAAATTGTGTAAATAGGTAACTATTATTTTTAGACATTTACAACATTTACTTTAGTAAAAATTATATTTACTATGGTTTAAGTGTAAATATGGTAAATAAGGGTAAAAAATATTATAATAATACTATAAAACTACTGTAAAATGTGTCCTAATCAGATTTTTGTGTTTCATATCTGACCATTTAAATTTTTTGGACGATTTTGGGATCCCATGGATCCACTTATGAGTGATAACGACACATTATTTTAAATAAGTTAATGTAAAGGAAAAAATGACATATAAAATATGTTTTTGTAAATTATATTTTACATTGGGTGATATAAGTCATCATTAAGACTATAAATATTAATTGGAATGCTAAATATATTTTCTATATGATTTTTTGGATAATTTTTAGACATCATTAAATAAAATTATTTATGACACAATAATGATGCAGTGTTTACCGCATTAATAAATGATTTAAATAAATAATATTATAAAGATTAAAATAATATCTAAAACCAGCCCAACATTTATTATGTGATTTAATTTTTATTATGAGTAAACTAATCTTATATGTTAATTATATTTGTACATTTAGAAAAATAAAAAAAATAAAATAATAAAATAATATTTTCACATTTTCCTAAAGAGCCCCTCCTCCCCCTTATAAAACTCCCTCACTTCTATCCCATTTCACACACTTCTAAAGCCAATTAGATCATCCAAATCCTACTCAAATAATCTATTAATATCCTTATACCCGTCCTAGAATCCTTACCTTATGCATAATGCACTTTAAAAAGTCATTTTGGTTAAAACCAAATGGAGTTACCCAAATTAAAGGTAACATTTTCTCTTAACTTCTTTTCTATTTTTTACTTCTCCAACACCTAAAATATTTTTATTCCTTTTTTCATAACAACAATAGTATCCTCAAAATACTTGGATGTTGTAATGTGAATTATTATAACTACAATTAAACTCACCTTCATCTAATGGGTAAAGAACATACTATTTCAGCTAATGGAAAACTAACTCCTCACGAAACAATGATTATTCGCTTATTTCCTACCACCTCTCTTGGTGGTCATTAAGAAGAAACTATATTTATATATGATATATTTTGTTATGTTTTCTTTATGCTTCTGTATTAACATTTATAACCTACTATTATGGTTCCCATAATGGGTAAACGTGATAAGTATCTTTGAGGAAGTGCAGACTACAACCCCTCAATGTGATATGACCCATTAATGCCATATGTGGTACATATAAAGATGGAGTTAATGGTAATATATATGATATTATACTGGAATTATAATATATCTATTTTTCATTATGTTTTAATTCAATTAAAATAAGAAATATAACTGAATGTCGCATTCATACGTACGCACAGCTTACCGTCTCAATGAACGGTGCATTTAATTTCTTATCTCCAAATGTTATATACTATTATAAGTAAATATATATACTGGATGTATATGATATAAATGATATCTAAATCATAAATATCATTTTGGTGATAATGGACTATTGACCAAATGGAAAACATGCAATTATAAGGTGTTCATTTTTTATTCTAGTACCAAATATTGACAAAAAACCATTATTAACATAAATAGTTAAATAATGTTTATAACATGGTGAAAAGTGATATAAATGGAATTATAATATTGAAAAAGGTTCATAATAAATTTGAAATTAAATTTAGTTTGTTATTCAAGAGATTAAATAATGATCGAGTCAATTTGGACACGAGGCAAGGGATCTTCTTAACCCAATTTCCATTCTTTGTGTTGATTTTATTTTTCTTATTTATTTATTTATTTGATTATATGAGAAATGAATTTTTTATATTTTTAATTATTTTTAATTTCTTTATCTTTTCTTATCTTCAATACACATAATCAATTTATTTTATTTAAAAAATTATCTTTTTAAGGGAATTCGTCTCAATCTCCAGTCATTGAGGAATATTTTTTATTAATACATGACTTTATTTTATTCATTGTATTACCACCTTTGAAATTCCATTAAATGGGAATAATTTTCTATGTATCTTTTTACTAATCAATAAAATAATGTATCTTATAATGTATGTGATGACAAAGGCCTTTCCACCACCATGATTATTATTTGATCATTGTCACCCTTAACAATCTGTAATGTTTTATAAATGAAAATAAATAGCGTATAATATTTTATGTATTTTGGTATTGAAAATGGTTTTGATAATTGATTTTTTATGTCAACAAATTCATGTCATATATTGTGATTGGAATGTGGATATTTTTTCATTCCTTTATAGTTTTTGTATGTGTTATGATTTTATAATGGTACTGGGGAATATGATGGGTGGTAAAATGATAAACCAAGTAACGGGTGGTGTCGTGATAAAACAGGATGGGTGGTTACATTATAGACTCCAATTCATTGGTTATGGAAGTCAGTCGTATGGTTATTCTATTTAGTGATATGTGTGGAAGTCGACCCTATGGTTATTCCATTTAAGTATGTTTATGTCCCAAGTTACCATTATATGTTAATTTTTTTTCTTTATATGGGTTTTACGGTAGTTTTCTAGTTACAAATGGGTTTGCAATGATATTTTAGTCTATTTATAGTATTTAATACATCATAATGGTAAACATTATTACATATGGTAATATATTCATGGTTTACTTGATGTTTTAAAAAAACTAACAGTTTTTATTCTTTGTGTATCCATTACTGAGCTCTTTATGCTCATCACAGGTTTTTTAAATGTTTTTTACAAGATATAAGTGGAATAGGGACAATAATGGGAATAAGGAAATGTGATACAGTCTAAAACATGGATCTAGACATGAATACTTTTTAACAAAAATATTATTTTTTGAAAAATATTAGAACTGAGTAGATGATTATACTTTGTATCATTGGGATATAATGTAACTGTTATCACCTAATTCTGTAAAACAGTAAACTTCAAAATATCCTCAATGTGAATTCATGACCTAATTCAAGATAATTTAATATTTTAATACTGGAGCCTTATAGTTGGTATCAGAGGCTAGTTTTGATAACATTATGAGTTAGGGTATTGTTAATTTAATATCCATAAATTAGGATATGTTAATATTGAAATGATATTGCATTTATTGATTTCTATGTTGCTTCACCTATGATATTTCTGTGTTTATAATGGGTTTTCACCGAGGAAATATGGATGCTAGGTTGTAAATACATCAGGAGGATGACAACCTTCCATATCAGCAACCTGAGATGGTCGGAATCATGAATTGTTTTTTGTAGTGATGGCACAATTGACTTAGGAAAGAAATCGTGGTGGTAACCATGCACGAGATCAGCTAGATCAACCACATAAGAACATATCAGTAGTAGGGAATTTCTTGAGGCAACATACCCCATCATTTTGAGGATCATCAGACATTGTGATAGATGATGGGTGGATTAAAGCACTGGAGATAATTTTAAATTTTATGGGGTGTTCAGAACAACAAATGGTTAGTGTCATTGTATTCCATTTTGAAGGTGAAGCTTATTAGTGATGGTTAATGGTGAGAAATATTAGGGGTAGTGAAAAGATTGGTTATCTTTATTGGGATTAATTAAAATGTATGTTTATTGAGAAATTTTTTCTTAATGTGGTTCTTTATAGGAGGGAAAATATTTCATGGAATTGAGGCAGGAGGATGACTCAGTGGCAGCTTATGACGAAAATTTCACCCGACTGGAAAGGTATGCTCCAATGTTTATTTGAGATCTTAATAGTAAGATAAATTGATTTTACCCAGGACTGATGTCGCGATATTAAAAATAATTAGCCTCTCGTGACTTAAAAAGTTATGAAAAACTTGTTCGATGTTCGAGGAAGGTGGAAATGTAATTTGTCGATTATCAATTGTTCTTCAATAAATAAATTAAGGGTTGAGGTTGCAGGAGAATGGGAAAAACTCTTAAAAATGGCTGATGGTTAGAAACAAAAGTTTTAAATTTGTGAAAATTGTGAAAAAAATAATGCTAGGAAATTTATTTTGAATTCTGGTAAGTGCTACAGACGCAGTAAAATGGGACATTATGCTCATAATTGCACTGAAAAAGATCAGGTTAATAGTAAGACAAAATCGTATTTATCATTATTATAATGTTTTCTGTTCAATGAAATGGGTCATTATGAAAATGAGTGTACAACGATAAAATCCACTGAGGGAAAGCATCCAAAATACAAGCATAATGGGTGGTGAAATCCTCGGAAACAACTTCATCATATGTTTGGCCATCAAATGAAGTAGTATCAGGTAAACTTTTTTTTGTTCATATTATTCCAATGTGTTGTTTAATTTGGGGTCTACATATTTGTTCATATCTGAGAAATTTTCTAGCAAATTGGGAATTCCATCTCAAGATAAGAATCCTGAACTTCTGGAAAAACAGAAGGGGGAAATGTTGAGAAAAAATGAAATTATAAAATCCTTCTTATCCTTGAGTGCGATAAGAATCTACATGAAAACCTTATTTTTTCCCTCTAATAGAGTTTGATGTTATTTTCGGTATGGAATGGATTTCTGTTCATCATTAAAAATTTACTACAAAGCTCTAAAGGTTTATTTTAAGAAATATTTTAATTTTGTGTACAAGAATTAACCCTGGATTTTGATAACATATCAGGATAGTGAAAACTAGAAATGACGGAAATGAATGTTACCTCGAAACTATTGTTGAAAAAAGAAACTATTCAGATTAATGATGCGATAGAGGTAAATGATAACATTGATGTTTTTCCTAATGAGTTTATTAGTATTATACTTGATAGGGTAGTTGAATTTAATTTTTTACTTAGTTCTTTATGCTAAGAAAATTTCAAAACCCCCTTATCGAGTGGATCAAATTGAACTTTTAGAGTTAATGGAGCAATTGCAGGACTTATTAAATAATGGATTCATTCTACCAACCACATCACCATGGGGTTCTCATGTCATATTTGATAAAAAGATATATGGTTCAATGACTCTTTTCATAGATTATAGAGCATCTAATAACATCACTTTTAATAACAAGTATCCTTTTCTTCATTTCTATGATATTTTTGATCATCTCTAGAGAGATAAGTATTTTTGAAGATTTATTTGAGGTCAGGGAACCATCAGTTGAATTTAAAGGAATTATAAATTTCAAAGACCACATTTTTTACTAGATATGGCCATTATGAATTTGAAGTTATGCCTTTTGGTTTATCCAAGGTACTTGCTATATTCATGGATCTTATGAATATAATTTTCCGTCAGTTCTTGGATAAGTTTTTGGTTGTGTTCATTGATGATATTTTGGAATATTCCAGAAGTAAAGAGGAAAATGAATGTCATTTAAGGGTTTTCTTGCAATCCATAATAGAAAATAAAATGTATGGTAAATTTAGAAAATGTGATTTTTGGATACAACAAATATCTTTCCATGGTCACATTGAATCAAAAAATGGCATAATTATTGATACTTTTAAAACAAAATTTGTTTAAGAATGTAAAATACCATCAAATATTACCTAGATTCATATTTTTCTTGATTTTGAAGGTTAATAGCATAGGATTGTTGAGAATTTTTCATTGTAATCTAGTCCAATGACTATGTTAACTGGAAAAGGTGTTATGATCATTTGGACAAAAGAATGTTATGATTGTTTTCAGGAATTGAAAAAAAGAATGTTGAATGCTCTAGTTTGGGAAATACCTTTCAGAAATGGTGGGTTTGTTATTTACAGTGATTCTTCGTTGATAATACATGGTATATGTCCTTATGCTGAATGATCAGATAATTGTTGATGCTTCACATCAGATGAAACCTCATGAGTTAAATATCCCTACATAAGATTTGAAATTAACCGCTATTGATTTTTCTTTAAAAATTTGGAGGAATAATTTATATGGAGTAAAATGTGAATTATATAATGACCACAAGAGTTTATTGTATATATTCACTCAAAAATAATTGAACATGACACATATGAGATGATAGAAATTATTGAAGAATTATGATTGCATGATCCGTTACTATATGGGAAATGCAAATAAAGTAGCTCATGCTTTGCATCGAAAAATTAATGATTCAGTGACTGTAATATGTTCTGAATGAGATCCTTTGGTTTTTGATTTTATGAACTTTTTCATAGATGTTGTAGGTTCATGAAATTATTATATTTTGTTTCAGGTGTTAGTGAAATCATCTCTATAAGATAGAATAAATCAAGAAAATAAGTAAGACAATGAGTTGCAGAAAAAGGTAAAGTTGGTTCATAAGGGTATGTTACCTAATCTTAACATTGATAATGATTGTGTTTTGAGGTTTGGGAAGTGATTATGTATGGATTTTGACTAAAAGTTGAAGAATCAGTTGTAATGTAAAGATTATAGTACCTTGTTTTCAGTTCATCCTATCAGTAATAAGATATATAGGGATATTTGATAGTATTACTTGTGTGATGGAATGAGAAGAGATATTGTTGATTTTACTATGATGTGTTTGACTTGTCTATATATTAAATTAAAGTGGTAGTTACCAAAAGGAATGCATCAGTATTACCAGTTCCAGAGTGGATATGGGATAATATATCCATGGGCTTCGTTGTGGGATTACCAAAGTCATCTCAAGGTAGTAATGAAATCTGAGATATTATTGAACGATTGTCAAAATAAACTCATTTTCTTTTTATTAGTGATAATTTATCTCTAGATCAACATTCTCGGTTGTATGGTAAAAATATAGTCAGGTTTCATTGTGTTCCTCTCTGTATTGTATTTAATTGTGATCTTAAGATTACATCTAACTTTTTGGAAGGCCTTCAAAAGTTGTTGGGTACTGAAATAAATTTTAGCAGAACTTTTCATCTGCAAATCATATGGGTAGTCAGAGTGATCAATTCAGACCGTAGAGGATATTCTATGTTCTTGTTCACTTGATTTCTTGGGAATTTGAGACCAACATATTAATTTGGTTTAATTTTCTTATAATAACAGTTTTCATTCTGGTATACATATGGCTACATTTGAGATATTATATAGAAAACGGTGAAGAATGCCATCATTTTGTGATGAAATATGTGAAAGGAAGCTGATGGGACCTGAATTGGTTGAAGTTATGGAAGAAGAGGTTCAGTTGATTTAGAAGCACTTGAGAACAGCTCAGAGCAGACAGAATAGTTATACAGATTATCGGAGGAAGGATGTCTCTTTTGTGGTAGGTGATCATGTAATTCCCAATGTTTCTCCATGGAAAAGTGTGATGAATTTTGGTAAGATTGGAGATTTGAGTTCAAGGTTCATTGGACCCTCTAAAATCCTGGATAAAGTTGGATCAGTTTCTTACAGAGTGTATTTACCTCCATGTTTATCCCAAGTACACAATGATTTCATGTTTTAATGTTAAGAATATATATGCCATATCCATATCATGTTTTAAGTCCAAAGGTAGTTTTGTTGGAAAGGAATCTATCTTATGATGAATAACTTTTCCAGATTCTTGACCATATAAAGAAATTGTTACCAAATAAGGTGATTCATCATGTAATTGTTTTGAAGAAAAACCCATAGGGTTGAAGAGGGAAAGTTGGAATCTGAAAATGCTTTGAGGGATAAATACCCCCACTTATTTGATAAGGGAATAAAAATTTCAAGGATGCAATTTCGAAAAGGGGGAAGGATGTAACATCCTAGGTAAATAATGAAATAATAAATTATCATAATTATTCATATTTTTGAATTATATATTAATTTTAATTTAAATGGGATTCTATATTCCATGGCTTACCCGATATACAAAAATTAGTTTCTAGGAAATCTTACGTTTCACACTAATAAGATAATATTATTAATTTAAATGGTAGTTAATGCCTAGATGCGGTATTGGTATGACTGAGCATAACTAACTAAAATATGATTATACATTTTTGTTAAATTTTTTAACATTTATCTAATTAAAGATAGTGGTTTAAAATGAGAATGAATCAAATTTTAAGCAAAATGTACATTAAAAGGTAGATTTACCGCTTTTGATGGAGAACCCTCATTATATCTAGAATTGGTCACTTATATATGTTCTATTTAAAAAAATAAAATCTATCTTTAGAATTAGGATATCAAAATTTACTTTTGGTTAATTTCTGGTAATTTTTTTTATAACGTTCCTTTTTAATTAATTGTTAAAAATACTGTATTTTAATTCAAAATTTCATTTTAATATAATTTATTTGATACTGTTATATTGTCTTTTTAATTGTTTTTACAATTTAATTAGATTATATTTTTACTAATTAATCCAATTTTGGTCAATGGAATTAATTTCACTTTGAAATTGGGAATTAACAAATGTCAATCTTTTGATTGTTATTATTTCATAAAAAACAGTCTTGTTGTTTTGAAGTCATGAATTTTTTTTAAATTAATTTCTTCCACTTATAAATTTTGAATTTGGAAAAATGGATTCCATATTTTTAATCGGGAGGTCCAAATTGTGTGATTTTGTAACTATTATTTTTAGACATTTTAAAATTTTTCTTTAGTTAAAATTTTATTTACCCTGGTTAAAGGATAAATCTTGTAAATAAAGGTAAAAAATATTATTTTAATAATATAAAATTACCCAAACAAGTGTCTTAACCTATTTTGTAGATACATATAAGACCATGGGCCTCTTTGGGTCGATTTTGGGACCCCATTGAGCAACTTAAGAATTATAATGACACTTTATATTAAATAAAATAATGTAAAGTCGAAAATGACATAAACAAATTGTAAATTAAATATTACATGGGGTTATATATGTAATCCATTTGACTATAAATGTTCATTGAAATGAAAAAAATATTTCCTACATCATCGTTTCTTTTAAAATATTTATACATCAAATAATGAAATTATTTATAACATAATAATGATGTAGTGTATACTTCATTAATAAATGATTCGAATAAATAATATTATAAAGATTTAAAAAATAACTAAAATCTGTAAAATTATTATTAAATGAATTTATTTTTACCATGTGTCATTATTTCTTGGACTTAATTTAGTTTTGGAACATTGGAATTTGAAAATCCTTATATAATAAAATAATATTATCACACCTTCCAAAAGAGCCAATCCCCTCTTATAAAAATTCCTCACTACTAACCCATTACACACAACTCTCAAGCCCCTAGGGTTGTCCATCCCATAACCAATTAATATTTCAAGATACCACTCCTGCTGCTAGAAGCCTTACCTTAGAAAGAAGGCACTTAAATATGTCATTTTGGTTCAAACCAAATGGAGTTACCTAAATTAATGGTTATAGATTCTCTTATCTTCTTTTCTTTTATTTTATTTCTCCAACTCCTAAACTATTTTTATTATATTATTAAATAATAGCACCAATTTACTAAATATAATAGGATGTTTTTCGAGGATATATTTTAACTTAAATTAAACACCCCTCCATCTAATTGATGAAGAACATACTATTTCTGTGAATGGAAAACTAATTTCTCACAAAACAATGATTGTTCAATTATCTTTTACCGCCTCTCATAGTGGCCCTTTAGATGAAACTATATTTATATATGATATATATATGGTTTATTTCATTACGAATCTTTATTTTTGTTTATAACCTATCTTTTTGGTTCCCATAATGGGTAAACACGATAATTTCATTTGAGGAAGGGCAGACTACCACACACTCAAAGTGATATGACTCATTAACCCCATATGTGGTACTTATAAATGATGGATTTAATGATATTATATATGATATTATACTATAATTTTGATACCTATGTATCCTTATGTTTTAATTCCATTAATGTAAGACATAAAAATGAATTACCGTTCATGTGTACGTACGACTTACCGTCTCTATGAACGATGCATTTAATTTATTATCTCCAAATGTTATGTGCAGTTATAAATAAACATATATAATGGATATATATGACATATCTAATATCTAAATCATGAATATCACTATGGATATAATGGACTATTGACCACATGGAAGCCTTGTAATTATAATGTGTTCTTTTTTTACTCATGTACCAAATATCGACAAAACAACCATTATAAACATAAATGATTGAATAATGTTTATAACATGGTGATACGTGATATAAATGAATAATAAACTTTAAAAATGTTATTAAGAAAGTAGAAATTAACATTATTTTATTATTCATGAGATTAAATAATGATCATGTATAGTCAGACATGAGGTAACGTATCTTCTTCACCAAATTTTCATTTCTTTGGGTTGATCTACTCATTCATGTTTATGTTGTTGTTTAATTATGTGAGAAATGAATTTTTATATCTTTTCATGTATTTATAGTAGCATTATGTGTTCTTATATTTAAATCACATAATTGATCTATTTTATTTAAAAAGTGATCTTTGTAAGGGACTTCATCCTAATCTCCTTCACTGAAGAATATTTTGTTTTAATACATGACTTTATTTTCTGTGTTGTATAAACACCATTGACATTTCATTCCAAATGAATCTTTTTTTAGGAATTTATTCACTAAAAAAAATAATGTTTCTTTTAATGTAAGTGGTGACAATGACCTTTCAACTTCCACGACTATTATTTTATCTTTGGCTTCCATAACATGCCGTAATGTTTTTAAAAGGAAAATAAAAATCATATACCCTTTTATATATTTTGGTATTGAAAATTGTTATTTATTTCAATATATTTAATTGAAATATTGTGATTGAAATGTGGAAATGTTTTCTTTCCTTTATTTTTATTTTATGTGTTATGATTTTATAATTGTACTTGGACATTTTACGGGTTGGTACGTGATAAACCAAATGACTGGTGGTGCTGTGATAAACCAGGATGGGTGGTTACATTATAACCTCCAATGCATTGGTAAACATTTGGTTAAAAAATGGTAAGCAACGATGTTTTATTCAGTGAAGAGTATTTACTACATTATAAAGGTAAAAATTATTACGTATGATAACATATTCATTGTTTACTTGTTGTTTTAAAGAAAATAAAAGTTTTCCTTCCTTGTTATCACTTACTGAGATCTTTATGCCCATCCCCTGTTTTTTAAATTTTTTTCATAGGATTGAAAGTGGAATATGGTAGAGGATAGGAACAAGGAAAAGTCATGTTGTCTAAAAATGGATCTAGACATGATTCATTTTTTCCAGAATTTTTATTTAGTGAAAAATATTGGAACTGAGTAGAAGTGTCTACTTTGTAACATTGGGTATATAATGTAAAAGTTACGACCTAATTTTATACTACTCTAAACCTAAAAAGATCCTCAATTTGAATTATTAACATAATTCAAGATTATGAAATGTTTTAAGGGCATGTTCCTATATTGATAATTATTCATAATGAAGTAGATAACTCTTGATTTTATTAATATTTTTTATCCCTTTGACTGAAAACAATAATGTAATCACTATATAATACAATAGTGGGGAAAGCAAGGCCTTTTTCCACATGGAGGGGTTTGATCTTTTTTTGGAATTTACCATATTGAGATGAATAATTCTTTAGTAATATTTAGTAATAGAGTAACTGATTGAAGAGAGTGGATCACATTGGATGACACCTCTATAGCTTGAGAATTAGAACTCCAAATAGACATCCATAACCAATGTGATATGGGTTGACAACAGAAGCACCTAAACTCATTTAATAAATACATAATCAAATCCAAAACTTGTTAAAACATTATAAATTAATCTCTAATATATATTATAAAAATATTTTTTAGCATCATGATTGATAGAATTATTACCTACTCTAGTTAATTTTAGTGAACTATTAACACCTTCATAAGTAGTTATAATTTAATATTGATTAATTATAAAGTCAATTAAATCCAAATGGAATGAAGAGAAAATCCCAATAGAAATCTTTTCCCACTTATTAGTATGAATATTACCCATCATTTTGGATATGTTGTTGACCAGATCCATAGGTCTGAAAAGATAATACTCATTTAAAGTTTCCAAATTTGTAATGTGAGTAATAATTTGGAAATTAATTCACTTTGTCAGCTAACCAACATTGAATAAAATTTGACAAGTATGAAAACGTCACAATCAATAATCTTTAAAATGGTATAAATTAATGAGTTTGTTAACACATACAGGCTGGGAGAGATTCATGTATTTTGAAGAAGAATATACTAATTGATCTCTAAATCAAGTGGAATTGTAGTAAGATATGAATTATACTCGTTATTGATATTAACTGGAATGATGAGTTATATAAAATCAGTTCTAGAACTCTTTTAATTAGAGAGGATCATATAATAATAGAAAAACCGAGTTACGAAATCCTATATATTATTATAAATCTCACCATTATCACTTTGGATATCTAATGTTATATTGATTTTCATTACACATTAAAGAGATGTTAAAAATTTGGTATTCCTATCAGGATCTATATTCCATTTAAATAGGAATGTTTCTATTTGTTTACCTCCTTTGAGATTTATGAGGATATTGATATCACTGGTGATAAAAATTTCTTACTCATGACCAATAGATAAACTATACCTTATGTTATTTTATTGAATGGGGTGAATCAGACATTAACAACGAGGAATATTTTCATTACTCTGACTAATGTAATATCAAATCCAATCTTTAATCATTATATCAACTATTTTCATATTTAAAAAAGATTATAATACAATATCCATATAATTAGGAATGTTATAGTTTTTAGGAATATTTTTTATCATATGGATAAAAGGCCCAAAAAATATTGGATATCAATAGAAGGATAGGATTACCCTGTCATATAATAATGATTTTTCGACATGGATTTCTGATATGAATTAAATTTTCTATAACTAGTGTAGGAAATGGATCTCAAAACAGAAAATGAAACACCATTAACAATAACCCTATCCATTTAAATTACAACTACATTATTTTGGTGGTTTTTCTACCTAGTATATTTGGAAACAACCAATATAACTTAACGAAGGATGTTATTATCAATAAATTCCATAAAATTGATGATAGTGTTGGAGAAGTTTACCTTTCCATGATTGTCATCTATTTTTAGTATAACAGGCATGTCTTTGAGAATATCACATTAATCATTTATTGATCTTTTGAAAACCCCTATGTTCTTATATAGTTAAATTATCTCTAAGTATCAATTTTCATCATAGATAAATGTGGAAATTTATTACATTAATATATAATTATAATTAAACTGAACATGTTATCTATAAAATTGAAATATGAGATTCAATATTGTATTGAATGAGGTATGTCCAAAATCATTTTGTTTTCATTATTGGACTGATTTTTGTTTTATAAGATTTTAGTCCATATTATTTAAGGAATCGATTCTCTCATAAATGATCCTCCTTGGAACATAATATCTTAAAATACATGTCCATGTTTATTTACAAAATTAAAAAGTGGTAGATTTATTAGGGGTTTTAGGCCTTGTATATTGAATATAAAATTTTATTTTAAACATGATTGTTGTAGTGGAGACCACTTTTTTCTTCATAGATAATATTTTATTACAGTTTTATTTGTAACGAAAATTAATTTCTTTCCATAATTTTAAAGACTATTTTTTTTTCCATTCATTTATTTTATATAATAGAGATTTTTAATATATAAATTTTTGAGAAGAATTTTTAACAATAATCCATTCCACTATCTTAATATTAGGTCTAAAATCAAATTTTAAGTTTCCAAGATCATTTTTAATCTTAACAAGATTCCCATTATATGTTTACATGGTGTTGATTTTTATTTTCGCATCAGTTCTTCCAATACTATAGTAATATATGTACTATGTGATGACATTATTTCATACAAAATCATAAAATTTAAATATAATAAATAATACTTCAAATTAGTAATTTTTTTCCAATGTTTTATTTTTCATGGAATGTATTATATTACAATTTTTAATACACATTCTATTTATATTTTAATTATCATATAATTCCATCCATGATATTTTTTAATTTATACTTACGTTATTCAGATCTTCAAACTATTTATTTGTTACATATATTTTTTATTTAAAAATAACTACATTGAAAGAAATTTCTTATTAATTTATTAAATGATCATCATACGTATTCAATTTTTTATATGGATAATTTAATTAGAGGACTCACTAATAAATTTGTGTTTATATATCACATGGATAATATCCTATATGGTTTCCATTCCATAATAGTAAAAACAATCCAGTATTAGTCTAGATTTTTAGATTATAATTGATATTTTGAAAAGGTTGAATGAGAATTAGGATACATTTTATCATATATTATATTTTTTTTATTTCCATAATATGATGATTATATATGTTGGGTAAAATGAAAAAAGGAATCACTGATTGTTAATATTGCATGTGGGTGAAATTTCATCGGGATTATGTGACTTCATTAATAAATATAATGCATGTATTGTTTTATTATAAATATGTTTTGGGTTTATAGAAAATATAGAGTCAAACAACAATGATTAGAGAACATATGAATATGTTATTAAATTGAGAATCTTGTAACTTTTGAAACTTCATTAATTAATATATACGGTATTACCGATTGATTATGATATATTAATGATTTTATATAATAGGGTGAAATTGAATATAATTTTTGGTCTCATGTTATCATGAAATTATAAAATATATTATTTTTATTGAGTAATGGTAGATGTTGTTCTCTTATATTCAATAACCAGCTAATATGAATCATCTATAGAGCAGAAAAAATAACTATCCAATTAATTTTCCAATTTTATAGTTAATTATATAAAAATGGTCAAATTTTAAATGATGTTTTTTATTTGTTGATGAAATTTTTTTAATGTTGTGATTTTTTAGTATATGTAATGGTTGTATGATTCTTTACATTAATAATGATATTGAGAAATAAATACGGGATAGGTTGTTGGGACCTTATAGATTATATATATATATATTATGTGTGTCATATTATTATTGAAAATTATATTTATTGGAAAATTTTCAAATTCCTTAGTTTCTGTGTATAATTACTCATTTGGGCTTGCAATTTGGCCATTGATATTTCATTTCATAGGTCTTTAATAATAAATAAACACATAAACATCGTTAAGGGTTTTTTATGTTGATCCTACTATATATATTTATTATCTACCATATAATGTATATAATTTCTATAAATATATTTTAACGATGTTGTAGTGTTTATAAGGGGTGTTTTTTGGGGGACCTATCCACACACATAGTTTTTTATTCATTCTACCTGCCAAACAATGTTATACCTTAGATTTATTGGGAACTACTTATGTTATTAGTATTTAGGTATGTTTAGTCATGAGTTAGAAAATGACCATTGAATGGAGTGTGTGTTAAAAAATATTGACTATTTAATTAAATATGATATTTCCAAATGTCTATACATTTATTGATTATGTTTTATTTGAATTATTTTATTCCCCATGCATACATGAGTGTATGTATTCAATTTTTGGCATTTATGCACTCAATAATTATATTCAACTCATGAATAAAAAAATACGGGTTTGGGGTGGAACAATTTATCTCATTGATATTATAGTGTGTTTTCATAGAATTTGTGGATATTTTTAATTTCTGTGAACAATACATGTATTGATCCTTAAAAGGATAAATACCAACAATGAGTGATTTTTCAAATTCCCAAATAGGAATACTGATTATACATGTTTTGTAGATTGAATATTTCAATATATTAAATAATAAATTTACACTATAAATTATGATATAATTTATAAAAAATAAATTTCATTGATATGGAAGGACAGATCCTTAATGATATTCATCAAAAATAACTATTTAGTTCAAGTATTCTAACAAAAAAGAGTGGAATACTTTTTTATCAAAATTTCCAGCCGATAAATTTTATAACCTCACCTGATAAATTAAATATAATTAGTTTAATTTAATATAAAAACCAAGGTTTATTAGTAGTGAATCAATTTCATTACATAATAATAATAACACCTTAAAGAGATATATTAAACAAAATATTGTTAACTATTTTGTGAGGAAAATGTATATAATTTTATTCATTCAAATTTTTTAGATGTACAATATTGTTTGATTTAAATGTTAAAATTATAAATTATTAAATTTAAAATTTAAAAAAATTTCTCTTATTTTTCATCACCATATGAAAATTATCATATAGTGAAATTATAGGAATTTTATTCGATGATTATTTATTCAAAGGATAATAAAAAATATGATTTTTTGTAAAATAATCATTTATTTTTATTAAAGGAATAAATTTCAAAGGGACATATTTTATTTTAATTTCATATTAATTTAACATAAGTAAAATTTAATTATAAATGATCTAACTAATTACACATAAATCATCATGATATCAGATTTTTGTAAAAATTTATTTTTTCCTAAAACACAATTTAATAAAAACTCTTTATATTTTAGTAATATTTTATTTCTCAATAAAGAAGATTAATATCCATTTTTTATTTTTTAGTATATATATATATTATTAAAAAAATATTAGATTTCATTTTATGTTTTTTTTCTTTGTATGAAATGATGTCTAATTAAATTTTATGCGAAAAAATGTTTTTTTTTCTAAAATGGGTTTTGTTATATTTTTCTAAATTAATTAAAATTTATTTCTAAAAAAATATTTAAATTGAAAATGGTAAAATAGAATCCATATTTTTAATCCTAATATAAATATTTATAAATGATATAAATTTCATAATTGTCCATTATTTATAGTAATTTTAGTAAAAAAAATGGGTCCCATTTATAATAGAGTAAATATGGTTTACATAAGGTATAACAAAGTTATAAGGAAAAAATATAACATAAATATTTATTGAATGAATTTATTTCACCCCTTACTACCGTTGTTAGAAAATTAATTTTCTGATGGGACACTTGTTTATGAATATGAAATGAAATGTTTTTAATATATTGAAATATTCAATGTGTTCCCTCTCATTCACATATAACCCAACACCACATATCCTCTATTCTCCAAATTTTATGAGTCTGTTATGTTGGATAATACCTTTATAAATCACTTTCTGACATCTTTTCCAATTTCCTATATTTTATGGATTTATATGAATACCCACCAATGAAGTGTTTATGTATAAATTTATAGAGGTTGTTCGAAGAAGTGGTATAATTCTTAATAGAGGATATTTGATATATTTATTCTCATAATTCCATAAATGATTCATAAACCATAATTTAATAAAACTAGATTCAAAAAACCATAACGTTATAAGTATTATGGTATAAACCTTTTTCTACTTAATATCAATATGACGAAACAAAACATTTCTGTTGTGTACTTGAAGATAATGGCATCATGACACAACACATTTCATTGTAATTAACAAATCATATTGTAGGTTATAATGATTGATCAAAATGAATAAATATGATATATATTAATATCATAATTTTTTAAATTTAATGGTATATAAATAATCTAATGTCTAGTCTATTTAATGAAAAAATGTAAGTTGTGTGTTGATGTGGACTACAACCTTGCGAACAAATATATTTTATTTCTCATAACCACCTAAAATGAATAATATATATATATATATTTATTTAATTAATATGATATTTATGATATATAAATAAATTTATAATTCTTAAATTATGCATATCTTTTTTTCCTCATGTTCATTGATATATTGAAACATTACTCTTTTAAATGTTTTCCCTATATTTTGTTTTATTGATACATGATTCATTTAAGTAACTATCATACATAGAAGATTATAAATGAATAATTAATGTATAATAATAATAATAATAATATTCTATATATTTTATATTCCTAAACCATTTAAATAATTTCAAACTATATAAATAACTTTTTGTTTATTAACAAAACATCATGAATATGTCAAATGTACTATTAGTAAATGAATTTTTTAATTATGACAAAGAAATAATTGAAAAAAAAGAAATAATAGACCTTAAAAAGTTAATTAACAATACTGGAAATATAACCTTTCCCAACGCTTCTATACCAACGGTTCGTAAAAACCGTTGGTATAGGTTCTCTTTCCCAACGGTTTGGCTAAACCGTAGGTAAATCCCACTTTGAGGCCACCTTTCAAAATGGGTTGGCCACCATTCCCAACAGGTTTGGGAAACCGTTGGGATAGGTATACCCTTTCCCAACGGTTTGGCCAAACTATTGGGAAAAGTCCCCTTGGTGGATATCTTTCCCAACGGTTTGTCCAATACTATTTGGAAAGGGTATACCTATCACAACGGTTTTGGAAAACCATTGGGAAAGGTGGCTACAAAGCAACCTTCCCCAGATTCAAAATCCAGAATGAAAGGATCTATACCAATCATTTTGACAACTGTTGTTATATATCCTTTGATTTTTTATCATTTCTTCTTACCAAGAACATTATATAAATAAAAATTTAATATCATTATGAGAATAAATATATATATTTATGTAATTATATTCACAAAATTCATATTAGGTTAGTGGTTAAGTCGTTGAATAATAAAATAGGGGTTCGGGGATCAAATCCCAGTGAATGTTTTTTTGAAATACATATACCAATGGTTCCATAACCATTGGTATAGATTTTCATATTAATTATACCAATAGTTCCCAAAACCGTTGGGCTAGGTCTCTGCCAACAGTTTCGGGAAAACCGTTGGTATAGACCTATCCCAATGGCTTACTTGGCAACAGTTCTCCAAACCGTTGGTATAGGCTATAACAACGGTTTGGAGGCCTATACCATTAGTTCCAAACCATTGGTATAGGTAAGTTTTCCAGTAGTGTAATCATGTATATAATAAATATATCTATATTATTTAGGATGGAAAAGAACATAAGAGACATGTCAGGCTCATGGTAATGGACAATTTAAGATATACTATCATTTTAAAAGTATTAATTATTAACATTCTAGATATTTTTTATCCATGTAAATATTTGTAATATTATTTTATGGATATATGTAAATTGAGATAAATAATGTAAATAAGAAATTTTATATGGAGGTTTAATTTCATTATATATTGTTAATAAGAATATTTTTATGTATTTTAAGTGAAACATTTTGACTATTTTTACAAAAGTAAAAATGATTTGTATATTTTAAATTAGAATCCCTCCACGGATTTTATTACTTTCATAACCATTTTTCCAATTTTTGAGTCCTTTGTAATTATCTATTATTTAATTTTATTAAGTCCCACGATCAATTTTTTATGTGTATTATTTAAATTGGGTTATCATTTTAAGGGAAACATAAAAATACAAAAATATTTTCTTATGTGTTTAAATTTAAAAATTTATGAATTGAAAATTTAAATGAATGGTTATATAGTTTTTATTAATGTTCTAGTCTTTATAAATTCTTCATGATAATGGTTGAGTTTTATATTGTTCTTAGATACATTGGTTAATTATTATTTTATCTAGATAATTTTGATGTTATAAATTTTGTAGGTTATTACATTTATAAGTGTACTTGAATTAGTTCTATGGAGATTATATCCCAACACATCGACATAAATTTTATCTTATTAGTAATGAGATTTCAATGAAATATTCTTGATTCATTGGATAATATAAGTTTATTTTATTGAAGGGAATAATTACACCCTTTTAGGGTAGTAAGGTATGTTTTTTTAAGAAACTATCTTTCATGGGTTCTCAAGATTTATATGAAACCATGATGTTTTTTATTCTCTCTTTATTTTATTCAAAAATAATTAGTATAGTAAAACACCATTGGGTAGTAAAAATAATTTAATATGTTTGTAAATGATTAATTTAGATCGATGTTTATAATTAAAAAACAATATTAAATGATCTTATATTTTTTAAATCGAAAATAATATTTATTTCTTCCAATTTGTATGTACCTTACTGATGTTTTTGTTCTAATACCATATTTTTAATTTTTAAAAAATTTATTAAGGATGAATAGGAAATATGATTAATTTAAGTCATTTGATACATTTCATCGAATATAATGTGATTCTTATTAATGTTTTTTTTTCTATGAAAAAGTTTTTAATGAATAATTGATTCGAAGTTTTAATGTATGGTTTTATTATATATGAGTTATGATCTAATTATTTAATTTAAAAAAAATAAATATGGAATTTTTAGAATGTTAAACCCTCTTTAGAGGATATATTTTGGGATTTATAAATATTGTGTCCTTATTGTTGGTGTCATAGAATGCTTTAAATAATGTTAGAACTTAGGTTAATGTCAGTAAGTACCCTTAGATTATGATTATTTATTTATATCATAATTTATTTTTTAAAAATTATCATGTTTATTTATGACATATATTTATGTTTAGAATGGATTTCAGCTGTTTATGAAGAGAAGCTTAGGTAACAGGACAACAAGAGGAAAATAACCCTAAAAATTTGTTCAATAGAATGGTTGATATGAGAAAAATGTTGTTTTTCTATGAGGACTCAGTTGATGATGACTATAAATGGGGTGGTTATGTAAGTAAGAGAGAATCCACTATCACCATATCAAAACATTTCAATTTTATATCATTCCATGAAACAACACCCTGCAATATCCAATGGATCATCTAGATCTATGATAACTGAATGACAGATTAATGCATTACAGAAGACATTTTAAATCTTGGGTTGTTCATATTCACAAAAGGTGACTATTTATAAATACCAATATGAATTTCATGTAGAATAGTTATGTTAAACGTTTTAGAATATCATATAAATTGAAAATGGTGATACCATATAATGGGATAAATTTATGAATTTTTTCCATGAGATATATTATAATAAAAAAATTATACTCATTATGAAAAATAAATTTATGGAATTGGGAAGAAAGTTTACGATTCAATATCTTCCTTTGAAGAAAACATATCCAGATTTTCAAGATATGATCAGATTTTTATTAATGATCCTAATAGTAAAATTAATGTTTCTCAATCATGATTTCAAATATTATATCAATGGTGATATGATTGTTTGAATTTTAACTTTTTGGTGAAAATTGATTGATGTACCAAAAAGATGATATACTGTTTCACGATGGTCATGTGTTCAATAAAAATTAACTTAAAAAGGGGTCTATGTGGTGGAAAATGGGAAGAATCAATAGAGTTAAAAATTAACGTAACAAATGGGAGTTTCTATATTAGGATAAGTGTGTTAAAAATAACCATTGATATTTTCATACAAAAATGTGATGTATTTAAAATTTTTTATGCTTAGACATTTGTATTGGGATTTTCATTAAAACTTAGTTGAACGTTTTTCATATTTTTAGGTTATTAAGGGAAATGGAATGACAATAAAATAATAAACATGGATATATTGAGAGGATAATCCATTTTTGAATGAATATAAATTTATTTAAAATAATTAAATAATACCATTGATAATATATAAAGAAGTTGAGAAAATCAGTAATGATATAAATGAATATCTTCTTGCACATATTATAATGATGAATGAGAATGTTATAATTTTTGATGTTCCTATAGTAAATGTATAGTTGGATTTATTTCTTGAAGAAATAACAAGAATTATTCCTGATTGAGAGATCGAATTGAAAATTCACTGAGATCTTGATGCTAAGTGAATTTCAAAACCACCTTATAATATTTTGGATGAATAAAATTTGGATTTTTAAATGATGTTAAAATATTTTCTTGGAAAGGGCTTCATTAATCCTAAAACATCACCAAGGGGTTCTTTTATTAACTATGTTAAAAGGAATAAGGGTTATATGAGGAATTTCATATATTACAAATCATTGAATAAAATATTTAATAAGAATATGTATCTATTGACTTATATAGATGACTTATTTGATCATATCTTTTAATTATACTTCTTTTCAAAGAATGATTTTACAAATTGGTACGATTAGCTAAATTTGAAGTTTGATGACGTTCCAAAGGTGGAATTTTTGTCTAGTTATGAGACATATGAGTCTCTACATATATCCTTAGGGAGATAAAATGTTCTATATATATCCATGGACCTTGATAAAAATGATTTCCATGATTTGATACATTTATTTATGATGGTTTTTATTGATGAAATAAAACCATATTCTAAATGTTATGATGATTATGAAAAACATTAGATTGTTGTTTTTAAAACCATGAATGAAATGTTGTTTTAAACAATATTAAGTAAATATGAATTATTTTGTTGATATATTTCATTCATTGGAAAAAATTTAAATAACTATTAAATAATATTTCATATAGTTAAAATTATGAGGCTTAATAGTGTTAAATACCTACAAATGTGAAAAATATTCATAATTTTCTTTTATTACTGAGTTACAACTAATGATTTTTTGAATAACTTTCTATGTTTTTTTTTCAAATAATATTGATAACTTACAAAATAATTAAATTTATCATGATAAATTAAATTTATGCATGTTTTAGTGAATTGGAAATTTTATTAGTGAATGTTGAAATTTAGCCCCTCCATCTAGAAATTAATTATTTTTACACATTTTGTGGCTTAGTTAAAGTGATAATATTGAGTTAAAATGAACAATGATAATGTTATTCTAAATTCATTACATAAATCTAAACCTCATGAGCTAAATAAAAATATAAATAACTTTTAATCCATTTCTTTTTTTTACTTAATATAAAGGGACATCAAATCTTGCATAAAACATCAAATATATAATAATCATAACATTTTTAATTATATATTCAAATATAATTAGTTGGATATGAAAAGATAAGATAGTTGAAACTCATTGAATATTATGATAACAGTCATTTCTTTAATGGAATATAATCTGATGTATTTTATTATTTATTTCATAAAGATAATTCAAAATTTACTACAATATGTCTCGAACATGTTCCTCAAGTAAATGATATGATGAATATCAGCCTAGAAAAAAAAAGAATGATAAAACAATATTTCTTTTGATCTAGGTACCATATAGACCTCACATTCAAAAATAATTACACCATCTAATAATAACAAAAATTGAAAGAAAATAGTTAATTAGCCTATAAGTATATATCTTATAAGATTAATGTTGTTTAAGAATATGTTTGTATGATTTTATATAGGTTGTGTGCTGCAAGTAATTCTTAGTTGGGGAGATATGATATCACTGAATCTCATATATCTTTATTTTACATTCATCATAGCCACTATAAGATGTATAAATACAATTAGGAATATTTACAGTGGAATTTAATTAAATTTTATGTTCGGGAATTTACCATTTAATGATGAAATTTTAAATAAGTTAACATATAATGACTACAAACATTGTTAATAGATAGTATTTTCCAAAAGAAAAGGAAAAAATGGGTGATATATATTTAGATTTATTTTGTTGTGCATCCTATAGAATATTGAGGAAGTTTATAGTTTTTGTTAATATTGATTGATTGATAAATCATGACATTTTATTCATTTCTGGGATATAATGTCTTTAGATATTATTTTTTTAAAGTATCATAAAGAGACATTTATGTTACATGGATTACCCCTATCTATTTAATCTCATTGGGATCAAAATATTGATTATAATATTTGGAAAATACTTTAGATATTTTTGGGTACTGAATTAAAATTCAATGTATTTTTATATTTATAATTTTATGCACATTCAGAGTAAATGATTTAGAATTTGTAATAGAGGATTCTATATTTTTCTATAGATTAAAAGACAATTTTGGTATAATAACTATCAATAGTTAAATTATCTTATAATAATTGTTTTCATTCTAGTGTATATATGGATCCTCTTTGAGTAATTATATTAATTTTAGTGTCCGACCCATGTTTTATGTGATGAAGAAGGTGGAATAATTTTATTAGAACAATAATGGATAAACGGAATTGTTAGAATAGTGACATTTATTTAGAAATATATGACGATGGGATTGACTAGAGAAATGGTAATATATATAACCAGAGTAATGATCATTTCTATGATTAATGAAAACTTGTTGGTGTTGATGTATCTCCATGGAATAGTTTCATATATATTATTAAAAGGAAATTTTATGTTTAGTGTTCTGTAGAACATATAAAATTATAATCATTGTTGGATATGTTAGATAATGAGGGGTATTTACTCTAGGTTTATCTAATTAACATGATGTATTTTATTTTTCTTTTTAAAAATATATATTCATATTAATCTCAGGTTTTGAAACAAGAAGTAGTATTGATTGAAGAGAATCAAACATATGAGAGAAAACAATTTATGAATTAATATTGAAGAGAGTAGGTGTTATGGAATATGTGATTCATAGGGTAATTGGTTTTTAGAAAAACTATATAATTGATGATGAAATATGTGAATATAAATGTAATGTGAAAGACAATTTGTGTTCTGCGTCGTCAGGAGATTTGAAAATCATAAAAAAATTCAATATTTTTATCAATAAATGTTTTCAGTGAAAAATAAAAACATATTCAATAATATGGTCTTAGATAATTTTTATGAATACATTTTCATCACAAAATAATTTGTTTACCCTATGGTCAGTATTTTGTGGAAATATAAACCATTTGATTTTTTATAGAATATTAAATATATTATTAATTAAATATCAATTTATTTATGATTGTCCATTTTGGGATATCCTTTAAAATGAAATTTTGACTGATATTTCAAGTTTTTTGTTGAGTCATTAATGAGATATATTTTATGGTTATGCATAAAACAATTACTGGCACTGACCTCAGGATTGAAGCCCATTTAGATTTTATTTATTTTTTTCCTTCTATTTTACTGTTTTATTTTGTCATATCTCATTTTTATTATCTCATATACCCCCCTGTGATTCATTCCATGAGATCAATAGTGGTAAATGGTTTGGTTAGATAGCGAGGGGTAGTAGAATCACATGGGGAGTCATTTGATAGGTAGATTGGGAAAAAAATCTCATGTAGCGCATATCGTACGGAAATCATAAGATTTTTCACACTTAGGTAAACATATTGTATGTTTTAATGATATTTATATTTTTATATTTCATTAAGATTTTAATCTATTGATGGGTATCATGGGGTGATTGAATTACCACATGGATCAGTTTGGTGTGAATTAGGTGTTTCGGGAGGCATTACATGGGTTACCCTTATAAAAATGCTGATCACAAGGTGTGTATCTCAGTGAAAACATATCTTTTGTTCTTAATATTTTGGGATGATATTTTTTTCATGTACACACTGTGTAGTATGAGTATAATCTATTTTAGGGTGATCTGTGTGTGTCCATGTACCTTATCCAAAAATCGATTTCAGGTGATCAAGGCTTTGTCGCGTGTATAGACACAACCTTAATGACATACAAGAAATGTGGTTGTGTTCTATTCATATATATAACCCATTTTGGGAACATTTAATGGCACATGGATATTCTCCCCATGTTGTGCACATACTATGTATGGTGATCCAAAATTGGGTTGTTAGTTGTTTCCATATAGAGTGGTGTTGTCGTATACGAAAATGTATCCAATGTAGGGTAATCATAATGTATAAGGTGAAATAAATATGTAATAAAGAAAAATTACACTCAAATAGGCCTATAGAATACATCATCTGAGGAACATTTGGGATCGACTCCGTGTAACCAATTTACATATCTATACTTTTCCTTCCTTGGAGCATTTTGTTAAATCCCCAAACCCGTTGTCCAGTAACAAGTGTCAAAAACATAAACCTTATATTTATCAATATTATAGTGATATATGTTACCATATTTATAGCACAAAAAAATAACAATAACAAAAGGAAATACGTTATCACTAATTTAGTTAAGGATATTTTGTTTAGTGTTTTTGATAATTATGAAAAATCAATAACAACATGTGTTTACAAACCACTGGTTCAAAAAGATCAACATAATATCTCACTATACCCATCTTTTTATATACCACCCTATTTATTCTAAATATCCAATATAATTCATCACATAAAAATTATTTAAAAAATCATTTTTCATCATTCTTATAACCTAGTTTGAAGTAAACACCATAAGGGTGGGATCAGATACTCAATATAGGGAAACATAATTATTAACAGTTTAATATCATCAGTGAGAGTAAGAGAAAATTAAGGGTATCATAACATAATCAAATTGAATTATAATAATACATATAGAACTCATTCCCATCAATAATTAAAAAATCAATCAGGAAACATGTAATAAAGAATTATCATAGGAAAAGATTTCCATGAATGAATAATTATGAGAAACAAAATATAGATACTATTTAATGGGAAAATTTATGACCTATAGAAATAATGAATAAAATGTATTGGTTACTTTGGTATTATTATTGTATAACCATTACCAAGCCTTTATAATTTTAATATATATATGACCAACTTCCCAAATAATTCTATGTAGAAAATAATAAATAAGTGATGACTGAAATTGTTATATGAAAACACCAATAGTATAAGATATATTTATCTCAACGAATTATATATAGGGTCACCCATAATATATGATATATAAGGATAACCCAAGATCTATAATTGGTCTAATATATTCATAAACTATATCAAATGAACATATCATGAATAAATCACTTGAAAAACTCTTTTCAACCCATCCAAAATACACATATGAATATTTAAATATAATTTACTATAAAAACCCATTTTCAAAATATAAATCACCTAGAAAAATGGAATGATGGTTTTACATAATGAAATCATGAAATTATATATGGGAAGTAAAACAAAAATTAATAACTATGGATGCAGGAATATTAATGCATGTTGTAAATGTTAAAAATAAACATACTTTTTAATCATTTTCTAAAAAGGATGTAAAATGTTACCCATTTGTAATGTGTTAAAAAAAATTTCTTTTTATAAACATTTTTGTGATGTAAAAATATCATTTAAATGAAATTGGGGTAAGCTATATTTTTATAATTTTTTAAAATAAAGTTTTTGGAAGAGTACGATTCCCAATAAAAAAGTAGGTATGAGATCAACATCACATAATAATTGATTTCTTGAAGCTTCATCAATAAATAAGAGATTATTTTTAAATTAAACATGTAAAAAAATTTAATAACTAGGTTATAAATTGTGATTCATGGTTCTTGATAGTGAGAATATATTATTCCTCAAAGGAACATTGAACATAAACAATCCTAAAAAGAAAAAAGATTACAAAATAAATAATTTTCTACTATGGTAAATTCTAAATAATTTTACACATGAAGGATTATGTTAAAATAAATAATTAAATGTCATTAAAATAAATAGATTCATGTAATAAATTTTCAAATGGTCAGTATAAACACCATATAAATTATTGTACGTTTCTATAATAAATTGTGTCCCAAATAATTTTATTTTTAGACAAGTTACACTTACAAAAAAACATTTAATTTAATTTATAATAAATATGATATAGTTTTTGAGAATGAAAATATAATCCAATGAAAAATGTGTAAATTTGGAAAACATGTTTTTATATATCAATTCAAACATAATAATGGTATAAAAAAGTCTACATGGAAGAGTTATAACCCATTGAAAAAAAATCGTTATGAAACACTTTACCACTATTTAAAAATAAAATACCCTTGGATTAAATAAATAAAATTAAACCATAAAATAAAATGAATATAATTTCATTCATGACATAACAAATAATAGGGTATTATATACACATTTTCAAAAAAATAGGTTCTTAAAAATATGGCTCACTGAAATTAAATTGAGATGAGATCTTCTACCATGAGTCTAGACATTCCATGTATGACCCTTTTAATACTGAATAATAATATAATATATGATATAAGATTTTTTATTAATCTTTTTTTGGTTTAATAACATTTCTTTAAGATATTTATTCTAATAACCATAATGAAGTAGTTTTATAATTAATCAATTAGGTCCATGCAAGGTAATTCGAGAACATTGCATCCATACATTTAAAACATCATTGATGTTTAGAGAATGGTCACTGGAGTAATTGTTACATCATCTCCTGAATAATATTTTTTATATAATTATAAATTTAATATAGAAATTTAATGTTTAAATTGAACAATTTAATATTGTTCTGTAAAATAAACTATGTTAAAATTATGGAGATGTTAGTCCTTAAGTATGCATGAGCAACAATTTCAATTTTAATGATCATTATAGAAAGAATGTAATTATTATTTATTTATTCAAAAATTATCATAATTTTCTAATGGATATCTTATTTTATTAAATATATATATATATATCTTCCATGTTAATTTGGGATGAAAAACAGATAACTATAATTCATTGAGTTCGTAGTCCACTTATACGAATAAGCGATGTTATCATTTTTAGGTAATAGAATGGTAAGATAGTAAATTATATATTATCTTTTAAATATTGATAAATATTTCATTAATATAATTTATAATAATTAATTACACCATTATAATCATCTAATAGAGGTAGATAATGAAGAAAAACTAAATCATTCCGAGAGGTTGTAGTCCTCCATACAGATGAATGATAGTTTTGTTTATCATGTGATATAATAAGTGATGCATTTATACTATGACATTATAATAATAATATATCATTATATATATAATAGAAGTGTTATTATTTTTTACAGGTTTAAGAAGATATGAAAGATGGGTAAAAAAAAATAAAAATAAAACATGCGGTAAAAAAAATATTATTATGAAAATATTTTTTTCCTCAACACATTCAAACACATTAGTTTTATATTATACATATAATAAGGCATATTGAATGTGTATATATATATATTTATTATTTTTAGGTAGATATTTGAGGAATAAAATAGTGTTTTAATTGTGAATAAATTTTAATATGTGGTTCCCTTTATAAAAGAGGGTAGGATAACTCTTAAAAAATTTTAATATATTAATTTAATTTAATTTAAGTTAATTGTAAAAAATTATCAAAATTGAAAATATGGAAATAAAATATGATTATGAGCTTACATAATATTATAAAATAATTTTAATATAATTTTAGTTCACATTTTACCCTTATTGTTTGTTTTTAACACCAATTAACTCTTTCCACACATACAATGATAATAATGATTTTTACGCATTAATTTATAGAAAGTAACTATAAATAGAAAAATCCTTAAAATGTATCATGATTGATTTTTTTTACATTATATTTACAACATGTATGAAGATATATTTTTGGGACTTTTATTTCATTTCCTAAAAAATATTTTCCTACAATATGAATATTTCCTATTTCAGAGCTATTTTTTTACATAGAATTGTATAACAAAAAAACATAATTTAATTAAAAAAAATATATTACATACCTAACATGTTAGTTTTCAATAATATTCTTATTTCAATGAAATTATTTCATATTATAACAAATTAAATATTTTTAATATCATTTATTTTATTTTTACATTAATTGAATAATTATAATATTAGTATTTGATAAGGATTTTATTTAATTATATATTAATTGAAATATAAAAAAATTTACATGATGAAGATAAATTATTTATATTTCTAGATACTATATATAATTGAAATTATCCTCCAGTTTCCCATATGTTTTAAAAAAGAGAGTTATTAAAAAACATTGTGTGGAATTCTTTCCATTTCATTAAATAAATTATTATAATGGTTATAACCACATTCCGTTAAAAACAAATCAATATGAGATAATATTAGATAATTTTGAATGAAAAAGTCTCATAATATTTAATTGAAGAATATTTTAGGGTCAGTGTTTAGTCATTATTATGTTACATTCATCCATTAAATTTCAAATTTAACCTTTACCGTGGAAACAAAAATCACTAAGGTTTCTATTCATATTGACCAATAATAGATGGTGCCTATTTAAAAAATATTAATCATACAAAAAAATTATATGATGAAATTTTCTAGATTCAAAACACATAATTTGATATACTTAATTTAAATTCAAACATGAAAAATGTTACGAAAAAAAAGTTTTCAGAAAAAAATAAGTTCATAAAATATATTTTTTTAATAGTGAATTGAATTATAAAATACATTTGAAAAATTTAATTCAATGAAAAAAAATTTCAACATTATACACTTCAAGTGATAATATTTCTTTTAATAAAAATCTATATTTTTCACTATTCAGTAGAAAATGAATCATTTTAGAATAAATTTAAAATTTCACCATATGTTAAAATTGATAAAGTGATTTGAAAACTTATATTTATGTATTAATTTATATGTTAAAAAATTTCAGAAAACTAATTAAATTATTTACTGATAAATATCAATTAAAACCCAATTTTTAAGTGACCATATAATTAAAGAATAAAAATTATTTACTAAAAATTTAGTGCATAATTCTTAATAACTGATCAATATATTTGTATTTATTAGAAATATTATATATATATACATATTAATTTCCGAAATTATTTAATCATGATTATACCATCCAATATTAAATCTAGTTTATAATGGTTTTATTTAAATAAAAATATTTTGTGGTCTTATTGTGATCCGTGTTGTAGATTTTTTATGTTATAAAACATAGTAAATCATCTAAAATTTATGGTTATTTATGGTTTTTACCACTTTTCACAATATCGTCAGAATGAGACATAATAAGTGTCAATCATGTGGGTTATTAAATTATTATCATGATGAAGGAATAAATTTGTTGTTTATAAAATTCATGATGGTGTTTTGTATTATGTTTTTTTTTCCAGAGGGAGTATTTCATAGAGGTTTAGATGCTGAATCATATAGTTAATTGTATTCAATGATAAGAGAACTAGGTGAGGGACACAAATGCATTAGATTGAATGAAGGCCTTACTCTGATCCAGATCAAGTGATGTGTTAGGTCAACCTGGGTTAGTTCATTACAAAATGGAATAAAATATGTTTTTGATTCATTATTGGAGGAGTTCATAGATTTTTGGTCTAAGAATGTTTCAGAACATGTTTACTATATCGAGATGGTGTACTACAAACCCATTTACTATTTGTATTTCATAGATCCCAAGGTAGGGGATTAATATTCTTAGATTCGATTTTTTGATGTGTTAAATTTCACTTTGTTTGATGCACTTTTGTTTTTTATTTATGGTTTATTTTGGTTTTTGGATCTTTTAATATGGGAATGATTCCAATATTAGTGCCTAATTATAGGCATGTTGGATTTTCATGATATATATCTATTTGTTGTTTTACTTAATAAGGATATTTATTTGTTAATGAGTCTTTAATTTCCTTTATAGTGTATAAAATATAATTCCATATTGGAATTCTTCCCAAATGAACATCACGTGAATATTTTCATATGATGAAAGGACATATGAGTCTTAGGGAGGGTGTATCACCAGTGATGGAGATATGGTGACTTCATGGAGGGCTGTATGGATACCCTTATTGGATAGTGTGGTATTTGAGTTCCTTATTGGAAGCTAGATATGGGAAAATATCGAGGAGTGAATTGAGATCAAGTTTCATTGAGGTTTCATGCCCCCAAAATTCACAAGATATTGGTTCTTTAGAAGGAGTAGTTCTCTCCACCTGTTTTCTAAATGGTCTTATAATGGTTCAATGTTCATACTATAACCAATGGATGGTTTGGGCAAGAGTATTTTTCTATTATGGGGGAATTGAGGATTTCTATCACTGTAGTGTGTTTTGGAATGTGTAAAATGGGTGTTTGATATTTGATGCACTAGGATTTTTCTGTATCTCATCATTGTCATGAGAGGTCATGTTTTGTTAGACACCATGACCCCTTGTATTGGATATATATTGTGTAGCACAATGATTGATAGGTTGGATACATATGGTTGTGTATCAGTACCCATTTAGAGGGTGGTCCTATAATTGATCATGGGATGATCATGATTCATAAATTTTGAAGTGGAGTTCTTAGTGTGATCCAGTTTGTGGGAATTAACCTATTTAAGGAGATGGGTTAGTTATTTTTAGAATTTTATCCTATCTTCATTAGTATATTTTCCACATGATCATTAAATCTGTTGCATGTTTGGGTGTAGTTTTAAGGACATTATTATAACAGGGAGTTCAAAGTAATGTTTTCATGTTTGGGAAGCTCATTTTATATTGTTAGATGAATGAAAAGGTTATTATTCCTTGTGAATTGGAAATGATTATTAGTTATTGAAATTCTCATTCCGGTGATCTAGTGTAATTTGTCTCTCCATATCTATCAGTTTAAATAATTAATGGATATATTTTGTTTTTTAGATAGATATTTTGTGAGTGGAGAGGTGATAATGACAATTCATTAGTGAGTAGAATCAGATCTATCGCTATTTAGTGACACTTAGGTTAGGATAATGTTTTGGAAATTGTAAGACAATTCATTGGATGGCCAAGATAACATTACATGTGCATGTTCTTGGGTATGTTATGTGTTTTTGGTGGACCACTAAGGCCTCTAATGGGCGATAAGAATTTATTATGTGGAATTTTTTGATGAAAAAAAATCATAGGTTATGAAAATGAGAATATTTGTTTATTTTGTTATCCAAAAATTAATTCAGAGGTTAATTTTAAATTCACCTAATAGATGACTTCAAATTAAATTTCTAGCAACGTTGTTGGTCTCAAAAAAGAGTTTTTACCATTGGAAAACATTCTGTTGGAATTATGAGTTGTTCAAATTTTCCTAGATTAAATAATATTTAATTAATTAAATATTAAAATTTTCCTACATGCTTCATCAAAGATATATTTTAAATAAAGTGTAAAATTATGTTTGTATCTCAGAGATAGTGGTTAAAATGTGGGGTCGTCCTATAAAAGGAAGAATTGTGTCATGGATGTTAGGGAGAGGGTCGAGCCCCGTACTTTTTATTTTTCAGTTCCCTATTAATTTTTTCTTATTTTTATTTATCTTCTCTAATTTATATTCTCAAAAATTCCACACTAGTGCAACCATGTTTCATCTTCGGGAGGGGGATAGGTATATAAGAGGTTGATAGTGGAGGAGGAGCCCCCCGAGGATCCATTGTAGATGCATATCCGACATTTAATCGAATATGTAATGGAAACTCCCTGAGGTTTTATCATGTTACACATAGAGGATATGTCATTTTCAAGTTTTTCCAATGTTCCCATATTTCATCTATTTTATTGTTTTAAAGACTTCTATGGGTTTATGAAGGATATGTGATTGCCACTCATTTATCATTTTTGGTGAATCATTGTATTTCAGGGATTTACAAGAGTTTTCAGTATGGAAATCATAGTCACACAACATGTGGTTCATATGCCACATTATTTTTTTTCTTATTGTTTAGGAAATATGACATTTCTTGAAGTATACAATAGTTCTTCAAAGAACACACAGTTCATAGGTGGCATATGGTCTGTCCTAATACTGAGCTAGAGACTCCACGTCAGGGGAACAAGGTCGTGTGTTGTGAATGGAGAGTGGCCATGTACAATTCTGGTTCAAAAAAATCTGTTGGGGTACTTGTCTGTGTACATGGCTTGGAACCCCATGTAGGGTATGCACTATATTTTGGTTAAACACACAATGTTGTTAGACATTTACATTCAATGTGAGTCTAAGGTACACCGTCAGGTACCCCATACAGCGTAAATATTGTTTATAGTGTAGAAACACTATGTAAATAGAAACATTACTCTTTTAGTGGCCTAAAAAACATGAACATAGAGGTTTTTTGGTGTAAATGTCATGTAATCTTAGTAAACTCCATGAAAATTTCCTTCTGTGGTCAATTTGTTCTGATACTGTAGGCCATTCAGTGTGTTTTTCCATGTATATAATAGTATTAGAGTCCTTTCATCATTTAGTGAAATTTTGGATGTTTTTTAAACTAAGAATGTTTTACAGGGGGATTTATTTTAGGGATGTATTCATAATCCAATATATGGATAAGATGGGTGGTGTGAGACTTAGGAAAGGGTTGTGAGATAATTAGTTAATTTAACTTATGGATTCGAATATCTTTTTTTACAGATTTTTTTTGGATAGATCTATAATGATCATATTTAGTAATATATTTAAATAGAGATTAGTGTAACCTTAGATCGAGGGACTAGTTTACTAAGGTTAGAAATGGTGTTGTTTTATAAAAAATGATTGAGGATCAGATTTATTTCATATTTAGGTTGTTTTAACACTGTGTGAGGGAGTTTGGGTCTAGAAACCACCAATTATAAGTGATACATGCTTGAGGGGAATATTTGTTTCTGTTATATTATTATTTCAACCAAAATGATCATTTAGCTTCATAGATGGTTTTTTATAATGTATATATGGTTTGGAGTTACTTTTTATGACCTTGTGGGAGTGTAAGTACATATGTAGTAGTCAATTTCTAAAATTATGGATGAGAATTTCATGTATTGATATTTGTGAAACACTTTATCTAATATTAAAGAGCATTTATTGGATCATTATTTAGTGGTGGTAATGAGGGATATTGATAAATAAATTATAGGCATGATTGTGATTTAGGATACTCATTTGGGTAAATTTTCAATCATGGATCAGTTAGATCAACTAAGTGATACTTGTGGATTTTTCTTCCATTGGTATTATCTAATATTTAGATGAAATATAGGAAAATATTAGGGGATTTTTGGTTCTTGTTTTCTCAATTTCAAATATATTTGGATCATTGGACATTAATGGATTCATCAATTGGGTACACCATGAGAGTCTCTTGTAGGATATATCTTTAGGATGTGACCTCAAGGGATGTGGGAGCATTGGGATTTTCTTGACCTTTAAGTAGAATGTTGAGATATAATGGAAGATATTTGGATGTTAATATATATAGTAGACCAATATACACCACATTATTTGTTGGATAAGATTTGAAATCACTACATTTTCAACTACTTGGATAATGGGTTAAAGTGTTTGATGAACCCTTGTTCTAAAAGAATTTTTTTGAGATGTTTGAAGCAATAATTCTCAGGACATGGTTTGAGGGTGAGACCCTTAGGAAATCATGGACTGGGTGTTAGTCTGATGTTTTGATCTGGATCTCTCCTTTATTGGACGACTATAGTTCGATATGCTTTGGGAGGAAATGTGTGACTAGGATGAGTGTTCCATCATTTGTTCAGTATATTCCATGGATAGATTGTATATCATTAATAGATGTTTTAATGCTCTTGGATACATTTATGGATCCTATAGAATAGTTCAACTTCCACATCCATATAGATGAATCCCATAGGACGAGGCATCTATAAAGTCAATTTTGGAGCGTGATATTTCTCCATGACATTCAATACATGATAATTTCTTATATATTTATATTGAAGATATGTCTCCACTTCAAATCATTCCATTGGGGATTTAAAGATCACTTGTTTTTTTCATGTGGAAACCTATAGAAATTCCTTGGGGTTTTAAATTCATAAAATTTATCTTATATTTCCATGAGATCCTATATATGTATGAAAGATGTTATTGATGTCATGTTGTAGGATGATCCACTCACTGTAAATCTTCTTGCACCATATTATGATGTGAATGATTTACAATGTCTGTCTGGATAGAACATCTAGTTGTATAAAATCTTCCTTTCTGTATTACCTCTTTATTTTTTTGATATTTTAATTTTATATCATCTCTATTTATATTTTAGCTAGGATGGGTACCACATGTGAAATATATTTTATGAGAATAGATTATATTACCATCATTGTGGGAGACATACTAAGAATGATTTCTCACACATGTACATATTCCATGGTGTGTATGTTGACCTAACTGTTCTTTCAGGTTTGAGAATATGTTTAGTAATTGGTTAGGTAGAGGCATATGTTTTCTTATTCAAGTGAATATATTCATATAAAGTCTCAATGTTATTCAGGTTCAGGTTGAGAGTCACGGTGACTGACTATGTAGCTTATCTTGGTGTTTGTAGTAGATCCTGATGTATCTATTTTTAGTTTGTCTTGGTTGTGCATGAGTCTGGCCCAGTGGGATACAATATGTTTTACAATTTTATTTCTTTGAGTCTTTATAACTTTATTTCACATTCCATTTATTACAAAAAGATAAATTTCATTTCATTTAATATGTATACAATGATATTTATCATTGTGTATGGGTTTTTTATATTATAATGTTATTTCACATTGAAGAGAGTGTATAGTCTCCCCAATGTTTGATTTAGACCCTCACTCGAATTCTATAGCCTCTAGTGTATGGGGAGGATTTCTTGATGTCTTGTGGTGAGGTAGATTGTGTTATGTTCATGGTAGAACTGGGTAGGATGGGTAATGAAAAATACCCCGACATGTTTACTTAATGAGATAAATTTGAAGGACTTAAATCCAAAAAAATATAGACGAGTAACGATCCATTTAATGTTAATATTAGTTCAATATCATGACAAATAAATTTCAACATTATTTAGAGTTATATTAATTGTAAGAGTAAAAACTAATATTTCAGTAAAAAAAATTTATTTTGACATTTTTTCTTTACATGTTTTGTATTATTTTGTTTGAAAGAAATATTTCTCAAAATTTGAAGTAAAATTTTGAAAAACTGAATATATATTTGAGTAAGATTTTTCTAAATTATCTCTCTATGAATTTATATTATTTTACTAAAATGATTAATTTTTTAAGGTATAATGAGAAGTATGAATTTCTTTTACAAATTTCATTACATTTCATTTAATCAGTTAATTGAAAAGTACGATTATTTTCATAACTTTACCATAATATGAAATAATCCTTCATTAATTAAATATAATATAATTTAATTTATTTGAATCATCATTATACATAATCGTTATATAAGTTACTTTTGGGAATAAGAAAACATTATTTTCAAAAAACTATTTTTTACAAGAATACTTTTTTTATGTCAATAAATTATTATTACATCAATTTAATAGATGTTTTAATAAAATTAATATATCTCAAATATTCAAAAAATAATTTTATCATTCATTTTAAGGGAATTTATTGCATTGAATGAGTTTAAATTTATTTTTATGCATAAAATTATATCTTTTTTAAATTAGGGTTTTGTTGTAATTTACAAATATATTTAATATTAATTTAATCCACATGTTGATATTTAATAGGAAAAAACATATTCCATATTTTTGATCAGTTGTTCTACAATTATTATAGTGGGAAATTTCACTTTCGGTCACAATAAATAGTTCTTTCCTAAAAAATGCACCAACACTTTAAATAGTTAAATATGTTAATCCTTGGATAATAATGAATGGTAAGGTCAAAAAATTTCATCTTAATTATGAATCCAGAAATATATATAGATAATTACCACAATAAGAATACAATTTATTTTTTTATTTGATACTTTTCCTTATAAATAACATAAAAATATTTAAAACATTTGAAAAATTCCATGGGTGTTCTTATCATCACCCATCCTAGTGGGGCTCTGGCAACGACTCCCAAATCCCGCCTCTACTAAGAAAATGGTTGGTTACTAGCAGCGAGTAGTCATATCAGTAACAATGGAGGAATTTTATATGTACCTATAGGTACACACAAATCACTAATAAAAGAAATGATGAAATGTAAAAACCACGAAGTAACAGATGCATATATACCACTATGATAACCTACATAGTACGACGAGAATGTAAATTACAGTTATGTAAATTAGTCCAGAATAAAATCCCCACAAATGAATGAGTCTTCAAACAAAAAATTACAATGTAGAACTAAATAGATTTTAGGACTACTCATTGAAGCTGTATGAACGTCTCATAAAATATGAACATAAAAACCTATGTCTAGTCTTGCTATTTCATTGAGTTTGTCATAATCATTATAATATATAATTTAAAGACACCATAGAAGACAAAAATCAAACAACCAAAAAACAATCAATATAAATTTGGACTATAGAGGTCTGAAATGGTGGAGCCCTAGAGAATCCCCTTTGACCTGGTTCTCCCCCTCTGTTAAAAAGTAACACAATATCTAGAGATAAAAGGGTGTTCACCCCATGGATTGAAAACAAGGAAAGAAAGTTATCAAATTTGTTCCCCTCTCACCACGTATAGAGAATATCGGCATTTGCATCCAAGAGACTGAGACATTTCCCAATGATGTAGGATATGGACCATGGGATGGGGCACTTACATAACAGAGAGTTGAGAACTATACCAACTATCCTTTACGGGAAGAATAATGGTACGCCCCTTAATGAATAATTTCAATCATATGGGTTACAAGTGGGTCAAGCCAGATAGAAGAGAGTACATTTTGGGTAGTAGGGTCTCACACTATGTTGCTTGACCTGATGTACTCTCCATGTACAACCACCCATGTCAAAAGTACATGTCATGTAAATATAGAGTAGATGGTGTATGTAAAGGAATACATTTAGATCCCTTCTATTTTGGGTCCACCCATGCACTCTGGTCAGGTTCCAGTACATGGTTCCAAGCCATGTAGCTCTGCCCATGTATCAATACATAGGGTTTTCTGTTCACATGGTACATGCGAAACTGTGCGGTGGGGTATGCACCATGTAGAAAACCCATTTACTCCACCCCATGATCATGTATCACCCGAGATACACGTCAAGCCTCCGTGAAGGTCCTACACACTCTGTGATATGGTCACATGTCGTGTGGCCTTTAACCAACTCCGGAAACCCTTTCCACTCTATAGTGAGAGCCACATGACCTATAACATTTGGCTACAAGTTGTGTTGATTGTAGTTTTCCATAAACCGTATCTTTCCTCTACACATCATAGCTGATCATCCGGAGCTCAATCCAAAGGTATATTCTGCCCATAAATGTACATCCAAGGTCTTCTATCCATCGCAACACTAAATCATTAAGTATTGGGCCATTATTCTGCACCTAAAACCGATTCTGTTCATTCTCTCATAAATTGTATGAAGAATGGGTAATCCTAAATCACTTCGATTCTTCTCTATCCATCACCTTCACACCACCACTATGTCACCAGGATGTAGGATATTCAATTTCTAATCATTATGTCAAGTATATAAGGGGAAATGATCATTCTTTCATACAACTCATAAACAGATGAAAATAAAGAATATTGGGAGAGAAGAAAAGAAATGAACAACCCACTGATTGAAACATTGACGATTTTTTGTTCTGGCCTTGATCAAATCGTTATGAATGATCATGAAAAAAGTAAAATCCTCAAAAAATTAACCTAGATAATAATCCTGAATTATAAACTCGTCCTATAGGAACGATAGAACTACGAAACAACCTATTCGTAGGTCGATCTGAGTTTGTCGTTGATTTTAGAAACAATGAATATAAATAAAAAACACTCTACATGGGGGTTAGATAATTATCTATAGATTTTTTATCACAAAATTATCATATTTGGGGAGTTTTGTTATGAAATTCATTTTTCAATCTCTGAACAAGGATATTTCATCATTTTTTTCATTGAGAGAGTTCTCAAGTGTTCTCTCTAGAGCCCCCAGGATATTGCAGGGGTATCATCCTAACCTTGTATCCCTTCAGAAAAGGATAGTTAAACATAAAATATGCTGTGTCACTGTGAAACATTAAAATAATATAAATCATTCAATTTATTTTACATTTTAATACATCTGAAAACTACTTTTAACAGTTGACATGCACCGAATGATGTTGGGTCGCACCTCGGGAAAACTCACCACTATGAATGAAATTATGTCAGATGGGTCATCCATGTATCTCCTCAGTTATGGAACATGGAAGATTTCAGGTACCCAATCCAACTACAGGTGTAGAACCATGTGTTATACCACCTTTCCAACTCTACACAATATCTAAAAATGCCGATAATCCTCAAAGATATCTTACTACCCCAAAACAATCCCCATAATACCTATTGAGGTGAAATTCAATGAAACACACTATCTCCTTCCACAAACTCAAAAAGAATTTTCCACCTGTCATAATATGATTTCTGATGACTCTATGAAGTCTCCATATGCACCTGTATGATATAAACCTTCTCTGTAGTAGTTTGCACCCAATATGGTCCAATTAGTGATGACTATCATAAGTCAATCCATTAAAGTGGTGACTACTTGGGTCTCCATTATGTAGCCTGGAATTGTGACATACCAATGGTGTAATAGTAGCTATTGATGTATGCAAACTCCTACAGAGGTAGGTGATCCTCCCATGAATGAGTAAATTCCAACATGTAAGCTCGTAGCTTGTCCCCCAGGACCTAAATGGTCCTCTCTATCTGGACGTCTATCTAGGGGGACTCCATGATCAAGCATATCTATGTTCTAAATGCCAACCAAAATCCCATCCTCAATTTTAAAGAGAAACATGCACCATTCCGAGAAATTATTGTCGATGGGAATCTATAGATTCAAACTATATCCGAAACATAGATGCATCCCATGATCTCTACTAAACTCTTATCCCAGATATCTAGGATGTGGGATGACATGGTGGGTTATCCAAAGATCACACAGATGACATCACATACCCTGGATGTATATGGTAAACCCATCACAAAATCAATCTTTATTGAATCCCACATTCATTCTAGCTCTTCAAGAGGTTGAGATAAACATGTAGGAACGCAGTGCTCAACTTTCACCTGCTGGCATGTATGTCCTTGAGAAATTAACTCTACCACATCTTTTTTCATCTATATCCACAAAAAATGATGTTAGAGGTATATTTCGTCATTGGAACTCTATAATTTACCGCCAAAGGGGTTGTATGAATCTCTCAAAAATCCTATTCCCACAACACCACTTGTATAACTATGTGTCCTATGAAAAGGAAGATGTTCTCCCTACCTTTTGAATATCTATCAAGCACATGTACAATGGAAATATAAAAATGTAGGGTCTCATAGTCAGTATCCCCAAGTTTTGCCTCCCTGACTCACTGTAAGTGTGGAGTGGTGACAACCGTTAACTGAAGGTAAGATGCTCAATCTTTATATTAAAAGGATAACCGTGATGAGGAAAACAGTTCTGATTCCATGTTTAAAAACTATGATCTAGATCTCTTATTGAGAGAATCTTCCCCCACATTCTCCATTCAAGAGTACAGACTATCACAATGTCCTACTCCAGGAGGATCACTATCCATTTCCTAAATCTCAAATTTAGAACATTCATAGAGACTATAAAATTTAGAATATTTTGAATGGATGATACTATAAAAAATTTCCCCATTAGTTTGAGTTTCCACATAAATAATGTAAAGACTTCCACTACTAGCTCAAGATCATTATTCGTATATTTCAGTTCATGTGGACTCAACTGGAGTGAGCCATAAGAAATCAAAACTTCAATATTTATCAAGAAACAACCATGTCTAGTCCATGGCACATCATAGAACAATTAGTAATCGACACCCTCCTCCTGCAATCTGAAGATCGTGGTGCTCATCAAATTTAAGATCAAATACTCAAAAGATTATTGGAACTTCTATGTCAACATGAACGGCTACCCCTTTGGAGTCAAAGCATTCATTGGTGATAACATCCATGAGAAATCAGGAATGAACCATTAGTAATAGCCTGATATGCCAAGGAAGCTCCGCACCTCCATCATGATCCAAGGATGCTCTGATGCTAAAACTACCTCCATCAGAGCCAGGTCTACTGCCAATCCATCTGATCAGACAAAATTTCTCATAATTTAGACTAAATGAATCTATAACTGAAACATTGATAGTTTCCCATAAATATATTTATCTTAAATTACATCTAGAACCATCCTTAGTTATCTTTGAATGCTCTTCTTTGGATTCCAAGAAAAGAAAGATATCATCAATAAATACTTCCATGAACCAATATATGATTGGATGAATGATCTTATTTATGATTTCCCTGAAAAATGATTGGGATTTCTTCATGCCAAAATCAATAACCACGTTGACATAGTGATTTTAGCAACATCTAAATGAGGTCTTCCACATATCCTCTTCATGTAATCACAATTGGTGATAGCATGATCGAAGGTCAATCTTCGAGAAGAATTGTGCCCCTCTCAACAAATCATTGAGGTCATTGATCATCATTAGTTTATAATTTTTCATCACGATCAGTTATTTCAATCATCGGTAGTCTACACACAACCTCAATCTCGTATTTTCCATTTCTGGAAAACAAAATTGGGGTCACTCAAGGTGAAACACCTGGTCTCATGAATACCATACATGGAAAGTCCACCAACAACACCCTCATCTCTCCATGTATTATAGGATCCATCTAATATGATGGTGCTAATATTTGTTCATTTATATGGTGTAAGTTGATATAGAGGTATATATACCAATGAGGAGGAAATCATAGAAGAAATTCAGGGATGATGTCCTCAAACTCTGCTTCCATCAGAGATAACTGGATGCTCAAAACATCTGCTGCACTGAGATTTAGGCTATCAATTGAATGAGTAATTGGATTAAGCCCCTTATAAATGATTCCATCATCTGCTTCTAGGGTTTCCCTTTCCCCAATAATTGAATTCCTCCTTCCATCTATGCTGACAGACCACATCCATTACCTAAAATAGTCAATCTAATCATGTACCAAGGCTAACTAATCCATACATTAAATGAAATCATATGTCCTTGACACTACAAAAAATATTTTCCATCCAGAACACTCACGTCCAAGAGTTAGGTCACACTATCAGCATATATTTGTGATTATATAATCTCCTCAGTAGGTGTCTCCATGTGTATGGATCGAGTAAAAAATTATACCATAATATCATTGTCTTGTATAGGGTATGTGGTGAGATTGTAATGGTCGGTACCTGTGTCTATAACTATGGTATATATGATATAAAAGACTCACATTGCAACTTGAATCATCACTAGATCCATTAATTCATATTCCTCAACCACAAGCATCTTTCCCTACATGTTTCCTCCATCTCCATAATACAACATGAACATCCTAGATGTGGTGGTGGAAATATGTCAAAACACATGCCGCATCATGCTTCTATCACTGATCCTCTTCTACATCCAACACTCTGTGGATTTACCTACTCATATAATTTCATCTATCTCAGTGGTCCACCCACCATTAACCTATTATTAGCTCTATGGGTTAGACAATCTCGAGAGAGATGTATCTTGATTTATCATGTGTAGCATTGCCTCTACATAGGCTAATTGGATCTATCTTGTGATCCATGATGTGCATATCCCCTATCCTAGGACCTCATGAAATGTATCATATTTAAAGGTCATAGAGTCTGATATTAGCCCCATATTACCAAGGCCTCTTCTATTGCATGCTTTCTACTGATAGTCACCATATGAATATACTCATCTATGTAGATTTCGATCACAAAATTTATATTGAGCACTCTAGAATCAGTTGGAAAACATAGAGAGATAATGAAAGATTAGATGTCCTTATGCATACATTTCATGATGGTCTGAGACCTAATGTTATAATCTAGGACTATATCCATTGAGTGTGTGGAATTTTTGGTAAACCTCGATTAATAGTCATCCACGGTCAAGCTACCCAACTAGAGGTGATGATTCTCCTAAATATGCACTTCCCTTAGTGTAACTAGTGATAAATTCTCTCTAGAAAGATGCTAAAACTATTTTCACAAAATATTATCCTCTTAGAATTTTTTCCCATACAAACTCCACCATTTATCCACTGAACCCTAAAGAAGGCCCATCACTAGGATCACCATATGGTATACTGGTGTCCTGACTAGATAGATATTGTTGGTCGGTGCCAAAAAACATTCCTCAGCCATCGGAGGATCCAGATCACCATGGATCCTAAGGGGTATCAATTATTGAAATTTTTGGAGCTTCATTAGATTTTACTCCTCATCTTTTGGTAATACATGTACCACGTGAAGATCTACTATTGGTGGTAGAGCTTGTGCACCACCAAAAAAGAACATTTTGGGGAAATGGACTCTGTATTGAAGCCTCATCACATAGGGGGTCATACTTTTAATGAAACTATTGAATCCTACCACGAATGCATCTCAGGGGAATCTTGTTTGAAAACAATATGTACAATTATCAATTAGTATATTTGGAGAGCTAAATCAGTATAGACAGGGAATCCACAACACATTTCTGTATGATATATGTACCATTATTTATACTACAAAAAGTTCCCTCATGTACTAATTTGAAAATTCTGTTTTTAGTGTCCTATTGTATGGATACATTAGCCACCTGCCCCAACACTAGAGTGCTTGCCTATGTTATATACTCAAAACACTTAATAATTTTTCCCCATTCCAATCTCACATATTCCATATTTTATGGTAGAACTAACTACCTCGGATACCGCTCTGTAATGACCAGTCACATTGGGTCCCTTGCCATGACTCCCCATTCATGTCATTAGCAGCATATGGGCTGGATACTGGCACCTTGTAGGCATATCACAAACACGTGAGACATTGTATATGTACCTCTACACACCCAAACTTAACCAAGCCCACCAATGATCAAATGTAAAATTCAAAAAGAAACAAATTCATGCATACAAATATACCAACCATCTATGTGTGATAGGAATGTAAAGTACAGTAATCTAAACTGGTCCTGAATTCAAACCCACCAAAAGATAGAGTTTTCATTTTACATGGTCCATATTTCAAAAAAAAATATAATGGGATTTTTCATGAAGCTGTAGGAACACCATGACCTATTTGAACTCAAAAAGCTATGCCCAGTCTTGGACTACCCTATACCCCATAAAATTTTACTCGTCGGCCTAAGACACGACATGTACGATAAAATCCCAAAAATAGATGACTGTAGAAATACTGATTAGAAAACCATCAAAACAAAAATAAATACATAACAGAAGACACAATGATCTATACAAAGTATATTTCTATGAAACATATAACAAGGACATCCAGATATACTCCAAAAAAATGATGAGAAATCCAAAGGAATGTCACATCCACCGTATACCCACACTACTGATTATGTTCGATGATTCAATAGGAACTCATCTGGGAGAACACACTCACGTTTATGATATCATTGATTATGTCCATCCAATAAGAACTGATTTTCAGAAACCATCATGAGAGATATGCACCAAATTATTTTAATAGATATACGATACACTTATGAGGATCACAGTCAGGACCATGGGGTGATGGGAACAACTCATTCTTGATTAACATTCTATTTAAAGGGTTCACACCTAGTGAAGTTGGTAACATCAATACCAAGGACTATAACATGGTCATGAACTATGAATAAAGGATTCTCATCCAGGATTCTCAATGGGGATTCCAACAACTCTATGCAAATATTCTTTTTAAAGGGATCATACTCCTTTGAGTAGGAAACAATACCAAATAACCATTTGGGGAAAGTAACGTGGAAAAACTATAATTAATCCTTTCCATGATAGAGAGTAAAAACTTCACAAGAAATGAATAAGATAGTACACGGGGTGTAATAGGGTAACAAACCATGTCCCTTGACCCCTGGTACTACCCATGTACAACAACCTGTGTCAAAAGTTCGTGTCATGTAAAAATAGAGAAAAACATGTGTAGAGGGACTTACATATCATGCCCTTCCATCCCGTGTCCACTATTGTATTGTGGTCATGTGATAATACATGTTCTTAACATATGTATCTATTCTCATATACTAGTTGATGCGGTTATCCATGTACAAGGTTGAGGCCAAGTCGTGTGGTGAGGTAAAAGCTAGGTCGGAAACCCGTGTACTGAACCCAATGTTCGTGTATATACTAATATTCATGTTGAGTCTCCGGTAAGGGCCTACACTCCATGTGATAGGGTTTTATGCCATGTGACATTAAACTTACTCTCGAAACCCTGGAATCCTATGAGTGGGGTTCACAAACCATGTATCCTCGAGTTAAACGATGAGTGCATAATGATTTTACATAAAATGTATCCTTCCTCTGAATGCCTTGGATAATCCCCTAATGCTTAATCAAAAAGGAAATTAATCTCAAAACTATAGATCCAGGGTCATATCACCATCACAAAACCAAATCAGTGGGTTTTGGGCATTTAATCGGCTCTAAAAATGCTTATGTTCATCCGCCCGTAAATCCTTTTGTATTCCCAAATTACTTTGATTCAAATCAAAAAACAATGGATCGATGATGAAAAGACTATTTATTTATAAACTACAATTAATGAAGATCATGAATAATATCATTCGAGAAGAAAACACAATGAAAACACCAAGGAATGATCCTCAGCCATTGTTCACTAAATCCATGATTAATTTTATAAGATTGATCAAGTAAACTAAAGAAATCATCAATAAATGATTCTTGATAATAACCCCACAATATAAACTCACCCACGAGAACTATCAAATTACAGATCACCCTATTCGTTGGTTGGACCATGTTAATTATTGAATTCAGGAAAAGGGAAAATAAATAAAATTAACATAACCAACCTATGGGATGGATCATTCACTAAATAAGTTTGATTTCCATTCCATCACTATTGGTGAGATTTTCAACAAATGAAGTATACCGTTATATGATCCATGATCTGTTGTCATTCGACACTGAAAGAGTTCAACAAGGTTCTCCCCGAAGCCTTTATGAAATTATATGGTTATGATACTAACACTATATCCACTTTTAAAAGTCTATTTAAATAGAAAATTGTTTCATTACAATGAAACATTAAAATAAAATAAATATTTCAATTTTTTACATATTAAAATGATATACAAAAACTTGTAATAGTTTACCCACGTCTCCCAATTTTAGGTCACACAAAAGGTAAAATCAATTGACATGAATTCAGTTGTTCTCTATGTTTTACAATCTATGAACCTGTATTGAAGTTACAAAAAATTTTCCAAAAAACCGTGAGCATGTGCTATTTAAAATATTAATTTGTTGAAAACATTTATTGTGATCACCCTGTTACTTGAAATCAAATGTGTTTTCATCACCTAGTATCAAATTAATTTCGTAATATATTCATAAATAATACATTGAAAAAATCCAGGGCAATTCAGTACTCTCCCATACTAGTAAAAGAACATCCCAAACAACTATTATTCGGACTACAAGAGCCTATTATCTATGAAAATAACCTCAAAAAATCTTTATAATATCTATACCGACATCCTATAATTTCTAGTTTAATTATATTACAATCATTGGAATAATTTAAGATTAATCACAAGGAGGGTTTCATAGGATCATTTATAATTATTAATTGATTTATTTTTCTTTATTTCATATTTCAGTTATATAAAATATTCCAAAAACATGATGAATAGATGAAATCAATATCATAAACATAATGTATTTTTATTAATTTAATAGTATATTATATTCTTCACCTCATTTATTATTTAACATTAAATTTTAAAATAACTTGTGAGTACATGATGACAAACTTCTAACAATATGATTTATATAATTTTTTATTTAAATTTATTCTGTTTGGTCATAAAGATGTATCCCTGGGAAATGAAATAGTAAATATGATAAAATTTTAATATTATATTTTTAAATAACTATAATACTTATATCATTACAAATCAATGAAAAATGAAAATGGCACTCTGGTGTGTGTGTAATCTACCACCTCATGAACCGATATATTTTATATTTCATCATCACCGTAAATGGATTTCATATATAGGTGGAAATGAAGAATTAATATTATAATAATGATACTGTGATAATCATTGAATGAAAAATGATTATTATCTTTTTTCCCTAATGTTATTTGTAAAAATGAAATGTAACTCATATGCATGTACGACCTTCAATCTGTCTACCTACAACCCAACTATTTTTCATTACCATATTGAATTTTTTTTTATAAAAGTATAATTAATGTATAAAAATGAAAAATATAATAGTATTGTGGTTCTAGAAATAAATTAATTATAAAATGTTTGACTAAAACAAAACAAGTGCAGTCATTTTGCTCTTATGAAGGAAGCCTCCTCAAAAATTATGAAAAAAAACAGAATCTTTCATGTTATTAGGTAAGAAAAAGATAAAAGCAAAATTATAAGAAATAAAATCATTAAAAATATTTTGGAATATTTAAATAATTAATATGTGTTTATCATTCAGGATTATTAGAAACAAACATGAAAATTCAATCCCCAGGTAAGAGATACATTACCTTAAACCCTAGTTTAAAAATTTTATCATATGTATTTTTTAAATATTTTCTTCCATATCCATATTTTAAAGATTCATTTATCAATGTATTCATATTTACATTTAATATTTATAAACTATATAGTATTTGATTTTTAATTCCATTCAAATAATATCACAATAAATCCTTTTAAAAATTATATCTGTAAATTTATGATGTAATTTTTCAAAATATGTATAAAGAATGTTATTTTTTAATATATACTTAATTAAATAATTTTTTCCTCTAAAAAAACAATTTATTTTTTTATTACATTATAAGAATTTTTATATTCCTAAATGAAATATGCTACTTACCATTGTTCTATGTGTAATTAAAAATATTTGTTAATAGAATTGGATATAATTATATTGAAATTTTATGGTGTTAAATGTATATTTTCCGAAGTATGATGATAGAAATAAGATATTTTTTATCTGTTATACATTGTTTGGTAATTTTACATTAATTTTAATGGAGTCCATGATTGATATAGCTCTCTAAAGAATTTTGTAATGATTATGTTATATGTATAATTATGTAGGAACTAACCATGTATGATATTCTCAATTTAAGGGTTTTGGTAAGGGTTCTAGTGTGATTATGTACATAGTAACCTACATGAATTTTAATATATTTATAATTACTTTTAATAGAAATATTTTTAATTTCATAATCTATGGTAATTATATTTTTTAATTGGGATAATACATCATTTACATGCTAACAATGATGGTTTTTCAGAATATATGTCTCATTGGTTCTTATATTTTCAATGAATCTCTAAAGGTTATCAAATATCTATTATACATTATTATAATGTATTTTATAAAAATGTTTGGAATGTAAAATAGATTTCATGTTTAATAAAATTATTATTTTATCTCAATATTATATTTTTTAATGGAAAACTCTATTATATGCTCACATGATTTGGAAATGGACTAACAAGTTTCTTCCCTCCTTCTAGTTTGATCCTATAAGATATTTTTGGGTCATAAATGCAATCAAATTTCTCAATTGTGATAAAGGAAGAGTATGTAAAATTAGAATTTCATGTTAAAAATAATGAAGTTATTAGATGAAAATAAAACATTTTCTATTATAAAGGAATAATATTGTGAAAAAATGAAAAAAATTTGGAAGTGTACAACATTATATTTATGGGTTTTTTATGTGGGAGTTATAAAATAAATCTATAAAAATATAAACTTGAAGAGGTATCTATAAATCGGTACATGTAAATTCTTAATTTAAAATGATATTATTGGTTGAATGTGGACTATTTCATTATAAATATTGATTTATTTTAAATTTTATATATTTAGAGATGTTGAAGTTACCTAATCAAACACATAAGGAAATATTTTTTTCATTTTTTTACAAAAATATAAGGTATCACCTGAAACATTTATAAATGTGATGGATTCTATTCAATAACAAGAAATTTATAAATTACCCCCCCTTAGGAATTTTGATTCAGCATCATTTATTAGTATAATAAATGGATAAATTTTTTATTAAATCTTACATGAAATTAAAATTCCATTTTTATGCTTTATAACATCCCCTATAGATCTATATAATTCATAATAAAAGACCTCCCAATTACGAAGATGAAGATATTTCATGATAATATATTTATATAGTTTAGTCAATTTTTCAGATTATTACAATATTTTATTCTTTAGGTATTTAAATTAAATATTATATTGATTACTCAATATTATCATGAAATGTAATTTTAATCCACATCATCCCAAAATAGATTAAAAAAATTGGGACCAAACAAGTTATTTCTATCTAACCTTAACCAATCCACCATATACGTCAAAGTATCCTTACTTGTTGTGATATAGTAACAAAATTAGGTGTATAAAATAAAATAAACATTAATTAATTTGTCATTTTTAAATCTAATGAGATTTTTGTGGACCCTTCCATATAACCAATATAAAAACATATATATATGAAACTATTATAATAAAATGAAGACTCATACTCTTAAATATATAATATTACATGTTACATGATATATAATAATATAAAACTAATTAATACTATTACACATGAAAAATTTTATAATAAAATAGACAGTAAAAATGTTCCCTATAATGATATATATGTATTAAAATCATTGAAGAATAAGAACAACATACTCTAACCCATATCATATAAATCATTCCATTTAATCATTAAACTACAATATATTTATTTTCTTAATAAATATATATTGTATGTTGGTTATAAATATGACAAAAATGAAACTAAAAATTCCACCATCTACATCGAAACACTTTATATATAAATAGGTTATTGTTGAGAAAAAACAAAAAATTGGATTATAATGACCCTCATTTGTAGATAGAGTGGTAGTTATCAAGTCGATGAATGTGAAGTTCAATGGATCATAAATGACTATGGATAGTTCAAATTTACAAAACCAAATACATTAGAAAGTAATTCCAATATAATAACAAAATGAAAAGAATTAAATTTATAGTGGGTACATGTACCCAAATGAATAAACTAACTCTACCCACCTGAATCTTTTTCCTACCTTCTTATTGTAAAAACATATCATTAATCACTCCAACAACCCTACTTTTATGATATGATTATTAAAAAATGTTAATGATAAAAAATATAATAGTGCTAAAAATCATGGACAATAATGTTTTGTGTCATGGATAAATTAATACCATACATAACTGTTACATAATAAAACACAATCATTTATTTAATTTCTTCTTCTCTTTCTTTTTATATTAGCTCATTTTCTCATTATTACATGTATTCAGTTGAGTATATAAATCAAACGCATGGGTAAGATAAAAGCCCATCAATATGATAAATTATAAATGGGTCAATATAACATGGGGTGATAATTATCATAATCAAAATATCATCACCATAATCATAATATGATACATTAGGTAAATTTTTAGAATCTAGCAATTCATAAAATGAAATATCATGTATTAGTGGTCAACTACCCCGTATAGTTGTGAACAAAGATAAAATCATGTTCATTCATATTTCACATTATAGAATGAAATTAATCACATTTACTAATGAATTGTAGGTTTACATAATTATTGGATCACCTATCACATCATAACATTTATCGATCTATACAATCCTGGGAACACATTTTATATCATAACGATAACATTATTATGCCTGCCACATAGAACATATATCTATCATGGACATATAGTTACCCATGAAACTGAATTGGATTACTTTCATAAATCATATATATATTCATGATAAATTATTATGGTTACCAATATAAATTTGGAATAAAATAGTTTTAATAAGAATCATTAATATTGAGTGTGAAAGAAACAATCTCTTGAGACATAAATTGATGTTTTTAGAAAGAAGAGTTATTTTGGAAAAATGTTTTCATTTATTAAAAAATACGATTTGAAACATGTATATATAGAAAATAAATGGTAAGGATATATAAAAGATATTTAAATAACATTAATGGATCATCCATTCTAAAAATAATGTAAATGGGGGAAAACCCAAAGGAAGAGAGTTGTCTTCGAGAATCCCCTTACCTTATGTCCGAATGAATTATTCTATTTAATATCCTATATAATAAAATTAATTTCATTATTTAACAATTAAAAATAATTTTATATATGAATTGGAATCATTAATGTTTTATTAGGTTCATTGATGTTCTTTTTAATGAGTTAATGAGAATAATTTCATCATTCATGAGCATTTTTTATCTTGGTTTTCCGGATTATTTGTATTGTTTTTAAGTAATGTAATTCTTGTAAAATTGGAATAGTTTCCCAAAATTGATGTTATAAGTTGTTAATGATCATTCTGAAGTATAAATGGTTATATATATCATTTTTATATGGTATTTGATGAAGAATTATATGAGACATCAGTGATAATCGTTTGGATTATTATAGTTTTTATTTGATCATTTTGCAATAATTTTTCTTTATTATGGAATATAATGTATATATCTTAGCCAAAAAGAAAATTTTTCTAAAATAAATTTTAAAATATTTTTAAACCATTATAGTGGTTTAATTTACATCCCTAATGTTGTTAATGAAATATTAAAGTGCATCCTCTCTGATGTCTATAAATTAACACATCAGTGGTAGGGATTTCAGTCTTATAATAAAAAAAACATTGAGAGGGGTTTAATGATAGATATTATATTAACATTATATCATTAAATTATATAAAATATATTAGATTTATCATATACATTTTTATATAGGAGGTGAGGATAGGATAAGAAAAAAAAATTAAAAAGAAATTAAAAGAATGAGAAAAAGGATTTTACCTCTTTATTTCGTCCTCCTTGAAAACCTCCATAGGGAAAAGGGTCTGTTAATTTTTTTCAGAAAAATATATTAATGAAGTTGGGAGAAATGTGGGAATAAGATTTTGTGGAATTTCGAAAAGGCTAAGCGCATCTATGGTGTGAGGAGAAAAGTTGTGGGGGTAGTATTTATAGTGGAGGAGAGTAGTGTATTCCAATTACATTATTCATTAGATTATTATTTGGCCTAATAATAAAAATAAGAATTATTCCCATGAAAAAATAAAGTAAAGGTAGAATTAATTTTAAAGATATTGGTGCTTACATTAGCCTTACATAAAAAATGATTAAATAATTCATTTATTTATCATTTATTGAAAATTATTGAATTTTACAATTCATAAAACGTCATTTATTTTAGAAAATCCCCAAAATTCACCTTAACAAATATTCATTGAGTAGAATCTAAAACGAAATCCATTTTATGCAAATATGTTTCAAAATAGGTGAAATTTATGTTTTAATTAAAATTATCATTTACTAAAAAAATACAGATTTTAAATTTATAAATGAGTTTATAACACTTTAAAATATATTTAAGGTCTTATGAAATTTAATTAAAATAATAAGAAAACAAATAATAATAATTTATGGATATAGTTTATGAAAAATATATTTGAATTTATTGAATTTATTATATATTTTTAATTAAAGTGTTATGGATTATAGAAATACCAACACTTAATTAAGAATTTATATGTGTTTTATTTACATGTATTGTGATATAATTATATCATAAATTGAATTATTAAATAAATAAATTTTATTTAAACATAACTGGTGGAGGTTAGTATTCATGAGGATGGTTTAATATTCAAATGGTTTATATTACTATTGCGTTGTTTAAGTTATTATTTTATCAATAAAGGTTCTTTAATTTCAAAAAATACCTCTAATTTAATTCATTATTCATTTATAATGTTTTTATTGTGTTCTAAAATTAATTTTTTAGGGTTTATACTATATGGAATAAGAATATTATTTGCTATTACATTGATAAAATCATTTCTCCTTACAATCACCATGTTTGGGAAAAATGGTAACATGTCCTCATGCGTGCCTCCCCATCTGCAAGATGCTTCCAAATAGAGATGATGTATTGGGTGGAAGCATGGTAATACTGTATCCATATCAACCAATTAACAAAAATCACATATATATAAATAAAAATAAATAAATAATAGTAAAAAAAATATAGAATAAAAAATTAGAAATAACGTAAAAAATAAAACGATATGGGATTTAAGAGTCAGAAAATTAGTTGAAAGGGATTCCCATAGGTGGTGGATTAATATAAATAAAATAAAAAACAACAAAAAAATTATTATCCATGAAAAAAAATCAATGAGTCTATCCTTGAATCACCTAAATCCATTATTCTCTTCGTAATAAAATTATCATCTAGTGCCCCCTCCACAGAATGTATCTCTAACTATATTTTCTATATAGGAGTCATAGTGACCATTCAGGGGGTGAATCTAAACCCAAAATAATTACACTAATTTATCATTAATATAAGTGTAATAGTGTTAAAAAAAGATTATTTTAGGACTTAAATAATTATAAAAACAAAAAATTCCACATAGGGTCATTTTATACTATATTTCCCTCCATTAACCTTGAAACTACATGATTTAGCTCCGTTATAGAATAAATTATCACACAATGTCATTGTAAAAAAATAAAACCCATACTCTTCTTACTCACGTTTACTCACACAGCCAAAACCAAACCCAACCATCTCACTTTTGGAATCCATCATCATCACAACGAGAAAAAACAGTCTCACACATATATTTCATCTCATTACATGTCATAGTTATCCATGCCAATCTTTTCTAGTCTACATTTTACTTATCACTTTACCATAGCACTAAATACCTTCCATACTCAATATTTTAATGTAAACCATGTCACTCGTGGTTTTTCCACATCATCATATGAACTCCACAATCACTATACCACATCATTATAGGTCTTCATGAACCCAAATTAAAAATTTAACTGTAATTAAACATGTGAAAATCCCAACCATCATCAATTGTACAAGTCTATCATCTATTTATTTCATTTTATAATACTCAAAACATTCCTTTAAGGAACTATAAACGTCAATATTAATCTCACAACATCATGTTGAATCTAATATTATATTATTTATAGTGTTATATATTCATGTATCCACATTCTAATAATTTCAAATAATTCCACAAAAGTGTCATAGAATGTTAAAGACTTCCAAAATATGGTGTATAAAATCAATCAGCAAAAAAAACACATTAATGAAGAACAAATCAAAAATCCACAAAATAATAACTATTAATCATCAATTTATGAATATTGAAAAAAACCATTAAATTGTGGATGAATGAATAAATTACTTCATAAGAAGTTACATAATCACAAATAGAAAAACACCACTACAAAAGACACTTTAAGGAGGAATAATATAAAGATGATTAGGCTTAAATAATTTTAGGATTAGACTCTCAGTTGAAACATTAATTTATAAGGGTTGAGGGAGATCAGTGAAAAAAAATATGGGATATGAGTGAGTTAAAATTTTAACAGTCTTAAAATTAAAAATTTCAGCCTTTTCAGGGTGTGACCATATGATACGTGTCATAAACTACAACAGGTAAATTTCATATCTTTTTCCCCTACCAATTCAATACATAAACCTCTATAATCACACTCTAAATTCTTACTGCTAAATAATTCCTACTTTAATATAATATAAATTTAAAAAAAACTCCAAACCACTATTGGGAACTAATATAGATAGAAACATGAAATATAAATATGATTATGACATTTTGAACTATGATACACCTTAAAATTATTGTGAAATTATGAAACCCCTCTAAGGGATTCACACTAAGAAAAAGTATCTATAGAGGTCTCCTATGAATAAATCTTACCACTTGAATCGTACTTCAATGGGTCCTCCAGGATAAATCCATGATACCATCAAGAATGACCAAGGTATTTTATTCCCTCATATTACCACCCATCTTTGGTCAATGATTCTTATTAGATATTTGTCAAACATATCATCTACCACAAACCCAAAATTTCCTCTGTAAATAATGTGTGTAGGTTTTGGTTCATAATTTCAAGGATATAATAGATAAAACACACCATCCATACAACTATGTTATATAAAATGATTCAAATATTATTTCCAACTAATAAATATAGTATACAATATCTAATCGGATAACTAATCGTAGAGTTAGTATTACATTATCCATAAACATTGATTTGTCAACTAAGGAAAAACTCATAAAACATCATGTATTAACATGATTAATTCTAAAAATATTTCATATAGTTGTAATATATTTGTTTAAAACATTTATTATTAACTAACTACTTTCAAAAAATCAGGACATGCTATGGAGACACATTTAAAAAGCTCAACCTGATCACTTTGAACTATCTGACCTCACACCAACACAACAGTGACTGATATGATTAAACATAGAGAGAAAGAAATTATCTACATTAAAAAAATTCTAAATGATATTTTGATGTGAATGAATATATCAATTCAAGATAATCATCTTGTTCTCCAATAAAAACATTCATACATGTTCTGATCATTTTCTACGGGGTTTGTATCATCCTTTTAGAAAGTCTGTATGTATGAGGGTGATATATTATACTAAATTTCAGTTTTTACATGATCAAATGATTCATTCCTTCCAAAAACCTCATCCAGAACCCGACAACCCAATCATATGAAATACATATAGTCACACTATGAATTGATAGTATTTATCACACATATAACCTACCATAATCTAGAAATTTTTGAGTGTATTGAATTGAAAATAATTCCTCATCCATTATCTACATATCACACTCTAACTATAGTATATCTCAACATCTATATATCTTTGAATACATCATAAAAAACCCATTGTGTCCTCATATAGTATCCATACTAGGACTAGAAGTGGATAAAGAATTCCACTTTTTCACTATTGCTCCAACTATAACATATTACATGTTAAAAAATATGGGATAGACCCTACAACATCATTTCTACAACCTATAAACCAATAATGAAGTTTAATATCATAATATAAAAATATTTGTCCTGAATATACCATTTAGTGTCATACATTAGAGTTACTCACTAAGTCCTACATCATTAAATCTGTTAAAAATACCATTTCAAGGAAATGAATGACATCATTCAAATTTGAAGACCCTATTAGAATAGGATTTTATTTTATTTACCACAATCACATTAATATAAAATAGGATTAAGATTAAATCTATCTTTTTAATAGATCAACCAATGCGGTCATCGGCAGGTGCCTGGGTTCCTCCCCGCCTTCCAGAAAAATATGAGTCCCTGTTTTCTCAGGCGGGGTGGTTTTGTGGGTTCGAATAAATGGGAGTGCATCATCTTCAATACAGGAACGTATTGCCCATGCAAGACACCCTGCTTTTTTTTAACAATGTAATGAGATGTTCAGCAAAACAAAATGGTGAAGGATCTGCCACGGCATCTTTCTAGAATATTTGACTGAAGTTAAAAAAATTAAATAAAAGGATAGACCCATTCAGTGGACGAAACGACATACAATGGCGCCAAGTCCTGAAAGGTGTCACATTCTCAATTGAGGTGCTGAAGTTAAAAACATAATGCTGTCATGGTTTGTGCTTCAGATCATTCTCTAAGGTGGCCAGTGAATTTCTCTATGTATCATGAGTGTTCTAATGCATATCTTGTTTGTAAGATCATTGTAGTAGACAACGATCTAAAAGTGGGGGATGTGTGCTTATCTGAGCATGACTTTAGTAGTGTCCCTCAAAATGTCTTTAAACTGACCGTCTTGAGATGTATCTTAACTTGTGACTTTCTTTTAAATAGTGACTCTTTTCAGAACTGCGGGAGTTAACATTTCTCCAACATATTCACACACAAAATCACCCTTCGACATATCCTACAATGTCTTCAGACCCCACCCTTTCCCCTTGGCTGTCAAAAAAACCTAAAAGACAATGGCTAGCAATGATCATTCCAAAATGCATTTAAACTGAAACCTTCCAGAAAAAAATAGAGTACAATACCTGCAAGTTGTAACTTAGGTCGCTTTGCACAAGCCGATTTCCACATTGTTTTTAGCAACCACATTTGCTCCAACACTCTAATGATCTTCATTGCTTCATGTCTTTTATACTCTTCCAGAAACCCTTCTCTAAGAAGGTCAACTATCGTGTATGCATACTCACCTTCAAATGTGACGTGTACGAGTCAACCCCGCCTCAATCTGAGGCCTGTTGTGGCTGACACAACTCCAAGTGCCTCTGTTTTGTTCAAAATGGACTTATTTTTAAGTGAGAAATCAACAACTAACATACGGGAAACTGACCAAACACCTTCGGATTGTGCTGACACTTTAGGACAACGATTCATGGGTTATATGTGACGTGTACGTCTCAACCCCGCCTCAATCCGAGACGAGGTGTGACCGGTATCACTCCAAGTGTATGTATTTAGTTTAAAATAGACAATATTTTACGTACATACGCCAAACTGATCTAACAGCTTCTGATTGCATTGATACTTTTTCACAATGATCAATGAATCATGTGTGACGTGTACGATTCAACACCGCATCAACTTGAGGCCCGGTGTGGCCGACACCACTCATAGTGTCACTGTTTTGTTAAAAATGGACTTAATTTTAAGTGAAATCAACAATTGACATACGGCAAACCGACCAAACACATTGGGATTCTATTGAAACTTAATGAAAACTATCCATGGGTAAATGTGACTTGTAAGATTCAACCCCACCTCAATCAGAGGCGCGGTGTGACCGGTATCACTCCAAGTGTATGTATTTAGTTTATAATGGACAATATTTTACGTACATACGCCAAACCGATCTAACGGCTTCTGATTGCGTTGATACTTTTTCACAACAATCAATGACTCATGTGTGACGTGTACGATTCAGCACCGCATCAATCTGAGGCCCGGTGTGGCCGACACCACTCACAGTGTCACTGTTTTGTTAAAAATGGACTTAATTTTAAGTGAAATCAACAACTGACATACGACAAACCGACGAAACGCATTGGGATTCTATTGAAACTTAAGGAAAATGATTCATGGGTCAAATTTGACGTGTACGAGTCAACCCCTCCTCAATCAGAGGCGCGGTGTGACTGGTATCACTCCAAGTGTATGTATTTAGTTTAAAAAGGACAATATTTTACGTACATACGCCAAACCGATCTAACGGCTTCTGATTGCGTTGATAATTTTTCACAATGATCAATGACTCATGTGTGATGTGTACGATTCAACACCACATCAATCTGAGGCCCGGTGTGGCTGACACCACTCACAGTGCCTCTCTTTTGTTCAAAATGGACTTATTTTTAAGTGAAATCAACAACTGACATGCGGCAAACCGACCAAACGCATTTGGATTCTGTTGAAACTTAAGGGCAATGATCCATGGGTCAAATTTGACGTGTAAGAGTCAACCCCGACTCAATCCGAGGCCTGGTGTGGCCGACACCACTCAAAGTGCCTGTATTTTGTTCAAAATGGATTTATTTTTAAGTGAAATCAATAACTGACATACGGGAAACCGACCAAACGCCTTAGGATTGTGTTAACACTTTAGTAAAATGATCCATAGGTCATATGTGACGTGTACGAGTCAAACCTGGGGTGGATTACATGGCCTTCCTACATGTAATATATCCCACTACACGTCTTTAATGAGCCAGCTACGCAGTTTATCCCTTGTACAGATACACAGGAAGAATCACACGAGATCGACGTCATGTACTAACATAGGGAAAGGGTGCATAAGAGGACACAAGATCAAAGGGTAACACGTATATGTTTTTTAACATGCCATGTAATTTCCTATTGATATGACATGTATATTCACACATGCAGCTGAACATTGGAGTTACCCAGGGTAAAGCGACAAGGCATGTGACCCTTTAAATGAAACATAATTTTATGTACCATGATCGATCTCTTTGAACACTATATCAAGGACATATTTCATTAGGGTTGGCTCCCATGATCCTTCCTAGGATGGTTTTGGTATCTTTTCCGACTTACGGTAGTACGATCCCTTCAGCAGGACGTTCTAGACATAGTTGGAGTCTCTCTGAAAGTCCTGGAGTGAGATCATATATCTATTTTTGAGGTCCAGGTAGAGTCATGTATCAGCGCAACCAATCCTACCAGACATCGATCCTATATATAGAATGTTAATCTTGATGTCTCATTACAGTCCCCCAATTTATGATATGTTACCTTTTTTGTATTAATATACATAATTACTAAGGGTGATGGTTGGGAGAGTTAGGATATCCTTTTTATGTATTGCAGAATGATTCAAGGAGCACGGGCTCTGCAGGATTTGTCAAAACCAAGTGGAAATCCAAGGAGAAACAATGCATAGTGGAATGTTCTAGTATTTATCTTCTGAGTTGTGTAGGAATATTTTGTGATACTATGTAATGAGGTAGTTTTGGTTTCTGGGTAGATGGTATATAACTCATGGTAAGAACACTGTTTGGTTGGGTTGTGATCGGTTGATGACATGCTTGTGGTTGATATACTTGTTTTTGTGCAGGTATGCGGTTGATATACTGGTTTTGGTGCAGGTCTGCTCGGCTGGCAGTACTAGTGCAGGTTGTTTATTAGCAGCGGGCAGGGATTTAACAGTGCTTTTTTAGCGCTATTAATGGCGACATTTAACAGTGCTAAAAAAGCGATGTTAAAGGAGATATTTAACAGCGCTAAAAAAGCGCTGTTAAAGGCAACATATAACAGCGCTGTAAAAGGTATCCTTTAACAGCGATTTTTTAGCGCCATTAAAGGTGACATTTAACAGCGCTTTTTTAGCACTGTTAAAGGTCACATTTAACAGCGCTAAAAAAGCGCTGTTAAAGGACCCCCCCCCCCCTTTATCAGTGCTGATCTTTACAGCGCTTTTCTAGCGCTGTCAAAGCCCGATTTTAGCGCTGTTATTGCCCGTTTTTGTAGTAGTGAATTTTGTTCGCTTCAGGTGTATTGTTTACTCTCTCGTAAAAATAACATTTTATAATTAATTATTTATTACAATTTTTAATTAAAAAAACATTAATATCTCTCAACGACACATCCAACAAGAAATCTGAAATGACCATTGGGTCTGAAATGAGGTGTTTACCTGAGATGGGTTATAAATTTAATCTCAAACGTATGTTTGGTGTAATTTATATTTTATGATAATTAATTAAAATGTTAATTATAAAAGAAAAACGAATTTCAGTATTCATTGACATAAACAAGTGTCAAAAATCACAATTCTTCACACTAGTCGATCCAGAAGCATGGAAATAATATGGTTATGAATAGATTACATATCTATAATGCATTGTTAGGTAAAATTATCGTGTCCTTCATAAATTTTGTGTAGAAAGTCAGATTAAATAAGGTGTTTCATATTCTAGGTTTTATTCTATCCAAATGAACAATGTATCAAATACCCGACCTATTTTTTCTCTTCCTTCATTCATTCAGTTGAGTATTAGTGATCTCATATCTCTATCACTCTCGATCAGTAGACATTGGATGATCTAATTTTGATTGACTTTCTATTTCTCCCCTGCGGTGCCGGAGGGTTTGTTCATCCCAAGTATTTTTAATAGTTTTTATTATATTTAATTTCATATAGATTAAATTTATTCTACTAATATTATCTCTTCTATAACATTTTTTTATGGTTCGGAATTACACATCATCTGTACCATTTAATTTATCTTGATTATCAGAATCAAAATAATTTTTTTTGAACATATTAATTAATTCATTGATTTAACTTTTTTCATTTTAATTGATATATGAAAATAAATTAATTAACATGGAATAATTCTTTCAAATTATGGAATGATAATTAATATTTTTTATAAAACGAAAATTTCCTCAAATTATAAAATGATGTTTTTATGAGTTATAAAATGATAAACATGGATTTATCAAAGATAATATTGTAGTATATTATGAAGGGTTTAATACTCAAAATTATTTATAATAATCAGACTAAAAGGTAGTTAATGGAATTTACCATAATATAATTATTCAGATTAAGAAATTATAATTAATAATATAATAAAATCATAATTTCTTGAAATTATCAACTGTTAGTTGCTGGAAAATTTAGTACTAGATAAATGAAACATTTTATTAAACGATAATTGGAAAAAATTACTAAATATAATTTTGAACAAATTGTTGAATGGATATTTAATATATTTATCTGATGATAATTTCTAGATTTATCAATGGTTAATTTTTAATATTATAACAATTATAATAGAATTCTTATAAAAGATAATTATTCTGTTGGTTAAACATGGGAACATACATTGATCTAACAATAAACTAAATATTTTTCCATGAAATACAAATTTTGTCTCAAGTGACAATACATATTATTTTTTTGAAACATATCCTTGTGAGATAAATTATCATCGCATGGGATAATATAAAATGACAATCCAAATATTATCTAGGAGAGAGAAAATGATTCCACATGTAATATTTTTAATCGATTGTTTGATAATTATCTAAGAGAGATAAAATATTACCACAAGTAATAATTTGAATCGATAATTTGATGATTATTCAGGGGAGAGAAAATATCATTACATCTAATCGTTGATTTCCTTTTGATATAAAATATATGGTTTTGGTTCTAGGAACTAGTGATGAATGTTGAGCTTTATTGTGTCAACACTTACACTAATATGGTTTTGATGCGGGGTATTTAACCCCACGTAGTGGATTTCCTTGTCACTGGCATCAATGATCTATGAGGTAGGTGGTTCTATTCTGATTATCCAAATTTATTATCCTTGTATTTATATATTTATTTAAATTATTGATTTAAATTCATTTTCTCAAATCTTCATTAATTTAAATTTATAATAACTCAATTCTAGTGAGTCAGGAAATTTGAATTGGTTTTGGAATTGAAATTTAAAAAGACAAAATTCCAATGAATTGAGTGTGTTTATGGGAATTGGATAATTTATATTTTTTATTTCAAATTGTGGATTTGATGGAAATGATTTCAATTAAATTGTTGCATTTATTTGTGGAAATAAATTGTGTTATGTCTGAATTGGTTTTGAATGGATTTCAAACTAGTTAAAATGGATTAAAATTATTTGAAATAATCCTAGTGGTTTATCTTGTAAGAATGTATGTTTTTGAATAAAAACCATTATGTTTTAAATTAAAAATATATTGGCACATTGGAAATGGTAGAATGGGAATGATTTAATTTTTAGCAATCTTAAAATATATCACTAATAATGTAAGATCCCATGAAATACATTGGAAGTTAGTGAGTTATTTAGATACACTTTACGCTATGACAACATTATAAAACATAATTGCAGTGGGTCACATCTTCGACAGGATGGGGATGAGTCTCCTTTGGATAGTTCCATTGGGATTTGTGTTTAAACATTTTGCTGAGTTTACATATAGAGTGTAGAATCCAATAGCTAGTTAATACTACGGTACTATTTGTAAGATGACCGGGTAACCCGCTTTTTATTTATATTTGTGATATAAATGAATCCAAATTTTATTAAACTACTTTACATGATTACTATGTTTATATATATTACTTTATAGTAAGGTTTTAGTTAAGACATTTTTAAGATATATTTCATCATATTGTAAAGTCTTTGCTTATAGAATTTTTCCATCACTTGAATTGTAGAACATGATTTTTTAGTTATTATTTTAAATGGAAAATATATTTCTCTTTAATATTGAAAGAATTCCATTGGTTAATGAATTATTAGAAACTGTTATAGAATTTGTGGTGAGACCGTACTAGGATTTTTAGCTCACATACTACTTTTTCCATTGGGCGTTTGTAGACTTCCTACTTCAAGGATCGAGTAAGGGGGGAAAGATCAATTTGAGTTGGATCTAGATATATACACTTATTCATGGAGATTTGTGTCCTTAGAAACCATAGGGTTGTTTTTACCATTTTAATATGTGGGTTTTAGTATATGGTATTTTATTAGTCTTTTTATTCTGGTACATTACTCCCAGTAGTGTTTCTTTTTGTTATGCATACTGTCTGTTTCTTTTCTTCTGTATTGTTGGTAGAAAAACCGTTCCCACATTAATGTTGTGTGATTCTAGGTGCTAGTCACCAACCCATAGGGATCGAGAATGCCCTTCATTCTATGTTATGTCTAGCTCAGTTATCGGGTTACTAGGGGTAAATGGGTTGGTTTGTGTCAAAATGGTATTAGAGTAGGATGAGCCTTTGTCTTGAAGTCAATATGAATTTTTGAAATCCTTTCAGAACATAGGAGGTAGTTGTGACTGAGTGTATGACCAGATCTCATCTAAATGATCCTTATGTCTCCAAGGGTGGTTAGGGAAAGATGTCTTGTCGTGTAGTTTTAACCTTTTCTCTATTGTGTTTTGGATAATGTTAAATACTAATCATGTCAATTCGTTCTATTGAGAATAATTTCTATCATTACTTAGTCCAACTGTTAATATAATTTCTTCCTATTGAAATATGATGTTATATGACTATATGCCCTCGATAAGATGTGTGAATTATATCCAATTGGAGGCTGCTTTTGAACTATAGTGAGTGACTCATGTTGTGGATTTGAATCTAGTTGAGGTGAGACCTTCATAACCCTCAAAAACTGCAGGGCAATGATTCCCTTCACATACAAAAAGGTTCTATCTATAAACTTCTATAATGAAGCTTCATCATGTAGGGAAAGAGTCTCTAGAGGAAGATGATACAGGTCTAACGATCATGCTAGGTATCATTACAATAACTTCATAATTAGTGACTTCTCTATTTGATATCAACTTGTCTTACTCCTTTTCTTTCAAACCATACAGTTAATATTCATAATATTCCTATGGAGCTTTTAACTTGTTAAATGCATATTAATACACCCCTAGGCATGATGTGAGAGGAGGGTCTCTTTACTCCCTCATATGTATTTCTCTATTTTTTGGTAAACATTCATAGAGATTCATTGGTACTCCACATGATATTTATTAACGTCATATTTGGGATGTATTGGATAGTTAACAATAAATACCATATTGATTGTTATCTTCAATAGGTATACCTTACCGCCACATGTGGTGTGTCTCGTGTCTTTCAAAGAGAATGGACCCAAGGATGAGCAGGGCCAGACCTTCTAATCTTGAGTTGGGGATGGTAATAATAGTTTTTTCTTCTAATTTGGAGCAGTGTTCTCCCTCTATTTTTCATTCAGTTTCCAATCATGTTTCTTTATGATATTTATAGTTTACCATAGGTAACAGCGGTTGAGTATTCTTTTGAATTGATTATAGTTACTCAAGCAGTTTTTTTCCCCTCTTACCAAATAGCTCCAATTGAACCGGAATAACTATTGGCCTATATGGAATTTTTTTATTGTGAAAGCCTTTATTCACCCAACTGTGTCACATTGGGCGTCATTGGTTCTATCTGACCTGAAAGCTGATGGTACGTTGACATATTCTCTTCTAGAGATGATTATTTAAGAAAATAAACTTTTTGTTAAATTTTGAAAGCATTAACGACTCTCTTTATGGTGGGGTGAGTAATGCCTAGTGATCGTTCCCCAAAGAGGGTGTTCTGTGTAATCAAAACCATTATGTTTCACTGTTATTGACAAGAAAAAATATATGTGGGATTACTATATTTTTAATGGGTTTTGCAGCCATGAAGAACTATGATGTTGGACAACATGATACAACAATTTTAGTGACTCAATATTCTTAAAGGGTTCACCCAAGTTGGGTAATCGATTTCTTGGGAGGAAAAGGAAGCTTGCACCTTGTTTTTTGGAATCATTTGAGGTTGTTGATTAGGTGGGGAAAGTTGTTTACCATTTGGAACTACCACCACAACTGATTTTGATACACAATGTGTTTTGGGTATCTTAGTTTTGAAATCATTCATCCGACCCATCTCATGTTCTGAGTTGGCGTGATCTTGATGTGGAACATAATTTATCTGTGACTAAACTCTAAGTCATTGTTGTTGATTCTCAGTTGAAGGTACTTTATTAGTGTATTATACCACTGCTCCATGTGTAATTGAATCATGGTTATAATTCTCAAAAGATGTGATAGAGGGAGGAACTTGTGAGAGAACATTGACATTGTTTTTTTTGAGGTGGAAGTTTCTTCATAGGCTTTATGAGGTCTGAATGTTCTAATGGTGGGGTTGTTGTAACATACATTTAATGTTTTAGGTATTCCTAAACCTTATCATTGTAAATTATAATTATGTATAATGGAAAAAATGGTTTATCAGTGAAAATTTGTGTTTTTGTTAAACACATCGTGGAATAGAAAAATGCACAATTAATACTCTGAAATATTCAATTAAATATTTTTGTATTCAAACATTGAGTATGACGGAATTTTTTATGCCAAAAAATCTTGGAGAAGACGGAATAAAATTATTAAATAGAATATATTAATTGGGCATTTTTATTCAAAATAATTGAGTAACTCCAAAATGATTCATTGTATAAGAAATATGAGATCACTGTTATGTTCGAAATATGGTATTTACAGTAGGAGGATTATAAAATTCTATGGTGCTAAAAATTTGGATGTCTCACTCATGATATAATGTAATTAAATAATATTTAATATATTAATTATTTAAAATAATTAAATATCTCTAAAACTATGCATCCTATAAGAAATATGAGACCATCGATGGGTCCAGAATGAGCTGTTTTCCCTTGATGAGGTATAACGATTGTTTACATCAGGTTTTTGGATGACATGCTCTAAAAAAAACTTTTTTTTATTTTTATTAATTATTTATTTCAAATTTTAAATAATAAATCATTAATATTTCTCAAATGTCTCGTTCTTTGAGAAATCTAAGTCCACAGTTTGGTCTGATATGTGGTTTTTACCCTAGAAGGGGTACAAATTTTTTTTCCCAATGGAAGTTTGGTGTCATTTAAATTTTATGTTATATAATTGAAATATTAATTATTAAAAGATGAATTTCACTCTTCATTTTATTAAACAATCATGAAAACCCACCATTCATCACACCGGTCGATCCGGTAGCATTGAAATAATACGGTTTTAGTGGTTTAAATTTCTATAATGCTTTATGGGGTGAAATTAATCTATCTTTCGTCATGTTTGGGTGGAATGGAATATTAAATAAGGAGTTTCAAATTATATGTTTTATTCAACCCAAATGAACACCGTATTAAATACCCAACCTATTTTTTATCAGCATTCATCCATTACGTTGAGTCTGAGTGATCCCGGATTTGTCTCGCTCTCGATCAGTAGACGTTGGATGATATGATATTGATTCCAGATCACTTTCTTCTCTGCAGTGCGGGGGGGTTTTTTCTTCCCACGTATTTTTAATTTTATTACTTTTATTTCATTTACTTTTATTTCATATTATTCATCAAACCTTCTATCTTCTATAACTTTTTTTGTTGATCGTAATTTCATGCAGTCGTTACTGTTCAATTTGTCTCCATGAGTAGAATCAGAATAATATTTTTTGTTCCGAATTAATCAAGATATTCTTCGATCAGATTTTTCACATTTATTGGATCATTGAAAATAAATTAATTAACAAGTAACAATTGACCCAAATTATAGAATGAAAATTATCATGTTTTATAAAATGATAATTTTCAAAAACTAAGAAAAAACATTTTTATGAGTTATAAAATTATAATCATAGAATTATCAAAGATAATCTTCATTTAAATTATCGAGGGTTAAATATGAAAAATTATTTATGAAAAATAGACTAGAAGGAAGTTAATCGAATTTATCCTAATATAATTATGTGGAATAAGAACTGATAATTATTAACATAATCAATTGATAATTTCAAGAATTTATCAAATGTTAGTTATTGAATAATTTATTAATAGATAAATGTGATGTTTTGTTAAATTATAATTGGATAAAATTGCTGAAGATAATTTTGCCAAAATTATTTAATGGAAAATTTATATAATTATTAGATGATAATTTCAAGAATTATCAACGGTTAATTATTAATATTATTAAAATGAAAATTTTTTGTTTATGGATGATAATTATTATGTTTGATAAACATGAGCACATGCATTGATATGATGATAAACATATTAATTTTCCCTGAAACAAAAATATTATCGCATATGAAAATATATATGTTTTTTTGAACATATTCTGGTGAGATAAATTATCATCGTATGTGATAATTTATAATGACAATCAATAGATTATCTAAGAGATAAAAAATGTTATCACATGTAAAATTATAAAAAATAGTTTGAAAATTATCTATGAGAAATAAAATATTACCATATGTAATATTTTTAGTCGATAATTTAATGATTATTTAAGGGAGAGAAACTATCATCGCATTTAATCTTAAATTTACATTTCAAATAAAATATATGGTATGGTTTAGTAACCCGTGATGAATTTTGTGCATTATTTTGTCGAGGATTATAACAAAAAGGTTGTGGGAATGTGTATTTTACCATGCGTAGTGGTTTAACATGCCACTGAAAAAGATTACCAATTAAGTAGTTTGTCCTATTCTGATTTTCCAAATTGATTATACTTTTATTTGCTGATTTATTAAATTTTTTGATTTAAATTCTATTTCTCAAATATACATCCAATTTAATTAATAAAAAATATATTACAGCGAGTTGGGAGATTTGAAATGGTTTTGGAAGGGAAATTTGGAAAACCCCAATTCCATTGAATTAGGAGTGTTTATGGAAATTGGAAAATTTAAATTGTTTAAATTAAGTTGTCTAATTGATGGATGTGATTTCAATTTAATTGATTAATTTAATTGTATATATATATATGTGTAATGATGGAATTTGTTTTAAATGGATTTCAAACTGGTGAAAATAAGTTAAAATTATTTAGTAGAAACACAGTGGGTTCTATTTTAAAAAGGCATGTTTTTGAATAAAACCCATTTGTATCTAAATGGAATGAAATTGCCACATTTGAAATGGATTAATGGTATTTATCATATTTTAAGAAGTTTTAAAATAATGTTACCATCATGTAAGTGTTCTTGAATGTTTTAGGTAGTTTTTGAGTTATTTGGATACACTCTACGATATGAAAATGTTCTAAAACATACATTCGGTAGTTCACATCCCCGAATGGTTAGGGAAGAGTCTCATTTGGCTAGTGTCATAGGGACATGTGTATACACATTTTTTCGAGTACACATAGAGAGCGTGGAATCCTATTACTAGTTAATAAAATTGTACCTTTTATAAGATGCCCATGTTTCTCAATTAGTAATTTATCATTGAGATATAAATGCATGCCAATGATTTTGAACTTATTTACATTCCTAATTAATTTATATAAATTGTTTTATATAAATGATTTATTTAATCTATTGTTTAAGAAATATTCTCTCATTTTGGAATGTCATTACTAAAATTATTTTTCTATCATTTGAACTGTATAACCTGATTTGTTTAGTTATGATTAAAAGTGTCATTCCTATTTATCATTAATATTTAAATCATTAATTATATGAATCAATTATTGAAAATTGGTATGGAATCTATGGTGACGCCCTACTGGTCTTTTTATCTCACACCCTACAATTTCCTTCGGGTGTTTGTAGACTTCCAACATCTATGTTTGAGCAAGGGGAGAATGATCAGTTGTAGGTGGATCCATTTGTTGACCCTCATTCTTTGCAAGTTGTGTCCTTGGATACCTTGGGGTTGTTTTTCCCATTTTAGTATATGGTTTTAGTACTTTGGATTTTATGACTCATTGTATTCTGGTATATTACTCCCATTGGAGTTTCTTTTTGTTATGCATACTCTCTTGTTTATTTTGTTCTAGACAGTTTGTATAAAAATCACTCGAGCTTGAATTTTGTTTGATGTTAGGTGCTAGTTGCCGACATGTGGGGTTCTGGAACACCCTTCGTGCTATGTCAGGGCTAGCTCGGTTATCAAGTTACTGAGGTACCCCTGATGGATCATGACAACTATTTTGGTGTATATCCTTACAAGTATATTGATGGAGAATTCATCATTTATTTCAATTATATAATTATTATTCATTTGATTATCCACTATAATATAAATAACATTATTTCCTATCAATGTATTTGGAGTAATATTAACAAAGACTGTGGTGGTGTATTTGTCATGACCCCCTCCACACAAATTGTACCCCTCCTGGGATGGAAATGTGGGAATGAATATAATGACCCCCGAGTCTCACCAATAGTAGGCCCTGGGTTTGCCACTAGCATCGAGGGGAAAGTAAACACACAAATGGTAGGCATTACCCTCTAACATAACACATGTGAAAAGAGGGATAAGGTAGACACCAGCCAACTCCAACTCATAACTGAAATATAAAATAAAACCCAAGTTCACATATGTAATGTCATTAAAAAGTACATTAACTTGAAGGGGAAAACTGCAAGTACCCAAAAGACAGTAAAACAACAAAAACCACAAGCCCGAACAGCTCCTGCAACCCCATGCTTATAGAAACCAGCTTGATCTATAGTCTTCTATATGTGACATAAAAAACAGTTTATATACATAGGGTGAGTATAAAAGTATAATTACTAGGATCCTCTCCAAAGCCTCTCGTGAAAAATTAAAGAAAGCATGCTAAATCACAGTGAATAACCATTTAAACTTACTCATCACATAAACAGGTATACTAAGTTCCAAACCTCACCATGGCTACACTCACAATGTAACACATTCAAGATTATTTCATATAATAAAGAATATCAAGGGTACCATGCTACTACATCCCCACTGGTTTTCCACTTTTCCCCAACATCCTATGTCCTAGGAATCTCTCTCCAAAAAGGCTTGCCCAGAGACACTTGGGTGAAACACAACAATATTCAACTCGTGCAACAAAACCACCACATCCAGGCATAAAAGTAACTAGGTCATTTTCGGGAGCCACCATAGCTCGCATAACGTGTATCATACGTTGAGTATTATAACTCAAGCCATTACAACCCCTAAAATGAGTAAGGATCCTCAAGCCATCACAGCCTATACACGTTACCACTACAGTAGTACATAGGATACTATATCTAGAATATATGTTTGTGAATAACCACAAGACATTACAGCCCTCCACACACATATATGGGGAAAACTAACCATTGTGCCTACTAGAAGAAGTAACTACCATGGGAAGAGAGTGGGGCCAAAGGGGCTAGTCATCCATTCATCCTCCCACCGGAATGTTGGGGAAAACACCCACAGGGCTCAGAATCCCCAGGGTGTCATTTTCCCTTTCCAACAGGGTGGATTAGCGTATAGAAACACAAAATGTTCGGAATATACTATATCTCATAACAACACATTTGTCATAACCTAGTCTTAGTCTCAACTGTAGCTAACGTCTCTGGGACACCGGGCTGCTACTTCTAAGACAAGGTATCCTATAAGAACACAAACATTTAAAGAGCTATAATAAATTATTCCATTTACTTTTTTTTAGTTTTAATTTAAGATAATTTATTATTTTAACTTTAATTAAACAATAACATTCCACATTAAATTTCATTCACATCACACTGAAAGTCCACTGTCACTTTAATATTAAAACCATATCATTATGATATAAGAAACTCCAACCCCGTGGTTTAACATCATTTTTTCAATTTTTCATTAAATAATTATTTTTACATATTCATAGGAATTCTAGAAAAACATTCTATGCTACTAAACAGAAGGGCCTTACCACGGTGAGTAGATGTACTACCCTTCAAGTCTTTTCCGCCTATAGAAATAGTGTTGAATCATCATCCCTGGAGTTGTTAAACACGGAAAGCACGTAGCATACCCGACACATCTTCTCCTTTTTCAGAATAAGGGTAATTAAGACCACATTCCTTGAGAAGTGGGGGAAAATAATGCAGAAATTCAACCAAAAAGAAACAGAAAGAATCCAACAATCACATCAATCCCATTCCATCATCCCCAATGTCCTCACTGACACCCACATGCATAAATGATGCATCTCGCCAACCTAGGAATCATTTACTACCACAACCAAAAGCCCTCCATGCTTTCACATATCACAATAGACATATTGGGCTACATCACAACACAAGCAGTATGAAAACAAACATCTTAACAATTAGGCTCTAGGAAATTTTAAAAGCAACAGGGTAGCTCAGAACCCTTCAAGGATTTATCAAACAAAAAATATATTTGGAATTAACTAATTTATTAATCATAGAATCCAAATTCAGAAAACCTAATCAGTAAACTATCAAAAAATAATCAAACTTTCTTATTGCGCCCATTTGATTAACATAATATTACAACAAGCAGAACAAAATTCATTTACATGCCTCTTTATCTTCTAACCAAACAATTATAAAATAAATTTTTTTTGCATTCATTACCAATTTCCTTCACGAACGAACAATTAAACAAAGCAAGCATAGATATCACACAATCTAGAAAAATAAGAGTCAATAACATAAGATTGATAACAATTTGTTTATCTCATTCAAATATTTATTATGTCAATTATATTTTGATCTAGTTGGATAAAACATTCTAACTCTACAGTTGCACATAAAATAAATGAGAAGCAGCGAATCTCCTACCACAAATAGTTTTCGACATTCTTCATTCACACAACGTGTCATGATCCTTCTCTCACGAGAATTGCATCCACCTGAGGAAGCCATGGAATGACCGCACCAAACATACCCAATAAAAATTATATTAGAATAATGGAGATTACATGTTATAAAATGGAATGAAGAAATAAGAGAATATGAACCCCAAAATAATGATGAAAAAACATAACTTATATCTAAGATTGATCGACACAACTTGGTTACTTCAAAACAGAGCAGAACCAATACGAGGAGGAATGATTGATTATGAAACTCCAATGTAATAGAATGAATGGTTTTAGTGTATCATAGTCAAGAACAAAGATGAAGAATTAGGGTGGAAGATATCATGTCCCTTTAGAAGATTTAATTCAGTGACTGTCTAAGATACACGTGATTTCCCATTAAAAGGGGATTGCATTAAACCATGCGGTTTGACTAATTAAAATCATCCTATGCCTTATGAATCATTAATATAGGATTTATGTCCTTTTAATCAGACATATATTCCATAATAAAATGATTTTAATGTATTTTATGTCAAAGAAAATGTTAAAGGTGTGAAACATTAGGAAGCTATAAACACTGTTCCTGAACTCAAAATTTGGGAAAATAAATAGAGGTTACTGATAGACCTCACTGTTCTGAAAGAACTGTTCATGAACTAAAAATTTGGCAATGGAAATAGAGGTTACTGATAGACCTCACCATTCTAGAAACACTGTTCCTAATCTCAAAATTCGGAAAAGGAAATAGAGGGTACCGATAGACCTCACTGTTTTGGAAACATTATTCACGAACTCAAAATTTGGCAAAGGAAAAAGAAGTTACCGATAAACCTTATTGTTCAGGAAACACTGTTCATGAACACAAAATTTCGAAAAGGAATTGGATGATACCGATATACCTCACCATTTTGGAAACACTATTCATGAACTCAAAATTTGGCAATGGAAATAGAGGTTACCGATCGACGTCAACATTCTAGAAACACTTTTCATGAACTCAATATTTGGAAAAAGAAAATAGAGGATACCATTAGAGGTTACTGATAGAACTGTTCCCTAAAGGAACTGTTCATTGAATTCAAAATTTGGCAAAGGAAAGAGAGGTTACCAATAGAGGTTACTGATAGAACTGTTCATTTTTGGAAAAGATCATGGAATTGGAAATTTTTCAATAGAAAGAGAGGTTACCATTAGAGGTTACAGATATAACTGTTCACCTTTGGAACTGTTCATAGAATTGGAAATTTGGAAAAGGAAATAGAGGTTACCGTTAGAGGTTACCGATATAACTGTTCAAGCTTGGAACTATTCATATAATTTTAAAATTGATAATGAATAGAGAGGATACTATTAGAGGTTACCGATAGAACTGTTCACTGATTGAACTATTCATGGAAGGTTACTTATGACACTGTTCACCAACGGTCACAAATGAAAATGTTCACAGAAGGTTACCATTGCACTGTTCAAAACTATCTAGTGTTGGAACTTTTCACCGAACTGGAAAATAGGCAATGTGTTGGGGATATATCCTCTTGACCTCCTAAATCACCTCAAACACTATATTATTGCAATGGAATGAACCAGAGAGGTCCAGGACATTACATCATATACCTCTCAAAACATTATTGTCCTCAATAATTCAAAACCCACCCAAAAGATAAATGAAATGTGTTCAGAACAACCACCCATTGAGATACCTCTCAAAAGTGAGGAAGCCACAAAAGAAACAAAGGGATCCATCTCATAATCATGAAAGGATTATCATAGCAATGGATACATCGATATATGAATCTATATAAACATCCAACAAATCTGTGAAATGAGCACTTATTTGTGACTCACGTTCCCAGGTACTCTCCTCCATGCCACTATGTCACCACAAGACATAAACCAAGGTTATAGAATGACTACACAACACCTTTTCCTCACAGTATTGGATCTCCACGGGTCGCTCCTCAATAATTGAATCATCATCAACATAGATCTCTCCCTAATTGATGACATGAGAGTAATCATAAAGATAACGACAGAGCTATGATACATGTAAAACATCATGTATCCGACTCATCTGTGGGGGAAGTACTACTCGATACACCATAGCTCCAACATGAGATGACACCTTGAAAGGCCCAAAAAATAGGGGAGAATGCTTACTCCCAGGACAAAACCTTCACTACCCATGATGGGGATTCACCTACAAAAACACATGATCCAAAACATTAATCTCTAAGGGTTTCATTTTTTGATCAACATATGATTTTCGACGATCTTTCTCTATCTTAATCTTCTCTTAAATCACCCGAACCATCTCTGTTGTATTATTCACTAGTTCTGGTCTGAGATTTGCTGACTCACCGACCCCAGTCCAAACTAATAGAGAATGGATAGGAAAACAATACAAGGCCTCAAACGGTTCCATACCTATGGTGGAGTGAAAAATATTATTTTATTTGAACTCTACCAAGTGTAAGAGCCTCATCCATGAACCTTAAAAATCAAGAACACAAAAGTGTAACATGTCTTCAAGAGTCAGGATGGTTTGCTCTGTCTAAAAATCTGTTTGAGGATAAAAAGTAGTGTTATGGAATACATGAGAACCAAAATCATGTTAGATACCTCCCTACACCTTGGAGGTAATACAAGGATCTCAATCAGAAATGATCATCCTTGGTACTCCATGAAGTCTAACCACCTCCTCTAGATACTGCCTCGATAAACCATCCGCAAAGCTCGACTCCTTGATCGCTATGAAGTGGACCGATTTTTTTAAAAGATCCACTACCTACCATGTAGCAGCATTTACTCTCAGATCTTGAGGTAACATATTAACATAGTCAGTCGAAATGTCCTCCCACTTCCACTAAGGAATCTCTAATGGCTAGAGTAGAACACGAGGGACACGGTGTTCCACCTTCACCTTATAGAAGACCAAACATCGAGACACAAACTCTGAAACCTCACTCTTTAGCCCAGGCAACAAAAACTGAATCCCCAAGGATTGATACATCTTTTTCAATCCCTAATACACCGCTAATGGAGAACAATGAAACTCTATGAGAACTATCTTTCATATCGTCAAATGAAAGAAAATCATTCCATGATACAAAACTCATTGTACTTCATCCTTAGTCCAACCATCAGGGGCCTCACCACAAACAACTCGGACTTTCCAGACCTCCACCTCAAGATCCTCCAACTGGGAGTCATCCACCTTCTGCATTAGGGATGACAGAACCGTCATCTAAAAAAGGGAACCTCTTCCCCATCTTTTCCCATAACAAGATGCAATGCTGACAACTCTTCCATTACTCTCCAGGAATCACCGGATTCACACACAGCATTACAACGTGACTTTCGACTCAGTGTGTCCGCTACAACATTCCCCTTTCTAGGTGTATATGATGTCTTGAAGAAATATTACTGTAAGAACTCCATCCACCGACATTTTTATAAGTTCATGTCACACAAGAAAAAAAATACCTCAAACTCTTATGATATGAGAAAACCACAAAGCTCTCACCAATGAGGTAATGTCTCCACAACATTAGAGAAAACTCCATGACTTCCATCTCAAGATCATGGGTGGAATAGTTATGTTCATGGGGAAAAAAGTATTGAGACCCATAATAAACAACTGAACATTGTGTAATGAGAACAAAACATAAACCCAGATGCGAAGCGTCACAGAAAACATCAATCTGAACAACCTCACCTAGAAGACAAAAACTGGAGCACTTACTAACATCTCTTTTAGATTATCAAAATCTTCCTGATACTGATCAGTGAATATGAATGCCATATCCTTCTTGGTCAAAGCTAGAAGAGGAGTCACAAATCATTAGAAATTGGCTACGAACCTCCTGTAGTATCCTGCATCACCAAGGAAACATTGCACCTCTAACACTGTATTGGGGGATGCCCAAGACACAACTGCTTCTATCTTAGATGGATCCACAACTACTCCCTGTTGGGACACAACATTCCCCAAGAAACATAATTCTCGATCCCAAAACTCACACTTCTAAAACTTAAAAAATAGTTGATGTTGATGAATAAATCTCAAAACGGCTTGTAGATTCTCTTCATGCTCCTAGTCAGATGTGGAATACACACAGATTTCATCGATTAAATCTATGATAAACTTGTCCAGGAACTCTCGGAACAGAACATTTATCAATACCATGAATAAATCTGGTGAATTCATCATGCCAAACGACGATATAATGAACTCATAATGCCCATGTCGACAACAGAATGAAGTCTTTGAGATATCCTCAATTTTCACATGCATCTGATGATATCCTTACCAGAAGTCGATCATTGAAAACCAACTTGCACCCTTTTGTTGATCGAATAAATCATAAATCCATGTAAGAGGATAGTGATTCTTTATTGTCACTTTGTTTAAGTAATGATAATTTACAAACAACCACAAACTTCCATCAGCCTTCTTCATGAAGAAAATAGGTGGAACCCATGGCGACACACTTAGACAAAAAATTACACGGTAACATACCATCAAGTTGTATACGTAGATCTCGTAACTCAAAAGGGTCCATCCTATATGGAGACATGGATATAGGAGAGGCTACTAATATTAGCTCGATCCCAAAATCGATCTCTCGTTGAGGGGTAATGCTAAAACCTCTTCTGAAAAGACATCAGGGTACTCTTCTACAACCCAAGGAAATTACAATAGCTGAACCTATGAAGAACTCCACATCACCTCATCCATCATGGTTGATAAGGACGGAATGTGCCTGTGACCTATCTAAGGATCTCGCTCACCAACAGACACCACCGTCTCTCTATCCACTCCATGGAAAATAACCTTATTTCAGAAGAAATCCATGACAACCTAAACCGAATACAAATAGTTCATGCCGAGGATGACATCATATGGTTGTATTAGTAATCATAGGAAATCGCCCTGAGAGTGGTGATGCCCAAGCAATAGCTCACAGTCTCTATATACATCAAACTTGTATGCTCGACCTCTAACTGGCGTAGTCAACACAATGGGAACTAAAAGCCTCTCTACCTCATGACCCAAAGCATGGACAAGGGTTGTGGATATGAACGAGTGTGTCTCTCCACAAACAAAAAAGGATTACACCATGGTTAAAAACAAGAAAAGGCTACCTCAAACAACGTCTTGATCACCTGGAGCTAGAAACCCTAGATCATGAAGCTGACCATGACCTCCTCCATGGACTATCTAAACCTGTTGATGACCCCACCACGACCGCCCTCTGCTCTCCGGGGATGGGGAACATCATGGGGCTATCCTCTACCTACTCTATCTACCCTATGCTGATCTAACACTAGTGCGACCTGCTACTTCTGCCTCGACTTGAACTGCCTCAATGGAGTAACCTTGAGCATATTACATGGTGCACGATGACTACTCTGAGTGGTCGGGCACTCCCGCTACTGATGACCACAACAACCCCACGAAAACCATCTCCTTAACCCTTTTCTCAGGCCTATGTGTTGCTGCCTCTGGGGAAATGAGATGTGAAGTGTTGTGACCTACCCTCGGCTGAACACAAACTCTTCTGCCCTAAAAATCGGGAACCACATTCCACAGCTCTACTTCATGAGGAATCATGTTGATTCCATTCTCTTGATGATCCGATCCTGGACAAAGTCCTCTTGATAACCTATGCCCTCTCCAATGCCTCATGATATGTCTTCAGTATAAATCAGGTGACCTGGAGCTGGATCTATAGACACAAAGCATCCTCGAAATGCCTCACCTTTGGATCCTCATCTAGTAACAGGTCCAAAGAATATTGTAAAAGGCTCCTAAAATGGATTTCGAAATCTCGAACATTGGATCTCCCTTACTGAATGGTAAGAATCTCCTAGTGATTGGATGCCTTCATAGTCACCGAAAGAAACTCGACTCTAATCATATCTCAGAACTCCCTGTATGAGATCACGTACTCCTCAGGATACCCTAGGAACAACAACCACCACTTCCTCGCTAATCCATGCAGCACCGTCACAACCAAGGACACCATGTTCTCCTTCCATGCATGGATCAAACTGAAGCCTATCTCGACATCCTCCAACCAGTTTTCCATTATGAAATCTAAAATAGAGCCCTTGTACTTCTGCTGACTCTGGCGCTGAAACTCTCAGAGTGTCTTCCTCCAAGAGTCATCTTTGTCAACCTCTACCATTCATCGATCTGCTGGAATATCCGGCAAGACATTTTCTGCGCAAACCTAAATGGAACATTGACCTAGAGCCAATCCTATAAAATAACAAATCATTAGAGCTCCGAAACCTGGAATATGGAAGACTAACCATTAATTAATTAATTGTTTTCTTTTATTCATTTGAAGTTAACATATCCCAAGGTCTACCCATTCAGACACATGCACAATGAATTATGATCCGTGATCCTTTCCTAGGTATCTACCCTACAAATAGTATCACCTTTTTAGTAGCCAGTATAAACATAAAGGTCCATACATCATATCATAGGGGTCCCCCAATGCCAATGACTCAGACGGTCTCTAGGGTTTACCTTACTTTCTAAAGATGAATGACACTGTTGCCTACAAACCCATGAAACCTCACCTCTACCTAACTACAAACTCTATCCTATCCCTCAACCAAACCTCTGATACCACTCAGTCAAGACCCCATCCCCACAAAGAGTACCCCTACTAGGCCGACAATGTGACAAGGGAGATAATGACCCCAGAGTCACACCGCTAGTATGCCATGGGATGAAGACTAGCACCGAGGACAAAATAATCAAACAAATGGGAGGCATTACCCTCTATGAGAACACAAGTGGAAGAGTGAGATAAGATAGACACCAACCAACTCGAACTCATAACTAAAATATAAATGAAAAACCAAGTGCACATATGTAATGTCATTCAAAAGTACTACAACTAGAATGGGAAAAATTAAAGTACCCAAAAGAAAGTAAAAACACCAGCAACCACAAGACCGAAAAGCTCTTACAACCCCATGATAGTAGAAACCTACTTGATCAATTACATGCTACAAGTGACCTAAAAATAGTGTATATACATTGGGTGAGTATAATAGTATACAGGGTAAGATCTTCCTCGATGCCTCTCGTGTAAAAGTAAAGAAAGCATGCTAAAGCAAGATAAACAAAAAAGTGAAACTAACTAGTCACCTAAACAGGTATACTAAGTTTCCACCCACACTACAGCTACTATCACCAAGTAACACATACCAGACTATATCATATCATATTGAATATCATGGGTAACCCACTACTACTTCCTCAGATGTTTGTTTCTTTTCCCCAATACTGTACATCCTAAGCTTCTCTCTCTAAAAAGGCTTTCCCACAGACACCTGGGTGAAGCAACATAATATGGACCTCATGCAACAAAACCACCATTTCCATCGAAGAAAGTGACCAGGTAGTTTCAGGAAGCCACCTCATCTTGCATAACGTGTATCATAAGTTGGTTACTATACCTCAATCCATTACAACCCATACATCGAGTAAGTATTCTCAAGCCATCGTAGCCTATACATATTACACCTATTGTAGTCCATAGGACACTATATCCAGAATATATGTGTCTGAATAACAATATCCCATTACAGCCCTCTACACACATATATGGGGAAAACTAACCGATGTGCATACCAGCAAAAGTAACTACCAAGAGAAGAGAGTGGAACCAAAAGGGGTAGTCATCCATTTATCCTCCCATTGGAATGTTGGGGAAAACACCCTCAGGGCTCAGAATCCCCGAGGAGTCAGTTTCCCTTACTCACAGGGTGGATTAGTGTATAGAAACACAAAAAGTACAGAATATACTACATCACACTACCACACTATGGGAATAACCTAGTCTTAGACTAAATTGTAGCTAACATCACTCGAACTCTGGGGTTCTACTTCTAAGACTATGTAACCTATAAGAACATAACAATTTAAAGAGGATTAATACATTATTTTATTCCCTTTTTATCAGTTTCACTGTAGGTAAATTAATTATTTAAACATTAATTAACCAATAACATTCCACATTAAATTTCATTCACATCACACCCAATGTCCACAGTCCCATTAAAATTAGAACCTATTCATTTTGTTCTAGAAAACACTTACCCCAAGGGTTAACATTATTTATTAAATTGTTCCTTAAATAATTACTTTCCCATATTCCTAGGATTCATGAAAAACATTCAATGCTACTAAAAACATGGGTGCTCAACACAGTGAGTAGATGTACTGGTCGTCGAGTCTTTTACACATATAGCAAGAGCATATAACCATCCTCCCTTGAGAATCTAGACACATAATGCACGTGGCATACCACGCGCCTCTTCACCTCTTTCATAAGAATGGTAAGTAAGACCAGCTACCTTGAGCACTGGGGAAAAATAAAGCAGATATTCAACCAAAGAAACAGTAATCATCCAAGAATCGTATCTATCCCATTCCATCATACCTGGTGTCCTCCCTGACAACCACATGCATAAAATAATGCATCACGCCACACTAGGAATCATTTTTTTCCAAATCCTAAATTACTCCATGCCCCCATGTATCACAATAGCCTTCCAGGCTCACATCACAACACAAAAAGATGGAAAACAAACAACATATCTATTGGGCTCTGGGACCTTTAACAAGTAAGAGGGTAACTCAGAACCCATCAAGGATTTATAAAAAAAATACATTTTTAAATAACTGATTTATAATTCATAGGTTCCAAATTTGGGAAACCAAATCAGTAATCTATAAAAAATAATTAAACATACTTACTATGCCAATTTGATTAACATCAAATTATAACAAGGAGAACCCGATTAATTTACATGCCACTTTGTTTTCTAACCAATAAATTATAAATTAATTTATGTTTACCTTCATTACCAATTTTCATCAAGAACAAACAACTAAACAATGCAAGCATAGATATCACACTATCAATGAAAAACCAGAGACAATATCATAAGATAGATAAGAATTTATTTATCTGGTTCAAATATTTATTATACTAATTCCACTGCGATCCAGTGGGATAAAACATGCTAACTATACAGTTTCGAATAAATTAAATGATAAGCAATGAATCCCCTACCTCAAATAGTTCTTGATGTTCTTTTTCCAAAAAACGGGTCATGATCCCACTCTCATGATAACTACATCCTCCTGAGGATTCCGTGGTACGACCACACCAACCAAACCCCAAGAACACTCTATTATAATCATGTCGATCACATGCTATAAAATGGAATGATGAAACAGTATAAGATAAACCCCAATAGAACGACGATAAAACATACCTTATATCGAAGATTGATCGATACAACTTGGTTTCATCAAAACAGTGCAGAACCAATCTAAGGAGGAATGTTTGATTATGAAACTCCTACAGGATATAATGAATGGTTTTATTGTCTCATAGATGTGAAAAAAGATGAATAAATAGGTAGGAAGATATTTTTTCCCTTTAGAAGATTTAATGGAGCGACGATTTAAGATACACTTGATTTCCCAATAAAAGATGATCGTATTAAACCATGCGGGTTGACCAAGTAAAATCATCCCGAGACTTATGAATTATTAATATAGGATTTATGGAATTTGAATGATCCTTAGAGTCCTTAAAATGAGGCTTTAAATGTATCTTACATCAATGGAAATGTTAAAGGGGAGAAACATTTGAAAGATGTAAACACTGTTCATGGACTCAAAATTTGAAAAGGAAATAGAGGTTACCGATAAAACTCGCCATTCTGGAAACACTGTTCTCGAACTCTAAATTTGGAAAAGGAAAGAGAGGTTACCAATAGACCTCACCATTTTGGAAACACTTTTCATGAAATCAAAATTTGGAATTGGAAATAGAGCTTATTGATAGACCTCAACATTTTGGAATCATTGTTCATGAACTCAAAATTTGTCCAATGAAATAGCGGTTACCGATAGACCTCACCATTATAGAAACACCATTAATGAACTCAAAATTTGGAAATTGAAATGGAGGTTACTGAATGACCTCACCATTCTAGAAATACTGTTCATGGACTCAAAATTTGGCAATGGAAATAGTGGTTACCAATAGGCCTCACGGTTCTGGAAACACTGTTTATGAAGTGAAAATTTGGAAAAAGTAATTGAGGATACCGTTAGTGGTTACAAATAGAACTAGTCATCGATGGAACTGTTCATAGAATTGGAAATTTGTAAATGAATATAATGGTTATCGTTAGAGGTTATCTATAGAACTATTCACCTTTGGAACTGTTTAGTGAATTTTAAATTTGGAAAAGTAATGAGAGGCTACCGTTAAGTGTTACCGATATAACTGTTCACCTTTGGAACTGTTTATAGAATTGGAAATTTGGAAATGGAAAGAGAGGTTACAATTAGGGGTTACTGATAAAATTGCTCAGCTTTGGAACTATTCATAGAATTGGAAATTTGGAAAAGGAAAGAGATGTTACCATTAGAGGTCACTGATAACACTATTCACTTATGACACTATTAATAGAAGGTTACTGATGACACTGTTCACCAAGGGTCACCGATGAAACTATTCACAGATGGTTACAATTGCGCTGTTCATAACTGTCTACCATTAGAACTATTCAGTGAATTGTTAAATTGGAAAAGTGTTGAGGATAAGTCCCCTTGACCTCCCGAATCACCTTAAACACGAAATTTTCACAAAGGAATGGACCATAGAGGTCTGAGATATTAAATTATTACCATTTCCATATTAGTATAGGTAAAGTATTCTTTATCATTATAATTTTTTTCCTTTCTACATTATCAAACTAAAATTTTGGTTATTTTGATTTATATTCTCTGATAAAATTCAAAATATTTTTCCAAAAAGTTATATTCTTAGAGATATTGATGCTTCTTCATGCTCCACGAGGAGATATAGATGGACGAGATATGAGCATCATTGAAAACATCTAAATCTTAGGATTTTATAGTACACATAGTCTTGGATAAGATCATTAAAATTATTTTTCTTCAAGTTATAACTATATGGAAATCCTATTTATAATATCATCCACCTTCTTCTATATTTACACATCATCTGTTTTACTGTTCATTATATTTGAATAAATGAAAGTTTGTGAAAAATTTTGAGAACGGAGAGTTGATATTTCTTCCTTTATGATTCTCATATCAATCCGTTGAAAGTCTATTAATATTGAATCCTTGTCAATAATCATCTTTGATAGAGATGATAGATCCTTTCTACTTATAGAATATAGTGAATTATATTATTTCCATGTATAGTAGTTGTTTGAGATATCATAGTCTTTGATAAGATCTAATCATATACTTTAGCATGTATTACGCTCTATCAATGATAATATATATTTGAGTCTCTCATGATCTGTATATATTTCACAGAACTCCCCATGCAGATAATTTAATTATAATTATAACCTAACGATATATATATCCATCTCCAGATATTATGTAGTACAGTTCCTCCCATGAAAATTCTACTATTTGGAGGTGTTGGATATTAATTTACCATTATTTATTAGTACACAACTTAATAACATCATAGATGCATCACAATATTTCAGGAAAATATATACACATGATATTAGTGTATGGACTGCTGTAGTGATAAGAAAATTTTTCAATTCATTGATTCAATACTCCCATTCATTAGTCTGAAAAAACATTAGACCCTTCTGATAATTCATGGATTCTTTGTTTGATATTAAATTTATGTATCTCAAAAATCATCTGTACTTCCTTGATATACCAAGGAAAATTTATATCGCTATTATTTATGTTGGTCTATATCATTACGACATTTACACTATCATAAATGAGTCCATATATATCCCTTTACTAGTGACGAGATTCCCAAATAATGAAACTTACACTATCTTCTATTACAATACATTTCATACAACATCTCATAACATAAATCACTTATCACAGTATTAAAATTATCATAATCCCCTTCCTTACATGAATATTATCTTAGAATTTCAACCATAAATACAACCAAACTTTTTTGAGGTAATATCCAAAATTTATGTACATTAAATTAATAAAAAAAAATTAGAAAATTAATTAGTATACTGTTAATCACTATGATCTCAATGTGTGAATACCTCATTCAAAAGGTAAACATTGGAATATGTTCCCTCATTAACAATTAATTAGTGATATCCTAACCGATGTTCCACCATAGAGAAGTACTAGGACTCACATAGTTTACCAAAAAAGACATATATCCAATACATGGGATACATTTTTTTATTATTTTTTCCAATTTATGATAATCAATATAGAGGAACATTTTCCCATCCTTATTCTGGATTAAGAGGACTGGAACACCCTTTGTGAAGCACTCGAGTGTACTTTTCCCATTTATATATTATTATGTAACTACGTCTTTATTTATTATTAGTGAATGTAGGACATTCAATAAAGAGTATTTGATTTATGAACATTTTCTATTATTATTTCAATTAAGAATGAAACTTCTTATTTTAGTGAACTGCATGGGAATTAATCAAGGAAAACAATTGTATAATCCCTCACGTTGGGTTTGTCTTCATGTATGATTTCTTACATTATGTCAATGATTTGGGTTGGATATTATTTATCATAATTTAATAATATTCATACATTATATGATTATTCAAAAAAATAATCATCCTTTTCCACACACATGTATTGAATAAGAGGATACATCATATGTGAGGAGTGTTCTACCTCTCCTGATAGTTGATGTTTTATTTAAATTGAGATATAATATCTATTCAATGTATAGAAACACACTCCACTAAAGAAAGTATGAAATTTTTTTGAGGAGGTTTAACCCAACAATATTGAAATGGGTTGTTGTATACTTGGATGCAATAATATATCTGTATTCTATTCTCATGGAAAACTCAATAACCTTGTTTAGTGGTTGGGTTTGAATAGTTCATCTAAAATTAGGTGATATGATTGAATTAATATAACAAGAATATAAAACTTTATTCACTATTATTCAATGAATGAACAATATACCTATCATCATATCATCACAAAAAAATACCTCATCAGTAGTGATCACATAATCACATCCTATTTCTATAGGCCTTATAGGCTGTCGCTGTTGAAGGTAATTGATAACCCCAAGATTTGGGAAATTCCCTGAATAATGAACATGTTACTACACTTAAAGAACTATATCATGGGATAATTGATGGTATGAAACTTATTATTTTCATTCATATTATTGGGTTTCGTTATTTTCATTCATAACAGATATTAAACATTCTCCTAATTTCCATATTATAAATATATTTGAATTCCATTTAAGACATTTATAAGATGATTCTTCCCACACATCTCATACAAGGGATGATGAGTTTTCATTTACCAATATGATTTATCCATTTTTCATCCCAAATTAAACAATATTTATGATTTTCATCTCCATCCCCATGAGAACATTACGAGTCTCTAATCTCCATCACATTCTTAAAAGAAAAAACCTAAATTATTTATAGATTTCAAATTATAAAAAATTATTGTATTTTCGTAGTCATGTATTTGATACCCTATATAATTTTTCAAGCATTATTTTTGTGTTCATGAAAAATCTAGGGGTGTATCATGCATGCATCGTAATTTTTTTTCTCATATACCCAATCATCAAAATAATCATTTTTCTTCTGTTATTAGATCTCTAAAACTATTATAATATAGATATTTTAGAGAAAATATATATTGACATATTATTTATTGAATCATTTCCATTCAACATATACATTTGATTATGGGACATCATGTTCTCGATTAGTTTCCACCACTAATATGCTTCTCCATTAAGATGAGAAACACCCAGAATTTTTTTTTCAATTTTGTTAACCTAGGTGTGAAACAAGGACTACATAACATGAATGTGGTAATGATTAATAAAAATACCAATCTTCCCATTTTAGGGGTATCAACCTAAGGTAACACATTTCTTGAGACACATCCACTTATTGAATTGTAATGGGATATATTTTCTTCAAACCAGTCACTATATACTTATTCATAATTCTTGAATATTACCCAATAGATAAATGTATCCCTAGTGGCATAATTAAATAATTATATTCCATAAGTCCATAATAAGAATAAATTTATCAAATACAATATATATATATATTCCCAAGTATTTGAATGATATTATTACTTGATCATTGAAAAATATCTAATAATTACTAACAAAAGATCATGAGGAATAGTTTCTTTAAAAGTATATGTTCATACTACGTTAAGATGACACAAAAATAAAGATTTTTTATTTTTTCACCATAATGATCTCTAATATCCCACTGCTCTCATAACATTTCATAGGATAACCTAGAGAATACATATGAGAATGGGTTGTGCTATATATCCTAGTAAGGGAAAAAACATGCCATCGAAGCATAAAATATGAGTCAAAATAAAAAATTGTATAATATAAGAGAAGTATCATGAGTAATAACTTGATATAATAACATACCTAATATTTTACCATGCGATAATAGTAAAATGGGAATGTGGTAGAAATATATTACATGAATGAATCACGAGTCAAGTCTAACTACAAAAACAATATCTCATGGTAGACAGAGTCCCATAGTGGATTGGGAATACTACCTAATCCCATGTATAATGTATACAAGGAAAAAAATATCTCCCAATTTATTGGATTTATATCTTGGTTCACCCTTCAAACCTTATTAAAGATTATGTGAAATGTAAAAGAATCCAAATTTTAAGTAATAAGCATTATAATTACCCATGGGAAGAAGTAGGTTTAATTTGAGAGAAGAATATGTGTAATTTATTACCTTCTCAAATTAAGGGATAATAATCTTCATATATATGTGAGATATATATATATATATAGTTAGTTTAAAATTATTATATAACATTAAAATTTATGATAAAATGTGATATATAGTGAATGTCCAAAACCCCATGTGAAAGGGGGTTCAGAAGGACCTCTTACCTTTTATTATATGTTATTTATTATAATTTTATTATGTTCATTTATAAATATTTTAAAATTTCCGAATGTTAAATTTTATTTTTACGAGAGTGTTCGTTTCATGATTTCATGATCAGATTACATATAAATAAACAATGATGTTAATACAATTTTGGATTACATATCCATAACTAAAATATAATATCCTACATGAACATATAGAAATTAAAATTCTACAAATACATATGTTTTTTCTTACATATGAATTATTATTTTAGTAAAAATGTAAACATTAAATAGATAGTTCATTTATTCCATTTAACCAACTTTCACAAATGAATATATTTTTATTTAATTAAAAGTCATTAAAATATTAATGAATTATGGAAAGGTTATAAAAGAGTTCTAATAATAATATTTATCTATAAAAATATTTTCATAACCATCATTGACTATCTTAGTGTTAACAAAGGGTGTTATTTATGGGGTCGGGGAAAACATATTTTATAAATATAAAATTAATTTTACTTTGGAATTAAGGGATGGTATAAGATTTATATACAATTAAGACAATATAATTAAAAAGTTAGAATAAAAAATTATTCCTTATCTAATTTTATATTATAGGTGTCAAATAGAAGCTAGATGAAAACATGAATTTTAATAGAGACATATTTAGAATTTTTCTTATTGAATGTAGTGTGATTGAAAACCTCCATTTTGAAAAATTTGTGTTAGAGTTTTTAGAATGAAAAGAATTATCTGTATTTGGGGAGAGTTTGGAGGATTTTTTTAATTACATTTGGTAATATTTAAGGTATTATAGGAGTTTGGAGAAGGGGTGGTGAGAAGTGGTATTTATAAGGGGAGGAGAAGGGTGTTTTTATGTATTATATTCATTATTTTATTATTTTCTCTCCACTTAGTAAATATTATTGATTATTATGAATAAATATAGTAAATTTGGCTTATAAGTTTCAACTAATGATTTCTTACATCATATATGACTAAGAAATTCATTTATTTAACATAATATTTAAAATAAAATATTTTAATATATTTTAGATTTCACCAAAAATAAACAATTTAATAAAATTATGAAAAATTTACGCTAACCATTTTCAATGTCTATATTCTAAAAAATGAAACATAATTTATGAAAATAAATTTAAAATTATGAGAATTTAAAATTTTAAATAAAATATTGATTTATTTTAAAACCCCAATTTTAATGTTATGATCATTGTTATGTCACTTTTAAAATATATTTGAGGTCTCATAAAAGATTCATTATAATTATAATTAAACATAATATAAATTTGAATAATAATTTTATGAATATATTATGTATTTTAAATCCTTATATTAATTATGAAAATTATAATCAAATATTATTGATTTTAAAAAATACAAATATTAATTTTATCATATTAAAAACCATTATTTACATATATAATGAATTAAATTATCTATATTTTCATGTTAAAATACATATAATTATTATTTAACATTTTTTAAGATAGATTAGTATTCTGATGGTCAGGATACTATTCATCTTGGTCAGATTACTGTTCTAATGGCTAGGTTAATATTGTAATGGATTTATTTGTATTCAAACTCTATGAACTGTTATGATAATTTGGTTCTCCTACATTCTTTAAATACCTTATATTTCAGTCATTATTCATTCAGATTTACTTATCTCACGTTTATATATTTCTATTTTTAAAATTTATATTAGATCTCTATTATTATTATTCATTTCAGTAGTGTTTATCATGAATTCCTATATTCTGGTCGATCCTATAGATTGATGTTTTTATATTTTCATTTTCATATTTGGTTTTTTTTCACATTGTTATAACATCAATTTGTAAGGAAATTTTTATTTTCTAAAGTTAATGATAAAATTATAATAAAATGTGGTTGGTATTATAATTGGGTATGTTTTTAATAAATAATATAATATTAATAAAATTCACTGATTATATATTTATCTGGGATATTTCATTTATGATATCCTAGGTCATTACATTATCCCTACACTCAATAGGTGTCTCATACACTCATACATTTTTTCAATAATATCAATATTGCCTTCTATAACCCAAAGGAATATAATTTCTAGAATGAATGAGGTAGATAAAAATAAATGTTCAAATTAAAATAAAATATCCCCATTCTACATTTTTGAGCCTCTCCACCCTGAATGAGAACCATTATAAAAAACCTTGTAAAACGTTTCTATGTTACCTTAATAGATGGGTTACCCCTTAGAGCATGCTCATCTAAAATGCCTATACATTTGTTGGAACAATAAGATTATTCAATGCCTCATAAACCTTTTGACCTAGGTCCTTAGGTGGATACATGGAAACTGACATTATTATAAACTCTGAAATTCCAAAATCGTACTTAAATACAAATATAGTGGGTCATATTCTTAAAAAATAATAACATTAACCTAGACATAAAAACTGACCCATGAATCAATCTCTAAATATATACCCATATCCATTAATTCTATAGAAAAATACTTATCCAACAACATGATAATTACATGTTAGTCGCACACACTTATAAATTATCAAATAATAATATGAAGAAGTTATGTTATTTTAATATCATAAATAATATATTTTGGAAAACATTGAATTTACCATTAATATAATTTATTTAATTTAAATCTCTATCAAAAAAAAAAGAAACTTAATTTATGAAATATGGAACCATATTCATACTAATGAGACATGAACTCGTAAACTCGTTCTGTTAAGTCACATAAAAAATATTTTTCATAACAAACATATTATAACATGCATGAAAAACAAAAAACTCTAACATGAAACCCTATAAAACTATCCCACTTATAGGGAAATTCTAAGGTCCAATAAATGGGTACATATTATGCTAATTATTATCTCTCTTACCCATTTTCCATATATCCTATATCTATTATACAATTCCCCAAACAAAAAAAATATGAAAATAAAAAAGGTATCAGAAAAAATTTTATATCACGCTGACTCTAGTAACCCTTTTTGAGGTAAGGGGTAACATGGCCTCCTGTAGACTTCTCTATTTGAAAGATCATACTATTTTGTAGTGAGTGATTCTTTGGAATCAGAGGAAGACAATTAAATTGATAAAATATTAATAATTATAACATACAATGAGTTATAAATTAATAGAAAAGAAAAAATGAGAAGAAAAATATAATTTCATTTACAGTTATCCAATCTATAATAGTATGGGATACCTATAATAGAACATTATTTTTTATAAATTATTATTACATATTTATCATAAATATTCATTATATTGCAAATACACATGTTATAGGACAATACTTGTTTAGTTCCTTTAGAATCATGGAACACATTCTTCTGGTTTAGTGAATGATTTTCAATGAATCCCACAAATATATTTATATTTACTTCCCATATAAAAAAATTTATTCATAACCTTGGTAAAAGAAAAATAATGAAGTCATATATAGAATTCCCTTGAAGGCTAACCATAATAGATACATATATATAACCCGAACATTTGAGCATGAGAACAATATCATCACAATTTTACAACATACCATTCATTTCAATGATCATAACAAAGATTCATAGAATAAATATTGGATGACCAAAACACATCAATAATATGATAAAAAAAATAAAATTATCCATAATAAAATAAAATTGGCCAAATAAAAGGAATTTCAGAAAGAACATAAACTTATAAATATGTGAACAAATATGAATAAGAATTAGTTCCCTCATTATTTTAAGGATATAAAAGTAGCACATTTTATAGAGTTACAAACATGAAACCAGTTCCATGTATTATATTATCAACGTAAAATAAAAAAATATGCATAAATTATTGGGCATGATATCTGCGTTCACAAATAAACATATGGAAATGAGAACTATGTTTACAAATATGATTATGAACATGAAATTATGTACATGCATACCATTTTTTCGCCATGATTTATACATATTTTCCAAATTATTTGGAATGAGATCTAGGTCTAACATGTCATATAAAAAAATCATACATATGTGTTAAAAAATTATAGAAAACATTCATCAAATTAGAAATCATGAAACAAAATTGCTTTCAAAAAAATTTCATCATAGTATATCTCATTGAAAAGTAATGAGATTCAAAAGCATAAAGTTACATAATTATGAACAAACCATAGAAATAATGTGGATAGTATATATAAGTAATAATCCTTGTAAATCATACGTAACAATATATAATGTCATTATGTAGGGAAAATGGATTTTATATGTTATAAGAAATAATTAAGTAGGAAGATACCCTTTATATTTTTGAAATCATTATATATTTTTTGAATCCAAATAATTATGTAGGAAAATTTTATCATTGAAGTAAAATACTTGAAATATTTTAAACGATTTATTATGAAATTAAGGTATTATGAGTGAGTGAAAATCAGCATGGGCTGTATATGTTAAAATCATTCCTTCTGTATATTTTTTTCAGAAAAATCACAATGAGTCTTTTTCAAATATGACAAAAATATATAACAATAAATATATTTTTTTAAAACATAAAACATTAGAAAACATTAAATAAATCATAATAAATATTTTTAAAAAAAGAAACAATTTTTTAAAAAATTGACATAGGTGAAAAATATTCCATATTATCCACTTGAACAAAAAACAATCCAGAATAACGATGAGATTGTGAAATAAACTGTCAACAATATAAAAAAATTGATGTGAACATTAATGAAAATTATAAATTATATATATTCAATATATATTAAAATAAAAAATATAAATTAAATATATTATAATAAAAATATAGTCCACACCTAAATATACAATAACATAAACAAAAAATTATTTGTCTAACCCAATATATTGTTTAGTAATGAATTACTTTACCTAGAGTTTTTTCATTCATTTTTAACATAATATCATCATGTATACTAAATATATATTTATTATACAGTTATTACATAACCTTATAATACTATTTATTATTTAATTATAATGTCTTATTAACCGTTTTTTAGTTATTTGTTATTTAAATCACTATTCTTGGTGATAATTACTTTATTTTCCAAGAATACTTTATTTGGTAAGACTACTCCATAATATTGGGTCATGGACCTATGATTTATACATTATTATTCATTTATTAATAATCATATATATAGATTATATAAATATTTTTAATCATTCTGAAAAAGAAGAGATTAAAAAATGAATTACACAATTCATAGAGATGATATGTTGTACATATGCATGAACGTTGCTTCCAATTTTCATACAAAGGAATAATAGAAAGGTAAATAATAATAAAATATTCCATAATTATTCATATTATATATATATCACCTTTTAAAAAAAATCATTATTCACATCCATGTAAAATATACATGAAAATGAATAACAACGCATCATGGAGAAGTGTGAAAGGACCCGACCATAAATAGTACGTATTTCAGTTCTTTTAAAATTAAAAATCACATTATTTTCAATATTTTATTTTAGGTTTACTGTTTTATAAAATTACGAAAAACTCATATATAGTATATCCATAAATATCTAGTGGATACTTTTCTACATTATCAATTTTTTCCATAAAAAAATAATTTAAAATAAAACATGATTTCTTCCCATTATGAATGGTTACATTTTACCCATTAATATTATCCTTATCCGTATTGTTCCTTAAACACTATAAAAAACATTTAAAAAAATTGATGAGCACAAATTCTCAAGAAGGGACATAAGAAATTTAAATAATCTATTATTCTATAAAAAATTGTAATCTAGTAAATCATTTTTAAGAATTTATAATTTTCACCTATAAAATAGAATCTCTTTTTCAAACCTTTTGAAATCATATGTTTTTTATAAAATAAATGGAAATAATAAATAATTAAATAACGTAACCTGTGAATAATTTTAATATCATACATACATGTATTTTACATGTGTTAAATATTGTATCTTTTATGGTAACATGGATAATAAAAAATGTGGTTACATTTGGTAGAACCAACATAGTATATTCCTAGTATCTATTAGTAAAAACATAGTAGGATAACTACATCTTATTATCCAATGCATTAGAGATCAATAACGTGATCACTCTACATTTTTTTATAATAGAACCATTAATCCTCAAAAATAATTCACATGATCCAAAAAATCATCCAAACATATAAAACATTTAAAATAGAATCATTCCCGAGGGAAAGAAATGATCAATTTTGATGTCACTATTTACTATTAAAAATTCATTCACTCATAAATGAAAACATATTTTTTTAAATAAAAATTGAATACATAAAAATTAAACTCAAAAAATTATTGGATTATGAATCCAATACAATATATAATTTCCATACAAATTTAAAAAACATTCCATTTGGCGTTTAAAAAAAATTCAAGAGTAAATTTAAAATAGCATGTTTTAAAGAAACTCCCTTACTCAAAACATGAAAAAGATCCCTTTTGGAAAACATATAATATTTATATGATAAATAAATTTTAATAAATTAATTTTCATATAATCTAAATCATAAATAACCTAATGTAAACATGTTCGTTATAGTTAATTTCTTTGAATATGAATCATTAAAACATTTAAAATGATGTTTTTGTCAAAGAGTCTCTTACAAATATCATATCATTGAGGTGATCATTAAATGATTTAATAAACTATGTTTGTTGACTATAAATTCACATAAACATGTTCAAATAAAAAAAGAGATTACAAAAATTTACTTTTATATATAATATTAGTATGATATAATCAATGATGTATATCTTTAACCAAAAGTATTGAGTTGGAAATTTATTTACAACATTGTAATCAGTCAAATCATATGAAACATGAAAGAGTAAAAATTAAGAAAACATTAAATGTATGTATAAAAAATATTTAATTTATTTGACATGTCAATGGTTAGTAACATAAACCTCAAAAAAAAATATAGCTGAATAATATAAATATATGTTTCAATGAAATAAAATGGAGACAAAGTCCCTTACCTTGAGTCCGAATCATCTTGTAAAATAATTATCTTCTAGAATAATAAAATTTGATATATTATTTAATTTATTGATAACTATTGTGATGTTTATTATTCAATTTATAACACTTATTATTATGTTATTAAAACTACATAATTATTTTGGTTCAATTTGTACATTTCAATGATATTCAGTACATGAGTCTAAATTAAATATTGTATGATGTCTATAGTGAATGTTTTCATTAGTGAGTCATATAAAAAATATTAATAATGATATGATTAAAATTATTATACAAAATTTTATAATTTTAAATCCATTCATTAAATATGGATTTAAAAAATGAAATACAATACACTTATGGTGACAATAAGCCATATGTAAGCATAAGTAACATTTCCATTAATCAATGATCCTCATGGGGAAAAGATAAGTATTATTTTCATATTATACTACTATATTAATATAACATATATGTATATATATATATATTATTTAAATAAAATCATAAATATTATCCCTGTGATAACGTGATGAAAATTTAATCACAAAGCGTCATTAAGGATATACTTCACACATATTTATGAACATCATTGTCATATTTCTGTGTATGGAATGGAAAGAACATAAATGAAATATTTTCCATAAAAAATGTCATAAATTTCAATAATAAAATATGTAAAAACTATATTCATAATTATAAATTGTATTGATATATTGATATTGATAATTCATTACATCATTTCGCAATGTTGTAATCTGTTATACCCATGAACAATTAATTATTTTCCCATTTGGAGGAATTCAAGAAGGATATAGGTCATTAAACTAAAATGAGAACATCTATATATATTTAGGATACTAGTGTTGTTATTTTATCATGGCTAAATATGTTTTAAATATTGTGAATATACAATCCAAATAAAAACGCATGATTTAAAACGATAGCTCTTCTTCAGAAAATATCCATTACATTGCAACATATGATCACTATGTGTCATATTCTTAATAAAATAGGACCTATATAATTTTGTTAATTATTATATGATGGTATTTGTAAATATATTGAAAATGGGTTTTTATGGGTGAAAAAAATAGAAGAAGAGGTACCCATTGATAAGAGAGTGGATGTGAACTCTTGGGATTTCTCAAAATATTAAGTTAATATAAATTAATTTTCAACTCCAAAAGATTCCAAAAAAATTATTAAAAAAAATATTATTTCTAATCATATAAATAAATTCATAAAATGATGATTATTCAAGATTTTAATATTTTTTTAGCCTTATATTTTGGTTTTAAACCCTACTTCTCCTATTTAACTATTACAATGACAATATTGGTTTTTATTCTTTGAGGGTTAATATTATTAATATCAAATTAAAAAATTTAATGCATGAAATTTAAATCCTTATCAAATAAAATTCACTAATAATTAGTTTTTTAAAATATTTTTATCATTTAATAATTTTTGATATATTTTAAAACATCATTAATGTCACTTTTAAAAATATTAATTACGTTGACTTTGACAAAAAAACAAAACATTATAACATTAAAAAATTATATTTTTTACACGTCACCAATATGTCATGTTAACTTATAAAAATATCATACGACGTTAATTGTATCATTTTATATTTATTTTAGAAGATATAATATTTTTTATTTTATTTTCCCATTAGTAAAATAATTATTGCATCAATGTTAGGTAAGAATTTAAGTTAATTCTTTGATCACTAAATTTAAAAAATGAATTTACAATATGAATTTAAATAATTTATTTTTAAATTTAATATTTATTGTATATCCATGTCTTGTGGATGATCGTATATTAAAAATGTTATAATTATTATAAATATTACTATGAAAAGCTTGACTTTTCTTAAAATAAAATACTATAAGGGGAGTAAAGTCATCAATATGGATCAAAGATGTCATAAAATCATCCCGATGATTCTTAAAATCTCTTATAACTCATTAAATAAATATAAGACGGTTTTAGGGTATTTTTATAATCATTATCATAAATACTTTTTCCTTAATTACACAATTTACCCTAAACACTGGTAATAAAATTTATTAACATTAATATTCATATTGTTGAAAAATTAAAGATAAATATTAAATAAAATTTTAAATTTTTATTATAAATATTTAATCTATTTTTAAAAATTCAAAATAGGGACGTCAATAAAATAAATATAACATAAATCCCATTGTTGGAGCGAGAAAGCACGATTTTACAGCGAAAATGATCCTAATTATGAAACATTATCAGATCGAAATTCAATATAAAAAATTAAAATTACTTAAATTGGAATAATTGATTTATAATTGATTTAATTTTAATTTAAAACCAATTTTAAATTTATATTTTCATTATAATAAATTTAGATGAAAAGATGGATTTCAATTCAAATGTAGTAATTTTTTACTATTCATCAAAAAATAAAACTTATCATAAATCTACAAAAACATCACCCATGTTTAATTTTTTATATTTATCTATAAAAAAATTTATTTTTCCAAATTAAATTTAGACTTTCAATATATAGATTTAAAATAATAACACCATTAAAAGTTGGAAGAACTAAAATTAAAAAAATATAGCTTTATATGAAGAATATTAGAGTTATTTTTATATCATATCTAGAAAAAAATATAGTGAATGTTAAAAATTAGATTGAATACATTATAAATATATACATTTGATATTGTCCAAAATAAGTATTTTTTATTTTTTATTGGCATAAAACACAGTTTTTCACATTTAAATATTTCTTTCAAAAAAATATTTCTTCAATTTTGAAAAGGGATTTATTTTACATTACAAATGTCTTTTTTAAAAATAATTCAAAATATATACTTGTTTAAACATTATTTTCATAATTCTATTTGTCCTGTTCATATACAAAATTCTAATGACTAGTCTATAATCAAAACATTTAAATAATAATAATTTTTTTAATTTATGTTTGATGTGGTCTATCATATATAGTATCGAACATAACATTTACCTCTTAAAATTTTGGGATATTACATTCTCCCCTAGTTTAATTAATTTTACATTTGAAATTTGTACTAGAGATTGGTAATCAGTGTTCAAATAATCAAAACACCTTTTATAAAATCTATCACTACAACAAGGGCCAATAAAAAATCCATTGGAAATTTTATAAAGTAAAGTCAAAATACCCCATGATATTATATATACCATGGATACATGAAAGAGAACATTTACGTAGAAGAGAAAAAAACCATATATTTCTGATGTAGAGAGATATATAACTAGGTCATGAGAAAGATATCAATCAAAAAACTATAATCTATGAAGGTTTATAAGGTCATTACTTTATTAGTATTAAATTATGCGAAATGTTTTTTTGGTTTCAATATCCATTTTATATTTCTAAGGAATTATTTTAGTACACAATTATTGATTATATAGAAAAGATACTTACTTGTAATGTATAATTTCATTCCTTAACCAATTTTCACTACAATAACATCTTTTTTATCAAAATTATGATTATTTATTGTAAACTTTTATGGCATACTGTATTATAATAAACATATATATAACAAAAAATCCAAAAATTAAATGACTATATTATTCATCATATCCTCACAAATTAACCAAAACCAAATGGTTAGGATAAGATAAAAAATTCACAAAATATAATAAACATTTATGTGATCAAAATCTTCATTAATCTAAAAAATTGATGATTGACACCCAAGATCCACATAAAAAATATCTATCTTAATTTGTCTCAAAAAATTATTCTAGACTAATATTAGAGCCCAAAAATCAAAAGAATATGATTACATTATCATCTAAGATAAAATTTTGAAATTTTTTATAAATAATATCAATGAATATTATGGTCTAACTCCATAATGTTTATGACAATATAAATTGTATACAATATCAAATCCATTTCTATATATCACCATAAATCTATAGTAAAATCATATTTTCCTCTAAAGAACAAATAATCATTTCTTTCTCTAATAAATATAATAATATTCTATTTACCATAATGCTGTACGATTTATAATATAGTGAATGTCTTCCAGAATTACATTAATCACATAATAACCACATTATTATACAATCCCATAGATATATATTTAATAAAAAACATGTTCTATGAATGAAAATAACCTTTAGTTTCCAGATATAGCAAAATAATAAATAATTTCATTCTATCTAGGACATCATATTTTCATGTGGTGGGAAATTTATCCTTTCGCCATTCGGTGGTGGGTTCAATTCCCACGGCCTTTATAGAAACAAAATAATGCCACCCTAGTTTTATTGTATTCTATTTTTTTATAAAAAAATTATTTATAACATTGAAATAAATGTTTAAAATATCCTCAAAATAGGATACCTGATTTAACCTTAACTAGTTAAAAAAATTACTTGTTTTAGTATTAATATTATCCAAACATAAAAGTGAGCTATTTTATAAATTTATAATTTATTATTCCAAATATGGAACCCATTTTTAAATTTTTTAAACATTTAAGTGGTTAAAATTAATTTAAAATTTATCTCATAGAGGGAGGAGAATGACTCGTTTATAACGTAAAATAGTTCATAAGTTTGGAATGTTTTTATATCTAAATAAAATGTGAAAAATATTCCAACTGCATAAATTAGAATAATTGATTAATTATTGAACTAATTTTATATTATAACCAATTTAAAATAAATTTTAAAACTAAAATTTAATTCAATTGAATGTCAATTTTCCATTAAAATATGGAATTTTTTATTATTTATCATAAAAAACTACTTGTCATTAAAATAAAGAAATTTCTCAAGGAAATATTTGATATTTTGTTATCAAATAGGAATTTTTCTAAAATAAAATTTTTAAATGCAAAATAATATTATATTAAAATAACTACCCCATTAAAATGTGAAAAAACAAACATTCAAAAAATCAATGTTTCTCTGCATAATATTGAATTTTTATTTATTTTAAATAATAAAAAACATAGGATAATTGATAAACATTAGATTTTATTATATATTTATATTGTTAATATAATATAGCACCAGTGTTTTTTTAAATTATTTTATAAAACAAACTTGTTCATATTTAAATAGTCATTCAGAAAATGAATTCCATCAATTTTCAAAAGGGTATTGTTATCATTTATACATAATTTGTTACAAATGAAATAATCATGAATATTTTTGTAAAACATATTTTCATAATTTAGTGTATCCTATTTATACAACCAATTATAAAAATTATGTTATAATAGTACGTTATAAATTAATATATTTCATTATTCATTTAATCTTGGGGAGTCATATCATATATGAAATCTAAAAAATTGAATTATTTTACGCATATATGAATGTTATAGTGTTTGTGAAATATATAATATTTTATTCCTAAATATCACACGAGTTTATATTTGGAAGAAAAATTCCATTAAAAAATTCTTAGATCATTAATATGTGAGGTTACATAATCTTTATAGATTCATCTAGTTCCCATTATACCTACACATACATATTCATTCGCTATAGTAGTTTTACTACATGAGATGTCTCATTTTATGATTAATATTTCTATAGCCCAAAATTTTCTTACGACTCTATTAATAAAAAGGATAATTTTCTTGTTACCCCACATATAAATTAGTACATGTGAGGGATATGGTATATTATTCCTAAATAGTTATATGTTTAATATTTCATGTACATGGGAGAGAGAACGTTGGAGTGTTATTAAAAAGACAACAACACCAATATGAAAATGATTATCAATGGGGTCAATGTAATAAATAAATTGACTTCAATTATTCCAAAAAATTACATTTATATTTTATAGAGGTATGCGGAAGAAAAATTTATCTCTATCCTGAAACTCCACATAGCATCGATGATTATTATCACATCTCTTCTGTCGATGTTGAATACAATTAATGTTCTCATAAATTGTATGGATATTTTCATCCATTTCATAACCATTTGAGGGAATGTGAGACTATATTCACCATCTCCATAATATAATTATATTGTTCTATATCTATTTCCCTAATGGGATTCAAATTGATCAACTTGGATGCTTGAGGGAAAGCTGTTATTATACAAGAACAATAGTAGTGGAATATGATGAACCTATCATACGTTAATATCCATCATGAATTCTCTAAATATGTCTTATAGTGTGTAGATAGTCTTTTAATATTGTCCATAATGTTAGGGTTGATAAGACATATTTATGTTTAACTTAGTGTTCATATAATATAGGGGACCGTTGTCGAACATAGAGTTAAATATTGCATCTCGATTTGAAGCAATATATAATGGAAGTGTGTGTTGCCACACTACTACTTTAGTGTAAACTCTTACATGTTCATTGAGTGGTAATTCATAATTAATTTAATTTATAATTGTTGTATTCAAATTATTATTCACCATAATACTAAAATAATGGGTTCCTGTCAATGTATTTGGTGGACTAGTAATAGAGACTGGGATGGCGTAATAACATTTCCATGATGGTATATGTAAAGGGTTATTTAAACCCATATTTTTTCCGTTCAACATCAACATAATAAGAAACAAGTTAATTTGATTTATATTTATTGATCACATTCGATATATTTTTCCCAAAATTGTCCACTTTGAGATATTGATGCATCCTCATTCTCCCTTTGGTGATACAGATGGACGAGCAATGTGTATCATTCATAACTTCATTATCGCTATATTTGATATTAAACATAGTCATGGTGAAAATAATTAAAATCATTCTTCATAAATTTATAACTGTGTGTATTTTATATTAATAATAGTATCCACCTTTATCTATATTTAAACATCATCTCCTTTACTATTCTTTATAATCTCATAATGGGGTGGTTGTGAGATATTTTGATGATGGAAAGTTGACATTCCTCTCATTATGATTCTCATGCCCATCTTTTGAATGTCTATGAATATTTAATATTTATCAATCATTATCATTGATAGATATGATATATTCTTTATACATATAGAATATACCGCATTATATTCATTCCACATATAGAATTTGTTTGAGAAATACTAGTCTTTGATAATATATAATCATATTCTCTATCTCATATTATGATCCTTCTATGTTAATATATACTTGGAAATCTCATGGTTTATATATATTTCAAACTTCTCCCAATTAAGATAATTCCATTATAATTATAACATGATGATCCATATAGCCAACTCCTGATATTCTGTTGGATAGTTCGTCTCATGATAATTTTAATATTTTGAGGGGTTGGATATTAATTTATCATTATTTATTAGTAAACAACTAAATACCTTCATTGATGCATCACATTCTACACAAAAAATATATTCACGAGATAGTACTGTAAGAAGTAATAAAGTTATAAGGCTTCTTTTCAATCACTTAGGGCTCTACTCACATTCATGAGTCGAAAAACAATATCCCCTTCCAATAATTCATTGCTAGTATGTTTGATATTCATTAAATGATTCAAAAAAAAATAATTACTTGTGCCAAGAGATTCCAAGGTAACAATATATAACCATTATTTATGTTGGTCTATTTTATTCCTACATTTCCACTATCAATGATGGGTCCATATATATCCATTTACCAGTGAAAACATTCTTATAGAATGAAAAACCCACTATCATCATTTAAAATACTTTTTATACACCTTCTCATTTCATAATTCCATTAGTATAGTATTCAAATGAACATAATTCCTCCTTGTACATTAATACCATTGTAGAATTCTAATAAAAAATACTACCATATTTTTCTGTGGTAATATCTAAAATTTCTACTCATGAAATTCATAATAAAATTTTGACAATCAGTGAGTATAATGGGAATAACTATGATCTCATAGTTTCCATACCACATTCAAATGTTAATCATAGTGATATCATCCTTACTTAATCATTAGTTTGTGATATCCTAACTGATGTTCAACCAAAGAGAAGCACTGGACTTGATGTAGTTTACCAAACATGTCATCCATCTATGACATGTTATACTTTTTCTTTATAGTAATTTTTTTTAATTTATGATAACCAATATAGAGGCACAATTTTCAACATTATTTTTGATTACGAGGACTAGAACACCATTAGTAAAGAACTAGAGTATACCAAACACATTTATATATTCTTATGCAACTACTTATTTTGTAATTAGATGTGAATGGTTTCCATTTAAAAAATGAGTATTGATTGTGGGAATATATTCAGTTATTAGTTCAATTAAGAATGGATACTCTTAGTTCAGAGGATTACTAGGGGTTTTATAAGGGAATACATTAGAATAATACCTCAAAATGGGAATGTATTCATGTATAATTTCCTATATTGTATCTATCATTGTGGATAGATAATATTGTTCATAGTTCAATAATATTACCACATTAGAAAAAATTTCCAAAGGAGGCTCATCCTACTCCTCCCACATGTATACAATAAGAGGATATATCGTATGTGAAGAGTTATATAACTCTCTAGATTGTTTATGTTTTTTATATAAGGATAGAATATCAGTTCTAAATATATAAACACACTCCACTAAAGGAAGTGAGAAAGTATTTTCGAAGAGGTATGACTCAACAATTTTTTAGATGGGGTGTTGTATATTTAGATTCAATAATTTATATGTTTTATATTCTCAATGAAAATATTTCGTCATGTTTGGTTGTTTTTTTAAGAGTTCTACTAAATTTGTATGATATGAATGATTTGATTGAAATATAATAAAAAATTACATTCACTATTATAGAATTAATGAAAAATATACCTATCATCATATCATCACTGGGATATACCTCATTATTGGTGATAAAATATGCACATAATTTTTCTATAAGCATTATAGGTTTTTGTGGTTGAATTTAATTTATAACCCTTGGATTTTAGAAGTTACATGAATAAGGAACATGTTCACTACAGTTTATTAACATTACCATGTGATAGTTGATGATATAAACATTATTTTCTTCTTCCAAATTATTTCATTTCTTCATTTTCATTCATTAATGTAAGTCTGATTCCCCTATTTTCCACATTTTAAATATCTCTGTATTCCATTTAATAATATTTTAGGATTTTTCTTAACAAAAATTTTACACATGAGATGTTGGGTTTTCATTCCCCAATGGGATTTATCCATTGGTCATCCCAAATTAATCACTATTTTTTCTTTTCATCTCTAGCCCCATGAAAACTTTAAGAGTCTTTAACCTCCATCACATTCTTAAGAGAATAAAACTAGATCTATTCATATATTTCAAATTATAAAATATTATTGTACTTTAATAGGCTTGGATTTGATACCCTGAATAACATTTCAAAAATTATTTTAGTGTTAATGAAAAATAAGGAGGTGCATCATGCATGCATCAGGATGTTTTCCCATACACCCTAAAATTTAAATCCTTATTTTTGTTCTATCATATTATCATTAAAACAATTCAAACATAGGAAGTTTAGGGAAAATATATATTGAAAATTAGTTAATTTAATATTTTCCATTCAACAGAATACATATCCTCATTGGATGCCATGTTCTCGATCAATTTCAACAACTAATATACTTCTTCTTTAGGATTATAAATATCAAGTATAAAATTATACGTATTGTAAAACTAGTTGTGAAAAAAGGACTACATATCATGAAAATGGTTATGATTAAGAAAAAACCATGTGTTCCCTTTTTTATGGTTGTTAACCTATGTTAACACATTTCAAGAGACACATAAACTTATTGTTTCGGAATGGGATTTATTTTCATGGAAACCAATCACTCCATACTTAACCATAATTCTAGTATATTCTCAAACTTATAGTAGTATCCCCAGTGGTATAACTAAATAATTAAATTCCCAGAGTCCGAAAACAAATAGACATTTCTCTGTTACCAACTATAGAATCCCAAGCACATGACACATATTATTATATTTCCATTAACACAATATGCAATAATTTATGAAAAAATATTTTGAGTTCTAGTGTCTTTAGAAGTATTGGCTCATAATACACAAAGATGAAACTAAAATAAAGAATTTTTATTTTTTCTCAATTATGAGCTCTAACATCCCATTACACTCATAAAATTCCATAGGATAACATGGGGAAAACATGATATAAAGGGTTGACCTATAATGGCAAGTTAGAGAAAAAAACATCATATCGATGCAAACAATTTGTGTGAAAAGAAATAAAAATTGTATCATATACGAGAATTATCGTGAGAAATCTCATGGGTTCATAACAAAAATTATATTTTAACATAATATAATTTGAAAATTGGAATGTTGTAGAATGATATTACAAGACATAATAATAGGTCAAGTCTAACTGCCAAGACAATATCCCATTATAGATAGAGTCCCATAATAGATTATGATTACTATCTAATCCCATGTATATTGTTTACTAGGACCAAAATATCAACGAATGTATTAGATTTAAATATATGTTCAGTAATAAAAACATATAAAATCTTATGTGAAACCCAAAAAACCCAATATTATGGAATACACATAACAATTTCCCAAGGAAGTATGTATGAAAAATTTGATTAATGAATGTTTGGAATATATTACCTTCTCAAAGTTATGGATAATAATACTCTTATATATGTTAGAGTTGTATATATGTTTATGTTAAAATTATTATATAAAATTTAAAAGTGTAATAAAATGATATATATAGTGATTGTTCACAACCCCAAGGGAAGTGGGTGTTCAGAGAGATCCCTTACCGTAGGTTCTAGAATCATGTTTATATACCCTAAATATCCTATATATTAAAATTAAATTCATTAATTACATTATTTTGACACGTTAACATATATATATTATTTATTATAATATTAGTATGTTCATTTATAAAAAATTTAATAAGTAATAATTTATAATTCTATTTTCACGAGGGTGTCTCTTTCATGCATTCATGACCAGATACTAATAAATAATTAGTGATGTTTTTATAAACGAGGAATACATATCAATAATTTAAATATAATATCCCTCATGAACATATATATATATATATATATATATATTTAAATGGGTTTATTTGCATATATGTTTTACTACATATGAATTTTGTTTTAGTAAAAATGTAAATGTTAAATGGATAATTCCTTTTTTCCATTTAACCAACCGTCAAAATCTAATGTCATTTTATGTAATTAAAAATCATTAAAATATTAAATAAACATGAAAAATTTATAAAATACTTTTTATAATCATATTTATTTATAAAAATATTTTTATATTCGTCTATGACTGTGTTAGTGATAACAAAGTGTGTGTTTGATGTAGTCGGTGAACAACATATTTTTACAAAAAAACACATTAATTTTAAAAAGGAATTAAGGGAGTGTATAAGATAGATATTTAATTAAAACAATCTAATTAAATCATTATTATAACACTTTATTATTTATTAAATTTTTTATTAAAGATTCATGGAGAAGGTAGAATAAAAATTAAATTTAAAGAGACTTATTGGGAATTGTACCTATTGAATGTAGTCTGACTGGGAAACTCCATTTAGAAAATTGGTATAAGATATTATAAAATAACAAGAATAATATTAATTTTGGGAGAGTGGTGATTATTTTTTTAATGAAATTTTGTAATATATAAGGTATATGATGTATGGGGAGAAGGGGTGGTGAGAATTAGTATTTATAAGGGGAAGAGTGGGGTGTATTTTTATATTATATTCATTAGTTTTATATTTTCCCTCAACCATATAAATATTATTGATTATATTGATTAATTATAGTTTATGTGGAATATTACGAGTAACTAATGGGTTCATACATCCTATATGACTAAAACCATCATGTATTTATATTATAATGTGAAATAACATATTTTAATGTATTTCACTATTTCCCAAGAATATATTGTTTAATAAAAATACTAAAATTGCACCCTATCTTTTTTCAATGTTTATATTCTTAAAAAAGAAAAATATTTTTTGAATAGAAATTTGAAACTATGAAAATTTTAATTTTTAAATAAAATATTCATTAATTTAAAAAACATTAATTATAATATTATGATCCATTTTCTAACCGATTGAACAATTATTTAAGGTGACATAAAATATTATAATCATTATAATTTAATAATAAATTTTATGAATATAAAATGTCTTTTAAATCCTTATATTTCTTATGAATATTATAATCAAACAAACTCATTTTAAAAAACCTAAACATTAATTTTATTGTTTTAAAATCATTTATTTACTTATATAATGAATTAAAATATATTTTTTTTCATTTCATAAAACATATTAGTATTATTTAACATTTACTTAGGATAGATTAATATTCTGATTGTTAGTATACTATTCCTCATGGAAATATTACTTTTCCAACGGTCCAGTTAGTATTCCAATGGTTTGATTTCAATTCAAATTGTAAGAAATGTAACAGTCATTAGAGAAACATATATTATTAAAATACCTTATATTTTAGTCATAATTAATTGATATTTTCATATGTCATGTTTATATATTTACATATTTAAAATTTATATTGGATCCCTAATATTATTCTTTATATCAGTAGTGTCGATCATTAGTGCATGTATTCATGTTGATAGAGTAGATTGATATTTTAATATTAAATATTCCTTATTTATTTTTCATATTGTAATAATTTCAATTTATATGAAAATCATTGTTCCCTAGTGTTAATGAAAAAAATATAATAAAATGTGGTTTGTATTATAATGGGTAATGTTTTCATTAAATAATTTTATATTAAAAAATATGACATATTCGATATTTATATGGGATATTTCAATTATGATATCCTGAGTCATTAAATTCACCATACATTTAATAGGAGTCTCATCCACTGAGAAATTTTTTCATTAATATCGGTATAGTTTTCTATATTCTAAACTACATCCCCTATGTAGAAGAGTCCTTGTTACCTGAATATATGGTGTTTCTATTAGTGCATTCTCAACTACAACCCCAATAATTTTTTTGGTACAATGATTATATTTAATGCCTCGTAAACATTTTGACCCTAGTTATTGGGTGGATACATGGTATCTCTGATAATTATATTCTTTTAAATTCCATAATCTTACTTAGATACACCTATAGTGGATCATTTTTTAACATCATAATAATATTTACCTAGACATAAAAATGAACCCATGAATAAAACTCTAAATGTATACCCTAATCAATTATTTCTAGAGTAATGGAATAATCCCACATCATGATAAGTACAAGTTAGTCACATCCACATATACATAATAATATAGTAATATGAACATGTTCTCTCAATTAAATATCAAATATATTATATTTGGGAAAACACTAAATTTATAAATAATAGAATTAAATTAATTTAAACATCTCGCAACCATATGAAAATACGTTCACAAAATGTGATCCTAAGTTCCTATTCATGATACATGAACTCATAAACTCATTCAATTAGTTCTCTGTAAAAATCTATTAAATTATAACCATACTATAACATGCATGAACAAAAATGAACTATGACATCAAAACTAATAAAACAGTCCCACTTCTAGGGAAAATTTAATTTCCAATACATGAGTGGTTAATCACTTGAATATTATCTCCCTTACCCACGTCCTATATATCCAATATTCATTCTACCATTCCCCAAACCAAAAAAAGTGAAAATAAAAAAGGCATCTGATTCCATTTGGTATCATGCGGACTCAAATAAACCATTATGAGGTAGAGGGTAACATGGTCCCATACATGCCTCCCTAGTTGAAATAGGCTTCTGATAGGTAGTGAAAAAGTTTTTTGGCATCATGGAGAGACAATTATATTGATAAGAGATACATAATGATAACATAAAATGTGTAAGATTTTAATTGAAAATAAACAATGAGAAAAAAAATATTTTTTTTAAATAATATCTAATCTATAAAAGTGTGGGTTACCTATAATAGCCCATTTTTTCTACTTTAATATTAGATATTTTTTATGAAATATTCATTACATTACCAATACCCATGCTAAAGGACTATAATACTATAGTTCATTTTGAATTATGGAACACATTCTTCTAGATTAGTGAATTATTTTCAATGATTCCCAAAAACATATTTCCGATTAGTACAACTATCAAAAAAATTTATTCGTAACATTGGTAAAGGGTGGATAATAATTTTTGATATATAATTCACTAAAAGGGTAATCATAAGAGATAAATAATTATAATTTGAACCTATGTGTATGAGAACATGATCATAACATTTTTTACAAGAACACTTCATTGAAAATATGATAATCAAGATTAATGGAATAATCATTTGAAGTTCGTATAACATGAATCATATTATAATCCATTAAAATGAACCATTATAGAATAAAATTGGCCAAATACATTGAATTATGTAGAACACATAATCTTATAAATGTGTGGACATGTATAAATAGAAACTGGTTCCCTCATTAAGTTGGAGATATCAAAGAAGGACCTTTCATTAAGTTACAAATATTTAACATGGTCCATGCACAATATTATCTACATAAAATCAAGGAATATTCATAAATTTTCAGATAGGAAATCCAGGTCAGAATATAAACATATTGAAATGAAAACTAAGTTTACAAATAGGATTGTGAACTTGAAATCATGTACATCCATACAATTTTTTCATCATGATTTACAAATCAATACAAAATGAATTCGTAGTGGATATAAGACAAACCATCATATAATAAAAATCATACATATGTGTTACAAAATAACATAAATCATGTATCACATCAGAAATCATAATATGAAATGGTTTTCATAAATATTTCATCATAGCATATCACATTAAAAGGTAATGTTATTCACAAACATCAGGTCATCATAATGATAAATCAACCACATAAATAACTAGGATAGTATCAATGAGTAATAATTCATATAAATCTTATGTCACATTAAATAATTTTATTATAGATGGAAAATGGATTTTTCTGGTCATATGAAATATTTTTTTAGGAAAATACACTTTATAATACAGAAATCATTATGTATTTTAAGAATCCAAATAAATATAAAGGAAAAATATATCATTAAAAATAACCTTGTAATATTTTAATTTATTTTTCAAAAATAAATTTAATTATGAATGTGGGAAAATCGTATTGGGTTGTATAGGTAAAAAACCATCCCTTCGGTATATTTTTTGTCAAAAACTCACAAAGAGCCTTGTTAAAAAATGAAACAAATATCATGTTCAATCCATTATTTAAAACGTAAAACATGAGTAAAAATTTAAGCAAATCATAATAAAATTTTATAAAATTGAAATAATTTTGGATAACATGGACATGGGTAAAAAAATATTCCCAAGTGGAGACTTAAAAAGAAATAATCTTCAATAATGATGATATTGTGAAAGAATCAACCAAAAATATCATATAATTGTTGTGAACATTAATAAAATTAATAAATCATATATATTATATTTATATTCACCTAGAAAAATGAAATATGATATAAGATATGAAAATGCAGTTCACACATAATCATAGAATAAAATAACCAATACATTATTTTTAACCCATTGAATCAAAAATTGAGTTAAGAATTACTTTTCCTAAAGTATTTTAATTCATTTATCACATTAAAAGATCATTTGTAATAAATATATATTTATTATAATGTTATTAAATAATATTATAATACCCAGTATTATTTATTTATAACATAGAATCACCCATTTATTAATGATTTGTTATTAAAAGCACTACAATGGGTGATAATTGCTTCATTTTCCAAGAATGTTTTTTTTGGTATCTCTAGTCTATAATAATAGATCATGTTCCGATAATTTATAGATAATTATATATTTATTTCACATAATTTATATATTATATACATATTTATAATAATTTTTAGAAATTAGAGATAAAAAATGAATTAAAATGTTCATGGAGATGATTGGTTGTACATACACGTGAACATTAATTCCATTTTTCAACCAATGGAATGTAATAAATTTAAATAATAAAAAAATTTCCATAGTTATTCCTATTACATACATCATATATTTTCATAATAATTATCCTTATTAACATCCATGTAAAATATATGTTAAAATGAATAACATCACATCATGGAGATGGTTGTCTGTACTTATACATAAGAGAAGTTATCATTTCTCAATAGATTAAATGATGGTAAGGTATGAATTATATTATCATTACATTGGTAAATATATATTTTAAATATATAATATAATAATAATTCCATCATAATACCCATCTATATAAGACAATTATGAAAATTGAATTGTATCGCTATATGGAGGTGGTAAGATCTACGTACGCATTAGCGATACTTTCACATTATGATTCATCGGAATGAAAAGGTATAATGGGGTTTAAATATTCAAGAAGAAATTTATGAATAATTAGGATAATAATTTTTTTTTATGGAAATCATATTATTTTTATGGGAGGTAAGGATGAGTTGGGAAAGAAATTAACCATTTATAGTGGGAAACTCTTCATAAAAATGTCTGCTGTGGATCTCCGATAATTAGCACTAGGGTTGGTATTTTAGATTATAATAACCTATATAATATTTATTGGGTGTTTTATAGTATAAATTGTTATGGTACGATTATTTTATAAAGTTAAATATGATTTAATGATGTGACATATGAGGTTTACATTTATAAACGATGTGTGGGTTACTTATAGAAATTCAAAAATGATTAATTTATAATAAATTCTAAATCAATATAAATATATCAATAAATTCATGTATTATAATATAAGATAATATAAGGATGTAATAAAATTATAAAATATGGTTCATACATATTTTTGGTGTAATTTTAAACCTTATCATTTTGATTAACACTAAGATAACATATTTTTATTATAAATGCGGTAATAATTTTATAAAAATTAAATGGTTTAAATTATTAAATATAAATTGTAACTTGGATCATAAATGGTCAATTTATGAAATTTTATAACTTATATCATTAGATTTTCCATACTTAATATATTTATTTCAGTAGATAATTTTATACATTTTAAATTTAATAAAATATCATTATTGTTATTTTTGAAACATTTCATTACATCGATGTTATGAAAATGAAGAATACATGGTATATTAAAAATAACTAATATAATACCACTTTAAAATTTTATAATACTTTATAAAATTTATATATCACCCTACTTAATTAAATTATATTTTATTGTAAAATATTTAATTGATTTTTATATATTTTTCATTTAATTGATCAATTACTTCATCAACATTCGGTAATTACAAAAGATACTAACTTCTTATCTGAAAATTTAAAATAAAATACCATCTAGTAGATAGGAAAAATTATTTCAAGGAAATATTTTTACTCAATGATATGTTAGGGATGAAACCAAATTAAAAATGATATAGTTATTAATAATAGGAAGGATAAGTCATTTAATTATAATTAAATAAAACATTATAAACATTATATTATCATACAAGTGGACACAATAATCATAAATAAATTTACATAAATAAATAAGTTTATTAAGATAAATATGTAAACATATATATGTTTTTAACCTACCTTATCACCTTGTTAACACAAATGATATATTAAAGACATAGAAAGCGATATTTAGTGGAATTATTTTATTTAAATAATATGTAAAGCATTTTCAAGGAATATCTTCCATTAAAAAACTAAGTTTATATACATAAATTATAAGGGTTGAAATAAATTCGTCCAATAATTTTTTTTTTATTTTAGGATCATTTTATAGTCCTTATAATATTATATATAACCTGAATTACCCAATTTACCATGTACCATGGTTACAAAATATATCAAAGTTATAATTCATATTGGAGTAAAATAGAAGGGAACTATTTACTAATTGTATAAATTTTGAATCCAAATAATTAATCCCTTATTTAAAGTTGAAACATATAAAATTAATAATTTAATATAATATAAAACTACAAAAGGCTTTGAAAAAGTTTTTTTATTCAGAAAAATTCCCCTTTTAAACATATTTATTTAAAATAAATTCATGCATCAAATACTATATTAAAACATAATTTGATTTTTTAAAATAAATATAAAATAATCAAAACTTATTCAACTATAAATCATTATTATTAAATGAAAATACATTATTAGATTATATATTTGTGAAAAAATATAGCATTTTCAAAATTAAATGAAAATTAAATGTACTTGGGAAATTATTTAAATTTTATTAAAAGATAATTTATACATTCTAAATTTTAAAATTGAATTTTACTTTGGTAATTATGCTTTATATAACATCTTGAAATCAATATTCAGTCACTAAAAGATGAAAACCATTTTCTGAAGAAAACACATTTTTTATGTTTAATATTAATTACTAAAAATCGTGTGATCATTTTTTGAAGAACATACTAATACATTCATATTTAGTAGTAGGATTATATTTATATCATAATTTGGATATTCATATTTAATCTCTCCAATTTAACTAATAGGTTATAATAGACAAATAATATTTCATGGTTCATCAAAAGATGCTTTTTTTGAAACATAAGCTATCCATGAAATAAGATTCTTTTAAAATATATTTTATTAAATTATCAGGGTGTTATATAATATCAACCTTAAAATGAATATATCCCTTTAATATCATCCTAATCATCAATTGTTTTTCCATTTTAAAATTTATTCATAGAAACCCAACTCATAAAAATGAATCATAAAAGATATATTACAAATGGAAATTTATAAGAAAAAATAATACTTGATTTAAGGAATAATAAGTTTACAAAAAATGAAAAAAATTAAAATAGGTATTTGGAAGGTAAAAATAATCATGAATAATTAAAATAGATTCATATAGAACATGGTTAAGATAATATTAATGTCCACATAACAATTGGCCAAATATATATGCAAAATCTCATTAATATGATATGAAAGAATGATAATAGGATACTATTTTATTTTAAAATTCTCTGATAATATATTCTTACACAATTTAATTTCATGAGAAGAATACCGCTCTTTGGTTGTTCCTTGATCAATTTAGCCATCATTCCTTACTCCATGAAATGAAGATTAAATTTTAATGCAAGAAGAACTAGTGTACCATATGATCCATCAAGGTATGACATGTTATTCCTTTTTTTTATATCAATCAATATTGAAAAGTGGTTAGAACATGTTATCCAATATGGATATATATTCATGTAGTGTGGTATTTTAATAATATCCAAAAACACATCATAAATTTAACCTAACCATTTGAAAAATGGTTACGTATATAAACCTTCCACAATATTAAAATCTAAAACATTAAAAATAACGTAACAAAATTTCAAAAATAAACATATCATTTATCCCGAAAAATTATTTAAGTGGCTCATAATTGTCGCATAAAAAATATGTCAAGAAAATTATCTTTTATCCTATTGAATCATGGAAAAATCATGAAATACTATAAAACACTAGTTAAAACATTCATGATATTAAAACAGAACTCGTTCCACATATAATAAATCCATAAAATTTATAAAATTAATTCATGATATCATAAACCACATTGTCTTAATATTCCAAATAAAGTCCATATTCATCAATACTATTCAACTAATATATTCCCAATAAAATATATCATTATCTAATTACCCCAACATCATATTAAGGTTTATCCATCATGGACACATGTGTTCTCCAAAAACACTATCTCAACCAATTTTAAGGGATTCCATTAACAATCATCAATTTATTCAAAATACTTAATGAAAAAAAATAAAAAACAATTCATATATTTTTCATACTCTAGGTAACATAATATTTGTATTCCAATAAAAAAATTCCTCATTTATCCCACATACTTCTCAAAAACTAATTAAACTTTTTTTATTATCCTTATCAAGTATTTACTTATATATTTCATTTTCGTTAATTTATTTTTAGTAAAATAAATGTTACTCATACCACCTCATTGATTTTGTTCACAAGCCTTCCCCTAAGGACATCAAATTTATAATTTCATATATTTTCAAAATTTACTGTAGTCAGCCATTGTTAATACCATAGAGAGACCAATATTTGCAAACATCTCATTAAAAATTATTTTTATTTTACCATTGTAGTTACTATTTTTGTGTCCTTATTTTCCATAGTTAGAAAATCTTTATATTCCTCACAGTCATTTACATGGGTATTTTGTCCCCATTCTCTACCCATAGAAAATGAAATCTTCCTTCCTCCATGGATCCACTACCCAAAATATCAGAATACTATTTCATTCACTTATTTCATCATAATGAGAGTATATTATGGTACATATTGTTAATATTACTTCATGAATTCATATTTGGCATAATCTAAACATATTTTACTCTTGTTATCATCTGATTTGATTTCTCATTCAATTAATTTCCATCACAATCAATACAATTGTTTTTTCATAAAACTCCCTCAACTGACTAAAACCAAAAAGTCATAGTATATGAATCAATTATCAAATTTTAAAACATAATAAACATGAAATTTATTCTATAAGATGTATAAATAAAGACTCCTTAGTTATTTTACAAGACATCAGTTTCCTCATAGGTAATCTAGTGTCATTTTCAGTTAAAATCATTATTGACATTTTCATAATTACTTTTTTGATTTCCAAATAATATCCCCCCATGAGTGTCAAACTAGGTGTACAACAAGGTCCATTTTCGTGCACTAATTCCCCATTGAGTCTTTTTTAATAATGTGTTTTTTCAGTTGTTACCCAAGGTACATGTGTGACAGAGTCCCATAAGATTGTAGTATATTGACAAGGATAATTTTCAAGGAAACCAATCACTACATACTATATCAAAATACTATGAAAGTTTCATATACATTCACTCATCCATTGAAATATCTTTTGATACATCCGTAGACATATTATTTGAAATATATCTAGGAATCTCATTGATGTTTCATCATCCTAGTCTAAAAAGGTTAACTAATATAGTACTATGATACCAACTATAAATAAGTAGTCATATAATAAATGAATATTACATATTTTTAGATGAATATTATTTACATTACACAAACACATAAATGGATCCCATAAGAGATTAGAACCATTAGAAACACAGAACTTGAATTTCTCATTTAGTGAATGTTTTTATATGATTCCTATAAATATATTCCCCTTCTCTAAAAATAATTAAAACCATTAAACATTTCATATGGAAAGGAAATATAAGCTAGGATGAGAAAAAAACAGTAAATAAAAAATATAAGATAAATAAGCATAACATGATGATATGGGTATGAGAACATGAGAATTACATTTGAAGAACATTTCATATGGAAAGGAAATATAAGCTAGGATGAGAAAAAAACAGTAAATAAAAAATATAAGATAAATAAGCATAACATGATGATATGGGTATGAGAACATGAGAATTACATTTGAAGAACATCCCATGAATTTTAAATATCATAATAATGATTCATAGAATTATTACTGGTAGTTCATATGATATGAATCATAATATTATCAAATAACAATAACCATAAGATAATGACATTAGTATAGTACGTTGAATTATATAAAATTCATACTCTAATAAAACTATGAAAATATATAAATAGAAACATGCTCAATCATTATGTTAATGACATGAAATCATAGCATTTTATAAATATATTCAAATTAAAATATGTCTAGTTATAATCATATGAACATGAAAAATAATTCCATTCTTAAACACATGGACATGAATTCCGTGTCCACACATAAACTTATGGACATGAAAAGTAGGTCCACAGAGAGAATTATAAAGATGAAATTAGGTTTCTGCGTAACATATTTATATAACGGGTTATGTATAATTACCAAATTATTTGTAATGAAAATTACCTCCCAACCATCACATAATAAAAATTTCATATATTTGTTAGACCAAAATATAATGCATTCATCGCCACATAAGCTATGAAAATAATTTATTTTGTAAACTTTTTTTCATAGAATATATTATAAAAAATTTACAGTAGTCATAAATGTTGTGTAATTATAAAAATAAACATGAATAGAAAAAACATGTAATGTATACATTCATAATAATCCCACTAATACATTTGTAACATTAAATAACATTACCTAATATGGAAAATGGTACGGAATAATCACTTGAAATAATTATTGATGAAAATACAAGTTCTAATTTGTGAACCATTATTTATTTTAAAATGATGATTAAATATAATGGATTTTTTTTAGAAAAAAACCATAATGAAAATTAAATTATTCCACAAAATATTAAGACACCATGAAATAAGTATAATCCTATCATGCTTTATAAGTAAACAAATTCTTTTTGTATACTGTTTTATAAAATATTTACAATGATCATTGTTTAGAAAAAAGAAAAAATATTATTTTCAGTGAATCTTATAAAAAATAAAACCTAATTACAAATATCATTTAACAATAACAAGAGAAAATAAAAAAATTATTTTTTTAGAAAACATGGACATGGAAGATAATTAGTCTTCTACAGAAACTGAAATTATCCCAAAAAATGATGATCTTATGAAATTATCACTTACAGAGATCATATAATTGTAGTGATAGTTAATTAAATGGATTAATTATGTGTATTTTTTTGTAAATAAAATGAATAAAAATTTGAATAAACAATAATATAATCAATATTCAATTCACATATTATCCATGAATGACATAATTAGTTGAAGAGTAGTTTATCCCAATGAATTTTAAATTATTTTATGAATTATATTAACTAATGTAATTTTTTTACATTGATAAATACATTATAATTTTTTTATATAGTATGTATTTTTTTAAATAACCATATCATATCTCGAATTATTTACTTAAAACATCTATTCACCCATTTAATAATATTTTTTATGAAAATATATTTGTTACTGATAATTGTTTTGTTTTCCAAGCACGTTATAGTTTTGTAGTCCAAGTCCATATACATTGATCATGGTACCATAATTTCAAAAATTTATATCCGGGTTTAAATATTCTATATATTAATTATATATAAAAATTTATAATTATTCAAGAATATTCGATATAAAATAATTAAATACACCATTCATGGAGATAGTAGGTTGTTTTTATGCATGAACGTTGTTTCCATTTTTCATATAATGAAATGAAAAAATTTCAAAAAATAATAAAAATTTTAAACAATAAATATAATTATACATATACATACATATATAATATAATTTCATAAAAATCATCCTTATTACCATGAATGTTAAATATACATGAAAATTAATCAAATCACATGTTGGATATGGCAGTCCATACGTCCGAATGAGTGACATTTTCATTTCTCAAAAAGAACATATGATGAGAAGGTAAACATAGTATAATCATTCCATCTATATAATTGTATTTAAAATATCCTACATAATAATTAACTAATTTAGAATACCATCTATATACGATGGTGTTGAAAATTGAGATGCATCTCTATGTGGATTCAATATGTCATATGAACGCACGGGCGATATTTTCACATTTTGTTTAATGTGAATGAGGATGTATAATGGAGTTTCAGTAAATATAATAAAATTGAGAAATAATATAGATACCAAAGTTATAGTTTTTTTTAAATATTATATTTCAATATGTGTAAGAAATAGTTGAAATGTTTTTATCAGTAATAGTGATTAATGCTTTTTAAAATGTATCATATGGATCACCTCTAAAGATCACTATGGTAGGTATTTTTAAAATAAAAATACATATATAATGTTTCTATAAAGGTTTAGAAGAAAATTAGGTAAGGGATAATAATGATTTAATCCTTAATGTGATGTGAATAGGTGGGAGATGATATGTCCTTTTATAATTATGTTTAGAGGTTCTTTTGAAACACTTAAAAATGTTAAATTATAATAAATTCAACATAAATCAAAATACCTCCAAAATATCATGTATTAAAGGATAAGCTAATATATGGTTGTAGTATCATCACCAAAAATATTTTATAAATGTTTATTTTTAATAATTTTAGACTTTATCATTTTCTTTGACCCTTAGTTAACATATTTTAATTTTAATATTGTTAAAATTATTTTCTATTTTAATAGGATGTAATTTTAACATATAATTTATCAATTATATCATAAATGGATGAATAATGAAATTTTTTAACCTGTATCATAGAAATTTCAATATCTAAAATTTTTATGATTTTACAAAAATTTAAAAACATCTTAATTTCATAAAATATCATTACTGTTAATTTTGCTATTATCCATTACATTGATTTTATGAAAATAAATATAATAATATGTATTAAATAAGACTAAAAAACACCAAAAATTGATTACACATATATAAATTACATGGATCATCTTAGTCAATTCAATTTATATTTGTTTTAATTTATTTAATATCATTTACTACATTTTTCTGTTAATTTCATAATTACTACATCATCATTGTTTCATTACCGAACACACTTATTAATTATCGAAAAATTAAAAATAAAATAACTTGGGGTGTATAAATCATTTATATTTGTAAATAATACTTATAGTCAAATATATATACTAGATTAAAATATATTAAAATCTATATAGTTATTAATAACATGAATGTGGCATCTTTAAAATTTCATTGACTAAAATATTACAAACACTAGAATATAATAAATGTGGACACAAAAATCCTAAATAATGTTTTTATCAATAAAAAATTATTAATTTTAAATTTCAAAATTAGATACATTAAAACTATAAATCATTCCTTACAAGGACACATAGAAGATTTTTAAGACAATAAAAGTTTTATTTTTCATTAAATTCATTGATTTATAAAATATAAAAGTAATTTTCTTCTAAATTATTCCATTAAACAAATAAATTTATATACACAAGTGTTAAGAGTCAAATTATATTCATATAATAAAATTTGTTCTGTTTTTTTGGTCATTTTATAGTTTTTATGATTTTACTTATTATCTATATAACCATTTATACCCTTTATTGTGGTAACATAATTTACCGAGGTTACTACTAATATTGGAAAAAAATTAAAAGAAAAATATTTAATAAATTTAGACAATATGAATAAAAATATTGAAACAATTTTTCATAATTCAAATAACCGTAACTAAAGAATTTAATTTTAAATTGAACATAAAAAAATCTATAAAAAACATAATTAAAAAAATACCTTTTAAAATATATTTTTTATAATAAATTAATGAATAAAATATTGTTAGAAACCCATAATGAGATTATTTTAAATAATAATATTCTTATTAAATTATAAAATTAGTTCAAAAAATTATTTTACCATGTAAATACATTTAAAAAAAATAAATGTTTTGATAAATATGTGTTTTTTTAATTCCTATGCATTATTTTATCAATTTAATAATAACATAACAAAAAATTAATATTGGGGTGTAAAATTATATTTAATAAATAATTTAGTTATTCATATATACTGATGAAAATTTAATTTTTAAGTTATAACAGACATATAATATTTCACTATTTATATTAACATGATATTGCTAGCAAAAAAATCTACCAAGGAAAAAAAATTATTTAAAATTCTATTTCATAAAAATATTTGAGTGTTACATTAAAAAATTATAAATAAATTTAAATGGATAATCAAATCATGTTGATTAATATATAATAAACTAATTAAAATAATAATTATCATCCTTTTTTGTTGTAATAATAGGTCTCAAATTGTATCATAAAAGCACATCAACCGACCCATTTCCTATTGGAAAAAAAATCTGATGTAGAGATATTGCCCTTAGTTGGGCCCCTAAAAATTTTGTCTATATTATCATTGTATTTTCAATTTAGGTTTTGGGTATAATTCTTAACATAAGTAAAAAAAATCATAAAAATGTGTATGTAATGAAAAAATTTATACATAAAATGACACAGACTGATTGGAGATGATGTGTCTAAAATATACCACTATAAATCCAACCCTACCACCATGGAAAAAAATTTAGATTAAGCATTTATACTATGGTAATAAATTCTCATTGAATCCCACTCTATTAAAAATAAATGAATCACACAAGACACTACCCAATCCAATATATTTCACACATTGTGGCCATCTTCATCTCTCTTGGACTTAAAAATCTCACTAATGGTGATCACTTCACACATCATGTTATTCCATATCACTGAATACTAGACCATGATTCATCTTATACTTGAATATCTCACTCATGGTTGACCCTTATCACATTCAAAATCATACCATATCAGTCATGATAAGCCCACATCAATTTTTGAAGCCAAATATTATCCCACCACATCGTTATAGATGTTTTTAACCTAAAATTCATCAAGAAATACTAAATAAAAATGAAGACATATGTTCCCATATTATGGAAGATTTATCATATTTATTAATTTCATTGTTTAATTCTCGTATTACCCCTAAAAGTGACCTAAAACATTTATACACACCTCCTATTGTCTCATTGAATTAGAATTAATTCTTATCGAATATCTATACATTAACCAACTAGAAAAACTAGGACTAAAATTTCATTCAGGTGTTATAGAATTGTAAGGACCCCCAAAATTAAGTATGATTAAGGTCTATTATCATAAATTTTCTCCCAATCTTAATATAATGTAATATATTTTTAATATAATTCGTAACATAATCTAATTACTTTAGAAATTAAAGAATAAATGAAATATAGAATGAAAGAGGAACGTAGGCAATATATATTTATAGAAACACCATGGAAAAACCAAAAAAATGCGACAACAACTGGGAAGGAGATGAAGTTGAGAGATCCAAAAATGTCAAGGACAAGACACTATATAGAAAAAATAATTTTTTATTTTCATATAAGAAAAGTGGAAACAAAATAGGGAATAAGGGTGATTTAAATTTTTATCAATCAAAAAATTATATTTTGGAATCCATTATTGGGGTGACCATAAGGTTTATTGAAGTAAAACTTTTAGGTAGAATATATGTTGTTATTCCATTGTAATTCATGGAATGAACCATTATTCTCACATATTGAAGACTGCCTACTAAAAAACTCAACATATAGGCTTACAAAATTTCCCAAAATCTAACAATAGTATCTGATCCTAAACACATGAATGGTTGAAACCATGTATGATACACATGAATGGGAAAAAATAATCCATAACACACATAGTAATTACAGGTAGATTATTTTAATAATTGATTTATAGTAAACCTAGATGTGAAAATGAGAGATAACACAAAAATAGTATAATATGATAAGAAACAAAACCATGTAGGTGTAATATCTTGGAAATTCCCTTTAAATATTTTTTTTATATCAAAATATTTGGAGACCACACGCTCCGATGACACATGATTTGAGGCTCAGAGAGCCCAAAATGGATTTTTTATCTTTTTAAGATACATTATGTATACTAGTGGGTATAATTTTATATCTTTTAAACATGTGCTTGGATAAAAAAAATCTGAGGTCACTATTGAACTCATAACATAAGGATTTTCCTACAAATAACCTAACTCTGCATGGTAAGTGCCGATAAAAATAGTTATATCTCCAAATATTGGAGAAAAATCATAATATAATTTAAGTGGTCGATGGCGATGTTGCAGTGTAGCATCGAGGTGATGATGAGGTGAATTAATTATGCTCATTAATGGCCCATATCATGCATTATACCGATACAATATTAAAAGTGTAAAAACGAATCTATTTCATAAATGAAATAGTGTAATGATGTGATGTCACAACATAAAGGAAACATTATGACCTTTTTCCCATTTAATAATTTGTTTCATTCATTGGAAGAGGATTAATCGGTGAAGATTCTCTGAAGAATCTCAAAAAACTACCTCTCAAACTAATAATGACAAACTCTTGAAAAATATAATCATCTTTGACATGACTAATAATACAGAGATATAAGCGACCTCAACATCTTGAAACCTTGAGGAAAAACGCTTCAACATAAAATGAACTTGAGGTAGAGGTTTATGCATTCCTTCTAATTGATAATTGTCTCATTGTTCATGAAATTAAAAATAAACATGGATCAACTGAATAACGAGTTGATCTACGATCCATTTGTTTTTTTAGGGGGGAATTAATGCAGGGTTTTTGAATTAGAGATCTACTTTTTTAGTGAGGTAAAATGATTCCCTCATGCATAAACTCAAATGCAGAGGGTGTAGAACAATACAAACAAAACCTGGACCCTCCTCCATAGTTGTCTATTTTTAATTTTTCATGGCCAAATGTTCATGTTTTTAGTGACTTAATACTGAAGTCTTCATTGTGAAGAAGGTGACCTACGGAGGCCGTAGGTGGAAGCAGGTCAAGTAGTGGTCCAACATAGTTTCTCTGGTGGCACACAAAAGTTTCAATCTAAAATCCCGTCAGCACACTGTGATGGCGAGGTGGCACGGATCCCATTGGCGCCACGTGGTGGATCATCCCACTCAGGCAACTTGGGTGACCAGGTGGAATGCTGTAACGTCCAAAGGTTTTTCAATGGAAATTACTTTCTTATAAATTTGTCATAAATTAACATGAAATCACATCTTAATTAACTACTATGTGATAATTTTCCATTAAATATAATTTGGTCACTTTTGTTTTAGGAATTTTGAAAATTTGACATACACGGTTGTGTTCAAGATGATTTTTGGAGTCTAATGAAACAAAAATAATTTTTGATAAATATTATGAAACCCTTATTAATAGTAACATATTTTTATGAATAGTAATATGACCCTTTTGAATAGTAAATCTTCCAACATAATATTAATATTACATATGAATAATTATATAATATTTAGACATCTTAAAAAAGGACAATTTGAACTAAATAAATGTTTTGGTATTTTCTAAGTCATAAATAAATAATTAAAATTAATTAATTAATTTAAAAGAATATTTATTTCCATATAATTTATTGATAAATTATTTAATCAATGTCTTATAGTTTTTATATAATTTTATAAGACCTTGCGTAATTTTTGAAAGCAGTATAAATCAGTTTTAATCCTAAAAACTATTTTTTAAGTAAATTATGATTTTAATTAAATATTAAATTAATAATATTTAGACAATTGTTTTTGAAAAATGGAAATATCTTTGGGATTATACATGTTTTTAATTGGTAGGGGTATAATTTTGTGCTTTTTCTGAAATACTTCCATTTTCAGGCAAATAGTAAAAAAAATACAGTTTTTCGCATAATCAGTGTATACTAAATTGCATCATTAGTGATGTAATGATGAAATAATCATTATAGAACATTAGTTTCGGAAAAATTATATTAGATTTCATAAATTGTTCCTTAAAATAAAATAAATCAAATTCTCAAACCTAAGAAGAACATTCCAAAGCCTAAAGTCAAAAGGTGATTTTTAAAGTGTCATTTTCCCTTTCATTCACTTTCCTTTTAATAAATTAATGAATTTGAATTATAAAGAATAATTAAAGCCTAAAACGAAGTATATTATATTAATATATGATTTACGATGTCAAAAAACTACTATTACAAGTCTAACTTTTGATATATTATGTTATTTAATATTTTATTCGAAAAACACCTCCCTCCTCATGTATAAATTAGCCCTCCCCCTCCTCTTGCCAAACCACACCTATCATGCTTCAATAATTGTCTAATCTGTCCAATAATCTCCCTTATCACCTCCCCCATGTCCACGAGCTTCTGGTATCATCAAAAGTCCAAGCTTAGGCCCTTAAGGAGGTTCTCAATAGAATGTTTTAAGAGGTAATTTCTCTCCCTCTTCTCCATTAATTCCATTTCAAGTTCAAGTTCATATCTTGATCTCTCCCCACCTATCATCATCCAAATTATTTTTTAACTCCAGTATTATACATATAATGTAATTTTATGATTCTAATTGGATATTATATCATCCAACCCACTTTCCCTCTTCCTTTTATTTTATTAAAGAGAACATTGTTTGTGAGGAGTTCATTTATCACCTTCAAGAACAACATACCTTCTTCTTCCATTTCTACCTTCATATATGGTCATGAAACCATTTTTATTTTTGAACCAGAATATTTAATATGTATAATGTTCAATTAAATGTTCTGGAAATAACCATTACCCATATTACTAAGTGATAAGTTAAAACAAGTCGGTTGTGATCCAAAAACCACCCAAATTGTCCCAAATAACCATCATTTAATTCTTATCAAATGATTCAACCACATGGCTAAAATATAATTCATTAAAAGATCATTAAAAATTATTTAATATCATTAATAACATGAAGTATCAGTTCTGGATGCTTACCCATATTCTACCTGAACATCAATTTATAAATACAAGTGTACCACCTAAGAAAAACCATAAAAACGAACATCCCTGAACAATTTTCCTATACTCTATAAGTCATCCAAAGGAACATAAAATGACATAATGGAACCAGAATGAACCCTATTAATGTACATATGGTTTTGGATTTATAATTAATCAATATAATGTCATTATACAGGACAATAAAGGGAAGGAATCATTCAGGTACAAGGTAAGGGGAAATTCTCGAACCCAACTCTCATCCATCGGGTTTTATATCTTTCAACCAATTTTTGATATGGAAACAAATTAATGATAATTTGTTCCTAATTTTATTTATTTTTCTGGGATATAAATTTTTTCTAATGATTTTTATGTCAATTAAAATGTTTTCCAAATGAACTCTTATTTTACAATTTTACTTCTCATTCATGGTTGATGGTTCTTGTATCAAGTATGTTGTTCTCTATTTATTTTGGGAAACCAAAGATTATGAATGTATTCATATAAGATGAAACGCATTCCTTTAAATGTGTTATGTATTTTCACTTTTTATATGTTTTCTATGTGGAAATCTTGATAATGATAATTTTATGATGTGACTGGTGCGCCAAGAATTATATAGCACAATATGAATGTTTCAAAGTGACGTGTGCGCCCGAAATTATATATCGCTCCAATGCATTGGGTAAAGAGATTAATCTTATGAGTAAATGTGAAATGATGTTTGAACAAGATTCTATATTGGTTCGCAAGTATGTGTGGTAGTTAACCACTAAGACATGATGTTTCATTTTTATGCATTTCAACATTTCATGTCTTTTATTTATGCTCCTCTCATGTTCATGATATATTTCCTATGTTATGATTATTCTCACCCCATGCTATATTGTTCTTATCTATCCTCTTACTGGGCTTCTAGATCACCCCTTTTGATGTATATCCTCAGGTGGGTACATGTATTAACGAGAGGACAAGTGCCAATAATAAGCTAGAGAAGAATAAATTAAATAAATGTTTATGCTTGATGTTGAATTTGTTATGTATGGTCCTAGTTTACCCAACACAATAAACCTTTATATCATCTATGTGTAATGATATTATGTTGTTTAACATTAAAATGATGTAATAGAAATGTAAGAAAAGGCTGGGATACTATAGTTGGTATCAGAGGAAAGGTATAGTTAATTTATGATTTAGAATTATTGAACCCAAGAGAAAACCACTAGTATGAGATTTATTACAAATATGCACACAATAGTATTTACCTAGGGATCCCATATCTTATGTTTTTGGTATAAATTTTTTTAGATGAATAACTTATTCATGACTAGTTTAGTTATGTTTTGTTCTTACCTTTTCTATTTTAGAAAATGGTGGGAACAAAGAGAAATCAGGCCAACAACTCATGCGAGGGTCAATGTAACGATTGCCCTAATGACATCCCTAATGATTTGGGAGTTGGACTTAAAAAATTAATGGTAATTCTTAACCAATTATTTCAGGTTATGAATAATAATCATAATAACCATAATAATGGGTAACTTTCTCCTTCACTGAAGAGGGAGAAACTAGAAATCAAATGTTTTATGCGGTAACGACCACTAAAGTTTTATGGATCTTCCCAAACACTAGTTGCGGAACAGTGGGTCATCTCCATAAAGAAGATCTTTTCTCTGCTTTACTGTCAGAGACAGAGAAGGTGACTCTATCCATTTATCGTCCAGATGGGGAAGACGATCAATGTTAGGATTTGATTAAGAACAACAATCCAAGTGAGGAAATTGAAGAGATGGAATGGGAAGACGTTAAGATAATTTTTCTTAATAAGTATTTCTCATGAACTCATCGCATTAATAAGGAGAGATATTTCAGATAACTCAAGAAAAAAGAAAGAGGATCTATCACAACCTATGAAGAGAACCTCACAAGGCTCGCAAGGTATGCTTCGAGGTTTTTTATCAACAATGATAGCAAAATTGATAGATTATATAGTGGATTAAAACCACACCATCGAAAGGCTCTTACAATTCGAGAATATGGGAGATATGAAGAGGTTGTTCGGTGTGCTCTCAAAGTGGAGATGGTGTTTGGGGAATGGTCCCATGTCTATGGTGATAAAAAATAAAGATGGATTTTCAAGCTGGTGGATCTAATGACAAAGGTGGGAAGATAAATCAACGACCCACATGCCAAAAATATTGAAATTTTCACCATGGGAACTGCCTCAAAGGGATGGTGAAATGCTTCATGTGTTGTAAAGAAGGATACCATGCTCATGAGTGTTGAAAAGACATGAAAAGGAAGGAGAATGAAGTCAATGAAAGGATAGAACCACTCATGGTTCAATGCTACAATTGTAAGGAGCTAGGACACTATGAAAACCAGTTCACTAAACCTTGAGCTCTTGAGGGTAATCAGATTCAGCAGTCACCAAAGCCAAAGAAACAAGGGAACGCTTATGCCATCACTACTACGGATGTGGAGCATGATAATGAAGTCGTACAAGGTACTCTTCTTATTCACTCAATAATGGAAAATGTCTTATTTGATTCTGGTTCTACACATTCTTTTATATCTTGCATGTTTAATATAACTATAGAATCGAATCCCCCAAACCTTGAAGTAGTGATATCTGTAAAAACACCAAGTGGTGCAATCATTGCAACCCAAGTACATGACTCTTCTCCTGTTGGCATATGTGGGATGATTATTCTTGCAAATCTCATAGTACTTCATGTGGTAGAATTTGACTCTATAATGAGAATGGATTGGATCTCATTATATAGAGCACATATCAACTATCCGGAAAAGGAAATATCCTTTCATATTCTGAACCATCCCATTCTACTCTAAAAATTCAAGGAAGATCATGAATCCCCTTTGAAAAATCATTCAATGGTGTGGGTGTTGATTCCCAATGAAGAAGCATACCTCACTCAAATGGTTGAGTCGAAGGAAAGTTCCAACCTTGAGGAAATGACCATCGTGAGGGAATACATGGTTGTATTTCCTGAAGAGTTACCCAGAATTCCCCCTGATCGCGAGGTAGAGTTCTCAGTTGAACTCATACTCACAGAACCTCCTATCTCAAAATACCCTTATAAAATGGCTCCTATCGAACAGGAGGTGTTAAAGAAGAAGCTGTAAGAGTATGTGGACGAAGGTTTCATACACCCTAGTGCATCTTCTTGGGGAGCACCAGTCCTATTTGTGAAGAAGAAGGATGGAACCATGCGGCTGTGTATCAATAACCAGGAAATCAACAAGGTCACCACAAATAACAAGTATACTCTCCCAAGGATTGATGACTTGTTTGACCAGTTAAGAGGAGATCAATACATCTCAAAGGTGGGTCTTCGTTCTGGATATCATCAAGTAAAGGTGAATATGAGTTTTTGGTGAGGCCCTTCGGACTTACTAATGCCCCAGCAATCTTCATGGATTTGATGAATAGGGTCTTTAGACATTACCTCGATAAATTTTTGGTAGTCTTTACTGATGACATTCTCATCTACTCCAAGTGAAAGGAGGAACATGAAGAACATCTAAGACATTTTTTGGTGACATTAATAATGGAGAAGTTGTACGTCAAGTTCAGAAAGTGTGACTTTTGGATGAATCAAGTCAGGTTCTTGGGACAAGTGATCAAAAGTGAGGGAATTTTTGTGGATCCTTCAAAGACAAATGCGATTGAGGAATGGCCCAAGCCCTCTAGTGTCACAAAAATCTATAGTTTTCTTGGATTAGCTTCGTACTACTGACGTTTTGTGAGAAACATATCACGATTGTCATGCCCGCTAACTAAGTTTACAATGAAATGGGTAAAGTATGTCTGGATGGAAGAATGTGAGGGAAGCTTCATGGAGCTAAAGGGAAGGCTGATCACCGCACCTATATACACACTACCGAAAAGTGGAGACAGTTTTGTAATATAGAGTGATTCTTCAAGGAAAGGCTTGGGTTGTGTACTCATGCAATATGATAGTGTGATAGCCTAAGCCTCAAGAAAGTTGAAGATCGAAGAGCAGAACTACCCGATGCATGATCTAGAGCTAGCAGCCGGGATTTTTGCATTGAAAATCTGGTGGCACTGCCTTTATGGCATGAAGTTTGACTTATACACTGACCACAAGAGCCTGAAGTATATATTCAGAAAAAATGAGCTCAACAAGCGTCAAAGGAGGTGGTTAGAGGTAATCAAGGATTACGATTTCTCTATTCACTATATTCCTTGAAAGGAGAACAAGTTAGCCGATGCTCTATGCAGAAAAGAACATACTACTCTATCCATGTTGTGGATTAAGAAAGACCATATCTTCTTGGATATGAAAATATTGGATTTGGAAATCATAAGGGTAGGGGATACTTCCTACCTTGCCCAAATTATTGTGCAAACATCTATCTAAGAGAAGATTAATGATGCTCAAAAGGTTGATATAGAGATACAAAAGAGGGTGAATGCAGTAAAGGAAGGGAAGCTGCAAGAGTTCCATATCGATGATGATGGTGTGATTCAGTTTGGAACACGACTTTGTGTGCCTTCATCACACGAGATAAAGAGGGTGCTATTGGAAAATGAACATAGCTGAACATTTTCTATCCATCCTGGGAGTACCAAGATGTATAGTGACCTCTGGGAACACTTGTGGTGGGATAACAAGAAGAAAGAGTTTGAGAAATATATATCAAGATGCTTGGTATGTCAGCAAGTTAAAGCTGAGTGACAAAAGTCCAAGGGTAAGATGCAACCATTGCCTATACCGATGTGGAAATGGGAAAATGTTAATATGGACCTTGTCATGAGTCTCCCGAAGACGTCAAAGGGAAATAATGTGATATGGGTTGTGGTTGATCGAATCACCAAGACTGAAAATTTTATCACTATTCGGGATGATCTCTCGCTTGATCAACTTGCAAAGATATATGTGAAGGAATTAGTGAGATTTCGCGGTGTTCCACTCTCAATTGTCTCTAACCGTGATCTAAGGATCACATCTATGTTCTGGAGAAGCCTTCAACATGCTTTGAGTAATGAATTAAATTTCAGGATGACCTATCAACCCCAAACAGATGGCCAGTATGAAAGGACTATTCAGACGCTTGAAGATATGCTAATAGCCTGATATCATGAATTCAAAGGGGGTTGGGATCATCATCTCCCATTGGTTGAGTTCTCATACAACAATAGCTTCCACTCGAGTATTTAGATGGCTCTGTATGAAGCTCTACATGGAAAGCGATGTAGAACTCCAACTTGTTGGGTTGAAGTTGGAGAATGAAAGCTACATGGGCCGGATCATATTCAAGAGATGATAGAGAAGGTTCATGTAATCCTGAAACACATCAAAGATGCTCAAAGTCGGTAAAAGAGATATACTGATAATCATCGAAGGGACATGGAGTTCGACGTTGGAGATAAAGTCTTCCTTCAAATATCTCCATGGAAGAGAGTCATGCGATTCAGGACTAAAGGGAATCTAAGCCCTCGGTATATTGGCCCCTTTGAGATCCATGAACCCATAGAAGATGTGGCCTATCGTCTTGAACTTCCACCAAATATGGCTCAAGTTCATGATGTGTTTCATGTATCACTACTGAGGAAGTACATACCAGACCCCTCACATGTACTAAACTCAAAGGTGGTGCAGCTGGAAGATGATCTCTCCTTTAAGGAGCAGCAAATAAAGATTCTGGATCAGAGAGATAAGGTTCTATACAACAAGACAACCCATCTTGTCAAAGTGTTGTGGAGTAACCATATGTTTGAGGAAGCAACTTGGGAACCAGAAGAGGTAATGAAAGATAAGTACCCTCACCTATTTGTGTAAATTGAAATTTCAAGGGAGAAATTTCATAAAGGGGGAAGAATGTAATGACCGAAAGTATTTCAACGGAAATTCCCTTATTATAAATATGTCATAAATTAACATAAAATCACAACATAATTAACTACAAAGTGATAAGATACCATTAAATATAAGTTGGTCACTTTTGTGTTAGAAATTTTTAAAATTTGACATACACGGTTGTGTTCAAGATGATTTTTGGGGTCTAATGAAACAAAAATAATTTTTGTTCAATAGTAACAAACCCTTATGAATAGTAAAATACCATTATGAATATTAATATGATCCTTATGAATTTTAAATAATCCAACATAAGAGTAACATTACCAATGAATAGTTAAATAAAATTTAGACATCTTAGAAGGTGACAATTTGACCAAGGTAAACATTTTGGTATTTTAAAAGTCCTAAATAATTAATTATAATTAATTAATTAATTTAAAAGAATATTTATTTTCATTTAATTTACTAATAAATTATTGAATCAATGTCTTATAGTTTTAAGATATTTTTATAAGACCCGAAGTAAATTTTGAAAGCACTATAAATTAGTTTTAATCTTAAAAACAATTTTTTAATTAAACTATGATTTTAATTAAATATTTAAGTAATAATATTTAGAAAATTATATTTGAAAAATGGAATTCATTGTTGGATTCTAAAAATCGAAAAAAATTTAGGGTAAATTTGGGGATTTTTTCTGAAATACTTCAATTTTCGGGTGAATAGTAAAAAAATACAGTTATTCGCATAATTCGTGTTTACTGAATTGCATCATTAATGATGTAATGATGACATAAACATTATAGAACATTAGTTTCGGCCAAATTATATTAAATTTCATAAATTTTTCCTCAATATAAAATAAATCCAATTCTCAAACCTAAAAAGAACTTTACAATGCCTAAAATCAAAAGGTAATTTCTTAAAGTGTCTTTTTCTCATTCTTTCACATTCCTTTTAATAAATTAATAAATTTGAATTATAAATAAGAATTAAAGCCTAAAAACAATTATATTATATTAATATATGATTTCGGATGTCAAGAAACTACTATTACAAGTCTAACTATTGCTATATTATTTTATTTAATATTTTATACTAAAAACACCTCCCTCCTCTTGTATAAATAAGCCCCCTGATCTTGCCAAACCACACCTCTCAAGCTTCAATAATTGTCTACACTCTTCTCATTAATCTCCCCTAGCCCCTCCCCCATGTCCAAGAGCTTCTCGTCTCATCAAAATACCGAGCATAGGCCCTTATGGAGGTTCTCAATAGAATGATTTAAGAAGTAATTTCCCTCCATCTTCTCCATTAATTACCTTTATGTTCAAGTTCATTTCTTGATATCTCCCCACCTATCATCATCCAAATTGTGTTGTAACTCTAGTATTATACATATACTGTTACTTTATTTTTCTATGTGGATATTATATCATCCAACCCCCTTTCCCTCTTCCTTTTATTTTATTAATGAGAACGTTGTTTGTGAGGTGTTAATTTATCACCTTTAAGAACAACATACCTTCTTCTTCCATTTCCACCTTAATATATATTCATGAAACAATTTTTATTGTTGAACCATAATATTTATTATGTATTATGTTCTATTTAAAGTTCTGTAAATAAACATTGTCCATATTACTAAGTGATAAGTTAAAACAAGTCTGTTGTGATCCAAAAACCTCCCAAATTGATCCAAATAACCATCATTTAATTCTTATCTAATTATTCACCAACATGGATATAATATAATTAATCATAAGATCATTAAAACTTATTTAATATCATTAATAACTTGAAATATCAGTTCTGGATGTTTACCCATATTCTACCCGAACATCAATTTATGAATACAAGTGAACCGCCTAAGAAAAACCATAAAAAAACATCCCCAAACAATGTTTCTAAACTCTATAAGTCATACAAAGGAACCTAAAATGACATAATGAAACCAAAATGAACCCTATTAATGTACACATGGTTCTGGATGTCTAATTAAGGAATATAATGTCATTATACATGACATTAAAAAGAATGAAGCATTCAGGTACAAGGTAAGGGGAAATTCTCGAACCCAACTCTCACCCTTCGGGTTGTACATATTTCACTCCATTTTTTTATATACTCACTCCATAAAGATCATTTGTTCATAATTTTCGTTCCTTTTCGAGGATATAAATTTTTTCTAATGATGTTTATGTCAATCCAATTTTTTTCCAAAATAACTCTTCTTTTAAACTTTTACCTCTCATTCATGGTTGATGGTTCTTGTATCAAGTATCTTGTTCCATCGTTCATTTGGGAACCCAAAGATTTTGAATGTATTCTTATAAGATTAAACACATTCCTTTACATGGGTTATTTATGTTCACTTTTGATATGTTTTCTACGTGGAAATCATGATAATGATAATGTTATGATGTGAGGGGTGTGCCCGGAATTATATAGCGCAATATAAATGTTTCAATGTGATAGGTGCACCCAGAATGTTACAGCGCTCCAATGCATTGGGTAAAGTAATGAATATCATGAGAAAATCTGAAATGATGTGTGACAAAGATTACAGATTTTTTCACAAGTATGTTTGGTTGTTAATGACTAATACATGATGTTTCATTTTAATGCATTTCCACATTTCAAGTCTTTTATTTATGCTCCTCTCATTTTCATGATCTTATGACTATGTTATGATTATGCTCACCCCATGATATACTGTTCTTATCTATCCTCTTACTGGGCTTCTAGCTCACCACTTTTTATGTATATCCTCAGGTGTCTACATGTATTAAGGAGAGGACAAGTGTCAATAAGAAGCTTGAGAAGAAGAAATTAAATAAATGTTTATGCTTGATGTTGTATTTGTTATGTATGGTCCTAGTTTACCCAAGACACTTAACCATTAGATCCTCTATGTATAATACTATTATGTTTTTTATCTTTAAAATGATGTAATAGTAATGTAAGAAAAAGCCAGGATGCTATAAATGCCAACCCCGTTTGCATGTGTACAAAATAGCCAACAACCTGTTGGCTATGCTGGGCGAAGGGGCGGCGCCAGCATGCACTACCGGGTGGAAACTGGACACGCCCATGTATGGGGTTGAGAACCAGCCTGCACCATGTGGGATGGGATTCGTATAGTGGGTTTCACACCACAATTTGTGTCGGGACACAAGTGGGATAGACATGCACTACTATGATGGACCCGTGCCTTCGGGCCAGACTCGCACTGTCGGGCCGAACCTAGGCCACATGGCCTGACCATTTCTATAAGACGGACCCGCCTTTCCAATAGATAGGCCTAGATAGATACATTTATGACCCACGCGAGACACATGGATTGGGTCTGGTTAGGTCGGTGTGAACCAGTCGGACCGGTCCTAGACCCAATTAACCTGGTTTCACTAAAACAATCATAACGTGAAGACCAAGGGTCTAATGTACGCACCATCTATGGCATGAGGTTCCATGAAACTAGGTGGTACTTTCGAGATACTCAACTTGTTTTTTGGAATATGATTAAGGATGGATGGGTTGTATTAGACTCGAATCCAACCAGTCCCTTCTTTCTAGACATCCTATAACTAAAAGACTGGGCTTTTGATTGATGCGACATCTATTTCATTGAAATCCTTATGAAAAGATAGTCCATTGGTTTACCTCTATGTGAGACATCATTATAAATTAAATATGAATGATGGATTGGGGGATAGACCCTTCAAAAATAAAATGTACAAGGAGAGAGAATCCACTGGTAGGTTGTCAAGTGAAGAGTGACCCTCTGTGTATTTGAAAGAGAGTAACCCTCTATAGATTTTCAATGGAACAACTATCTGTGGATCGACATGAGAGTGAACCTTTATGTATCAGTTGTAGAAATAACCTACATAGATCAAATTTATCACGACCCGCCATGGATCATAATCATAGAGAACCTCTTTGGATCAGGAGTAGCGTGACTTGTCGTGGACCAGCAGTACAAAGACTGGTTGTGGATCAGCGACAGAGAGAACTTTTTTGGATAGGCAATAGAGAAACACTTCTCAGACTAGTTTCCAACCATATCAATAGACTAAGATGATATAGGTTATGAATAATCATCTTTATTCTTATTCTTTTGGTTTTATACCGTGTGTGAGCTATCTTTAACTTTTGGAATTTTTATTTAGATCATTTATTATCGTTTACCTTTGTGGATTTTTGGGAGACCATTACGTGTCTATATGTCCCTACTGGGTATTGTTATTCTCACCCTTGCATGAAAATTTGACAAATCTATAGGGTCTTGTGCAGATGATAGAAAGCTTGATTGATACTAGGGGAGCTATTTCTAGACGATGCTAAGATGTGATCGATAGACATGGTGATCTATAGTGATGTTTGTTTTTTTTTGAACCTGCACATCTGTTATGATGCTTGGTAGGAGATCTCCAATGATTTTATTTCATTCATTGTGTTTTATGATTCTTTTAGTAGGACTTGTATACTAGTTACTACAGTTTTAATACTTAATATTACTCTCAGATGTGGTGCCTTGTGTTCAACTTTATTCATGTATTGTCTATGTGTATACAAGTTTAAAGGAAATCCATTCCCTTTTTTTGAAACACCTTTCCAGTGCTGGTCAACAATCCTTGTCCTATCAAAGGTAGGCTTGGGGTAGCTATATAACGTGGCCATGGGGGATGGGACATGAAAATGTGGTATCAGAGGGTGGTCGTTTTTACCAGAATAACTAAGAGACAACAATTTTTCAATGGAGCAAAAGGGTTTATTTTCAAGAGATTTGATTTCAGTTCAAGCAGTCTAGTGTTTGTGTGGAAGCTGAAATATCCATTCAACAAGACCCAGAGTTCTGTTTTTTTACTCTGTACATGAAAAAACATGTTGCTTTTATTTTAGAAAAAAAATTCAACTTATCTCCTTTGATTTAGATCACAGGATATAACATATTGAATGTGTGCCATTTATTTCCTTCAATGATGCCAACCTGAAAAAATAAAATCATGTTTCCAGTGATAAATCATGATGTTGGACCACATAACGATAAGGTGTTGGTAGAGGGACCAATTACGGTGACTACACCTATGCCTAGTGTACTAGTAGCACCACCACACGTAGTGCATCAGATCCTACTAGCCACACCAGTAGACAGTGCATGCTGCCTAAGGGAAATACATGATTTCCAGATATAGAGGTCTCCGAGGTTTCGAGTCAAGATATATCATTTTGAATTTGAGGACTGGATGGAGGTTTTGTCATGTGTATTCCACTTGGTCGATACACAAGTTGATCAGATGGTGATCTTATCCACTAGAATTTTTTAGGTAACAAAAAGGAGATGATGGATCTTGACTCCCCTGACACACGAGGAGGTGATCCTTTTTTGGAATTCGAGAGCCTCTTCAAGGTGGAGTTAAAACTAGTTACTCTTTTCTACGTTCCAATTCCAGAGCTACTGCACCTACAGTAGGGAATTTCGACTATGGCATAATAATATGCAAGGTTTACCAACCTCTCCCAATACTCCATTGAAGAAGGAAAAATTCATTTGTTCCGAGACCATATGATTGAGTAGGGACATTGACCAATGGACAAGGTGTCCATGATATCACTCAACATCTTGAAGCAGGTTGTAGTGCTAGAGAGTGCACTACTAGTGGAGAGTTTCCATTGGGTACATGCACCAATAATGAGAGCCACCACTAGATAAGAGGTAGCCATGTCTTCTTTAGTAGGATATAAACATATGACTTAGTGTCTGAAAAAAGCCCAACCACGTGAAGGAAGACCCTAGGACATATGTTCATAGGTTGGGATCTTGTGAGGTAGAGGAGGTCAACAGTGGAGCATAATGTAGTTTTTGTGTAGTAGGCAGGGTCACATTTCTTGTGACTGCATAACCCACTGTAATGATGATCAGAAGACGACCGAGAGACCACTAAGGCAAATACAATGTTTTGAGAGAGGAGGTACATAGGGGAGAAGACGTTGCAGGGGAGCACGCTGAGGTGTAGGTAGTTGGAGACGATTTGAAGTGTCACTACTACCACTCCCTAGTGGTCCAACCCGACCATATAGAGCATGAATACATGGGTTATAACAACTTTAGGAAGAAGAGTCTTATGATCCTGGCGCTCTAGAGATGATATGAGGTATGATCAATTACTAATATAACCGAAATACTATTCTTATAGACACAAGTGCTAGCCACTCCTTCCTTGCCTCAAATCTCATCCCGATATTTGAGATTCCAGTAGAGAAATTGGATTGATCCTTACATCTAGAGACTCCTGAAATATGGGATTCGATGACTAAAAAAAGGGGCTAGTAGTGTGAGATTACTTTAGGAGGTGATTGATTCGGCGTGGATCTACTAGAAGCAGTGTTGAGGCCTTACGATGTCAGCATGGGTATGGACTGGTTATCCAGATTCAATGCTCCGATCGACTACTTTTTCATGTATAGTGTGGTCTGTTTGTGGAGATGGGACCATGTTTTATTTCACTGGTTAGAAGAAAACCCTCGAATCACATGACAAACATTCTCATAGGAGGGTGAAACTGATCACTCAGCAATTGGCTAGCCTCACCCTTGATATAGTAGACAAAAAGAGTCCATAATTTATTATATTAGTGGATAACTATGAGGATGTTTTTCCCGAAGATGATTAAGGACTACATACTTGAAGATAGGTAGACTTATGCATTGACCTGTTCCATGTAATGACACTGATAACCCTAATAGAATATTAGATTTCTCTATTGCAGCTTTGTGATCTGAGGGTTTAGCTAGAAGAATTACAAGAGAATGGGTTCGTAAGGCCCAGAGATTCACCATGGGTTGCCCTGATCATTTGTTTCAAGAAGGCAGACCAGATTTTGATGTAGTGCATGGAATTCCAGTGCCTGAACTTGTTGACCATAACAAAATCCACTACCAAGGATCGATGGCATCTTATAACAGCTGAATGAAGTGAGGTGGTTCTCTACGATAGACATGAAATCAATATATCACTAATTGTGGGTACGAGATAATGATTTTTTGAAGACACCCTTCATGTGCTGATACTACCACTGCATGTTCCTGGTAATGCATTTTTTCCTAACCAAAACCCCAATAGTGTTCATGGGACTTAGGAACAGGATCATCTAAATTATCGTTATATGGTTTGTTGTGGTATTCTTTGATGAAATCATGGTGAAATCGATAACAGAGGAGGAGAAAAATACACAAATATAGATATTCATGGATACACTCTGAGAGAAATAACATTATGGAATACTCTCTTGGTGTATGTTCGAAATTTGGGAAGTCCACATTTTGAGAAAGGTCATCTCATTGCTTAGAGTTGCAGTGGATTAATCATAGATAGCGGCAGTGCATGCTTGGGAGATTCCTAAAAGTGCGAATATGGTAAAGAGTTTCTTGGGGTTGGATGTATACTACCGAATATTCATTCCAACATTTACTAGAGTATAAACAACCTTATCAGTCTTGACATAGAAGGGACAACACAAAATTTGTACGGAGAAGTGATAGAATAGTATATAGAATATGAGAAGGATACTAATGACTGCCCCCATCTTGAGGCTACTAAAAGGGGGTGTTGGTTATGTAGTTTACTGTAATGCATCAGGGACTGAACATGGTTCTATCCTGATGCAAGAGCATGCAGTGATTTCCTACATCTAATGATCGTGGAGACAACATGAGAAGAACTATGAGACCCTTGAATTAAAGTTAGCAGCAATGGTATTTTCCATGATGATGGGGTGACACTACTTGATGGGTGAATATTTTTGATTTTACTCCAACAATAAGTGTCTTTGGTATTTCATCTCTGTTGACGCTCCTTTCGTCACAGAATCTAAAGATCGGAAAAGGGAATATCTGAGCTCAAAGTGATTCAGCCTTTGAAGAAAACATCAAAAATCAACAAAGGAAGGAAGAAAGGATCAACAGCAACCTCACCGCGCAAGTTATCTAACTGGCGTGCAAGTGTACGTGCGCGGCTACCTTGGTCGCGCAGGTGACTTGCGCGACCTAATTGGTAACCGCCCGGTAACCGCCCGGGGTCTTATTTTGCATATAAATAGACCCTGTGGGCCCCCCATTCAAGAGGATATTTTTTTCCAGAAACTCGGATTGAAGCTCCCGACGCCCAAGTCTCTTCTCAAAGCTTCCGGAACACTTCTAAGGTAATTTCTTACCTAGAACGAAAGATCTAAAGAGAAGAAGGAAGGCCTAAGTGTTGAAACTTATCAAACACTTGCGCGCCGACTTATTTCCTTCAATATAACTTGCGCGTCCCTTTTCTGGAAGAAACTCAAGAAAATTCTAAAGGGTTTAAAAAAGAGTCGCTCAAGTATTTCAATGCTGGTTGTAAATCACGCAAGTACACTATGTGTCGCGCAGGTATACCTGCGCGACCAATACTTACGCGCCCACGTAAGACTTGCGCGCCTTGCAAGACATGCGTGCCCATATGTTTTTGGGTGCCCATCTTGCCCATTTTTACCCCTCTTAAGCCATTTCACCTTTCCTTTTCAAGATTCAGTCTTCAAGACACTCTTCAAATCCATTTATGGCATGATTTCTTGATTTGACTTTCTGATCTAAAAGGAATTCTGTGGAATCTCTCTCAAAGTCTAGTGATTTAAATATCCTTATGTCACTAAAATACAGAGAGTTCATTCATTCAACCTCATCCTTTAATATGAGAGAATCGTAACCTGTGTCTCCTTTTCAAGAATAATCCCCATTTATAAAACCTCAAATATGGGCATCCTCCTCAGGAATAAGCCCCAAACCTTAATCCCTAACCTGGATCTCCTTTTTTAGGAATAAGACTCAGTCATAACCATGGGCTTCCTTTTCAGGAGTAAGCCCCATGTCCCTTAACCTTGGGACTCCTTTTTAGGAGTAAGTCCCAGTCATAACGTTGGGATTCTTTTTCAGGGGTAAGCCCCAAGTCCCCTTAAAATTCTCTTAACCAATCATAATTTACCTATGATTTGGGTTTCCTTTTCAGGAGTAAAACCCAATCATAAATCCCCTCCTAACTTGGACATCCTCCTTAAGAGTAAGCCCCAAGATTAGAGTATTCAAATATCCATGAAACACATATAACTTTATGGACACTGTTCATGGATTTTCTCCCTAAAAGTAAATCCTAAACCTTCATCTATCTGTGCAGTCATCCATACATAAGCCTTAAACAAATTCTTATGATTTCATCTTTCATGGCAAAATTGTCTAAATTTTACCAATACCTCTTGTTTCTCACACCGAGCATGACTCACGTGAGCTTAGAGTGTAAAAGTAAAAATGGCATTCATCTTTGAGCCATCAATCATAAACATCATACTCCATTTCTCGAACTACGTGGGTTCTGATTACTTTTCCAAAACAAAGGATACGTTGGTAGCCCATTTATGGGTTCGATCCCAACTTTGAAATAATCTTTGTCCTTCTGAACGACGATAAACTTCAAGTGCCCCACTGAGTGGCTTTAAAATCAGCCTGGTCATCATAAATGACCAAGAGTCTTTTATATAAATGTTTTGAAGGATACCATTGACCAAGAATCTCTAAACAGATATAGATGATTCTCTATTGATGAAGAACTTCGAATACATATAAAAGATTCTCTAAATTTCTTTGCATATTTAATCATTGATTGTTAAAACTAAAGGAAAGCACATTTTATACTTGGTAATGTAATAAGGATTCACGAACATAACTTAAATCTACAAAGAGAGTCCCGGAGTAGACAATAATTCCCCTCAAAAAGGTGTGATGAGTCCGACCTCCCATCCTCTCGACCAATGCAAATTCCTAAGCCTCATTAGTCCACAAGCTAATGAGCGCCTGCCTTTGGAAAGTAGGTCCAAACGGATGTGGAATCATTGGATGTTTCCGGTTCTATGAACAAACCCGTTAGAAACCGATCGGAACGTTTGAATCTCTCGTCGAGGAGGTCATCCCCGGATTCTGTGCGAAACAAAAATGGTGAACCCGACGTTAATCCTTAACCAAGTTAAAGTGATGTTCTTCTTATTTGATAGGCCCCTTGGGCCAACAAAGCATTCATTGACATGTGCTCATCCAAAAGATACAGTGGTCGGATTCATCTTGATTATGTCTGTTACATGGAATAGGCACTCTTTTCTCAAGATCTTCTGCAAAATGGCTTTCCTTAAATTCACCTCTGTGAATACTGCTGCTGTGAACACCTCTACTGTGAGGTCTGCTGCTGTGAAAACCAATGCTGCTACTCCTGCTGTAACGTCATCCGCTCTGAGGATGACATCACCAACTCAGCGTCTTCAACGCTGGGTTTCTAATGCACTGGTTAAGGAGTACCGTCGCAACGGTACTATCCCAACTCTGGAGGCCACTCGTCAAGCCCTCCAAGTTAACAACTCTACCTGGTCGTCCGTACAATGGCGGCCAGCAATCAAGAAGCAGGCGGTGCTGACTACCGTCTCCAACCGTTTTGGGTCGTTATCCCCGGAACGCAATTTCCATTCACTCCCTTACTCTGAGGAAGTGAATGAGCAGGTCCCTCAGGGCCTTAGTTCAAAAATACAGGAGTCCTTCCCGAGGGCTCCCATCAACAATCGCCGCCAGACTCGTGCGGTAGTGCGCCCTCAACATGATGAGGGTACCGACTCCAGGCATTCAGCTCAGGTTCCTCGAACCCGAGCAGGCATGACGAACCGCCAGAGACGAAATCCGGTTAATAATAAGTAGGTTGTCATCCCTGCTATCTCCGGAGAAGTCCACCAACCTAACTTTGTGGCAAACAACGAGCAGGCATACACACCTGTTCGTTTTAATTCCGCTGTCCAGCAGACTCGTCTGACAGCATCAAGCCTATCCCGCCAGGCAATTCCGGCGGAGTACCATAGGCAGGAACATACACCTGCTTATACACTACCAGTTAGTCAGCCGGCTTGTCTGACTACATATGATGGATCTCGTCAACCGCGTTTGGCGAAGTTTAATCAGCAGCCACATACACCTGCTAATACTAATCAGGCCTACCAACAGTCTCGCTTGGTAGCGCCCGGAGAAGTCAGTCGGAAAGTCCCGACGACAAACAGGAGGCAGACTCAACTCTCTGCCTCCACACTTGAGTACTGTCAGGATTCACTGACAGGAAAAGGAGGATAGGAGCAGGCACATACACCTACTCCAAGCCCGGAATGGACGTATATCCCCATTCCGGCGACTAAAGTCACCAAAAATATTTTGTCAATGGTGAAAGAGAAGAAGAAAATTCCTGCTCATATTCTAGATGCTTTCCAGGATATCATAACAGCTTCAGCATCATCTCAGGGACAGACACATAAATCTATCCCTAGCAATGGAGTGACACATCAACAATTCACTCCCGAACAAACACACACATCTGTTCCAGTCCAAGAGGGTTATGGGGCATACTCCCCCATATAATACGGACAACCATGTCTGGCACATACAACTGATTTGAGTGGAGATCGTCAGCCTAACCTGACCAAATTTCCTGATCAGGCACATACACCTGCTCAGAGCAATCACTTTCGTCATCAAGTGGTTTCTAAAGCGAGTAAGAAGGCATCTAAGAAAAAGATCCGCCCAGCACAGTCAGGAGATCAAAGGTCAATCTGCAATAAGGCCTTGCTCGATGCTGGAGTTCTTGAAGCCTTCAGACATTTATCTGTCGGAATTCAAGATTCTACTCCCTCAGTTCCCAATAACGGGAACATTAATTCTGAAGGTCTTCAACAGACACTTACTCATGAATACTTGCTTCATGAAAATTCGGTAAATCTTGAAGTTTCTTTTTCAGATGAGAGCCACAGGAACCCTCTGTGTGGTCAGAAGACCAATGAACAAGAGGTTTCATCTTTTGCTGTAACCCATCATGACAGTCCTCCTCATGGTGACGAACTTCGTTGTGAAAGTCCTCTCCGCAGTAGTGATTCACGTTGTCTCGAAAATTCTTCAGAAGGCAATGTAGTGACGAGAAATCCCTCCTATCTCGAGGCACTTGCAAACGTAAAACCAGTCATGTCTGATGCTTTACTATCGGCAGGTGAAACTCTTTCTCCATCAGAAGACAGCCTGGGGTTCAGGTTATTCTCCAAACCATCCCTGGGTCATTCATCTTCCAGCATGAATAGTGATTTCTCTACCAATCTTGTTGAATCCGAAGAAGCAACAAGGAAACACCAACTCTGGTCCAAACAGGTAGAAGAATCTTCATTTAATGATAAAGAGGAAATGCTGAACATGAGGAAAAAACTGGCAAAAGGTGAAGTACCAGTCATGTTTTGGCCTTTGGCTGACTCCCAGTATGACATTCCAAAGATGTTGACGGATGATGGAATCCATGATATTCATCTCAACATATGGAAAACTCTTTTTCAATTAAAGAAGAAGGTATTATCTTACGATGAATATGAAAATAATCATAAGATAATAGAAGGGTTACAACGCCAGATTGATTTGGCATCTCTATCAGTCTCTCGGTATCCGAAGGCTGAAAAGCAACAGAGAACCCTTCAACGTTCATGCCTTGGCGCACTAAGAAAATTGCGTCATTTAATTGCCAATGCTCCATCTGATGTTCATATAAGAGGATGGGGTGTTCAAAGAGCACTACATTTCACAGTGCTTTCCAGTCAGCAAATTCCGCCGAAAATGGTCTCATGCAATGTTATTGCCCATGGCCGGCCACAGTCAATGGGCTTTGTTCATAATCAAAAGCTTGCTCAAAAACAAGCTTCAACTAGTTCCTTCAAAATCAAGTATATAGAGAATAGGTTGTTGAATTGCTCCTACATCAAGCAGGCGAGAATATTGCACAAGCCTCTCGTCTGGAGCAAACACGTCATCAAATGACAGATGTTTCGGAAATCATCCAACGGTCTGTTGAACCAGGTGATAAAAGTGGATACAGGTTAATGCATCCAGCTAATTTCCGAACTAAGATTCGCAAGATCAAGAGATATTTTAAGAAGATCTCAGACATAGCATGTCAAGAGACACCCCATCTTTCCAGACTGGGGACTTCTCTAACCCAACCCTCAGAGTCAACGAATGGGATTCGAGGAGTTGAGCGGAAGCAGCGGGAACATCCCCAGTCCACCGGACTGGGGACTTTTTTAAATCCTCAATCCCTCCCTCAGAGAAAGTCAGTATTCTCTCGATTAGGGAATAAGCCTCAAGAGGAACGAAGAGCCAAGCTATCAGGAGATTCTCTCCAAGTGACGGTTCTCCAAGAAATTCCTGAGGGATCAAGTCAACAGAATGCCATGTCTCATCATGGACATGGAAGGAGAAAATATCACAGAAATGTTGATAGAAAGGATTCCATGCAATATGCATCCATTAATGTCATCAATGTCGTTGCTGCTGATTCACCAGATGAGGCTCAATCAGAAGGATCAGACGAAGAGGTTCCTGCTCAAGAAGTCACGCACATAGACCTAAATGAAGAAGGTGTGCGCACACGTAATCAAAGGCTTACCCAAAATCTGGGTATTCCTTCAAGTAACCCACTTCCCCCTCTCTGAAAAGGATCCAATAAGGGGATAGGAAAGAATCAGGTTACTTCTCACCCTTCCTCTGAAGGAGGTCAATCGCTCTCATTAGAGCAAAGGTTTGCACAACAGGAGGAAGAAATGAAAGAATTAAGAAGGTTGAATACAGAACTACTTCAAAGTAGTCTTCTTCTTAAGAATTCTGAAGTCCGACAGCCGAAGGAATTTGTTGTAACTACTGAGATGGATCAAGAATATCCTCTTTTATCAGTACACCCTCAGAGGTCTAATCCTACGGGTCAAACGCAACAACGGTTGGCAGCACTACCATTAGTTGCAACACCAACCACCACGTCTGTCCAAGCTCCATTCATTGCACCTACCCAAAACCAAGTTCAACCTGACATTTCTCAAATGTTAATAACTACTATTGAGTCATTAACAGCTCGGTTAGAAACTATGGAAGGGAAACGGGCACATGTTCAACCTGAAAAGAAAGTTTACCCTGAATGGGTAGATTCAATTTCTCCTCCATCCAGTTTTGGAAACCCTATTTTCCCTACATTCAATGGATCAGGCGACCCTGAACAACATTTGACGCATTACGTGTCTTGTTCTGATCCTATGATGGGAACTCCAGAGCAGCAAGAAGCAGTGAAACTCAGATGCTTCGTGCGAACCTTGCAAGGACCAGCTTTTGTCTGGTATACAAGCTTGCAATCCCGGTCAGTCATCGGATGGGAGGATCTTCGTCAAAAATTCCTTCTTCAGTTTAGCTCAACTTTTCCAAAAACAACAGTTTTCGATCTTACAAACTTCAAGAAAAGGGAGAATGAAAGAGTCTCTGATTTCATTTCTCGTTGGAAGGGATTAACGTATTCCTTGAGTTTAGCACTCCCTCAGGAAGAATTGTTGCCAATCTGTGTGGCAAATTTGCGTGACGAATTACGCACGCCATTGATCCCTGTGAAATACACAGGAGGGTTTCGAGACCTTACTTCAATCGCTCAACAGATTGATGATTCCCTTATACAGGCTAAGGTTAAATCTCGTGTAATTCCATCAGCTCCAGGAAGAAGAATGGGTAAAGCAGAAACTATTATAGTTATGCTTAAACAGGCACCTGTACCTATTTCTACTTCAAAACCTTCAACTTCTCGAAGGGCTCCACCTCCTGAACGCCAACAACAAAGGCTGTTTCGTCCAAATGATCAAAAAGATCAACGAAGAAAACAATTTGAGGATATGAAGAGTAAAACATACTATTTCCGAAGTGATCAAGTTCCTGGTTACTTCATTTCAGCTCTAGAAAATAATTTGGTTCAATTACCAATGCCGAAGAGGTCAAACAAGGAAGGAGATGAAGACCGTCCCAATTATTGTCCCTTTCATCAAATGTTGGGGCATCCCATCCAGGAGTGTTTTGTCTTTAAAGACCTCCTGCAAAAGATGGTCGACTTGGGACAAGTCAAATTGAAGGGTTCTTCAGCTCATGTAGCGTGTATTACCGCTACAGATCCAGAGGAAGGAGGCGAGTGGCAGGAAGTCAAAAGCAAAACTGCGAAAAAATATGATGATTGGATGGTCAGAAAGACAATCAATCGGACCCATTCCATTTTGCGAACACAATTGAAGAAGCCAATTGTGTCTCCTACAAAAGCTGCAGTAAAGCCTCCATCAAAAGACAAATACTCAAAAGGGCAGCACAATTCAAAGAAGAAAGAGGAATCAGGAGAAGACGAGTATGTAGCAAAGCCTAAATTGTCTTTGACTCTGGCAGATTTCATGCCATCTACTTCGAAGCCACGGGCACCGTCCCACCAAACGGCACAGCCTAAATAGGTTAACCAGGCAGAGTCTTTATCAGACGAAGAGTTAATCTTTGGTTCTGTTAATATGATTCAATTAACAGATTCATATTCCAGTCTTGATGAGCCTAAATTCCTTGTATCAAAAAGGGAACCCGAAGAAGTTCTAGAGGTTTAGGATATAGGGGAAGACGTGGATCTTTCCGAAGCCACTACTCTAATTCTACCCCTGCTAGCACTGTATATGCAGCAGAAACTCGTGGTAGAGCCCTTCAGCGAGCTCAAAAAGAACAAGCAAGTTCTTATTCCAATGGCCAACTCAGTATCGGCACAGTTATTTTGGAAGACCGATTAAAAGTTCCATCTTCTTTATCTCAGCAAGTAAATGGATCTAATCAGTCTTATTTTCCAAAACCAAGGATGTTACCAACTTCAATACAAGATGCATCAGCTTCCAAAGCATCTGCTTCCAAGGTACCTGCTAAACCGCGTATTCCTATTGGGAAACGCAGACCTCTAGATCCAAAGTATGATATATTGAAACACTTGGCCCAATTACCAGCTAAGTTATCAATTTTGGATGCTTTGAATCTGTCAAGAGATCTTCGGGAAGCACTCATCGAAGCTTTGTCAAGTCCTCAGGAGTTTGAAGTTGAAATTGCTGCAGCTGAAATCTATCACATAGAGAATAATCCTGCAGAATGCCATGCAGTGATATCTTTTACTGATAACGATGAAGATGATGTTGTGCATGGGCACATAAAACCTTTGTACTTATCTGGAAAAGTCAATGGTATAGATGTTCGAAGAGCTTTCATTGACAATGGTTCAGGAGTCAACCTCATGCCCATTCGCACACTTCGTCGATTGGGCCTCACGAAATCTGATTTATCTCCTTCTACCATGTTGTTGCAAGGATATGATAAAAATGAACAAGAAACACTGGGAGAAGTTACGCTCAGAACTCAATTTGGAGATCTTGTTTCCAATTCGGATTTCATGATTGTTGATCAAGACTCAGCTTTCAATATCTTGCTTGGAAGACCCTGGCTACATCAGCATGCATCTATTCCGTCATCATACCATCAATGTCTCAAATACTGTTTCGATGGTCAAGTTGGAACATTGTATGGTGATAAGGCCCCGTTCAAGACATGTGAGTCTCAATACATTGAGGCGGGATTTTATCACATGAAGGGAAGAGAAAAATCTACAATGAAGGAAATTACCAAAGTTAATGCTCCATATGGTTTGGAAAAAATTCCAATAAATCAATTTTCACATGTGAGTACAGATTATGTGTTACCTATCAGTCAAATTGAAAAAATAGGCCCAAATCAAAATACTCTTATAGAAAGATCCATAATGTCAATTACGGCAATCGAGCCAGACAACATGGGAGAAATTGGTAACATACCAAGCAGTGATGAAAGCATAAGTGGTGACGTTTTCATTTCGTCTGCTGAAATCCAACAAGTCTATACTTCGCTAATCAGGCCAGAAGAAGTTATAACAACACCAGAGGTGAATATTGATGTCAATTCTCATTCCATCATCTCCTCTTTATTTCCCAAAGAAGACCCTTTATCATCAATAGGGTCGGAAATGGAAGCTTCTTCTCCAAAATGTGAAAATTTTGACATCTCTTATGATCATGAGAATTTCGTTTTTTCATCTACTTTGCAAGTAGAAACGGAAGAAATAACACATGATGAAGAGGAAGAGGAAGATCTTAGAGATGCTCCTCCAACATTTGAAGAGGGTATCTCTACCACTGTGGATGAACTCAGAGAAGTAAATCTGGGTACAGAGAAAGATCCACGCCCCACTTTAATTAGTGCGGCCATGACCCTTGAAGAGAAAGAGATGTATATTTCTTTTCTAAAGCAAAATAAAGATATTTTTTCTTGGAATTATACAGAGATGCATGGCCTTGATCCTGATGTTTCCACCCATCATTTGGGTTTGCCAAAAGAACATCGAGGATTCAAGCAAGCCGCAAGAAGAACACACCCAACCTATGCTTCCAAAATCAAGGCTGAAGTGGATAAGCTTATCAAAGCTAACCTCGTCATAGAAGTTCAATATCCCAAGTGGTTGGCTAATATTGTCCCTGTAAAGAAGAAGAACGGAAAAATTAGGGTTTGCATCAATTTCAGAGATCTTAATCGGTATTGTCCTAAAGATGATTTCCCAGTTCCGATTACAGAACTCTTAATTGATGCGACGGCTGGCTATGAAGTACTTTCTTTCATGGATGGATATTCTGGATATAATCAGATCTGAATGGCCCCATAAGATGAGGAATATACAGCCTTCAGAGCTCCTCAAGGTGTGTTTGGTTACCGGGTGATGCCCTTTGGTTTAAAGAATGCAGGTGCAACATATCAACGCGCCATGCATCGTATCTTCAATACTTTTCTAGGGAAATTTGTTGAATGCTATGTAGATGATTTGGTGGTTAAATCCAAATAACGTTTTGATCACTTGGCTGATTTGGAAGTCGTATTCCACAAGCTTCGACAACATAATTTGAAGATGAACCCCTTAAAATGTACTTTTGGGGTAACCTCAGGAAAATTCCTCGTCTTTGTTGTACGCCATCGTGGTATTGAAGTCGATCCTGAGAAGACCAAATCAATCCTTGGTATGTCACCTCCTCAGAATTTGAAAGAATTAATAGGACTTCAAGGACACTTAGCCTATATTCGGCGTTTCATCGCCAATTTGGCAGGCAAAAGTTTACCCTTTACCAAATTATTGAAGAAAGGAGTCACTTACCAGTGGACTAAAGAATATCAAGAAGCATTTGATGTTCTCAAGAAATACCTCTTGAGTCCACCAGTACTCATGCCACCTGTTGAGGGTAGGCCTCTTATCCTCTATGTGACAGCTTTAGAGCGATCATTGGGTGCCTTTCTCGCTCAAAAGAATGATGCTGGGAATGAAAATAGACTCTACTATCTCAGTAGAACTATGCTTGAAGCAGAAACCCGGTATTCGAGTATTGAAAAGTGCTGCCTAGCATTAATCTTTGCAGTTCAGAAACTGAGACACTACCTGCAACATCACGAGGTCCAATTGGTATCTCGTAATAATCCACTCAAATTCATCCTTAGTCGTCCAATGCTTACAGGACGTCTGGCAAGGTGGGCGGTTATTCTACAGCAGTTCAACATCCAGTATGTGTCTCAAAAGGCAATTAAGGGCCAAGCACTGGCTGATATCCTGGCTGAACATCCTTCAGTGGAAGACACGTATTCAGATATCGAACTCCCTGATGAAGATGTTTTCTCTATTCAAGAGAGTCCTCAAACATGGGAAATGTATTTTGATGGTGCTTCTAGAAGTCCAACAGGGAAGAAAATGGAAAATCCTAAATTCAACAAAGTTGGTTTAGGAATTGTGCTCATTTCTCCAGATAAGGAAGTGTTACCTTATTCCTTTTTGTTGTGGGAAGGTGGTACCAATAATGAAGCTGAATACCAAGCTCTCATTACAGGCTTGGAGTTAGCGCTTCAAGCACAAGTGAATCACTTAAAGGTGAAAGGTGATTCAGACCTGGTAATCAAACAAGTCAATGGGGATTATACCATCAGAAAAGAAGAATTAATCCCATTGTATGATTACGCCAGAGAGTTAATGTCGGAATTCCCTTCAGAACCGACATTTTCTTATGTCCCCAGATCACAAAATGCTCAAGCTGATGCACTGGCTAATATAGCCACAACTTTAGCAGATCAAAATCGGGACGAGACAACCATCTGTATTGCCCACCGTCGTGCAATTTCACCTTATGTTCAAGTCAGAACAGAGGAAATTAATGAAATTATTCCCATTCCTGAACCGTATGGTCATACTACAGGATGGATGTCACCTATCAAGGAATACCTTCAAAATGGAACACTTCCACCTGATAGAGCTGAGAAAGAAAAAATTTGGCGACGTGTGGTCAATTTTACTCTTTATGATGGTCCAAACCACCTCGATAAAATTCTCTACAAATGTGGTTTTGATGGAGTTCTCTTCAGATGTATTGATGGTGAAGAGACAATGGATGTCATAAAAGAAATGCATGCAGGAGTCTGTGGTGCCCACCAGTCTGGACATAGATTGTCTGATCAAATTCGAAGGCTTGGATACTTCTGACCTTCAATGATACAAGATTGTGTTAATTTCACAACGAAGTGTCATTCATGCCATGTATATGCCAACTTCATTCATCAACCTCCAGAGTTGCTTCATATAGCTAAATACTCATGGCCATTTTCCACTTGGGGAATGGATGTGGTGGGACCTTACCCTTCAGCTATGGCCAAGCAGTTTAAGTACATTCTTACTGCTACTGATTTCTTTTCCAAATGGGCAGAGGCAGTACCTCTCAAAGAAGTCAGTTCTAAATGCATTGATAGCTTCATCAAGTCTAACATCATTACTAGATTTGGTGTCCCTCATACTATATTGACGGACAACGGCACCAACTTCTGTTCTTCTGAGGTAAAGAAATTGTATCAAGAATACAACATTAAGTCCAACCATTCATCTCAATATCATGCAGTGGCTAATGGCCAGATAGAGGCCTTCAACAAGACTCTTTCAAATATACTGCAAAAGATGGTGGATAAAGATAAGAGGTCATGGCCTAATAAACTCTTTCATGCTTTATGGGTTTATCGGACTACCACTCGCAATGCAACGCGGTCTACTCCATATTCATTGGTATATGGAACAGAAGCAGTCTTGCCAATTGAAGTTCAATTGCCCTCACTCAGAATAGCCATTTGTGATCATTTATCAACAGATGAGCAATCCCAGAAGCGGTTGAATGAATTGGAACAGTTAGATGAGAAAAGATTGTGCACTTTTCACCACTTGGAAATCTATCAGAATGAGATAGCACGAGATTTTAACAAAAAAGTTCATCTTCGTTCATTCATTCAGGGAGAATTGGTATTGGTTCTCAGAGCACCAATGATACCAGGAATGAAGCCTCCCAAGCTTGAACCAAAATGGGAAGGACCTTATTCAATACATAAGGTCTACTCCAATGGAGCGTATTCTCTGATCTCAATGGATGGAGAACACATCAGGACTCCAACTAATGCCAGATTTCTGAAGAAGTATTTTGTATAAACACAAAATATTGTTCCCAGATCCAAAACAATCACATTAGATCATAACTTTGTCCTACATGACATTAAACTGTTATTATGTCCTATCTACATGACATTAAACTGTACAGAAGATCCTATATTTTTTCTGAGATGACATTAAACTATATTGTGTCTTAGCAACATGACATTAAAATGTGTGGCACTTCCAATGTCCAGCATGACTATAAACTGTAAAAAGTCCCCAGAACTGATATCCTCATATTGGTTCACCTTAGTCCTAGATACATGACTTTAAACTATACAGCACCAGTTCGTCCTTGCTATATGACATTAAACTATACAGCAATGGTCCAGTATGACTTTAAACTGCAACTTCGTCCCACACGACATTAAACTGTGAAAAAGTTCCCTAAACCGTCCAGCATGACCTTAAACTGCATCATCCCTGGTCCATGTATATGACCATAAACTATTTGCAAATCCCTTATGTCCAGCAAGACGTTAAATTGTGAAGTCCTAAACTACATGACGCTAAACTGTATAAAAGTCCCTCACATCCGAAAAGACGTTAAATTATATAATCATCAAAGGTCCAGCATGAAATTAAACTGCACCATCCACGGTCCATGCATATGACCTTAAACTATTCGCACTTTCGTCCGACATGACGTTAAAATGGTACACTATTTTGTCCCTGCTACATGACACTAAACTGTGCAGCACCAATAGTCCTAACTGCAAGACTTTAAACTGCATAGTCCCTTTTTTTTATGTTCTACATGACATTAAATTGTGCATCGTTAAGGTTGTTATTACCTCTTGTTTCTCACACCGAGTATGACTCACGTGAGCTTAGAGCGAACATCAACCATAACATTCCCTTTGGGCCACTAAACATGTGTAAGTCCCCACAATATTTTTTTTAGATCATTGTCCACAGGAACAACTTGATCATTAATTCATTCTTTAATTGAACTACACAGACTTTGATCCTCGCCCTTCAGGTTGGGTATGTAGGCAACCTCCCAGGGTTCAAGCCCAAAAAAATCTCTTCACATCGGTTCACCACAACCTCATATGATGTTGATTTGTGAAACTGCCCCTGGAATCAATATCTTTACATTGATTCACTTTTGTCCTTGTTATATGAAATTAAACTATACAACACTTTTGTCCGGTACAACAATAAACTACAATATTCTTTGATTTGCTCATTTTAGAAGGAACCATTATTGACATTGATTTTTTTTTAAATCATGTTTCATTTTCAAAAGACTACGTGCATACATGGTAATGCCTAAACTTTTTATCTCAGGTTAAACCATCATTGCACTAAAGTCCCCTTTCACCCTTCAAATGTACGAACCAAATTTGTACAAAGGGTAGTTCTAGAACTATGTGGACATGATTCCCATCCTTATGGGATACGTAGGAACATTCGAGTGTCCCTCGAATCCAGTCCCATGTCTTTTGGGCCTAACCCCAAATTTCACATTCAGTCCCTTGGCTGAAAAGTCCTCATGAAAAAACACACTGTGTATTCATTATTATGGTCCGAATTCTATGACCCTAAACTAAGATCACTCATACTTTCGTCATGCACGACGTTAAACTGCATTTCAAGAACTACGTATGGCTTGATTCTCATTCTTATGAGATACGTAGTGAAGTCCAAGTTTCTATTCAGGACCCAGCCACAACATGATTATGGTTTTCATTGACCTATGTATCTCTATATACATTGGACAATACCCATCTTTATGTGTTATAATCCTAACCTTAAATATTTTTAGATCTTCATAACCCTTTTCATGACTTCTAGTCACAAAAATGTCAAACTTCTGAGAATTCTTTTTCCTGACTATGCAGCACGTGCCCATAGGTGGCCTTGTATAAGCAGTCCACATAACAGACTTGTCAGCCAAAAGATGCTATTCATTTGACCATGCAGCCAATGCCCATAGGTGGCCCTGCATATTTCAACCCCCTAACGGGTTTTGTTAAATAATAGTAACATAATTCTTGAGAAGAATGCCTCTTTTGTCCTTATTTGTCTTTAACGACAATATGTAGGGATCCGCAAAAAAGAGACATCCTTAACATATTTGTCCCATATCCTTTTTCATGATATGAAAGTATTCAAGTCTATGGTTTATTCTTCTTCCCTACGTTTGGGTCAGACCTTCGTAGGAGTGATATTCATCCAGTTCTTCGATGTTCTTGTTCGGAAATATCTTCTCCATATTCAAGTAACTCTTTCCATACAACAAACTCTATGCTTTTGAAAATTTGAATCTCCATAATCTTTCACTGGCTTTTAGCACTAGGAAAGTAAATTTCTGGGTGTTCTTTTTCCTGACTATGCAGCACGTGCCCATAGGTGGCCTTGCATAAACAGTCCACATAACAGACTTGTCAGCCAAATGATGTTATTTATTTGACCATGCAGCCAATGCCCATAGGTGGCCCTGCATATTTCAACCCCCTAACGGGTTTTGTTAAATAATAGTAACTTCATTCTTGGAAACTACTTCTTCTAATGCCTTTTAGCTCTTTTTCATATCATTCCTCAGATTCAAATATTCTTAAGCCATAGTTTACATTTTTTCCCTCATACTTGAGTATGGTAATATGTTTTCAGATAAATTGTCAAGGAATTGAATCCATTTTTTAATCCATTTCGGTCAAAGCTATTTCGACCTTAAGCATTAGCCCATTTATGTCCGGTGTGCATGACTTTAAACTGCCCACACAAAAGACAAAGGAACACTGAATAAAAGTCATGTTCCAGCTCACTAAATATACATTTTTGTATGATTTAGGTAATATTGAGCAGTTAAAAGATTCAATGTTTGTAGGATTATTTGTAATAATCCTAGTAAAAATCAAACTATGCTTACTAGGCCCATTGGCTTAAGTTAATTTGAAGCAGGTAATGAAAGAATGCAGGTACAAATGATTGAAGACAAAAGTGTTTTTCATTGATACACAAGACTTAGAAGGACATCCACAGACTGGAGTCTCTTCTTTTCTTTCAATAATTACAAGAGTCTTTCAACATAACACTTTATTTGATTTACGGCATCCCGATCTTCATTAGCAACCACCTAGAATTCATTCATTCAACTGGATACAATAAGAGATGCAGTGATACCGGCTCTTCTTGGAACAATTGTAAAAGGATGTTCTTGAGTGCGGTTTGAGAAAATTTTCTGCTGATCAAACAGTGACTCTGTTTCTGTCCAAGAGACTTGGAAGATGGATACATGGATTTGAGAATGGAGCATTGGAAGTAAAGAGCCATTTGGAGAGAGTACTCTTTTCAGATATTGCTCTAATATCATGTTTGTCTTCTCTCCACCAACCATTATTAGAAAACATTTCAGCCCATGGGTTTTCCATTTTCATATCTGTAAGGGAATGACATGGAGGAAGAATTTGAAAGTTCACACCATTGTTGTTACTCTTAATACACATCATAACCGAAATATAGAAATAGCAGTGCAGCTACATCTCAGGTGTATAATTGTCTGCATTTGGAACATTGACTCCTTGCAGATGACCATGAACACACAGAGACAGGTAGATGCTCTGTGGGAAATTAAGATGATATTTCTTCAAGTACTTATCCAAATCTGGGAAATTGTTGTCGCAGATATCATAGTAATCATGGCCAATAATGTTCATCATGTCATCAATCCGCTTGCTAGCCAGTTCATCAGCCATTCCAAATCCATTAATAGCCATTGAATCTGTACAAAAGTTGAACAAATTTAACTCTTAAATGGGTTTTTTTTTAAAATTTGTGAAAAAATTCGGAAAAAAATGGCCAAGGCATTAAGTCGTGCAAGTCTAAACAAGGACGCGCAAGTATTTCGTGCGTCGCGCTAGTTTTTGACGCGCAAGTATAAACCGCGCAAGTACGAATACCTTTACAGGAGCGCGACAACGAGGGAACGGTGGAAAAGAGATTTGCGCGGCATAGGTGACATGCGCGGCGAGAGATCGAGAAGGGATGAAGTCCGGAAATCCGGATACTTGTACGGAGGTGAGGCCGTGTATTTATAGGCCAGGAAGCCTACATGCGCGCCACACCCAGAGCGCTTAAGGCCTGCGCGACGCAAACTTGTGTGCCGCCCTCTATGAACTGCAGACTTGCACGCCTCCCTTTTCCTTTGTAGGGATTCGATTTCCTCAGAGTCAAATCCTCATTTTTCTCCGGATCCAACTCTGAGGGGGGACTTTTGATGACGCTCCTTTCGTCACAGAATCTAAAGATTGGAAAGAGAATATCTGAGCTCAAAGTGATTCAGCCTTTGAAGAAAACATCAAAAATCAACAAAGGAAGGAAGAAAGGATCAACAGCAACCTCACCGCGCAAGTTATCTAACTGGCACGCAAGTGTACTTGCGCAGCTACCTTGGTCGCGCAGGTGACTTGCGCGACCTAATTGGTAACCGCTCGGTAACCGCCCGGGGTCTTCTTTTGCCTATAAATAGACCCTGTGGGCCCCCATTCATGAGGATCTTTTTTTTTTCAGAAACTCGGATTGAAGCTCCCGACGCCCAAGTCTCTTCTCAAAGCTTCTGGAACACTTCTAAGGTAATTTCTTACCTATAACGGAAGATCTAAAGAGAAGAAGGAAGGCCTAAGTGTTGAAACTTATCAAACACTTGCGCGCCGACTTATTTCCTTCAATATAACTTGCGCGTCCCTTTTCTGGAAGAAACTCAAGAAAATTCTAAAGGGTTTAAAAAAGATTCGCTCAAGTATTTCAATGGTGGTTGAAAATCGCGCAAGTACACTATGTGTCACGCAGGTATACCTGCGCGACCAATACTTACGCGCCCACGGAAGACTTGCGCGCCTTGCAAGACTTGCACACCCCTATCTTTTTGGGTGCCCATCTTGCCCATTTTTACCCCTCTTAAGCCATTTCACCTTTCCTTTTCAAGATTCAGACTTCAAGACACTCTTCAAAGCCATTTATGGCATGATTTCATAATTTGACTTTCTTATCTAAAAGGAATTATGTGGAATCTCTCTCAAAGTCTAGTGATTTAAATATCCTTATGTCACTAAAATACGGAAAGTTCATTCATTCAACCTCATCCTTTATGATGAGAGAATCGTAACCTGGGTCTCCTTTTCAGGAATAATCCCCAGTTATAAAACCTCAAATATGGGCATCCTCCTCAGGAATAAGCCCCAAACCTTAATCCCTAACCTGGGTCTCCTTTTTCAGGAATAAGACTCAGTCATAACCTTGGGCTTCCTTTTCAGGAGTAAGCCCCAAGTCCCTTAACCTTGGGCCTCCTTTTTAGGAGTAAGTCACAGTCATAACCTTGGGTTTCCTTTTCAGGAGTAAGCCCCAAGTCCCCTTAAAATTCTTTTAACCAATCATAATTTACCTTTGATTTGGGTTTCCTTTTCAGTAGTAAAACCCAATCATAAATCCCCTCCTAACTTGGGCATCCTCCTTAAGAGTAAGCCCCAAGATTAGAGTATTCAAATCTCCATGAAGCACATATAACTTTATGGACCCTGTTCATGGATTTTCTCCGTAGAAGTAAATCCTAAACCTTCATCTATCTGGGAAGTCATCCATACATAAGCCCCAAACAATTTCTTATGATTACATCTTTCATGGCACAATTGTCTAAATTTTACCAATACCTCTTGTTTCTCACACCGAACATGACTCACGTGAGCTTAGAGTGTAAAAGTAATTATGACATTCATCTTTGAGCCATCCATCATAAACATCATACTCCATTTCTCGAACTACGTGGGTTCTGATTCCTTTTCCAAAACAAAGGATACGTAGGTAGCCCATTTATGGGTTCGATCCCAACTTTGAAATAATCTATGTCCTTCTGAATGACGATAAACTTCAAGTGCCCCACTGAGTGGATTTAAAATCAGCCTAGTCATCATAAATGACCAAGAGACTTTTATATAAATGTTTTTAAAGATACCATTGACCAAGAATCTCTAAATAGATATAGATGATTCTCTATTGATGAAGAACTTCGAATACATATAAAAGATTCTCTAAATTGCTTTGCATATTTAATCATTGATTGTTAAAACTAAAGGAAAGCACATTTTATACTTGGTAATGTAATAAGGATTCACGAACATAACATAAATCTATAAAGAGAGTCCCGGAGTAGACAATAATTCCCCTAAAAAGGTGTGATGAGTCCGGCCTCCCATCCTCTCGACCAATGCAAATTCCTAAGCCTCATTAGTCCACAAGCTAATGAGCGCCTGCCTTTAGAAAGTAGGTCCAAACGAATGTGGAATCATTTGATGTTTCCGGTTCTACGAACAAACCCGTTAGAAACCGATCAGAACGTTTGAATCTCTTGTCGAGGAGGTCATCCCCGGATTCCGTGCGAAACAATCTCCTAGAAGGACATAATTATAATACAATGAAGATGGCTAGTGTTCCACCTAGACTATGACTTTGAAATAGTGTATACTCTTGGAAAGAAGAATGTGGAGGAGACACGCTCAATAGGAGGACATGGTTGAAGCTACTGAGTGAGGTGAATGAGTAGTTGGCTGCGATGTCGGTATCCTTCGTGGATGATGGAGAAGCATCTTACCTTCAATTGATTACTATTACTCCCCCACTATTACATCGAGGTAGGGAGGCATAGCTATTGGATGCCGATTGTGAGTTATGATGTACTCAATTATCCTCGAGATAGGCTCCTGATGTATATTTTATAGGTGGGAAGAACATAAATATTTTTTGATGGTGAACCTTATTTATAATTACCTTGTAGAAGGAGGTGTTGAGGGAGTACCATATACCATTTAGGTAGTACATCATGGAGTGGCAGAGATGTACCAGGAATTCAGATGTTAGTATTGGTGGGTAGGGACGAAGAACGTAGTGGAAGAGTTTATTTTCCGATGCATCACTTGTTAGCAAGTGAATTATTAGAATCAGGTTCAAGTAGTCTTGGATTAACCACTAGAGGTAATTGAGTGTAAATGTACGGTTATATTGGTGGAATTTGTGATGGGGTTACCAGATACATCAATGGGCCATGACTCTATCAGGGTGATCATTGACAAACTCACAATGTTTGTCTATATCCTATATATTTAGGAGTAGGGACTAGTAGAGGGATCAAGTCAACTCTATGTTGACGAGATAGTGCTGATTCACGAGGTGGCTTCGATGATCATCTCATATCGTGATGCTCACTTTACATATCAACTATGGGGTGGATTATAGGAGGCGTTCGAGATGTAGTTATGCTTGAGCATAGAATTTCATCTCTAGAAGGATTGTCAAATAGAGAGGACCATACATACATTGTAGGATGTGATACATTCTTGAATCCTAGATTTTTCTTATTGTTGGAAGGACTACCTACAACTAGTGGAGATTTGATACAATAACAACTATTGGTCCACCAATTTCATGGAACCATTTGATTCCTTTTATGAGGTTACTTTTAGATCACCTCAATGTTGGAAAACCTAGGAGAGTAAACAATCATTGGTCCCATGTTGTTAGGGTCTAGCACTGAGATGGTTCATATCATCTAAGAGCATATGAGGATAGCACAGAGCAGGCAGAAGTCTTATGCCGACTGGAGACAAGGACTCTTGGAGTTTTAGGAGGGTGATAATGTGTTCCTTCATGTATCACCTCAATGCGGATTAATGATTTTTTTGGAGCGGTGATATATCTCTCAGATTCATAGGATCTTTTCAAATCCTCAGTATAGGTGGAAAGGTGTCGTACCACCTAGCCCGTTCCCCACAGATGCATTGGGTGCATGATGTTTTCCATGTGATGTAGCTGAGGAGGCACATGCTTGATCCATCACACATTATCGACTATGGGGAGATGGAAACTAAAAATTAGAAGACATTTGAGGAGTTCTTGAAGGACATAGTGGATCGACATGAGCAGGTCTAACATGTCTAGTTGATTCCTCAGGTGTTAGTTCGGGTGAAACACTGGAATCTCTAGGAGAGCACATTGGAGTAGGGGGCTCATATTCATTCTTTGTACCACTACATGATTAATTTGTTTTATTTTGGTTTCTAGGGGAATGAAGCCCTAATTTTGGGACAATGTAATGTCTCAAAAATTTAATGTAGTTGTTTTAATTATATGGAATTATTTTGAGACCAAATGCTCTGACGACACATGATATCAAGACCTGGAGAGCCCAGAACTGATTTTTGAATATTATTCCTGGAACATTTGGTAAACATGTGGGTGTATTTATATATCTTTAGAAAAGGTACTCATATTGAAAATACAAGGGCACTGTTGAACATGGAACACTAGAATTATCCTAGACATGAATTTACTTCAACCATCAATGGACAATGAAAAAATATAATTTTATCAATTTTCAAAAAAAAATTAAAAAAATATTAAAGAATTATTTTAATTCTTTTTGCACCAATGATTGGTGGTCAGTGATGCTGTGGTTCAGCGACAAGGTCGAAATGAGGCTCACTAATGAGGATCATTAATGGATTATATGACGTAGTGTACCGATGAAAAAAAGGGATGGTAACAGTGATGCAGTTTCATAAATGAAACTGCATAACGACATGATGTCGCATAGTAACTGATACAATGTGATGTTTTTTTCATTAAATTTATTGAAATGTTGGTTGGAGGAGGATTAATCAGCGAGTATCCTCTAACAACCCTCCAATGAATATCCTCCCCAATGAAGAATGACGAACACTAGTGAAACCTTATCGTCTTCGATGTTCCTCAATGAATGGAGCTGGAAAAAGTGACATCCTCTTGAATCCTCAATGATGAACACTTCAACATCGATCGTCAATGAGGTATGGATTTATGTTTTCCTTGTATTTGATAATTCTTTCTTCGTTCGTCAACATAATAATAAAGGTGGGTCAAATGACTAACTGGTTGATCAGCAAACCATTTTTTTACCATAGTTTCTAATGTGAGGTTTTTTAAATGGGGTTTTACTTTTTCTTGTGTAGTTAATTGTTTTCCACATGTTTAAAATATAACACATATGGAGTGGAATTACGTGAAAAATGCCCAGACCCTCTCCCATTGAGGTGTATTGTGAATTTTTCAAGAATGAATGTTCATGTTGTCAGCGATGTGATTCAAGAAGTATTTTCTGTGTAGACGGTTACTTATGGAGGCCGTGGGCACAATAGAATCATGAAATAGACCACTAGAGTAGCTCTGGTGGCAAGAAGCTATGGCCAATGGAAGAGAGTGGTTGTGCTCTTGTCAGTAAGGAGGAGTGACACCTGTTGGAACCACGTGGAAGAGTGGCCTGCTCTTTTTGCTCAGGTGAGCTGGAGGCACATGTACCCCCATTCATGTGCATGCGAAATGACCGACCATTCTAGGCAATGTGGCATCTCTAGATGGCACCACTATGTGGATACTGAGAATGCCTACACCAGGGCTGGTGAACTGGAATGCACCATGGGGGATGAGATACTTTTTGTGTGATGTAACCCACCATGCTGGCTAGGCCACCCGCAGCCTGGACCTGTGGCTCAGAAGGTCGTACTCGGACCGTCGGGCCGATCCTGCGTCGTTAGGATGGATATACACAACTGGGCCAGACCCGTACTTCCAATCCGGACCCACGGACCCAATGTCCTGGCTATTCTAGACCAATGTCGGACCCCCAAACAGGGTTTGGTAGGGTCGGTCCGAATGATTCGGACTAGAACTGGGCCGGACTAGGCCTGTTTTATTGCAAAAATAATAACATGTAGACCAATCGTCTTATTGATGCACCGTCTGTGACTTGAGGACCCGTGAGACAAGGTTGTCCATTCGAATTAATCCACTTGTGTTTTGGAAGATGTTGGAGTAAGGCCGGGTTGGATCAATCTAAAATGAAACCTATCCATTCTTCTAAAATGATTATAACTTATAGACCATGCATCCCACTGTGTTGTCATTAGTTACGTTAGAACCCTTATGACAAGACAATCCTTTGGGAAACTTCTAAATGATACTTCATGGTAGTTGAAATATGAAAGATAAATTGACGGGATGAACCTTTGAAACTCATAGGTACAAGGTACAAGAATCTAGTGGAAGACTGTCATATGATGATCGACCGTCTATGAATCGGAAATGGCACGACCCTCCATCGATTGGAATGAGAGAGACCCACTGAGGATTGGGAGTAGAATGAACCTCCGTGGATTGAAATAAGTGTGAGACTCAATTGATCAGTAATAGAGATACCCTCACTACTAGAAAAATGTCCTATAGCCACAGATCTATAGCCACAGTTTAAATGATCTGTGGCTATAGAATGTGATATAGCCATAATATTATTAAAAGTGTTGCTAAAGGTATCTCACGGTTCCTCAAATCATCTATAATTTCCTCCCTCTCCCGCATACCCTCTCCCTCTCCCATCGTGATTATTCCACCTCCTCCCTCACCGATCCTACTACCCCCTCCCCTCCTCCTCCCCCTCGATTCCTCCTCCTCCTCCTCCAACTCCGATACAGTTAGCACGACTCCCCACCGACGTGCTCTGACGCCTCCCTGCCTGCGCGGCTCCGGCACTACCAGCCCACCTCCTGGCCAATACGATCTCCCCACCTCTCTGCCGACGCCCCACCAACCTCACTGTGAACCTCATCCTCTGGTACTACTAGCCCACCTCCTGCCTAAGATCCCATAGTCATGCTCACCTCCCTCCTCTGACCACCTCTGCTCTTGCATTTTTTTTGTGATTTCATAGTGATTCATGGTCGATTCTTCAAGGTATAGCCTCTACTTAAATTATCCCTCATTTTCCCTGCATTTTTCTTCCTTCTCCGTTGTGATTTTAGTTTGGTATAACACTAGGGGTTCCGATTTGTCCAATTCTTGATGTTCTGTTTGTTTCTAGGGCTCACGTGGGTATCTTCATACTTTTTTGAGAATCTACTACAGAAGGCTATGTGTTTCGGACGGTTCCAGCTCACCCGCCATTGATTTTAGGTAGGTGTTACTTTGGAACTCATTTTTATTGTGTGTTATAAATTGATTGACTGTTTTAAATGCTTCCTTATGAATTTAAAAGCATATTTCATGCTCTTAGTAAGCTCAAAATGTTTTTTGTATGGTTTTAACGGTTGGAATGGGCTTAAGCTATTCCAAGTGCTTGTAATATTTCCCATGAAGTGACTAAGGGAATGAAATATTCTTATGATGTCATTGTTGATAGATTATAAATTTTTTTAAGAAGGATGGTAAATTATAAAAATGATCCATAAGATGGTCGATTTTATAGAGGATTGGATGATGTCATTGTGGAGATGATGTCTATAAGATGGTCAGAAGTATGGTCAATCATTTTTATAATTGACCATCCTTCTTATAATTGAATGCAAAATTAGCATGTCTGATGTCACTGTTGATAGATAATTGACCATCATTCTTAAAACCTTTATTTCTAAGTGATAAATCTTCAAGAGACACTATTTAAGTTTCTTTTTCATCATGAAATCTATTTTTATATCTCTTTCATTTTCATCATTGCTTCTATCATCACTTTTGAATACTTCATTATTCACCTTTTCCATTAGTAGCATTTCACCATCTTCACTAGATGATTCTACCTCTCATTATCCTTACAAAAATCACTATCTTCACACTTAGATAAAAAGTTTCACATCTTAAACTTAGATAAATTCTTACCTTTCCCATTAAAAGAATAATTTTATGCCTTATTCTTCAAGTACTTTCTTGGAATATCATCTTCATCTTCACTCTATTTTTATATCTCTTTCATTTTCATCATTGATTCTATCATCAATTTTTAATACATCATTATTTACCTTTTCAGTTAGTAGCATTTCACCATATTCACTAGATGATTCTACCTCATCATTATCCTTACTAAATCATTATCTTCATAATTAGATAAAAACTTTCACATCTTAAACTTAGATAAATTCTTACCTTTCCCATTACAAGAATAATTTTATGCCTTATTCTTCATGTAATTTCTTGGAATATCATATTTATGTTCACTCTCTTCATTTTAATTCAAGATATTTACTAGCTTTCTTTTTCATTTGATCATAGAAACGTCAGTCACAACCAATTTCAGGGCCAACTTCCTGATATGTTTTGAAATCATTCTGTCCTTTCCAAACTGTAAGGATTTCTTCACTTTCGTTCTCATTTGAATAACCCATTCAGTGATGTCGACATGTTGATGACTACTTAATTAGTTCCTTCATTGACAGTGAAAATTAGTAATTATTTGTTGTCACTTGCTATTGTTTTTTTTCTTATGCTAGATTCTGTTTAAGATTCATCCATTGAATTTAAGGAATTATCTCTTATAATCTATGTGAACTTCACTTATCAGTTATTGGTTTTTATTAGAGTGATATTAACATATTATTTTGTTTACATGTAGTTTTATAAACATAAAATAAAAATTTAATCATAGTTTTATGGTTGCAATTCTAAAATATTTTTTATGAGCTGAATTCTACGGTACTCAATTGTTGTGCTCGATATGATTGTATCACCATCTTTCTTCCATAAACCTTTTATATTTTGATGATTATAGGGTGAAACTGGTGGTGAAATTTTTGAAGCTCTAATTTCTAATAGTAACTTTTCAAAAAAAAACCTTTTCCTCTTAAGTAAGATTTGATTTTTGGTTCTTGCATCTACTATTTTTGCAGGATACATGTTTGTATTCAGGCACATAAACACAAATATATTTATTATCAATTATTTATTTTGTACATAATTACTTCTGATTTATTTTGATCTTTTTTTCTTTATTTCTTGTAGGTAAAATATAGGCATAGGGTGAAAAATAAATATGCACCCAAAGTACTCTTAAATAACCATTTTGTATGATGGTAACATGTTGGTAAGTTCATTTATTTCTTTTTACCATACTACATCATGTATGTTGAGAGGGGTCTTTGATTTGTGGTTCTTACATCATATATTTTGGTCTTTTGATATATTTGTTGAAAATAGTCATTTTATGTCTTGAAGTGTTTTTGATAATATCTTCGGGATGTATTGAAGTATGATAGGGGGCTGGGGGGAGGGGGCAGGGGGCAGGGTGGAGGGGTGCAGGGGGCAGGGTGGAGGTGGGGAGGGGCAGGGGGAGGGGTGTCCGGGGGGAGGGGTTGTCCGGCAGGGGGGATGGTTGTCTGGCAGAGGGGAGGGCTGTCCACCAGGTGGGAGGGCTGTCCAGCAGGGGGGAGGGCTGTTCAGTAGGGGGAGGGCTGTCCAGCAGGGGGGAGGGGTATCTAGAAGGGGGGGAGGGGTGTCCAGGTAGTGGGGAGGGGTTTCCAGGCAGGGGAGGGGTTGTCCAGCAGGGAGGGAGGGGTTTTCAGGCAGGGGGAGGGGCTGTCCAGTAGGGGGGAGGGGTGTCCTACAAGGGGGAGGGCTTTCCAGCAGGGGGAGGGGTGTCCAGCAGGGGGGGGTCCAGGAAGGGGGAGGGGATGTCTAGCAGGAGGGAGGGGTGACCAGGCAGGGGGAGGGGAAGTCTAGCAGGGGGGAGTGGTGTCCAGCAGTGGGAATTAAATAGGACTTATACTTGGTTCATGCTATGAATTTTTCCCTTATTTATGAAATTGTGGCAAGATCCCAAAACACTCCTTTATATTTAACAGGGGTGAGTTGTATGTGGAAATAATCATTAAGATTCTATATAGAGATGAACAAAAAATATTCTTGAGGAAAATGTTGTCTTAAGGAGTATGGCCACTCCTTTCACCACGAAATGAAATATAAAACCCTCTCATTATCCTACCATTTGTAGTTTGAGAGATTTAGTACGGTTTTCTTCAATAGAATCAAGATGAATTGGAACAGAAACATCCAATAGAGATCTTCCCACCCTGTAATTAATTGAGTCAATGAACCGGTGTACCCTACAAATGTTGGTCCCTATAATTTCTGTATAAAGATCTTGGGATTCATAACTTATTTTTTAGGGTTCCCCATCATGGAATCACAACGGGACACAAAATGGGTTAAATTGTTCTTTGGGTCCCCTAAACCATTGAAAATTTGAAATGTTGTGTTTCCCAAATTTAGTGGGGAAAATTCAGATCACCCCCTTTTGGGTAAGGCTTGTTTTATAGTTGTACCAATTCCAACTATAACTCTATGGATTCTAATCAATCCATTAGAGAATCAATAGTTTTTATGATCCCTTGAGGAATGTCTAGCTGAGAAGGAGCAAGAATAGGTGCAACAGTAGGTAGAGTAAAATGTGGCAGCCCTATTAGTATATGTCATGTGTAACCTATAGTGTGAGGTCTGTAATGATGCACCTAGACATGTTTTTCTTGTGTAAAAAATGTTGGGAACTCACTTTTTTCTATTTCTTGATTCATGTATGTTGGTTGTTGGTACCCCATGTTGATAGGATGTTTCATCTTAATTCTAGTTGCAGTAGAGAACCCTCTTTGATAAGGTGCTCAATTTGGGAGTACGAGTTGAGGATCTGCTTATAGAATATATCCAGCCGGAACGCTACCTCATAGAAGTTATTCATTGCTTCTTCTCAATTATTTCAAATCTTCTACCTATTGAGAAAATCCTTCCTCATGTGTAAGGGGTTCAACAACTTCAGTATGTGGTTGCAGTGTATCCTTAATTTTACTCTTTTCCTTGGTGGATAATATCTAAGGAGGTAATCATGGAGTGGTTGAGTGAATTCCAAATTTCAGGGAAAGCATCTGAAGGTTGTAAGAATGGGATGGTCCACGAATTATTAAACATTTAGGGAATTGTTAGCGTGTCCCCCTTAGCAATGAAGGTTGTAAGAATTGGATGGTGATCAGAATTGTTCTTTACTAGAGTGACACAAGAGATGGTTTTCCAAATTCCATGAAGGGAGTGATTACCAAAGGCACAATCAACCCTACAGGCCCTACTTACATTTAGATTCCTCCTATACCAAGTGTATTTAACACCATTCAGATTGGTTTCAATAAGTTTTAATTCTTCAATACAAGCTATGAAATATATCATTGTTGTAGCATTGGAAACATGTCCAATCTTTTCATCTGCATGTAAAATAGCATTGGAATCTCCCATTATTACCGAGGGATCTAATATAACTCTTGAAATCTAATTCATGTGTTTCCAATGAGTTCTTCGACTGATGTAACAGTAGAAAGAATAAACCATTTAACAAAAAGAGATCTCACCCTCATTAAGGAAGGTGCAAGTGATAATTTGGTTGTCCACTCAAAAAATGGAAGGATTAGTAACATTATGATGGAAAACCAAGAAAATTATTTCAATACTAGTGATATATTTCACAGAACATAGAAAAGAATTACCATTTTGGGAAAAAAATAACCAGAAGTGATGTTATTAGATTTTATCTCAGAGATGCCAATGAAATCAGGTTTCTGTTTACTCACAAGAATCCTAAGGCAACATAATGTTCTAGGGTTGTCTAGCCCCTGTGAATTATAAAAGAGTATACACATCATTTTTTCTGAATGGGGGAAAGTCCCCCTTTCTGTTATTTCTCAGTTTCACTTTTTTAATTGGAGATTCTCAACTCTCTCTTTTTGGAATGATTGGTAGAATAAACTTGATTTATAGTGAGATGGATCCCCATCATAAAATAATCTTCCCTGGTTTGTAATCCTTTCATTATAGGGTATGAATCTTTTATACTAATGTTTATATGTTGAGAAGGTGTGTGCTCTGACAATTGCATAGAGAGAGCAGCCTGAGAAAATCCAGCTGCAAGTCTGCCATCCATATCAACTTTTTTTATTAATTCTGAGGTAATGAACTCCAAAAGTGGGATTCAGACTGCTGATTTAATGAAAAAGAGAGAATATAATCCAATGCCTCTTGGAAAATTAAGGATTCTTTAGAAAAATCACTTAGTATTTCCGCACCATTAGAGTTACCAGTTTCAGCATGAACACATCCTTGGGATTCTTATTCCTCTACTAAGTATTCCTAGGATTTACTAGTAGCAGAATTTTTAACCCAGGTAACCTCTTTTTAACCTTCTCTGTATTTTTTTCTAACATAGTGTTTGGTATTAATATTTTTCCCATTCAGAGCATATTTCAACGAAGTATTAATAGAGGATGGATTGCAGAATTTCTGTACAATTTTTCACTTATCAGGGGGTCTAGGGGGGGAGGGAGGGGTGTCTGGGTGGGGGGTCCATGGGGGGTGTCTAGGGGGGAGGGAGGGGTGTCCAGGGGGTTTTCTAGGGGGGGGGGGAGTGGTGTCCATGGGGGTTGTCTAGGGGGAGGGGGGATGTGAAGGGGTTGCAAGGGAAGCTATACAGGGGGGTGGCAGGGGGGAAGGGGCTGATCCTCGCATTTGGCATATCTCAAATAAAGAGTCATTAAACTCTTTTATTTTCATAATCTTCACTTCCAACTGAGCATCACTGACATTCATGGACACTTTATGCAATTTCTCCAAAGCATGGATCACTTTTTTAACAAAATTTTCAAACACTTTTCACATAAACTCTTTGCAATTATTCATCATCTTGAATAAATCTTTCATTTCAGGGGTGGGGGTGTCCAAACATGAATTCTGTTTTCATTATTTTGTTTGTTCTATTGCATTCTATTTTTTTCATTCTGTTTTGATTAGTTATTATTTTTGTTTGTTCTATTGCATTCTATTTTTGTTATTTTGTTGTTTTTAAATTTCTTTTGTTCTGGAAACATGAATTCTATTTTTTCCATGTGCATCAACAATCCCCATGATGAGATGTCAACATAATTCATCTTGTTGATGTATACAGGTGGGGAACGATATTTCTCTACCATTTTCCAACGAATTGAGGATTACTTGAAAAGTACTCTTCTCAAGTCTAGGGAAACTCCATCAGCCCCAAGGAAAAATAGTGGGAAGAGATGAAATAGCTTCTGTTATGCTTAATATACCCCCTACACTAGCAGGAACTCCATGCCCTGCACCGAATAGTGCAGGTCCCCATAGATGTCAAAAACATCCTCTTCATTGACACTCTACGGAGGTCACGTCGCGGTCACGCCGTGATTTGGCCCTGCTCTAGGATGACACCCTGCGGCGGTTACTCCTCCAGGATGACACCCTGCGGCGGTCACACCGCGGTCACGCTGCGGTGACGCCGCGGTCACACTGTGGTCATGCCGCGGTCACGCCGTGATTTTGCCCTACTCCAGGAGGACACCCTGCGATGGTTACTCCTCCAGGATGACCCCCATGCCATGGTCACGCCGCGGTCACACCGCGATCATGCCGCGGTCACGTCGTGATTTGGCCCTACTCCAGGATGACACCCTGCAGTGGTTACTCCTCCAGGACAACACCCTGTGGCGGTCACGCCGTGGTCACGCCGTGGTCACGCCGTGGTCACGCCGCGGTCATGACGCGGTCACTCCGTGATTTGACCCTGCTCCAGGATGACACCCTGCGGCGATTACTCCTCCTTAGAGAAACATTGAATGGTTAGCTCTATAATTTTTCGTATTTCCTCATTCCTAAAATATATCTCCTCTCAGAGCAGCCTCTCATCCATCATTCCACAAAAGGTGCATAGCACGTGGTACAAAGGCTCAATTCAACTGATAACATTGGTTTGGAATTGTCTGGCATATTTTATTGTACATGTATCACATAATATGTTTCCTGCAGGGGGGAGGGGTGTCCGCCAGGGGGGAGGTGTCCAGGCCGGGGGGAGGTGTCCAGGAAGGGGTGAGGTGTCCAGGAGGGGGGGGGGTCTATCCAGGCAGCGGGTGCTGCGGGGCAGGTGGGTGCTGCAGGGGTTACTCCTCTAGGAAGACACTCTGCGGAGGTCATGCCGCGGTCACACCACGGTCACGCTACAATCACGCCGTGATTTGGACCTGCTCCAGGACGACACCATGCAGCGGTTACTTTTCCAGGACGACACCCTGCGGCGGTCACGCTGCGGTCATGCCGTGATTTGGCCCTGATCCAGGATGACACGCTGCAGCGGTTACTCCTCCAGGATTACCCCCATGCCGCGGTCACGCCGCGGTCACACCGCGGTCACGCCGTGATTTGGCCCTGCTCCAGGACCACACCCTGCGGCAGTTACACCTCGAGGACGACCCAAACGTCGCGGTCATGCCGCGGTTACGCCATGGTCACGCCACGGTCACGTCGTGATTTGACCCTGCTCCAGGACAACACCCTTCGGCGGTTACACCTCCTTAGAGAAACATTGAATGGTTAGTTCTATGATTTTTCGTATTTCCTCATTCCTAAACTATATCACCTCTCAGCGCTGCCTCTCATCCATCTTTCCATAAAACGTGCATAGCGGGTGGTAAAAAGGCTCAATTCAACTGAAAAATTTGGTTTGGAATTTTCTGGCATATTTTATTGTACATGTATCACATAATATTTGTCTGGGAGGGGGGAGGGGTGTCTGGTAGGGGGGAGGGGTTTTCCAGGCAGGGGGAGGGGTGTCCAGCAGGGGGAGGGGTGTCCAGCTAGGGGGAGGGTTGTCCAGGCAGGGGGAGGGGTGTCCAGGTGGGGGGAGGGGTGTCCAGGCAGGGGGAGGGGTTGTCCAGCAGGGGGGGAGGGGTTGTCCAGCAGGGGGGAGAGCTGTCCAGGCAGGGGGGGAGGGCTATCCAGCAGGGGGGAGGGGTGTCCAGCTGGGGGGGGAAGGAGGGGTGTCCGGCAGGGGGGAGGGGTGTCCGACAGGTGGGAGTGGTGTCCAGTTGGGGGGGTGGGCTATCCAGCAGGGGGCGAGGCTGTCCAGTAGGGGGGAGGGCTGTCCAGTAGGGGGGAGGGCTGTCCAGCAGGGGGGAGGGCTGTCCAGTAGGGGGAGGGCTGTCCAGCGGGGGGAGGGGTGTCCAGGCACAGGGCAGGGCTGTCCAGCAGGGGGCGGGCTCTCCGGAAGGGGGGCGGGCTGTCAGGAAGGGGGGTGGGCTATCCGGCAGGGGGAGGGGTGTCTGGCAGGGGGCGGGGCTGTTCTGCAATCTGTTTTTTTGTCATTGATTTTGACACCACCTGCACACTAGAAGAAGTATTATGATCAGAAGAAGGCTCCCCTAGAAGTATACATACTTCTTCAGAACCAGGTGTAGCAGCTTTTGCATCAACAGAATGGTCAGAAGAAGCAGGAATCCCACACTACACATTCCCAGATTCAAAAAAATGAGAAACAGGGGCAGGCTGGTTTTGTTTATTAACAGTATCCACCTCCTTCACAGTGTCTTTTCTATCTTCATTCATATTTATGTTTACTTGTGCACTATATGCATCACTAGAGGCAGTAGAAAGTAAATCTTGTTCCATGAGACTTTCATTGGCCACACCAGTCAAGGAGGAAACCTCCTTACTAGTGTCAATCTGAGCAGAATCAGATTGACACAGTTAAGGGGGCCTTGGTTCCTTGCTTTGAGAAACCACTTGAGCATAGGAATGGACAGTAGTAGTAACAGGGAGAGCAGGTGCAGGATCCACAACATCTTCCACAATTGCATCCCATGTTTTATGGTTGGGCGTACAGACCTTCTCATTATCATTCTTGGAGTCATAAACAACCATCCCTTGATTAACAGCTCAGCAAACTGCCTATTAACAGGGTTGTCAGAACCAGAGGTGAAAGCTTTATTGCTTTGTATTGTTTTACTCTCCAAATCATGGTTGGAACATGACTTATGATCATATCCTCGTTGAGAACAAAGGGTGCAAATAACAGATCATCTGCAGTTTTTAACCTCATGATCAATGACCTTGCAATCTAGGCAAAATTTTGGTATGTTCTCAAATTCCACTAACTTCCATCTCCTCTTCATCAGTAGATAAACATACTATGTATACTAATGTGGAGAAAAGGACTATTTCAATTAGACAACTAGCATAATGGCCAAATCGAGCTATTTCAGTTTCTTGATCCATCTTAACTGGAACTCCAATAGCTAATGCAATGTCATATAGAATTCTAGGATGCCATAAAACCCAGTTTAAGCCATAGATTTTAACCCATACCTGAACTGAGGTCTTACCAATTTCATATGGGTTGAATTTCCGATCCCATTCATGTATATGTACTGCACCTGGCTTGACTGAGAGGGAGCCAAATCCCCAGTCATGTATATGTACTGCAGGGGATTCCGGTGCAGGGGGTGCTTGGGGGAGGGGGCATGGGGGATGGGGGCAGGGGGTATGGGGGCAAGGTCAGGGGTTGCGGGGGGTGGGGGTGTGTTGGGGTGAAGGAGGGAAGGGGAACGGGGGGAGGGGGGCTGTCCAGTAGGGGGGAGGGCTGTCCTGCAGGGGGGAGGGGTGTCCAACAGGGGGGAGGTGTGGGGGGAGGGGTGTCCGGCAGGGGGGGCTGTCCGGTAGGGGGGAGGGATGTCCAACAGGGGGGGCTATCCAGCAGGGAGGGAGGCTATCCGGCAGTGGGGGAGGGTTGTCCAGCAGGGGGGAGGGATGTCCAGTAGGGGGGCTATCCAGCAGGGGGGAGGGATGTCCAGTAGGGGGAGGGGTGTCCAACAGGGAGGAGGGGGCAGGCTGAGGTTAGGGGGCATGCTGGTGTGCAAGGGTGAATAGGGGAGTGAAGTTGGGTGGGGGTGTCCAGGGTCTGGGGGGGGTCTATCCTGGGTGGGGGGATGGTAGTTGGGGGGTGTCCAAGGTCTGGGGGGGTCTGTCCTGGGGGGTTTGGGGGGGGGGGGGCGGGACTGGCAGGGGAGAGGGGGGAACTAGCAGGGGGAGGGGGGGAAACTAGCAGGGGGGAGGGGACTGGGCGGGGGAGGGGGGTGTTTCGGTTCGGTGTAGGGCTGAAGGGGAGGAGGATGGGTGGTGTGCAGGGGTCGGGTGTAGTGAAAAGAGGGAGGGAGGCCGGGTCTGGTGTGAAGGGGGGAGGAGGGGGCGGGCTGGTGGTGTGCAGGGGGAGGGGTGTAGGTTGGGTGTGCAGCTACATCCAATTTTTATTGGTCCACCTTGAAAATTTGAAACTGAACAGCATGATGAACCTTAAAATACATGTTTCCCGAATCCTCTCTTTTTCCCGTACTTCCATGCTTTCTAAATAATTAACCGCAGTTCCCATTATGAGCAAATAGGCACCACACATAGCTATTTGAACCTTTTTCCATTCAATTTCAGATGCATTGGACCAAAGTCTATTTGATCGGCAACTTGGGAAATGGTGATCTTCTTTATTTGTGATTATCAAGTTTGCAGCATTGAAAATTCCATCCACTTGCTGAACTGAACAACAAAATTCACCCAGCCAGGTACCAAGTAGTGAACAATAGCTCTTTAGAATTTCCATGCAACTGCTAACCAAGGAAAAGAACCAGTCTGGAAACTTCTAAGGCACACTTCTGGACTGTTTACTGCAAATAAAAAAGGTTTTCCTCGTCCGTCTCCATACTCAGCCTCTGAATCATCTCCTTTCCTTTGGACTCTAGCACCACAAATTTCTGAATCTTCAACACATGGTCTAGGCTCCATTGATGACTTATTACTAGGCTCCAACCCCATCGAGAGAGTTCGTACGACTTGGCAATCGAGAGAAGAAGGTAAGACAAACTTCCCCAATCTGCAACAATCAATTGTACCTGGCAGCATGTTCTGAATTGTCACTTCATCATCAAGTGGAATCAATTGCCACCCAGGGACATATTGTTCCTTCACGTCAACCCTTTGCTGAAATTTCTTTTTCAGACCATGAAAAACTGGAATCATTCAGCTCTTTTCCTTACTATTGTCCTGTGGGGGTGCAAGGGGGCTGTTTGGGGGGGCAGTCTAGTGAGGTGCAGGGGGGTGTTCAAGGAGGTTGTCCAGGGGGTGCAAGGGGGCTGTCCAGGGGGGGGGCATGGGGGTGCAAGGGGGTTGTCCAGATGGTGCGGGGGGGAGGGCTGTCCAGTAGGGGGGAGGGCTGTCCAAGAGGGGGGTGTCTGCAAGGTATTTGGGAGGAGGGTGGGGGGGGGGGGGTCTGTAGGGGATAGGGGAGGGGTGCAGGAGGTGTCCAGGGTGTGTCCAGGGGGTGTCCAGGGGTTTTCCAGGGGGTATCCAGGGGGTTTCCAGGGGGTGTCCAGGGGGGTGTCGTGGGGGGTGTCTAGGGGGTGTCCAGGGTGGTGTCGTGGGGGTTGGGCGTATTTTTTTTATGGATTTGGACACCCTATAGCCACGGTTTTAAACCGTGGCTATTGGTTTATTGCCATGGTTTTTAACCGTGGCTATAGACCTAATGCCACTATTTTATAGCATTGCGATAAAGCCTGTCCGACCTTTAGTATAGCCACGATTCAAACCGTGGCATTAGGTATACAACCACAGTTTGAACTGTGGCTATAGGCCTGGGCCTATTGCTACACCAAACTTATCCACGGTTCCTCAAACCGCGGCTATTACCTATAGCCACGGTTTGAGGGCCTATATCTATGGTTTAGAACCGTGGCTATAGCCCGAAATTCCAGTAGTGCCTCTATGGGTCATAACTAGTGTGACCCATCATGGACAGGTCATAGAGCGACTCTTCATGGATCAGTAGTAAAGCAACCCATTATGGATCGAAAGTGGATCAACACTTCTCAGATTTGCATATGAGCCTCTAAAAAATAATATAATATAGAGTATGACTTGTCATATTTAATTAAATTAATTATGTTTTATAAATAAGGTGATTTGTATTTTATTTTGTGATTTGAGATTTAGATCTTGGTTAGTGGTTTACCTTTGTGGATTTCTGAGACACCATTGTGGGTCTCGGAGTCCCTAATGAGGATTGTTATACTCACCCTACTTGGGCTCCACCCAAACATCTTGTGTCATTTTATGATGATAAATAATTATAATAAGACATGGGGATCCAGGGCAAGATGGTGTTCCGAGGTGATCGATAGACATGGTGAGAAGCAGTGACATCAAACAGTAAAATGTACCTACACTTCAGGTAGGATCCTCTACGCGTGATCTCCAGAGCATGTATTTATTTCATTTTACTCAATTTTTCATTCAGTTGGGCTAGTATACTGGCCCCATTACATTAAGTACATACTTTTACACTCAGTAGTGGTTCCTTATGTTCTGCATTGTGCATGTACTCTATCTGTGTGTGTACTTGTTTAAAGGTAATGCCTTTCCATTTCAGGATATTACTTTCCGGTGCTGGTCACCAACCACTGGCGTATGGAGGGTAGGCTTTTGGTAGTTACAGAACTAGACATGGGGGACGATTCATGATAGTAGGAATCACATATATCCATAAAGACTCTTACTTAGAGGCAAAACTATAGCATCAATACCCTAATAGCCCCAAAATATCTCATAATCAAAATATTATCAAAATAAAAATCATAATATGATTTAAGAATAATGGGTAATTATATATAGCTTTTCTAACACCCAAATTTTTTATAAAATCATATTTTATGATAAAATATAATTTTTCTTATATTTTATCTAATAAGAAATTCAATGTTTAGTATGAGTTATAGGAAATTGTGAGTTTAACTAGTGTTACAAGTAAAAACAAGTTTAAATAAAACATGATATACAATAAATATATTATTATTTAATATGATAGTAGTTACCTATATTTCGGAATGGTGGGTATGAATAAAATTTACTTAATTATGATTTTTTTATTTCAAATTCATTTATAAAGAATTATTTTCATAAAAATTAGTTATTTATAAAAATAAAAACCATTTGAAAATAAAGGAAATCATTTTATGAAAATATATTTTTATTTGAAAAACATATTTTATCATAATAAGTTGAATAAATAATTTTTTAATTATTTTAATTAAATATATATAAATAAATTATTACTATTTTACTATTTTTTTTTTCAATACAAGATATTCAAATATATCTAATTTTATGCTTAAAACCAAATTCCTCTAAAAAGTCGTTTTTCAATATTTTGTGCACATATTTTAAAATTTTAAATTTTAGAAAATTTAATTCAAAAAATGGATTGATTTATTTACCATAATGTCAAAATTATCAAATGGTTATTTTTTTGGAATTTTTTTTAAGAAGATATATTTTTCGATAAATAGTGAAAATAATATATTTTATTAGGAATTGCCTTTTCTGTTGAAGAATTCAAAAATAAAGAAATTATTTTAAAACTGTTTTAAATGGAAAATTAGTTCATATATATATATATATATTAATCCAATTACGGTTAGTGGAATAAATTTTACATTGAATTTTGATAAAAAAAACTCTTTCAACATTTGAGCACCTTATCTTTGGAAAACCGTTTTCTCATTGTTTATTTGGGATTTTTATAAAATTAAATTTGTCCACACCCATGAATTAAACATGAAAAATGGATTCCAAATTTGGAATCATAAATAATTTATATTATCAAGTAATTTGTCTTATTTTTTGAAGTTATTGAAATGAAAAAAAGTAAAAAATATATTAATCGAGCATTATTTGAAAATGGGTACTCAAGATTAAAGTATATATATAAGGGTAAAAAACGATATAATACATTTATAGATTATATTTTATCTCTTTATTTGTATATTATAACTTCTATTATCTAAAATTTACCATTTTCTATCATTTTGGAGTGTGGAAAATATTAAAACACCATCTTCTTTTCAGAAATATCCAGTGTGAAATTCTGATCACATATAGAAGGCCACCACATCTACTAAACTCTTCAAACATATAAAACCATTTTTATTTGAAATAACCTAACAAAATAAATTCAATAATTCCCTTTTTTCATATTATAAGGATTATATTTTTCATCAATCTAACCTAAGAGGCATATTGCCGCAAACAAAAATAATTGTTCGAAAAAGTAGCAACATCCCTAATCGAGCATTTTATTTAATTTCTTCCTCCACTGAATTAAATTATTAATTAGATATAAATATATAATAACATAAGTATCAAGAAAATACATAGTTTATAATTTTGAAATTGGATAATTTATATAATTCTCATCGTTCATTAAATGGGTTATAGAATCATCAATCGTGTATACAACAGACATCCTCCAAGCAAAATAAGGTTATTAACTTTCTATCACCAACTATCATGGAGGAATATAATGATGAATATATTGTTTTTATATGATATTTATGATTATATTATTCTTATAGATATATGGAATCACATGTTCCTTCTTAACATCCATTCTGTGGGAATACGATAATGTCATTCGTGTAAACAACAATCTACCACATGATGATGCGATGAGATTCAATAATTATTTACATGGAAGTTAATTATGATATATTGAATAAAAATATATGTTATATATGAAAAAAAATATTATATAAAGGTAATATATTATTTTTATTTCATTCTTTATTTCTATCAGTGAAATGGAAACAACATTCATGGCTAAGTACGACATAACATATCAATGAATGTCATTTTTCATTTTATATCTCTAAATTTAATGGATAAATCTAAATACATATAAAAATCTTATGTAATATATTTATATCATGATTAAAATTATATATATTATGTAACCTATATCAATATAAAGGATAATAAATCATAACATTCAGGAATTTTTTTTTATTTCCCCAAAAATGACATTAACATAGAATTGTTAAGGATACAGTAATTAAAGTTCATAAGTAAATCATATTAGGTATTACATGTTTCGATAATTGATGTTAAATATATATATTTGTTATATTGATTTTTTTAAAATTTAAAAAGTATGTTGAGACTTATGGTAATGGGTTCTCCACTTATTTTTTAAATTATATGAGACACTTTCCATATTCAATACCTACTTCTTTTAGGTAGTGTATATATCTACTTGGAATGATTTTTGGATGCTTCAACCAAAATTAATTTTTAGGTAAATATCATATTGGGGGTATATCATTCATTGTATTTATAGTACATATATTACCAATGTGGTAAGGGTTTTATTACATGATATCATCAATTATCATGATTATTTATGTTTATAATTATGTTGATGAAATATTATGATCAATATTTCAAGAAACTCGTGGAATTTATTCTAATTTATTTTTTGTATCATGAGAATAAATATGTTTCTTTATTTTTTCTCTAATTATGTTCCCATGACATCAAATAATTCATCCATTTTTCAAACATAAAAACATAGAACATAAATAATTTAGTATAATATAAAACTAGAAAAAGTCTATGAAAAATAATATTTTTCGAAAAAAGGTCATTTTAAAGAAAACCTTTAATAATATCTTCATTCATAAAATAATATTAGAAAACATAATTAGATTTTTTTAAAATAAAATTGAACTATAAAAAATATATACTACTTAAAATCATTATTATACCTTGTAAATACTAAAAAAGAAGATACAGTTTTGAATAAAATTTATTACTTTCACAATTACTTGAAAAAAAATGTATTAAAAAAACTATCGAAATTTAATTTTAATATAATTTTTACATTATTATTTTTAAAAATGAAAATAATTTTAGTAAAGAAACTTTATATGAATTCATGAAGACAATATTCAATCACTAAAAGATACAAACGATTTTTTGAGTGAATCAAATTTTTTTTACGAGTAATGTGACTTACTAGAAATGGTGTAATCATTTTTTGAACCACATTAGAATACAGTTATATTTAGTATGAGGTTTATAATTATTTCATAAATTGGATAATAATATTTGTTCCCTCTAATTTTACAGATAGGTTATAATGGACATGGAAAATATCATAGTTCATATAAAGATGATATTTCATGCAGCATATGCTATCAAAGAAATAATATTTTTAAAAAATATATTACATAAAATTATTTGGGTGTTATATTGTACCCACATTTAAATTAATATCTCCCATTAACATCATCTTTATTATCAATAGTTTTAGCATTTGAAAATTTATTCATAGAAACCCAAATCCTAAAACTGAATCATAAAACATAACATCAAAAGGGAATGCTATAAAAAACAAGATTACTTGATTTAATAAATAAATAGGTTCACAAAAATTGAAAAATTAACATATGTATTTTGTAGGAAAAAATAATCCTAAATAAATAATACAATGAGATATAGATCATGTTTAAGATAATTATTATGACCACTAAACAATAGGATAAATATTTATGAAAATGGAAATTTATATGATCTAAAAGGATGATAATAGTATAAAATTTTCTTTCAAAAATAATTATGAAAATATTCATACATAATTTTATTTCATAAGTAAAATATCACTAATCGGTTTTTCCTTTATAAATGTATGCATCATACATTACTCCAGGAAACAAAAATAAAATTTGAATTCAGGAAGAACTGGTGGACTATAAGATCCATCAAGGCATTAAAAGTTATTCATTTGATCTATATCTATCATTATTGATATATTATTAGAAAAGTTTATCCAATACTCATAAATATTAAAGTGGTGATGTAATGAGTTAATATCTAAAACCACATCCAAAATGGAACCTAACCATTCCAAATATGGTTACCCATATAAACCTTCCAAAACATTGAAATCCAAAACTTTCAAAAGAAGGACACTAACATTCAAAAATAAATATATCAGCTATCCCAAAAACATATTGATGTAACCCTTAATTATTAAAAAACAAACATATGAATTCCATTATCATATATTCTATTGAATCATGAAAAAAATGAAATACTATAAAACCTAATTAAAAATATGCTTTATTTCAAAACATACATATTTCTCTATTTCATAAATCTTAAATATAATTAAATCAATTAATGATATCATAAACCACATTGTCATAATATTCCTAATCAATTCCTTGTCCATCCATACTATTCCATTTATATTCTCTATCTCTATTATCTAATTATCTCATTTCCCTAACATAATGCCCATATTAAGGGTTATCCTTCCCTTGCACATGTGATATCTAAAACACGACCTCAATCAATTTTAATGGTTACCAGCACCAATAAATATATTCTGTGAAATCCATAATAAAAAATAGATACGAAACAAACCATATATACCTTATAATCCAAATAACTCATTATATGAATTCCTATTAAAAAATTCACAATTAATCGTACATACTTCTCATAAATTTAATAAATATTACTTTTATTATTCTTAACAGTTATTTCCTTTAATATTCCATTTTAAGTATCATCTTCCATATTAATATAATCATTACTCACACCACATGACAGATTTTATTCACAATCCTTCACCTAAGGAAATCATCTTTAGAAATTCACATATTTTCCACATTTAAAGTAGTATCCCATTGATAATACCATTGAAATACCAATATTTTACACCATTTCAATAACTAAATTTTCATTTTCACATTATAGTTACTTACTTTGGGTCCTTCTTTTCTATAATAGAAAAATCATCATTTTCTTCAAAGTCATTCGCAGGGGAATTTTATCAAACATTACCGATACAATGAAAATAGAATCTTAATACCTATATTGGTCCACGACACAAACTACAAGCCTACTATTTAATTCATTTATTTATCTAGATTGTGAGTTTATTTTATTTTTCATTTTTAATCTTATTTCATGAATATTTATTTGGAATAATCAAAACATATTTTACTCATGTTATAATTCCACTTGATTTCTCATCAAAAATGTTTACATCATAATAAAATAACTGTATATCCTTCTAGTTAAAATAAACGACTAAAACAAAAAAAATAATAGTATAAAAAACAATTATCATAGCGGAAAACTAAAAAATCATTAAAAATACCTGATATCTTGTCAAAATAATAACATCATCATTATTTTATGAGACAATAGTTTTCTCATAGGTCATTCATAGACATATTCCATTAAAATCAATAATTATATGTTAATAATGAGATTGTGGTTTTCCCTATGATATCCCACCCATGAGTGTCAAATTAGGTGTGCCACAAGGATCATTATCTTGCACCAGTTCCCAATAGATTCTAGGTTAATATGTTGTCTTCACGGATATTACTCTAGGTACATGTGTGACAATGGCCCATAAACCTATAGTATCTTGACTATTATGTGTTTCAAAAAGACCACTAACTCTATCCTTTACCAAAAAACTAGGAATTTTACTTATACATTAACTCGTCCTTAAAAATATCCTTAGATACATCCCTAGACATATCCTTAGAAAAATACATACGGATCTCATTAATGTTTTTCATCCTAGTTACCAAAGATTAACTAAAACATTCATAAGATACGATCTTTAACAAAATATTCTTTTCAGAAATAAATATTACATCTTTTTAGATGAATATTCATAACATTACCCAAACACGTAAATGCGGACTATAATTTTTTTCTCCATTAGAAACATTGAACTCAAATAACTCTTTTGGTGAATGATATCCAATGATTTTCATAAGTGTATTCCCCTTTAGAAACCATATTTGAAACCAATACTCATAGCCTAGGGAATAGAAATATTTTAAAAAATGAGATCAGATGCTCAATAAGGGTAAAATATGAGATACGTAAGCAGAACACGAAGTTATGGCTATGTGAACATGTGCATTACATTTGAAGAGTATACATGACATTATAAAGATAATAATCATGATTAACAGAATAATTACTGGAGTTTAATGAGATATGAATCAGAATATTGAAAAATAACATGATCAATAATTGAATAACATTAGTATAATAAATAGAATTTTGGAAAATGCGTAATCTTATAACTTTATAAAAATGTAAAAATAGAAACAGGTTCAGTCGTTATGTTAATGAGATGAAACCAAACCATATTATAAATATCATGAAATGAAACCAGGTCCATTCATAATCAAATGGAAATTAAATCTAGTTCCATGCTTAAACATAAGGAAATAATTTCTCTGTCCACACATAAACGTAGGGACATGAAAAGTAGGTCCACAAATATAATTATGAAAATGAAATTATGTTGATGCATAAAATATTTACATATAGAGTTATGCATACGTAACAAAATATTTGGAGATTGAATTATGTCCCAATAATGAAATATTAAAATTTTCATTTATTGGTTAGATATGAACTGAAATCATTGATCACATGATAAATCATCATTATAATTTTGAAAACATTTCATAATAGAATATGTAATTAGAAATTTAGAGGATTCTTAAAGGTCATGTAATAATAATAATAAAACAAATATAGAAAACGAAAATGATTTATCCTTGTATAATAATACCACTAATACATAAGTAACCTAAAATAAAATTACCTCAAATGGAATTTTTTTTTGAAAAATCTCAAGAAATAATTCTAGTAAAAAATATTCTTTTTATTTTTTGAATCATTATTTAATTATAAAAATGTTTATTTATAATGATTTATATTTTCATTAAAAAAACCATATTAAAATTTAATGAATTCATAAATACATGAGGGCATCATGATAGTGGTAATGTCCTTTAATGTTGTATATGTAAAAATATCTATAGATATAATTTTTTTTGTAATGGCACAAAAATCCCTGTTTAAAAAACCAAAAAAAAATATTATTATCAAACAATATTATAAAAAATTAAAACATGGTAGTAAATTATATAAAAATAATAAGGGGAAAATAAAAAATGGAATCAATTTCAGAAAACATGGATATAGAAGAAAAATATTCCTCAATATAAATAAAAAATCGAAAAAATGATGGAATTCTCATATTAACACTAAAAAATATAACGTCATTGATGTGATAATTATTCAACTGAAATTTTTATAAGTATTTTATTTAAATACACAAATTTCATATTGGCATAAAATGTAATATAATCAATATTCACTTAACATATAATCTAATAATTAAATAAACAATTAAATAGTAGTATATCCCAATGAATGTGGAATTAAGTTATGAATTCCCATAGACTATTTATTTTCATTCTGTGCTCACTTTATAAAATTATTTATAATAAATATAGATTTATTAATTATTGATTAGATAACATTATAATACCAAATATTATTTATTTATAACATCTAATCACCCATTTGTTATTAATTTTTATTAAAATCAATGTTCAATATTATAGATGCATCTTTTTCCAATCATGTTTAAATTTGGTTGTCCTCGTATATATACATTGATCATGGCCCCATAATATAAAAAATAAAAATCATTGTTTAAATGTCATATATATTCATTATATATAAATATTTATAATTATTCTAGAAAAAAAGACATTGAATAATGAATTGTATCATTCATGGAGATGGATTGACATATGTACGCACGAAAATATTTTTATTTTTCATATAATTAAACAAAAGAAAGTTAAATAATAAAAAAAATTCCAAATCATTATAATGTAATATATATATTATATAGTTATAAAAATCATCCTTATTACCATTCATGTGAAATTTAAGTGAAAATTAAACAAGTTTCATCTTGGTGATGTTAGTCCTTGCGAATGGACAAGTGACATTATTGTTTCTTAAGAAAATTGTATGATGATAAAGTGTACATAATATTATTATTCAAGAGGTACAATTATATTATAAATATTCAATATAATCATTAACTAAATCAAAATACCAACTATATAAGATGGTGATGAAAAATGTATTTTATATCTATGTGGATATGGAAAACCGTACGTACACTAGATCATTAATTTCTCATTTTGTTTAATGAAAAACAAGATTTATAATGGATTTTTCATAATCATAATATGGTTTATTAATAAATGAGATACTGATGTTTTTATTTTTTGTATAAATATTATAGATTATCATTCTTATGAAGTAGTTGAAAAAGAATGTTATCATTTAGAGTGATTAACTCTTTTCGAAACATCTCGTTCAATCACCTAAAAAGGTCCATTAGGATTGTCTTTTTAGAAGACCAATACCTATAGATTATTTCTATAGAATTTGATAAGAAAATTTGGTAAGGGATAGTTGATATTTAATCCCCAATGTAGTGTGAATACGGGAGGTATGTGGTGTAATTTTATAATTAATTTTAGAGGTACTTTTAGAATTTCTGAAAATATTTTATTATAATAATTTTGATATCAATAAAAAAACCTCCAAAATATCATAGATTCCAAAATAAGATAATGTTATGATAAAATATCATCAAAACATAGATTTTATAAAAGATTAATACTTTATTTTAGACCTCAACATATTCAATGACAATTAGGTTCCATATATTAATTATAAACGTGGTTTAATAATTTTGGATGATAAATGGTTGTAATTTTAACATATATAAGTTAAATTAGATCAAAAATGGAATTATTATAAAATATCATTACTGTAAATTTTGAAAAGATCCATTAAAATGAATTTAAGAAAATAAATTTAATAAGATATATTCAGAAAAATATTTAATAATTATCAACCATTTCATAAACATCTATAAAATACATGGATCATCTTAATTAATTTCCATTATATTTTTTAAATATTTTTATTATATCTTATTGGATTTTTCTTTTAATTTCGTAATTACTGCATTATAATTGTGTCATTACTGAAGACAAGTTTTCATTCACTAAAAATTAAAACTAAAATAATATGGTATATTTAAATCATTTAAATTTAAAAGTTATATTTATTGAGAAATATGTCTTCTATATAAAAACATATTTGAAACTATATAATAATTTATAACATGAATATGGAATCCTTGGATATTCATTGACTAAAAATTTATAAACATTACAATATAATAATTGTGGACCCAATAAAATAAATATACATAAATAATGAAAAAAATTATACAATTTAATATTCAAAATTATATATATTAAAACCATATTATATTCCCTGTGTGGACACATAACTGATATTTAAGATAATGAATGTAACATTTTATGGGATTATTTGATTTATATTATATTAATGTCATTTTCAGGGGAAATTTTTCCATTAAAAAATGATTTTAGGTACTTCTGTGTTAATGGTCAAATTAATTTCATATAATAAATATTTTTTCAAGTGTTAGGTCATTTTATTTTCCATATGATTTTATTTGTAATCCAAATTACCTTATATAACCTTTAATATAGTAATAAAATTTACAAAGGTTACGATTAATATTATTAAAAATGAGAAACATTTACTAAATTTATACCTTATGAATAAAAAAGGAATCCATTATTCATAATTAGAAAAACCTAAAATAAATAAATAATTATAAAATAAAATTTTGAAAAATCTAAAACAAATATTTTAGATTATTTTAAACATAATAAGTTTTTATAATAAATTCATATATAAAATCTTATGAAAAACAAATAATTGGATTATTTTAAAAAAGAAATATCTTTTGAAAATATAAAACTAGTCCAAAACATCATTATTTATTGAAATTAAATTTAAAAAAATATTAGATTCAATAAATATGAGTATTTTCACAATTCTGTGAAAAAATAAATATATTCAAGAAATTATTTTTAAAATGTTTTGTAGAAAATTTTTACACTATAAAAGAAAAAAATAAATTATTTTTCTTTTAAAAATTTTATAAAAACTCTAGAGAATTATATAGAAATAATTAAAATAAGAAGATAATTTTTTGACGAAAAGAAATACCTTTTTGAATAATAAAGTGAGTTACAAAAAATAGTTTTATCATTTTTATAATTACATATAAATACATTCATATTGAGTTGCGTCCTTATATTTATTTAATAATTTAGTTATTCATATTTAATAATGAAAATTTTGTATTTTGGATATAACTTACATATAATATTTCACAGTTCAAAAAAACTATTGTGTGCAACAAAAGCTATAAAAAAATCAAATTATCTGAAATTCTATATTACAAAAAATATCCATGTGTTAAAAAACTATATTATAAATGTAATTGAAATAGATTATTGCATGTGGTATATTAATATATAATAATAAAATTACAATAATAATTAAATTAATTATATGTGATAATAAAAGGTCTCTAGGTATATCCAAAAATCACTTCAACCGAACCATATCTTATTGGTAAATAATCAAATGTAGCGACCTTCCCAATGATGGGTCTGTAACCATATTTTATATATGATAATTTATATTTCCATTCAGGTGTTGTGTTTAAACCGAGTAGAACACCACCGATACAAAAAAAAATCATATGTAAAAACAACCAAAAAATGTGTATGTGATGACAAAATTAATACATAATTAAACACAAAATCACTCGAGTTGATGAGCGTAAAATAGGTCACTATAAACCAAACCCTAAAATCATGGAAAACATTTTAGATTAAATGTTTCTACAATGGTATATAAATCCCAAGGAAAAAAAATATATTTCTAATTAATGAAGCACACCAGACCCAAACTAAACTAAACCATGCCATGCATATGGGCCATCTTTAACACTATATGATTCAACAATATCAATAATGGTATTAATAAAATCACACATCATGCTATTTCGTATCTCTAAAGACAATAAAATGTTTCATCCTATTCTCGACCATATCACTCACAGATGACCCTTATCATATTGATAATTATACCATATAATTCATGGTAAGTCTACATTAAGTTTTAAAGCCAAATTTTTACACACCACTTCATTATAGAATCTTTTAACATAAAATCCACCTTAAAATCCTAAATAAAAATGTAGACATCCATTATATTATCTATAGAAAAATTCTCTCAACAATCAATATAGTGGTATAATACTCATAATACCCCTCTGAGAGACCAAAAAAATTTATATGCACCACATTTTGTCCCATTTAATTTTAATTAATAGGTATCAGAACTCCATACATGAACCCTTATTAATCAACTGTCATACCATTTCATTTATGTGTTTTAGAATGGTATGTACATCTGCAATTAAGTGTGTTGAATTTATATGGCCCTAATTTTCAACCCAAACCCAGTCTAATGCACTAATACCCAAAAATCATTCTTAACATACATTAATTAATTCATATATAAAATAAACCAATAAATATAGGATGAAGGTGGTACTTAGGTATATAAATTTTTAGAAACACCAAGGCTAACCCAAAAAAACAAATTGAGAAATCTATTGGAAAGGAGATGAAGTGGAATGATCCCAAAATGTAAGGGCCATTCCCTATAAAATTTAATATTTTTTATGGTCATGTAAGAAAACAAAGAACACATATAGTTATTAGGGGTGATTTGAAATTTTTTACATTATAAAATTATACATTTGAATCCATTTCTAGTATACTCATATAGTTTACTACATGAACAACATTAGGTAGAATGCATATAGTTCATCATAAGTAATTTCAGGATTTAATCACTATCTCACATCTTAAAGACTACCTGATACAAAATTCGAAGTGTATGAATAAATACTTCTCAAAAATTAACGCTATTATACACTCCCAACCACAGTAATGGTTGAAAACATGTATAATTCACATGATTGGGAAAAATTAATCCATAACAAACTTTGAAATTTGAGGTCCATCAATCTAGGAATTGATTAAAAGTATAACCAGTTGCCAAAATGTGGTATACAACACAAAGAGTATCCTATCATAAAAATCAATAACATATAGGAAACTCATATATCCATAATGAATCATACACATAGGAAAAACTATACCTTCTGTACCCTAACTACGCCAAAATATCTAACATTTAAAACATTATCAAAAAAATCATAATATGATCATTATATAATAGATAATTACATATAGCTAATATAACACCCATATATAATGAAAAATATATACTTTATGAATAAATTAATCTTTTTTAAATTTTATTTTACATGAAATTCATTGTTTAATATGTGTTACATGATACAGTGATTATATCTTGTATTACATGCAACACCATGTTTAAACAAAACATGACATAGAATTAATATACTATTATTTAATATAATATAATTCACCCATAAGATTGAATTTTGGGTAGGAATAATAATAAATAAATTAACATTTTTTGGTTTTCACATGTATATATAACTAATTAATTGTTGAAAAATTAGTTATTAGTAAAAATAAAATCCATCGTAAAATAAAGGGATTGTTTTTATGGAACCTTATTTTTATATGGGAAAACATATTTTATCTCAATAAATTAAACAAATAAAATTATTTAATTATTTTAATTAAATATATATATTATATAATTATTAACATTTATGTTCAGTTTTTTTATACATGATTTTTTATTAAATGCAACTTTACACTTAAAAATGATTTTTTTAAAGATGTTTTTTCTTATATTGTGCACTTATATCAAAAATAAATTTTCTAATTTTAAATTATTTTTTAATAAATTGGATTATTTTTTTAATCATCATGTCAAAATATAATTATGGTGTAGTTTTTGGAATTTTGTATGAATATAAATTTTTCGAAGAATAGTGACCAAAAAATTTCTATAAGGAATTTCCATTTCATTTAATGAATTCATTAATATTGAAATTTTTTATGTATAATTTTAAAAGATTAATTTTCTCATTTATATTTATATATATCTATTAATCCAATTTTTTTATGTGGAATTATATTCACATTGAATTCTGATTTATGAATTCCCTAAACATTTGGGTATTTGATCTTTGAAAAGCCGTTTTGTCAATGATACTATGGGATTTTTATTAATTTCAAATTTTCATAACATGTGAATTGAATTTGTAAAAATGGATTCCATATTTATAATCGTAAAAATTTATATTATCAATTAATTTCATATTATTTTATGAATATAATTAATAGTAATGATAGTTAAAAAAATATATATCATGCATAAATTGGAAATGGATACATAAGGATAAAATAAATATATAACTGTTAAAATGATAAAAAAAGTTTATAGAACATGTTTTATTTCCATATTTTTAAATTATATCTTCTAATATTGACAAATTAAAATTTTATTAGACTTTTGTAATGTGAAAACATGGTCATAACATTTTCATATCAGAAATATCATATTTGTAATTCCCCTCACATATAGAAGGCCACCCAATCTATTAAACTCACCACACATAAAAAACTATATGTATTGAAAAAAACCTACCAAAAAACATCTATAATTCCCTTCACTAATCATATATGGGGAATATTTTTCATCAATCTAACATAACAGACCTATTTTCACAGACCAAAAAATGTTTTTCCAAAAAACAGCAAGATCCAAAATAAGGTGTTCTATTTTATTTGTTTCTCCATCACATTAAACTATTAATATAATAGAATTATATAATAGCATTAATATCATAAAAATAAAATGTTTTCAATTGGATACTGTAATTACGTAGATAAATCTCCCCTTTAATTAAATGTGTTACAAAAATCAGTATTCATGTGTAAAACGAACTATCAGCTCGTGAACCGATGTTAATAATTTTCCATCACCATTTATAGTGGTGGAATATAATTATGGATTTAAATTTATTATTTGATATTTTTAATGAGATTATTCTTATGGAATCATGAAAACACAATTTCATTATTAGCTTCCCTTATGTGGGAATACAATAACGTCTTTCGTGTGTACGATAATCCACCACATGATGATGCGATGAGAATTTTTAACGATTTACATGGAAGTTAATGATAATGGGTTTAATAAAAATATGTGATATATATGAAATAATAAATCTTATGAAATGGTATTATAATATTTACATTTTTTCCATTATTTCATTCAGAAAAGTAGAATCAATATTCATGGGTACATGCAACAAAACGTCTCAATGAATAGCGTTTTCCATTTTATATCTCTAAATTTAATGGTCTAGAAAAATATATACTAAATATGTGGCATATCTTTATCATGGTTAAAATTATGTATATTATGAAATCTAGATCAATATAAGCGATATGAAAATAAAAAATCTTTACTTTCCTGAAAAACAAAGCTATTATAGCCTAAAACGTGACATTGTCAAGGAATAGTTAATAAAAATGTAATAAAAAACATAAGTAAATCCTATATGGTATGATATAATTCAATAATCCATGTTAAAAATATATATCTATTATACTAGTTGGTTAAATGTTTACAAAGGAAGATGAGGCTTATGGAATTGAAATATCCCCTTACTAATAAATTATATGAGACACTTTCCATATTCCCCACTTACTTCTTTTATGTAGTGCATATAATGACTAGAAATGATTTTATAATGATTCAAAGTAATTTTTTTATGTACATATCAGTTTGGGGATCTACCATTCAGGGTATTAATAGTACAGATATTACCAAAGTTGAAAGGGTTCTATTTAGGATGTAATCAATTTAGAGGATTAATTATCTTTATGATTATGATGATGAAATATTATGATCCATATCTTAAAAAAATCCTATAATTTATTTTAATTATTTTATTTTATGAGAATAAAATCCATGCTATATTTTATTATAAATTTATGTTTTCAAGATAACAAAATATTTCATTTAAGGAAAAAAAATTATACATTCAGAAGGATATATGTTTTCATCCAAAACCATGAGGTTCAAAATATTTTTAAAATATTTTCTTAAATCTTATAAATTATTTATTAAAAAAATTAGTCATTTTTACATTTTTTATAATTTTATTTAATATAATATTTATATAATTTCCAAAAAAAATCCAATTTTGATTTAACTAAAAATGTGATTATGTGTTAGATATATCCCAGTATCTGATTTGTGACCCATACATTGTGGGTATTATGGTCAAAAAGGTCCTGGGACATATATGGGAGATTTTTGTATACATCAAATAATATTGGGGTATGAAGGATAGGTGTAAATTATGCACACATTTTTTCCAAACCATACTAATATTGTACGAGAAACCACCCACATTAAAAGTTTTGAGGATGTTTGCTTCTACATAGTGTGAACATTGTTATTTAGATCATGCAATGAGGCCTTATGAGGATGTTCTGGTGGTAGTATCTAATTAAAATTAAGCACACGGGTTGTTAAAAAATGTGTACTATCCAATAGGAGGGTTAAAAAAGATTCTAAAAGTGGATATAGGTTAGGATTTCACTTAATGAGCTCTTATTTTCCTAAAATGTCTCCAATATAGGATGTTACTTCTCTTAAGGACAAATAATCTTCTCCCATCTGTAACACCCCAAGCTTCCACGGTACACTTCTCTTTGAATAATAGAGCATCGTGTGTTGTATGCAACCTTGAGTTCTAACACACCGCGACCAATAATAATAGCTGTTATGAATAGTGATACCCACTTTTTGAAATTATATACTTTTTAAATTTCAAAATGGACATCATTTTAGGATTTGGAATATCTAAATTAGCCTATGTTTAATTTTTGGTATTTTTCTGAGAACTTCCAATTTTTTATGAATAGTGAAAAATACTTAAAAACAACTTTTTTAATCAAAATAATTTATAGTGATAAATTATAATATTTAGTGGTTTTAAAGTATAATTAGAATATATTTTTACCATTTTATCCAATGGTGGTCATTGTAATTAATTTAACATTGAAATTGGACATAAACAATTGTCAATCTTTTGATATATATTGTTTTTTTAAAAACATGCTATTTGTTGTGACAGTGGGAATTAATTATAAAATTAATTAATGAAAATTATATGTTTGGAATTTTGTAAAATAGAAATCATTTTAGAATTCGGAATATCAATTATATCTTAGGGTGAAATTGTGGCATTATTCTGAAAAACTTCAATTTTTGATGAATAGTGAAACCACTAAGTGGTAGTTAAAAAACTGATTTTTCGTTTAAATGAAAAATTACCACTTCTGTGATTTGATTTTCAAAAATAAGACATACATAGTTGTCATTAAGATGTAAAATTTGGTTCAATGGTATTAAAATAATATTTGGTGAATAGTAACTTTTAAGTTTAATTAACCACGATTAAAGGTAATTAGTGTAATTTAATGTAAAGATAATGTTATAATAATATGCAATGACCTTTACACATGTCCTACCCCTATTTTATGAGTCATGGACGACCATGAAAATACATGGGTCAACTTGGGGTCCCCATGGAGCCACTTTGGTAGGAAAATGACATAAATATCTTTTTATTTAAAGTTAAAACAAAAATGGCACAAACATAAGTTGTTTTATAAAAACAATTTTTAAATGGGGTTATACGATTAATATTTTTTACTATAAATATTTATTAGAAATATAAAAAAGTTTTCCTAAATCATGATATTTTTTTATAATTTTTAGACATTAAATAAATTAAATTATTTATGACACCATGATGATGAAGCGATTACCTAATTAATTAACGATTTAAATAAAATCAAAAGATAATGTAAAATCCAAGGCATACATTTGTCAAAAACATATTGGATGAGTAGATTTCGAACCCTTATCACCTTATCCTATAATTATATATGTGTGGGACCTTTAAAATCCGAAACTCATTATATAATAAAGTAACATTTCATTACGTTCCAAGAGTGCCCCTCCTCTCCACTTATAAAAGGCCACCACCACTACCACCTTACTAACACATTCAAAGGATTTTGTCTCAGCCAACCTCTGCCCAAATACTCTCCCAAATTCCCTCACTTACTCCTAGAAGCCTCACTTTGGGCAGAATTATTCCCAAGGAAGCCATTGGCTCAAATCAAAAGAGTAACCCGATTTTAAGGTAATGTCTTTTCTTATGTTATTCTGTTTAATTTTGCTTATCCAACCCCATAAACTATTTTTATTCATTTTATTTGTAACCACACTAGTACCCTCAATATACTAGGATGTTGTTAAAAGAATTATTCTTGCTACAATTACACACACCTACATCTAATGGTTAAAGAACATACTGTTTCTGTGGATGGAAAATTTTTGCCTCACGAAATGATGATTGTTCAACACTCATATAACACCTCTAATGGTGGCCATTTTTTCTGAAACTATTTTCATATATGATATATATATATATATATATTATGTATATGTTTTCCTTATGCTTCTGTATTTTTCATTTGTGGCATACTTTATGATTTCCATTATGTGTAACCGTGATAATTTCATTTTAGGAAGTGCGGACTACCGCCCCCTCAAAGTGATTTGAATCGTAAATTTCATATGTGGGATGTATAAACGATGGATTAAATTGTATTATACATTATATTATACTGGAATTATATTATACCTTTGTATAATTATAACTTCATTCCATTAAATATGAAACATAAATTAAAGTAGCATTCATGCGTACGTACGACTTACCGTCTCCATAAACGGTGCATTTCATTTATTACCGTTAAATGTTATGGAATATTATAAATGCATGTATATATGGGAAATATATGAGATATATGATATCTAAATCATGAATATAATTCTGGATATAATGGATATTTCACCACATGACCAAATTTTAATTATAAGAAGTTTATTTTTGACTCAAGTACCTAAGATCGAAAAAACGACCGTTATAAACTTAAATAATTACATAATGTTCATGACATGGTAATAAATGATATGAAAGGAATAATTAACTTGAAAAAGTTTCTTAATAAGGTAGATATTAACTCTAGTTTATTATTCCGGAGATCAAAGAACAGTCGAGTGAATTCTGGCAGAAGGTAAGGGAATTTCTTAACCCAATTTCCATTCTTTGGGTTAATCTCCTACTTTCAAATTATTTCATGATATTATTATGTAATATCTTGTATTTGTACATTCCTTATGTGTACATATAGTGAATACACATAATAGATCTTTTATATTTTAAAAATTATTTTTTTAAGGACTTCATCTCAATCTCCTTTCCTTGAGGCATATTTGGTTTTATACACAACTTTCTTTAATACGGTGTATAACCCCCTTTGACTTTTACGTTTATTCAAAAGGAATCTTTTTTATACGAAGCATTTTACTAAACGACAAAAAGGTAATGTTTTTATTTCCGTACATATGTGGCGACAATGACTTCTCGACCGCCGGGACCATTATTTGAGTTTAGGCTTCCTCTATAAGCCATCACTTTTTTTAATGAAAAATAAATACAAAGTTTTAACTTTCTTTTATTTTGGTATTGATAATTTTTTTGAAAGCATTTTTATTATATCAATGTGTTTTATTGATATATTGTGATTGAAATGTGGAAATGTTATGTTTCCTTTATGCATGTTTTATGTGATACGATTATGTTATGGTTTATGATATGTCTAAACCTGTTCATATGAGGAATGCATTGGACTTAATAAGTGATGGGTGGAGCCCGCTATAGCTCCTTGATGCATCGGTAGGTCTCATGAGACAAACTAGTGTCTTGGCACGAGGCATTGACAAAATATTATTTGTGGTCTTGGTACGAGGCCTTGACTAAGTGATTATGATAGTCTGGCATTATGCATTCCATCATTATGAAAGTGGTTATTTATATTGCATGGGATTATTCGACCAGTAGAATATCCATGTGAGTAAGTAAATGGAATTATCTCGTTTTACTTTTTCCATATTATGTTGAAGTTCATGTTTAAAAGGCTTTTGTTTTAGTTATAAATTGCCTTAAATGTTAATGTTTATTTATGAAAGGTTCTGCAATATTGTTATCCTTACTGAGCATCTAAGCTCACCCCTTTCAATGTTCTAATATTTTCCAGGATGTGAAGAAGTATTTTATGAATGACTTGAAGGGATAGTCAGAAGATGATATGATTGTGGACTATGGAGACTTTGTTATTATACATTTTCACTTTATGATGTAATGTAACATTTATGAATGTATCTAGTGTTTCCAAGGCTACTAATCTAATCGGTCTTTCGAGACTTGATCTTTTGTGATCATGCCAATGATATGAAGTAATTCACCCACTCTGGGTAGATAGGGTAAGGGCATTACAGTTGGTATCAGTGGCAGTTTAGTACTAACCTTGGAAGCAAGATTTAGATAAACTCCAATTAGAGCACATAGCCCAAAGATATTCTTTGAGGATTAGTATAGAAGAACTTCCTAGAATTTTGGTATTATAAAGATTTTTTGAGTTTTCCGAGCAATACATCACTATCTGGATACGAGAAGGTAGAGGCGGATCTGGCACAAATGTACATAGGGATAAACCCCAAAAACACCGCTTTGAGCTAGACTCGAACGGGAACTGGTGCACGACAATGGGCCTTGCTGCACTCTTGGTTACGACACTCCTGCGGGATATGCTTAGGATAATTTTCATTTTCTTTACAAACCATTATGAAGGGTTTATGAGTATATATTTCTTCAAATGAAACATTTCTTTTTATGATTATGGATTATATCCATAAATAGTTCAATTTATGTTAAGTATTTTACAAGTATGGAATTATGTATTTTGAATCATAAACTAATCCAGTTTATGCCATTGTTTAGAAATGGCGCCTAGTGGAAGGAATGGAAACCGTATCAATGCATGCACTCTGTTTAGGGATTTCCCTCCTGCTCAAGACAATTATTGTGGATCTGGAGATACAAATGGTGCTGATCAACTAATTTCCATACTGGGACAACTCACTCAGGTTATGAATAATAACCTTACTCCTATGGAGCACCTTGATCCAAAACGTGGAGGATAAATGTTAGACCGCTTCATGAGGAAACAACCACCAACATTTAATGGGGGTACAAATCCATTAGTAGCTGAGCAATGGATAAACTACATAGAGAAAATATTCCACGCCTTGGGGAGTAGCGAAAGGGAGAAGGTTGTCATGGCAGTCTACTGCCTCACTGGAGATGCCGATCAATGGTGGTTGCTAATTCAAAATACAAAGGAAGATGAAGAAGTATCAGGTATGGAATGGGGAGAGTTCAAAGATCATTTCTTAGAAAAATACTTTCCTCGTGACAATCGAGCAGATATGGAAAGGAAATTTCTGAGTCTGAGGCAAAAGGAGGATCAGATTGTCGCAAAATATGAGGCTAACTTTGCAAGGTTAGCGAGGTATGCTGCAGATTATATACATAACCCAAGAAGTAAGATTTATTGTTTCTTTGATGGGTTAAAACCATTTCTCCATTGAGCTTTAGTATCACAATCCTCCTCATCGTACGAAGATATCGTCTTGTTTGCTATCAAGACAGAAAAGGAATTCTCTAAGTCTTATGACTACAATGTAATGCAAGAGAAGAAGAGAACGGTGGAACAACAGATGGATAACGGGAAAACGGGAAAGAATGATTTTCCATTATGTGATAATTGTGGGAAGAATCACCCCGGTGCTTGCCTAAAAGGAATGGGAGTTTGTTACAAATGTCGGGAGAAAAGGGTCACCATGCTCGTCATTGCAAGGGAAAGAAAGAGGCTATCAATGTTGAATGCTACAATTGTAGGGAAATGGGGCATTATGAAAATGAATGTCTTAAGCGTCTGGGAAACATACCTCAGAAAAGGCCAAAGGATCAAGGCCAATCTTATGCAATTACTATAGATAAAGTTGAATAATTATTGTATTGGTGTTTTTGGACTCAAGAACTAGATTATGGTTATAAGAATATTTTGATATATATTAGGATTGTACTGTAGTACTTGTTTTTTTCATTAAGGTTTTAATATGATGAAGGTAATCATATTTTCAGTATGTGACAATAAGAGAAACCTTACATTGTTTAGGGAATCTAATGTTGCAATTGATTTTTGAATTTAAGGACATTTTAGAGAAAGTCTGGATGGAGGTATTTTGGATAACTATAAAGGTTGGAATGGATTAAGTTGATCTTTGGATAGTATTGTTTAATGTTAAAACATTTCTGAGGATTATTTTTGGAATATTATAATACTGTTGTTTTAGGAAAAGGACATCCTGTAGGGTGAGGCATAACCCGTCGCTTCGGACAAAGCTGCAGGAATCGAACCCACAACCATAGTGCAACAGGCCTTTATTACCTACAACTAACCTACAGGAAGTCCCTGGTTATTACAAAATAGTTTTCCTAATCTAAGTGGTATGTTGTAATATTTGTAACATTATACGATTTGGATAAATATAATATTTTTGAGTTCTATTATCTTTTTCAGTGAAAGATGAGTTTGTGGTAGAAATTTGTTGAAGGTTGAAACTCTACTTGTCAAGAATAAATATATATATACCTATCTCTTATTCTATGAATATGTTAGTTCTTAAACTTTAGTAAAGGGACATTAAAACAAAAAATGTGTTATCCTAAAACCTTATGTCTTGTTGAACTGATAATATTTTAAATCAACATAGATTGAAGGCTTTGAGGCCCTCAATTTTACACTTGTTTGTGATTGATGACCTAAATCACTCCCTACAAATATTTACGTTTTTCCTCAAATTATATGTCTCTAATTTCCACCTATATTCTCCTTATCGAGATCATAATTTGGTGATGACTTTTTCATTTCCCTTTCCCTCTTATCAAGGCTAAATTTTATTAACCCTATTTCCGATGTGGGATTTCCACAAAGGTATTTTCTATTTTCAACCTTTTATTTTGAAAGAAAAATTTCAAATTGCAAGGATGCAATTTATTGAAGGAGGGGAGAATGTAACACCCCAAGCTTCCATGGTACGCTTCTCTTTGAATTATAGACCATCGTGTGTTGTACGCAACCTTGAGTTCTAACACATAGTGACCAATAAAAATAGAAGTTACGAATAGTAATACCAAATTTTTGAAATTATATACATTTTATATTTCAAAATGGACTTCATTTTTGGATTCGGAATATCTAAATTAGCCTATGATGAATTTTTGGTGTTTTTCTAAGAACTTCCTATTTTTTATGAATAGTGAAAAATACATAAAAACAACATTTTTAATCAAAATAATTTATAGTGATAAATTATAATATTTAGTGGTTTTAAAGTATAATTAGAATATATTTTTACCATATTATCCAATGGTGGTCATTATAAATAATTTAACATTGAAATTGGGCATAAACAATTGTCAATCTTTTGATATATATTGTTTCTTAAAAACACGCTATTTGTTGTGACAGCGGGAATTAATTATAAAATTAATTAATTCAACATATATTTTTGGAATTTTTTGAAAAAGACATCATTTTTGAATTCTGAATATCAATTATATCTTAGGGTGAAATTTTGGCATTATTCTGAAAAACTGCAATTTTTTATGAATAGTGAAACCACTAAGTGGTAGTTAAAAAACAGATTTTTCGTTTAAATGAAATATTACCACTTCTGGGATTTGATTTTCAAAAATCCTACATACATGGATGTCATTAAGAATTAATATTTGAATCAATGGGATTAAAATAATTTTTGGTGAATAGTAACTTTTAAGTTTAATTAATCACGATTAAAGGTAATTAGTGTAATTTAAGGTAAAGATAATGTTATAATAATATGAAATGACCTTTACACTTGTCCTACCCCTATTATATGAGTCATGGTCGACCAAGAAAATCCATGGGCCAACTTGGGGACCCCATGGAGCCACTTTGGTAGGAAAATGACATAAATAACTTTTTATTTAAAGTTAAAACAAAAATGCCACAAACATAAGTTGTTTTTCTAAAACAATTTTCAAATGGGGTTATACAAGTCATATTTTTGACTATAAATATTCATTAGAAAGATAAAACGTTTTCCTACATCATGATACTTTTTTTATAATTTTTCGACATTATATAAATTAAATTATTTATGACACCACGATGATTCAGCGATTACCTCATTAAATAACGATTTAAATAAAATGAAATGATAATGTAACATCCAAGGAATAAACTTGTCAAAACCTATTGGATGAGTATATTTCTAACCCTTATCACCTTAGACTCTAATTATATAAGTGTGGGACCTATAAAATCCGAAAATAATTATATAATAAAGTAACATTTCATGACGTTCCAAGAGTGCCCCTCCTCTCCACTTATAAAAGGCCCCCACCACAACCATCTTACTCACACTTTCAAAGACATTTGGCTCGGCCAAACTCTGCCCAAATACTCTCCCAACTTCCCTCTCTTACTCCTAGAATCCTCACATTGGGAATAATTCTTCCCAAGGATGCCTTTGGCTCAAATCAAGAGAGTTACCCGATTTTAAGGAAATGTCTTCTCTTATGTTATTCTGTTTTATTTTGCTTGTCCAACCCCCTAAACTCCTTTTTTTCATTTAATTTGTAAAAACACCAGTATCGTTAATATACAAGGATGTTGTTATAATAATTTTTCGAGCTACACTTACACACACCTACATCTAATGGTAAAATAACATACTGTTTCTGTGGATGGCGAATTTCTGCCTCACGAAACGATGATTGTTCAACACTCATATAACACCTCTAATGGTGGCCATTTTTATGACACTATTTTCATATATGATATATATTTTTTTATGATTTCCTTATGATTCTGTATTTCTCATTTGTGGCATACTTTATGATTTCCATTATGGGTAAACGTGATAATTTCATTTTAGGAAGTGCGGACTACCGCCCCCTCAAAGTGATTTGAATCGTAAATGCCATATATGGGATGTATAAAGGATGGAGTAAATGGTATTATAAATTATATTATATTGTAATTATATTATACCTTTATATAATTATAACTTCATTCAACTAAATACGAAATAGAAATGAAAGTAGCGTTCATGCGTACGTACGGCTTACCGTCTCCATGAACGGTGCATTTGATTTCATACCTCTAAACATTATGGAATATTTTAAATGCATGTATATACTGGATATATATGAGATATATGATATTTAAATCATGAATATAATTCTGGATATAATGGATATTTCACCATATGACCAACTTTTAATTATAAGAAGTTTATTTTTGACTCAAGTACCTTAGATCGAAAAAACGACCGTTATATTCTTAAAGAATTACATAATGTTCATGAAATGGTAATAAATGATATGAAAGGCATAATGAACTTGAAAAAGTTTCTTAATAAGGTAGATATTAACTCTAGTTTATTATTCCGGAGATCAAAGAACGATCGAGTGAATTCTGACACAAGGTAAGGGAATTTCCTAACACAATTTCCATTCTTTGGGTTAATCTCCAACTTTAAAATTATTCCATGATATTATTATGTAATATCTTGTATTTTTTACATTCCTTATGTGTAATTATAGTGAATAAACATAATAGATCTTTTATATTTTAAAAATTATCTTTTTAAGGACTTCATCTCAATCTCCTTTCCTTGAGGCATATTTGGTTTTATACAAAACTTTAATTTATATGGTGTATAAAACCCTTTGACTTTTACATTTATTCAAAAGGAATCTTTTTTATACGAATTGTTTTACTAAACGAAAAAAGGGAATTTTTTTCTTTCAATACATATGTGGTGACAACGACTTCTCCGCCGCCATGACCATTATTTGAGTTTTAGATTCCTCTACAAGCCATCACGTTTTTTAATGAAAATTAAAAACCAAGTTTTAACTTTCTTTTATTTTGATATTTAAAATGGTTTTGAAAGAATTTTTATTATATCAATGTGTTGTATTGATATCTTGTGATTGAAATGTGGGAATGTTATGTTTCTTTTACGCATATTTTATGTGATACGATTATGTTATGGATTATGATATGTTTAAACCTGTTCATATGAGGAATGAATTTGACTTAATAAGTGACGGGTGGAGCCCGCTATATCTCCGGGATGCATCGGTAGGTCTCATGATACAAACTGGTGTCTTGGCACGAGGCCTTGACAAAATCTTATTTGTGGTCTTGGCACAAGGCCTTTACTACATGGTTGTGATAGTCTGGCATTATGAATTCCATCATTATGAAAGTGGTTATTGATATTGCATGTGATTATTCGACCAGTAGAATATCCATGTGAATAAGTAAATGGAATTATATCATTTTACTTTTTCCATATTATATTGAAGTTCATGTTTAAAAAGATTTTGTTTTATTTATGCATTGCCTTAAATGTTAATGTTTATTTATGAAAGCTTTTTCAATATTGTTATCCTTACTGAGCATCTAAGCTCACCCCTTTCAATGTTTTAATATTTTCCAGGATGTGAAGAAGTATTTTATGAATGAACTACAGGGATAGTCAGAAGAGGATATGAGTGTGGACTATGAAGACTTTGTTATTGTAGATTTTCACTTTATGATGTAATGTAACATTTATGAATGTATCTAGTGTTTCCAAGGCTACTAAACTAATCGGTCTTTCAAGACAAGATCTTTTGTGATCATGCCAATGTAACGAAGTAATGCACCGACTTTGGGTAGTTGGGGTCAGGGCGTTACACCGTCGATCCTAAGGAAATCTGAAGGCTTCCCTTAGTTATTTGGAGATAGATTTTGGAGTAATGTGATTCCTATATATCATTCATGGTCAGTTTTTTCATCTACTACGATAAACATCGAATCTATTCTCAATTTTATAGACTTAAGATCTTTATGGGTAGATATAGGATTTTGGTTTTCGAATATGTTGATATATGATCTGTATTTAGATATGATAAGGGATCTAAGGTAGTTTTGGGCAGAATCAACCCGGTTTCTTGTGTGATCTTCGTGTATTGTCGAGTTTTTCCAAAAAAATTGAGATAGGTGGCTTCAATCTCATCTCATCTAGGTATAATTTATTATCATAGCTTAAAATTTATAAAATTTAATGAATTGGATTTTGATGTTTTGGTCAAATTCATGGAATAAATCTTCTTAAGTGATGATTCATCTATTCTGTGGAATTGTGTAATCACAATTATTTGTTCTTGAAATTATTTTTCTTTATTGAATTTATAACAGTGATATTAAATCTTGGATCTTCCGGAATATAGTAATGGCTTTTTGGTAATGGGGTATTTAAGAACCATGGGTATTTATTGAAATTGGTTGGATTGAAAATGGAATTTATAGAAAATAGGTTTTCAACACGAAGTGGGTTTTATTGAAAAGGTTTATTTTTGTGATACATGGGTATATTTGTGGAGTTTCTAATTCATATTTCATTACTAGGGATTTTTTGAAATATTAAATTTTTCTCCGAACTAATGTTTAAATGAAACATGGGTTATAATTTCTTTGTGATGACATTATAGATCGATGATAAAACCACTCATGATTATGGATCTTTTTTAATGAATCATGTATGGTTTGGAGAATATATATTTGGAATGGTTTTATATTCCAAGGGTATATTTAGAAATTTTTTTAAATCATTATTTAGTTAATATTATTATTGGAAAATTTAATAAAATTTCATTCTATACTTTCGGTTATAAATGGTTTTGGGTACTTGGTTATATTTATTTATAAATTATATTGCATTTTTTTTATAAACTAATTTATGTAAATATTTATAACTGTTATATCCTAGTGGAATAAGTAGACAAGTCATTAGGGGATAACCAACCAAGTGTTATACTCACACATACTATGGAACATTTGTGCTTTTAAATATTCTATCTTCTAGGAAATGGGAAAAGATAATGTGTCACATTTTTTTAGCACCCCCACATGATACTTGGGTTGTTCAGTAATTTTTGAGCTTAGAGATGGTGGCATATAGGGTTTTAGAGTATTTAAGGAATAATTAGTTTTTATTCCTTTTTTTAATTTGATAATTGTTTGGTCTTCATATGTTGCACACTTTGGAGAGTTCTTGATATGAATAAAGTAGTTGTGTTGACTGGATTTTGTTCATACTTCATTTAGTCAACAGTTTAGTTGTGGTTTTTGGTTTAGTGTTTTATTTCTTATAGGTTAAATCATCCCCACTCATATTTTAAACCCTTCAATATTTATTTAATTCATTTAGAGTCATGGGGATGTCAGTTAAGGCTATGTAATTACATGTAGTACTCTCAAGCCAATAGATATTAACTTTTCATTACAAATGGTATAATCTTGTTCGGTCCTTTCCTACCAAGTAGTCATCAATGATCTTTGTATTGGATTGGAAATTACATCACAACTATTTCTTGGTTTGGAATCATGGAAAGAAGTAGGATTGTCATAATTTTAATTGTATTGAAAAAAGGATGTATCTAACATGTTTATGATGAACATCATGTTAACAGGGAGTCAGTTACATAATTGTTTTGGAAACACTTATAAATTCTTGAATCTCATTTTCATTAGTTCAGACAATGAGATGAAAATGATGTGAATTGTAGAGGAATTAATTCCCTATAGGATGCAATATTTCATTTCAAGAAATAATTTATGATTTTTTATAAATGTGTAAATTTTTCAAAATGAATATTATTTCATAAATAAATTATTTTTAAAATACCATGATAGATGAAATTTAAAAATGGATTGATTTTCAAAAGTGATTATAGATATATTAAAAATGGCTGAAAGTGTAATATTTCAGTTTTTTAAAATGTTGTGATTGTATTAATGATAGAATTTAAATGATAAGACATCAGTTTTTATATATTGAGACAAATAGAGTTGTTGCTTGTTAAGAAAATGGATCCTGATAGGCATTGTATGAACCAATCAGAAGAACATGTGGAGAACAAGGTTTATCATATACCACATGTTAACCAATATATGGTTCAAATTACCATCCAATATATTTATTATGTGGATATGGGTAACCAAAGGGATGAGAAAATACAGGTGTCTCATTCCATTTATATAGAGACCCATAGCTTGCAATACATGGACATAAAATTACTTTTTTCGGAATAGTTAATACATAACAAAAATACACACAAGGATCATAATAGTTTAGTGTCTTTGGAAACTCGGAATATAAACAACTAATCATGTTGAAAGATATTCAACATCTCCCAGAACGATCTTCCCCTTTTTGTTTCCTTACCTAGTACCTTTCTTTATTTCCGGGGGAAAATAAAACAAAAAAAGGGTGAGCTCAAATGCTCAGTAAGGGAAAAAATATAGAACATAAAACAATCCATAAACATTTGAAAGCAAAAACTTGAACATGAAATCTAAACAATAAAACTTTGAGAAAGACAAAAATCTTGGAAGTACATAAGGAATATATCATGAAGGAACATCAATAATGATAAAATAGCATGGGAATAAAACATGTAATTATGGATACCATTAAGCACATGTTATGATTTCCATAGTAGCCAAGGCATTGTTTCCAAGACCATATTAGTAGATAAAGTCCCTTTCTAAATCAAGTCCACTCCTCGTTTCAGTCCTATAACACTGAACCGGATTAACATACCGTTCCAGCCATGTCTATCTCAAGAGATATAAATATTTACCCAATACATTGGAGGGAGATATAGGACCCACCCATCTCATAATGATATCATTCTTACTTGTGCCACAAAATAAACTTAAAACATTCATCATAACCCAAAGAATAAAATGGGTTTCATAAACATCATCTGTCACGAACCGGATCTGGTCGCCGCTATTAACGACAAAAAACCTGGCCCGTGGCAAGGCCCGAAGGGTGTTCCCTATCACCATGGGCTGGAAAAAGTGCCCGGGTATCATACAAATCTGTTTTAGGAATGATTTACCCAAGTGTGATAGCATAAATCATAAAAAAAACAATCAATTATTAGAATCTGAAATTTTCATGCTAAACAACTCCTAACAAAACCAGATCGTAATAAATATGTTTAAAGACACTACAAGTGGTCTAAAAACAAATAATTAAAACATAAAGACATCCCCATGGACTCCACAGGACAAGGGGATCATCACCCGCAAGCCGTCCCCGCAACTCCGCCCCAACGATGGGGACTAACATCCCAAACCGCCATCACCCTTAGCCTTTCCTTTAGCTTAGTCAAGAATAAGAAGGTCTACTTACACCCAAGGGGTGTAAGTAGGGTGTGAGCATATTCCCAATAGGATACCACCAGATTATTCCAAAGAGCATGCAATACAATGTGAACAAAACAAGCAATTTTAATACACAAGGTGAAACAATGTTAAAATTCAAAGAAATGAAACTTTCAAATGAAAATAATTTTCAATCCAAGAATTAAAGAATGTTAGAACATTAAATATACATGTGATATACTGTAAACTACTTCCAAAAACTACCCATAATAAGGGTAAATACCACAAATCCAATGAGCATCAAAATCAGGAACACCCTTAAGCACTAGGTAGTCTCGGGCCCTATGTACCTCGTACCTCAGTGTAGAGTAACCATAGAAAACCCCATTCTCATGCATGAGCCACTAGTAGGGAACATACCCAAAACCTAGTGGTCCCTAATCATCATCGAAACAGTTTATTTATAGTTGTCTTTATCTAGATGCTAAGTGGAACAGGGACAAAACCCATCCGATCCACTAGTCGTACTAGTACAAATATGCCCCACCTAGGTACCCGAGCTTCCCATTTTTGCGCTAAAACAATTTCAGCAATAAACACGCATCCTTTTTCATATAAAATATCACTACTAGTCACAGAAAATTTTTACAGTAGCTACACACATTTTATACCATTTAAAACACACAATAAAACAATTTTATTTCCAATAAAACAACCTCTCAAAACATCACATTGTTTTGAACCAAAAGCTCTTTAAGATATCCACTTTTCACACTACGTTAACATTTTTAAGTTATTAAAACAAAATATCAGTTCATCACCCTTTAATGAAACCATCAATTCAGTTATGGGGCATCCCAAAATGAACCAATAAAATATTTGAATGAAAACCCCCAATTTCACCAAAAATGGGAACTTAAAAATCATTTGCATTATAAATGAAACTAAAACCAATTTTTACTGAAACATTCAAGTGAAATAAACATTAAGGTACCATGAAAACATCAAGCTAATTCACAAAAATTTCACACACAATGGAATCATCTACCAAATTAACAAAAACACTTGAATCTCCGTGCGAAAATCAAATCACACCCCCGCCGCACCAAGAGAGAACTTTATCAAACATAAACCACACAAATTGGCCAAGAAAGACCAAAGTTAAACCCAATTTTTGAAATAGTAGTTTCCAGACATTAGTAAACTCAATTATAACCTTATAAACCCTATGAACAATGAGTTAAACCCAAAGTAATTTGAAAGAGGAAAGAAAAAGGATCATTTACTTGAAGTATCTTTATGTAATCACTCCAATACTCTAGTATCTGAAATTTAAAAGAGCCCAAATTTACGGTAAGTTCGAAAAGGTTGTATTAGCTCATTTGGAAACTGGAATGGAGGAAAAATATTGATAATTGAGAGAGTTATTAATGAAATACTTTACCTATTCATATCTGGGCGATTTGAGGAACCCTATGAAGTTTGGCACCAACTCTCGATTAAAAAGAGATCCAAAGAGGTCGGTGAGAATTCAGAAGCGTGGATGGATTAAATGGTCTTGGGTGAGACTTGGAATCACCGAAAAATCTCAAATATTGAATATGTTATAACAAAATCAAATTTTATTTTTAAAATAGGAATTGGTCTTTCGGGAAGGCCCAAACCCTTAGATAAAAAACCAAATAAACCCTGGTTATGGATTTCTAAAAGCTCCAAATTACCTTGGTGGTGTTAATAGGTTAGAGGAGGTCAAGTAGGAATTTTAATGGATGAAAATTTTTTAAAAATGAAAATGTTATAAAAGATACAGAATTTATTTTTTAATCTAGAATTGGGCTCACGGTTTGGCCCAATTCGTGAATACTCATCTATTCCTCCCTAAAACCTAAGGAAACCCCCAAAACAAAGAAAAGATGTAAATTATATGAAAAATACCTTTAAAATATGTCTTTTATGTGACAATTCTCCCCACCATGAAGGGCTTTCTGCACCGTAATGTCAACATGAATCTCGGTTGGAAAACAAGAATGGGTACTCTTCCTCAACCCATGACTTTCGTTCCCATGTCTCGTGTGTATCATTCGCATGCTTCCATAAAACCCAGAATAAATGAATATAATTTCCTCGAAGTATCTTCTCTTGGGAGTTCACTATTTTCACAGGCCTCTAATCGATAGACAAGTCAGGCTCTATCTCTATTTCTTCCCAACTCAGCACATGGGATGGATCCGGATTGTATTTCTTCAACTGAGAGATGTGGAAGACATCATGGATAGACATCAACTGAGAAGGTAAGGCCAACCTGTATGCCACCTTTCCAATATTCTCGGTGATCTCAAAGGGTCTGACATACCGTGGAATCAGCTTACCTTGCTTCCCCAATCGATGATGGCCCAGACGAGGGGCCACATTTAAGAATACCATGTCACCCACAGAAAACTCTAGGTCTCGACGCCTCTAGTTAGAATAATATTTATGACGAATTTGAGCTGTCAATAAGCACTGCTTGATCAACTTGAACTTCTTAGAAGTCTCCTGCACAATGCTCGGCCCCCAACAGTGATGTCTCTCCTACCTCAGCCCACCATAGGGGGGACCGAGAAGGCCGACCATAGAGCACCTCAAAAGGTTCCATTCGAATCTTGGATTGGTAACTATTATTATAAGAGAACTCTACCAATCCCAAATGGCTATCCCAAGAACCTCGAAAGTCCAAGACACATGCACGATGCATGTTCTCCAATATCTGATTCACCTGCTATGTCTGACCATCCATATGTGGGTGCTATGCCTTTCTCATCTTAATATGAGATCCCAAGTCCTTCTGAAGGCCTTCCCAAAATCGAGATGTGAAGCATGGGTCTCTATCTGAGACAACAACTAATGGTACACCATGGAGTCTCACCACTTATGGAAGATACAAATGGCCCAACTCATCTACTTTAGTTGTATATTATATCGGAAAGAAGTGGGCTGATTTGGTCAGACGATCAATCACCCCCCAAATAGAATTCTTACCCCGAGGTGTATGAGGTAATCCAACAATGAAGTCCATGGTGACCTATTCCCACTTCCAGGTAGGAATGGGTAGTGGTTGGAGCAAACCAGATGTCCTTTGGTGCTCTGCTTTCACATGCTGACATTTGTAGCATCTCGAAACATAGTTTGTTATGTCCTGTCTCATACCAGGCCACCAAAACTACCGACGAACATCGGAATACATCTTAGTGGCACCTGGATGGATAGCCCCCTAAGACTGGTGGCTATCTTGAATCACCACCTTTTGCAGAGATAATGGCACTACTGAACGACCCTTAAAGCACAAGATGCCCTCGGGAGACGACGGCCAATCAGAGGATGTCTCCCCACCATGAAGGAACTGCTTAGACCGCTGACAAAGATCATCACTGGGCTGTTCCTACTGAATCAACACCAACAGAGAAGGAGTCAACTGGACGCTTTCCAAGAAAGCCCCTCCACTGTATTCCCTAGTCTCCATATGCATCTGAGAAAAAAGACCCAGCAATTCCCACACATCACTAGACTTCATCAATGCCTGCACTAGAACTCTTCTGCTCAAAGTGTCGGCCACTACATTACCCTTGCCTGGTGTATAGACAATGTCAAAGTCAAACCCCTGTAAGTACTCGATCCAGCGACGTTGCCTCAAGTTGAGGTCCTTCTGTGAGAAGATATACGCTAAGCTTTTGTGATCAGAGTATACCACAAACTTCTCCCCAAAGAGGTAGTGACGCCATGTCTTCAAAGCATGCATCACCACTGCCAAATCCAAGTCATGGGTTGGGTAGTTCTTTTCATGTGGTCGAAGTTGGAGAGAGCCATACGCGACCACATGATCATCCTGCATAATCACGCACCCAAGACCCATACATGAAGCATCATAATAGACCACATATCCCTTTCCAGCCTCTGGAAAAATCAGCACGGGGGCGGTAGTCAGCCGCCTCTTCATCTCCTTGAATAATGCCTAACATTCTGGACCCCATACAAGCTTCACCCCTTTTCATGTGAGGGAAGTCATCAGTGAAGCAAGCCAAGAGAATTCCTGAACGAATCGCCAGTAATAACCAGCCAAGCTACGAAAACTCTTGATCTCGAACACATTTTTTAGTTTCTCCCACGACATGACTGTACTAATTTTCTCAGGGTCCACTGAAACTCCATGCTCTGAGATCACAAGCCCCAGAAATATCACCTCTCTGATCCAAAAAGTGAAATTTGACAACTTTGCATAGAGGCAGTGATCTTGTAATGTACCCAAAATGATCCTCAAGTGATGTTCGTGTTCCTCCTCAGAGCAAGAGTACACCATAATGTCATCCACGAACACCACAAAAAAGGAATCGAGATACTGATGGAACACCCTATTCATAAGTACCATAAATACTTCTAGAGCGTTAGTCAATCCGAAGTGCATGACCAAATACTCAAAGTGGCCGTACCTGTTTCAAAAGGCTGTCTTAGGGATATATGACTCCTTCACCCTAGGTTTATGATACCCTGAATGCAGGTCTATCTTTGAGAATCACTTTTCCCTCTTCAACTGATAAAACAAATCATATATTCTGGGCAAATGGTATTTATTTTTAATTGTTACGTTATTCAGCTTTCGGTAGTCAATGCACAACCGGAGGGATCCATCAGCCTTTTTGCAAACAACACAGGAGCGGCCCAAGGAGAGACGCTCGGGCAAATGAATCCTTTGGATTCTAAGTCGTACAGCTGTATCATTAATTCCCTCAACTCAGTAGGGGTCATGGGATAAGAGGGAAGAGATATCGGTTGTGTTCTCGGTGCCAGATCAATCGAAAACTCCACATCCCGCTCCGGGGGAAAACCAGAAAAATCATCAGGGAATACCTCAGGAAACTCATTCACTACATGAGGTAGTGAACCTTCAGGGGAAAGACCATCCTCGAGCACAAGCGAAGATAACTGGAAGATAACACTTCCCAACTCTGGGAGTAGAGGCCCTGCGCGACTTGATCGTGGATCCCATTCTCCATGAAAATCCTGACAACTCCCATCTGGTGCCGTGAAACTCACACGCCGTCTGTAGCAATCGATGTGTTCCTATAAGTGTACTAGCCAATCCATCCCGAGTATGATATCAAAAAGGTCCATAACTAAGACCAAGAGGTCCCACTTCATCTTGACCCCTGACACAGAAAGTGCACACAAGGGGTACCTGAGGCCATGCTCCTTCTTCTTTCCCAATGGTGTCACCAACTCCATCGCAAAAGACATCAACTCAGTTGGAAAATTCAGCATGTCCACAAAATGTCCAGAAATGAATGAAACAGAGGCACCGGTATCAAAAAGAGAAGTAGCTATAGAAGATGCGATCAGAACGGTACCTCGAACTGTCGACGATCCCGCCTCTGATCCTACTGGTGACTGATCCACTACATGGAGATGTCCAGTATCTGCCTGAGGACGACCGCTAGTCTGTGGATGGGACCTGAATTGGCTATGCCCAGAAGATGATCCGGCACTACCACCACGACAACCAAATCGAGATCCCCTAGTCCTCGACGGCTCAGACTATGCTGGCACTCCTCTTGAAGCTACTGACACTGCCCCACTTGGGAGTGGACATGCCACACCGTAGAAGCGCTACAAATTCCCTATACCTCCACACTGGTAACAAAGCTTCAGAGAAAGAGGACATACTGGTTAGATATTCCCAGGCCTCCCCCATTGGTGGCACATGACCGATCTCACATCAGAAGCCGTAGAAGAAAACTTCTTGGAAGAGTGGCCTGAACTGCCCCCTCCTTTCTTCACATGATCCTCCCGATTCCTTTTCTTCTCTGAGGAGCTGCCACTGCCCACTGCTGATACTGAACCATAGAAACCATCCCTACATTTCCTATCAATCTCCACAATGCACGCCCGATCAACAACCTCAGCATAGGTCCTCAGATAAAACAAGAACACCTGGGAGTATATCTCTGGTCGCAAGCGTTTCTCAAACCTCTGGGCCTTCTCTTGCTCATTAGAGACAATTTCTGGAGTATACCGAACCAACTCAGCGAAACGGTTGGCATACTCTATCACAGATAGATTCCCTGAACATGTTCCATGAACTCTCTAGACCTAGCATAATCCAACACCTCAAGGCAGTACAGTTCATTGAATACAGCCTTGAAATCTCCCCAGTGCATCTACTCATTCTTCCCAGACTGAAGCACTGACTCCCACCATTTACGGCTGCGACCCTCCAATAGAAAAGAGTCAAACTTTACCCTATGCTCCCCAGGTGTTTCCAGGAACTCAAACATACGCACTGTCATCTCGAGCCATTCTTTTGCTTCCTGGGGTTCTATGCTACCTCAGAAGGTAGGAGGATTATTTTTCAGAAACTCTTGTGCTTTATCTTTTCTAGTACCTGTCTCCTCTGCCCGAACAGGAATAGGAGCATGAGCTAGTCCCTATCCAAAATCTTGGATATCCATAACAACAGCCTCCACGAGCCTCTGATCAATCGGCGTTGGAGAACTCTCTCCAGCTTCCTCCTGTGGGTGCGTGTGAGCTTTCCGGGGAGTCATGTTGCTACAAAATGCAACAATCACAAAACAATAGTCAATACCACAATTCTTAAAATATTAATCAAATAAATCAAATATAAATAAACTAAACACATTCCTGTAATAAAAGAAACAACTACTCCACATCTTCCTGATGTCCACATGTGGTCTGCTGCCCACACATCTCACCTGGAAGTGAAGTCGATCAGTAAATTCCAACATCCTCTGGTGACTCAAGGTCTGCCATGAGAGGTGCGGGCCAGGAACCCTACTCACAACAAATACCCGGAGCCCCGACAGTCCTAGCTCTTGTCTATCCCGAATCATCCCAAAATAACAATATAACCCAAAAATATTAACCTTCTCTGATACCATTTCGTCACAAACTGGATCTGTTCTCCACCATTAACGACACCAAACCCAGCCCATGGTAATGCTCGAAGGGCGTTCCCTATCCCCACTGGCTGGAACAAGTTCCAGAGTATCAATCAAATATGGTTTGGGAACGATTCACCTGGGTATGAAAGCATAAAAAAACAATCAATTATTAGAATCTGAAATTTTCATGCTAAACAATTCTTAACAAAACCAGATCTGAATATGTATGTTTAAAGACACTACAAGTGGACTAAAATCAAATAATGACAACATAAAGACATCCCCATGGACTCTACACAACAAGGGGATCATCTCCCGTAAGCCGTCCCCACAACTCCGCCCCAACGATGGGGACTAACATCCTGAACCGCCATCACCATTATCCTTCCCTTTACCTGAGTCAAGCATAAGAAAGTCTAATTACACCCAAGGGGTGTAAGTAGGGTGAGAGCCTAAGCCCAATAGGATACCAACAGATGATTCCAAAGAGCATGCAATAAAATGTGAACAAAATAAGTAATTTTAATACACAAGGTGAAACAGTGTTAAAATTCAAAGAAGTGCAACATTCACATGAAAACAGTTTTCAATCCAAGAATTTCAGAATGTTAGCACATTAAATAGACATGTGAGCTCCTATAAACTACTGCCAAAAACAACCCACAATAAGGTTAAATACAACATATCCAATGAGAATGAAAATTGGGAACCCCTCTAAGCACTAGGTTGTCTTGGGCCCTATGTACCTCGTACCTCGGTGTAGAGTAACCATAGAAAAATCTGTTCTCGTGCACGATCCACTAGTAGGGAACATACCCATAACCTAGTGGTCCTCGATCATCATCCAAATAGTTTATTTATAGTTGTCGTTATCCAGATGCTAAGTGGAACAGGGACAAAACTCATCTGATCCACTAGCCGTAATAGTACAAATCCGCCCCACCTAGGTACCCAGGCTTCCCCTTTTTGTGCTCAAACAATTTCAGAAAACAAAAAACAACCACTTTCACATAAAATATCACTACTCGTCACCAACAAATTGGATAGTTGCTACACACATTTTATACCATTTAAAACACACAATAAAAAAAAATTATTTCCAATAAAACAACCTCTCAAAACATCACATTGTTTTGAACCCAAATCTCTTTAAGATATCGACCTTTCACACTATGTTAACACTTGTAAGTTATTAAAACAAAATTTCAGTTCAACACCCTTTACTAAAACCAACAATTCAGTTATGGGGCATCCAAAAATGAACCAATAAATGATTTGAATGAAAAACCCCTAATTTCACCAAAAATTGGAACTTAAAATTCATTTGCATTATAAATGCAACTAAAACCAATTTTTGAAGAAACATTCAAGTGAAAAAAACATTAAGGTACCATGAAAAAAGCATGATAATTCACAAAAATTGCACACACAATGGAATCACCTACCAAATTAACAAAAACCCTTTAATCTCCGTGCAAAAATCAAATCGCAGCCCCGCCGCACCAAGAGAGAACTAGATCAAACCTAAAACCACACAAATTGGCCAAGAAAGACCAAAGTTAAACCCAAGGTTCGAAATACTAGTTTCTGGACATTAGTAAACTCAATTATAACCAAAGAAACCCTAAGAGAAATGAGTTAAACCCAAAGTAATTTCAAAGAGGAAAGAAAAATGCTCATTTACTTGAATTATCATTAAGTAATCACTCCAAAACACCAGTATCTGAATTTTAAAAGAGCCAAAATTTAGGGTACGTTCGAACAATATGTATTATCTCATTTAGGAACTGGAATGGAAGAAAAATATTGATAATTGAGAGAGTTATGAAAGAATTACTTTACCTCTTTAAATCTGGGCGATTTGAGGAACCCTATGAAGTTCGGCACAAAATCGCGATTAACAAGAGCTCCAAAGAGGTGGGAGAGAGTTTAGATGCGCGGTAGGTTAATTGGTCTTGTGTGAGACTTGGAATCACCTAAATATCCCAAATATTGAATATGTTATAACAATAACAAATGTTATTTTTAAAATATGAATTGGGCTTTCGGGCAGGCCCAACCCCATAGATAAAAACCCAAATAAACCCTGGTTATGGATTTCTTAAAGCTCCAAATTACCTTGGTGGTGTTAATAGGTTAGGGGAGATCAAGTAGGAATTTTAATGGATGTAAAATTTGAAAAATGAAAGACTTATAAAAGATACAAATTTTTTAATTTTTTTTAGAATTGGGCTCATGGTTTGGCCATATTCTTGAATACTCATCTATTCCTCCGTAAAACCTAGGGAAACCCCGAAAACAAAGAAAATATGTATATTAATTGAAAAATACCATTAAAATATGTCTTGTATGTGACATCATCCCATCATCACATAATCTATATAAAACAAATGGATATTTCATCATAAGAAAAGTGAAACCATTTAAATCATAGAGACATTAAAATTGAAACATACACATATGAAATAATTTCATCTTAGATGGAAAAAGGTTTTGATAAAACACATGAAATGAATTTTGAAGAAAATGAAATTTTAAAAGAAAAGGATTTTGTTGAAAATAGTCATGAAATCTTTTGGAGGAAGCTTCATGAAAACAAGGCTTTATAAAACAGTAAAAATCCATTTGTGTCGTATAAGTTAAAAAAACATTCTTCTCGTACTTTTGCCGAAAAAGTCAAAATTACCTCGTAACGTAAACAAAAGAATGATTCCATACATACCATGTAGTAAAAGTCAAAAAATGGTTAAAATGGACTTTAAATATATATGAAAACACTTTTATAAAACATGGACATGGATGATAGAAATAACCCTAGTAAATACTTACGAATAAGCAATCTCGGATAAAAATGAGATTTGAAAAATTATCCCTTGCCATAGGTCTGATATGCTTCATACGTATCCAAAATCCAATATAATGATTTAAATAATGTCATTGACCTATTACAGAATCATATTCATTGTTATTATATCATATATGGTACACTTATGACTTTATATTACCCGTTCATTTGTAAATTCCATGTTAAAGAGTGTTTTGGGTAAAATCGTTTCATTTGTCATCCGTGTTTGACTTGTAATTATTCATATAATTACTTAGATCATGATTACATAATTACAGAATATAAAACATGATTTAAATATAATATATATTCAGAATATACATATATATAATAGACCGATAAATGGAAATAAATACACCGTTCATGGAGACGGTAGGCCGTACGTACGCATGAACGCTGTTTTTGTTTCCTTATTGAGTTGAATGGAATTAAGTATATGAAATAAATATATATATATATATATACATAAATCCAGTAGCATTATAATGTCATATATTTTATTATTACTTATTATATATACTTTATAATCATTCTTGAATGGTTATCATGGTGAGTGAATCGCATCGCGTCGTGGAGACTGTATTTCATACGTACGCACGAGCGATGATATCATTCTCATGATCATCGAATTGTATTAAAGTGTATGTATAATGTTATATAATAAATATCACATTACAATAATCATATATATTCATTACTTTCACCATTATACCCATCCATGAAAGGTGGTGGTGGAAAATAGATTACACCACGGCATGGAGACGGTATTCCGTACGTACGCACGCACGGTGATTTCATTTTCCATAGGATTGATAGATGGTGAAATATGGTTGTTTAATACTTATAAATAAGTATCAGTATATTATTGATACTGATGTTATTACTTAATAATGAAATAACTAATGAATAAGATGTTTAAGAAGAAAGAAAATTGAAAGAATCGGTAACGGATATTACCTCTTCTTTGACACGCTTCTTTGAATCCTCTAATTAGGGTAATATAATTGGTCTATGAAGAAGCAAAATGACCTCTAGGATGTTTCTAGGGAAGTTGATAAGGGGAATGGGTAGGTTTTGGCCGAGCTTAAAGGCTAAAATTGGTGTGAGTAAGAGACGGAGGAGGTTCCCTTTTATAAGGGAGGAGAGGGGCACCTTTGCAATTCTTAAAAATATTAATTTATAATAAATCTAACCCCACATAAAAACCCCAAAAAATGATTCATATTCGAATATTATATGGGATAGGGTTTTAATATCATCAAAAAATCACATTTATACACGTTTGGATATTATTTTAAACCCTATCATTTTGATTTATCCTTATTTAATCAATTTAAGTTTATTTGTGTAATAAAATTCTAAATTTTAAATTATAATAAATAATTACTTATTTTTTGTAAATATTCAATAATTGGTTACATTATAACATTATAGACCAGATAAATTTAAATTTATAATTTTTAAATATTTTTGTGATTTTAATACAATTTTTATAATATGTTATTTTTATAAAATAACAATAGTGTCAATTTTGACAATATTCATTTATTTGAATTAAAATAAAATATATACAAAAGATATGTTCGAAATAAAAGGTTTAATAGATTCATAAAAGGTCATATGTATCTATGAAATTATTGGATCACATTAAATAGTCCATATAATATTTATTTTATTATTTTTAAATCCATTTATTTGGTTTATCTCTTAATAAATTAATTACTACAACATTTTTGTATAATTATGTATTAAAATTATTTTTGAATAAAAATTAAAAATAATATCCTATGATAAAGATAAATCTATTACCTTTCACAAAAATAATTTTACTCGAATTTATCATCCTAAAATAACAAACGTTAAATTGTTATATTTATTAAATTATGAAGGTGACAACTATGGTATCATTTAAAATAAAATAATATAAGTGTCGTAATCACTTTTATAAGGCTCCAAACGGTAATATATTAAGTCATTAGATGATTAATGTCTAGATATACACTACCAATAAGTTTTGGTCAGGTTTGAGGGCCTTTTAATGGGTATTATTATTTCAATAAAAACTATATTACTGATTTTTCACTTAATAAATAATTTATGCATCATTAATGTATCACCATTAATGACAATTATTTAATCCCTAAAAATTTCAAATAAATTATCATGATATATATAATTTTATTATATTTCTCAAGACTATTAATTTTCGAAGTTTTATGATGTTTATCACTAAATTAAAATTATTATACTTATAAGATTTCAGAGAGTGACATGTTGTCACTTTCTTTGGTTTTAATAATAATTAAATTATTTTTATAGTTAAAAGTCCATAAAATGAATCTAATCCGACCCTTAGGTGATATGGATCTACTTTTATCCATCCAATATAATTTTTTCATGTGTTAGGGTAATTTTATAATATTATATTTACCCTTAATTACCCGATTTACCTTTAAATATGGTAAATAAAATTTACCGTAGTTACTATTCATAATTCCCAAAAATAAAAAGTATATTATTAACATAATTTGGACCCACTGATTCCAAATATGTAATCCATTGTTCCAAATTCATTACACAAAAGTTTCAGAAATTAAATTAAAATTAATCTCGTTGTCGAATGAAAAAACGGGTTCTTGTTTAAAACATTGCAAAAGATTGAATTGATTTAACCTATGAATTCAATGTAAAATCAATGCTAAAGACATAAATTTTATTAAATGGTAAAAATATATTATATTTATACTTTAAAAACATTAAATATAATAATTTAACCATATAAATTATTACGATGAAAAAAGTTGTTTTTAATTAAAATATAGCGTGTTTTTACTATTCATTAAAATATGAAAGTTATCGGAAAAATATCAAAACATTATCCAATGTAAATTTTTATATTTTGATTAAAAAGAATAATTTCATTTTGTCAAATTTAACTTATAAACAGGTCAAAACCAGATTTAATGTGGGTGCCCCATCAAAAGGCGGCAAAACTACATTTTTTTAAAAATACTTATTTTACCCGAAAAAATTATTTTGATCTTATACCATGTTCTAGAAACTGTGTAAGATGAATAATATTGTTATAAAATTAAAAATTTATTTAATACTATTCATAACGGCTAGTTCATATAATATTATAATAATATATCATTGTTTAGTAAAACCCTGTATTGCGTACAATACACGCTATCGAAGAAGGTCATGATTGCGTGTAATGCTAGCCAAGTCAAGGTTGCGTGTAGTGAAAGACTCCGTTTTTGTTTCGTTATAACAGTATCCAACCATTTTTTTATTTATACATTTAATATATATATATATACTCAATGTTGCGTAGAATGACTATTATCAAACGAACTTGAAATTGTGTGTAACACAAACTAAGAATAGTGTTGTGTATACTACAAGCTAATACAGTGTTGCATATAGGACAAGATAATATTGGTGTAGCATACAATAGAAGATATGAAATAAATTAAAATGAATATATCTTATAAAATCTCTGGATATTACATTCTACCCCCCTTAAAATTAATTTCTCCCTTGAAATTCTTCAGGTTTATAAATGGTTTTCTACTTGAAAGTTTCTTTAATTGAATCCCACATGCTAAAAAGGAATACAAAAACTTAAATTTAAATACTAAAGTATGAAACTTAACGGTTTCCCAAATTAACTCATCACTAGGTTTCCACGTAGGATAATATAGGTGAAAATATGGATATGGAAGAAAAATCTTACCGTCATGTTCTGATAGAGAGTGGTAGAGAACATGGCTATAAAAAACCAACAATCACAAAGCCATATATTTGTGATGATCTAAGGTACCATCTGATTCATCGGATATAAGGTCACTAAGACAACATTTTTGGCTTTCAAGATCATTTCCCTAAATTTGATGAATTAAAAGAAATACTTAAACGATTTTGGTACAATCTCACTATTGTTTGTGAATTGAACAATTTCCACTTCATCCGTTAATGAAATGTAGTTGAATTTGTTATTCGTGATTTGTTAGCGGATCATGTGATAGAATGATGGGTCATTCCATCTGTTTCAAACAAATGGTTAGCAAAAGTTATAAGCCCATCATATGGTTAGATTAATCCTATATGGTTCCAAAAATGATCTTATACTTCATATATCATACCACTTAATAAAATAAAACTAGTTTCTACTAACCAGGGACTTCCTGTAGGCTCGTGGTAGCTGATAAAGGACAGTTGCAATTCGGTTGTGGGTTCGATTCCCACAACCTTGTCCGATGCGATGGGCTGTCGCTAGTCCTGCAGGTTGTCCTTTTTTTAAAACTACATTACTATAACATTCCATCAACAATATCTAAAAAAGTTATATCCTTAAACAATACTAACTTTTGTCCAATATAATCCATTCCAATCTTTAGGCTTATCTAAAATACTTCGTTCCAAGCTCATAGTATAAAGAAAACGATTACATGAAATGTTATCAACCAAGCATGTGAATACCATCATTTATCCCCCATATATCTTGTTGGTCACATTCCAATCATGTGAATACCTTAACCATGTATTCTATTGAAAAATGAATACCCATTAAACCTTAGTAAAAATATGAATGCTTTCAAAAGTTAACTCTTTCCACATACCAAAACCCAAAAATTCTATATACTCAAACCATGATATAACCTTCTCCTTATATCAATCATGAGATCATGAATACTATCAAACATTTAATTTTCTCCTTATCCCTTCATTATGCGCATATCATCTACATTGCAAAAATATCTGACTAACCTTTCATGGATACTGGTACCATTAATCATAAAATTTCAAAACTCAAGGAAGGACAATAGTGTAACAATCATTAGATGTCTCTCTATTCCATAGTACCAGGAGATATGTTATAAAACATTACACTAGATAAACATGTAATCATTCCACTACCTTCTTAAACCATTGGCCGAGCCTCAACAATTCTTTCATCTCAAATATCATTTGTAGTCTCTTCATCATCATAAACATAAATACTACACATACGACCGTACTGATTCACTTCATGAGACTTTCTCTTAAGGCATTGGTTTTCATAATGCCCATACATTCCACATTTAAAACAATTAACCATTGTTGATGTCGTAGAAATACCATTATACCCATCCATGGTGTTAACTGAACCTTTTCCTTCGCACTTACTAGCTTTGTTTCCTTCTTTTCCACACCCAAAGCATCTTCCAGTTCCCTTGAAACAATCTCCTTGATGCCTCTTCCCACATGATTCACATGAGGGAAATTAAACTTTCTTTCCTCAATGATCATCATGAAACTCCATCTTTCTCTTATTATCTGAGTCATAAAACTTACCAAAGTTGAGATTATTGATCATATAATTAGATTTCTGATTAGGCATAATAATGATGTTTGGACTTCCAAATCCCATTACATTTGGTTTCTCATGAATAATATCATTCCATTGTCCGTTATATCCTCTATTATCATGAATCTTCCTGTTTCCAGCCATTTTCTAAAACCCAAAAAAAATAGTGTGGGAGGAAAATATAATTCTAGGGAAAACAACATAGTAAAGGGGGAGCACCCTCAATATATAACATCTTATGTTAAATTCTATGATCATTACCGTAGTTCTAGGACTATATCATATACGTATACTAATCCTTTGGGACATCCCTAGACATACCTTAGAAATATCTATAGGGATCTCACTAACATTTTCGCATCCTAGTTTCTTAAGGTTGACTAAACCTTTCCTCTAATACCAACTGTAGAGACCCATAGCTTGGCATACATGGACATTACATTACTTTTGCCAAATACTTAATACATAACAACAAAGGCACACAAGGATCGTAATAGTTTGGTGTGTTTGGAAACTCGGAATATAAACATCTAATCATTTTGAAAGATATTCAACATCTCCCATAATGATCTTCCCATTTTTGTTTCCTTACCTAAAACCTTTCATTATTTCTTGGGGAAAATAAAACATAAAAGGTTGAGCTCAAATGCTTAGTAAGGGCAAACATAGAGAATACAAAACAATCCATAAACATTTGAGAGAAAAAACATGAACATGAAATCTAAACATTAAAACCCTGAGCAAAGACATAAATCCTAGAAGTACGTATGGAATATGTCATAAAGTAACATCAATCATGATAAAATATCATGGGAATAAAACATGTTATTGTGGCAACCATTAAGCACATGTTATGATTTCTATAGGAGCCAAGTCATTTCTGCCAAGACTATCATAGTGGACAAAGTCCCTTTCTGAATTGAGTTCAGTCGTCGTTTCAGTCCTGTAACACTGAACTGGATTAACATACCGTTCCAGCCATGTCTATCTCATGAGATATAAATCTTACCCAAGGCATTGGAGGGAGATATAAGTCCCACCTATCTCATAATGAAATCATTCTTACTTGTGCCACAAAATAAACTTAAGACATTCATCATAACCCAAAGAATAAATTGGGTTTCATAAACATCATCCCATTATCACATAATCCATATAAAACAAATGGATATTTCCTCATAAGAAAAGTGAAACCATGTAAATCATAGAGACATTAAACTTGAAACATACACATATGAAATAATGTCATCTTAGATGGAAAATGGTTTTGATAAACCACTTGAAATGAATTATTGAGGAAAATGAAATTTTAAAAGAAAATGATTTTGTTGAAAATAGTCATGAAATATTTTGGAGGATTCTTCATGAAAATAAGGCTTTATATAACCGTAAAAATCCATTTGTGTCGTATAAGTAAAAAACATTCTCCTTGTACTTTTGCCAGAAAATTCAAAATTACCTCATAACGTAAACAAAAGAATGATTCCTTACATACCATGTAGTAAAAGTCAAAAATGGGTAAAAGGACTTTAAACATACATGAAAACACTTTTATAAAACATGGACACTAATGATACAAATAAACCCAGTAAATACTTTCGAATAATCAATCTCGGATAAAAATGAGATTTGAAAAATTATCCCTTACCTTAGGTCTGATATGCTTCGTACGTATCCAAACCTCCTGTATAATGATTTAAATAATGTCATTGACTTATTACAGAATCATATTCATTGTTATTATATCATATATGGTTCACTTATGACTTTATATTACCCGTTCTTTTGTAAATTCCATGATAAAGAGTGTTTTGGGTAAAATTGTTTCATTTGTCGTCCGTGTTTTGACTTGTAATTATTCATATGATTACATAGATCATGATTAATTAATTGCAGAATATAAAACATTATTTATATATAATATATATTTAGAATATAAATATATATAATAGATCGATAAATGGAATGAAATACACCATTCATAGAGATGGTAGGCTGTACGTACGCATGAACGCTGTTTTCGTTTCCTTATTGAGTTGAATATAATTAAGTAGATGAAATAAATATATATATACATAAATCCAGTAGAATTATATTGTCATATATTTTATGATTACTTATTATATATACATTGTGATCATTCTTGAATGGTTATCATGGAGAGTGAATCTCATCGCGTCGTGGAGACAGTATTCCGTACGCACGCACGAGCGATGATATCATTCCCATGATCGTAGAATTGTATTAAAGTGAATGTATAATATTATATAATCAATATCACTTTACAATAATCATATATATTCATTACTTTCACCATTATACCAATCCATGTAAGGTGGTGGTGGAAAATAGGTTACATCACGGCGTGGATACGGTATTCCGTACGTACGCACACGCAGTGATTTCATTTCCCATAGGATGGATAGATGGTGAAATATGGTTGTTTCATAATTATAATAACATATCAGTATATGATTGATTCTGATGTTATTACATCATAATGAAACAACTAAATAAGAATAAGTTGAAGAAGAATGAAAATTGAATGAATCGGTAACAGATATTACCTCTTCTTTTACACGCCTCTTTGAATCCTCCTCTTAGGGGTACTAAAATTGGTCATTGAAGAAGAAAATGAACTCTAGTATGTTTCTAGGGAAGTTGATAAGGGAAATGGTCAGGGTTTGGCCGAGTATCAAGGCTCAAATTGGTCTGAGGAAGAGAGGGAGGAGGTGCCCTTCTATAAGGGAGGAGAGGGGCACCTTTGGAATTAATAAAAATATTAATTTATAATAAATCTATCCCCACCTAAAAACCTCCAAAAATGACTCATATTAGAATATTAAATGAGATAGGGTTTTAATCTCATCAAATAATTAAATTTAGACATTTTTGGATCTTATTTTAAACCTTATCATTTTGATTTATCCTTATTTAATCTATTTTAGTTTATTTGTGGTAATAAAATTATAAATTTTAAATTATATCAAATAATTACTTATTTGTTGTAAATATTCAATAATTGGTTCCTTTATAACAGTATAGAATATATAAATTTAAATTTATAATTTTTAAATATTTTTGTGATTTTGGAACAATTTTATAATATGTTATTTTTATAAAATAACAATAGCGTCAATTTTGACACTATACATTTATTTGAATTTAAATAAAATATATACAGAATATATGTTCAAACTAAAAGCTTTAATATATTACTAAAAGGTAATATGTATCTATAAAATTAGTATATCACATTAAATAGTCCATATATATTTATTTTATTATTTTTAAAATCATTTATTTGGTTTATCTCTTAATAAAATAATTACTACAACATTTTTATATAATTAATTAATATACTTATTTGTTGCGTAAAAATTAAAACTAAATTCATATGATGAAGATAAATCTATTAAATTTCACAATATTTATTTTACTAGAATTTATCATCTTAATATAACAATATTTAAATTGTTATATTTATTAAATTGTGAAGGTGACAACTTTGGCATCATTTAAAATAAAATAATATAAGTGTCATAATCACTTTTATAAAGCTCAAAACGGTTATATATTAGGAAATTGGATGATTTATGTATATATATACACTACCAATAAGTTTAGGTCAGGTTTTTGGGCCTTTTAATGGGTATTATTATTTCAATAAAAACTATATTACTGATTTTCCATTAATAAATAATTTATGAATCATTAATGTATCACCATTAATGACAATTATTTAATACCTTAATATTCCAAATAAATTATCATGATGTAGATAATTTTATTATCTTTCTGGAGACTATTAATGTTCGAAGATTTATGATGTTTATCACTAAATTAAGATTATTATACTTATTTGATTTAAGAGAGTGACATGTTGTCACTTTCTTTGGTTTTAATAATAATTAAATTATTTTCATAGTCAAAAGTCCATAAAATGATCTAATCCGACCCTTAGGTGATATGGATCTACTTTTACCCATCCAATATAATTTGTTCATGTGTTAGGGTAATTTTATAATATTATATTTACCCTTAATTACCCGATTTACCTTTAACTATGGTAAATAAAATTTACTATAGTTACTATTCATAATTTCCAAAAATAGAAAGTAGCTTAATAAAACAATTTGGAACCACTGATTCCAAATATGTAATCCATTTTTTCAAATTCAATACACAAAAGTTTTAGAAATTAAATTAAAATTAATCTCGGTGTCGAATGAAAACTAGTTTTTGTTTAAAATATTGCAAAAGATTGAATTGATTTAACATACGAATTCAATGTAAAATCAATGCTAATGACATAAATTATATTAAATGGTTAAAATATATTCTATTTATACTTTATAACTATTGAATATTATAATTTAACCATATAAATTATTATGATGAAAAAGATTTTTTTAATAAAAATATAGTGTGTTTTTACAATTCATTAAAATATGAAAGTTATCAGAAAAATATCAAAACATTATCCAATGTAAATTTTTATATCCTGATTCAAAAAAAGAATTTTATTTTGTCAAATTGAACTTATAAACATGTCAAAAACTACATTTAATGTCGGTGTTCCATCAAAAGGCGGCAAAACTACATTTTTTGAAAAATACTAATTTTACACGAAAAATTAATTTTGATCTTATACCATGTTCTAGAAAATGTGTATGATGAATAATAATTTTATAAAATTCAAAATTTACTTAATATTATTCATAACGACTAGTTCATAAAAATATTATAATAATATATATTTGTTTAGTAAAACCCTGCATTGCGTACAATTCACGCTATCGAAGAAGGTCACGATTGCGTGTAATGCAAGCCAAGTTAAGGTTGCGTATAGTGAATGACTCCTTTGTTGTTTTGTTATAATAGAATCCAACCATTTTTTTCATTTATACATAGAATATATATATATATATACTCAATGTTGCGTAGAATGACTATTATAATAACAAACTTGAAATTGTGTGTAACACAATCTAAGAATAATGTTGCGTATACTGCAAGCTAATACAGTGTTGTGTATAGCACAAGATAATCTTGGTGTAGCATACAACAGAAGATATGAATGAAATTAAAAAAATTTATCTTATAAAATCTCAGGTTATTACAATTTAGTTCATGAAGCAGAATCCACCCATCTTTTGGGGTGATTCTAAATATAAAATGTAATATTTCTTGATCCATAAGATTAATCCTATATTCAAATTCATTAACTCATTGATAGTGATTAATGTCAATAAGGCCATGTACATGCTCAAGGAACTTTCACTCTAGTGGTGGGAAATAGTTTTGCCTGCTAAATGGTGTCAAGACTTATGTTGGTAGAATTTTGAGGAATTCATTAACAAAAAATTATATCCTCAAACATTCAAGAACCACATGATGATATTATTCTTTATAAAAAAGCATGTGAGTCTATATATCAAAGAATATGAGGTGATATTCATGAATTTAGTTTGCTTCGCAGTAGATGTTGCTACAACTATGTCCTTGATGTCACGCATCTTAGTATCAAGGCTCATACAAGAAATAATATCAATGACTGCAGTGCTCTATATTAGTGATTATATAGAGATGGTGAACAATTTTTTCATGGATGATTATGACAGCTCATGAGCTATGTTCGGATGAATTATGGTGATACCTTCATTAAATGATGGAAACTCTAATGCCAAGAGAAAGATAAATAGGGACACCTATTTCTAGGGTGGGAGTGGGAATCAGAAACAGACAACTAGATTAGTAAATACTATTCCACAACCAAAGAGCCTAGAAGGATGCTAACAATAAGGCTCCTATGAGGACAAGAATTGTTAGTGTACAACACCTCTAAGAGCATGACATATGTTCAACAATATGTCACACAATAATCTGTTTTATCACTGTTATTTGTGGTCGGGTGCTAAAGACACTTCTTAGGTGTTATAAGAATCATTTTCTTCGATAGGGAGAGGACAACAGAATCAGAATCTTCAACAGAGAATATCTTTCCACAATGATTATAAAAATTCCATAAATCCTAAAAAAGGAAAATCACAACAAGGGAATAAAGATCATGGTGTATAGATTATTCCATTGAATGGAGTTTAGTAGTTTATTTTCGATGATCATGATGTAACATCAATAGTGATAGGTACGATTGTTTTGAATTCCACCATTGTGAAAGTGTTGTTTGATTTTGGAACATCACACTCCTTCATTTCTTCTCTTGCTATTGACCAGCAAAATTTAAAAATGGAAATGATTTATGGATTGTAAAACCATTAAACTCATATAGGTAATAGAGAATGACAAGGTTTTGTGTGTTGAGCATGTGAAATAACTATTGATGGAGTGGAGATAAAATTATCCTTCTCGATTATGGAGATAGATTTCTATGATGTAATAATTGTTATAGATTAGCTGAAAATGTGCATGGCCCCATTGAATATTATAGTAGAACATTTATTTTCATTAATGATTATATAATTGAACATCTCATCAGAAGATAGTGGGTTGTAATTAAAGGTGAAATGATATTGTTTGCATCAAAAGTTGGAATTATCTCTTATCAATTGGAAGTGTTGACTTTGAAATCAATAGAAGATATTGAGGATAATTTTTTTCTAGGTATTTTGGATCAATTTTTAGATATCTATCCATTGCAGTTATCATGGTTACCACCTCTTAGGGAAGTTGAATATATGATTGATCTCTTTCTAGGGACCATTATTATATCCAATCAATCTTATTGGAAGACACTAATGAAGATAATGGAATTAAAAAAGAAAATTGATGAGATAGAAATTATGGGTTTCCTTAAGCTGACAATGTCTCCTCGTTAAGAATGGGTCTTGTTCATGAAGAAAGAAGATGTAAATACCTGTTTGTGAACTGATTACTATTGTTTTAACCAAGATAAAATAAATAATATGTATCCACATCCATGTTTTGATGAAAATTTAGATCAATTAATTGGATCCCAAGGGTTCTATAAAATATTAATGAGGTTAGGATATCACCAAGTGCGAGTTCGGAAGGATGATATTAAAAATAAATCCATAGAAATATTATATGGCCACTAAGAATATGTAGCAATTCCATTCAGCCCATCGAATGCTCCAGTAGTCTTCAAAGAATGATTAATATGATATTTTAGTTATATTTGTATTCTTTTTTTGCTGTGTTTCTGGTTGAAATCTTTGTGTATTCAATGAAAAGGGATGAACATGATCAATACATCAAAGTAGTGCTATAAATTTTGAGAGATCACCTTTTTTTTAAATTATAAATGTGTGTTTTTTGTATACAATAGGTACACTTTCATGACCACATGATTTCTGAGAAATGTGATCAAGTGGATCCTGAAAAGATAGAAACCTTTATTTAATGGAAATCACCAATGAATTTATTTTAGATATGGAGATTTCATGGCCTATCTGGATACTACTAACACTTAATGTGTTATATTCATGACTATCATTTCTAATAAATACCTCGAAAAATAATAAATCTACATTAAAATGGACTGGACAAAGCAAGAAGTCGTTTTAAGAGATGGAAGTTCGTCTTAAATCTACACCTATCTATATTTTTCTAAGACTAGGACAAGGGTATGTGGTGTAATGTTGTGCTTTAGGATTAGGGTTGTGTTGTGTTCTTATGTATGGAGACCATGTTTTGGATTATGGTTTAATGAATTTGAGGGTTCATGAGAATAATTAAACAAAAAAATATTTGGAGTTAGCTATAGTAGTCCATGCTTTTATGACATAGATAAATTATCTCTATGGTGATAAATTTTTTTTGTTTATTGATCATAAAAGCATCAATAATATTTTCTCAAAGTAGTATTTAAATGATAGGAAAAAGAAATGGATGGAGTATCTAATATATTTGACTTTGACATTATGTGTACACCAGGAGAAGGGAATTAGTTAGAAAATTCATTGAGTATAATGTGATATGCTTAGTTGGAAATAGAAGCTTCTGATTAAATGAAGATTATATTTTTCCTAGCCATCTTTCATGTGCAATGTGATGTGCGCGGTGATGTTGTAGTTTAAATATCTATGCATGTTCATGATTTGGTAAATATGCAAAAAAAGGTACAAACATCTGATGTAAAATTCCTAGTTAAGATTTTAAAACTCAATATAGGGGAGACCGTTGAGGGATGGAAAAATGTTGGGAATTCAATTTTGTATTTTAGAGATCAGATTGTTCAACCTATAGATTGTTAGGAACTAATCTTTCATGCTTACCCCCATTTGATATGAGAAATACATCAAGGAACACGGATGATTTAAAGGCATTGAAGGTATAATTTTGGTGGAACATCATGGAAATGAAAGTGGTTGAGTTTATTAAGTGTTAAACTTTCATGAATGTTATGGAATAAAATAAACAACCAGTGGGTATGTGGTAATCTTTACCAATCCTAGTGTGGAAATGGGTGTTGATAACCATGGTTTTTTACATGTCTCCAAAGAATGGTTCGAAAACATGATTCTATATGAGTTATAGACGATCAACATGTGAAGTCGGAACATTTAATCCCCCTGTCCAAAATCGATGTCAATGAAGCTGTAATGATACATGACATACTTTTTTCAATTGTGGAAGATAGAGATAAGATGTTCACATATCATTTCAGTAAATCCATATAGAAAGCCAATGGGACTCAGTTGACTATGAGAACGAAATATCATCCTTAGATAGATGGTCAGACTAAGAAGACAATAAAAATGTTGGAAGACATGTTTTAGGATTGTTTAATGGATTTTGGTGTGGCATGGGAAGATAATATACACTTAATGGAGTTCTCTCATAATAATAGTGATTATGTTTCAATACATATTGCTTTTTTTGAAGCATTGTCTGTGTGTCCTTATTGTTATCCACATTGTTGGGTGGAAACATGTGACAATTCCCTATATGGGCTATGCCTTGTATGATAAACAATAAAGAAGATCCAATTTATGGAAAAGAGGATGGAGATAAATAAGAGTCATTGTAAATCTTATTCAGATAATCAACAAATAGTTTAATCCTTTATAATGAGTGATCATGTGTTCTTGAGTAACTCTCTAAGACATAGACATCGTCATTTCAAGAATCAAAGAAAATTAATATCCAATATAATTGGAACGTTCATGATACTCTAATAGGATGGAGAGGTGGCATATCAATTGTAATTTCTACCATGGTTTAGTTAAGTGCGTATTGTGTTCCACATATCTGAGTTGAAATATTTTTATCAGGATCCTGATGGCATTTCTAGATGGTATCACATTGACCTAGACGTGGACGCTTCCTGGAACATATCCTCTTGTGGATTATGGATAAAAAATAGAATGTATTGTGTGTAAAAATAACCAGTCTTGTGTAGGTTTTATGAACACATGGTCTGATTCAGAATGATACATGGGAATGGGAGACTGAAATGAAAGAGAAATGGCCATATTAAGTTTAGGGAAAGTATTGTTTTGTTCATTCTTGTTATGTAATGAACAATATTTTGGAGAATATAATACCCCTAGTTTTTATTATGTAACCCTTAACATCTGAATTCTATGATTTTAAATGTCATGGATGATGGATGAGAGATTTCTGTGATCATTCAATAATTTTTTGGGGATAAACGATTGGTGCACGGTCTGCACAATGTTTTTCCAAACTGTGCAGATATTCCATGAGAGACAGTGTACATTATATATTTTTAGGTAAAGTGATTTCAAAAGATGTGTACATTGTCATGGAGACTATGAGTGGTGGCCATTAGATTCTATTCTAGAGGTAGTATCTAGAATATGGTTAGTGCATTATTTTTTATCATGCGAAATAACCGTACTCTGGGATAAAACAATTTCCTAAATAAGTATATCTATGTAACATTTTCCTTTCATCCAATTTTTTCACCCCAAACAAGCTCTAACACATAATTTTCCTTCTAATAATTGCAAATATGGTTCTCCCATTGTTCCATAAGAAATACGAAGGCTTCCCGTGGTGATTCAAAGCCATATTTTTGAGGTATGTGATCATTCTTCTTCGTTCTAGATCGGTTTCCTAGATCTAGTAAGATCTTCATCTCTTATATTAATATTTTCTTCGAACTAATCCCTTTATACGTAGATCTATGATTTTGGATCCAAAATATGTCATTATTGGTTATTGATCATTATAGGAGAAGATATCTAAGGTGTGTTTGTGGAGAATTGACCCGGTTTCTTAGGTGTTCTTCGTCCATTGTTAAATTTCTTTAAAACCGTCGAGGAAGGTTGCCTCAATATCATCACATCTTTCTAGAGTTTTTTGGATGAGTTTCAAATTAATTAAATTTAATGAATTTTTTTTTGTGAAATATTGGTTCAATTCATCGAATAAATCATTTCTATCGATGATATATCATTTTTGAGGAATTTTGTAATCTCAAATAATGATATATTGTTATTTTTCTAAATTTATTGATTTTAAAAATGAAAATTTATATTGTGGATTATATCGAATATATGAATTTTTTGTTAGGAATTGTATTTTTACAAATAATGGGTGTTTTATTGAATATTTTTTCTTCCAATCGGATTTTATAGAAAACTGGTTCTCAATAAAAGCTGTTTTTAGGTTGTTTAGGCATGATACTTTAGCATATATGTGTAATTTACTGTTCATATTTCATTTATGAGGCCTAGTTGACATATTAAATTATGATCAGTGCTAAATATAAAATAGCACATGGGATGTTATTAACTTTTTTTTGACTTGGTATTTCGACGAGAAAACAAAAATGATTACAGAACTATCATAACGAAGAACACATAATTGATTGAACGGATCTGTGGAATGGTTTAGGTATGAAAAATAAATATCGAGTAATGGTTATAATGGTTTATTTATTAATGTTGCTATAAAATTGTATTTCTATAAAATTAGTTTCAATTTCAATTATTTTCTTTTTTTTAATGGTTTATTTTTTTTTGTTTAGTTATAAACTGTTTTGATAAATTTTTTTATATAAACAATTTTATAAAAATGTTACTAACACTTTTATACTTATAGTGTCGGTAAGGAATTTATGGGGGGAAACCTACTTAGTGTTATAGTCACCCATTATATGGATCTTGGGTTATTTTGTAGATAACATCTTCCTGGACACGAGAAAAGGTAAAGTATCACATGTTTTTAGCACCACCTTGTGATACGTGGGTTGTTTGATGATTGTGAAGCTTGGATCACGAGGTGAATTGATTCATGTGGTCTTTTAAGAGTCTTTAGTTTTTCATACTCTATTTATATTAATAATTTTTTGTTTCTTCATATTTTTCCCACATTGGAGTGATTTCTATAAGAATAGAGTAGTTGTATTTTATTTCTTCTGTTTATAAATCATTTAGTGAATGATATGGTTATTGTTTTTTTGGTCTTGTGGTATATTTATTAAATGTTAAACCATCCCACAATTATATTTGATGCCCTTGACATTTATTCTTAGACTGTGGGATCTTGGGGATATTGATTAAGACTGTGTAATGGATTCTTTAACACTCAAGACAATGTGAATTTGTGGGTCATTACAGTCTTTGTTTTAATATTCACAACATGAACACTATTTTCAACTATAATCCCCAATTCATTTTTTAGTGATTTATATACATGTTTCAATGTTTACATTCAATTAAATTATATTCAAAATGTTTAATGAATTTTTAGATTAAAAATGTTATTTTCATAAGGGAAATATCACTTTCCAAAAGAAACTTATGTTATGATTTTTAAATCTCCCTATATATGTTCCCAACCATATTTTAAATTAAATGAATTTTGAAAATGTATAATATTTCAAAGTGTGATATTAAATTTTTAAATGACATATTCATTATAAAAATATTCATGTGATCCTTCTAAATAATTCTCGATCTATGATGGCATCATTTAATGTTACTTATTTTCTATATGGGATAAGATTGAATGATACCATCATCTTTTTAAATGGATTGTTTAGTAATATTATGTTGAACATATATTGAAACACAATTATTTTTCATGTGTAATTCTATGTTAAATATATGAAATGTCTACAATACAAATTTTTATTACACGTATTATGATGTGATTATCTGATGAATGTTTTAGGATATTATAGTACACATAATTATGGTTTTCATTTCGAGATGGGTGGGAACCATATCTCCCTCAAATGCATTGGGTAAAAAAATATATCTAACAGGATAACAATTGAGAAAAAGTCTATTGGATTTGTACAGTATGGGAAATAGGTGAATCAGGGTATACCATAGGTAATATATGCATCCTGGTCCACAATGGGATGTAGGTGACAAGTCTTGATCAACTATATGTAATAGATATATCCATATACACAATTGGAAGTTGTTGAGAAGACATGATCCATTGTGTTATTTTTCAAGGCAGTTAAACTTGACATATGAAATTGGATTTCAATATTTTTGATGGTTCAACACTTTTATTAAGTAACAATAATTTATTTGATGCATTAATTATGAAATCTCATTCATATTCACCATGATTTCTAAAATGACAATATCTTATTACACGAATCTTGTTTATAATCAATGAAAGGTTCAGTATGAACATTTTATGTTATTTTCAGGATCACATACATTTAATATTAGATTATTATTTCATATGATCATATATTAATATATCTTATGTCTAACTATACTGAGTATCTAGGCTCAAAATTTTCTTATATTTTCTTCTCTAAGATATGAGAATTGGTTTATGTAGGGTATACGTAAGAGGATTACTATGTTAGAATATATTTTTGAGAGATTTTTATTATCCTTTATAAGATAATAATATTGTGATTCGACTCACCAAATGTAAAAAACTATTATGGTCCTCAGGCATGTTTTTAGGAAACTTATTAAATATTCCTATAAACTATGTGATATTTTTGTATAAAATCTTATGATATAATAGTTTGATTTAGGATAATTTTTTTTCAATCAATATTTTTTAGGATTAAAAAAACATTACTCATATCCCATGGTATATGACTACATATATGTATATAGATATGTATCAGGTATCCCTTAGGATACATATATGATAATTATATGTATAAGAAAATATCATATAATTTTTTGGAATTATAGGGATGGGGAATCCATGAAATTAAATCCTCATCTAGATACTAGAAAATGTTGTGGAAAAGGAGAAGAGGTTTCTTGGGGTAATAGTGTTTTGAATGGTGCATTTCTATGTAATTAATTACAACTTAGTTCATGAAAATAAATCATTTCTTCACAAATGGATTGAAACTCTTAGGGGTATTTTAATATTCATAAACACTATATGAAGAATAATTAATTATTTAAATAATGAACATGGATTCCATATATTATGCATATTTTTTAATATATTGATAATAATATGTATTTATTTAGAGTTATGATAAATTAATTTGTAAGAATATGTGGTTTTAAAATATGATTATTATTTCTCATACTATGATTTTATGTTTTAGTGAATTGTTATAACCCAAGGGAATTGTGTTAATACTAAGTGTGACAAAGAACACAATGATTTTCCTCATGGACAACAAAAAATTATGGAATATATAATGAATGATATTTCTAATTACGAAAAATAATCTTTAGATATGAATAATATCGAACATCCAATGAAGAAAAAGAGGGAACAAAATTGTGCTGAGTTCTTCATTTGGAAATATACACCTTAATTTAGTGGTTCTATGGATTCACTATTAGTTGAAGAACAAATAACTACCAATGAGAATATATTTTCAATTATATATTGTTCATATAATCAAAATTTAATTTTAATATTTTTCATTTAACGGTAATGGGAGATTAGTTGTGGAATATTATTATGATCATGAAGGAATAATGAGTAATAAATAAATAACATGATAAGGGATTACTGATATATTTATAAGTATGTACTACCATTATATTTTTCAAAAATGTATAGAGATGTAATTTCATATGTTGAAAATTAGGATGATAAATATTTTTATACAAATGATGAATATTTTAAAAGAGATTGAAGGGATTCCTCAAGTTTCCTCATTATCCTGAAAAGAAAAATTGAAAAATTATTAGGTGGCATAAAAAAAGTGATTGAAATTCAATGGATTTAAGTGAATTTAGTATTATTGATGAATAAGTTCAATGTTCACTGTAGGTAGAATTGTTCATTTGGAAATCCCATATATCCTATTATTTTTATATGAAAAATATAAACAATTCTCATAAAAACTCAAATTGTGCAATGAAATTCTAGCAATATTATTTCCAAAAATCTTAGAAGAACCATCAAGGTAATTTCTTGAATTGACCTATGTGGTTATTTAAATGTTAAATGTTATTTTATAAATCCATTAATGTTGTAAATATATTAATGTGATGGTTTATGAAATTAAGTTGAATAGGATTCCATCTAATACCCCAACCACACACTAGTGATCCATGTTTAAGGAATTTGAGAATTATTTGAATTAATGCTATAATCCAAGGGATAATGCGGATAATAAAAGAAAAAACCTCCAATGTCATATGAAAATGTAAATATAATTAAATCACATTGGATGGTGTGAATCAAGATAATTATGTCACACTTATCCTCCCCTCTATTGTTTTCGAATTTTAATGTTGATTTTTCATGGATGATCCCTATAAAAATAATATTGGATATACTTTAGTGAAATTTCATGTGATTATCTATCACTACAAGTATTCTTGAATATTGAAATAAAATATCACATTTTATAATCACATGGATAAAACAAATAATACAGTGAAATTATTATTGTATATCATAAGAGATATTATAAAGAATATTGGGTTGATTTACTTTTCGAAGAATATATGTTTCTATGTAAGATTAAAATAAGAGTTATTTATACAATAATAGGTTTATGATTATAAGGTTTATATGAAGTTCAATGTCATTAACACACTATTTGAGGGGTTACATTATGTCAGTTTATCCTGATTAAGGTTATTTTAAGAGTAATTTATGAAATGATATCATTTTAGATTTAGATATGTTTTATTGACATTGTTATTTAAGGGGAAAATAACTATTATTTTTTGAGAAAATGATTAGTGGTACTGGTAACCATTAGGTTTTATCTTGTCCTTGGGGTTGTAGTAATAACAGGTTTTAGTAGATCACCATATGAAGTCATAAATCATCGTTGATATCGAATAATATTTAAATTTAGATCATATTTCATGAATAATGATTAAGGAGGTTTCAATGTTTCCTTCATTACCACATTAAAATGTATTTGATTAGACAACCAAATATAACATTTTTTTGGTGAAATATTGAGCAATATCATGAAACAAATATGAGCTTCAGTACAATGTATCATCCTCAAGTTGATGGATAGTCTAAAAAATTTGAATCCCTAGTGTATATGTTATGATTTGGTTTTATGGATTCTAATAGTTGTTGGGATAAACACTTTACTAAAGATTATATTTCATAAAGTATTATATTTCAATAAAAAAATTATATGGATCCTTTTGAATCTTTTTTTGGAAACAAGTATAGATCTCAAATATATTGGAATGTTTTTTCAAAAATAATTCTTTTGAAACCTAGGAAAGTTAATGAGATATATGTGGAAGATAGATTCATTTATTTACATTATAGGAAAATAAAAATATGATAAAAATAATATTCTAATAATCATCAACAGGATATAGAATTTATTGATGTTGAGGACATTCAATGAATATATTAATAGTTGGATAACTAATCCCTAAATGAATCATTCCATTATAAATAAATCATAATATCAAGAGATTATATTATTATTTAGTGATTTTACCAAATGTATCTAGGGATTATGATTAGTTCCTATTACCAAACCTGAATAATTACATACCTAATCATTTATATGAACTAGACTACGAGTTCATGCCGCTAGAGAATGATCATTCCTTTAAGGAGAAATCAATTGAGATTATGGGTCACACAAAGCATTTTTGATAAAACAATACCACTCACCAAATATATATTTTGTGAAAAAAACCATCATCTTGGGGAAGCTACCGGGGATCCTAAGGATGTAATGAGGTTCAAGTATCCTCAATTTGTGTTACCATATTGTCAAATATTATTGATAAAATTATTTTTAAACATAGTGGATATAATGAAACATCGATAGATTTTTTGAAATAATTTTAATAGATTTAATGTTATTATTTTTTTATTAAAAACATTACAAGTTTAAGCTTGTGTTGTAGACAATATTGGGTTTATCCGAAAATACATATATTGCTAGGTTTAAATGAAACGTGACATGAAATTAAAATATTATATTGTAATGTGACAGAAATTAGCCTGATATTGGAATTGTGGGTCAGAATATGATTCACTAAATTTTGAATATATTCTATTAATGTATTTATAATTAATTACTCATCGAATAATTAATTATTAATAAAAATAGAAACAATTTGAAAACAAAGGGAATATTTTTTATTAAAAACTATTCTTTGGAGGAATAACATTTTTTATATAAATAAAATAAATAAATTAAATTTATAGAATTATATCAGTGAAAATTAAATGTTATCACAATTTTTATATTTATCATATGTTATTTAGACAATATATAATAATAAATGACAATATTCTCTTAACAATATATCTTTCTAAAAATAGTTTTTTCACCATATCCCCACCTATATTGAAATTAATTTTCAACTTTTAGAAATTGTAATTGTTAAAATGAAAATAATTATTTAAATAACAATTTTTAAATTATTTTTAGGTAAATTTATGAGAAGTTTTTAAATAGATATCTTTTTAATGAATAACGAAAATTAATTGTTTTTATAAATAATTTTAATTACTATTAATGAATTTAAAGACCAAAAAACTAGTTTAATATGGTTTTAAATGTAAAATTTGATCAGTAATATATATATATATATATATATGATTTTGGTAATTGAAATATGTTTTATGTTGAAAATTTATAAAAAAAAAATTAAATTATAGATCATTTTATTTTAGTGAAATCACTTTCTCATCACGTCTATGGGATCAAATTTAAATATTAATTTTCCACATATGTTTATATATTTTTTTTAAAAATAGATTCCATATTTATAATAATAAAATTCTATTTTAACTAATAATTTGAACATATTTTTGTACCATAATAAATATTAAAATATTAAAAATTATTTTCCGTGGATAAGGTAATAATTGGTTTAAAAAGAGATTAAACTAAAATAAAAAGGGTAAAAACAAACAAAAATTATATAAAACTATGTTTATGACCATTTCTAATCCATATATAAACATGGATTTATAACGGAAAACTTTTTCCTTTTTCTCTTGTGAAAAACAAAGGAAATCAAATTTCTTTTCAAAAATTACAAGTATACCTCTCACATTCCTTATAAATGTCTACAGACTCTCATATCCTCTTCACACTAAAATATCCCATTTTTAATCCAATAAATACAAAAATAACAAAAATATTACCCTCATCTCATATGAGAAAACTTATTTTTGTCATAAATTGGACCTTTGTGTCATTTTGGTGTAAACCTAAATAAGTTTTCTGAAGAAGAATTAACACCCATAACATTGTGTATTAAATTATTTTCCAATCACCTCATACAATTTTCATTAATTGTTTCTTATATAATTTTAACAAAGTCATACATATACTAATATTTTATTATACATATTTAATAAAATAAATACTTATCTAATTCTTAAAATGGTTATGAAGTCATCATTCATGTGTATACCAAATTACCACCTCAGAAACTGATGTTATTAATTTTAAATCACCACTTCACAATGATAGATATAATGATGTATTAATTTAATATATATTTAATTTAAAATATTATTATTCATTTAGAACCTTTTTATCACATAATCCTTCTTATATTTCATTGCATTTGAACTCGATAAAATCATCCATGTGTATGGGGGACTACCACATCATGAAGTGATGTACATTCGTTGGACATTAAATTGTAATTATTAAAGATGTGTTTAATAAATATATGTGATATATTTCAAATAAAAATAATTATGTAATAATAATATTTTATTTATATATCATTCCATGTTTCCATTGAGAATATTGAAGGACTGTTCATGTGTAAGTACGACCCACCATCTCCCAGAATGGTGTATTTAGTTTTCTATATATAATTTTTATAGATAAATATAAATAAATAATATGTATATATATGCGATATTTATATCATTGGTTAAAGTTTTTTATATGATGAAATTGAGATCAAATAAATATTACAAAGAAAAAAACATAGAAGAAATACAATGAAATGATTACCCAAAACACGACATTATCATTGAATTGTTAGTAAAAGGGTAATACAATGTAATAAGTAAATGATATATGGTATGGTGTGGATATATAATAGATTAATAATAAAATCATATATTTCAAATATGATGTATTCATATGTGTTAATTATGTTTAGACTTATAATAATGGATTATTTTCACATTTATTGTTTACACGATACAATCCATATTAACCAAAAATAATTTATCTGATGAATATACTAGACATGAATTTATTTTATGATGATTCACCTAAAAATAATTCATATTTTCATATCAATTTTAGGTTATTTTATATGGGGTTAATGGTAATGATTTATCAATGTGGAAAGGGTTTTATGATATAATCTCATCATTTATTGGTATTTTTTATGTTTATGATTCTGATAATGACATCAACCAAATTTCTTGAAATGAATTTTATTACCATTTGGTTATTTCAGTAGAATATATGGGATCCAATTATTTTATACTCCTTTTTTACACAATGGATTAAAATAATGTTTTTTTAGAAAATTATTTTATTTTACACTTTGATCAGAAATTAAATTTCTTCAAAAATAATGTTTTTTAAAAATTTGTTCAAATAAGAATTTTAAATATCAAAATGAATTATTAATGAAATTTGAAAACATTATTTTATCATTTTTAGTTTTTTAAAAAAAATCACTTCAATTATAGTTAACGACCATTTGGAATTGTAAATAAGTTGATAATGATATATATATATTTTAACATGAACAACATATTGTGACCCAATATTATCATACAAAGATATTATATAATTTTTATGAATATTTATTAAATTACAAAAACACAGTAGGGTAGATTGTAATAGTTTTCTATCACTAGAAACATGGAAAGATGAACAACTAGTCAATAGGTAAACTACATCATATCCTACTATGTTCATCATAAATATCAATCTTTCAAGAAATTGTATACATAATACATTTATTCAGAACATATAGAAATGAATAATTAGAAGATGTGAGCTCAGATGATCATAAAATTGTAAAAAAAGGGAGATAGATAAGAAACACGAGAATATAAGGGTATTAGAACATGATAATATAAGGTTATAAGAAAATAGAATTACATTTTAATCCATCCATTGAATTTCAAAGATCACATTATTGAGTCCTAGAATAATGATTATATGTTCATAAGACAAGAATCATAACGAAATAAATGAAAATGATTCATGAAACCATACTATTTCCACAAGGAATAGATTTTTTTGATACATATAAGTATACAAAATATTATTCTAGGGATAAAAACCAGTAGATTAAAAAAATGGAATGCTGGGACTAACCATCCTTGTATCTACATTATTCGGGGATTCCCACCCATGTACCGTATTTTAGGCAAGGCTAACCACAAGGGTACCCTCCTTTTATGTCTTGGTCTAACCACCGATGTACCCTCTAAACTCATAGGAATTATATCATAACTCTATTAATTGGAGGTAAATATAGGTCCCACCCTTCCCATAATAATATTAAGAAACATGTGGCACACAAGATCAATAAAATTAATAATATCATAACCCATGAAAATAATTGGATTTTCATAATTACTTAATCATCTAATAATGTGTGGAAATGAGATTGGTTTCCTAATAATTTCATAATGTAATCATATAATAACCCAAGGAATATAAACCACGATTTATAAAAATATTATCTTAGAATAATCCATGGATGATATATGTGGATCATAAAAATTATTCCATCATAAATGTTAATCATTCAGAGAAGTAATATGATTTTTATACTTGGATAATATATCCAGTAATTCATAGGTTACATGAACATATGTCTTCATATATGAAAGAATATTTTGACTGGTCATTTAATTCAATTTTAAGAAAAATATAAATTATGCAATGAAACAACACTTTCAAAAAAATAAAATATTTTTTTTAAATTAAAGTTTAAAACATATAAAATAATTTTTAATGAAAATAAATTTCACGATGATGGAATTTTTGAGTCATGCTATACACAATTAGAAAAAATATTCCATTAACATTTTATTAATGAAATAAAAATCATAATCAATAAAAATAAATGACTTGATTCAAACCAAAAATAAACACCATCTGGATATCATCAAATACGAATCCCAAAATGCAATAAAAAAAAATTATATTTCAATAGAATGAGGATAAATAAATTAATGAAAATAAATTTCAAATGGGATACAAATACAACTTGAGAAATAATATTGGTTAAAAATTAATGTACATCTCATAGAAGGAAAATTGAGATGAAAATATCATACCTTAATAGTTGAATTTCATTATTCAAGTTCAAAACATCATTATAATAAATTTAATTTTATTATAAATAAATTACATAATAATATTTTTACTTATAATATGATATATAATTTTTTAAGGAAATTTTATTTCTTTTTTATTATTAATTCCATTTTGATGTTACATTTCATGTAATAACCACTATTATTTTCGTATATGTTTTTATTTGTTAATTTTTTGGTCCACCTACTTTTATAAATTTTTCTTATATTTAACCATGATATAAATATCATATATTTTTATTATATTTATACATATATTTTTATATTAATCCTCTAAATATAGTAATATAAAATTAAATTAACTGTTTTTGGAGATGCTAGGTCGTATGTATGATTAAAAATTTCCCCATTTATAATTATGAAGGATAAAAATAAATGATAATGATATGTTATCGATAGATAATAATTTTATTTAAATATATATCATATATTTTCATTAAAACCATCCTTGTCACCTTTTATGTTTACTGTTAATGAATCACATCACATTGTTTGGTGGTAGTACATCGTACACATGAGGGACGATATCATATTCCCAAAAAAGGAAATTATGATGGTGTGTCTTATATAATAAATTTTTATGTATAATAATATCATAAATATAATATATAAATAACAATGCAACATTATTTACATGTTTTAGAGTTGGTAGTGGAAAAAGACTCATCGGTTCACAATACTATAGTCTTTCATACACATAAATGATGATTTCATAACTCATTTGATGGAGGTGGATATGGTTATAGGTAATTATCGTAAAATAACAACAAATACATATGGTTGATACTAAGGTCATCATATAATCATGATATAATTATTGAAGGGTGTTGATGAAGATATAAAACCAAAGCGCATTGATGAACATTAAATATTTTTCATGAACCCCCTTAGGATTTCACCAAAATCCATATTTGGTTAGATTTTTTTCCAAAATAGAGCTTATATATTGATATGATCTATTTTTTTAATCTATTCTGGTAGGTACTAGACGAGAGAGGTTATTAATCTTTGAATATGTGGGGTATCCATTTATATTTATTTTGTGTGGAACAGAAGTAATTTTTAAAAAGAAATAATTCCTCCCAAATTTTTATGATGTAACGAGGATCTAATTTCTAAAAATAATAAATAATAGACGGAATATGGTATAAATATTGCCAGAAAATTGGCACTTGAAATGTTTTGGTGTATTTTCAACAATTATTTTTTAAGATTATCACCTATTAAAAACATTTATACGTTAACTACAATAAATAAGGTTTATTATTTTATCAATATATTTATGTTAAATTTTATGTTTAAGTTATTATATCATAAAAAATATTCAAATTAATAATAATGAATAAATTAATAAAAAATTCAATCATATATCTGGAAAATTTTATTTTAAAATTATTATCTGGGATGGAGCGAGGAATAAGTGTTTTAATGATAAAATGTTCAAAATTTTACAATGTTTTTCTTTAAAAAATCAATATAAAACAAATTCCAGAGCCCAAAACTAGATTAATGGATATATAATTCAAGTAATTTTATATTAAAACCAAATAAAATTTAAATTTAAATTTAAAAATAAATTAAATTAAATGTTTTTTTGGAATTAATGTTTAGTATTCTTTATAATGCAACAACAAATGAATCCTTTTAGAAAAAAACCCCACTATAATAGTTTTGAAATTTTATTATAAAAATAATTTTTACCATATAAGATTAATTTTATATTTTTTGGAAAAATTAATATTTTGTGTTCAAATAATGAAATAATATTTTTTTAGAAAATAATATTTTCAAAACATATAAAAAATTACTAAAAATTAAGTTACATTATATAATTATGTATAAATTATTTGTAACCAGTATAATTAATATTTTAAAAGTATTTATTAATGTTAAAATTTATATCTTTAAATTATGGGTGAAATCAAAAATATTTATTTTACTATATTAATAATATATTATTTATTTGTTAAAACTCGGTTTCATGTGTACAATAAGATTACCTAGTGATTTGTTTATCACAAGAATAACATGGTGTTTCAGGTATCACAGGTTGTCAAATAATTTTTTTTTGTTCTAAAAAAAATAATATAAATTTATGGTATTAAATTTGACCACCATTAAAATTCATTTACATTGAAAATTGATTCTTCATTACAAATATTCACGGATTTTTCAATCTAATTATATTTTCATTTTCTCATAATGATTCTTAAAACATTTGGTTTAACAAAAACAAAATTGACCTAGTTATTGGTCATGTTTCGTAAAACATTATGTGTATGATCTAGAATCTTCAAATTTTGTTACATAAAAGTAAAATAATGGTCTAATGGTCTTAGAATCAGTTTATTTTATGTGGAGGGTAAGGTTAGTATTTCCTCAAGAGAGATTTAGGGAACTCATTGTGGACTTTCGATGTGATTGGATAAAACACCATGTCATAAGCTATAGTCATGATATGATAATGAATTTTAAAGGTACTATTATACAAATCTATTTTGGTTTCGTTAAAAATTTCATAATCATATTCCATTGGTATATTTTTGGAAAAACGTTGTAACTAGAATCATATTATAGATCACATTAGAAATTGACATGATATTTTTTTTCTCACACAGATCATACTTAAGGTGTTTTTTGATCAAACCTTCTCTACCACTTCATAATAAATATTAGTTTCCAATAATTTTATTTCTCCAACTTCACTCCAATGTTTTGGAGATCTTCAATTTGTATTATAGAGGTATTTATAAGGATCCTTCAAAATGATTCATTAAAAGTTTGGATGAAAACTCAACTAAAGAATTTTTTTAATCTATACTATATATGAAATAAAAATAATAGGAGCCTGACATATCCTCTAGGGTATGAATTTTCCACTCTTATTGATCATAAATTCGAGGATGATATGCTGTGTTGAAACTCAACACTATATCAATATCATATTGAATAATTTTCAATAACATTGAGGAAAAACTAGGCTCTTAATAAGACACAATGGAATATTGTAGTTCGGGAAACCATAAAACAACCTTTATATGTATGATTGAAAGATTATACTGAGATATTGTTTCTCTTATAGTGATGAATTATGTTCAATTATTAAAGAAATTGACTACAACAATTATATAATTTACCCCCTTAGGCGTTTTGGCTGGTCTATTGAAAAAAACTTTATAGTGATGTTTTTACCATGTCAATTCTTTTATAGGTAAGGGATTTAGTATCCTCATAGAATTTTATCTTCTATCATAATCATATATTACATACGAAGTACTAAGATATTTACATTGTTATATCTCACTTAATTTCATCCCACCATAAATATTCTTTCAAATCTATATATCATTACACATCCTAGATGAATAGAGAGTGAAGAAATATAAAATTCCTCTAACAAATCAGAAATTAAATATTTTATTTACATAAGCCATATAAGTTTAATAAAAAATAGCATTCCATCATGATTAATATTAGTCATACGAACAATTTTAACCATTTTTCGTTTCTCCACATCAACAATTTTCACCTCATTAATCATTACATTGATTTTTGTTTTGAAATTAAATTGAGAAAGATAATATTTGTACCCATACTTTAGGATTTGTAGATCTAACCTTTTAAATATATAAATAATGGGTCTTTTGTAAACCTTTGTATAGATAATCTTGCATGATATTTTCCACTTGAATCAATAACCACCATGCTCACATTTCCAATGCTTCATTGTAATTATTAATCATAATCATTAACATGCTCCAACCATCATATTTGGTGAATATTAAAATAAAATTATTTGAATATATACATTAATATTTTTTAATGTTATATATTTATATATAACAATTTTCTATATAATGATAATTCCTCCATATCATAAATGAAAAAATTATCAATGGTATCTCCAGATCATGGGTTGGGTAAGAGTTTTCATTTTTCATAAATTATCCTAAGGAATAAGTTATAACCATGTCATTCTAAATTATAAGACATCACAATACATTCAAAGATTCATAAATATATATTACAATCCTTTCTCCACTATAGGTAAATGTATGCATAGTTGAGTTAACTATTCGTCTCTTCAGTTCCATGAAATTGTACTCACATTAATCTTTCCCAAGGATCATGGACTCATTCTGAGTAAAATATATTTGAGGATTTGATAATCATAAGTAAGTATCCAAAAAAATCTAATACAATTATGTTAAACCAAAAATACATATGGATCACGGTCACTGTGTAAGTTTTGGGAGAATAAACAGTATCTGCCACCAGTATCGAATCTATTAATATAACCTATATTGAAATTATATGATGAAATAACGGTACATTTTTCATAAAAAAATAACTGTTGTAATTTTTTCATATAGTTTCTCCAATCATATGATCTTTAGTAAAATTAACAATTTATCATTATTTTATTTAATAATCCAGGAATAGAATAGAATATCATCTAGGAAGACTACCCAAAATGTATCTAGGTAATCTCTTTTGACCCTATTACTGGAGTCCATGAATATAGGGGGAAATAGTATGATTGAATGGATTTTGTATATATTTATAGATTCCATTACCTATATATAATACTATCATGAACATATCCCCATTCTTCACCTTCAATTTATGATATCATGAATGAAGTTTAATCTTGTAAATGTTTTATGGTCTATGCAGTTGATCAAACAATTCATCAATATGGGGAGAAAGATACTAGTTCACAAATTTGATCATGTTCATCTCTGAATAATTAATGAATATTTTTATAAATCTCTAAAAATTTTAATTAAAATGAACAATTACACACAATAGTTACAAATTTGTCAGAGTGAATCACTTTTTAGGGTGCTCATAGAGTTTTTTCTTCAGATCTATCAACTAAATTGTGATCATTTTATTAAGAGTATTTGAAATTGTTAAGGAAGTATGAATTAGTTCAATTGAATAATAAACATCATGATTTTGTTGACATCTAGTTAGCTATTATAAAAATAAATTAAAACACTACCCTAACAAAATAAGATCATTTATTTCAGGATTATTTCTAACTATGAGAGATAAAAAAAACCCATATTAGTTAGATAAAACACCCACACAATGGATGTAATCTCTATAAAAATTCAAAATTACCATCAAATGAATAAATTATCTAAATTTTTGACTACTAATGTTACTACCCTTCAATGAAAAATAATGTGGCATTTACATAGGTAAATGCATTTCTAGTTTAAGAAAATATAAAATTCCCCAAAAGAATAATGATTTGATTTATCAGAAAAAAATTCCCAAAAAAAATATACATCAGAAGAATCATATATATTATATGAAATCATGATAACATTAGGGGTTTTCAATGGTAATTATAAAACTAATAATTTGGGGGGAATATTTGTACCCTTATAAAAATTTTCATCTATGAAATATGTGTACATCCAGAGTGAAATGGGATATTTTTAGTTCTATAGTGGATGGATATTATTCCTTTCACCACAATGTAATCCCATCCCTCATCAGAAATAGTGACGACATGAGATTTACCCTATCCCTCATCTTAATAGGATTTTAAAATTGATCATCTTACTCAACCCTCAAATTTGGTAACTAGTTTAAACAATTAATGAAATCGTTACATTTAAAACATTGATGTTTTTATGGTGAATTATATAGATACTTATCATTATTCCCAAAATTCGAAAACTTCTTCCCATTACATCTGATGTCAGCCCCTCGATGATTGTCCCATAAAAACATTAATCATTTTGTATCCCCTTATAAAAAGTTCCACTATGTTTATTCCCACACATTGTAACATCCTAGATAAATAAAAAACAAGACATTTTCCATAATTAATCAAATTTTTGAATTAAATATTAATTTCACTTTAAAATGGTTTCTATGTTCGATGGTGTACCCAATACACAACAACGGGTTTCTTTGAAAATTTTCATTGCACACTAAAAATATTATAATATTATTTTAAATTTTAGTTAATTACTAGTTGTTTTATTGATGTTAATGAATAGAACTATCTATAATATGATTATACACGATTGTTAAATGTTTTTACATTTATCCAATAAATGTTAAAGGCATAAAATGTGAATGAATCTAATTTTAAGCATAATTTACCTTAAATGAAAATTTACCACCATTTGATGGAGAACCCTCTCTAATTATAGTAATTGTCACTTTTAGATGTTATTTTTCACTAAATAAATTTTTTTAGATTCGGGACATCAAAATTTATTTTCGGTAATTTTTTGGTATTATGTTGATAAAATATATTTTTTATGAAAAATGAAAAATACTGTATCTTAATTAAAAAGTTCCTTTTAATATAATTTATTTATATGTATATATTATCTTTTCAATTGGTTTTAAAATATTATTATATTACATTGTTTCCATTTAATCTGATGTTGGTCAATGGAATTAATTTCACTTTGAAATTGGAAATAAACAAGTATCAATCATTTGATAGTTATTGTTTCTTAGAAACACACTATTTGTTTTTGTAATTATAATTAATTTTAAATTAATTATTACAACTTCTATATTATGAATTTGGTAAAATAGACATCATTTTTGAATTCAGAATATCAAATATATCTTTTGCTGAATTTCTGGTGTTTTTCTGAAAATCATCAATTTTTTATGAATAGTTAAACAACTAAGTCATAGTAAAAAAACTAACATTTTTATTTAAATAAAAATATACCTCTTCTGTTTATTTAATTTCAAAAATTCTACATATATTGTTCGTATTTTTAAATAAAATGTGGTTCAATAAGATGAAATTAATTTATTGACGAATAGTAACTTTTGACTTTTATTTACCGCAGATAATGGTAAATAGGGTAATTCAAGGTAAAAATAGTATCATAATAATTTAAATTACCTTAAAACGTGTCCTAACCATATTTGATGATTCATGGCAGACCTTGGGCATCCATGAGTCGATTTTGGAACTCCATGGATCCACATGGGTGTGATAATGACACTTTAGAAAAATTAACATAGAGTAATGTCAAAATGGCATAAACAAATATCATTTAATAAAGTAAATTTTTAAGGTGGTTATATAAGTTATAATTTCGACTATAAATATCAATTGAAAATATAAAAAGACTTCCTACATTATGGTATTTTTTATTATTTTTAGACAAAAAAAATTAAATTATTAATGACATAATAATGATGTAGTATTTACCTCATTAACAGATTATTTTAATAAATAAGATTAAAAATACTAGTAAAAAATTAAAAACCTTTCCAATTAATATTGGATGACTTTATTTATATCATTATGCATCTTAGACCTGACTATAATGATTTTTCATCCTTTTGAAACTGAATATAACTTTATAATAAAATAATTGATTCAATCATTCCAAAAGAGCCCCTCCCCCCTAATAAAAGAAAATCATTTCTATCCCATTAATCCAACCTCTCAAGGCTCATGGATCGTCCAAAATCTGCCCTAATAAGCTCTCAAGATCCCTCTCCTCCTCCTAAAAGCATTAACTCAGGTAGAAGGCACATCGGGAATTCCTTTTGGTTCAAACCAAATGATGTTACCCAAATTAAAGTTAACTGTTTCTCTTAAATTCTTTTAATTTATTTTACTTCTCCAACCCCTAATCTCTTTTTATTATCTTATTTTATGAAAAACATAAAATCATAAATATACAAGGATATTTTCATGAGAAGGATTCAAACTACACTTACACACACCTACATCTAATGGGTGAAGAACATAATGTTTCGAAGAATGGAAAACTAACACCTCACGAAATAATGACTATTAGATTATCTCCTACCGCATCTCATGATGGATATTAAGATGACACTGTATTTATATATTATATTTATTACTTTTATGTTTTCTTTATGCTTCTTTATTTTTCATTTATAACATTTTTTTTGCTTTCCATTATGGATAAATGAGATAATTTCATTTAAGGAAGTGCGGACTACCTCCCCCTCAATGTGATATGAATCATTAATTCCATATGTGGGAAGTATAAAGGATGGAGTTAATGATATTATATATAATATTATATTGGAATTATTATATAACATTGAATCATAATGTTTTAATTCCATTAAAATAACAAATAGAAATGAAAGTATCGTTCATCCGTACGTATAACTTACTGTCTCCATGAACGATGCATTTCATTTATTACCTCTAAATGTTATGTACTTATATAAATAAATGTATATAATGGATATTATATATATATATATATATGATATATAAATCATGAATTTAACTCTGTATATAATGAAATTTTGACCATGTGAACAACTAGTAATTATAAGAGGTCCATTTTTTACTCAATTTCCAAATATTGGCAAATTGAACGTTATGAACTTAAACGATTACATAATGTTTATTACCTTGTTATAAGTTATATAAAAGGAATAATAAACATTAAAAGGGTTCATAAATATTTAGAAATTAGATTCATTTTATTATTCAGTAGATTAAATAACGAATAAGTCATGTCAGACATGCGGCAAGGGACTTCATCTCAGTCTCCTTTCATTGAGGCATATTTCGATAATATATACCTTCTTATTTTACACAGTGTATAATAAAACCTGTTGAATATTTCTTTCATTCAAGTGGAATCTTTTTTCTACGATGCATTTTACTAATTAATAAATGGGTTGTTTTTAACATTGGTGGCGATAATGACCTCTCTGCCACTGAAATCGTTTTTTGGATTCCTCAATAAGACTTAATGTTTACTAAAATGAAAATGATCTCCCTTATTCTATTTTTTGGTGTTTTGGTATTGAAAATGTTATTTTTTGAAATGAATTTATTATTTCAATATCTTGAAATTATTTCTTGTGAATTCAATTTAAATGTTATTAGTAAAATGTATATATTTACCATATTTTTTGTGTTATGATTTTCTAATGGTACTTGGAAATTTTACCAGTGGTTACATGATAAACCAAATGATAGGTGGTGTCGTGATAAACTAGAATGGGTGGTTATGTTATAACCTTTAATTAATTGGGTAGGGAAGTAAGTCATATGGCTATTCTATTCAGTGGAATGTGTGGAAGGCGACCGTATGGTTATTCCATTTATGTATGTTTATGTCCCAAGTTACCTTTATATGTTATATGATATTTATATGGGCTTTCTGGTAATATTTTTGTTACAAAATTGTATGTATTGACCATTTAATCCATGAAGAGCATTTACTACTTAATAATGGTGAAAATTATTACTAATGATAAATTATTCATGCTTTCATCGTTGTGTTTAAAAATTAACCATTTTCATTCTTTGTGTATCCATTATTGAGCTTTTTATACTCATCCAAATTTTTGAAATGTTTCTTCACAAGAGAAAAAGATGAATAGGGTCATGGATGGGATCATGGAAAAGTAATTCAATCTAAAACATTGGACTAGACATGACTCCTTTTTTCAAGAGTTTTTCATTTTATGAAAAAAATGGCAACTGAGTTGAAGTGTCTAACTTGTAATTTATGATATGTAATGTAATACATATGGCCTAATTCTTTAAAACTCTAAACCTGAAAAGATACTAAATTTGAATTATTGATTTAATTCATGATTAAGTAATTTTTAAGGCCCGGTCCTTATAGATGGCATCAAAGGTTGATTTAGATAACATATGATGTTAGGGTATTGTTGAATTCATATCCATAAATTACATAATATTGAAATTATATAGAATTTACATATTATCATGTAGCATTGCCTATGATATTTCTATGGTTGGAATGGTTTTCCATAGAGGAAACAAGGTAGCTATGTTATGATGACATCAAGTGGATGACGGCAATCCAAATAAGCAACCTGAGATGGTCAGAATCAAAACTAAATAGTTTGTTGCAATGATGGAGCATTTGACTTAGGCTATAAATGGTGATTGTATCCATGCACAAGTTCAGCCAGTTCAACCATAGAGAAACAAGTCCTTAGTGGATAATTTCATGAGTCAACATGCCCCATCATTTAGAGGATCAAATTACCCTATTCTTGATGAAGGGTGGATTGAAGTCGTAGAGAAATTTTTTGATGTCATGGGATTTTTAGAACATCAAATTTTTTGTCTCAATGATTAGCATTTTGAAGGTGAAGCTGATAATTGGAGCTTGATGGTAAAAAATAGCAGGGTTAAGGGGATATTGATGTTCTTTTTTGAGATGTATTCAATGGGATGTTTCTTTATAAAAAAATTCCTAATGTGGATCATCATAGGGTGGAAAAACAATTCTTATAATTTTTCTAGGAGGATGACTCAGTGGCTACTTATGATGAAAAATTCACTCAACTGGAACGGTATGTTCCATATTTCATATGAGATCTTGATAGTAAAATCAATCGTTTTTACTCAGGATTAAATCCAATTTATAGAAGGGAATTAGCTTCTCATGAGTTAAAAAGTTATGAAAAGATCGCTCACTGTGCAGAGATGGTGGAAATTTATTTTTCAGGTGATCAAGTGTTCTTCGAAAAACAACAAAATTAGAGGTCAAAGTGGCAGACGAAAGGGAATAAATTTTCAAAAAAGTATGATGGTAAGAAACATAGGATTTCAATCTATGAAAATTGTTGTAAAAAATGCTTGGGAATGTTTTTTGAATTCTGGTATGTGCTACCGATGTGGTAAAATGGGACATAAGGATTGTAATTGGACTGAAAATGATCAAGGTAATGGTAAGAAAAAATATGATTTAAAGTCAGTAAAAATTTTTATGTATAATGAAATGGGTCATTATGAAAATGAGTGTCCAACAAAGAACTCAACTTAGGGAAAGCAACTAGACTACAAGCAGAAAGGGTTGGTGAAATCCTTTGTATATACTTTATGAGATTTTGGGCCATCAAATGAAGTATTATCATGTACACTGTTTGTTTTTTCAGATTATGCCAAAGTGTTGTTTGATTTTAGGTCAATAAATTCTTTCATTTCTGAGAGTTTTTTTTATTAATTTGGAATTCCATATCATGATATGAATACTGATCAAATGGTAAAACACTTATAAGAAATGTTGAGACAAAAAGAAATTATAAGAACCTTTCTGTCCTTCTGTGCAGAATGAATCTACATGAGAATCTTATTGTGTTTCCACTGGAAGAGTTTAATTATATTTTGGATATGGATTGTCTTGCTCGTAATCATGCTAATATTTATTTTATATTTAAAGTGGTTTTTTTCAGAATGATTTTCAGCATGGGTACAAGAATGAACCCTTTCTTTTGAAAACATATCAGAAAACTGAGAAACTAATAAAAGAAGAAAATGAATGTTACCTTGCACATATAGTTGAAAACAAAGTAATTGTTCAGATTAATGTTGTGAAAGTGGTAAATAAGTACCTTGGTTTTTTTCTTTATGAATTTTCTTGGTATTATACATGACCATGAAGTTGAATTTACTAATGACATAGTTATTTATGATAGGCTAATTTCAAAACCCCTTATCGAATGGATCAAATTGAACATGTACAGTTAAAGGAGAAATTAATGGAGTAATTAGATAAATGATTCATTTGACCAAGAACATCAACATAGGGTGCTCTTCTCTTGTTTGTTAAAAATAAAAATGGTTCAATGAGAATTTTCATTGATTATAGAGGTTTGAATAACATCACCGTCAAGAACAAGTATCCTTTGCCATATATCAATGATTTTTTTGATTTTCTCCTGGGAGCTATGTATTTTTCGAAGATTGAATTGAGGTTAGGGTACTATCAGTTGAAAGTAAAGGAAACACATATTTTGAATATTGTATTTCATACTAGATATGACCATTATGAATTTGTATTTATGCCTTTTCGTTTAACTAATGAACCTGTTGTATTCATGGATCTTATGAATATAATTTTCTGTGAGTTTATGGATATGTTTGTGGTTGTGTTCATTGAATATATTTTGGATTATTATAAATATAAATAGGAGAATGAAATTCATTTAACTGTTGTCTTGAATACCTTAAAAGAAAATAAATTATTTGGGAAATTCAGCAACTGTGAGATTGGGTTATAACAAATTTATTTCCTTGGTCACATTGTTTCAAAAAATTTCATTACTATTGATCCTGCAAAAACAGTAGTTTTAGAATAATGGCCAAGACCCACAAATATAAATGAGATTCATAGTTTTCTTGGTTTGGTTGGTTATTACAGAAGGTTTTTTGAAAATTTTGCATTGATATCTAGTCCATTGATTAATATTACTTGAAAAGGTGTTATGTTTATCTGGAAAAAAGAATGTAATGAATGTCATGAGGAATTGAAAAGATGATTTTTGAATTATCCAGTTTTGGAATTACCTTCCATAAATAGTGAGTTTTTTATTTACAGTGATGCTTCCTTGAAAGGAATTTCTTGTATCCTTGTGTAGAATGATCATGCCATTTCTGATGCTTCAGGTCAGTTGAACCTCCTGAGTTAAATTACACTACACATGAATCAAAATTACATACTATTGTTTTTTGCATTAAAAATTTCGAGGCATCATTTTTATGGATTTAAATGTGAAATATATACTGACCACAAATGTTTGAAAAATATATTAACTAAAAAATAATTGAACATGAGATAGAGGATATTATTGAAACTAATCAAGTATTATGATTTCACTATTCATTACCATCCATGAAATGAAAAAAATGTGGTTGATTCTCCAAGTCAAAAATGTAATGCTTCATTAACCGTGAAATTTTTGGGATGAGATCACTTGGTTTTTGATTTGATATACATTGGAATTAAAGTTGTTGGAGTAGGAAATTGATATGTTTAGTTTCAGGTGTCAGTGGAATAATCTCAATCAGACAGAATTAAGAAAGTGCATAAGAAAGATAGTGAGTTATAGAAAATGGTTCTGTTTGTTCAGAATGGTATGTTTCAGAATTTAACATTGATAATGATTGTGTTTTGATGTTTGGTAAGAGATTATGCATGACTTTTAATTCAAAGTTGACCCCCACTGATCGACATCTCCAGTGAGGCGGTAAACTTCCATGACAACCTTCTCCCTTTCGCTACTCCCCAAGGCATGGAATATTTTCTCTAAAGTGTTTATCCATTGTTCAGCTACTAACGGATTTGTACCCCTATTAAATGTTGGTGGTTGTTTCCTCATGAAGAGGTATAACATTGATCCTCCATGTTGCGGATTAGGGTGATCCATACGAGTAATGTTATTATTCATAACTTGAGTGAGTTTTCCCAGTATGGTAATAAGTTGATCAGCACCAGTTGTATCTCCAGCTCCATAATAATTATCTTGAGTAGGAGGGAAATCCCTACACGGAGTGCGTGCATTGATACGGTTTCCATTCCTTCCACTAGGCGCCATTTCTAAACAATGCCATAAACTATATTAGTTTATGAATCAAAATAAATAATTCCATACTTGTAAGATACTTAACATAAATTGAACTATTTATGGATATAATCCGTAAAAATATTTTCATTGAGGAAGTATATACTCATAGCCCTTTATAGTGGTTTATAAAGAAAATGAGAATTATCCAAAGCATATCCCCTGGGAGTGTCGTTACCAAGAGTGCAGTAAATCCCGTTGTCGTGCACCAGTTCCCGTTCGAGTCTAGCTCAAAGAGGTGTTTTCAGGTTTTACCTCTAGGTACATCTGTGTTAGAGCCGCCTCTACCTGCTCGTATCCAGACAGGGTTGTATTGCTCGGAAAACTCACAACACCTCTACAATACTAAAATTCTAGGAAGTTCTTATATAATAATCCTTTAATTAAATCTTCGGGCTATGTTCTCTAATCAGAGTTTATCTAAATCTAGCTTCCAAGGTTAGTACTAAACTGCCTCTGATACCAACTGTGACGCCCCAACCCCAGCTACCCAGAGTCGGTGCATTACTTCGTAACATTGGCATGATCACAAAAGATCAAGTCTCAAAAGATCGATTAGTTTAGTAGCCTTGGAAACACTAGATACATTCATAAGTCATATATTACATCATAAAGTGAAAAACTAATAACAAAGTGTTCATAGTCCACACTCATATCCTCTTCTGACTATCCCTGCAGGTCATTCATAAAATACTTCTTCACATCCTGGAAAATATTAAAACATTGAAAGGGGTGAGCTCAGATGCTCAGTATGGATAACAATATAGCGAAAGCTTTCATCAATAAACATAAACATTTAAGGCAATGTATAATTAAAACAAAAGCCTTTTAAACTTGAACTTCAACATAATATGGAAAAAGTAAAATGAGATAATTCCATTCACTTCTTCACATGGAAATTCTAATGGTCGAATAATCACATGCAATATCAATAACCACTTTCATAATGATGGAATACATAATGCCAGAATATCATAACCATGTAGCCAATGCCTCGTGCCAAGACCACAAATAAGATTTTGTCAAGGCCTCTTACCAAGACACTAGTTTGTCTCATGAGACCTATCGATGCATCAAGGAGATGTAGCGGGCTCCACCCGTCACTTATTAAGTCCAATGCATTCCTCATATGAATATGTTTAAACGTATCATAAACCATAACATAATCTTATCACATAAAACATGCATAAAGGAAACATAACATTTCCACATTTAAATCACAAGATATCAATAAAACACATTGATATAATAAAAACACATTCAAAACCATTTTCAATACAAAAATAAACGAAAGTTTAAACTTTGTATTTATTTTTCATTAAAAACGTTATGGCTTGTAGAGGAAGCTGAAACACAAATAATGGTCACGGCGGCGGGAAAGTCGTTGTCGCCGCATACGTAAGACAAAAACATTCCTTTTGTTGTTTAGTAATATTCATTGTAAAAAAATATTCCTTTTTGAATAAAATTCAATGTCAACGGGGTTTATACACCGTATAAAAGAAAGTTGTGTATAAAACCAAATATGCCTCAATGAAAGGAGATTGAGACGAAGTCCTTAAAAAGAACATTTTTTAAAATAAAATAGATCTATTATGTGTATTCACTATAAATACACATAAATAAAGTACAAATACAAGATAGGACATAATAATATCATGACATAATTTGAATGTAGGAGATTAACCCAAAGAATGGAAATTGGGTTAAGAAATTCCCTTACCTTGCGTCCTGTCCTGACTCGACCATTCTTTAACCTCCTGAATAATTAACTAGAGTTAATTCCTATTTACTTAAGAACCTTTTTAATGTTCATTATTCCTTTTATATCCCTTATTACCATGTTATGAACATTATGTAATTATTTAAGTTTATAACGGTCATTTTTTCGATCTTAGGTACTTGAGTCAAAAATAACATTCTTATAATTACAAGTTGTTCATGTGGTGATATATCCCTTATATCCAGAATTATATTCATGGTATAGATATAATATATCTCATATATATCCACTATATACATGAATTTATAATATTATGTAACATTTAGAGGTAAGAAATGAAATGCACGGTTCATGGAGACGGTAAGCCGTACGTACGCATAAACGCTACTTTCATTTCTATTTTGTATTTAATGGAATGAAATCATAATTATATAAATGTATAATATAATTCAAGTATAATATAGTGTATAATACCATTTACTACATCCTTTATACATCCCAAATATGGCATTAACGATTCAAATCACTTTGAGGGGGCGGTAGTCCGCACTTCCTAAAATGAATTTATCGCGTTTACCCATAATGGAAATCATAAATTATTCCATAAATGAGAAATAAAGAAGCATAAGTAAAACATAAACATATTAAATATCATATATAAGTATAGTGACATATTAATGGCCACCTTTGAATGTGTTATATGAGGGTTGAACAATCATCGTTTCGTGGGGCAGAAATTCGCCATCCACAGAAACCGTATGTTCTTTAACCATTAGATGTAGGTGTGTGTATGTGTAGCTCTAATACTTCTTATAACAACATCCTAGTATATTGAGGATACTGTTGTTGTAACAAAATAAATGAATAAAAAGAGTTTAAGGGGTTGGAGAAGCTAAATAAAACGAAACAACATTAGAGAAGACAATACCTAAAAATCGGGTAACTCTTTTTGATTTCAGCCAAAGGATTCCTTGAGAAGAGTTATGCACAAATTGAGGCTTCTATGAGTAAGAGAGGGAAGTTGGGAGAGTATTTGGGCCGAGGTTTTCCAAGCCAAATGGCTTGAAAGTGTGAATGAGGTTGTAGAGGTGGGGGCCTTTTATAAGTGGAGTGGAGGGTCACTCTTGGAATGTAAAGAAAAGTCACTTTATTATAAAAAGTGTTTCGGATTTTAGAGGTCCCACACTTATATAATTCGAGTCTAAGGTGATAAGGGTTCTAAATATACTCATCCAATATGTTTTTGACAAGTGTATGCCTTGGATTTCACATTATCATTTTATTTTATTTAAATCGTTAAATAATGAGGTCATCGCTGCATCATCATGATGTCATAAATAATTTAATTTATATAATGTCTAAAAATTATAATAAAAATACTATGAGGTAGTAAATCTTTTTATATTTCTAATGACTATTTATAGTAAAAAATATGACTTGTATAACCCCATGTAAAAATTGATTTAGTAAAACATTTCATGTTTGTGTCATTTTTTTCTTTAACATTAAATAAAAGGTATTTATGTCATTTTCCAACTAAAGTGGCTCCATGGGGTCCCCAAGTTGACCCATGGATTGACTTGGTCGGTAGTGGAATATCCAATGAGGGTAGGACATGTGTCAAGCTCATCTCATATTATTAAAACATTATTTTTACCTTAAACTACACTAATTACCTCTAATCGCGATTAAGAACTTATAAGTTACTATTCACCAAAAATTATTTTAATCTCATTGAACCACATTTTACATCTTAATGACAACCATTTATGTTGGATTTTTGAAAATCAAATCACAGAAGTGGTAATATTTCATTTAAACGAAAAATCAGTTATTTAACTACAACTTAGTGGTTTCACTATTCATCAAAAATTGAAGTTTTTCAGAACAATGCCAAAATTTCACCCTAAGCTATAATTGATATTCCGAATTCAAAAATGTTTTCTATTTTACAAAATTCCAAACATATAAGTTTCATTAATTAATTTTATAATTATTTCTCACTGTCACAACAAATAGCGTGTTTTTAAGAAACAATTTATATCAAAAGATTGGCAATTGTTTATGTCCAATTTCAATGTTAAATTAATTCTAATGACCACCATTGGATAAAATGGTAAAAATATATTATAATTATACTTTAAAACCACAAAATTTTATAATTTATCACTATAAATTATTTTGATTTAAAAAGTTGTTTTTAAGTATTTTTCACTATTCATAAAAAATTAGAAGTTCTCAGAAAAATACCAAAAATTCAACATAGGCTAATTTCGATATTCGGAATCCAAAAATGAAGTCCATTTTGAAATATAAAATTTCTATAATTTTAAAAAGTGGTTATTACTATTCATAACGGTTACTTTGATTAGTCGCGGTGTTTTAGAACTCGATGTTGTGTACAATACAAGCCATTGCATTATTGAATGAGAAGCGTATCGTGGAAGCTCGGGGTGTTACACAATTAATAAAACATCTATGTTTTTAATTTGGTAAAATAGACATCATTTTTGAATTAGGAATATCAAATATATCATTGGATGAAATTTTGTTTTTTTTCTGAAAAACATCAATTTTTGATGAATAGTGTATCCACTAAGTCGTGGTAAAAAAAACAGACATTTTCATTTAAATGAAATTTTACCACTTTTGTGGATTGAATTTCAAAAATCCCCTATATATGGTTGTTATTAGATAATAAAATTTGGTTCAATAAGATGAAAATAATTTTTGGTGAATAGTATCTTCTGAATTTTATTTACCACGGATAAAGGTAAATAGGTTAGTTCAAGGTAAAAATAATATCATAATAACACAAATTTACCTTAAAACATTTCCTAACATTATTTTATGAGTCATGGATGAACATTGGCATCCTAGGGTCGATTTTGGATCCCGATGGAGACACTTGGGAGTGATAATGACACTTTAGATTAATTAACTTAAAGTAAAGGAAAAAATGATATAAAAAAATATATTTAAGTAAACTAATTTTTACAAGGGGTTTTATAAGTTATATTTTTAACTATAAATATTAATTGGAGATATATTATTATTTATTACATTGTAATATTTGTTTATAATTTTTAGACATCAAATAAATTAAATTATTTAAGACAAAATAATAATGTAGTATTTGCCTCATTAATAAATGATTTAAGTAAATAAGATTATAAATATTAAAACAATATCCAAAACCAATAAAATTATTATTGGATGATTTTATTTGTACTATTAGTCATCTAATATTCTTCTTTAATGATTTTTGGAACTTTTGAAACTGGTGATAATTTTATAATAAAATAATTGTTTTAAACAGTCTTAAAGAGCCCCTCCTCCACCTTATAAAAGGACACAACGTACAACCCATTCCTCACACCCCTCAAGACTTTTGGCTCATCTAAACACAACCCAAATAACATCCCATGATCCCTCTCCTACTATTACAATCCTTACCTTAGGCAGAAGACCCTTCCAGGAGTCATTTTGGTTCAAAGCAAATGGAGTTACCCAAATTAATGGTAACTGTTTCTCTTAACATATTTTCTTATATTTTACTTCTCTGACACCTAATATATTTTTATTAAATTATTTTATAAAAACAATATTATTATCAATAATCTATTATGCTTTTATGGGATGTAATTGGACAACACATACACACACCTCCATCTAATGGGTGAGGAACATAATGTTTCTGTGAATTGAAAACTAACGTCTCACGAAATTATGATTATTCGATTATATCCTACCACCTCTCATGGTTGCCATTAAGATGACACTGTGTTTATATATGATATATATTATGTTTATCTTTTCTTTATACTTTTTTACTTTTTATTTATATCATACCTTTATGGTTTCTATTATGGGTAAACGCGATAATTTCATTTTTTGAAGTGCGGATTGCCACCCCCTCCAAGTGATATGACTCATTATTTCCATATGTGGGACGTATAAACGATGTATATAATGATATTATATCTGATATTATACTTGACGAATAATATACATATGTATCATTATGTTTTTATTCAATTAAAATATGAAATATAAATGAAAGTGGTGTTCATGGGTATGTACGACTTATTGTCTCCATGAATGGTTCATTTCATTTCATACTTTCAAATGTTATCAACTATTATAAATACATGTATATACAGGATATATATTAAATATATGATATATAAATCATGAATATCACTATGGATATAATTAACTTTTGACCATGTGAACGACTTGTAATTATAAGAAGTCCATTTTTTACTCAAGTACCAAATATCAACAAAATGAACATTTTTGACATAAATAATTACAAAATGTTTATAACATGGTATTATGTGAAATAAAAGGAATAATAAACTTGAGAATGTTTCTTATGGAAGTATAAATTAACATTATTTGATTATTTATGATATTAATGAATGAAAAATTCAAGTCAGACATAAGGTAAGGGACACCATCACAATATACATTCACTGAGGAATATTTCGATAAAATGTACCTTTTTCTTTTACATGGTTTATAATTAAACCCATTGAATTTTAATTTCATTCAAAGAGAATCTTTTTTCTACGAAGCATTTTACTAAACGACAAACAGAATGTTTTCAACGTTTGCGGTGACAATGACCTCTCTATCGTCATAATCATTATTTGGCTTCCAATATATGCATTAATGTTTTCGAAAATGAAATGTAAATACCTTATTTTGGTTTTGGGTGTTTTGGTAATGAAACTGGTTTTTGAAATATATTTATTATTTCAACATCTAGAACTTATTTCATGTGATCTCAAATTTAATGTTTTTAATGAAATGTTTATATTTGCATTATTTTATGTGTAATGATTATATAATGGTACATGGATGTTTTGACGGGTGGTTACATGATAAACCAAATGAAGGGTAGTGTTGTGATAATCCAGAACATGTGGTTACGTTATAACCACCTATGCATTGGTTATGGAAGTCGGCTGTATGTTTATTCCATTTAGTGGTATATATGGAAGTTGACTATATGGTTATTCTGTTTTAGTATGTTTATGTCCCAAGATAAATTTATATGTTATGTGTTCTTTATATGGGGTTTATGGAATTTTTTTTAACAAAATGGAATGTATATATATTTTATTTAATGAATAGTATTTACTAATTCATAATGGTGAAAAGTATTACTTATGATAAAGTATTCATTGTATCCTAGTTTTTTGGAAAATATAATAGTTTTCCTTCATTGTGTATCCCTTACAGAGCCTTTTATGATCATACCTTGTTTTGAAATGTTTTTCACAGGACCAAAAATTAATAGGGTCAAGTATGGGATCAAGGAAAACTCATGCTATCTAAAAAATAGGACATTACATGAATCTTTTTTTTCAAGAGTTTAAATTTTATTAAAAAAATGTAAATAGAGTAAAAGTGTGTACATTGTAGTTTTTGTGATATATTGTAATTGTAATGGCCTAATTCTCTAAAAATCCAATCCTAAAAAAATCCACAATGTGATATATTCATTTAATTCAAGATTATGTTATGTTTAATGTCGAGTCCTTACACAAATTGATCCTAATTTGAAGCCCGACATCTTCTCTCTTTAGTACATAAATTTTCTATAAATTTCTATTTTTATATTTTTACCACAACCCTAGAAATTATTTGTAACAATAAATTATTTTTACACCTTGATACAACATAGAACAATCTCTTCATAACTACTTATATTTCTCATGCTTAACACCATATGGGTCTTTGTTTTCAATCAACTCACAAAATGATCCATCATTATTTTATGTTGGACGATAATACCCTAAAAATACCATACAACTCTTGTAAAATTTCCTCAGAGGTACAAATATATTCATCACCTTTTTTCAATAGATGAAGGAGCTTTGTATCTATATACTAATGGGTAATATGATGAATGTATATATTGAATAATATTTTGTTAACACATCCCAATACATGGAGTCAATTTCATCATGTTGCCACATATTTTTTTAAGATCCCCATGTCACCATTGAAATGGTAAATTAACACAGTGACATTTTCATGATGCATACATATGAGAATAGAAAATAAAATTTATTAGGTTATCGTTCATTTCATTGATAATTGTTGACTAGTATAACCACTAAATGAAGATAGATTTTTCTACATTGATGACTCAATAGAATATTGATCCCTTATTTTATCTTTTGTCAATCCACCATGATTCCTGACTTGGGAGAGTTGTTGGATTATAGAAAAAATATGTTTTATTACATCACCCATAATTGTTTGTTTTACAATAGGACATCAATTTCATTTTACATTGCACACACCATTAACATTGTTCTATATCTTATAACCATCAACTAAAAGAAAAATCCTTGTTTTGGAAACAATAATCGTAGTAGAGAACAACATAATATTATAAAATAACTTATAGTGTGTTTAAATAATTACCACTTATTTTAAAACTATGACCCAGTGATTGAAGTTTATTCTATATGGAACCTTTAGAATGGTTCATAAATAATTTTTGAATTTCCAAGGAATGTCCCATATGAGTTTCAAACCATCTGTGCATCAAGTAACATTTTCATGCAACATTTGACGATTGCGTCTAGTTCAGTGCTCCCTTTTTGGATTTCTTACCCATTGGTACATAAATTAAAATAAAATACACAACTATAGTATTATAAAAGGGATTAAATTTCTCAAAACCACCTACCATATCCTTTTCCAAAATTACATGACAATTTTATTTAATTAAAAACATCCATAGACTTATCCTTACAGATTTCATTAGGTATATCATTTTGATTTTATCATCATATTTTATAATGGATAACAAACAAATCATCCAAAACAAACTATATTGACTCAGTATTATTATATATAGAAATTAAATAATTTTTAATGAAGGTTAATTATATTACACAAAAAAAAAAGATAGAAGAATATAATATTTTATTGTCTTTGGGAACATGTAATAATAAAAAACAGGCCCATTATTAAACCACATCATCACCCAGTATGATCTTCCACACAAAAATCCTTCTTTTATATATCATTTGTGACAAATATATTTATATCGCAGGATAGGGGACATAAAAATGGTGAGAAAAGCAGCTTAGTAAGTTTAAAAAATGGAGATAAATAAGGATAACATAGAAATAAGTGTAATGGAATGTGAGCATAAATATTGAAAACCATACCCTTCAATTCAGACATCATATACTGGATTCATGGAATAATAATTTTCAATTTTAATACATGAATAATTATGAAATAAAATATCATAATCCATGAGGGAATTAAATTTTCAATAGAAAATGATTTGTTGAATACACATAATCATACAAAATATTATCTAAAGGATACACTAAAATATAGTTATAACATGCCAGGATTGGGATAATAAAAAATTTACATGATATGAACTAGTGATGTCCACTAGTGTACCCTATTTCAGGCTTGGTAAACATCAACTTTACCCTCTTTTCAGGCATGAGAGAACCACCCCTGTATCATATTATCTTAAAAATAGTTATGATTAACGAATGTGTTATTAGAAGATATAGGTCCCACCCTTCACATAATAAAAATAATATCTATTTGTTAGAGAAGATAACAATGTGTTTATAATGTCACAAACCGTTAAATGAGATGGAATTTATGAAAATTTCATCATATAATAAACATTGGAGAAGTTAATATACTCATAATCAGTTCATCATTTCATTATTACATTACCAAGAGAAAAATAAGTGGGTTTTATAAAATTTTTACCATGTTATAAAAAGTGGAAGAGGAATAGGGTTCATAAACATCATTCTATAATTAACATAAACCATCAAATGAAATAATAAAAAATTTATCCACTGATCATATATCAACTAAGGCATAGGTAAAGCCAATGGATATCATCCAAGATGGGAATGAATTTTGATCAATCATTAGAATCATTTCATGATAAAAATATCCACCCTACATTGAAATTACACTTTTATAAATAAAAAACATTTTCTAAATCATTTTAATAGAAATTAACCTTGAAAACATATAATAGAAACATCCATGAAAATAATGGTCATAATGATTAGAAATTTTTTTAATTCTCTACACGTTAAAACAAACATTCTTTTAACATTTTTGGTAAAAAAAAACATGAATTGTTTTGAAAATGTCAAAATGATTATATTATTTTTTTGTAAGTATTAATACATGTACAATGAAATCTTTTAAAAAAAGAAATAAATAAAATATTTTTGAAGACATTTTTAGAAAACATAGTGTTGTAAAAAAATAGATTCTCAACTTGAGAGGGAAATCTTGATTGGTTTTATGTAAATGGTTTTTGAATTATATTTAAAAAATGACTAAAAATTATTTTTTTAATGATAATAACATAAATATCCATAAGCGAAGAAACAAAATATGTTTTATGAATGACATATTCTAATATTTTTTCATCAGAAAAATATGAATAAAAACTAATGAAAATGATGATTCTCTAACATAAAATCATTACCACATTGGTATATTTTAATCACATGTACCATGAAAGATTTAAATAAATTTTAATAGAATATATAATAAGTATCCATAAATTCAATATATTACATGTCAAAGAGGCTCTATATAGCCCTCGTTAAATTATAGTGGTGCATCACAAAATTCATCCCTAAAAGAAAGAAAAATTGATTAAAAAATTACATATTATATGTTTTTACATCTGTCGAACATTCTCAAAACTCTTTTATAATATATATATATAATTTTAAAATACATATATTAAAAATAATTTCATATACACAAAATAACATATATGATTTTATTATGAACTTTTGTTTGTAATTTTTTAACAAGTCCTTGTTAACGTTACAGTCCAGGTAATAACACCATTTTTTGCATATATGTTTTGATTAGTAATTTTTTTGTATGATTATTTTTATCATTATTTTAGAACCTATATATTTTTAACAATGATATATATATCATTTATAATCATTATATATGAATATATATTTTTCATAATGTAATGGGATTGAAAATGAATTACATCATTCTTGGAGAGGGTAGACTGTACGCCTACATCAATGTTATTCCCATTTTCTTGTAGTATTGAATGAAATATGGATAAATTTTTTATTATCAATATATTATTATTTTTATGAATTTTTTATCAAATATTTCCATGAAAGCTATCCTTATTAACATCCATAAGAAACGTGAATGAATAATTATGCTTCATGAGGACGTATTATGCCTTATATAGATGCCAGGTTATCAAATTAAAAAATAGAAAGTAGGATGGTATGTGAGATATAATAATTCAATAAGTATAATAATCTAATAATTATCATATATAAATTACAAATCCATCATTATTTTCATCCATGATAGTTGGTAATAGAAAAAATAATGTCATCATTACATGAGGTAGTTGTGCACAATACACTTGAATAATGATATTATGCACCATTTTATGGAAGTGGAGATAGTTTTAGGTCATGAGATTAAAATAATAACATCTAAATATTTTGATTATATGGGTATAAAAACATCATCTTGGTATACTTATAATTTAATTTGGTGTACATGGAAAAAATATAAAAATTCATAACCGATGAATGTGACCACTTTTTCAGGTATCCGCATTAAGTTTCCTCTAAATTCCTCTAGTGGATGGATTTATGAAAATAATAAGGATTCACGGATAATATGAGGGATTATATTTTTTTATTTTAGAAGATATTTTCTGATCTAATATGGTTATAGAATGTGATGTTTCAAGGGGAAGGGATGGCTATTTATAATTGAGGTCAAGGTCACACTTGTAATTTTTTAAGATTGAATGAATTCCACCCATATTTTTTCATGTAAAAGTGCTCCAAAAATGTACAATTATAGATAATATATGTTTTGAGTTAGAAATGTATCTATAAAAGGGAAGTTATAATAGTTTGGGTTATTTAAAAGTGTTGTATTATTTTTAACCCTTGACAAACCATTTTTTTCTTTTACCACATTAAATACTTTTTAGTATTTTTGCTGTTAATTTTTTAAAAAATAGGTTGATAATATTAGATAATATAAATAATTATGATTCCAAATTTTTTATAACCATTTTATCCAAATTCATTTATCAATGTTTAGAAAATTCAATTATAATTAATCTAGAAGATACTAGGAGAATGTAGTGTTTTAATGAGAAAATGTTCAAAAGTATACAATGTTATTATTAAAAAATTAAAAATTAAATAGATTCAAATAACAAAAATTATATTAATGGATGTGATATTTTTTTAATTTTACTTTTAATCCAATTTAACATATAATATAAATTTATAAATTAATTAAATTAAGGGATAGTTTCTAATTAATATTCATTATTTACACAATTCATCAAAAATTGAAAATTTTCATTAAAAATACTGATCATTAAACCAGTGATAATATTGAAATTTTATTTTTAAAAATGATGATAATTTTGAAAAATTAAATTTCTAAATGTGTTAAAAAATATTTTTATTATTTCATTTAAAAGAATATTTTTTTTGAGAGTATTGTATTTTTGATACATATAATAACATTCTAGAAAATTGTGCACCATTTGATAAAAAAATAATCTTTATATAAAAATATTATAATTTATAATTAAAAATTAGTTGTTTATATTCATATCTATTTTATTAATGCATAGGATATAATACCCATGTTTAAATAACTATATTAATAATGTGTCATGGCATTGTTAAAAATTAGTGTCATGTGTAATATAACATAACCCAATGTTGCGTGTTGTTAAATATTAATAGCATTTTTCATGAAAGTAAAGATATTAATTAAATTTATATTTTTATAAAACAAAAGATAAAATCAATGTTTGTTACATGACATGAATGATATTTTACATTATCATTACTAAATCATTAATTTAATGATTATTATTAGTTTTGATGACAATTTTCAATGAAAAGTATTTCAAAAATGTTTTATGGTTCTTTAATTTCACAAATATAATTTTAAAATGGATTGTATATTTTCCTCCAAAAGTGTTTTAAATTATTTTTAATGATTCCTTGATATGTTTCCATGGTTATAATAAAATAATATTAATTATTTTATTTCATCGGTTTTAAAAACTTTTTTTATGTAGATATGATATATTACTCAATAAATGTAATATCCCAGAATTTCCATGTAATTTTTTTTAATTAAATGGGATATTTACAAGTCTGTGAATATTGACGGTGCGTGATTCTGAGGCCTGATGTGCCTAGAATCAATTTCAAATGTTTTCTCTGGTACATTTTGTAAACATATGATCAGGTTTTTATAACATTTGAACTGGTGCTCGGAATTGAAATCTAGGGGCACTGTTAAACTCAGAATGCCGACATTTTCTTAAGAAGACTTTCACAATGATGGCAGGTGGTCGGAAATAAAAGATAGTTTTTTGGTTTTTAATGAATGAATTAAATAAAAAAAAGTTGTAGCTTTTTTTTTATTTTAGTTGGTTGGAGCCTCTATGTGGAAGTTGTAGGTGGGGACCACCACACCTTAACCTCCCATGATAGGTTATGGTGGTGGGTCCCTGCTAAACCTAATCCCCTCTTCATTTTTAATATGGTGGGGAACACCTGAGTATAATTCTTATTGAGCTCCCCACATAATGGTGCCACCACCCCTCAATATTAAATTTTTGTCAATCCTCCTCATTAAAATAAATTGGGCCAACCTCATGAATTAATTAGGTGGAGTAGATTTAATTATTCGACCCATTTAAATTTTTTGAGAACGATTAAATAATAGATAAACATAATGTAACATTTTGGGTTGGCATTTTTCTTTTGGTGGAATATGGGAGAGGATAGAGGGATTAGGGAAAAAATCTCTCACCAATAAAGGACGAAGTACGGGTTCTATCAATGAAGAATTCCCCTAAGGATCGTCTTAGACTTCATACTTCGGAACCTCCTTCGATATAGGACATGTTTGTCTACAAAAAATCAACATCCACCTTCTCGAGCGAATATTGATGATCAATGAACAAAGGAAGTAGTGTGTTTCATTTGATCAACATTATTCTCATTCCTCATAATTTTTTTTATTCCTCTTGAACTGCATGCTATCAAACTAATGCGGAGGAACTGTTCCAAACAAACACGGCTCGATTCCTCTGATGTATTTCATGTGGCATGTTCTTCTTGTTCATAATGGGTAATGAAAAAAGGAACATTGCTGGTTCATTGAGCATGGGGAAAGTCCCATATTGAAGACCCAACATCACGACGTCCTAGCGGAGGTGCGAAGATGATAGCGGGCTACAGATCAGACCGAACCAGGAAGACCGTTCTTCGACTGTTCCTCGAACGGGTGAATCATAATGTGTTTTAGGAGCCGATCGAAGGACCGAAAATTCTGGTAATTATTTTGGAACATCAGGGAAACCAAGATTCTGTAGTTTCGTGGCAATCGGACCATCAGAATGAAGAACGTGCATCACGGGAGGTGCGCTGGCTAGAAGCATAAATTCTATAAAATTAAAAAATACACAGTGTGTACATCGGAAAAACACTGTGTAGTATGGGCGTACAACAGTTAGGGTTATGGGCGTCAGACATGAATCACATGGAATTTGATCCCTATCACATGGAGTGTACTCTTCACACAACTTGGAAGAGCCAGCTACGTGAGACTCGATGTATATTTTGGGGATACACAGACCTGGGGTGAAGTACACAGGAATGTACTCCACCACATATCCAGGCATGGCCGGTGATACGGGATACCACGTGTACTAGTTACACGGGTTAGAAAACATAGGCTGAGGCCGTGTACGGGCACATGGCCTGCGTACACAGAGTCGATCCCAGTTTCATGGACATGGCGTGTAACCATACCACATGCCATGTACTTTCTTTCCTACACAACCTGCCTTTCGGCACGAGTTATTGCAGACCGGATGTATGCGAGGTCTGACTATATGGCATGTATCTTATTCTAACATGTGGTGTACTTTTTGGTAAATGGATTGGTTATCTCGTCTTCAATGTCTTGGACACAAATTTTTTGGTTTTTTCCTCTATGACGTGGAAGGACCATTGAGATACTCTTTCATGGGACTCTGTGGAAGTTGATGTATTGACTCATGGATTGAGGAAAAGACCCCCACCCCTCAAAATCAAGCGTTCTTTGTGCATAAACCCTATGGTTGGATTCTTTATGAGTGTTGTTCCTGGATCCTGTGTGGGTTCGACAGTTCTAATTACTGTTCTTGGATCCTGTGTGTGTTCGACAGTTCTGACTACTATTCCTCGATCTTATGTGGGATCGACAGTTCCAACTATTGTTCCTATACCCTGTGTTGGTTCGATAGCTCTGGCTATTGTTCCAGGATCCTATGTGGGTTTGACAGTTCTGACCACTGTTCAGGGATCCAATGTGGGTTCGACAACTCTAACTATTATTCCTGGATCTTGTGTGGGTTCGATAGTTCTGACTATTGTTCCTAGATACATTATGGCTTTGACAGCTGTGACTATTTCTCTTAGATCATGTGTGGGATCGGGAGTTATTATTGTTCTTCTTGGAACTTGTGTTGGTTCGACACCTCTAAATAGTGTTACTAGATCCTGTGTGGGTTTGACAGTTCGGATTTCTGTATTAGGATCCTACATGGGTTTGACAGAATAGATGATTTAGTGGCTACATTGAATCATCTCTAACTCTCAACATAAGTTGTATACATGTGTGTGCTGAGTTATTAACATTGTTTTTTCCTCATAATTGAGATGGATTACATGATAATATATGTATATGTATGGGGATATACCTAAGTGGGGTTATTTGTTGATTTCATAAATTGTGGTTTATCTATGTTGGTTTTTGTGAGTCCTTGAGGGTCTCAGGGTCCCTACTGAGTATTGTTATACTCACCCTTGCATGAGATATGATCGCACCTCATTTGGTTGGATGCAGATGATGGACAACGCTGACTGAGGCTGAGAGTACAAAGAGTGGACGGTACTCATAGGTGAACCTTACGACGAGACAATACATGGAGGAGATGGATGGACGTGGAGTGATGTGGAGGCATAATGTACCATCCCTTATGGTAGGATTTCCTGATGGACGATCCAGAATCTTTTTTACCCTTTTTCCAGTAATTGTAATTTCAGTTTCTTATACTTTACAATTGAGCTAGTATTTCCGTCTACTTTTTACTTTTGATAACTCTTTTGTAATACCATTTTACTTAATGTTATATATCTAGCTCTCTGCACTGCTATTTGTGTTACAGGTTATAAAGGAAATTCCTTCCCTTTTCTTGGAATTATGCCTTTTGTGCTAGTCGCCAGCCCCTGGCCGTTGGATGGTGGGCTTGGTGTAGTCACGACATGGGCCTCGAGGGGTCGGGTCATGACAATATGGTATCAGAGGAGTAAGTTCTATCGTAGAACATAGCACACATATCATTTCTATGAACAAATAGTGTTAAGGGTAATAAGTGAGGTTTTCAGTTCAAGGGGTCCAGTGTTGATGCCGCGGATGACATATCCATACACTAGGACCCTGATTTATTATTTTCAACTCAGTTCATGAAAAAAGTGATTGTGTGTGTGTTTTGAAGAGTTTTACTTGTGATTTCATTGAGTCAGCACACCAGGTATTTATTTTATACCATTACACAACATCTTCTCTTTAGAATGACTCTATGCAGACACCCAGGTAGGGTTCTATGATATGTACTATATTGCATCCCACCGAGCAACAAGGTCTTGATGCAGGGCCCTATCATAGGAGAGGCACCACCAATACCACTACCCGTTGGGCCATCGATGCCACCAACCCCAAAAGCAGATATTGCATGCCACCTGAGCGCATTGCAAGAGTTCCAACGCTAAAGGCTGCCCAGGTTTAGGGGTGAGACATACCCACGGACAGCTAAGGATTGGTTGGAAGAATTGGTGTGAGTCATCATACTTCTTGGGACCCCAACCAACCTTATGGTGATGTTTGATATGAGTCCCATTCAAGGAGCAATAGGTAGATGGTGGTGCCTGATTCTCCAGGAGAATGATGAGGAGACACTTCTCTAGGAAGACTTTAAGAGCCTATTTCCGGTAGAGTCTGTCCCAGCCACCCTACGTGTAGTGAGTATACAGGAGCTACTACATCTGTAGCAGTGTAGCATGACGGTGGCCCAATACTCATCTAGGTTCACTGACCTTTTGCGCTACTCTACAGATATGGTGTGGGACCCATTATTCAGGGCACGAACTATCGAGCAGGGGCTGAAGTGAGAGATCTGGGCTTCGATGATCTTTCTCAGCATCCCGACTCTTGAGTGGGTGATAGAGAGAGCCCTCTTAGTGGAGAGTTTCCTTTCTGAGTAGTCCCCAACAGCGAGACCTGCCACCAGGCGTCATTTAGCGAAGTATTCTACACCTGGCATGAGACTGATGTCACAAAGGTCCAAGAAGACTAGACCTATAGGTGGATGACTACATGACTCGGGTTCGGTTGTGCGGGGCACATGAGACTAATTCAGACATTCCAGGAGTGGTCTATTTTACACATACAACAGTCAGGGTCACATGGCCCATGACTGTCTGACCCGCCATTTGGAAGATCTGTAGACTGTGAAAGGAACACCTAGGCAGAGACCGATATTTGAATTAGAAGTTCTGCAGGGAGCAGGCATACGTTGCAGAAGAGTTGGTAGTGCTTCTTGCGGTGGATGATGTTTTGAGGTGTTACCACCACCACCACCATAAGGTCTACCCCGACTACAGGGAGCCAGTGGACATAAAAGATCTCATCTCCAGGTAGCTGAGTCATATGATCATGGAGAAATGGAGATGATTCGAGGTAGGATCTGTGTCTACTCCACCTTATCTGTAGTTCTTATTGAAACATGTTCCACTCACACTTTCATTTCTACTGCCCTCGTTGGGAGATTGGAGATTCTGACGGAGCCGTACTATCAATCATTACAGCTAGAGACTCCTACAGAAGCAGATTCAATGATTATGCACTAGTGCCGATAGTTTGAGATTACTCTAGGAGGCAAGAGCTTCAGCTGGGATCTCCGAGTAGCGCCGTCGAGGCTTTACGACGTTATCTTGGGTATGGACTCGTTATCAACTGTCCATGATCAGATTGACTGTATTAGGTGCAAAGTGTAGTGTGTCTACATGGATGGGTCCAGGTTCATCTTCACTGTTGACAAGGGAGCCTTTGTAGTGCAGGATGGCCTTTCCCAGAGTAGATTACATCCGATCACTCATCAGTAGTCTTTCCTTACTCTCAGAGAAGATTTTGTGGAGAGTCCGACTTATCCTGTAGTAGTGGACAAGTACATAGATGTTTTCCCTAATGACATACCAGGTCTACCTCCTATAAATGTGGTGGCCTTCAACATTGAAATGTATCCCTGGAATGCACCAATATCTACACCAACGTATCATATGGCTCTATCAGAGCTTCGCGAGCAGCGGGTACAACTAGAGGACTTACAGGTGAAGGGATTCATCCAACCCAGTGCTTCTCACTAGGCAGCCCCGATTCGGTTTTCCACGAAGGAAGATGGGAGCTTGAGGATTTGTGTCAACAACTGTCACCTATAAAAAGTGACCTTGGAAACACGTACCAACTCTCAAGGAATGAAGTCCTCATTGATTAGTTGAAGAGAGAAAATTTTTTCTTGAAGATAGACCTCAGATCAGGCTATCACCAGCTCTTTGTTCAAGATGAGGATGTGAAAAAGATGGCCTTCAATTGTCGGTATGGACACTATGAGTTCTTAGTTATTCCATTTAGTATAAGCAATGCTCCAACAGTATTCATGGAACTCATGAACATGATTTTTCAGCCATTACTCAATCTCTTTGTCATAGTATTCATTATCGACATTTTGAACGACTCGACTATTGAGGAGGAGAATTCCTACCATTTTTAGGTGGTACTGGATACACTCCAAGAGCACTAACATTATGGAAAGCTCTTGAAGTTCCAGTTTTGGATCTAAGAAGTTAGGTATTTGGGACATGTCATCCCAGAGGTGACAGTTGTAGTGGATCCAGGAAATATTGCGGCGGTAATTTCTTAGGAGACAACCAATATTATGATAGAGGTACTGAGATTCCTAGGTTTGGATGGTTTCTACCGGAGGTTTGTGACAAATTTATCCTGGGTTATAGCACCATTATCTTCCTTGATGATGAATGGGAAACCCTTCATATGGTCAGAGAGATTCCGGCAAAGAATTCAGGAGTTGAGGTAGAAGAAGAATAGTGCCCCCCTATTGGGGCTTCTAGAGGAAGGCATATGGTATGTAGTCTATTGTGACTCATCAAGGACCATACTCGGGTGTGTCCTGATGCAGGAGGGATAAATGATTACATATGGTTCTTGACATCTAAGAAAACACAAGAAATACTACAGTACCCATGAACTGGTGTTTGCAGCAGTGGTTTTCGCCATGAAGATGTGGTGACACAATTTGATGGAAGAGTGTTTTACCATATACTGTGATCACAAGAGTCTCTGGTATATCCTCTCTCAGAAGGACCTAAACCTGAGACATCCATGTTGGCTTGAGTTCCTCCAATACTATAACTTCGAGATATTCTATACTCCTAGGAATGGGAATATTTTTCAAGATGCACTCAGAAAGAGGTCTGCTATACATCAGTTTAGAGAATCGACAGTGCGACTAGCTGCTTTGCCGATATCCATTGTGGATTGAGATGGAGCATCTTTCCTATAGTCTCACATAGTCACACCCCCACTCGTTCAGCGAGTTAGGGAGGTGCATCATAGGGACACTAACTGTGAGAGAAGACGTGCTCAGATATCCACATGGCAAACAACTGATTGATTTTCTGAATGTGGGGATCATGTCATCCTCTTTAGAAAACGAACCATGGTACCAGTGTCATTTTAGGAGGAAGTGTTGAGAGAGTTCCACACGTCCCCTCTAGCTGTATATCCAAAAGTGGAGAAGTTGTACCAGGATCTCCAACGACAGCACTGGTGGTCGGGGATGAAGAAGGCAGTTGCAGAGTTTGTCTCTAAGTGCCTCACTTGTCAGTAGGTTAAGGCAGAGCACGAGGTACCGGCAGGCTTGGTTCAGTCTTTAGAGGTACCAGAGTAGAAGTTGGATGGGATATCTATGGACTTCGTGAAGGGACATACACATACATCTAGAAGTCATGACTTGATTTGGGTGATCATCCACCAACTCACCAAGTTAGCCCACATCATTCCGATCAGAGTGCATGGTTCAGTAGGGAGGTTGGGACGGCTCTATGTGCAGTAGATTGTACGACTACATGGAGTACCTTCTTCTATTGTCTCTGATCATGACGCTCGGTGTATATAGTAGATATGGAAAGGGATTAATCAGGCTTTCAAGAAGCATATTCATCTGTGCAATGCCTTCCATACTCAGATGGATGGACAGATTGAACGGATCATTCAGACCCTCTAGGACATGATGTGGGCTTGTTTCCTCCACTACGGTTAGAGCTGAGAGGATCACCTACCTTTTTTGGAGTTTTTAAACAACAACAGCTATCACTCCACCAATGGTATGGCTTCTTTTGTGGTGTTATACGGGTGACCTTGTAGATCAACCTTGTGCTGGACTAACCTTAGGGAGTAAACACTAGTGGGAATAGAGATGTTACGTGATACCACAGAGAAGGTGCAGATCATCCAGGAGTGGATGAAAACTGCAAAGTAGGAAGAATTCATCTGTTGACAAGAGAAGGAGGCCTCTGGGGTTCACGGATAGTGACCACATCTTTTTATGGGTCTCACCTTGACTAGAACTACATTGATTTGGTTGAGGTGGTAATTTATCTCTGAGATTCATCAGACCTTTTCAGGTCCTCAGTAGAGTTGGAATGGTGGAATTCCTTATAGCTCTTCCACCTATGTTGCACCAGGTGCATGACGTGTTCCATGTATCCCAGCTGAGGAGATACGTGCATAACCCTTCTCACATCATCGACCACGGAGAGTTGGATGTCAATAATGGGGATAATTTTATGGAGGTTCCAGTGGAAATTGAGGAACGACAAGAGTGGGTCCTACATGGACGGTCGATACCTCTAGTGCACATTCTCTGGCAACACGCGAACCTCCAGGGGAGCACATGGTAGTGGTAGGCTCAGATGCATGCCCATTATCCCCACTTGATCCCTTTGTTCGAGTTTTAGCTTATAGAGACATAATGACCTGAGGTGGGGAGAATGTAAAGACCGAGAATTTCCATGTATTTTTTTTAATTAAATGGGAATTTTATGAGTGTGTGAAAATTGACGGTGCTTGATTACGAGGCCCTATGTGGCCAGAATCAATTCTTGATTTTTTTCGAGTACGTTAATTAAAAATACGAGCTAGTTTTTATAACTTTTGAACAGGGGATCATAATTGAAATCTGATGGCACCGGTGAACTCGCAATGCCGACATTTGTTTAAGAATACTTTCACCTTGATGATAGATGGTCGGAAATAAAAGATAGATTGTGGGTTTTTATTGAAAAAATTAAATAAAAATATAGTTGTAGCATTATTTTTATTTTGGTTGGTTGAAGCCTCAATGTGGAATTTACAGGTGGGGAAAACCATACCTAAACATGCCATGAGAGGATATGGTGTCGGGCGCCCCCTGAACCTAACCTCCTCTTCATGTTTAATATGGTGGGGATCACCCGAGGTTAAGACCTATTGAGCTCCCCACTTAACGGTGCCACCACCCCTCCACATTAATTTTGTGCCAATACTCATCATTAAATTAAATTTTTTCATCCTCATGAATTAATTAGGTGGCACCAATTTAATTAATCCACCCATTTTAATTTTGTGACAATGATTAAATAATAAATAAATATAATCTATTATTTTGGGTTGGCATTTTTCATTGGGTGAAACTTGGGAGAGGAGATAGAGCAAGGGGAGAAAATATCTCACCAACGAAGAACAAAGAACACATTCTTTCAATGAAGAACACTAGAGAGGATCATCTTTGACTTCCATCTTCGGAACCTCCTTTGACATAGGATATGTTCGTCTACAAAGAATCAATGTCTACCTTCCCAAACCAATGTTGACAATCAAAAATCAATGGTAGGGGTGTGTTTGAGTTGATCAGTGTTATTATTATCCCACATTAGTTGTTTTAATCCTCTTGAACTGCTTTTTATGAAACTAATGAGGAGGGACTGGGCCATACTAACATGACCTCATTCCTTCGCCGTATTTCTTGTGGTGTGTTCGTCGTGTTCTTCTTGGGTGATGAACAATTGAATGTTACAAGTTCTTTTTGCGACGAAATGATCCCAAATTGATGACCCAACATCGCCATGACCTAGCGACAGTGCGACGACGAAAGTGGGTAACTGATCGGACTGGACCGAGAAGACCATTTTTTGAATGTTCCTCAAGCGGGTGAATCATAACATGTTTTCAGAGATGATCGGAGGCCCGAAATCACTGGTAATGATTTTGGATCTTTGGGTTGACCTAGAGTCTACAATTTCATGGTGATCAGACCATCATAATGATGAATGACATCACAGGAGCCGCGATGGCTAGAAGCGTCGTTTTTGGAAAATTTCAGAATACATGGCATGTACTTCGAAAGAACAAACCATGTAGTACAGGCATACTGTGGTTTTGGTTATGGGCTTCAGATGCCCATCACATGGAATGTGACCCCTATCACACAACAATTACTCTTCACATAGATTGGAAAAGGTGGATACATGAGACTCGGTGTGTATTCCAAGGATACACAGACAAGGGGTGAAATAAACAGGCATGTACTCCACCACATAGCCAAGTAAGGCATGTGACACAGGATACTCCATGTACCAGTTAAATGGGATGGAAAACATGGGTTGAGGATATGTACGGGCACATGGATTGCGTACACGGAGTCGACCCCAGTTTCTTGCACGTGGTGTGTGACCATACCAAACACCGTGTGAAAACTTTTTTCTACATGACCATCCTTTCGACACGGGCCGTTCCACATGGGAAGTACATGAGGTCTGAATACATGGTGTGTATCTTATTCCAACACACCATGTACTTTTTGGTAAATGTATTGGTTATCTCATAATCTGTGTCATAGACTCGAAGATTTTTGGGTTTTCCCTCAATGACATTGAAGGATATTTAAGATAATATTTCTTGGGACTTCGTGGAAGTGGATGTATCAACACTGGGCTTAAGGAGCGAACCCTCCCAAAATCAAGCATGCTTTGTTCAAAAACCCTATGGTTAGATACTCTCTGACTACAATTTCTAGATCCTGTGTGGGTTCAACATCTCTAACTGATGTTCCTAGAACCTATGTGGGTTAGACAGTTCTAACTACTGTTCCTCGATCCTTTGTGGGTTCGATAGTTCTAAATACTATTCCTGGATCCTGTGTGGGTTTGACAACTCTGACTATTTTTCTTTGATCCTGTGAGGGTACAACAGTTCTGACTACTATTATTAGATCTTGTGTGGGTTCTAAAGCATTGATTTCTATTCCTAGAACCTATGTGGTTTCAACAGTTCTGACTATTTTTCTTGTATCCTGTGTGGATTCGATAGCTCTGACTACTGTACCTAGATCCTGTATGGGTTCGATAGATCTGACTAATATTCCTGGATCATGCGTTGGTTCGAAAACTCTAAATACTAATCTTGGATCCTTTGTGGGTTTAACAGTTCTGATTTCTGTACCAGGATCCTACATTGGTTTGACAAAATAGATGATTTAGTGGCTACATCAAATCAAATCTAACTCTCAATAAATGTTGTATACATGAGTGAGCTGAGTCAGTAAAATTTTGGTTTCCTCATGATTGATATGGATTAAATGATAACTTAGGTATATGTTTGGGCATATACCTAAGTGGGGTTATCTAGTGATTTCATTCTTTTTGGTCTATCCTTGTTGATTTTTGTGAGACCATGAAAGTCTCAGGGACCAAACCGATTATCTTTATACTCCACAATTCACATGCTATACCCGCACCTAGTTGTGTTGGATGTAGATTACATACAACCCTGATTGAGGCTGAGAGTGTCATGAACCGTCCACCGGGGCCCGTATCGTGATTACCTGAAGCCCACCTTCCATAGGCCAGGGGCATGCGACTAGAAGCAAAGGTGTATTTCCTCAAAAAATAGGAAGACATTGCCTTTATAAATCGTAAAAAAACACAACAAGAGTACACACGGAAGAAAACACTATGTAAAAACTGTATAACATGAATGCTGAAGGTAAAGGGGCTGGAAATACCAACCCAATAATAAAGTACAATGAATGGACAAACAGGTACAACTAAAAAGGAAAATAGATGGATGGTGACTAGAAGCTCATGGATTGTCCACCAAAAATCCTACCTGAAGGTTAGGTACAAATATCATCCCCAGTGATCCACATCTGTCAATCTTCTCCGGGTATCGACTCATCGTGAGGTCCACCTGCGGGTATGTCCAGTCCTCGTACACTCTGCCTTAGTCAGCACTGTTCATCATCTGCATCCAACATAACTAAGTGCAGGCATTGCCCGTGCAGGGATGAGTATAAAGATACTCAGTTGGGACTCTGAGACCCTCATTTTCTCACAAAAATCCAGCAAGGATAAACCGAAACGTATGATTTCAACTAATAACCATTACTTAGGTATATTCCCATACATATACCTATGTTATCAAATAACCCATATCAATCATTAGAAAAACAAATGTTCTATAACTCATCTCAAACCAGAATTTTCATTATCGAAACCATGGTTATTGGTGAAATCCTCTTATGTCGATTAGAGTGGGCATGTCGTCACACTGAGGTGTTTCTCACTATCCTTGGACTGGTGAGGTACTCCTCTTATTGAGTACTGTGGGCCTGCTACCAACTTCGTGGTGCTCTTTTCTCTATGAGTCAGCCGACAAATATCGGGTGCTCCCCCTAATTGCCTATAGAGGTACTCCTCCTATTGAGTACTGCGGGTGTGCTCCTAACTACCAGATGATCCATTCTCCATGGGCCTGCTGCTAAATCCCTGAAACTCCCCACTGGGCTAGTTGAATCACTCCAAGTCAAATGGGTCATGGAGTCATTAGGTCTGTCAATTATGAGGTATCCGCACTCTACACTCTCATCTTTGGGATGATACACTCCCCGAGCTACTGGTCGAGACTCCAAGTGTCACTAAATCTCATGTTGAAGTATCTCAAAGAACCGCCATGTCATAGGGGTCTCAATGCATCAGATGGTATGTCAATCCGACACCAGGTCAGTGAGTTTTTATACATTTAGTCCTGGGTGCCCAGGTGGTTTCGTGTACGAACCAACCCGACCAAATATAAAATATACCCCAAACTCCCATGGGGTATGTAAAAGGAACTATATCGCTCGATACTTTCTGTCACCATAGACGGTTGGTTGATGGGACACCCGTAGCCTGAGTTATGGGCATAAATGTGTTTCTAGGTCTGATGGGTCTGGATTGGGGTCTGACTCGGTCTGTGGGTCTGACCCGGCCCACAGGCTGCCCTGCCCGAAAGTGGCCCGACCCGTGGGTGTGGCCCGTCCCGGTTGGCTCATCGTGTGGCCCGACACGACTAGTCGTGTGTCCCGACCTATGTGGCCCGACCCGGATATCCATGTTGCCCGACCTCGCTAGCCATGTGGCCTGGCCCAGCCCGCCAGCCTGCTTGGCCCATCTGGCCAAGAGTGGGAGGGGTGGGTGCCGCTCCACCCCCCTTCTATCTGAAACGGAACTAGTGAGTAGCGCCGATTTGGGTAACCGCCAGACCCTACATGTCCCACTTGTAGCATGCATAGGAAGCTATCATAGCTGTCCACCCTCCCCTATCCACCACGACCAAAGGTCGCGAGTCTCCTATGGCACGACGCGATGGCATCGCGCCCCTGCTCTCCCACTTTGGACCTCCATGGTCGCAGTCCTGCACACCTGGCGCGTCGCGATGGCACCACGCCCCTCAGCTATTGACAGCCTTGTCTGTAGCCTCTTGCTACCCTCTGCATGGTGCGACAACGCCACCTTCTCTAAGGCACGACTTGGTCGTGGCCCATCTCTCCTCCATGTGGAATTATGGTATCGTGCCTTTCTGGTGACCCGGCGGTCTTGCACCGCTGGTTTCCTCTTGGTCAGCCCCACATCGGTCGCTGTTTTCCTCTTCTGTCATCAACAACAAACACGATCAAAGGGTATGGTTCAGCCACGTTGGTGCGGTCCGATCCCCCCATGTTTTACTAATAACATTTGGCATAACATATACCAAAATAATGAATATAATGTAATGTAAACAAGGAAACTCAAACCCCTACCTTGAGTGTCGCTCGTTGACAATATCATGGGAAGCCGACGTCGTTTAGTTGACGTCGGGTAGAAGATGAAGAAGTTGAGGTGGAAGGACTCGAGAAAGGTGAGTCGAGATGATGTTGTCGGAATTATTCCTGTGCGGCGGTGTTTCCTCTACTTTGTCTGGTTGAAGAGGGAGAATACGGTGCTTGTCATTATTCATTGGTGACGAGCATTCTTTGCGTTATTTGTTGAGAGGATGATGTCCTCTCAATTCTCCCAAAGGCTCTTCCTCTCCTTAATTCTCCCAAAAAGGATTATACCAAAACCCCATCATAATAATGCATTAGAAATTATAATGTTTGCATTATGAATTCATGAATTCAAAAATGATTCCAAATTAATTAATTTACTTTAATTAATTAAATTGGAGGAGTAGTGCAGGTGGGCCCCACCACCATAACATCCTCCCAAGGGAGCTTATGTGCAGGTGGTCCCAACTAAAATAACCTCTCATGGGAGGTTATGGAGTGGTGCCCCCCACCACAAACCTCCCCTTGGTGGTTTTAACCACCAAAATAAAATAATGTTAAAACACTATCTTTATTCAATTTAATTCAAACCCCAAAAATTACCTTCCACTCTAGATTAAACACAGCTGCAGTGAAGGTATCTCTAAGCAATCACTGACGCTATATGTTCAAGAGTTCCCTCAGCTTTTCAATTAAAATCACTAGTTCAAAAGTTATAAAATCATAAACATACATTTACTAAACGTACCATAAAAAACTTCAGAAATAGATTCTGGTAACACCGGTCCTCGGAATCAAGCGCCGTCTGAAACTGTGGACTCGCACAATACCCATTTATTTTAAAAAATTTCATCGAAAATACGGGTCATTACATTCTCCCCACCTCAGGGATTTACGTCCTTGTAAGCTATAACATGAACTAAGAGAACCAATGGGGGTACTGAACACACATATGAGCCTCCCGCTCCCATGTTCTCTCCTGGAGGTTCCCATGCTGCCAACAAACGTGTACCAGTGGTATCGACTGTCCAGGCAAGACCCTATCTTGTCAATCCTCAATCTCTACTGGGACCTCTGTGAATATTTCCCTATCATATATGTCCATCTCTCCATGGTCGATGATGTGGGATGGGTCGTGCACGTATCTCCTCACCTAAGACATGTGGAAGAAGTCGTGCACCCGGTGTAACTAAGGTGGAAGAGATAAGTGGTAAGCCACCTCTCCTACTCTCCTGAAGACCTGGAATGGTCCAAATAATCACATAGTTAAATTTCCTCCTCGGCCAAATCTCCATAGACCATGTTAAGGTGAGACCCATAGGAAGATGTGGTCTCCATCCTCGAACACTAGAGGTCACTTTCTTTTATCAGAATACGACTTTGGTCTCCTCTATGCAATCTTCATCAGCTCATGGATGTTCTACACATTCTCGGTGGTAGACCATACCATCTCTGGTCCCACTAGTGCTGATTTCCCTAGGTTTGTTCAGCATTGTGGTGATCTACAAGGCCGACCATACAGGACCTCAAAAGGTGTTGTACCTATGGTGGAGTGATAGTTGTTGTTGTAGTAATACTCCACCCAAGGTATGTGATTCTCCCAGATGCGAATGAAGTCTAGGACACATGAACATAGCATGTCATCAATGGTTTGAATGGTCCTCTCAGTCTGACCATATGTTTTAGGATGGAAGGCGGTGCTTAGATGAAGCACTGTACCAAAATCCTCCTGAAACCCCATCCATAGCAAGGAAGTGAAGTGTGTGTCACATTCGGAGACAATAGAAGAAGGTATTCCATGAAAACGCACTATCTATTATATATAGAGGTGTCCCAAGCTTTCAACTGAGCCCAGATCTTTGATCGGTAGGAAGTGGGATGACATGGTGAGTCGGTCAACGATCATCCATATCGAATCGTGACTCCTGGATGTATGTGGAAGACAAATCACGAAGTCCAAAGATATTCCATCCCACTTTCACTCAGGAACCTCTGAGGGTTGAAGAAATCCTACTGGCCCCAGGTTCTCTAACTTCACATTCTAACAAGTGAGGCATCGTGAGACAAACTCCTCTACCACAATTTTCATACCTGGACACCAATGTTGTAGTCGATGGTCTTGGTACATCTTTTCCACACCTAGATGTAACGCTAGAGAGAATGTGTGGAACTCCATTAACACTTACGCATAAAGTGAAAATGGTACCATAGTACATCCTCTAAAAATGATGGCATGCAACCCACCTTTATAAAATCAATCAGGTGCCTGCCCTGTGGATATCGGAGAATGTTGTGCCTCGCAGTCAGTGTCCCCATGTTGCGCCTCCCTAAATCGCTAATGAATTATAGGAGTGACTGTAAGAGACTACATATAGGATTCTCCATCTCTATCCACAATGGATATCTATATGGAAGCCAGCTGCTCTGTCACCACTCCTTGTAGCTATATACTAGTCATCCTGTTTAGCGCATCTGAAACAACATTCCCCTTCCCATGAGTATATACTATCTTGAAGTCATAGTCTTGATGGAACTCAATCCATCAACTATGTATCAGGAACAGGTCCATCTATGGGAAGATATTATTGAGACTCTTGTGATTAGAGTACACGGTAAAATGCTCTCCTATCTGATAGATCAGCCACATCCTCAAGGTGAAGACCACTACAACTAACTCCAGTTCATGGGTATTGTAGTTCTGCTTGTGCTACCTCAGCTGCTGTGAACCATACGTGATCATTGCTCAGTCCTACATTAGGATACACCCGAGTCTGGTCCCTGATGCATCCCAGTAAACTAAGTACCCTATGCCTTCCTATGGATGCCTCATGATGGGGGCACTAGTCAACCTCTACCTCAGCTTCTGAAATCTCTATTGGCATCTCTCCGACCACACGAAGTGTTTCCCCTTCTTCGTCAAGGCCTAAAGTGGTGCTACAACTCTGAAAAAGTCTGGAACAAATCTCCAATATTATCCAGCGAATCCAAGGAAACTCCGAACTTCTATCACACTCTTGGGTGGCTCTAATGCATGTACCACCTTGATATTCAATGGATCCACTGCAACTCCATCCTCCGAGAGGATGTGCCCCAAAATGCGAACCTCTCAAATCCAAAAACTGGCATGTTGAGAGATTAACATAAAGCTGGTGCTCTCGGAGAGTTTCTATTAATATGTGCAAATGGTAGGCATGCTTCTCCACTGTAGTCAAGTAAATCAGAATGTTGTCAATGAAGAGTACGACAAAGAAATTGAGGAAAGGATGGAAGATCTTGTTCATGAGACTCATGAACACTACTAGAGTGTTGGTTATGCCCAAAAGCATAACCATGAACTTGTAATGGTCATACCGACAACTGAAGGCCATCTTCTGCACATCCTCATCTCGAACTCTGAGCAGGTGATAACCTAATCTATGTTCTATCTTTGAGAACCATCATGCTCCCTTGAGATGATCAAAGAGGTCGTCAATCCTTGGAAGTGGATACTTTTTCTTCACGATCACCTAGTTTAGGTGATGGTAGTCGACAAAGAGCCTCAAACTCCCATCCGCCTTCTTGGTGAATAGAATCAGGGCTTCCCATGGAGAATCATTGGGCCAGATGAATCCCATCCCCTGCAAGTACTCTAGTTGTACCCTTAGATCGTGAAGCTCAGCGAGAGCCATCCGATATCCTAGGGTAGATATTGGTGTCATCCCAGTGTACAGGTCAATGTATAAGTCCACCTGTCTATGCGGAGGTAGTCCTAGGATATCATCAGGAAAAACATCCATGTACTGGTCCTCCACTACAGGATATGTCGGACTCTCCACGTCAACTACTCTGAGGGTAAGCCGAGCCAGCTGGTGAGTGATCGCCTGCACCCTCCTCCGAGTAAGTCCTTCCCATGGTGTAAAGGTTCCCTTCTCGCCGGTGAAGGTGAACTTGGTCCCATCAGTGCGGACACACCACAATTTGTGCCTAATAAATTCGATTTGAACTTGTACTATAGATAACCAGTCTATACCCAAGATGATTTTGTAAGGCCTCGATGCCACTACGATGAGATCCCAGCCAAATCTCTCCCCTCCTAGTGTAATCTCACACTGCCGGAACCAGTGTGTAATCGTAAAGTCTACTCCCATAAGAGTCACTAGCCGTAAGGATCGATCCAACGGCTCTATCAGAATCTCCGTGCTCGGAACAAGGGCAATGGCTATGAAAGAGTGACTGACACCTATGTCTATAAGAACTGTAGCTATGGTGGAGTACATATAGATCGTACCCTGAATCTTCTCCAGAGCACCATGGTCATTTGCTTCAGCAGCCTAAAGATATGTTGTCCCCTATCCACACGCTCCCTGGGGTCAGGGTGGAACTCCTGGTGGTGGTGGTGGCAACAGCTTGAAGCATCGTCCACTACCAGCCACACAACCATCTCCTTTACTACGTCTGCCTGCTCCCTATGGTCCGCCTCGATCAAACCTCTGACTCTTCCTGTGAGGTCTTTTTACTATCTGTTGATTATCCTAGAGGTGGGTCAGATAGTCATGAGCCATGTGACCAAGCCCGCTATAGGAGTAACAGTACCCACTCCTGGTATGCCTTTCTCTGCCTCCACTATGGGTTCCCCGCATAACCAATCCTGAGTTGCGTGATCAACCACCTATGGGTCTCGTCCACTTGGACCTCTACATCATCTGTCTATAGGTAGCTACATAAGAGTATGCTGCAAGTCGACTGGTTGTGGGTCTCACTGTTGGATACTGATTAGAAAGTAAACTCTCCACTACGAGGGATCACTCTAACACCCCCGTCAGCGACGGGATGATGTGAGAGATAACTGAAGCTCTGATCTCTGGCTTGAGTCCCTGCTCAAAGGTACAGACCCTGAAGAATGGGTCTCTTAACAAATCAGTGGAGTAGCACTGGAGGTCAGTGAACCTCACTGAGTACTGAGTTACAGTCATACTTCACTTCTGCAGATAATGTAGCTACTGTATCTACACTGCTAGATGTGTGGCTGGTAAAAATTATTCCTATAATAGGCTCTTGAAAGTTGACCATACAAGTGTCACCTATTCATGAATCTTGAGAATCAGGCTCTACCATTTGCCTACTGCTGCCTGAAAGATTCTGGAAACAAGGATCACTAGGATGTCAGCTGGTGTCCTAACAAGTCTGAAGACTCTCACAACAGTTTCAAGAGAATCCTCAACTGCCTGCGGGTCTGTCAATCCCCAGAACATGGGTGGCCTTTGGAGCTGGAACTCCTACAGCACGCTCAAGAGGCATGCACTCTCTACAGTTGTGGCTGGAGGAATTAGTGGTCCAATGGAAAGTAGTACCGCTGGTGCATCAACTAGAAGAGGTACCTATACTGAGGTCTCGTCACTCGACACGTAGTCAGTATGATCAACTCTTGGGGATCTAACTAGTCGCCCATGGGGAGGCATCTAGAATGAACAGATGTGAAATGGTCAAATAATATACCTGGTGAGCTGACCTGGTTTGATAAGACATAATGAAAACATTTGAAAACACACATGCATTCAGTGTTTTGGTGCACTAAGTCATAAATCAATAGTCAGGGTTCTGGTGTATGGATATGTCGGCTACAACACCAATACTGGACTCCCTAAACTGAAAACGACACTCGGTATGCTTAACACTATTTCTTCACATAAATAAATATCATAGTCCTAAGTTATGTGGTAGAACCAACTCCTCTGATACAAATTTGTCTGGACCCGTCCCCCAGGGCCCGTATCAGGATTATCCCAAGCCCGCCTTCCATAGGCCAGGGGCTGGCGACTAACACTAATGGTGTAATTCCCTAAAAACTGGGAAGGCATTTCCATTATAAATTGTAAACATACACAACTAGAGTACAAGAGGAAGAAAACACTATGTAAAAATTGTATGATAATAATGCTGAAAGTAAAGGGGACCAAATTACAATCCCAATAGTAAAGTACAATGAAATTAAAAACATGTACAACTAACAAGGAAAATAGCAAGAAGGTGTCTTGAACTCTTGGATCATCCACCACTGATCCTAATGGAAGGGTAAGAAGAGATAGCCTCCCCAGTGCTCCATGTCCGTTTGTCTCCACCAGGTACCGACTCGCCATGAGGTCCACCTCTGGGCACTTTTCATTCCTCGTACAATTCAGCTCAGTCAACACTGTCCATCATTGGCATCCAACACAATGAGGTGCGGGCATAGCCCGTGCAGGGGTGAGAATAACTGTAACGGCACGAGATTTTATGAAAAATATTCTTTTTAATTTTATTAATGTCTTGTGTTGTACGCTACACCAAAAGGATATTTCACAACACGCATCCTTGACTTGCCTTGCATTACACGCAATCGCGACCTTCCTCGATAGCATGTGTAGTACACAATAACGAGTTTCACTAAACAGCGATATGCTTTTAAAATGTTATTAAAACTAGCCGTTATGAATAGTAATAAACACATTTTAAAATTTTATAAATTTTAGCTCTCAAAATGGACTTTATTTTTGGATTCGGAGTATCGAATTTAGCCTAAGGTGAAATTTTGGTGATTTTCGGATAAATTTCATATTTTGATGAATAGTGAAAATTACTAAATTTTAGTTAAAAACAACTTTTTCAATCGAAATAATTAATAGTGGTAAAGTATTAATTTGAGTGGTCTTAAAGTATATTTAGAATATATTTTTACAATTTAATACAATGTTGGTCATTTAATGTAATTTCACATTTAAACTAGACATAAACAAGTGTCAATCTTTTGATAGATATTGTTTCTTAAAAACACGCTCTTTGTTTTAACAGCGGGATTTAATTATAAAATTAATTAATGCAACTTCTATCATATGAATTTGGTAAAATAGACTTCATTTTTGAATTCGGAATATGAAATATATCTTAGGATGAAATTTTGGCATTGTTCTGAAAACATCAATTTTTGATGAATAGTGAAACTACTAAGTGGTAGTTAAAAAAATTAATTTCTTCATAAATCTTAATTTTACCGCTTCTGTGAATGGAATTTCAAAAATCCGAGAGACACGGTTTATGTCAGTAAGTAAAATGTGGTTCAATGAGATGAAAATAATTTTTGGTGAATAGTAACTTTTTACTTTTTTTAACCGCGGTTAATAGTAAATAGGGTAACTAAGGGTAAATATGATATTACTATTACCCTAACACATGTCCTAATTCTATTGGACAAGTGTATCTAGACCAAAAATAACCTTAAGTGTAAAATATTATCATTTAGGCCCACTTGGATTTGATTAGGACATTTATTATTATTTAATTCAAAGAAGAGTTAAAAGAGTTAAAATCAAAGTATATTTACTAAAACATTTTTAATTTAGGGTTGTACATAAGAAAAATTAGATTTTAAATATTCATTAGAAAGATAAACAGATTTCCTACATGATGGTATTTTATTTGTAATTTTTAGACATCAAATAATTTAATTTATTTATGACACAAAGATGATGCAGTAATTATATTATTAATGAAATATTGACATAATTGATGTTATAAACACCAAAATAAATGTAATTTGAGACTTTTTATGAATTACACTAATTTTATAGGTTACTATGATATATTAGTGTTGATTTAATAAACTTTTTACGAACATATAATTCTGTTATGACTTTGAAAAAAATCATATATCAAATAGTGTCAAAATTGACACAAAATAGTTATTAAATCAAATATTATATTATTAATTGTTATTTTAATCCAAAAAATATAAGGTTCGGCAAAATGACTTAGATAAGGATATATATATTGATAATAAACAATTGGGGGTTCGTTTTGCATGTTATAGTAAGTGTATTAACCATATATTGTAAGAAAACAAAAAGACACGGTAAAAGTTAAATTATTTAACTTAGAGTTAAATCTAATTGATAAGGTTAAAATAATACCCTAAACTTGTCTAAATCCTATTGGATGATAGGATTTCGACCCATACCCAATTTAGATTCGAAATAAGACCCTTTTGAACCATTATAAACCGATTTTGACTTTAATATAAAATAATATTTTGAGATATTCCTAAGGTGCCCCTCTCCTCCCTAATAAAAGGACACCTCCTCCCCCTCCTCATCACACCAATTTGAGCACTCAAGCTCGGCCAACCCCTGCCAAAATCCCTTCTCCACTTCCCTAGCAACATCCTAGAGGTTCTGTTCTTCCTCAAAGACCAATTTTAGTGCCCTAAGAAGATGTCTCAAAGAGGCGCTTCAAAGAAGAGGTAATTACCGTTACCAATTCTTTCATCTTTATTTCTCCTTCCACTTCTTCTTATTAGGTTGTTTAATTATGAAGTAATAACATCAGTATCACTCATATACTGATATGTTATTATATGTATGAAACAACCCTATTTCACCATCTATCCATCCTACGGAAAAAGAAATCACCGCGCGTGCGTACGTACGGAATACCGTCTCCACGCCGTGGTGTAATCTATTTTCCACCATCACCTTACAAGGATGAGTATAATGGTGTAATGAGTAACTATATATGATTATTATAAAGTGATATTGATACTGAAATAGTATACATGCACTTCAACACAAGTTCACGAACATGAGAACGATATCATCGCTCGTGCGTACGTACGGACTACCGTCTCCACGATGCGATGAGATTCATTCTCCATGTTAACCATTTAAGAATGATTATAAAGTATATATAAGAAATAATAATGAAATATATGAAATTATAAAGCTACTGGATTTATGTATATAAATATATTTATTTCATCTACTTACTTCCATTCAAGACAATAAGGAAAGGAAAACAGCGTTCAAGCGTGCGTACGGACTACCGTCTCCATGAACGGTGTTTTTCATTTCATTTATCTATCTATTATATATATATATATACAGAATATATATGATATATAAATCATATTTTATATTCTGGAAGTAAGTAAATCATGATATAAGTAATAATAATGTCAAGAACAACAAGTCAAAACACCTACGATAAATGAAACGATTTTACCCAAAAAGCTTCTTTAACATGGAATTTACAAAAGAACGGGTAATATAATGTCATATGTGAACCATATATGATATCATAACAATGAATATGATCCTGTAATAAGTAAATGAAATTATTTAAATCATTATACAGGAGGTTCAGACACTTATGAAGCAAATCAGACCTAAGGTAAGGGAAAATATCACAATCGCATTTTTATCTGAGATTGTTTTTACTTTGGCATTTACTGGGGTGTATTTTATCATCCACATCCATGTTCCCTCAATATGTAATATTATTTCCATCCACCTAAATTTGTTTAAATCCAATTTTACCTTTCGGTGAGTTTTTAGTAAAAGATATGAAAGAAATATTTTGTCGTTTTTCGTACGAGGCAAATTTTGACTTTTCCAACAAAAGTACGAAGAATGTTTTTTTAAACATATACGGAATGAATGGATTTTTAAAAAATTATTTCAAAGAAGCTTCCTTTACAAGTTTTCAAGTTTATTTTTAATCAACTTCTTTTAGTTTAGAATTGTATGACATGTTATGAAAGGAAAAGTGTTTTTGAAGAAGAAATGATATTTTCCTCAAGAATGGAGTTCAAGTGTTTTATCAAAATTATTTTCCATCTAAGACAATAAAGGGTTATGTTTTTATCCCTATTATTACATTGATTTTATTATGTTGTGATGGAATTATTTTTATGAATTCTTTTATCTTATATGAACAGTTTCATGATGTCATGATGTTTAAGATTCCCATTTGTATTACATGGGTTATGCAATGATGTATGATTTATGATTTTGTGGCACACATAATAATGGTATCATTATGAGATGGGTGGGACCTATATCTCCCTCCAATGCATTGGGTAAAGATTTTATATCTCATGAGATAGACAGGGCTGGAACGGTAGGTTATACCGGTTCAGTGAAACAGGACTGAAATGAGGGTTACTCGATTCAGAAGGGGACTTTGTCCACTAAGATAGTCTTGGAAATGAGTCTTGACTAACAAGAAATGATTCTCTATGATTATGTGTGAATGCCACAAAGTTTAATGTTTTATGTTATGATTATTGTGATTACATTTCACTGCCATGATTTATCCAATGTTATGAAATTATGCTCTCTTTTGCAGGTTAAGATTTCCAAAATGTTATGTTCTTATGAATACGATGTGATTGATATTTCTTTTGTTTACCCTTACTGAGCATTTGAGCTCACCATTTTTTGTTTTCTTTTCCCCATGATATAAAGAAAGGTTTTAGGTAAAAAAAAAGGAAGATCTTTATAAGAGATGTTGAAGATCATTCACCATGATTAGAAAAATATGTTCCGAGTTTCCAAAGACACTAAACTATTACGATCCTTGTGTGTGTGTTTTTGTTATGTACTAAGTATTCCGCAAATGTAATGTAATTTCCATGTACGTTAAGCTTCGGTTCTCTACAGTTGGTCTCAGAGGAAGGGTTTAGTCACCGTTTGGAAACTAGGATGCGAAAACGTTAGTGAGATCCCTAGAGATATTTTTACGGTATGTCTAGGGATGTCCCTAAGGTTAAGTATACGTATAGGTTATAGTACTAGAACTACGCTAACGATCATAGAATTAAACCTAAGATGTTAGATATTGAGGGTACTCCCCCTTTACTATGGTGTTTTCTCTATCATGATTTTTGCCTCTCACGGAATTCTTTTTGTGTTTTAGTTAATGGAGGGAACCAGACGGAATTTGGTTAACATTGAATCCAATAGACAAATTGGTGACTATGAGAAACAAAATTATGTAATGCCTAGAGAGAAAGATATTGTGATTATGCCAAATCAGTCATCGTTGTATATGATTAACAAGGTGAAATTTAGTGGTATACCGAATTCATCAAAGAAGAGGAAGATAGACTATTATGCATGTTCGCATGTTGAGGAGCATAAAGAAAAGAAGATTGAGATTTCTAAAGAAGGGAAGAAGAACCTTGAGGAATACCTCAAATGGAGGGACCGATGTTATTTGTGTGGAGAAAAGGGTCATAGAGTGACAGACTGTTATGGAGTTCAATGTATTATTTGTGGAGAACATGGGCATTACCCAACTCAATGCCCGGACCTAAAAAGTTACTTCTAAATCAAGGAAGGACTTATTCCAGGAAAATAATTGAAGAGGATGGATTGAAGTGTTTATGTATTGGTATTCAAGAATAATGTTGTTGAGGTACTTTTATTGTGTATTAGAATATTTTTGTATTATTGTGGTTTTCAATAATTTTAAGGTACCGGTAACCATGAAAAGTGATTCAAATATTTTGGAAAGCAGATGATATGCGCATAATGAAGGGATAAGGAGAAAATGAAATGTTTGACTGTATTCATGAGCTCATGACTGATATAAGGACTAAGTGATATCATGGTTTGAGTATATAGAATTTTGAGGATTTTGGTATGTGGAAAGAGTTCACTTTTGACAGCACTCATTTTTTCACTGAGATTCAATGTGTATTCATTTTATGGTATTCACATGACTGGAATGTGACGAACAAGATATATGAGGGATAAATTATGGCATTCACGTGACCATTTTCTTTATACTATGATCTTGGACCGAAGTATTTTAGATAAGCCTAAAGACTGGAATGGATTATGTTGGGCATAGGTTAGTATTGTTTAAGGATAGAAGTTTTCTCGATATTATTGATGGGATGTTATAGTAATGTAGTTTTAGAAAAACGACAACCTGTAGGATGGGCGACATCCCATCGCTTCGGACAAGGCTGTGGGAATCGAACCCACAACCGAAGTGCGACTGGCCTTTATCGCCTACCACTGGCCTACAGGAAGTCCATGTTTATTAGAAACTAGTGTTATTATATTAAGCAGTATGATATATGAAGTATAAAGTCCATTTTAGGAACCATATATGATTAGTCTCACTATAGATCGACTTATGTATATAATTTTTGCTAACCTTTTGTTTGAGACAGATAGAATGACCCGTCATTCTATCACATGATCTGCTAACACTTCACGAATAACAAATTCAACTTCATTTATTTAAGAGATGAAGTGGAAATTGTTAAAGGCACGAACAACAGTGAGATTGTACCAAAATAAAGTAAGTATTTATTCTAATTCAAATTCTTTAACTTTAGGGAAACGATCTTGAAAACCAAAAATGTTGTCCAAGTGCTCTTATATATGATTAATCAGATGGTACCTTAGATCGTCACAAATTTATGGATTTGTGATTTTTGGATTTTCCATAGCCATGTTCTCTACCACTCTCCATCAGAACATGATGGTTAGATTTCTCTTCCATATCCATATTTTCACCTATGTGCAAACCCAGTGATTAGTTTATTTGGGTAACCGTTACGTTTCATACTTTTGTTTTTAAAGATTGGTTTTGATATTTCTTTTTACGATGTGGGTTTCTATTAAATAAACTTTCGAATAGTAAACCATTTATAACCCCGACGAATTTTGAGGGAGAAATTCATTTTAAGGGGGGTAGAATGTAACAGCCCGAGATTTTATGAAAAATATTCTTTTTAATTTTATTAATGTCTTGTGTTGTACGCTACACCAAAAGGAGATTGCACAACACGCATCCTTGACTTGCCTTGCATTACACGCAATCGTGACCTTCCTCGATAGCGTGTGTAGTACGCAATAACGAGTTTCACTAAACAGCAATATGCTATTAAAATGTTATTAAAACTAGCCGTTATGAATAGTAATAACCACCTTTTAAAATTTTATAAATTTTAGCTCTCAAAATAGACTTTATTTTTGGATTCGGAGTATCGAATTTAGCCTAAGGTGATATTTTGGTGATTTTCGGATAACATTCATATTTTGATGAATAGTGAAAATTACTAAATTTTGGTTAAAAACATCTTTTTCAATCGAAATAATTAATAGTGATAAATTATTAATTTGAGTGGTTTTAAAGTATATTTAGAATATATTTTTACAATTTAATACAATGCTGGTCATTGAATGTAATTTCACATTTAAATTAGACATAAACAAGTGTCAATCTTTTGATAGATATTGTTTCTTAAAAACACGCTCTTTGTTTTAACAGCGGGATTTAATTATAAAATTAATTAATGCAACTTCTATGATATGAATTTGGTAAAATAGACTTCAGTTTTGAATTCGGAATATGAAATATAGCTTAGGATGAAATTTTGGCATTGTTTAGAAAAACATCAATTTTTGATGAATATTGAAACTACTAAGTGGTAGTTAAAAAAATTAATTTCTTCATAAATATTAATTTTACCGCTTCTGTGAATGGAATTTCAAAAATCCGAGAGACACGGTTGATGTCAGTAAGTAAAATGTGGTTCAATGAGATGAAAATAATTTTTTGGTGAATAGTAACTTTTTTTACTTTTTTTACCGCGGTTAATAGTAAATAGGGTAACTAAGGGTAAATATGATATTACTATTACCCTAACACATGTCATAATTCTATTGGACAAGTGTATCGCGACCAAAATTAACCTTAAGTGTAAAATATTATCATTTAGGCCCACTTGGATTAGATTAGGACATTTATTATTATTTAATTCAAAGAAGAGTTAAAAGAGTTAAAATCAAAGTATATTTACTAAAACATTTTTAATATAGGGTTGTACATAAGACAAATTCTATTGTAAATATTCATTATAAAACTAAAAAGATTTCCTACATGATGGTATTTTATCTGTAATTTTTAGACATCAAATAAATTAATTTATTTATGACACAAAGATGATGAAGTAATTATCTTATTAATGAAATATTGACATAATTGATGTTATAAACACCAAAATAAATGTAATTTGAGACTTTTTATGAATTCCACTAATTTTATAGGTTACTATGATATATTAGTGTTGATTTAATAAACTTGGTACGAACATATAATTCTGTTATGACTTTCACAAAAATCATATATCAAATAGTGTCAAAATTGACACAAAATAGTTATTAAATCAAATATTATATTATTAATTGTTATTTTATTCCCAAAAATCTATGGTTCGGCCAAATGACTTAGATATGGATATATATATTGATAATAAAAAATTTGGGGTTCGTTTTGCTTGTTATAGTATGTGTATTAACCATATAGTGTAAGAAAACAAAAAGACAAGGTAAAAGTTAAATTATTTAACTTAGAGTTAAATCTAATTGATAAGGTTAAAATAATACCCTAAACTTGTCTAAATCCTATTCTATGATAGGATTTCGACCCATCCCCACTTTATCTTCGAAATAAGACCCTTTGGAACCATTATAAACCGATTTTGACTTTAATATAAAATAATATTTTTAGATATTCCTAAGGTGCCCCTCTCCTCCCTTATAAAAGGACACCTCCTCCCCCTCCTCCTCACACCAATTTGAGCACTCAAGCTCGGCCAACCCCTGCCAAAATCCCTTCTCCACTTCCCTAGAAACATCCTAGAGGTTCTGGTCTTCCTCAAATACCAATTTTAGTGCCCTAAGAAGATGTCTCAAAGAGGCGCTTCAAAGAAGAGGTAATTACCGTTACCAATTCTTTCATCTTTATTTCTTCTTCCACTTCTTCTTCTTAGGTTGTTTCATTATGAAGTAATAACATCAGTATCACTAATATACTGATATGTTATTATAAGTATGAAACAACCCTATTTCACCATCTATCCATCCTACGGAAAAAAATCACCGCGCGTGCGTACGTACGGAATACCGTCTCCACGCCGTGGTGTAATCTATTTTCCACCATCACCTTACAAGGATGAGTATAATGGTGTAATGAGTAACTATATATTATTATTATAAAGTGATATTGATACTGAAATAGTATACATGCATTTCAACACAAGTTCACGAACATGAGAACGATATCATCGCTCGTGCGTACGTACGGACTACCGTCTCCACGACGCGATGAGATTCATTCTCCATGTTAACCATTTAAGAATGATTATAAAGTATATATAAGAAATAATAATTAAATATATGAAATTATAAAGCTACTGGATTTATGTATATATATATATATTTATGTCATCTACTTACTTCCATTCAAGACAATAAGGAAAGAAAAACAGTGTTCATGCGTACGTACGGACTACCGTCTCTATGAACGGTGTTTTTCATTTAATTTATCTATCTATTATATATATATATATATACTGAATATATATGATATATAAATCATATTTTATATTCTGGAAGTAAGTAAATCATGATATAAGTAATAATAATGTCAATAACAACAAGTCAAAACACCTACGATAAATGAAACGATTTTACCCAAAACGCTTCTTTAACATGGAATTTACAAAAGAACAGGTAATATAATGTCATAAGTGAACCATATATGATATCATAACAATGAATATGATCCTGTAATAAGTAAATGACATTATTTAAATCATTATACAGGAGGTTCGGACACTTACGAAGCAAATCGGACCTAAAGTAAGGGAAAATATCACAATCTCATTTTTATCCGAGATTGTTTTTACTTTGGCATTTACTGGGGTGTATTTTATCATCCACATCCATGTTCCCTCAATATTTAATATTATTTCCATCCACCTACAATTGTTTAAATCCAATTTTACCCTTCGGTGAGTTTTTAGTAAAATATATGAAAGGAATCTTTTGTCGTTTTTCGTACGAGGCAATTTTTGACTTTTCAAACAAAAGTACAAAGAATGTTTTTTTAAACTTATACGGAATGAATGGATTTTTAAAAAATTATTTCAAAGAAGCTTCCTTTACAAGTTTTCAAGTTTATTTTTAATCAACTTCTTTTAGTTTAGAATTGTATGACATGTTATGAATGGAAAAGTGTTTTTGAAGATGAAAGGATATTTTCCTCAAGAATGGAGTTCAAGTGTTTTATCAAAATTATTTTCCATCTAAGACAATAAAGGGTTCTGTTTTTATCCCTATTATTACATTTATTTGATTATGTTGTGATGGAATTATTTTTATGAATTCTTTTATCTTATATGAACAGTTTCCTGATGTCATGATGTTTAAGATTCCCATTTGTATTACATGGGTTATGCAATGATGTATGATTTATGATTTTGTGGAACACATAAGAATGGTATCATTATGAGATGGGTGGGACCTATATCTCCCTCCAATGCATTGGGTAAAGATTTTATATCTCATGAGATAGACAGGGCTGGAACGGTAGGTTATACCGGTTCAGTGAAACATGACTGAAATGAGGGTTACTCGATTCAGAAAGGGACATTGTCCACTAAGATAGTCTTGGCAATGAGTCTTGACTAACAAGAAATGATTCTCTATGATTATGTGTGAATGCCACAAAGTTTCATGTTTTATGTTATGATTATTGTGATTACATTTCACTGCCATGATTTATCCAATGTTATGAAATTATGCTCTCTTTTGCAGGTTAAGATTTCCAAAATGTTATGTTCTTATGTATAAGATGTGATTGATATTTCTTTTGTTTACCCTTACTGAGCATTTGAGCTCACCCTTTTATGTTTTCTTTTCCCCAGGATATAGAGAAAGGTTTTAGGTAAAAAAAGGAATATCTTTATAAGAGATGTTGAAGATCTTTCGCCATGATTAGAAGATTACGTTCTGAGTTTCCAAAGACACTAAACTATTACGATCCTTGTGTGTGTTTTTTTGTTATGTACTAAGTATTCCGCAAATGTAATGTAATGTCCATGTACGTTAAGCTTCGGGTCTCTACAATTACGATACTCAGTAGGGTCCTCGAGACCCTCAAGGTCTCACAAATATCCATAATGGATAAATCAAAAAGTATTATTTCAAAGGATAACCATTACTTATTTATATTCCAATACATATACCTATGTTATTAAGTAACTCATCTAAATTATGAGAAAACAAAAAGGTCAATGACTCAGCTGAAACCAAGATTTTCATAATCAAAACCACTACTGCTGGAGAACTCCTCATCTGTCGAGTACAATGGGCCTATCGTGACACTGAGGCATTTCTCACTAACCTTGGTATACTGAGGTACTCCTTCTGTTGAGTACTGTGGGTCTGCTACCAACTACCAGGCACTCCATCTGATGTGGGTCTACCGCCAAATATCAGGTGCTCCGCCTAATAGCCTATAGAGGAACTCCTCCTTTCGAGTACCGCGGCTCTACCACCAACTACCAGGTGCTCCATCTGCCATGGGTCTACTGCCAAATACCTAGCGCTCCCCACTGGGCTAGTCGAATCTTTCATAGTCAAATAGGTCTAGCAGTCATCAGGTCTGTCAGCTACGAGGTCTCCACACTCTGCACCCTCTTCTGCGGGAGGATCTGCTCCCCGAGATACTAGTCAATACTCCAAGTGTCACAACATCTCACGTGGAAGTATCTCAAAGGACCTCCACGTCATAGGGGTCTCAACTCATCAGATGACGCGTCAACTGGATGCCCGGTCTGCGAGTTATTAGCCTTTTTGTCCAGAGGTCCCGGTTGGTTTCGTGTACGAACCAACCCGACTGTTTCTCAACTATACCCCGAACTCCCATGAGGTATGTCAAAGGAATTTTTTCGCTCAAATATTTCCATCGCCATAGACGGGTTTTCAATCGGACACCAGAAGCCTGAGTCATGGGCATAAAGGTGTTTTTGTGTCTGACCGGTATAGATTGGGGTTTGACCCGGTCTGCGGGTCTGACCGGGCCTGATGGCGGCTCTGCTCGAAGGTGCGGCCCAACCCGTGGGCGCGGCCCGTACCAAATTCACGACCTGACCCTATTGGCTGGCTGTGTGGCCTGGGCCAGCTGGCCGGCCTGCGTGGCCTGGGTGGCCACGTGTCGGAGGGGGGTTCCCCCTCCATTGCTTTCCGAAATGGAACCGGTGCCTAGTGCCGGTACGGGTAACCGTGGGACCCTCTGGGTCCCACCTGTAGTTCACTCCGATGGTCGGATCAGCCAGTCGCCCTCCCCTATCCATCAGGGCCAAAGGCCATGGTTCTTCTACATCGTGGTGATATGGCGCTGCACCCCTACTCTCCCGCTACGGCCCGCCCTGGTTGTCGACCTGCACCAACGGAGCGGTGCGACGGCACCGCGTCCCTCTACCGCAGCCCACCTTGGCCCCGACCTCTTACATCCCTCTGCACGGTGCGACCGCAACACCTTCACCGCGGCCCGACTCTCCTCCGCGTGGCATGACATTGCCACACCTTTCCAGTGACCTGGCAGTATTGTGCCGCTGATTTCTTCACGGCCATCCCGACGCAGGCCGTCGTTGTCCTCTTCTGTTTTCAACTAAAAAAATATCAATGGGGGAGTGTCGGCCATGTTGGCGCAGTCCGAACCCCCCATGTTATGTCGATAACATTCAGCATAACGTATACCAAAATATTGAACGTCGTGGAATGGGAACAAGGAAACTCAAACCCATACATCGAGTGTCGCTCGTTGATGTAGTCACGGGAAATGGACGTCGTTCTGTTGACATCAAGTAGAAGATGAAGAAGTGAGGAGGAATATTTCGGGGAAGATAAGTCGAGATGACATCATTGCTGTTCTTCTTGGGCGGCGGTGTATCTGCTACTTGCTCCGGTTGATGTGGGAGAAGATGGTGCCTTTCGTTCTTCGGGGGTGATGGGTGTTCTTCGTGTTCTTTTTTGAGAGGGTGAAATCCTCTCAATTCATTTGATGACTCTTCCTCTACATAATTCTCCCAACGAATATTATACAAACCCCCACCATATTAATACATCACATATTATAATGCTGGCATAAAAAATTCATGAATTCTAAAATGATTCAAAATTAATTACTATATTATTAAATTGGAGGAGTTGACTCATTAAATGAAGGGTGAATGTAAAGAGTTTCACCAAATTAATTTGGGGTTTAGAGGAGGTTTAAAGCTTGTGTGGTCCCCACCTAATAACCCTCCCAAGGGAGGTTTTGTGTAAGTGGGCCCACCCACCATAACATCCTCCCAAGGGAGGTTATGTGTGGATGGTCCCCACCACCACAACCTCTCATGTGATGTTATGGTGTGGTGGCCCCCACCACTAACCTCCTCTTGGAGGTTTTATCCACCAAAATAAAATAATGTTGAAACTTTGACGTTATTCAATTTAATTAAAAACCCCCAAAAACATCCTTCCACTCTCGATAAAACACAATTGTAGTGAAGGTCTCACTAAGAAAACACCGACACTATGAGTTCAACGGTGCCATCAGATTTCAATTCCGAGCACCTGTTCAAAAGGTATAAAATTCGGAATGTACATTTACTAAACATACTCAAAAAACATTAGAAATTGATTCTGGGAACACCGGGCCTCGGAATCAAGCACTGTCATAAACTGCGGAATCATAAAATTCCCATGTAATTTAAAAAAAATTCATGGGAAATCTGGGTATTTATTGAGAGTACCAGAACTAGAAGGTACCCAAAGGTGGACATTACGATGAGATGGTACATGACGGAGACAAAAGGATGTGGAGTGTTGTGGAGGCTGTCTGTACCTACCCTTCAGGTATAATTTCCCGGGGGACGATCCAAGAGCTATTTTCCCTTTTTCTAGTACTTTTAATTTCATTTTCTTGTACATTAATGTTGGGATTGTATTTCCATCCACTTTTTACTTTTCAGCACTCTTTTTTTATTATGTCTTACATAGTGTTTTGTATCCAGATATGTGCTCTGTTGTGTGTGTAACATGTTATAAAGGCAATGCCTTCCCGATTGTAGGGAATTACACCTTTGGTGTTAGTCGCCAGCCCCTGGCCTGCGGAAGGCGAGCATGGGGTAGTCACAGCACGGGCCCCGATGGTCGGTTCGTGACAATAAATGGTCTATGTGATCATTAAAAATAGTTTTCAATATAAAAATAAATTCAATTATGTTTCTTATTATTTTTTAGGGATAACATTTAAAGATATTGTACATATTCATTCTCTTGGGGGTTAATTTTAATATTGATTGTTTTTTTCAAACCCATTTATTTTTTATATGTAATTATATGATGAATTAATGTACTGTTTATGAAAAAACTAATCATTACAAAGGATATTTTGTGATTAAATGATGAATTTATTATAATATATTGGGAAACATATGTATGGTTTTAATTATGATATGGGTGGCCCCAATATCATTCTAAAATTAATATGTATGTTATATATCTCATGAGATAAAAATAGGAAAAATGTTGAGGGGTTTGATCCCCTATGGGTACCAGCTACATACTAATTCTATATGGGATTCATACATATCATAATCCAAAAGGGGAAACATGTGATTGGTTCTGATACACTATGGGAAATAGGTGGATCATACTCAACAATGAGAAACATGTTATAATTCATGATCTATTGCATCGATGGTCTTAATAATTATCCTCAACATTTGAAATCATTTTTCCTATAATTATGATGGTTCCACACTTTTGAAATGATAATATGATTAATGATTTAAATATGATGGTTTATCAAAATTAATGACATTTTTTTCTGAAATGATAATGATTTATGTAATAAATAATGTTTAAAATTTAAGGCAGTTTGATTTGCATTTACTAAAATATTTTCATGGTCACATACCCATATTACATTAATTTTGTTTTATAATATCATTGATTGACATCTCCAATGTTTCCTCTTATGGAGTATTAGTCCCCTACTTTTCTAATATTTCCTCCCCTAAATAATGAATAAGGGGTTAGGTAGGGTGTCTCTAAGATGATTACTATATGATAAATCAATTTATGGAAATTTTAAATATCATTCATGAAATTTGAAGATTGTGTTTCTAGTATATAAAGACACTAAACTCTTACAGTTATCATGTACATGTTTATGAACTGTATAGAATATTCATAAAAAAATTTGTGATATTTATGTTTAATGGAATCAGTCAGCATAGCTGATCCATTAATAAATGTAAGAAAAATAAAAAAATATAAAAATTAATTATGTATAAAATCATAAAACTATCATTATAGAAATAATAATATAACAATGTATGGGGAAACAATATTGGTATACAACCAAATTAAGTAAAAAATCACACACTCTTAATACCATATTCTGACATAACTACTATATATAAAAATACAATATTATAGACTATATATAGAAATTGAATAATTTTTCAAACTTATTTAAATTCATCATATGGGACATGTCCTATTACATGAAAACATATACATGTTTATTCTTTCTGGAACAAAAGATCAAATATGAGAATAATGATAAAATGATTATTCCATGGACATGGAAAAAATATTTTTTATCTAAAGGAAATTATTTTGTTATTTTTACAATATATTTCTCTATATTCCTTTAAAAATGTGTTTTCTCACAATCTTGTGTAATGGAATGTGATGAGTTTTTTAGGATCATATTCTGGAATAAATTATCCCCATGATCCATTAATTTTTTATTTTAGTATATCAAAATAAAACTATGTGAAAATTTTATTTTTTCCCCTAAACAAGGATGTGATAGTCACATGATAGCCCATCTATATTGAGAGAGAGAGATAAATTTCTCAGGATGGATAGTGGAAGAAATATTGACTTTCAGGATATTGATGTTGGAGAAAACAAAATGTATGTAAGTTAACATATTCCATATTTATCCATGGAATGTGTTGTTCTGGATAAACTATTAATATGTAGGAGTACCAGTGTGGTAATAAAATATAAATATATTGTTTTATATTCAATGATGATAGAGACTCGTTTTTCATTGAATAATATACCTCCATACTATAAATTGTATTTATAGAAAAAAATATAATAAAGAATGAATCTAGGAACTATGAGATGCATTCCATGTATTAGAACCGTGTTGGTATTTTCAATGATAAACCTATTAATATGAATACATATTTATGTAATTGGGTATTAAATTTAAAACTATATACAGAAGTTAAATTATATATACAAATAATTTCTAGAAGATAATGAGTTTAAATTGTTCTGGTACATTCAATATGAAAATCCTTTTATAAAGTTACAATTTTTAATTATGTTTATATTAAACTAGTTATGAGAACTATCTATTACTAACAAATTTGGAATATGGATATTAAATGAAAATTATGTAATGGGTCCCATGAGGATTATTAATATAGGAAAAAACTAGAATGGTTTGGGACTCAAAGTAATACTAAATATAATTTTAATTTACAGAGATCCATTTATTCATTGAATAAATAATCAAGGTGATGGATCAATTGGATTAATAAATATATAATTTAATATATTTATTATTTATAAAAAAATTTGAACATTTTTTATAGATTGTCTCGTGAGAGTGCGTTCAGTATCCTATAAGTATATTTCAATCTCATATTTCTTATTATAAATATCATAGTTGTCTCACTATTTGTTAAGGATTGTATAAACTAATTATTATAAAAAAATGACAAAAGTGAAGTATCCTATATTACTGTTATCAATATTATTCATGATAGATGTAATAGGATGCATAGAAAATGGAAATGTACATATACTGAAGAGGTACTAAATATATTTATTATATAAATACAAAGAGAGGACTGGCTCCACGGTCACATGATATACGTATTTATATGAAAATTATTTTGTAGAGACATGATGTGAACAAGATAATGAGTATGGTCTAGTAAAAGTATGTGATATGAACAATAATTCACCACAAGACATTCTTTCCACTCCACGAGTATCATAGGTAGATATCAGGATGATCTAGGTGAACATCATTAATCTACAGTAATGGATTTCCACAAGAATCATGGAAGAAATACATATATGTTCTTTGTGTATGAGGTGATTTGTATATAAGTTCTTTATATAGACAAAGATGTTTTTTATGTCAAAATATTTCAATGATCATGATTTGTTAGCTAAAAGTAATGTCTATAACATATTATATTATGAGAATACAATTGTTGTGGATCTTCCAATGGATCCAATGTCACCCTAATGGATAATGACATCTTATAAAAGCATCGCAACATGATTTATTTTTCTCAGAGATGTGATGTTACATTTAAAATTTTCTCCACTGAATAATAATAATTATACCCCTTGACTAAATCATTAAATAAATATAAGTATGAATGTAATGTGAGAGATAAAAGACTAAAATTATTCAGAATCTAGCTCTAGTGGTAGTATGAGTTTGATAGATGTGGGGCCTTATAACCAAATTATATATACATTATGATTTCTTATATTCTATTTTGTAAATACTAGTAAAAATATTATCTCATCATGATTTTTTTTCTTTGTGATATTGTATATAGTAATTTACTAAGAGTAAATATTTCACAGTAAGGTTGTCCTAGTTTCGTACTAATATAGAATCCCCAATAGCCATGATTTTTTTAAATATATGTCATAAATCTAGATGATATCATTTTATGAGAAAAAAATGATATAGCATATCAGGAGTAGAGACTCATCAGAATTTGAGGAACATTCTCATGGAACACAGCGTTGGAAATTTCTTATACATGATATTATGAAAACATGAACAAAAATTATAAAATATAGCTATATATATATCTTATTAGATATTCATATCTACTGATATTTTTATGATAAATATACATTATTATTATTATTAATGGAAATTATTATTCACGTATGCTGATGTATTTATCAAAATCCTGATGAATTTTATTGATAGTGATATAGGATACATGCAAACATTATAAGTGATATTTCATTACTGAATTATGCAAGAAATATGTTTTTTTTTCATTTTCTTCATAAAAACAAGTTTATAGTTCCATCCATTTTATATGAATGAAATATCATAAAAAAAATATATGCATATAATCATTTGTGGGCTGTTCCATTATCAAAATGTTATAGAATTATACATTGATTACAAAGGATGATGACTCTGTAATAATACCTTATTGAATAGATAAATCATGATAAAGGTACTATATTACATAACATGTGTGAATATGTGGTCGTAACTCATCGTTAAATTAACTTCATTAACCTTGGGTTCAATGAAGTGTTTCTAGATACTAATCGAGGACTTTGGGATACTATTACTATTTCCACTATCAAATAGGCATATAAGGTTACTCAATCCATCTATATATAACTATAGTTAAATATTAAATATCACTACATAAAATTTTAAATAAATATTTTCCATGTACATAATTTAGTAATTATTTTGGTTTTATTGAACCGATATATGCATTCAGTAGTTATTTTAGAGAATAAATTTTGAGAAATGTATTTCATAAATTTTTTTATTCAGTTAATATATAATTTTCTAACATAATTATAGTTGAATAATATAGTTACATATAAATATTATATAATAAATTATAATTCAAGGGTTCATAAAAAATGATATGGAATGGTGGATTGAGTTTAATGACATAGTGAGAAATAACATATATTTAAAAAATGGATAAATTTTAATTTTTTCTTCTTGAAATAATATTTAATTAAGTCAACTATTTTATTTCATTTTAAAAATAATTTAAACATTATAATTTTCACGAGTTTCAATGGAGATAAATTAAATAACCACAGAATATATGAAATTATTATTATTTAACCCCATAACTATTTAAACCCAAACATATTTTTTATAACCATAATGCAAGACATTTGTTTTGGTTACACATAATGAATCTGTTAAATCCTCTAAATCATAACATATATTGTCTCCAATAATACTATAAATAATGGAGAGAAAACATCCACCACCAACCATATTGATTATAGGGAGATCAAGGACAATACTTATTAAATGCAATTTTGGTGGTGATAATAGAAGATCAATGAAAACATACAAATCATGACTTTGGCTTTCGAAGATTCATATGAGGTCATTAAAAGTTTAATGGTTCACATGTGGTTCATTACTAGAGTTTATATACAAAATATTATTATAATAAAATATTATTATGAAATAGTCACATATTTATCTTCAAAAATGAATACATAATTCATAATATGAAAAATAATTAACTGCTTAAATTATTTAGAAAACAATTTTAATTATAATTTGGTTGGCTATAGTTTTGTAAGATAAAATAATATTTCAATCAATAACATTTTTCATTGTGTTATTAATCATCTATATCATAGATTAATCATCATTTTTTATAATAATCCATGTTGGGAATTCCCATATATGGGATTATTCAATGTATCGATCCTTTAGTGACTACCCCCTAATTGGGGAAATAGTGATCAGTTCAAACATTATAGTGACTATCTGTTATACTGAAAATAGATATCAATCTATTGTCAACATTATCGAGGAACTATAGAGTCCAACCTATCATCATGTGTTCAAATGAAGAATTTCGTAAAAATAGAGAGGTCCAACACAATACCTCTAAACAACCACAAATATCTTGTGGACCAATCACACCATGATCAGGATAACTTACTATGTGAAAATATGACCCACTGACTAATCATGTGGATATATAGGATATAATATTCCATTAACCAATCAAATTATATTGGTTTATAAATTTTTTTAACATAAATACCCCAATCATGAAGACCAATAAGAAACTTACCATAGTATAACCAACACATAAATAAAGACAGGTTTATTATGATTATTATAATTTTAGAATACATTATATTTACCTATTAGACATCATATAAAAAAATTTTAATTCTAGATTCTTAGACTATGATACATTCATTAAAAAAATTAACATTAGCTATAAAATTTTAAATCGAGTGGTTAAGAAAACAATGCCTCCCATCCTTTGCATTTTATAAAACAAAATTGAAATAATTGGTTGAAACAAACTAATTTGTATAGTTTTATTTATATATTCAAAATAATTTAATGGATTAGATTATTATAAATTTTTTGTTTTATGTATAAATTCAAAATTAATTGTTTAATGGTACTATTATGAAATTCAAAAGTAAAATATTTTTTAAAAGATGACCCATGGGATTTAGTTTTCTTATTAATTATTCCATTTATTAATGTAAAAAAATTGAAGGTGGTATTGAGTTACCAGGAACAAAAAGTAGGATGTTATGTAGTTATTCATGGTAAGACTGATCTATATATATCATATTTTATTTGGTTCTCAAGGTTGGATAGAAGAATAATATAAATTTTTTAGATTGATTCATGGGGGTTATTTAGCTGAGGTCAGGTTATCAAGTGGGACTAAATGCTAATGAATCTACTATACCTCATAAAATATAATGATTTATGTTGAGAGAGATAAAATAGCACTAAGGTGTGTCAAGGGATGAAAAAAATAGAAGTGATATAATATATTACATAAACTATAATATAGAAAGGAAAATTTCACCAATAAGATGAGTAAGAGAGGATGAAACTACAATCAATTAAATGTGGATACAATTTATTTTGGGTGAAGAAATGACTGGATAACCACGTAATTAGTAACAAAAACTAATTTCATTTAAATAAATTACATATATAATATTTATTTTAAATAAAATTTAATGATAATACATATCATTTCTATGATTATTTGAAAAATTGAAGCACATCACACATCAATATATTGGATGGGACAGTAACACAATTTTTAACATGACACTGATTAAAATTTTATTATGTTATATTTTATTTTCATGTTATTAGGATGATGTGATACTAACACATTTTTAGGGTAGAATAATGTGAAACCATCATTCCAAAAAATAATAAAAATAGTAATAAAAATCCAAGGAATCAAACATTACATATGTTAAGGATACTAATAATGAATTCACTATACTCAATGATGAAAATTCACCTACCTAAAATCCCTTAGAATTTAATAAAAAAAATTACATTTGTTTCTACTATTTATAAAATGAAATATATTCGTAGAAAATAAAAAAATAATTTTCACTATAACATTTAAAAGAATGCCTCAATTATTACATACATTTAGTAAAACTGACAAAATGGTGTGATATTGCTAAATCTATGAGTATGATTAGTAGTCAAAACTCATTATAGACTCCATATTGCTAAATTGTAATAAATTTACTTTTAATTGAATTTTATAAAAAAAAACTTATTCAAAAAAATCATCATTATTTAAAACAATTGAAAAATTTAACATGAGATGAAACATATGAAATAAAAAGAATAGAAAATTGAAAAATTCCCACTAAACATGTCATATAAAAACCCATGCATGTGATGATATTAAACTATGAAAAGGAATAATAATAAATTTAATACGTTTCTTAAAGACACAAAAATTAAGAGATATTTTACATAATGTCAAAAATGGGATTATGGATGAATTAATAATTGAAATTGATACAATAATAGAATATGGTTATCCATAGAACAAAATAGATATCCCAAAAGGAATAGACTACATTTTTTCGATTATAAGGATCCTTTATTGAGTTCGGCAACAACAATAATTGATGGGTGAACGAAAATAAAATTATTATTCTCCACAAAATAAAAATATCAATGGGTAACCGTATTATGAACCCTGAACTATTACTCAATATACCTATTTTCCCACATAACAAGTGGTGGAAGACTATTGGAAATATGGTTGACATTCCAGTGAGACATTTATCTTAGTTATCTAACCATGTACTGCATATTACTTTATCTGGTGCCCAATGGCTACAACAACACCTCATATTCCATTATTAATTTCTTAAGTGACAAAAACATATTTTATGTTATGTCAATATAGCAATACTCTTTTGAAATATCCAAAGAAGCATTTTAATTTTTTTTTAAATTCCCTGATATTGATCATAACCTGATATGAAAAATCCACCCTAAAAATCAATGGTATTTTGACATTCCTAGTGGTTCATAAAATCCAAAAAGAATAGGTCAACATAAAAAACACTATTTTTGGTTTCTATATTCTATTATGTTTTCTGGGTTTACCATATTAAATATTCCAAGAATATAAAATAGAAAATTTTATGTTGACTATAACTAATAATAATGGATTTTTATTAGAATGGTTTTTGAATATACAATCCCATGTGGTCTGTTATTTATTTATTAATTTTTTCTGTTATGTAATAAGGAATATGTTGTTCCATATACCTAAAAATATTTCCATTATTTTTAATATTACATTAATTATCAATAATATAATTGAAAAGTTTTACTATATTTCTTATAATTACTCATCCCTCATTATTTTTAAAATAATTATAATTTTCATATCAATTATTTAGTTTATATTTTCTTATATGTAAATATTTATCTGTAGGAAAAAATATATTGATTTTTTAATTATTTTGGGGTGTAAAATATATTTAATATAATTATATTATTATGTATACTTAAATATTTATTGGTGAAACTATCCTAAACATTTTTAATGTATTTACTAATATTTATATTTTTTCAGTACGATATGTGATTTAAGGTAAAATGATTTTAAATCAATTTAATATAGAAAATATATATCATATCTTAGTAAATCAATATATATCATGCCTCAAATGATACCCTATGGGTCAGAAGTCATCATATTATCTCATAAACACTTTATATATTAATTTAATGAACATTGATAACATAAAAAATAATTATTTTAATTTTAAGAATGAATCATTTAGAAAAGGAATATAAACAAATATTTTATCATTTTAATTTAATGAAACATAAAATTAAAAATGGAAAAATTGAATTTATAATTATAATTTTATAAATCTGATATTTGGTGTAAATATTAATTAAAAACCAGTAGTTACTTCAAAAGATTAATGTGGTAACCATATTTTTACAAATAATGAAAAAATTAAATATATGAATTATAATATACCTTTTTAAGAGGAATATATGTTAAATAGAATCATTATATGTTATAATATATATGAAATGTTTGGAAGAAAAAACAATTTCTATAAAACTAGAAAAAAATCCAATACGAATAATAATTTCAAGAAACAGATACATAATTGAAGTCATAGTTATAGTTATAACAATTATAATTTAAAAAAAATTGAATTAGTGATGTAAATTGATGAATGCAACACTATATCCGAATATAATCATTTCAAGGGGTATAAATTTTATTCCTTTATAATGCCTCCTCATTTTTTAGTGATTTAAGTGTATGAAGTATGTTTTAATTTCAAACATTGGCAATTCTATTCCATAATTAAAAATATTTAAAATAAAAAAAATTACCTTAAAATGGGATGATATTTTATTATTTTAAACATATACCCTTATTAAAAAATATATATATAACCTATATTCAGGATTCTCATTTTTTAGAAATAGAATATAAATTATATGATCATATAATTATGAAATGAATGTAGAAAAATATATATAAAAAATATAAGAAAATAAAATTAAATAAAAAAATAAAAACAAATTGTATATGAGATTTAATTAAAAATATGTCTTTAATCCGAACAATATTGTCATATATTATACCCTCACCCATTATGACTCACCCCACAATAATATATGATATCTCACCATTAATACAAACTTTAACATATAAATCACATAGATAATATATTGATACACATTATGGCCCACTCCATTTGTGTGGGTAGGGGCGAGTATGAATGTCTATGAAGTCTTAACCCTTTCTTCCACAGATACCCTAAGATTATGAGATAAAATTGAAATCTTGTGAAAATATGTTTGGCTAAAACATTAACCATACATCTATATGAATTAAAAATGGTCTATATATATATATAAATTTTTAATGATCATTATAAATATCTAATTCATTTCTATAAATTATTATTCCCATTAAGAACCCAACCCACCACTATAAACATGCACACACTATAAGTCCCCACCCTTAAACCTTACATAATCTTGAATTATCACAAGATTAAACATTGAGGACCTTTTCTGGTTTAGAGTTTTAGAGAATTAGGACATAAAACTTGCATTACATTCCACATATAAACAAAGTGGTTACATAAAAGACAGTATTCATTCTTCCCATCAACGGAAACAGATTTAAAATAAAATATGGATTCTTTCTTGACTCATCCTTGACACTATCATCACATCATGTACCTTTCCCTTAACCTGTAAAAAACAATTTAAAAACATGGGATTAGCATAAAAAGCTCAGTAAGGGTTATAAAAAAATATGGAAAGGAAACATGATTTCATATATACATAAGAATGAAATCATACTTTACCCATAAAACAAAGGCACTTTAACTTACCTCATCAAACCATGAATAAATCATATAAATCATAAGACATCAAGGTAACTTGAGGCATTCATAACATTCTTATGTAGGGAGTAACCCTCTTGGTTACGTTTGGAATACCCATCACAGTATATTCCCTAAATCTCTTCGGAGAAACCTTAACGTTTCACTCCTTCGCGTTACCCAATGCATTGGAGAGCTATATCGGGTTCACCCGCCCTTAGTTTATCACGGAACGACCCGTTTTCATAACAATGCCCAAGAACCATAACATAAATGTGTCACATAAAACATGCATAAAGGAAACATAACATTTCAACATTTCAATCACTATATAACATTTTAGTATATTGAAATATTGAATCCATTCAAACAGAAACCATTTCCAAAACCATTTAAAACATTTAATAAAGAGATTTTTGAATCAAAGTGTCCCATACCACCTTGAAGCTTAAAATTTTAAACCATTAATATCCATATAAATAAATCCTTAAAACCATTTTGAAAACATGGATATTAATAAGAACAAATAATTAAAACATTTAAAATGGTATTTTTGTTAAAGGGGTTTTACCAAAATTAGAGACACTTGAATACAATAATTGAGGAATAACATTTAGTCAGAACTTTATAATATCATGAGAATAAATGTATTCATGATATAATACTCCAAAGGACAGTATATACACCATATAAGAGTGAATTGGTTCATAACAACAATGAACCCTCAATAGAAATGTCAAATGTGGTGAAATCCCTTATAAAGAAGGTATCCTTAAATGAAGGAAAAATCAATCTCAAAAATATGTGTGACAAATATAAATACACCCAATATAATTGGATATTAAGTGTAAAAGAATAAAATTTCATTCACACATATTCAATGGATGACATATTCAATGACTACATGTTGAACCCAATGAAATTGAAATTGGGTTAAAAAGATCCCTTGACAGCCTAAAGGCATCACATCAAAATGCGTTGATGAGAGATAAAAAGTGTATCTCATCACATGGACATAAAATTTAAATCAATAAGGATATATGAGAACATATCCCAAAATAACAATATTTAAATTAAAAGACCCAACAAAATAAGTCTTTTAAAAAAGAGGAGGGTGAAAGGTTCCCTTACCGACTTGGGTATCTTTCAAAACATACACCCCATGAAATAAGGACAATAGATAATTGATGTAAATAATGATAAAAGAAATTATATTACACAAAGAGTAGAATAATGGATAGTACATACACCACTCAATGGAATTTGGGGCAAATGTAGCATAAATCTCACGAGAATAAAAGTGAGATGAAAAATCTCTTACGAAAACTCGGCAGCCTAATGGCGCCACATTAAACATCCGAATATGGATTGATGAGATCAAAATAGGGTATCTCATCACATTAAAATAAAATTTACAGCAAGATGAATATAAAAGAATATCCCTCAACATTACAAAGAGGATATTAAAAGAAGTGACATAAAGGAGAGTACTTAAAAAGAAAGAGAGAGGTTAGATATCTTACGAAAGTTCGGCAGCTTAACGGCGCCATTCAAAACTTCCAAAATGGATTGATGAGAGAGAATAGGGTCTCTCATCACATGAACATAAAAATTACAGTACGTTTAATATAAAAGGTCATCCCAATAACAATAAAGATGAGCTTTAAAAGGAATGACATAAAAGTGTGTACTTAAAAAGAAAGAGAGGAGTAGGATCCCTTACCTCGGGTCCGACTTGACTCGATCGTTCTTTAAACTCCTGAATAATAAACTTGAGTTAATTTTTACTTCCTTAAGAACCTTTTTCAAGTTCATTATTCCTTTTATATAACTTATTACCATGTCATAAACATTATGCAATCATTTAAGTTAATAATATTTGTTTTGCTGATATTTGGTTCTTAAGTCGAAAGTGGACTTCTACAATTACATGTTGTTCGTGTGGCCAAAATTTTATTATATCCATAATTGTACTCATGATGTAGATATCATATATGTCAGATATATCCAGTACATGCATTCATTTATAACATTATATAATCTTGTAGAGGTAAGAAATGAAATGCACCGTTCATGGAGACGGTAAGCCGTACGTACGCATTAACACTACTTTCATTTCTATTTCGTATTTTATAGAATGGAATCATAATGATATAAAGGTATATTATAATTCCAGTATAATATCATATATAATATCATAGTTCCATATTTTATACGTCCCACATATGGAATTTAACGAATCAAATCACTTTGAGGGGGCAGTAGTCCGCACTTCCTTAAATGAAGATATCGCATATACCCATAATGGAAGCCATAATGGTAAGACAAAAATGAAAAATACAGAAGCATAAGTAAAACATAAAAATATTATATATCATATATAAAAATCTTGACATCATAATGGCCACCTTTGAAGGTGTTAAATGAGTATTGAACAATCATCGTTCCGGGAGGCAGAATTTCGCCATCCATGGAAACCGTATGTTCTTTAACCATTTGATGTAGTTGTGTGAAAGTGTAGCTCGAATAAATCTTATAACAACATCATAGTATATTTAATATACTGTTGTTGTTACAAAATAAGTAAATAAAAAGAGTTTATGGGGTTGGAGAAGCAAAATAAATCAAATGAACATGAGAGAATGAATTACCTTTAAAAGTGTAACTCCTTTTGATTTGAGCCTAAAGGATTCCTTTGAAAGGATTCTTCCCAAAGGGAATCCTCTAGGATGAGGATAGGGATTTGGAGAGAGTAAATGGGCAGGGTTTGGCCGATCCAAAGGCTTGAAGAGTGTGTGTAATGAGGTAGAGGTGGGTGCCTTTTATAAGAGGAGAGGAGGGCACTTTTGGAAAGTTTGAAATATTACTTTATTTGAAAATGTGTTTCAGTTTTAAAAGGTCCCACATTGATATAATTAGTGTATAAGGTGATAAGGGTTTGAAATCCACCCATAAAATAAGTTTTGGACATGTTTAGTTCATATATTTTACATTATCTTTCTATTTTATTTTAATCGATAAATAATGGTGTAATCGCTGCATCATTATGATGTCATAAATAATTTAATTTATTTAATGTCTAAAAATTATAAAAAAATTACTATGATGTAGGAAATATTTATATATTTCTAATGAATATTTATAATCAAAAATCTGATCTTTATAACCCTATGTAAAATGTTTTTTCATAAAACATATGATGTTTGTGTCATTTTTACTTTACATTAAATAAAAAGTTATTTATGTCATTTCCCAACCAAAGTGGCTCCATGGGGTCCCAAAGTTGACCCATGGCTTGTCTTGGTCGGCCATTATACATCCAATGAGGTTAGGATATGTGTCAAGTTCATTTCATATTATTAAAACATTATTTTTACCTTAAACTACACTAATTACCTCTAATCGCGATTAAAAACTTACTAAGTCACTATTCACCAAAAAATTATTTTTATCCCATTGAACCACATTTTAATTCTTAATGACAACCATGTATGTTGGATTTTCGAAATTCAAAACACAAAGATGGAAAAATTTCATTTAAACGGAAAAATCGGGTTTTATAAGTACTAGTTAGTGGTTTCACTATTCAAAAAAATTGAAGTTTTTCAGAAAAATCCCAAAAATTCACCCTAAGCTATATTTGATATTATGAATTAAAAAATGAAGTCTATTTTACAAAATTAAAAATATTTAAGTCACATTAATTAATTTAATAATTAATTCCCGCTCTCAGAGCAAATAGCGTGTTTTTATGAAACAATAAGTATCAAACGATTGACACTGGTTTAAGTCTGATTTCAAAGTGAAATTAATTTCAACGACCACTATTGGATTTAATGGTAAAAATATATTATAATTTCACTTTAAAACAAATTAAGAAGATAATCTAATCATATAAATAAATTAGATTAAAAAGAGGTTTTGAATTAAAATACTCATTTTACACTATTCATTAAAAAAATGAACTTTATCGGAAAGATACCAAAAATTTACACAAAGTATATTTTGATGTCCCGATTCTTAATAAGAGTTTTATTTGGTCCAAAAGAATGTTTAAGTGTGAAAAAAACTATATTTAACGATGGTTCAACATCAAAAGGTGATAAGTGAACCTTTAGTGAAAATTTGGGCATATACGCCTAAAATTGAATTATTTCCGTATTTTAAGCCTCTATCCATTATTGGATAAATGTAAAAACATTTAAAAACATATATAATCATATTTTACTTATTTCTATCTAGTCCCACCATTACAACGGCTAAATGTTAACTACCATTTAAAATAATATTATTTTATTATTAGAGTGCAACGTAAGATTCCCACGAAACTCGTTGTTGCGTGTTGGGTACGCCATCGAGAATAGCAACCCTTTAAAGTAATATTAATACATTATTCACAAATATGGATAAATATGAAAATTTCATATTCTTTATTTACTTGGGGTGTTACATCCTTCCCCCCTTTTCGGGAATTGCGTCCTCACAATTTTTAAAATTGTACTTGGAAACATCCTTGAACATCCCACATCGGAACAAGAGTCGGTAAAACAATCACATTAAAATAAAGGAAGATAAGTGCAGAGGTCACCCGAGTTAACCCATACTAGGATTCCATGTAGAAAAACATGTACATGGAAGAAAAATAAAAGGGTCATGTTCTTGAGGGAGAGTGATAGTAAACATGTCTAGGATAAAGTTACCAATGAGAAAATCACAAACTTGTGATGGGTTAAATGGTATTTGATTCCCCAGTAGGAAAAGTTAATAGACAAACATTTTTGTTTTAAGTTACTTTTTATTGAGGAATTTATTCATAAGGAAACATAATCACATATCATGTTGACTTTCTACTTTTACTGGATTCCTTAACCAAACTCATATTTTTTCCAAAAGACGAGTATTTAGGGAGACTTGTTCGCATTAAGAGTTCTATAATCAACTTCTAGAGAATCACCTAATCCACAAAAGTGAACTATATCCATCCCATGTCTTTAGGCTTTAACCAAAACCAAAACCAAAAAAGGTTAGTACAAGGTCAGATAATCCAGAAAAGGATAACCCATTAAAAAGAAAATCTATGCTTAATCTCCAAAATTTGTCCAATAAAACCCAAAGTTCAACGAGGACCATCCGATAAACAATTTATCCATAAAATTATTCAAAGTAAACCAATCTAAGATGGAAACCCAAATATTTGAAGGATTTAGTCACATAGTCTTCCAAGTTAAATTGTAACATTTATCTCCAAACAGCTTTAGTTTCTCCTAAAGTCTCGTATTGACAAGTAATTAACCTAATCACATATCCTCCATGATAGGTTAATAATTTTCATAAATAACCCAAAATAAAATTACTCTTAATTCATAAAATCATATAACTAAAAAGAATCAGTCAAACTAACCAGGGACTTCATGTAGTCCAGTGGTAGGCGATTAATACCATTCGCACATTGGTTGTGGGTTCGATTCCCGCAGCTTTGTCCGACGCGACGGGTAGTCACACGGTCTGCGTGTTGTCCTTTTTCAAAAACCATATAATTCTTAAAACATTCCCCAAAATGATATAAAATCTTCAATGATGATCATAACAAATTTTAACATCAGGTTTATCTCATGCCTTTCATTTTCTATCATAACATATAATAACCCATAATTACCTCAGAAGTAAGGATCATATAAACCCTAATGGTTACCTTAATAATTATTACCTGAATTTCAACATCGAGTTGGCCATCTCGTACATGATGCATTAGAGAACTCACCAATGTTGAAGTGGTTGATCATAACTCCTTGATAGTTGGTTTAGAACAACCATGAAATTCCTCATTGAATCCCCCATCTCATCCTGTCTCTTAATCAGAGAACCACCACAGTTTCCTTCAAACCCATTGTCACTTTGGTGCCTGCTAGATCCAGCCATTTACTAAAACCAAAAAGGTCAGTCTGAGTATATATCAACATAACCATCATGTACTAATGAGGAAGATACACACTAAGATATACTTACTCATTTACTTTATCTAAAACTAGGACTCTTTCTGAAATCCTAACCATTTTGGGAATTTCACTTATGCTTAGAGAATACCCTAACCTCTAAAGTTATCTAAACCGACCTTTGATACCAACTATAAGGCCCCAGCCTTAAACCTTACATAATCTTGAATTATCACAAGATTAAACGTTGATGACCTTTTCAGTTTCAGAGTTTTATAGAATTAGGACATAAAACATACATTACATTCAACATTTAAACAAAGTGGTTACATAAAAGACAGTATTCATTCTTCCCATCAACAGAAACATATTTAAAATAAAACATGGATTCTTTCTTGACACATCCTTGACACTATCATCACATCATGTACCATTCCCTTGACCTGTAAAAAACATTTCAAAAACTTGGGATGAGCATAAAAAGCTCAGTAAGGGTTATAAAAAATATGGAAAGGAAACATGAGTTCATATATACATAAGAATGAAATCATACTTTACCCATAAAACAAAGGCACTTTAACTTACCTCATCTAACCATGAATAAATCATAGAAATCATAAGACATAAAGGTAACTTGAGGCATTCATAACATTCTTACGTAGGGAGTAACCCTCTTGGTTACGTTTGGAATACCCATCACAGTATATTCCCTAAATCTCTTCGGAGAAACCTTAATGTTTCACTCCTTCGCGTTACCCAATGCATTGGAGAGCTATATCGGGTTCACCCGCCCTTAGTTTATCACGGAACCACCTGTTTTCATAACAATTCCCAATAACCATAACATAAATGTGTCACATAAAACATGCATAACGTAAACATAACATTTCCACATTTCAATCACAATATAACATTTTAGTATATTGACATATTGAATCCATTCAAAAAGAAACCATTTCCAAAACCATTTAAAACATTTAATAAAGAGATTTTTGAATCAAAGTGTCTCATACCACCTTGAAGCTTAAAATTTTAAACCATTAATATCCATATAAATAAATCCTTAAAACCATTTTGAAAACATGGATATTAATAAGAACAAATAATTAAAACATTTAAAATGATATTTTGTTTAAAGGGGTTTTACCAAAATTAGAGACACTTGAATAAAATAATTGAGGAATAACATTTAGTCAGAACTTTATAATATCATGAGAATAAATGGATTCATGATATAATACTCCAAAGGACATTATATACACCATATAAGAGTGAATTGGTGCATAACAACAATGAACCCTCAATAGAAATGTCAAATGTGATGAAATCCCTTATAAAGAAGGTATCCTTAAATTAAGGACAAATCAATCTCAAAAATATGTGTGACAAATATAAATACACCCAATATAATTGGATATTAAGTGTAAATCAATAAAAGGTCATTCACACATATTCAATGGATGACATATTCAATGACTACATGTTGAACCCAAAGAAATCGAAATTGGGTTGAAAAGTTCCCTTGACAGCCTGACGGCATCACATCAAAATGAGTTTATGAGAGATAAAAAGTGTATCTCATCACTTGCACATAAAATTTACATCAATAAGGATATATGATAACATATCCCAACATAACAATATTTAAATTAAAAGACCCAACAAAATAAGTCTTTTAAAAAAGAGGAGGGTGAAAGGTTCCCTTACCGACTTGGGTATCATTCAAAACATACACCCCATGAAAGAAGGACAATAGATAATTGATGTAAATACTCATAAACGAAATTATATTACACAAATAGTAGAATAATGGACAGTACATACACCACTCAATGGAATTTGTGGAAAATGTAGAATAAATCTCACGAGAATAAAAGTGAGATGAAAAATTCCTTACGAAAACTCGGCAGCCTAATGGCACCACATAAAACTTCCGAATATGGATTGATGAGATCAAAGTAGGGCTTCTCATCACATTAAAATAAAATGTACAGCAAGAGTAATATAAAAGAATATCCCCCAACATTACAAAGAGGATCTTAAAAGAAGTGACATAATGGAGAGTAATTAAAATGAAAGAGAGAGGTTAGATCTCTTACGAAAGTTCGGCAGCCTAACGGCGCCACTAAAAACTTCCAAAATGGATTGATGAGAGAGAATAGGGTCTCTCATCACATGAACATAAATATTACAGTAAGTGTAATATAAAATATCATCCCAATAACAATAAAGATGAGCTTTAAAAGGAATGACATAAAAGTGTGTACATAAAAAGAATGAGAGGAGTAGGATACCTTACCTCGGGTCCGATTGGACTCGATCGTTCTTTAAACTCCTGAATAATAAAATTGGGTTAATTTATACATCCTTAATAACCTTTTTCAATTTCATTATTCCTTTTATATCACTTATTACCATGTGATAAACCTTATTTAATCATTTAAGTTAATAATATTTGTTTGGCAGATATTTGGTTCTTAAGTCGAAAGTGGACTCCTTACAATTACATGTTGTTCGTGTGGCCAAAATTTTATTATATCCAGAATTTTATTCATGATGTAGATATCATATATTTCATATATATCCAGTTCATGCTTGCATTTATAACATTACATAATCATTTAGAGGTAAGAAATGAAATGCACCGTTCATGGAGACAGTAACCCATACGTACGCATGAACGCTACTTTCATTTCTATTTCGTATTTTATAGAATGGAATCATAATGATATAAAGGTATATTATAATTCCAGTATAATATCATATATAATATCATATTTCCATCCTTTATACGTCCCACATATGGTATTTAACGAATCGGATCACTTTGAGGGGGCGGTAGTCCGCACTTCCTTAAATGAAGATATTGCGTATACCCATAATGGAATCCATAAAGGTAAGACAAAAATGAGAAATACAGAAGCATAAGTAAAAAATAAACATATTATATATCATATATAAAAATAGTGACATCATAATGTCCACCTTTGAAGGTGTTAAATGAGTATTGAACAATCATCATTTCGGGAGGCAGAATTTCGCCATCCACAGAAACCGTTTGTTCTTTAACCATTTGATGTAGTTGTGTGAGAGTGTAGATCGAATAAATCATATAACAACATCCCAGTATATTGAAGATACTGGCTTTCTTACAAAATAAGTAAATAAAAAGATTTTAGGGGGTTGGAGAAGAAAAATAAAACAAATGAACATGAGAGAATGAATTACCTTTAAAAGTGTAACTCCTTTTGATTTGAGCCTAAAGGCTTCCATTGAAAGGATTATTCCCAAAGGGAATCCTCTAGGATGAGGAGAGGGATGTGGATGGAGTAAATGGGAAGGGTTTGGCTGAGCCAAAGGCTTGAGGAGTGTGTGTAATGAGGTAGAGGTGGGGGACTTTTATAAGAGGAGAGGTGGGGCACTTTTGGAAAGTAAGAAATATTACTTTATTTGAAAATGTGTTTCGGTTTTAAAAGGTCCCACATTGATATAATTCGTGGATAAGTTATAAGGGTTCGAAATACACCAATCCAATAAGTTTTGGACATGTGTAGTTTATATATGTTACATTATCTTTCAATTTTATTTTAATCATTAAATAATGATGTCATCGCTGCATCATTATGATGTCATAAATAATTTAATTTATTTAATGTCTAAAAATTATAAAAAAATTACTATGATGTAGGAAATCTTTATAGATTTCCAATTACTATTTATAATCAAAAATATGATCTTTTTAACCCTTTGTAAAAATTGTTTTCGTAAAACATTTTATGTTTTTGTCATTTTTACTTTTACATTAAATAAAAAGTTATTTATGTCATTTACCAACCAATGTGGCTCCATGGGGTCCCCAAGATGACCCATGGCTTGTCTTGGTCGGCCATTACACATCCAATGATGTTAGGACATGTGTCAAGTTCATTTCATATTATTAAAACATTATTTTTACCTTAAACTACACTAATTACATCTAATCGCGATTAAAAACTTAATAAGTTACTATTCAACAAAAAATTATTTTTATCCCATTGAACCACATTTTACATCTTAATGACAACCATGTATGTTGGATTTTCGAAATTCAAAACTCAAAGATCGCAAAATTTCATTTAAACGGAAAAATTAGTTTTTATAAGTACCACTTAGTGGTTTCACTATTCATCAAAAATTGAAGGTTTTCAGAAAAATCCCTAAAATTCACCCTAAGCTATATTTGATATTATGAATTCAAAAAATAATTATATTTTACAAAATTAAAAATATATAAGTCACATTAATTAATTTAATAATTAATTCCCGCTGTCAGAGCAAATAGCGTGTTTTTATGAAACAATAAGTATCAAAAGATTGACACTGGTTTAGGTCTGATTTCAAAGTGAAATTAATTCCAACGACCACTATTGGATTTAATGGTAAAAGTATATTATAATTTCACTTTAAAACCAATTCGAATGATAATCTAATCATATATATAAATCAGATTAAAAAGAGGGTTTGAATTAAAATACAACATTTTACACTATTTATAAAAAAATGAACTTTATCGGAAAGATACCAAAAATTTACACAAAGTAAATTTTGATATCCCGATTCTTAATAAGTGTTTTATTTGGTCCAAAGGAATGTTTAAGTGTGAAAAAAACTATATTTAATGATTGTTCAACATCAAAAGGTGATAAGTGAACCTTTAGTGAAAACTAGGGCATATACGCCTAAAATTGAATTATTTCCGTATTTTAAGCCTCTATACTTTATTGGATAAATGTAAAAACATATATAATAATATTTTAGTTATTTGTATCCTTTCCCGCCTTTACAACGGCTACATGTTAACTACCATTGAAAATAATATTATTTTATTATTAGAGTGCAACGTAAGATTCCCAATAAACTCGTTGTTGCGTGTTTTGTATGCCATCGAGCATAGCAACCCTTTAAAGTAATATTAATACTTTATTCACAAATATGGATAAATATGAAAATGTCATATTATTTATTTACCTGGGGTGTTATACACACACACAATCAATGATAGTATATGATATTAATAATTATTAATAAAAATTGACAAATTAATAGACTGGTTAACAACATTATTATAAAGAATATAACAATTGGATATAAAATATGGAACAAACACTATAAATATCCAACTCGAAATCAAGGAGTACCTCACATAAATGTATAATTTAGTAATAAAACTGTAGAATTTTATCTCAATAATTAATCCATATAAAAATATAATTTAAAAAAACATCCATGGAAATTTGATAGATATAAATATTTCAAAACATGATATCAAATAATGACTTTTATTATTTATCACACATAGATGTATATGGGTTATGGTTATCATTAGATACCATATATATCAATATAATTATGATATACTAATTGTTCTCATTATGTGGAACCAAAATTCTCTATATGGACACTGAAAAAGAAATTTATATATATAAGATATCTAAACCACTGTTATATAGAAATGATTATTAACCACTCTACCTTGTAAGATCCACAAATGTAAATGAGATATTGTGTTGATTAAAAAGATAATATTTTTTAAATAATCCCAAATTAATAAATCCATAAATTCAATTAAAATTCATAGAAGTACACATTATATAATAATGATTTATAAAAATAAAATTATATCATTTCTCTTTATATATAAAAATAATAATGTATTGTTTAACATATCAGTATCTAAGGAAATATATGAATGAAAATCTATACAAAAAAATTGATAGAACACACTCCACTAGAATGTTTTAAAACAAAATGTGTCTCAAAATATACTTAAAAATTATTATTCCATTTACTGAAAAAATAAATTTTGACACCACTTTACTTTCCCATAGTACCCCCTTTGAAACCCCAATGATGTTAGGAATCATAGAATAAAAAAATTATTGATTTTTTACCATGGTATTAAATAATAAAAACCACCATTTAAATGTACCTACCATGTCCTTTAGAATGTTCCATGACTTATAAATTAATTGAAAAATGCACTATAATACACTAAACTTTTATAAACCATGAAATTTTGTCTGTGTCTATAATTAATCCTAAAAATCAACCTATATTAATAATAATAGATAAAGAAATTTACAACATATATGTGACTCATGAATTATTAGAATAATAACACCAATATCTGAGTAAATAACATTATGTAAAAACATTTTGTATTAAAATAATTATGTAAAACGATATTCCTCTTATAAACACAAGAAAATACGTTAACTCAATTATTTTAAAATTTATTTTATAAAAAAAATACTCTTTTAATTTCATTCCATAAAAATAAGTTAATCGTTTCCCCCATCCATCCCAATTAGAATTTCACGAGGGCATGTGATTATTTATGGTAAATTTTATTAAAAGAAATATATTCACCTAAAATACAATATTTTATCCTATAAGGGTAAATAATTCTAAGGGATATAATATAAAAGAATAATAGTATTTAAAATAAATTTTTATATTTTATAACTATTGTAATAGAATTATATATTCTAAAACCATATTTAATAAAAATCATAAGCACGATATACCATTAATTTAAATGCACTTGATAATAATATTTTAATATATTTATTGGATTGATTAACATGATAAATTAATTTACCACTAAACACAACTTATATTTTCTATGTAAAAAATTTATTTTTAATGAGAGTCATTATTTTTACGAGAATATAATAAAACCTAACAATTAATAATATTATATGCAAACAATTAATAAAACCATAATTAGATAATATTTTAAGAAAAATTGAAAAAAACTATGTGAGTTAAGTACATATAAAATTATAAATGTTTAGGAATTATTTCACATATATATTATTTATCTACAATTTATTAAATAACCTATTACATCAAAGTAAAATACTTTTAACACAAATTAAATTTCAAAAAATCAATAAATTAAAAATAAATAAATTTTCTTCATATATCAAAACGAAATAAAAAAATGTTCCCATTATTGAAAATGTTGAATAATTATTTTCAAAAATAAATTATGATTATGATTGTTTTTAAATGGATTGAAAAAAGAACCATATTATAATGAACAAAATTGCGCTTAAATTAAATAGAAAATTGATATATAATGAATTTATATAGTATAATTAATGGATAAGTGTGTTATATTTCACAAATAAAATTAATTAATAACAATAAAAACTCACAAAACAACTAAAAAATTTGAAATAATAGGGGGATATGAAAATTAATGATAAATAAAAGGGAATGAAAATTGAATTTATATGGGACTTCTCATGAAATAAAAAAATTATTAAATATATTTCTATAAGGATTTACTAATTATTAAATGAATGTGTTTTATGTTCCTACATTATTTATTTTCATAAACATAGTTTCATAAAAAAAATATGTCATTGCCCTTACTAATTAAACTCAGAAAACAATAATTTCATTATAATATTTATTCCAAACATAAAAAAAATCATCATCTCATTTCTGAATACTTTTATATTCAGAATAATTAAGAATGTATTAACTCAATATTCCATCAGTATAATGATTCATATAACATTCATACCGAACATGAATTATAATCTATAAAATATTTAATACATTACTAATTATTAATATTAAAATAAAAAATTAATATTATTTAGTAATCCAATGGTGATGTATTATATTCAGATAAAATTAACTTCCAATCAAAAAAATATTTTTAAAAAATATTTCCTACCAAACCAAACATCACTAGTAATACAATCCATTTTCCACTATGTCTGAAAAATATAATTACTTCTATATGTATTTTTGGTTATATACAGGGGCCTCCTCATAACAAAATCCCAAATTCCTCAGACATAATTCGTATTAAAACATTCATTCATCAATGAATGATTTTATAATTGTCTATCTATGGTTTTATGGAATTGGAATTTACATATTTGAAGACTCTATTACTAAAAAATTAACAAAACATATTTATCCCACCATAAATTTAACCATAAAGGAAATGAAATCAATATTTTGAAATACATATTTTAAATTATCATAGTTCCCAAATTTAAATAAAACAATTACAAACCTATAAAAATGAATTATTTTTTATAAAATATGTGTACATTAAAAACTAAATTATTTATACATATAAACTAAGTTATATAACATTTTTAAATATAAAAATATAACCCACAAGGTTATTATATATTATATTTTTCTCCCATGGATTTTAACTATTATATTTTTATTTGTGTATATAAAATAAGATTAATTGATTTTAATTTTCTTGCTTAAGACGCATGATACAATTTAATTTAATAATAAAATAGGTATTTATTTTTATATAAAACATGAAGTCATTCATTAAATAGAGTAATTTATTATTAGATACTAAATGAAACTCAATTTTATACATCATTTTTTTATTAATATTACTAATTTGATTTAAAAAAATTATAACCATTATTTAAAACCCAATTTTACAACCTAATGATTTTCAAATAAATATGTTTTCTTACTATAATAGCTTAATAAATTATGATAAGTTTTTTCTAAAAAATCAAGATAAAACTGTTTTATCATATTTACCAATAAATGAAACATATTGTAAATTAAAATATTATATCCTTCATAGGATATATGAAAATATTATTTCCTTATTCATTGTGTATATGTGATTCTTCATTATAGACCTAATACTACCAAATTATAATATTATAATTAGGAAAAGTAGTTTTTTCTATACATATATATCAAATAGTTTCCCTAGAGTAACGTACTCATTATATCACCTATGTTGTATCATGTAATCCTAAAATCAAATTGAATACTTTCCCAACATCTCAAGTAAATTGAAACCATTTTGTAATTATCTAACAATGAATTCAAAAATAAAAACACATGTGGCATCATTTTTCATAGGTGAATACCCCGATATAAAAGTGGGTTTTTATTAGAATCAATATCCTATATTAAACAATTTGAGAAAATATCAACATTAAATAAAATATAGTATTTGAAAAATCATCAAAAAATTCCAAGATTCATCTATAACTCAAACATTTAAATTTATTTGTAAATAAAAATGAAATACATGAAACAGAATCCATTAATATAATTTTTGTAATTTAAAAAATTATTTCAATTAATTTGGAGAAAATCATATACAAAAACAAAAATATAGATCAAAAGTTGGATCAAACAACATTCCAAATATTTGATACTCAAATAAATTAAATAATTTCACCCTATACCATACTAAAAATATCTTACTAAATCAACATATTTCATGAAACTACTCCCCTTGATAATTTATTTTCCTTTTTTGTTGCTATACTAACCAATATATTATAATTATCAACAAACCATTCATACCACGTAGTACACCATGTGCATCAGATGTGTTTGACGATGGATGACATTGTTTTTGTATTCTTATGGAATAAATTCCTTTAATAATATTGGATAAATTTGGATTCATATGAAATGTTAATTTCATTATATTCCTCACACACCATAGTAAATGATAAATAAAAATTAATGTTTCTTAGATACGATAGACATTATAAGTAATTTATTATATCAATATTAGAAATTATTATTCCTTCTAAAAACAAAACAAGAATAGAAACTCCCACACAAAAAAACTGACACCACATTACATTCAATTATCACACTACATTTGATGAATTATTAATTTATTTATGAATTAAATAACTATATGGAATTAAATAATGAGAAGTAAATAAAGTCATAATCACAATTTACATAAAAAAACATAGGATCACAACTATTATATAAAAATTATTATAAATAACTGTAAATCACATTCTTTCACAAAACAGATTGAAATAAGATGTTATTAATCCTTTTCATTACTACTAATGTGTAACTATAATCTCCAATTATTCTTTTAATACCTACCCATGGGATTTTCCCCTAATAGATGTCAATTTTATATATTTATATATATGAATCATATCAATAATTATTTTAGATTTGGTATACCAATAATTATATTTCAAAAAAATTTATTTTATAAAACTATTTCAGAAAATATATAAAGATTATTATTAATTTTTATCTGTATAAATTATAAATTTAATGATAAATTTAATGATAAGAAAACTTAAATTTTTTAATGATCCCTTTATTATGTCTAAAAAATAATATATATAGAAAAAAACAATTAAATTTAAAACACTCTTTTCTATGTGTATAATATATAGGTCAAACCTTAGCCACGATCATTAACATAGGTCATATAAAAATGAAGTCCCACCCATCAATACCATGAAATAAAACAATCATGGTTTCATATGAAAATAATAATTCTCAGTAAATATAAATAAAAATTACATTGGACATAAAAAAACATATAAAAAATATTTTATTAATAAAGGGAAAACATATAGAATCCCAATGTAGTCTGTTTTCATAAAAACCTAGAAATGGGAATATAATATCAGGCATTGGTTTTCATATGGTTTCAAAATCATATAACATAAAACTAGGAAATACATATGGTACAATTTTTTTATAAAAATTTAACATGAAAATAAGGAATAATGGATAGTAAACTACACAATAAAGAATATTGGTTACACCATAATTTATATTTACCATTAATAAATAATTAATAAAACATCACATTAAATAATTAAAATAGTATTATTTTTAAAACCACCATATAAAATTTAATGACCACAATCTATTTCCAATGACATGTTTTTATAATTTAATCATGAAAATAAAAGGAAAAACTAAGATATCACTATATTCACAAACCAATAATTAAACAGAAATGTCCTAACAAAAATGAATAACATGAAAATGATCCATGGTAATTTGACCATATGAAATAGAAAAAATTATATTCATAATTTAATAATAAATAAAAATGCACCAAAATTAATAATGTTGGAAAAAAGGTTGACATTATATTTATTCCATGAAGTAATATTACATAAAGGAAGTTTTTTCAGGTGGTATTTTAGGTATTTATAAAAAATAAGTTTCTACATATCAGTAGTAGTGATGATGACATTAAGGATAGATTATATAGATAATGAAATTTCAAGTGAAGTCTATTCAAATAAGCGGTATTCTATTCATTCCATTGAGAAATTGTTCACTCTAATGTGAGTACCCTAGGATATTTTAGTTATCTACTCTCCAAGATTATTTTAGAGCCTATAAAATAAATAATATTATCTTATACAGTATACCTTTACTTGTATAATAATAATTATGGTATTTAAGGATAGATGATCCCACAAAACTAGGAAATTATCCATTGGAATAATTATATTTCTTATTGGCTAATTACATCATTCCAGTATATATTTACCACACCAATACTATTGAATAGTAAACATGAAAAATCTAAATTTTTACCGAACAAGGTCCCACAAACCTTCTTTGCGATTATTCATATATAAGAGGATATCAACCATAGGTGATGGATGATTTATTCTGTGGGTGTAACAACCAGAACATTCGTAAATAAAATTCCACAATAAATTTAAATGAAAAGTATTATTATGTATTATGGATATAGATAACACATACACTTATTTGGTTTTATTATATCTGAACTAATATAAATCTACATTATGTATCATTACCATTCAAAATATAGTTATTGAATAGTGATCACATGATATCAATAAATACCGGGATTTAACAACACTAATTGACATAGGTAAATTTAAAAAATGGCATCAACTAGTAGGATTGTACCATATTATGGCAATTTATCAATACTCTTAAGGGAGATAGAATAAATGGGAGTTTTCCATGACCAATCACAACTTGATATCCAATAACTTAAGCATGATAAAATCAATTTCTCAGAGAAGATTAGTCTCATCGATATCAAGGGCCAAACCAAAAACATTATTAACCCAATGAAATTCTCACCATCCCTCTCCAAACATTTGATCATTTTATAGTTTATTAAATGGATATGTATCAAGATATAATAAAATTGAGTATTTACTATATTTTCAACAGTTATATTTACATCTTCTATTATTACTTAATAATTGATTATTATTTTGTATCAATTAAAAAAATGTTTAATTTTTTGTTAATATCAACATTCAATTATGGAATTTCTATTAAAAAATTAATTGATATTTGAAATGAAATATATTTTAATGAAATATTTTTATTGAATAATAATTATTAAATATAAATAATCATATAATTATTATGATGTAAAATGTAATTTTAATATGGGTTCAAAAAATGTAATTGTCCCTAAATCTCTGATTTCTCAATAAAGGTAGAGTTTATTTTAAAAGTGAAAATTCACATATTAGGAAAAATATTGTCATAAAAATATTATTTTTTGGTAATTAATATTTCTAAATAACACAGTGGTGAATTTATGATAAATTTTTGAGACAATCAAATTTTCCTGTAAAAATTAAATACAGCAAAAATACATTGTGTGAATTATGACCTCATAATTCCCAAAAGGTTAAATAATTAATAATATAAATAGTATCCATGACCAAATGTATTTTTCCCTTTAAAATAAATATATTTTTTAATTATTTAATTAATTTTATAAAAATATTATGAATTATCCAAAACCATTAATCTATTTTATGGTTTTAAAATCATTTCATTAAGTGCTGGACCCACTTCCACATTGGTATCATTATTATTATTTATTTAAACAAAATAATCTTGAAATAATGAAAACCACTACCATTATGAAGAAAAAATATGAAAAAATGGTACAATTCATGGTTTTGGATATTTTATTATATAGAATCCAAAACCTATTATTGAGAAATGATATCAAAATACCCACACATTTAATATACATACCCACCAAAGATCCTATTTAACATCATTAAAAATACATTGATCACATGACAAATTTTCCTGTCCCTGTCTAGTTTCCTCCCATGGTTCCCCAATCACTCATGAAGCTCCTCCCAATAATTTTTTGTCACACACTCATGTTTGGGAACCTTTCTCCCGTATAATTATGTTTCCTTATTATTTTGTGCATTTTATTACTAATTATTACATGGGGATAATTTATTACATGACTTTTTTTACATTCCATTTTTTGTCCAAATAATTATAGCCCATTTCTCTCTCATCAACCCATTTATGTAATTTGTATATGATGTCATTTTGTGGACACAATTTAACAATTATTTTCTATGTCAAAATAATTTGATTGGGAATACCATACAAATTTCTTATCAAGGGTGTTATCCATTATACACATATATATCACTAAAAAGGTACATACATGTATTTTTTCAACACTCCAAGATCATGGAAGTCAATGTGATTATAAATAAATTTGTGTTTTATTATCTATGTGGAACACTTACGAATGAGAAAGAAACGAATGTAATGGGTGAACCAAGAATTATAAAGAACTCCAAATCATTAGGAAACGATTAGTCTCATCAGATCTCATGATGAGAGAGATAGTAAAAGTATCCGCTAGAAGTTACATCTTTCTACCACTATGTCTTAGAAATTATACTTGACATATGTTTACGATGTAGTGTTTTTTGATATTTCTACATTTCTCATGTTTTCTATATTTTATCTTTTTATATAATGTTTTGTTGTTCAATTTTATGATTCTCACCATTTTATTTCACATTAATATGCTTTTTTGCAAAAATTTATTATCATATTCCTATTATGAAATGTTTATTCCCTTACCGATTTTTATAACACAACCATTTTTTATGTATGTATCCAAGTCATTGCATGTATTTTTATGATAAATGGAATTTTATGATCATGTTAAGGATGTTTTCAAATAATATGATGTATTTAATTCATATGTTTTCTTGTAATGTACCCAATTTATAATGTCACTAGTCATATCGATCATCTACAGTGTATTATGAGTACTCTTATTCAATAAATCAAGGATTAATGTAATATAAATTGTAGGATTATCATAGTAGGTATCAAGGGAAAAGTTTTGTTATTGTTAGGATTAGGATTAGAAAACAATATAGAAGGACTCAGGTATAAGGATATGTATTATAAAACTTATATAATTTTTTTATTTATAGTTTGTATCATTTATAAATTAAATACATCCAAGCATATATACTATAGGTGGATACTACTATGGCAAAGATGAACATTGGGGTAAAACATGAAAACACCCCATTGACCTAGACATGATTGAGAACTGATGTAAGAAAATGGGTCATGATGAAAACAAGGTTTCATATTACTAGGGGATATTATTTTATAAATTCCTAATCCCATTACAAAACATTATTAATGGAACTAAAAAAATAACTTTATGAATTTTTGTTAGGAAATAGATCTTTGATAAAAAATAATGAAGCTAGTAAATTAATAAGATAATTAAATATATGTAATTAATATATTTTATATTTAATATACATTAATTATAATTTCATTATTTAATTTTTGATAAATAGGCGTCCCTAATTTCACCTTTATTGTATCCAATGGTTTGGAATTAGAGGAATCAATTAAATAATCAATGAGATGGGAAATGTGACAACATCCTCAACAAGATTCCCAACAAAATGGGAGTAGGTATAAAAAAACATTGTGAAAATAATCTGTCAAATTAATAAGGTTATTAATAGAAACTATGATAATGAGGAGCACTCAAATTCCCCTAATAATGATCAAGCTGAAATTGAGAGCTTAATGTGATAAACGCTTCCAACAATCATTAGATAATCTAATTATTTAATCATGAAATAATGGATCAAATTCATTGAGAAGCTACATTCTATCATTCAATGATATGAACATGAGTAGTTTCCACTGATTTTTTATCATATACATGTATATGGATATTAGTTGTCAAAATTGATCAATAATAATAAGCTCAAGGAAGGGTCCAAAGAAAACAAGAAGAAGAAATCCCAATTTTTTTTTGATAAATATTTTTCCTCAAATATATGAAATAAAATTTAAAGGTATTTTCGTTATCTCAAGATAGAATATGAATAAACTATTATGTAATATGGTGAAACATTTACAAGAGATTCATCATATACCTCAATATTTTTTAGTACACCCAAATACTATATTAACATATTCTTTGGTGTGTTAAAACATAGTATATGAAAATCCCTCACAATCCATGAAATTGATAGATTTGAAAAAATAGACATATATACATTCTATATAAAATAGGGAAAATTGAATCTCAATTGTACCATGAGGATTATAATATGAATTACGTGTTTTATACTAGATATTGTTTGGAGAAATATGATGGTGGAATGAAATTTCAACATCCCAATTGTTAAAAATGTGCAATAATGAACCCATAAATTTTCAATGTGGGGATTATAAATTATTTTTTCATGATAATGAAGAAAATATTACAAAGAAATATTTTATCGGAGGAAACTAGTAAGGCCTTTTAATATAGTAATTAGACGGTCAACCCTCAACACATTGTGAATTATTTTAACATCAAGGTTCCAAGAATCTTCTAAAAACAATTCACATGACCAAGGGTATTTCGAGACAGCCATCAACCTCTAAGTGAACATGTGTGAGGTTTTCCATAAAAACTACAGAGGATGATCTTATAAATGATGTGGTGACTGCTATACTAGTAATTAATTAGAAAACATACTTTTTTATTCCAATTTTACACAATACGTCATGTCATTAAATATTAATAGAACTATTAATACACCACCATATGGCATGGTATTAGACCTCTCGGTAACATCAAAAAATGGGAAAATTATTACATCTAGAGTATTCAAATCATCCCCTATATAAAATATAGGATTCACATCCAAGTGAACCTTATCAGATACCCTATTTTTTTATATTGATGAAATTATTGATAGAGATTGGATTTACATATTTACAGTAAAAAAATAGCTTTAAAAGGAAATCACAATCTATATCCTAAGTATTCCTCTGATTTTATACTTGATAAATGATGTTTACAGGTCTTATTTAGCACTAACATCTCAATAATTGATATTATTTCCCTATAAGAAATCCAAAATAGATAAAATTATTGAGTGTTAGGAAATAATAATAAATAATTACATTACCATTTTTGAGTGAATACACTAATGTGTTTCAAGGGGAATTTCTTATTCTTCCTCTCAGTCGGAAGGTTGAAATTTAAATCATGTTTCTACCTCCGTCATTTGCATTATCAAATTATATATATAGAATAGAAGTTCTGGAACATGACGTGCTGAAAAAACAACTACTGGGGATCTTGGATAATGTTTTTATACTCCCAAGAACTACACCAAGGTGGGTACTATTCCTCTTCACCAAGAAGAAGGATTGGTCATTATGCATTTTCATTGTTCATCTTGAGCTCAACAATATCATGTTAATGAAAAAATATTTATTTAATATATTGATGAACTTTTTTATCTTATACATAGAAGAAAATACATTTCCATGATGAATATGTGGTTGGGATATTAACATGTTATGGGGATGAAGGAGGATACCCCCAACAATACATTTCGTACAGGGTTTGGTCACTGTGAGTTCAATGTAATTACATTCATACTAACTAATTCTATATAAATATTCTTCTTCTACTTGATTATTAGATTGATCATATATTACATTGAAAAATTAGTTGTAGTGTTCATAGATGATAATATAATATACTTGAAAATTGAGGAGGATCATGAGAAGCATTTGAGTCATATGCTAAAGATATTGTAAATAATTAATATATACGAATTTTTTGGAAATGTAGTTCTTACATCAAGGATATATCATAATTAGGGAATATCATCACAATCATTTGAATATGTGTGGAACCTTCAATGACAGAAGGGTGAGCATTTAAAATGAGGCTTATCAACCGCTTCACTTCTTCCATACAAATCTAAGATCAAAATCCCAAAACTTGAAAAAACTCTATCAACCTGTATAAATTTCATCAAAAACGTAGGGTGAGAATTGAAATAATCAGTAAGTGGTTTTGAATGTACTTAATTCTAACTTTTGAAAACTACCATTGAAAATAATTTTCCATACTTAAAATATTTTATTAAAGGAAAAAATTCAAGACAAAAAAAGGATGACATAATACAGTTACATCACTTCATACTTATTCACTAGAACACTTAGCTGAAAACCACTTAATAAACAAGACAAGCATTCTAATTAAAGGGCATGGACTATACTATGTAAAGTTGGAAAATAAAAAAATAGGTGTGCAAGTAACCATCATCAGAGTCGCGCAATAGCACATTCTCTACAACATATAAAAATGCACATCATGACATGATAAATGTAATGAACCATTTGTAATTAAATTCTGGAAAAGAAAACTGGTCATCCATCAACATTGACTCATCATATGCCATGTGTATTTTAAATCTAATACTCATAGGTAATGGTTCTATAAACAAGTTTGTTCCACTATTCAGAATAATTACATGGTTGGTCATATATTAGGAAATTTATTTTGAAGGACTCATGGTCTCTGTGTCAAGGCCTTGTGCCATGACCTAGGGGTAATACCCCAATCTGACTATCTCGAAACTATCTATGCATCGAGGCGCTTACTTTTAGCAGTCTCTAACCCGGAGGCCTTCCTTTTAACCGGACCCCATCCCTGTAGTCCAATACATTTCTCACATGTTGATAAGGTCTGATATTCAAGGTGACCCATACCACTTTTAATATTTAATTTTTATTTCATATTACCCAAGGTGTCCCATACCTCTTTGGGTAATTTATTTTTATTTCATATTACCCAAGGTTTCCCATACCACTTTGGGTAATTTAATTTTTAGTTTATTAACAAGACATGTAATATGCATGCATTATGTGCAATAATAAATATTATTAACAATGAAACAATTGTACAAGTGGATTGCAATTATAAGATGTGAAATATATCATGCAATTATGGCAACAAATAACCAAATGAATACACAAGATAAGGCATTCATGATTACTAAGTTAATATGAAAATATGGAATACATGTTTTAGTAATCACCCAACTTCACTAGATAATCGATAGAGTATGATAAATAATAGAATTTTCTATAAGAGATTATAAATGATAACCCTTTTTAAAAAAAATCTTATTTCATTGAAACGGATTACTTAATGAAAACACTTTTCATTAGTTAAGGAGTTAACCATGATATTGAACTTGAAACTAAACCATAACCTGATTAACCAATGATAAACACTATAGCAAGTTTAACAACAAATAATAAATGGATACTACATGATGACATAAACCCATGTATTCTTAGTCCTTTAATTTAAAAGAAGAAAAATCACTCTCTTTTTAAAAGATAATTTATATCGAGGGTAATTGGCAGTATAACTACTTAATTTTTCAGGATCCTTATTTTATGCTCATATATGAAACACATATAGGCTTAGGGAAACACTAAAACCTTATATGTTTTAAAACATCAATTAAATCTTGAGAATTGTATTTTAAAAATAGGGTTTATCATATATGAACACATAATCATATAAAAACTATTGTATTAAAACTATAACTTGGTTTCACTTGAACCAAAGACCTAGTTCACATCGAAAAAATTGTCATTCATAAATAAGTATTTATCTCTAAAAAAAATAAAACTGATTTGTGTTGAATTACCTAACCCAAAAATATATAAATATATATATATATAGTTGTTTATATAAAGCTTACATAAAGATCATGCATGTTAGGAATTGATATTAAATAAAAATTTATCAAAGCTATATTTCATAATATTAAATACCAAATTATATGAAAATCATAGAAATAGATTTGAATTGGTTATCTATATATCGGCATACTTAAACACCCAAAAATACATACATACATATATATATATATACTATATATGCTATATAATGGTTTTTCGTAAGAGAAAAAACATATCTCAAATAATATTTTGTAATCATTTGAGTACCAAAAATATCAACCTCCTTGAAAACCCTTAATATGGAAGAGTTTTGTGGTGTATACCTAAACATATATATAATTTTATCAGTACACATATTATATCATACGGGTTACAAAAATAAAGACTGAATAGAAAAAAACCTTTAATTCATTTAGGGAAACACCCTTCTGAAACCACACACCCATTTTTGAAACAAAGAGTGAAACGATTATTATAAATATATATATATATATATATATATATATATATATATTTCATGTATGTGACTACACACAAATTGTATATATTAGTTTTTGTATCATAAAATGTCCGAAGTATCCCCTCAGAGGAAAGCACCCTTGGAGCCCTCTGTTTAATTCGGAGGGATTGCATGGTAAGTGTATGCATGAAAATATAATCCATAAATGTACATATATATATATATGAATTGAGGTGTAAGGATGAGTTTGAAAAAAACATGAAAATAAGACACCTTTACATGGCTACAGAGGTCGCTCAGATATGAGGAAGATTTCTTGTCTTGCTGGAGTGGTCGGGAGGAGTTCGGCTGCCAGAGGAACTCAGTGAGGAGAGGGCTTATGTTGAGGTTTCCATGCACCTAAAAGAACTATATCTACAAGTTAGGATGATATGCAGTGTCCTAGGAGGGTGGGTTTCGAAAAGATCAAAAGAAATATTGGAGAAGAAGGTGATCATGATGTCCTCAGGTGAACCAGTGCTGGTAGCGGGACCCCAACGTGAGGTAGGAGACGACGGGCAACGCGGTTTAAAAAAATGAAATGACGGTCGGGGTCTAACATTGGAGAGATCTGAAGGCTTGGGTTAATCGGGATGAGATTAGCGTTTAAAAATACATGAATGGCTTGGATTAGTCCCGACATCGATCGGACAGAGGAGGGATATAGGGGGAGATCTTGCGGCTAGCAAAGCTTCATCGAAAAGGAAACATTACAATAAAAAAATATACAGTTTACTATGTTTTTAAAAAATAGTCTAAAACATTAAAAATTGAATTTACATAATTTAATAGATATTTTTAACATAGAAATTCCAAATCTAAAAATTCCATTTTAGATAATGTAAAATACCTAACCATTTGATATAACTCTTATATTTATCATACTAAAATTTTATTAGGAATTTATATCTTTAAAAATAAAAAATCCAATTTATAACATACTCCACTATTTAATTCACAAAAATCGTTTTTAAAAGACCAATAGTTTTTCCATAATTCAACATACATAGTTTTATAGATCCATTATGATATATTTTTCAATTATTACAGATACCCCTATAGACATGATTTTCAACACATTTTAAAATACTAAATTTTCCACCATATAGATATCATCAGGATTTTGAAAAAAATCAAAATTGATTCATTTTTAAAAATATTCTTTTATTTCAAAATTAACATACTCGAAGATATAATTCGAATATTTTGTACATATTAAAATATTGAAATACAATAAGATTATTAGAGCATTATAATGACAAATTTTTTATAAAAATATGGACTTTATCCATGGAAGATCAACAGTCATATAACGGTCATAATTTCTTAATGGACCATTATAAAAACATGGGGTAGGGTGTTTCAAATTTTCAAAATACCTGACCCTAGGCGGATGGCTCTCCTCATTCCATTGGTGTTGAGTTCGTGTGTTGTGGTTCTAGATATTCTGTTTTTCACATTGACTGTCCTAGAAGATTAATACTATCTAATTACTGGAGTTTTGATTATTAGCAGTCTTCATGTGTCCATGTTGAGTCTTGTACATGGTGTTCTTGGTTAGTTTGAGTCTTTTTAACAAAGTAACATTTTAATATAAACCAGTTCCCATTGTTTTTAATCTACATAGTATCAATTCATATATTACTATCAAAATACAACCATTTAAAACAAGAAACATCATTATAAAACATATCATTGTTCACGTAATCACCTTCAAAAATCTTGGGGCGTCACATTATCCCCCTATAAAATTAATTGCATCCTCGCAATTTGATTGGCGTACAAACACGGAATCATCTACATGGATTCCCTGACACCCTTGGTGATGTCCCACTACCTCCATCGCCCATGGAAGAAGGTACTATTCAACTATATTCCCATGGCAGAACAAAGCTTGTGGGTCTCCTCTTCCAAAATACAATCTTGGAAAATCGGATCGTGGTTAAAACCAAGATACCATTTGATACAGGTGGTTTTCTAGAGATGGGCATGAGTGAAATCAAGCACCATGAAATCCAGTTGGATTTGTTTCCTAAAGATCTATCAAACCACGCCATATTTGAAGGATTTGATGAATGTTCCAAAATCACAGAGGTCCCCAAGCATGCTTAAACACAGGATTTGGTACATAGAGACATCATGGTAGTCCAACTCCTTTGCAGCTTCTCCGAAGGCTGTGAAGGCCAACCATTTCTTATTCATGGTGAAACATAGGAAGAGTCCCTCATAGTACATCCCTTTATTTTTATAATTCCTGAATAGTGCATTGTCCATTTTGTTATACACAACATCCGATCCCTGGAAGATTCGATGGACATTCGAGATTTTTGATATTTCATAGAGGTTTTTTCACGTGAGTCATATGTTAACAAAAGGTTGGTAACTTTAGGAGCAGCATTTTTCTACAATAGTCTCTATGATATCTGTAGGGAGATTCAAGAGTCTAGGGGTGGATCGCTGGCATTCCAGCTAAGAATATTAAGAACAAACCCAACTTAGTAAAACATTATTAATATTTTTTTGTTGTATTAATTTTCTAGGGTTGTCTAAACCATTCCTCCAATACCAACTGTAAGTCCCCTGCCTCTGGTAGCCCAATACCGATTCTCTGGATATGATGTGTAATTTATTTCATACAAATGAAACAACAATTTACATATCATAACCCATCAGGAGGAACTTTCTGTTTTAGATCCTAGAGAAGCAGATTCAACCACCTCACTTCTTCCTTACAAAGCTAAGATCAAAATCCCAAAACTTGGAAATAATCTATCAACCTATAAAAATTTCATCAAAAACATTGGGTGTTCATTGAAATACTCATTGAGGGGTTTTCAAAGTACTTAATTCCAGCTTATGAAAACTACCTTTGAAAATAATTTTTCATACATAAAAAATTCCCTTAAAGGAAAAACATCAAGGCAAAACAAATGTTGAAATAATACAGTTAAAACACATCATAATTATTCACTAGAAAACATTGTTGAAAACCAATTAATAAACATGAAAAAAATTCTAATTAGAAGTCATGGGTTTTACTAAGTAAAGTGGGCATAAACATGAAAGCTGTGTAAGTAACCATCATCAGAGTCATGAAATTGAACATTATCTGTAGCATATAAAAATGCACATCATGACATGATAAATGTAATGCAACATTTTTAATAAAATTATGGAAAATAAAACTGTTCATGCATCAACAATGCCTCATCATATTCCATGTTGATTTTAATTCTGATACTCATAGTTAATGGTTCTATAACCAAGGACATTCCTCTAGTTAGAATAATCACTTGGTTGGTCATATATTAGGAAATGTATTTTTAAGGACTCATGGTCTCTGTTTCAAGGCCTTGTTCCATGATCTAGTGTTAATAACCGAATTTGATTGTCTCGAGAACTATCGATGCATCGAGGAGCTTACTTTTACCGGTCTCCAACCCAGAGGGCTTCCTTTTAACCAGACCCCATCCCGGTAGTCCAATAAATTTCTCACATTTTGATATGGTCTAATATTCAAGGTTTCCCATACCACTTTGAATAATTAATTTTTATTTCATATTACCCAAGGTGTCCCATTCCACTTTGGGTAATTTAATTGTTATTTCATATTACCCATGGTGTCCCATACCACTTTGGGTAATTTGTTTTTTAGTTTATTAATAAGACATTTCATATGCATGCATTATGTATAATAATAAATATTATGAACAATGAAACCATTGTACAAGTGGCTTGAAATTATTAGATATGAAAAATATCATGCAATAATGGAAACAAATAACCAAATGAATACACAAGAAAATACATACATGATTACAAAGTTAATATGGAAATATGGCATACATGTTTTAGTAATAACCCTACTTCAATAGATAATAAATAGAGTATGTTAATAATATAATTTTCTACAAGAGATGACATATGATAACTCTTTTTAAAAAATATATCTTATTTCATCTAAACGAATTACTTAAAGAAAACACTTGTCATTAGTAAAGGCGTTAAGCATGATATTGAACTTGCAACTAAACCATAAACTAATTAACCAATAATAAACACTACAGCAGGTTTAACATCTACAAATAAATGGATACTACATGATGGCATAAACCCATGAATTATTAGTCCTTTAATTTAAAATATGCCAAAGCACATTCTTTTAAAAACATAATTTACATCGAGTGTAAATGGCAGTATAACTACTTAATTTATTAGGTTCTCTAATGTATTCTCATATGTGAAACACATATAGGGTTAGGCAAATAAAAAAACCTTACATGTGTTCAAACATCAATTAAATCCTAAGAATTGTATTTGAAAAATAGGGTTTCTCATATTTTAACACATAAACATATAAAAACTATGGTATTAAAACTATAACATGCTTTCACTTGAACCAAAGACCGAGTTCGCATAAAAAAATTGTCATTCATAAGTAAGTATTTATCTCTAAAAATAAAAAAATGATTTGTATTTAATTTAATAACCCAAAAATATATAACTATATATATAGTTGTATATATGAATATTACATAAAGATCATGCATATTTAGAATTTATATTAAAAAGACCATTATCAAACGTATATTTCTTAATATAAAATACCAAATTATATGGATATATTAGAAATATATTTTGATTTTTTATCTATATATGTGCATACATAAACACCCAAAAATACATACATATATATATATATGTTATATAATGGTTTTTCATAAGAGAAAAACCATTCTCAAGTAATCTTGTGTAATCATTTGAGTACAGAAAATATCAACCTCCTTTGAAACACTTAAGATGGAAGAGTTTTATGGTGTCTTCCTAAAAATATATATAATCTTTTCAGTACATATATTATATCATACGTGTTACTAAAAATAAAGACTCAAAGGAAAAAAAAACCTTTAAATCATTTAGGGAAACACCATTCCGAAACCACACACCAATTTTTGAAACAAAGATTGAAATGATTCTTATAAATAAATAAATATGTATATATATAGCATGTTACCGACTACAAACAGAGGGTTTATATAGGTTTCTGTATTATAAAAAGTCGAGAGTATCCCCTAGGAGGCAAGCACCCTTGGGGCCCTCTGTTTAAATCAAAGGGATTGCATGGTAAGTATATGCATGCAAACCTATTCCATAAATGTACATACATATATATGAACTGAGGTGTAAGGATGAGTTTTGAAAAACATGAAAATAAGACATCCTTAAATGGCTGTGGTGGTCGCTCAGATCAGAGGAAGCTTGCTAGTCTTACTGGAGAGGTCGGGAGGAGTTCAGGTGCCTGAGGAAGTCCGTGTGGAGAGGGATTATGTAGAGGATTCAGTGCACCTAAAAGAATTCGATCTAAGAGTTAGGCCGAGCTGCAGTGTCCTAGGAGGGTGGGGTGCACAATGGTCAAAAGAAACAGTGGAGAAGAAGGTGATCCCGGTGTCCTCGAGTGAACCAATGCTGGTAGCGGGACCCCGACGTGAGGTAGGAGACGACAGGAAACATAGTTTTAAAAAAATCAAACGATGTACAAGATCTAACTTTGGAGATATCAGACGGCTCGGGTTAATCGGGATTAGGTGAGTGTTTAAAAAAAACATCAATGGCTGGGATTTGTCCAGACATCGATTGGAAGGACGGGGGATATATGGGGAGATCGCGCGGCCAGCAAAGCTTCACCGAAAAGGAAACAGTACTCTATAAAAAAATATACAGTTTACTATATTTTAAAACAAATAGTATAAAACATTAAAATTTTAATTTACACAATTTAATAAATATTTTTAACATAGAAATTAAAAATATAAAAATCACATATTAGATTATGTGAAATACGTTACCATTTGATATAAATCATATAATTATCATAAAAAACTTTTATTAGGAAATTATATATTTAAAAATAAAAAAATACAGTTTATAACAAACTCCACTATTTGATTCAAAAAATTCCATTTTAAAAGACCAATAGTTTTTCCATAATTGAACATACATAGTATTAGTGATCTATTAATATATATTTGTAAATTATTACAGATATCACTTTAGACATGACGTTGGACACAATTTAAAATACAAAGTTTTCTACCATATAGATATCATCAAGATTTTGAAAAAAAATAAAAATAGATTCATTTTCAAGAATATTATTTTATTTCAAAATTAACATACTCGAAGATATAATTCTAATATTTTGTACATATTAAAATATTGAAATACCATAAGATTATAAGAGAATTATAAAGACCGAATTTTTATAATGAGGTTCACTGTATCTGTGGAGGCTCAACAGTCATATAACGGTCATAATTTCTTAAAGGACCATTATAAAAATAGGGGATAGGGTGTTTCACATTTTCAAGACACCATACCCTAGGCAGATGGCTCTGCTCATTCTATTGGTGCTAAGATCATGTACTGTGGTTATGGCGATTATGTTTTTCACACTGACAGACCCAGAAGATGAATACTCTCTGATTACAGGAGTTGTGATTCTCAGTAGTCATATTGTGGACATGTTGAGTATTGCACATGGTGTTCTTGGTTAGTTTGAGTCTTTGTAACAATGTAACATTTTTATATATACCAGTTCCATTTTTTTCATCTATATATTTTCAATTATTTTACTAGTATCAAAAACCAACCATTTAATACAAGAAACATCATTATAAAACCTATCATTGTTCACTTAATGAAGTTCATAAATCATGGGGCGTCACATTATCCCCCTATTAAAAGAATTATGTCCTTGCAATTCGATTGGCATACATAAACTGACACATCCACACGGCTTCCCTGAAACCCATGCTAATGTTCCTCTACCTCCACCACCCATAGAATATGGTACTATTTAACTCTATTCCCAGGGCAGAACAAAGCTTGTGGGTCTCCTCTTCCGAAATAAATTCTTATAAAATTGGATCGTGGTTAAAACCAAGCTCTTGTTTGATACAGGTGGTTTTCCAAAGATGGGAATGAGTGACATAAAGCTCTGTGACATCGTCTTGGATTTGGTTCCTAAATACCGCTCAATCCATGTCATATATGAAGGATTCGATGAAGGATCCAAAATCACTGAGGTCCCCAAGCATGCTGAAACATCGGAATTTGGTACATAAAGACTGTGCTGAAGTCCATCTCCTTTGTAGCTTCTCCAAAGGCCGTGAAGTCCAACCATTTCTTATTCTTGGTGAAACACAGTAAGAGTCCCTCTTATTACATACCTTTATTTTTATAACTCTTGAACATTTCATTTTCTATTTGGTTATACACAACTTCCGATCCCCATAAGATTCAAAGGACATTCGAGCTTTTCGTTATTTCACAGAGGTTTTTGCACGTGAGTCGTATGTTAACAAAAGGTTGGTAACATGAGGAGAAGGATATTGCTACAATAGTATCTATGATCTCTGTAGGTAGAGTCAAGATTCTAGGTGTGGATCACTGGATTTCCATCTAAGAATTTTAATAACAAACCCTACTTAGTAAATCATTATTAATGTTTTTGTGTTGTCTTAATTTTCCAGGGTTTCCTAAACCATTCATCTGATACCAACTGTATGGCCCCCGCCTCCAGTAGCCCGAAGCCGATTTTCTGGTTATGGTGTGTAATTTATTTCCTACTAATGAAACAAAAATTTACATATCATAACCCAATAGGATGAACATTCTGGTTTAGATCCTGGAGAATCAGAGTCAACCGCTTCACTTATTCCTTACAAAGATAAGATATAAATCAAAAAACCTGGAAAGACTATATCATCCTGTAAAAATTTAATAAAAAAATGTAGTGTGAGCATTGAAATACTCAGTAAGGGGTTTATAAATTACTTAATTCTATATTTTGAAAACTACCTTTGGAAATACTTTTCCATACATAAAATATTTTCCTAAAGGAAAATCATCAAGACAAAACAATGGTTGACAAAACATAGTTACAACACTACATACTTATACACTAGAACACTTAGCTGAAAACCAATTAATAAACAAGATAAGCATGATAATAAAAAGGCATGGGTTATACAATGTAATGTGGGCATAAATAAGCAAGGTGTGCAAGTAACCATCATCAGAGTCGCGCAATAGCACATTCTCAACAACATATAAAAATGCACATCATGACATGATAAATGTAATGCAACATTTGTAATAAAATTCTGTAAAAGAGAAATTGTCAGGCATCAACATTGCCTCATCATATGCCATCTGTATTTTAAATCTGATACTCATTGGTAATGGTTCTATAACAAAGGGCGTTCCACTAGTAGGAATAATCACTGGGTTGGTCATATATTAGGAAATGTATTTTGAAGGACTCATGGTCTCTTTGCTAAGGCCTTGTGACATGTCCTAGGGGTAATAACCCAATCAGACTGTCTCGAGAACTATCGATGCATCGAGAAGCTTATTTTTACCATTCTCCATCCCAAAGGGCTTCCTTTTAATCGGACCCCATCCCAGTAGTCCAATACATTTCTCTCATGTTGATAAGGTCTGATATTCAAGGTGTCCTATACCACATTGATAATTTAATTTTTATTTTATATTACCCAAGGTGTCCCATACCACTTTGGGTAATTTTATTTTTATTTCATATTACACAATGTGTCCCAGAACACTTTGGGTAATTTAATTTTTAGTTTATTAACAAGAAATGTAATATGCATGCATTATGTACAATAATAAATATTATGAACAATGAATCCATTGTACATATGGCTTGCAATTATAAGATGTAAAAAATATCATGCAATTATGGAAACAAATAACAAAATGAATACACAAGATAAGTCATACATGATTACTATGTTAATATGGAAATATGGTATACATGTTTTAGTAATCACCCTACTTTACAAGATAATCACTAGATCTATAAATAATATAATTTTCTACAAGATATGACAAATGATTACTCTTTTTTAAAAATATTCTTATTTTTTGTAAATGAATTACTTAATGAAAACACTTGTCATTAGTAAAGGCATTAACCATGACATTCAACATGCAACTAAACCAAAACCTGATTACCCAGTGATAAACACTGCAGCATTTTTAACATCAAATAATAAATCGATACTACATGATGGCATAAACCCATGAATTCTTAGTCCTTTAATTTAAAAAAGACCGATGCACATTCTTTTAAAAACATAATTTTCATCGAGGGTAAATGACAGTATAACTACTTAATTTATCAGGCTCTTTAATGCATGCTCATATATGAAACACATATAGGCTTAGGCAAACACTAAAACCATACATGTGTTAAAACATTAATTAAATCCTGAGATTTATATTTGAAAAATAGGGTTTATCATATATGAACACATAAATATATAAAAAATATTTTTTAAAAACTATAACATGGTTGCACTTGAACCAAAGACCTCGTTCACATCAAATAGATTGTTATTCATAAATAAGTATTTATCACTAAAAAAACAAAACTGATTTGTATTGAAATAGATATCCCAAAAATATATAAACATATATATAGTTTTAAATGTAATGCTTTCATAAAGATCATGCATGTTGGGAATTGATTTTAAATACACCCGTATCAAATGTATATTTCTTAATATAAAATACCAAATTATATTGAAATCATATAAATAGATTTGGATTGGTTATATACATATGTATATACTTAAACACCCGAAAATACATATATATATATGTTATATAATTGTTTCTCTTAAGAGAAAAAACCAATCTCAAGTAATCTTGTGTAATCATTTGAGTACCCAAAATATCAACCTCCATGGAAACCCTTAATATGGATTATGTTTATGGTGTATAGCTAAACATATATAATATTTTATCAGTACACATATTATATCATACAGGTTACAAAAATAAAGACTCAATGGAAACAAAACTATTAAATCATTTAGGGAAACACCCTTCCGAAACCACACACCCATTTTTGAAATAAAGAGTGAAATGATTCTTATAAAAAATATATATATATATATATAGCATGTAACTGACTACACACTGTGGGTTTATATTAGTTTTTGTATCATGAAAAGTCCAGAGTATCCCCTCAGAGGAATGTACCCTTGGAGCCCTCTGTTTAAATTAGAGGGATTTCATGGTAAGTGTATGCATGCAAACATAAGACGTAAATGTACATATATATATATATATATATATGAACTGAGGTGTAAGGATGAGTTTTAAAAAACATGAAAATAAAGCACCGTTACATTGATGCGGAGGTCGGTCAGATCAGAGGAAGCTTACTGGTCTTGCTGGAGTGGTCGGGAGGAGTTTGGGTGCTAGAGGAAGTCTGTGAGGAGAGGGATTATATATATTTTTTGGTGCACCTAAAAGAATTTGATCCATGAGTTAGGCCGAGCAACAGTGTCCTAGGAGGGTGGGGTGCACAAAGGTTAAAAGAATCAGTGGAGAATAAGGTGATCATGGTGACCTAGGGTGAACCAGTGCTAGTAGCGGGACCCCGACGTGAGGTAGGAGATGACGGGCAACAAAATTTTTAAAAATTGAAATGACGGCCGGGATCTAACATCTGAGAGATCGGATGGCTCAGGTTAATCGAGTTGAGTTGAGAGTTTAAAAAAACATCAACGGTTGGGATTAGTCCCGACTTCGATCGGACAGGTGAGGGATATATGGGGCAATCGCGTGGCCAGAAAAGCTTCGCCGAGAAAGAAACATTAATCTTAAAAAAAATACAGTTTAATATATTTTAAAAAAAATAGTATAAAACATTAAAAATTGAATTTACACAATTTAATAAATATTTTTGACTTTGAAATTCAAAATCTATGAATCCCATTTCTGATTATGTAAAATACCTTACTATTTTATATAACTCTTATATTTATCATACTAAACTTTTATTAGGAATTTATATCTTTTAAAAAAATTACAATTTATAACACACGCCACTATTTGACTCACAAAATTCCTTTTTCAAAGACCAATAGTTAATCCCTTATTCAAAATACATACTTTTAAAGATCCATTATGATATATTTTTCAGTTATTATAGATACCCCTTTAAACATGATATTTGACACATTTTAAAATACTATGTTTTCTTCCATATAGATATCATTCGGATTTTGAAAAAAAATAAAAATAGATTCATTTTCAAGAAAATTCTTTTATTTAAAAATTAACATACTCGATGATATAATTATAATATTTTTTACGTATTAAAATATAGAAATACCATAAGATTATAAGAGAGTTATAAAGACCATATTTTTATAAAAAAATATGCACTTTATCCATGGAATCTCAACGGTCATATAACGGTCATAATTTATTGAAGGACCATTATAAAAACAGGGGGCATGGTGTTTCACATTTTCAAAACACCTGACCCTAGGTTGATGGCTCTCCTCATTCCATTGGTGCTGAGTTCACGTGTTGCGGTTTGGGGGATTATGTTTTCACACTGACGGACCCAAAATATGAATATTTTCCGATTATTGGAGTTGTGATTCTTAGCAGTTTTGTTGTGGCCATGTTGAGTCTTGTACATGGTGTTCTTGGTTAGTTAGAGTCTTTGTAACAATGTAAAATATTAATATATACTAGTTAACTTTTTGTTTCATCTATTTAATTTCAATTATTTTATTTGTATAAAAAACAAACCATTTAAAACATGAAACATCACTATAAAACATATCATTGTTAACTTAACCACGTTCATAAATCCTGGGCTGTCACACTATGTAACTTCATCAATAATTTCTCAAATAATTTCTCAAATATACCATAGAGAGATGATACAATATTATCAAAGATATGGTGTGGGAATTTAGAAAAATTTTGAAACTATAAAAAATAGAAAATTAGTGAATTTCAAAGCTATTTATGAAGTTGTTGTGAGGTTTGGGTCATGACTATGTGTACTATAAAAATTTCTATTAAAAAAGGATCTATTGAATGACGAACATTGTTCAACCATATTTATGCATCATAGAAGTACAATGAAAACTTGAAATCTCCACTATCACTACTGGTGGGACAATATGAAGAAATAGATCCATGACGATATATCAAGATGTATTGAATATCAATAAGTGAATTTTGAAAATAAAAATCCATGGGGGCAAAGAAAACATTATCTATTCCTAAAAGGAAATGGGAAAATATCACTATGGAATTTATCACTGTCCTTCAATGTCATCAATAAGAAATAATGTAATTTGGGTTATAGTGCATCAACTTATAAATATTCCACACTTCATTATTATTCGAGTGAATTTTTCAATTGATAAACTTGTAATGATATTGATTTAGGATGTGGTGAGGCTACATGGATTTCTTATATCAATTATATCAGAACAAGATAAAAGAATTTCCTATATGCTATAATACAGAGTCCAACATGCTCTAGATATTAAACTGAACTACAACACATCATATCAGTCTTAAACTAATGTCTAATCTGAGAGGACAATCCCAACACTTGGGGACATATTGAGAGAATTCTAAATTTACATTAAAGGATGATTAGACTACCATATTCATTTGATAATATTTTTCTAGAGAAATAGTTTCTATCTAAGAATCCAAATGGCTCTTAATGATGAACATTATAGGAAGTGGTAAAAAACCCCTACATGTTTTGATGAAGTTGCGGACCAAACATTCCTATGTATGAAAATAGTAGAAAAAATAGTCGTAAATATTAATTCAATTTAGCAGTACACATAGGATTTATAGTGAAGCAGTAATGCCGAAACACATTAAAGAATTAATGTGTTTCATCCATTAACTAGGAAAATTGCCCAGGTTTAGAATTCATAATGCTCGAAAGTGTCTCAAGAATTCTCAATTTTATATTGGTATAGGAGTGGAGAATCTCTCATCAATGAGGATAGAATGATGTTTAATATTCGATCATGTGGAAGCGAAATGGCGATCACTAGTGGAACAAGAATCGACGTGGGAACATGACAACAATTCATGTCTGAAAGAAATCCATAACAAGGTATGGGTTGTTCATCATATATTCCCCCTTCCCCATTTATGATAATCGAGGAAATGCTTGGATGAATTAAAAATCAAATTTCATCAATTATTTCAAGTTTTTATGGGATGGGATTACTCTTTCAGGTTTTTAATCATAGAATTTTCGTAGTTAATATTGATTTACCATTATAACAAAAATCAACCTCAATCAACACTAACATATACTGAGGTTCACACATCATTGTTTTTTTCATAATTTTAATCCTTATTTATTAATTCATTGTGGGAGTTGTTAATAAATCCCATGATTGAACTTATGGTAATCAATAGACCATTATGCAATCCATTCATGGAATAATGATTTGGGATCACAGAACCGAGATGGAGAGGGTATGGTGGAGGAGGAAAATGGATCGAGGTAGTGTGGGAGATATATCCATTCAAGTTAAATTATATCAAGAGGGATTTTGGAATGGATTAGAAACCCTATAAATGAAGAGTTAAACCCAATGATTCGAAAACTATGTTTGGATTGAAAATCAAACCACCAATGTGAGTTCGGTGGTCTGCAGAAAATGTCACCAACATCGGAAGTTGTGTTCTGGAGTGGTGGACGTTGAACGATCTATCAGTACACCTCGGTGGCAGCGGAAGGCACACCAGCATTGGTACCATAGTAGAAGAGTACTACAGATTCAGCCGTAGTGGGGTGATCTAGACCCATTTCTCATTCCGCAGGTCAGAAGAGAAGCAACCGACATAAATGGCCGCGTGACACGAAGGGGTTGCAACAAGTTGATTTGCCTGTGGAAGAAAACATGCCAGAGTAGACCCATTACATTTTTTTATGTCTTATGATTTTATAATGGAACTTGGACATTTGACGGGTGGTTATGTGATGAACCATATGACGGGTGGTGCCATGAATACCATGATGGGTGGTTACGTTATAACCTCCAATGCATTGGGTATGGAAGTCAGCTATTTGGCTATTCCATTATGTATGTATGAAATTTGGCCGTATGGTTATTCCAATAAGTGATATGTGTGGAAGTCTACCGTATGGTTTTTCCACTTAAGTATGTTTAAGTCCCAAGTTACCTTTATATGTTATGTGTTCTTTATATGGGTTTTATGGTAATCCTTTGGTTATAAAAGGGTATGTAATGATATTTTATTCAGTGAAGAGTTTTTAATACTTCATAAAGGTGAAGGTATTACATTGATAAAGTATAAATAGTTTACTTGATGTTTGAAAAACTAACAGTTTTCATTCTTTGTGTATCCCTTACAAAGATTTTTTTGCTCACCCCATGTTTTTTGAAATGTCTTTCATAGGACTTATTTTGGAATAGGGTCAGGGATGGGAGCAAGGGAATGTCATGCAATCTAAAACATGGAATTAGACATGTTTATTTTTAAGAGTTTTTATTTTATGGAAACTTAGTATACTTTGTAATCTTTTGAGATGCAACAGTTATGTCATAACTCTCTAAAACTCTAAACCTGAAAAGATCCTCAATGTGAATTATTCATTTAATTCAATATTAATTATGTTTTAAGGCTGGGGACTTATATGGAAAGCATGTGACATACCCTATGTATCATCACCCCTCCTAAAAGGAGAGTAACTGAACCAATGGATTGGGAACAAAAGTAGGGTGTATCTATATATATATTCTCAATAAGAAACCTGAACGATTGTGTAAGTGGATCACTATCTACAAGCTCAGCCCAGGAAAAGTCGTCAACTGTTCTAAGGATTACCACCCCTGATGCCCAAAAGTCTCGCACGCCAAAGTTGTCTCGTCACTGAACCGTACAACCAAAGGTCCCTATTCTGTGACCATGGAGAAAAGCCACTCAGTAGCCTTATAGAAAGGGTGGATTATGAAAGAAGTCATCGGGTAACCCACTGCCCATCCCCACTGGAGTTTAAACCCTAAGGTGAATGGGTAACTCACTGCCCTGCCCAGCTATAGGGTAAACCCTATGTTCAATGGGTAAACCACTACCTAGCTCCACTGGAGGGTAAACACTAAGGTCAATGGGTAACCCAATACCTAGCCCCACTAGAGGTTAAACATTGAGGTCAACAGGTAACCCACTGCCCAGCCCCGCTGGTGGGTAAACCCTTAGGTCAACGGGTAACCCACTGTCTAGCCCCACTAGAGGGTAAACCCTAAGGTCAACGAGTAACCCAATACTAGCCCCGCTGGAGGGTAAACCCAGAACTGTTCCGATAACTCAGCACTGCCCATGCCATCACTAGGTGTTACTAACACCACTATCGTGCATAGGTTCGGAATGTATCAATGGAACCTCCGACCAATGCCCTTTCATGTTTCCACATTTAATGATATCTCTAAAGTGGCTTTTATCGCCCAAAACGATTACACCATTGTAATACTCATGGAAAAACATGCAAGATAACTACATAATCACTAGAAATAGACTCCGAACTAAAAAGTTAATCAACACAACTTTATGCTCACACGACGTCTCGTGGGGCCCACACCTAGGTCCCGAAAAAGGTCATGAAAACTATTTCATCATGATTCTCTTGGAGAAACATGCCAAATTGACAATTTATAAGCCCCAAACAGATGTCTGAAGAAAAAAATATAGTATAATGAACACAACCTAAAAGACGGCTCGTTGGGCCACGCCTCAACTATGACCTCAATGCCTGAAACCACCCTGGTCAACTTCTCCTCGATGTCATGGTCACAACACCAATGACAGTGCCTAATATGAATCTGGATGAAGAAGCTTCAACTCCCCGCATTATTCAAACCATGCCATATGGGCCCACACCTCGACCCCAAATCACGTCATGCAAATCATACCATTCCATTCCTTTTAGATAACCATGTGGCATGGGCTATTCATTTTCCCTAAACGGAATTATGTAGAATAAGTCATAAAAACACAACATATGTTCCAAATCCACCTTGTGGGGCCCACACCTCGAGCATGAATTTAGGTGTGCGGATTGCGCCGCTGCAATCCCCACGGAAGAACACTCATAAAAGAGTGCTCAAACACCCTAAACAGATGTCAGGTGAAAAGGTGGTGTTTCACTTTAAAACATTTGAATCGGGCCCTTGTGGGGCCCGCACCTTGCCTTCTACCCAAACGCTTTAGAAATCCCTTCAAAAAGACTGCACGAGGACTGAGATCATGCTGTCACTGACGGCGCATCAATCGAACATCCCAAACAGGAGTTAGGTCCCACACAAGAATAATAAATTTATTATGTTATTAATTAATTATTTTCATTAAGCGTTTTGTGCCACTGAGAAATGAAACTAAAATGAAATGGTTCTAAATCATCTTTTAAAGGACCGTCTAAACTCCAGGTCCATATCACCATTGATGGCACATCAAAAGGATGTCCGGCTTGCGAAGCACGTCTCTCACAAGCATTAATAATAATTTAATATTATTGAATTGAAGTGTTTTAGGAAAACTCTCTTCAAGCGTAGAACCTAAAACACCCTGAACCCCAACATAAAACGTCTGTCTTGAAGAGATGAACCTAAAACCACATGAGGTACATCAAACGGTTGTGCCATTTAGGAGCTACGGTCCCTTGAAAATATGAAGCCCAACCGGGCCGGTTCACACCGGCCAGACCAGTCCAGACCACTGGCACATGGCCCAGCCTCGGGTCCGGGCCCACTCACTGTGGTCTGCTAGCCGCAGGCCACCCAAGCTACACTGGACCCCTCAGGTCCCATTCTTTAAAGCAGACCGGCCAAAGGTCTGGTCTTCGATTGTGTCTCACTAGTATGACCCACCGACTGCGGGTCCTTGTCCGCGACTCACCCTGAGGCACAAACCTCAGGGTCCTCCTATAAACGTGATGGGATTGTGTCAGTGCCCTCACCTCCTGCTACACACTTCCGCACAACCTCCAGCCTACACCGCGACCGATGCTGATGCCTGAGACACCTGCTCGGCTGAAGTCGTCACACTCCGCCACCTCCGTCTCAACCTCTCACGACACTGATGCCTGAGCCGTCGGCTCCGCTGACTCCCCGCGCTCCTCTAAACTGCTCAAACCCACCGCCCTAGTGCTCCCTTCTTGCCGTACGACGCACCAGAGGTCCCCCCAATGATCCTCCAGTCCCTACTACGCCCTGCCGCAGCCGCCGCCACCCGGCCGCGCCCGACGCCGCTGCTCTGGCCACACCTAACGTCATCTTGCTATGGCCTCCGCTCGTCCGTCGGAGCTCCAACCACACCCTTTGTCGGATGCAAACCTTCATTCAGCTGTCAAAACCACTCCGGTGATCCAATTTCAAATCAGAAGGTGGATTTGGGATCCTTGAGAAGATTCCTTCATAGCGCCTACCCCAAATTGATGATCCATCAAGGATTTATCGGATCAGAAAATTCAGACGATGAATGACGAAGAACCTGTCGAACATCAGATTTAGAACGGGGCACGGACGATGACTATATTTGTTTGGCCAACATCCTAATAATAGAATTTTAAACATTAACCAATGAAATTGAAGAAAACTCACGAAATCCAAGGAGGTGCGGTAATTAACACAAAATTATACCTCAAATCCATCGTGCGTCATTGGAGGCATATCCATGATGCTCCATCATTGATCCGCCAAGGTTATGGTAGAGGCCACACATCGATTCGGTGAAGAATGGTGAAGAACACCAAAGAACAAGAGAGTGAGAGAGAGAGAGAGACCAGGGAAAATTAATGGAATTCCATTAAATCCACTACACAAGTGAATTTATACTTTCAGACACTCTTCTGACGGGCGTAAATTTTCGAATCCTCCGCGCCTGATTATTTTATATTACGCCTAGGCAAAACACCCCATTTTGAATTCAATGGGAGTCTCAGATTTTAATCCTGAGACATCGTTCGAATGTTATTTTAAAGGAATAGTAGTGACAATAAAATCACTAAGTCATTATTTTAAAATGATTATTTTTCCCCTGGGTGGCATCTCTCAGAACATCCCTGCGCCCGCAACTTTTACACCCCACCTTGGGTAAACGACACGCTCCTGACACAACTATGCCCTTGGAATTCTGATATGAGCTTCCTTTTTGGATAAAACACAACCTCGCCATGTGCATATTATAAAAACAATTAATATTTTTATGAAATTTATTCCGGGCACACCAGGTCCCAGAATCAGCTGCCGTCTCAGTTCTAAGCTCTAGAAATATATGTAGAAATATAACAATGTCTTATAGGGAAAAACCGGTTCTCTACATATATAGATGATAGAGGCTCCATGGGAAGTTAAATTGGAATGATATATCAGTGGATCGAAAAATCAAGAGATATTGTTGTCTAGTAGAGTTGAATATAAGTGTATAGATTATTATAAATAGTTAAATATATGATTTTTATAGATAGGGGTAACATGAAATTCTAATGGAGGTGGATTATTTAGAAGAAACAAATGTTCTTCCAGAACATGAGATCACTTTGAACATCTTATTGGAAATAACACACTTCAATGAAAAAATTATTTATCAGTTTATTGATGAACTAGATGGTATGAATCACTACATAGAAATGTCACTTGTGAAACAATTTTATCAATTGTGTGGAGTTAATATCAATAAAATATTTTCTATAGTATTGGGGAATACTACTATCTCGATGGTGCATAAAATGATATAATCCATATTTCTTCATCATGATAATTTATTATGAATTAATTTTTCCTTCATTATATTTAATGGATAAATTTTATATACAGTAAAAAACTATTTTATTTTAAACATAATTGAAGTATATTCATTAAATGATAGACATAATTTATATAGTATAAACTAATGATCCTAGTAAATTTAATAGATTTAAAATGTATTTATTGATTAGTATATGTTGTTTCAGATTGATATGGATTATTTTAGTTTCAGAAGGCCTATGATGATCCAAATATCATGATTATTATATTCTATATTTGAGTATAATTATTTTTCATAGATATGATGTTATTTGGATATATTAATGATTGGATATCCAAAAGGATTAACAATAAGGCTCACAGGGAGGTTGGATGGATTTTGGGAATGAGGATACAGAGGGACTTGAAGTATATTACTTTTTTTTCATAAGAATATTATACCTATAAGATCGTTGAATTATTTGGAATGTCATGATCTAATCCTATATATACCCCATTTGAAACAAAATACAAAAATCCAATAAAAAATAACCATTATTGGAGAAAAAATATAACAATATAGAAGGTTTTTGTTATCATTCCTTTATTAAGACCTAGATGTTTTAGCAACTTTATTTCAAGATCTATTAATTTGATGTCAACAATAATCAATCCAAATGATTGAGAGTTTTTTTTTTAAAATAATTTTTAAAATCTAAAAATATTTTTGAAATAGTTATAGAATGAGATCTATTAAAACAACGCACCATTCCCATTAAATTTCCTCGACCATATTCAACCATTTGTGTTAACCCTGGTAATTACATAGTGAAGGGGTTAATCATAAATCCAATTAAATCAATAATCAAAGAATTACTTGATGAATGTTATAAATTTGAGTAATGTGGAATATCATAGTGAAAAAAATCATGATAATTATAACTAATAACAAATAATAATAATATAATATTACAATGTTATTGAATCATATGAATTAGGGAACAAAAAAAATTACATCGTTATAATATGTCCATGATATACATTGAGAAATCCTAATATGGTGCATTAAGTCTATCCTCTACTAGATAATACATGGTATATAATTTGGTAAAAAAATACCCAATTCATTATAGGGTTATATATAATTAGTCCCACTCATCACATTCATATAATTTACCAACCATTGTGTTCTATATAGACCACTCAACATAAGATCACGTCACATCAAATTTATTCATTGATTTAGGATTGATGGTTAAATACAAGGATATTAAAATAAATTTTTCAAATGAATAATTACAAGAGTTTTCTGTAGTGTATATGAGGATACATATTCACAACACAAAATATTTCTATCAATAATGACAAGGTAATATTTGGATTCAAAATAGCTATATATAAAAGTTAATATAAAGGATTAATAGTGCTGAATTGTTGTATATAATTAAACGGGAATCATAAGGATAGTAAAGGGATGTGTACAAAAATATTACAAAAAGAAATATTGAAAAAATGTACTATAACAAATATGCAATACATTTTTAAAGGGGAGGAGGATAAGAAATCCTTAAAATGATAAGGTGCTTCTAAAATAATGGTGAGAATATTTAGATCATGGGGAAACCTTGGACGAGGATTATAGGTTTACAAAGAGAGTGACATGGTAATAAATTGTTTTTTATTGGAGTGGAAATGTATTATTGGAGGGTATAATTTGATTATGATAAGGTAATTATTAGGTAATTTTTAAACATTGGTTTTGGAGTTTGTGATAAAATAATCCAAATAAAAAAACATCACATAATTTCTTCCCATGGGTTTTAATGAGTGAACATTATTATGTTAATTATAATCAACACATTATAATGGTTTAGGGGGAACCCAAAATGACAACATAAAAAATAAAACAAAAACCATTCCCTAACTATCCAGAATCCCAAAACCAAAAACAACCATTACACATGAAAAGTCCCTCCCAATATCTAAATCCTTAAAACCTGCATCCGTAATCTTATTGCTTCTAAACTAGCTTTCACTTGAAGATAATAATGGGATTGGTACTGATGGAAATTGAAATACACTCACAATTATGTATAAAATATATTATTTTAAAGGGGAAATCTATTTTTTCAAGTATACATTTCATATAATTTATTTTATCAAATTTTTAATTATAATGTCATAACACACATAGTATATTTATACGGTAATTAATTTTAACTAAAAAATTTCACACAATCATAAAAGTATAAATAATTCTCCAATATCTATTTTTCTTGATGATGTAACAAAAAATATTCATTTAAAAATAATTGTTTTATATATATTACAATTTAAACATTAAAATAAATATTATCATTAACAATATAATATTTATTTTATGGGAAACTGAAACTTTTTAAATCTTTTAAAAATTACATAATACTTCTTTATATTATATTATAAATTTTATTTAAATTAATATTATGTATTAATAAAATTTCATGAAAATAATATTTTTTCAACATATTTGTTGTTTTCAAAACGTGTTTATTAATTGAAACTATAAATATCCCTAAAATACATTTTTTAGTTCATATCAAAATAATGTATTTAATAAACACATTTTATAATCATGTATATAATATAATAATTAAAATGGATAGGTATAATAATTATTTAATTAAGAATATGACACATAAGTTCAAACTAATAGGGTTGGGTACATTCCCATAAACAAGTACTCCCAAATGGTTTGGGGTGTGATGGTGGTTATTTCCTATTTGGGTTCAATGAATAATGATTTGATGTTGAGCTCTAGATGTTTGAAATTTTTTCATAAATAGATTCATTCTTATTATAGTTGTTGAATATTGTATTTGTCATAGTAATGAGAAATTTCATGTGGTTCTATCACCCATATATATTCTGATAAATGATATTTATAAGTTATTATCCTACATGTTGAGTTCATTACTTCCTCCATATTTTTCATTTTGATTTTATCATAGATCTTAATATATATTAATAATAATGGTCAATATAGTTAATCTATATTATCACCATTTATGATGCATAATGGGAATTTAATCCCATCAAATAATTATGGATATATTTTAAAACGTAATAATAAAAAATTGAAATATAGTGCATGTGTATTGGGTAATTAGATTACTAAATAAATAATTTATTTATTCAAATTAGAAATTTATTTTTTAATGATGTATCCGTTTAGGAGCCAACCCACTACGAGCCAGTATGACAATGATGTAAGAAATGGGTAGAAGCCCACCCCAACATAATATAGGTTAGGGATTTGAATGAAGCATTGAATAAGCATATTATTGAATTAATTGGGGGGGGGGTATTAGACTAACTTACATGTACTCAACGACAATACCATATCTGTGCCATTATGATGAGATATAATAAAATAGAGAAGAATATATATCATAAAAAATTCATGAAACAACCCCAATGAAATTCTTCAATGTGATAAAAGGTTATTTGGAATAAAAAAAAGAATGACATACATATCTAACCAGAAATGAGGTCCCAGCAATGGGAGTATATTTAAATGTAAATAAGATATCCTGTAAAAATATATCCATGGATGACCACCAAAAATAGTGAACACCAAAATTTACATCAATTCCCATCCATGAATGGTTCCACTAATTTAACCACTGATATGTCTATCACATGAATAAGACAAAACACAATAGGTCATATCTCACACAAGGGTGATTTAATAAACACCTACAAGAGAAGCACAACAATTAAGAGGGATAAAATAGAGTAAGTCAATTATCACAAACTATATGGAAATAGGGTAAACAATCCCACCATTAGATAATCTCATAAAAAATCATAGTTAAAATTTAATTAATTCCACAATATTTATGTTATGATATAGAGGACAATGAGTCTTTCAATGGATAAAATTGTCTATCTTTTATTCCATGTTCCATGATCCACCTCACAATATTTTGAGTGGATGTATTTCACATCTCCCCACTATTCCATAGTTGAGGGAGCATTAACTCGCATGGAGGATTCCCTCTCTATTAGATATTGATGATGGGGGATTAACACTCTATAGATAGAGGATAGAAACCAATTTTAGTGTGGGGAGTAATTAATATTTCATATAAGAATATTATGGGGTACCATAACCCTTTTTATATAGGTGAGTACTAATCCTAAAAATACCAAAATGATTATCCCCGATCACATTACTCATCCAAGAATTTCAAGATATGAATATCTCTTAAAAACACCATGTAATATCAAGGAAGTTAATTAAAGGATTCCACACATCATAATTTGAAAAATAATTTGGATATGATATTCATAGGACCGAATCTGATTGATGAATAATGTGATACAAAAGGTAGTGTTTTTTGGGAAAATTACATGGTGTATAGATATGGTCACAATGAATGTGATCTCACATGGAAGCCCATGTATACCAACCTATAAATATATTCTCTATCCAGGTTGATCATGTTGATGTGTACTAATGTAGATAGGATGAGTATGTCCTTTCATGGTTTGAGGATGTCCTCAGGAAACGTGGTTCGACAAGCCATGTAACAACACCTGACATGTCCCTTTGGGGGAAAACTTTCTCAGGTCACATGTGGATCCAATCATGTTTTATTGATACATGGATCAAGAACATCGGTAGGGATAATAGTTTGTGGACCCATAAAAATAACATCAAGTGTTTAACTCTAGACAAAAACTTATCTCTCATGTGAACCCAAAATACACAACTCATGTTCCTCTAGGATACATAGAATGCAGTCTTTTTGTGTGAATAATACCTAATGTCCTCAAACACATTCCAAATCCAACAATCATTCTCCCATTCATTTATTTTGGCTCACACAAAAATAAAAATCTAATGGGGAACATAACTTATTGATTATTTGAATCCTATGGTTTCTTGAAATTATAACTTTGATCACCCATGCACTATTTTGTGACTCCTATTAATGTTATAGGGTTTTATACATATATCAATCGGCCACAACCAAAAAATTTATCTTGATACATCAAAAAAAAAGAAATTCAATGTACATAACACATTTATTACATGATTGGAGGGTCAATAATTCTTGAATACATCCTAGAAAAGTAATGTTTCCGACCCCATCAGACCACTGGAAAAAAGTAAAAATACTGGTGAGAAATGTGAAATAATTAAGTGGGATCATTTTTTCCCAATGATATCATACAAAAATGATCATAAATTATAGATGAAAAGTGGAAAATCATGTTTAGTATTATATTAGATGTATGATATATGAATTGTAACAAAAAACAAGCTCATTCATTTAATAAAAATCATTGAACATTAAAAATATATGAAATCCATGCAAGAATTATTATTAAATGGGATAAATCCACAAAGTTATGATACATACATCAAGTACTATTCAATATTTTTGTGATAACATATCCACATGATATAGTCATGAAGAACTCGATGTGTTCATAATTAATTTCACAAATTCCCTAGACCATTTCACACTAATAAAAATTCTTGAGAATAAAAATTACAATGGATATCACTTACGTCTCAATAATTTAACCATGGATTTTGATAGAAACTCCGGAGATTGATCCTAATGATATGTTTATATGATAAGATATGGTATTAGTCCACTAAATAAATCATTCAGTTAATTTTTCAAAAGCACCATCCCACGGATTAATTCTACTGAATGACATATGATGAATAGGTTTATATCGTGCCTAGGGTATTCCCTATGATTTAGAAATAAAAAAGGGCTCAAATTTCACATTAGATATTATGGTAAATGAAAAAACCATCAAATCCAATATGATTCGATCAAATGATTAAATATATTATTACTACTAATATATTAATTATAATGTCCTACGATTGAAAAATCATTGTTTCGTGTTTGAGGAAAAATCCATTAATATATATTAAATTGTTAAAAATATCTTACTACCAAATCAGATTCATTACATTTTCCACTCATTCAAGTATTTTCATCAAGAAGTGAACATAATACATAATATTGATGGGGTAAAATGCCCAAATTTGGCTCTAATACTCCTTAGAAATCTAATTCACACTCCCATGTAACAAAATAACTTCAACAAGTGGAATGGTCTGTCGACATAAAATCCTCCCATTTTGGTCCATGATCACCACTGAGTACTAGATAAAGTTGTCTCATTCCACTTTTTCCAGCTCACATTAGTCAATGATGTGTGAGTGGTCAAAAAAATATATCTTTAGGTGAGACCATGGAAGAATTCATTCACCCAATCCATATATTGGGGAAAGGTCAAGTAGTAATCAACATGTGCAACCCTCCATTGGATCTCGAATAACCCGATGGACATTGGGGATAACTTTTCCCCCAAACCAAATATCAACAATCCATATGGGGATATAGTTAGGAAAACATGGACTCCCATATCAAACATTAAATTCCAACTATACCAGTCCACATATTATTTCCATTGATGCTGTAACATTCACATTCACATGTGGATAACCTGAATGGTTCCTTGCAAATTTTTGTTTGGAAACATTTATTATAATAACAATTCTCTAATTGGTCTTGATCCTTTTGGAATTAGATGATGTCCAACACAAAGGATCTCAACATATCCTTAATAAACATGGATGTTCTTCTTAGTCTATTTGGCATTTGGGTGATAAATGTTGTTTTTGTCTATTAATGGGCCCAACAATAATATTGTATGCCTATCCAAAACTATGACATGAGCTATGAATCATATTAATAGATGATCTTCATGGAATCTCCATGAATATGTGAAATATCATTCATTTACAACAATACTATACTATCATATGAACCCTTCCCTATATAGGAAATAATGTGTTCACATTTTTTATTTTTGTCGAATATAACGTTGATATCATCTTTATATTATGTTATTTCTAGAATCTATATCACAAAATAAATCTATATTCCATCCCACATCTATTATAGAATCTATATAGGTTTTGTTTAACCTACAAGACCACAATGTTCTAACTTTACCTGCTAGCACATGTGGTATATTTATATAAACTTAAAATTCACTACTTTATTTAATATAATGAAATCTAGAAACAAACATTCCTTGTAAATATATTCCTTAAACAAATTCATATCTACGTTAGAGTTTGGAATATCCTTCAACACCTCAACATACAAAGTAACTATAACCAAAATCAATCTATATAAAATTATGGCGTGATCCACACCTTTAAAAAATAAAAGGGTGGATATTATTATTTTTTATGGTATTGAAAACCTCAAAATAGTCAAAAAAAACTATGATTATTTAATATATTGAATATATTTTGGATTCAAGATCTTCAATTGAAGGTAAAATTTACCCTTCAACCTTACATGGGTATGATGTAATAAGTCCAACTGCTCTGACACACCCTCTATAAAATGAGTATATGAATTATAACTATGGGAATATTCCAAAATATTTCAATTCCTAATAGTGTAGACCTTCTCAAAGTAAAATTTGAATACAATCTCAAAACAAAAAATCTATTTCATGTTAGTACCACTTTAGGTTATTATGTACACATGACATAGTGGTATGAGTAAATAATGAAACTATCATCCAAGAGATTACTCAAAAAGAACATATGATATAATACTAGTTTTTATAAATCTATCTCATGATTCATGGGATTATATACAGGTATTATCCACTACCTCAACCCATATACAACTACTGCATTCATTTTCAACCAAAAAATATGATCCCAACACTTAAGACATCATAAAACACCACATAATCAATTCCATCAACTTGTAATCTCAAAATACGATCCCATTTCAATGTATACCTGATTTATTGATTCGATATATGATACAAATTATTGTTGAAAAAATGTCCATTCCCATTTTAATGATGTAAAATAGGATACAACACTATAAAATAATTTCAAAACCCATTGATAGTACCCTTTATAACCAAGGAAACTTGGAACCTCTTTCGTCCTCTTCGGTGGTTCTCATTCATGAACTACATAAATTATCACCATATGTATATTTATTACATTCATAGAGAAAATATTAAAAATAAATTGAACCTATAGGATCCATAAATGATGTCAAAAAATGTTACTGCGTCGTTGGGGATCCCTTATTGAGTCTAGGACTATCCTCAAATTCAAGGAAATCCCCTACTATAACATTTAGATTATGATTATTATATCAATGATGTAAACTAATAAATAGTGAAAGCACTGATAGAAGATCAATATCATAATATCCATGAACATATAAATGAAATTTGTCACTGAAAAAAGAATAAATGTGAACTCATAGATCCCAATGAGTCATTATAATCACATCAATGTAATATCATCCTCTTAAACACTCAATTGATGGTAACTAGATTTGAGATCAGTCATTGCATACCAGATCACACATTAAACTTATTTAATTTTAAATAAATACATTCAAATGGTTACATTTTCTTTGTCATTATCAAATCTAGGAAGAAATAGTAATTTTTAATCACAATTATCTCACCCACATTATTCAAGAATAACTATGGAGATGACCTAGGTGACAAACTGGGTCCAATAAAACAATTTTATTAATGGTCCTACGACTTCATCTGTAGCTCTTAGATATTGATAGTGTCCATGTGATAATCCTCAAAACATATCTATGCATTATTTGGGTCCCTGTTTATATAGAAGTCAATCTCTCACCATGGAGGTTTTCTCATGTTTTTCTTTGGAATGAATTCTATTTAATCATCCTCTATGGATGAAAATCCGTACACCTCATGTGTCCACCACAGAAATAATAGACTCAATAAATCAGGGATTATATTTTTTAGCTTCTTTCAAGTGATATCCACTATCCCATAAATGATATCGCTATCTAAAAATGGATATTCATGTCTGATATGTATGAAGGAACCTAATTATCTTGTGATGATAGTCTATAAGGGAATACACTATATAAAACCAATGCACATCTAGGTTGAAATCACAATGTATTATTGAATTGACCATGTCGACCCATGAGAAAATCTTTACACTGAGGTCTGACTCTCATTACTAGAAAATGAGTGATACTGAAGTGTCTCTTCCTATAACAACAACAATCCATAGATGATAGAATAATAAATCTCACAAAGATATAGTATTTGTAAATGTTATATGTACATAAATGAATTAATCGTAAAATTATTAAAAGTTTTCATGAAATATTAGTTATGAAATATATTATACCTTAAAAAATAACCTATGCATCATGATTATATAGCACCATAGCCTCTAACAACACATACCCACAAATTCTATCCCTCTAATCCCAGCATGGGGAACTGGATGTTGGTTGTGGCAGTTTCTTGTAGGATCATCATCTAACTATAGACCCTCCCATTAGTGATTAATATACAATATCAGTATTATCTCACTGGGATTGACATTGGCCAAGAATGTGATATCACTGGTATGAAATATTCATCTGTTGTTGAGGCTCAACTAATGAATATCCACCGTCCATATAACACCATTTCAAGAAGTCATAAACAATGTGTAGTCACCAGTCATTGAAACAGAATCAACCATATCCATTTTGAAATGACCCCTTCATAAACCATATAATGTATATCTTATATTCATCTATTTGAATGAGTATGCCTCTAACACCAAGACCCTAATGACTACTGGATATTAGATTAAGTTGATAACTCCACACCACAATGACCACTACAAGCTCCATCCCCACAATGTCTCACTACTTAATTTTTCTATACCACCTATACCTCTTCTACCACTTTATCTTACTAGTTAATTCGTATGGGTAGCACACTAGAATGAATTTAACTATGGAGGATCTTCTCACACATTCATTCCAGTAAGTATTCATCAATTACCATATCATGAGAGTAGAATGATATGTCTTTAAATTTCATGGTGTGATAAGCTAAAATTAAATCAACCTAATAAAACATTCTAATATCTAGGGTTCGTAATGAATGCAATAAATAAGAGAAATACACATCTTGGAACAATAATAAAAATTAAATCCTTTCGATAATCATCTCATTGTGGGTCAATGTTATCATACCCCACCTGTAACATCCCATTTATATGTGAAAACCAGTTACCTATAGAACTATCTGATCAATATTGGTTCATGCAAGATTCAAAACATATCCACATCCAAGTTGTAATCATCCACTTATACAGGGTCTGAATTACTTTGAAACTTGTGTAGTCACTATCAGTGGAACTCAAAAAAATTATTGTCATAAGGAAAATTTTAACATAACAATTTGAGTGTTTGGACTCCGTAATACATATTTTTAAAATATATATAGACCAATAGTATTTTATCCATGAACTCCCCATCTGGTGGATGAAAATATATTTTTCCTCTTAGTGGGAACATTATTGTAATATGTACTTGAACTAAGTGCTCATAGCTAAATTGGTCATCAACATGAAATTATACTAGTATCATATATGGATATCAGAATGGATGATTATTTTAGGATAAGGAGACATTACATGGTTAGATGATACTATATGGGGTGATTCATATTGAATGATTATGTCAATCGCTATACTATTATTTTATTCCCAGACCAGATTTTTAATCTCAATACACTCCAACAATGCTTCACTACGTTCAAAAACAAAACCACATGACACATCCAAAATGAAAACTGATTCAAGAATAGAACATATTTTATAAACATCGACCACAAACTATCCCACCAAGACCCCTCCTTGGCCCTTAGTATGCAATGGGTGATTATGAAACCAATAATCCAAATAGATTTGGGTTGGAAATAATCTACGAGAAGGAAAACAACATAAAATTGATGCCTTATTAGAAAGTACCAATAAAAAAATGATATATATATCAATTGTATAGTGATGATATATAATAAAACTCTCAAACATATAGTTTATATCTAGTTCATGACATATCACATATGAATGAAATCATTGTGTAGCATGGTAATATTGAATATAAAATATGAAGACCCATGCCAATCTAAACATTATTACCCATCCTATTAACTACTGGAAAAGTGGTAATTGAGTAGATACTAGGTAAAGAACTATATATTCAACCTCCAATCATGGTAAACAACTCAATTTTTCATAATAATACTCGATGAAAACTTCCACTAAAGACCCCACTGATCCTCCTATTAATTACATAAGACAAAAAACACATGTGCACAACACATGTCTAGATAGTATAAATATAAAAAGTTGGATGCTCTGGAAACTATTAGTGTCGTAATAGATTTTGAGAGTCATATCAAAAAACAATTAAAAATTGTAACTTAATCCAACATAATATATAACAATAATTAAAAAACCATAATCACATAATGTGATAAATTTTAACCTCAACATACAGGTAAGATCAATGATGAATATTCATATAGATCCAACAGTCCATCCCTAAGGCCACTCACAACACACTTCCTCACATGAATTAGAGTAGAGGTCCTACACCCCAACTTAGGGCCCTATAATCAACAAAGGACAAACTCAAGTGGAGAACCCACGGTCTTCCTCATCTCAATGATGGAGGATTACCACTTCCTAGATAGATGACCCATACACTCATTAACACGGGGGAGTACCTAATCTACTTTTATGAAAAGAATGTGTAGCCACTGACATAGTGTATTAGGGTATTACCATCCCTGATATCAGTATAATGATAAATCAAAATCATTATCATCAGCCAATGATAACAAGATGAATTTTCTGCCTTATAACACCTCATGACATATATATGATGCCGAAATGAAGGATTACATTACATATTAAATGAAAAAAAATAATCTAAATAGCCTATAATCATGATCTAATATGATTTCTTTTTGATATATATATATACATAAGTTAAATGGTTCCAGAATATGTACATGGTTTGTACATATGGTCAGACAATTTATAACATTTCCCAAAAGATTAGATTTAGAAATCACTTTACATGGCATGCCAATCTTTATTTCCCCCCATGGAATGTCCATATGGGATCATGGTTTGTATGTTAACATAGGTTTTGGGTGTGTTCTCATGGGATAAAACTCAACGATCCATTTAACATTATAGGGTGTGTCCCTCTAGGGATATGAAATGTCAAATCACCCAGGGTCGTTGGTTTCTATTATTATAACATGTATCATAAACCTATATAGGATTATATGAAATCTCTTCCACGACACATTCAATGTGATATTGAACTCACATGGATAGACTATCAACTATTATAAATCAGAATATATGGTGTGTGTTTCATAGAGATACATTGTGTTTCATCATGTTTTTTAAAGATAGTGAAGGCTCTCTTCTTATATGTGCTATATTCCTACTTCTCACATCCATTCATGCCATTTTCATTGTAAAGATATCTAAATACCTTAGTTAAATTTATTTATTGGTTTTTACAGTACTCCCTTGTCCTAAAATCTAACTTCATTCCACCCTTGAATAGCCACCATGACACCCATTAGTGTTAAATGAACCAATAAGAAATGAAATCATCTATATCCTCAAAATTAATTTTAGTCCATCAATAAAGGATAATCTGTGAAACATTCTACCCTCATTCATTAATATCAATGTTTTATCGCACTTTAATCCATACCAAAAATGATTAATCACTGACTTTGGGGAACAAAGATGAATGACATGAAGAATAGTGAGAAAAAAAATACTAGAGGAATTTTATATTATCATTTTCTGATTCAATAATCTACATGAATAAGAAATTATAGAATCAATTTGATAAAATCATAGTGCCAATAATATATGAATTTGTGATCAATGATGGATAAAAACTAGGCACATTATATGAATGATAATAGAAGAAAAATATATAGATATAAAATCCATGATTGAAAAATTATTCAATTCTAGAAATTTGAAAAAAAATAAATAAATATTAGTATCTCAAGAATTGTTTGATCATTGATGATGACCATGTCCACTAGTGATGATGATAAAGATCCCACTATCTTCTGTTCTTCTCTCATTAATCCCCTTGATCATTTATCATTGATCCACCTTCTTGAGAATAAACACCAAAGATACTCACATAATCCACCCTCCAATCTCCGAAGGTTATTATTATAACCTAATATTTCTTATTAATGATTTATTAATATATCGGTACTTGGTTTTGGGCCACTAAATTATGTAATAATTTATTTTATTTTACATACCCACTAATTGTTTCCATAAACCAAATTCTTTTCACTGACCTACATTATGTCACACCGTTGAAAAATCCAATATTATAGAATCAACAACTCTATTGAATTTATTATAAAAGGTTTTCATCAATAGAAATACAATTTATTCTGAAAATTTTCAAAATGATTCTTTAATAGGATTATATTTGTAATATATTAATATTGGGGTTCTGTGACACCAAAACATATCCCCAACACCATAATAAATCCTAAGATATATATAAATGTAATATAATGTGTATCTCGAGAATATTGAGTTGTTACATGGTTGTTACATCACTTGTTAAATGTTTTCTATTTTTCATGTTATTTACAAGGTAAGACATAACAAAAGTTGTTTTAGTTTTCAATAGGATTATAGAATTAACAAGTAATGAATGAATGATAATATAAAATATAGAAAATTCAGTATCTTAATTTTTTTGAAATTATTTACCTATCTTTTTATAATGAATTATTTATTTTAGGGTTAAGTTGACATGGAATTTGATAGAGATTTCCTAATACTGTTTAGTACCATAGGATTTTATTACCAACAATGGTTCTTAAATAAGATTTATATACAATATAATTGAATTATTTATAATATTAACTACAAAATATATTTTTTCTGATAATTGGGGTAAATAAAGATTAGATGTGGATATATTTTTTTTAGTGGTAACTCAGTATGCTGTTGTGGAATCAATCATTATTCTATATTAGTAATATATTAATCCATCTAGATATTTATAGTGTTTTCATTAATTTTTAGAAATCATTTCACTAAATTCATATATAATAAAAATGACATTATGTGAAGAAGTGTTTGAGATACAAAAAATTATATAATGTTATAATTTGGAAAAAATAGTTATATTGGTTATAAAAATGGGATGTTTGATGTATGGTTATGCATATGTATGATATGAGTGATTGAGTTGAAAATAAACAGAAATTTATTAAAAGATAATGATAAAACATCCAAAACATATACACATATGTAAAAATTTTATATATGTATTAATTTAATATATAAATAACTAAAACCCAAACACCATTGGATAAGTTTTTGTCATTATTAGACACATGAAAAACTTATTTTATAGCATTGTGAACATCTCCCTATATTCCCACAATGATTTCCTCCCATTTGAAAATACAACATGTTATACTCTTATTTTTAAAAAGGTGAATTCAAATAGAACAAAGTAGTAAGATTAGATTCATAATAGAAGTTATCATAAGAGATAAAAATTTAAGATCATATATGGGAATACAATGTACATGTGGGATAGAATAAAAATTTACTATTCTTGGCCAAAACATATGGAAATAAAGACATCTATAACGAGATCATGAAACATGATTTTAGAGAAGATTATTTTTGAATATTGGAATTTATGAGTCCTATAAGTTTTACAAAAATGAAAAAATAATAAAATAATAAGTACATTTAATAAAATAATTATTAAAAAAATATTTTTTAAAATAATACCATATTTAATATTTAACCACTATGAATTTTTATGTGATAAATATAGTGGAATATTCCTTAAACATGCACTAATTATATATTTATAATATACCTTCCCAACAATATAAATAATTGATTTCGAGGTCTAGTGTCTCTGGAGTACTAGAAATATAAATAAATCTTCTTAAATGTAAACAAAAAATTTCATTTAAAACTACATATAATGATCTTATCTCCCACAGGTCTTCTCAAACATCATAAGATACACAGGGAAATATTACATAAAATGGTTGTGGAGTTTTAAATCCAAATAAGGGTGTAAATTTTAAAATAATGTATAATATTCGACTCATGGTATATAATGGGATATAATAAAATGAATTATCATAAGTATAATAATATGATTTAAGAAAAATAAATCATAACTTCATTAGATCATAATCATAAGGAAAACTAAAAAGGAATGGAATCATACTCAAATAGAAATGATAAGTAGTCTGAAAACATAAATTGGGATGAATATCATCTTAATCATTATATATTCATCTTATCTGTCTTGACAACATATTTTTCTTATGCTATCCTCCTTTGAACCATACATAATATTCTAAATCTAATCCTATAAGCACCATACACGGACTATCATGATACATTAACATTACTAATTTCATTTGAGGGGAATAACATCACATCCACGCACATCATAGTATGTACATATATATGTGTTCCATATGTTAAATGAAACAACACATAAATCTTAATAATTATCAATCCAATGAAATTGAAGTGGGTTTCATAAATATGATTTGTGTATTAAATGATGAAAAAATAATTTTTATTTTGAGAAGAATAATACATTAAATAATTGTGATTAGAAATTATTTTATAATGGAATTGTTCCTGAGAATGTTGTTACAATTATATAAATTCATGATAACGAATTAGAAAAATAATGAATAGAAATATACCACTAGGGTGGAAGTTTGTGAAATAATTAAATGACATTCTTAATGAATGAAAAACCTATTATTTTCGATATAATAAGAATTGAACCAAGATTGTCCTGTATAATTAAATAATGTGTTTCAGAATCTATAAATTATTTTTGATCATTTTATAAATGTTATGTTGGATAAGGGATACGAAATAGGAACGGTCCCTTAAATCATCATTAAATAAAAGTTTGAATTTTGATGGGAACAAACAACTGTTATAACCCAATCAGTGAAATGTATTTTCAAATAGTAATAGATGTATGATATATAAATAAAACACTATAAGAGATAAGTATGAAGATTTATCATTAAAGTGATAAAATATATGATAATGTGTAACGATAAACTCATGATGGAAGAATATAATAACTATTTTTTATAAGTGTTGCTGAAATAAGAAATTTTAAGTTAAGATAATAAAATATTAGTTTGATAACCTAAGATGGTAAATATGATGTAAATATTTGATAAACCATAAGGTATTTTCCAATTAAATAGGAAAGAATTGATGGAAAGTGAAATTATACACATTGAGGGGAAATCATTGTTTAAATGAATTTAAATTATTCTTAACATAATTATATTTTTAAACAGGATTATTGCACAATAATTAAAATATTGAATCAATGGATATCTACGATTTTAGAAATATTTTATAACAAAAAATGAATGGTTAAAATCATATAGATAAATTATAATACATGAAATCATATTGATTGATGATTGGAGAAAATATATTTTGAAAGATATCAATCAAATCACATAGAAATGGAGATAATGAATGGAATATAATTTTCCAATTTCAAAAACATTTTATGATTTTACATTTCATGGAGGTATTATATGCACAATAGGGATCAAAATTAGTGTATAATATGATAGAATTCTGCAATGAAGGGTCACATAGATTGAACATTTATATCGTAGTAATCATTATAACAAACTCCACTTGAAAGAGAGAGAGTGATTAAAGCTGATTTAATAATAACATGAATAAATATAATACATGATATTAAATTCTCAATTGGTAGTATACACAATATTTAAATTAAATTAGATAAAATAATGAAAATGTGTCTCAATGAAGGAAATATATATCCGAAATACATACCTTGTTTATGAAATTACTCTGCAATTTCACATAACTTTCTTAATAATTCAACCCTCATTATATTTATATATAATAATCATATTCATCTATGTTTAATTTTATAAGGCTGATGTGTTATCATTTCAATCTTATGTTGATTGTAATTACTTCATGGGTTGGTTAATCATGGTTTTTTTTTTGTTATTTTCATTGTAACACATTAAAATTTTTATAATACCCCAATAATTTAAAATCATTACATTCTTATGGATAGTGTATGTGCCCTAAAAATGAAGAAAAAATATTTCCCAAATATTTTTATAATTTAATCTCATCGACAAAATTTAGAAAATAGAACCCCAACCGAATTGATCCATAAAATATTATACTAATATAACCTAATAGTTAAATTGGTTGGTATAAGTACTACAACCTAAATTTAAAAATTAATTTTTACCTATTGTTTATAATTATCATAATAATCATTAACCATAAAATGAATTGTGCACTAAAAACAATATTTTTATATAGGATGGTTTAGTCATTATTTTTCTCATAATTTATAAATAATTATTATAATATTGTGAGAATTTATTTTATAAAATGAAACATTCAAATCATAATATAATAATTATGTTAGGGTGAATACTTGAGATATTATTGAAAAAATATACATATCAATAATCCATGAAAAATAATTAATTTAATTAACAACCTAATTATTGATTAAATTATATATAAAGGTAAATTATAAATTAATTTTTATTTAAAGAATTATTCATCCAATTGTTTTTCAATTAATCCAAATTAGTTCATTATAATCATTTTAAAGTTAGTTTCTTCATAAAAACCATGTCAAAATTTGTTCATTTTATATTTGACCATCGACATTCTCATCGCGCCATTAAGATTAATTTAAAATTATATTTTAAAATTTATATAAATTGAGTTTGAAAAAATGGATTTCATATTATAAATAATAATTATTTTTATATTATAACAAGTTTAAATATATTTCATATAATAATGCATATTAGAAACAAATAAAAACTATTTATTGTGTTTCTGTAAAAAATGGATTTTCCAGGTGATAAACTAAAAAGATAAGTGTTATAATAACCTAAAAATTAATCTAATGTATATTTTCAAGCCATATTTAGACACTATAATGTTATATTTCTTTATTGTAATTCAATTTTGACCCTTTTCATTGAAAAAAATGTTGTTATATCTTTTTCATTTCAAACAGTACCAGTGTGCCACACACCACACTAATAATTGGCCACCCTCTCATCATATTCAAACCATAAAAATCATTTCTTCATAAAATAACTACAAAAATAACTTCTAAAAACCACTTATATCATTCCATAATCTGAATATAGGTTACAAATAAACCCTATTAAGGTTTTATGTTTAATTCAAATGTTTTTAGTCACTAAAATGATAATGTTCTTCAATGAGTGTTTTTTTTCATCCTCCACCTACATAAATTTTTATTAAACCATGATGATATAATAAACACATTAAATTAAATATAATGATCTGTTTTATGTTCTGTTAATAACATAAAACCATCCATACATTCAATAAATGAGATACAAAATCATCTTTCTTGTCTACAGTGGACTACCACCTCATGAACTGATGTTATTTATTTTTATATTACCACCATCAATAGTTTGGTATAATTATAGAGTATTTATATATATATATGATATTTATATATATATAATTGTACATTTAGAGTCATTATATCATATATATACTTTTTTAAATTAATTTTCATATGTGATAAGATAACATCATTCACGTGTACGGTGGACTATCGCCTCAAGATGCAATGTGATTTTTCTCCAAAAAATTAAAATAGAATATAATAAGGATGATGTTTATATATATGTGGTAAAAATGAAATAATTATGATATTGATTAAATATTTACCATTTTAAAAAGGTGAAATATAATTTTCCTTCTTACCTTTTCACTCATTGAAATATGATGTCATCATTTATTTACCTGGGGACTAACACTTTCATATGATGTGAGATTATTTTCTTCACGTAACCTCATTGATGATATATATGATTATATTTAATGATATAATATAGTATTTATGATATAATAATCCTTCATTAATGAATTTTTTTTACCTTCATCTTTTGAATGATGATAACTGAATTATAGAAATGGCACCCATGCATTCTTATGACCTACCATCTCAATGATCGTAACCTAATATATTTCTAAAAACCATATTACAAGATTGGTTTTAAAATATTTTTTAATATATAAATATTATATTTTTATTAATTATTGTTATTTTTTAGATTATTTTTTATTTCATATTACAAACATACAGTAAAAATCTGGACAAAACACACATGATAAAACATGGTAATGAACACAAGAAACAATGAAAATAATGAAACATTAATAATAAATAGGTGATTATATGTTATAATAGAATATTATGTATTATTATAAATATGGATATGGTTTTTGTATAAGTTATTATAAATCATAAAACAATTATAATGTATTTCAAACCACATTTAATCAAATGGTATTGTGAGGTAAGGTGAATCGTCTCACATTCCATTCATTGAGGGATAGATTTTGTCTGCACCGATATCTTCTGTATTGTATACATACTACCATATTAACATGTAGTATCTTTATTCTATTATAATTCATGTAATATTATTATAAATTATAAATACACATTCATATTCATTTTGAATTAAATTTCCGCATGTTCAAATGAATTTCCCTTGTCAAATTAATTTTTTAGGTTATATTCATTGATATTTTCCATTGATATTCTATGATTATGTGTGTATTAAAAATTTAATAAATTAAGTTGTATATACAATTTTCAATTTTATTTATATATGAAAAAAATAATAGAGTAATTGGTTAATTATCTCATTATCATTACGAACTTTGATAGGTTTTAGTTTATAATCTCATTTTTATAGTGATTGTTTAGCCGTGAATTTACATTATCTAAACTTATTTGAGAATTGTTTATTTAACCATGTCATTTTCCTATCATCTATTTATACCAAAAACATGTAATGTAATATAACCCTTTTAATTGTCTTTTTTTTGTTTAGCCTACCCCGGATACCATCAAAATTTATTTCCCTACCTGAATTTCACATTCCCGGTGGGTGTTCCTAATCCCCATGGGCTAGCTTCTAGCACCCGAGAGTAAAAAATAAATCAAGAGAATGATTTAACCCCACCTAAAGAAAAAAATATATATTCATAAATATAATAAAATAATATTGTAATATATATATATATAATAGATGGATAATAATAGAAGAGATTCAATTGAAATAATAGAAAAAAATCTCCAAGAGATAAGTCCAACTAAAATGGAAGGCCAAACTAAATCGCTACTAAAAAATTATCAATGTTATAGTGTGGAAAAATCACTTTTATATCACTATCCATCAACCCTAACCCATCATATAGAAAACCCATCTTCCTTATTGCTATGCCATTCCATTCCAATCATCAAAATACATAATAATGTATATGCACTGTTAAATGGGTTTGCTGGGTGTGATCTAATAAGATCATAAAGATCCCTCCATAGACCTCCATAACATGTATTTTTATGGAAAACATTTATTTCAAAACATTAATGAATAAATTTCATGATATACCGTTTTATAGTTTCGTGTAAAAAATCCTATAAAAATTTTAATTTTCTTTTTTAACAAATTCCAAAGAAATATGGAAACGCAGTTTGAATGAATTATATATATATATTTGTCAGAGTATATATATCATGTAAATAAAAACCATGTTGTATATAGTACATAAAAATCATGTATTTTTATCAAAAATTGTAATATACAAATGAAAATGTCACATAACACTAAGGTTCACATTAGGTCAGTACATCAAGTACGGGCATACCTAATTATATACTACCATACACATTATGTGTCTATAAATATGCATAGAATGTAGAGTGACGATGAAAACCTTAGAAAGTGAACACTTAATAGATTTAAAAATATCCTAGAATAATAGGTATTTGGTGTAGAGGAACAACCCATAAAAGAACCGCTTGATAGTTGATGCGGCCCATTAATGCACATTCCACCTATGTACCAAAGGATTACAATTTTCTATATTTTAGAAAAAAATAATTTTCCTCAAAAAAATGTTTTGAAAACCCATTCTAGGGAACCATTTAAAAATTATTTGAAAAACATATTTTTGATTCCCATTAATTAGGGGAACCAATATTTTGTTAAGTTCCCATTTCAAGAAAACAAATAAAATAAGTAAATAATTCCATATCATTGATAAAAAAAATTTGTCCCATATTGATAAATAATATTTACCAATATAGTCTAGAGATGAAACTACAGACCTCCAAAATCAGGTCGCACATGCTCGTAATGGGATCCACTAATAGGAAGAATACAACAATGAAAATTGAGGACCAAAAATCAACCTAGACATATAAAAATCGATTTAATATATCTAATAGGGTCAAAAATATGATAGATTTCACATTCCTCAGTAATACACACCTACGACACCCAAACCATTAATATATCAGTCATGAGAATAGGATCACATGAATGATCTAGTAAAAAATAAATTGAATCATAATATAAGATCAACATACCAAGTGTCATAGTGAAACAGTACAACTGAGATCAATAGAAGTGAAGAAGAAGAATAAATTACCCACATAAATAGAAACCACACAAAAACATAATGATCAACTAGAATACAAATTAACATAGAAGGTTTAGATGTTCCCAATATTTCCTCATAGTTCCCCTACATCATTAGAGAAATGAGAGACAAAAAAATGAAAGAGATATTTTCTACACTGCACCCAAAATCCCAAATCTTGATGATTATATGGAGTGAAATAAAATTACAAATCGTCTTATCCATGGGATTCAAATAGAATGGTAAGACATTCAACATTAATTTAAATCCAATCCCTTAAAATTACATTGAATGTAATGTTTTCGATGAATATAATCCTTTCACATGGTATACCAAAATTGTAGCATCTAATAGATGTACAATAAATGATGTGAAACCACATTAAATTGTGTGTAATAACCAAACACATAATGAAAAAATAGTTTTTATGAGGAAACACCAAACTAGAAAAGGTTTTATCCAAACATAAGAAGAATCTTATTTAGTCGTGAAACATTTATACAGAGAATCCATTAATTAAAGAAAATTTACATAACTAAAAATTAATTCATTCTCCCCATAAAATGATCTCTATTAACGAGAGTCCCAAGAATCACCCAATTAAAGTGGAAAATAAATAAGGAAAAGGGAAATACATGAATATGGTTAACCAGGTGATATAATGTCCCCATCGTAAGGTATTTCAAAATCGGAATGTCCTAAGGAATAATGATGTCTAATAAATATATGAGGATAATTTTTCTACATTGATGAGTCATTATCCTAAGACTCATAAGAGTCTGAGCAATTTCCACTTAACACTATAGCCAACAATATCGAAATTATTTTTAATTACATGGGGGTCATTGAACTATATGGGTTGCTACCTAATAGAAACATATGGATCTAACTAAATTTTTTCACATCTAAAAACATTAGAGAGATCAAGTTAGTATTTTATAAGATATAAAATTTGGAAATAATCATGAATTTATTTCACATAATCCCAAAATTTCAACATATAAGTTACCTTTAAAATCCCATACATGTCCTCAAATAGTATAATGAATCTTTTTGTAATGTACTATGTTTACCAAGAAATAGTGACCCAACCAAAGAGAAATATTCAAGAAAACTTGATCACATATAGAAAAAAATAAAAGTAAATTACACATGTCCACAAATGAGTTTTATCAAATGTGAGATGAATTAAAATACTAACATTGATTTTGAATCCACACAGATGACTCTAGACATAATCATAGAACTACCAAATATTATTCCCTAACTATACCCATCTAATTGGTGATCTTCATGGGAAAAAATAATGATCCTCCAATGTTCCCGTTCAAATTGAAAAAAAAAATTATAAAAATATTTTAGTAAATCACATATGGATATCCCAGTGTACATACAATTCCATGACATACGAACAATAAATTTCCTCTAACATCTGAATATAATTCTATATCTACTTACAGTATGTGGACGGGATGATGTACTAAACTTCACTGAAGTCTCCATACCCTATTGGAGGCTCTTCAAGAAACATTATATTAAATAGGGATCCCTATCTAAAATAATAGAAGAAGGAACCCCTTGTAAACACAAAATATCTAGCATGTATAACCTACATGGATTGAAAAAATTTATGATTTCCCTAATCATAAAAAAATGAGATAACTTTTCCAAATGATGAATAACCGCCAAAATGAAATTCATTCCCTAGCTAATCTACTTTAATGTAATATTTGTGGATATCTCATTCCATTTGAAAACTGGTATAAGAAGACACTGAAGTAATCCATATGGATTTAGATTCTCATCCTTTCTATGTTGGATTGTGTGAGAATGGGAAACCTAATCAGAAATTCCACACTACATACACATACATTAGAATCACTATCTCATTTTATAATACATCATCTTATTTCCTAGATGAATGCAAGAAAAATAACAAGAAACATAAAAAAATAACTCCTCATTAATTATAGGATTAAATTACTGCCCTGGCCGATCCGCCAGGCGGGGCCGCTAGGCTGGGCCGCGCCCAAGTGGACTAGACCCGGACCCGGGACTGGTCGACCCGGTTCGGGCCGACCCTGGGGGTATCGGGTCGGGTCCGACCGGGCCCGAATCCCCTAATACCGAACCTTTTTGGGTGTGTTGCCCACAACATGAGCTACGAGCCTCCGATCGATGCACCATCAGTTGTGATGCGATCCTTGGATCGAGATGGTCGTTTCGGTATATCGCACTCACGGTTTTGGAAAACTTTGGGTTCGGCCGGGTTGGTTTGTACACAAAACCAACCAGGACCTCGCATCAGAAAAGCTTATATCATGAGCTCCGGATGTTCGATCGACATGTCGTCGACTTTAATGGATTCCTCTGATACCAATTAGTCACAACACGGGCCCCGAGGACGGGTCGTGACAAATGTTTGTAACATCCGAAAATGATAAATGGTTAAATGACTAAATGATATGACTCATGTCAACAAGGTGCACCTTCCTTTTCAGGAGCCTACGTGGTTAGAACTCCCCAATTAAGCGTGCTTGGCCTGGAGTAGTGATCAGGATGGGTGACCTTCTGGGATGTTTCCCAGGGTGTGTGTGAGTGAGGACAATGCACACTGGAAAGGATAAGTGTCGGCCTGTGGGGACTGTCATTAGTCAGATAACCCGTTCAGGCATGTGGGTGGACCCTGGGGTGGGCCCCACGTGTCTGTGGGGAAACTGGTGGTACCTGGTTGGCTAAAGGACAAGTGTTGGCCTGTGGGGACTGTCATTAGTCAGATAACCCATTCAGGCATGTGGGTGGACCCTGGGGTGGGCCCCAGGTGTCTGCGGGCCAACTGGTGGTACCTAGTGGGCTAGGACCCGACGACCATGTTATGGCGGGGTGGTTGTGCTATCACCAGGATCCGGTTGTCACATTTGTTATCAGAGGAGGAACCCAGCCTTAAGTGCGGTGCACTGCCTAGGTTGAGATGTAGGGCCCACAACGAGGGCATTGTGCTCTAAATGGGGGGTGATTGTAACATCCCCAAATGATAAAGGGTTAAATGACTAAATGATATGACTAATGTCAACAAGTTGCACCTTCCTTTTCGAGAGTCTACCTGGTTAGAACTCCATAGTTAAGCGTTCTTGGACTAGACTAGTGATCAGGATGGGTGACCTTCTCGGATGTTTCCCATGGTGTGTGTGAGTGAGGACAGAGCACACTGGAAAGGGCAAGTGTTGGCCTGTGATAACCCGTTCAGGCATGTGGGTGGACCCTATGGTGGGCCGCACGTGTCTATGGGGAAACTGGTGGTACCTGGTGGGCTTGGACCCGACGACCATGTTAAGGCGGGGTGGTTGTGCTATCACCGGGACCCTGTTGTCACATCTCCTACATTACTCATACATAATATGGAAGTATCAACATAATTTCATAGAGTCATTCGGTCTGTGTTGGTCTACCCACTATATATGGTTAATAGAGTGACATTGAAATCATCATCATGATTCATACTATATAAAATAAAATCCAGGAGAGATGATGATAAAGAAAAACTTTTCACAACATTCCATAAAACATACCCTAATCATATAAATGAGAATGATATTGAATACCCATAGTGTTCCACGCTTCATTTTATTGTCAAACAACTAATAATGGTACTTTATTTCTTAGAGACTATTTGACAACATTACCCATATATAGGTTATAGGAAAAAAATTATTGATTTATAATTATACTCCAACACCTCATTATATCTTAGATAAATGTCTTTCTACAAATTGATTTATCTCAAACTATTATTGACAGAGAATACATTGAACTATTATCAAAAACAAAAATTACAAAAAAACATGATTTCATGGATAACTACAGTAAGATCAAAATTATTAATGGGAATATTATTTAAATGTGTCAATATTTAATGAGAATATTAAGATACCAAATTATCATCCCACAAGAACACACAACCCAAACCAATTCTATAAGCATCACAGAAATCGTAATACACGTTATTCTTCTTAGGTAAGATCTGAATAGGATATTAAGCAATGAGATGTTTCATTTTATCAAAATAAGAATAGAAAGTTTCATACCATATTAATTTCCGAACTTTAATTGTATGAGTAGTCAATGGTCACACAAATATTGAAAAATCCATGATAAACTATTGTTCATATATATAAAAAACATAGAATCTATAAATTTCAAATAACTTATGTGGTATTTCAATAAAAAATAGCATTTAATATCTCTAGATCAACTGATAATCCATCCTCTTAAATGATGTTCACTAAGAACATCACTTATTGAATCCCATAATAGAATTTCAATATATTTACATAAGAATAATGAATCCACATGCTTTTTTGAAACAAATAAAAATATTGATCATGCTTATTCATGGTTATTAGATAAAAAAATAATCTATGAACACTACCAAAAATGCTTCAAGATACTGATGGAATATTAGATTCATCAAAGACATAAAAAATATAATTATTGTTATAATGACCAAACTACATCCCATGATTTTCATAATGTACATGCATACCCATGAAATACATCTTCTGTAGATCAAACTATCAAAATATGAGTTGATGATAAACCAAAAAATATATCATCATTTGAAAACCACTTTTTCCTTATAACTAATCTGAAAAATCATCCACATAAAGAAAAGGATTATTTTTCATAAACATTATAATGTTAATCTAATGTTAGTTCACACATAATTGATGTAACCATCTACCTTCTGAAAAAGGAAACTATGGCTGGCCATGGAAAAAAACAAGAGAAAACAATAAATTTTTTCATCTGTTCATCCAACTCTATCAAGATATATTTTATCAAAAAAAGTTATATATGATATGAATTTATTAGAAACATTTACATATCATGATTTTGGTCATTTGAAAACTTTACATACCTCTTTGTAGAAATATGGGAGAAATCATATTGGAAAATATATAAAAGTCTTGAATAAGAGAGGGAAGATCAAAAATAGAAAAACATCATGTGGATTGACTACAACTGTAGAAAAAATCTCATCTTTTCAAGGAATGAAGATACCACACTTCTAGACCCTTGTTCCCTATCTGCATGAATCAGAATTGCGATATCATCAGCCTTAATAGAAGAAAATTTTAAATGATAACAATCAGTGGTAGAATGATGAGAAACCTGCTAATCCTTTATAATGATAATGTTATGTAGATTTATGTTTAATAGAATAAAATCCCAAACTATCTCTATATAAGATATTGATAATATATAAGGACACCAAAAACACACTAAATCTTCTTCCTAAGAGGTGTCAACATCCCTATAGAAAAAAGCAATAAGCTCTGTTCGGTTTCTATGATTATAAAAAGAACTCATATATTGAAGTAGGATTTACCAATATCAAATAAATAAACCACTGCTTATTATGCTGTTAAATATGTTATATAGCGCAATGGATGGACCCATGCCTACCTCTACGAGATAACCACCTTATTCCTAAATGTTATCTAATATTTATCACATTGGATGGAACCATATAGTGTTTAATTAATTTAATTGTTGTATTGTACCATTAGAATTGAAGACCCCTTACTATGTCGTGGAGTAGATATTATCTAAGAAACTCTACATAAGCATAGAACATCACAAAATTTTTCACATTTTTTTGGTTAATGACATGATGTCTTAGTGTCTGAATTATTTCCTCAATAATAGAATATAAGAGGAAAAATACAAAAAATAACATATGGTGTAGAGGTGGCATGAAATCAAAAACCACCTCTACCACCCTAGTGATGATCTTTCTACTTTTTATTTTACCTTCCACTCACTATTAATACAACTAGGTGGAAGATAAGGGGATGTGTATCCAATTATGCCTGTAATAATCTTCCCTTTTATCATATTCATATCCTCTCTCTCTACATTGGTTAAAAACCATAGTATAATTACATATTATTTTATCTATAATTGAAATCTGAACAGGTACTTTTATGCTCTCATCTTGTAATTCTTAACAACATCCTGGAAAAAACTAACCAATCCAGAAAACTGATTAATGTAATCTAACACCGAGTTATCTCCCTATTACAATGAAAAAATTGAAATAATTCACCATCTATTGTAACTTTGGACAAAACTATTATAAAAGATAATCATAAACCCCTCCATTCTAATAGAACAATGACATCTTTTTATGCCATGAATCTAACCTTCACTTATCAGAAAACTTGATTTTATATTTTGAAAAAAAAACTTTTGAGACCTTTTAGGTATATCTAGGATGTTGAAGAACGAATTTATATGTTCATGATAATACTCCTCCCCTTGAATACAAATTGAACATTTAATGGATAATGGATCCTTATGATTGAATTCATGTTATTGATCTCTATCTCATATTGCTCTTGGATATAGCTCAATGAATTCATTATGATCTTGTGGTACATAATGCTTGATATCATGAATTTCCTACGTGATTTTCAAATAAATATTATTATTTGAAGGTAGATTCTTTTTATGAGCATTGGTTTCACCCTATTGTGGAACCCACAAAACACTTCTCTGTGGCTTACCGTTGCACAATTAAATTGAAAAAATGATAAAACAACATATTAATCATAGTTCAAACAAGATAAATATCAAAAATATAATATTAAAATCACCAACTCAAACATCTGACCAACTTCCCAATAGACCATGGTATCATGAGGCTCATCATGGAGAATATCATGTTAGAAACATACAATAATAAACTATTCATGTCTCTACAATCATATCTCTAATATTTGAAACATCCTATGATAATGAATATTTTGGATTGACTATATATGATACTAAAATATGAAAAAAATGAGCTAGACACCCTCTCAATCTGGTAACCAAAATGAATTTCTACAAACCGAAATCATGTTCCCAATCCATACGTTTGAGTTTTTAGCACTTGGGTATAAATATAAAATAGAGAGACAAATTTCACAAAACCCAAATAAGAAATAATGATATATATTCATTAATAGTACTAATATAGTTCAATAAATCATGAATTTATATAATAATATATCGTAATAGATAGATAAAAATAATATAAATTTAACTAAAATTGTAGAAAAAACGAGCAAGAGGAAATTATAACTGAAACAAATGAATAAACTAAACAAATACATAAATAGTTTCCATTTGAGACTATAGGAAACCCCCCCCCCCCACCTCACAATTTAGTCACCATATCTCATCCAATAGAAAACATTTCCACCTAACTAAAACATTTTGTACTTTCCTACACAAAAATAAATAACACAGTTTGGGAATTACTAAAGCAGAGTGCATATTGTGAGCTAGTAGGTTTAGTAGGATCCCACACTACTGTTCCATAACATGTTATTGTACAACCATACAGGCATGATCATGTTGAATGAAAAACAATCCCTGATATGTATGTTTTTAATTTTTTTTCAAACCCATGGAAAAATGGTTTTGCTTCCCATGTTTCATATTTCCAAATAATGATGGTAAAGCAGTTTAAAATAATTTCATATTCACATATTAATGTTGATATATAAAATATATGATAATAATTTTTCTAATATCATATCAAAATCATGGTGGTAAAACTGACATATTATAAGCCAAAATCACTGGCCATTTGATGACCAGGATCACACTAGTTTATGATTACCCGGAAACTCATACCTAAATATATATGATCATGTAAATAAAACCAATATAAATGTTCATAAAATCTATAAAGAATATAAATAACCCACCAAGTGATTTCCCACAAGGTTGAATAAGTCCCTAAAATAATGGTACTATGGAGAAGATGAACACACCATGAGTGAACCCTTAATAGTGGGTGAGGCCTAATAATAATAAATCCACCTATGTACCTCAAGCCTCCCTTGATTTATATTTATTTAAAAAATAATTTCAAAATAATTATTTTTTAAAACAGATTTTAAAAAGTATTTTCATAAGGAATTGAAAAACCCTTTGTCATTTTCAAAATCTAGGGTAAATTGAAATTAGAAAATGATTTCTACATACCCAAATAAAATAACATAATCATTCCATTTCAATTATATTGAAATTTATTACACCATAGAATTACAGATCAAAAGAATAGGCCAGAGAAAAGACCATATACAAAATATTTTCGAATCATATGGTTGAAATGATATCCACCAATAAGAATAATAATAAAATGGTAATGGAATCAATAAAAATAATCATCACATCCAGAATTAATTAAATTTTACCAAAAGGATATGTAAAGATGGTAGATCTCAAATTACTTAAAGAACTCTCACCCTACACCCCACATTTAATAAAATATAAACCCCATAAAAAGAGTACATGATTGATCTATAAATAAATATAGTGGACTATCATCTCAGATCATTGGATCCAATAAAAAATTGTTATTCAACTACTGTGATCAAAGGTAATGAATAAGAAGAAAGGATTACTCCAACAGAGAGACACCAAACACATCACTAATGATAAAATGTTGTATGAATCGATCCATAACTAGAACATGTTACCAAAATCATAGGATATTGCCTCTTTATTTAGAGGGAAGGGGTTTTTAGATGAATTAATGGGATATTATCCCAAGAATTCTCTAATGTACCAAATCGTTGCGATTACAAGTTATGTAATCCCATTACACAGTTCATAATAATAAACTTACGAATAAACTAAAAACATATCATTTTAAAAAATTATTCTTCATTACTATGTGTTCATCCTTCTGACATTGTGTTATAATATCACACTAAGTACCATGACACCAACATCTTATAATAGAACAATACATGGATAGTAATCATGTTAAATGGTGTATAATCACACAAAAATAGGAACAAATATAATTATCCATTAAAAACCCCAACCCCTGAGGAATTCGCTGAAATCAAGAAGAAACACATTATGTCATTACACGTTTATATAGAACTACATTAACTAAACCAACCAATAATCCATGAAAATTATGCAATTATACATTGAAAATGACTTACATCTTTAGTATTCCCATTAAAAATCAACTTTATGTCGAAATGAAAAAATTATAGTGGAAATAACTTAAAAAGGTAACTATATGTTTCATAATTCGTCTTTAAAATTATTCAGAAGATGTTTTAATAGTGTACATAATTAATTTTCTAAAAGGAAAGAAATTTTTATACATCAAATATATTTTTTTAGCAATGTTTTCAATTTTTTAAAAAATTTTCCAAATGATTTATTAAAATCACTTTTTCCCATTTTTATATTTTTTAAAGGAATATTTATATCATTTATAGAATTGGACACACTTTTTTCAAAATATTGTTATGAGTCATTGTTTTAACAAAATCAAAGTGTTAGTAATATCCTACAATCAAGAACATTAAATTATTTAAAATATCTTTTCTATGTTGAAAATGATATTTAAAATAAAATAAAATTCTAATTTTTCAGTGAACATTTTTCATAAAAAAGTGATAATGGAAATGATAATTTATTGACGAATGTTATTATACATCACATTATACAATATCTATTCACCTATGACTACATCCCTTAATTACAACTACTATTTTTATATATTACATTGATACTATCCTTATTATTTCAATTGATGGTTTGTGATCATTATTACTGATGAATGTATTAACAATTACGTTCTTCATTAAATTTTGTAGTCATTAACCTACCATTGAAATTTTCATTTACCTACGATAATTGGACACTTGATTTAACCAAAATATCTATATTATTATTATTGATATATTTATTTCATAACCCATACATAATTTTTATATTTGGAGTTCTATATTTACTATTATTGTCTACATAGTGAAATATTGATAAATATATATAAATCAAATAATATAGGTATTTGATGATAAATAAACCTATTCATTTATTAAATTTATTATTAAATATATTAAGAATTATTCTGAAATTATGTGACATGCATGTCATGGAATTATATATATTCTCAATGCATTAGTAATCTCAAGATTAAAATCATTAAGCGGAATGTAAATATATTCTAACATATAATTTTAATCCATTTTGTGGATGGTATTGATGTTAGAGGTATCATGATACCATTGATGAGGGTATATAATAATTAATCATTTCCTTTATTAATAATTATGATATTATTATCAATGATATATTCATCATGATAGTATTTCTAGTGGCATTTCATTCTCAATATATTGACTAAATTACATGTGTTTTTTTATTTACCATTCCATATTGATTATAAAATATTGGAGAAGGATATAATTGTTATTCATTAAATGGAATATTTTTCTAGTAATTTACCTTGCATATAGATTATTCATTATTAATACATGATATATTTTTCTGTACAAAACCCTTATTGAGAAATTGAGCACACCCATATTTTCTTTCATTAAACATAGATTCTATGATTCTTACTATGAATTATGTTGATGGTTTTTATAGAGCTAATAATGATATTTATGAAACAGAATTGTTATAATTCTTGTTTTCAAATGTATAATGGGACACTAGTATGTATCAATTTTTGAAATACTATAAAACATGTCGATCAAATTGGATCTGATCCATGGTATCTATTTCAGATGTAATAAATTAGACAACTATAACCTGCTACATGGGATGGAGTTTATATTGATGTAATCATAAGATGATTAGTGGAAACTGTGGGAAGTATATTTTGGAAAACATTGATTTGAATCCAAAATCATATGACATTCTATGAGGTAAATTATAAAATAAAATCTTAATGTTTTGATGAGTAATCAATTATGTTGTCTACTATAGAAATATAAAACATTCTGGACACTATAATTGGACATGGTTCATGAAGATATGTACATAATTGTAATTACATTGAAAATGACCATTTATCATGACATGATCATCAATTAGAGAATTATAGCCGCAATTACTATGCACCTGATTTGACATGGTTAAATGATATTCATAAGATAATTCGGGTTTTTAAAAAAATTGTTATGAAAAATTTGAGTAGATGAAGTTCATGAATGACGTATGTTAATATTAAGGTGACATTGATTAAAAAAAGTTTCTTGATTTAAACATCTTATTAATTAGGATATTGTTTCCCCACTATGATTAATGTTTCTCATATTTTCATTTTTTAATTTAAATAATTTCTATAACATGTAGGTATTATATTTTCTATTAAATTGAATGGAAATGTAGGGACAACAGTAAAAAATATAGGGTGATGATATGATTGAAGGAATTCATGGTTATTAATAATCAGATATTATGAGAATTGATTAACGACCAATAACATAACCAACTCTTGGTGTAACATCCCTAATCCCATATCCGCTAAATCAGTTCTCTAAGATGGAAGATCACATAGACCCAATAAAACCTCCATATACACCATCTGCTTCCAAATAGTGAAAAGTGTATAATAATTCACATTGGGGGACTATACCCCCTTTTCCCCGAGTAGGACAACACTTTTATCATTTTAAATGGAGGAAAAAATATATAATTATCAATAATCATGCATCATAGAAATCCACCAAAACCTGGTACAAAACAAAAAGCTGCAATGACCATTTCATGTAATTATAATAATGTTATATTGGATGGAAAACCAAAACATAATCAAATAAAAGAATTCATATAATGGACATAACACTAATTTGAGATCCTTATTCATGAATATTCCATTCCTGACCCAAATCCCTACCACTGATTATCTTCACTTATACAAAACTACAACAATGATGTCTTCTTGGGTACCCAATGACATCCCATGAAGGGTTTGAGTACAAATTAGTAGGCCACCACCAGTGGTGTTTATAAAATATCAAGTCAAAATAGATCTTTCATGCATGTATTTAATGAATGACATGGTAATCCAAAATACCACATGGTCGCATTAGTTTAATATGTATACCCAAAGCATTTATAACATTATTACCATTTTAATTACATAAACCATCTTCATTATGTAATTAATTTTTATCATGTGTTTCTTGGATTAGGAATTTATATAATATACACAAGGGTTAAAGGTAGAAAAACATTAAAAAAACTAGAGCATGTCTAGCCCGTATCACCCTAGGGACAATTACATAACAAAAAACACAATATTACCACCTTTATTCCCATGTTCTAGTGGAATAAAACCATTTTGGGAATAGAGGTCCATGAATTTCCCTATCCCATGAATTCTGGGGTGGAGTTTAGGTCATATGCCTAACTCAACTTATGGGCATTGAACCCCAGTCAACACCCCACACTACCAAAAAAAATTAGATTCTTATATATAACCAATCAACATACATAACATATCATAAGGAATTATAATCAAAATGGGAATATATATTTTCATTAACCTGTTAAAAAATTATAATTTGACAATACACATAACATTTAGCCCAATTTCCATTCTCTAGCCCCATCCCATTCAACCTATTCAACAACTCCCACATATTATCCCTTTAATCACATTATTCAATTCAAAAGTAATTATATATTAATGATTTTCATCTTAGATAGTAAGCATTTTAGGAATTTAAACCTATTTCATAATCCATTTGACACCATCATGATCAACTCAATTAACTCATTACTATGCAACGCAGAATAACCCTTTAGGCTAATAACAAATATAGGCACAAAATATCAACATTATATTTCTAACCCAACTATACATATTCTAATGTTCATAAAGGGCTCTATATAACCATACATCATTTCCACAAATTACATTACCAATTTCTAGGATCCGAATTGTCGTTACGCCCCTTAGGATTCGACAAATCAGTCCAATCATCTTTAACACATCCCATTAGGATGATGAAGGGTTTAAATCAATATTAAAATGGTCATTTTATCAAATATCACTGATGAAAAGAAATGCAAAATAATATTTATCCATTAATGAAACCAAACATTCAAAAATTTACACAACGACAATGGGATATCACATGTATACTACCTACCTCAATTCTATAGATGAAAACACAAATCATTGATCTTCATCCAACATCACTCCAAACAAACTAGAAATGAAAGAGAATAACATATGATATTTATTCATCACTAGGGTCCATTAATAGGGATATAAAGAAGGAAATTGGGATGAAAATGAGTAGGATTATAAAAATCCTGAATTGGGAAATTTTTAATTTTTTCAACTTTAGTGGGGTATATAGTTTACAAACATGATTTTTCAATCTGTTTGAAAACCATGAATCAACCACTGTATAAGGGAAGTATGGTCTCATGTTTCCCTTTTAATATTCACATGGTTTGAATAACTATTCTTCAACCATGTATAATTCCTATATCCATGATTTCATGGTTTAATGGGAATTCGACATGGTTTTCTTAAACATGTACAAACCGTGGGCCCTACACAGAATGACCTAGTTTTCATTCTTTTTGTGTCCTGAACCCCTGAAACACCCATTATTGACCCTCATAAACCCTATGAAAATATTATTATATAAACTAATTTATTTGAACCAAAAATTTATAAAAAAAAGACTTCCTGGTTGTTAGGATCTTACAAACTCCCCACCTTATAACAACTCATCCTTTAGCCACTCTTCTCAAGCATCACTGAGATTCTATGGTAATGTGATCCGTCCATTGTGCTCAAACATCCCACTCCCATTAACATGTTTCATAATCATCATTTCCATGCAAACACCAAACTATAAAAATAGGCACATTCATACCCTATAAGACATTCCCACTATGATACAAATTATGAACCAGATGATCCTTAAATGACACAAATGACTCAAAATCAACATCCCAAACATAAAAAAATGATAGTGATCTTGATCATAATCCCAATGTTGTGAAATATGAAAACTATTTTTGAGGCCACTATACCACATTGGAGGGTCCAATTAGTAAGACATCGGTCTGAGACCTTCCAAAATGTCAAATGACCCCATATATGTTGGCACCAACTCTCCCTGATTCAGAATTGGATGGTGACCCAACCATAGAGACACCCAATGAAATACATGATCACAAATAAAAAACTCCAGAGGTATGCAAAACCTATTCAGATACATATTCTTGCATAAATTGATCCATATTCATGTGTTTCTGAATCATCTAAACATTTTACGACTTATTCTAAATGAGACTCAGTCCCATCAAATTCAATTCTATAGATTCCATCCAACAAAGGAGAGATCTACCTAGTCTTCCATAAAGTTCCTCAAATGGATCCATCAGAACTATATCCTTGTTACTAATATCGTATGTAAACTCAACCTAGAAAAAATTATTTTTCCTATGATCCTCCAAAATCTTGGACTCATGCCCTCAACATGTCCTCCAATGCCTCAATGGTATCTGTGGACTACCAGTACTTCTTTGGGTGGAAATACATTCTTAAAAACATTTATGTGCCATGTTCCTTTTTCAATCCCTTAAAAAATTGGGATTCTAATAATAGAACTCACTACTAAACTATTGTCCACTGTGACTTCTAAAACTGCACTACCACTTGAGTATACAACTTACCCAACTTGTCCTTGGTGAAAGTCTCCCAAATAGGGAAAAAATGAGCCACCTTACAAAACTGATCAAGAAATACCTAGATTTTATCATTATCCAAGGTGTAATAAGAATAATTTCAACCAATTCCTTTTTTACATCACCCCATTTATTCTATATAATAGGAAATGGTTGAAACAACCCACAAGGGCACTAGTTCTCAGCCTTCAAATGTTTCAAGATATGGCATTGCACCACCAAACCTGCAACCTTTTTCATTATTGAAAGCCACCCATACTTCTAAAAAGATCGAGATACATGTTGGTTGATCTATAATTTTCATACCAATTCGAAACATGAAACCCACAAAAAACAATTCCCACATACCCATCATCCCAATAATTCGACTATGAAAACAAATAATCCAATCTTCTCCGATCACCCAACCAGAAGACAACTCCCCACATTTTTGACATTTCATCATATGAAAACACTCCAGATCATAACGATGACTCTCTTTTAGCTGACTCAAAAGTGAGAAATCAACTTCAATAGATACTAGGTCCATTTACATATTCTGATCCATCGCCTCTACGTTCATCTCAACAAACAAGTCAATCATTATCTACTTAGATATAGATTCCAGAACCAGATGATTATTATTTATAGGAATCAATCCATCTAAAGAACTATTTCACCTTCCTATAATGTAAAATAACACAAAATCAATGGATATCATGTAGTCGAGCCATCTTTATTAATGAATATTTAATCCATTCTGACAGATATTGTATATAATACTTTTATGATCTGTTTACACCGTGAACCACTCTCACAAAAAGTATTTCCATACAAATTTCAAGGTGTGAACCAATATTTCAAATTAAAGATCATGTGTAGGATATTTTAATTCATGAGGAATAAACGATCAAAAATATTATGATATAACCTGATATTCCTCCATCAACAATACTCCTAGACCAAAACCAAATGCCTCCCAAAATAGAGTATAAATCATTCCTGATTCCGGAATGATCATGATATCTGCAGTAGTTAACCACTTCTTCATCTCCTTGAAATAACATTATCCTTCATTAGACCACTCAAATGTAATACATATCTTGGTCAGCATAGAAATAGAAGATTAAAAATGTAGAAAATAATTGATAAACCAACGATATTATCCGATTATACCACAGAAACATTAGTCATTAGAAACATTCATGGGAAACAGCCAAGACAAAACCCCAGGAACTTTCCACCAGTACACTAACATGATCTCTTTAGTGATAGTTTTACCTAAGAAATTCACCCCTTGAATCTAGTAGTAAAATTATTACAGATTGGATTATCGTTTGTGCTCTCTTACTATAATCAAGATGGTGTTAGGATGTTTAGAATGATCATCATGAGTCTTCGAGTATACAAATATCTCCTTGAAAAGTACAACCATGAACATATCCAAATAATGGTAAAGTATTCTACTAATTCGGTCAATAAGAATTTCGCATGTGTTTGTCAACCAAATTGACATCCCCAAAAACTCATACAATCTTTACCTACATGTAAAGGTAGTCATCAGTACATCCAAATGTCTCACCCTCAATTGTTGATACCCTCGTCTCTGATTAATTTTTGAAAATAGTAAATCCCCTCACATATATTCATACAAATCATAAATTTTATGTCAATTAAATTATGAACACAACACCTCTCTCATGAGGTGACCGTAAGAAATCCATATGGAACAAATCTGGAAAAAAATCATCCATAGGTAGATATACATGCTTCTCCACTCCTCCATCATCAATAAAAATAAATTCCACTTGTAATGTGATTTCTCATAACTATTGGAAAACAAGACATGTATGGACCACATGAACATACCACGCTCCATGGTGGACATAACTGTCTCCCTCAATAAATATATATTTTAACCGATGATGGTAATAGTCAATAGGGTCCTGGTACAACAATAACTAATCAATGTACAATATCAAGTAAAAACATTTCGTTTTAGTAATGAAAAAGTCCCATGGAAATCCATACCCTCCAATCTCTAGAACACAACCCTTAAATTGTATGATATCTTACGTTTTCACCCCCCAATAGTGAATTAATTTATATATTCCCACACAACAATTCCACTACTAAGCCAAAGTAAACTTAAAAACGAGTAGAGAGAAAATGAGTGTGGAGCATATTTCATATAATGCACTAGAATTAAAGGAATCTAAAAGGATCATACCTCAAACACAAGATGATCAAACCTCACCACCTCTAAGTATAGACTAAACTATATGAAGCTGTTCATCCCACTATCTAGGGCCCTGGATTATGTACCGAGTACTACACTACATTTTTGGTATAGGAACTATCACCACAAAGTACCACATCTACCACCCTGACCGGTATGGTGTGTGGAACTACAACTTTCTTCATTTTATGGGGCAACTGACCCCCTTTCGGAACAAAAAATTTTCCTATATCCTTTATCAATACATGGTTATTGAGGGTTCATGAATATCCTTGGTATGTGTCCAAAACTACCACCAGACCATCACTATATTGGTGGTTTAGGACAGTAGTCACTCTTGTACGCCAACCTTCCACATTAGTAATATAACATACAATCGCCTCCCTAAGAGACATTCCATCTCTTATGAATACTATGTGAAATCTCACCCAAATGTAAATTAACAATGTGAAACAACCTATCCTTCGAATCCTCATCACCCATCCACCAATATTTCACCATAATTCCACTACCAGAATCCCCTCTTGGTTCCCTTTAGAGGTTATGGCCTAATCCACCACCTCTGTAAATATTTTGAAATAGAATATATTCACCTGGGATTTAATCTAATGCTTAACCAAATCCCAGATATGTTTTTCCATATTCAACTCATCCACTACCAATGATAGGATATGGTAACTCATTTTCTGTGAAATAACTGAAATTATCCATTTCTGACCCAACCCCTTGGTACAAACTCATAAAATCCACACCCTTATCTTGTCCCAATTATTCTTGATAGAAGTGTTCATAAAAAATTTCTTTGAAATCATTCCCTGTCATTCCTTCAACCATCTCGGTCGTTAACATATTTTCTAACCAACTCTTCGACTAAGCTCATAGCATATAGGCTGCAAAAATGAATCACATATTTTATAGAGTCTCCAAATGTTCATGAATCATCTAAATAGACTCTATCCATAATTTTGAAACCTTTTTTACCACCCTCCTTGATAAAATATAGATAGTTCTATAGGTGAAACACTCTAGTAATCTCAAATATGATCAGTATAACCTCTAATGAGTCCCATTCCAATATCTTCATAAATTTTGGGTTGTTCTCACACAACAACCCCTATATATTTTTCTAGATCACATTGTTATGTTTCTACACTTATGTGGTTGTGTTATTAGCAACATTATCATGTCCCCCTACCATAACACGTCTTCATTGTGACATTTATATACAATAACTAACATGATATTTAGAACACATAAATTAACTATTACATAATTTACACACATTAAGTCTCTTCAGTAGACATAAAAAACCATTCATACACACTTTTCCATTGAATATCGTCACACATAAACCACTCAACTCTATCAAACCTTCAATTTTTCCTGGGAAACATAGGGATATCAAATTTACATGGAAATATACTTTTAATAAACAACCTTTTCAAAACACATCCACAAATGATACAAGAACCCCGCATATTACGTAAATTTCCCACTTCACATCTTATGGATACCCACATTTTAAAACATTTACAAAATGTATGGAGAAAAATTATTTAACAATTTATTTACATTTATCCCCTTCTACCCGTTTTATCATAGTTACTAGACACTGTTTTTTTTAAAATTTCTCATTTTGGTAAGATGAATTACACATTTCATATCCCAATCACCTATCACATGTGTTCCAACCATGATTCATTAAACTAATGTCCCTAGGTGCCTAAAAGAATAAATGAATTAATATTCCAAAACGATTTCATACCATTATTAAAACATCAAGAAATGGTCACATCACACAACAAGTGCATTAAACAATGTTGAAATATCATTCAAATTTGACAAACCGTAATAAGAATGACAATACACACCCAAGAAACATGTGTTTTTCTTTGTACATGGGTTGCCTACTCCAAATCATGAGCTCATTGGTAATACCTGCCACATATTATTCTATTATCTACCTTCCCAAATAATAATAGCATAGTAAAGAACCACTCTAATGCCACATTAAAACATCCCTAACCCGAAAGACATAAACATTTACATCATGATGGGATATAACATGAACTCAAGTACATCACACCGTACTCCATAGACTTCCAACTAGAGGCAAGGGTCCAATAAGTCACCTTGGGAGACTATTCACTCTTTTACTAGAGTATTAAACAATAGTTATCAATGTAAGTAGCAGCAACAACATGTAATAACCAATAACTATGAATACCCTAAATTACCCCTAAACTATAATCAAACCATAAACAATAAATAAACTTTTCAATTAATGATAATAGTGATAAATGTGTATGAGTTAGAAAATAATTACAATGGGTGGAATCCCCACAATTTCCCAGACCAGACATTCAAATCTTCATCCATGCATATCCAATGCCTGAGTAAAATCCCTATCTCCAAGAATCATCACTTATCCAATCCATCAAAAATGAAGTATTTTAGGGTACATAATGTCTTAATGAGATAGGTGTGAGTAAAACATTGTATCCCAACACCAACAATGTCTACAAAATATCTTGTCAAAACATGTAGTGCATGCAAATATGAAATGTAAGATAAGGTAAACCAAAAGTCAAATAGGGTTCCATTAGTTAAAAATGTAAACTCATACAATTTAAAAAATTATTACCATTTTCATTAGCTATATTATTTCATTATTTAATCAATTTTCATAAGTTTTTCTTCGGTTTGGCATTTACATCATTTACACAAGGGTGAAGGATGTCAGATATCAAGCTTACTACAATAAGTGAATCCCCTATCTCACCCAGGATAAATACATCACAACAAACACAACATCCACACCAAAAATCCTTATTCTAGGTGAAATTAATCTATTAGTATAATAAATCTCTTTCCCCTTCCCTAACCCATGCATTGTGGGGTGGTGTTTAAAGCCACAATCTAACTCATCAAATGGTCCTATAACAACTTTCAATACCCCACACTACAAAGACATGTGAACATTATTATATATTTATATATCAAATTACTACACATACATAACAGAAAACATAAAAATCTAAATAGAAATCAATAATTTTCCTTAATCTAATAAAAGAATACCATTTAACAATATAGAGCCCATTAAGCCCAATTCCCATTATCTTCCCCATCTCATTCGACATGTTTAAAAATTACATTATGTTAAATCATTAATAACATTCTAAAATTCATAAGAAATTATAAATTCAACATATTTAAAATATAATATATATTAAACCTTTTTGGAATTTCAATATTCTTCATATGCCCATTGAAACCATCATTATTAACACAATTAGCACATTGCTATTCTATTCCAAATAACCCCTTAAGACATTATCCAATGTATGAAAAAAATCAATAATCAAATTTTAAATCAACCAGACATACTTACATTACTATATGGATTATTTATTATCTACAAGTTAGTGATTAAAAAAAATTGTTTGCAGTTATTTTCCTTTCCACATTTATAATAGTCGTGTTATTTATTATATATTCCACTAAAATTAACACTTTATAATATATTGATTTCAACCATAATTTATTTCTTCTGGCAAGGATTTAATGAAGTGTACTAGGATTGATGGGAAATTATACTCTATATAGAATAATTACATTATCCCAAAAATTATGATGTATGTTGTGTTCTCAAATTTAATATGGGACTCAATTTTATATCAATTTTTCAAATATCACTAGACTATTTGGTTATATGAGATGTGATTCCTTGTATCACATGCTAATGCACTAAAGAAAGTAATATGTGTGGGCTACTGGGATCATGGTCATTACTATTTTTGATAATTGGAGAAGTTACTATAAAATGACATGATGACCAAAAAATTTATGTACAACTATATCATTAATTATTCCATCATGAAAATACTTATACAATTTCATTCGTCATTCTTAAAAGAGAAAATTTATGAAAGGTACGTTGGTATGTCTGTTTGAGGTTGTTTAAGTTTTAATGATATTTTAATGTTAACAACAATATATATTCCAAGAATTTATTATATTATAAAATTAATGGATTGAAAAATATCATATTATTTAATGTTATAATATTTTTAATCCACCCTTTTTAAGTGGTGCAGTGAAATTCAAAACAACATTCATGGATGTTATTGGTTCAACATACACATTGAGATTTTTAACATCTTGATAATGATTTTAGTGAAAAGTGTAAAATGGATATTTTAGTATAATAATAAAATTTAATTAATATAATATTTTTGGTTATAAAATCATGGATTGATGGGACTTGATGGGTGAAAAAATTAATATAACGTATAAAAGCTATGTTGAGAGTATTGCATTTCCCTTATAAATTCTACCTTGGGTAACCACTTAAGACTCCATAATATAATGTTTTGGTTATAATATGTAATAAAATGTGAGGAGGATTATTGAAGATATAGTATGGTATTTTTTTCATTGGTACAATTCTTTGAAAATTATGGTTACATAGGGAGTTGGTGGTCTCATTTAATAAGTGAAAAATCACACTTTTTTAAAAAATAATTATTTTATAATAATATCATTACAATATTGAGGTGAAAATGGAATGAAAGTTTAACATCCCAAGTATGTAATTAATAATATATATTCTTATCAATTTCTATTTATAAATTAGATAATGTTTTAGAGGTTTAAAATGAGAATAAATCCAATCTTAAGCATAAAATTCTCTAACATTTTTAAAAAGATCGTTTTACCACCTTTTGATGGAAAACCATCTTCAAATATAAATATTGAAAATTTTATAATATCTATTTGTCAAAATGAACATATTAATTATAATTGGTACATTGAAATTTACTTTGGATAATTTTTTGGTAATTTTCTAACAATGTTCATTTTTTAATAAATGGGGAAAAATACTGCATTTTACTTCAAAAATGATTATTCATCTAATTTAATTATATTGATGGATTATATTTTCAAATAGAATATATTTTCAACATTTAATCAAATGGTGGTAATTGTGATTAATATCACATTGAAATTGGAAATAAAAAATTGTCAATCTTTTGATAGAAATTGTTTCTAAAAAAATAGCTATTTGTTTTAACAACGAGAATTATTTTAAAATTAATTATTGCAACTAATGTGTTTGAATTTGGTAAAATGGATTCCATATTTGGAATCAGAAGGTCCAAATTTTCTAATTAATACTCTTTTGTGTTTGGACATTATGAATAGTAAAAACGATAATTATCTTTAATTATCGTGATTAATTAGTAATCAGGTAGTTAAGGGTAATAAAATAATATCATAATAATAAAAAATGACCCCGAAATGTGTCCTAGTGCTACTGGTTATGTCATGGCCGACTATGGGATTCCATTTTCCAAACATAGTGACCCCATGGAATAACATTTTGGTGATAGTGACACTTTATCATTTTATTTTTAAAGAAAGGAGAATATCACAAAAGTATATAACACCTAAGTAAATAAATTTTAAATTTTTCTAAATAAATTATCTCTTGGACTATAAATAGTAATTGGAATGATAAAAATATTTAATACATTATAGTATTTTGTTTATAATTTTTAGACATTATATAAATTAAATTTTTTTATGACACCATGATGATGCAGCGATTTCCTCATTAATGAATGATTTAAATAAAATGATAAGATAATGTAAACACTAAGACATACATTTGTAAAAAACCTATTTGATGAGTATATTTCGAACCCTTATCACCTTATCTTTGAAAAATATCATTTTGGGACCTTTAAAATCCGAAAAAAAATTTATAATAAGGTAACATTTCATGACGTTCCAAGAACGGTGCATTTCATTTATTACCTCTAAATGTTGATTAATAATATAAATTCATGTATATACTGGATATATAATATATATATGATATCTAAATCTTGAATATAATTCTGGATATAATGAATATTTTATCACATGAACAAATTGTAATTATAAGAAGTATATTTTTTGCTCAAGAACCAAAGATCGACAAAACGACCATTAGTAAATTAAATAAATACATAATGTTCACAACATTGTAATAAGTAATATAAATGGAATAATTAATGTGAAAAAGGTTATTAATAAAGTATAAATTACATCTAGTTGGTTTTTCTGGAGAATAAAGAATGACCGAGTCATGTCGAACACGAGGAAAGGGACTTTGTCTCAATCTCCTTTCATTGAGGCATATTTTGTTTTATACACAACATTCTTTTATTTGGTGTATAAAGCCCTTAGAAATTTATGTTTATTCAAAAGAAATCTTTCTATTCAATGTGTTTAACTAAACCACAAAAGGGAATGTTTTTGTCGTAAGTATGCGGCGACAACGACTTCTCCGCTTCCGTGACCATTATATGAGTTTCGACTTCCTCTACATGCCATAGCATTTTTTTAAATGAAAAATAAATACGATGCTTTAAAATTATTTTATTTTGGTATTTAATACGGGTTTGATAATGTTTTTATTATATCAATGTGTTATTTATATCTTGTGGTTGAAATTTGGGATTGTTATGTTTCCTTTATGCTCGTTTTATGTGATACGACTATGTTATGCTTTTTGGGCATTGTTTATGAAGATGGGTGGTTCTTTGAGAAACTATGGGTGGGTGAGCCCGATATCTCTCTCCAATGCATTGGGTAAAGTGAAGTGGTTTAATTCTATTGTTTCTTTGAAGATATTTATGGAATATACTATTATGGGTATTCCAAATATAAGCATGAGGGTTACTCCCTATGGAAGAATGTTATGAATGCCTCAAGTTACCTTTATATATTATGATTTATATAAGTTATTCATGATTTGATGAGGTATGTTAATGTGCTTATGTTTTATGAGTAATGTATTATTTCAATGATTCTTATGTATACATGGACTAATGTTTTCATTTCATATTTTTATATACCTTACAGAGCTTTTTATGCTCATTCCATGTTTTTGAAATGTTTTTCAAAGGTGAAGGTAAAGGTACATGATGTGATAATAGTGTCAAGGAAGATTCATGAAATAATCCATGTTTATTTTTAAATATGTTTCCTTTGATGGGAAAAGTGAATATTGTCTTTAATGTAACCACCATGTTTAAATGTGGAATGTAATGCATGATGTATGATATAAATCTTTAAAACTCCAAACCTGAAAAGATCCTCAAAGTGTATTCTTGAAATAACTCATGATTAAGTAATGTTTAGGGATGGGGCCTTATAGTTGGTATCAAAGGATGGTTTAGATAACTTTAGGAGTTAGAATTCTATTAAATGATTATCCAAAAATATTTTTTATGGTCAAATTGAAAAGATATAGAATTTTAAGATTACCATGTTTCTTAATTTATGACATGATTGTTCAGAATGGTTTTCTGCAGAGGAAATAGGGAAGTCGTTCTAGGAAGGCATACAGAAGGAAATGACCTTCCGAATCAGTATCATGAGATGGTCGGAATTGGAGCTGAGCAGTTTTTTGTAGTAATGGCACAGTTGACTCAAGTGATAAATGGTGGTGGTATCCATGCACGAGATCATCCAGATAAACTATAGAGGAAGATATCAGTGGTTGAACATTTAATGAGGCAACATCCCCCATCATTCAGAGGATCATCTGACCCTGTTCTAGCTGATGGGTGGATTAATGCACTGGAGAAGATTTTTGATGTCATGGGGTGTTCAGAAAATCAAAAGGATAGTCTTGCTATTTATCATCTGTAGGGTGAAGCAGATCAGTGGTGGTCGATGGATAAAAATATTAGGGACAATAATGAGATTGATGCTCTTGACTGGGATGAATTCAAAGGAATGTTTGTTGAAAAGTATTTTCTTAAGGCTTTTTGACTTAGTATGGAAAAATAATTCTTGGAATTGAGGAAAGAGGATGACTCAGTGGATACTTATGAAGAATGATTCACTCTATTGGAAAGGTATGATCCAAATTTGATCCAATACCTTGATAGTAAAATCAATCGTTTTTTCGTAGGATTCAATCCAAAATATTGAAGGGCTTTAGCTTCTTGCGAGTTAACGAGTTATGAAAAGCTTGTTCGATGTAATGAGCAGGTGGAAATAGAGTTTTATGATGATGAAGTTTTCTATAACAACCAACAGAAGAATAGACTGAGGTGGCAGGAAAAATGGAAGAATTCCTCAAAAAGGTCTGATGGTAAAGAATACTATGTTTCTACTTTGTGATAAATGTGGTAAAAGGCATGATGGGGAATGTATTATGAATTCAGGAAAGTGCTACCGATGTGGTAAGATGGGACATAAGGCTTGTGATTGCACTGAAAAAGATCAGGGTGATGGTAAGACCAAATATGATTTACAATTAGTTAAATGATTAATGTGCAATGAGATGGTCATTATACAAATGAGTGTTCAACAGAGAGCACAAATTATGGGAAGCAATCATACTACAAGAGAAAAAAGAAGTGGTGAAATCCGTTTCAAGTACTTTGGCAGATGTTGGGCTAGCAAATGAAGTGGTATTAGGTACATTTTTTGTTTTTTCCGATTATGCCAGTGTGTTGTTTGATTCGGGGTCTACACATTCTTTCATCTCTGAAAAATTTTCAAGAAAATTGGGAAATCCATCTCAAGAGTTGACTCCTGAACATGGTGTAAATACACCTGTGGGAAATGATGAGGCAAAAATAATTTATAAGAGTCTTCATATCCTTATCTTTTGAATGATTATACTTACAAAACTTATTGTTTTACTCTAGTAGAATTTGATGTTATCCTGGGTATGGATTGGCTCTCTGTTTACCATGCTAAGATTTATTGTTGGACTAAAGAAGTTTCCATTAAAAAATAATTTCATTTTTTGTACACGAATGAACCCTTACTATTGATAACATATTAAGAGGCTGAGAAACATGTAAAAGATAGAAATGAATGTTACCTTCCACATATTGTTGACAACAAAGGAACCGTTCAGATTAATGATGTGCCAGTGGTAAATGAGTATCCTGATGTTTTTCAAGATGAGTTTCCTAGAATAATACCAGATTGGGAAGATGAATTTACTATTGACTATGTTCCTAATGCTAAGCTAATTTAAAAACCCCCTTATCGAATGGATCAAATTGAACTTTTAGAGTTGAAGGAGAAATTTCAAGATTTATTAGAGAAAAGTTTCATTTGACCTAGCATATCACCATGGGGTTCTCCTGTGTTATTTTTAAACAAGGAAGATGGTTGTATGAGACTTTTCATTGATTATAGAGCCTTGAATAACATCACTATTGAGAACAAATATCCATTGCCTCATATCAATAATTTGTTTTATCAACTACAGGGAGCTCAGTATTTTTCAGAGATTGACCTGAGATCGGGGTACCATCAGTTGAAGGTAAAGGAAGAAGATTTTTTGAAGACTGTGTTTTGTAATAGATATGGCTATTATGAATTTTTAGTAATGCCTTTTGGGTTGACCAATACACATTTTGTATTCCGGGACATTATGAATATAATTTTCCATGAGTTCTTGGATAAGATTGTGTTTTTTTTCATTGATGATATTTTGGTGTTTTCTAAAAGTAAATAGGAGCGTGAATTTCATTTAAGGGTTATTTTGAAAACCATAAAATAAAATAAATTTTAAAGAAAATTCAGCAAATGTGAGTTTTGGTTGCAACAAATTTCTTTCCTTGGTCACAAAGATTCTAAAGAAGGGATAACTGTTGATCCTACAACAAAAAAAGATGCTAAAGAATGTCCAAGACCCACAAATGTAAATAAGATTCGTAGTTTTCTTTTTTTGGAAGGCTATTACCGAAGGTTTGTTAGAAATTTTTCATGGTTATCTAGTCCAATGACTAAGCTAACTTGGAAGGTTGTTATGTTTATCTGGACAAAAGAATGTGATGATAGTTTTCATGAATTGAAAAGAAGATTGGTGAATGATCCACTTTTGGATCTACCTTTTAGGAATAGTGAGTTTGTTATCTACAGTGATGCTTCATTGAAAGGACATGGTTGCATTAAAATTTAGAATGATCAGGTAATTTCTTATGCATTATGGCATTTTAAAACTCATGAGGTAAATTAACCTACACATGATTTGGAATTAGCTACAGTTGTTTTTGCTTTAAAAATTTGGAGGCATCATTTGTATGGTGTAAAGTGTGAAATATATACTAATAAAAAAAATTTACAGTATATATTCACTCAGAAATAATTGAACATGAGATAGAGGATATGGCTAGAATTAATCAAAGATTATGATTGTACACTTCATTACCATCCGGGAAACGAAAATAAAGTGGCTGATGTCTTGAGTTGAAAAAATTATTCTTCATTAACAATGTTGCATTTGGAACGTGATACTTTGGTTAAGGATTTGATGAACTATGGCATACAAGTTGTTAGTCTAGGATGTTCTTCTGTTTTGTTTCAGGTACCGGGGAAATTTTATCTATTAGAGATAATTAAGCAAGCATAGAAGTAGATAGTGAGTTGCAGAAAAAGGTAGAGCTGGTTCAGAAGGGTAAGTTTCCTGAATTCAACATTGATAATGATTGTGTTTTGAGATTTGGGAAGAGATTGTGGGTGCCTTGCGATTCACATTTGAAGAGAGAGTTTTTATGTGAAGCTCATAGTTCTCTGTTTTCAATTCATCTAGGCAGTACTAATATGTATAGAGATCTTTGGGATTATTACTGGTGGGATGGAATGAAAAGAGATATTGATGATTTTATTATGAAGTGTTTGACTTGTCAACATGTTAATGTAGAGAGACAGTTACCAAAAGGGATGCTTCAGCCTTTACCAATACCAGAGTGGAAGTGGGAGAATATATCCATGGACTTCTTTGTGGGATTGTCGAAGACACCTCGATTTATTAATGCAATATGGGTTATAGTTGATCGTTTGACTAAATCTTCTCATTTCCTTGCTATACGAGAAACTATTTATCTAGATCAACTTTCTCGTTTGTATCTTAAATAGATAGTCTGGTTACATAGAGTTCCCCTCTCCATTTTATCTAGTCGTGATCCCATGTTTACTTATAACTTTTGGAAAGGCCTTCAGAAGTCCTTGGTTACTGAATTAAATTTTAGTATAGATTATCATCCTTAATCAGATGGGATGTCAGAACGAACAATTCAGACATTGTATGATATGCTATGTGCTTTTTCAATGAATTATCAGGGATGTTGGGACCAAAATCTATCTTTGGTTGAGTTTTCTTATAATAACAATTTTCATTCCAGTATACATATGGCACCATTTAAGGCATTATATGGGAAGCAGTGTCGAACTCTAGATTTTTGGGATGAAGTGGGTGAATGTAAGATGATGTGACCAGAATTGGTAGAAGAGTTGCGAGAAAAATTTCAGCTGATACAGAGACACATGAGAAAAGATCAGAGCAAGCAGAAAAGTTATGCAAAAAATAGGAGGAAGGATCTCTTTTTTGAGGTAGGTGATCATGTCTTCCTCAAAGTTTCACCATGGAAATGTATGATGTGATTTGGTAAGAAAGGAATGATGAGTTCAAGGTTCATTAGACCATAAGAAATTCTAAAGAGATATGGATTAGTTCCATACCATGTGGCTTTACCTCTACGTTTATCTCAGGTACACATTTTTTTTCATGTTTCAATGTTAAGGAAGTACATGCCGGATCCATCCAATGTTTTGAGTCTATAGGTAGTTCAGTTGGAAAAGAATCAATTATATGAAGAACAACGGGTCCAGATTCTTGACCATAGGGAGAATGTCTTACAGAATAAGGTGATTAATCAAGTAAAAGTTTTTTAAAAAAACCACATGATTGAAGAGGAAACATGAGAATCTGAAAAGGCAATGAGGGATAAATACCCCCACTTATTCAATAAGTAAATAAATAGCGGGGATGCAATTTTCTAATGGGGAGAAGGATGTAACATCAATATAATGTAATAAAAAATAGATATTCTTATATATGGATACTTATTAATTAGATAGTGTTTTAGAGGATTAAAATGAGAATAAATCCAATTTTATGCATAAAATACTCTAATATATTAAAAAAGATTATTTTACCACCTATTGATGGAAAACCATTTTTAAATCAAACTACTGAAAATTTTATAAGCTCTATTTGTCAAAATAAACTAATTCAATAGAATTGGGACATTGAAATTTACTTTGGATAAATTTTTGGTATTTTTTTTGCAATGTTTATTTTTTAAGGAATAGTGAAAAATACTTCATTTTACTTCAAAACATGTTTTTCATCTAATTTAATTATATGGTTAGATAATCTTTTTAAGTGGGATTAAAGTGTAAATAGAATATATGTTTACCATTTAATCCAATGGTGGCCATTGGGATTAATTTTACTTTGAAATTGGACATAAACAATTGTCAAACTATTGATAGAAATTGTTTCTAAAAAACCCGTTATTTATTTTGACAACGGGAATTATTTTTAAATTAATTATTCCAATTTATGTGTTTGTAATTTAGTAAAATTGATTCCATATTTGTAATCATATTTCCCAAATTATGCAATTAAGACTCATGTTTTTTTACATTATGAATTGTATGGACGATAATTATCTTTATTTATCGTGATTAATTAGTAATCGGGTAGTTAAGGGTAATAAAATAATTTAATAATAATGAAAAATGACCCCAAAATGTGTCAAAATCTACTGGTTGTGTCAGGGAAGAACATGGTTTTCCTTTTACAAATCTAAGGGACCCCATTGAATCACTTTTGGGTAATAGTGAACCTTTTTCATTTTATTTTTAAAGAACGGAGAATATCACAAAAGTATGTAACACCTAAGTAAAAAAAATTGTTCTATCTACATAAATGAACTCTTTGACTATAAATAGTCAATAAAAATCTAAAAATATTTCGTACATCATAGTATTTTTTAATAATTTTTATACATTAAATAAATTAAATTTTTTATGACACCATGATGATGTAGCGATTACCTCATTAATGAACAATTTAAATAAAATGAAATGATAATGTAAAATCTAAGACTTACACTTGTCAAAAACCTATTGGATTAGTATATTTAGAACCCATAACACCTTATCCTATAAATATGTATTTGTGGGACCTTTAAAATGCAAAACTCAATTTAATATAAAGTAAAATTTCTTTACTTTCCAAGAGTGCCATCCTCCCTCTTATAAAAGGCCCCCAACTCTACCACCTTACCCACACCTATCAAGCCGTTGTCTCAGACAATATCAACACATTTTATCTCTCCAAATACCTCTATTTATCATAAAATCCATACCTTAGGCAGAAATCGCTTCATGAAACCCTTTTTGTTCAAACCAAGAGGAGTTACCTGATTTAAAGGTAATGTCTTCACATGTGTTTTTTTTTGTTTTATTTTGCTTCTCCAACCCCCTAAACTCAATTTATTCCTTTAGTTTGTAACAACAAAAGTATCTTCAATATAATATGATGTTGTTATGAGAAGTATTCGAGCTACACTTACACACGGCTCCATCTAATGGTTAAAGAACAAACTGTTTCAGTGGATAGTGAATTACTGCCTCACGAAACGATGATTGTTCAATCTTCTTTTAACACCTTTCATGGTGGACATTAAGATATAACTCTATTTATATATGATATATATTATTTCTATGTTTTTTATGATTCTTTTTTTTTATTTATGGCATACCTTATGGTTTCCATTTTGGGTAAATGGGATATCTTTATTTTACGAAGTGTGGATTATCTCCCCCTCAAAGTGATTTGATTCATTAATGCCATATGTGGGACATACAAAGGATGATGTTATTGATATTATATTTGATATTATATAGGAATTATAATAAACCAATATGTAATTATGATTCCACTACATTAAATATGAAATATAAATGAAATTAGCGTTCATGCGTACTTACGGTTTACCGTCTCCATGAACGGTGCATTTCATTTCATACCTCTAAATGTTGTGTAATATTATATGTGTATGTATATACTAGATATATATGATATATATGATATCTAAATCATGAATATAATTCTTGATATAATGGATATTTTACTACATGAACAACTTGTAGTTATAAGAAGTTTATTTTTGGATCAAGAACAAAATATTGACAAAAATGACCGTTATTAACATAAATAATTACGTAATGTTCATAACATAAGAATAACTGACATAAAAATAATAATGAACTTAAATAAGGTTTTTAATAAAGTAGAAAATAACTTTATTTTATTATTGTGGAGATTAAAGACCGATCGAGTCATGTCGGACACGATGTAAGGGACTTCGTCTCAATTATCTTTCATTGATGCATATTTTCTTTTATACACAACATTCTGTTATACAGGGTATAATCACCTTTGACATTTATGATTATTCATAAGGAAAATTTATTTATATGAATCTTTTTACTAAATGAAAAAAGGGAATTTTTTTTCATATGTATGCGGTGACAACGACTTCTCCACCGTCGTGGCCATTATTCGAGTTTCGACTTCCTCTACAAGCCATAACTTTTTTCAAATGAAAAATAAATATCATGTTTTACTTTTTTTTATTTTGGTATTGAAAATGGATTTGATAATGTTTTTGTTATATCAATGTGTTGTTGATATATTCTGATTGAAATGTGGGAATGTTATGTTTCCTTTATGCATGTTTTATGTGATATGATTATGTTATGTGTCATGGTCATTGTTTATGAAGATAGGTGGTTCATTGATAATATAAGGGCAGGTGAGCCTGATAAAGCTATCCAATGCATTAGGTAACGTGAAGGGGTTAAATGCTAAGGTTTCTCCAAAGAGATTTATGGAAAATACTGTGATGGGTATTCCAAACGAAACCATGAGGTTTACTCCCTACGTAAGAATGTTATGAATGCCTGATGTTTCCTTTATGTCTTATGATTTCTATAAGTTATTCATGATATGATGAGGTATGTTAAAGTTTTTATGTTTTAAGAGTTAAGTATGATTTCATTGATTCTTATGTACTAATGGTCTAATGTTTTCATTCCGTATTTTTATATAACTTACTGAGCTTTTTATGCTCATCCCTTGTTATTATAATGTTTTTCACAAGTCAAGGTAAAGGGTAAATGATGTGATGATAGTGTCAAGGAAGTGTCATGAAATAATCCACGTTTTTTTAAATATGTTTTCTTTGATGGGAAAAGTGAATATTGTCTTCAATGTAACCACCTTGCTTAAATGTGTAATGTAATGCATGATTTATGATCTAATTTTCTAAAACTCTAAACTTGAAAATATACTTAATGTGTATTCAGGTAATAACTCAAGATTAAGATATGTTTACGGATGGGGACTTATAGAAATGGACAATCTTTTTGGGATAATATATAAGTCTAATCCACCCACATCCATCCAATATTAAATATTTTTTATCCTAAATCATTATGTTTACCAAATTTTACAGTATTTTACCCTTTCAATGGTAACTCAACTTTCACCCTTGGAAAGAAATTTTATTAAAAAACTATAATTCTAATCATTAAATATATTAAAAATTATTATTTTAATATTCTAAATCATTTCATAAAATTATATTAATGATTTATAAAAGTTATTTTTTGAATTAGTGACCATAATGTGTACAAACATGTTTTTGAAAAGAGTATATTTTTATGTATAAAGTCTATGTATATATTTATATTAATAATATTATTATTTTTCAATGTTATATTATGTGACATTGAAATAAATGAAACACATAATTTTCTATGTGTACTTTTAGTTGAACAAACAGATGAAATATATTTTTTAGAAATTATTTCCTTATTTTTTTAATTGATATTCATTATTTTCATAAATTAATTATATTGTTTCTAAAAAATTTATTTTAACAAATAATATATATTTTATGTTCTATGGTCTTAACAAAATTATATTTCTTTCACATGTAATGGAATTTTCAAATTCACTATTCTTAAATATTCACATAATATTAAAATATTTATATAGTATATCTAAAATTCAACCAGTACTAATTTTGATACAATAAATTTTGAATTGAAGATAATTTTATATAAATAAAATTATAAAATTTATATAGTTATGACTTATCTATAAAATATATATTAAAAATTGAAGGAAATTTATTAGAAAAATGTTATTTTTAAAAGTTCAGTGTTCCAACATTTTTTTTCATATGAATTTATTATTTAAGTATAATTGATATACAAGATAATAAATTTGTATATTTTAATATAATCAATTACATAAAATATGTGAAAATATTCAATAATTAATAAAACAATTATTTCAAAATAAATATAAGTTCTTTACTAAATGTGAATTAATTAGTAACAATAATTAATTATTTATTTAATAATATTAAAAATTACTATACTATTAATAATGACATATATATTTTCAATATATATATAATTACAATCATATATTAACAATTTTAATAATAATATTTATACATTACACACACACACAAAAATACACATATAATTACATAATAGCATAACTGTATTTTATTGTCTATTATATTTTTTTAACAACAAAAAAATTTACATTACCTATTTTATATAAGAATAATAACCATTTTTCCTAAAAAAGATTTTTAATTTAAATATTTAATATGGAAAAATTTAATTCCTACATATAGACTTACTAGATCAATCATAAATTACACTCTTATTTCAAAAGTCATAGTTCTTATATCCTATTATTGTTCTTATATTATTATTTCTATTTACATGGTGGTCATTATCATGGCTGGTTTTGTTTGGATATTAGTGATATGAAATATTAAATATAACCATCGATATTTCCTAGTTATTATAATTTTGTTGATATTTTTTTGTTTTCGCTTATTGATATCTTTCCTTTTAAAAAATGTATTTTACCAATATTGATTAATAACCCAATTTGTGAAATAATTAGTTTTATAAACATTATTTCAAAATTTCACTTATAAATGAATACAATTTATTTAGTTTAGTTTATATCATGGTTGAAACATTTAAAAGTAATGTATCAATCCATTTGAAAAAATAGATATCACTTCATTAAAAATATAGATATAACATAATACTAACCAAAATAATAATAACAAGTGATCCTAAAAAAACATAGGTTTTTCATTATCCCCTCAAACATAAATAAATTGTATTTCCTCAATTATAGATACTATTAACTAATGAAATTTGGTGATGTTATTATTTAAATATTATTGAATTGGGATATATCATTTAATATAAAATCTAACTTACATTAAAAGTATAAATTTTTTTAATCATATTTAATTAAAAATTGAACATTCATATAGTCATAAATGTTATTATTTATATCCATAAATCATTTGAATCTCTAAGACATTAAACCATATTGAAATAGTGCATACCATAAAAAATTAACTCTAATATTTGATCATATGTTCGTAACGTAAAGAACATGTATATGAATATCTTAATATAAAGAAATTGAGGTAGCTATGAATAAAAAAATTATAAATTAAATATCAATCCGAATTATGTAAATACAAAATAAATTATTTTTTCGTGATAAATATACACATAATTATTAGAAACCCCAAATCTAGAAACAAAGAGAATGTTTCTACTTTATTAAATTGGTATAAGATAAAATAGTTCACATCACTCTGAAAAAATTATTATATTAGTTTTGAGGAACTAGATACATAAATTATATCCATATTAAATTTGAAATTAATCATAAAACACCACAAAATAAAATAATCTGTATCCATGAAAAAAATTTAGAGATTATTTTTTCATAGACTAGGGAAAATAGAAAATTATGGTTGATCTCAAATATTTTATAAGGGTTTTGAATAAAATAATATATCTTTAATACATAAGAAATAATCAAAATGGAATGGTAAATAAATACAAATAAAATTAATTTACTGAAAAAAATGAGCTTGAAATTCATTATTGTATAATATCAACAATATAATATTGTTGATAATAATTAATAAATTACCATGGATGTAAATGAATAAGTATAGATTACCTGATCAACATGTTATTCCATAATATTCATATATGTGGTTCGAAACACACCAAACTTCTAGTTCATTAGGCTAACCAGCTTGTTTGTCTCATTAGACCTAGTGGATGAATCAAGGGGTTTTGTAATTACATTCCCTACCCATCAATACATGTCTGATTCAGTCTATATCATTTTATTGATCAAAATTTTTCTTAAACATTATGTGTAATAAATAAATATCCATTTTGAGTAATTAATATAGAATATTAGGGTATCCTTAGTCAACAAAATAGCATTTATTATAAAAAAAGATATGTAGAAATGATTAGGGTTTCGGAAATAACCATCTCCATGATAACAATTATTTAATATGTGATATATGACTATATATTTATTAGAAAAATAGATTAAATTGTAAATATGAATAATTGGATAATATAAAAATAAAATTGAAATATTTATAAGAAACTTCGTTTTTTTTAAAATATTTAAAAATATAGAAGATGATAAATATTTTTAAATCAGTATTGAGGTATAAATAGAAATTAATTACATTTATGATATGTGAAACCATCTCATTTACCTTTATTATTGAAAATAAATAATTACCCATTGATGTTTCATTTAAAATAATACTTTCAAGGCAAAAAAACTATTGATTATTTAAACATTTATCAATAAGAAATTTCAGTAAAATAAAATTAATTTTCTAAAAAAACATATTAAAAAATATCTTCTAATAATAAAAATATACCTGATCAAAAAAATAAAATATATTATAAATTAATTTGATTCATTGATTCATTGATTCAACTTCCAAAAATAATAAAAAATAGAGTAGAAACATTTAAACACATCAAATATATAAGGGTATGAATAAATATATATATATTATTAAATATAGATTATATGATTCATTCAATGATGAATATAAGCAATCAAACATAAAGTTGTTTTAAAATAACATCTATCATCATTGGTTATATTTAAATAAGAACTCCATGAAAGATTAAAAATGAATTGAATCTTTAGTAACCAGAAATATAAAGGTATTAATTTTGATATCATAAATTGAGATGTATATAAACCAAAATCACTAAAAATTGGGTCATAACACCAAATATGTCACAATGAAGTGGAAATAGAGACAAAATCCCTTTTAATAGACATAAAAATTCTCTGGTAATATATAAATTAAGTGATTGTGAATAATATTTAATATACATTGAAGGAATATTGAAATAAAACATAAAAAAATCACATTTCATTTGATATATATCCTTGGAATAACATATTCAATGATTAAGTGACATAAAAAAATGAAAGGACATTGAGTTACGAATCCCATTATATCACGATTCCACATAGTTGAATCCACATTAGCCTCATATATAATAAATTTTGTATTTATGATTCATGCATATCATAACCATATACATATCTATTATATTAAATATGAACTACCTATCAAATCAATGCCACTATTTTTTTAAATGTTATTCATTATTATCAACTATTCATGTGATAATTGGTTCATTGTTATGTTTGTTCTGATTATATAGTTATGGTACTCATGTCTTTTTCCTTATTCTATAATCGAAAATATTTTAATAAATATAAAAAATAAATATTTATTTTATCTTTTTGTATAATCATTAATTAAATGATGGTATGAAAAATTAGTCACATCAGTTCGTGGTGGTGGTAGCCCACACATAATCACTAAAAATGTTATCAATATCCAATTAGGTCTAATGGGTATGGATAAAAATGATATATTAAATTCATAAAAACAAATTCTTCTAATAATTATCATATATATTCATGACACACATCAATATTGTTAGCCATTAGTGTCTCTTATAAAAAATTTCTTTGTTTCGTGAGGTAGTAGTTTTCTATATGAAATGGAGATAGGTTTGAATCTCATTTGATGGTGAATGATATGGGAATATATTTTTCCAATAAAGGAATAACATCCCACTATTTGAGTTAATTTTTTTACAATATTGGAATTGTTTAAATTTAATTTTTGGTGGTAAAATAATTATAAAAATCAATGTCCCCAATTATGTTGATTACCACATCGTTGAATGTGTTCCGTTATATCTCCCCATAAGGAAAATTGGCTTAGTATTTTGAGTGTAAAATAAGATATAGAACTTGTATAATGACTTTGGGGAGATAATTTTTAACAGTTTGGATGAGGATGATGGATCCTAAAGTGTTGATAATAGAGGTTATGTAGTCTCCATTTATCACATAGGAATAGACACACATTGAATTGCTTAATATTATTAAATTTTGCTAATTGAATTTATATTTCAAGTGAAATAATGTTAAAAAAATTGTAATATAGTATGGGATATGGATGGAATATCATTATCCAATTAAAATTTTATAGGTTTATGTAGAATTTTAAAACTTATCATTTTGTTTAATATTTTTACTAACCAATTATTATCTTTTCTATGGTAAAAATGATTACATTCATGAAAGTTTATAAATTTTATTATAAGGTGAGTTTTATTTTATTAACCTCAAATTATAATTTTTTTTTGGAAAATTTCACTTAATAGAACATACATTAAATATTTTAGTGATTTTGAATAATTTCATAATATATTATTTGACCTAGAATTAAATTAGATTAATATTTATAATAATTAATCATATTTTACTCTTAAAAAATCATGATTGTAATAGTAATTAAATATTGAATTTTTCACCTTAAACAAAAGATTAATATTAATCAAAAAATCACACAACATAATTATTTATTTAAATATTATTACATTTTTTAAAAATTTACATTTTGTATACTACATCAACATGAAAGGTATAAAATTTTTTCCATAATTTATGGTTAGTATAAAATTACTAATATTTGAAAATAAATTACCATAATAAAAAATAATCAAGTATATTTAAAATATAATTTTATATTCATATAAAATATCTTATTATAAATATTTAAAAACCTAACATAAAAGAATTTATGTGATTTACATTTTTGAATTTTAGTTTACATAAAATAATATCAATGTCATTATTGAATAAAAATATAATGATATTTTTAGGTAATTAAATATTGGATGGGGGTTTAAAACATATATCAGGAAATAGAAATGTATTGGGTTTAGGTAAATGTTTAAATCCTTGTCACATTATTTTTGTCCTTATTTACACTATTTATCCATATATAGGTGAATCATATTTACCAAAATTACAATTAAATTTTCCAAATAATTAAAGGGTCTTATTTACCAAATATCAGAAATTTCATTATTAAGAAAGTATTCATTTTAAAAAATTCAATTTATATATGTGGTATAAATTAAATTAAAAAAAAAATCTGAAAACTAGATCATCATGGAAAATAAATTTTATAAAAAAATAATGTATTAACTCTTTAACAACTAGGTATAATTATATGAATTTAAATTCATATATTCAGAAATATAATCTAGATATTTCATTTCAATAAATAATAATTTGAGTTTATTGATAATATATTAAATGTGAAAACAATTTTCATGTAAGAATAATTAAAATAATATATCAGTTATTATGGACAAATGATATATTTATTATTTATAGCAAATTTAAAATTGAAATATGTTTAATTATACAAATTATAAAACATTACTATAAATAAAAATGTGGGATCAATTAAATACAACAATTTGAATTATTAGAAAAATATTATTTCTACAAATAATATACAGAAAAAATATTTGGCTTATTTTTACATATTAACATAAACGTTTATATTCGTCAAATCAAAATATATTTTCTCTACCAAAAAATATTAAAATATATTTTTTAAAATAGTTTACTGAAAATAATATTTTGTCTTATTATAATTGACTCATGGGTGTTACATTATTCACTCATTCTAAAATTTCATTCTATAATTTTTCATGGATATTAGATTCTATAAAACATTGTGGTTCTTCCTCATACAATTATCATATAATAAAAATATTCTCATATATTGCTTATTGGTTCTTAAAGAGATTTTAAATTAAGTAAACCATATACCTTGAGAGTGTAAAACTGTGTGTTTAGTATGGGCCCATTCTTTATAGAATAACAATTATTATATTTTGAAAATAATAAAATGATGGTATAAATGGAATTAGAAGATAATCATTTTAACCATATAATGTTAATTATTATTACTTAAGAATTCATGTTGTACCATAATTCATCTAAAAAATATTACATTTTTTTTGAAATTTTCTACATTAGGGATTCCCTTACATCCACAAGAACTGTATGAACGTTGTGAAAGAATTTAAGGAATGAATATCAATAAAACATATATGAATAAAAATATATTATTCAGGATCATAATTTTTTTATTTTTCAATAACATATTTTCATCCCTATGTGATCATAAAATATAAATTAAAAAAGAGTGACGTTTTTTAATTTTCCTTAAAAAACAATATTATCCTCATTATAATTGAAAAATGGAACCAAATTACTATATCATTTAATATTATTTGGGGAAGTTAGAAAGCTTCAAATAAAATATAAATAATGATGGTGTAAGATAATTATTTAAAACCATATAAAATTCTTTTCAACCTTAAAAATTCAATTTACAAAACCAATGTGGGACATATTTATAATGTTTATTATTCATAATTCATACAAATAAAAGGGACATAAATAAAAAATTTGAATATTATTTTTTAAAAAAGAGAATATATTTTATCTAAATAAATTTTCAAATTTTTAACAAAATAATTTAAAAATAATGCCAACAAATTAATGAAAAATTGTTTTTTCATGAAATTCGATTTTTAATGTATGTCATGATATTATCGTAACTCAATAATGAGTAATTATTTTTCTATGATGCTTTAATTCATATATTTATTCATAAAATAAATTTTTATAATTTAAATCATATATGTTACACATATTTGTAAATTAATTTATGTGGAAGATACATTATTAATGATGTGTAAGAACACATTTTCTATTATGCTTACTTTTATTTACTTTTGAAGTGGAGTTCCACATATGAATGAGTAATAGGAAATTTTTTTCTCATATATTAAAGTGTTAATATTAGTAATAATGACTAAATTATTTTGAATGAATAGGTATACATTCAATGAAATTTTATACATAAAATAGTAATTATAAAAAAAATAACCACGTAAAAAATAATCATAACGGATTTAGGACCTTGGGAATAAAAATAATATAGTATGTTGATGACATGACCATATGATAGTTGACATAATCTAACAACCAATTCTAAATAATATTTTTGACATGGGATAACAACTCACACCCTATCACGACCCGTCCTCGGGGCCCGTGCCGTGACTACCCCAAGCCCGCCTTCCATAGGCCAGGGGCTGGCGACTAGCACCAAGGCGTAAAATCCCAGTAAACAGGGAAGGCATTGCCTTTATAAGTAACAACCACACAGAGTCAGCAAGCGGAAAGTAAAGTGCAGAAAGTAAAGGGGGCCGGAAATACAAGCCCAACTGTAAAGTACAACTGAAAAGTAAAGAACATCAACTGAAGAAAAGACGGCGGCCTCGTGTCGTCCACTGGCAATCCCACCTGAAGGGTGGGTACAGATAGCCTCCAGGCTCCTCGGGTCCCACGTCCGCTCCGAGCACGTCCCGCCCAGTGGTCCACCTCCAGGTACCGTCCTGCTCCACGCCCCAACCGTGATCAGCGCTGTCCGTCGTCTGCAACCAACACAACAAGGTGCGGGCATAGCCCGTGCAGGGGTGAGTACAACTACTCAGTAAGGACCCCGAGACCCCCGAAGGTCTCCCGAAATCCACAAAGGATATAGCACAAAAGAAAGATGCAATCACGAAGTAACATCTGACTCGACTTAGGTATATGCCCATACATATACCCAAGTCCCCAATTCTAGCTCTGCTCACGAGCTCAAGAACAACTCAATCCACAAAGGAAAGCAAGACTCAAATCCACAAGGAGAGTAAACAGTAAATCCACATAGGATAGTTCAACACAATCCACAAAGGAGAGTAAACAGTAAATCCACATAGGATAGTTCAACACAATCCACAAAGGAGAGTAAACAGTAAATCCACATAGGATAGTTCAACACAATCCACAAAGGAGAGTAAACAGTAAATCCACATAGGATAATTCAACACAATCCACAAAGGAGAGTAACATAAGATTCAGCTCAACCAGGATTTTCATTATCGAAACCGTAAATGTTGAAGAGCCCCATCTCTGAAGTGTACAGTGGTCCTGTCACGACTCCGAGGTACTACTCACTAACCTAAGACTGCTGAAGTACTCCTCCTGTCGAGTACCGCGGGTCTGCCGCTACACCCAAGCGCTCCACCGCTCAAGGTAAAAAGAAGATTCAGCTCACACAGGTTCGGTAGCACTGTTCCACGTAGGATCGCTGAGTGCAGTAGTCGACGCAGTCCACTGAGGATCTCTGCACAGTCGTCGCCGCAATCCACGAAGGATCTCTGCTCTGCCGTCGTCGCAGTCCACGGAGGATCTCTGCTCTGTCGTCGTCGCAGTCCACGGAGGATCTCTGCTCTGTCGTCGAAGCCACAACCAGCACTAGGGTTCCCGCACATAGCGAGCTCGTTTAGGAGGGTCCGCTCCACGAGCCGAGAGGCTGATACATCAACTGACACGTAGTCCGAAGTTGATGTATCCAAAAGTTCCGTATCGACAACAGGATCTCAACGCAACAGACGGCGCGTCAATCGGACGCCCGGTCTGAGAGTTATTGGCATTTTCGTCCCAGGGGCCCGGTTGGTTTTTAGGGAAAAACCAACCCGACCGTACTCCGCCTGTGTCCGATCCTCGGGCGGAGTATGCCAAAAGTTCCGTCTCACTTAGAGGAAACTACCACAGCTGACGGTACGTCGATCGGACGTCCGTAGCTCAAGTTATGAGTGTTTCCGCTCCGAGGGCCCGGTTGGTTTCGTGTACGAACCAACCCGGCCGAACCCAAAGTCTTCCGAAACCTTGAGTATAATACACCGAAACGACCGTCTCGATCCAAGGATCGCGTAGCCGCTGACGGTTCGTCAATCGGAGGTCCCAGGCCCAAGATATGGGCGAAAGACCGAAGAGGGCCCGAAACGGGGGTTCTGGGCCCGGGGCGACCCGGCCCGAACCCCCCCCCCCCCCCCCCCTTGGGTCGGCCGAACCGGGTGGCCCGAACCGGGCCGACCCGACCCGGCCCGAATCGGCTAGGCCGGGTCCGGACCGGCCGGCTCGGCCTCGGCCGAGCGGCCGAGTGAGCCGCCGCGGGTCAAACCCGCGGCTTTGGAGAAACGCGGCCCGCGCGGGCCGCGTGCTGGATGGCCGGACCGCGGACGCGGTCCGGCGGTTCGCCGCCGCCGCGGCTCGGCCGCGGCGGACTCCTCCGGCGGCGCGCCGGGCGCCGCCGCCTCCGGTCGCCGGCGCCTTCCGCGGGCCGCCAGAGTTGCTCCGGTGGCCCGTTTTGCCTCCCGTTTGCGCCGTTGCTCCTCCCGGGGGCCGATCTTCACTGCGGGATCAACGGATCGCCCTTGCCGTGCGGTTCGTCGTCGTCCTCCATATCCGCACAACAAAAGAGATCAGCGGAGGGTTGCCGGGTCTTGTTCGTTAGACCCGCACCCTCCGCGTTAGTCATAAACTCAACGGGAGGAAAAGAAAATAATCAACAACAATTTTAAATAAATAAAAATTGTTCGGAGATCAGGTTCTTTAATTTTAAAAGAAATAAAATCACGGGAAAGGAAAAATATTCCAATCAAACCTTACCTTGTCGTCGTCGTCGGACGAGAGGTCGTCGCGGAATCGCTCGTCGCGGATGAAGGAGATCGTCGCGTCGTCGCGGTATCCGGCGTCGCGTTGCCAATCTCCGGATCAAGAACAAACGGATTTAATTAATTAAATCCGTTGCCATGAAATTTAAAAAGGGAGAATTTAAACGATCCGATTCTCACCTTAGTTGCCGAACGAGGATCGGCCGCGGAAGAAGAGGCGTCGCCGAAGAACGTCGCGGGTAAAGCTCGTCGACGTCGCAGATCTCGGTGTGCGTCGTCGAATTCCGGTCGCCGGCGTTCTTCGCGTTCTTCGCGTTCTTCGTGTTCTTCGCGTTCTTCGCGTTCTTCGCGGGGAAGGTGGAGGCCCAGAGAATCTCGCACAACGAGTAATCCTCCAAAAGAAAGAGTTGGTCTTATTTTATTATTTTGCCAACGAACGCAAACGCGTAAGTAACGACTCATTAAATTCGTTGAATTAATTCAACGAATGAAACAGCCCATTTAATTCACGAAATAAACCGCCCAGTTAAATGGTCTGTTAAGAATTAAAGAAAACGCGTCGGTTGACTTTTCAGTTACTTGACGGGTTTTCGCGGGTGCGTTACTTAGCGAAAGAAACGGCGGGGCTCGTGCGGGCCCCACCTCACAAATATCCTACCAAGGGGGTAGGATATTTCTGGATAGCATCCTATCCAGTTCAACTCAGTTCAAGCCGCCTTTCAGTGGCTTCAAGTGGCTTCCAAACAGCTTAAGTGAAATAAAATAAAGTTGTCGCACAAACTTTATTTTATTTCTGACTTAAAGCCGCAAAATTTAAAAACCACGTCTGAGCAAACGCAACTCCGGAAGAGGAGTTTCTAAGCAAATACCGGCGCTGCGATTTCATCAGTGCACTCAGAATTTGATTCCGGGCACCGGTTCAAAAGATATAAAAACCCGCTCGTCCGTTCACTGAACGTACCCGAGCCAAACTTCGGAAATTGATTCCGGGCACACCGGGCCTCGGAATCATGTGCCGTCTGAAGCTGCGCTCTTGTAAAATTCCAAAGAAAATTAAGAAAAAAAATTTCCTTGAAATTTGCGGGTCTTTACATTACTCCCACCTCAGGGCTTTACGTCCCCGTAAAGATACATCAAAAACTAGGGGAACAAATGGGGGTACTGAGCACGCATCTGAGCCTCCCGCTCCCAAGTGCTCTCCTAGAGGTTCCCGTGCTGCCATCTGACGCGCACAAGAGGAATCGACCGCCCACGTAGGACCCGCTCCTGTCGATCCTCGATCTCTACTGGGATCTCCGCAAAAGTCGCCCCATCGTCCACGTCCAGCTCCCCAAAGTCGATGATGTGCGTCGGGTCGTGCACGTATCTCCTCAGCTGAGACACGTGGAAGACGTCGTGCACCCGGTGCAACTGAGGTGGTAGAGCCAGGCGATAAGCCACCTCTCCTATCATGCTGAGGACCTGGAAAGGCCCGATGAAGCGTGGAGACAACTTGCCGCCTCGGCCAAATCTCCGTAAACCACGTCGAGGTGAGACACGCAAAAAGACGTGGTCGCCATCCTCGAACTCTAGTGGCCTCCGCCTCCTTTCAGCATATGACTTCTGCCGGCTCTGAGCTGTCCTCATCCTCTCCTGGATGATCTGGACCTTCTCTGTCGTGGCCTGGACCATCACAGGTCCCACAAGAGCTGCTAGATTTCTTCTTTGCCGAAAAGAGAAATCTGGTCTCGTCCCCTGGATGAACCACATTCTTTGCCTAAAACAGTCAATCCTAACATGGATGATACTAATCCATACCAAGGATGACGCCGTAAGGCCTCGACGCTACTACTAAGAGATTCAACCGTTACTCTCGCCTCCAAGGGTTGAGTCACACTGTCGGCATCAGTGTGTGGTAACTGGGTCTCCTCCAGTAGACGTCTCACAAGTGAGGGTCAAGTCAACAGCCAAAACTGGAATCTCCTAGTAACATCACGAAAGAGGACAGGAACGAAAAATATCACAAAGGTATGCGTCTTTTATTATTGCAGCTCATATTACAAGACACTACACAAAAGCAACAAGGAACCAGAAGTACAAAGGATGTATCCACTAGTTCTGCTCCTGTCCATCAGCTCCCAGGGCTCCATGATCGAAGGCCTCGGCTGCCAGAAGCTGAGATCTCCCCTGCGGTCGGGGTGGACCTCCTGGTGGTGGTGGTGGTAGAGCCTCAAAGCGTCGTCCACCACCTGCTGCTCGGCCAGCTCCTCTACCTCGTCCGTCTCCTCCCTGCAGACCGCCACGGTCGAACCTCTGCCTCTGCCTAGGTGGTTCCTCAACCGTCTGCTGCTCCCCCGCATGGCGGGTCGGGCAGTCACGAGCCATGTGACCAATTCCGCCACAGGAGTAACACTGCCCACTCTCGGCACGCCTGGCTCTGACTCCACCCCGGCTTCCCCGCACAACTGAGCCTGAGTCGTGCAGTCGGCCACTGGTAGGTCTGGTCTTCCTGGAACCCTGAGTCATCTGTCGGCTACCTGCTACCGAAGACTCCGCTACGTGCCGCCCTGCGCTAGGTCTCACCGCTGAAGAAGGCTCTGCCAGGAAGCTCTCGATCAGGAGGGCTTTCTCCAGCACTCCCGCCTGGGTCGGAATGCTGAGGGAGATCAGCGACGCCCGAATCTCCTGTCGCAAGCCCTGCTCGAAGGTCCGGGCCCGGAAGAAGGGGTCCCGTACCATGTCGGTCGAGTAGCGAGATAGGTCAGTGAACCTCGCCGCGTACTGAGCGACCGTCATGCTGCCCTGGCGCAGCTGGAGAAGCTCCTGGATGCGCACCGCTCGGAGGGTGGTCGGGACGAACTCAGAGCGGAAGAGGCTCTCGAAGTCCGTCCAGAGCAAGGATGCCTCATCGTGAACCTGGAGCTTCAAGCTCCACCATCGTCCTGCCGCCGCCTGCAGGAGGCTCGCCGCGAGAATCACCATGAGATCCGCTGGTGTCCTCACTAGCCTAAAGATCCGTACCACCGCCTCTAGCCAGTCCTCGGCGGCCTGGGGGGTCCGCCTCACCGCGAAACCTGGGCGGTCGCTGGCTCTGAAACTCATGCAGTGCCCTGAGGCGACGTGCATCGTCAGCGTCTGGTACTGGTAGCATCGGTGGCTCGGCGGATAAAGCTACCGCCGGTGCCACTGCTGGCAAAGGGCCCTGCACCGAGGCCTCGTCGCTCGGTGGGCTGCCGTCGCGCCCTACACTCGGAACCCTAGCTGGCTGTCGTCGCGGGGCCATCCTGAAAAGGAGGACATGAGCACCACAGTCAGAACAGTATACCTGGTGAGCTGGCACAAGTAATCACAAGGAAAACTTGAGACTTTCATAGAGCAGATCAGTATACCCGGTGAGCTGACACAAGTAATCACAAAGAAAACTTAAAACACACACGCAATCAATGTTTTCATGCATTAAGTCGGAAATCAGGAGTCAGGGTCCTGGTGTACGGATACGTCGGCCGCCGCACCAACACTGGGCTCCCTGAACTGATAACCACACTCAATACACTAAACACTATTGCTTCATATTGAAAGAAAAGACGATCAGAGTCTGCGGTAGAACCGACCGCCTCTGATACCAATTTGTCACGACCCGTCCTCGGGGCCCGTGCCGTGACTAACCCAAGCCCGCCTTCCATAGGCCAGGGGCTGGCGACTAGCACCAAGGCGTAAAATCCCAGTAAACAGGGAAGGCATTGCCTTTATAAGTAACAACCACACAGAGTCAGCAAGCGGAAAGTAAAGTGCAGAAGGTAAAGGGGGCCGGAAATACAAGCCCAACTGTAAAGTACAACTGAAAAGTAAAGAACAGCAACTGAAGAAAAGACGACAGCCTCGTGTCGTCCACTGGCAATCCCACCTGAAGGGTGGGTACAGATAGCCTCCAGGCTCCTCGGGTCCCACGTCCGCTCCGAGCACGTCCCGCCCAGTGGTCCACCTCCAGGTACCATCCTGCTCCACGCCCCAACCGTGATCAGCGCTGTCCGTCGTCTGCAACCAACACAACAAGGTGCGGGCATAGCCCGTGCAGGGGTGAGTACAACTACTCAGTAAGGACCCCGAGACCCCCGAAGGTCTCCCGAAATCCACAAAGGATATAGCACAAAAGAAATATGAAATCACGAAGTAACATCTGACTCGACTTAGGTATATGCCCATACATATACCCAAGTCCCCAATTCTAGCTCTGCTCACGAGCTCAAGAACAACTCAATCCACAAAGGAAAGCAAGACTCAAATCCACAAGGAGAGTAAACAGTAAATCCACATAGGATAGTTCAACACAATCCACAAAGGAGAGTAAACAGTAAATCCACATAGGATAGTTCAACACAATCCACAAAGGAGAGTAAACAGTAAATCCACATAGGATAGTTCAACACAATCCACAAAGGAGAGTAAACAGTAAATCCACATAGGATAATTCAACACAATCCACAAAGGAGAGTAACATAAGATTCAGCTCAACCAGGATTTTCATTATCGAAACCGTAAATGTTGAAGAGCCCCATCTCTGAAGTGTACAGTGGTCCTGTCACGACTCCGAGGTACTGCTCACTAACCTAAGACTGCTGAAGTACTCCTCCTGTCGAGAACCGCGGGTCTGCCGCTACACCCAAGCGCTCCACCGCTCAAGGTAAAAAGAAGATTCAGCTCACACAGGTTCGGTAGCACTGTTCCATGTAGGATCGCTGAGTGCAGTAGTCGACGCAGTCCACTGAGGATCTCTGCACAGTCGTCGACGCAATCCACGAAGGATCTCTGCTCTGCCGTCGTCGCAGTCCAGGGAGGATCTCTGCTCTGTCGTCGTCGCAGTCCACGGAGGATCTCTGCTCTGTCGTCGAAGCCACAGCCAGCACTAGGGTTCCCGCACATAGCGAGCTCGTTTAGGAGGGTCCGCTCCACGAGCCGAGAGGCTGATACATCAACTGACACGTAGTCCGAAGTTGATGTATCCAAAATTTCCGTATCGACAACAGGATCTCAACGCAACAGACGGCGCGTCAATCGGACGCCCGGTCTGAGAGTTATTGGCATTTTCGTCCCAGGGGCCCGGTTGGTTTTTAGGGAAAAACCAACCCGACCGTACTCCGCCTGTGTCCGATCCTCGGGCGGAGTATGCCAAAAGTTCCGTCTCACTTAGAGGAAACTACCACAGCTGACGGTACGTCGATCGGACGTCCGTAGCCCAAGTTATGAGCGTTTCCGCTCCAAGGGCCCGGTTGGTTTCGTGTACGAACCAACCCGGCCGAACCCAAAGTCTTCCGAAACCTTGAGTATAATACACCGAAACGACCGTCTCGATCCAAGGATCGCGTAGCCGCTGACGGTTCGTCAATCGGAGGTCCCAGGCCCAAGATATGGGTGAAAGACCGAAGAGGGCCCGAAACGGGGGTTCTGGGCCCGGGGCGACCCGGCCCGAACCCCCCCCCCCCCCCCCTTGGGTCGGCCGAACCGGGTCGGGCCAAACCGGGCCGACCCGACCCGGCCCGACCCGGCTAGGCCGGGTCCGGACCGGCCGGCTCGGCCTCGGTCGAGCGGCCGAGTGAGCCGCCGCGGGGCAAACCCGCGGCTTTGGAGAAACGCGGCCCGCGCGGGCCGCGTGCTGGATGGCCGGACCGCGGACACGGTCCGGCGGTTCGCCGCCGCCGCGGCTCGGCCACGGCGGACTCCTCCGGCGGCGCGCCGGGCGCGGCTGCCTCCGGTCGCCGGCGCCGCCGCGCCGGTGACCCGCGCCGCCGGCGCTTCCGCAGGCCGCCAGAGTTGCTCCGGTGGCCCGTTTTGCCTCCCGTCTGCGCCGTTGCTCCTCCCGGGGGCCGATCTTCACTGCGGGATCAACGGATCGCCCTTGCCGCGCGGTTCGTCATCGTCCTCCATATCCGCACAACAAAAGAGATCAGCGGAGGGTTGCCGGGTCTTGTTCGTTAGACCCGCACCCTCCGCGTTAGTCATAAACTCAACGGGAGGAAAAGAAAATAATCAACAACAATTTTAAATAAATTAAAATTGTTCGGAGATCAGGTTCTTTAATTTTAAAAGAAATAAAATCACGGGAAAGGAAAAATATTCCAATCAACCCTTACCTTGTCGTCGTCGTCGGACGAGAGGTCGTCGCGGAATCGCTCGTCGCGGATGAAGGAGATCGTCGCGTCGTCGCGGTATCCGGCGTCGCGTTGCCAATCTCCGGATCAAGAACAAACGGATTTAATTAATTAAATCCGTTGCCATGAAATTTAAAAAGGGAGAATTTAAACGATCCGATTCTCACCTTAGTTGCCGAACGAGGATCGGCCGCGGAAGAAGAGGCGTCGCCGAAGAACGTCGCGGGTAAAGCTCGTCGACGTCGCAGATCTCGGTGTGCGTCGTCGAATTCCGGTCGCCGGCGTTCTTCGCGTTCTTCGCGTTCTTCGTGTTCTTCGCGTTCTTCGCGTTCTTCGCGGGGAAGGTGGAGGCCCAGAGAATCTCGCACAACGAGTAATCCTCCAAAAGAAAGAGTTGGTTTTATTTTATTATTTTGCCAACGAACGCAAACGCGTAAGTAACGACTCATTAAATTCGTTGAATTAATTCAACGAATGAAACAGCCCATTTAATTCACGAAATAAACCGCCCAGTTAAATGGTCTGTTAAGAATTAAAGAAAACGCGTCGGTTGACTTTTCAGTTACTTGACGGGTTTTCGCGGGTGCGTTACTTAGCGAAAGAAACGGCGGGGCTCGTGCGGGCCCCACCTCACAAATATCCTACCAAGGGGGTAGGATATTTCTGGATAGCATCCTATCCAGTTCAACTCAGTTCAAGCCGCCTTTCAGTGGCTTCAAGTGGCTTCCAAACAGCTTAAGTGAAATAAAATAAAGTTGTCGCACAAACTTTATTTTATTTCTGACTTAAAGCCGCAAAATTTAAAAACCACGTCTGAGCAAACGCAACTCCGGAAGAGGCATTTCTAAGCAAATACCGGCGCTGCGATTTCATCAGTGCACTCAGAATTTGATTCCGGGCACCGGTTCAAAAGATATAAAAACCCGCTCGTCCGTTCACTGAACGTACCCGAGCCAAACTTCGGAAATTGATTCCGGGCACACCGGGCCTCGGAATCATGTGCCGTCTGAAGCTGCGCTCTTGTAAAATTCCAAAGAAAATTAAGAAAAAAAATTTCCTTGAAATTTGCGGGTCTTTACACACCCTATAATTATTTAGAATTGGGATGACCACCTCTAATGATTAATAAGTCATAAATTGGAAAACCTCTCATGCTCCATAATATTACTTACATGGGATCACCACATGCAACACAAAACCATTATAGACTGTATATCTTCCCATGCGCCACAATTAGTTGAACTTGGGGAAACATCTTAGTCCCATACATATAATTTGAGATATGAAACTTCAAATAATGAATTGGTGTTCTATATTTGACTCACTCATAACATAATTACAATCCTTAATTATATTTTCCAAATAAACATAAATTCTAGTAATTATATTATGTCTCAATTAGACACTATAAAATAAAATGGTTTCATAACAATATCATTAAGACACTATCATTTCACATTGATAGTATGAATTTTTCTGAAATCGTTAAATAATATTCATAGTAATGAAAAAAAACAGTGAAATATATTTATATATATAAGAAACATATTTTGAAGAGATTGTAAATTTTTTTGAACATATATAAATAAATATCGATCGCATTTGAGTAAATATAGGATGTAATGAAATAATTTATAAAGATAATTTAATATAATTTAATAGATTAACCATGATATAATATATTGTAATCATTAAAATGAATATATAAGAGTGTATTATGGAAATAAAATTGTGATTAAATAACTAATAAAATTATTCCACACACCCTTTGTTCATTAAATTCAATGTCACTCAAAATGACACGTGTTGAGAATGATAAAACAATATTTATTTTTTTTATTTTTTTATGGAATGTAATAGATAATAGAAATTAACATTATAAAAAAATTTAGTTGTATATAAAATCTGTTATAAAAAAGTTTAATCAATATGAAAATGGTGGATAATAATTCTCGAAAAACATTCGGGATAAAGTAAAATCCATATATATATGAATAATTATAATTGAATTCTAATCCAATTTGTGGTGAAATGTTAAGAACACAAATACACCATAAAAAAATCTACTATAGAATAAAATAGATTTATTTTTATTTTTTAAGTACATGTAATTTCTAAAAATTTATTTCTAATAATAAAAAAATTGGAATCTCAATGTGGGAATAGAAAATAAACATCTAACATTACTCAAAACATAATTTTCTATGTATTAACAAATTTGATGGATTGTCTCTTTATCAAAAACTAGTACATCAAGATGGGACTAAACGATCAAAAATGATGATATTTGGTAATTCCAAGTGTGGAGTTATTCGATTGATACATGAATTAAACTACTGGAATTCGCGAGTTAGAGTATGATTCTTTTTATTGATTTATTTTTATGTGAAATTACAATAACAAAAATTCTATAATATATAAAGTTTCCATTTTAAAATGGAAATTGACTAAAAGTGAAAAATTATTACATAAGGAATAATGTGTGGCTTTGAATTATAAAAAAACCCATCAGCTGATATGTTTTTATACGAGTTAATGTCTTTATACCATAATATGACCATTTTATCATAACTATGGAATGCTAATGTTTACAACCACATCATATTTTAGTGAAAAATATGTAATGGACCATCTTAATTACCTTGAAATGATTATTTAAATTTTTTATTAAATTCAATTAAAATATTTATTGTAAAATAAACGTATAAATTAAATCATAATATATATTTATTTTTTTATAAAAATCAAAACATAAATATTAATAGTTATTAATAATATAAAAATTATTAAATTATTATATATATTTATAAAAAAATTATATATTAAATCATTACACTATCTTTTAATTTTATGGGGATTATGTTGTATTTTAAACATTAAAAAATATAGTGCATATAAATTTCATTAAAAAAATATTGATTTCTATCATTAATGGATTAAAACCACATCCCTTTTTAAATTAAATATTTATCTACAAAAAAATAAATTATATAAAAATTATTTATTATATTATATTTATATTAAAATGATAAATACATTAAACAATTCATTAAAATGATAGGTACCAAAGAGTATCCCTCGCACACACAAATCCTATAAATGATATTTTTCACAAATGGAGACTCAATCCCGTAGTCTGCCAATTCACCAAATCAATCATAAACCATAATAGCAACGTTGTGGTTGAAAATAAATCATTTATAATAATAATAATGACAATATGTGATGAATAATAACACATATATTTATGTATACATATTTCAATTAATTATCCTTTTTTTACTATCATTCCAGAATTATATATTATTTGTGAGTTATACAATTCATAATTACAATAACATAATGTAAACATGGGATAAATTCATAGCCTATGTCCATTATCCAAATGTATTTTAAATAAGGTCCATTTGTCCAATAAAAATTTATATAATTATCCTATTTTATTTATATATATATCCTTTCAAAAATCACTAAAATCAATCTTTATATTCATTTATTACAATAGAAACAAGTATATTCTAAATTTAATAGTTTTCCATTGAAACCGTGATTTATGCATGACTAATATAATCATGCAAAACCAATAGTATAAATTATTTTTTCTAATAGATTGCTTATGTACTTGATGGTATATTTTTCCTAAAGTTTCAAAATTAAATTCCACTTTTATTATGATATTATGTTAATTTTTATCATGAACTGTAATATTTTATCTCAATAAAATATTTCATCATTTATTTTAATCCTTATTTTTTGTGTGAATGCATTCAACTCAAAACAATAATTATTAAAATGAAAATATATACAAAAATATTGCATTATAAAATATCACTGTTAAAAAATATCCCATTAAATTTTCTGTAACTATTAAGGTCTAATTAGGGATCTATTGTATCACTAAGTATTTAGGTACCCTCCTTAATTATATAGATGGATGATTCCTCTATATAATTTTTAGAAGGTTATTGGTCTGGTTTCATATAATTGTATATCTATTATAATATTTTTCTACTACTTCTTCACATAATAGTTGTCACATATGTGTTTTAATTTCTTTGTGTTCAACATATATAGTGGAACATGAATCGAGTTTATGAAATATGATTCATGTAAAACATAAATCACAAAATATAGGTTCATTGGATGTGAATGATGATATGACACCTTGTCCACATGACCAAGGATTTTGATACGGGATATGTATATAAGAAAAAATTACCACTTGTATCCAAATCACCTAAACTTATATTTATTTGATCATTAGTGGATTACCAGGTCTCCAAATTTAAACATGAAATCTTAGTAATGATTATCATTGTTGCACACATATTTAATTTTTATAGTTGTAATAATTTTTTTGATGGTCTGAATCTCCTTTTACAAATCATGAATATGTTATTTTCCACAAAACATTTTGTCTTCGATTTTCCCTACAAGTTGAATTATTACAAAAAATTCAACATAAAGTATTATATTAATATATTAGATTAATATAATGGAATTTTTGAAAATAAGAAAACCCTACCTGGTGACATTGTTGATCCAAAACTTTTTTGAATTCCATTTAATTGGATCACAAAATGACTAACTTAAAGTTAATTTTTTTATTCCAAACACTTTTAGGAAATATGAGAAACCAATAGTCACATTAAATCTAGTGATAAACCTTACAATATCACTACAGAAAAAACCACAAACCTAGAGCATGCAATCAATCAATAAGAACATACCAGCACAACCACTACATATTATAATATCCATATTCGTCACATCAACCAACACATGAGTCCTTCTACACTATAGTGGATTCCGATTCAAATGATATATTATAATGCCTCAAGAGATTATCACCTTGGTACCAACTCCTCATTTATATAGTGAGAGCTTCCCTGGATAAAATTTCTTGGATAAGCTATTGTTTTGAATGTTGGGATCACCCCACCATCCATCTTAGATGATGCTCTGGTATTCACCTGTCATGGTAGGTAAGGGTAGTCCTTCATTGTTCATCGTCTTAGAATAGAAAAACACTCTCCTTCATCCTTCTCATCTTATTTTCCACAACTATTACAATATCCCTATATGACTAGTGTTCCAGACCACTCACATTTTCTATATCACCCCATGAAATACTCTCCCTTTTTCCAAAGAGGTTATCCAAAATAGGTTCCTTGAATTCCTTATCATTCTCTCCCACTCTATCAAGGTGTGTTTCATTCAATCATCAAGAGACACCTAACCATAATTCCTTTACATTAATTCGTTTATTTTCCTACACCCTCAATTGATTCCCTTTAGTACTATACATTGTACTGTAGATTGTTAATAGCCAGACTAGAAGTCTCCACCACATCCATAGAGGCTTCCTCGGGATCCAAATCATTATCAAGGTGGTTCTCCATGTATCCCCCCTCATCATGACTAGGACTGTTTGGAATGTAATTCAATACTACTCCTGTGAGTCCATCAAACCTATTGCTAATGGGAAGCACATGACTAGCCAAAGGAACAGGACCCCCAACATCCCTAGTTCTAACTGGAAAAGCCACTTCAAAAGTAGAGGTGAATAATTATTGAGAACTTCATGGAAAACATCAGCTCCTAATCATATATAACATATAATTCCAAAAAACATAACCATTCATATTATTTTTCCAATTTATTATACTGTTTATTGGGAAATAATTATTGTTAATCATAAATTTTTTTTAGAAATCCCTAATTAACATTACTATATTAAATGGATATATTTCTATATATGAATTGGGAAAACATATAATGAAATATATAGTACTATTGTTACATTTAATTATTTTTATGTTAAATGGTTAACTCATCCCATTAAAATTACATGGTTAATCATTATCTTATTTAAACTTCATTCATTGAGAAATATAACCTACAATCTTCCACTTCATGTTGTACATTAAGAAATGACTCATTAAATTTCAATACGATATTATCCTACAATAATTGATTTATAATGATTATCTATATAAATAATCTTATCATAAATTATTCAATTAAATGATTCATAGAATAAATATTCATATTTATAGACTTATAATTGTATCATTATCAACAATGTACTTTAAAATGACTTATATATTATTCTTTGTCACATTATGGTCCTTCCACAACTCGATCATCAAATAGATGTATGATAGGGTATTCATTTCGGAATGATTTGATATTATTTATTGTATAATGATTTAATTTTTTTGAAATTCAAGAGTATTGATAACATATAATAATCATAAATAAAAATGTATCATCTGACATCGTACTCAATGAATCATCCTCCTTGTTTTATATGAATTTCATTAGGATCATTCAAACCCTGAGATTAAGGGGTAGGGGTGGGGGGAATTAATGGTTTTATTTTTCAAAATTTCATCCATTATGAAATTTACCCCCATAAAACTTGTTATAGTGATATTAATTTGTATATATCATGACAATCTCACAATTATGAGGAGAGAAGAAATTTAAAAAGGAACACATGATATATAATGTTTAACCTTAGTGTGAGATCCTAAATGATTCCTTGAGAAATCTAGTTTGTCCATGGATAATCACTATTATTAATAATTCAATACAAAAGTTGGCCAACTATTGTTATAATCATTCTATCTCATAGTAGTACATACTATATTTAAATCCAATCTGTTTACAAATTTAGTACTTATATATGTAATCCCATAAAAATATGAGAAAAATTATATTTATTCCACCAAAAATATGTCTGAAAATATCATTTGTTTTATTCATCAATTATTTTCTTCATATTGTTATTTTATTGAGTTTGATGATACTGTGTGCATCACTTCATACATTAAAATTTATATTTCTTCATCCTATTTGAATGATAGGATATCAGATATTACTATTTGTATTTGTACTATTTTTGAAATAAAACACAACTAAAAGTCTCAATATAATATCCCTATTATGTTTATATATACTAAATCTCAGTACAATTATTTGATATAAATTATCAATCATTTATGTTTTTTATCCAGATGAATTTCATG